>CM057047.1:14282482-16877482 GCA_029948455.1 Solanum rostratum | reverse complement strand
TGGATAATTTAATAGTTGGTAGAAGACTCATATACATGATTTCTCATGGCTGAAGATACGGAGCCATGGTACATTGTGTTTGATGGCCCTTATGTTCCCACTCTAAAGGTGAAGGATGGAGAAATCACTCGAGTAGTTCCTAAGTCTAGAATATAGTACACTGATGAGGATCAGAAAAAGATTGAAAATAATTACAAGGAAAAGAAGTTGTTGGTTTGTGGTACTGGGGATGAAGAATATAACTGAATCTTTATATGTGAGTCAGCAAAGGAGATTTGGGATTTCTTGCATATAACTCATGAAGGTATTGAGTGAGTGAAGCAGTCTAAGGGGGATATAGTCACTACTCAATATGAAAATTTCACCATTAAAGAAGGAGAATCTATTCATGATATTTATACCAGGTTCTCATCCATTATCAATGAACTTCAGCGCTTGAGTGAACCTATTCATCCGAGTAAGCAAGTAAGGAGGATCCTCAGAATTCTTCCTAAGTCTTAGGATGACTATGGATACTTTGATTAGTAATCCATAAACTCATGAGTTGAATGCAGATAATGATGCTACCAAAAAGGACAAGTCATTAAAGGTGACATAAGGTAAAGAATCAGAAGATGATGAAGACCAGATAGCATAACTCACTAGAAGGTTTCAAAATATTGTGAGGAAATATGGAGGTTTCAAGAAGAAGGGAAATCCTAGCAGAGCTTCTACTGCTAATGATCTGCATTAGATATGTTAAAAATTAGTACAAAGACGACGCCAAGGATTGAGGAATCAAAGATAAGTTGAGGGACTCGATCCCTGACAAGAAAAGCAGAAAGGCTGCAGCAGAATATGTTGTTAAGAAGGCTCTTGCTATTTGGGGAAATTCCTCTAGTGAGTCATCTGAGAACCCATAGGATGCTTCCTTGATGGTTGTGAAGGAAGATGATAAAGTCTCCAATCAAATGTTTGCATTCATAGCAAAGTCTAAATAATGATGAATCTGAGGAAGAGCGAATCCTATCTGATTTTAAGTGAAATTTGTACATTCTTTCTATTAAGAAATTAAGGAAATTAGTTGTTATTCTTATTGATTCGATTATTGAGTTAACTACTGAAAAGGATATGTTAACTAATCAATTATATCTTTTTCAAGATGAAAAAGTTGCCTAAGATTCTTGGTTATTTTAAATGGAGAAACATGTGGTAGATATAAAATTAGAGAATGTAGCTCATTGTGAAAGTTGAATGAAGAAACAAAAGGTTATCTAAAAGGGAAAGAAAAGCCTAATAGCTTGAAACTTAAGATTGAAGCCAGTCTGAATGATGCTGAAACTACGCTAGCTATGGCACTAAAAAGGAAGACACAGCTAGAAAGGGACCTTGTCTGAGTCAAAGAAGAGTTGGCCAAATCATTAAATTGGACTACATTTAAAAAAATACTAGAAACTCTTACTTATCAAGGAACCAATAGTAAGAATGGTCTGCAGTTTCTCATACCACTCACAATAAAAATGTCAAATTTTGCAAATAATCTTTCTTCCCTCAATGTTTTCAACACTATCCTAAAATGTTTCACGTGTTCTTCTTCACTCCAGGAATAAATAAAAATATCATCTATAAATACCACCACAAACATGTCAAGGTAGGGTCTAAAGACTCTATTCATAAGATCCATAAATATTGCCAAAGCATTAGTTAGGCTGAAGGACATCACCACGAACTCAAAATTCCCATATCTTGTTTGGAAGGCCATTTTGGGAATACCACACATCCTCACCCTCAATCGTTAATACCAAGATTGAAGGTCAATCTTTGAGAAGTGGCTAGCCCCTTGTAGTTGATCAAATAGGTCATCTATCATCGGCAAGAGATACTTTTTCTTCACGGTGACCTTGTTGCGTTGTCATAAGTCAACCATCTTTCTTCCTTGCGAACAACATCAGTGCTCCCAATGGTGAATTTCTATGCCTTATGAAAGTCCCTTCTCCAACAAATCTTTTAATTGGTCCTTCAACTCTACTGGGGCCATGCGGTAAGGGGGAATGGAAATGGATTGGGTATCAGAGAGGAGGTCTATACCAAAATCTCTCTCTTTTGAGAGGGACACAAGGAAGTTCATCGGGAAAGACATCAAGAAGCTCATTAACCATCGAAATCGACTCAATACGAGTGACTTTAGACTCAACATCCCTAACCCTTACAAGATGGTATATGCAACCCTTAGAAATCAATTCCTGGGAATTAAGACAAGAGATGAACATAGCCTTAACAACCGTATCATGACCTACCCACTTAAGGACGGGATCATTAGGAAACTGGAACCTAACCTTGTGGGTTCTACAATCAATAAAGGCATGGTATGTATGTAACCAATCTCTCCTAAGAATAATATCAAATCCTACCATGTCAAGTCCAACAAAATCACAAGGCAAGACTTTATGCAATATAGACACGGGACAATCCCAATAGACTCTTTTAACAGCAATGGACTCACCAATGGGGGGTAGACACTTCAAAGGGTTCACATAACAACTCGGGATACACGTGAGGTATATTAGCAACAAAAGGAGTAATAAAAGAAAGAGTGGCACCCGAATCTAATAAAGCTACACATCAAGATTGTAGATCTTTAACATACCGATAACAACATCAGGCACCTCATCTACCCTTGCCTCCCTTGAAGATCATAAAAACGATTGTGGCGTGGAGCACCTCCTTGTTTGCCACCTTATGCCCGTTGGTCCTTATGAGCACCTTATCCTTTAGGATGTCCATCTCTACGCTCGTTTGGACAATCTGCAATCTTGTGGCCCATGTTTTCACACTTAAAGCAAGCACCCATGTACTTGTAGCATCTACCACCATGATTTTACCACACCTTCCAGTCCTAGGAATGATTTGGCCACAATTACCACCTTGAGCTCTATGGTTGGGCACCCTATCATTAGCAAATCTTTGACCTTGGACCTTAGAGGACCCTTGGCCTTGGAACTTGTGGCCTTGTTGGAAGCGACCACCCTTGGTACTTTGGAGACCATAATTATCGATCCCTCTTGGACTCTCCACTCCTCCTCTTTCTAAGATTTTCCCCTTCAAGTTGCTCGACATAAGTCATGAGCCGAGATAAGTCCATATCTCCTATGAGCATGGCGGTGCGACATTCTTCATTGTTCAAGTCGGACACTCCCGACATGAACTTATGCATCCTTGCCCTGGGATTGGCAACCAAATAAGGAGCCTACTTTGAGAGGTTGTTGAACTTTAGGGTATACTCCTTAACGCTCATCGAACCCTACTTGAGGTTCTTAAAATCCATTATCTTTGCCTCTCTTAGCTCCATGGGAAAGAACCGGTTGAGGAACGCGGCCTTGAATTCTTCCCAAGTGATAGCCTCTCTATCCCCTCTCTCACCCTTCGATTGAACAAATCACAATTGAGCAAGGCCCTTTAGTTGCTGGGCTACTAGTTCCGCTTTCTCATCTGAGTTAACCCCCATAATATCAAAGACTTTGTACACCTTATCGATGAACTCTTTGGGATCCTCTCCAACTTTGGAGCCATAAAACTCTGGAGGATTCATTCTTATGAAAATCCCTCACCCTTGAGGCGGGGTAAGAGAATGAGGAGCTTGAACTCCTTGGTTCACCACAGCCCTTCCCAACAACATGACCACATTCCAATACTTAGAATAAGTGGCTTCTTCCTTTCCTTGGGGGACTTGTGGAGCCATAGGGGCCGGCTCATCCTGGGGAGTGGGAGCTCTTTGAGCCGCTTGTCTTTGAGGCATGATCTAGAAGAGCAAAAGACCACCATTAGAATAAGGGAAACCTTAAGTCAAAAGCACGATTTAGAATATGAATAAGTGAATCATTCCTAGAATGCCTCATATCCTCGTATTTTATAGTTGTAACACACCTGACAACCACGAATAAGACTTTACTTGATACGGTTTGTTGGGTTACTGAGGACCATTTACAAACCTAGTGCTCTGATAACAAACTTTGTCACGACCCAAGGCTAGGTCCTAGACGTGACACGATGAATGGAGTACTCGAAGGAACCCCAAACAAGCCTCTTAAGCATATATAGCACATCCTCGGTTGCGGAAGCAAAAATTGAAGCAAATAACACATACATTCTAGGGGAAGCAGGACTTTGGACTCACGCTATGGGGATGTAGTTGGGAAGAGTATTAACATAGATCAGTAGCAAACAAAGTCTAAGGGTACATATAACTCACACTATGGGGGAAATTACGGACTTAGGACTTACATCTCATTCATACAACATGAATTCAACACATAAGAGGGAATAGGGGAGTAAGTGAATCTTTCATAAGACATAACATAATAAGAGTCGGGCTTGATACATAGATATCCAAAAATCCAACAATACCTCTAGTACAAATGGAATAGGGGCCAAGATATCTCCATGGCTTACCCTCAAAAGATAATATCCATAAAATACAAGTCTTAGTAAGATAAGAAAGTAAATAGCTATTATCCCCTAAGTGGAGGACTCACCAAAAGTGATCTTCAACCGAATCATCTAGCTAGGTGGAGGAGGAGGATGGATATGAGCTTCAGCCCCTACATGGTTTAATCATGTAGGTAAAATGTATGCATTAGTACTTGGAATGTACTAAGTATGCGAGGTGCAATGCAACAAGGAACATAAGCCATAATTAAAGAATATGTAAAATCATAAACATCATATACAAGCTCAATATGCCATGATTGCTCAATCCCTTAGTCAAAATATACATGAGGAATCACAAGTCACATAACATATCACACATAGATGGGAAGGGACCATAACCGACATATAAGACATGCTCAACCTGTCCATCAGTTTAGGGTGAAAAGTTGAGCTCAAGTCCAAGCGAGTACCCAAACCACACTATAAAGTGTGCCAAAAATGGGAAGTGAACACATACCCTCTGTTTGACACTATAGACACGGGCACCCCATGCAATCTGACAATATCCCAAATACACAACCTAGCCAACTGCATTATACTATAGCTAATCTTCACCAGTAAGAAGAGAGCCGACTTGGTCAAATGATAAACAACCACCCAAACTGAATCGAATTTGCCCAAGTCCATGGGTAACCCTGTGGCGAAGTCCATAGTCACTTGTTCCCATTTCTACTTGGGAATGGGCATTCTTTGCATCGATCCATTGGGCCTCTAGTGCTCATAATTGACCTGTTGGCAATTCAAACACTTTGCCACGAACTCAGTTGTGTCCTGCCTCATCCCAAACCATCAATAATGTTGTTTTAGATCATGGTAAATCTTTGCCACACCCTGATGGATGGAATATCTAGCACAGTCATTTCAGAAGGGACTTGGAACTAGGATTGAGTTGAGCACCGCTTTTCATCCTCAAACTGATGGGCAAACTGAGAGGACTATTCAAACCTTGGAGGATATGTTGAGGGATTGTGTGTTGGAGTCTAGGGGTAACTGGGATGATCACCTTCCCCTCATTGAGTTTGCCTATAATAATAGCTTCCATGCTAGAATTGGTATGGCACCGTTTGAGGCCTTGTATGGGAGAAGGTATAGGTCATCAGTGGGGTGGTTAGAATTGGGAGAGATGGCACTGATTGGCCTGGGTTTAGTGTTAGAGGCTATGAAAAAAGTTAAGGTAGTTCGAGAAATGTTGAAAATGCCACAAAGTCGCCAAAAGTCCTACTCGGATGTTAGGAGGAGAGATGTTGAGTTTCATGTTGGTGATTAGGTATATGTGAAGGTTTCGCCTATGAAGGGTGTGATGCATTTTTGTAAGAAGGGCAAGTTAAGCCCTGGGTATGTTGGCCCTTATGAGATCATTGAGCAGATCGAGAACGTGGCTTATAGGCTAGAGTTACCCCCAGACTTGAGTTCTATTCACGCGGTCATCCATGTGTCTATATTGAGAAAGTTAGTTGGCCATGCTAGCACCATTGTGCCTTTGGAAGGAATTAAGGTGGAGGAGAACCTATCCTATGAGGAAGTCCCCGTAGAGATTTTTGATAGGAAAGTGAAGCGGCTTCGTAACAAGGATGTGGCTTCGGTGAAGGTACTATGGATAAATCATCACGTGGAGAGTGCTACATGGGAGGCAAAATTGGACATGATGAAGTGATATCCCCATCTTTCCCAATCTACTCAAGCCTAAGGTACTAGGTTGAGGAAGTTCCATTCACCCAGTCATCCATGTGTCTATGTTGAGGAAGTTAGTTGGCGATCCTAGCACCATTGTGCCTTTGGAAGGAACTGAGGTGGAGGAGAACCTATCTTATGAGGAAGTCCCGGTAGAGATTTTTGATAGGCAAGTGAAGCGGCTTCGTAACAAGGATGTGGCTTCGGTGAAGGTACTATGGAGAAATCATCACGTGGAGAGTGCTACATGGGAGGCGAAATTTGACATGATGAAGCGATATCCCCATCTTTTCCAATCTACTCAAGCCTAAGGTACTAGGTCGATCCTCTTATAAATAGTCCAAATTCTTTTGCTCTTGAGTCTCGTGACATGACATGCATACATGGGTACTAAAAGGATTTTTTTAATGTTTGAATGATTTGAATACATTTGAAATGGGTTTTAAAGACTTTATGATTAGATGAACTATGCATTATACCTTGTGTTCGAGTGTTTCATGTCTTAAGTCAAGCTCTCAAGCCTTGTCGTTGCACATTTGGGGACGAATGTTCCCAAGGAGGAGATAATGTAAGGACCCAGGTTTTTGAACGACTATATCGGATCCCATAACATTGGACCGGGAGAAAATTTGACCAAGTATCGCTTTATGGGAGGCCCATACGGCTCATGTGAAGCCACACAGACTGTGCGGCCTTCGGTAGAGAGATACTTGGCCATAAATTTTGATTACGGGAATTTGACAGAGAATTTTGGACTAATTGAGGGCACACGGCCACCCACACGGTCTGCGTGGTGTGTCACAGGCCATGTGGCCCACCGTATGGCTCGCAACGTAAATTTTTTCAAAGTACAAAATTACCGTCTCATAACATTTTTTGATCAAGATTTTTCTAAGTGTCGTCACACGCCTCTTGACACGACCCGTGTAGCTGTCCGTATTGTACCCCTTTGCTTCGAAAAAATTCTAAATGTGTAGTATCACAAAAAAAATTCAAGTGTCACCTAACGGTCAGTGTTCATGGGCCGCGAAGCGACTCATGGACCATGTAGGTGCCAATGAAGCCGTGATGGTCCATTTTCCATCCGTTTCATTAATAACTTTTATGTAATTACGACTTATTTTAATTGTGTTTTATGACCTTTTTGCCTAACGTAGACCCCTAAATCAGTTGATACCTTTCTATTCTGATTCATTCTCATTGGAAACACTCTCACAGTTAAATCAACTCCCAAAATACTCTCTAAGTCCTTCTCTCAAGAATCAAGCTAGGGCTCAATTGGGGGATTCAAATCCAAGTTACATTCTTCTCAAATTCATCTTCCTAATCAAGGTATGTGGGATTGATTCTTGGTCCCTTCCAACCAAGAAGACCCAAAAAAAATCTTTTCAATTGATTTCATGAATCTTAGTTTACTTTAAATGTGGGAGTTCATTATTTGATTTTGATTAAATCCAATTGATGTATGGGTTGTACTTTACCTATGATTTTAATTTACTTTAATCACTATTATGATGATTGACATTGAGTTCTGAAGTTATGAACATGCATGTCCCCTTTAAAGTTGATTGATGCATGGGTGATTTATATTATGATTTACATGTTGATTTAATCATGGATTTACTCAATTTCATATTATGATGTTGATTATAACTTGAATCTATGTTACCCATTCTATTCTCACATCATGCATTGCACTTGTATTCATGAACATTGATGTTTATGGAAATTATGAAGTAAGTTAAGCTCAATTATGTTTTATGAAATGATTGTGATAAGATATTGGTTATGAAAAGAATATGATCATATATATGTCGATGATTATGGATTTTGAGCATTATGGGTGCTTGCACCATTTCGTATTTGTAATCGAGCTAGTCCTATGCATGAATATTGTAATTACAAGCTATGATTTGGCATTTGAGCCTAAATGTGCATTGATCGAATTTGAAATGACTATTGCCTTTTTGAAAGTATGCATATACACTATATGTATTCTCATGGGATGTTAACTTAGCACCGATGGATTGGGGTAGGGGTGGGTCCGTAAAATCGAAAACCGAAAATCGAATCGAAATCAATCGAAAAATACCAAAAAGAAATCACACCGTAAAAAACCGAAATCGAACACAAAAAATCAAACCGAACCGATTCTGTGCGGTTCAGTTTCGGTTTTGATCTTAAAAAACCGAACCGAACCAATAAACTGAACCCACCTATATATACTAGGGCTCGGGTTTTATTGGGCCGGGTTTGAAAAGATCCATCTTAATATAGGCCCAATAGTCATTTGCAACAAATCAAATTCCTACGCGCAGCCGCCAGCCCGTACCCCTAAACCCTGCACTCCGCCACTCTCGCAGCAGCACTGTAGCTATGCAGCAGCCAATAAAGCTGAAAGCTCCCTCGGTCCCTCTCGCCGTCCCGGCTCCCGCGCCTCCACCCCTGCCTTCTCACCCCTCGCCGGTCGCCCCTCGCTGGCTAACACCACTAATCATTCTGCGACTGCATCACTGCAAGTGTATGTATACATTTTTTTTTATTTTTGTCAAGTGTGGAAGATGAAAACAGGGGTATCTTACTGGATAAAATATCTAATTAGTTATAGCAATAATCATCTCATATTATACTAAATACTTAAATATTTGAAGTGGGAAGGTGGTTATATGTTATACAACTTGAATGTTTAACTATGCCTGTTGTTCTGGTCGACCTTTTGATGAGAGAGAGGTATGTTTGCTTATTGTGCTTCTTTGCCCCTTTTCTAAGAGAAACCAACTTTGAATGTGAAAATCGAATCGAAATCAATCGAAAAATACCAAAAAGAAATCACACCATAAAAAACCGAAATCGAACATAAAAAATCGAACCGAACCGATTCTGTGCGGTTCAGTTTCGGTTTTGATCTTGAAAAACCGAACTGAACCGTAACAAATCGAACCCACCTATATATACTAGGGTTCGGGTTTTATTGGGCCGGGTTTGAAAGATCCGTCTTAATATAGGCCCAATAGTCATTTGCCCCAAATCAAATTCCTACGCGCAGCCGCCAGCCCGTACCCCTAAACCCTGCACTCCGCCACTCTCGCAGCAGCACTGCAGCTATGCAGCAGCCAATAAAGCTGAAAGCTCCCTCGGTCCCTCTCGCCGTCCCGGCTCCCGCGCCTCTACCCCTGCCTTCTCACCCCTCGCCGGTCGCCCCTCGCTGGCTAACACCACTAATCATTCTGCGACTGCATCACTGCAAGTGTATGTATACATTTTTTTTATTTTTGTCAAGTGTGGAAGATGAAAACAGGGGTATCTTACTGGATAAAATATCTAATTAGTTATAGCAATAATCATCTCATATTATACTAAATACTTAAATATTTGAAGTGGGAAGGTGGTTATATGTTATACAACTTGAATGTTTAACTATGCCTGTTGTCCTGGTCGACCTTTTGATGAGAGAGAGGTATGTTTGCTTATTGTGCTTCTTTGCCCCTTTTCTAAGAGAAACCAACTTTGAATGTGAGAATTGATTGGTGGAACTATCCGCATTGTTGTTGAACAGCTGATAACTTGAACGACAATGTCTTCTGATGCCATGACTAAATCACAGGAGCTCACAAAGATCCATTTTCTTTTTATTTTTGTTGTGATAGTCGTAGTGTCAGGTAGACATCACCTAGATTTTTCACTTCTGTTGGGGTTCACTAGCAACACCCTTGGGTGCAGTTTTTTTTGTAAAGTTTAAGCATTCAAAAACTAAGGATTGCCCAAACTTTCACCTTCATATTGAAGTTTGTTGTTTTTCCTTTTAATTTAAAAATCGAAAAATCGAAAAAACCCGAAGACTGAACCGAAAAAAAACCAAACCGAAAAACCAATGGTTTACTTTTTTTGGGGCAAAACCGAACCGAACCGAACCGCCAATGGCCTTTCGTTCTGTCTTTGGTTTTAGGAAAAAACCGAACCGCAAAAACTGAACCCACCCCTAGGCGTCAGGGGTATCCCTAAGGGTCCTCTCCCTTTCCTCGAACTATGTGCCTAGCATATGTTATGAGAATCATATTCGAAATGGGATATGTTCCCGTAAGGAAGATTGCTTCATATAAAATGGGATATGTTCCCGTAAGGTGAAGTATTATGATATGATATGAGAAATCCTTTTCCTAATGGGATATGTTCCCGTATGGGGGTTGCTTCATACGAAATAGGATATGTTCTCGTAAAGTGAAGTATGGTTTACCTTTGGCAAGTAGACCACTTCTGTACCAGTGAGGGGATTTCATTGGGATTCCAAGTACTAGCTCACTTGGTCTTACTCATGTTTGTTGAGGTTACACCCCCGCTAAGTATGAATATCACTGCATTCATGCATCATGAATTTCATGGCATATTGTATACTATTTCCTTGGATATATATACTTCATCCTATTTTATGTGCCTTTGTCCTCTAACATTGAAATGTAGGTTGATAAGTTATATGCATTGCATGCCCGCATACTTACTACACTCAAACATACTAGCGTATACTGTATGCCTACATGATTTTACCATGTAGGGGCCGAGTGCTATGATTATCCACCATTGGATAAATAGCTCAAGTTCCCATCTTCCAAGGACAAGCCACCTTCCTCTATCTATGTCATCCTATGTCTACTTTCTTATTTGAGGGTGAGCCCGGGATATGTCTTGGCCCCCGTTCCATCTTATGACTAGAGGCATTGTTGGATATCTTGTAAACTCCCATAGGTGTGTGTGTGTGTATATATATATATATATATATGCTATGCGATGTATTCGGAGCTTATGTTATTGGTTCCCTTTTCGAAATGGCTATTATGGGTCAATTACGGTCATATGTCATGTTTGCTTGTTTCGTGTGGAAATATGGAAGGTCCTAAGTCCCATTTGCCCCCTTAGCGTGAGTCATACTTACCCGCCCCTTAGTTCTTATATGCTATGTGCTATGTGAATCCATGTGAATCCCTTTCCCCTCGATGCCCCATAGCGTGAGTCCTACTTACCCATCCCTTAGTAGTATATGATTATTCTTTGATTGGATACTTCAAGGCTTGTTTGGAGACTCCTGAGTTCCCTTTCTCCGTGTCACATCTACACCCTAGTCTCAGGTCGTGACATAGAAGTTAGCTCCAGATTAGATGAAGCAATTCACGAAAGCCCGACTACAGGCCATAAAACATTATACGACCCGTAGAAGTTGTCGTAGAGTCTGCTGACCGAGTTTTCCTTACCCGTTTTGGTTTTATAGTTTAAAGACTATAAATAAATTTTTAGGTTATGGACATGATAGAACATTAGAGAGCTTGAGAAAAACACTTGTAAAACCTTATTTTGTCTTTTGATTTCAATCTTGTGATTGTTGGAGAAGAGTTTGGATTTTTTGTCTTAATTCTCTTGTGTAAGTACTCAATTATGTAATTCAAATTCATAATTCATGCATCTACATTGATCAAGAGTAGCTAAATCCACAATTAGGATTATGGGAACCATAAAGAACTAACAAAGTAAAATTGAAAAATTTTTAATTCTTGAAAGGTGTCCATGCATGTATTAATTAATTATCTTCAGTTTGAATACTTTTTAACAATGGCCAACGTTAGAACTCACCTAGTATTACTAACTGGATCAAGGTAGTAGTAAATAGGAAAAGAGATTAATTAACGGGATTTGATTGATGTTTCTTGTCCAATCAACCGAACTGGGCCAAGAAGAGGTTGTACTGGAACAATAGGTAAGGGTTAGTAATATCAAACTACGGGGATGGACAAAATCACATAGTGAAATTCACCTCTCGCCTGGGCTAAAGGTTTTAGTAAACTTGACTTACCATTCTGCACGCTACATATTGGAAAAGAATTCGATTATCTAGTAATACTAAGTTAGGGAATCATGGGGAATACAATACCTTAGTTACTCTTTATACTGATTTGACACTTGTCTTAGTTTAGGATTACTTCTCTTAGTTGCTATAAACCCCATCCCTCCCGGGGAGATAAAATGGTTGATCAACCTGAATTACGTTGAATTCTTCTAAGTCTACCATATTTCCTATGGGATTTGGCCCTAACCTTGGTTAGGTTATATATCTTGACAACGACCGTTTTATCCTTGAAAAAGAGGTGTAGCTTGGGTGACATCAAGATTTTGGCGCCATTGCCGAGAAATACGGTAAGAATTTTCTAATTCAAGTAGTCTAAGAATTAATCCTTATTTTCATCATTTTATACTTTTTGTTGTTTTTGTTCTATTTTAGGGTATAGGTGTGGTATATGCCAAATATGCAAAGTTGAGGCATTCCCTTGACTCCATTAGACACAGACTACCAGAGAAGACTAAGAAGGATCGCCCAAAATAACTCAAACAATGCGATGAAAGTAGCTCTAACTGAAATGAGAATGAGAATGCAAATACTGATAACCCACATCCTCTTTAGGACATTGATCTACAACCATAGGACTTCAATTCCAAAGCTTATCAATGGGACCAATATTGGATGAACCTTATGGCTATGGAGGTTACTGCAACCATTGTGTTACCGCTACTACCGGCTGACACAATGTTTGTGGTTTCGAATGGGTTGCTTCAAATGCTGCAGAACCGTGGGTTGTTCGTGGGCCTACCATCAGAGGATCCACATAGTCATCTATACAGGGAACACAAAATCTGTCTACGGATGTTGTGGGACTTCGTGTCTTCCCATTATCTCTGACAGGCAATGCAGTGCTATGGCTATCTGAGCTCCTGTAGAATTCGATCACCAATTGTGTTGAGTTGTAGAAGGCCTTTCTGGAGAGGAACTTCCCGAGATCGAAGAAGCACAAGTTAAAAGATCAAATCAACAACTTTGAGCAACTTCCTGGTGACTCGATCCAGTACTACATGGGAGCGATTCCCAAAGTGCATGAGGAGTGTCCCTGACCATAAAATTGTTGATGATGCCTTGGTAGAGCTCTTATACCGTTCCCTAGACGAGAATAGTCAAGCATGTATTGATACCATCATGAGGTTGCATGTTCTTAGATCAACCATTCGCAAGGATTGCTGAGAAAATGAAAAAAGTGGTCAAGACAAATCGTATATGGGGGAAGTGAGTCAGGGCATCCACCAAAAGTTTGTGCGCTATCAGTATTGTTTTGGAGTAAGCTAAAATAAATGATGAGATATTACAAGAGCTGGCTCAGATTCATACCTGTATGGAGGTGATGATGAAGCAGAATCAGGAACGAGCTAATGTAGTTGTTCATCAACTTTTGCGAGCACTCATGTACAAGGATCCCAACTATGAGGAGGACACTTGCTTCATTGCTGATCAAATGGGGGGTTTCCAGACTAACACCCAAGGGTCCAATCAAGACTATTGGCGCCAAGGTCAAGGAAACAAAGGTTAGAACTATAATAGAGATGGTGTATTCAGAGACAACCATGGAGGTTACTAAGACAAGAATAGGGGCTAGGACAAGATGCAGAGTGGGGCTGCAGAGATTGCTAAAGAAATGGTCCTTACATGCCACCACATAATCATGACAGTGGAGCTAGCAATTCCATAATTGAGGAGATGTTCAACCACTAAGATGAGACCTTGAGGAGGGATGAAATCTGACATCTC
The DNA here is from genome assembly GCA_029948455.1 of Solanum rostratum. NCBI lineage: Eukaryota > Viridiplantae > Streptophyta > Magnoliopsida > Solanales > Solanaceae > Solanum > Solanum rostratum. Next base: position 16,863,726 of record CM057047.1, on the reverse strand, counting down.
TAGTATAAATCAGAAAATCGAGTCTCATTCTGTTGCTATAAAACAATTGGAGCAACAGTTTGGTCAAGTATCAACTTAATTCAACTAGCATCAGAAAGGTACACTACCTAGCAACACAGTTCAGAACCCAAAGAATGATGGGCAGTGTGTGGTAGATACTGCTCGTGGTGGCAAAAGTGCCATCGATCCTCTCATGCCGCTAGATGATGATGATGTTTGAGAGGAGGAAGTTGAGGTCAAGGATGCTGATACCGAAGATAATTGTGTCAAGGATGGGGTGAGTGATGTTGTAGAGGCACCACAAATGCTTAAGCCCATTCTTAGACCTCCTCCTCCCTTCCCTCAAAGAATCAAAAAGAAGGAGGAAGAGGGCAAGTTCAGGAACTTTCTCTCCATGCTAAAACAACTCTCCATCAGCATATCTTTCATTAAGGCATTGGAGAAGATGCTAGGGTATGTAAAGTTTATGAAGGACCTAGTACTAAGAAGTGCATTGTGATTCAGGAGCTCTCCCAAGAGTTTCATCATTGCAGTGCAATTGCTACAAGGTCCTTGGTATAAAAGTGAGAGGATCCTGGTGCTTTTACCATACTCTGCAGTATTGGATATATAGAGTTGTCAAAGGCATTGTATGATCTTGATGCCAGCATAAATCTAATGCCCCTTGCGGTCTTCAAGAAGCTAGGACTGGGAGCCCCTACTCCAACAAACATGCAGCTCTTGATGGTCAATTGCACGGTGAAGAAGCCTGTGGGGATACTCTATGACGTACTTGTCAAAGTTGAGAAATTCATATTCCACGCAAACTTTGTGACCCTTGATCGCGAAGTCGACTTTTAAGTCCCAATCATCTTGGGAAGACCCTTCCTAGCCACTGGTCGAGCACTAGTGGATATGGAAGTTAGCCAACTCAGGTTTAAATTGAATGACGTAGAAGTTATCTTCAATATCTGTCAATCAATGAAGAGGCCAGACGACGTGAAAAAGGATGTTTGGGCACTTAGTGAAGTCTGAGTAACCAAGTTCTCTAAGTCGTGTCGCAACAATAAATAAGGCGCTGCTTGGGAGGCAACCCAAGGTAGAGACCCACGCTTAGGCGGCCAGGTATATACTTTTTGACCCTTGTGCTTTATTTTGCATTTTTGGTATGCATTGAGGACAATTCACCTCTTTTTTGATGGGATGTGGCTAGTTATAGGCCTCAGTAAAGTCTGAGTAGGCTTGGCCCATAACTATCCCAAATTTTGAATCCTAGGGGTTTTCTTGCTTTTGTTCTTTTTCCCATGTATATTTAATTTCTTTTGAACTGGCATGTTTAGGATGTATAGGTAGCATAAAGTACTAATATCTATGGATATATGTGTTTTGTGCTTTTGTGCGAAAAATGATACCCACCAAATTTTTGTTAGTTAGTCTAGATAGCAACCATGCATATTTGATTTTATTGACAGTGCTTATTCTGATAAGTGAGGATGAAATTGAGATGAAAGCATGATCTGAAAGTTTGTGTTGGTAGTGACCAGTATCATGTGAGTGTCAGCTTTCTTTACTAAATTCATATATTGTGTTACAACTCAGAACTTACCCTATTACTCTGACTTAGGCTGTAGGTTAGTTGGTTAGGAAAGGATCTTAAGCCATTGTTCATAATAATCCTCTTAGCCTAAATAAACCAACCAAATGTGTGAAATATCCCTTAATCCTAATGTTTGAGCCTTATATGAACCTTTTCTTTGTGAAAACCTAAGTTACCTAGCCTTATTAGATGTAAAATCTCAAAATTGGCCATGGTCCTTCCTTAGACATTATGTACCTTGACTGAGGCAGAAAGTCTAAGTTGAGAATGGCTACCAAAAGTGGCCCTGGTTCCTACATTGGATATTGTGCACCTCGACTCAGGCCCAAAGCCTAAGTTGAGGCTGGCTGGTGTGAGGGTAAACACAAAATGAGGGGAAAAATTAGTGACACATGGAAAGTGGAGAAAAATGTGTTATGTGCAAGCAAAATGAGTCATGCCTAAGCAATGAGCTAAAAAGAAAAATATTGTGAAAATATAAGGCAAAAAGCTGAAAAATGAGAATAAAGTACCCAGAAAAGCTTGAAATAGGAGGAAGGGAGAATGGGGTGAAAATTAACAGTGTTTGTAGTGATAATGTGTAGAAAAATGCAGTGTCAAGTAGGTCCTATATGCACTACGTTCCAAAAACATCTTACGAAAGCCCCTTGAGCCTATGTTTCAAGCCAGTAAAGTCCTAAAGTGATCCTAGTCCAAGTAGGTAAAAGTGATAGTCATGAGTATAGTGGCAAGCATATGGTATTGAGCATGGTATTTGAATGTCTTTTGTGAGAGTGAGTGATTTTTCGTAGTCTCAAGATTATACTTGAAAATATCATTATGGGAGACATATGGGACATCTTTCTATGAGGGCACTTGCATTGCATTGTAACATTAGACTAACTCAGTTATTGTGGCTTGTTCATAATTATGTTGCTTGTCATTGTTGCATTCTCATATGTGTTGTTCTGCATTGATTTGTTGGATAGCTATCTAAGGTGTTCTTTAAAGTTGTGTGGGTGTCTATGATGTGATGTATGCAATTCGATTGACGTTTGTGTGTTATTGTGCTGCTTATGTAGATTGAGTTTGTCGCTTGAGGACAAGAAATAATTTTAAGTTGAGGGTGTCGATGTGTTGTCGAAATAAAACACTTTTGATGCTTAATCTTGGAATTTTATGTGTTCTATATGTGATGTTAGCAGATTTAATGTGTTTTTATGTTTGTTTTACAGTATTATAAGGTTGGCATAATTTTTTAACAAAGTGTACAGAATTTGCTGAAGCAAAGGTTCCACATGACCTTTACGGGCCATAGAGAATTCTATGGGCCGTAGATATGGTTTCATATGAAATTCTAGTAAAGGGTGATTTTTCTCAAGTTAAGTCTACGAACATGCAGACGAGCCGTAGAAGTTTATACTAGCCATAGACTTGATATCGTACCCTAAGGATTAGAAAGTGAGGAGTTGCTGAAAAGTCATCAGACAAAACCCCATTCGGGCCATACAAGGGTGTTGTAGAAGTCATCTCCAGATATGATAAAGCAATTCATGAAAGCCTGACCACGAGTCGTAAACCATTTTACGGCCCATAGAAGTTGTTGTAGAGTCTGTCGACCCAGTTTTCCTAATCTATTTTTGGTTTTGTATTTTAAAGACTATAAATAGTTTTTTAGGTTATCTTTCAGAAAAAATAGTAGAGGGATGGGATAGAACATTAGAGAGCTTGAAAAAAACACTTATAAAACTTTGTTTCGTCTTTTGTTTCAATCTTCTGATTCTGGGTGAAGAGTTTGGATTCTTTTTGCTTAATTCTCTTGTGTAAGTGCTCAATTATGTTATTCAAATTCATAAGTCTTACATCTACACTGATCATGAGTAGCTAAATCCACAACTAGGTTTGTGGGAACCATGAAGAACTAACAAAGTAAAACCGGATAATTCAGAATTCTTTAAAAGTGTGCATGCATGTATTAATTAATTCTCTTTGGTTTGAATGCTTTTTAACGGCGGACAATGTTAGAACTCGCCTAGTGTTACTGACTAGATCAAGGAAGTAATGAATAGGAGAAGAGATTAATTAACAGGATTCGATTGATGTTTCTCATCTTATCAACCAAACTGGGCCAAGGGAAGGTTTTTTAGCAGCAATAGGTAAGGGTTAGTAATGTCACACTGCGGGGACGGACCAAATCACATAGAAAAACGAACATTAAGTTCACCAAACCCTTTGGAATAGGTGAGAGGTGAATTTTACTACGTGACTTGGTCCATCTCTGCAGTGTGCATTACTAACCCTTACCTATTGTCCCAGTATAACCTCCCCTTGGCCTAGTTCGATTGATTCGACGAGAACACATCAATAAAATCCTATTAATAAATCTCTTTTCATATTCATTACTACCTTGGTCCAGTCAGTAACACTAGGTGGGTTCTAATGTTGGCTACCACTAGAAAACATTCAAAATGAAGAGAGTTAATCAATACATCTATGCGCACTTTTCAAGAATTATGGATTATTCGGTTTTATCTTGTTAATTCTTCATGGTTCCCACAATCCTGGTTGTGGATTTAGCTACTCATGATTTGTGTAGATGCAAAACTTATGAATTTGAATAACATAATAGATCACTTACACAATTGAATTAAGAAAAAGTAAACGCAAGCTTCAATGAGAATCACAAGATTGTAATTAGAAGATCAAATCAAAGTACAAGTGTTTCTCAAACTCTCCAATGCTTTTCTCTACTCTATCTCACTATTTCTTTGTCGACTCTTCAAACTCTCCAAGGAAAATAACCTAAAAACCTATTTATAATGTTAAAAATACAAGTCCAAAACAAAATAGGATAACTGTAATCGGGCTTTTGTACTTCGTTGTTGTAAATCTGGACTTATATTCTACGACACCCTTCGGCATCCCGTAAAGTGTTCTACAGCCTGTAGGGGTTTTCTTCTGATGAAACTTCAGAAAGTCCTTTTTCTCTGATCCTCAGGGCATGAGACTTGCTCTATGACTCGTAAAAAATGGTTCACGACCCAACTACATTTTCGTAGAACAAACATTAGAAAATCTGCCCCTCACTAGAATTGTACACGAAACCTTCTTCACGACTCGTAGAATGCTTTACGGCCTGTAAAGGGTCTCGTACATCCTCAAAAACATCAACTTCTTCTTATTCTTCCCAAAGTCAATGCCAACCCTGAAATCCTACAAAACAAACAAAAAAACACATAAAAATCCACTAACATCGCATTGAGAACACACAAAATTCCAAGTTTTAAGCATCAAAAGTGTTGTATTTTGATAGAACATCACTTTAGCCTAAAAGAAAAGGTATAGCTTGGGCGACATCAATTATGCACACACACGTAATCACACGTCAGTTGTCAAACAATAATTTTCATGTAATTTCGATGACATGTGATGAAATGATTCTCACATAACAATATTCAAACATGAAACAACCACAAATGACATTTTCATATTTTAAAGCAATGACAACTACTCAATCAACGTTAAGCATGTATCAACATAAAAAAGCAACCACTAATTCGAATACACCAAGTTTAGGATACTGTACCCATCAATAATTCTAACCTAATTATATTAATTTCAGTAATACATGGAATTTAGAGCCAAAAACTTACCGAAATAGGATGAAAACTTGAAAAAGGAATCCAAAGGGAGAAAACCCTACGTCACCGGAGTGATGCCGGAAGGTTGCCGAAAAACTTTGACGGTGGCCGGAGTAGTATGGTAAGAGAAGGGGTTGGGGTATTTTTTGATATCTTTGTGAGAATGAGGGGTAAAATTATTTTATCCCCCTTTTATACGTTGATCGGGTCGGGTGAAAAGTTGGGCCCAGGCCCTACAAAACTCGAATTATGGGCCGTAAAATTTTCTACGATCCGTAGAAACTTGTCTCGTAGAGTGCCAAACCCCTAATCTGGGACATTGGCTTCACAGGCCCATTTATGGGCCAGATGTAGAAATATGGCTCATAGAGTGGGTTATAGAAGCCCCCAACACTTAGGCAAATTAGAGAAGTCACTTGGGGCCCACAAGCTCTATTCACAGCCCATTGTTTTATCTACGGGCCATAAAGTTATCTCGTGGACTAGAGTGCACATTATTTTGCTCATTGGAAGTATTATACGAGTCAGTATACGGGTCATGGTGTGAACCACGGCTTGCAGAACTAGTCGTAGAAGCACTTGTTGTTGTTTATTCAGCCCAAGATGGCTGACTTGGTCTTATACCTACACATCCTTCATAAAACACATTGTTACCCTATATGCCACCGGTCCAAAGTCCAAAAATTACAACCAAAATGCTAAAAATTAAACTACTTACAAGTTCAAAAGAGAAAAATAAAACATACTATTACATCAAATATTTGGGTTGCCTCCCATGTAGCACTTGATTTATTGTCGCAGCACAACTTGGAGAACTTGGTTACTTAGACATCACCAAGTGTGCAAACTTCCACCTTCAAATTATCGGCCTCTTTATTGACTGACAAGTGTTGAAGACAACTTCTTCGTCATTCAATCAAAACTTGAGTTTTCCTAATTTCATATCCACTAGTGCTCGCCCAGTGGCTAAAGGGCCTTCCCAAGATGATTGGGACTTTGAAGATGACTTTGAAATCAAGGATCACAAAGTCTATGGGGAATATGAATTTCTCTACTTTGACAAGGACTTTATATTATATCTCCATAGGCTTCTTCATCGTTCTGTCCGCCATCAACCATTGCATGCTCGTAGGAGTAGGGGCTCCCAATACTAGCTTGTTGAGGACCATAAGGGGAATTAGATTTATGCTGTCACCTAGATCACAATTAGCAAGAACCTGTTTCAGTTGCATATCACAAGGAATTCGAACAACTGCTTCAAATACAATAGCAGGAAGTACCGCTTGTGGAACCTCAATTTCCACGGGCTTATTAGCAAATGAAAATTGGCATATACAATACGTCCAGTTGCTTCACATGGACTTCATAACCTTGCTGTGCAAAAATGGGATATGCACTTGAAATGGACGTCCGAGTTAAGATATATATCATGAGCGATAGGGAAATAGATTGAGTAACATGTTTCTTTAGCCAAGAAAAAGTATTTCTAGTTTGCATGGTCCAATCATTGATCACAAAAATTTCTACAATAAATTGGGTAGGTCGCTAGTATAGTTCCCTAGCCACGATTCTGCTATTTGCTAGAATACTCTCAGATGAATCTTCCCGATGATTAGAAATAGAAAGAGTAAATACAATTTTCAATACTTTGCTTATGTACAACTACAAAGTGCCAAGCATTCTAATTGGATTAGATTAATATCAATGGATCCTTTATTAGTCATTCATTGAATGATAAATAACTACAAGTGACGAAGACAAACGATTTAAATAACGAAAAATCCAATATTTGAAAATTGTATCAAGAATGACCAGAAAGGTGGAAACAAGACCAGCAATAATTTGATCATTATGAACAGATCCAAAATCTTTATAGATAGAGCATATAATTAATTTCCAACCCTGAGGTGAATGAAATCCAATACATAAATTAGTTAATAAAAGAATAGAAAAGCTTTTACAGTGTCACTTAAGTTATATAGGAATTCTTGAGTCCAAGAGTTAAGAATAACAAGTTTTTCATCAACCAAAATCGAATACCCGCTTAGAATAATAAAAAAGATGGTATTTGTTTTTTGAAGTGCAAAATCGTATGGATACGATTCTTATTTTGTATCTTGATTAATTTGATCGTTTCTTTATGGATTCCTATCCCAAACTCTTTGAGATGTGTTTTCGAGAATTCCTTGATCATTTCGTCCAAGAAGAGGAGTTCCTCTAATCCTATGAATTTTTCTAGAAGACTTTTTTCTTGAATATTATTCAAGAAAATTTTGGATTGCCCAGTATTCCACCAATTAGTAATCCAAGATTCCAGATATTTATTAACTAAAAAAGAAATCCACCAAGGCAAAAATACTATAGATATAAGATAGAAAAGAGGAGTGAATGCTATTTTTTTGCCATTTTTTCGTCTGTGAATTGTTAATCAACCCATTCTTACACTCTATGTGATCGAATATTTCTTACACACGAGCTTTATACAAGGTATTGAACTTATGAATCTATTTTCTTTGTAATTTTGTGGTTAGTCTTTGAATCTAGAAAGAATACAGAAGGAAATAGGCTAAGAATTCACTTCGGATGAAGAAATTAAGAATATTCTTTCCTGATATATCAATTGGTCAAATTCAAAATCAAGTGTCTCCTTTCGATGAATGATTGAAAGAACCACTTTAAGTAATGAATATTATTAGATTTTGAGACGAAAAAATTCCTTTGCTATCAAAATATCTAATATTTTAAAAATATTTCACTGATTACTAATAGTCAGGAGTAGAATAATTGAGGGAAAGATATTAGGATTATCAAAAAAATGACTGGCAAAGAATTAATTGGCTAGTTCTCATTATTTAATTAAGAAATCCAATTGTAGGTCATTAAAGAATACAAAAGAAAGAATTTTAAATTTACAAGATATGATCTATCTAGATCTAAAGTGTCAATTCCAATAAATATTGAACTAAAAAAATTCTTGCTTTCGAAAGGGTTTGCCATCTGAGATGACTCCATTATTTCGATTTGTTATTTGTTATTGAATTGAGTGCACATAAAGAACATAAAAAGAGTTTCGTTTTATGGTTCTTTCATAGATGTTTTCTTAAATTGAATGAACCTTCTGATTCTCAAAATACTTCCATTGGTACACGCAAGAAATAAGCTAATTGAGCAGCCTATTGTTCAATTTCTCGTGGAGTCAAATTCTCATCAGTACGGGCCAAGGAAATGGACCCCTGGCCTCGGATGTCCATATAAAGAACACAACGAGCATAAACACCCTCTTTAACTTCTATTCTAACAGACTGAATATCTTTTCTAAGGAATCAAAGGAATATGCGACAATTTTCTGGAAATCCCCAACGAAAAATACAAACTACTCCTTCCTTTCTATCAAATCAATTATACCCATTACCTACATTCCAGGAAATTATGCACCACAAATAAGAGTAGATAAAGAGACCCGTAATTCCGTAGAAAGACATCACAATTTCTTGTTGGAAAAAATGATTTATTGAGGCGGAAAAAAAGATAGCAAATTTCTACTAAGATAACTGGAAGTTTCAACTAATAAGAAGCCTAATGAACCTAAAAAAAAGATAAAGGCCCAGCAGAAATTATATATTTTTCGAGACCCCATTATAAGTTCTATCCATATATCGTCTTATCGCCAAGTCATGCTTTACTCGATTGCATTTTATTGGAATTGAGATAATACCCCAGAGAAATTTAACATTACCTTTTTGTTTCCGAAGTAACTCCCATCAACTAGCACTAGTTTGAGGTGAACTAGCACTAGTTTGATGTCAACCTTTAGGAGTAATTCATCAAATTGTTTGAATCTAAAATAATGACATACTCTTTATTTAATATGATTCAACTATACATGTCGATATACATATAGATTCACCGACTACATTTCAACCATCTTGAGATCCTGATCTATTTGAAAATTTCTAGAATCGATATATCCATATATCATGTTTCTGGGGGCATAAGAGTTTTTTTCTTTATGTCCATTGGAAATCACATGGTATGCTATATTCCAATAAATAGATATTCGTGCCATGATACAAGTCCACATTTTCAAAAAAAAATGGATGAGAGTGGGTCCCGGCAGATCTAAACAATCTTATTTTTTTGAACATGAAGAAATAAAGAAGCCATTGCAACTGCCGAAAAGACTAGGCCTACTAACGGCATAAAAATAGACGAAAGGTTCAAATTTTTCATAGAAGGGGTACCTCGATTTACTATTTACATCTACTATTATTATTATATAAATAAAGATATCTTGTAATAATTATATAATTAAATTAAGAATTTGAATTCTAATAGATAATATTTATTATTAATAGAATTCGAAATTCTTGGTATAGATCTAAGCATCTATATATCTAAATCTAACTGAGTACGTATAATAAGAATAAATGCAAAGAATGTAGAACTGTAGAACTAAATAAATGGACTTATTTATCTCCTACATGAGAAAGATATGTATGATAATAAACTTTATTATTTTTCTTCATTTCTTTGTCTTTTGTTCTTATTTTCTAATTTTTTAAAAATAAATAAAGAGTTTTTTACCGATTATTGAAAGATTCGTTCGAATCCAACCCAATATGAATTTTTAGCTAAAATAGTTTTTCGAGAGATAGAGAAAAATACAAAACTCTATTATCTATATTTAAATTTCAAATTATGTACGTAAGACAAGAAAAAATTCATTTTATTTTCCGAATTTCACGAAAGGAAGAACTCACTCTTGGTGATAAAGACTTCTCGATTCGTGATCAGGAATATAAATATAGGTCAAAAAAGAGTTATACTCAACTTTAGTTTTAATTCTTTCTACAATTCGATCTTCTATCATCAAAGAAAAGGGCATTATTATCTTATTTACTTTTATTCCGATAAACTAACTACTTTTTGCTACAAACACACAAAAAAATTGAACTTACTGCTCTACTTGATTTTGCTTGACTTTTGATTCAAAGGAAAAAAGGCGTGGAGCTTAAATAACTCACTCAGAACACTTTTTAAAAGATTATGTGGTACAATTAGGTCAAATAAACCCTTCTGGAATAAGTATCCAGCCGCTTGTGAACCTTGGGTATTGTTTTATTCAATGTTTATTCAATTACTCTTTTACATGCAAATCCAATGTAGGCATTGGGTTCGGTAATAATGATTTTCCCTAATATACCAAAACTAGCTGTCACTCTACCAGTTGTCTAAGGATTGATACATAAAATATTTTTTTTATTTAATTGATATTCATCTAAAGCAGACGAGATTTTAGCCATTTGCATCAAGCTCAAACTTCCTTCCTGCATGCGCCCCCCCCCCCCCCCAGAAGCACACACTATAATAAGTACCACTATTTTTTGTTTTGGATCTTTCAAATCATTCCTGCAGGAGATCGCATCTCCAATGGTGCAAGGCATGGTGAATGCTAGGGGATTTTCTTGCTTCTGCACTAAGGACCTTGTAGCTATCGCATTGCAATGTTAAGCTCTTGGGAGAGCTCCTGGCTCACAGTCTACTTCTTTGTGACAAATTCCTTCATGAACTTTGCATACCCAGACATCTTTTCTAAAGCTTCAATGGGAGGAACATTGATGAAGAGTTGCTTGAGCATGGAGATGAAGTGCTGGAATTTACCTTCCTCCCCTTTCTTTTTAAGTCTTTGAGTGAAAAGGGGGAGGCATAGGAATGGGTTTCAACCTCTGTGACATCACTTCAGCATCACTCGCCTCATCCTTGGCACGGACATATATCCTGTCTCTGCATCTTTGCTCTCAACTATCTCCTCACGAACATTATCCTCATTAACTGGCATCAGAGGGTCAATGATCTGTTTGCCACCTCGAGTAGTCGCCGCCATACACTTCACCTCATTCTTTGGGTTTTGAACTATGTTGTTGGGCGATATACCTTTCTGTCACTGGTTCAATTGATTCAACATCTGACCGAACTATTGCTCCAACTACTTGATAGCAATAGAATGAGACTCAATTTTTTGACTAATACTAGATATGTTATATTTCATCTCCTTTAAGGTCTCATCCTGAGTGTCAGCCTTCTTCAACAGTCGATCAATCATCTCTTCAACTCTAGAGCTACCAGCACCCGAATCTTGATTATGTGATGGCACATTCAGACCATTTTTGTAACCATCTCTGCGTCTCCAATCAGCATCTCTATCCTGGCCCCTATTCCTATCGTAGTAGCCTCCTCGATTGTTGTCTCAGAAGGTGTCATCCCTGTTATAGTTTCGACCTTGGTTCCCTTGACCTTAGCGCCAATAGTCTTGATTGGACCCTTGGGCATTGGTCTGGAAACCCGCCATCAGATAAGTGACGAAGCAAGTGTCCTTCTTATAGTAAGGCTCCTCATACATGGATGCTCATGATGGCTGATGAGCTACTGCATTAACACGTCCTTGGTTCAGCTTCATTAACAAATTCATATTGGTACTAATCCGAGCAAGCTCTTTCATCATATCCTTATTTATTTTTGTCTATGATAAATCAGTATTGACTGCGAACGAGCTCTTCATTGTTGACTTATCTCTCGTCTCCCATGCATAATTTGTCTTGACCACTTTTTCCATCTTTCAACAATCACTGAAAATGGACGAGCTAGAAATGAGCCTCCCATGATATTGTCAGCAACAGCTTGGCTATTCTCATCTAGGGCTCGATAAAAGTTCTATACGGAGGTGTTATCCACAATCTTGTGGTCACGGAAACTTCTCAGGTACTTTGTGAACCTATCCCATGTAGTGCTGATCAAATCACCAGGAAGTTGCTCAAATTTATTGATCAGGTCTTTCAACTTTAGCTTCTTTGACCTCGAAGAAAAGTCTCTAAAAAGGCCTTCTGTAGTTCAGCCCAACTAGTGATCAAACTCTGTGGGAGCTTGGATAACCATAGCATTGCATCACCTATTAGAGACAATGAGAAGACATGGAACCCAATAGTATCCATAGACACATTCTAGCTTCCCATCATGCTCTTACAAATGAAAACAACATTATGTAGATGGTTATGCGGATCCTCTGATGGTAGGCCTGAGAACGACCTGCAATTTTGCATCATTTGGAGTAAACCCACTCGAAAAAATAAACTTTGTGTCATCTGGTAGTGGAGGTAACAAAATAGCTCTAGTGACATCCATCGCCGTAGGATCAAGCCGATATTGATTCCATGTATGAGTCGCGGCTTGAAGATCCTATGGGGGTGGATTAATATCCTCAAGTGGAGGTGGGTTATCATTGTTGTTCTGGTTCAGTGCTGCATTCACTGCCTCATTTATAGTGTTGTTCATGTTGTTCTAGGCTATTCTTCTCAGTGTCTTTTGAATCTCATGGTCAAATGGAGTCAAGGGAATGCCTCGACTTCGAGTGTTGTGCATACACTACACATACACATTGAAACAAAACAAAAAAAAGATGAAAAAGGTAAAATGAAAGAAATAAGGATTAATTCTTGAATTACTTAAATTAAACAAGTCTGACTGTTCCTTGGCAACGGCGCCAAAATCTTGATGTTTCCCAAGCTACACCTCCTTTTTGAAGGTTAAAGAGGTCATTATCAAGATATATAACCTAACCAAGGTTAGGATCGAACCCGTAGGGAATATGGCCGACTTAGAGTAATTTCAAGCAATTCGAGTTAATTAACCTACTTATTGCCCAAAGGGGGGTTTTGTAATTTGCATAGAGTAATCCTAAACTAGAACAAGTGTTGTGACACCAGTGATAAGATTAATTAGGGTATTGTGTTCCTTGTGTTTCACTAACTTGGTATTGGCAGATAACCATAATTTTTTTCTAGTGTGTTGCATGCAGAATGATAAGTTAAGTTTAACAAACCCTTTGATCCAAGCGAGAGGTAAATTTCACTGTGTGATTTGACCCATCCCTGCAATGTGACATTACTAACCCTTACCTATTGTCCCAGCACAACCTCCCTTTGATCCAGTTCGGTTGATTACACAAGAAGAAATCGATCGAATCCTGCAAATTAATCTCTTTTCTCATTTATTACTACCTTGATCCAGTCAGTAACAACTAGGCAAGTTCTAATGTTGGCCACCTTTAGAAAGCAACAAAACAAAGAGAATTATTTAATACATGCATGCACACTTTCCAAGAATTATGAATTATTCAATTTTACCTTGTTAGTTCTTCATGGTTCCCACAACCCTGGTTGTGGACTTAGCTATGCATACTCATTGTAGATGCAAGAATCCTGATATTGAATAACATAATTAATCACTTACAAGGATGAATTTAAGAACAAAAAATCCCAACTCTTCACAAGAAATCATAAAGTATGAATTAAAATCACAAAATAATGTTCCAAGTATTTCTAAGCACTTCTCTCAAGGTTTCTGGTCGTTCTCCTTCTTTCTCTCTCATTCTCTACTGAAAATAACCTAAAAGCCTATTTATAATAACTAAAATATAAGTCCAAAACAAAATTAAAAAACTGATTCTGTAGGCAATACAGGCAAGGCTACGGGTCGTACTAAGTTCTACGTCGCGTACTAGGGCTTCGTAAACTTCTTTCTTCAAATCTGGGCACAGTTTCTACGAGACCTTCTATGGACTGTATTCAGACTTGTGGCCCATATAGGGTTTTGTCTGATGACATTTTAGAAAATCCCAATTTCTGATCCTCAGGGTACATAACGCCGTCCATGACTCATATAGGTTTCTACGGCTCATCCGACAACTCATAAATGCAACTTTAGAAAATGATCGCTTCACTAGATCTCAACCACGAACCCACTCTATGGCTCGTGGAAAGTTCCATGGCCCGTAGAGGGTTCGTATATCAGCAACAATTGCAGCAACCACATACTTAGCCCAAAATCTTGCCAAATTATGTAATCTTTAAACACAAACATAAGAACACATCAAACTCACTAACATTGCTTTGAGAACACACAAAATTCCAAGTTTTAAGCATCAAAAGTATTGTATTTTGACAGCACATCACCTACGAGTACCTCATTCGCCATGTTACGACTAGGCCTTACGCTTGGGTCGTAATAGCAGGTTGCTTTTACTACTATTCTAATTGATGAATTCCATTGTGTTTATGCATAATCTTCTTGGTTTTCATTTTTTATAGACAAATTGATATTGAACCCACCTAATTTACTCGATTTTTAATGAATTATAACTTGAATTCCAAGGGTTTCAATCAAAAGTTTATGAAAACTATTGACCATGATCATATAAGTTACTTAATAAATGATTGAATGTTGGTGTAAGATTATCTCACCTTATTGATGGATTTTTCATCTGCCAAGGACCATTCTCACATAGTCGAATCACCAAGTTTAGTGAGTTATTCTATGAACATCATTGATGATTTTATTATAACCTAAAACTTTGATTGACTACTTTAATACATTACTTTTATTCCATGGTACTTGACTTAGCACTAAGAAGGTTTGAGGTGTGGTTTGATCCAGTGGATGTTAAGGTTATCCACCCAATAGAAACCTAGTAACAACCTCTTACCAAGATCTATGCGACCATAGGTTACCTCTTTAGGCTAGGCTAGTGAATTTACATTTAGCCTTGACTATTGACTATTGTAATCACGAAGTTCAACCTTGGAAAGTAGTCTCTCCTTTCTCGATGTAGGAGTTAAATTGGATTCTATTTTATAGTTCGCATGGTCTTATTGTCGGTTAAGGTTGCTTCCCACATAGGTATGATTTATTTTAATGCTTACATGAATCTACTCATACTTATCTTATGCATAGTTCATCTGTTATTACCTATGCTTTACTTATGTATTATCTTATGTATTCTACTTGACCATTGCACTACATGGTTACTGTAACACCTCCCAAGAGCCTTAGGATACCTTAGAATGATTCCTTGCATAATGTATCATCCGTCCACTTTTTGGCAAATCTGAGGTTATATTATTTTTCAAGTGGCAAAATTGTCTTTAAGTCAATTGTATCAAAAAATAAATTTTTACATGTTTTTGCACTTTCTAAAGGGATATGCGACCTCTCCATGTCATGAAGAGGATTTATTTTAGTTTAAAATGATTGAGAATCATCCCACGGCCAAAAAAGAGAAAAATTAAACTTCGTGCAAAAACGAACTATGCAGGAGCAAGTCCGAGTCGCGAGAGGGTTCACCGTAGTACAAATTTTTCAAAGAATTTCAGATTTAAGTGAGGGAAATTGGGACAAATCCCTGAACCCTTATATATGAGAGGCCTAAGAAAATTCTACCATTTTTTAGTCTAATTAACTCACTAAATCACATGAAAA
Source organism: Solanum rostratum (assembly GCA_029948455.1). NCBI lineage: Eukaryota > Viridiplantae > Streptophyta > Magnoliopsida > Solanales > Solanaceae > Solanum > Solanum rostratum. The sequence goes on along the minus strand of CM057047.1, from coordinate 16,848,219 downwards.
TCCTCTCCAACCTCTCCAAAATTCCTTTACTAAATTCTCCAAAGTTTCTAGGATTTTAAGACTCTTCTATTAAGGACCGAGCTTCAAAATTCTCCCAAGTTTCTCTTGTCTTCTTCAAGACCTTAAGGCATGTGGGTATCTTCATCCTAGCTTCTTCTACCCAATGGAGTCATAAACTCTTTCCGACTTAATCTTTTAACTTTAAGGTTTATTTTATTATGGGTACTTCCTATTCTTACTTATATGCGTGATTCATGTTAGAAATTATTATTTATTAATTTGAAAAGCATGAAACGAGTTGGTGTTTATGAACCCTTTTCATTACTACATTGGGTTGATTATTTTTTAAATAGATCATGTTAAATCTTTACCCAAATACTATATTTTGGTTTCAACCATAAATATTATGTTCAAATGAGTGTGTATTGCCATCTAATGATATGAGTTGATGGATTTTGGAAAATGTCCTATCTTAAACTAATATGGCTCTTTGAATCTCATTATGGGTGGTTTAAACTATGACTCTAAATGATAAATATGCATACCCTTATGGGATTTCATGTTTATGGTTGACTTGACAAGCGCTTATTCTATGCTATAGCCCAATTATGGGCATGAACTTGAATTATAAGAATATGATCAAGATTATAAAAGGGGTAATTTGAGACCCTTATGATTACTTACCACTAGCATGGAACTCACCTTGCAAGGTTATGATGACTTACCACTAGTATGGAACTCACCTTGCTAGGTTATGATGACTTACCACTAGCATGGAACTCCCTTTGTTAGGTTACGGAAACCCACTATCATTGAACTTTCTTTGCTAGGTCATGAAATGAGCTGCTCTTATGATTTCTTTACAAGTTATATAACAATGATCATGATATGATTTCAACTTATGACTACTCTACTATCATTATGTCTTATTATGAATTCAGTGGGAATAGGCTTAGCACTGAATGAGGCTTAAAATGGGGGCTCGACTCAGGGGGTCTTTATGTAAAGTCTTGTTTCATAACTATGTGCCATCATAGATTACCATTATTTCCCTAAATGGGCTTACACTAGTGGATCAAACTAGGTCAAGTTACCCACAATGTGGGGTATAGTCTACCTTGGCAAATAGACTTCTCCTTTTTCAGTGTGGAAGCCACTTCAAAATTTTATGTAGTAGCTCACATGGTCTTATATGTCCGCTATGGTCTCCTCCCACATATGTATATGCTAGGTCATGAACCTATGCTTTGAGTTTACTTTACAGTTGTTCCAGGGATATAGGTATAGAGTAAATATGAAGTGGATCAGAGATACCTCCCATGAATGTTTTAATCAAGGTATTGATCATTCATGTCTTATTGAGCTTATTGCCTTTGTATATGATTACACATCTTGACTAATATGACTTATGATTTCCATGTTGCAGTGCACCCCTCATGCTTAGTATATTCAAAGTACTAATGCATACTTCTTGTCTACATGATCTAATCATGTAGGAACCGGAGCTCTTCCCCCTCCACCTCCTCATGGATAGTAAGGTTCTTGAAGACTTCGATTGTGGTGAGTCCTCCACTTTGAGGGAAACATCCATTTTCTATGGACCTTTTTTTAGACATTACTACTTTGTTATTTACTTTTGAGGATGATCTCGGACATATCTTGGCCCCCGTTCCACTCATGACTAGAGGTAAAGTTAGATGACAGGTTATGTATAAACTATGTGATGCTTATGTATCTATGGAGACTTTCTCTTAGTCCCTATCCCATGTTTCATTTTTTCTTGTGATGATAATTGTAGGGTTATGAATATCCTAAGTCCCTATACCCTATAAAGTGTTCCCCATGTTCTTGTTCCCTTGGAATTACATATTGTGCTTGAGTAAAGGAATTCCTTGCCCTTTATCCCATAGAGTGTGTCCTAAGTCCCTAATACTCTTAGTACGAATTGTTAATGATTGATCCATTCTTATTAACCATGGATGTGCTTATGTATGCTTTGAGGCTTGTTTGGGTAGGTTCCCCATAATTTTCCTACATGATCTAACCATGTAGGGATCGAAGATTTCCTGATCACCCTTTCAAGGCTAAGTTTGACTTGGAAGGTTCACTAAGTGGTGAGTCATTTGATCCAAGGACAAGGCCACCATTTATCTACCTATGCTATGCTTATGATTTTCTTATATCTTTACATTGAGGGAGAGTCGGGGACATGTCTTGGTCCCTGTTATATCTATAGAGGCATTATTGGATATCATGTAAAGTCTATGAACGAGCTGGATATGTTAATACTTGTGGGGATTATGTTTATGTTTATGTTTTATGTTATGATGTTGTGATGGTGAAAGTACTAAGTCCCCTTTCCTACAGCGTGAGTCATATGATCCCGCCCCTTAGGATTTACTTGTTGATGATGATTACGTGATGGCAAATCCTATGTTTTTTATCCCCATAGCTTGAATCTTAAATCCCATCCCTTAGACTTATATGTTGCAAGTGTGCTAATGAGTCCCACTTAGCTTGAGTCATATATCCCTATCCATTAGTATCACTTATTAATGATTGAATTGTTGCTTCCAAACCGATAATGTGTAAATAGATACTATAAGGCTTGTTTGGGGGCTTCCGGGTTCCTATTCGCTATGTCACTCCTAGGCCCTAGTCTTCGGGTCATGACAAGCTTGGTATCAGAGAACTAAGGTTTTAAAATGATCCTGGAGTCAAACAAGCCTCGCTGAGTAGAGTCTTATTCATGGGTGTGAAGTGCATCACGTCTATGAGTAAGAGGCTATACAAAATTGTAGGAAATGTCTCACTTCTTCATTGTCATGCCATGCTATGGAAAGTGTCTTAATATTTCCTAACTTTGATGATTTCCTTGATGCCTTATATAAGATGCCTCCAAGAAGAGCCCCTCTCCCTATATAGTCCCTTGCTAACGAGGACCAAATTCCACAAGAGCCTATAAGAGAGACAGTTACCCAAGATGCATTTCAAACTATTTTTGCTATGCTAACTTAGGTTGTAACCAATCAGGCAGAAGATGCTAATCCTAACTACTTTTAAACTCCAAAACACAAGCCTCAAGCATATCCTCAAAAGTTTGAATGGTTCTCTCGGCTTAACATCCATTTGTTGGTGAAATGTCGTGATAAGCTTGACTTTAGTACCAAGGACCTTTTAAAAGGACCTCCAAAAGTGCAAGGTAAATTGAGCACCGCAATCTGAGATAATGGCCAATGGGACCCCATGAAATCTAACCAACTCATGAATATACAACTTTGCATAATCTTCGGCACCATAAATCATATTAACCGATAAGAAGTGAGCCAACTTTATCATGCTATCAATAATAACCCAAATGGAATCAAAGTGCTTCCTAGTCTTTGGTAACCCAACCACAACCTCCATGTTGATTTCCTCCCACTTCCAAGTAGGAATTTCAATATATTGCGCTAGGCCACCCGACCTTTGGTGTTTGGCTTTGACTTGTTGACAATTATGGCAACAAGCTACAAACTTGGCAATATCCTTCTTCATACCACCCCACCAACCCGTCTCTCAAATCCCTAAATATCTTGGTAGAACCAATGTGAATGGAATAAGATGAATTGTGAGCCTCATTCAAGATCAAGTCTCTAAAGCCATCGATATCGGGCGCACATAATCTACCTTGGTACCTAAGGACACCATCTCCCCCTTGGGAGAAAATTTCCACCTTGCCATCCTTCACCAAAGCTTTCAATTCTAACAATGTGGGGTCAAGGTCTTTTTTAGTTTTGACCTCTTCCATCAAGGAAGACTTAGAACCATCAACAACCACTACACCTCCATTTTCAACCTCATCTAAACTAACTCCCAATCTAGCCAACCAGTGAACTTCTCTTGCAAATTCTTTCTTGCCATCATCAATATGAGTTATACTCCCCATGGACACCTGACTAAAGGCATCGGCCACAACATTCACTTTGCCCGGATGATAGTGCATGCTCATGTCATAATCTTTAAGGAGTTCCAACCACCTTATTTTCCTTAAGTTTAGATCCTTTTGGGTGAACATGTATTAGAGACTATTATGGTAGATGAACAAATCCACATGAACCCCATATTAATAATGACATCGTATCTTCAAAGCAAATGCCATAACTGCTAATTCAAGATCATGGGTGGGGTAATTCTACTCATGCACCTTACTTGCCTAAAAGCATGGGCAATGACTTTGCCATATTGCACAAATACATACCCCAAATCAACCCTCAAAGCATCACAATATATCATAAACCCTTCTAACCCTTCTGGTAGAGCCAAAATAGGAGCGGATGTAAGCTTATCTTTCAAGGTTTGGAAACTTCTTTCACATTCATCGATTCATACAAATTTAGCCTTCGTTTGCATCAACTTTGTCAAGGGAGAAGCAATTGAAGAGAAACCCTCGACAAATCTTCTTTAGTATCCTGCCAAACCCAAAAAACTCCTAATATTCGTAGGCGTCAACGGTCTAGGCCAATTATTTATAACCTTTGTTTTTTTATCCACTTTAATCCCTTCATCGACACCATATGCCCTAGAAAGGCAACTTCCTTCAACAAAATTCACATTTGTCAAATTTGGCGAACAATCTTTCTTCCCTCAACGTTTGCAACACTACCCTCAAATATTTCACATGTTCTTCTTCACTCTAGAAATAAATCAAAATATCGTCAATGATGACTATACAATCACGTTGAGGTAGGGTTTACAGGCCTTATTCATTAGATCCGTAAATATAGCTGGAGCATTAGTTAGGCCGAAGGATATCGCCACGAACTCAAAATGCCCATATATCATTTGAAAGGTCGTTTGGGGAATATCACACTCCCTTACCCTCAATTGATAATACTCATATCGAAGGTCAATCTTTGAGAAGTGGCTATCCCCTTGTAGTTGATAAAATAGGTCCTCTATCCTTGGCAAGGGATAATTGTTCTTCACGGTGACCTTATTGAGTTGCCGGTAATTGATGCACATTCTAAGGGAGCAGTCTTTCTTCCTTACAAATAACACCAACGCACCCCGAGGTGACTTGCTAGGCCTTATGAAACCCTTCTCCAATAAATCTTTTAATTGGTCCTTCAACTCCTTCTACTCTACCAGCGCCGTACAATAAGGGGAATGGAAATGGGTTAGGTATCAGGTAGGAGGTCTATACCAAAATCTATCTCTTTTTTGGGAGGGATACTGGGAGGTTCATTGGGAAAGACATTAAGAAACTCATTAACCATCAAAACCGACTCAATAGAAGGGAATTTAGACTTAACATCCCTAACCCTTACAAGATGGTACATGCAACCCTTAGAGATCAACTCCCGAGCCTTAAGACAAGAGATGAACTTACCCTTAACCACCGAATTATGACCTACCCACTTAAGGACGGGCTCATTAGGAAATCGGAACCTAACCTTATGGGTTCTACAATCAATAGAGGCATAGTATACATATAACCAATCCATCCCAAGAATAATATCAAAATCTACATATTGAGTAAAACAAAATCACAAGACAAGACTGTATGCAATAAAGATACTAGATAACCCCTATAGACTCTTTTAGCAACAATAGACTCACAAACGGGGGCAGACACTTCAAAGGGTTCACTCAACAACTCTGGATACACATGAAGTCTATTAACAACAAAAGGAGTAATGAAAGAAAGAGTGACACCCGGATCCAATAAAGCATCTGGCACTCAGATCCAATAAGCATACACATTAAGATTGTAGATCTTTAACATACCGGTAACAACATCTGGTTCCTCATCCACCCCTTGCCTCCCTTGAAGAGCATAAAAGTGATTATAGCGTGGAGCAACCCCCCCCCCCTTGTTGACCAACTTGGGCCCTTTGATCACCATGAGCACCTTTTCCTTGAGAACGACCATCTCTACCCCTGCTCGGACAATCTGCAAGGTGGCCCATTTTGCCACACTCAAAGCTAGCACCTATATCCTTGTAGCATCTACCACCACGATTTTAACCACACCTCTCACACCTAAGGATAATTTGGCTACTGTTTCCACCATAAGCTCTAGGGTTGGGCACCCTATCATTAGCAAATCTTTGACCTTGAGAATTAGATGACCCTTAGCATTGGAACTTGTGACCTTTTGGAAGCTACCACCCTTGGAACCTTGGACACATTCCGGTACTCAATATGAGTGACCCCTTCATTCCTAAAATGCCTTATAGCCTCTTATTCATAGTTGTGGCGCGCTTCAAAACCATGAACAAGACTCTACTTGACGCGGTATGTTGAATTTTTGAAGACCATTTACAAACCTAGTAGTTTGATACCAAGCTTTGTCATGACCTAAGCCTAGAGCCTAAATATGACCTAGCGAATGGGAAAACCGAAGGAACCCCAAACAAGTCTCTTAAGCATGCATAGCACGTCTTTGGTTGTGGAAGCATAAAATTAAAGCAAATAAGACATAATATCTAACGGAAACGGGACTTTGGACTCACGCTATGGGGATGTTATAGGGAAGAGGATTAACATGGATCACATAGAAAATAAAGTCTAAGGGGCGGGTAAGTATGACTCATGTTATGTGGGCAATTAGGGGCTTAGGACTTCCACCTCATCCATACATCACGCATTCAACACATAAGAGGGAATAAGGGATTAAGGGAGTCTTTCATAATACATAGCATAATAAGATACGAGCTCAATACATGTATATCCAAATATCCAACAACAGCTCTAATATGAATGGAAAGGGGGCCAAGACATCTTCCGGGATCACCCTCAAAAGATAATATCCTTAAAAATATAAGTCTTAATAAGGCAATAAAGTAAATGGTTATTGTCCTCGAAGTGGAGGACTCACTAAGAGTGATCTTTAACCGAATCGTCTAGCCACATGGAGGAGAAAGATGTATAGGAGCTCGGGTCCCTATATGGTTAGATCATGTAGGCAAAAAGTATGTGTTATTACTTTATGTACTAAGTATATGGAGTGCAATGCAACAAAGAACATAAGCCATAGTTAAACAATATGCATAATCATAATCATTGGGTATAAGCTCAATATTTCATGAATGCTCAATGCCTTAGTCAAAATATGCATGAGGAACCATCAAATCATATAACATATCATAAATAGATGGGAAGGGACCATATCTAATATGTCAGATTGAGCAAGCTACTACTTGGAATCTCGATGTTCACTCCACACCAAACTAGGAGTGGTCTACTTTGCTAAGGTAAACTAAATACGCACCTTACTAGAGTTCCCCCATTTCGAAAAGTACTTCATAAACACCTTACGGGAACACCACCCTTTTCAGTTAACTTATGAGAACAACCTCACGGGAACACCACCTATTTTTGTATTTAATTAACATTATCCGTATGGGAACTCCACCCTTTTTGGTCAATCATGTAACATGAGCTATATGGATCCATTAGCAAATTCACAACCTGTGGTGGCAACATAGTTATGGGACAATGGTTATCTACTAAGGTCCTCTTGGTGCTAGGTCACAACCCCAAGGAATATTCAAATCATACTTATAACCATAACGTGCAAAGCATCATAATATCATAATATTTCCATAGAGTAGCTCATCAAAACCAAAACTTCATAATATCAAAGAATGGGGATTCATATCATTCATAACTTTCACAATATTTTTATATCTCATAACATGCATAATAACCCTTTCCAAATTCATATCATTTATAGTTTGCATAATATTGCCATAAGGCTCTCAACATCACAGAAGCTTGGGATACAGCTTTAATCGAATGATGGTGGGTACATATACATCGGTTTAAAACTATGCCATTCAAAGTAAAAGACTTGAAAAGAGTAAAATGAACCATTTGAACATTATTCAAAATAACCCACTATGAGCATACAAAAAACTTAGCTAGGGTATCATCAACCCTCATAAAATCCATAAGTTTCGCATGGCTTTCCATGCATAATCATATACATAAGTAAAATACGATAAATCTCTTCATAATATTATCATATAAAAGAGTTCACCAAAAACATCCAATAATATCCACAAATCTCAAGTAGTTGAAAAGGGAGAATGGTTGGACTTGTGGAGGAAAGGTTTCCATAATCAATCCCACATACCTTGGTTGTTTGGATATGCAAAATCTTGTTGGAAATTAGAGAAATTTCGAAACCCTAGCTGGCACCCTTTTTGTTTGAATATCTTGAGGAGCTTGAGAGAGTTTGGGAGAGGTTAGACTTAGGTTATTTTTTAGAATGAGTTGGAATGGAGTGAATTAGGGTTGTATAGGGCCGATAAAGGGGTCTTTTTAGGGGATTAAACAACATAGTATAACATTAGAGTAAAAGGAAATGTCGAATTCATCCCTTAAATTTTCCTGCCAGATGGGACCATGAAACCCCGTTTACGGGTCGTGGTACAGTGTACGGCCACATGAGAGGGGGTTTCATCTGATAAGATTTGGACCCTCAGAAACCCTCTCTGATCTTCAACCTACGACAGGATTTAAGGCTTGTCAGTCCATCTACGGGTCGCCTGATAGTTCATATATTCAACTTCATAAATTAATATTTTCATAAAGTCTGGCCAACATTTCACGAGCCCAAGATACGACCCGTGGTGACACTAATGGCCCATAGGCCCTTCCGTAGACGCACTGGTTCTCAGGAATTTTTTAGATTTCATTTCTTAGGAACTTTTACACCCTCTAACATGTGGGGCCTTACACTGTGAGTGTCCATTAAAACCTATATGAGTTCATTAGCATACCTTTAAGGCATATAAACATGAACATCATTCCTATGGTGGCATATAGTTATAGTACTATGGAATCATGCATAGTACTACCAAAGCCCTCTCCCTGCTAAGTCATATCCTATGGAATACATAAACCATGCATATACATAGCTTTCAACATAGTTCATAGTTCATTAAAATCATACTTTGATAGCTTGTAAAATAGTTGTTATAATCTTCATGGAAACATCTCATGTCATAGGAATAGTCCATCTACTTAGCTCTTCATATAATGTGGGTAGACATTCCCACCTTAACATCATCATTATAAACATTAGGGTCTTAATAACCCTCTTTATCATAGCATCATTATCATCATAACATCATTTTCATTGCCCTATATCATCATAGTAATTAAAACATGTTTTTACATACTTGAGATCATAGTCGTAAAATTGCATAACTTTATCATGGAAGACTACGACTAAGTATGGGCTCATGGATAATTGAGTCAAAATTATGTAATTTAATGAAATTCATAGAGAAAATATACAATTGAAATCAATTTGGATCATTGGTAAAGGAACCCACATCAATTCATCAAGCCCTAATCATGCATATTAGAAACCACATACTTTTAATTGAAAATTATAGAAATCATGTAATTCTTCATAATTCATGCATAAATAAATGTAATCATCATGTAGGAATCATAATACATGCAGTTGACATCATATCAAAAAAGTCCATAGGAACTCATCATAGAACTTTAATAAAAAGGAGATTTTGGATTGGGCTTCATGGATGAAACTAATCATGAATGAAACCCTACATACCTCAAATAAAAATCCTTAAGAATTGGAGTAGAAAAAACTTGGAACCCTTAGCAAAAATTTGAAACCCTAGCTTCAATGGAATTCTTGTCTTAGAGAGAGAAATATTTGAGAACCTTTGAAAGAATTACGTGGGTGAATGAATTAGAATGGGTTAGGAATATGATTTATAGGGTTGGAGTCGATTAAGTTGGTTAAGAGGACCAAAATAACGTAGTTTAGGACTTAAACGAACTAGAAATATCGAAAACACCTGTCCCGCCCTAGGAGGGTAACCTTGGCATAGCCGGCACTCAGAGACTATTACTAGTCCCCAAGAAACCACTTAGCCTCATCATATCATTCAATCAAATAAACTTTAGTGAATAGCAGAAATAAAAGTAAGTAAGTGGGCACATCTCATCTAACGTCTCAAAGGAATATATATAATAATAAAGGCTACTAAAAAGAACTAGCTCACAATCTCAACATCAACTTTCAAACATCGTCTATGAAGCCTCTATCACTAATCATGTGAAGCCAATGATAGACACATGGCTACCAAGTCAAAAGAAAAGAAATAGTTCAATCTAACTCTAAAGCATGATGAAATAAAAGTAGTGGATCCTCTGGAGTAGAGGAGGCTCACCAATTACCTGCGAATCTCGGATCTTCAACGGAGCGCCTGTTGATGATCTCTAGTACCTAGCTCTGCATCATAAAACGATGCAGTCCAAAAGGGACATCAGTTCGTGGAATAACTAGTATGTAAAATAGCTAAGTGAAACAGAAACGGGTAGAATAATATGGAAACAACGTCAACTCAAAGTAATCATCAAATAACATCAAATCATCAAATGCCTATCTATGCAAGAATAAAGAGTAGACAAGTGACCCGTCAACAACTCAAACTCATCAATCATCTCAGACTCATCTCAAAGGATCTCACCTCCTTTCATCTCATCTCATCTCATCTCGACTCAAAGTACTCAAGGTAGGAAATTTATGGGAGTTTCTCTTATCCGACAATAATCACTTATGAGCCAGTGAATGTACAACAATCTCGTTGATGTTGCCACAGCCGTTCCAAACTTGCAAGGTAGGGAACAAATCGAAACCATATCAGCTCACCCAATATAGAGTCAGTCGTCAACAAGTTTGCTATTATTTTAGGGACTTCTAATCAAGAGGAAACCACAATATATGTGATGGTTCTAAACCTCACCTACATTTGGCGACTTAGTTTGATGAGTTCAAGTCGGACTAGCTCTCACTCTTTCAGTGCTCGATACTTTTCCCTCATAGGGACTCGAACCTCGTCATCGATCGGTATCTCATTAGGGACTCTAAATCTATCATCAATCAACTCATAGGGACTCTAACCCTTTCATCAATCAACTCATAGGGACTCTAACCGTTTTATCAATCAACTCATAGGTACTTTAACCCTCTCATCAATCAATCTCATCAATGACTCAAGATTTAAGACGATCATTAGGAATCAAACGAATAGACATATCGGTAGAGTTCATTTATAGAGACTCGTAAGACAATCAAATTCTATCAACTCATCATCATTCTCTCATCACAATCAACAATCTCAACTCATGGCTATAGACTCAATTCTCAAGTTCATTATGCATGCTTGTCAAATTAGTCATGTAGGGTTATGCAAATTCTCATGAAAATGTTCAATTCAAGAAAATAAATAGTATAATGATCATCAACATAGAAAAATATGTAATTTCAAATAGAATTTTAAGAAAAACCAAGGATTCATGCATGTAGACTCTTGAACCATCAACTCATCAATGACCATCTATGGGGCACATGAGAGGACTATCCCATGCTTTTAGTTTATCCGTACATACCTAGAAAGTTCATATTACAATCGAAATTTGATGAATACTAGCCTTCTTGAAGAAAATCCTCAGTCTTGATAGTTCTTTTAGAGTGGAAGAACATGGAAAGACATTACTTGAAGGACTTATCTTTGATTCTTGAATTCTTGACTTAGAATCATCCCTAATTCTTGAAAAAAAAAGAATCAACAAATTCTTTCTTAGAATTCTTGAATTTGTTTTCTTGAAACCCTAGGTTATGATTTAAGACTCTATTAGAGATTCATGAATAGATGAAGAAATTTGGGTTGGGTAGATTAAAATTTATGAAGAATAACTTACCTTGATGATGAATCTTAAAAGCTAACCCTAACTTGATGATTTTCTTGATGATTCTTGAGCGTTTATGTTTAGGAGTGGATGAGAGGGTTTTAATTATGAAAACTCACGTTTTATACGTTTTCGGACCTTAAATAGACCCCCAAAGGTTTTAGGATAAATTACCCTCAAAATAAAATAAAAGGATGTCATTTAGCTTATCCAGAAAGGGTTCGCGATAGGTCCGCGAGGAGCTGTCACGGATCTTCAGTCAGCTCTGCAGGTCATCTGTAAAATGGTCATAACTTTCTACTTCGAACTTTGATTAAGACAAAATAAGATGCGTTGGAAAGATAATTCAAATATCTTTAATTTGATATATTATGGGTCAATTAACGCATTATACTTTAGGAGATATGGTCATTTGAAGTTGACCCTTCTATCAACTCATACGAAAACTTAGTCGGTAGAATTTCTTTGGACTTGACTTGATGTAAAAGATCCCTTATGACTCTTAATCACATCTAATATACTTTAAATACTTAGGAATTGATCCTAGCATATATATACAACCTAAAAGTCATTGGTCCATATAACTTTTATAAAATGTTACATTAGAACTGCGACCTTTAATCATCTCCAATTTTATTCCCACACTAAGAAATTGTCTTTAACATCTGTGCTCAATTGAGAATCATCAATTAAAATCCTACATCATATGAAGGATGACTCTTTCTTAGCTTAGAAAAAAATTGGGGTGTTACAACACACTTCATTAAAACTGCCGGAGCCAACCACGAGACCCTGTCCACGGGCTATGGTTTAATCTATGGCTCATGACTTGGCTCATAGAATTTGTGCCACCAAAAGTTGAGCTACTGAAATTTGCACTTTTTAAATCACGAACATATAGGATGACCCATCGTTTCATCCATGAGCTATTAGCCCCCTCTTAAGTGGTTCTAGACTTAGAAAAAATTTAGACCCTTCAGGACTCCTCTCTATGACAGCTTTGACGGACTGTGGTTATATACATGGGCAATCTTATTAATTGTTGAGCCACTTCCAGAAACTCCTAAAATATTTAACTTTGCTGGACTTAATCCACAAATAATCCTACGACCCATGGATACTTCCACGAGCCATAGACTAGCTCGTAGGACCAAATCAATTCTAAAATTCTTGACTTCTATTTTCCAAGCCCATAAACATGAGGAGTGTTCTAGATGGGATCGCTTCTTTCTTAATTAGAGGTTTCTATTCGAGCCCTAGATATGAAAAAACCATTGATTTAGAGATACCCCTAAATGACTCTTATCCAATGCGAATTCGAACTAGTCGAGTTTGATATGAATATTGAATAGTAGATGGAAAACAAAAAAAAAAGTTCCAATTTGCAAAAATAAAAGAGGAAATACATAAAGTCCCCATATACCTTATTTATGTACACTTACAATTTGCAGGATGTCCCACTACCTCGTTGAACTATTTTCAACTAAAATAATTACATTCTCTTTAATCATCCCCACACAAACTTTTTATGCATGTATCTCATCTCAAATAAAATAATGTAATTATTTATATTTTCAGCCTACTTTATAAAAATTGGATTTTACCCTAACCCACTCACATTTAACATTCCTCCCTAATTACTCTTTTCTAATTCCATCTTCTTCTTTCTCATAATTGCGATGTTAAGTGAATATGAAGTACGACGCATAAGACTTTTATTTTTTGTCTTTTCCAATTTTTACCTGGCATTTATGTTAATGAGTTTTAATTTATTTATATATGAAAATGGAGGGTGTTTTGAGAGAACCTAATGGAATTTCGAAAAATAGATATATTGGAGGATGATTATTTCTTTTTTGCTTTTCGTGTGTTTCCTTTGAAATTTTTGTTATTATAAAAAAATAATATCTAGGCAATATATCATGTACGAAATGGAGAGGGAATTAAGCAAAAGTTAGCTTCTGCATGTGATAATCTCTCCTCTCGGAAATGGATTTCTTAGAAAACTCAAAAGTCCAAAGATTGGTGATGACTTAACAAAGTACTCGTCTTATGATAGTGAACCAAAATTTCAGAGATACTACGGTGCTAACTCGATCATATACACTCCAACAAGCTTTAATGACTATTAGTAGTGTTTAAATTGATTTGGGAAAGATGACTTTTTTTATTTTATAATGAATTCAATTTGCAGTGCCCGTAGTTTTTGGGTATTGATTTGAGGTTATTTTTTAAAACCTCATGCACTCTAGTTATATGAGAACACAAAATTCACTTTCTCATTCATTATTAGTCCGTTTTGGATGATTTAAAGTCTAAAGTGCCCAGAATTGTTGAGGCTATGTATTTGTGTATTCAGAAGTATTGGGAAATCTTTTCTTGAGAGAACTTTCATAACTCCTTTATTAAGCTTTAATGGTAAATTTGTGCATGATTGGTTTTGGGCAGCTCTCGAGTCTCGAATGGTGTTCATTTTGGGACACAAGTTTGGAGAACTATTTCAGATGGGGTGGGGGGTGGTGGGGGGGGGGGGGAAGAGTTCCTATATGTCCCATTAAATCATTTTCAGCCTAGTAATTTGACTTAGAGTTTGTTTGGAAAGCCACTTGGTAATTTTGAATTGGTATAATTATTAGGGTAGCAATTTCTAGTCTAGTAATTACATACACTAGTAATTATTGTGTCCTATTTGTTTATCACAATATGATCACAATGTAATTATAAGTGTGTTGTTTGGTAGCACATGTGTAATTACAAGGTCATTTTAAATTGTAAAAACAAAAGTTAATTATCTAATATATATATATATGTATGTATGTATGTATGTATTTAAGAGATATTATCTGTTGAAAATACATTAATTAGTAAACACACGTTCTTAACTAATATTGTAAAAGACAAATCAATTTATATTTTTCAAATTAGTATATATATTTCAAATTAGTATAATTTGTTTTTAACTAAATTAATCATAAAAACTAAAAATACAAGTTTTTATAGAACAATAAAATGTAATATTTGACAAAATATAAATATAATGTCATAGCAAAATTATTAAAATATTTGACCAAAAAATAATCTATCAAATCTAACTAAAAAAATAAATAGATTGTAATGTAATCATATACTATTAACATAAATGAAATTAAAAATATAACATAAGTTCTGAATTCAAAAAAAAAAAACTTAACATAATATTCTTATGTCAAATTTCAATATAACGTACATAAATATGATTTAAAAAAATATAAATTAATTCAAAAATGAATTTAACTTTGATTTAAAAATTAGAATACTAATAAAATTACATTAATAAAAAAATAAAAACAAATTAAATAAATAAAAAAGATAGCTAAAAAACTGCATGGAATCACATGAAGTAAATTCTGAGAAAGAGAATGAAATAAAAATAAATAAATATAACTCCTTTAAAATAAAAATATTTTTATAAAAATATTAAAATAATAATTAAAAAAATTAAAATAATAAAAAATTAAAAAATAATCAACATATAATTATACTATA
Organism: Solanum rostratum; assembly: GCA_029948455.1. Lineage (NCBI taxonomy): Eukaryota > Viridiplantae > Streptophyta > Magnoliopsida > Solanales > Solanaceae > Solanum > Solanum rostratum. The sequence goes on along the minus strand of CM057047.1, from coordinate 16,832,973 downwards.
TAATTATCTGTCCCCTAGAAATTATACCTAATTACTTATTGACTAAATGATTATTTACCCAATCAAATATGTCAAATAATATAATTACGCCAAATTCAATTAGCAAGATAAGTTTCCAAACAAGACTTAAAATAAGATGTGAGTTCTTAATATAATGAAGTGTGACAGAAATAATAGGGCTAGTAGTAAACACTTCCTTTTCATGGGTTTGTCTACAAGTTCATCAATGTTTTCTAGCCCTGTAACTTAGGTTTATTAGCGGGAAAAGTAGATGAAAATGGCGGGAACATTTCATAGGGTTACATATAGAATGTGAATGCAACCCGCTATGAACTTTCAGTTAAAGAACACCCAATTTAATCTTTAAGATATCCTTTTTCGTGTGATAAAAAAAAGAAAATGTTTGGTAGCAGTCAATTGGACTCATTCTCTGGCGGAGGTTTTATGCCTTCTCAATCCACTCAAGGCGCCGATCCTTCACGAACTTCCGCTAAGGTGAACTATTTCACCTTTTGCTCTTCTGTGTTACAAAATTTATGTGGCTCCTCATTTTGTTTGTTGATTTTGCAGAGTCGTGATAACCCACCTCTGCTTCCGCTAACAGTTAAACAGATAAGCCAAGCAATTCAATCAAGTGATGAGAAATCTAACTTTGTTATTGATGGTGTCGATGTGAACAATGTAAGAACTGTTTTTTTTCCTTTGTGAAGTGAAGAATTTGTCAGTTCTATTATTCTGTATTTCTTTCCATCCCAAAGGAATCACTGGATTCGGTGCAAAGGGGTAGTCCATGTCGCATATTTAAGTTAGAATTTGCGTACGTTGGGAAATATACAGAAGTGTTTCAAATCTCAATTGTTTGTCGGTGCAATAATTCAGCAAGTGGTGGTAAAATTGTAATTAAAGAAAAAACAGTATGATAGTTCATACAGTAATAGTGTTATATGAAATGGGGATGGGGCAATGTTTTGAATTACTTGATTTTTTTTTGTTTAGGTTGTATTTTGTTTGGTTATTCAGTACCTTTGACGAAATTTGGGTATTCTGTAACAATTTTCACTAAATTTTAAATATTTTTCGGGGGCCAAAGATTTAATTTGGTTTTGTGTAACAATTGTGAAAACTTTCACTTAATTTGTTTTTTCTGGGTCAAGGTTTTGATTTGCCAATGAACTCTACATCTACTGTTTAAGCTAGTGTTTTGACTAGTGCTGTGTGCTAAGGTGCCATTTTCTGTAATGTGTAAATATGTAAATTTATTCCTTCCACTAGAAAAAAATAGATAGTTTTGAATTTGCAAGAAACTTAACCCAATTCTTGGTTTAGGTGAGATTGGTTGGAATGGCATTTAAAAAATCCGAGAGAGTGACAGATGTGGTGTTTGCCATTGATGATGGAACTGGTCGCATTGAATGCACTAGATGGTAAATTTTCTTGCCTATTCTTTTTCTTGACATTACATTTTCTTAATTTATATTTATGTTCCAAGTTGATTATTATATTCATAACCTTTATATGGAGATGGATAAAAATACATGTCGGGTCTATGTGCTGTTAGAGGGCACACAATACTCATCCTTTGTATAGCAATCCTATCTGCCTAATTTGGACCTCTCTGGGTCACTATGCACTAAAGTTGTGTCTTTCTATGTCTTTTGCAGGGTGAATGATGCTGTGGATACCAAGGAAGTGGAGGAAGTATCGTAAGTCACGTCTCTATCAACCATTTGGGAGCTAATGCTATGTGTACTCTTTGCCTTTCTAAATCCACTTTTTAAAAGCAGGGATGGAATGTATGTCCGTGTCCATGGACACTTGAAAGGTCTTCAGGGTAAAACACAACTAGTGGTCTTTGCAATCAGGTTTGTAAAGTATATATTTCTATTTTTGTTCTATTTTAATAATGCTCTATACTTGTTCGATCTTAACTAATGTATGGCTAAATTTTTTCTTATTTGTTATTGCAACTATGTTGCAGCTCTTTGTTAATTTCTAAAGGATAGTACCTTTTCTTCTCAAGAGTTAGTCAAGATTATGACCTAAGCATGTCTTCACCAAAGAAAATGCTTATTCGCTGGAATATTCACACCCTTGATTTTTCTCCAATGAGTCTGGGAAGAGCTAATTCATAATCTTGTGCTAACCATCTTCCACTTGTTAGTACTGATGGCAAAGATGATTCTTTGTTCAGCTATTGTGTTTTCTTGGTGGGCAACAACCTTTACCTTTTTCCTTTAGAGATGTTAGCTACTTGATTTCAACTTAAAGAGCCAAAAAGTGCAGTTCTTCAACTGTGAGGTGCTTACTGAGTTATAGATATTTCCACTGTAGGTGTTTGGTCCATTGAACTTTATATTGTTTGTCAAACTTTGGTATGGTTTGTCATTTCATGTATGTAATATCTGTTTTCCCAGTAATTTTCTTAAACGTTTAGGCTTGACTCATAATTTATCAATTTGGCCACCTCTTCTTGTTGTATACTGTTAAGATTTGTGTTTCCAACTTTTGTTTTTGCCTAGAGACGGTTGGATGCTGGAAGACGGACAATTTATTATTAGATGCTGGGGACATGATTTGGAATTGAATCAGGACAGATTATTGTTTATTTAAATAGCAATTCATTTTGGACTTAAGCACTCTTTGTTTGTGTTAACAATGTCCCCAGAGTGTCTTTCCAGATTGTGTGAGTTTTTCGGACATTGATTTCCAGATCTATCTAACTTTCATTCCTATGTGTGGATTTCTTTGGTTTTCCTTTCTTGATCTTTTTTCAGGATTGCTTTAGTGATACTGGGTGCCGAAAGTATCATTAGGTGGTTTTTTGTTCAACTTCCGTACATGTTTTATAAGTCCACAGATCAGTGTTAACTAATTCTTTTGTTTGGCTGATTACTTGTAATTTGGGAATTTTATATTGTCTACCCATTATAGACTTTGGTGTTGATTAGATGGCCCTAGAATTACTTGTTGATGAAGGGTGAGATTCCATTGCCCCCTGTGGTTTCCCCAGTTTTCACTTGGCCTCTGGAGTGCTTAAAATATGCATAGCACCTCCTGACCTTTCTAATGCAAGATTTTATCTCTGGAGCCCTTGTTTATGCTGCATGTGCTACAAGTGCAGAAAAAACTTGGTTTTCTTTAGCTTTTAGTTTCCTCCATAATATTATAAGTGTGAATAGAATATTCTCCAAATCTCCTCTTTTCTAGTCCTTAGCAAAAGGTTTAACCTGGCACCACAGCCAAAAAGAACATCACATATAAATCTATATAGTGATTCTTTTAAAAGATTATCAATACTCTATTTTGGTCTTTGATGATGTTTCAGACCTATAACTGATTATAATGAGGTTGCTACCCACTTCCTTGAATGTATCTATGTCCATCACTGCAATAGGAAGCCACAGGTATAAATCTTGCTTCTAAAAACACTGAGAGTACAGCATCCTTTTATTATTCTCTGTAATCCCACTTGTAGAATAACTTCTGGACTTTTATCCATATGAAATGCAGAGCGCTCTCTCTGTCTCCACTCCCAGCCAAACAAATGTGCCTGCAGCAGTTAGTGCCCCTTCAAGTGGATACAATTCCAATCAAGTTAGTATTGACCATACAGTAAATGATGATTCCAGATTGCCATTCTACTATTCATCACACTGATGATTTTGTTTGATTATCTGCTTCTTCCATTATTCCTTTCAGTTCTCTGGAAATTTGAGCATTGATGGACTCAAGGGCATAGAAAAGATTGTGATAGATTATCTGGAGCAGCCATCCTCACTGTAAGTTGTTTAATTTGCTGTTAATTATAACACTGATTCATGCTTTCATGGCTTCTTTTGATTGATAAACTATTTCAGAAGTGAATGTTATGGATAACAACTCGTATGCGTTCCCAATGACGGTCTATTTATCTAGAGTTCAACCTAACTTGACAATTTAACTTGAAGATATATTTGGTTTTGATCTACTCTGTCTAAACTTGAATGATGCACTGTTCATCTTAAAGTAAGTTTCTCTTCAAATGAAAGTGTTGAAATCCATGATTCGTCGTGATTTTAGTTGTATGTATTATGCAGTTTTCTCATTTTGTTCTTCAAAAGAATACAAGAAAAGGTTGTAACATTATCTTTGGATCACACTTACTTCTGAGGGTTAAACAATATCTAATTGGCTTTTTAAGCACTCCAAGTAAAATTGGTAGCTGCAAGAATATAGGATTTACCCAAGTTTGAATAACTTCTTTATGGTGATCAACTTGTGAAGCTAGAAAATTAGACTTGTCATTCATTCAGTCATACATACATGCATATGCATAAACAGACATTCACACACAGCCTATATCCTCTCGAGCAGACAGTGAAAACAACATGAGAGGTCAGCAGCTTTGAAACTATTGCCTGCATGTGACCTATATATTTGAACTTCTGTAAATTACTGACTCAACGTGCTGAAGGCATTTGATTTGATATTACTGTCACTTCTTTAAACCAAAAATTTACTGAAAAAAGGCAAATATATTTGGTTATACTGTTTTCCCAAACTATTATGTGGAAAATGTTCTATGATGAAAACCATCATAGGAATAATTTTAGTACTTATTGGTAATGCATATTTGTAGCATTTATTTTTTAATGTCGACGGGAACAGTGTTTTAAAATAAAAACGATGCTCTCTATTTGTAGGAGTACATGGTATTGATTAGTGGAGGGAATCACAATAGTTATGCCCTTAATAGAGCAACACATCGAAATATGCCTAATCTTACATAAACTAGGAAAAGGAGCAAGAGCTCTATGCTGTATTTGGAAATCAAGATTGATGTCATTTTCTTGAGTTATAACATAACTGCCTCAGTTTTGTCTTTTTTCGAGCGCATAGTTGGCTGCTGAGCAATTTTGCAAGATGCTGCACTCAACTGCTTAATACCATCCTGTAATATTGTAAAAAGGACCTTTTGAAGATGCTGCATTCATTTTGTTTTAGTTGATCATATTCTCTAACTCTGGATTGCAAATTTGACAATCTTTCCATGTTCAGTGCGCAGGAGAAAGGGATACACCGGAATGAAATTGCTCAACAACTTAAAGTTCCTTTGGAGAAAATCATGTATATCTCTTTATCTATCACACCGAAAGATAAAATTTTCTTCAGGATTGTAACAAATTACCTTCTTTATAACCTTCATCATTTTGAATCTTGATAGGGAAGCAATAGCATCTCTTGAATCGGAAGGGCTGGTTTACTCTACCATTGATGAATGTCACTACAAGTCGACAAGTGCTTAAAGCTTTGGTTACATGCTCAGGGAATCAGAGGAAAGATCATAGTTAGCTTGACCTCATCAAATATATCAAGTTTTAGTAACTGATTTCTGTCATTGCAGTCTAGCTTTGAATTGGAGCCTATTTAGGACAATCTCCTGTGAAAAGTACTTTTTATTTTTATTTGAGTCATGGATCTGTTGCCACTCCTGTTTTGGTGTAAAGAATTAGTCATGGTAGATATAAGCAGGTCTCTGGTCCTGCAAATATCTCCACAACGGAATAGGGCTTTTGGCAGACTTAGTTGTAGAGCAAACCGGTTGGATGGGAGCTCAATGTTCTCTTCTCTCATTTATTTGCCGAACGATAACCATGTCTCTTTTACATCCTTGAAAAACCTCTTTCACAAAGCGACAAGGACACCAAATGCGCTCTGCCTTTCTCTCTCTCTTTCTTTAAATTGGGGCAGGGGTAGAATAAATGGAAGGGAGGACTACAAGGTTACTTATTAATAAGATAAACATTTAAATGATCAACCATATGAGCTACTGTGAGTAGAGTTGGCTTTAGCTTTTATTTTTATATATACTTTAATATTTATATATATATATAGAACACTCCAATCATCATATCATATATATATATATATATATATATATATATATATATATATATATAACTACAAATGGAAAAAAAAAGTTGAAATATCAAAATATCTTTAAAAAATTGAGTTATTACAATAATACCATTATGATATTTTAAATCCTTTTAGTTATGAATAATTATTATGGCAAACATTATTCTTTAGTTAAGACAACAATTTATGTTACTTTTTATGCTAATTATTACCTAGCCTCTTCCACTATCAATGTAATAGAATATATAACCTAATTACATATGCAAAATTGGGATTATTGTTTTCATCCAAACAAAATTTACATAATGTTTGATTAATTCATGCACATAAATTAGATATTAAATCTTGATTGATAAAATGAAGGTATACTAACTATCCATAATAACAATTGACTGCTTACTTGACCATTTGACTTCTTATTAGACATTTACTTTTTTGTCAAATAAATTGATAGACATGAAAAACTCATTTTGTGGAGCATGTCCACTACTTTTCAAGTAATGAATGTGATGTGATAATTCATTTATTAAAGAATATAATTAGTGTTTTCAGTTTATTTTAACAGAAGTTCTTCACTAAGGTATGTCTTCTCTCTTTCGGTTATTTATTTAACTTATAAATTGTTCATTCTGTTTTATCTTTTTCCTTTAAAAAATCATATATTTCATATTAAATTGAATTTTTTTAATCACTTTTAACATCTTATAATAAATTGTGTCTTTTCTACTATCCTTAGCATCTCCTTATAAATAAGATTTTCCTAATATTTCATTTGGTTAAACTGCTCACAAATCCACGAGTCTTCTCTTCCACTATTTTTAATTTCAGGTACTTCTCATATATTCTCCCCCACCGTCTTTTTTTTAAAATATTCATTTGTTTGAGTCGAATAAAAATTCTGTGACTTCTAATGACATTTATGTTGATCTTGATGCATTTCAATATATGTATGGATTTACAAGAATTTCTAAACTCAATTTTTGAGTTATACTCCTACTTTTTATGTATGGATTTGATTTTAATTTATGGTACGGAGAAAATACAATAATATATTTATATATATGCAACACTTATTAGCGAGCGTTTGGTATATGAAGATGTTCATACTTCTCTTCACATATGAAAAGATGAAATGTGTACTATATATATATATATATATATATATATATATATATATATATATATATATATATATACCATTTAAAATTTAAAATGAAATATAAAATTTATATTAAATATTTTAAGATAGACATGCAAAGCACGTTCCCAGGACTAGTCTTAATAAAAAAGTGTATTGAAGACTTTATGCTGATGTTGCACAAAGATGAATTTTCGCTCAAACATGAGCGCGTGAAAAGTTAAATCTAATGTTTTTTTCTTTCTCCTTCGCCTTCTCTTCTTCATCATCACTGTATTCTTTTTTTTCCCCACAAATTTGACCATAATTCCCTATCAGCAAATTTATCTCTACGCAAATAGCGATGAGCATTGAAAGAATTCTAATCAAGGTCTAACTGGAAAAATGGATGCTCAATGATGCCAACACCAAATTCATGGGTGCACAATTTCATGGGGAAAACAACAAAATGCAACATTTTTGAATTCAACAACTCTTAACAACTAAATAGTCCACACTCAAATGCACAGAAGAAAATAAAACTCAAAAAATAAATCCTTTTTGCTACGAAAATTTGGCCACAATGATAAAAGGAAAAAAACATTGTAACCTCACTACTTTGGAATAACATGTGGCTACGGTAATCCCACATAAGTTGTGTGTTTTTTATTAGTGAGTGAGATTAAATTAGGTGAAGTATACAACGAACTTTGAAAAATATATCTAGGATTTGTCCCATGAACACCAGCATGAACAATCAATTTCCATCCCCTAAACCACTCAACCCACCTAAGCCTCCCGACTCCTCAATGGGCATTGAGATGAACAACTAACGAGCGGAGTCATTTAAAGAAATCCTCACAAACAAGGGGAAGGAAATCAATTTCACCTACTCTCTAGATGAAAGTAGTACTGATCCAGATATGGAATCAAGCTCAAAGCCTATAACTCCCTTTTGAAGAAGAGTGATTAAGAATCTACCATCCTAGGAAAAACATCCTAATAGTAGAACTATTTGGAAAAAAATTGCACATAGCTACCTGAAGAACAAACTGATAGAAATGTGGAAGCCCACTGAACCACTCATTCTTATTATCTAGGGTAGGATTTCTACATAATAAAATTCAGCCTAGAGGATAATATGAGCAAAGCTCTCTATTAAGGCCCTTGGTTTGTAGCAGACAACTTTCTATCAATAGGGAAATGGGAACAAAATGTTGTTCTAGAAGTAGCAATAATCACACACAGTTATCTGGATCAGCATACTCCAACTGCCTACCGAATATTGTGAAAAGCTCATCCTAGAAAAAATTGGAAGGAAGTTGGGAAAACTCCTAAAAATCGATATCTACACCTCCTCAACATCGAGAGGGAGATAAGCAAGAATATGTATCTAAGTCCTCTAAATTCTTAATAGGAAATAAGGTCTAAATTGACAATCACACTCAAACGTTGGTGTATGAAAGGGAAGGTATTCTTTGTACATGTTGCGATACATTGGGTCATATCCTAAGAAACTATCCAAATCACACCCCTGGTAGCCAGAAACAGCCAAACACCATCGATCTCCAAACTACATGAAACAAAAGGGAAATGGCAAAAAGACTCTTTTTTTTAAAAAAAAAACCCACACGAAAATCTTGGAAGAAACAGAGGGCGCAAAACAAATTGTAGAGCACAACATAGGTAAAAGCAGTAGACCTGAGCCCAAGTAAGTCCTCCATCTAATTTTCAAATAAATTTAATGCACTAAACCACTATGCGATGGACCTGCCTTACTAAACTCTTTCCCAACCTCCATCAGAAACTGGGATAGGGAAAGGTCCCATGGACACGACAAACAAGAAGGCCAAAAGTCCTTCTTTGGCCTGCCAACTAATCTCATTAATTAATCCCCACCTACTCACTACCAACCAGATCCCCACACTCCTACCCACTGACTTCCCCACCCCCAATCAGACCTCTAACTTCCCTCTAAGAATACCAACAACGGTAAGGGACCTACAGAAAACACTTTCTCTCTCATTGAGAGAAATTTACACTTGACGACTCCTGTGGAGATCACCATTTCTAATGCTTCTCACAGTGTATCTCCCCCTCTGTAGAGAGTAATCTTCATCCTGATCCTATTTAAGTGACATAGAATATCCCTTCAATTTACTACATCGCCCTTTCTCTAAAAATATGGCTCTTAATCATCAACTTCTCCCATTTCTATCATGACCCACGCTAGGTCCTAGATGCGATACAATGATTAGAACCCCGACGGCCTCCAACCAAGCTTCTTAGCATATAAAACATACATAAGGTAATAAGAGACAATAATAACCTGAAGGAATGCAGAAGAATAAGTCTCAGCATAAAGTCTACAAATAGAAACAAAGCTCAAAACAAGGCATGATGAATAAATGAGATACATCATATGCTTTGTCTAACATGCCTCTAATACTATGACGGGGGCATGCGACAATCCCTAGCTTACCTAAAACTTTAAATTATAAAATAGACCAAACATAATAAGAAAACATAGTAGGTCTGCCCTCGGATCATGAGGACTTACCAAAAGTACTTCAAATAGTAATTCGAACTAGCTATGTGGGGAGTAAGAGTGATCATGATATTACATGTAAGACCTTGCATGCTATAAGGTCAAAGTACGAAAAAATATAAAACTGATTTCTGGTGCAGGGATGTACGAGCCCATCTATAACTCATGGTTAACTTTATAGGTCGTAGATAGGCCTCATAAATAGGGAATAGATTTGGTAAAATTTAAAAGTTTGGTGGTTGAAGTACAAAGGTGTTTATGACCCGTAAAAGGAACTGGCCATGAATAATGGGACTAGGGGGGCTAAATCAAGTTTTGGAAGTTGGGAAAGTGCAACTATATGAAGGCAACCACGGGTCGTAGTCTTATTGATGAGTCATGGAAAGGGGTTTTGTGGTTTGGATTCTGTGGTTTTGTGTATTCTTAATGCGATGTTAGTTGGTTTTATGTGTTTTTGTGTTTTATTTGGAAGATTCCAGGGTTGGCTTTGATTTTGGGAAGAAAATTCAGAAGTTGCTATTTTTGATGATATACGAGACCCTTTATGGGATGTAGTGCATTCTAAGGGCCGTGAAGTAGGTTTCTTGGACAAACTCAGTGAGGGGCTAAGTTTCTGAAGTTTTGTTCTACGAACATGCAAATGGGTCGTAGATTACATTACGAGTCATAGATCATGTTTTGTGCCCTCTTCTGAAGTTTTATCAGACGAAACCCCCTTAGGGGTCATAAAACACTTTACGAGCTGTAGAGGGATGCCGTAGATCTCAAGTCCAGTTTTGCAGTAACATAGTACAAGAGCCCGACTATGGGCCGTAGAATGCAATGTGACCCGTAAAGTTGTTCGTGAGGCGTGCCGACCCAACTATCCCATTTTATTTAGGACTTGTATTCTAAATATTATAAATGTGTTTTTCGATTATTTTTCATAAAGTTTTAAGAGATTTCGACTGTTGAGAAAAAAATAGTGAGATTGAGTAGAGAAAATATTGGAGTGTTTTGAGAAACACTTATACTTTGATTTGATCTTATAATCTTGTGATTCTCATTGAAGCTTAGATTTACTTGTTGTTAATTCAATTGTGTAAGTGCTCTACTATGTTATTCCAATTCATAAGCCATGCATCTACACAAATCATGAGTAGCTAAATCCACAACTAGGGTTGTGGGAACCATGAAGAGCTAACAAGGTAAAACCGGATAAATCTTAATTCTTGGAAAGTATATATGCATGCATTAATTAACTCTCTTTGTTTTGCATATTTTCTGATGGTGGCCAACATTAGAACCCATCTAGTGTTACTGATTGGACCAAGGTAGTAATGAATAGGAAAAAAGGTTAATTAACAGGATTCGATTGATGTGTTCTCATCTAATCAATCAAACTGAGCTAGATGGAAGTTGCACTGGGACTAATAGGTAAGGTTTAGTAATGCAAACAGCGGAGATGGGCCAAGTAACATAGTGAAATTAGCCTCTCGCCTGGACCAAAGGGTTTGGTGAACTTAACTTACCATCCTGCATGCTACACACTAGAAAAGAATTAGGTTATCCGGTGATACTAAGTTAGGGAATCATGGGGAATACAATACCGTAGTTTCTCTCCATATTGGTTAAACTCCCGTGTTAGTTAGGTTTACTTTCTTACTTGTTATTGCAAACTCCCCCTCCCCCCGGAAGTAAGTTTGTTAATCACTCGAATTGCATTACTTGAATTCTCCTAAGTGTATGTATTCCTTGTGGGTTCGACCCTAACCTTGGATAGTATCTATTTCTTTACAGCGACCGCTTTATCCTAAAAAATGAGGTGTAACTTGGGCGACATCAAGATTTTGGCGCCGTTGCTGGGAATACAGCTAGACTTGGTTAATTCAAAAGTGATTTGGGTGTTAACCCTTATTTCCTTCATTTTACGTTTTTGTTGTTTTTGTTCCTTTTTAGGGTATTAGTGTAGTGTATGCCCAACACACAAAGTTGAGGTAATCCCTTGACTCTGTTTGACCTAGAGACTAAAAAAACGTTGAGAAGAATGGCCCAAGATAACACCAACAACGTGGCTAATGCAGCTCTGAACAGGAACAAGAATGAAAATGCTGATAATGAGAACCCACCTCCTCTTGAGGACATTGCTCCATAGCCTCAGGATTTCAATGCTAACGCTTATCAGTGGAATCAATACTGGCTAAATCCTATGGCTATGGAGGTGAATAGAGCTATTGTGTTGCCACCACTATTGGCTAACACAAATTTCATGGTCTCGAGAGGGTTGGGTCAAATGTTGCAAAACCGTGGGCTACTTGCGCCTTACCATCGGAGGATCCTCATAGCCATCTACACAACGTTGCATTTGTCTGCAAGAGTGTGATAGGAACATAGAATCTTTCTATGGATGCTGTAGGACTTCGTATCTTCTGATTGTCTGTTACGAAAAATGCAGCACTATGGCTATCTAAGCTCCCGCAGCGTTCGATCACCAGTTGGGCTGAATTGTAGAGGGCCTTTTTGGAGAGGTACTTCCCAAGGTTAAAGAAGCTCAAGTGGAAAGATCAGATCAACAACTTCGAGAAACTTCCTGGTGATTCGATTAGTACTACATGGGAGTAGTTTATTAAGTGTTTGAGGAGTGTACCGGACCACAAGATTATTGATGATGCCTTGGTAGAGATCTTCTACAGTGCCCTTGATGAAAACAATTAAGCTTATGATGATACCATTATGGGGGGCCATGTTCTTAGATTAGCCATTCGCAAGGATTGCAGAGAGGATGAAGAGAGTGGCGAAGACCAATCGTGCATGGGGGCAAAGAGACAGAACATCCACCAAAAGTTTGTGCGCTGTTAGCACCGGTTCAGAGCAAGCTAAGATCAATGAAGAGATTATGCAAGAGCTTTCCTGAATTTGTATAGGCATGGAGGTGATGATGAAGTAAAATCAGGAGCGAGTTAATGCAGTTGTTCATCAGCCCCCACATGCACCCATGAATGATGATCCTTACTATGAGGAGGACACTTGTTTCACTATTGATCAGGCAGGGGGTTTCCCGACCAACGCCAAAGAGTCCAATCAAAACTATTGGCGCCAAGGTCAAGGAAACTAAGGTCGAAACTTCAATCAGGATGAAGCCTTCAGAGATGGTTACAGAAATGGTCCTCATTTGCCACCACATAACTATGACACAGGTAGTTCCAGAGTTGAGGAGATGTTTGATCATTTGTTGAAGAAAGCCGAGACACAGGATAAGACTCTAAAATCTATAATATTAATCAGAAAATCGAGTCTCATTTTGTTGTCATCAAATAGCTTGAGCAATAATTTGTTCAAGTGTCAGTTCAACTAAATTAGCATTAGAGGGGTACACTACCTAATATCACAGTTCAGAATCCTAAGAATGAAGGGCAATGCATGGCAATCACTACTCATGCTCATGGTGGCAAGAGCACCATTAATCCTCCATTCTAGTTGATGAAGATGATGTTCGAGAGGAGACAGTTGAGGTGCAGAATGTGGATACATGAGATGATCGTGGCAAGGTTGGGGTGAGTGAAGCTGTTGTTGCACCACAGAAGTTGAAGCCCATTCCTAGGCCTCTTCCTCCCTTCCGTCAAAGAATCAAAAAGAGGGAGGAGAAAGGCAAGTTCAAGCACTTCCTCTCCATACTGAAACAACTCTTTATCAACGTCCTTCTCATTGAGGCATTGAAGAAGATTCCTAGATACGCCAAGTACATGAAGGACCTGGTTACGAAGAAGCACACAGTGAGTCAGGAGCTCTCCCAAGAGCTTCAACATTGTAGTGTAATTGCTATGATATCCTTGGTCCAAAAGCGAGAAGATCCTAGTGCTTTCACCATAGCTTGCACCATTGGAGATGTGGTGTTCGCAAGGGCATTATGTGATCTAGGTGCTAGCATTTACTTGATTCCTCTTCCGGTCTTCAAGAAGCTAGGATTAGGAGCCCCTACTCCGACGAGCATGCAGTTGTTGATGGCTTACCGAACGGTGAAGAAGCCTATGGGGATACTGTATGATGTGCTGGTAAAGGTTGAAAAGTTCATATTCCCTACAAACTTTATGATCCTAGATTGGGAAGTCGACTTCGATGTCCCAATCATCTTGGGAATACAATTCTTAGCCACTAGTCGAGCATTGGTGGATATGATAGCGGGTTAACTCAGGTTTAGATTGAACGATGAAGAAGTCTTCAAAATCTGTCAGTCCATGAAGAGGCTAGATGATTTGAAGAATGAAGACTGGGCACTGGGTGAAGTCTGAGTAAGCAAGTTCTCTAAGTCGTGCCGCAATAATAAATCATGCGTTACTCGAGAGGCAACCCAAGATTTTTGATGTAATAGTTGTAGTTGTAGCTTTGTTTTCAGTTTTTAGACTCATAAGTAGTTTGTTTTCTTGTATTTTGATTGTAATCTTTGACATTGGGCTGGTTGTATATAGGGTAACAGTGTATTATATGAAGAATGTGCAGGTTTATGGCTAAGTCAGCCACTCTTAGCTGAGAAGAGCATCCAGAAGTGCTTCTAAGATTGGTTTTATGAGCCGAAAATCACTTTACAACCCGTACACTATCTCATAGATAGTTCCAGTAAGCAAAACATTGTGCACCCCAGTCCACGAGCCAACTTTACAATCCGTAGATAAAATTACGGGTCGTGAATGGGGATCATGGACCCCAGATCAGTTTTATGAACCTTTTTCTAAGTGTTGGGTCTCAACGACCAACTCTATGAGACGTACTTCATTTTACGAATTATAGACTGGTCCGTGAAACCCACTCCTGAAAACTAATGTTTGAATGTTCTATGAAACCATAATTCATGAGTCGTAAAACACTCTACGGCCTGTAATCGATGTTTGTAGAGTCTAGACCCATCAGTTTTAATTGATCTGGTCAAAGTATAAATATAGGGGTCAACAAGTTTTGACCACATTTGAGCCCTAATTTACAAATTGTTCCCAACCATACCCTATCCCAAAACTTCCTACTATCGACAGCGACTACCCCACCATTTTCTGGCAAGATTTTTCGGTGACCTAGGGTTTAGTGTCTCATCACCTCCTTCATCTTCTACAATCTAATCACACAAATTGGTAAGTTTTCTGTTAACATAATACCATTAATTTGCCTATATTTGTATGGTTAAATTTAAAAATATGTTAGAATGATTGTGTTAAACACAAACCCTTGTGTGAAATAGTTATGTTGGTAATTGAATTATGGTTGCCCATGTTTAAATATGTGTGTAGAACCAGAATTTGGTATAGTTGCTTTTTCCCATGTTGAATGATGTGTTTTGGTGGCCATGTAATCACTCACCATGTAATTGAATTGATCGTATGTGTGATATTCGGTGTGTGATGGCATGGGTGCATAATTTTGGTGATTAGTCATTCATACGGGGTCGGAAGGGTTGGGAAGCTTGTCTAATTACTTTTGATAGGGTACATATGTTGATTATCATTTTGGGGGATTGGTTGTTGTGTGAGAATCATGTGGGTGAGTGCGTGTTGCTTCGGTGCTGCTAGAATAGGATTGAAGAAATTCATATGGGGTCCGTTTTGATAAACTTAGAAACTTAGGTGACTGAGTTTCTGGTCTACGAGTGGCTTTTATGACCTGTGGAACATTCCACGAGTCATAATTTCCCCTCGTAAATATGCTAGAAACCTGAAGTTACCCATCAGATGAAACCTTCTACGAGTCGTTGAGCAATTTATAGCTCGTAGAAAGGTCTCGTAGATCCCTACCAGAAATACATTTAGACACTGGAACACTCTACGACGTAGTCTATGACTCGTAAAACATTCTATGAGTCATACCTGGCCTCATAGAGATTTCCAGTGAATAAAGATCTGTGACCACTGTTTTACGAGATCCTTTTATGGCTTGTAGTTCTCGCTATTGCTCATAGAGGTGCTTTCGTAAACCCTTCTGCAACTAAGTCTGAGTTGTTTTTGCATTTCATTTTTTGATCTGTGAGGCTAACCAAGGTGCATAAATGTTCATGTTTCAGGTACCATGGCCCCAAAAGCAAACGTGGCGAGATCAGGGCCTTATAGAAGAGGCTCAAAGATGAGCCCTCGGAGGATGAGCAGACCCTCACTCTGAGTGGTTCACTAGAGGACCTCGGAGTCCGACCTGACCTGGAGGCTGACAGACCATAGACGAGGGCTGCTGTTAGAGCTGACAGACATATGCTCTTATCGTGTGTACTCCCCAGTCTGAGAAGGGAGGCCACGACAAGAGCAGCTCCATACAGATGAATCCATCTTGAGAGGAGTCTAGCTCAGAGTCAGGCTACGGTGACCAGAGTTCCCTGCCCATAGATCCACAACTGAGTTTGACCACAGAGTGGAGTAGACAAGAGACTTGAAAGTTATGAGAGATCCAAAGTGTAGAGCCGGCTTGATAAGATGAGGAGCTGGGTTGATTATTGAGTAGGGTTTGGAACTTGCATGGGTTGCCACTCACTCGGAGCCTATTTTCAAGGCTTCTCTCAGTTTCCCTGCCAAATTTTGGTGGGCAGTTGTCAGATCACGCATTCGGTTGACACTTAGCTGATAATACCTTGATGCCAGAGCATGCAGTACTAGTTTCCAGCATCTTGGATGGCTGTGAGATTGATTGGGCCCGCCTTATTGTTGAGTAGATTCACGAGGCCACCCTGAAGAGGTCCACCTCCATCCTCTTTTCATGCTTGATTTACAGACTCTATCTAGAGTCGGGGGTAGAGAGTCTAAACTAGATGGACCCCCTGATCGAGGTCCAGCGTACCTTAGAAGCTAGCATGATAAAAGTTGAGGAGAACCCGATTGCACTCCAGCGAGCACCGTACCAGCCTGCTCATATTCCAGAGATGTTTGCCCCAGTGCCACTCCTTAAGGTTATACACGCCACCACCACTGTTGTTGCTTTAGAGGATAGGCCCCAGTAGACCGACACAGATGAGGAGAGGGGGCCTACTACTTCTGCTTCTGCAGCACAGGCCACTACATCACAGGCTGCTCCTGCAGGTATGGTTTACATGTCCGCCATATCTATACAAGCCATAGCGCAAATATTATCACATGCTGAGTCGTAGTTGACTCAACTAGTCTAGCATATTAGGCCTTGGGTATGCCAAGCGATTTCAGAGGTAGAGGGCTACATGCAGGCATACGTGGTCTCTACTATTAAGGATCATTTCTACCGTGGATCCCCGCATTGATGCCTTCAAGACGAGGGTACAACAAAGCCTGAGCTCGGTCTAACTTAATGATTTGACAACCCTTTAGACAGAGATCCAACAGCTTGTGGTTCATATGATAGCAACACTCACAACACCAGTGATACTACCTCAGACCACACTCCTAGTGCCGGTGGTAGATCTATTTTCTCCCGAGGAGCACATACTAGTTTCCCACAGAAAGAGGTCCCGCCCAGATGATGATCCTGATGTCGTACAATTTTAAGTGGGGCTGACAGAGGAGGAGGAGCACGAGCTTATCTTGAGAGACTCAACACAAAAGGAGGAGACACGATGAGCTCATGAGCTACAGCAGGTGAGGGGTGTTGGCCCCTCTAGACAGAGTGCTACTACAGAAGAGGCTACCACATAGGCTAAGGGTGGTCAGACTCAGCCACACACCGACGCTTAGGCGTCCAGGTATGATTTTTGACCTCTATACTTTATTTTGCTTTGATTGTGTGCATTGGGGACAATGCACCTCTTTTTCAATGGGGTGTGGGTAGTTTTGGGCCTCACTGAAGTCTAAGTAGCTTGGATCCGTAACTACCCTAATTTTTTATCATGGAGTTTTGTTGCCTGTGTTCTTTTTCCCCATGGATATTTACTTTCTGTTGAACCACCATGTTTAGGATGTTTAGGTAGTATTTGTAGCATATAGTACTAATACCTGTGGCATAATGCATGTTTCTGTGTTTTTTTGAGAAAACATGATGCCCACCAAATTTTGATTAGTTAGTCTAGATAGCAACCACTCATGTTGATGTGTATTGATAAAAAAACATGATCTAAGAGTCTTTTGTTGATGTAAGCAGTGCCATGTGAGTGTGAGCTTAATTTGCGAAATTCATGTGTTGTGTGCTAATTTAGAACTTACCCTGTTACTCTAAGCTAGACTGTAGATTAATTGGATTAGGAAAGGATCTTAGGCCATTATTCTCAAAATTCCACTTAGCCTAAATGACCAACCACATTTGCAAAATATCCCTTGATTCTAATATTTGAGCCTAACATATACCTATGCTTTGCAAACACCTAAGTAACCTAGCCTTGTAGTTGTAAAATCCTGAAATTGGCCCTAGTCCTTCTATGAACATTGTGCACCTTAACTGAGATAAAAAAGCCTAACTTGAGAGTGGCTACGAAAAATGGCCCGGGTTTTGAGGATGGATAATGTGCACCTCAACTCAGGCCAAAAGCCTAAGTTGAGGGTGGTTGGTGTAAGGGTGAAACACAAAATGAGGGGGGAAGTTAGTGATCCATAGAAAAGGAGAAAAATCATGTATTGGGTGAAATATAAATAAGTAATGCCTTAGTTGTGAGCTAAAAAGAAAAAATGAAGTGGAAAAGCAAGGAACAAATCTGAAAAATGAAAAGAAAGCACCTAGAGAAGCTTGAAAAAGGAGGAAAGTGAGAATGGAATAAAAATAACAGTGTTGGTAGGGCAAAAATATAGAAAAATGCAGTGCAAGGAGGGCCGTTAGTCTTTATGCCCCCAAAATACCATACCAAAGCTCTCTAAGCCTACATTACAAGCCTTCAAAGTCCTAAAGTGATCCTAGTCCAAGTAGTTGAAGGTCTTAATCATGAGTATAGGGGCAAGCCTATGGTATTGGGTATGATGCACGAATATCTTTTTTGAGGGTGAGTGATTTTTCATAGTCCCGAGATTATACATGAAAACACCATTGAGAGTGAGATATGGGACTTCTTTATGTGAGGGAACTTGCATTGCATTAGTAGCATTAGACTTATTCAGTGATTGTGGATTGTTAATAGTACCTCGCTTGTCATAGTTGTGTTGTCACATGCATTAGTCTGTACTGGTTTGTTAGATGGCTATCTAATTCTATTTTAAAAAAGTGGTGTGGGTATCTGAGTTTAAGTTTGATGTGACGTATGCCATTGGGTTGAGGTCTGGGTGTTACTGTATTACTTATATGGATTGAGTCTGTCGCTTAAGGACAAGCAACCATTTAAGTTGAGTGTGTTGATGTGCTGTCAAAATACAATATTTTTTATGCTTAAAAGATTGAATTTTATGTGTCCTCAATGTGATGTTAGTTGGTTTTATGTGTTTTTGTGTTTTATTTGCAAGATTCTAGGGTTGGTTTTGATTTTGGAAAAAAATGTAGAAGCTACTTTTTTTTTTTATGATATACGAGACCCTTTACAAGCCGTAGCGCATTCTACAGGCCGTAAAGTAGGTTTCACGGACAAATCCAGTGAGGGGCTGAGTTTCTGAAGTTTGTTCTACGAACATGCAGACAGGTCGTGGATTACTTTACGAGTCGTAGATCATGTTTTGTGCCTGGAGTACCAAAAAGAAGGACATTTTAAAGTTTCATCAGAACAAACCCCCTTACGGGTCATAGAAGACATTACAAGCCATAGAGGGATATCGTAGATCTCAAGTCCAATTTTACAACAACATAGTACAAGAGCCTGATTACGCATCGTGGAATGCAACATGACCCATAAAGCTGTTCATGAGGCATGCTGACCCAGCTATCCTATTTTGTTTAGGACTTGTATTTTAAATATTGTAAATAGATTTTTATGTTATTTTTCATAATGTTTTAAGAGAGAGTTCGACCAGTTGAGAAAACAAATAGTGAGATTGAGCAGAGAAACCACTAGAGAGTTTTGAGAAACACTTGTACTTTGATTAGATCTTATAATTTTGTGATTCTCATTGAAGCTTGGATTTACTTATTCTTAATTCAATTGAGTATGTGCTCTATTATGTTATTCCAATTTATAAGTCTTGCATCTACACAAATCATGAGTAGTTAAATCTACAACTAGGGTTGTGGGAACCATGACGAATTAACTAGGTAAAACTGAATAAATCATATTTCTTGGAAAATGTGCATACACGTATTAATTAACTCTCTTTGTTTTGCATGTTTTTGATAGTGGCCAATATTAGAGCCTTCCTAGTGTTACTGACTGGGCCAAGGTAGTAATGAATAAGAAAAGAGGTTAATTAAGTGGATTCGATTTATGTGTTCTCGTCTAATCAACCGAACTGGGCCAAGGGGAGGTTGTACTAGGACTAATGGGTAAGGGTTAGTAATGGACACGACAGAGATAGGCCAAGTCACGTAGTGAAATTCGCCTCTCGCTTGGACCAAAGGGTTTGGTGAACTTAACTTACCATCCTGTATGATACACACTAGAAAGAAATTAGGTTATCTGGTGATACTAAGTAAGGGAATCGTGGGGAATACAATACCCTAGATTCTCTCCATATTAGTTAAACTCCCATGTTTGTTATGTTTACGTTTTACTTGTTATTGCAAGCCCCCCTTCAAGAAAGTAAGTTGGTTAATCACTCGAATTGAATTACTTGAAAATTCTCCAAGTCTACGTATTAGCTGCGGGTTTGACCTAACCTTGGTTAGGTTCTATTTCTTAACAATGACCACTTTATCCTCAAAAAGGAGGTGTAACTTGGGCGACATCAGTTTACGACCCATAGATGAAACTACGAGCTATAAAAGGATGATCATGGTATGCGGTTTAGAGACCAATTTTAGGAACCTTGGGGTGTTAGCAGGATGAAACCCTAATTCACGAATTGTAGAATTATCTACGACTCATAGATTTGGGTTTTAGACCTGCCTTGATAATTTAATGAAGGAAAGGTTTGACATTTCCTTGCAACCTAAGTCCAAAATGACACTATTTAATGCCTGATTCCCCCCATATCAGTCCCCAACCCTAACATTACATCCTTATTCTCTTCCAACTCAAATTACACCTAAAATCTTCCTAGTCTCTCAACTTTCAGTTTCCATTGAAGGCAAGCAACTAGGGTTTCAATGTCTTTTTGCCCAAACCTCAAATTTCTTCCATAAGTTCCAACTTCTAACCAAGGTATGGGAGTTTCATTCATAGGTTCTTCCCACCCTTGAAGCCCACATATTTTCCTTTCTTAGTTTCAAGATTATGAGAATTCCATGAGTTTCATGGTATCATTTTAAATGCTTACGTTATGATGTATTTACTATGATACAATGTATTTTGCTACGAAGTTATGTTATGGTATGAAGGATTGACAATTTACAAGATATTTCATAATATACTACCTAGGGTTTTAAATGTCATGGTGGGTTGTTTTATGAGTGGTTTAAATTGATGAATTTTTGGAAGATTATGCATCCTCCTCTTTCATTACATGATTTAAAGTCTACATGCAATGAATCCACCAAGTGTTATACTATGTTCAAATGAACTATGAATTGAATGACAAGAGTTTCAACTATATGTTTATGAAAGTTATGAAGTAATTATAAAAGTCTTTTTTATGAATGAATGAAAAATGGTGAAAGGATAGTTCTCGTCAAAGATAGATCCTTCTTGTGAAAGGACAATTCTCACTTGAATGGGTCATAAGGTTTCGATGAGCTACTCCTATTATGATGAAGTTATGTTTCAATGTTTATGAATGTATATGCATATGATTATGTTGACAAGTATTCTGTAAGAGTTGACTTAGCACTGAATGAGACTTGATTTGGGATTCGATAAGGGAATCCTAGTAGAAACCTCCTGTCTCATTAATTATGTGCCATCATAGAGGCATTGTATGCTAGGCTAGTAGATCGACAAAAGAATAATATTAAAGAAAGAGTGCATGCGTAAGTTGATAGAGTTCTACTGGGAAAGTAGTCTCCCTGAATAACCCAGGGGTTACATTGGATTCCATGTAGTAGCTTATCATGACCCAAGCCTAGGGCCTAGGTATGACATGGCGAATGGGGAATTCGAAAGTATCCAAACTAGCCTAATAACATATACAAGCACATCCTTTGTTAAGAAGCATGGATCATATCAACAATTAGTAATAAGGAGATTTAGGACTTAGGATGCAACATATGGGAAAAAACATAAGGAGTTCCCATGATTCAATCACAACAAATAAACTAAGGGAAGGGATCATGGACACACTCTATGGGGAGTAGGGACTTAGGAAGGATACCACTTTCCATCAACATCCAATAAGAACATACAAGGGTCAGTGTCTAAAGGAAAATCTCCATAGGTACATTGGCGTGTCATAGATCACACATATCTTGTTATCCAACAATACCTCTAATTATAGTGGGACAGGGGCCAAGACATGTCTTAGGCTCACCCTCAGAAGTAAAGAAACAAGATGATAATGTCTTATACATAAGAAAGATAGAAATGGGTATTGTCTTAGGAATGGAGGACTCACCACAAGCAAGTCTTCAATAGATCGTACTAGACACGGGGAGATGGATGGATAGGAGCTCTAGCCCCTACGTGGTTAGATCATGTAGGCAAAAAATATGTGTTAGTACTTGGAATGTACTAAGTATGTGGAATGCAATGTAGCAAGAGATCATAAGCCATAATAGACAAGAGCATAGTTATATACAACGGTAATAAGCTTAATATGATATGAATGATCAATGCCTTAGTCAAAACATGCATGTAAGGTAAACATAATCTCATAACATAGATTACATATGTGCGAGGAGACCATAACCGACATTAAGACCATGCAAGCTACTACATGGAATCCCAATGTTGCCTCCACACCAGAAAAGTATCGGTCTACTTGCCAAGATAAACCATACCCCATATTATGGATAATTTGACCTAGTTGGATCCACTAGTGTAAGCCCATTTATAGAAAATAAACAAACCTATGGTGTCACATAGTTATTGAAAGTAAAGCTCTATATAAGAACCCTTGGGGATAGTCCCCCACTCTAAATACCATTTGGTGCTATGTCAAGTCCCCAAGAATACGTAACATAAGTATAATAATAATATGTAGCATAAAGGGGTTCATGATCTTGCGTAACATTCATATAGTTTTTCATGAACTCATAATATACTTGGCAGCCCATAATCATTCCTAATATTCATAAACTTGCATACTTATCATGAGAATATATCATTTGAGACCATAATTTAAATAGCCACGATGAGACTCAAAGACCCATTATAGTTAAGATAGGGCATTTTCCAAAATCCATCAATTGATGCAATTGGATGGCAATAAATACTCATTCGAACATAATATTCATAATTTAGATCAAAATATAGTATTTGAGTAAAGATTTAACAAGACTCATTTAAGAAATCACCAATCCAATAGAGTAATATAAAGGGTTTATAAGTACCCACTCATTTCATGCATTTAAAATTAATAAATAATAATTTTGAACGTGAATCGTGCATATAATTAGGATAGGAAGTACCCATAATAAAATAGACCTTGAAGTTAAAGATGGATTGAAAGGGTTTCAGACACCATGGGTGAAAGGACCTTGGATGAAGAAATTACATTTATTAGAGAAAAATATAGAAGAAAGTTGAAGAGAATCTTCGATTTGATGAAAAACTTGAAAGAAATTAAAGCTTGTTGATGAGTCCATATTTTGGACTCATTTGGAGCTTAAAAAGTGAAGAAATGTTATCCTCAATGTATTATTATTCCTCATATGCTACTAATCTTTGTGTTTTATGAACGACCATACTCAATAAAATAGAACAAAAGAGCTAAAGTGCCTAAAAGGAAGTTAAAAGCGGTGTTACCAATCGATTTGGCGGATCACCGAATGGCGATACTGATTGCCTAACATTGCAGAGTCCAATCCCTAAAGTGCTGAACAAAATGGAGATACTGATGAAGGTTTGACGGATTGCTGAATAGGATCAGTGATGCACAATCACGTCACCTAATATTGTAGAGACCAGGCCCTTCAACGGATGCATTAAAAGGCGGTCAAGTGCACATTCGACATATTGTCAAAGTGTTCAACGATGGCCGACCGTGTCTACCGAATCATGAAACGTACACAACATCAGTGAACTTTGCATGGAGTATAAATAGATTTTTGTCAAGTAATAATTAGCACAATTGACATTCTACAAGAGATTCAAAGAGAACATTCCATAGAGAGTACATTAAAGAGAGTAGTACTTCTCCTTGAAAAAAAGAAAATGGGGTTTTGAGTTGTAGCTAGGGCAAGAGGATTTTGAAAAGTAGAAGAAGAGATTTTGATCTAATTATTTGTAATTCCTCTTTACCCACAACCATGGAAACAAAAATTGGTATTGATTTCTTTATTTTAATTATATTTAGCTAAAACTCCAATATTAAAGGTGTGTAATTGGCATGGACACTTGAATAATAGTTTAAGTCTTATCTATTTTGAATATTTTGCTGTTAATTTGAGAGAGTTCATACTTATTGCCATATAGAATTGAGTATCTTGAGGTTGCAAACTTTTGGATTTGTTAAATCTTCAACTGTTGCACTGATTTGAATGATTGGGGTAGGCAATGAGTGTGATTGCTTAAAATCTTTTGGGATTTTGGTTGAATGCTATATTTTGGGTTCAATGGCTAAAGAAGTAGAAGGTTTGCTTATAATTTTCTTAGGCTAGGCATGTCCATAGTGATTTCGCATGTGAAGATGTAATTAGTTCATGTGAAACACCACTATTGTCTGATCCGAAGTAGTGCTTATAAGCAATTCTAGCTTACTCACATCTAATTAACTCAATCATTCAAGTTATGAGACCCATTTGTTTAGCTCTTTTCCCATGTTAGCACACCCTTTGCTTCTCTCTATTATTTGTTCAATTCAAACCTTACTATCATAAATTAGTTTTATGTTACTTGCAAACCCCCATTTTAACACTACAATTGTCTAGTTCAAACGAGTTCTTCTATACTTATACAACCGTTCCTTGTGGTTCGATCCTGACTCGTTGGGTGAACTATGTGATGACAATCGCAATGCCTACTTAATATTTCTAATGTACATGGAGGCGAAACATCAAAATGGCACTGTTGCCTGTGGTTTTTCAATGGAGGATTTGAGTCTTCTTCTTTGAGAATGAAATTTGGAATGAAAGAAGAGGAAGATTATTTGGGAATGAAAATAGGCTTAGAAAAGTGTTTTTAGGTTAAATGGGTTCAAAACCCCTTTTGGGAATGTAAAAATATCATCAAGAGTAAAAACAAAATGATATTTCAATGTGTTTCAGCACCAAATTGGCGGTCCAGGTGTCCCATCGCCGAATCATTTAATGATACACCAAATAGGACCCTTAGGCTGCACCTTTTCACATATTCTTAAGATTTT
Organism: Solanum rostratum; assembly: GCA_029948455.1. NCBI lineage: Eukaryota > Viridiplantae > Streptophyta > Magnoliopsida > Solanales > Solanaceae > Solanum > Solanum rostratum. Next base: position 16,808,039 of record CM057047.1, on the reverse strand, counting down.
TGGGACAATTCTAAATCGGCGGATCGCCGAACTATTCAACGGATCACCGAAATTGACAGATTCGGTAGGCTTCAGTAAAATAGCCATAACCTTTTATTTCGAACTTGGAATAAGGAAAACTCAGATGCGTTGGAAAGATAATTCAAAGAGGTTTCATTTGGTAGGTAGTGATTCACCTAATTCATTATGTGATAAAAGATATGACCATTAGCAATTGAACCTTATATGAATTCATATTGAAAATTTACCGGTTGGAATCTTTTGGTCTTGGATCGATGTAAGAGTTTCCTTATGTACCAAAACATCATGAAATCCACTTTGAATACCTAAGAATCGATCCCACCATATTAGAAGGCATCAAGTTGAGCCTATACACATACAAGGAATTACTCGAGTCTTAGCCTGTTACAATATCTTCCCTTGAGAACATTCGTACTCGAATGTGATTGGAATACACTTTAGAGGAGTTAACAAGGAAAATTTCAGCCCCAACATAAATGGATCAATGCAAGTTAAATATCATTTTTATGAAATCTCAAACTTATGCATCAAATATTACAAAAATATGTTGCCATGAGTATGTATGCATGCAATATGATGTAATGGGCTGAAATACAAGATTTTGATATCTTAGACATGATTGACTCATTACCTTAGGCTTAAGTAGAGTGGGAAAAATGATATTATTTCTCCATATCTGCTTCTGCATCCCAAGTAGCACTTTTGACTTGTTGATTCCTCTAAAGGACTTTGATGGATGCTACATCTTTGTTCCTCGATCTCTTCACTTGTCTATCTAATATCTCAACCAGAACTTCTTTATATGTCAAGTTGTTTTCAACATTCACCACCTCCAAAGGAACAATGGAGCTTAGGTCACCTACACAGTTTCTTAACATGGACACATGAAAAATTGGATGAACCATACTCATCTCCATAGGAAACTCCAATTGATAAGTAACCTCAAGATTCTATAAGGTCCTACAAACCTTGGACTCAATTTCCCCTTCTTGCCAAACTAAACCACACCCTTCATGGATCAGATCTTTAAGTACACCCAATTATCCACCTTGAACTCAAGATCTCTCCTCCTAATGTCGAAGTAAGACTTTAGCTGACTTTGAGCTGTCTGTAATCTCTCCTTTATCATCCTCACTTTCTCCAAGGCTTCCAAAACCAAATCTGTACCTATCAAAGCCACCTCTCCTATCTTAAACCATCCGATCGGGGATCTACAATGTCTCTTATGTAAGGCTTCAAATGGTGCCATCTCGATGATAGAGTGATAACTATTTTTCTAAGAAAACTTGATGAGTGGAAGGTGCTAATGCCAAGTACGCTTGAATTCTAACACACAAGCTCAGAGCATATCCTCAAGGGTTTGAATGCTTCTTTTGGCTTGACCGTCCATTTGTGGATGAAAGGCTATGGTAAGCTTGACCTTAGTACCAAGGCCTCTTTTGAAAGATCTCCAAAAGTAAGAGGTACATTGCGCACCACAGTCCGAAATGATGGATAATGGAATCCCATGTAATCTAACCAACTGATGGATGTACAATTTAGCATTCTCTTTGGTATCATAGGTTGTCTTAACTTGTAGGAAATTAACCGACTTCATCATTCTATCAATGATAACCCAAATAGAATCAAAATGCTTCTTGGTCCTAGGAAAACCAATCACAAAATCCATATTGATTTCTTTCTACTTTCAATTAGGAATCTCTATGTCTTGGGCTAGGCCATCTGTCCTTTAATGTTTGGCTTTAACTTATTGGCAATTATGACATCCGGCTAAAAATTTGCAATGTCCTTCTTCATACCACCTAACCAATATACTTTTCTCAAATCCCTATACATCTTTATATAACTAAGGTGAATGGAATAGAATTAATTATTTGCCTCTTCTAAGATCAAGGTCCTCAACCCATTAGCATTTTGCACATAAAACCTACCTTGGTGCCTAAGGTCACCATCTCCCATTTGGGATAAAACCTCTACTTTTACCCTCCTTTATCTATCTTTTCAATTCAATTAAGGAAGGATCAAGGTCTTGCTTGGATTTGACCTCTTCAACCTAGGAAGACTTAGAACCATCTATAACTACCATACCTCCATTTTCAGCCTCATCCAACCTAACCCCTAACCTAGCCAATCGATGAACTTCCTTTTACAACTCCTTCCTAACCTCAAATTGAGATACACTCTCCATGGATACCCTAATTAGGGCGTCAAATACAACATTAGATTTTCCGGGTGATAAAGCATGCTCATGTTTTAATATTTAAGGAGTGCCAACCACCTTTTTTGCCTCAAATTGAGATCTCTTTAGATGAACACATATTGAAGGCTTTTGTGATTGGTGAAGACATCTAGATAAACCCCATACCATTAGTGTCACCATATTGTCAAAAAAAAATACCATGATCTCTAGTTCAAGGTCATGAGTAGGATAATTATGCTCATGCACTTTTCGTTGCCTAGAAGCAAAGACAATGTCCTTTCCACCTTGCATCAACACATACCCCAAACTGATCCTTAAAGCATCACAATAGACGAAGCCCTATTAAACCCTTTTGGTAAAGTCAAAATAGGAGTGGAGGTGAGCTTGTCCTTTAAAGTTTGGAAACTCATTTCACATTTTTCGATCCAAATAAATTTTTCCTTCTTTTGGGTCAACTTTGTCAAAGGGGAAGCAATTGAAGAAAAATTCTTAACAAATCTTTGATAGTATCCCGCTAAGCCCAAGAATCTCCTAATATTAGTTGGAGTTAAGGGCCTAGGCCAATTTCTCACCACTTCCATTTTCTTAAGATCTACCTTGATTCCTTCACCTGATATCACATACCCTAGGAATGCAACTTATTTTAACCAAAATTCACATTTATCAAACTTAGCAATCAACTTTTCTTCCCTCAAGGTATGCTGCACTACCCTCAAATGCCTCACATGTTCTTCTTAACTTTGGAAGTAAATCAAGATATCATCAATGAATACCACAACAAACATATTAAGGTGGGATTTAAAGACCCTATTCATGAGATCCATAAATATTTTCGGAGCATTGTTTAGGTCAAAATACATCACAACAAATTCAAACTACCCATACTTTTTTTTTGAAGGCTGTCTTAGGAATATCACATCCCCTTACCCTCATTTGATGCTATTTAGTCCAAAGATCAATCTTAGAAAAATGTCTAGCCCCTTGCGGTTGGTCAAATAAATAATCTATCTTTGGTAGTTGATACTTGTTCTTAATGGTGACCTTGTTGAGTTGCCAGTAGTCAATGCACATTCCAAGTGAGTCATTCTTCTTGCTCACAAACAACACTAGTGCACCTCAATGTGACTTGCGGCTAATAAAACCCTACTCCAATAAGTTCCTCAATTGATCCTTTAATTCTTTCAGCTGTGTCGGTACTATACAGTAGGGAGGAATGGAAATAGTTTGAGTATCAAGGAGGAGGTCTATACCAAAATCTATTTCCCTTTAGGAAGGAATAATAGGGACTTCATTGGGAAAGACATCAAGAAACTCATTGACCATCAGAATCGACTCAATAGAAGGAACTTTGGACTCAACATCCCTAACCCTCACACGATGATAAATGCAACCCTTAGCAATCAATTCCCGAGACTTAAGACAAGAGATAAACGTACCCTTAACCATCGGACAATGACCTTCTCACTCAAGGATAGGTTCATTAAGAAATTAGAACCTAACCTTACGAGTTCTACAATGAATGGAAGCATGATATGCATGTAACAAATCCATCCCAAGAATAATTTCAAAATCTACCATGTCAAGTTCAACAAAATCATAAGGCAAAACTTTATGCAATAGGGACATGAAGCAACCCCTATAGAATTCTAGGAACAGTAGACTCACCAATGAGAGTAGACACCAAAAATGGTTAACCTAACAATGACTCATACCAAACCTTCTAGCAATGAATGGGGTAACGGAAGATAGAGTGGCACCTGAATCCAATAAGCATACACATTATAATCATAAATCTTTAACATAATAATGACAACATCGGGAGCCTCATCAACCCTTTGCCTCCCTTGAAGAGCATAAAATCGATTATGATGTGGAGCACCTCCTTGTTGCCACCTTGTGCCTCATGGCCTCTTTGAACACCATGTCCTTGAGGACGACTATCTCTACCCTTGTTCGGAGCATATAGACAATTAACAATCTTGTGGCCCAACTTGCCACACCCAAAGCATACACCCGTGTTTCTCAAGAATGTACTGCCATGATTCCTTCCATATTTTGGGTATCCACGAGGATTTGGTCCACCATTACCACCAAGCTTAGCATGTGAAGTCTACCTTCAAATCGAGTGCTTTTTCTCCCTTCCTTAGTTTCCACTGTAAAAGCACTCATCTTAGATCCAACACTGCCACACGTAAAATGACTATCAATGCCCACTAAACACTTCCCTTAATGCTTCTTGCCACACCCTTGACAAATTAAAAAAATCCACCTTTCCTTGTTAGACTTGAGCACCGGAACACCAAAAGAAAATGAAGAACCATCAACTTAGGCTTTCTTAGCCTCCCTGTCCCCCTTCTAGTCACTTGTAGTCCTAGGGGTATCTATTTATTGATTTAATTGAGCGGTCACAACTTTGGCCAATAGCCATACAACATTGTGAAACTTTGCATTAAATTTGTTGGTACTGGTGAATTGATCATTAAGCAAGGGATGGTTGCCATCTTGTCCACGATTTTGATGGGTATAAAACATATTCTGAAATGTAAAAGATAGGAATCAGGAATAAACCTTAGAGGATTTGGCTCGTGCATCACACTATGAATAAAAATGTGTTTGATGTGGTATGTTGGATTTTCGAGATAATTTATAAACTTAGTGCTTTGAAACCAAGCTTGTTATGACCAAAGCCTAGGTCCTAGGTGCGACATGGCGAATAGGGAGCCCGAGGGTACCCCAAACTAGCCTCAAAACATACATAAGCACAACCTTGATTAAGAAGCATGTATCAAACATCAAACAATTTGTACTGAGGGGATTCGAGACTTGGGATGCAACCTACGGGAAAAAAGGTAAGGAGTTTCCATCATTTAATCACAACAAATAAACTAAGTTAAGGGATCGTGGGATGCACTCTTTGGGGAGTAGGGACTTAGGAAGGATATCACTTACTATCAACATCAAATAACAACATCAAAGTGGTAGGTCTTAAGAAAAATTTCCATATATACATAGTCATTGCACAGAACATAAATATCATGCCATCGAACAATACCTCAAATCATAGTAGGACAGGGGCCAAGACATGTCCCAAGATCACCCTTAAAAGTAAAGTAACAAGATAATAATGTCTTAACATAAGCAAGATAGAAAATGGGTATTATCCTAGGAATGGAGGACTCACCGCAAGTAAGTCTTCAATATATTATAGTAGCCACAAGGTGGTGGATAAATAGGAGTTCTGATCCCTCATGGTTAGATCATGTAGGGAAAAAGTATACATTAGTACTTGGAATGTACTAAGTATGCGGGATGCAATGCAACAAGAGATCATAAGCCATAATAGACAAGTGCATAATTATATACAAAGGTAATAAGATCAATATGACATGAATAATCAATGCCCTAGTCAAAACATACATGTAAAGTAAACATAATATCATAACATAACATACATATGTGGGAGCACACCATAATCGACATTAAGACCATACGAGCTACTACATAAATTTTCGATGTTGCATCCACACCGGAGAAAAAGTGGTCTACTTGCCAAGGTAAATCATACCTCACATTGTGGGTAACTTGACCTAGGTTGATCCACTAGTATAAGCCCATTTAGTAAAAATAATACAAACCTATGGTGGCACATAGTTATGGGAAGTAAAGTTTTATACAGGGATCCTTGGGGATTGTCCCCTACCTCTAAATCCCATTTGGTGCTAAGTTTAGTCCAACAGAATATATAATATAAGTATAATCATGACATGTATAACTTGTAAGGCATAATAACATAGTCGGAATAGCTCATCATCATCCTTGACTCCTTCTAGTGAGCATTTTCCTTTCACAAGAGGGTGTAACATAGCATAAAGGGAATCATGATCTTGCTTGACATTCATTGTATTTTTCATGAACTCGTAATATTCTTGGCAGCCCATAATCATTAATAATATTCTTAAACTTGCATACTTATCATGAGAATATATTGTTAGAAACCATAAGTTAAATAGCCCATGATGAGATTCAAAGACCCATAATAGTTAAGATAGAATATTTTTAAAAATCCATAAATTCATGCAATTGGATGGAAATAAATAGTCAGTTGAACATAGTATTCCTGATTTAGATCAAAATATAGCATTTGCGTGAAGTTTTAATAAGACTCATTTAAGAAATCGTCAACCTAATGTAGTAATGTAAGGAGTTTTTATATACCCATTCAATTCATGCATTTAAAATCAATAAATAGCAATTCCTAACGTGAATCATGTATATATTAGGCATAGAAAGTATCCATAATAAAATGAACCTTAAAATTAAAGATTGGGTTGAAAGGGTTTTGGACTCCAAAGGTGGAAGGACCCATTGATGAATAAACCCCCATATCTTAGAGGAAAATAGAGAAGAAAGTTGAAGAGAATCTTGGATTTTGGTTAAAAACTTGGAAGATATTGTAGCTTGTTCTTCAATGGAGGATTTGGGTCTTCTTCCTTGAGAATGAAATTTGGAATGAATGAGGAAGAAGGTTATTTGGGAATGAAAATAGGCTTAGGAAAGTGTATTTAGGTTATTTGGGAATGAAAATGGGCTTAGGAAAGTGTATTTAGGTTAAATGGGTTGAAAACCCCATTTAGGAATGCAAAAATATCATCAAGATTAAAAAATGAAACTTTAATGTGTTTCGATATCAAATCGGTGGTTTAGGGGTCCCATTGCCGAATTATTTGGTGATACGCCAAATTGGACCCTTAGACCGCACTTTTTGATAGATTCTAAAGCTTTTCAGGACAATATGGCGAGCTAAATTAGTGGATCACTGAAATTGGCAAATTCAACAAGTTTCAATAAATTGGCCATAATTTTTTACTCTGAACTCAGAATAAGGCAAAATCGAATGTGTTGGAAAGATAATGCAAAGAGATTTAATTTGGTAGGTATTGGGTCATCTAATTTATAATGTGCTAAGAGATATGAACATTAGAAATTGATCCTTATATAAATTCATATCGAAACATAGACAATTAGAATCCTTTGGTGTTTGGATCGATGTAAGAGATGCTTTATGACCCCAAACTATATAGAATCCACTTTGAATACCTAAAAATTGATCCCACCACATTAGAAGTCATCAAGTTGAGCCTATATGTGTATGAGAAATGACTGGGGTCTTAGCATAAGATCTAGAGTGTTAGAATATCTCCCCTTTGGGAACATTCGTCCTCGAATGGGATAGAAATATGCTTGAGATAAGTTAAAAAGGAAAAATTCATCCCCAACATAAATGCATAAATGCAACTTAAACATCATTTTCATGAAATATCAAACGTATGAATCAAATACCATAAAAACATGTTACCATGAGTATGTGTGCATGCAATATGACATAACAGGATTTAATATCTTAGGAATGATTGACTCATTACCTTAAGTTTGGGTAGAGTGGAAAAGATAAGGATATCATTTCTTCATATCCACTTCAATTTCCTAAGTAGCACTTTTGACTTGTTGATTCCTCCGAAGGACATTGACGGATCTGACATTTTTGTTTCTCAATCTCTTCACTTATCTATTGAATATCTCAACCGGAACTTCTGCATACATCAAGTTCTCTTCTATATTCACCACCTCCAAAGGCACAATGGAGCTTGGGCTACCTATATACTTCCTCTACATGGACACATGAAAGACTAAATGAACCATATTCATCTCTATAGGCAACTCAATCTCATAAACAATCGTATTAATGGACATCATAATTCTATAAGGCCCTACATACCTAGGGCTTAATTTTCCCTTCTTGCCAAACTGAACCACACCTTTCATGGATTAGACCGATAAATACACCCAATCATCCACCTTGAACTAATGATCTCTCCTCCCAATATCGGAGTAAGATTTTTGCTGACTTTAAGCCATTTGTAATCTCTCCCTTATCATCCTCACTTTCTCTAAGGCTTCCAAAACCAAATCCGGTCCTACTAAATCCATCTCTCCTACTTGAAACCACCCAACCAGGGATCTACAACACCTCTCATATAAGGCCTAAAATGGTGCCATCCAGATGCTAGAATGGTAGCTGTTGTTGTAAGGGAACTCGATGAGTGGAAGATGATCATTCTAACAACCCTTGAATTCCAACACATAATCTCTAAGCATATCATCAAGGGTTTGAATGGTTCTTTCGGCTTGACCATTCATTTGTAGATGAAAGGTTGTTCTAAGCTTGATCTTCTTCCTCCTTATGTGCCTCCCCCGGCTATCAAAATCTGAGACTTTATGAGAATGAATCCACCCAAGTTCCATGGCTCCAAAGTAGATAAAAACCTGGTGGAATTCATTATTGAAGCTTACTAGATTGTTGCATGTAATGACCCCTAGTTAAGGAGCCTAAGAGTGCCGAAAGTTTGACAAAAAATGACCTGAAGTCAAGTTCACGAGGGTGACTCACGGCACATAGGTGCAATTACGACCCGTAGGTTTGATCCTTAAACATAAACCTCTGGAAAGAGAATAAATTTCCAAGTGTGGGGTAAGCCACGGACCTAGTGACGACCGTTAAAATGGACAACCGTCCATAGATAGGGTCGTGGGTGAGACTTTCAGACATGAAGGAAATTTGGAGTTTGGTGAAAATAATCTATGATTTATGAGCATGAGCCGTAGGACAATATGCGACCTGTAGAATCCGATGAGTGGAAGATGATCATTCTAACAACCCTTGAATTCCAACACATAATCTCTAAGCATATCATCAAGGGTTTGAATGGTTCTTTCGGCTTGACCATTCATTTGTAGATGAAAGGTTGTTCTAAGCTTGATCTTCTTCCTCCTTATGTGCCTCCCCCGGCTATCAAAATCTGAGACTTTATGAGAATGAATCCACCCAAGTTCCATGGCTCCAAAGTAGATAAAAACCTGGTGGAATTCATTATTGAAGCTTACTAGATTGTTGCATGTAATGACCCCTAGTTAAGGAGCCTAAGAGTGCCGAAAGTTTGACAAAAAATGACCTGAAGTCAAGTTCACGAGGGTGACTCACGGCACATAGGTGCAATTACGACCCGTAGGTTTGATCCTTAAACATAAACCTCTGGAAAGAGAATAAATTTCCAAGTGTGGGGTAAGCCACGGACCTAGTGACGACCGTTAAAATGGACAACCGTCCATAGATAGGGTCGTGGGTGAGACTTTCAGACATGAAGGAAATTTGGAGTTTGGTGAAAATAATCTATGATTTATGAGCATGAGCCGTAGGACAATATGCGACCTGTAGAATCCGTTCGTGGATAGGGTCCAAGAAAATGGAAAAAATGACTAAGTGTCGAAAGACTCTATGAGTCCAACCACGAGCCGTAGACCATACAACGACTTATAAGATGGTTTCGTAGTCTTGAGTTAAACAAAATAGTTTCAAGGATTTTGGAAAAGTTAACAGGACGAGCAGGACCTGCGGTGCGTGTATCATTCCATGACCCGTAAACAGGCTTTTATATGGTCAATCTGACAATTTTAATGAGGGAAAGTTTGTCAATATTTCCAATTGCTATTCCTAAACTAAGTCATTTTGGTGAACTTTAGAACCTTAAATCAGATCCTAAACCCTAAGAAACTTCCATTCTCTTCATTCTTCAATTTCCTAAGATTTCCCTATGGCAATACTCTCTCAAAAAAAGGGAAAAGCAAGGCTAGAGTTTCAAGGTTCTTCACAAAGGTTCCAATTTTGTTCTTTCCAAGTCTTCTACACTATGTGAGTTTGATTTATGGATATCCTTCCACCCATAAATTCCTCTTTGAAGTATTTTACCTTTTATAAAGCTCCTTCAAGTTAATATGCATGCTTATGATGATTTCATGTTACATGGTATTATTTAATGGTTTTAATGATGTCTTATGATATTTTACCAAGTATATGTATGTTTTTGAGTTGTTTAATGATGACCCCAATGATGGGTTTGGTAAATGTTGAGATGTGGGCTGTTTTACATGTCTATAAAAAGTATATTTTCACGATTTGTATGATTTATGATTGTTCTATTATAAAAGTCTAGTCCACCTAATTTTCAAGTAAAAGTTTGTATGATTTATGATGATGATTAGGGAATTAAAGTTAAGTTTTAAAGTATGACTTGTCAAAGATATAAGCATGTTAAAAACCTTCCCTAAAGATGTTTAAGATAAGTCCCCAAGATGAAAGGACAATACTCACTTGGTGGTTCCTAAGTTTGAGCTACTCCTATGATAGCTACTTATGATTCTAAGTTATATTTTAAAGATTCTGTGAGGTGACTTAGCACCGAGTAGACTTGAGATTAGGATTCTTTCAGTTAGGTTAGGCATGACCCATTAAAGATAAATCTCAATGTCCCTAACTATGTGCTACCATAGGAGTGCTTGCAGGCTAGGCTAGTGGATCCATGTATGCCATTATATTATTAAGATGTATGTGAAGTTGACGGAGTTCCACCTGGTAAGTGGTCTCCCCGTGCCAACGTAGAGGGTTATGTTGGATTTCATGTAGTAGCTCACATAGTCTTGTATATCAATTAAGGTCTTCTCCTATAAGTTTATGACTCTATGATATAATTCCATTGCATGTGATTTCTCATGCATTGACTCTTAACCATATTGAGCCATATTGCTTGTGCATAGTTAAGCTCACTTTATGTACTTTCCATCTCATACGTACTTATATGTTATATTTATGCATGGTGGCATTACGCTTTCATGCATGTATTGCATCTCGCATACTTAGTACATTCCAACGTACTAACACATATTTTGCCTGTATGATTTAACCTTGTAGGGATACGCACTCCTCCACTGGCTCGTGGCTAGTATTTGGTGTTCAAGACTAGAATTTTTTATGTGGTGAGTCCTTAGTTCGGGACTTTATCATTTTCCACTCTATCTTGTATTTTAGTTTGAGATGATGTATTTGTGGGCCTTTTGAGGCCATTACTTTTGATATTGTTAAACAATGGAGTCTTTTCTATTTGATGAAAATCAACTGTTATTGGTTCCCTCCCTCGATATGTTAGTTGGCATGCTTTATGGACAAATATGTTATTTATTCATGTTTTTTAGTGTTACTCCACCATCTTATAAAGGCCCATAGACCCTTCCCCATTTTTTCTATATTTCTTTATGTTTAATTCCTATAAATGCTTAAGATATTTTAGATGGCTTGGCTGAGGTGCTCTTGGGTACGTCATTCACTATGTGGGTCACTAAGCCCCTAGGTTAGGCTATTATAAACTTGGTATTAGAGCACGAGGTTTTAGAATGTTCCTCGGATATTCAGGCATACCCAGTTGGGTAGAGCCTCATTCAAGGTTGTGAAGCGTGCCACTAGTTTAAGTGAGAGACTATGAGATGGTTTAGGATAGTCTTCCCTTCTTTCTTATTCATGTCATGCCTCTAGAGTTGGCTAAGGTATTCCAATAACTAACGACGATCTTCTTCTAATTTCCAGATCATGTTACCAAGGAGAGCTCTACTCCGAAGAAGTACTCTCGAATAACAAGTTCCTCCACTCCAACAAGATGATAGAGCGTCTCATACAAAGTTTCGAGCCGCCTTTACATTGTTGGCCCAAGCATTAGCCAACTGATGTGCTGCCCAAATACAACACTTTTGATGCTTAATACTTGGAATTTTGTGTATTATCAATGCGATGTCAGTTGGTTTTATGTGTTTTTGTGTTTATATTTGTAGGATTACAGGTTGTTCTTGATTTTGGGAAAAAGTGCAGAAGTTGCGATTTTTGTTGTTATACAAGACCATTTATGGGCCATAGATCATTCTACGGGCCATAAGATGGTTTCATGCATAATTCCAGTTAGGGTTGTTTTCTAAAATGGTTTTATGAGTCGTAGAAGATGGTTCGTGCCTTGAGGGTCAAAGATTGGGACTTTTTGATGTTCATCAGAGGAAACCCCCTTTACAGGTTATAAACCACTTTACGAGTCATGGAGGGGTGTCGTAGAGTTGAAGTTCAAAATTTCTGCAGTAGAGTACGAGACCCAGATTACGAATCGTGGAATGCCATATGACCCATAAACCCCTTTCGTGTGGCGTGCTGACCAGTTCTCCTATTTTGTTTAGGACTTGTATTTTACTTATCATGAATAGGTTTTTTAGGTTATTTTAAGAAGTCTTTAGAGTTTTCACCTAGTACAAAGAGAACTCAGTAATTAAAGAGAGAAAATTGTGAGATCATATTGGAGAGTCTTTGAGAGCACTTGTATTTGAATTTCATCTTTAAGCTTGTGATTCTTATTGAAGTTGAATTTTCTTGTTCTTAATTCTATTGTGGAAGTATTCAATTATGTTTTCTCAATCCATAATTTTCCATCTACACAAAGCATGAGTAGATAAATCCACAACTAAGGTTGTGAGAACCATGAAGAACTAACAAAGTAAAATCGGATAATTCATAAGTTCTGAAAGGTGTATATACATGTATTAATTAACTCTTTTCGTTTTGCATATTTTCCAATGGTGGCCAACATTAGAACCCACCTGGTGTTACTTACTGGGCCAAGGTAGTAATGAATAAGAAAAGAGATAAATTAACAAAATTCAATTGATGTGTTTTTGTCTGATCAACCAAACTACGCCAAGGGGAGGTTGTACTAAGACTAATAGGTAATGGTTAGTAATGCACACTATGGAGATGGGCCAAGTTTTACAGTGAAATTCACCTCTAACGTTTTACCAAAGGGCTTGGTGAACATAACTTACCATCCGGCATGCTATATACTAGAAAACAATTAGGTTATCAGGTGATACTTATTTAGGGAATCATGGGGAACACAATACCATTGTTTCTATCCATATTGAATTCTCTCTTTTGTTAGTTAGTTTAGTCATATTTTTTATTGACTATTGCAAACCCACCCCTTTGGGGAAGTAAGCCAGTTAACCATTCAAATTGCGATCATTGAATTCTCTTGAGTCTATGTATTCCTTATGGGTTCAACCCTAACCTTTGTAAGGTTCTATTTCTTGACAACGATTGTTTTATCCTCTAAAAAGGAGGTGTAACTTGGGTGACATCAAGATTTTGGCACCGTTGCTGGGGAATATGGCTAGACTTAGTAAATTCATAAGTAATTCAGGTGTTAATCCTTAGTTCCCTTAGTTTACTTTTGTTTATTTTTTTTTGTTCTTTTTCAGGGTGTAAGTGTAGTATATGGCAAACACCGAGAGTCAAGGCAATCCCTAAAATCCGTTTGACCCACAGATCTATAGAACGTTGAGGAGAATGGCCTAAGACTACACCAATAACGCGGCCAATGCAGCTTTGAACAGGAATAACAATGAGGATTCTAAGAATGAGAACCTACTTCCTCTGGAGGACATTGCCCCACCGCCTCTGAATTTCAATGCCAATACTTATCAGTGGAATCAATGCAAGTTGAATCCTATGGCTGTGGAGGTGACTAGAGCTTTTGTGTTTTCACCACTACCGGCAGACACAAAGTTCATAGTCTTGAGTGGGTTGCATTAGATGATACAGAACCATGGGCTATTTGCGGGCTTACCATCGGAGGATCCTCAAAGCCACCTACATAATGTGGTATTCATCTGCAAGAGTGTAATGGGAACACATCTATCTATAGATGCTGTGGGACTTCGTGTCTTCCCATTGTCTGTTACAGGAAATGTATCATTATGGCTATCTGAGCTCCCATAGAGTTCGACCACAAGTTGGTCAGGCTTGTAGAAGGCATTTTTGGAGAGGCACTTCCTAGATCGAAGAAGCTCAAGTTGAAGGAACAAATAAATAACTTTGAGCAACTTCCTAGTGATTTGGTCAATAGTACTTGGGAGTAGTTCACTAAATGTCTGAGGAGCGTCCCTGACCACAAGATAGTTGATGATGACTTGGTGGAGATCTTTTACAGTGCCCTTGATGAGAACAGTTAGGCCTGTGCTGACACTATTATAGGCGACATATTTTTAGATCAACCATTTGCACGGATCACAAAGCAAATAGAAAGAATGGTCAAGACTAATCATGCATAGGGGTAAAGAGATAGAGCATCTACCAAAAGTTCATGCACTGTCAGTATTGGTCCAGAGCAAGCAAAGATCAATGAAGAAATCATGCAACAACTTGCCCATATTCGCAGGTATAAAGGTGATGTTGGTGCAGAACTAAGAGTGAGTGAATGAAGTGGTTCATCAACCTCCACGTGCACCCATGTATGATGAGCCAAATTGTGATAAGGACGTTATTATGTTGCTAATTAGACAGAGGGTTTTCAGACTAACGCCCAAGGGTCCAATCAGGACTATTGGCGCCAAGGTCAAGGAAACCAAGGTCGGAGCTTTGATAGAGAAGGAGCTTATAGGGACAACCGCGGAAGTTACTATGACAGAAACAAAGGTACAGAGAGAGATGCAGATTGGGGCCGCTGAGAAGGCTTCAGAAATGGTCCTTATGTGCCATCACATAATCATGAAGTACGTGTAGGTAGTTCCAGAATTGAGGAGATATTTGATCGCCTATTGAAGAAAGCTGAGACACAATATGAGACTCTTAGGGGCATGAAATCAGAGATTTCAAGTATAAATAAAAAAAATAGAGTCCTACTCTATGGCTATCAAACAACTTGAACAATAGTTCGGTCAAGTGTTAACTCAACTTAATCAGCATCAGATGGGTACACTGCCTAGTAACACAGTTCAGAATCTTAAAAGTAAAGGGCAGTATATGGCAATTACTACTTGGGGTGGAAAGAGCACTATTGATCCTCCTATGCAAGTTGATGAGGAAGATACTCAAGAGGAGATGGATGCGACCAAGGATGCAGAGATAGAAGATGATCATGGCAAGGATGGGTAAATAAAGCTACTGATGCACCACAGAAGTTAAAGTCCATTCCTAGATCTCCTCCTCCTTTCCCTCAAGAATCTAAAACAGGGAAAAGGAAGGGAAATTCAAACACTTTCTCTCCATACTGAAAAACCTCTCCATCAACATCCCCTTATTTAGGCATTAGAGAAGATGCTAGGGTATGCTAAGTACATGAAGGACTTGGTCACTAAAAAGTGAACTGTGAGCCAGGAGCTCTCCCAAGAGCTTCAACATTGCAGCGTTATTGCTACAAGGTCTTTGGTTAGAAGCAAGAAGATCCAGGTGTGTTCATCATACCCTGCACCATTGGAGATATGGTGTTCTCAAGGGAACTATATGATCTAGGTTGTAGCATTAACCTAATGGCCCTTGCGGTCTACAAGAAGCTTGGATTGAGAGCCCCTACTCTAATTAACATGTGGTTATTAACGACGGATCGCATGGTGGAGAACTCTATGGAGATACTATATGAAGTGTTGGTTAAAGTAAAAAAATTCATATTCCCTGCAGACTTTATGATCCTAGATTGTGAAGTTGACTTTGACATCCCAATCAACTCAAGTTTAGATTGAATGACAAAGAGGTCATCTTCAATATCTGTCAGTCCATGAAGCATCCAGATGATTTGAAGAGTGATGTCTGGGTAATCGGTGAAGTCTGAGTAAGCAATTTGTCCAAGTCGTGTCGCTACATTAGCTCAGGCGCTGCTTGAGAGGCAACCCAAGGTGTACACTGGTGCTTAGGCGCCCAAGTATGTTTTTTGACCCCTATATGTTTGATTTTGCTTTGATTTTGTGCACTGGGGACAATGCACATCTTTTTTTATGGGATGTGGGTAGTTATGGGCCTTAGTGCAGTTTGAGTAGCTTGGGTCCATAACTACCCCAATTTTTTATCTCAGGGTTTTCTTGCATGTGTTCTTTTTTCTCATGGATATTTAATTTCTATTGATAAAATATGTTTAGGATGTTTAGATAGTTTTGTAGCATATAGTACCAATACTTATCATATAAAATGTTTATTTTGTTTTATTTGAAAAATGATACCCACCAAAAATTTATTTTGGCTAGTAGTTAGATAGCAACCATGCATGTTTAGGTATGTGACAATGTTTGTTCTGATAAGTGAGGATAAATTGAGATAAAAAGCATGATCTCAAAGTCTTTTGTTGATGATGCATGTAGTGCCATGTGAGTGTGAGCTTAATTTTCTAGATTTATATGTGTTGTTCTAATTCATAACTTGCCCTGTTACTCTAATTTAGATGGTAGATTAATTGGATTAGCAAAGTATCTTAGGCCATTATTCTTGATAGTCCATTTAGCCTAAAATTACCAACCAATACTATGATAAATCTGTTGCTCCTAATGTTTATCCTAACATGTACCTATTTTTTTAAAACACCTAATTAACCTAGCTTTGTTAGTTGTAAACTCCTGAAATTGACCTTGTTCCTTCCTTGAACATTGTGCAGCTTGATTGAGGCAAAAAGCCCAAGTTGAGGGTGGCTACAAAAAGTGGCCCTGGTTCTGAGGATGGATATTATGCACCTCTACACAAGCTAAAAGCCTAAGCTGAGAGTGGCAAGTGAAAGGGAGAAACACAAAAATGAGGGGGTGAATTAGTGATATAGAAAGTCATGTACTGGGTTTAACAAAAACTAGTAGTGCCTTAGTTTTGAGCTAAAAAGCAAAATGAACTGTAGAAATGAGGCAAAAAGCTGAAAATGAAAAAGGAAGCACCCAAAAAAGCTTGAAAATAGGAAACAAGGAGAATAAGGTAAAAATAACAGAGTTGGCAGGGAAAAAGTGTAGAAAAACACAGTGTCAAGGAGGGCTTTTGGTCACTATGTTCCCATAATGTAATACCAAAGCCCCTAAGAATACATTGCAAGCCTAGAAATTCCTAAAGTGGTCCTATTCTAGTTAGTTGAAGGTCATATCATGAGTATAGGGGCAAGCCTATAGTATAACGCATGATGCATGAATACCTTTTGTGAGAATGAGTGATTTTGCATAGTCCCAAGGTTATATATGAAAACATCATTAAGTGTCAGGTATGTGACTTCTTTCTTTGAGGGCACTTACATTGCATTGTTATCACTAGACTTGTTCAGTGATTGTTGATTGTTGATACTACCTTGCTTGTCATAGTTGTGTTGTCACATTCACCAGTTTGTATTGGTTTGCTAGATAGCTTCTTATCATGTTATGAGAAGTTAGTGTGGGTAATTGAATTTGGTACTTATGTGATGCATGCCATAGGGTTGAGGTCTGTGTATTACTGTATTATCTATATGGATTGAGTTTGTCGCTTGAGGACAAACAATAATTTTAAGTTGAGGGTGTTGATGTGCTGCCAAAATGCAACACTTTTGATGCTTAAAACTTTGAATTTTGTGTGTTCTCAATGTGATGTTAGTTGGTTTTATGTGTTTTTGTGTTTATATTTGCAGGATTACAGGTTACCCTTGATTTTGGGAAAAAGTGCATAAGTTGCTGATTTTTGCTAGTCGAGACCCTTTAATGGCCATAGATCAATTTATGGGCCATAGGGTGGTTTCACGAACAATTTCTTTGAAGGGCTATTTTCTAAAGTTTATGCTATGAACATGCGGACGAGCTGTGGAAGGTTTTATGAGTCGTAAAAAATAGTGTGTGCTCTGAGGATTAGAGATTGGGACTTTCTGAAGTTCATCAGAAGAAACCCCTTTTATGGGTTGTAAACCACTTTACGAGTCATAGAGGGGTGTGATGTCGCGCAAGTTATGCCTCCTTTATAGAGGATAAACCGGTCATTGTAAAGAACTAAAACCTAACCAAGGTTAGGGTCGAACCTACAGGGAATACATAGACTCAAGACAAATTCACCAACATGTAATCCGAGTAGTTAATCAACTCGATTCCCCAAAGGGGGGGGTTCACAAAAATCAATACGAAAAATAAATTGAATAACTATCACGAGAGAAAGATCAACAAAGGAGAGCGACTAGCGTGTTGAGTTCCCTATGATTCTCAAACTCAGTATCACTAAATAACCTAATTCTTGTCTACTGTATAGCACACTGGACGGTAATTTAAGTCCAGCAAGCCCTTTGGTCAAAGGTAAGAGGCGAATTTCACTATGCGACTTCGCCCATCTCTATAGTGTGCATTACTAAACATTACCTATAAGTCCCAGTACAACCTGCCCTTGGCCCAGTTTGGTTGATTAGACGAGAACACATCAATCGAATTCATTACTACCTTGGTCCAGTCAGTAACACTAGGCGGGCTCTAATATTGGCCAATATCATAAAACATGCCAAACAAAGAGAGTTAATTAATACGTGTATGCACACTTCCCAAGAATTATGGTTTATTCAGTTTTACCTGTTCTTTATGGTTCCTACCACCCTAGTTGTGGATTTAGCTACTCATGATTTGTGTTGATGAAGAGATTATGAATTTAGAAGACATAATTAAACACTTACACAACTGAATTAAGAACAAGCAAATCCAATGTCAATGAAAATCACAATCTTGAAGATTGAATTAAACCACAAGTGTTTTCAAAGATTCTCTTACAATTTTGTTTCTAAAGAATATTGAGCTCTTTGAGCACTAACCTAAAACTAAGCTAAACATACGTGAATTGGTGAGAACTTCTGAAAAATAACCTGAAAGACCTATTTATAATAATTAAAATTCAAATCCTAAACAATGTAGGAGAACTGACTAGCACACTCTATGACAACACTTTACGACCCATATTGAAGTTCACCGCCCATAATCGGGGTCTCGTATATTATTGCTAAAAAAAGGATTTCTCTTTTATAAACTCGTAAAATGGTTTATAACCCATAAAGCGGGTTTCATCTGATGAACTTTAGAAAGTCTTCATTCTCTTACCCTCAGGGCGCGAAACCTCTTTTATGACTCATACATTAATTTAAAGCTCGTCTGCATGTTTGTAGAAGTAACTTCAGAAACCTGGCTCCTCACTGGAATTCCTCACAAACCTACCTTACAGCTCATAGAATGGTCTACTACCCGTAAGGTGTCTCGTATAACAGCAAATTTGCAGCAACTTTGTAACTTTTCCCAAAATCATTTGCCAACCTGTAATCCTGCAACCATAGACACAAAAAGACATACAACAACTAAAGTCGCATTGAGAATACACAAAGTCCTAAGAATAACAACCTCAGCTTAGAATTGTTGATTGTCCTCAAGCGATGAACTTAATCCATATAGATAATACAATCACACACAGACCTCAACTCAATGTGTACATCTCAGACGTAGATACCACACCAACTCTTCAAAACAGAATTAGATAGTTATACAGTAAACAAATGCAAACTGGTGCATGTGACAACACAACTATGACATGCAAGGTATTATCAACAATCCATAATCACTGAACAAGTCTAATGCTAATAATGCAATGCAAGTGCCCCCACAGAAAGAAGTCTCATATCTCACACTCAATAATATTTCCATGTTTTAGAATTGGGACCTTGCAAACTCACTCACTCAAATAACAGATATTCATGCATGACTAATACCATAGGCTTGCCCCTATACTCATGATTCAGACCTTCAACTAATTGCACTAGGATCACTCTAGGACTTTCTAGGTTGTAATGTAGGGTCAGGGGGCTTTGGTACGATGTTTTGGATAAATAGTGACTAAAGGCCCTCCTTGAAACTTTGTTTTTCTACACTTTCGCCCTACCAACTCTGTTATTTTCACCTTATTTTCCCTTTTTCCTCTTTCAAGCTTTTCTGGGTGCTTTCTTTTCAAGCTTTTTGCCTTATTTTTACACTTCATTTTTCTTTTTAGATCTCAATTAAGGCATCTTTCATTTTTCTTGCACCTAGTACGTGATTTTTCTCCTTTTTCATTGTATTCCTAACTCACCTCCCTTATTTTTTTGTTTTACCCTTACACTAGCCACCCTCAACTTAGGCTTTTGGCCTGTGTTGAGGTGCACACTATCCATCCTAAGATGCAGGGCCACTTTTGGTAGCCACCCTCAACTTAGGCTATTTTCCTTCGTCAAGGAACACAATATTCAAGGAAGGACCAGGCAAAATTTAGGTTTTTTACTAGATAAGGCTGGGTTAATCAGGTGTTTTGAAAGAATAGGTACATGTTAAGCTCAAACATTGGGAACAAGGGATATATCATTGATTTGGTTGGTTATTATTTAGCTAAAGTGGACTAATTAAGAACAATGGCCTAAGATCCTTTAACTAATCCAACTAATCTACAATCTAACTTAGAGTAATCGGGCAATTTCTGAATTAGCACAAAACACATAAATTTAACAAATAAATCTCACGCTCAGATGGCACTGCATATATTATAAATGAAAGACTCTCAGATCATGCTTCTTATCTCAATTTACCCTTACTTATCAGAATAGATATTTTCAAACACCTAAACATGCATGGTTACTATCTATTAACTAATCAAAATTTTTGGTGGTTACCATTTTTTCAAACAAAACACAAAAACATGCTATATGCCACAAGTATTGGTACTATATGTTGGACACATTATCTAAACATCCTAAACATGCCAGTTCAATAGAAATTAAATATCCGCAGGGAAAAATAACACAAGAAATAAAACCTTGGGATAAAAAATTGGGGTGGTTATGGTCCATAAGCTACTCAGACTTCACTGAGGCCCATAACTACCCACACCCCATCGAAAAAGATGTGCACTGTCCCAAATGCACAAAATTAAAACAAAATAGAACATAAGGGGTCAAAAATACATACTTGGGCGCCTATGCGCCTGTGTTTGGCTGAGTCTGGCCACCCTTCTCCTGTGGGGTGGTCTGCTCAAGCAGTGGTACTCCATCCAGAGGGGCCAGCACCCCTCTCCTACTCCGTCGCTCAAACTTGTCTCATCTCCTCCTCATGCCTCAATCTCCTTAAGACAAGGTCGAGCTCCTCCTCTTCTGTTATCCTTGCACGTACATGTCTCTCATTTGTCTACTCATCCGTGTAAGGTCTCTTCCCAAGGGAAGACTAGATAGGATTCTCGGGAGAGAACAAATCAACTGCCAGTACCGGAGGTAGAGTCACTGATAGTACAACTTGTGCCGCAAGAGCTGTTGTCACGTTAGCTCGAAGCTACTGGATCTCCGTTTGCATAGCTAACAAAAATATAGGCTGGGCCTCGCCCAATCTCCGTTGTACCCTATCATCGAAGGCATTAATACGGACATCCATGATAGAAATACGGTCCTTAATAGTAACGATAGTGAATGCCTGACTCCGACCCTCCGAGTCCTTAATAATCTGGAAGGCCCATGGCTTAATCTACTGAATAAGCTGAGTCAGCTGTGCCTCAGCATATGCTAACCTCTGGCATATATAGAAGTGACAGACACGTAGATCATGCCCGTGGTGGGGGTCTGTAAAGTAGTGGCCTCTAGTGCATGAATAGTAATAGTGGGCCCCCTCTCTTCAACTGCCTCGAGCTGCGGGGGCCTCTCCTTAGTAGCAGTAGTAGCAGCAGTGGTGGCAGTCTCAGAGCCCTCAGATAGTGGCGCTGGGAGAATATCTCGGGCATAGGTAGAGGTTGTGCTCGCAGGAGTGCCACCGGGTTCTCGTTAGCCTTGATCAGGCTAGGATCCAATATATGTTGGGTCTCAATCATCTAGTCCAATTGATGTAGTATCCCCACCCTCGACTCTAGACAGAGCCTGTAAATCAAGTGTGGGAATGGGATGGAGGTGGACCTCTTAAGTGCAGCCTCATGAATCTGCTCAGCAATGAGGCGGGCCCAATTAATCTCATAGCTAGCTAAGATGTTGACAATCAAAATCGCACACTCCGATGTTAAAGTATTATCGGAAAATGTCAATCGGATGCATGAACAAACAATCGCCCACCAAACTTTGGTAGGGAAACTAAGCGAAGCCCTTACTGAGGCAATCCAAGCTGGTTCCGGAATCAACTTTGCAATATATTCATCCACCCATCTCATCATTGTGACTCGTTGCTTAGGATCCTTCATCACTAGTGGGTCCCTTGTCAACTACAGAGTGGATTTGAAGGCACGAGACTCAGGGAAATATAATATACGACGGATGGTCTCCTCTGATATATCCACCCGTTGGGCCCTCGCCTTCATCTATTTCAGTCTGGGCTAAGCGAGGGGCTTCTTCCCCTTGGAAAGAGTAAGCTAGATGGTGGTTGTGTATGATGCATAGAACTCCCTCACAATAGTCAGGGAGTATCGTCCAAGAGAATCAGACAAGCACTGGAGCCCATGTTGAATCATCATATCCTGGAGGTCGAGGACACTATCAAGTCTGTCAATAATGACTCTGGGTTGCTCATAAATGGAGCGGGTTGGCTTTCCCCGCTCTCCCGATGGTGTGCCCTCTTTGTAGATCTCTCGCATGCCCTTAGTGAACCACCGACTAGTAAGGGCATCTGGTGTAGATGATGATAATGGTGCGATGGAAGACTCTACCTCTGATCTATCCTCAGAGCCCTCCTCAGAATTGGACTCCACTCTAGATGGAGTCATCTGTGGTAAGTTGCTCCCATTACTGCCTCCCTCTTAAGACTAGAGAGTGTGAGCAACCGGAGCCTGAGTACGCCCAACTCTGGTAGCGACTCTGGTCTATGGTACGACTGCCTCTTTGTCCAGTGTAACATCGAGGATCTCCAGTGAACCACTCTACTAAATGGTCTGATCATCATTCGTGGACTCATCTCTGAGCCGCATCCTCATAGCCTCGATCTCAACACGTTTGCCTTTTAGGGACATAGTACTTGAAACATAGACATGTATGCACCATGGTTAGCTCCACAAATCAAGAAGTGGAATGCAAATATCACCTGAGCACAGTTCCAGAGGGGTTTTACAAATGCACCTTTACGGGTCATAGTGCATTGTATGAGTCGTAAAGAGCCTTCGTAAACTAGTGGTTCAAAACAAATTGGTTACTGAAAAGGTCGATAAGACTAGGTATGACTCATAAAGTGGTTTATGAGTCATAGAAAATTCCAGTGAGTAATTAAATTCAGGCAGGGATATACGAGACCTATCTATGAGCCATAAAGTGATCTACGACTCGTAGAAGTTCTCGTCTGATGGATACTCAGAAATATCAAGTTTTTGGAATTGTGCACGAGGGGAAATTATGACTCGTAGATTTCTCTATAGGCTATAAAGGCCACTTGTGAACTAGAAAAACTCAGTCACCTGAGTTTCTAAATCCATCACATAGATCCCGAAAGACTTTTTCAATACATAGATTATCATCATCGAAGAAGGACACACGCACCCACATGATCTCAATGCTACTACCCTACCCCCAAAACGTTCTTCAATACACACACACCCTATCGACAGTGATTTAGCATGAATTATCCTATGGTTCCGACCATTCCTAATATATTTCAACAAGATCATGTATCTATGTCATCACCCCTAAAAGTCCACAAGCACAAATCATTCAATATCCTATGGTGGGTGTCTCAATAGACACAAATAATAAATCCAAAACATTTCATAAAAGAAAAAAATGCCCGATTCTGAACTTAGACAATAATCATACATGGGCAACCTATTTACAACTAGCATGATTCAAATTCAAAACAAGGATTTTTTGTGTCTAAACACCATGCCTCACAAGGCTTTCAACTCAATATTTCAAACAAGGAAAATTATAGGTCATAATTAAACCGAGAAGTTACCAAGGCTTGATATTAAATCGATGAAGATTGAATGAGGTGACTAGAAGAAAACCCCTAGGGCCGCCGGAATTCTTGTTGGAAAAGGGTTGTAGATGGCGGGAAGTGATCGGAAAAATAAGGGAGTGGGGTGGTTTGGGTTGATCGATAATTTTACATCAAAAGTGGGGTCAAATAATTTTCACCCCTCTATTTATATATTGACTGGATCAGTCTAAAAATTAATAGGCCTAGTTCCACGAAACCCTGATTACGGGTTGTAGATGGTTCTATGGCTTGTAAACCATAGTTTCGTAGAACCCTCTGTTGACATCCCGAATACGCAACGTCGTGGCAATTCGCAAAAATTATTAAATAAAATAATATTTAAAAAGAATATATTTTAATTTAGAGCCGCCACCTAATTTTAAGGATAATTAGGAAACCAATTAATTATTTTACAAAATAGTCTGCGAACCAAAAATTCTAGGTAAGGGTTCAAGTTATTCCGAAGGGAAGGTATTAGCACCCTTCGGAATCCACAACTGTGGGTCCCGGCTGAACTCATTTTTTTTCAAATCGAGGAGGAGTTACACAATATAACACAAGTATAATAATCACAAAATATACACAAATGATGAAATAAATAATAATATAAAGAATGTCCTAATATTTAATCAACGTCAACAACATACACAATAATTAATAAATAAAGAAAAAACTAAAATTGTTCCGTCTTTTCAAATGGGGAGGTCTCGAAATCCGACGGATCGATTTTTCCTCGACCAAGTTTAACATGTAATGAACTTAAACTAATAAATTTGAATTTGAAAATATAACAAACATCAATCTAAACTAAGATTTTTTGTCTTTCTAAATTGGGAGGCCTCAAAATCCGACGGATAGATTTCATCGGCCAGCGTTTAACATACGAATATATAAAATCATATAAGACTAACGAGAGCTAATAATAATAATGCAACAAATAATTGTTGAAAACATAGCCAAATGAGTATGCTATTTTAAAATAATAATAATAATAATAATAATAATAATAATAATAATAATAATAATAATAATAATAATAATAATAATAATAATAACTAAACAAATAAACAATACCAAGTATAGCTACTGGAAATTTTAACAAAAATACACGCAATCCCAAATGAAAATTAAAATACTAACAAAGAAAAAAAAAGAATCAAAAGTAGCTAAACTTATAATGACAATAGAATAGTAATGAATTCCAATGAAATATCATAACACACAAAAAATTTAAAATCAATTATATAAAAAAAATAAATAAGAATTAATGGAGTCAGCCAACAAGCACAAAATAACAACAATGGTTAAGGATAAGAAACGAACATTAATCCAAAAGAACACTAGAACAGTAGTAGCGAAAAGCATACTCAATGGAAAATATTTGATATATTAAATAAATCAGTCCAACAAATGAAAATAGAAGGAAAAAGCAAAACAAAAGTAAAAGCACTACAACATCAAAATACGAATTCAAATCGGTCATGTAACAAACTTAAAACCCATAACAAAATAGAATAATGCTATTGTTGGAGCTTAAATCTCAGCAATACAATACAAAAAGATAAATGAACACCGAAAACAAAAATAGTACAGAGCAAGAGATCACATAGTATAAGCAAATATTTACCAAAACAAATGTAACCAAAACTTTAAAATATGCACACAAGTAAAAGAGAAGGGTCACCAGTGTGTTGTTGAGCTTGATTTGGTTCAGGATTGTGCTCTAGTGTGGAGCTTCTTGTTGTTGTGTTGGTTGTTCCTTCGTCTTCCATCTGCTCTTCACCAAAGATGAGCTTCAGAGCTCGGAGCTCACAGGATCTGGTGGTTTCAAGCATCGCCGATGTGGTGGCTGTTTGAGGCTTTTGGCGGCTAGAAATGAAGGTTTTGGGGGGCTGTTTTCATGTGGTTTTTGGGGTCGATTTTGGTAGACGCAGCGGCTGAAAACGGGTGGTTTTGGGGGTTCGTTTTGGTGTCTGTTGGAGCTGTGTTTTAGGGGGGGGGGGGAGATGGGTGTCTAAACAGGGCTCAAACAGTGAAAGCCCAATCAACCCTTTTCTAGCTTCTTCCACAGTAGAAGTGCTGAGCAAAAGGGGACTGTAGATTTGTTATATGCTGCTATTGGAGAGGTTGCAAGAATGACGAAAAATGGAGGAAAGGAGAGGGAGTGATGGTAGCGGCTCTTGTTGTTGAGAAAGGAATTGGAGAAATTTTTTAGGTTTTTCTTCTAAATTTAAAAATGCTTATTCTATTTTTAATTGTCAAACCTAATGGGCTAGAAAGACATGGCCTAAATCGTACGCCAATTAAACATACACGTATAATTATATCTGGAAAAGAAAAAATAATTTATTACACTGCATTAAAAATCTTAAAACAAATATGATAGATAAATAAAATACACAAAAACATGTAATTTAACACACAATAATGAATTTAACAAGAATTAAAAAAATAACATTATAAAAGTATGAATTTTAAAAAGACTTGGGCCAAAATTGGGTGTCAACAGCTGTCCCTTTCTTTGGATATGATCGATGAAAGAGATCATGGACAAAGAAAGTTGACGAAACCAATTTTGACCAAACACATAACCTTTAAATAAGAGTGTCTTGACTGCGGTGGAAGTTGCAAAATCTTTTAGGTCTTCTTCAAAAATTTTGTCCCAGTTATATGCACTAGCATGATCTCCATTCTGGACTTGTTGTGTCCCTGCTAAAGCAGTACACACTTCTGTATTGTAATAACTGAGAAAACTTGTTAGTAGCAAATAGAACACAAACGCGAATATAATTCGTGCAAACCTGATTTAACATGTCATACTGAAGGAGATGACGATCCATTCTTAGGTGTACTGCTCATGAAGGAAGAGATGATCCAAATTGGTACGTCAATCACATTGAAGGAAGTATTCTTACTTAACATGTCACGTTGAAGGAAGTGACGCTCCAATAATGATGTAACATGTCACATTGAAGGAAGTGGCGTTCCAATAACAATTTAACTTTGCTCCAATTTTAACATGTCACATTGAGGAAAGTGACGCTCCAATAATAACTTAATTTGTCACGTTGAAGGAAGTGATGCCCCGATTAAACATTTCACATTAAAGGAAGTGACACTCCAACAATACTTTAACTTGTCATGTTGAAGGACGTAACTCTCCAAAAGTAGCTTAACTTGTCACATTGAAGGAAGTGACTCTCCAAAATAGCTTAACTTGTCACAATGAAGGCACTAACACTCCAAAATAGCTTAACTTGTCATACTGAAGGCAATGACGCTCCAAAATAGCTTAACTTGTCACACTGAAGGCAGTGACACTCCAATAATGATTTAACTTGTCACACTGAAGGTAGTGACGCTCTAAAATTATTTAACTTGTCACACTGAAAGTAGTGACACTCCAATAATAATTTAACTTGTCATACCGAAGGCAGTGACTCGCCAAAATAGCTTAACTTGTCACATTGAAGGAAGTGACTCTTCAAAATAGCTTAACTTGTCACATTGAAGGCAGTAACACTCCAAAATAGCTTAACTTGTCACACTGAAGGTAATGACGCTCCAAAATAGCTTAACTTGTCACATTGAAGGCAGTGACACTCCAATAAATATTTAACTTGTCACATTGAAGGCAAATGACGCTCCAAAATAGCTTAACTTGTCACACTGAAGGCAGTGACTCTCCAAAATAGCTTAACTTGTCACGTTGAAGGCAAGTGACGCTCCAAAATAGCTTAATTTGTCACACTAAAGGCAGTGACTCTCTAAAATAGCTTAACTTGTCACGTTGAAGGCAAGTGACGCTCCAAAATAGCTTAACTTATCACACTGAAGGTAGTGATACTCCAATAATGATTTAACTTGTCACACTGAAGGCAGTGACACTCCAATAATAATTTAACATTTTTTACAAAAAAAATATGTTGCATTTAGAACGCACAATTCAATGAAATAAAATAGGCATCGCACGCTGATGGGATTAGCCTAATGTCACATTATTTTAAACAAATGATCATATATCAAAAAAAAGATGCAATTCATAAGAAAACAATTTAAGAATCTCTTTAAAAGTGTATATATAAAAGAATAATAAAAAGGATCCAAACAAATGCTTGACTTTTTTTTTCTTTTTTCAAAAATAAAGAATGTAAAGAAATGGTTAAAATCTTAACTACAATTGGTACCAACAGTTAGAAAAACAAAGGAATATCTCACAATTCTTTCTTTCAACTGAGATTGAATTCAAAGTAACTCCTACAGTTTCAAATGGTACCTCAAACATATTTAAATATCAACAAGATATATTCAACTTGATTCAAACAAAGATTTTGAATTATACCAACCCTTATGTGTCAAGTGCTCTCACAACAAAGAAAGTCCTATTTCACACATGTAGGAAACATTCGATTTAAGGACATTCTACAAAACACGCTCACACTCAGAAAGATATTCAATGCATGCAATTGTGATACCATATGCTTGGACTTCATGTAAGCCTCCACTAATGTGAGAACATTTGAAATGAGATCATGTGGGACTTGTAATTGGCTTGTAATGCAGGCTCACGGGCTGGTAGGATATTTATCTGGGATAAAAGTGACTTAATCTCTCCTTAAGCGTCACACTGATTTTGTGCTTTTGACAATTGCGCATTTGACGCTTGCTACTCTTAGTTGTCCTTGTTTTGACTTTATAGAGACATTATTCACTGAGAATTTTCTTCATTTTGCTCCCCACTTTTGGAAGTTTTTCTCTTTTGTTAGAACAAATTCTCTTCTTATCTTTCTTTAACCTTGCATGAGTATTTTTGTCTTTTCATGTTTTTTCAACATCCTTTTTCTTTTCACTTTTTTTCTGTCTCTAGAAATCATTTCGTTTCCTTAATTTGGAGACTTTGAATTTCATAGAAATTTCAAACTTGAATCTTCTTTTTATCATTTGCACATTTTTTGTGCGCTCAAGAAGGATGGGCCAAGAGAGGGATAGTGCATGTAAGCACTCAAAAGGGTAATGGCTAAAATGTGATTGTCCAAAGAAAAGGCTTCAGGCTCAAAGTGGTAAAAACTAGGGATTAATGTCATTTGGTAGGCTTTGAAAGGCACAAACAGATCAAAGAAGGCCTACAATCCTTTCTCAAATCAAACATTACTTAGAATTTCGCCTCAACAAATATTCAGGCCAAGTTCTAGATCAACAATGCAATGCAATTGAATTTTAATCTAAAGCTCACCACACAATGCACTTGAAACAATAAGGCTAGCTTTATTCTTATCTTGAATGTGTGCAAGAGAATCTTCAAGCATCAGAAAGTATATTGAGAGGTACCAAAAGAATCTATGGTTTACCATAAAATAAATCATTTTCATGTTGTCAAATATTTACATACGTCTAACTGTATTGGTCCCAATTGAGTCGAAAATTAACTCTTAAAATATGTGCCATTTTTATGTATATTTAGAAAAATGATTACCGAACCCAAAAGAGGTTGCCTACGTATCTCATGAATATGAGAATCAGGTATGCGTAGTTCGTGAGGATATGATCTGGAGTATATTTTTAAAAAATAAATAAATAAATAAACGTATGTATTTTTTAAAAAAAGAGGAAAATAACATAACTAAAAAAAGTCAAATCATATTAAAGGACAAACTATTTAAATTAATATCAAACAAAAATTCTTTTTTTTAAAAAACAAATGTACGATAAACAAAGTGAAAGAGATCTATTGAATATAAAATTACATACAAAAATTAAAATATACACAAGCTCAAAGTGGCGCCTCGCAAATTTAGCATTTGAGTACGATTTGGTAGAATTTTTGAAGACTTCCCAAAAATGAGTCCTCAAAAATTCTGTCCCTGTTTCAATCTCAACAAACCCTGGTGACTGAAAGTATTTTTTTTAACCTAAAAAAAACTATCCCTGTTTCCAAAGTAACAAAAATGAAAAGCCTACAGGGAATATGACCGAACCATTTTGGCGCCTACGTATCCCGTTAAAATGAGAATCAGGTCAAACGTAATTCATACCAGATTATAACTGGTAAAATTTACATTTGTATTTACACAAAATTAAATAAACATGAATAAAATAAATTACGCAATATTTATACAAATAAATGACGTATAACACGCCCTAATATACATAGGACTAATCAAACCAAAGGAAACCTAACAATCGAGTGGTTCCGCTCTAGCTTAGGTTTACTAAGAGTGGGCTTTATTTAAAGTGGACCGGTGACCCAAGCGGACTACTCGGGTTGGGGAAAATAATGACCGTTGACCCCTCGAGATCAACTCATTTCATCAGGGTACCCCGATAAACAATTTGGATTCAACGGCTGCGACCCGCATAACCATTATTTAAGTAACAAATAAAAAATTGCCAAGGGACGAAAGATATGCTATGAATGTAATGACAGTGTATAGATAATACAATACATAATAATAATAATAATAAATATACAAACAAACAACAAATATACAAGAAAATATATATCACATGATAAAAATAAAATCTCCTCAATTTGAAAAAACGATGAATCTATAATGGTTAGAACTTTGAAAATCCCCAGCAGAGTTGCCATCCTGTTGACATCCCGAATGCGCAACGTCGTGGCAACTCGCAAAAATTATTAAATAAAATAATATTTAAAAAGAATATATTTTAATTTAGAGTCGCCACCTAATTTTAAGGATAATTAGGAAACCAATTAATTATTTTACAAAATAGTCTGCGAACCAAAAATTCTAGGTAAGGGTTCAAGTTATTCCGAAGGAAAGGTATTAGCACCCTTCGGAATCCACAACTGTGGGTCCCGGCTGAACTCATTTTATTCAAATCGAGGAGGAGATACACAATATAACACAAGTATAATAATCACAAAATATACACAAATAATGAAATAAATAATAATATAAAGAATGTCCTAATATTTATTCAACGTCAACAACATACACAATAATTAATAAATAAAGAATAAACTAAAATTGTTCCGTCTTTTTAAATGGGGAGGTCTCGAAATCCGACGGATCGATTTTTCCTCGACCAAGTTTAACATGTAATGAACTTAAACTAATAAATTTGAATTTGAAAATATAACAAACATCAATCTAAACTAAGATTTTTCGTCTTTCTAAATGGGGAGGCCTCAAAATCCGACGGATAGATTTTTCATCGGCCAACGTTTAACATACAAATATATAAAATCATATAAGACTAACGAAAGCTAATAATAATAATGCAACAAATAATTGCTGAAAACATAGCCAAATGAGTATGCTATTTAAAAAAATAATAATAATAACTAAACAAATAAACAATACCAAGTATAGCTACTGGAAATTTTAACAAAAATACACGCAATCCCAAATGATAATTGAAATACTAACAAAGAAAAAAAAAAGAATCAAAAGTAGCTAAACTTAGAATGACAATAGAATAGTAATGAATTCCAATAAAATATCATAACACACAAAAAATTTAAAATCAATTATATCAAAAAAAAAAAAGAATTAACGGAGTCAGCCAACAAGCACAAAATAACAACAATGGTTAAGGATAAGAAACGAACATTAATCCAAAAGAACGGTAGAACAGTAGTAGCCAAAAGCATACTCACTGAAAAATATTTGATATAGTAAATAAATCAGTCCAACAAATGAAAATAGAAGGAAAAAGCAAAACAAAAGTAAAAACACTACAACATCAAAATACGAATTCAAATCGGTCATGTAACAAACTTAAAACCCAAAACAAAATAGAATAATACTATTGTTGGAGCTTAAATCTGCAAAACAATACAAGAAGATAAATGAACACCCAAAACAAAAATAGTACAGAGCAAGAGATCACATAGTATAAGCAAATATTTACCAAAACAAATGTAACCAAAACTTTAAAATATGCACACAAGTAAAAGAGAAGGGTCACCATTTTTCTTCTAAATTTAAAAATGCTTATTCTATTTTTAATTGTCAAACCTAATGGGCTAGAAAGACATGGCCTAAATCGTAGGCCAATTAAACATACACGTAGAATTATATCTGGACAAGAAAAAAAATAATTTATTACACTGCATTAAAAATCTTAAAACAAATATAATCAACGATAGATAAATAAAATACACAAAAATATGTAATTTAACACACAATAATGAATTTAGCAAGAACTAAAAAAATAACATTATAAAAGTATGAATTTTAAAAAAACTTGGGCCAAAATTGGGTGTCAACACCCTCAATACTTGGAAATTTTTTAGAAAAGTTACCTTAGATCCACGAGCCCAATTCATGACTTGTAGTTGGATCTACGAATCGTAAAGTGGGCTCGTGGACTGGAATACATATTTTCCAACTTACTAGAATTCTCTACAAGGTTGAGTATGGGTCATAAAGTGTGTTACGGCCCGTAATCCCAGTCGTAGAGCCACAACTTGATACTATTTCTCAGCTAAAATAACTGACTTAATCCTGTACCTACATACTCTCCATAAAATACACTATTACCCTATATGCAACCAACCTACTATTGTCCATAATTACAATCAAATCAAAGGAAATAAACTATCTATGAATCCAAAAACTAAAAGTAAACCTATAACTATGATATTACATCAAAAACATTGGGTTGCCTCCCAAGTAGCACCTAATTTATTGTCGTGACACGATTTGGACAAATTGGTTACTCAGACTTCACCGATTTCCTAGACTTCACTCTTCAACTCATCAGGATGCTTCAAAGACTGACGGATAATGAAGATAACTTCTTGTCGTTCAATGTAAACCTGAGTTGACCAACTTCCATATCCACTGGGGCCCGTCCAGTGGCTAGGAATGGTCTCCCCAAGATGATTGGGACATCAAAGTCGAAATCGCAATCTTAGATCACAAAGTTTGTAGGGAATATGAACTTCTCAACTTTTACCAACACATTACATAGTATCTCCATAGGCTTCTTCGTAGTGCGGTCCACCATTAACAACCACATATTAGTATGAATAGGGGCCCACAATCCATGTTTCTTAAATACCGCAAGGGGCATCTGACCTAAATCACATAGTGCCCTTGCGAACTTCACATCTCTAATGGTGCAGGGTATGGTGAAAGCACCTGGATATTTTCTTTTCTGAACCAAGGACTTCATAATGACAACACTGCAATGTTGAAGCTCTTGAGAAAGCTCCTGACTCACAGTGCACTTCCTGGTGACCAAGTCCTTTATGTATTTCGCATAGCCTGGCATCTTCTCCAAAGCCTCGATGAGGGGATGTTGATAGAAAGCTTCTTTAGTATGGAGAGGAAGTGCTTGATTTTTACTTCATCGTCCCTCTATTTGAGTCTCTGAGGGAAGGGGGAAGGAGGTCTAGGGACGAGCTTAAACCTCTATGGCACTTCAGCTACTTCACTCACCCCATCCTTGCGACAACCATCTCCTTCATTGGCATCCTTAGTATAACCATCTCCTCACGAATATTTTTCTCTTCGACCGGCATAGGAAGATCAATGGTGCTCTTGCCACCTTGAGTAGTAACCACCATACACTGTCCCATCATTCTTAGGATTGTGCACTATTACTAGGTAATGTACCCTTCGACGCTAAGTCAACTGAGTCGGCACTTGACCGAACTGTTGTTCCAGCTATTTGATAGCCACAGAGTGAGACTCTATCTTTTGATTGATACTAGAGATCTCTATTTTCATGCCCCTTAAGCTGTCATCTTGTGTCTCATCCTTCTTCAATAGGCGATCAAACATCTACTCAATTTTGGAATGGCCTGCACCTGTGTCACGGTTGTATGGTGGCACATAAAGACCAATCCCGAAGCCTTCTCAGCGACCCCAATCTGCATTTGGACCCCTATTTCTATCATAGTAACCACTGTCATTGTCTCTATATGCTCCTTCTCTACCAAAGTTCAGACTTTGGTTTCCTTGACCTTGGTGCTAATAGTTCTAATTGGACCCTTGGGGGGTTGGTTTGGAAACCCCATCTCTAATTATTAACAAAGCATGTGTCCTCCTCATAGTATTGCTCCTCGTACATGAGTGCACATGGAGCTTGATGAACCACTGCATTTACTCTTTCTTGGTTCTGCTTCATCATCACCTCCATGCACGTGCGAATCTAAGCAAGTTGTTGCATGATCCCATCATTGATTCTGTCTTTCTCTGGACCCACATTGACTGCATATGAACTTTTCATAGAAGATCTATCCCTCTACCCCTATACACGATTTATCTTGACCACTCTTTCCATGCGTTCAGCAATCCTTGCAAATAATTGATCTAGAAATATGCCCCCATTCTAGTGTCAGCACAAGCTTGACCATTCTCATTAAGAAAACGGTAGAAGATATCCACCAAGGCATCATCAACTATCTTGTGGTCATGGATGCTCCTCTAATATTTTATAAACCTCTCCTAAGTAGTGCTTATGGAATCACCAAGAAGTTGCTCGAAGTTGTTAATCTAGTCCTTTAGCTTGAGCTTCTTCGATCTAGGGAAGTACCCCTCAAAAAAGGCCTTCTGCAAGTTTGCCCATCTGGCAATTTAACTCTGCGGGAGCTCAGATAGCCTTAATGCAGTATAGCCTATGAGAGAGTATAAGAAGACACGAAGTCCCACAATATCCATAGAGAGATTCTGTGTTCCCATCACACTCTTACAAACAAATGCCACATTCTGTAAGTGGCTATGTGGATCCTTTGATGGTAAGCCCGCAAATAGCCCACGGTTCTGTAGCATCTGAAGTAACCCACTCGAGACTATGAAATTTGTGTCTGTCGGTAGTGGTGGCAACACAATAGATCCTTTCACCTCCATAGCCATAGGATTCAACTAGTAATGATTCCACTAGTAAGCTTGGCATTGAAGTACTGAGTCTACAGAATATCCTCCAAAGGAGGTGGGTTCTCATTGGCATCATCATCATCATTGTTCCGATTCAGAGCTGCATTGGCCACGTTGTTAGCGTTATCTTGGGCCATCCTTCTTATCATTTTGTGGATCTCTGGATCAAATGGAGTTAAGGGATTGCCTTGACTCCAAGTGCTGGGCATACACTACTCGTACACCCTACAAATAAACAAAAACAACAAACAAAAGGAAAATAAAGGGAACTAAGGATTAACACATGAAATACTAATGAATTTACTAAGTCTAGTCGTATTCCTTGGCAACAGCGCCAAAATCTTGATGTCGCCAAAGTGACACCTCCTTTTTAGAGGATAAAATAGTTGTTGTCGAGAAAAGAACCTAACTAAGGTTAGGTTCGAACCCACAAGGAATATGTAGACTCAAGAAAAATTCACCAGCATGCGATTCGAGTAGTTAATCAACTCAATTTCTCAAAGGGGGGAGGGTTTGCAAAAATAAATGAGAAAAATAAACTATCACGAGAGAAAGGTCAATAAAGGAGAGCAACTAGGGTATTATGTTCCCCATGATTCCCAACTCAGTAGCACAGGATACCCTAAATTTTGTCTAATGTATAGCATGCAGGACAGTAATTTAAGTTTACCAAGCCCTTTGGTCAAAGGTGAAAGGTGAATTTTACTATGCGACTTGGTTCATCTCCATAGTGTGAATTGTTAACCATTACCTATAAGTCTAGTACAACCTCCCATTGGCCCAGCTTGGTTGATTAGACAAGAACACATCAATTGAATCGTGTTAATTAATCTTGTTTCCTATTCATTATTACCTTGGTCCAGTCAGTAACACTAGGCGGGTTTTGATGTTGGCCACCATCAGAAAACATGAAAAAGTAGAGAGTTAATAAATAAATGCATATACACCTTCCAAGAATCGTGAATTATCTAGTTTTACTTTGATAGTTCTTTATGGTTCCCACAACCCTAGTTGTGGATTTAGCTACTCATGCTTTGTGTAGATGAAGAGATTATGAATTTAGAAGATATAAATAAACACTTACATAACTGATTAAGAAAAAGCAAATCCAATATCAATGAAAATAACAAGCTTGAAGATTAAATTAAAGCACAAGTGTTTCCAAAGACTTTCTCAAATTTTCTCTCTAAAAATATTGAGTTTTCTAAGCACTAATCTAAAACTAACCTAAACTTATGTGAACTGGTGAGGACTTTTGAAAGATATCCTAATACAACTATTTATAATAATTAAAATTCTAATCCTAAACGACTTAGGAGAACTCCTCGGCAGACTCTACGACAACACTTTATGACCCATATTGAAGTTCATGGCCCATAGTCGGGGTCTCGTACATTATTGCTGAAAAACTGGACTTCTCCTTTACAACACCCCCTTACGAATCATAACATGGTTTACGACCTATAAAGGGGGTTTTGTCTGATGAACTTCAGAAAGTCTTCATTCTCTGACCCTCAGGGCACAAAACCTCTTCTACGACTCGTACATTAATTTATGGCTCGTCTGCATATTTGTAGAAGTAACTTAAAAAACTTGGCCGCTCACTGAAATTTCTCACGAGCCCATCTTACGGCTCGTGAAAAGGTCTATGGCCCACAAGGTATCTTGTATAATAGCAAATCTACAGCAAATTCGTAACTTTCCCCATAATCATTGGCCAACCTGTAATCCTACAAACATAGACACAAAAACAACTAAAGTCGCATTGAGAACATACAAAATCCTAAGTTTTAAGCATCAAAAGTGATGTATTTTGGTAGCACATCAGGATGTCATAGAGTTGAAGTCCAAATTTCCAGCAGCAGAGTACGTGACCCTTATTATGGGTCGTGGAATGCAATAAGGGCCTGTAAACCCCTTTCATATGGCATGCTGACCAGTTATCCTATATTTTTAGGACTTGTATTTTACTTATTACAAAATATATTTTTAGGTTATTTTTCAAAAGTTTTTAGAGTTTTCGGCTTGTACTCAGAGAACTCAATAATTTGAGAGAGAAAATTGTGAGATCATATTGGAGAGTCTTTGAGAACACTTTTGTTTGAATTTCATCTTTAAGCTTGTGATTCTTATTGAAGTTGGATTTTCTTGTTCTTAATTCTATTGTGTAAGTGCTCACTTATTTTTTCTTAATCTATAATTCTTGCATCTACACAGAGCATGAGTAGCTAAATCCACAACTAGGATTGTGGAACCATGAAGAACTAACAAAGTAAAACCGAATAATTCATAATTCTTGAAAGGTGTATATGCAAGTATTAATTAACTCTCTTCATTTTGTATGTTATCTGATGTGGCAAACATTAGAACCCGCCTAGTGTTACTGACTGGACCAA
This sequence comes from Solanum rostratum, assembly GCA_029948455.1. NCBI lineage: Eukaryota > Viridiplantae > Streptophyta > Magnoliopsida > Solanales > Solanaceae > Solanum > Solanum rostratum. The sequence goes on along the minus strand of CM057047.1, from coordinate 16,770,966 downwards.
GGTAGTAATGAATATGAAAAGAGATTAATTAATAAGATACGATTGATGTGTTCTCGTCTAATCAACCAAACCTGGCCAAGGGGAGGTTGTACTGGGACTAATAGGTAAAGGTTAGTAGTGCACATTATGGAGATGGGAAAGTCTCATAGTGGAATTCACCTCTCACCTTTGACCAAAGAGCTTGGTGAACATAACTTGTGGTTCTGGATGTTATACACTAAAAAATAATTAGGTTATCCAGTGACACTGAGTTAGGGAATCATGGAAAACAAAATACTCTAGTTTCTCTCCATATTGACTTATCTCTTGTGTTGGTTAGTTCAGTTTTATTTTTCATTGATTATTGCAAGAACCCCCTCCCCTTCAGGGAAGTAAGCCAGTTAACCATTTGAATTATGATCATTGAATTCTCTTGTGCGTATGTATTCCCTTTGGGTTTGATATTGATCTTGTGCTTGCACAATGAGGGCAATGTTTTCTTTATTAGGAAGGGGTGAGACATTGAAAGTCCCCAATATCTTTTGATGATGATTACTTACTGTTTTTCTCATAGTTTGGATGAGACAATGCTTATTTTAATTTTTGTTGATAGATGTTTAAGACAATTTTAATTTTGGGTTGGTAAAGAATTTTTATTTTTAATTTTAATAGATTAGTCTTTGTTTTTATATTTTAATTTTCTTCTTTTTTGAGTATAATGGATGAATGATTATGAATGATGTCCTTAATTTATGGCAAACCTCGTGCATATGCGAAAAGTCATTCAAATGCAAATATTGTGTCTCTAGTCCTTCACAATCCGATCATCGATAACTCATATCTTTGATTTGGATAGTGCCATGGACGAGGTGCATGTAATAGCTCACTGGTTAGTCCTTCTCATGAAAAATCAATCCATGCATGGATTTGGTACATCTTGAATTGACTATGTGAGTATTGAGCTTGGATATGCGGTGATCGTAGGTTGTGAGTGTGTTGCCACTGTTTGAATGTGAATACATTTTACCAAAGTGAGTTAGGAGTTTTGTTGAAAGGCATGTTTTGCAATACCTAGAACTTGCCTAGTTTGTTTTGAGAAGTAATTTGGTTGATTCTGGATTAGGAAAGGAACTTATCACTTCTTTGGTTCTATTTGGTTCCACTTTGACCATATTAGCCTTTAATGACATTGAATTGATTCCTAAGTGAAACACCATTAAGCCTTGATCCTTTCTTTAGAAACCATATAGCCTTGACTTGTATTTGTGTAAGACAATTCCTTCTTGTTCATTACCGATCTCTCCTTGAGCTTAAAATGAGAAAAGTGATGGACAAATGCCAAAGTTGGGGGTGTTTGATAGAAAAAGGGTGCCTCCCATGGAAAGAGTTGTGCAAAGAAAAAAAGAAAAGAAATAAAGAAGGGAAGTCCTTGAAATGATGAAAATGGGAAAAGAATTTGAAGAGCTGAAAATGTTGAATTGAAAAAGAATTGCTTGAAAAAAAGGACCCTCCAGAATTCTGAAAATTTGTGAAAAAGGGGAGACACTTAGGATGAAAGATTTAAAGCAACAAAAAGGGTCAGCAGAAGAAGAAAAGAAGGAGGACCAAAAGAATTCATGAGTATGAAGAGTATGCGTAAAGTTTAAGGAGGGATGAGCCACTAATATCCATATGCTATCCTACCCAAACTTAACCTTACATTACAGCTTGAATAAAGTTCTTTAGGATCCTAACTTGGAATGAAATTGAATAAGCTCTAATTGAGAATAAAGGGAAAGCTTATGGGTTGTAGCTTAGTTGCCATTTCTCAATTGGGAGAGTGAGTGTTGAAGACATCCTTGAAAATTTTGTTCAAATCTTATATGTGCAGGATCTTCTTTGGTGTGTAGAAAAATGGTGATGCTTTTAGCCAGTGATCAGTAGCTACATGATCAATTGTGAGCGTAGCCATGTCTTGATTACTCCTTAATCGTCTCTTGAGGCTTCAAAATCACATAAGTAGTTTATTGAAGTTCGACGGGGGATGACAAAGGTAGAATTATATGTGTTAGTCCTTATGGGCCAGTCTACCAGCTCTGAATTGGATTGATTAATGTTAAATTTTCTTGAGGTAAAGCGAAGGCTTAAGTTGGGGGTGTTGATGATTCCATATCTTGGACTTATTTTGGGCTTAGGATGTGAAAAAATGTTGTCCTCAGTGTGCACTAACTAATATGCATGTGTTATGTTAAGAATGGAGCTAAACGTCCGCAAATGGATAAAACTCGGCAAATCTAAGAAAAGAGAGAAAGTGTCAAAAGAGCAGACAAAAGTGGCTTCATCGACATAATTTATAAACCGCCGAAGACTCAATGAGACCGCCTAATATTTTAGCAACCAAGTCCCAAGTCCATGCAAGAAAGGTGGTTAGAATTGAAGTTGTCAAACATACTCAGCATGTCGTCAAATGGCTAATGAGACTGCCTAATGTTGCAGTACTCAAGACTCTAAGCTCATGATAGAAGGGCGACGTAGGAGGAACTTTGATGAATCACCAAACATGATCGGCAGAGTAAAGAACTGTAGCCTAATATTGTAGAGATCCAAGCATTCAAAGAGATATAGAGGAAAAAAGTCAAGTTCACATTTGGCGCATCGCCGCAGTGCTTGTCAATGGTCGACCTTGACCATCTTATGGCGACTTAGTGCACAAACTTCCACTTATTTTTCATGAACTATTAAACCTCTTGGAAAGGACATTATACATGTCGTTCATACCAGGTTCTAACAAATAGAGAGAGAGCGAGAGAGAGTACATAGAATATTCTTGCATAAGAGTAAAAAGGTTAGAGTGTTTCAAGCTTGTGGAGGCAAAAATTAAGGAGATTTGCTGGTTTTAATTAACTTTTCTCTTATTATCCTTGTTACCTATGTACCTTTTTGCTGATTTTGGTATTGAATCTTTTATTTCGAGCATGAGTGGTTAAAACCCCCATGTTGGAAGTGTGTAAGTAATATGGGTTTTTGAATTCTATGTTGGGTCTATAATATTTTGACTTTATCATTCTTAATTTGAGTGAATTTACATCCATTGCAAAGTTTCATTTACAATCCTAAGGTTGCAAACTTGGGGTTTACTGTAGATCTCTAATTAATGCTTTAGTCAGAGTAGTTAGAGTGTGGAATGGATGTATTAGCTGGAAACCTTTTGGGGTTTTAGTTGAATTCCAGAACCATGGATTCAATGGCAAGGTTAGGCGATTTGTTGTGATTTCTCAGGCAGGCATGTCTTCGAGCGATCCGCATATAATGTCGTAATTGAATAATGCAAAACACCTTCATTGTCATAATTGAAGCTTAGGTTACCAACATCCTAGCCTATTCACTAATCTTTAACTCAATTAGTTAAATATTTAGACCCGGCTTAGTAAATCTACTCTGATATTTGAAAACCTCCATCATCTCTCTTAATCTATGAGTAATTTGCTAAATTAGAAGTTTTTGTCTATTGAACCTTGGTTTTATTTATTGTAACCCCCCAATTTGAACCTACAATTGCCTAATTCAATGTACTACTTCACCTCTTGAACCACCATTCCCTGAGGGATTCGTCCCCGACTCTTTTGTTGGGTAATATGCTGATAACGATCGTCCCTACTTCCGTTGAATAGTAGGTTTGAACATCATCAAAAATGGCGTCATTGTTGTGGAATGGTTCTAGTTCTTGATCAAAGTTTTAGTCTAATTTATTTCTTGTAGTTAGAATTACTTTATTACTTTTTGTGTTGTTTTTTCTATGTGAGACTAAGTGTTAAGATGGAGAATGAAGGAAGTGTCCATGGTGATTGGAGAAGTGAAGATGTCAACTAGGATCAAGTAGGGAGTATGAGAGTAATATGTTTTCCCCCATTAGATGGAGGTACCTTGTTCCATGTCACAAGCACCATGTTACAACTCCTTCCACTAAAGGGGAGGATATTCAGAGGAAAAGCCCATAAGGACCACCATGAGCACCTTCAAAATTTTGTTGACGTTTGTTTGCCTTTAAATTTTTAGGGAGCCACCCAAGAGGTCATCAGGTTAAGGCTCTTCCCATTCTCTATCACTAGAGAAGTTGTGAGGTGGATAACTGAGCTTTCTCGAGACTCAATCACTTTGTGGGAGGAACCCTAAGATTCATTCCTCAAAAGGTTTTTACCTCCCTCGAAGACGGTTAAGCTGAGAAGAGTATTGAGAACTTCAAAAGAACTTATGGTGAGCCATTGCACGAGACATGGTTGCGGTTTGAAAACTCTTGCTTCAATGCCTGAACCATAGAGTTTTGGACCACCTATTATTGCAATACTTCTACATGAGTCTTGATACAATCAACAAGGGTGTAGCTGACCAGTTAGTGTAAGGTGAAATCATGAAACAAACTTTTGCAACTTCTTCTGAGCTATTGGACGACTTGAAAAAGATTAATAAGGCTTGGTATACAAGGGATGACCTTGTATATTCTAATCACAGGGGTCTGTCCAAAGAACAACTTGCTAAAGATCAAGAGAGATACGAAAACATGGCTAAAATGTTGACTCAACTAGATCTCTTGACTAAGCATGTATTGGGTTGAAACTAGAAGAGTGTTAATGATGTGCTGCTGCTGGTGATGTGGTTTATGATAATGTGCCATATGAAGGAGGATATAAAGAGGAGGTACGTCACATGGGTAATCAGGTGATGGGTTCTCGGCTAGCTTTTCCAAGGCCACTCGAAATCAAGGATGGAACAATAATGTTGGATGGTGAGATAAAGCTTGGCCAGATCAACCTCAACCCTTAGGTTGGAGAGACCATAATGGAGCTAGAGATAGGTACATTCCACCCCATGATAGGGTTTAGGCTGCTGATGTTGCGATGAATTCAAAAAATTCCTAGATTGAAAATAGGTTGACCCAAATTTTGAAAAAGGTTGAGGCCTCCGACAAAGTTTTAAAGGATATGAAATTTGATTTCTCATGGCTGATTCAAACTATGACTTCACACTCAGCTTCTATTAATCACTTGGAGACTCAACTTAGTAATATCTCAGCCCATCTCAACCAAAGGCCAAAGGGAGGATTACCCAGTGATACAGTTTCCAACTTGAAGAGTGTGGACCAACAATGTTTGGCTATCATGACATGCAGCGGAGAAGTTACAGAAGGTATTAGGCCTACACCTGTGGTTGAAGAAGGTGAGAAAGAAGTGGAAGAAGATGGAGGCACAGTGAGTGTCAATGGTGATGATGACTTAGCTGTGAATGAAAGTGATGAGACTCTTGGAAGTCTTGAGAGTGCTAAGAAAGAATTAGTTGGGGGTGGTGCAATGAATGAAAAAAAGAGCATCCCCAAAGATTGAAAAGTCAGATAAGAAGGTAAAGGTTCCACAAGTGATGATCGATCTTCCATTCCCTCAAAGATTGAAGAAGAAAGAGGAGGATACCAAATTTTAAAAAATCCTTTTGATATTCAATTCTCTTTCCATAAATGTCCCTTTAGTTGAGGCAATAACTGAAATGCCGGGGTATGCAAATTTTATGAAAGCATTGGTGACCAAGATATGGACCTAGAGTGTGAGACGATCGAGGTATCTCATAATTGTAGTGCTATCTTGACTAAAAATTTAGTTGCTAAGAAAGAGGACTCTAGTGCCTTCACAATTCCTTGCAACATTGGAGCTTGCAAGTTCAGAAAAATGCTATGTCATTTAGGCACGAGCAAAAATCTCCTGTCCTTAGATACGTTTAAAGAATTGGGGCTGAAAACCCTTTCACCAATAATGATCCATTTACTCAATGTTGATCGGTCCATCAAAAGACTAGTCAAATTTTGCACAATGTCTTGGTAAAGGTGGACAAATTTATTTTACCAGCTGACTTTGTGATCCTAGATTTTGAGGTAGATGTGGATGTTCCCATTATCTTAGGTGGGCCATTTTTGGCTGCCGGAAAGGCCATGGTGGATGTTTAGAGAGGGGACTTCAAGTTTAGAGTGAATGAAGATGAGGTTGTTTTTAAAATTTGCAAGACTTTAAAGCCAGCAAAAGACCTCCAAGTGGTGTCTTTAATAGATCAATTGTGGGTGACCTGAGGATAGGAAGAATCGCATCGTGCCACAATGTTAACTACGGCGTTGTTGGAAGGAAAACCAAGGCGATTAGGTAAGCTTTGGAAGGACACCCAAGGTGATGAGGTAAGCTTTTCTTTTTGAATAATGAGTGTTGATTTATGTAGGTTTTAAAAGGGAGAATCTGAGGTGAAAGCTAAAAGGCGAATGAAGGTGTCTAATCGAAGGATCACCGAGTTGAGACAACAATCACCTATTTGACTGCCTTTTGAATTATCTAATGACTCCTGCGGTGCTTTCAAATTAGGTGATCCAATTTGCGATTTGGCAGATCACTGAATCGGTTAGGCAATGGTCAGTTTCGCTACCCTTTTGGAATGAGATAAAGGTTTGATTGCTGCTAAAAAAGACGGGCACTAACACAGCCGGGGAACTGCCGATTGTGTTTGGTGGAGTGAATCAGCATCGTCGATTCCTCGTGCCTGATCAACCAATTAAAGGCTTTTCAAATGCTTGACTTTTTACTCTCCATAGACCCTCCTTTTCACTTCCTTTGCACGCCAACCTTCCTTGTAGTATATTTTCTTGAATTTTTCTTTTGAGTGGGTGTTTTGCATCAACAAAAATCCCTATTGGAAATTCTCATTGCTAGTTTATCATTAAAAAGGTATGTTTTTGGCCTTTTGCTTTATTTTTTTTTAAGAATGTTATTGAAATGATGAGGGGATGAAAGGGTTTGGTGATCTTGTTGATCATATCATATGGGTGAAATGTTGTTGGAAATCATGTGGGTGAGGCGTTTTAGTGATTCTAGGACCCTATGCTTCATGTATGCTTGGTTGATTTGGGTTTTTGTTTGATATGAAAATCATGAAATCGACTGTGCATGTATTGTGGGCTAGGGCTAGATTTGACAAATGTGTTATCCAAACATTGAATGATATAGTGCAATGTCTCAAGTTTGACCTAGATCCTTTGATTTATAGCCTAAAGCTAAGATAGTGCCATGATCATGTGAATGCCTTCAATGATTGAGCATGCTTGTTGTGTTGCTTGTTCTTGTGGGTTGTGGGTGAAGTTTGAGTAACCCCAAACTCTTTTGAGCAAAGTGAACTTGCCCTATGATCGATTGGGTGAAGTTATTCTTAAGGGTAAGATGTTGTTTGATTGAGTTTGTAGCATGGGTAACAATGTGAAGGTAGCAATAGATGATTGAGCATGTGTTGATGTTTGAAATATGGGTTAGTGTGTGATTTTTCCCTTATCTTTGTGCAAATTGATCAAGCTGTGAATGAGAGGGTGTTGGTCTTGCCAGTCAATATCAGTGATGGTCATTCTGACTGCCGAAGTAGACTTGATGATGCGCCCAAGTGCCACACACACCACTTTTTCTAACCGATGATGTAGGTTGAGCTCCACAATGTTTGGTGACAATATTTTCAATCGCCGAATCAATTTGGCGAATTGCTGAATTTACACCACCATCGCCAAAAGTAACAGAGATTGAAGTTTGAAATATGTGCAAAAAGCCGACGGTCTAGTTAACCGCAAATCAGATAAGCGTATTGCTAAACATGTTTGGCGGTCAAATAGATCTGTCCACCCTGAATGATTTCCTTGTGAATAATTTTGAATCTTCCTATCCTGTGATTGATACTCACATATTGTTTTGAGCTTGCTTTATAGGAATGACCAAACGGAAGTATGTTTTGGGAAAATCCACTAGGCTACGCCTTTGCCTGCTGAAACCAGCCCCGAGAGACAATGTACTGAAGCTAGGTCCAAAGTGATCAACAATCCTCTCCTCCAAACATCTCTAAGGATCCAAGAAACTATACCGAAGGCGTGGGCCTATATATACAAGGTGATGCCAGGTCCAATAGGTAAGGGGCGTGGGCCTATATATATAGGGTATTGTTGACTTGTTATACATACATAGATGCAACTTTGCACCGCGATTCTGAGCTCTTTTTCATTTGATTTAAGTGATTAAAAAGGCTACGCCACTCGAATTTTCACGAGAAATGTCGTGGAAGTGTTGGATTCTACTTTCGACAAGTATTTGGAGGTAAAATCTTTGTTTTTTATTAGTTGTATATCGAAAATGAGTGAAAAATTTACATTGTGATACCTCAATCATTTCTCATCAGAATTGAGTGATATTTGTGTCTAAATTATTATTTTTTTAGAGAAACATTGTGGTATGCTTGGATCATGATAATTTGGTTGTATTTTTATGGAATCTGACCGAGAAGTTATGTAAGAAATATTTTTCGATAAGAAATACACTTCATTTTTAAGTTGTTTCTCTATTTTTTGGGATCTATTTTGGGCTAGATTTTTGGCTATAGACTCGAGGTGATGTAGGGATTATTTTATGGGTGTTGATCAGGCATTTTGGGTGTGGGCCCCATTTTCCCCATTTGAGTCGTAATTTATGTAACTTCACTCATTTCCTGAGATTTTACGGGAAATGTGACTATGTTAACCTTGTGAATTGTATTTTGATAGCTGAGCAATGTCGAGAAGTAATTCAGAGGGGAAAGTCCTGGGTAGACTAACTCAAGATGCGAGAAATTGTCTGGTAGGTAGAGTAGGCTTTCTCTAAACCTTAGACTGAGTTGAAATGCATGTGTATTTGAACTGTAATATGTTGAAATGTATTGTTTATGGGTGGAGTTGTCCAATATGTATTGTATATAGCTGGTTGTGACCTATATGTGTTATATACAAACGATGATATGGGACGACAATTGTTGTGTTAACGGTTATGTTGGTTGTAGCTACTATATTAGCTAAATTATGACATTGTTTGATTACGAGGGCCTAATTGGGTTGGTTGGGCTAAGAACATGTGATAGGTATGTACACTAATCTTGCTGCTTGATTGTATATGGGGGTGGCTATCTATATCTATCCTGAGTACTTGTGGTTTCCTAGATTGTGATAGAGTTGCCTGATTAAATATGATTCTGTATTTCCCTGTGACTTATATGATCTTGTATACTGATGTTATCCGTTATGTACTTGTGCTATTGGCTAGTGACGGGAGAAATATTCTATGTTCTGGGAATTGTTATAATTGTAGTTCTAAGGGAGCCTTATGACCTGTGATATGAGATACGTTGCTACTGAGCCGCTGACAATTTAGAGTTAGGAATGTGATCCCATTAACGAGATGTAGGCTATATCATATAGGCTTCTCGAGGTTATCTGTGATGAGACACTATCTATGTGGGTTAGTCTTGGGGATCGGTTCCCTGTTTAGTGAGGGGCACATTATCAGTGAGCCAACACCTAGTTGCTCTAGGCGATATCTTTTGTAGCAGTTAGGCTGCGATATATTCTAGGTAGGTGGCATCCTTCCAATTTTCTAGCCTCATGGACCTTAGCTTAGGTTACACTGACACTGTCCTATGAGTTGCTTTACACAAAGAAGGGGCCTGGCAAGGGACGAACATGGGCTAATTCCCTGGAACAGACATGTATCCTGACTTGACTCATATTGGTGTGCGTATGTGTAGCCTAATGCTACTGGGATATATTGGTTTTGAGACTGTTTGTTTATGATATTTCGTATTGTGGCCTGGTTTTGGTATAGACATGAATCTACTGGTTGGATTTTGTGGGTTGCTTACGTTATGATTGCCATCGCATATGTTGACTTTAAGCGCTTGAGGTTGCCGATGTTATAATATACTTGGCCTTAGTTGGATATGACTCTATAGTAATCTATGGCATATAAACTTTAATATACTATTGATAGTTATTGTGCACTAGTTCTTTACATCTGATGTTGGGGTATCTGTTGTTGTCTAAAAAAGGTGTTCATTATGATTGTGTGGGGGTTGGATGGCTTTTGTCTTGAGGAACGATATGACTTTGGAGTTCCGCATCTGGATAGATTAGTTGAGTGAGTGATTGTTTTGATACCTCGAGTCCTAGACGATGTTCCTCGTGCTCTGAGCTCTGGTAGCCATTTCCAAGTCCTAGGTGATGCTCCCTACGGTCCAAGTATCGGTGGCCACGAATAGGATATTGAGTGACAGATGTCGATTATGAGGTCCACACAACGTTGATATTTTGGGTGGGGGATCTCATCGGTTACATTTTGAGTTTGAGACCCTGTTGATTATGTTAAGGGGGTATTTTTCCCTCGGGGGATGCATCCCACCCTTATGTATATTGTCAGACCATCCAGCCTTGGCTGACTACCCCGACTAGGGACCAATTCAGGAGGGTTAGGGGTTCGAGGCCCTGCGTGATACTGATTCTTGGATGGGTCAAGGACCCGGTGGTTGTATGGTACTTTAGGTCGAGGACACAACTGATTTCTCGTGGATCTACACACCTATTCACACCCTAATTATATGTGAGTGTACCCTCTCGGCCTATGAGGGCTTAGGGGGGGCGTTAAGGCTTAGATATTAGGGTCTTACACCCACGTACAACCAACCTGTGACCATGTGATATAGGGAGTTGGGTTCTGTCGTGATTTGGTTAATCAGATTGTGCGCGGTGTACATTTGGGGCTTCTGGAGGCCCAGTTGGCATATACGCATAGATATTAGGGCCTTGCACTAGTGTACAACACTATATCTCAGTTGGAGACAACTGCGATATGGGCCTACGAAGTATTCATTAGTTGGTATCGATGTTCATCACTTGGGTTGGTTTAGTGTATCATTTTTCATAAATTGGGTTGATTCAATTTATCATTGTTCATCACCTTAGTTGACTCAATTGTGGTTTGAGGGTTCCCAGACATGTTTAATCCTTGATCTAAGTTCAATTTACTACATTGCTTCAGTTCTCTATATAATTGATCTTTCTGTATGTTCACTATTTCACTCGGTCAGTCGATAATGGCTACTGGGTGCCTTTTCTGGTACTCGCCCCTTACTTTCTGCATCTTTTCATGGTGCAGGTCCAGGTTCTAGGTACAAGCGCTAAGTTTTGAGGGATTCGGGAGCGCTCAGGATACTTTTGATGAGCACCGACAACTTTGGCTACTTCGCAATCTCCTTCCTTTTGATAGTCATCTTTTGTTCCCAGACATTGGCCTTGTACAGTAGTGACATGTATTTGTAGGAGCACTCCGGAATTTTTTTATGGTTATATATATATATATATATATATAAGGATATGTACTGGTGTTTATTGTAGCTCTGTATAGTTGACTTCCAGGTTCTAGGTAGGTTGTGGTGATTATATTGCTATATCTATTGTATGGTAACTAGAGAGATAGGACAGGTGACCTGGGGTTAGGAATCAGCTTGCCTGTAGGTGGGATCTAACAACCGTCATCATGACCGGGATCAGGTCGTGACACTTAAGTTGTTGTCGTTTGATGTCACATTAAAGATGTAACTAAGTTTTATGAGATCGATTACAAATGATGAACAACTTGAAGCTTAGAAGTTAAAATGTAACAACTTCAGCATCCTTTCCAAATCAAATATGAGCTTGTGCTATCTTGAGACCATGTATAATTAAAATTTAAAAAATACCAATTGTGCATATGATAAGTTGTACAGTGAAAGCATATAGATTCTTTCAATGTTATTTTACATTTTAATACTGGTATATTTGTTAATGTGTTGTATGTGTGTCTCAATTTGTTGTCGTATTCTAGTGCCATTCGTTTGTGCATCATGAGTCTCAAGTTTGGTATTTCTGTCTTGTCTACATTTGCTCTCCTCTTAGCTTTACTTGGTAGCTTTTGAAATGCATGCAAATGTATTGTATTTATAAAATTAAAAAATTCATATTATTAAAATAATTAACTATTGTGTTTTTTTCCTCTTAAAGTATGAGTGACTTTGAGGAGTCGCTGATGCATATATATTTTAAATCGCACTCTGTCAAATAATAGTATAGAAAGATGTCAAACCCACAGAGATTGGGTTATCTATTCTACAAATGTTTTTTTATTTTGATTATTATTTGAGTGGATAAAAATAGTTGAATGGTGAAATAGCTAAATAATAATAAAAATAGAAAAGATATTTTTATTTTTCACTATGTACCAAAAGGTGTTGGGATTCTGACTTCACTTGATATTTTTATACAAAGTAAATTATTCATTCCTTAATTTATAATTCTCATAAAAACATAAACACCTCTCATGATTACATTTATTACTTTATTTGAACAATTGAATGTACTCCTCTCGGTTATACTGTTAATCATCAAAATTATAATATTTAAGAATTAGAAATATGTACTTGAACTAAAGCATGCTTTTTTAAGTAAGTCCCTTTCGGTTATCTTACTTGTTATATCTAATTATTACACTATTCACCTCTCTCGATTACAAATAAGTGTAACTTAATTACTAGATAGGTGTTATTAAAACATTAACAATCTATCAATACTCCAACCAACGTTATTTCTTCTTCTGACTCTCTCCATTACAGAATTAGTAATATGTTAATATGTAGTAAACAATAGAGATGTTAATAGATAAAATAACATCTAGTTATAAAGCAGATAAAAAATTATTATACAACTTGAGTTCATGCACGTGAAATTAAGAACAACACTTACTAATATATAGAAATATCAAGATTCAACATTTTCCCAACACAAAATTAAATTACTCCATAGTAAAATTGCTACCACTAAGGAAAATATTATTCTCCGTTAAATAAGAAAATAGAGGAAATAATCGAGAAGAATAACTCCACTATTTAATTAAAAGCAGGAACTAGAATAATTTTCAACATTACTTAACTAAAACAAATAGTAGAAGAACTTTAAGTAGTATCTTCCTGTAATGAAATGGCAACCTCTATTTAAAGATGAATGTATGCCCCTCTTAACGATTTATAATTGGTTGTTAGTAATACTTGTTTTCCTTTTCTTCAACGTGTAGGGCCCCATATAAAGTGAAAGTTTTTACTTTTTCTTGCAGTAGTTCTTTTTGGTTTGTTTTTATTTCTTTCTTCTTGTTCTTCTCTTTTCTAAAGTTTGCGGACTCCATGTAAGAGGAAATTTGCCTAACTCTTTTCCATGTTTGCAATAACTTCTTGTTCCTTTCTTTTAATATCTTCATTTGTGTTGGATCTTTGCTTGTATTTCTTTTGCCACATATTTCCTTAATTGGTGTTTTCTTTAAATTATGGCATTTTCTACAAAAACAAAAACAAAAATAGGAATATTACTATTTAAATAAACAAGAGCTTAAATTTATATATGATATTTTTCTCTTATCAAATTCTCCCATACTTAAATATTTGTTTGGCCTCAAGCAAAGAAACTAATAGTTTATATGACTAAAAGTAGTTTAAAATGAAATCATAAAAGCTTCAGAGAGAAAAGAAAATTGACTAATGAGTTCAACAACCTATAATCGTATTGTAACACCCGATATAAATTACCAAAATACCCCTAAAAGAGAGATGTGCGCATAACACACCTTTTCATGCTCGGATGACAAATCCGAGGCCGGATTTGCGATCAACACAAAAAATTGAAAAGGAAAATGGTCTCAGCCGATTTTTAGAGTGACCCGATCAAAATATAATTATTTGACCTGAAAACTAAAACAGTGTTGATGCATGACAGAGGCACGTTAAATTTTATTCGACGGGATTGGGAAAAACTCGTTCAAATAATTTTTGGAGAAAAATACAATGGTGTACGACCAGTCCGCTTTGCAGACCTGGCATTCCGAACCTGAAAAATTTCTAAATTTTGTGAGGGGTATTCTGGTCAATTTTCAACCCCTTCTAAACACAATACCCAATCTAATTAAGTCATTTAGGCATAAAGAGGGTTTTTAAACCCCATTCTAAGTCATTCTAAGTTCTTGAAGAAGACTAGGGTTAGAGGAAAGAGGAGAAAAGCTTGAGATGAGGAATTCAAGAGAAATCCTTAAAGTGATTGTTGAGAGCTTCATCCAAGGTAAGTAAGGCTAAACTAAAAGCATGAGATTATCCTCTCATGTGTCCCCTAGGTGTTCATAGAGGAGTTGAGTGTTCATGAATCCCCACACATGTTCTTAAATTGATTCTTGAATATTTTATGTATTTTCATATGTCGATGCTCATCATAAACATATTTTCTTGAATTGCGTATTTTCATGAGAAATTGTATAACCCTGCATGTTGACTTTTTAGAGCATGCATGAATTAGTCTAGGGGTTGAGTCTAGAGCCTTGATGTGAGATTGTTGATTTTGACCGCAAAAAATAATGAGATGATAGAGTTTGATAGCCTTAAGAATCTCCTTAAATGAACTCTAATGATTGTCTATTCAATTGTTCCAAGCCTTGAGCTAGTGATCGAGTTTGATTGATGATAGTGTTAAAGTCCCTATGATCTTAATTGATAAAAGGGTTAAGGTTCCTATAAGTTAATCAAGCGTAAGGTTAGAGTCCCTATGATATACTGATCGATCACGGGGTTAAAGTCCCTGTGTGATTGGTTGAGATGGAGGTCTTATGAGCATTGAGTCTTGGGAGAAGTATCAAGCACCGAAATGGGTAAGAGTGAGTCCCACTCGCACTCATTAACTACGTCGCCAAGCGTAGGAGTGGACTGATCCGTTAAAGTTGGATAAGTTCCTATCTGGAGGACTAAGTATCCGTTACAGTTGGACTTGTCCCCCTGTTTAAAGTCCCTGAAACAATAGAGGACTCGAGAGACCCGGACCCTTGTGAATCATAGGCGTTCCTTACATGGAAAGTATGGAATGGTCGTGGCATTCTGATTTGGTTATCATTCTGAGTTGATGTTATTTCTATATTATTCTACTTGTTTCGATTTTATTTAGCTATTTATATATCATACATTCCATGTACTGATGCCACTCAGCGCTGCATCGTTTCATGATGTAGATACAAGGATTAAAGGTCGTCAACAGGCGCATCATTGAGGATCTGAGCAATTCAGCTTATTGGTGAGCCTCCCCTACTCTAGAGTATCCCCTATTATTTATTTCATCTTGCTTTAGAGCTAGACTTGATTTAGCTTTAATTTGAATGAGGCAGCCATGGGCCTATCATTAGCACCATTTGACTAGTGATAGAGGCTTCAAAGACGATAGCTGGACGTTGATGTTAAGATTGTGAGCTAGTTCTTTCTACTAGCCTTTATTATTAATCTATTATTATTTGAGACATTAGATGAGATGAGCCCATTTACTTTCTGCTACTTCCCTTGATTTGTAGAGTTATTAAATTGAATGGATGTGATGAGGCCATGTGGTTCGCTTGGGGACTAGCAAAAGTCTCTAGGTGCCAACCCGCCTAGGGTACCTTCCTAGGGTGTGACAAACTTGGTATCTGAACATGAGTTCAAGTGTCCTAGGGAGTCTATGAAATCGTGTCTAGTAGAGTCTTGTTTATGGGTGTGTTGTCGACCACACTTCATAAGCAGGAGGCTATAGGACATTAGGAATTGTTACACTTCTTTCTCATTCCAAATTCGTGTTATAGAGTTAATCTCTAAGAAAGCTCTCTTATGATTCGTGTTTTTCACGTTTTTAGATTGTGACCATGTTTCAAAGAAGAGTTGATGAAGTGAAAGGGACCCCAGCTAGATGGAATGCTAACCAACCCGAGCCCCAGGATCAGGATGAACCTATAGGCCTAGCCATCCCTGCAATACAGCCATCACAGGCTGACATCAGCAATACTAAGCATTGCCACGCCCTCCAGACTTTAGCCTAAGCTGTGGCAACACTGGTTGATAGACAGGGAGCAGGCAGGTGGGGTGCTCAAAATACATTCGGAGATCGTGAGTTCTTGAGGGTGAACCCACCCGCGTTTAAGAGGAATAGGAACAGGAGTCACTTTCAAGCAGAGCCTCATAACTTTAGAGCTCAAAATTCTAAGTCACAGGCTAGTATGGTTCGAGGTCCTCGAGGCAAGCCACCTTGTAGCATGTGTGGAAAGTTTCACTTGGGAAAATGTCATGAAGGGAGTGATAGATGTTACAAGTATGGCCAAGAGGGTCACTTCCAGAGGAATTGTCCTAGGTGGACCAAAAGATCCCAAGCTTCTTTCGCAGCACCCATAGTTAGAGAAGATCAGGAAAGTTCTCCAGATGTCACCCCAGATGTTGTGACAGGTATGATTTGAGACTTTACATTCTTTGATGTCATCCATGAGAGAGAAACTTATGTCTCTAACCTAAGAGTAAGATGTGAGGTCTCATATAATCTTGAATAGATATATCATGCCAGAGCTAGAATGATGATGATAGAAAGGAAAGGGCAAGAGATAGTTGATTAAGGCTTGTAGTTAATGTTATATACCTGTTGGGTAAGTAATGAGCTGACGAGTTGATTGCTATAAATTTGATGAAAGAGTCATAAGTATCCTATGAGTGTCATGTTGAGGTAGTTACTGTCGGAATGTGTTAGAGCATGCTCAAAGCTAGAAAGAGATCTATGTTGATGTATTCTGATATTTTACTGTGAGGGTGAGATGTAGATGTTGAATAGAGGAATGGAGTGTTTTCAATGTGATAGATCTACACTACGCTTATAATTCTGAAGAAAGGGCCCTATGAGATTTATATGGTTATGAGCCTAGCCAGGTAAGGGTATAGTGAGTAGAGAATGGTACTTGAGTTGCGAAGAGAGGATGTGTTGAGTGAATATCTGCTATGAGTTTTTAGTGGGCTTATGCTCTAAAATTTGCATTAGTAATTGTAAGATTGGTGTGATATTAGAGAGGTGTGTGAAAGATACACGTGGTAGAACTACACTCTAAGCTTGAATGTTGAGGAGCAGTGGTAAAGAGAAGACAACATTGTACGAGTGATAGTTTTAGTTGGAGATTCGCCCTAAGAGGTTCACCATGGTGTGTGTTTGAGATTAAGGTGTTGGCTTGCAAGTGGTGTGATGTTATGAGTATGGTACATGTGTCGTGAGATGGAAAGAGGGAATTGAGGACAAAACATTTGATAGGAGAGGTTAGATTGTAAGAGTTGGGGGAAGTGGTTATGTACGCCATTAGAGCAGCAAATATAGAGAGATTTCCCTAGCGATAGGAGGAAGCTAAGAGTGGTATCTTTGGAGAGAGTCTTAGTGGCTATTTTATATATGGGACTATAGTATGATAGAAGAAGTTTAAAATGCCTATTCTCATGGATAATGATTCCTCGATTGTGTGAAGGTATATGTTTATAGACTAGTAGAGAAAATTGATTCGCAAAAACTTGAGACATGACCCATGAACTAAAGGGAAGTTGATGATATGATAGACCTAAGTAAATCTTGAGGTTTCGATAGAGATGGGTTGATCGAGATGAGACATCAGTTCCTTGCCATATCGTATGTGCCTTATTCTTCAATTGAGGTGATGCCCTATTCCTGTCTAGTATACGAATGTCATGCCTATGGCCTAGTCCCATGTACCACTTGTTGATTGTCCTTCATGTTGAGTTGTGAGGGTGAAAAGCGATGAATCCATTCATTAATTTTGATCTTACCCCATGGATCGGAGAGTTCCTAATTCTATGTTGAGTGAGATGTGACTTGAGTTTTAGACTACGTATAATTCTGTGAACCCAGAATGAGTCTTGATATACGAGGGAGATTATAATTCATCACGAACGTTTTCAAGTAAGATTTCTCGATTGAATTATGCTAATGATCTTCGTTCCAAGTTCTTTGAGTGATCCTGTTTTCCAAGTCGCGATAGAAATGTTGATGAGAATAGAAGAGTGAGGGTTCTTCATTCTGATGTCATCTTACGCATGCCCGACCTTCGGTATGTTATTTTATTGTTGATGGTAGGATGTAAAGTATCAAGTTTTAGATACATAATCGTGCTTATTTGGCATGAGAATGTATTAGTTGGGGTTTCCCCAAAGGAGGAGATGACGAGTCCCTCTAGGCCTAAGTAGTAATGTTGATAGTAGTAGATGGAGAATGAGGGTAAATGAGGAGGAGTGAAGGTATCCTTATTATAACATTGGTGTTGTACTTATGTCATGTAGGGATAGAGATAAAGACGAGAGGAGACATAAGACATTATGATATACAATAGATAGGTACGGGTAAATTAGAGTGTCTCTAGATAAGAATATGTTAGTGTTTCTTTGAGGGAGAGCTCATTGAATGGCAAACGTAGAAGTGCTTAGTAGACTTGAAATTTCTTAGATACAGTTGAAGTGGTTAGAGTGATAGACTTGAATGTGTGGTTGTTATTATTTGAGTATTGATGATAGAATTGAAGACTTCGTGATGAGGGTTTCAAGGATGTTGGAGTAGTGAAAAGGACTAGTGGTCTTTTAGAGAAAGTCCTTGTGAGAGTATAGGGCTTGAGTATTGAGAGTTAGCCTTGTATGGATATGAACATCGTAACAATAGCACCGTGAGGCTCAGCAGTAGGCTTGAATGAAATAAGAGAATATGGATAGGTAGGGAGTTGAATAGGAACTATAAGTTTGAGTTGATGGAGTAGAGTGCCATGAAGGGGAGCATAATTGAGGTGGAGAGTTGAGCTTGAGAATTACCCCCAGAGTCTTGTATATCATGATGGTCCACTTTCTTGATTAGAGTTGATGACTTCCTTCTTAAGTCAAACAACTGATTGACGAAGTGTTTAAACAATTCCAATGGATTGAGTTTCGATGTTCTACTAGTGCGTGGATGATGAGAATGTTGAAGGTAATGTTCTTACCTTTTATTTAATTGATGTTTCTATCCTTGAGTTGATATGTCTATTCTTGAGTCTGAATAGAGTTGATTGAGATTGATGAGGAGTCAAGAGTTTGATTAATGGACGTGAGTATTAAGATGAGCCTTGAGTCTATTCGTGCCTTGATGTCCACCTTTACTCATCATTCGAGGATAAATGATCCCAAGGGGCAGATAATGTAACACCCAGCAAAAATTACCAAAATACCCATAGAAGAGAGATGTGCGCATAACGCATCTTCCCATGCTCGGATGGCAAATCCGAGGCTGCATTTTCGATCACCATGGAAAGTTCAGTGGGAAAATGATCTTGATAAATTTTTAGAGTGACCCGACAAAAAGTAATTTTTCTATCTAGAAGTTGAAAAAGTGTTGATGCGCGACAGAGGTGCATTGCACCTCTGTAGCGGACTTACACTTAAAATTTTTCAATTTTTTTTACGTGATTGGGAAAAGCTCGTTTAGAGAATTTTCAGATAAACATACACTGGTGCGCGACCAGTCCGCATCGTGGACATGGTATTCCGACCCTGAAAATTTTCTAAATTTTTTTAGTGGTATTTCGGTCAATTCCCAACCCTCTAATTAGGTCGTTTAAGCGTAAAGAGGTTTTTTAAACCCCATTCTAAGTCATTCTAAGTCCTTGAAAAAGACTAAGATTTGAGGAAAGAGGAGAAGAGCTTGAGATTGGGGAATTCAAGATGAAATCCTTGAAGTGATTGTTGAGAGCTTCAACCTAGGTATGTAAGGCTAAACCAAAAGCATGAGATTGTCCTCTCATATGCCCAAAGGTGGTGATAGAGGAGTTGAATGTTCATGAGTCCCCATAAATGTTCTTAAATTGATTCTCGAATATCTTCTTATAAATTATGTCTACTTTTATGTATTTTTATATGTCGATGATCATCAGAAACTTATTTTCTTGAATTGAGTATTTTCATGAGATATTGTATAACCCTACATGTTGACTTTTGAAAACATGCATAAATGAGTCTAGGGTTTGAGTCTAGAGCCTTGACGTGAGATTGTTGATTGTGACCATCAATGATGATGAGTTGATAGAGCTTGATAGCCCTAAGAGTCTCCTTAACGGAACTCTAATAACCGTCTATTCGATTGTTCCCTAACGATTGTTCCAAGCCTTGAGCTACTGATCGAGTTTGATTGATGATAGGGTTAAACTCCCTACGAGCTTGATTGATGAAAGGGTTAAAGTTCGAGGGTAGAGTTAGAGTCCCTATGAGATACTAATCGATCATGGGGTTAATGTCCCTTTGTGATTAGTTGAGATGGAGTTTTTATGAGCATTGAGTATTGGGAGAAGTATCGAGCACCGAAATGGGTAAGAGTGAGTCCCACTCACACTCATAATTAACTACGTCGCCAAGCGTAGAAGTAGATGGATTTAGTTAAAGTCAGATAAGATCCTATTTAGAGGACTAAGTATCCATTAAAGTTGGACTTGTCCCCCTTTTTAAAGTCCCTGAAACAATAGAGGACTCGAAAGACCAGATCCCTTGTGGATCATAGGCATTCCTTACCTGGTAAGTATAGAACAGTCGTGGCAACACCGGCGGGATATTGTACAATCACTAGCAGATAAGTGATTGTTGTCAGATAAGAGAAACTCTCAAAAAGTTCCTACCTTGAGTACTCTGTGTCGAGTCGGGTCGAGTTGAGTTGATTTGATTGATGAGGTTGATTGGTTGATGGGTCACTTGTCTAGTCTTTACTCCTTCTTTAGATAGACATGTGACATTCTGATTTGGTTATCATTCTGAGTTGATGTTATTTCCATATTATTCTACTTGTTTCTATTTCATTCAGCTATTTTACATACCGTATATTCCATGTAGTGACACCACTTGGTGTTGCATTGTTTCATGATGCAGATACAGGGATTAGAGGTTGTCAACAGGCGCATTGTTGAGGATCTGAGCAGTTTAGCTTATTGGTGAGCGTACCCTACTCCGGAGGATCCCCTATTATTTATTTCATTTTGATTTAGAACTAGACTTGATTTAGCATTATTTTAATTGAGGTAGTCATGGGTCTGTCATTGGCACCACTTGACTAGTGATAGAGAATTCATAGACGATAGTCGTACGTTAATGTTGAGATTGTGAGCTAGTTCTTTCTACTATCCTTTATTATTAAATCCATTATTATTTGAGACATTAGATGAGATAAGCCCATTTACTTTCTGTTACTTCTGCTGATCTATAGGGTTGTTGGGTTAAATGGATGTGATGAGGCCAAGTGGTTTGCTTTGGGACTAGCAAAAGTCTTTGGGTGTCGGTCACGCCCAGGGTACTCTCCTGGGGCGTGACACGTACTCATATTCACTAATTAAGGATTAAAATAATAATATTGTCTAGTCCAATATGTGCCTTACAAAATGAGGAGAGATGTCCATATATCACACAATCTATTAATAGAATAAAAACGCATATATATAGAGAAAATTATTCACTCTCAACAAAGAAGTATCTCATATTAAAAGAAATCCATAAGCTTGACTATTATGTGGTTCTCCACTAATGGAGGAGTTTTTGAGTTGAGATAATGTAGGGCTTTTTATAAGGTTGTAATGTAGGCTTAGGGACAGGTGGGATACATATAGATAATAGTGACTCAAATTTCCTTTAGGCACTACAATTTTTTACTCTCTCTCTCTCTTTCTTTTTTCTTTCTTTTTTTTCTGTTTTGTTTTTTTTTATAATTTTTTTCGTTGTCCTTTTCTATGGAGTTGCACTTTTTCTTGGGGTGCAACCTATAATTTTTATGTCGTCAAACCAAAGAGTTTTGTTTTTCATTCACACTTAGTAATTTGCATTTTAATCAATACTCCAAGTGCCTAAAAGGAGATAGGGTGAACATATAACAATAAAAATGATTAAGGGTTAAAGATGGGTAATCAACAAATAAAGGATGATTCATTTAGGCTCAAAGGGGATAGCTATGTCACGCCCCGGGAGGGTATCCTAGCGTGGCCAGCACTCAAAGATTATTTCTAGCCTCCGAGCAAACCACTTGGCCTCATCGTCCCATCCTACTCAACAACGGAAGAATACTCATGTAAAAACATTAAAGGAAAGATTAAAATATCATAAAATAGCCTCAAAAGATTAGATCAAGTTTAGCAAAATAAGTACTCAACAATACTTTACTCAAGGTCTATGAAGCGTCTACTCTAAATGTCTAGATGGTACCATGACAAGCCATTGCTACCCAACTCGAAGAAAATAAAGTAACTGATAAAATAAAGAAAGGCTCCTCCAAATAGCAAGGAGCGCTCACCAAATCTCTGGAATTCAAGAACTTTAAACCTAATCGGTCCGCCTGCTGAAGTCCTCTATCACCTGTATCTGCATCATGAAATGATGCAGCGCCGAGTGGCATCAGTACCTGGAATATACAATATGTAAAATGGCTTAAGAAATAAGCAAGGCTCAGACTTAATCAGCGACTCGACTCAAGACTCAACTCCTCATCTCATATCTCAACTCAAGTAACATGATGCAAATTTAAAGTTTGAAATCATGCTTTAGGACTAGACATAATATGTAATGCAACTTAATTCAAAAATCATGATAGGTTAAATCAAGTGTTTCTTGGAAGTTTCTCTAACCGACATACCTCTCCACCCCACTATGAGCTTTGGTGAAGTACAATGAAAAGACATCACTGCCACGTCCATCCTAAACTTGCCAAGGAATAGGACGTCAACCTCTACCTCTCTCTCTTGGATCTAAAGGAATGTCCATCTATTGGGATGTGAGCCACCAAAGTGAACTATACGACTATCCTATACGGGAAATGTAGTTCTGGGGTGCTCCTCAATCACCCAACTCGGTGCTCAATATTCCTTCCAAGACTAATATTTTTCATGAAAATTTACTTAAGCTCAGTTCTCAATAACTCAACTCAATCTCTTTACAACTCAATAACTTAGGACCATCATTCATGCAATGCAATTCAAGACTCTAACTCACATCATGAAAGACTTTCATGAATTATGGTCAAGTGACATCATACCATCCATGCTCGGCACATAAGACATAATAGATATTCATTAAATGCATATATGAAACAAGGAAACATACTTCTCAAGTTCAACTTATTAGTTTAGAAGGTTAGGTTCATAATTCCAATTTAGTAAGCAAAGAAAATACCAAGTTTAGGCTAGGGTATCAAGCATTCAAAATACATTCACACTTCATGGTAAAAATGATGCAACTCATAATTTAACTCAAATATATTCATGAAACTCAGACATGGACAAGCATTTGGGACTCTAGATTCACATGATTGAGAATACACAATTAATACTCATAATCCTATCTCAAGTAGATGAAAGGGTGCATGGATGAACATAATCCAATGCTTTAGGTAGCCTTATATACCTGAAATTGGAAGAGACAATCAAACATCAGTCAATCCTCGCACTTGAATTGGAAACCCTAGTCTTTTCTCCCTTCTCTAGTGCTCTCAAGAAATTCTAAGTGTGAACAAATAATGAACGACACACCTAAGGTTTGTTTTAAGGCTTTATTGAAGCCTAAAATAACTAAGAATTTATTTAAATAGAAGTTGGAATGGACAAAAATACCCCTCTTAAACTATCGTCTGAGTCTACAAGACCCCATCTACAGGTCGTAGAGCACTCTACGGGCCGTAGACAGCCTCTTGTGGATGAGGGGTCTGAAAATCTGAGTTACTGAAAATTGGCACGAGACCTCTTCTACAAGTTATAAAATGTTTTACGGGCCGTAAACTAACTCTCATAAATAAGGGTTTCTGAATTTTGAGATACTAGAATTTATCACGAAACCTACTCTACGAGTCGTAGAATACTTTGCGGGTCGTATACCATCTCTTGTATAGACCTCAGACTTAGAAAATTTTACCAAGTCATCTGGGGGGTTTTACTAGACCCATGGTACGAGTCGTAAACTTGTCTACAAGTCGTAAATGATCCTCGTGAACCTTTTCCTGTAGTTTTTCTCAATCTTTTCTCAGCATCCTCTGTGCATTCACTCCAAGTTAGGTAGAAGGAATTAGGGGGTGTTACAAGCTAATGATAAAATTCAACAAGGTAGGTTTCTTTGGGCTGTAGTTTAACAAAAAAGGCCTACTTTCATTTCTCAACTCAAAATCTACCTAGAATTTCAGCTCAAACCACATTCAAGGCAAGTTCTAGATTTTCAAATAAACATGAGAACTAGATAATGTTCACTAAACACACAATGCACTTGGGATTAGTGATTATCGTAATTTCAATCACCAATAAACAAGTATGAGTTTGGGAAAGGTAGTCATATAAGCCAGAAATTATGATCAATTAAATCGATCCCTCTCAAGTTTTATGATTTTAAAATCAAACCAAGTTTAGATAATTTATTTCTTAAAATAAATCAAAAAGAAAACATTCGATACAAAATATTACGACCATGGCAAAGAACCGAACCCAGAAATCCATGGAAGTACATAAATATATTTTCCTAAAATATGTATACTGTAGGAAAATACATATGTATACTAATAATATATTCATCCTATTCCCATATACTTAAATAATGTCATGTCCCAGTGTCATAGAATTTAAGAAGTAAACGGAGATAAAAGGACTTACCTAATTTATTTCTCGAGCGCTTGTGATAATTCTAAGGATGAACAAGACCTCTTTAATGTATCTCCCAAATGAGCTTCCTTGTATTAATCTTTTTAAGTTGTATTTTGCTTCTAGTTTGAGATGTCTTAAAAAAATACGGTATCAAAGATGAAGAGCGGTTATGGAGATTAAATGAGTGTTATGTCAACAAAAGGGGACAAGCATTGCAAATCGCTCTTTCTTATACTTATTCTCTGCTACGATCCAGGAACATATGCTTATGAAAATAGGAAGGAGTATGTTGTTGGAAAGATGAACTCATCTAGGCGATTTACAAGAGAATGAATATTGCTAACATTCCGTTCAAAAGAGGGGTCTTGGAGGTTTGCAATTATCACAGATGGATTGAACATATCTTGAGGACAATTTAGGGATAGATGAATATCTGTAATGGAATTGTAAGATTTATAATATAGAAAGTATGCAATAGAAAACATAGCCAACCAAAGATTTGAATTCTTCCCTCAAAGACCGCTAGTCATATTAGTGTCTATATAGGAGATTGAGTAGATTGATTCCAGGACTGCAATTTTAAGATATTCCTTGTTTTTTTCGTTCTATTTTTTTTACTTTTGGTTTTCATGTGTGATAAGAAGAATTTTTCTCAAGTAATACAAAGTTTAGTTATCGAAAAAAATTGAAAAGACCAACAACACTAGTTCAAAGCGTAGCAACACAATATGCATTAGTATATTAATATATGCATCAGTAATATAGTAACGTGTAGCTTATATGGACTCTATATGAAAGGAGCAGCAAAACAAACCAAACAACACAATCATTTCCTCTACCCTTTTCACTTATAGTCCGTACATATGTATGTGTGTGTATATTCTCAACAAAAAATTGGTCCTCTTTACTGTAAGGTTTAAGAGCATGTAAGGGACACCCGTAAAATAATAAAAAGTGTTACCTTTCCCATACTTAGTCTCACATTGTCCCAAATGTAAAACTTAAGTTGGAGGTTTTGTGGATTTCACTCCCCGATTGTACTGAGGGAAAATATTTTCACTACCTGCATCTGCTTTCGACATCCCAATGAGCTCATCAAAATCCATGTCGATACCTGTATATTCCATATTAACAACTCCAAGTGCGGCCACATGATTTACTTGAATGTCTGGACGAGGTGCATCTTTAGCTAGGATTCTTTCATGTAAAGTGTGATTTTCCTGTGGTATTGGTGGCTGAAAGTTTACATGTCCTGTAGGAAAATTGAAATTTATATTCTGATGTGCAAATGGAGGGATTGCACGGACATTATTAGTTACTAGATAGCTAGCACAATATTGATTATATTCCAAAAATTTTGTTGGATAGTAGTAGTATGATAAAGTTGCTCTGTTTGTATAGCTCAGAGAGCAATAAGTTCGTCCCTCATTTGTTATTATTGGTTGTAAATATTTTCCATTTGTTCCTCCATCCTACCAAATTATGCAGTTGGTTTTTCCCTTCTTAGTAATCATTTTTTCGACCCATTATTAGGTCCAACGCATGGTCCAAGAGCCCGTAGAGTTGACATACTAATATTTGAAGGCTAAACAAAACCAAAATATGGAGTAGTTGGGTTCCCAAATACATTGATCAATTGGGTGATGGTATAACCAAAATACAAGGATTTCACAAATTTTTTCATTCTACAACGCTTCATAGTCACGCATATAACTCTATTAACTTAATAGGATAACGCTTCATGATCGCGCAAGCCCTCCTTGGACAAATTTCATAAGTGTTTCTATTTGGTTCTAAACTGGAACTCAAAAATAACATCCATACCTTGGCCACTAAACTGGGATTTGTAGTCAAAAACCAATATCTTTGACCATTTGAATTAAGATGTCATTCAATTCCAAACGGACACAGATCAAGACCAATCTCATCCAACAATGGATCACGATGTAAAGTGTGCAAGTGTGTGTCATCAAAACCAGGTGTCTCATATAATCTATTAATAACACATGGAGCAAAGAAAATGGCATGAACTCTTACGCCGCTATTGATTATAGAATCTGTAAGGTCAAGTTCCAACCTCCGAGTGAACCCATTCTTAAATGGAAGGGTAGTGACTCCGCTATTAACGGTCGATTCATTTCCTATCTCAAGGCCTAGAAGATGATTTCCAAGGGGAGATTTTATCATATTGTGAGGGTCAAGGATACAGAATCTGATTCACCTACTCTTGAGTCGATTCCAATAGTGAATGAGTTTTCAAATGTGTTTCCCGAAGACTTGCCCGATACCCCTCCCGATAGGGAAGTGGATTTCGGCATTGATCTTCTCTCGGATACTCAACCTATATCTATTCTTCCCTAACGTATGGCACCGACTGAGTTGAAAAAGATGAAGGATCAATTGAAGGACTTGTTGGAGAAAGGTTTCATTACGCCAAGCATATTGTCGTGGGGTGCTCCAGTATTATTTGTAAGAAAGAAAGATGGGTCACTTTGGATGTGTATCGATTATAGGCAGCTGAATAAGGTGACCATAAAAAGCAAGTACCCATTACCTAGTATTGATGACTTGTTCGACCAAGTTCAAGGGGCTACCCACTTCTCTAAGATTGATCTCCATTCCAGGTATCATCAGTTGAAGGTTAGAGAGTGCGATATTCCCAAGACGGCATTTCGGACAAAGTATGTGCACTTTGAGTTTGTGGTGATGTCGTTCGGCTTAACCAATGCTCCGGCCATGTTCATGGATATTATAAATTGGGTGTTCAAGCCATATCTTGACAGTTTTGTAGTTGTCTTCATTGATGACATTCTCATTTATTCCCGAAGTGAGCAGGAACACGGGAATCATTTGAGGATGGTCCTACAAACCTTGAGGGAAAAGAAGTTGTATGACAAGTTTAACAAATGTGAATTTTGGTTGCATGAAGTAGCCTTTCTTGTTAATGTGATATCTACTGATGGTATCAAGGTGGATCCAAAGAAGACCAAGGTCGTGATGAATTGGCCTAGAACGTTGACTCCTTCGGATATTCAAAGCTTTCTTGGGTTGGCCGACTATTATAGGAGGTTCGTTGAAGGGTTCTCATCTATTGCGTCACCATTCACTAAACTAACCCAAAAGAAAGTTAAGTTAGCGTGGTCAAATAAATGCGATAAGAGTTTTCAAACCTTGAAGGATCGGCTTACATTAGCTCCTGTCTTGACTTTACCTAATGGCTTGGAGGGATTTGTGGTGTATTGTGATGCCTCATAGATCGGGTTGGGTTGTGTACTTATGCAACATGGTAAGGTAATAGCATATGCATCAAGGAAAATGAAGTTGCACGAGTGTTATTACCCGACGTATGATCTTGAGTTAGCGGCGGTGGTTTTTGCTTTAAAGATTTGGAGACACTACTTGTATGGGGTATACGTGGATGTTTTCACCGATCACAAGAGTTTGCAATATGTGTTCACTCAAAGGGATCTAACTTGAGGCAAAGAAGATGGTTACGTTGGAACTCTTAAAAGACTATGACATGAGTTTTCAATATAACCCCAGCAAGGCCAATGTTCTAACTGATGCTCTTAGTAGGCTATCTATAGGGAGTGTGGCTTATGTTGGAGTCGAGAAGAGGGAGTTGGCAAAGGATGTTCACCGGTTGGCTAGGTTGGATGTTAGGTTGGCCAACTCTAATGATGGTGGTATTTATGTTCAAAATGGGGCCGAATCGTCAGTGGTTGTTACTATGAAAGCTAAACATGATTTAGATCCATCATTGGTTGAATAAATTGGTTGCTAAAAAGGAGACTGAGGTGTTCTCCGAAGGTAAAGATAGTGTGCTTCCGTACATCAACCGGCTGTGTGTTCTGGATATGGATAGTCTTAGAGGGGTGATCGTGAGTGAAGCTCAAAACTCTCATTATTCTATACACCCGAGATCCACTAAGATGTATCAGGATTTTAAAGAGGTGTATTGGTGGCATGGGATGAAGAAGGATATATCCAGGTTCGTGTCTGAATACCCGAGTTGCCAACAAGTGAAAGTGAGCACCAAAGGCCCGGTGGCCTAGCTCAAGACATTAAGATTCCCTCTTGGAAGTGGGAAGATGTGAACATGGACATTATGGTTGGGTTGCCTCGGACCCGAAAGCAATTTGACTCCATTTGGGTTATCATTGATCGGATGACTAAGTCGGCTCACTTTTTATCGGTCAAGACTATCTATAGTGCTAAAGACTATGCAAATTTATACGTCCGAGAGTTAGTGAGGTTGCATGGCGTGCCTAGATCTATCACATCAGATTGTTGCACCCAATTCACTTCTCACTTATGGAGGTCGTTTCAAAAGGGACTTGGTACTAAGGTTAAATTGAGCACCGCCTTTCATCCTCAAACTGATGGGCAAGCCGAGAGAATAATAAAAACCTTGGAGGACATGTTGAGGGCGTGTGTATTGGAGTTCAAAGGTAATTGGGATGACCACTTCCTCTCATTAAGTTTGCCTATAACAATAGTTTTCATGCTAGCATTGGTATGGCACTGTTTGGGGCCTTATATGGCAGGAGGTGTAGGTCACCGATGGGTGGTTCGAGTTGGGGGAAATGGCATTGATTGTCCCAGATTTAGTGTTAGATGCTATGGAGAAGGTGAAGTTGATTAGGGAGAATTTGAAGATGGCCTAAAGTCGCCAAAAGTCCTATTCGAATGATAGGGGAAGGGATCTTGAATTTCAAGTCGGTGATTGGGTGTATGTGAAGGTTTCGCCTATGAAGGGTGTGATGCATTTCGGTAAGAAGGGAAAACTAAGCCCTCGGTATGTTGGCCCTTATTAGATTGTGGAGCGGATTGGGGACATGGCTTATAGGCTGGAGATGCCTCCGGACTTGAATTCCATTCACCTGGTTTTCATGTGTCCATGTTGAGGAAGTTGGTTAGGGATCCTAATGATATTGTGCCTTTGGAAGGGATCGAGATTGAGGAGAACTTATCCTATGAGGACTCCTGATGGAGGTTTTGGATAGGCAAGTGAAGCGGCTCTGTAACAAAGACGTTGCCTCGATAAAGGTACTTTGGAGGAATCAAAATGTGAAGAGTGCTACATGAGAGGCGGAATTAGATATGATAAAGCGGTATCCCCATCTTTTCCAATCTACTCAAGCCTAAGGTATTAGGTTCTTCCTCTTCTAAGTGGTCCCAATTCTTTCATTCTTGAGTCTCATGACATGACATGCTTACATCTGCATTAAGGTGATATTTTTATGTTGATTGAAGAATTTCAATGTATTTCGGTATATGTTTTAATGACTTTATGAATTTCGAAGGATGAATTATGCATGGTATCATATATTTGGAAGTTTCATGTCCTAAGTCAATATTTTCAAGCCTTGTTATTGCATATTCCGGTATGAATGTTCCCAATGGGGAGATGATGTAAGGACCAGTATTTTTTTAGCATCTTTATTGGATCTTGTAATGTCTCCCCGTGAGAAAACTTGACCAAGTGTCACCTCAAGGGAGGCACATATGGTCCATGTGAGGTCACACATCCCGTGTGGCCTCCAGTGAAGGGATACTTGGCCTTATTTTTTAGTACGGGGACTTGATAGGGAATTTTGATCTAAGACACATCACATGGGACCCCACACGGACCGTGTGATACTTCATGGACTGTGTGGAGGGCCATGTGATAGCCTTGAGCTTGGAAAACCAAGAATCAAGGCCAAGTGTGGTCACACGGCCACCTTCACTATTCGTGTGAAGGCTCACGGGCCGTGTGGTCCACCATATGGCTTCCGACGTGAAACTTTTTCTAAGTGCAAAATCACCCTCTCGTAACTTGTCATGAGAAATTTTTTCCAAGTCTTGGCATACGGGCACCTTCACGACCCATGTAGCTTCACACGGTTCGTGTGGCCCATCCGTGCGCTAACCTTGCTTCAAAGTATTCTAAGTGTTGAAATTTGGTTTCGAACCTCCATCAGGAAAACTTTGGCTAAGTGTTGGTTCACGGGCACTGTTCACAACCAGTGAAGTGCTTCACGAGCCGTGTAACTCCCAGTCAAGTGACGACAGGCCATTTTTCTATCGTTTTATTAATGGGGTTTTTGTAAATCCGGCTTACCCTGATAGTCTTTTAAGGCTTCCTATACCATCTAAAGACTCCCTAATGCCCTAAACCCTATTCATAATACTCTAAATTCACTCCTCACATCTTAACTCTCTCAAAATTCTCTCCTCACATCTTAACTCTCTCAAAATTCTCTCCAAGTTTTCCTTTCAAGACTTAAGCTAGGATTCAATTGGAGTTCAACTTTAAGCTCAATTCTTCTCAAATTCCTCTTCCTAATCAAGGTATGTGGGATTGATTCTTGGTCCCTTTCAACCAAGAAGTCCCAAACTCTTTTCAATTGATTTCATGGAATTTTGATTACTTTAAATATGAGTTTTGAGAATTATTGTTTAATAAATTTGATTGATGTATGGGTTGTACTTTATTTGTGATTTTAAGTTACTTTAAGCCCTATTATGATGATTTACATTGAAGTTATGAAGTTATGAACATGCATGTCCCCTTTAAAGCTTGATTTTATGCATGGGTGATTTATATTATGATTTAAATGTGAATTTAATTATGGATTTACTTCAATTTCATATTATAATATTGATTTTGGATTGAATCTCAATTAGCCATGTTATTCCCACATCATTCATGACATATGCATTCATGAACATTGGAATTTATGGAAATTATGAAGTGGTATAAGCGCAATTATGTTTTATAATATGATTTTTTATAAGATATGGGTTATGACAAGGATGTGATCACATACATGTCTTATGATTATGGCTCTTTAAGCATTTTGGGTGCTTGCACCATTCTGTATAAGTAAATGAGATATTTCGTGCATGTGTATTACGGTTATGAATTATGTTTTGACTTTTCAGCCTAAATGTGCCATTGAAAGAATTGGAAATGACTATCGCCTCTTTGAAAGCATGTATATATGTGCGTATATGTATTCTTATGGGATAACGACTTAGCACCGATAGATTGAGGGATTCCTCTCTTTCCTTGAACTATGTGCCTAACATAGGTTATGAGAATCCTATCCAAAATGGATGTAGTTCCTGTAAGGAAGGTTGCTTCATACGAAATAGGTGTTGTTCCCATAAGGTGAAGTATAAAGTGATATGATATGCTATGTGAAAATCCTCTCCAAAATCGGTATAGTTCCCGTAAGGAGGGTTGCTTCATACAAAATGGGTGTTGTTCCCGTAAGGTGAACTATGGTTTACCTTTAGCACGTAGACCACCTCTTTACCAATGAGGGGATTTCATCGGAATTCCAAGTAATAGCTCGCTTGGTCTTATTCATATCAGTTGAGATCACATCCTCACTATATATATGAGCGTTATTGCATTTCAAGCATCAGGAATTTCATAGTATATCGCTATACTATTCTTCTTTTGATATGTGTTTATTCTATATTATGTGCCCTTGTCATCTAACATTGAAGTGCAGGTTTGATAATGCATATGTATTGCGTGCCCGCATACTTAGTACATTCAAACGTACTAACGCATACTTTTGCCTATATGATCTCACCATGTAGGGACCGAGGACTACATCTATCCACCGCACGACGTTTAGCTCGGATCTCCAGTTTTTCTTGTTATGATGATCCTATCCTCTAAGGACAAGCCACCCATCCTCTACCTATGAAGTCTTGTTTGTGTTAATTACTTTGAGGGTGAGCCTAGGACATGTCTTGGCCCCCATCCCATCATATGTCTAGAGGCGTTGTTGGACATCTTGTAGACTCTCGTTGGATCTATATGCTATGTGTGGTATCTGAAGGTTACGATTATGGCTATTTATAGGATATGGCTATCATAGATTGATTATGAGGATTATGATACATATGTGTGTTTAATGTGGAAATGTGGAAGATCCTAAGTCTTGAATTTCCCCCATAGAGTGAGTCCTACATACCCACCCCTTAGTCTTCACGTGCTACGTGTTATGTGAGTTCATGCTAGTCCCTTCCTTATGATATCCCCATACGGTGAGTCCTACTTTCCCATCCCTTAGAATTATGTGTTTATCATATGAATACGCTTCCAAACCGATGAGTGAATTGGGAAACTTTGAGGCTTGTTTGGGGACTCTCGGGTTCCCATTCGCCACGTCACTCCTAGGCCTAGGTCTGAGTTGTGACATCTTTAGCCCTAGGTCTTTTTGTTAAAGTTTTTGAAGGACTTAGAATAGGGTTTATAACCCTTTTTATACTTAAAAAACAACCTATTTTGGTCATATATTAAGTCCAGGAGGGGTTTGGAAAAGTCTAGATGCCCTTCACGAAATTCGAAAAAAGTTCATTTCGGGACATGGGGTCTGCGGCACGAACTCAGTTTATTTTCGGTATTTTTTGTCAAAAATTCTTCAAACGAGGTTTCTAATCCCGTAGAAAATTTCTCGGATAAAACCAAGTGTTGGTCCGTGATGGTGGCGCGTTGCGGCCTTATCGCATACATTCACTGTTTCGCGTTTCGCATCGAAAAATTATTTTTTGATTTGGTTGCTCTAAAAATCAACCGAGACAATTTTCCCACTCAATTTTTCATGTTGATCGTATTTCCGTTCTCGGATTTGTCATCTGAGCATGGGAAGACACGTTATGCACACACCTCTCTTCTATGGATATTTTGGTAATTTTGCCGAGTATTACAACAATATGATATAAGCCATGATATGCAACTGACCAAATAAATTGCATAATAACCATTTAAAGCGAAGAATGATTGAAACATGTGTTTGGCCAATACATAGTAAGAATCATAATGTAAATCTTTAGAGAAGTACAAGTCATAAGAAATCATAATCATATGTGGGATATTAATCATAATCGAAAATAAGACTATGCTAGCCATAACTTGGAATTTTAATACTGCCCCTATATCGAAAGAAGGAGAGACTATTCGCCAAGGTAGACTCTAACCCCGTAAATGGGTCATAGCATAGTTATATGTGGATTCACTAGCAAGTTAATTAAGACAAAATCTTGCGATGGTACATGATTATACGACTAGAGATTGCTTTTTTACAAACCATCTCGTCCTTCTGTAGAACCCAAATACACGTCTGTTTATTTCTGAATCTCAATCTAGAAACAGCCAACTACGGACCATTGAACAGTCTACGATCCCTAGAGTACCCTTCGTCTGGTCTTGGGTTAAATTCCCAACCTTTTTGAGTCTCAGCTATGAAGGCCCCATTTATGATTTGCAGAACCAAATACGAATCGTAGACTTCACCCATAAATCCAAACTTAAATTTTCAATTGTTTTCCCAAATTTGAGAATCCCTCTACGATCACCATCTTATTCACAAGTATACTACTTCATCGTGAAATAACCATTTTTTTTAATTTAATTTTTAAATTTTCATCACTTTAATATGCAATCTAAAATTATAGTTTTTTTTTTCACTATGAAAAATGCACGTGAAGATTTTGAAAAAATAAATTTACATAAAAATTATATAGGGTGATTATTTGCAAAAAGCAAAAAGGATTTATATTATATAATAATAAAAATAATAATAATAATAATAATAAAAGAGAAAAATATTTATTTTAAAAATATAAAATAAAAAAATTAAATTAGAATAAGTTATATCAAATATAAAAAATTTGAAGGGTAAAACAGAAAATGGATGGAAGGTGCTCTTTAACATTTGAATAAGGATATTTTAATGTTTTGAAATGTTTTCACTTGGTCATAGTATTTTGAAATTGAAATGTTTGATAATATTTATTTACTATCAATAATATTGTTCAATTTATAAAATTTATAAAATTAAGAAATAAATTTTATTATTTAATTTTTAATTTATTCTTATAATTAATCATAGTTATTCTTTTTAGTAAGATGTTAATCAATGTGAAAAAGCTGTCTCTAGTCTCAAATTAAATAATTTATTACTCATCTTTCAACCATTTGTATCCCCCACAGCGAGAAGCCTCGGTTCTTGTGCATATAGTTATCTTTCTGTTTCTATAACACATTACACACACTCTCTATATTAATGTCTTACTCTTTCACATTACATTTAAGCATCTAATTTTGCACGCTAAAAAAACCCTTTAGTAGGATAGCGCGGTTTCCCAAAGAAAGAAAAAAGAAAGTGTTTCACGTTCACCGACGCTAATGGATATGGATTCTTCTTCTGAAAACTGGCTTGGCTTCTCACTTTCCAACATCAACAACAGCAGTAGCAACTTGCCTTCAGAACTTTGCCTCTTCCAAGCTTTCAACTCCAACTCTAATAGTACTATTCTCTTCTTTCCTCTTTCTCATGTAGGATCTCTCTTTCTGTTCGTAAATGTTAAAAAATAGACTTGATCGAAATTTTACAGTTGAAAAAATTTGTGCATCTACCTCAGACACTAAAGGTGGATGGTGTTTTATAGGTGTGGTGGCGAGGCAAAAAGAAAATGATTCGCCAAAGCTTGAGAATTTGTTGGGAACTACAAGTTGCGAATATGGGTCAGAGCTGAAGAGGATAGCAGCTACTTTTCTACGTACAATTTCTGCTGATCACAAAGATGCACCTCACAAGCACTTAGCTGTTGTCACTCCAGCTAAGAAGGCAGTCGAGACATTCGGACAGCGCACTTCTATTTATAGAGGTGTTACTAGGTGATTTTGAATTTGTCAAACAAGAATTTTGTAAGTTGATCCATTTGGATATATTTAATATTTTATTATATCTTCTTTTTTTGGGTGTGTCTTAGACATAGATGGACAGGAAGATATGAAGCTCATTTGTGGGATAATACTTGTAGAAGAGAAGGACAAAGTAGAAAAGGGAGGCAAGGTATATGTACTATTAGGGTTTCTCGCTTCATCTCTGCTGCAAAACTTTTCTTTTCAGGATCAGTAGTATTTTCAGTTACCCTTCAACGTGTCTTTAGACGATAGTAATTATTATTTTATGGTATAGAAAGCTATGATTTTTATTTGCTTTAACATGGAAGTATATGGTAAATAACTCATATTTATTGTTGTAAAGACTTAACAGTACGTATACTCAATTTTTGTTCTTTACGTTATCTTATGATATCTATAGTTCGATTTACATAATTTTCCCTCCGGAATGGTTGTAAGATTGATTATAAAGTTTGCAAAAGTTAGCTCCTGTTTGCTCTAGAATCTGAATAAGATCTTAAAAACAAATGAATATAATATTATATGCATAATGAGGAATATGGGCTAATTTTGTTTCTTTCTGTGTGAATGTACCATCAAATGATTGTGGCCCTGGACGATTAAAATCATCATTGCGGAATTTCAGTTTACTTAGGTGAGTACTGATTATCCAAAATCGTTCTTTAGAAATGCTGTGTTGTAGAAGATTCTCTTAGCAATGAATATGTACGTGTTAAAACGTTTAGATTCTTATTTTCTGCAACTTTCTATAAGATTTGTTTGCATGTTCTTACCTTTTTATGATTAGGTGGTTATGATAAAGAAGAGAAAGCAGCTAGAGCTTATGATCTTGCTGCTCTCAAGTATTGGGGTCCGACCACCACCACTAACTTTCCGGTACTAAATTTAAAGCACAAGTTGCAAGTATTTCTAATTACTTTCTCTACGTACATTTGAATCTAAAAGTCTAGTCTTGTATTATTTAAAAGGTATCAAACTATGAGAGGGAGCTTGAAGAAATGAAGAACATGACAAGGCAGGAATTTGTTGCTTCTCTTAGAAGGTTAAAACTCTATTTACGTTTAAAATAATTCCATATACCTGACCAAAAAAAAATGAAATTAACGTATGAACTTCATTATTAATTTGTTGTTCAATTGATCCTACTTATTAAATTATTTTTATAGTCAATTGCTTAATAAGATTTAGTAGTGAATTTTTCTCTTTAGCTATAGAATTTAAAATTTATCTATCACTGATTTTTATTTGTGTGGGCAGATACTTTTTATCTCGATGAAAAATCTACTGCATGGGTTTTTTTAATATTTTCTTCTACACTGCTTTTATTGTCTCATTGCACCAAATAATGTGTAATCTTATGACAAGTATCAAGTACTATTTTTTATTATTGTAGGAAAAGTAGTGGATTTTCGAGAGGAGCCTCCATCTACAGAGGTGTCACAAGGTTGGAAATATTATTATGTACTGTATTACTATTACTATCTTTATTAGTTTTTTGACTCTTTCTTGACTCTCTTAGATCATTAGCATTATATTCCTTTTATTTCAGAAAGGATAATTTTTTTAGTTTCTTTTTGTAAAAAAGACCCCTTTTTTTAGTTTTGTTTAAAAGGTATTTTGATATATTTGATATAAATTTAATTTAAAATTTTAAAATTAAAATAATTTGTTTTTTTAAACTCAGTGCTAAATGCAATTAAATTATTCTTTTTAAAAAGATCTTGCTATATGGAGCTAATATAACTTTTTTTTTTTAATTTTAGACACCACCAACATGGTAGATGGCAAGCAAGAATCGGCAGAGTGGCTGGAAACAAAGATCTGTATCTTGGAACTTTTAGTGAGTTTTCTTCTTTCCCCTCTTTCTATTGCCCTCCAAAGACTTAATAATTTCGCCCAATATTATTCATTTTAGTTTATGTTATCCATGTTTTTGTTTTATCCCCACCAAATTATCAATTAAATATGAAAAAATGCCAGAACAAAAAATATGCACGTCTTTTCTCCAGCACTGCATTGCTGCTATTTGCTAGCATTCGCGGTGGATTCCCTAAAATTTCTGTCTCTGCATTACCGCAGAGGTTGACAATAAATGAGATACGTGGCTTATTTTATTTGGTCTCTTGGGCGGCGGCACAATGTGAAATTTTGTTTTTATTTTTTGGGTCGTTCTTGTAATTGCCCATTGTTTTTGTTGCTGGTATATGTCATAAATGAATATGCTTTTACTCTTTATTCATTCAAATCTTTAAGATTTTTTTAAAATAAAATAATTTGTGTGTTTTAAAATAAGATATTTTTGTTTCATTCCCCAAATTCTAACTGTTGTACAAATTAGAACAAAGGGGATAATTATAAGGAAAAAACATTAGCTAAAGAAATTTGTTTCGATTAACGAAGAAAAAAATTACGTACCACCTTGAAAACTAACGTGGATGAGATTTGGGGTATGACATTAACTTATTGAATATTTTTTGGTCATCTTCTTTCTTAAGTTATAGTTTCATGGGAGAGCTATTATACTTTCCCTATTCAATTTATTCTTTTCTAGTTTATTCTTAAAAGAATATTACATTTTTTTGCGGGAAATAAACACAATTACTATTTAGTCATATATTCGGAT
The DNA here is from genome assembly GCA_029948455.1 of Solanum rostratum. Taxonomy (NCBI): domain Eukaryota; kingdom Viridiplantae; phylum Streptophyta; class Magnoliopsida; order Solanales; family Solanaceae; genus Solanum; species Solanum rostratum. Next base: position 16,733,300 of record CM057047.1, on the reverse strand, counting down.
CTCACTTATTTTGGTAAAAGTTGCATAAGCTGGACTATTCTATTTAAAAATTCATACATCTTACTAATTTAGAGACACTGCAAAGTTTTTAAGAATTAATTAAATTGGGTTCATGTGGGACACTCTGTCATACTGCCGCTGCTTGTTATTATCTTGCTGCAATGTTATCATGTCGTTTTATTGATAGGCTTATGACAGAAGAGTGATGATTAATTAAAATGCAAATAACAGGCACGCAAGAAGAAGCAGCGGAGGCATATGACATCGCTGCAATCAAGTTCAGAGGACTAAATGCAGTGACAAATTTTGACATTTGTCGTTACGATGTTAAAAGTATTGCTAGTTGTAATCTCCCCGTTGGAGGAATGAGTAACAAATCTAAAAGCTCATCCGACTCCATATCCGAAACTAGTAAAAACGTCGAAGCTGGAAACCGACCGGACGACCGAGATATTTCCTCTCTCCCTAATTTTCCATCACAAACTGTCAACTTAGGTTTTGGATTGCCTATCAAGCAAGATGCCTCTGATTTCTGGTCAAATCTTGGATACACCAATCATGATCAAAACAACAGTTCCAGAAATGCTACTACATTTTTTCAGGGTACAACTATTCATGCGCAAGGTGCTACACTCTTCAACCTGGACCCCCCTGTGTCTAATTCCTCCCTAAATGAAGTCAAGAATAGTAATGTCATCTACAATGAACAAGGGTACTATCAGCAGCACCAACAAAGTGGTGGTTCTAGTAGTGGAATAAGTACGGCATTAAATAGCAATATTGCCACTACTACTACTATTGATGGCTCTAGTTTTGGTAATTGGGTGACAACTTCTCTTCATTCTTTCCAGGGTAGTGGAAAGAATAACTTAGCACCATTTCAAACCCCAATATTTGGCATGGAATAATGGCAAGTGTAGGGAAATTAAGGAACAAGAAAAGAAATGAAGTCGTGTTTTACTTTTTGTGTTTTTAATGGGTATTAGTTGCCTACCAGAGAAGTGGGTTGGTCAAAAAGTTGCTATAGTAGAAGTTCTTTTTGCATGGGCAAGAATGGGACGTACAATCATTTCACAGCAACTAAAGCAGAGCTGCCAGGGTACTAACTTGAATCCTTTTATTTTTAGGCACTCTTTTGTTCATTGCCTTATTTTGCTTTTAGCTTGTTCCACTGACGTGATTTATCTAGTTATCTTTAACTAGAAAAATCCCTTTTGTACATTTTCATCGAGAAATGATTTCATTTCCAATAAAACAAAAGAAATCCCTCGTTCTACTTCAGTGTTTTCCTTTCTCCCTCTTTGGCGCGCCTGCGTTCTTTTTATTGACGTATGAACATTCAGCACATGCGTCATGTATCCTTTTCTATGCATCTTTTTCGTAGAATATATTAATAGCAATTTGAACTTGTCACTTACCTTCATTTAGATATTTAAATTGAGGCATGTCCCATTGAATATTTGAACATTTGATGAGATATTTTTATTGAACACTTCGGATGCACAACTTTTAAAAAAATTCCGCGTGTTTTTTACACTTACTGGCCTGTCTTATTTAATAAGTGTTTGTAAACACTTATAAAATCTTTTTCTAATATAAGAGCCGTAATAGTTATTAGGAATTCTCTGTTATGTGATTAAATTCGAACAAACTATAATTCAAATAACTAAATCAAATTTACTGACAAGTGTAATATATCCTTTTCAAAGTCGTCATTCCTGGATGCGAACGGGTTTCTTCTGCCCTTGAAAAGACGTTGGTCACTTAATGGAACAAGAATCAGGTGTTTGGTTGACAGCCAACAGCAACACTAACAACAAATTGGATTCGTATAAAGTATCCAGTAGCAGTTGGCTCACGCACACAAAAAGAACACAGATAATTATAAAAAATTCCTAGTTTAAGGAAGAAATAATCATTATTTACGATGTGTGCGTTTTCAGTAGGCACACTAACTTCAAATATCAATTTTAAGATAACAAATTCACTAATCATTCACTCACTTCTCACTTTATAACTCTAATGATCTATTCTGATTGCTTACTCTACTTTTCAAGAAATCAAACTCATTTTTTGTTAGAACCCTCTCAAAACACGTTCACATTTACACTAATTGTCCCTAAATGATACTTCTAAGTACAACACACATAAATTAAGATAAGACCTTTTAGAAAGAAATTCAAACTCTCTTCTTTCTTCCAAAGTGTTGCTCGATGATTGCTCCTTGCCTTTGTTGTTGGATCGCCAATGTTTGTGGGGTGCAAAAGCTGCTCTTCTAGGGTTCTATTGTTCCTTATATAGTTCGCCCTAGAAAGTTATATTCATCCTTCTATTCCTAATTAGTATCCTTATTTCCCTTTTTTACGATTCTGTTGACTTAAATACAATTTTCTTTTTCTTTTTTCCTCTCTTCTTTAGTCGTTGTGTGCCTGATGAGCCCGGTTCAGTATATCAGGTCCACTTCCTATTAAGAGCATTTGTATAGCATCTTTCATCATCTCGTTCACGCTTCAGAACCTGGTTCACTTTGTCATTATCACAACACCTCATAACTATTAGCAACCCAACAAATTCCCCCTTTATTATGATGACAAACTTATGTTATACCACCTATTTCAAACTTGCATTCACAATGTTACACAACATCATATTTTCCCCCTTTTGACATCACAAAAAGAAGAAAAGAATAAGGTTAATAACAAGTCAAAATCACACTCATCTCGTGAAAGGTGGCACACATATCTCATAGAAAACCAAGACACAATCATTTTCAAGATATTAGCCATCCTAACCAAACAGATAACAAAAATTTGAAGTACAAATAACAAGTCCTTCATATTCAAGTATGTACTCAATGAAGCCCTAGGGAACATGCACCAACAAGTCAATACTATCAGTAAAACATCCAAGAACCCTAAAAAATTATATGTAAACAACCATAAGCGAACACCGTCGAGTCCAAAAATAGGAGAGGAATAGCAGGGAGAGGTCAAGGGACCAAAGAAGTGAAGAGGATGGGAATGAGGCTATGAACGTCAATAGCTTATCCATGTGGGCAACCTTAGCTTTAGAGTCCATCAACTGCCCTTTCAACCCGTTCACTTCAGCTTGTAGCTAAGCCTTCTAGTTTTTTGGCTGCCCTATAATGACCAGCAAGGTCATTTTCGTACCTTTGTGTGCTTTTTATTATTTTTACCCCTCTTCATGGGTTCTTTATGGTCATAGTGTGGTGTCAAGATGGGTGGTATGCTTTTCGAAGTGTTCAGGTGAGTTTAGTGCAAGTTATTTTCTTTTTAGAGACTTAAGTTATAAAGGGTTGACTTTAGTCAACATTCATAGAATTGAGCATCGTATGAAAATTCTAGTAGTTTCATTAGCTCCAAAAGGTCTATGTTAGTCGAGGAGGAAGGTCAGTTCAGGTTTCGAGGCTTTCGTTTTAAGTTTGTGCAAAAAGTTATTTTGACTTGAAAGTTTGGTCAAGTTTGACTTCAATCAACGTTTTGGTTAAGTGCGTTCGGATGAAAATTATGTCAATACGGTTAATTCTAGAAACCCGAGTTTGATCTAGAATGATTTTTAGTTCAATTCTCGAAGAGCTTAGAATGATATTTTTGGCCCTTAGGCGTTTTAACATTCATTCTTGAATTGGAGCTGACCTTGGTCAACATCTTGATGGAACGGCCTCTATTGTAAATTTGTCAATTCTATTGAGTCTGAAATGCCATTTTCTATTAGATAGCATAGTCCATTTAGTTAACAGGGTCCTAATTGAACTTTGAACCCCCATAAAAAAATATTCCCTATTTCCTTAAGTTCAGCACCAGTCGATTGTTGTGCATCCTATCTTTATGCTTTGCATTCATGGGCTCCTCGCCATGATCGTGAGAGCCTAGAGAAGTTGGCTATCACAATTATGGGATCGATAGTCGCATTCACAAAAGCTTTTTGGGGTAAGCTTCATGATAGTGGAAAGTTAATGAGCTTGAGCCTCGCGATCTCTAGCTGGGATCCGCGTTCAAGAAGGTTAAATTCGGTGGAACTAGAATCTTAAAATTTTCGATCCCAACTTCTAAGTCCTATTTTAGGACTTAGTTATTTTGAGTTTTTGAGAACCTTTCTCCACTAAATTCGATAAAATTTGCACCAGTGGGTCAAAAGTTCTCGTGGGAATGTTCTGGTGACATTTATTCTCCTAAATTTCTTGTAGGTCTTACGTTATTTAGTTGATTTTTTTCATTTTTGACCCTTTAGGGCTATAAATTTTGTGGGTCGATTTAGGCCTTTCTAGTGCTTGGAATGTGCCCATTTTTGAGGCACAAGTTCCTTGAGGTATTTGGAACCTTATGAGGAGTTGTTTCATCCATTTCTTCTACGGGTCCCAATGTCAAATTTTGTCCCTTTTCCTATTTCGAATTTAGTTATAGAAATATGAGTATCATTAGCCCTTCTTCAATAATTCTGTAGAGTGGCAACGTTTAGAGGGTGATTCAGGAAGGTAAAGCTCTGGTATAGCATCTTACGTGTTGTTTGGGCTTTGAGGTAGGCTACGATATTTCTCCTTTAGACTTAGCTTGATTGATTTTATATAATTTGAGTAGTTTCATATGATTAGGTTGTGAGTTGATTGAATTTTAGCAAAGTTAAATTTGTGAGATTAATTGATAGCATGATAGTGAGGATTAATGAAATTTTAGATCAAAGTCTTAGTTTAGAAAATCCTTGATGATTGTGCCATAGAATATTATTAGAAATGACTTTTAGGTGATGTAAACTTAGGCCAATATGTGTGTCGGATTGCGAGATTGTTGTTGATAATTATGCATTTTAGATTGTTAAATATTAAATTTTGGTAAAACTCTCCCATTTTCAAAAATTTATGGTATTGTTGAAAATTCTATCTTGAATGTGTAATTTAGGTGAAACTGTAATACCATGCATGTTGATAGGCCTGAAAACTGAAAGTTAGAAAATTTTGGGATTGACAGACTTCACGAGCCAACTTACCACCCATGGACGAGACCATAGGTCGTAGAAAGGCTTCATGGTTGGAGCCCAAAAATATGAAAAAGTTTTGAGTTTCTAGAAATCATTACAGGAGAAATGGAGAAACAGGACGGGTCGTGAATGGATCCACGGACCGTGGACTAGACCGTGCAAGGGATCTTTGAGGAATGAAAATTTTCTAATTCTAGAAGCTACTCTACGAGGGCTTTTATGATGCATAAAAGGAACTACGGACCGATGAGGGGTTTCGTGGTTTCAAAATGCAATTTCCAGTAGCTGAACTTTTGTGACACAGGTTCCACGAGGGCTAACCATGACTCGTAAATGACTTTACGGCCCACACATGGATGACCGTAGACAACTTTGATAGATTTTAAATGAAGGAATTTTTGGTCATTTCCGATTCGATTAACTCCTAAACTATGCCAATTTTTATCTCCTAACTAACTTAACCGACTCAAACCCCTATAAATATCCTAGCTAACTTAACTGACTCAAACCCCTATAAATCCTATTCCTAATTCATTCTATCTCATTCACTCTCATAATTCTCTCAAAATGTCTCTCTCTAAGCAAGGCCTCCATTGAATCTAGGGTTCTAGATTTGGGTCAAGGATTTCAAGGTTATTTCACTCTAATTTCTAAAGTTTTTCAATTGAGGTATGTAGAGTTTTATTTATGGGTTAGTTTCATATATGGAGCCCAATCCAAAACTTTTTTTTCTCAATGTTTCATGGTGATTTCTTATGGATTTTTATGATATGATTCCAAATGCTTGGACTATGATTATTCTATGATTATGACAGATACTTATGCATGAATTATGAAGAATTACATAATTTCTATGATTTTCAAAGTGGAAGTATATGATTCAAGTCTATAATGATTAAGGTTTGTTGAATAATGTGGGTTCCTTTACTAATGATTCAAATTCATTTCAATTGCATAATTCCTCTTTGAATTTCATTAAATTGCATGGTGTTAACTCAATTGCTCATGAATGTAACGACCTAGCTCAACACTATGAAATATTGTCCGCTCTTGGGCCTAGCCTATCATGGATTTGTCCCTTTGGGCTCACCTCAAAAGGCGCCTCACAACATTAGGTCCAATTCTTCACTTAAATAGCCCAGAACTCTCCCTCTCTTTTCCAATGTGGGATTTGCCTAAGTGAGCCAAACATTATGTATCGTCGTCCCTACACTCACCCCCTATAGGGACTTAGCGTCCTTGCTAAGGTTTTCCCCACCACCGTACTAGTCAAGAGTCGGCTTTGGTACCACCTGTAATGACCTGACCTAACACTGTGAAGTATTATCCGCTCTTGGGCCTAGACCGTCACGGATTTGTCCCTTTGGGCTCACCCCAAAAGGTGCCTCATACTATTAATTTCAATTCTTCACTTAAATAGCCAAGAACTCTCTCTCTTTTTCGATATGGGTCTTGTCTAAGTGAGTCAGGCATTACATATCACTGTCCCTACACTGGGCGCCTTTTAGGGTGAGCCCAAAGGGATAAATCCGTGATGGGCTAGTCCCAAGAGCGGATAACACTTCACAGTGTTGGGCCAGGTTGTTACAATGAACCCACACATAACCCTAGTTTCCTATGATAAAGCTATGATTTTCATTAACTATGATTCTAAGTATGAAAAACATGTTTTAATTATGATGATGATGATTTATGATGATGATGATATGATGATGAGGGCGATGAAGATCCTAATATCTATATAATAATGATGATAAGACAGGGAGTATACCCACACAATATGAAAGGTTATGTTGATGGACTATTCCTATTGCATGAGATATTTTCATGAAGTTATAATGAATATTTTACAAGCTATGAAAGTATGATTTTGATAAAGTATGAATTATGTTGAAAGCTATGTATATGCATGATTTATGTGTTCCCACATATAGATGGTAGGATTATGAAGGTCCGATGATTTTTCTTCTCATGGTTTTAGACATGCATCGATCATTCATATTGTGCCCTTACTTTATTGATTATATTATGCATATTGATATTATGTTGTGATGTTCCTTGATGCATCAAGTACCGACATACTTAGTGCATTTCAAGTACTAACGCATACTTATTTGCATACATGATCTAACCATGTAGGGATGGGCAACGATGATACTACTCCTTTATTTTGTAGCTAGATTTGGATCTGGAACTTGAAGATTTGTTGGTGAGTTCTCATGCTTTAAGGACAAGCCTAGTTCATGTTATGCTTTGAGACTATAATATTTCATTGTTATTTTATCTTGAGGGTGTCGCTAGTAGCATGTTCCAGTCCCTGCTAAGATCTTATGATGTAGATGCATGATTTGGACATTTTGATGTTGTAATTCCCCTAGGAGAAACTATGACTTTTATATGATATGTTCCAGTTGTTACTTCTTATGTTTTGCTTACTTTATGATATGAATGCTTATGATATGAACATGAGGGTTGGATGCTACACCTTAGGGTGTCACATTTGTCGTGTCATAGCTAGGCCCTAGGTTCGGTCATGACAAAAATAGTGTTAGAGACAAGGTTTGAAACCATCAAAAGGAGTCCAACATACCGCGTCTAGTAGAGTCTGGTTCATAGGTGCGAAGCGTGTAATATCTATGAGCGAGAGGCTATGAGATATTTAGGAAATCTTTACTTCTTTTTTGATATATGTCATGCCTTCAAGACTTTCATTCCCTAACGTTTGTCCTTTGATGTTTTTAGAAAATGCCTACATGATGTGATCCATTGCCTAAGGGACTCGACATTAATAAAGACCAAGGTCCTCCGGCTCCTCAAGTTCCTCAGGGCTCTCAAGTGGACTAAGTTACTAACGATGAGTTTAGGGCCCCTATTAAGATGTTGCCTCAAGCCATTGCTTCTCCAAAGACTCCTACTCTGGCTTCAAGGATAAGAGATTTTGCTAGGATGAATCCCTCGGAGTGGAGTTTCATGGTTCCAAGGTGGACGAGGATCCACAAGAGTTCATTGATGAAGTCTACAAAGTGGTGGATATTATGGGATTATATTCCGAGGAGAAGATCAAATTGGTGGCTTATCAACTTAAGGGAGTTGCTCAAATTTGATTCACATAAAGGAAATCCAAGAGACTTGAAGAAGGATCTATTCATTGGGAGATGATTAAGGCCGCTTTCCTCAACCATATTTTCCCACTTTAACTAAGGGAAGCTAATGTTATAGAGTTCATGAATTTGAGGCAAGGTGGTATAAGTGTGAGGGGGTATGCCCTCAAGTTCTCCTTCTTTAATGGTCGACTCTACGGCTCGCATGGACCGAATAAGGTGTGTACGAATTGGTGAAGATAGAGTGTAAGGCCATGATGCTCATTAAAGAGATGGATATTTCATGACTCATGACCAATCCCGACAAGTGGAGAGTGAGAAACTTCAAAATATAAGGATAATGGAGTAAAAAAGGGCTTGTTTTGATGGGTGGATATTCACAGGCTAAGTCTGGTGGTGGCTGTTTCCAACAAGGCTAAGGGTCATCTAAAGGTGCTCTTCCAAGGTGGAGGTTTGACAAAGATAGGGTACCCAACCCCAAGACTTAAGGTGATGTCATGAAAGGTGGTGTTATTCCTCCCTGATGTCTAAGTGTAGGAGAAACCATGTTGGTAAATGTTTGAGAGGTACCAATGCTTGTTTTGATTGTGAAAAGATGGGGCACAAGATACACGAATTTCCTCATGTTGTTACTAAAGGGAAAGAAGGGTGTCCGCAAGGTCATATGGTTCAAAGAGGGCAAGTGCAACAAGGTGCCCAAGCTCAAGGTAGTGGTCCCCGCGGTAATCGATTCTATGCTTTTCATACTAGGCAAGAGGTTGACGAGTCTCCTGATGTGGTTACCGGTATGTTAAGAATCATTTGATCATGATGTGTATGTTTTACTTGACTCCAATGCTAATATGTCCTTTGCCATAAAATTTGATGTGTATCCTGAAGTCTTGCTAGAATCTTATTCGGTTTATACTCTGATTGTTGAGTCAATCCTAGTCAAGAAAGTCTATAGAAATTGTCCCATGTTGGTCTTGCATAAAATCTTCTCATGTGATCTTGTTAAACTTGATATCACCAATTTTGATGCGATTCTTGGTATGGATTGGGTGTATGCATCAATGCTTCTATTTATTGTAGAATCTGTAGGTTCACATTTCGAGTTCCTAATGTACATATCCTTGAATGAAGGGGAATATATTTGGTGTTTAAAGGAAAGTTTTTCTCTTACATGAAAGATGTGAAAAATGATTTTCAAAGGTTGCATATATCATGTTGTCCAAGTCATGGATGTTGAGTCCAATGTTCCTACTCTTGATTTGGTTCCTATAGTTAATGAGTTTCTCGATGAATTGCTTGATATTCCTCTCCTATGGAAAATTGACTATGGCATTGATCTTTTACTTGACGTTCAACCTATTTCCATACCTCCATATCGAATGGCCCCGGTGGAGTTGAAAGAATTGAACAATTAAGGGACTTACTTGACAAAGAATTCATAAGGCCTAGTGTGTCTCCATGGGATGCTCCCGTATTGCTTGTAATGTAGAAGGATGGTTCACTTTGGTTGTGTGTAGATTATCGGCAATTAAACAAAGTGACTATAAAAAGCAACTACCCACTTTCGATGATTGATGACCTATTTGATCAATTGCAAGGTGCAAGCTACTTCTCTAAGATTGATTTCAGTCCGAATATTATCAATTGAGGGTGAAGGAGGAAGACATTCTAAACACAGTGTTTAGAACCCGGTATAGTCATTTTGGATTCTTGATTATGTCATTTGGACTAACAAATGCCCCTGCTGCTTTCATAGATTTGATAAATAGGATCTTCAAGCCGTATTTAAATATGTATGTAGTTGTGTTCATAGACGATATATTGTTCTACTCACTGGATGCAAAGGAGCATGAGGATCATTTGAGGATTATATTGCAAACACTAAGAGATAGGCAATGTTTTGCCAATTTTAGCAAGTGTGAGTCTTTACTGAGAGAGGTGGCTTTTCTTGGCCACATTATTTCGGGTGATGGTAATAGAGTAGATCCAAAGAAGACAGAGGCAGTGAAGAATTAGCCTAGATTATTCTCCATTTAATATTAGGAGTTTTTTTTTGGGTTTGGCCAGGTATTATCAGAGATTTGTGGAATGGTTTTCTTCTATTGCCTCTCCTTTGACTAAGTTTACCCAAAAGAAAATGAAATTTCAATGGTCCAAAGTATGTGAGAAAAGTTTCCAAATATTGAAGGATTGTCTTATGTTGGCTTCTATTTTGACATTGCCCGAAGGTTCAGATGGTTTCGTTGTGTATTATGATGCCTCACATATAGGCTTGGGTTATGTCTTGATGCAATAAGGAAAGATCATTGCCTATGCCTCAAGGCAATTGAAAGTACATGAAATGAATTATCCATCTCATGATTTAGAATTATTGGTCATTGTATTTGCATTAAAGATTTGACGACATTATCTCTATGGGGTGCATGTTGATATAATTACTGATCACAAGAGTTTGCAATATATGTTTAACCAATGGGATTTGAACCTAACACAAAGGAGGTGGTCAGAGCGTTTAAAGGATTATAACATGAATATGATGTATCACCCATACATAGTAAATATTGTGGTCAATGCATTTAGTAGAAGGTATATGGATAACATTGTCCATGTTGAGAATAGAAAGAAAAACTTAGCTAAAGAAGTACACCGTTTGGCTCATTTGGGTGTGAGGTTGAATGGCTTGAATGATGGTGGTGTATTAGTACAAAATAGGGCGGGATCATCTTTGATAGTGGAAGTTAAAGCAAAAAAGACACAGATCTTACTGTGGTTGAATTTAAGAAGTTGGTGGTTGATAAAAAGGTTGAGGTCTTCTCACAGGGGGAGATGGAGTGATGGCCTAAGGGTGGTTGTGTGACCCTAATGTAGATGGCCTAAGGGAAAAAATCTTGATAAGGCTTATAATTCTAAGTACTATATTCATCTGGAATCTACCAAAATAGATAAAGATTTGAGAGAGGTGTATTGGTGGAATGGTATGAAGAAAAATATAGCAAAATGTGTCATAGGGTATGAACATTGCCAACAAGTGCAGGTGGAACACCAAAGATTGGGTGGTTTGGCCCAAGATGTTGAGATGCCTACTTAGAAATGGGAGAAGGTGAATATGGACTTCATCACAGGTTTGCCAAGCACTATGAGGCAATTTGACTTAATATGTGTGGTTGTTCATACAATGACAAAAATAACCCACTTCTTACTGGTGAAGACTTCCTATGGTGCTGAGGACTATGCTAAGGTCTACATCCAAGCATTGATAAGGTTGCATGGGGTACCATTGTCCATCATATCAGATAGAAGATGCTCAATTTGCTTCTCATGTTAGGAGGTATTTCCTAAAGGGCCTTGGTACAAAGGTAAAGCTAGGTACCACATTTCATCCTCAAATGGATGGACAAACCAAAATGGCAATCCAAATATTGGAAGATATGTTGATAGCATGTGTGCTTGATTTCAAAGGTGGTTGGGATGATAACTTACCCCTTATTGAATTTTCTTATGACAATAGTTATCACTCAGGTATTGAGATGGTGTTGTTTGAAGCATTGTATGGTAGGCGGTATAGGTCTCCGGTGGGATGGTCTGAAGTTAGAGAGATGTCCTTGATTGGACTGGAATTAGTACTTGATACTATGGAGAAAGTGAAGGTCATAAGGGAATGGTTAAAGGCTGCACAAAGTTATCAAAGATCATATGTCGATGTTAATAGAAGAGATCTAGAGTTTATGAAAGTGATTGGGTGTATTTAAATATTTCACCTATGAAAGGATTAATGCATTCTGGAAAAAAAGTGAAAATTGAATCCTAAATATGTGGAACCTTACCAGATTGTGAAAAGAATTGGGAAGGTAGCTTATGAATTAGATGTACCTATGGAGTTAGATATGGTTCATCCAGTGTTTTATGTGTCCATGTTGAAAAAATACATGGGTGATCCTAATTCTATTGTTCCATTGAAGGATGTGACTGTTGAGGACGATTTGACCTATGAAGAAGTACCAGTTGAGATTTTAGACTGGCAAGTGAAGAGAATGAGGAATAAGGAAATTGCATCCTTCAAAGTGTTGTGGCGAAACCAAAAAATTGAGAGCGTTACTTGGGAAGCCGAGGCGGACATGATGAAATAATATCCTTACCTCTTTCCTTCTTATCAATCCCAAGGTGTATAAATCTGATCTATTCTTTCAAATTGTCACATACACATGTTTCCTTGTCATATTGCATGCATGCATGATCATAAGACTATTTTTGAATGATAGTTGTTGCATAAGTTTGGCGAATTTATGAAAATGATGTTTATGTTGAATTTTTGCATTCAGGATGGGTAATGGCTATGTTTCTATTCTAGTCAAGCTTTCTTCTGTCTCATTCTAGGATAAATGATCCCAGGGGAGTTTATTGTAACACTCTGCATGTTGATAGGCCTGGAAACTGGAAGTTAGGAAATTTTGGGAATGGCAGACTTCACAAGCCAACCTACAACTCGTGGGGTAGACCATGGGTCGTAGAAAGGCTTTGTGGTTGGAGCCCAGAAAGATGGAAAATATTTTGAGTTTCTAGAAATAATTGCATAAGCAACAAGATGGGTTGTGAATAGATCCATGACCCATACTAGATCGTGAAAGGGACCTCTTAGGAATGAACCCACAGATCAAGACAGTGTATTGGTGGACTGGGTGCAAGAAAAATGAGTGATGCCTTATCTATGAACTAAAAAGAGAAATTAGGTGAAAATACAAAACAAAAAGTTGAAAAGTGAGAAGAAAGCACCCATAAGAGCTTGAAATAGGAGAAAGGGAGAGTAGAATGAAAAGTAACAGTGTTGGTAGGGCAAAAGTGTAGAAAATGCAGTGTCAAGGAGCGCCTTTAGTCACTATGTTACCAAAACATCATACCAAAGCCCCCTGAGCCTAAGTTACAAGCCAGTAAAGTCCTAAAATGATCCTAGTCTAAGTAGTCAAAGGTCTTAGTCATGAGTGTAGGGGCAAGCATATGGTATTGAGCATGATATTTGACTGTCTTTTGTGAGAGTGAGTGATTTTTCATAGTCCCAAGATTATACATTAAAACATCATTGTGAGTGAGATATGAGACTTCTTTCTATGAGGGCACTTGTATTGCATTGTTAACATTAGACTTATTAGGTGATTGTGGCTTGTTGATGGTTACCTCACTTGTCATAGTTGCATTGTCACATGCATTGATCTGTGTTGATTTGCTGGATAGCTATCTGATTGTGTTTTGAAAGTGGTGTTGGTATTTGTGCTTAAGTTTGATGTGATGTATACCATTAGATTGAGGTATGTGTGTTACTGTGCTGCTTATATAGATTGAGTCTGTCGCTTGAGGACAAGAAACAATTTTAAGTTGAGGGGTGTTCATGTGTTATCAATATACAATAGTTTTGATGTTTAAAACTTGAAATTTTGTGTGTTCTCAAAGCGATGTTAGTAGGTTTGATGTATTTTTATGTTTGTTTTGCAGGATTTTAGGGTTGGGACTTTTCTGGGGCAAAGTGTGCAGAATTTACTGAAAGTGATGATCTGTGAGATTCTTTACAGGCTGTAGAGTATTCTACGAGCCGTAAAGGTGGTTTCATGTGCAATTCTAGTGAAGGGTGTATTTTGGAAGTTGAGTCTCCGAACATGAAGATGAACTGTAGAAGACTTTACGAGCCGTAGAGTAAGTATCGTACCTAAGGATCAGAAGGTAGGGACATGCTAAAATTCCATTAGACGAAACCTCTTACAGGCCGTAGAACCTCATACGGGTCGTAGAGGGGTGTCATTGAGGACAAGTCCAGAATTGAAGTGACAGTTCACAAAAGCCCAATCAGGAGCCGTAAAATGTTATACAACCCGTAGAGTACCTCGTAGAGCCTGCTGACCCACATGTCCTAATTCGTTTTAATTTTGTATTTTGAACACTAAAAATAGACTTTTTAGGTTATTTTTCATAGGGAACGGAGAGGGAACAGAAGAAAAACATTAGAGAGTTAGAGAAACACTTATAAAATTTTACTTTCATCTTTGAATTTTAATCATATGATTCTCATTGAAGAGTTGAATTTCTTATGCTTAATTCATTTATAAGTCTTGCAATGACACTAATCATGAGTAGCTAAATTCACAACTAGGGTTGTGGGAACCATGAAGAACTAACAAGGTGAAAGTGAATAATTCGTAATTCTTGAAAAGTGTGCATGCATATATTAATTAATTCTCTTTGTTTGAATGCTTTCTTATGATGGACATTAAAACCCGCCTAGTGTTACTGACTAGATCAAGGTATAATGAATAGAAAAAGTTATTAATTAACAATATTTGATCGATGTTTCTCGTCCAATCAACCGAACTGGGCCAAGGAGAGGTTGTACTGGGACAACAGGTAAGAGTTAGTAATGTCACATTGCAAGGATCGACCAAATCACGTAGTGAAATTTGCATCTCGCCTAGGCCAAAGGATTTGGTGAACTTAACTTACCGTTCTACGTGCTACACAACTAGAAAGTAATTCAACTATTGGTAATAATGAGTTGGGGAATTATGGGAAACACAATACCCTAGATCCTCTTCATATTGGTCAAACACTTGTCTTAGCATAGCATTACTTTTAATAGTTATTGTAAACCCCCCCCCCCCCCCCCCCCGTTTTGGAGATAAGTTGGTTAATCTACCCAAATTGGAATTGAATTCTTCTAAGTCTACCATATTCCCTGGAGGATTCGACCCTAACCTTGGTTAGGTCATATATCTTGACAACAACCACTTTATCCTGAAAAAAGGAGGTGTAACTTGGGCGACATCAACTATACATTATGGGTCCTATGGAGGTAGCAATAAGATCCGTCGTTTCCAGGGATATTTCACTAGGCGTCAGTCACATTGTAGAGGTTCTCATGGAATGGGTTATTCGTAGTAGTTCCCACATGGCTGGCTAATTCAGGCAGCTTTATAGATTATCGATGGTTGAGTAATGGGTACTAGTGGTCAGAGTAGCTAAACTCCAGTTCAGACATATAGGTATTTATGTTGTGGTGGCCTCGTAAGCCCACTTGGGTCATCTTAAGGAATGACCTTTCCATGTTACACCTTTAGATTTCTTTAGGCATATGCAATGACTTTTTTATGTTGTACCAATACACACCTCCAAATCAACATGTGAGGCATAATAATAGACAACAAACCTATTCGAACCTTTCCCAATGTCAAGATAAAGGTTGATATAAGTCGATCCTTTAAAGTTTGGAACCTTCTTTCACACTCATCCGACCATTGGAACTTAACTTTCTTTTGGGTCAATTTAGTCAAAGGCGATGCAATGGAAAAGAATATTTCAACAAACATTCTATAATATTCGTCTGGCCCGAAAAGCTCCTAATGTACGAAAGAGATAATGGTCTAGGCCAATTCTTCACCGCTTCTATCTTCTTTGGGTAAACTATGATACCATCGCCGAACACAATGTAGCCAAGGAATGCTACCTTACCTTTCTCAACCAAAATTCACTTGCTAAATTTGGAAAAGAGTTACGTATGTCTCTAGATTTGCAACATATCTCTTAAAAGATCAATATGCTCTTCTTCACTATGGAAATACACAAATGTGCCATCTATGAATATCGCTACAAACATGTCTAGATACTATTTGGAAACCTGATTCATCAAATCCATGAAGATAGTGGATTTCATTTCTAAAACGACTAAGAACTTGAAATGACTTTACCTTGTCTGAAAAGACATCTAGTGAATATCACTATCTCGCCCTTAGTTGGTGATACCCAGATCAAAGATCAATTTCGGAAAAGTAACTTACCCCTTGCAATTGGTCAAACAAATCATCTATCCTCATAATTGAATACTTGTTCTTTATGGTAACATTGTTCAATTGTCCGTAGTCTATACACATTCAAAGTGACCCATCCTTCTTTTTCACAAACAACACAGGAGCACCATATGGCGTCATGGTTGGCCTTATGAAGCCTTCATCAAGAAAATCTCTCAATCAGTCCTTTAACTCCATCAAATCCACAAGGGCTATACAATAAGGAGGTATTGATATGGGTTGAGTGTCTAGTAAAACATTGATACAAAAGTTAATTTTACTTTTCGGAGGGGATACCGAGCAAGCCATCAGTAAAGACAACTGGGAACTCATTAACAATAGGGATCGACTCAAGAATGACAACTTTAGAATCTACGTCCCTAACCCGTATAAGATGGTTTATACAACCTTTAGAGATCATTTTGGGGCCTTTAGACATGAAATAAACTTTCCATTAAGCACGGAATTTATATCCTCCCACTGAAGAATAGGCTCGTTACGAAATTTTAACTTGACCCTACGGGTTCTACAATAAATAGGTGCATAATAAGCATGAAGTCAATCCATACCAAGAATAATGTTAAAATCAATCATAACAAGCCCAATAAGATTACAAGGAATGACTTTATACAAGACCTTTATGGGAATATTTCTATAGACTTTCTTGGCTAAAATTGACTCAATAACCTGAGTAGAGACTAAAAAAGGCTTTAACAAAATTTTGAGGGATACATCAAATCGTATAGCAAGGTAAGGAGTAACCAAAGACAAGTGTGCACTCGAATCAAGAAAAGCATACACATCAAAGTGAAATACCCATAACAAGATTAGCAGACTCCTCAACATCTTCTCTAGCATGAAGTGCATAAAATTGGTTAGTGTGTTGTCCATCCCTTGTTAGGCTTTTCCACCTAGAGTAGCTTGACTTTAAGGCTTATCAACGCTGCTTCTACAATCCTTAGCATAATGATTCGGCTTCCCATATCTAAAGCAAACATCAGGTTCGGCTAGACATTCCCCCTTATGAGCCTTCCCATACTTCATGCATGTTGGAGTAGATTGTGCACTCAACCCTCCTCCTTGGGCCTTAGGGTTAGACCCCTTTTCTTTGGTGAACCCTTGAGTAAGAGTAGTGGAAAAACTTTCGCTAGAGTACCTTTTCCCACCTTGACCTTTCCCATTAACGCCATTTTTGGATCTTTGGTGGGAGAATCTACCATAATCAACACGGGATTTCTTGAACCCCCTAGACATCTCTCTCAACTTCTTGTCTTCTATTTTCCCCACATACGTCATGATCATTGGGATATCTATCTCCTTGACTAATATAGTTGTGTTGCATCCTTTGAACACCAAGCATGAAACAATGGAGATGAACTTGCTCATCCTTGCACTTGGATTGGAGACCATGAAAGTTGCATACTTGGATAATTTATTGAACTTGAGGACATACTCCCTAACACTCATCCCTCCTTGATTGAGATTAATAAATTTTTTAATCTTACCTTCCCTCATCTCCTAAGGAAAAAAATGTTCAAGGAATGCATTCCTGAACTCCTCGCATACAATAGGACTAGTCCATCAACTCTTTCATCTTTCCACTGATCATACCATACCCTTGCCACACCCTTAAGTTGATGGGGTACTAATGGGGGCAACGGAACCGGGTCCGCCGGACCGGTAATTACCAGTATTGGACCGACACCAGTAAAAAAGGGTGGGGAAATTTTTTCGGAACCGGTATCGGCGGCTTCGGGAAAATCCCCCCTTACCTTACCGGTCCGGTACCAATCGGTACGGGACCGGAGCGGTAATTCGAATTTTATATTAAAAAAATATTGATCAAATATTAGTATATTACAATTTGAAGTTTAATTTTTATATGTTAAAATAAGATTATTATTTAAGTTTCAAATTGAAATTTAAAATGTTAAAGGTTAAATTAAATTTTAAAAATAGTATTAATATTCATTATATAAATTTTTTAAAATTTAAAATGAAGTTTAATTAAAGTAGTCATAAAATATAAGTATAAAAGTTTTAAATCTACAAGTCTACAACTAGATTTATAAGTAGTTATACTTATATAAAAAAATTAAAGTGTAAAATCAAATTTTTTTAACTTTCTACTTTAAAAGTTTAAATTTCTAATTTTTTAAATATATAATTAGAAAGTTTAAATTTTAAGGTTTAAATTTTGAATGTTTCTTTTTACATTTTAAACTTTAAAGTTAATAAAAACTTGAGAAATAAGGGGGCAAATATATTAAAAAAAGTCAGAACTTAAATTAAAATTTAAGTCAAGATAATAACATTAAAAAAAGAAATAAGGCGAATAGCCTATAATTTTATTATGTTATTTTAAAATTTAAATTGTATAATGTAGTGATGTATCAACCTAATTTACGTAGCCACCTTCTAGGAAGGATTCTGTTTCAACTAGGTCTTATTTATTGTAAATTTGATACAATAAAATTTATGCACTAATATCTTAAACCACTTTGAAATTCTTGCCTAAGTGTTTCTAACATTTCTAGTGTTACATTTTCTGGAATCGGCTCTTGAGCTTGTTCCTCTAGAAAATCTATGCCGTCTTCACTTGATTCCGATAAAATATTATCGATATCGGCTTCAAACTGAGAAGGCAATGTTGGACGCCCTAAATTCCTGCGCTCCGCATTTATCCAATCTCAGAATAAGACTGAAACTTCCAAGCTATCAACTGCTAGTGAATGCCTATGGTCTCCAAATTGGAATCTAGCAGCACTAAAAACGCCTTCCGAAGCCACCGACGATGCTTGAATTGCTAAGACATCACGAACCACCCGCTGAAGTCTTGAAAAAGCTTTTCAACGATTCTTCCACCATGCCAAAAGCTGTTGCTTCCCTTCTGTGTCCTTGATGCTTTCTATAGCCTGGTTAAGATATTCATCAAAATCAGTTTTTTTCGTTAGTGGTTAGTTCAAGCTGAAATTCTAACATGTCGTCAATATCATCCTCGTATCTAGAACTACATGGTTGTGGTTCTTGGTATTGTACATTTTCTACTAAATTATACTCTTCTAAATGATACAGTTTCCTAGCTTCTGTTCTAATATTACTTTTAACTACATTTAAATTATGTGGTTGATTTTATTCATCGTATTCAATTTCTAAGTTTGCATATATACTATCTACCATTTTAGATACCCCAACTTCTTTGTAAGCCGGATTAAATAAACAAGCAGTTAAATAAATCTGAGGAATCGAAAATAAGTATTTCCTAAATTTTTCTATCATTTTTTTAACAGGTTCTTTAAATTTTGGATTATTTCTAAACAAAGCAAATTTAGTACAAATAGCACAAATATTAGGCAAAATGGAACAAATCGTAGGATAATAAAGACCAGATATTTGTTTAGTGGATAACTAAAAAATTCTTAAAAATTCAACTAAATCCCTAATATCATTCCAATCATTTTCATCTAGTCGGTAAGTCATATCTGCATTATGTGCATTCTAAACCATTGTAACCGGTCTCCTATATTCATAAGCTACTTTTAGCATTTCATACAATGGATTCCACCTAGTAGCTATGGTTTTAGGAATTTTCCTAACAGGCAAATTACATTCAATGCACCGACTTTCAAATTCTTTACGCCTAGCCTTTACTTGACATTTAAAAATAAAATGGCATGCAATTTCTACTTTATTACAACCATTTTCAAATAAAGACACGCCATCTCTAACAATTAAATTGTAAATATGAGCAACATATTTTATATGAAAACCATCTTCGTAAATTGGACTAAGAACAGGTCTTAAACAATCTACAACACGTCTATTACTAGAAGCATTATCTAAAGTTACACTAATTATTTTACTAGAAATACCAAAAAACTGTAAAACATCAAGAATAGTTTGCGCAGTATAAGAATCTATTTTACGCATTTCACAACTTTTATATCCTCAAATTCTTTTCTGCATATTCCACTTTTGATCTATCCAATGGCCGGTAATTATTAAATAATCATTACCGGTTATACTACAACCCATATCATAAGTAATTGCTAGCCTACAAGTATTATATGAAAATAAACATCGAAGATACTGTATATGTCGTGCCTGATAATCAAAAACAACTTTTTTTAATTGTATTTCTAGAAAAACCATTAAAAGATGGGTTATAACTAATTTGAATATAATAGATAAAACCAGGATTTTCGGCAAAACTAAAAGGCAAAGCAGTAACAACAATCATTTTGGCAAGCTCGTCTAAGTCACATTGTCTATTATAAGGGTGATGTATACTAGGACTGGAAATATTAGTAGAGTGTAATTGTGATTGCACCATATTTGAACCTCCCACCGATTCTTTGAGAAAGGGAGTTCCATATTTTTGGCATCTGCAATGGCTTGGGCATGTAAAAATTCTAATTTACAACAATGCATTAAGTGATTTTTCAAATGACTCGTCCCACCTCCCTTTCCCGAAGTTTTATGGTTTAAAACATGCTTACATTTATTACAAAATTTTGTTTTATCTTCATTTTGTGTTAAGAATTGCCAAACAACAGATTTTTTAACACGTTTCATCTTAGGCCTATTAGATGACGAAGGTTGTACGATGGGAGCGGGAGCGGGAGGGGCGGAGCGGGAGCGGGAGCGGGAGGGGGCGGGGAGTAGTAGCAGTATATGGGGGTTGAGTTTCATCTTCATCAAAAATATCGTCATCCTCATTAATTTCAAAAATATCTTCTGGTAAATCATCATTAAAGAAAAATCTACGTTCAAGAAATTCGTATTCTAATTTCGTATTAGAATCAATATAAAACAAGTGTCGTCTACATGTGTAAAATCTTTGCTATTAAATCTAAGTGGTGGTTGTCTTGTAGATTTAGACGAACTGCCTCCGGATTTTTCACCGGTTAAAACTTTCGTTATTCCACAAAAAAAACTACTTTTTCCCTTTCCTTTTCCACCGAAATCCATGTTACATTAAATTAAACAAGTAAAGATTATATGCAAACATTCAAGTTATGAAATATGAACTTATAATTTATGAATATAAAAAAAATTAATTCAAGTAGACAAGTAATCAAATAACTAATTATAAGAACAAATAAGTTGGAACAAAGGTACCAAACGTCTGTGTAAAAACAAACGTAGAAGCCGAAATTGATGAAAGTTGAAGCTTGAATAAGCTCCAAATTGATCCACCAAAATTTGCTCCAAATTGCAATTAACATACCAAACTAAATAATAATTAATATTGTTAGAATAATTGAGAGAGTAAATAATTAATATATAATAAATTTGAGAGTAGTATGTATAATATAATTATAAATTTGTAATAGTGGAGAAAATTGAGATTGAGTGAGTTAAGAATATTGAGAGAATTTTAAGATGATTGAGAGAATTGGATTGAAAAAATATGAAAGATTTAGGGATATTTATAGTTGAGAAATTATTGAATTTTGGAAAAAGAATTAATTAAAAACCAACGGCTAAAAACGGATAGGTTACCGTTGGTGGGCCCCACCCCAATGGTAACCTTTTTAAATTTTTTTTAATACCGATCTGGTACTGATTCGGAACTGGTAAATCAGAACCAGTATTAACCGTGAAAAAAATTCCCTACCTACCCGGTACCCTCTCCCGGTACCCCCACACCGGTAGGAACCGGTAGGGCACCAGATCTGGTAATGAACTGGTACGGAACCGGTAGGTACCGGTTCCGATGCCACCTTTAGAGGGTACTAGCTCAACCTTCTCATTCGGAGACACTTTCTTGATAGACACCACCTTATAGACTTTATCAATGAACACTTGTGGATCTTCATCCACCTTAGAACCATGAAGTTCAGATTGGTTCATCCTCATAAAATCTCAGACTCTATTGGATGGTGTTCCCATTTTGGAAGTTCTCCGCCATGGTTGAATTGAGATGTAACCAATTGTTCTAGCATTCTTTTGGTGGCATTTCAGAATTCTGCATTGGCAATCGGATCATCTTACGGAGTTTGAGGGATCAGAGAAGCTCGGTCCTCATTAGCATGGACTCTTCTTTGTAAAGGTGCTCGACGTGAAAGCATTTTTTGAAAATCGCAAGGAACAAGTGTTAGATAAAAGAATCTTAAGACAAATTCTAAGGCACGACGTAGATCATGAATGGAGTGAAAATTTTCTAAAAGTCTCATAACCTTCTGTTCATAGCTATGAGTCCTATTTATAAATGTGGCACGCTTCATAACCATGAAAAAAGACACTACTTGACATAGCATGTTAGATTCCTTTGGATACATCAAACCTTATGCTTGGATACCAAGTTTGTCATGACCCCTACTCTAGGCCCTTAGTGTAATATGATGATTAAAATCCCAAGGAACACCAACAAATCCATCTTACATATCATACATGAGCATTGGCATGATATGTAAAATGTTGACCTATCATTCCATAGGCTAAGAGTGAACAGAAGCAAGACTCATAAGCAAAATGGTCACATCATAAAGTAAGACAATATATACTCCAACACATCGCTTATGGTCCAACAATGCCTCTACATAGACTATGGGCGGGGGTTAAGACATCCCTTTATGTCACCCTCATTGAAAAGTAAATGCCTCAACATGAAAGTAATAAGCATCAACAAAATCATATCTTAATGGGAAAAAACCTAAAGCATGAGGGCTTACCAATCGGGTGTTTTTCCAACAATCCAACTAACACGGGGAAAACGAGAAGAGTCCAACCCTAAATTTTGTATAATGTGGCAAAAGATATGTATTATTATATGTGTGAAGTAAAACATGATCATAAGAAGAGTGATAAAAAAATTAAATCATAGTAAGCATTAAAGTAACATAATTATTTTGTGAGAGATTACTATAACCAATAATATGACCATGAAGCTACTATATGGAATTCCAATTTTAACCTTATACTGGAAAAAAAAGAGAGACTACTTGCCAAGGTAGACTCCTTGATGTTACCTTTACTCCTCAATCTATTTGTGGACCCACTAGTTATGCCTATAAGACAACCTATGGTGGTACATAGTTTTAGGTAAGAGGTTGTTATTAGGTTCCCATGGGTGGATACTCTTAACGTCTACCAGACCTCACCTCACCTCAAACCTTCTCGGTGCTAAGTCAAATTCCATAAAATATTCAAAGCAATAATAAGTGCTACTTTGGTCGGACGGCCAGTGGCACTTTCGTAAATTATACATCGTAATTGGGTCTTTCCTAAAGGGAAGTTGTAAGGGCAATCTTGTAATTACGCCTTATTTTCTGCCCATTTTGTTAGTCCTTTCTTTCTTCCTTCAAAAGGTTTCACGTCCCCTGGTTCCCCGCCTTCCGCTTCTTCGTTAATCGTAAATCCGTCGGAGAAGAGCTTCAATCCATCCTTCTTCCCACCTTAGACCTTTCGCAGGTAAGTACATCTCTGCTCTTCGTCTGAATTTCTGTCTCCATTCCGTGATGGCGTCCCTCGGGATGATAGTTCCTTTTCTTCGCTTTGGGTGTTAATGTGTGCTTTGGTATTTTTGCTCTACAATGTTTCATTTTTAACAGAGATTTTTCCATGCATGCCCATACTTCCGTTAGGGCAAAGTTTTTGGGCTGCATTAATAGGTGGTAATCGTTTGATTCTATGCCAAAAATTTAGCATACATGTCGGATGTTGGCCCTTCCACAGTTCCGTAAAGGTTCATTCCTTTAGGATTTACTTGCATTGGCTTCTCTTAATGTTGCATATTGCTTCCTTTGTGTGTAGTTTGGGTCTTTTGGCCCTGAATTCGGGGTGCAAGTTTTTCTATAGAGTGGAAAAAAAAGGGATTTCATGGAGGGTGGTTGCCCTCTCTGATTGGCCTCTGATTTCTCCGTCAGACCAAACCAACAACCCTCCTTGTCAAATTTCCAGGAAAAGAAAAACCAAATGTTACTTCCTTCCTTCCATTTTTGGCTGGGTTTTGAAAAAGGTTCACAAATTGCTGTACAAAGGATGGAAAGAGGCAGTGATGATTCTGGGCTAAAATTAGGGCGATGGAGAAAACCCGATTCGTATCTTGGCGGGGCAAAATCTGAATCATGCAAAAACGATTCATTTTTGCAGCCATGGCGTTATCGTCTTCCTTTCCCCTTTGCCCCCATTTTATACATTCTCTCCTCTTCGTCTGAATTTCTGTCTCCATTCCGTGATGGCGCACCTCGGGATGATAGTTCCTTCTCTTCGCTTTGGGTCTTAATGTGTGGTTTGGTATTTTTACTCTACAATGTTTCATTTTTAACAGAGATTTTCCCATGCAGGCCCATACTTCCGTCAGGGCAAAGTTTTGGGGCTGCATTAATAGGTGGTAATCGTTTGATTCTATGCCAAAAATTTAGCATACATGTCGGCTGTTGGCCCTTCCACAGTTCCGTCAAGAGTCATTCCTTTATGATTTATTTGCATTTGCTTACTCTTATTGTTGCATATTGCTTCCTTTGTGTGTACTTTGGGTCTTTTGGCCCTGAATTCGGGGTGCAAGTTTTTCCATAGAGTGGAAAAAAAAGGGATTTCATGGAGGGTGGTTGCCCTCTCTGATTGGCCTCTGATTTCTCCGTCAGACCAAACCAACAACCCTCCTTGTCAAATTTCCAGGAAAAGAAAAACGAAATATTGCTTCCTTGCTTCCATTTTTGCCTGGGTTATGAAAAAGGTTCACAAATTGCTGTACAAAGGATGGAAAGAGGCAGTGATGATTCTGGGCTAAAATTAGGGCGATGGAGAAAACCCGATTAGTATCTTGGGAGGGCAAAATCCGAATCATGCAAAAATGGTTCATTTTTGCATCCATGGCGTTATCGTCTTCCTTTCCTCTTTGCCCCCATTTTATACAGATTTGAGCCTCAAATTCAATTCCAAATCAGGGGTCATTCCTTTATGAGTTATTTCGATTTGGTTCCTCTTAATTTTGCATACTGCTTCCTCTCTCTGTACTTTGGGTCGTTCTTCCCTGAATTTGGGGTGCAAGTTTTTCCCAATGCATTAGTAGCTGCTAATTCTTTGATTCCATGTGTGTGGACGACCAGTGGTACTTCCGTAAATAAAGCGTTGGACTTGGGCCTTTCCTAAAGGGAAGTTGTAAGGGCAATCTTTTAATTACACCTTATTCTCTGCTCATTTCGTTAGTCCCTTCTCTTTCTCTTCAAAAGGGTCTGCCTCCCGTGGTTCTCCACCCTCCGCTTCTTCGTTAATCGTAAATCCGCCTGAGAGGACCTTCAATCCATCCTTGTTCCTAGCTCAGACCTTTCCCAATTAAGTACATCTCGCCTCTTCCTCTGAATTGCTGCCTCCATTCCATGCTGTCGCACCTCGGGGTGATAGTTCCTTTTCTGCGCCTTGGTTCTTACTGTGTGGTTTGGGATTTTTGCTCTTCAATGTTTCATTTTTAACAGAGATTTTCGCACGCATGTCCATACTCCCATCATGGGTCATTTCTTTTGGAGTTATTTCGATTTTCCTCCTGTTATTGTTGCATATTGCTTCGTCAGTCTTTAATTTTGGTGGGTTTGCAGTGAATTCGGGGTGCTAACTTTTTTCAGTGCATTAATACGTGGTAGTCGTTTGATTCTATGCAAAAAATTTTGCCTTCATGTCTGTTGTTGGCTCTTGGACATTTCCGTAAGGAGTCATTCCTTTATGAGTTATTGGTTACTCTTAATGTTGCGTATTGCTTCCTCTGTCTGTGCTTTGGGTCGTTTTGCCCTGAATTCGGGGTGCAGGTTCTTTCAGAGAGTGAAGAATAAAATGGATTTCATGGACGGTGGTTGCGCTCTCCGATTGGCCTATGATTTCCTCGTTCGACCAAACCAACAACCCTCCTTGTGAAATTTCCATAAAAAGAAAAAACAAATATTGCTTCCTTTCTTCCATTTTTGGCTGGGTTTTGAAAACGGTTCACAAATTGCTGTACAAAGGATGGAAAGAGGCAGTGATGATTATGGGCCAAAAACAGGGCCATGGAGAAAGGCTGATTCGTATCTTGGCGGGGCAAACTCCGAATCATGCAAAAGCGGTTAATTTTGCAGCCATGGCGCTATCGTCTTCTTCTCCTCTTTGCCCCCATTTTATAAAGATCTTAGCCTCTATTTCAATTCCAGATCAGGGGTCATTCCTTGATGAGTTATTTCGATTTGGTTCCTCTTAATTTGGCATACTGCTTCCTCTGTCTGCACTTTGGGTCGTTCTGCCCTGAATTGAGTGTGCAAATTCTTTCAGAGAGTGAAGAATAAAATGGATTTTATGGACGGTGGTTGCCCTCTATGATTGGCCTATGATTTCCCCGTCAGATCAAACCAACAACCCTCCTTGTCAAATTTCCAGAAAAAGAAAAAACAAATATTGCTTTGTTGCTGCCATTTTTTGCTGGGTTTTGAAAAATGCCCACAAATTGCTGTAGAAAAGATGGAAAGAGGCCATGATGATTCAGAGCTACAATTCTGGCCCTGGAGAAAACCCGATTCGTATCTTGGCGGGGCAAAATCCGAATCACGCAAAAACGCTTCATTTTTGCAGCCATGGCACTGTCGTCTTCTTCTCCTCTTTGGCCCCATTTTATAAAGATCTGAGCCTCTATTTCAATTCCAGATCAGGGTTCATTCCTTTGTGACTTATTTCGATTTGGTTCCTCCTAATGTTGCATATTGCTTCCTCTGTCCGTACTTTCGGTCGTTTCAGCATGAATTAGGGGTGCAAGATTTTTCCAATGCATTAGTACGTGCTAATGGTTTGAGTGTAGGCCTCAAATTTAGCATTCAGGTCCGCTGTTGGTCCGTATGTTTTCCGCTTCTCGATTATTGCCTGTTTTCTTTTTTGAGTGTTGCTTCTCTCTTCCCCGGCTCGACCGCATGTTCTTCATTTCTTCCTTATTTCAACTTTCCTGTTGTCGGTCTTGCCTGTGGCTTACTGAGGGTTAAGGTTGTCCTGCTATAAATATCAAAAGTCTGGTGTTATTATACCTCCCAATTCATAGCGAGGATAATCTTAGGTTACTTCTTTGTGGAAATCCACAACCTTTATTACATTGTTTCCATGTTCCAAATAGTGTGTTTTCATTTTTTCATTTCCATATGGATGAATTTGTCTGAAACTAAAGCCTTAGACATATCTTCGATCACCCAACGCCAGTGATGCATAAAAGCTTAGTCACTGCTCTACACTTGACATCGAGCTTGAAAACTCCAAACTACTGAGGCAGTGAAGATTACCCAAACATCACCCTTTCCACCACCTGCTGAATCTTTGTAAAAACAGTGACTCACTCCTCCATTGACACATTCGCAGTCACTCCTATCAGGCGATGAAGATTGTGTACACTGCAAATGGCAAATGAAGACACTTTAAAGAAGAATCCTATCAGAGCCTTCTTCCTCAACTTACTCCTCCAAAGTATTTCCTTGCATAAAGTTTCTACGTTTCCTTAATGGTATAAAGTGCAAATTTCATAGCCCTTCCCATGTATCCTCCCTGGGCAATTCGTTTGTCATTCCGCTGACAGTACAAGCTCGCACTTGTCATTTATTGATGCTTATGAATTACCACCTAACGCACTATTGTCTTCACGTCTCCCTTGTTTCCACCGTTGCCATTTGGCTCCTTTTCACGGCGCCCTTCTGCAGGTCAGAAAAACACAGATTCCGGTCTGCGTGACTCCCAATAAAGTACGCTTGCATCCCACGTTCACCACACCGCACCTAAGTGCTTATGCTTGTTGCGGGTTGCTGCTTAGTATGTTCTTCCTATCTTCCTCTCCTCTCCCCATGTTCCGACTTTGTTCCATTTCTTCCACATTCCTCCTTCCCTTCGTAGACGCATAATAGGTTACATTAGCAATATACACCCCGAGTGCTTGCGTGTCCTTTTGAGCACTATGGCATCTCGGTAAATTAGAAAGTCCAAAGCTCTGAGTAATTACAATTGAACTACATTCTTCTTCAGCGTACAGTTGTAGAGAATAGAACATCTTTTATTGCTTCGACGAGTAATTTGATGTTGAACTAGGATTTTTAGGATGCCCAACTCTTGCTTCCTTCGTCTAAGGATAATAAATTCCAAAGTGCCTGAGATGTTGTTCTTATGGAAACCCCTAGAAGATCCTTTTATAATTTAAACTTCCATCACTGATTTCAAAGGTGCACCTTCCCTTCATAGAGCCTTCTGAATTATCAGAGATAAAAGGCACAGCTGCAGAACTTCCACTTCAATTATTGCGAAACCTCCGTGATAAAGAAATTGCAACGGTTTGTGTAATTTTGTTAGTACTCTGTCTTGTCTTTACCTGAAATCACGGTTGACAAGTTTAACAATCCTAGCTGATACTTTCGATGATGAACTTTCTTCTAGGCCTCTGTACAATGAGCATGAAAGGAGAAGTCAGAAATTTAGTGCTGCTTCCAGAACTGCCGGCCTAACAAGAATATTGTTTGAACGTCATTTCGCTGAAATTTTCGGTTTTCGCTTTACTGCAACGACTTCAGGAAACAGTAGTGAATTCCATACTTCCCTTCCCACACTCAGTGTACAAACGCATGGAAGACAGTTCATCATCCAAAGTTTTGGATGAAATTATTGAGCCTGTTAACCTTGGTTCGGTTTAACTACAAGACAGAGTACGCACCAAAGTACACAAACCTTGCCTACTCCTTCACTTCCTTCTGATTAGGCAGTTTCCAAGAGAGAGAAAATCTTATGGCAATCTCAAGCGTACTAATAATTGGTTACTTGGCCTGATCAAGCATCCTGGTAAAGATTGTCAAAACTAACAAACGCAGGTGCAAGATTCATATTACAAATAGAACTTCCGGGAGTTTCCATGGGAACAACATTTGCACCACATTGGAATTTATTATCCTAATACGATGGCCAGGGGACTCGGCAGGTATTTCTTTGCCTTCGATTTGGGCCTTATTGTGTGCTTTCGGATTTTGGTCCCTGCTTTGTTCTTTCTGAGCAGAGATTTTAGCAGGCATGTCCACATTCCCATTGTCCGTCATTCGTTCATGGGTTATTTTAATTTTGTTCCTGTCAGTGTTGCCTATCGCTTCCTCTGTCTGCACTCTGAAGTGGTTTGCCCTGAATTGTGGATGCAACATTTTCTTGATGTATTAACGGGCGGTAATTTCTGGATTCAACGCAAATAATTTGGCATGCATCTTTGCTGTTCGGACGTATGTTTTTTGCTTCTCAATTATTGCCTTTTTCCTCTTCTGCGTGTTGCTTCTGCCTTCTAAATCATTAGGACTTGAGGTTCTCTACTTTGAAGAGGACGAACATTGTTGACATATGAAGGATGATACTTCCATCAGTATATGATACTGTTCAATTATATACCGCCATGTTGGGATATGTCAAGAAATGAGGATTAGTTCAGGCCCCAAGGAATACTGAGGCCAACAGAGCTTGAAGAAAAAATTGGATTTCTTCGAGGGTCGCTGCCCTCTATGATTGGCCTATGATTTCTCCATCAGACCAAACCAACAACTCTCCTTGTCAAATTTTCAGAAAAAGGAAAAACAAATATTGCTTCCTTCGTTCCATTTTTGGCTGGGTTTTGAAAACTGTCCACAAATTGCTGTAGAGAAGATGGAAAGAGGCAGTGATGATTCTGGGCTAACATTCGGGCCATGGAGAAAACCCGATTCGTACCTTGGTGGGGCAAAAGCGGAATCATGCAACACCGGTTCATTTTTGCATCCATGGCGTTATCGTCTTCTTCTCCTCTTTGCCCCCATTTAATACAGATCTGAGCCTCTATTTGAATTCCAAAACTGATGTAAGACGGTTCATTTAAGCTCAGAAGCTGAGGTAACTGGAGAAAAATGGGGATTTCTTCCCTCCCCGGTATGTCAATGATTTCTTCTTAGCTCTTTTAGCTTGTCGTATTACTTCCTGGATATGAAATTGTTGTATAAGATTGCTTCTTTCGGGGACATAAATCCTTTTACAAGCTGAAACTATATGTAAATATGGACTTGTTGTGTGAATTCTCTAAAGGCAAAACTTCTATAAACAGAAGGCTCAAAAGAATGTGAAGGCCATCCTGCTTTGACAGGTAAGGAGATGTATTGAGGTTCTCAAGTCAAGCATGAGTGATTTCGAGGTCAGTTACAATGTCTACTACATATATTATGCTCATTCTTAGCTCAAAACATTTCTCTTTTAATAATGATAATAATTGCTTGTCCAAATCCATCTGGGTATTTGCAGTTATAGTACAAACAGGTGCTTTGGATAGCTTGACCAGAAAAATGCATCGAATATAACTTATTAGCTGATGAGAAAGTTGATATCATGACTTTAAGGAGAAACAAGATTCTCATAGCTTCTAATTTTTGAATCAATATAATTGAAAGACAATATACTAGCTACATTTCAAATCATCAGCCTCCAAAAGTCCGTGATCAATCATCAGGCATTATTTTCCAGACACAACTCCAAAAAAGGGATATCAACTCCTTACAATAGGAGTACCAAGCGCTCCACACAGACAAACCTGCAGAGGCGAAGTATCTGCACTCTTTGCAACTCCAGATTGGAAAATTCATGGTATTGACAAATATCCACTCTTTCTTTGTACATTGACATGTGCTTGAACTTGCATTCCTTATACTTTAGTGTTACTAAAGACCTGCGGCACTCCCGAATTCTCACAGCTACATGCATTTGCAGCTACAGCATGCTATTGCCTCCTCGACAGACCCATATCTCCTGCGCACAATTTAGAACCATCAAAACAAAGGTAATAAATAATTACGCTCCAAGATTATGCATGCACATACCTTAACCTTTCCCTGACGATTTCACAATTTCCCTAACTTTAAACATTTCATTCCTTTTGTCACAGGTACATCCGATTACTGTCGAAAAAGCCGCGGCTATCATCATCTGTCCTTTTAACAAAGTATAAGTGTAATAGTATATGCTATACATAAAGCTATCATGATCAGTCCTTTTGACAAAGCATAACTGTAATAGTATACGCTATACATAACAGTGATATTCCAGACAATCATTATCACCTCCATTTTTAAATCCAACTTTCCAAATTTCGGTCTTATTTGCCTTGCGACTCCGTCATAATTGTCCCATCGCCCGTGCTTCGCACGGGCACCCCCCCTTAGTTAATAATCATAAGCATAAGCATTTATATGCTTTGAAATCATAATTTAATCATAGTAAGAGTAGCTCATAAAACCTTCGATTTAATTATTGTCCTTTCACAAGTTAGAATCCATGATTAGGTGGGGAAAATCCTTTCACCCTCTTACTTTCATAAACAAGGGACTTCCATGAACTTAACATAGAGAAATCCTAAACATGAGTGAAGCCCTTTTTCATTCTTAAACATCTTCATTGAAACTAGGGTAAAACTTGTGGATCCCATATAGAACAATTTTTTAAAAAAAGGAAATTCAATGCAATTATATCAAATTATGAGGAATCATAGCCATTAAAATCATAATTCAAAAGATGCACATTAATGTTCATGAATTCTAAGTAGCTTATATGAGAAAATCTTTATAAATCATAAAGATAATGCAATTCAACAATAAATTCATGCTAAATTAAGTAAATAAGCAATGATTGAACTCAATTTATGAAATTGAAGGAGAATTTAACAAATCTGTAAGAGAGTTGTAAGTCCTAAAATAGTATTATAGAGAATTCATGTAGTAAATTATAAAATTTATGAAATTCTTATTAATTAATGCCAAAATAGATTAATCATCATAAAATAATCACGATTCATGCAATTCAATAGAAATTGAGAAGACCCAAAAAATAAACATACTTCAAATTGGGTGAGAACTAGCTCCATGGAGGAAAGGGTTCCATACATACCTTGGACAAGAAGTTAGGAGAAACTTGAACAATTCTTTGACTTTAATGAAAAATTTGGGAGAATTTCTTGAAAGTCTTCAATGGAAATTTGAGAGACTTTTTAAAGAGTGAATTTTTTCTATAACTTGTGAATTGTGAAAGAATGAGGTAAATTTTGGGGTTTATACATGAATGGGGAGGTTACTAGGCTATAATATAGGTTTAGAAAAGTCAATTGAGGGAAAATGGTCAAAAATACCTTTTTGAAAATGTAAGAAAATCATCAAAATAGAAAAAATAACCTTCTAATAAGTTTCATCGACCAAATCAATGATCTAGAGGTCCTATCGTTGAACCATTTGGTGAATCGCTCAATGAGTGCTTTAGTCGGGTCAATTCAGCGAGCTCAATCAGTGATGCGCCAAACACATTCGGCGATTCGCCGAATTGGCACTCAGCTTACCTAATTGTGTAGTCCAAAAATGCTCTAGTAACCAAAACTTTTTACTCTGAACTTAAAATGAGGCAAACATGGTGGAGTTAAAAGAAGTCTCAAAGAGCTTTAATTTTAGTATAAATTTTAGGGATACCATACTGTGTTGGAAAAATCTCAAATAATCCCGAATCTTTATCAAATTACCAAAAATCCCGGATATTTATAATTATTTGATACCATATGCAGATCTTTGATACCTACAAAATAAAACTGTAACATTTAATGCTGAACAGTTAAAAATGGTAATTAAAATTCTGCCAACTAACCAAATCCCTTCAATTAAGGATATAAGTTACAAATCAATCAATTAATACCTAAAAAACGTTTTTTGCGTTAGAATTTGAATTTAAAAAAATCAAAACTACATCACCATTACTAAACTGTGAAAAGAAAAAAAAGTCAGCCGAGTTTAAAAAAAAAAATGAATATCTCGATTTTGATACGTCACAGCGGAACATGGGAATCTGATGTAAAGTATGTTGGTTATAAAAGTGATGGGATTGTGGTATCTGAGAACACGTCATTTTTTAATCTCAAAGCCGGAATTGCGTCACTGTTGGGTATCAACGAAGAAATGAAGAGAATCGAACTTCGGTACGTTGTTGAAGGTAATGCATCTTCGATTGGTATAAAGAACGACTTGGGGGTGAAGTTGTATTTGGAAATTAAAAAGAAGGAACACGGTTTTGGCCTGTATCCTTTGTGTGTTGATACTTTCAATGTTGAAGGCAGCAATCTTTTGATGTGTGATAAGACAAACGAAATTGTTAACCAAGAATCTGTCAACTATGGTTACATACGGAATGGATACGTATCAAGTGTAATTGTCGACACAGCAGATTTAAATGTGATGGTGGGGAACATGTACAAGAACAAGGCGACCTTAATCGATATTATGACAAGATATAAATTGCACCATGGATTCAACTACAAAGTTAAGCGTTCCGATCAAGAAAGGTGGGAGTTTTTTTCAATTAGTTACTTCGTGTGTAATTTAAAATATTACGATTTTATTGAAAGGTTGAAACTTTTTTTTCTTACAGCTAATTTACATCTTTGTTGCAGCTATGTGTTGAATTGCTTTTCTGATACTTGTTCATGGTGCATGAAATCTTCCTGCCGCAAAAATTCGGAAATTTTTATAATAAGATACTTCAATGATAAACACACATGTTCGATGAGTGAGAGGATGTTCACAAAAGTTGAGGCGACGCTTTCTTTTATTAGTGGTGTAACTGCTCCAAAACTATTAAATCACAAACGGAAGCATACACCGAATGATATAATTGATGACTTTAAGGCTGCTTACGGAGTACATATTTCGTATCAACAAGCATGGCGTGCAAAAGAAAAAGCACTACACATGTTGAGGGGAAAACCAGCTGATGGATACAAACAATTGCCTGTGTACATGAACATGTTGGATAATGTGTATCCGAATTCTTATATAAGAATGAAAAAGTCTCCTACTAATGAATTCATGTATCTATTTATTGCATTACGTCCATTAATTAGGGGATTTCAGTTCTGTAGACCAGTTGTAGTTGTGGATGGTGCACATCTTAATGGCGCGTATAAAGGAACATTCCTCTCGGCTAGTACAGTAGATGGTTCAGGTATCAAAACCATATTCATGAAATATTTTTTTTCAGTCTTAAAGTTTTCTTTTTATTGTTTTTAGACAGTGTATCAAATAATTTTAAAAAAATTACCATTATTTTCTACACGCAACAGATTTGTTGATTTCATGAAAAAATGATGCAGGGTCAATATTTCCTTTGGCGTACTGTATTGTTGATACTGAGAATGATTGTTCGTGGTCGTGGTTCTTTCAACAATTTAAAAATGCATTTGGCGAGAGAGAAAACATGTGTTTTGTGTCTGACAGAAATGAAAGTATAATCAAAAGTGTGGGTGTTGTCTTCCCCAATATTCCGCATTATGCGTGCATCTGGCATCTATGGAAAAATGTTTGCACGAACTTTAAGAAGAGCAAAAATGTCATTAGTGATAAGTTTTATGCTATGGCAAAGTGTTACAGAATCGAAGATTTTAACAAGATAATGGCAATTGTGAATAAAATTGACTACAGGGTGAAGGAGTATCTCGAAAATGTTGGTTATGAGAGATGGGCAAGAGTACATGCACCTGTAAATAGAGGTCAATTGATGACATCTAACATAGCCGAATGTATTAATGGTTCCCTTGTGGATGCTAGACAGCTGCCAATAATAGATTTTCTCGAAGAAGCGAGAATGCTGTTTGCATCATGGAATTGCAAAAATAGGGAGCGGGCGATGTATACAAAAGAAACACTTGGCAGGAAATTTCAGAATATACTAGTAGAAAATACAGCAAGGTGTGCAACAATGAAGGTATGTACATAGACATAGATTCATAAAATAATGTATGTATAATGTTGAGGTATCAGTAACTACATTAATAAATAATGAATCTGTTGAGGTATCAGTAATTATAAAAGTTCAGGTATCAATCATTGCTGTGTAGAGATATCAGCAGATAAAATATTGAAGTATCAGTATTTACAATGTTGAGGTATCATTAAGTATATTAATAAATATGAATATGTTGATGTATCAGATATGTCATTTAGTTAAAAAAATTTATGTTTTTTTTATTTTACTTTTTTTGGTTTTAGGTCATTCCTTCCTCAGAATTTATTTTTTCAGTGTATGATGGTGGTCACAGATACATTGTATGCATTGAGAGAAAAATTTGCAGTTGTGGGAAATTCCAAATTGATGAAATTCCTTGTGAACATGCAATTGCTGCTTTGAAGAGTAAAAATGTAGTTGATATGCATCCATACTGCTCGTACTATTACAAACCGGAAGCATTACAAAAAACATATGAAGTTCCGATGATGCCAATGCCCGATAGATCAGATTGGGAAGTATCAGTAAAGAAATCCGATGAGATTGTATTGCCACCAAAGTACAAGCGAATGCCAGGGAGACCAAGGAAAGGGAGAAATAAAAGCTTTGGAGAGAAATTGTCAACAAGTTCAAACTGCTGCAGTAAGTGTGGACACGAAGGACACAATAGGCGAACTTGTTCTTTTTTCCCAAATGAGAAATGAATGCTATTTTTATGATGTATCAATTATATGAATATTTGTTAATAAGTTGAATAAATGATGTATCAAATTGTGTTTCTTTTGCGAGTAAATGTGTGCTTTATATTGTGCAAGTTTTTAATAAAACAAAATCTGATATGTGATAAGATATTTTCGCGATTACATTCCGAGTTATGTTGACTATTGCTGTAGACTATAATAAGAGCATTCAATGTTAACAATGACTCTTAATGAATTAACACAATAATAATATATTTTTCCATTTATTGCTCTTCTTTTTTTTTTTTTTTGATGCTTGATTCATTATATTAGATATTAAATCAAATTATGTGAGGACATTTCTTTTACAAAAAAGGTAATAAAAATCAGTTAAATGGGGGGATATAATGCCAAAATATAAGATAAATTTAAAATAAAACACATCCTGCTGTAATGTATCAACATTGAACAAAATACAAAAAACTTAATAAAACTTAACTAGTATAAAATCCTAAACAAACAAAATATGAAATAAGTTAACCTAAGACAAAATGATTAGTTTTCCTTTGTCGGGTGCTTTGTACACATCCCTTGGCCTTGGAGGATCATCGTTTTCGCTTTCATACCCATCAACATTCTTCTCTGTTCCATATGACCACAAAAGTGCGGCATATCTTTTACGAATGTAATCAGCATCAAGTGGAGTCGATGGGATTGGAATATCGTCACTCAAATACTCAGCGTATGCGGCGACAAATACCCCACAATCACTGCAAGTAAATGTATCAAATATGTTAAGATGAAATGAAAAAAAAAACAAAATTCAAAAGGTTGAAAAACTTACAGGCTGTCACTGTTTTGCTTAGCAATGTCAGTGACAAATTCAACTATAAAAGGTCATTCCTGTCCAATGAAGGAACCGGTGGACAAATCCTTGTATGCATCTAAACCAGTCCATTCTGTGCGATCGGTTTTTTCAAAAAATCCACTTTCTTGCAGATACGTTGGAAGCATCACTGCCAGTTTATTTATTTCAGCGTATTGATTCCTGCGGCGTGAACCAGATGACGAGTCATAAACACATATCAGCCTATCTTTCAAGACAATAACGGCAAGGACCCAGTGGAACGCATTGCCACAATTAACGGGAATAAACACCTCATCGACAAGGTGCCAAGGCAATGCAGCAGGTATCGAAAACCCTTTTATCATGTTGATGACGGACCTCTCGCTCGCTGCATTTGCTGATATCCTCTCTACATTTTCCTGAGTACTTAAATTGTCTTCATCAACGATCTCATAGTACCTTGCATGATTGGCAACTACGAAGTTCATGAATATGCAGTTGACTGTCGTGAATCTGAAACTGTTACTGGACTGATACTTGGATTTTTTCCGGAGGTAGTACAGAACTACGTCTATGTGCTGCATCAACAGAAACATTTTAAGTATACGAAACAAAAAAGGACATATTTAAAGCTCATTAATCTAACCTCATCTGTCCAACATCGGTTATTCTGAGACATCAAGTAAAACCAGTTTTTACTTGTGGGCGTGGCAACAACAAAATCACATTTTGACACACCGAGTTGTGAATTCCTAACTTTATAATGCTCCTCGGTATCCTTCCTGGTGTTATGTTGGTATCTAAATTGGTAAGTGATACAGACAAGGATAATATGTAAGAAAATATTAAAAAAAAAAGAAGAATATGTGATACCTCTTATGATGCGATACAAGCAAACCTTTGTTCACCCATGTATCGTACTCCTTTATGATATCCCATGGTGGTTGGTAACAAATGCCATATCCTTCAAAGGGGTGTCTCATCTGATTGGTAAATGGCATTTTCCCCTTGCCTTTATCATCCGAACTGAAAGATGACATAAATGGGGACTGACGAAACCTTGACGGGTTTCTACTGCATTGTGGGGGAGTATCAGATGCAACGTGCAAAACTATTTCTTTTGACGGTAAGGTTGTAGGTAATTGACTGTCACTTAAAAGAAACGGATTGTTATCCAGTTCTTCTTGCGTGCAAATTTTCAGAGGTGTTGCTGATATTGGGTTCTGGAGTTGGTGAAGAAGAGCGTCTATGGCTTCATTTGTTCCCTCCGAGAAATCAGAAGATTCCTTAAATTTATTTAAAACTATTATGAGTAAATAAATTATACTTACCAAATGTGCTAAGTATATAATATAAAAATGATAGTTTACCTCAGTTTGATTAGTTGCAGCTTCGTTTTCGATTTCCTTCTCTTTCCCTGATATGCTGGAAGAACTTGCAAATGCTTTACGATGGATCTGTTCGTCTTGAATGTCCACACTTGGAGAGTCCTAATCAAATATATGAAAAAATGTTGAAAAAATAAAATCGAAAGAATGTAGAAAAGGGGTGTGCTAAAATTTGGTGACGGGCATCGTACTTACCTTAACTGCCTCATCTAGTGGTGACTCTTCACCAACTTCTTTTTGGTTTAATGTGGACGTATCCAACACTGGAGATTCATCTTGAACCTGTGTGTATCAACGTGTTTCGCAGTCGTGGTTATTACATTTAAAATAACAATCTTAATGTTATTTGAAGACAATAATAAGCAACCTTCGTGTGGACTGGTGGAACAACGTTGACAGACTCCTGGACCTGGTCTTTGACAGCAACTTCATCACTGTGATACTGTTCATCTCCGACAATGTCGTCTTTTGATTCTCCTTCGTTATCAACCACAACCTTGATATTTTCCATGTAGTTTTTAGATGAATGGATATTGGCATCGTCGACCGGTGGTTGCGCGTCATAAAGGATTTCATCGTCGACCGGTGGTTGCACGCCTTGAAGGATCTCGTCTACTGTTTCCGGTGCATTGGAATCACCGAAGCCCTGTATGTGGAAATATGCTTATAACACGATAATTAAATAATAGCAAAATACATTATTCGATGAAAAACAAAGAATCAAAAATAAAATGTATCTAAACCCAAAAATTGATACAAACTATATATTGATACTTTAAAAGTCTGATATACTATGTTGGTTGATACTTTAAAAAAATGAGTATCAACCAACTTACATATTATTAGTATCAACCAACTTACATATTATTAGTATCAACCAACTTACATATTATAAGTATCAGCAGCTGTATAATGGTAAGTGAATAAACAATATCTACTTTTGATTTCCAAAACTTTAAATGGTAAATGAATCAACAATATCTCAATCAACACATATCCATACACAAAACAACATTGAAAATGAATTGGTCAAGGATAATGAGAATCAGGATATTTTTAATTTGTGTACCTTGAATTCGCTTGGACCAATATCTTGCTGATGAGATTCGTTGTGGAAAGAAGTCTGTGGGTCATTCTTCAGAGAATTAACCTCATCACGTATTGCCTTCAATGTGGCAGTGTGATGTGAAAGCATAAACGATTCAAGAGATTTGAACTTGTCATCAATCTTGAAAAAAAAAAAAGAAATTTACTAAAATTTAAAATAAAATCAAATGTGAAACTTATGATAAAATAAAAAAATAAACATGGTGTTTACATACATATTTGATCAGGAACTCTTTCAACCCAGTAGTGTCTTCCCCTTCCGTGCGTTTGTCATCAGAAAAACTAGGTGTGGGTACATCTTGCTGCTTATTATGAGTTGACCGTTTAACATGAGGCTGAGCAAACTGTACAACCTTTTTGTGCTTTGCACTATCAGAAGGGGTTCTCTTGGGGGATTGATGAATTCTTTGCTTTTTAGGTGAAGGTGACGCTGATGTAACACAACTGCGCTTGGACTTCCTAAGCAACTGTGTGGGAGGTTCAGATGTAAAGTCCTCAAAACCGTGTACCTGTACGTTTTCATCTTTCAACGACTGTCGATGAGAAGACGTTTTACTGCCTGATGCTGATTTATCAGGTTGGGGCCTATCGTCTGGGGTATCCGGCAAATCCAAAGATGCCAATTCTTCATCAGTCGGGGTTAAGTTTGAACAGACAGCCTGGGGGAAAAAATTTAATGATATTTAAAAAAAAAAACTAAGTATCAACCAATATGGAAACAGACATTAATTGTTACCTCGCTGAATATTGTGGACATAAAATATTCAAACTTTGGCTTCAGCCCGGTGACCCTCCAGTTCAGAATTCTTGGTATGCGATTGGCAGCCCTAACTGCGATATCATTCGGGACTGCAGACGCACATTCATATATCCATACATTCAAAACATATGGCATCCCAGACAAACGATACAGCTGCTTGGCTTTTGTGCAGTCTTGCCCGAATGTATACATCAACTTATTGTATGCATCTTTTCCCCATGGATAGTTGATGTAACTACCATCTTCAACCATACGAAAATCGTCAGCAGATATGGGGGTTTCAGCTACTTGAGAAAATACAAATGTATGGATGAAATACAAAATGGCCATCTGAACTGCATCCTCAATAGTATCCCAATTTCCCATCAAAAAACGCTGAACCAGACGGCGCTTGTGAATCTGTGAAACTGCATCAGGAAAATATGTTTTTAGAAGTCTACTAGGAGGCGATCCATGATACCTGAAATCTTCCACATTCCCAGTACACTTAAGGCCACTGATGAGAGCGAATTCTCTGATTGAGAAAGACAGAACATTTCCCTTTGAATGTCTGACATGCACAATGTCCATGTCTTTGTGTTTAACTTCGTTCAACATAATACACTTTATACCTTGCCCTTGAAATTTACATGGAGGGATGTCAAGGTAGTGTCCAAAAATGGTTTCACGGAACTTGGCAACAGCCTCAGCGCCAATAGAAAACTTAATATCATCAACAATGTTGCTATTATAGGAAGATCCAAACTTCAAAGGGTGTTTAGGGATCGACTTTATCACATAACTCATACCCTGAATCACAAAAACCAATAAGCATGATTCAGTACAAAAATAGCACTAATATCAGTAAGGATTGGTAAGACTTTCCATGATATAAAAAAACAAAGTGTATCATCATTTTGATGCAGAATTAGGATAATGT
The DNA here is from genome assembly GCA_029948455.1 of Solanum rostratum. NCBI lineage: Eukaryota > Viridiplantae > Streptophyta > Magnoliopsida > Solanales > Solanaceae > Solanum > Solanum rostratum. The sequence continues at coordinate 16,692,951 of CM057047.1, read as the reverse complement.
TGAGTTTTTTCTTAAGTATCAATTTATGTTAGTTTGTTAGGTATCCACAACATAATTCAAAACTCATTCCTAAATAAGTATCAATTATACAATTATTAAAAACAGTGCAACCATACAATAACATGTATCACTTCTATGAACAGAACAGGTATCAAATATTTTAGTGTCAACAACAACCAACCTCAGTAAATAATCAAGAATCCAATTACTTGATGTATCATGCTAACAATTATATAACATTTTGACCACCATGCCAGTGAAAAAACAATGAAAATTTCTAACCAACATAACAGATATCAAATCCATAAAACAGAACAGGTATCCAAACATAACATATCAAGTATCCCGTTTATACAACAAAAACAGTTATCAAAAACAGGTATAATATGGAATCCAATTACTTGATGTATCATGCTAACAATTATATAACATTTTGACAACCATGCCAGTGAAAATAACAAGGATAATATAATTTTTGAGTATCAATTCCAAATAATTTGATAGATATCTACTTCGACTATCAAAACCCCCAAAATGATATATTTCGATTATAAATCATCAAAATCAAGACTATCAGTGATGAAATCAAGAACACAATTAGGTAAAGTATCAAACAAAGTTAAATTATTAGGTATTCAGAGTTAATTTCAAAATGGGGTAAAATTTAGGTATCAAGATTATCAGTGATGAAATCAAGAACACAATTAGGTAAAGTATCAAACAAAGTTAAATTATTAGGTATTCAGAGTTACTTTGAAAATGGGGTAAAATTTAGGTATCAAGACTATCAGTGATGAAATCAAGAACACAATTAGGTAAAGTATCAAACAAAGTTAAATTATTAGGTATTCAGAGTTAATTTCAAAATGGGGTAAAATTTAGGTATCAATTTAAGAATCAACAACATTATAAATTCTTTTATTAATACATCATACAAATATGCAACACAGATTTTAAACGGAAATTATGTTGTGTATCTGTGGGTTTGTGAGAATATAATCGATTACCTTGGGCAATGGTGCTCGTGAAGCATTTGAAGAAGATACCCTACTGGTACGACTTGCATGATGTTTCCGCCCTGGGGATCGAGACGTTGAAGGTACATTCTTCTCTTTTTTGCCTTTAACCCGTGATGTTCCGCCGGCGTCGTCGCTGGAACTGTTATGCTGTTCCCCGGCGACAATGCCGGCTTCTTCCCCTCTGTTAGGATCGTCTTGTGAGATACCAAGACTAAATGAAGGAATAGAATCCATTGTTGATGGATAATGAAGAAGATGGAGGATAAAATGGAGAATGAGGAAGATGGAGAATGAAGAATGGAGAATGGAGAGTGACAGTTTCAGCGGTGTAGAAGAAAATGGAAAAGTTTTGTGAATCAAAAACCGTAAAAAGTGAATTTTGAAATTTAAATGGTAACTGCCATTGAAATAAAAATATAAAATTATAAATTAAAAAAAAACTGATTTAAATAAGGTAAAAATAAAAATGTAAAAACTGATTGACATTAAATATACTTCCATATTTAAAAACCATACTAAATATATTATTTAATTAAAAACATAATAGTTAGGTATCAAAAAAAATGAATCTTATATAAAAGTCGGTATTTTAGAAGTTTTTAAAAAATATTGGGAAAAAATGATATTTGAAAGAAAAAGTATGGGATTTCCATAAATTTTCCTTAATTTTATTGGTTATAGGCCACCTAACTTTTTATGTGCTAATAGATATGACCACTTGAAGTTGACCCTTATAGAACTGATATGAAAACTTAGCTGATAGAAATATTTTGAACTTGGATCAAAATTATTGAGGTTTCTTATGATCCTAAATCACATCCAATACACTTCAAATACTTAGTAAAGAACCTCAACTATGTGTATAACTTATAAGTCATATGATCACCTAACCTTTACAAAATATTATATCAAAATTCAATCAGTAAGAAAATTTTCGACTCAAGTTTGTGCTTGAAAATTCTTGTGACATTAATTCATCCCAAATCTATTTTCACACAAAAGAGTTGACCTTAACACATATGTGAAATTTAGAATCACCTAGTATGAACCTATAAGAATAACAGTTTGGGATATTATATTTGGTAATTCTTCCATTAATTAGATTATCCTCTTCTCAACATCCTTTGAAATCTCTTAGTCATCAGTGCGATGTTCTCTTCCTCAAAGTTGTCTCTTTTAGTTTCCTTGATAATCATGTTCTTCTTCTTTCTCTTGCCTATAATTTCCTTCTCTTGGGTTTTCTTCGGCTTATGGGTCAAGAAATTTTGAATGAGCTCATCCATAGTTAGTGTATCAAGATCTCTTGCTTCAGTGATTGCTTCAACTTTACTTTCCCACGATTCAGGTAGAACACTAAAGAGTTATCTAATTTCGCTACCTGTTAGAATGATTTCTCCCAGTGAGAAGATCTCATTAGCTATGGCTGTGAACTTGTTGGGCATGTCTTGATTTATCTCTCCTTCCATTACTCTAAACAATTTGTATTTCCAATTTAGCGTGTCAATCTTGGACTTAATAACCCAACTTGTCCCTTAATGAGCCATTTGCAGAGTGTCCCAAATAATTTTTGCATCTGGACAAACTGAGATCCGTTGTATTCATCAAGAACTATTCCACAAATCAGAATTTTCTTAGCATTAACATTGTTTTAGATGGTTATTTTATCTTCAACATCCTATTCCTTTCTGTCTTAGGTACTTGTGTTATTTCGTCTGGTTTCGTGGTAATCATCGGACCATCGAGAGTGACATTCCAAAGATCAAGGTTTTCTCTAATCAAATGATCCATCATCTTGTTCTCTACCATCCATAGTATTTTTTGTTAAACAATGGAGATCTTATCTATGACGCTTCTTCTTGTGATGTTGGTGGCCCAACCACAGATCTTTTTTAAGGCTTTAAATGAGTGGAATCAGTCACTTTGATACCAATTGAAAGACGTTGGTCATTTAACGAACCAAGAACTAGGTTCTTAGTTGACAGCAACAACACTAACAAAAGTCGAGTTCCAGTAAAGTAACCAGTAGCAGTTAACTTACGCACACAAAAAGAATATATACAATTATAGTGGAAAAGCTCCTTACTCAAGGGAGAAACAATCACTATCTACAATGTGTAGGATTTCGGCAACCTCACTAACTTCAAAGAGAAACATTAAGATTACGACTTAGTAATTGCTCACTCACTTAACAACTCTAACAATCTACATCGATCACTTACTCTATTCTTTTAGAAGCCAAACCCACTTCTTGTTACAACCCTTTCAAAACATGTTCACACTTACAATAATTATCCCTAAATAATAATTCTAAGTAAAACTTACAAAAAATAAGATAAGACTATTTAGAAAGAAATTCGAACTAGATCTTCTTTTGTCTAAGGTGTTGCTCGATGATTGCTTCTTGCCTTTGTTGCTGGATCGTCAATGCTTGCTTGGTTAAAAAGCTACTCTGCTATGGTTCTATTGATCCTTGTATAGTTCGCTCTAGAAGAGTTATATTTGGGCTTCTATTCCTGGCCAATACCCTTGTCTACCTTATTTAGGAGTCTATTGGCTTAAATAAGATTTTGTTCTTTTTGTCGATCTCTTCCTTTTTTCATTGTGTGCCTGATGGGCCTGTTCACTATATCGGGTCCACTTCCTGTTGACAACATTCCGTAACACCCTTCATCATCTCGTTCATGCTATTGAACTTTGTTCACTTTGTCATTATTAAATCAATTCATAACTATCAACAAACCCAACCCTCTTCATCAGTTACTCTACTAATTATTTTGTGTTGGAAATATTCCAGTATTCAGCATGGTAACATGGCCAACAACTTTTTAACCTGAAGAAGTTAACCTTCTTATGGTTGCATTGATTTGAAATCGGTGAAAAAGAATCAAATTTAAGTAGGAAGTTTGATCGAATATGGGTTTAATATGAATAATTTTGAGTTGAATTGCGCAACGATTTAAAAATTGAAAGTCTTGAAAACATCTATTTTGACTTCCAGTTTTATTCTATTATTAACCATAATTTTTTCTGTTATTAATGATTTGTTGCAAGTAGTTGTATTATATTATCACATTAATATATAATGTAGTTCATTTTTTCTTTACCTTATTATTTGAGTGTATTTTGTGCATCACTATCGACATGATTTTAATTTTGATATCAATACAAATATTTTGTTCACTACATTTAGTATTGCTCCTAAATTGTTAGTGTGATGGTGTTTTAACATGTTTAGGTTGTGTATAGAAAATTAAAAATGAAGTGAAAACTCTTTTTACTTGAATATATATATATAACCATGCATTATATAACAAAAATAATATTTTGAATATAAATTCAATATAATCGCTAAGTTACACGTGCAAAGTACGTACATCAAACTAGTAGAAAGTAAAAAAAATTCGATTTGAAGTGTGTTTGGTTCGAAGGAAAATGTTTCTCATAAAAATATTTTCTATGAAAATATTTTTTTTGAAAAAACAAGTTGGTTTTAACCTTATTTTCTCATGTTTAGTTGGTGAGTGGAAAATATTTTCCATTATTTGGTTGGTGAATGAAAATATTTTAAAAGTATCTTTTTATTTTTTACTAGAGAGCGAAAATTAATTTTTTTTTATAAAATATCTTTTATTTTTAGCTAGAGAGCAGAATATTTTTTTAAAAAAATAATTTCTGATATGAAAATCAATCCCAATAATCGATTTCGGACCAGACCCTGATATCTGATACGGGAGCTAACTTGATTTCCGACTCAAGATTCGACTTTCAAATTTAGACTTGACTCTTACTTTTGAATAAAAATCCAATTCCACACCTAACTTTAAAATAATTTGATTTTAAAAAATAATTAAATTTTTTGGGGTGGTAGGGGAAGGAACTGGTGTTGGGGTTGGGGGGGGGGGGGGGGTGGAGAAATCGGGATTAGGAACTGGTGGGGAAGGGGGCTGTTGGGAAGGGGATACTGGGAGGCTGTTAGGAGGGCCGGGGTAGAGGGGCGTAGAAATATGAAATTTTTGAAATTTGAAATATTTTTTAAAAATAAATTTATAATTTTTTTTTGATTAGAGGTCCTGGTAGGGAGATCGAAGTAGAGGGTGTGATAAAATAAGTGAAAAATTCAAAATTTAATTTTTTTTAAAAAAATAAATTTTAAATTACTTTTTTATCGAGGGGGCGACTGGTGGGGGCTGATAATGGAAAAGATAAAATAAATGAAAATATTTTTCAAAAAATTAACTTTGTAATTTCTTTTTTGGGCATAGGCGAGTTGGAGCAGGAATAAAGTAAAAAATGAAAGTTTCAAAATGTGAAATATTTTTTACAAATAAACTTTTATTGTTTTTTAAAAAAAATCAAATTTTAATTTTTTTTGGGCGGAGGGAGGTCATGGTGGGAATGGAGGAAAAATTCTAATTTGAGTTTAGAGAAAAAATTTGAAAAAATATTTTTCTTAATTTTTGAAAGAAAATTATTTTTCTTAAATTTGAGAAAAATAAATTTATTTAAAAATTATTTTTAAAAAAAATATATTTTAACCAATCAAATATGATAAATTAAAAAATATTTTTCATTTGGCCAAAACACACCCCTTATTGTTGATGAGTAGGTTTGACTGGGAAAATCAGTGTCAAAAAGAGTAAGTATAGGCCTTATAAATGATGAAAAAATACTAGAATTTTCACTTTAGGAATCGAACAAAATGCTAAAGTAATCACTTATTACAGCAAGAGCAGTTTGTTTCACGGCAATTATTTTTTGGGCAAACAACATAAATTTACTAATTTAGAGATAAATTACTTTTTCATGTGAGTTTTTAATATTATAAATTTTATTAAAATTTGAACTTTGAATATATATTGTTTATCCATTTAAATATATGTATCTGAAATATATATGGTTAAAATTAAATGTGATTTATTTTAGATATATTGTATTTAAGTGAATCCGCATACATCTGACTATCTTCCTCGTCTCTTTTCTATGTCACTAGCATATTTCCCGATGTAATTATATTTCAAAATTTATCTAATATCCAAATAAATGTATCTAGTGATTTATTTCTATTTAGAATATAATAAAATCTAACTAAATTACCGTTTTAGAAAGCAAGTAAACATTAATACGGTACGAGGAAAGTCTTTAGTAGTTTTGTTATAAAATGGAGAAGTGCGGGTTTAATGTTTCACAAAATTTTAAAATTATTAACCAGCAATATTTTTAAATATTCGAATTGTCATTTTATGAATTTACATTTCTACTAGTTGGTTAGTCAATTGCACTACGTGTGTAATAATTGTGATCATTAAGCTGCACGAGCTTTTGCACCGTACTTTTAGGCTGCTTTTAATTATTCAGTCGGCTGCTTTGGACGGAGGAGGAGCTGTCCCGCACAGAACAGTTGATACTATAAAGCTTAAATAGCATTTTCGCATTGTGATGTAGTCCAATTTTCACTTTGACCGTCAACACTGCAATTTAAATATTAGTCCAAAAGCTAGAATCTTCTGTTCAAATAAAAGTTAAAAAATTCTCTTAATTAGGTGCTGGCACAATTTAGACTTAAGTGTAATGATACTTGCTTTAACCTATCATGAAAAATCAACATAAGTGATGGTATAAAACAAATCAAGCAGAAATTTAAAGTGAAAAATAACAATCTACCAATAGAAAAAACAACACTAAATGGACCATAACTCTAAACCCAACCCAAAGAACTGGCGTCATGTGTACAATCTTTTAAAATTTACAACAATAACTTACTCAGTGGGATTCCACAAATGGAGTTTGGGGAGGGTAAAATGTATGCAGACCTTACCACTACCTCATAGAGATAAAGAGGCTGTTTCCGGAAGATCCTCGTCTCAAAAATATGAAGACCCATAAGCAAAAGGTACTAGGTATGAAAAAAAGGAAAAAAAAAGAAAAAAAGAAAAACGACTAAAGTGAAAAGCAAATGATAATATGTAAATATGATAAAAGTAACAAGTATAAAACAGATAATGACAATACAAGATATAAAGATACGACTAACCCTAATAGCCTACTATATCATAAAGCTAGACACCAACTTACCCCTACTAGCCTTCGACCCTAATACGTGACCCCCACTCCTTTCTATCTAAGATCATGTCCTCGGTGAGATAAATTTTTTTCGTATCCTGTCTGATCACCTCCTCCCCATACTTCTTCGATCTACCTTTACCCCTCCACGTAATCCCTAAATCCAACCTCTCGCACCTCCTAACAGGAGCATCGATACTTCTTCTCTGCATATGTCTAAACCATCGTAGCCTCGCTTCCCTCATCTTGTCAAAATCTTCTAAAAATTTATATAGAACTGAAAAACAATATTACAAGCCTCATTGTCTTAGTCTACAAATAGAACAAAAACACAAGATAGAAAGATCTTGAGGGTCTATTAAAAAGACAAGCCGTGACTTCTCAAGTAATCTAGAAGCTCGGACCGAGAATGAAAATAAAGAAGTTAGGAGGATTCGAGAAACTACAGAGGTATAGAAACAAGGAGCGAGTACCAAACATTGCAGTACTGAACAAGTAAACATCAAACTCAAAGTAAAGAATTGAAGAACACTAGTACCCCTATCATACCATATGAACCTCCGAAACTACAACCTGCATGTAAGGACCTGGACCCTCCAAAGGCCTTAACAGCGCTTAAATATTGTTTTCAATGATTTTTTACCAAGGTTCCCTTTCAAGGACACCTCCAAGCTGTGGAGATGTCAGTAGAGGGGGCATTCTCCATTTCAAAGCTTATTTTGGCTTCCTGTGGAGTTCATGTCTAAGTGATCCACCACGGAGCCTTTCACAGCTCGTGGTAGAGGACCTTGCCTTGGTGACCATGTTTTTCCTAAGGGTGCCACCATGGGCATCCCCACGGTCCACAAGAGCACCACGGATCGTGAAGGTGACCGTGGAGGGACCCTTGGCCAAATATTTCCTTAATAATCACCATATCGTATCCTAGGAGCCCTTCACGTCTGGCTTTATGAGCCGTTAAGCCTATCGTGCAGGCATTCGATTTATTATTTATTCCATTTTCATTAAGTGCTCTATGGTAATTTGATTCACTTCCAAGATCTTTTATGACTTTTATGCCTATCCTAAGACCCACAATTCATTTTCAATTCAAACATTTAGACTCTAGAAATTCAAGTTCCTAAAACTCTATTAATGACAAGCTTTGAATATTCAAGTTGGGGAATTCAAAGGTACTTATATCTCAAGCCTAATTCATCTCATTCTTCCTAATTTCTTCAAGGTATGTGTGGATTTATTCATGATTCCCTTCCAATCATGAAGCCCCTATTTCTATTTCTCAAATTTTATGAATTCCAAGTATAATTTGCAAATGGGTCTTTTAATTTAGCTTTAATTTGGTGATATTAAGTAATGGGCTGAGTTCAATTGATGATTTTAATATGATTTAACTCTTAGTATGTTGATTTACATGGATTTTATGAGAAATGAAGAATGCATGTCCTTTTAATTATGAACATATGCATAGGTAATTTCAAGTATGTTTCAATTGTTAATTTCTTTATGGATTTAGTATGATTTCATTTTATTATGATGTTTTAAGTATGAATTCCTAATACCCATACTATTCCTTCATTCCTCATGACATATGCTTGCATGAACAAGTATTTTCATGAGATTTATAATGTGTGTTATTGCCCAATTATGATTATGACTATGATTTCAAAGCAAGTATGGTTATGACATGGCATGTGATCACATAATGTCTATGATATGCCTTTAAGAAATTATGACTAAGTCTTCACCCTCATGCACAAGTACGAATGAGATATTCCTATGCATGTATTCATGAAATGAAGTATGATTTGACCTTTAAGCCCAAGTATGTATGATTATGATATGATTTGGCTTTTAAACCTAAGTATGCATAATTATGAAGTATGTTTTGGATTTTTAGCCCAAGTATGCATTAGTACGATTTGAAAATACTTATGCTCCTATTTTAAGAATGTCTATGTATAAGTATTCCTGTGGGATGATGACTTAGCACCGAATGAGATTGGAGGTGGGAGCTCAACCTTAGGGGTCCTTATAACGAGTCCCCCTTCTCATAACTATGTGCCGAACATAGGTTCATGTTTATGCCCCTTTGTGGATGATTATGTTATGAAAAAACCTCTCTAAAATGGGTGGCGGTTCCATAAAGAGGAGTATAACTACCTTTGGCAAGTAGATCACCCTTTCCTTCGATGTGGTGAACATCAAAATTCCATGTAATAGCTCGCATGGTCTTATATGTCGATTGAGGTCTCATCCCCATCATGTTCAAGTATTATGGCATTCATGCATCATGATTTAATACATCTTGATATGGTATTCTTTTCTATATAATCTATTATATATATATGTGCCCTTGTCATCTAACATTAAAGTGGAGGTTTATCATGATCATATGCATTGCATACCGGCATACTTAGTAATTCAAATATACTAATGCATATTTTTGCCTACATAATCTAACCAAGTAGGGATCAGAGACTATCCTCATCCACCTCTTCACGGCTAGATTGGACTTGTGAGAATTTTCTTGTGGTGAGTCCTTTATTTCAAGGACAAGACCCACCTTCTATATACCTACTTTATGTTATGGCTATTTTATGTGTTTTATTTTGAGGGTGAAACTGGGAAATGTCTTGGCCCCTAAACCAATCTATGATGTAGAGGCATTGTTGGATGTCATGTGAACTCTATGCATGAGCTTGTTATGTTTGATGCTTGCAGAGGCTATGCTTATGTCTTATGTTATGTCGTGATGAGGTGATGATGAGATGATGAAGTTCCTAAGTCCCATTGCCATAGCGTTAGTCATATGATCCCGCCCCTTAGAATTTGCTTGTTGATATTGGATGTGTGATAACAAGTCCCATGCTCCTTATCCATATAGCTTGAGTCCCAAATTCCCGTCCCTTAGACTTATGTGTTAAAATTGTGTGACAATGAGCCCCATACCCCTTATCCCATAGCTTGAGTCATATACCCCTATGCCTTAGTATCACTTAAAAATGCTTGAATTGTGTTTCCAAATTGATGATGTGTGTATGGATGCTATAAGACTTGTTTGGGGATCTTCGCGTTCCTATTCTCCATGACACTCCTAGGCCCAATGCTTGGTCATGACAAGTTTTTAACCAGAGCACTAAGGTTTTAAAATGGTCCTTGGAGTCCAATATGCCGCATCAAGTAGAGTCCTACTCATAGGTGTGAAGTGCACCATACCTATGAGTAGGAGGCTATAAGGCATTTTAGAAAATGTCTCACTTATTCATTATTTATGTCGTGCTATGGAACGTGTCTTGAGTTTTCCTAACTCTAATGATGTCCTTGATGCCTTTACAGGAGATGCCTCTAAGAAAAGACACTCTACCAAGACAAACCCCTGTTAATGAGGACCAAGTTCCTCATGAGCCCATGGGTAAGCTAGTTACTCTAGATGAGTTCTGCGCTGCTTTTTCCATGCTAGCTCAAGTTGTGGCCAACCAGGATAGGAAAGTAATTTCTCCTCCCATGTTCCCACCCTTGCTATCAGGGTGAGAGATTTCACTTGTATGAATCCTCTAAGATTCTGTGGTTCAAAAGCTGATGAGGATGCCTAGGAATTCATTGGTAACCCTCTAAGGTGTTGACTGATATGGGGGTGACTTTAGAAAAGAAAGCTTAGTTGGCTGCTTATCAGTTTAAAGGAGTGTCCCAAGTGTGGTACACCCAATGGTTGGTTCAGAGAGCAGGTGATGATAGGGTTGTTTGGGACGGGGTCAAGTTTGCTTTTCTGGATAGTTTCTTTCCTCTTGAGCTTAGGGAGGCCAAACTGACAAAATTAATCAACCTTTAATAGGGTGGAATGAGTATGAGGGAGTATGCCCTAAAATTTACAAAGCTCTCAATGTATGCTCCTATGCTAGTGGCGGACCTCCGTGCAAAAAGGCACAAATTTATTTCAAAGATCTTTGACTTGGTTATGAAAGAGTGTCGTAGGACTATGCTTTTTTGGGAGATGAACATTTCTAGGCTCATGACTTATGCTAAACAGATTGAAGGGGAGAAGCTCAAGGGAAAGAGGATGAAGGGTTCTAAGAGAGCTCATTGTGGGGGAGGGGGGGAGGGGGTTCTCTAACTCTAGGAGTGGTGGTGGAAATTGTTGCTTCCAACAAGGCCGAGGATCAAATCCAAGGTTTGCTAATGATAGAGTGCTTCCTCCCAAGGCACAGGTTGGAGGTGGACTAACTTATCCTAGGTGTGAAAGGTGTGGAAAGAACCATCTGGGTAAATGCTTGAAGGATATGGGTGCTTGCTTTGGGTGTGGTAAGACAAGCCACAAAGTTGCTGATTGTCATAATACTCCTGAGAAAGGTCAAGGTCAAATGGCTCAGGGTTATTAAGGCCAACTAAAGGTTTCACAAGGTGGTGCCCACGGGAACAACAGATTCTATGCCTTCCATGCTAGGCAAGAGGTATAGGAGACTCCTAATGTGGTGACTAGTATGTTAAAGGTCTTTGATTTTGAAGCATATGCTTTGCTTGATCTGGGTGCAAATTTATCTTTTGTTACTCCTCTCTTAGCTGTTATATTTGGTTTGAGTCTTGACATTTTGAGGGAGCTATTCTCGGTTTACACTCCCGTGGGTAACTCTATTGTTGCCCAAAGAGTCTATCAGGGTTATCCAATTTCAATCTTACATAAAGTCCTTCCATGTGATATTTTAGAACTTGAGATGTTTGATTTTGTCATTATTCTCGGGATGGATTGGTTGATGCTTCTTATGCCTCTATTAACTGTAGAACCCGAAACATCAAGTTTCAATTTCCAAATGAGCCTATTCTTGAGCGGGAGGGTAGTGATTCCACTTTTAAAAGTTGGTTTATCTCTTATCTCAAGGCCCAAAAAATTATCTTTAAGGAGTGCATCTATCATATATTAAGGGTTAGAGATGTGGAGTCCAAGCCATCTACTCTCGAGTCAGTTGCTATGGTTAATGAGTTTCCAGATGTCTTTTTTGAAGACTTGTCTGATATGCCTCCCAAAGGGAAGTAGACTTTGGCATAGATCTTCTTTCTAATACTCAACCTATTTTCATACCTTCTTATAATATGGCACCAGCTGAACTAAAGGAGTTGAAGGATCAATTAAAGGATTTTTTTGAGAAGGGCTTTATAAGGCCAAGTATATCTCCTTGGGGTACTCCTGTGTTATTTGTGAGGAAGAAGGAAGGGTCACTTCGGATGTGTATTGACTATCAACAATTGAATAAGGTAACCATAAAAAATAAGTATTTGTTGCCAAGGATTAATGACATATTTGACCGATTGCAAGGGGTTATTCATTTCTTAAAGATTGATCTCCGTTTCAGTTATTGTCAATTGAGGATAAGGGAGCGTGATATTCCCTAGAAGGCTTTTTGGACTATTTATGGGTAGTTTGAGTTCGTAGTAATGTCTTTTGGGATAACTAATGCTCCTACAGTATTTATGGATCACATGAATCAGGTGTTCAATCCATTCCTTGATACATTTGTGGTAGTCTTCATTGATAATATTTTGATTTATTTTTGGGGTGAACAAGAGCATTTGGATCATTTGAGGTTGGTTCTTCAAACTTTAAGGAAGAAGCAATTATTTGCCAAGTTTAGTATATATGAGTTTGTGTTGGGTGAAGTAGCTTTCTTGTCCATGTAGTATCCAGTGATGATATTAAATTCAATCCAAAGAAGACTGAGGTTGTGAAGAATTGGCCTAAACCGTTGACTCCCTCTAATATTCAAAGTTTATTGGGTTAGCTGGTTATTACTGGAGATTTGTTGAGGGTTTTTCATCCATTGCTTCACCATTTTGGACTAAGTTGACTAAAAAAAAGGCCCAGTTCATATGGTCGAATGAGTGTGAGAAGAGTTTTCAGTCTTTAAAAGATCTGCTTACATCGGCTCCTGTTTTGACATTACTGGATGTTTTAGATGCGTTTGTGGTATATTGCGATACTTCACAACCTGATTTTGGTCTTGTGCTTATGCAACATGGCAAGGTGATAGCTTATGCATTTAGACAGTTGAAGGTGCATGAACAAAATTATCCAACTCATGATCTTGAATTAGCGACTGTGGTGTTTGCTTTGAAGATTTGGAGGTATTATCTATATGGGGTCCATGTTGATGTTTTAACCAATCACAAGATCTTGCAACATGTTTTCACTTAAAGAGATCTTAATTTTAGGCAAATGAGATAGTTGGAGTTTCTTAACGATTATGATATGAGTGTTCAATATCATCCCGACATAGCAAATATTATAGCTGATGCTCTTATTCGGCTATCTATGGGTAGTGTGGTTCATGTTGATAAGACAAAGAAAAGGTTTGTGAAGGATGTGCATCAATTGTCTAGATTGGTTGTTAGGTTGGCTGACTCTAATGAGGGTGACATTCATGTTCAGAATGGGACTGAGTCTTCTGTGGTTGTTGATGTCAAGGCAAAGAAATACTTGGATCCATTATTGAGATAGAGGTTTTCTCCCACGGGGGAGATGGTGTGCTTCGATACCAAGATCGGTTATGCATTCCAGATATTGATGGTCTTAGGGAGGTGATTATGAGTGAAGACCACAACTCTCATTATTCTACACATCCAGGATCCACCAGGATGTATTGGGATTTGAGAAAAGTGTATTGGTGGCATGTTATAAAGAAGGACATCGCTAAGTTTGTATCCAAATGCCTTAATTGTCAACAAGTGAAGGTGGAATACCAAAACCTTGATGGTTTTACCCAAGACATTGAGATTTGTACTTGGAAGTGGAAAGATGTGAATATGGACTTTGTAATTAGTTTGCCTCGTACTCGAAAGCAATTTGATTCTATTTAGGTAACTATTGATAGAATGACCAAATTGGCTCACTTCTTACCCATTATGACTACTTTCAATTTTGAGGACAATGTTAAGTTATATATCTAGGAGTTGGTTAGATTGCACGGTGTGCCTATGTCTATTATATCAGATCGTGGTACCCAATTTACTTCTCACATTTGGAGATCGTTTTAAAAAGGGCTTGGCATGAGGGTGAAGTTGAGTACCACTTTCCATCCTCAAACTGATGGGCAAGCCGAGAGGACAATTCAAACTTTGGAGGACATGTTGAGGGCTTGTGTGTTGAAATTCAAAGGAAATTGGGATGATCATCTACCACTTATCATGTTTTCCTACAACAATAGTTATCATGCTAGCATCAGGATGACACCATTTGAGGCTTTGTATTGGAGAAGGTGTAGGTCCCCGATGGGATGGTTTGAAATAGATGCGATGATGTTGACAAGTCAAAACATAGCATTGGAGGCTATGAAGAGTGTGAAGTTGATAAGGGGAAATTTGAAGACGACTCAAAGCCGCCAAAAGTGTTATTTAGATATTAGGAAGAGGGATCTTGAATTCCATGCCGGTGATTGGGTATATATGAAGGTTTCACCTATGAAAAGGGTAATGCATTTTGGTAAGAAGGGAAAGTTAAGTTACTGGTATGTAGGTCCTGATAAGAGTAGTTAAGCGAATTGGTAAAGTGGCATATAGGTTGGATTTACCTTTGGATATGGATTCTATCCACTCGGTTTTTCATGTGTCAATGCTAAGGAAGTTGATCGGTGATACTAGTTTGATTGTACCCTTGGAGGGTGTTGAGGTTGAACAGAACTTGACGTATGAAGAAGTTTCAGTTAAGATTTTGGATAGACAAGTGCAGCGGCTTCGCAAAAAAGATGTGGCTTCGGTTAAGGTGCTTTGGAGAAACCAACACGTGGAGAGTGCACATGGGAAGCGAAATCGGACATGAAGAAACGATATCCCTATCTACTCTAATATACTCAAGCCTATGGTATTCGATTCTTCTTATTCTAATTGTCCTAATTATTCACATTTATGCTTTTATGACATGACATGCATACATGTGCAAGAAAATAATTTAAATTATGTTTTAACAGGAGTTTTGATAGTTTTATGGATTTAATGTTAGGTTATGCATTGCCCTTCCATCGTAAGAGACCGCATGCGCGTGGTAAATGAAAATAACTTCTCCTATCTCATATGATAAAGCAAAAAGAAAAGAAAGAGAAAGACTAGAAAAAAGATAATCTACCTGCACAGGGAAAGATCTCAATAGGCCTAGGTTGGGGGGCAAGCTCCACTACAGGGCCGGGGGAAGAAATAGGCCTTCATGTTGAAATATGTCATGTTCAAGTCAAGACTTTCAAGCCATGTTCTAGCTTATTGGAGGACGAATGTCCCCAAGGGGGAGAAGTGTAAGGAGCTGAACCCTCAAAAGGCCTTATTAACACTTAAATATGGTTTTCGATGATTTTTTACCAAGGAGCCCTTTCAGTGACACCTCCACGAGCAGGGGAGGTGTCAGTTGAGGGTCCCTTGGCTATTTCATGGCTTATTTTGGCTTCCTGGGGTGTTCAAGGCTAAGTGGCCCACCACAGAGCCTTTTATGGCTCGTGAACCTCACCAATGGTCGTGAAAGGGCTTGTGGGAGGGGCCCTTTCCTTGGTGACCATGTTTTTTCCCAAGGGTCCCACCAAGGTCACCCTCATGGGTCATGAAGAGCAACATGGACTGTGAAGGTGATCCTGGAGGGACTCTTAGCCAAATGTTTCCTTAAAAATCACTATATCGTATCCTAGGATCCTTCACGACTGGCTTCACGAGCCATGAATCTGATCGTGCAGGGGTCCAGTTTATTTTTCACTCCATTTTGAGTAAGGGATCTATGGTAATTTAGTTCTCTTAGAAGGACTTTTATGCCTTTTATGCCTATCCTAAGACCCCTAAATCAGTCCCTATTCATTCAATACTATTCATTTTCAACTCAAACACTTAGACTCTAGAAATTCAAATATGTATTGTCATCTAGTTGCATGAGTTGATGGATTTTGGAAAATGCCCAACCTTAAAATACTTTGAGTCGTTAAATCTCCTTGTGGACTGTTTAGATTATGGTTTATGAGATGATTTTCATGATGTCCTAACTAGGCATTGTCAATGATTATTGTGGGTTGTTTGAAATGGTTTCAAGTGATTATGTTTTACCTGTAATCATGCATGTTACCCTCAAAGTTCTTGATTTTAAGTCTTTATGCATGAACCCACCATGTTTTGGAACTAAACTCACATGATGAAGTAACTCATGCAGAAAGAATAGGTTTTACTATATGTATGCAAGTTTATGAATGTGATGAACGATGAGGTTTATCAAGTATGTTGTGAAATTCAAAGGAGTCTTATGAAAGATATGTATTAATGTAAATCCTCCCTTGTGTATAAGGACTCCAGAGGCCTAATTGTCGCTTGAGAAGTGAATTTCTTCTGTTTTTAGCCAAGGTTCCCTTCCAGGGACACCTTCACGGAATGTAAAGGTGTTCGTGGAGGTGGCCCAGGCAGTGACCTTGGTTTCCTGAATGAATTGGTGCTTTCCAAGCTAAGTGAACCTCCATGGATCACTTCACGGCTCGAAGACCCCTCCACTGGCGATGAAAGTGATCGTGGAAGGAGCCTTGGCCATGGATATTATTGTTTTGCTAAAGTAGGCTACCACGGTTCGTGGAAGCCACCACAGACCGTGGTGGGGTCCATAGGGATTTGGCCTTAATAAAAATCACCTTCTTGTAACCTTAAACCCTTTACAATAGGCTTCATGGGCTGTGAAGGGCTTCACGAGCTGTGAAGCCCATCAAGCAGGGGTCCGATTCCAATTATTGTTTCATTATCATTAAGGGTCCTATTGTAATTTGGTCTTCTTCCAAGGTCGTTTCTGACTTTTATGCCTATCCTAAGCCCTCTAAATCGTCCCTCGTTTATTGAATACTCTCCATTCTCAATTCAAACACTTAGACTATAAAAATTCAAATTCCTAAAACTCTATTCAAGTCAAGGTTTGAAGATTCGAGTTGGGGAATTCAAGGAAACTTCTAACTCAAGTTTAATCCATCTTTATCTTCCTAATTCTTTTAGGTATATGTGGTTTTATTCATGATTCCCTTTCAATAATGAAGTACCAAAATCTGTTTCATGAAATTCATAATTTCTAAGTATGCATTACAACTGGGTCTTTTAATTTAGCTTCGTTTTGATCAAATTATGTTATGAGCTGAGTTTAATTGATGATTTTAATATGATTTAAGTCATATTATTTTGATTTTAAAAGAATTTTATGAGAATTGAAAATGCATGTCCCTCTCTTTGATGAATTTATGCATGGTTAATCTCAAGTACACTTCAATTGTTGATTTCTTTATGGATTTATTATGGTTTCATCTTATCATAATGTTTTAATTTTGAATTCTAAGTACCCATGCTATTCCTTGATTCCTCATGACATGCAAGAATGAACAAGTATTTTCATGAGATTTATGATGTGGGTTGATACCCAATTACATTTATGACTATGATTTCAAGACAAGTGTGGTTATGACATGACATGTGATCACATATGTCTATGATATGGCTTTACACAATTATAGGTGTGTATACGATTAGCCAGCCTTACGGCGGCAAAAGGATTAGATGATATACACCATCTTGTATGAGTGTGAATGATATATTCTAATGCATGCATTCATGAATTGAAGTATGATTTGGTTTTTAAGCCCATGTATGTATGATTATGAAACATGGTTTGACTCTTAAGCCTAAGTATGCATGATTATGATATGAAAAGACTTATGTTCCTATTTCAAGCATGTATATGTATATGTATTTTCATGGGATGATGACTTAGCATCGAATGAGATTGAAGGTGGAGCCTCGACCCAAGGGGTCCTTATATAAAGTCTATTTCCCATAACTATGTGCCAAACATAGGTTCATGTTTATGCCCCTTTGTGGATGATTATGTTTATGAAAAATCCATTCTGAAATGGGAGTGTCCCGTAAGGTGAGGTTGCTTCTCCAAAATGGAAGGTGTCCCGTAGGAGGTGTATAGTCTACCTTTGGTAAGTAGATCACCCTATCCCTCCGATATAGGGTGAACATAGCTTGCATGGTCTTATATGTCAATTGAGGCCCCATCATCCTCGCTATGTTTAAGTATTATGGAATTCATATATCATGGATTTGAGGCATATTGTTATAACATCCTTTCCTATATATTTCCTTCTATATAAATTTTCCCTTGTCATCTAACATTGAATTTTAGGTTCTCATGTTCATATGTATTGCATGTGGCATACTTAGTACATTCAAACGTACTAACACATACTTTTTGCCTACATGATCTAACCATGTAGGGACCAAAGACTATCCTCATCTACCTCTTCACGGCTAGATTGGACTTGTGAAAAGTTGTTTGTGGTGAATCCTTGATTCCAAGAACAAGACCTACCTACTATCTACCTACTTTATATCATAGTTATCTTATGTCTTTTATTTGAGGGTGAGCTCAAGACATGTCTTGGGCCCCATCCTATCTATGACTTAGAGGCATTGTTAGATGTCATGTAAACTTTATGTACGAGCTCTCTATGTTTTATTCTTGGGAAGGTTGTGTTTATGTCTTATGTTATGATGTGATACGAGATGATGAAATTCCTAAGTCTCGACTTCCATAGTGTGAGTAATATGATCCGGCCCCTTAGAAATTGCTTGTTGATGTTGGATATGTGATAGCAAATCCCATGTGCCCTATCCCAATAGATTGAGTCCCGAAACCCTGTCCCTTAGACTTATGTATTGTAATTGTGTGATGATGAGTCTCATACCCCTTATCCTATAGCTTGAGTCACGTACCCCCTATCTCTTAGCATCGCTTAATAATGCTTGAATTGTGATTCTGAACTGATGATGTGTGTATGGATGCTATGAGGCTTGTTTAGGGATCTTCGAGTTCCCATTTGCCTTGTTATGCCTAGGCCCTAGGCTTGTGTCATGAAGATCTTGGAATCAAAGCACTAAGGTTTTAAATGATCCTTAGACTCCAACATGCCACGTCAAGTGGAGTCCTATTCATGGGTGTGAAGTGCACCATGCCTATGAGTAGGAGGCTATGAGGCATTTTATAAAATGTCTCACTTCTTCACTACTTGTGTCGTGCTATGAAACATGTCCTAACTAGGACAATGTCATTGATTCCCTTACAGAAGATGCATCCAAGAAGAGCCCTTCTACCAAGACAGACCCTTAATGATGAGGACTAAGTCCTTCAAGAGCCCATGGGGAACCAGTTACTCAAGGTGAATTTCGGACTGCTTTTGTCATACTAGCTTAAGTGGTGACCAACAAGGCTAGGCAGGACATTCCTCCTCCCCATGTTTCCACCCTAGATACCAGGGTGAGAGATTTTACCCGATTGAACCCTCTAGGATTTTGTAGTTCCAAAGCTGATGAGGATGCCCAAGAATTCATTGATGAACTTTCTAAGGTGTTGACTATCATGGAGGTGACTTCAGAAGAGAAGGTTGAGTTGGCTGCTTATCAGTTGAAGGGTGTGGCCCAAGTGTGGTACACCCAATGGTTTATAGAGAGGTCAAGTGATGATGGGGTTGGTTGGGAAGAATTCAAGTTTGCTTTTCTGGACCATTTCTTTCATCTTGAGATTATGGAGGCCAAATTGACATAATTTATTAATCTCAAATGGGGTGGCATGAGTGTGAAGGAGTATCCCCTCAAATTTACAATGCTCTCAAAGTATGCTCCTATTCTAGTGGCTGACTCCCATGCAAGAATGCACAAATTTATTTCAAGGATTTCTCACTTGATTGTGAAAGAATTTCGTCCAACTATGCTTATTCAAGAGATGGACATTTCAGACTTCTGAAATATGCTTGAAAAGGAGAATTTGAAAGAGAGGAGGATGAAGGATTCTAAGAAAACTTGTTATGATGGTAGGTTCTCCAATTCTAGAAGTGCTGGTGGGATAGGTCGCTTCCCACCAGGCTAAGGTTCGAATCTAAGGGTTTCCAATGATGGATTGCCTCCTCCCAAGGCATATGTTGGAGGTGGGCCAACTTATCCTAGGTGTCATGTGTGGAAAAAATAGTCCTGGTAGATGTTTGAGGGATGTAGGTGCTTGCTTTGGGTGTAGCAAGACAAGCCACAAAGTTGATGACTGTCCTAATGCGCCTAAGAAAGGTCAAGGAAAAATGGCTTAGGGTGATCAAGGCCAACCAAAGGTTCAACAAGGTGGTGCTCCTAAGAACAACATATTATATGCCTTGCATGCTATGCAACAGGTGGAGGAGACTCCCGATGTGGTGACTAGTATGTTAATTTTTTTTTATTTTGATGCATAGGCTTTACTTGATCGGGTGGAAAATTTATCTTTTATGACTACTTTTTAGTTGTTAAGTTTGGTTTGAATCCAAAAATTTTGAGGGAGCCATTTTCAGTCTACACTCCCATGGGTGAGTTTATTATCACCCAAAGAGTCTATTGGGGTCGTCGTGTTTCAATCTTGCATAAAGCCCTTCCATGTGATCTTATAAAACTTAAGATATTTGGTTTTGGTTGCAGGCTAAGGTTCGAATCCAAGGGTTTCCAGTGATGGAATGCCTCCTCCCAAGACATAGGTTGGAGGTGGGCCAACTTATCCTAGGTGTCCCATGTATGGAAAAAATAGTCCTGCTAGATGTTTGAGGGTGTAGGTGTTTACTTTGGGTGCAGCAAGATAAGCCACAAAGTTGATGAATGTCCTAATGCTCCTAAGAAAGGTCAAGGAAAAATGGCTTAGGGTGATCAAGGCCAACCAAAGGTTCATCAAGGTGGTGCTCCTAAGAACAACAGATTATATGCCTTGCATGCTATGCAACAGGTGGAGGAGACTCCCGATGTGGTGACTAGTATGTTATTTTTTTTTTTATTTTGATGCATAGGCTTTTCTTGATCTGGTGGAAAATTTATCTTTTATGACTACTTTTTAGTTGTTAAGTTTAGTTTGAATCCTAAAATTTTGAGGGAGCCATTTTCAGTCTACACTCCCATGGGTGAGTCTATTATCACCCAAAGAGTCTATTGGGGTCGTCCTGTTTCAATCTTGCATAAAGCCCTTCCATGTGATCTTATAAAACTTAAGATATTTGGTTTTGATATTATTCTTGGAAACTGTTGGTTGCATGCTTCTTATGCCTCTATTGACTGTAGAACTCATAAATTCAAGCTTCAGTTTCCAAATGAGCCTTTTCTTGAGTGGGAGGGTAGTGACTCCATTTTTAAAGGTCGATTTATCTCATATCTCAAAACCCAAAAAATGATCTCTAAGGGTGTATTAATCATATGGTGAGGTTTAGACATGTGGAGTCTGAGTTACCTAGTCTTGAGTCGATTCATGTGGTTAATGAGTTTTTGGGTGTCTTTCCCAAAGATTTGCCCGGTATTCCTCTCGAAAGAGATGTAGACTTTCGCATAGATCTTCTTTCTAATACTTAACCAGTTTCCATACCTCCTTATCGTATGGCAGTGACTGAACTAAAGGAATTAAAGGATCAATATAAGATTTGTTGGAGAATATCTTTATTAGTCCAAGTATTTCACCATGTGGTTTTCCTGTTTTGTTTGTAAGAAAGAAGGATGGGTCACTTCAAATGTGCATTGAGTATTGGCAATTGAATAAGGTAACCATCAAGAATAAATATTTGTTAACAAGGATTGATGACTTTTTTGACCAATGTCAAGGGATACTCATTTCTCAAAGATTGACCTCCATTTTGATTATCATCCGTTGAGGGTAGGGGAGTGTAATCTTCCTAAGATTGCTTTTCGAACCAAGTATGGGCACTCTGAGTTTGTGGTAATGTCCTCTGGGTTGACTAATGCTCCAATGGTGTTTATGGATCTCATGAATTGGGTGTTCAAGTTGTTCCTTGATACTTTTATGGTTGTCTTCATTGATGATATTTTGATTTATTCCCGGAGTGAACAAGAGAATATGGATCAAATTAGATTGGTTCTTCAAATATTGAGGGAGAAGCAGTTATTTGCCAAGTTTTATAAATGTGACTTTTGGTTGGGAGAAGTAGCCTTCCTTGGTCATATTGTATCGGGTGATGGTATTAAAGTCGATCCAAAGAAGACTGAGGCTGTGAAGAATTGGCCTAGACCATTGACTCCTTCAGATATTCGGAGCTTTCTCGGGCTAGCTGGTTATTATTTGAGATTTATTGAGGGTTTTTCATCTATTGCTTCACCATTGACTAAGTAGACTCAAAAGAAGGCCATGTTCATCATGGTCGGATGAGTGTGAGAAAAGTTTTCAGACTTTAAAAGATCGGGTTACATTGTCTCCTGTTTTGACTCTACTGGATGGCTTAGATGGGTTTGTAGTATATTGTGATGCTTCTTGAATTGGTCTGGGTTACATGCTTATGCAATATGGCAAGGTGATAATATATGCCTCTAGATAGTTCAAGGTGCATGAACAAAATTCTCTAACTCATGATCTTGAATTAGCGGCAGTATTGTTTGCTTTGAAGATTTGGAGACATTAACTATATAGGGTTCATGTTGATGTATTAACCGATCACAAGATCTTGCAATATGTGTTCACTCAAAGAGATCTTAACTTGAGACAAAGAAGATGGTTGGAGATTCTTAAAGATTATGACCTGATAGTGTTCAATTTCATCCCAGCAAGGCAAATGTTATAACCGATGATCTTAGTAGGCTATTTATTGGAAGTGCAACCTATGTTGTTGAGGGTAAGAAAGAGTTGGTAAAAGATGTACACAGTTTGGCTAGATTGGGTGTTAGGTTGGATGGTTCTAATGATGGTGGCATCCATACTCAGAAATGGGCTAAGTCTTATGTGGTTGTTGATGTCAAGGCAAAGAAAGACTAAGACCCATCATTGGTTGAGTTGAAGAAGTTGGTTGCCAAAAAGAAGATAGAGGTTTTCTCTCGAGGGGGAGATGGTGTATTTTGGTACCAAGATTGGTTGTTTGTTCTAGATGTTGATGGTCCTAGGTAGGTAATTATGAGTGAAACCCACAACTTTATTTGTTCCATACATTCTGGATCCACCAAGATGTATCAAGATTTGAGGCAAGTGTATTGGTGGCATGGTATGAAGAAGGAAATAGCTAAGTTTGTATCCAAATGCCCTAATTGCTAGTAAGTGAAGATGGAACACCAAAGGCCTGGTGGTTTGACCCAAGACATTGAGATCTCTACTTGGATGTGGGATGATGTGAATATGGACTTTGTGATTGGTTTGCCCCATACCTGCAAGCAATCTGACTCTGTTTGGGTTATTGCAGAAAGACTAAATTGGCTCATTTCTTACCGGTTAAGACTACTTTCATTGCCGAGGACTATGATAAGTTATATATCCAGGAGTTGGTTAGATTGCATGGTGTGCCTATGTCTATTGTATCGAATCATGGAACTCAATTACTTCTCACTTTTGGAAATTGTTTCAAAAAGGGCTTGGCACAAAGGTGAAGTTGAGTACCACTTTCCATCTCGAAACCGATGGACAAGCCGAGATGACAATTCAAACATTGGAGGATATGTTAAGGGCTTGTGTGTTAGCGTTCAAGGAAAATTGGGATGACCATCTACCACTTATCGAGTTTGCATACAACTATAGTTTTCGTGCTAGCATAGAGATTGATCCATTTTAAGCTTTGTATGGGAGAAGGTGTAAGTCCCCGGCGGGATGGTTTGAGCTGTGTGAGATGGCGTTGATCGGCCTGAATTTGGAGGAGGAGGCCATGGAAAAGGTGAAATTGATTAGGGAAAGGTTGAGGACCGCTCAAAGTTGCCAAAAGTCTTACTCGGGTGCTAAGAAGAGAAATCTTGAGTTCCATGTAGGCGATTGGGTATATGTATAGGTTTCACTAATGAAAAGGGTAATGCTTTTTGGCAAGAAAGACAAGTTAAGCCCCCAGTATGTAGGTCCTTATGAGGTAATTATACGGATTGGAAAAAGGGCCTATAGTGTAAGGACCTAGACCTCGTGAGGCCTTAATGATGCTTAAAATCGAGTTTCCAGAGATTTTGACCAAGGTGCCCCATCAGGGTCACTAGCACGACCCGTGGTGAGGTCCACAAGCTATATAGGAAACCATGGAGTAACCCTTGTCTTTGTTTGTGGCTTCATGTGGCTTAAAAAAGGATTTTAGGCTTGGTGACCCTCCATGGCACTTCCCACGGTTCGTGGTCCTCACCAATGGTCGTGGAAGGGGATCATGGTAGGTTCCCTAGCCTTCAAGCCAAGAATTTTGTCTAAGGCAGCCACCAAGGACCCTTTTATAGGCCGTGCATCCCACCACAAATCATGGTGGGGTATCATGAAGGCCTATCTCCAAAATAATGTTCTAAGTGTCAAATTACCATCTCGGAACTTGGGTGCATTTTCATGGACCATTGTACGATAAGTGAACCTTTGTCGGATCGTAAAGCCTTCGGTCGAAACACACTTGACCTATATTTTCTAAGTTTCAGAGGGGACATTTTCACGAACTGTTGTACGGTCAGTGAACATTTGTATAGACCGTGGTGCATTTGTACAGGACCCCTGGACACTTTTATAGTCCGCTTCATCAATGGCCTTTTCGTAATTTTAGTTTACTCTAATGGTATTTTAGGACCTTGGAACCTATCCTAAGCCCCTAAATCAGATTATACTCACTATTCACTCTCATTATCCACTCTCATTACACTCAAGCTCTAGAATTCAACTCCTAAGTTCTCTCTTCAGAGTCTAGTATGTGGATTCAACCTAGGATTGCTAGAGGGCTTTCAATTCAAGTCAATTCCATCCTAATTCTTCTATTTATTCAAGGTATGAGGAATTGATTCATGATTTCTTCAATCATGAAGACCTTAAAAACTTCTTACTTCTTAATTTATTTATTTTAAGCTTACTTTGAATATGGGTCTTTTAAATTAGTGTTGGTGTGACTAAATTGAGTCATGAGCTATGTTTAATTGATGTTTTTACTATGATTTAAGACCTATTATGTAGGGTTACATTGATTTATGAAGGTTTGAATATGCATGTCTCTTTGGTTTATGAATTTAAGCGTGGGTAGTCTTGCTTACTTTTTTAATTATTGATTTCCTTATAATTTAAGCATGGATTCATCTTATTATGTTATTTTAAATATGGATATCTATTGCCCATGTTATTCTCTCATTCCTCATGGCATATGCATGCATGAACATTGATTTTCATGAGATTTATAATGTGAGTTAAGACCTAATTATGATTATGACTATGTCTTCTAGACAAGTATGGTTATGACATGACATGTGATCACATAATGTTTATGATATGGCTTTTAGTGCACTATGGTTTCTATACACCATCATGTATAAGTATGAACGAGCTATTCATATGCATGAAGTATGACATGAAAGTATGATTTAGCTTTTTAGCCCAAGTATGCATGATTATGATGTATATTTTGGTGTTGAGCCTAAGTTGCACGATGAAGATTTGAAAGACTTATTCCCTCTTTTAAGGCATGTCTAAGTATATGTATTCTTGTGGGATGATGTCTTAGCACTGAATGAGATTTAAGGTGGGGGCTCGACCTAAGGGGTCCTTAAATAAAGTCTCCTTTCTCATAACTACGTGCCAGCATAGGTTCATGTTTATGCCCCTTTTTAGGGATGATATGTTATGGAAATCCTTCCGAAAAGGCTGGGCCGTAGCGAAGGTGGCCATCACACCGAAAAGATAGGTTCATAAGGTGTGGTGTAGGCTACCAATGACAAGTAGTCTACTCTCATCCGATTGGAGGCTGGTCATCGAGTAATTCATGTAATAGCTCACATGGATTTGTGATGTCGGTTAAGATCCCATCCATGTATGTTGAAGTATTATGACATTCATGCATCATGTACTCATGGCATGTTGATATTATGCTTTATCAAACATACTTCCTTCTATATATGTCCTTGTCATCTAACATTGATTGCAAGTTAATATGTTTATAAGCATTTGCATGCCTGCATACTTAGTACATTCAAATATACTAATGCATACTTTTTGCCTACATGATCTAACCATATAGGGACCGGAGGCTATCTTCATCCACCTCTTGATGGCTAAATTGGACTGTGAGCGTAGTAGTCGTGAGTCCTTTACTCCAAGGACAAGACCCATCTTTTTTCTATCTATTATGCTACTTTCATTTATGTCTTTGCTTTGAGAGTGAGCCCGGGACATGTCTTGACCCCTCCTATGTATGACCTAGAGACATTGTTGGAAATCATGTGAACTCTATGTACGGGCTTTTTATGTGTTATGCTTATGCCTATTGAGACTATATTTATTTTTTCTTATGATGTTGCTGCTATGATGACATGATTATGATGAGATGTGGAAATGTGGAAATTCCTAAGTCCTTTCTATCTCCATAGCATGAGTCATACTTACCTGCCCCATAGTTCTTATGTGCTATGTGAATACATGTAAATCCCTATCCCTATGACATCGCTATATCTTGAGTCCAAAGCCTTATTCCCTTAGAACTATGTGCCTGTTGTTTACTTATGCACTTCCGAACCAATGACATGTATATGGATGCTACGAGGCTTGTTTGGGGACTTTTGGGTTCCCATTCTCCATGTCACTCCTAGGCCCTAGGCTCGGGTCATAACAAGCTTGGTATCAGAGCACTAATGTTTTGTAATGATCCTTGGAGTCCAACATGCCACGCCGAGTAGATTCCTATTCATAGGTGTGAAGTGCACTATACCTATAAGTGAGATGATATGATAGCGTTTTAGGAAATGTCTCACTTCATTTCTTATGTCATGTTATGGGTTGTGTCTTAAGACTTTCTAACTTTGACGATGTACTTGATACCTTACAGAAGATACCTCCAAGAAGAGCCTTCCTACCAAGACATGCCCCCCGATTAATAAGGACCAAGTCCCTCAAGAGCCTATGGTGGAGCTGGTTACTCAGGATGAATTCTAGACTGTCTTTGCCATGTTAGCTCAAGTGGTGACCAACCAGTTTAGGCAAGCTAATCGTCCTCCTCATTCTCCTAATCTGACTGCTAGAGTAAGAAATTTTAGTCATATGAATCCTTCGGACTTCTATGGGTTAAAAGATGATGAGGATGACCAAGACTTCACTGATGAACTCTCTAAAGTGTTGACTATTATAGGAGTGACTTTAAAACAAAAAAGCTGAACTAACTGCTTATTAGTTGAAGGATACGGCTCAAGTGTGGTACAACTAATGGTTGATAGAGAGGGTTGGCGATGATGGGGTTTGTTGGGGAAAGTTTAAGTTTGCCTGTTTAGATCGTTTCTTTCCTCTTGAACTTAGGGAGGCCAAGATGACAGAATTTATCAACCTCAAGCAGGGTGGTATGAGTGTGAGGGAATATTCCCTCAAATTCACGAAGCTCTCAATGTATGTTCCTACGCTAATTGCTGACCCCCGTGCAAGAATGGACAAGTTTATTTCTGAGATCTTTGATTTGGTCATGAAAGAGTATCATACGGCTATGCTTATCAGAGAGATGGACATTTCTAGGCTCATGACGTATACTGAACAGATTGAGGGAGAGAAACTGAAAGAGAGGAGGATAAATGATTCTAAGAGAGGCTGTTATGATGGTAGGTTCTCCAACTCTAGGAGTAGTGGTGGAAATGGTTGCTTCCAATAGGGAAAAGGTTCAAATGCAAAGGTTACTATTTCTAAGGTACTTTCTCCCAAGGGACAGATTGGAGGTTGGTCAATGCCTCCTAGGTGTGACAAGTCTGGTAAGAATCACCCAGGTGCATGTTTGAAGCCCTCAAGTGCTTGCTTTAGGTGTGGTGAGATGGGCCACAAAGTTGCTGACTGTCCTAAATCTCCTAAGAAGAGTCAGGGCCAAGTGACTCAGGGTGATCAAGGCGAACCAAAGGCCCAGCAGGGTGGTGCTCCCAGAAATAACAGGTTTTCTACCTTGCATGCTTGATAGGAAGTAGAGGAGATTCCGAATATGGTGACTGATATGTTAAAAGTCTTTGATTTTGATGCTTATGCTTTGCTTGATCTAGGTGAAAATTTATCTTTAGTGACTCCTTTTTTGCCTGTTATGATTGGTTTGAATCCTGAAATATTAATGTAGCCCTTTTTAGTCTATACTCCCGTGGGTGAGTCTATTGTTGCCCGAAGGGTCTACCGGGGTGTTCCTACTTTGGTCTTGCATAAAGTCCTTCTATGTGACCTTGTAGAACTTGAGATGTTTGATTTTGATATTATTCTTGAGATGGATTGGTTGCATGTTTCATATGCCTTTATAGATTGTTGAACTCAGAGAGTCAAGTTCCAGTTTCAAGATGAGCTTGTTCTTGAGTGGAAGCGTAGTGATTCTTCCATTAAGGGTTGGTTTATCTCTTATCTCAAAGCTCTAAGAATGATTTCTAAAGGGTGCGTCTATCATATTGTGAGGCTTAGAGATGTGGAGTGTAAGTCACCTACTCTTGAGTCGGTTCCGATTATTAATGAGTTTCTGAATGTTTTTCCCAAAGATTTGCCCAGTACTCCTCTTAAAACAAAGGTAGACTTTGGCATATATCTCCTTCTAGATACTCAACCTATTTTCATTCCTCCTTATCGTATGGCTCCGGCTGAATTAATGGAGTTGGAGGATTTATTAGAGAAAGACTTTATTAGACCAAGTATATCGCCTTGAGGTGCTCTTGTGTTATTCGTGAGAAAGAAGGGTGGACTGCTTTGGATATGTATTGAGTATAGACAATTGAATAAAGTGACCATCAATAATAAATATCTGTTCCCAAGGATCGATGACTTGTTTGATCAACTTCAAGGAGCTACACGTTTCTCAAAGATTGACTGCCATTTAAGTTATCACCAGTCGAGGGTTAGGGAGTGTGACATCCCCAAAATAGCTTTTCGAACTAGATATGGGCATTTTGTGTTTGTGCTGCTGTCCTTTGGCTTGACCAATGCTCCGACTGTGTTTACGAATTTTATGAATCGGGTGCTCAAGCCATTTCTTTATAGTTTTGTGGATGTATTCATTGATGATATTCTGATTTACTCCCGAAGTGAGCAGGAGCATATAGATCACTTGAGGTTGTTTCTTCAGACTTTGAAGGAGAAGAAATTGTTTTCCAAGTTCAGTGAATGTGAGGTTTGGCTAGGTGAAGTGGATTTTCTAGGCCATGTGGTATCCGATGATGGCATTAAGGTTGACCCTAAGAAGACCAAGACGGTGGAGAATTGTCCAAGACTATTGACTTCTTCCGCTATTCAAAGTTTTCTTGGGTTGGCTAGTTAGTTATTATCGAAGGTTTGTTGAAGGTTTCTTATCCATTGCATCTCCATTGACTAAGTTATCTCAAAAGAAGGCCAAGTTTATATGGTTGGATGAGTGTGAGAAGAGTTTTCAAACTTTAAAGGATCGGCTTACATCGGCCCCTGTTTTGACCTTACTGGATGGCTCAGATGGGTTTGTGGTGTATTGTGATGCTTCTCGAATTAGGTTGGATTGTGTGCTCATGCAACATAGTAAGGTGATAGCTTATGCATCGAGGCAACTGAAGGTGCATAAAAAAAATTATTCGACTCATGATCTTGAATTGATGGCCCTAGTGTTTGCTTTGAAGATTTGGAGATATTATTTATATGGGGTTCATGTTGATATTTTCACCGATCACAAGAGTTTATAATATGTGTTCACCCAAAGAGATCTTAACTTGAGGCAAAGAAGGTTGTTGGAACTTCTTAATATTACGACATGAGTGTTCAATATCATCCCAGCAAGGTAAATGTTGTAGCTAATACTTTTAGTAGGCTATCTATGGGTAGTGTAGCCCATGTTGATGAAGGAAAGAAAGAGTTGGTAAAAGATGTTCATCGCTTGGCAGGATTGGGTGTTAGATTGGATGACTCTAATGATGGTGGCATTCATGTTCAGAATGAGGTTGAGTCTTCTGTGGTTGTTGATGTCAAGGCAAAGCAGGACTTGGATCCATCTTTAGTTTAGTTGAAGACTTCCGTTTCCAAAAAGAATATAAAGGTTTTCTCTCCAAAGGGGAGATGGTGTGCTTCAGTATCAAGATCGGTTGTCTATCTGGATGTTGATGGTCTTAGAGAGGTGATCATGAGTGAATCCCACAACTCTTATTACTCTATACATCTGTGATCTACCAAAATGTATCGAGATTTGGGGGAAGTGTATTGGTGGAATGGTATGGCGAAATACATAGCCAAGTTTGTATCCAAGTGTCCTAATTGTAAAAAAGTGAAGATAGAACATCAAAGGCCCGGTGGTTTGACTCAAGACATTGAGATTTCGACTTACTTGAAAGTCGAAACATGTGAACATTGACTTTGTGGTTGATTTGCCCCGCACTCGGAAGCAATTTGATTCTATTTGGGTTATTGTTGATAGGATGACCAAACCGGCTTATTTCCTTCTGGTCAAGATGTAACGCCCGGTAAAATTACCAAAATACATCTAGAGGAGAGGTGTGCGCATAACGTGTCTTCCTATGCTCCGATGGCAAATCTAAGGCCAGATTTGCGATCATCATGAACAATTAAGTGGAAAAGTAGTCTCGGATGATTTTTAGAGCAACCGAATCAAAAGATAATTTTTCGATGCGAAAACGTGAACCACTGAAGGTCGCACACCTGCCTCGCATCGATACTTGATTTTATTCCAAAAATTTTCTATGGAATTGGAAAGCTCATTCGGAGAATGTTTAGCGATAAATACTAAAAATCGACACTGTCCGCGTCACAGACCCCATGTCCCCAGACGAACTTTTTTTGAATTTTCTTGAGGGGCATTCCAAAACTTTCCGAACCCTTCCTAGGCCCAAACCATGATAAAAATGGGTCATTTTAAATGTAAAAAGGGTTTTAAACCCCATTCTAAGTCCTTTGTAAGTCATTGAAGAAGACTAGAGATTGAGAGAAGAGAAGAGGAACGTGATATTGGAGAGTTCAAGGGAGAATTCTTGAAGGTTGGTTGTTAAAGCTTCACACCAGGTATGTACGGCTAAACAAAAGCATGAGATTGTTCGCTTATGTGTCCTAGAGATGGTCATAGAAGAGTTGAAAGTATAATGAGTCTACATACAAAATTCTTGATGGTTTTCTTGAAATTTTGCATATATATTGCATGTATTTTCATAGGTTGATGATCATCATAAAACTTGTTTTCTTGAATCAAGTATTTTTCATGAGATATTGTATAAACCATATATGTTAATTTGTTGAAGCATGCATAAACCAGGGAGGGAGTCTAGAGCCTTGACTTGAGTGTGTTGATGATAATGTTGATGTGCGTATGAGGTTGAGATACTTCAGCATGATGATCGTATGAGTCTTCATAATTGAGTTCTTGAGTTCAGTTTAAATGACTCCTTCTAAATGATGATCGGAGTCCTTGAGCTCTTGAATGGGAATTGAGTTAATTGAGATGAATTAAAGTCCCTGAATATAATAGAGGACTTTAGAGTTTGGGTTAATGCGTTGATGAGAGTCTCCATGAGGCTAATTGAGTTGATGAGAGTCTCTCTGAGTCTAATTGAGATGAGGAGGAGTCTTATGGGCATTGAGTCTTGGGAGGAGTATCGAGCATCGAAATGGGTAAGAGTGAGTCCCACACACTCATTAACTACATCGCCAAGCGTAGGATAGGGATGGAACCATTACATCACATGGTCCCTTCTTGTGGAGGTAAGGTCCCTGAAACAATAGCATCACATGGTCTCTTCTTGTGGAGGTAAGGTCCCTGAAACAATAGAGGGCTTGTGGAGGCTAGATTCCTTGCAGATCATACTGCGTTCCTTACCTAGCAAGTATGGAACGACTGTGGCAACATTAGTGTGAGTGTTGTACAATCATGGCTCATAAGTGAGTATTGTGCAATCACGGCTCATAAGTGATTGTTGTCGGATAAGAGAAACTCCCAGAAAGTTGTCACATTGAGTACTCTGAGTCGAGTTCCATTAAGTTGACTCTGAGTTGATTGATGAAGATTGATTTGGCTGATGGGTCATTATCTACTCTTTATTCTTGCTTTAGATAGATATTTGACATTTTATTGAGTATTATTTTGAGTTAAGGTTGTTTCTATATTATTCTACCTATTTTTACTTCATTCAGCTATTTTACATATTGTACATTCCACCTGCTAATGTCATTCGACGTTGCATCATTTCATGATGCTGATACAGGTGTTAGAGATCGTGAGCAGGCACATCGTTGAGGATCTGAGACGTTCAACAAATTTGTGAGCCTCCCTTACTTTGGAGGATTCTAGCATTTATTTCATCTTGCTATTAGAGTTAGACTTGATTACCTTTACTTTATTTTGAGGCATGTCTGTCACTGGCACCATATGATAGTGATAGAGGGTTCATAGACTAGAGTCAAATATTGATGTTGAGACTTGTCGAGCTAGTTTCTTTCTACTAGCCTTTTTACTTTGAGATTGGATGAGATGTTCCCATTACTTCCTTTTGTCTTCCGCTGACTGATAAAGTGTATTGAATGAATATGATGAGGCCAAGTGGTTCGCTTAGGAACTAACAATAGTCTCTGGGTGTCGGTGACGTCTAAGGTACCCTCCCGGGGCGTGACACAAGACTACCTTCAATGCTAAAGATTATGCAACGTTGTATATTCGAGAGTTGGTTAGATTGCATGGTGTGCCTATGTCTATTATATAAGACCATGTTACCCAATTTACTCCTCACTTTTTAAAATTGTTTCAAAAGGGCCGGTACTAAGGTGAAGTTAAGTACTGCTTTTCATCCTTAAACCAATGGATAAACCGAGAGGACAATTTAAACTTGGAAGGACATGTTAAGGGCTTATGTTGGAGTTCAAGGGAAATTGGATGATTATCTAGCACTTATCAAGTTTGCCTACAACAATAGTTTTCATGCTAGCATTGGTATGACACTATTTGAGGCTTTGTATGGGAGAAGGTCTAGAATCCTATTGGGATGGTTTGAGTTTGGTGAGATGGCATTGATAGGCTCGGATTTGGTGTTGGAGGCCATGGAAAAAGTGAAGTTGATTAGGGAAAGGTTGAAGATGGATCAAAGTCATCAAAAGTCTTAATCGGATATTAGAAAGAGGGATCTTGAGTTCCATGTTGATGATTGGATATATGTGAAGGTTTCTCCTATGAAGGTTGTAATGCATTTCGGTAAGAAGGGCAAGTTAAGTCCTCAGTATATAGGTCCTTATGAGATAGTTGAGCGGATTGGAAAGGTGGCCTATAAGTTGGATTTTCCTTTGGATGTGAATTCTATTCACCCGGTTTTCCATGTGTCGATGTTGAGGAAGTTGATCGGTGATCCTAGTTCAATTGTTCCTTTGGAAGGTGTTGAGGTTGGAGAGAATTTGATTTATGAAGAGGTTTGGGTAGTTATTTTTGATAGATAAGTGAAACGACTTCACAACAAGGATGTGTCTTTGGTTAAAGTGCTTTGGAGGAATCAACATCCAGAGAGTGCTACTAGGGCGGTGGAGTTTGACACGATGAGGCGATATCCTATCTTTTCCAATCTACTCAAGCCTAAGGTATTAGGTTCTTCCTATTCTAAATGTTCTGAATTCTTTGACTCTTATGTTTCATGACATGACATGCATTTATGTGCACAAAATGATTTAAATTATGTTTTGACATGGGTTTTAATAATATCATGGTTTTCAAGTGACGAATTATGCATTGTGTCTTTATGTTGAAATGTTTCATTTCAAGTCAATCCTTTTGAGCCATGTTCTAGCTCATTCGAGGACGAATGTTCCCAAGGGGGAGATTATGTAAGGACCCAAACCTCGGGAGGTATTAATAATGCTTAAATTGAGGTTCCAAAGTTTTTGACCAAGGTGCCCCTCCACAGTCACTCCCATGAGCCATGGTAAGGTCTACGAGCTGTGGGAAACCATAGAGTGACCTTCGCTTTGTTCATGGCTTCACGTGGCTTAAGAAAGGGTTTTAGGCTTGGTGGCCCGCCATGGCACCTCCCACGGCTTGTGGTCCTCACCATTGGATGTGGAAGGGGCTCGTGGTAGGTTCCGTAGCCTTCAATCCAAGAATTTTGGCTAAGGCAGCCACCAAGGACCCTTGTATGGGTCGTGCAGCCTACCATGAATTGTGGTGGGGTCTCACGAAGGCCTATCTCCAAAATAATGTTCTAAATGTCAAATTACCATCTCGGAACTTGGGTGCATTTTCATGGACCGTTATATGATCAGTGAGCCTTTGTATGGACCGTGAAGCCTTTACTAGAAACACCCTTGACCTAAATTTTTCTAAGTGTCAGAGGAGACATTTTTATGGACCGTTATATGGTTAGTGAACATTTGTACAGACGTACATTTGTACGGGACCCCTGGACACTTTTTAAAGTCTGCTTCATTAATGGTCTTTCCATAATTTTAGTTTATTCTAAAGGTCTTTTAGGACCTTGGTACCTATCCTAAGCCCTAAATCATATTATACCTACTCGTCACTTTCATTACACTTAAGCTCTAGAATTTAACTCCTAAATTCTCTCTTCAAAGTCTAGTGTGGGGATTCAAGCTAGGATATCTAGAGAGATTTCAATTCAAGTCAATTCCATCCTAATTCTTCCAGTTATTCAAGGTATGAGGGATTGATTCATGATTCCTTTCAATCATAAAGAGTCAAAAAACTTCTTACTTCTTAATTTATGAATTTTAAGTTTACTCTGAATATGGGTATTTAAAATTAGTGTTGGTTTGACTAAATTAAGTCATGGGCTATGTTTAATTAGTGTTTTTACTATGATTTAATCCCTATTATGTTGGATTACATTGATTCATGAAGGTCCTACATATGCATGTCGCTTTGGTTTATGAACTTAAGCACCGGTAGTCTCACTTATGTTTTTAAATGTTGATTTCTTTATGATTTAAGTATGGATTCATCTTATTATGTTATTTTAAATATGGATATCTATTGCCCATGTTGTTCTCTCATTCCTCATGGCATATGCGTGCATGAGCATTGATTTGCATGAGATTTATGATGTGGATTAAGACCTAATTATGATTACGACTCTGTTTTCAAGACAAGTATTGTTATGACATGACATGGGATCACATAATGTTTATGAAATGGCTTTTAATGCACTATGGGGTTTATGCACCATCATGTACAAGTACGAATGAGTTATTCCTATGCATGAAGTGCGACATGAAAGTATGATTTGGCTTTTTAGCGCAAGTATGCATGATTATGAAGTATGTTTTAGTTTTAAGCCTAAGTTTCATGATGAAGATTTGAAAGACTTATTCCTTTTTTAAAAGAAAGTATAAGTATATGTAATCCTGTGGGATGATGGCTTAGCGCTGAATGAGATTGGATGTGGGGGCTCGATCGAAGGGGTCCTTAAGTAAACTCTCCTTTCTCATACCTACGTGCCAGCATAGGTTCAAGTTTATGCCCCATTTTTAGGGATGATATGTTATAGAAATCCTTCCAAAAAGGACAGGTCGTAAGGAAGGTGTCCGTCACACCAAAAAGATGTAAGGTGTGGTGTAGGTTACTCTCGGCAAGTAGTCTACTCTCATCCGATGGGAGGCTGGTCATCGAGCAATTCATGTAATAGCTCGCATGGATTTATGATGTTAGCTAAGGTCCCATCCATGTATGTTGAATTATTATGGAATTCATGTATCATGTACTCATGGCATGTTGATATTATACTCTTTCATACGTACTTCATTCTATATGTGCTCTAGTCATCTAACATTGATTGCAAGTTAACATGTTCAAAAGCATTTTCTGCTCGTATACTTGGTACATTCAAATGTACGAACACATACTTTTTGCCTACATGATCTAACCATGTAGGGACCGGAGACTATCTTCATCCACCTCTTGATGGCTAGATTGGATTATGAAGTTTCTAATGGTGATTCCTTCACTCCAAGGACAAGATCCACTTTCTATCTACCTGTTATGCTACTTCCGTTTATGTCTTTACTTTAAGGGTGAGCCCGAGCCATGTCTTGGCCCCCCTGTATATGGATGATTTGAGGCTTGTTTGGGGACTCTCAAGTTCCCATTCACCATGTCACTCCTAGACCGTAGGCCTAGGTCATGACATATAGGTTGGATTTGCCTTTGCACATGAGTTTTATCCACTTGGTCTTCCATATATCAATGTTAAGGAAGTTGATTACAGATCCTAGTACTATCGTACCCTTATAGGGTGTTAAGGTTGAAGAGAAATTAACACATGAAGAAGTGTCGATTGAAATTTTGAAAAGACAAGTGTAGCAGCTTCGCAACAAGGATGTTACCTCGATTTAAGTGCTTTAGAGGAACCTACTTGTGGAAAGTGCTACATGGAGGTGGAATCAGACATGATGAAGCATTATCCCTGTCTATTCTAATCTGCTTAAGCCTAACGTCTTAGGTTCTTCCTATTATAACAGTCCTAATTTCCTCATTCCTATGCTTTCATGACATGACATGCATACATATGCACGAGAATGATTTAAATGACGTTTTAACTCTAGATTTAATGGTTTTATGGTTTTAAATGTTGAGTTATGTATTGTACCCTCCATGTAGATATCTTTCATGTTCAATTCTAGCCTTTCAAGCCATGGTCTAGCTCATTCGAGGATGAATATTCCCAAGGGAGAGATGATGTAAGGACCTACGCCTCGGAAGGCCTTAACAGTGCTTGAAAAGTGAATTTCTCCAATGTTTAGCTAAGGTACCCTTCCAGGGACACCTTCACGGCTTGTGAAGGTAATCGTGGAGGTGTCGTGGGTAGTGACCTTGGCTGCCTGGGTGAGTTGGTGGATTTCTAATCCAAGTGACCCTCCACGGATCACTTCACGACTCGTAGACCCCTCCATTGGCCGTGAAAGTAATCGTGGAAGGGGCCTTGGCTTTGGACTCCACTATTTTGCTAAGGTAGGCCACCAAAGACACTAACACGGCTTGTGGAAGCCGTCACGGACCATGGTGGGGTCCGTAAAGAGGTTCTTAGGGCTTCAGCCTTGAGAAAGATCACCATCTTGTAACTTTGGATATTTCACGACAGACTTCATGAGTCGTTAAGCCCATTGTGCAGGGGTCTTCATTTTCATTAAGGGCCCTATGGTAATTTTATTCACTTCAAAGGTCTTTTATGACTTTTATGCCTATCCGAAGACCCCTAAATCATCCCTCATTTATTTAATACACTTCATTCTCAATTCAAATACTTCAACTCCAGAAATTCAAGTTCCTAAAACTTTATTCAAGTCAAGCTTTGAAGATTAAAATTGGAAATTCAAGGGAGCTTTAAACTCAATATTTTTCTTCCTAGTTAATTCAGGTATGTGTGGTTTTATTCGTGATTCCCTTTCAATCATGATGTCTCAAAATCTGTTACATGAAACTCATGATTTCTAAGTATGAATTGCATATGGGTGTTTTAATTTAGCTTCAATTTTATGAAATTAAGTTATGGGTTGAGTTCAATTGATGATTTTAATATGATTTAAGTTTTATTATTTTGATATACATGGATTTAATGAGAATTGAAAATGCATGACCCTCTCTATGATGAATTTATGCATGGTTAATTTCAAGTATGTTTCAATTGTTGATTTCTTTATGGATTAATTATAATTTCATCTTATTATAACATTTTAATTTTGAATTCTAAGCACCCATGCTATTCTTTCAATTCCTCATGACATATGCATGCATGAATTAGTATTTTCATAAGATTTAGGATGTGGGTTTATACCTAATTATTATTATGAATATGATTTTGAGAAAAGTATGATTATGACATGACATGTTATCACACGATGTCTATGATATATCTTTAAGCAAATATGGGTGTGTATACACCATTATCTACAAGTATGAATGAACTATTGCTATGCATGTATTCATGAATTGAAGTATGATTTGGCTTTTAAGCATACACATGTATGATTATAAAACATGGTTCAGCTTTTAAGCCTAAGTATGCATGATTATGATTTGAAGAGACTTTTGTTCTTATTTCAAGCATGTATATGTGTATGTATTTTCGTGGGATGATGATTTAGCACCGAATGGGATTAGAGGTGGTGGCACGACCCATGGGGTCCTTATATGAAGTTTCCTTCTCATAACTATGTGTCAAACATAGGTTCATGTTTATGCTCCTTTGTGGATGATTATGTTTATGAAAAATCTTTTTTGAAATAGGAGGTATCCCATAAGCCGAGGTTGCTTCTCCGAAATAGAAGGTGTCCCGCAAGGTGGAGTATGGTATACCTTTGAAAAGTATATTATCCTTTCCTCTAATGTAAGGTGAACATCAGAATTTCATATAATAGCTTGCATGGTCTTATATGTTGGTTGAGGTCCCATCCCCGCTATGTTTAAGTATTATGGCATTCATGTATCATGGATTTAAGGCATATTGTTATCCTTTCCTGTATACTTCCTTCCAAATATATGTGCCCTTGTCATCTAACATTGAATTGCAAGTTCTCATGTTTATATGTATTGCATGCCCTCATACTTAGTATATTCAAACGTACTAACACATACTTTTTGCCTACATGATCTAACCGTGTAGGAACCGGAGACTATCCTTATCCACCTCTTCACAGCTAGATTGGACTTGTACGAAGTTGTTTGTGGTTTAGACCTTTATTCCAAGGACAAAACCCACCTTCTATCCACCTAATTTATGTTATAGTTATCTTATGTCTTTTATTTGAGGGTGAGCCTGGGACATGTCTTGTCCCCCATCCTATCTATGACTTAGAGGCATTGTTTAGCGTCATGTAAACTTTATGTACGAGCTAGCTCTTTTTGATGCTTGGGAATGCTATGCTTATGTCTTATGTTATTTTCATGTTATGATGTGATGATGAGATGATAAAATTTCTAAGTCCCTACTCTCATAGAAAGAGTCATATGATCTTGCCACTTAGAAATTGATTGTTCATGTTGGATGTATGATGGCAAGTCTCATGTTCACTATCCCAATAGCTTGAATCTCGAACTCCATCCCTAAGAATTATGTGTTGTACTTGTATGACAATGAGTCCCTTACTCCTTATCTCATAGTTTGAGTCATATACCCCCTATCCTTTAGTATTACGTAATAATGCTTAAACTGCACTTCCGAACCAAAAATATGTGTATGGAAGCTATGAGGAATGTTTGGGGATCTTCAGGTTCCCATTTACCATATCACTCGTAGGCCCTAAGCTTAGGTCGTGACATTGTGATGTTATGGTGTACGAGCTTATGCATTTCATGATTGTACTCATGTTTATATGTACAATGGCACTAGTGTTATTAAAGTCAAGAATGAATGAATGATTAAGGCGCGAGTCCTCCAGCTAGTTAAGATTATGAGATAATGATTGTCCGATTGTAGAGTCATAGAAACGATTTAGGAGCTATCCTTATGATGATGATAGATGTTCTAAATGCTTTGAGATGAGTTAGTAGAATTTCTCAACATACCAGATGATTTTATGATTTATGTCTATGGTAATTCCATGAGAGTCAAACTTAGAACTGAGTGGACCTTTAATTAAATATGGATACTCCCCATAGCTAGGGAAAGAGACCATTAGTAGAATCCCATTGTCCCATAACTATGTGCCATTATAGGGAATAAGGGGCACCGCTAGCACCGTTTTACTTCTAGACCACTTGTTAGTAAAGGTTTGCTTAATAGCTAGCTTTAGTGTATCCGCTTAGACATCTTAGGAAGTATCCTTGGCAAGTGATCTCCCCCTTCTTTTAGTGTTGATAAAACATCAGGACTCCCTGGTCTAGCTCACATGAATTTTGTCAGTTAAAGGTTGCTCTCACATATGCTCACATCTTTCTCATGATCCCAAGGTGTCCTTTTATGATGATCTATGATGGTTCCTTCATGTTATGTCTAAAGGTGTTTTAAAGTTCATGTAACTCATGGTTTTACAAGTTCAACTGGTGTTCTCCACATATGTTATGGCCCCTTGTCATATATAGTAGTATTTCTCATAAAGTTACATGATATTCTCTTCTAGTATGAATGGTGCCCTTTATTATGATCATTAATATCCCCTTTCGTGGTAAGATAGTCTTTCCCTTAAAGTAAGTGCATTGTTGTTCCAAAAAGGTATCCCTATATTATTTAGGCATAATGACCTAGGTCCCTTATTGTTCCAAGTCTAAGTGCTTTATAATGAAATCAATTAAATGTACGCTCTTTACTTTCCACATGCATTATGTCAAGTTCCATGGCTTAAGTAATGTCCAAAATGATCATATTGTTCATTAGCTTATGACTTATGCTTTGTGGCATTGCGCGCCCATATACTAGTACATTCAAAGTATTATCTACATGATTTCACCATGTAGCGACTAGTGCTCCTCGATGTCCTCCATGTGGCTAGTATTTGGATCATAGAAGATTTTGTTTGTGGTGAGTACTCTAGTTCGAGCGCAATACCCACCTTCTATCTAGCTTTTTTACATTATGATATTGATACTCTTATTACTTTACTTTCGAGGGTGAGCTTGGGACATGTCTTGGCCTCCGTCTAATCTATGAATTAGAGGTATTATTGGATAAATCATGCTATGTATTTATTATGTGATGTTCACGCTTATATGGAAACTTAACCCTTAGTCCCTACCCCTTTTATGTGATTCTTGGGTTGTTGTCAATGAGATGGTGATCTTCTTGAGTCCCTACTTTCCCATAGCTTGAGTCCTATTATCCCTTCCCCAAGTCTTTTGTTACGATTGAATGACAAAAGACCCCTACCCTTTCTTCCCAAAGATCGCGTCCAAAGTCCTAAATCCCTTTAGTTTGGCTATTTGATGCTTTGTTTATATTCAGCAACCAAGGATGTGCTTAAGTTATCCTATAAGGCTTTTTGGGGTACCTTTGGATTCCCAATTCATCATGTCGTACCTAATCCCTAGGCTTGACTGTGAAGGCTTGGTATCAGAGCACTAGGTTTGTAAATGGTCCTTGGAAGTCCAACATACCACGTCAAATACAGTCTTATTCATGGGTGTGAAGCTTGCCACATCTATGAATAGAAGGCTATAAGGCATTTAGGAATGTCGTAAGACTTCCTTTATCTAATGGATCATTCTTTGTGCTTTTCTAAGCAATGCCTCCAAGAAGAATGCCTCAAGACCCTCAAGATGAGGGAGTGGCTCATGCGGATTTTAGAGCCGCTTTCACTGTGTTGGCACAAGCTGTGACCGATCAAGTCAATCGAGGTGCAAATGTTCCAGAATGCTCCTACCCCGACTTCTAGAGTAAGGGGCTTTGCTAGGATGAACCCTTCCGAGTTCCATTGTTCAAAAGTGGAAGAAGATGCTCAAGAGTTTGTAGATGAAGTGCACGAGGTGTTAGCCGTTATGGTTGTGACTTCAGAGGAAAAAGCAAATTTGGTAGCCTTTCAACTAAAGGGGGTTGCTCAAATATGGCATACTTAATGAAAAAGTGAGAGGAGTGAGGATTAGGGTCCTATCTCATCGGGAGAGTTCTGAGATGCATTTCTAGATCGTTTCATTCCTTTGGAGTTGAGGGAGGCCAAGATGCAAGAATTTATCAATCTTAAGCAAGCGAATATGAATGTGAGGGAGTACTCCCTCAAGTTCTCCCAACTCTCCAAATATGCTCCCTCATTGGTTGCCGACCCCTGTGCTAGAGTGAGCAAATTTATGTTGGGATTATCCGACTTGCTTATCCAACAGTATTGGACCACTATTTTAGTAAGAAAAATGAATATTTTGAGGCTCATGAATTATATAGAGCGAATCGAAAATAAAAAGATAAGAAAGAAACCAAGAGAGTCTAACAGGGCTCGTGATGATGAGGTTGATCATCATTTACTAAGGATAGGAGTAAGAAGGAAAGAAACCCCTATCCTACTTGTGATAAGTGTGGTAAGATGCATTTAGAAGAGTGCTTGGCAAAACAAGAAGGTTTTTTTGAGTGAGGTGAGTTAGGTCACAAGAGGAGGGATTGCCCGGTGGTGCTAGGAAGGGAAGGGAGAGAGCTCGGAATACTTTATTTGGTGTGTATATGTTTCTTTAAATATGGGCATGGTTAGTGCTAAGTGGATTCATAGTTAAAGTGCTATGGTTGAGGTTTGGGTAGGTGGTTGTATTGAGATATTGGTGAGGGTGGTGATTTTCATGTTCATCCTTATGTATCATTAATTTTAGTCTTGGCTTGTTGCTTATTAAGCATGCATGTTCATGGAATAAGTTTTGATTGAAGTTTTATGTGCAATTATGTAAACATGTTACTTATGTTTTTAAAATGATATTCATTGTTAAAGACTTTAAAATTGCATGAAAACAATGTTTGACTTACATGATTGCATTCGTGGTGGGTTGGTAGATGTTATTCCACTAAATTCAAGCTAGCTTTATTCACATATAAGGACGAATGTTCCCAAGGGGGACATTGTAACGCATCTCAAAGCGATTCGGAATACCCTTATAATAGATTCCTAAGAATAATGTAATTTATGTATGTATTCTGAAAAATCTGAGTTCGTATTCTTGTTCAGGAGGCAAAATTGTGTAGGAAAAATATCTCTTTCGATTTTTAGGTCAACCATATGAAAAAAATAATTTTTCGCATGAAATTGCACTTTCCAGCAGGGTACGCGACCTCTCCGTGCAGAGATGGTCCTAGATAGTACAAAAGGACCTAAACCCATTCCTAGGCCAAAATAGGGGAAAGCTGAAGTGCACGAAAAATGACATGTCCTGGAGTAAGTCTGTGTCACCCACTTGTTTCATCCATGTGTAAAGTTTTTTGAAAATTTTCAAAATTAAGTGAGGGAAATTGGGACATATCCCAACACCCTTATATGCGTGAACCCCCGAAATATCTCTCATTTTTAGCCCTAAATCTCTCTCAAATTCTCTCTAATTCCTCTCAAAACCTCCCATTATTCCTCTTCAAAAAATCTTCCAAATTTTTAGGGTTTCAAATTCACCCATTGAAGATCAAGCTTCAAGGAGATTCTGACAAGATTCTTCAAGTCTTCTTCTTAAATCTCACGACACTAAGATATGTGGGTCTCTTCATCCGTAGGTTCTTCCACCCATGGATCCCCCAAAACCCCCTTTACTTAATCTTTTATTTCAAAGCTTATTTCAATATGGTTACTTCCTACTCCTAATTATATGTATGATTTATGTTAGAAATTTTCATTTAATGAATTGACATGCATGAGATGTTTTAGTATTTACGAACCCTTTAAATTACTACATTGGGTTGAGAATTTATTAAGTGGATCTCGCTAAATAATTACTTAAATGATATACATTGGTTTTACTCATTAGTATTATGTTCTAAGGAGTATGTATTGCCATCTAATTTTATCAGTTGATGGATTTTGGAAAATGCCCTACCTTAAACTACTTTGAGTCTTTAAATCTCCTCATGGATTGTTTAGATTATAGTTTACGAGATGATTTTTATGATGCCCTAATTAGGATTTTTCCACGATTATGGTGGCTTGTTTGAAGTGGTTTCAAGTGATTATGTTTTGCCACAATCATGCATGTTACCCTCGAATTTCATGATTTTAAATCTCTATGCATGAACTCACCATGTTTTAGAACTAAACTCATATGATGAAGTATCTCATGCATAATGAATAGGTTTTACTAATGTATGCAAGTTTATTAATATGATGAATAATGAGGTATATCAAGTATGTTGTGAAATTTGTAGGAGTCTTATGAAAGCTATGTATCAATGTAAATCCCTTCATGCAATGTAATGGTGTACGAGCTTATGCATGTCATGATTGTACTCATGTTTATGTGTCCAACGGGACTAATCTTATTGAAGTCAAGAATGAATGAAGGATTAAGGCTTGAGTCCTCCACCTAGTAAAGATTATGAGATAATGATAAATCGATTGTAGAGGAATTAACAAGATTTAGGATTTATCCTTATGATGATGATAGATGTTCTGAATGCTTATGAGATGGGTTAGTGAAATTCCTCTCCATACTAGATGATTTTATGATTCATGTCTATGGTCATTCTGTGAAAGTCACACTTAGCACCCAGCAGACCATGGGATAAATGCGGATACTCCTCATAGCTAGGGCAAGAGACCGTTAATAG
Organism: Solanum rostratum; assembly: GCA_029948455.1. NCBI lineage: Eukaryota > Viridiplantae > Streptophyta > Magnoliopsida > Solanales > Solanaceae > Solanum > Solanum rostratum. The sequence goes on along the minus strand of CM057047.1, from coordinate 16,648,810 downwards.
AATCCCATCGTCCCATAACTATGTACCACCGTAGGAAATAGGGTCACTGCTAGTAAAGGTTGACTTCTAGATCACTCGTTAGTAGAGATTTTCTTAATAACTACCTTTAATGGATCCACTCAGATATCTTAGGAGGTCTCCTTGGAAAGTGATCTCCCCCTTCTTTTGGTGTAGGGAAAACATTGGGACTCCATGGTTTAGCTCACATGATTTTTATCACTTAAAGGCTGCTCTCACATATGTTCACATCCTTCTCATGATCCCAAGGTGTCCTTTTATGATGACTTATGATGGTTCCTTCATGTTATGTCCAAAGTTGTTTCAAAGTTCATATAAATCATGGTCTAACTAGCTCAAATGATTTTCTCCACATATGTTATGGTCCCTTGTTATATATAATGGTATTTCTCATAAAGGTACATGACATTTTCTTCTAATATGCATGGTGTTCTTCACTATGATCACTAATGCCCCCTTTCGTGGTAAGATTGTCTTTCCCTTAAAGTAAGTGCATTGTTGTTCAAAAAAGGTATCAATATAATGTCCCTAATTGTTCCAAGTCTAAGTGCTTTATCATGAAATCAATTAAGTGTATGCTCTTTACTTTCCACATGCATCATGTCATGTTCCATGGCTTAAGTAATGTCAAATGATCATATTGTTCATTAACTTATGACTTATGCTTTGTTACATTTCATGCCCGTATACTAGTAATTCAAAGTACTAACGCATACTCAATGCCTACATGATTTCACCATGTAGGGACCGGCGCGTATTCGATCAATAAAGAACGAGGACTAGCTCTCCAGTAAAGGAGAGGGACAATGTAGTGTATTTCTCGAACGAAACGAGTTCCTTGTGATGTGTTGAATCTTCAATGAACTTCCATCAGCACTTCAGATTGATCTTCCTTGATATCCTCCATTGGCTAGCATTTGGATCACAGAAGATTTTGCTTGTGGTGAGTCCTTTAGTTTGAGGGCAATACCCATCATCTATCTAGCTTGTCTAAATTATGACATCGATACTCTTATTACTTTACTTTTGAGGGTGAGCCCAGGACATGTATTGGCCCTCGTCCCATCTATGACTTAGAGGTATTGTTGGATAAATCATGCGATGTACGTATTATTTGATGACAATGCTTCTATGGAGACTTATCCCCTATTGCCTACCCTTTTATTTGATGCTTGGGTTGTTTTCAATGAGATGGTGATCTTCCTGAGTCCCTACTTCCCCATAGCTTGAGTCCTATTATACCTCCCCTTAGTCTTTTTTTGTTATTGAATGACAGAAGTCCCCTACCCTTTCTTCTCATAGCTTGCGGCCAAAGTCCTGAATCCCTTTAGTTTGGCTATTTGATACTTGTTTTATATTCCACAATCAAGGATGTGCTTAAGTTATGTTATAAGGCTTTTTTGGGATATCTTCGGGATCTCCATTCGCCATGTCACACTTAGGCCCTAGGCTTGGGTCGTGACAATGGTGCCTTCGATTATAGGGGAGTTGGGGTATCTTGTCACCGCTTAACGGGCTCTAGGGGCTGTTCCTTGTCGCAAACTAACGGCACAACCCTACCTTTACACAGAGTCTGACCCCTGCGTGGCATATCTATAAAAGAGTGACACTTTCAGGTTCCAAGAAGTCAATACACAATACTGCATGAACATAATCAATAACAAGTAGCTTCCTAAGCTCCTGAAGATAAGTGATAGACGTCTCTGCACCCATCCGCAGAACTCTAGTAGATGGTAACTTTATATAGATAAGACCAGTGAACCTAAAGCTCTTATACCAACTTGTCACGACCCGACCTTTTGGTTCATGATGACGCCTATGAGATTCCACCTATAGGCAACCCAACCCGAAACCCATGATACCTATCCAAGTAACTAAGCATAACGGTACTAGCAACACATAATAAAAGCCAAAAAGAACCTTCCTAAGACCTGGAATTCACTTATATAGAGCTACAATAGACTCAAAATAAAAATATACATATATATATATAGACGCACACACACATCACTAGAATCACATCCTACACATATAAGCCAAAACTATGTACACACAATGCCAATGTTTGAATACAAAAGACGGCTAAGTGAACAGAAGGAGATTATAGAAGATCCCAAATATAGCTCGATCCTCACCTAAAAGTATCATGTAGCAACTAAAGTGTCCCTAAATCAGTGGTCATGGCTCGTACCTAGACCTTCACCATGAGTAGATGCAGAAAAGTAGGGGTGATTATTGGTGAAAGGCACTGAGTAGGCATCTTCAGCTGACTGGAGTGAAATACAGTAAATACGATAAGAACAATGCGATGAAGGGTTGTAATGCCAAAAATCTTAATTAAGTTCAAATGATAGGCATGTCTATAGAAGTATGGAACCGCATCACAACTATCTCACGACTGAGGTCTAGTGTTGTACATAGGTGTAAGGCCCTAGTATCTATGCTTGTACACCAACTGAGCCCCATAAGCCCAGAAGGTACACCCACGTACTATAAGGGTATGTATCAGTGTAGGGACATAGGAATTAATAACACATGGCATAAGATCTCAACCAGTGTCGAGCACGATATCATCGGGGGACTCAAATCCCTAACTGTCACCTGGGGATAAGAACCCTTAACTATCACCTAGGGACTCGAAAACCTATAGTATCAGATGGGGACTTGAACCCCTAAAATATCAAATGGGGACTCGAACCTCTAGGCTTCTTGACCTAGCCTCTGGCTAGGAAAGTTAGCCAAAGCCAGATAGACGAACAATCGAGTGGGACTTAAACTCAGAAATAGTCATCCAGGACTCGAACCCAAGAATAATCATTTGGGACTCAAACCCAAGTATAGTCATTAAGGACTCAAACCCCGAAATAATCACTTGGGACTCGAACCCAGGTATAGTCAAGTGCTCAACTGGTCTATCATGATTTATGCATCTTAAGTCATATCATGTGTATATGCAATAGTACAGGCTCTAAACAATGCAATCTAGGGAACCATAGGCTTAAGCCTAGGCTAAGGCCCAATAGAAAGTAGATAACCAGAAGTATTACAAGTATGTAGATCCGAACAATGCAATCTAGGGAACCATAGGCTTAAGCCTAGGCTTAGGCCCAATAGAAAGTAGATAACCAGAAGTATTACAAGTATCTAGAATAATGATAGACAATCCAGCTGATAAGCATAACTAGTATCCATAACAACAGTAAGTAGCCAAGCTGATAAGTATAACAAGTTCCTAGGACAAATAGTAGCAATCCATCTAATAAATGCAACAAATATGCCAAACAACAATAGAAAATCCAGCTAAATACAAAGGTATAATATACACCTCACAAGTGGGATCACAATCCCATCACCAGGTAACCAGGAGCCTAGAATTTCAATAGAATCACCACAATGTAATCAGCAGTCCAGCATAGCAATAGAATCACAACCCAAAAGAATCTCAGCACATAGTTGGGAGTATGACCAGTAATTAATCTTCTAGACTATTGCATATTTCTTTGTACCAGACAACCCAGACAAGCATATAAGTAACCAAGTACGCATGTATATCAATGAAAGTAATTCAAGTCTATAGATAGCCTTTACAAGCTCAACACAACCCAAAACAACTCTATTTTAGCTATCACAATAGATACAACATATAATCACAGGCTCACCTAACATATATATACATGCTTTACTTAGGGATTCCCAACCATAAACATGCACCCAATATATATTCAGCTTAGTCTAGAGGAAAGAAAAGCCTAGCCTACCTGAATGGAGAATCCACGCACTCTAGATTAGTCCACCTGATCTTTACCCTTCCTAATCGCCTTCAAATCACACTCAATTGTCAAAACATGAAACCTGAAGGTAAGTACCACGGTGTTAACTGATGAAACCCAAAATAGAACCACAACACAACTATCTCACGACCGAGGTCTAGTGTTGTACGTGGGTATAAGGCCCTAGTATCTATGTTTGTACCCAACTGGGCTCCCATAAGCCTAGAAGATACACCCATGCACAAATATATGTGCCAAATCTTAAGAAGATGTTCTAAGATTTGTGCATATATGTGCATAAAAATGATTTAAGGATGTTTTGACATGAGTTTTAATGATTTTATGATTTTCAAGAAATGCATTATACATTGTGTTTCTATGATATAATGTTTCATGCTCAAGTCAAGTCTTTCTAGCTAGCCTGTTTCTCATTCGAGGACGAATGTTTCCAAGGGGGAGATGATGTAAAAACCAGATCTCGTAAGACTTTATTGATGCTTAAAATCAAGTTTTTAGAGGTTTCTGACCCATGGGGGATGCTTGTATATGGCTTTGTGTGGCTTAAGAAAGGATTTTAGGCTTGGTGGCCCTCCAAGGCATTTCCAATGAGTTGTAGTCCTCACCACTGGCCGTGGAAGAAGCCCTTGGTAGGAGCCCCAGCCTTCAAGCCAAGAAATTAGCTAAGGCAGCCACCAAGAGCTTTTGTACGAACCGTACAAGCCGCCACAAGCTGTGGTGGGGTCGTGGAACTCACCACGAGCCATGGTGACGTGTTTTGTGAAGCCCTTGTCCTAAAATATGGTTTTAAGTATAAATTTACCATCTCGAAACTTGGGTCATTTGTACGGACCATTGTATGGATCGTGAACTATAAGCGGAAACGACCTTAATCTGATTTGACTAAGTGTTTGAAGACCCTTACCACGGATCCTTGTACGGTTTGTGGTGTGTTGTACAGACTGTAGTGCCCTTTCACGGGCCACCTGAGCACTTTTTAGTGCTCGTTTCATTAATGACTTTCTCATAGTCTTGGTGATTTCTAAGGGTCATTTGTGACTTTCTAACCTATCATAAACCACTGAAAAGACCTATACTGCTTCATTCTTATTCAAATCCATCCATTACCCTTAGAATATTTGAAATATCTCTCTTCTAAGAACTCCTCTCAAGTGTGCCATTGGAGATTCAACTTGGAAATTCAAGAAGGGCTTTCTTCTTCAATCAATTTTTTCTCACTTCTTCTATGTTTTATAAGGTATGTGGGATTGATTCATGGTCCCTTCAACCATGAAGACCGCAAACACTTTTTACTCATTGATTTATGAATTTCAAGCTCACTTTGAATATGGATCTTTCAAATAAATGTTGATATGATAATTGAGATATAGGTTGTATTTAATTGATATTTTTTATATGATTTAAGCCTTAATATATTGAATTACATTGGTATCATGAAAGTTTGAATATTCTTGTACCTTAATATGTTGAATTTAGGCATGGGTAATCTCAAGTATGCTTTAATTGTGAATTTCTTCATGGTTTTACTTTAATTTCATCTTATAATGTTGTTTTAAGTATGAATATCTATTGCTCATGCTATTCTCACATCATTCATGGCATATGCATACATGAACATTGATTTTCATGAAGCTTATGATGTGGGCTAAGTTCCAAGTATGATGATGACTATGTTTTCAAAAGAAGTATAGGTATGACAAGAATGTGATCACATAATGTCTATGATATGGCTCTTTGAGCATTATGCGTGTTTACACAACATGTACAAGTATGAAGTAGCTATTTCTATGCATGAGAGTATGATATGAAGAATGATTTGGCTTTTTTTGGCCTAAGTATGCATGAACATGAAGTATGTATGGCTTTTAAGTCTAGGTATGCATGAAAATAATTTGAAAGACTTATTCCTCCTTTTCAAGCATGTATATGTATATGTATTCTCATGGGATGATGACTTAACACTAAGCGAACTTGTGTGAGGGGGATATCCCCAAGGTCCTTATATAAATCCTCAAGTCCCATAACTATGTGTCAAACATAGGTTCATGTTTATGCCTCTTTTAAGGGATGATTATGTTAGGGATCTACCTTTGGCAAGTATATCACCTCTTTATCCATTGTGGGAAGACGACGGAGTTCCAAGTTATAGCTCACCTAGTCTTACGTCGGTTAAGGTCCCATGCCCGCTATGTTTAAAGTATTATAGCATTTATGCATCATGGATTTCATGGCATATTGATATATTATTCTTTCTTATATACTTATTTCTATATATGTGCCCTTGTCATCTAACGTTGAATGCAGGTTTGATGAATTCACATGCATTGCATGCCTGCATACTTAGTACATTCAAATGTACTAGCGCATACTCTTTGCGTACATGATCTAACCATGTAGGGACTGGAGACTATCTTCATCCACTCCTTGACGTTTAGCCTGGATTGTGAGAGTTGCTTGTGGTGAGTCCTATCATCCAAGGACAAGCCACCTTCTATCTACCTATTATGCTCTTTTCTCTTATGTCTTTACTTTGAGGGTGAGCTCGGGACATGTCTTGGCCCCCGTCCTATTCCATGATTTAGAGGAATTATTGGATAACATGTAAACTTTATGTACGAACATGTTATGTGTTATGTTACTTGCTATAGAGATTATGATTATGACTATCTCTTGATGTTGATGATATGATGTGATGCTCATGATGAGTTATGAAAACGTGGAAAGTCCTAAGTCCCTTCTATCCTCATAGCGTGAGTCATACTTATCCGCCCCTTAGTTCTTATGTGCTATGTGTTATGTGAATCCATACAAATCCCTATCCCTATGACATCCCCATAGTGTGAGTCATACTTTCCCGTCCCTTAGAAATATGTGTTTATTGTTTAATTATGCGCTTTCGAACCGATGACGTGTATATTGATGCTATGAGGCTTGTTCGGGTACTTACGGGTTCCCATTCGCCATGTCACTCCTAGGCCCTAGGCCCAGGTCGTGACACACACACACACACAGAGAGAGAGAGAGAGAGAGAGAGAGAAATGAAAAAAAACAGACTAAAAAAATAAAAGTAGAAGTAAAAAAGAAAAACAAAAAATAAAAGAATATTAAAGAAAAAAATTGAAAAAAGAGAAAAGAAACTATAATAAATAAAAGAAAAATAAAGAAAGAGAAAAAATAGAAGTTAAGAAAAACAAAAAGGAGAAAAGTGAAAAAGAAAAAAATGAAAAAGAAAAACACAAAAAAGAAAAAAACCAAAAAATAAAAGAGAGGAGAAACAATAATGAATCAAAGAAAAATAACAAATGAGAAAAAAATTAAAAAGACCAAGAGATTGAGAAGCAATTGAGCATGGAGAGTTGTTTGAAAATATTTAAGGTGTAGAGAGGTAAAAATATACTTTGACTTAACTTACAGTTGAAGGAAAGGCATATTTTTTTGTAAGACTTCTCTTATGGGGAATAAAAAATCAAGACTACTACATTTGGGAGACATATGATATAATTTTCTGATCCATCTAGTAGGTTTAACTGGCTCAACTATACTTCCATTTATATCAAAACTATAAGAAGGTGCACAAATGCATTGCATAATCCATTCAATAATAAGCATTTCCTTTATACAGATCTATTTGACTATGTTACAGGCTTTTGATATAACTAATTTTACAATCATAAATTTTTGTCTACCTCTTCATTTGTTTTTTAAAAAACATGCATATATTCATGAGCTAAAATAATATAGTAAGTTATTTATCTATGAACAATGAAAGTCACTTGAGTAGAGGATATTATCTTAGATAGAGAACATTTCATTCTTGCCGCCAAAATTTGTGATAATCTTGTAGAAAGTAGAACATAAACTTATAAGTTTAAACTATGAAACTAAGATGCGACTTGTTAACTAGGCACTAGACTGATTAAAGTATGATTCCATTGATGAAGTAAATATCCCCATACTAAAGAAACTTTTAACAGCATCAAAGATTTTCTTTGATAAATAATCTAATAGTTTGAAAAAATAAAGGAGTTATACTATCAACAGCTGATGCTTTACGAGGATGCATATCAAACAACACATTCTTTATTTCCTCGTCATCAACTTCTTTAATCAACTCTTTATTTGTAGAATCACTAACAGTCGCATTAACATAATTTAGGATATAGTTTAAGTTTGTTGGGTTAAATCTAGAGAATAGATTATCATAATACTTCTCAACTTCTTGAACTAAATCAGTTTGATGAACCAACCACCGCCCATCAAATGTCTGAAAACCTTTATTCGTATTTCTATTTTTTCTTTTCAAGGTTGTCATGTGAAAATATGAATTATTATCCCCTTCCAACCATAAGACTCTAGACTTTTGTTTCTAAAGGTTTCTTTATCATTACACACTTTACGTAGTTCTCTTTTCGATAAGCTTAATTTACCCTAGTCAAAATTAGATGTTATTCCTAAGGGATGCAAATTTTCCCTTAATGCTAATAATTTTCTATCTTGCATTACCATTATCCACCCACCCAACCCTAGCCAAGCCACCAAAGATTTATGACAATGTTTGTTTATAAAGCTAATTTGAGATTACTCAAAACTATTATAATCATAAGGTCAAATTTTTGAAACAATATTCTAAACTTCTTTAGGCGCAATTAATCTTTTATCAAAATAAAATCATTTTATTTTTCTAATTGGATCGGTATCAAAAGACAATATTAAGATTCAATGATTGACGGTCTCGATTTCAATATGCTGCACATTTGCATTCTCAAAGTTAATTTTTTAAGTTAGAGAAATTAAGACTCAATCTAATCTTTCTTGGATTATACCCTCATTTTCCCATAACACCACCATGTCCATGGTTTTCCTTTATATCCTAGGTCCATTGCATCTAATTTCCATATTAAGTTCTTATAAAGTCTCTAAAGTTCCAAGTATCTCTATTCTTCCTCATTTTTTTGAAACATCAATAACACCCACTATGATCCATAACAGATCCTAATCTATGGATGTTTTTAATTAATTCATGTATTTGATATCTACGCGTAATTCTATTTGTACTTGAATACACAAATACACACCAATACCTGCAATCAACTAAACCATCTAGTATCAAAGTTGTGATATAAAAAGAAGAACAATGTGATTCACATATCTAGATATTGTTACTCCAAAATAAAGCTAGACCTCTTGATAATCCTGTCGGCTCCATAGTTATAGCATGCACCATATTTAACTGTCCTTGTACCCTCATAACTGTTGTTTGTCTATTATATTTTTTTTCACTTAAGAAAGTCATACTTGGAGAATGAAGACTAATTGTCTCCTTTAAAAAGAGAACTATCAAGGATCCCCCACCCGCACCTGCAAGGTCTCGATAATTCCACATCAATCATAGCCCTCAATGTGGAGAGGAAAGTCATTTAGGACTGGCCACTCCACCATGATTTTTTTTTTTTTTTTTTTTGTTTCTATATTAGTACTCAAATCATTAATACTCTTTCATTTATCACATGTTGCTTGTATTCCCTCATTTATGTTTTCATTAGAAGTCTATAATTTTGTATCATTAATTAAACTATCAGAAGCAACAAGCAGTCTAGCAATCCATTTCAAGTTCATCTCTTTTCCCTTCATTAGTTAAAAATAACTATTATTTGCATTCAAAAGTTCAGTTGGTAACGATTGAGATGAGCCTTGAGAATAAGCCTTAAGCGCGGTAGCCCATACCTGAGCCTTCGTTCCTTGTATGTTGTTGAATTTTTTATTTGATTAGCGATTGTGATAGCGTCGTTAATGTTTCCGGGCTGCTCCTTTGTATTAATCTGGGCAGAATCTTTCTTTTCCCACACTCCGACGTTATACATATTCTTATCCAGTTGCAGCTTTAAGCACTTGTCTTTCTCGATCCAAAATTTTGGTTGTATTAGCATGAGAAGTTCCCTCTTGTGATTCATAGTTTGCTATCTTCACAGATTGTATTTGGTTTCATTCCTCTGTGCAATGAATCATCGGCAGTTCCCTTCAGACACACGATTTCCTTGTTGATTCATTACTTTTACTAATTCTTGCGACTCTTTTCCCTCGACCAATTGAAATTTTGATTTTTCAGCAGTGTATGCCTCTCAGTAGAAAACTACATCATTCTACGCTTTTAGCCATGCCCCAAAGTGATCCATTTTTTAAGTCTCTGATCCTATATCCTTTGCTCTTTAGACACAAGTTTTCTCATTATGTGCTAATATACCATAGTAGAAACAAACAGAAGACTTTCATATCGTAGTTCAACCCATGTAGTGTCCACTTTACTTCTAGGCAGTGGCTTGGAGATATTCATCATGACCAAGTCTCATATATCGTCCTTACTTGCTCCCATTTCCAAGGGATTACAACATCAACCGTCCCTCCCAAAGCTTGCCCTATTTTGGGTCTAATGTCCTCTGACATCCAATGTAAAGCAACGATCCAAACTTGAACCCACATATTAAATACCAGAGAATTGCTCTTCAGTTGTGGTTCCCAAGGATGATCCTTAAAGAGGTATCTATCATATAACCATGATGTACCCAATCTAATGTTGTGCATGCTTTCCTCTTCAAAACTAAACTGAAAGAAATTCAATCCTATCTCCTTTATCTGCAGTCCTAATGGGCAAAGGTACAGTGTTGTTGATTCCTTGAAAGTCTTACCTTTTTATCCGATATCACGTTACCAAAAAACAATACTTCAAGTTGGAATCGCAATCGCTACAACCTCCTTTTCTTCCTCCGTTAGAATAAATTGATGTAGCCATTCGATAATTCTTCTGCCATCTGCTGAATTGTAGGGTTTGCTCTCCAACTGGTGTTTGATGAATCACTGCTGTAGCCTTGGTTATGTAGTAAACAGGGGAAATTCTGAAATTTAGGAAACATAGGTTTCTAGTTGGAGATGCTTGAGAACTTTATTAAAAAGGTTAATTTATAATTTGATTACTTGCCGGATTTTAGTAGCTAGTCTTCGAAACGAAAAAGAGGAAGACACTCTCACAGTAAAGACTGAAGAGAGGAAAAACCCTGAGTCGGTGACGAGGGATCTAACTGACCCAAGAGGTTCTTCCAAACATTCCTGTTCTTGATATCCAAACTAAAGGCACAACTTAGGATGAATATCAAAGTGTTCATGGTTAACAAATCAAGTAAAATTTCTACTACAAAATATAAAAATATAAATATTCAATCAGATTTTGCATTTCAAATTATCTTACAGCAAAATCCTTTTCATTCCAACTCCAAGGGCATAACATCAGAGAGAAATGTGGATGAATTGGGTAGAACCAACCTGTATGCAAATAATTAAAAAGATGGTCTAATTGTTTACATCATAAATATGAATCGACTAACAATCACGTCGGTCAATTTGGGAATCAAAGAATTATGTTCAGCTAAGAGAATAGAGGATCCACATTCTGAATCCTTTAATGCCAAAGCTTTAGGCAAAAGCCTGCCGGAACTACAGATCTCTTGCTTGAAATAACGTTAGAGAAAGTATCAACCAGCTGCCCGGCAAGTGATGCTGGATCTTCAATTAGGGTATCAACAAATGCCTTGACAATCCTAACATCTTGTGGTGTAGCTCGTAAGCTATACCAGGTTAAGAACTTCTGCCTGAATGTCTTGTCAATATGCCCACCACACTCTAACCATCTAACTACTTTCACATAATACTCAAAATCCTTATCTCCAGTTCCAGCACATTCTTCATGCCATTGTCCAACTCTCTTCTTCGAAGAGCAGCCAACTTGTGGTCCATCCTCCTTCCCTGATCCATTATCAAGATCCTTGCTGCAATGTTCCGATTTTCCTTTCCGGCCGAGGTTGCCTTTCACATTCTCTAACTTGCAGGGTGTAATGGGTAAGCCAGCTTCTACACTACCTACAAATGGTGTAAATTCCATGGCAGTCTGGAGAGGTGCATTTGACCCATTATCGGTGCTCGTCTCTTCTGTCATTTGAACATCTGAACCCTGCTTGTTCTCAAGATTTATAGCATCAGTATTTGGCAAGGAGCTTACTTTCACCATGCTATCTTCCTCATCACCTAAAGATACCATTACTCCTGCATTTCCTACATGACTTTTACCAGTAAAGGCGACTGTGGTGCAACACAAGTCTGTAGAAATTGCTTTATCAGTGTTATCACAAGAAGAAAGACAATTATCCCCTCTGTTCTCATCCTCATTGCTGCATAGCACAATGTTATTAGTTTCATCCTCCACTGAAGAAGGATTAGAAAGGTTGCTGCAATTTGTTGGTGGACTTTGACTTCTTTCAATTTCTAAGCTTTCCAAGTTCAGATTAGATAATTCATTTCCAGCTTTACTGGTGCAGAATTGAACTTCGAACTTTCCCAGTTCTCTCTTGCTATCAAAGGAAACAATCTTGAGAACATAATCTGTAGCTGGCGTCAGATCTGAGAGCACAAACCTAGTGCTTGGTGAAAACAATGTCTGAGTTGGTTCTACTGGATATTCTGTTTCAACAGCTTTCCGATGCCACAAAGTATAACCAACAACATTCTCCAGAGATGAGCCTTCAGAACTCAAAACAACAGTCACAGATGAGGTAAAGACATCCTCAAATCTGACAAGCTTCGAGTCTATCACCTTGCAATCTACAAAAATATAGCCCAAATAAATGCCAATTACTTCACTAGACTTAAATTAGTACCAAGCTTAGACAAAGAAAACAATATAGGCATTACAGAAACACATGAAGAGATAAGGGAATCTACAGAATCAATAAAAAGATAACAGCAGTATCTCTGTGCTGCACAAACAAACCACAAATTAGAAAGAGTATTACCTTTGACCTTATCATTACATGGCATTTCAGATACTCTCCCAGAGAGAAGGGCATCTATGTACTCAACAGCCAAGCCACAAAGTTGCTGAACAGCAGGACCAAATGAGAGCCTGTTCACTATACCTCTGGCCATCTTCACAGGCAAACCAGTCAAAGGGCCAACATCCGCTTCAAGCTTCTTCACTGCTTCATCAAGAACTTCATACAGCTTTGAGCAATTTTCGGCGCCTACTGATATTTTTTGGCTCAATGAAAGCCTATAACATAATATGTCTACACGCCTAGTATCCCTTGCTACAATCAGTTGTTTTTTCAAGGAACTGCACGAATTGGAGAAATAAAAACATCTTTAATACTACATAATAACCATAGCTTGCATTTCAAAGGTCTGTTTCTCACAATAAATAAAAGCTTATATACATGCCATTAGTTCTTTTGACATTTTTCCTATATGGATTCTACAAACATCTCGCTGAACCACTCAGTCTCATCCTGACAAAAAGTGGAAGTAGTTCACTGTAATTCAATAAGCAATTGAAAATTAACTTCACGACAGAAAACTTTTGAAATTTAGTAACAGATTCAACGGAAAATAGGGAGGATAATTAGGTCAATTGCCAACTAAGATAATGTATAATAATGAGCTTCCTAGGGAACATACTGATCTACCAAAAAAGCATCAAGAATCTACGAATAACAATAATTAATACACTTTAGTCCCAAACATGATGGGTTTTGCTATATGAATCCTCATGGATCATGTTACTTCATTTAAACTCGTGTCATGCCAATATTATGCAAATACAAATAAAAGTAATAGAAGTTCTCCATAATTTTTTGAACCTACAAATCTCTGAAATGCTAAACCACTACAAGAAAGTATAGGGCATACAGTTAAAGTGTCATCATGGCTAAAACATATTTTCAAGTAATAGGCATCGACTACAACACCACAACATAACCCACGTAGTCCTACAAGTGGGATCTAGGAAGGATAAGATGTACGCGGACTTTATCCCTACATCTATGGGGTAAAGAGATTGTTCCGATTAACCCCCGGCTCAAAAGAACAGGCATCTACTATCTATATTTTCTATCCATTGTCCCTCACTTTGCAATATCTGCATGGATTCCCAAAGATTTTAGGTCCTCCTATACATTTTCCTGTGATTTAACATATGCCTCGCCGTCTTTTAACACCTTCCCTCACAACAGTTGCACACCTACAGACTGGTGCACTGCACTGGAGATCGACACATTATATGACCAAATTATTTCAAGAAACCTTTCGACATTCCCCCCCCCCCCCCCCCCCCATGTATGCTATGACCACAAATTTATATTAGCATCCACATTTCTTCAACATTCTTCTTGTGAATGTGTTTAACTTCCAACAATCACCTTTTTCTCCATTGCAGTTTCACTGCACAGCTATGGGCCATTTTTCTAAGTAGACTAGGTATTAATTGGGCAATGCCGGAGCACACTGTTGAATTACTTAGCTGCTGGTACAGATGTGGGGCTAACAAATCCCAGAAGAGATGGTGGAACATGATTCCTCCATGTATCTGGTGGATTATATGGAGAGAGAGGAACAACAGATACATGGAAAACAAGGCAGAATCCTTGAAAAAGGTCAAATGGAGGTGCATGGGGACTTTTTATTTTTGGTGTAAAGAGGAGGAGACAGTGGATGCTAATCAGATATCAGAATTTTTTTCTTCTTTGCGATTCTAGGAGCAGCAGTTCTTTAACACTGTTGCACTGATCTAGCTTTGTAAATATTTTTGAAGGTTGCCAGCATTCCCCATCTTTAAACTTTTATCAAAAAGAAACTTCCACAACCCAGAATTCACTCTCATAAACCATTACTGGTTTTATAATTGTTCTACAGAATTTACCTCACTTTGGTAGGCACCTCTCTATCATATAACACGCAATAACACTGCTTTGTTTCAATTATTCAATTCTAATTCTATTTGTGACATCTTCATCTATCATTTTATTCACCTAGAACGAGTCTAAATATCCTAATTGTTTGCATTTATGCATCACAATCCCATCTAGAGAATGTTTGGCATGGAGTAAAAGATTTTTCAATTTCTCATGTTTGGTTGGTCAAAATATTTTGAAAAAGATTTTATCTAAGAGAATAAATCTCTTATAGATGAGGAGAATGACCTCCCTAATGGAGGTAGGGAAAACAAGTTGCATAAATGATGAAATTTCAAATTAATTGTCTCCTCCCTACCCACCCAACACCTCCGACTCCCACCCCTTGACCGTCCCACCCCCCACCACCACCCCTTGACCCCCACTCCCCACCCTCATATTGTTTTGTTTGATTACATATAAATGCTCTTGAGCTATAATTTTTTGCTTGCTTACTTACCAAACACTAGAAAATAAGGAGCCCACTTCTTTTCGAAGAAAACATTTCTTAACACAAAATATTTTCCTTCATACCAAACAACCCCCTAATTTCACCTCAGTATCAGTATACTTATGCTGACTAAATTTGCGTGCATATTCATTCTTCTATTTATCAACAACAAGAACATACCCAATGAAATCCCACAAGTGGGGTTTGGGAAGGTAGATTGGGCGCAGAGCTTACCACAACTTCATGAAGGTAAAGAGATTGTTTTCGAAAGACTCTCGGCTCAAAAGCAGCAATTATAGATACAAAAAAGAAATATAGCACGTCACAAGAAAACAGTGTAAAATCTACCGAAAAGGAGTAATAATTGATTAGCGCACCGTAAGCAAGACTACACTACCTGCTAACATTCTACTGTAATACGTATCATTCAAACCTTCCTATCTAAAGTCATGTCCTCGGTAAGCTAAGTTGCGCCTCTTCACTTTCAATGTCGCACCCATCTTAAATTCTCCGAAAATACACTACTTTTGAAGAAGCCGACACACATCTGCTGACACTTTTCAAGAGTTCGAGCAACATAGTCGGTAAGCTAAAGTTGGATCATATCCGTCTTATTACCTCTCCCCAACATTTTTTAGGTCTACTCCTACCTCTCTGTATACTCTTTATAACCAACCTCTCGCACCTCTTCACTGGTGCATCCATGCAACTCCTCTTTACATGTCAAAATCATCTCGATCTCGCTTCTCTCATCTTGTCCACAATGAAGGCCACACCTACCTTATTTTGAATATCCCTATTTATGATCTTATCGCTCCTAATATGGCCACACATTCACCTCAATAACTGTACCTTTTATCACACGACTCCAAAGACAAACCTCCACTCTATCCACATCGAACCAATATGATGAGTCATAAATGTCCCAACTCCCCTAGATTGTGTACCATGGTACTTGAATCTCTCTCTCGTGGTCAAGCCTCAATTCCACGCCTTCCTCATGCATCACCTCACTGCTTTTGCTCTCCACATACTATGTGGTTGTCATGTTCAACCTGAACCCTTTAGTCTCAAAAGTTTGTCTCCATACCTCTAGCTTAGCATAAACTCCATTGTGTGTCTCATTAATCAGTATTATGTTATTGCAAATAAGATACACCAAGGCACCTCATCTTGAATGTCTTGTGCCAATTCATCCATCACCAAGACCAATAGGAAAGGACTAAGAGTTGATCCCTGACATCCCCATCCCTATGGAAAAGTTCTCCAAGTCCTCTCCACCATTCTTACTTGCATTTTAGCTCCTTCGTACACGTCTTTTATTTCCCTAATATAAGCCTCCAATTCACCTCATGCCTTGGAGCATCGCCACAAGATGCCCCAAGGTATTTTGTCATAAGCCTTCTCAAAATCATCAATGAACACCATATGTAAGTCTCTTTTCTTTTCCCCTATAATTCTCCATCAGTCTCATCACAAGAAGGATGGCCACTATGGTTAATCACCTTGGCATGACATTGATTTTTAAAAATAGACACTCTTTCTCATCCTCATCTCCACCACTCTCTCCCAAACTTCATAGTATGGCTTGACAACATAATACCCTTATAGTTGTTGCAACTTTGGATATCACCTTTTCTTGTACAACATAACTATTGTGCACCACCTCCATCCCTCGAGCATCTTAGTTGTATTAAAAATGACACTGAACAAACAAGTCAACCACTACAAGCCTGCTCTATCTGTGCACTTTTAAAGCTCCATCGGAATCTCATCTGGTCCCGTCGCTTTTTCCTTGCTCATATTCCTAATAGCAAGTTGCACCTCCTCAACCTTAATATGCTTACAATACCCAAAATCCTAATGTTTCTTTGGGTGTTCCAACTCACCCAACACAATGTCTTTGTCCCCCTTTCATTTAATAGTTTGTGGAAATATGCTTGCTCTTTTTGCTTAATGAGGGTCTCTCCACTAACACCTTACCTTCTTCATCTTTGATACACTTCACTTGATCCAAGTCTCGCGCCTTTCTCTCTCTCACCTTCACGAGCTTGTACAACTTCTTATCTCCACCGTTGGCCCATAGTTCAATATACCGTCTTTCCAAAGTTGTTGCCTTAGCTGTTGTAATCGCTAACTTAGCCCCCATCCTTGTCGCCTTATAAATTTCTCCGTTCACTCACTTCTAGTGTTCGACTGTGCAATCCACCCACTTTACATAGTCACTGGTTTGTCAATTAGCACAATTTTTCAACAAACATGCACCATGCAACCTCATTTTGCATTATATTCATTAGCTCATCCACAACTAGGTAAACACGTATGGGCTCCAATGACAATCCATGGTGTTAAATCCACAATTACAAGTACTCCTTCACATTTCCTACTATTGTTCTCAGGCTTGTGACAACTCTTTCATACATATCTTTTATGATTTTTTTTAGAGAGGGGTAACTGATGTCTTTTATGATATTGATATATTTAATAGGAATTGTTTTCTTCTTTGACATGGTGACAGCCACCAAAGAACCTTTCTTTGTACTTTATCATATGTTTTTCTAAGTTAATGAATACTATGTGCAGATTTTTTACTATATTGATTTCCTCCCAAAAATGTAGTCTCCAATGTGGATCTACAGGCATAAACCCAAATTAATTCTCAATTACACTTGTGGTGTCCCTAAGCCCATGTTGTATCCCTCTTTCTCAGAGTTCATCATATGACTCGTAAATTTAATGCCATGATAGTTCACAAAATTATGAATGTCACCTTTATTTTAATAAAAATTGGAATCAAGGTACTCTTTCTCCACTCGTACAAACTGGAAAAAAGAGGAAACACTACAAAGCCTTCAATCTCATCTAAAGATTTTATTGCAACAAAATAGGAGTTGTTTACAAACTGACTTAAAAGATGAAAATGTCTACAAAATCTATCCTTCCATAGGATTTGCAAAAGTGACTGACAAAGACTCGCAGTTTATATCTATCCTTCCCAGTTTTGAACCAGCTGAAAACTCAATCAAGGCATACACTGAATAAGTAATATGAATGTAATATTAGAGAAACGGAAAAATAAGACAAAAATCTCGGAATAACTAAATGTTTGGACAACATAATATTAACTTTAGATTTGATTGGATGAGAAGAAAGTAGTACTATAAACCACAATATTCCATTAGTAAAATATCTAAAAACATGTTTGAACTTTGGAAAGATGTTGATCGTCAGAAAATCTTTTAAAACTTCCGAATAGTAATAGTGTCAATCTTTTTTGGATGAAGGAATAAATAGATCTTCTCAAACACTGTTGAGATGGGAGGAGACTCAGAATATTTTCCTGTTGAGATGGGACTCCATCAAGGATCTGTGTTGAGCCCTTTACTGTTTGCCCTAGTGATGGATGAGCTGACGCGATCTATCCAGGAATAGGTTCCATGGTATATGCTTTTTGCAGATGACATAGTATTGATAGATGAGACTCGAACTAGAGTTAATGATAGGTTGGAGGCGTGGAGACACACCTTGGAGTCCAAAGGATTCAAACTGAGCATGACCAAAACAGAATACTTGGAGTGCAAATTCAGTGGTGCGAGGGATGAAGCAAACATTGATGTGAGGTTTGCCACTCAACCTATCCCCAAAAATAGAAAACTTTAGGTATATGGGATCCATCATCCAGAGTAATGGCGATATCGACGATGATGTCACACATCGTATTGGGGCAGCTTGGTCTAAATGGAGACTTGTCTCTGGAGTATTGTGTGACAAGAAGGTACCACCTAAACTCAAAGGTAAGTTTTACAGGATGGTGGTTAGACCATCTTTGTTGTATGGGGTGGAGTGTTGGCCAATAAAAAATGCACATGTCCAGAAGATGCAGGTTCCAAAGATGAGGATGCTGAGATGGATGTGTGGGCACACAAGGAGGGATAAGATTAGGAATGAGACCATTCGGGAGAAGCTAGAGGTGACCCCGGTGGCTGATAAGATGAGGGAAGCGAGACTGCGATGGTTTGGACATGTGCAGAGAAGAGGTACCAATGCTCCTGTAAGAGGTGTGAGAGGTTGGACTTAGGAGGCACTAGGAGAAGTAGAGGTAGACCAAAAAAGTACTGGTAAGGTAGTGGTAAGGTTTGCGTACATTCTACCCTCCCCAGACCCCACTTGTGGGATTCCACCGGGTATGTTGTTGTTGTTGTTGTTTATAAAGTGAAACAACTACAGTTCTTAACTTAATCTTCACCAAAAGACTGAGAAAGGTATGAAAACAGTAACCTATTACCAAACCCTTTATAAGAAGCCTTTCTAACTGCATTATTTCAACAAAAGAAACACTTACAGACCTCAACTTTCTTTCAGTTCGGATGGTTCTATACAATTTATCAGATTTGTTTTTTCCGCATTGCTGCCTTTATGATACAGTGACTTGGCTTTGGAGTCTGGCGAGAGTCTTACACATGGATGAAGTGAAAGATTAGCTCATAGGCTTAGTAAAGTTAGGAATACCAATAGTCAAAGATCTATTCAAATTATAATAAGCAAGAGCGCACACAACTATGACCATCATACATGACACTTGATATGATTCCTCATTAATACATCATATATCATATATCATTACCTTCTAGTTTCTAATTTGAATCCTTAAGGAAAAGAAAGCCCCCATATCAGCTAATCATAGGAACAATAACTCTGACTAACACAGAAAAATCAAAGTTCAGTTCCATTCAGGCTAGCAAAAATGTGCACACAATGGTCTACAGTCTAACAACCATTGGAAAAGAGAAGCAACGAGATGCAACTATGCATTCTCATAAGTGATTCGAGAAAAAAATAGGAAAAATGTTGAGCAAATAGCGGCTGAACTCTCTACAATTAGGCTTTTTTTAGATGCTCATGTAAAGCATTTGTTGTGATGAATCGTCCAGAGTTCTAACATAAATTTGATGTTGATAGAATTACTCATTCCCCAAACACAGCATACCAATCCCAAGATGAAACTTAAGTGGCCAAAACCTTAACATAATAAAAATACTTTTATAATAAAAAACTATAATACACACATAATTTCAGAAAAAATTGGGATGTGAACAAATGTAGATGATATGTAAAACAAACATCCTCTTTCTTATTGTGGATTCATAAAATACAAGAACAGATGAAGCTGATAGAAGACAATATAAAGTGTTACCTGAGTAGATCATTAGCCTTTCCACAGGATACACAATAAAAGGTGCCGTTATTGCCCTTGTCTAATTTATCAGTTGCAATACCAGATTTTCCATGCTTAATGGCACACTCAAGGTGGCATGACATCCCGCATGAATCCCCTTGAAAAGGGGGCTCTGAGCTGCAAATCAACCATAGACTAGGATCCTTGTTGTCATCATACTTACGGCAAATACAACATGAACACCTTTTGCAAAATGCATCTTGACAACTTAATTTAGCTCTGCAAGCCAAATTTTGGCAGTACACAACATTGGCTAAACTAACATTATTATTTGTTGTTGATGAATTATTAGCTTCAATAGGAAAACGGCTTGGATGCTCAGCTTTTCTCTGCCTTTTGGAACTCCTCTGGCCACTCTCTGATGAAGTCTGCATTTCAAGATTAGATGTACTTCCATGCTCAAATGATTTCTTCTCAGATACAATTTTCAGTAGGTTTTCGATAATTTTTAATTTTGTCAGTCCAGTATACTTCCTTTCTTTTCCCATCTCTGCACATAATATCTGCAAAATCTCCTGACGGCTCCAAGATTGCAGCATTTCAGGGGCACCATGTGACTGCTTTGATAATTCATAAACTAGTTCTCTCTTTTCCTCCATACTTAATTTACTGCACTTTGAGGGATCAAGTGCAATACCTAACACAAGAAAGAAAGAACTTCAAACAAACAGGTTTTTAAATTACTATCCAATGAAAATCATTATGATTAGCTAAGTACATTCGGGCAAGTCCATAGTAATAAAAACTGGGACATTTCTTTCTTCTCTTCCTTTTAAATCTTGTATTTTAAAATTATTTTGGTAGCATTATCTCATTTTTGAAGGATCTTCAAGCTAATTTTGTCAATTTTCTTACTGCTTGTGGCTTGCCAGAGTGATGGAATATATTTCAACTGCAACCAGATCACAAAAAAATGTGAAGAAAAGCCATCATGTGTAATCAAATGCAAGCAATAGGAAAGAAAAAGAGATAATCAATCAACTAAAACTAGTAGATCAGATATATGAATCCTCATATTCATTTTGCTCTATTTAGGATCCATCTCATCCCACAACTAAATATTTTATCTTTTAAAGAAAATCTGGAGATCTCTGAATTAGAGATTCTCTAAATCTAACATATACCACAAAACTGATAAATATATGGCCCCTAACCAGACCTGGGACATAATGCAATTATAACTACGACGAAACATTAACCCAGCGTTCCAAATTAGTTGGCATCACCTATACGAGTCATTTGCTTCTACTGTATTCTGTTCTTAGCAAAATTTTGTTTGCTTCTAAGAAATTGAAGGGCTTTTGTTCTATCGTAAGCTAAGCCCTCATTGATTTCAAGAGATCATATGTATTTAGAAACAACTTTTGTTCTATCCTAAGCTAAGCCCTCATTGATTTCAAGAGATCATATGTATTTAGAAACAATGTCTTTTCATGTGATTTAAGTGTACTTTGTGCTTGTTTAACACCTTCAATTATCATAGTGTTGCGACTACAGAGTCGGTACATTTGGCAGTCTATACATTTGGCAGTCTATGTAGGACATGATCAAACTATTTCAGGCAACCTCCTATTTTATCCCCTACTAATGAACCGCAGCTACTATCCATTGGTTGCGCACAGGGTAAATCTTGCTCACATGCAATAGCTCGCAAATCACACAGGAGAAGTAAACCCCACTAGGCAAGTCCTATGCGACGAGCTCGACCCACAGGACCAGCCTTTTGCTATCGCAGGCAAGGGGTTTCGAACTTGAGATCTCCATTATGGAAGTTCCAAGAGAAACCAATTTGAGCCACCTCAAAGGGTATCCTATATGAGTGATATTTGCACTCTCTATCACAGTGACATTCTAGTGTTTTTGGATCAGTGCATTTGGAGTTCTAACTAAACATTATCAAACCATCTAAAAACAGCATCCTATTATATCCTCTGTGCGTGCAACTTGAACTTTTTGTTACATGTGATCATTTCTAAGATTATATTTCAATGACCGAACATCCATCTTATATACATTTTTAAAATGCCCCTTTTGGAGGATGTAGTAGGGCCATAAAGGTCCAACATTGAGTCTTATGTAACACCTTGGCCTCACAGTCGCCTGTCGAACTTGTCTTTAACTTTGTTAGACATCTTCCTATTCAGATCGCACCTTCACACCATTCCTTCATTTCATTCATCATGTTTTAGTTTGATTTTTTTTATCAAGAGAATAATACACATCACGTTTTAGTTTGATATGCTAAACCTTCACCGGTTCAAGGCAATCTCCTGACGACTAAACTTATACATCTGAGATATCTGCATCTTAAATGCCATAATCTGGCCTAATGTCATCTCGACATCATTGTTCTTATAGTACAATACTTACATAGTGCATATAGTATACCCTATTTCTACTTGTCTTATAACTCTCCCCTTTTGAGTAAGTATCCATATTCCAACTTTTGATAGGCCCACTAGCTTAAATTATTAATAAACACAACATTATCAGCAAATTCATGCACATAGAACACCATCATGTATACAAAAGGTTAGTGCATCTATAAGCTAAACTATAGGCTCAAACCATTGTAAAAGCAAAAGGATAAGTTGGGTGCGGTACTCCAGAAGACTTTATACGTGCATTTTTTCCATTTGAGCCAAGGGTCTATCAAAAACAACCTCACTACCTCACAAAAGTAGAGGTAAGGTCTACGTACACCCCACTCTCCCCAACCTCTACCTATGGGAGCACTGGATATGTTGTTATTGTCATAAGTTAGTGCAAATCCAGTTATAGAAAATTCCTCCATATCTACTCTCGTTGCTCTGACACTTGTCAAAGATCCAGTGATTATATGCCTTCCCCATTTATGTCACGTGAAATCATTATTTCGTAAGCATTCTCTAAATGACTCTCCTTGGTCTTCTAATCATATGTTTTCTCTACACTGATGACAATCTGTTGGAGGATTTTTCTCTCCCTGTAAATTTTTGACAATGTTCTCACCAAACGATACATCCACTACTTCAATTATACAAGCATAAAACACTACCGTTTCTTTGACACCCTTGTAGTGTCTTATATCCCTGGTCTTCTGCTCTTCCCAAAAGAGTCATCACATGACTCATAAGTTTAACGTCATGATAATTGACAGATCTTTAAATTTCCTTTTTTTAAAAATTATATTCAGAGAACTGTGTAAAAAGAGAAATGAAAAGGAAAATGACCAGAAATCCCAAAGTATAGAAAAAGAGAGATTTAAGACAGATGCACTGTTCATTGATAATCAAAAAGAGACAATTAAGTTACATTTGTCAGATCATACAGCATTAAGCGGCAGATAAATTGTCCGAAGAACAAGATATAATTAAGCATAACTTCCCAGCTCCAATGTAGTAATTATATCCTGCATGGTCCAGTCACATGAGAAATTCTACGAAAACCATCCGCTGTTCCTCCCTCCCTCCCCGCTCTTCCCACAAAAAATGAAAAAAAAAAAAAAAAAGTAACTGCATGGGTCTATGTTGCTCAGACTTTTCGGTGCGAGTCAGATTCTCCAATAGTAAAGCATTTTTTGAATGCAGCAACATTTTTAGAGAGTCCAAGCAACATAAGCACGGGTAACTTCCTAAGAGGAAAAAAAAATAAACAGAAAGATCAATTGTACAAGTGTCGAGAAGAAGGAACAGAAAGGTAAATCATTTAGCTATTTCTAGTTTGACTTCACATAATAGTAGCACTCAATTTCCATGATTAATTCCAAACTGATCATGGTTGTGTCATCATAAGACAGAAATCACCTCCATAATTCAACTGTTCTCATAGGTAATCCTCCCTTTCTAAATTGTAAAATGTGAAGGATCAAAACACTGTAGTCAAAGAATCATCAGTTTATTGAAATCTTCCAATTATAACAACTATACTTACCCCAGAAGGGTTGGTAGGTAGGTAACCACCAATCCGTACACCCATTTCAGTAACTCAAAACAAAAAAAAGAAAAGTTGAAAAATAAAATCAGAATTTGAGAAAGAATCAATAGCTACTTTTTATTATACGTATGAAACAGTAATTAAATTTCACACTAGAATATGGGATTAGCACCATTCAGATATCAGTAACACATTAGCAGGATGAAAATAAACAGATCAGAAATTTAACAGCTATTTCCTCTGTCCTAATTCATTTTTGCTTAATTTGATCAATTTTTGAAACTTGATTTGACTTTCCCGCAGTGAAGTGTGACAAAACATTTCGGAGGGAGTACTAGTATTGTGAAATTCTATCATTCGCCATAGTTTTGACAGGTGTAAGAAAAGAAGAAAGAAAATTACCCTCAAAGGAAGAAGCGTCCATGGCTGCAGGTCCAAAAATAAACCACCCTTGCAGCTTAGCACCTGAAAGCCACAGTATCTGAAACAGAACAGATGGGACTTTTCTGAGAGCTCAATCAGATACTATAATTTTGACCCAATATAGAACAACAGATACATGTGCAACAAAACCATAGATACGTATTGATCATCAGTTTAATGTGGCGTGGAAAATCTCACACACGCGCGCGTTAAAGAAAGAGAGTGAAGAACAGAAATATACCAGAAAAGGGAGATTAGCGTTGGGGTCAGAAGCGAGGAATCCATGAAGAGATGGGGTCTTCAACGTGGGCTTTTCGACACCCGAAGCAGTAGTGATAGAGAGAGGTGGTGGGGTCCCCTAGTGGTTGGTTACAAGTTACAAGAGGTGCAGATTTGGAGGACCAAAAATAAATACTCCCTCCCATCTTTTTTTATATTTCGTCTTTATTATAAATAAATATTATTTCACAAAAAACAATACATCTTATTTTATTTTGATAGTTAATAAATTTTACAAAAAGATATATATAATTAACTAGAAAAATAAAAAAATAATTAATATACATTAAATAAAAGTAAAATAGTAAAATTAATTTTTTCCTTAATGCAAATAAAATTACAAAAAGTAACATATAAAAGGAATTAGAGGAATATTACTCTTCGATTCAAATTTATTTATCAATTTTTTAATTTTTATTTATTATTATTGAAAAATTAAGATAGAATAAATTATTTTATTATATTTTTAATTTATTAATATTAAATTAATATCTTTAAAAATATAACAACTAAATATATTTAGAACCTTACTAATTAATAAAAATAAAATAATATTTTTATTATTCTAATAAACAAATAAATTTTAAAAAATAATTGTTTTGATAATATGGGCTAGTAATTAGAATAAGCAAGCGACGAAACAGAGGACAAATAAACAAGAGATGCTCTCAGTGACCGGAAAAATATAATTGGAAAAAGATGCCCTCCGTAACTAAAGATAGAAGAATGTTGATATAAAGTAGCTCATATTGTAATTATAATAAATATTATAGTTAAAAATGATTGTAAACTTCTACGCATTATTTTCTTTCATTATAAGGAGTATTATTTACACGTTCTTCAATATAATCTTATTAAAAAATAAGTTATTTATCTTCATTCTTCCCTGGTTAATATTCAACAACACTTGTTCACTTTATGAAATTAAGAGATAATTTTATATTTATAATTTTTAATTTAGTTTTATTATTAATTATAATTATTTTCTTATTATAATATTCAAGACATTGTATTTATCATATTTAAAGATTAATTTGATAAAATTACATTTATTATTTACTCTTTCTTAATTCATGCACTAAATCAAAAGTGGACAAGTATTATTTGATGGAAAGAGTATTATTTTTCTTATATTTTATATAAATATTCTTGTTTTTTATTTTATTATACGTTATCATTATGATTCTAATTTTTGAACGAATTCAATTTCAACTTCTTCAATCCAAAGATATGATTAAATACTACATGTTTCATTAGAATTTGGTTGCAGCTCTATGTGTTTTTCGTCCTAAGCCTCTATCACCTTTGATTATTTTAAATTGTAACTCTCACAGTTTGTCTATTTTTAACATTTTATCTGACTTATCATATGCAAACATAAAATTTAACTTTAAAGTTGTCAGGTAGTAACTTTCTTATGTAAATTTTTGCTTCATATTTTGTATGTATTCTCAGTTAATTTTTGCTTTGATATTATGAATAGCTTAAATCTACTATTTGTACAATATTTGTTACTATTTCTAATTTACTTATTTTTGTGACAGTTTTTAGAATATCGAATTTATCGAACTTTAAATTTGTGGCATTTGATATTTCTCAACACACACATAATATATATATATATATATATATAGTATAGATTCTCAATCAAGATATTAAATGTCTTGATATCAGTATTACCCAAGGTAATGCAGTGTCGAGTTAGGACAAAGTGAAAGCTATGATTTTGTTTTGTCATCATCTAGATGAACATTGAAGGTTGAATACCTGACAGTGAAATACTCACCTAAATTGTGGACTGATTTGAAGGAAGGTTACGACCACCTTAAAGTAACTGAATTGCCAAGGACTCGTTACAAGTGGATTCACTTAATGATTATAGAATTTTAAAGATGTATATGATTATAACTCTGTTATTGTCACGATTTGAGTCTATAATCTAGATGTTGTTAGAACTCAGAACCATGGCTGGCTCGAGCAAATCTTTGGCCTGGCATATTGACTAATGCAAAAGTTTTTAAAACGTAAACATACAATGCAATATCTTAGAAAAAATAACTCAATAACTTCATAGTCAAAAATCTGATTTTTGTATATTATGTATGTGTTTGTAAAATAATAGTGAAAATTAGTTCAACTGACTCATCTATGAAGTCCCTAATATACTAAAGATAGATTTGGCGGGACAAGACCTTAGGTTACCTAAATACTTTACTAACAAATTATACTAATTATGCATACTCAAGATAAACTAAAGCCCTCCAAAAGTAAGGAGGTCTCACACAAACTGAATGAAGGTACTCCTAATGATGTGTATATTGTTATGAGTACCTAAACATATATCACAAAATAATGCAACACTATATAATGTTGGTACATAGCATGTATAATATATAAAATAGCTAAATCAAACAATTACGCCAAAACTAAATATATTTAGCTAAGAGACTAAAATAAAGTCCGTTGAATAGTAAGCATATATGCGTACTTTAACATAAAACTCTATGACTAAAAATATGTACAATAGCAAATATTGGAAATAATGTAACTTTACTTTTGTTATATAGAAAAACTCTTACAATTGACATACACTATATGAGATCATGATACACCAACTTACGATCATAGTTGGGAGAGCTTTCCTATACCTTGCTAAGGTAGAGAACTTATCTATCTGATGTGAATCCATTAACTGAGCCTTAAAAGAGCTAAAAGAGTTGACTAACAAAGTGCTATATCCAAATACTACGATAGCATATAGTTATGAGACTTGAATTTTCTAAACTCGTATCCTCTCAGTGCTAAATATTCCTCCCATAATAATATTATATGTTCATAATATATCATGAAAATTGTAACTGACATGATACTATGAGTCGTTGCTCAAATCTTTAAAATCATACTAGTGGTAAGAGTATGCTTACAAGTATATAAAACATATTGATGTTTTGAGATCTGATCATTTATGACAAATCGAAAATTCATATTGCATACTTATTAATATCATATTTGAATATCATATTTCTTAAGACTTTCATACTGGCCGTGAACTATATATTTATGTGACTGGTTATAAAAATATTGATATATACAACTTTTAACCCGAATATAATAAAAATAGTCTTTTCTATATGTTCTTGTCTTGTCTGAGATCAAATACTAACTTTATAAAAATATGAATATGCTTTCTTTCTAAAAATATACACTAGCAAAATATACTTTTTGGAACTTTTTCATGAAACAATCCACTAGAAACTAAAGATGATAATACTTTCTCAAAATACTTATTGAAAATCTTGAAACTTATTTTTCTCTTGAAAACAATGCATGTGAAATATAATGGTAAGATTTTCAAATAGTTTTAGTTTAGAAAAATATTCATGTAGTACAATAAGTATGAATCATGAACCAATGATCATTAATGATATGAAATATCATAATTTTGATAATTAAAATCGAGAATCAATGATAATAGATAGAAGAAATTTGAAATTATCGATCTTGAAGTAAAAATCCTAACTTTGATCTTACTAACTTACATTGTAGATAGAGGGTGGAGGAAAGACTTAATTCTTTTCTATGATAGCCTTACATATTTTAATCACTCCACAAATCTTGAAGAAAAATCCTATATGATGAAGAACAATCAAGAAATCTTTTCTTGAGATTCTTAGATTCGCTTCTTGGAAATTCTATGGTTAAGGGTTAAGATTTTTATTAACAATCCATGAATAAATGAAAAAATATTTAGTTGAAAAGCCTAAAATGCATGAAGAAGGACTTACCTTGAAAGAAGGATGAGAGGAGGAGAGAAAATCACTTCTAGGACTTGAAAGAATATCCAAAAATATAAAAAATAATTTAAATAATTTCTCATCAGTCCATCAACATTCAAACTGGCGAGACACCGGTGGAAAACAATCTAATATAGAGAAACACATATAGAAATAGAATATTTCATAATTTTTCCTTCACGGGTGCTCCACCGGTACGAAACTATTTATCATGTGCGAAATATCTGTCCAAAATAGAATGTCTATCTAAATTAAAATGGTCATAATTTTTACTCAGGCCTTAAATTCATGAGAGATCAACGTGTAAGAAGACTCAATGACCTTTAACTTTATCGATAATGAAACATATAAATCATTATATTCTAAGAGATATGTGATGTAATACTCTAGAGATTAAAAAGTCTAAATGAAGAAAGAAAAGTGCAAAAAATAAATAAATAATTCTAGTGCAGACTTCTATGAGCTACTTTTACGGATCGTAAAAAAGTCTACGATCCATGGAAGATAGTCGTGAATAAGACATTAGGGGCATGGAAAGTAATTTTGAAAATTGGTGTCACGACCCAAGCTTGGGGCTTAGGTCCAACATGGCGAATGGAAAACTCGAAGGTACCTCAAACAAGCCTCATGGCATACGTAAGCATATCCTTAGTTAAGAAGCATAGTTCAACCATTAACAAGTAGTATTAGGGGGGTTAGGGACTTATGAGACACTCTATGGGAAGTAAGGATTTGGAAATTTTAGTACCTTACCAATACATCACAATCAACAACAAAACATGGGATAAGAACTAAGGAAAAATCTCCATAGGTACATGGCATTGCAAGATACGTATATGACATGATATCCAACAATACCTCTAATTATAGATGGAACAAGGGCCAAGACATGTCCCGGGCTCACTCTCAAAGTAAATAATAAAAGTAGCAATGTCATAACATAAGTATGATAGCTAGAAAATGGATGTTGCCCTCGAAATGGAAGACCCACTACAAGTAATGTCTTCATGAATTGAACTAGCCACAAAGAGGTGAATGGAAAGAGCTCTGATTCCTATATAATTAGATCATGTAGGAAAAAGTATGTGTTAGTACTTTGAATGTACTAAATACGTGGGATGCAATGCAACAAAAATCATAAGCCATAATAGACAAGATGCATAATTATAGTAAAGGCAATAAGCTCAATATGAAATGGATGATCAATGCCTATAAACAAAACATACATGGAAGGTAAAACATAATTTTTGTAATATAGATATACATATGAAGAAGGAGACCTTAATTGACACTTAAGACCATGCGAGCTACTACATAGAATCCCGATGCTGCCTCCATACTAAAAAAGGAGTAGTTCACTTGCCAAGGCAGACTAGCCTCACCTTACGAGATCCAACCCATTTTGGAGAGTACTTTACAAGTACCTTACAGGATCTAACCCATTTCGGTGGATCTTGCAATATGGACTATATGGAGTCCATTAGCTTATCACAAACCTATAGTGACAACGTAGTTAAGGGACAATAAAAATCTACCAAGGTCCTATCGATGCTAAGTCAACATCACACAAAATACATAAATCATAATCATACTCATAACAGGTATATACTTGTAAATCATAATATCATAAGAGGAGTAGCTCATCAAAACCATAACATCATATGAAGGGCTTCATAATCTTGCATAATTGTCATAGAATTCCCACGAATTCATATCATACTTGTTAGCCCTTAATCATTCATAAACTTGTATACTTATAATGAGAATATATCATTTGAAACCATAATTTAAAGCCCCTAATGAGATTCAAAGACCCATAATAATTTCAGATAGAGAATTCTCCAAAATCTATCAACTCATGCAATTAGATGGTAATACATACTCATTTGAACATAATATTCATGATTACCATCAAAATATAACATTTGCGTAAAGATTTAATGAGACCTATTTAAGAAATCATCAACCCAATGTAGTAATGCAAATAGTTCATAAATACTAACTCATTTATGCATTTCAAATCAACAAATAATAACTTCGAACAAGAATCAGGCATATAATGAGGAGTAGGAAGTACCCATAACAAAATAAATTTAAAATTTAATGATTGAGTTGGAAAGGATTTTGGATTCCATGGATTGAAGGACCCATGGATGAATAAACCCATATACCTTAGATAAAAATAGAGAAGAAGGTTGAAGAAAATCTTTAATTGGGTGAAAAGCTTGAAAGAAATTGGGGCTTGTTCTCCAATGGAGGATTTGGGTCTTCTTCCTTAAGAGAAAAATTTGAAATGAGTGATGGAGAAAGTATTTGGGCATGAAAATAGGATTAGGAAGGTATATTTAGGTTAAATGGGTTGAAAACCCCTTTTGAAAAAGTAAAAATATCATCAAGAGTAAAAGGAAAATGTCATTTTAATGAGTCCATCGGTGATCTAGGGGTCCCGTCGTTAAACCATTTGGTGGAACGCCAAATGGTACCTTTAGACCACTTTTTTGGCAGCATCTGAAGTTTCTCAGAGCCATTCGGCGATTAAATTGGTAGATTCAGTGGTCAAAATGACCGTCACCTAATTTCATAGCCAAACAAGTTTCTGTAAAATGGCCATAATGTTTTACTTCGAACTCCGAATAAGGTAAAATTGGATGCTTTGGGAAGATAATTCAAAGACATTTAATTTGATAGGTAATGGGTCACTTAATTCATTATGTGCTAAGAGATATGATCATTTGAACTTGACCCTTATACAAACTCATATAGAAACTTAGCAGATTGGAATCTTTTGGACTTGGCCCAATGTAAGAGATGCCCTATGACCCAAAACCATATGTAATACTTTTGAATACGTAATAATTGATCTCATCCCATTAGAAGTCATCAAGTTGAGCCTATATGCATATGAGGAATGACGCAAGTCTTAGTTTAAGATCTAGGGTATCTATCACAACCCGAACCTAGGGCCTAGGTGTGAAACGGCGAATGAGAACCCAAAGGTCCCAAAACAAGCCTCTTAGATCATACATGCACTTCATAGGTTCAAATAGATGAGTGAAAATATGAAATGGGGAATGAGACTAAGGGACAAATCATAGCTTAAAATGGAAGCTCAACTTGATAGTTCAAGACATAATCAAAGTGAAGAAGTAGTCCAAGCACACCTCTAAACAGAAGACAATAACTAGTGCAAAAAATACAAGTCTGGACCCCTCAATATCATACATAAAAGAAAATACATAAAGTGTCATAAATATCAAAGTAAGGCAAGACGAAAAGGGCTCTGTTCCCCGGTGAATGGAACTCACCAAAAGCTCAGAGTCTTCATGATCAACCTAGCCACAAAGAAGAGGGTAAGGTAAATCACCTGTCCCTAAATGATTATAAGCATGTAAGCAAAATGTGGTTGGTACTATTGAATATTCTAAGTATACAGGTATGTAATTCAGCAAGTAAATATAATGACAAAAAATATGTATCAGATATGTCCAATTTTGAACAAAATAATCAATTCAAAATAAAGCATAAAATAATGGCATGATAATGCAAAAGAAACACATAACCAAATAGGCATGAGAATAAGACCATAACCAACAAAATTATATGTGTTATAATATGGAACACCGATGTTATACTCTACACTGACAAAAGAGTGAGCCTACTTGCCAAGGTAAACTCCAGAAATAGAAGTATTAGATGGATCCACTAGTTGGAAGGCCTAAAGATGCATATTAAAAATATCATACTGTGGCACGTAGTTATGAGATTAGAAGCTTTATATAAGACCCCTTAGGTCGAGCCCAACTCCTAACTCATTTGGTGCTAAGTCAAAATTCCACGGAAATGGATAATGCATAATCAAAATAATCAAAACTCAACTTAATTCAAAAGGTCTTAGCTTGTAAAAGTATATCCAGCTTGTACTTAGCTTGTCTTAGCCCCATAACAATGATTCAAAATGATATAGAGTGTGTCTTGAGTCACCCAATATCAATTCAAACTTATAGTTTTTGTCCAGGTTGAAAATCATATACTCAAGTTCATGCCATAAAGATCAATATTCGAAATTCATATATCAACTTAATTCATATTTGGTATTTACAAAATAACCTTAAAATCATGTATTTGAATCATAAGCAAGATTAAAATAATCAATTTAAGTACATAGGATCAAAATCATGTTAACTCATAAGAGAGTTCCATGTCTGAAAGTGTAGATTAGGTTAAATCATGCAATTTTGTAATGCTTAAGTAAATCATGTAAAACCTTGATAAATATTCCTAAATAATCATAAAATGCATGAATAAGCATAATCTAAACAAATATCAATTAATATGCAATTATC
Organism: Solanum rostratum; assembly: GCA_029948455.1. Classification (NCBI taxonomy): domain Eukaryota; kingdom Viridiplantae; phylum Streptophyta; class Magnoliopsida; order Solanales; family Solanaceae; genus Solanum; species Solanum rostratum. The sequence goes on along the minus strand of CM057047.1, from coordinate 16,615,794 downwards.
CATAAATCAAAGATTTAAAAATTCATAATTCAAAATTTAGTTTTTGAAGAGGACTTCTTGGTTGAAAGGAAATCAAGAATCAAACCCCACATACCTTTAAGCCTTGGAATTTCTGGAAGGAAACTTGAGGAAAACCTTGGGCTTCACTTGTGTTCTTGAAATCCAAAGAAGATTTTTGAGAACCTTGAAATTGGATGAAGAATTTTGGTAAAGACTAGAGAGTTTGAGAGAGTTTTTATGTGATTTAGGCTTAAAAATAGCTAAATAATTAGAGAATCCCGTCTATATGGGCATTGGTTTATTACCTAATTTCCATCAGCTGAAATAGAAAATTTTCAAAAAATTTTGACCTATGACGCAGCAAGTCCATGATGGGGACTTATTGCAGACCCTACTAATTTGCGCAATTTCATCAAAAAAATTATTTTCTAACACGAGAAATCTATACATTGTAGGTAACCATTTTCTACTCAATATTTCCTCCTGAGCAAGAAATATGAAGTCAGATTCGTGAAATAACACATAGGTTTTAAGATATTCAAGAAATAGCCTATAGGACATTTCGCGAGTCGCTTGAGAGATGTTACAATATCTCCCCATTGGGAGCATTCGTCCCTAAATGTAATGGAGACATACTCTAATGAGTGATTGGACAACTTCCAGCCCACATTAATGCACCAATGCAACCCAAACATTATTTTCATGAAAATTTCAAAATTATGCATCAAAACTATCAAAATATGCCACTTATGAATATATATGCATGCAACATAACATAGAAGGACTGAAGTATAAGACTTGACACCATAGATAGGATTAACTTGTTACCTTAGGCTTGAGTAGAGTGGGAGAGATAAGAATATCATTTCAGCATGTCTGCTTTCGCTTCCCAAGTTGCACTTTCAACTCGTTGATTTCTCCAAAGGATCTTAATGGATTCTACATATTTGTTCCTCAATATCTTCACTTGCCTATTCAATATCTCAATCGAAACCTCTTCGTATGTCAAATTCTCCTTGACACTCAAATCTTCAAATGGAACTGTGGAACTTGGATCTCCCATGAACTTCCTTAACATTGACACATGGAACACCAGATGAATCGTATTCATTTCTAATGGAAACTCCAACTCACAGGCAACCTTACCTATTCTCCTCAAGATTCTATAAGGCCCTATATACCTTGGGCTCAACTTTCCCTTCTTGCCAAACTGAACTACACCCTTCATGGGTGAGACTTTCGATTACACCCAACTAATATACCTCCTTCAAATCTCTATACATCTTTGTAGAATTGGGATGAGTAGAATGGGATGAGTTCTGTGCCTCTTTAAAAATCAAATCCTTCAAGCCATAAAAATTTTGCACATCCAACATACCTTGGTGCCTAAGGACACCATCTCCCCTCTGGGAGAAAACCTCTATCTTGCCATCCTTCACTAATGCCTTCAACTCTAACAAAGAAGGGTCAGGGTCTTGCTTAGATTTGACCTCTTCAATCAAATAAGACTTGAAACCATCTATAACCACCATACGTTCTATTTTTGGTCTCATCAAAACTAACCCAACCCCCATCCTAGCCAATCAATGAACTTCCTTTTTCTTAGGATTCACTTTGACTCTCTCACCTTACACCACATGCCCAATGAATGCAATTGCTTTTAACCAAAACTCACATTTATCAAACTTAGCAAACAACCTTTCCCCCCTTAAAGTTTGCAACACTACCCTCAAATGTTTCACATGCTCTTCCTCACTCTGAGCATAAGTCAAAATATCATCAACGAATACCACAATGAACATATCAAGATAGGGTTTAAATACCCCGTTCATAAGATCTACAAATATTGTCGGTGCATTAGTTAGGACAGGTTGCATCACAAAAATTTAAAGTACCCATACCTAGTCTGAAAAGCCGTCTTAGGAATATCAAACTCCCTTACCCTTATTTGATGATATCTGGATCGAAGATCAATCTTAGAAAAATGACTAGCCCCTTACAATCGGTCAAATAAGTCATTCATCCTTGGTAGAGGACACTTGTTCTTTAGGGTGACCTTGTTAAGTTGTCGGTAGTCAAGGCACATTCTTAGTAAACCATCCTTCTTCCTTACAAACAACACCGCTGCACCCCAAGGTGACTTTCTAGGCTTAACAAAGCATTTTTCAAATAAATACTTCATCCTTTAACTCTTTCAATTCCACTGGAGACATACAGTAAGGAGGAATAGAAATGGGTCGAGTATTGTTAAAGAGGTCTATAGTAACATCTATTTCCTGTTTTGGGAGACATACCGGGAAGCTCATCAAGAAAGACAATAAGAAATTCATTGGCCACTGGAATCGACTCAATAAGAGGGACTTTGGACTAGACATCCCTAACCTTTACAAGATGATAAATACAACCCTTAGGAATCATTTCTCGAGCCTTAAGACAAGATATGAACCTTGTTGCTTCCTTAGTACACGCAAGTGTACGCGTTCAAACCAAGTAATATAGTGGCCTTGAGAAAGGGACCGGGATATCGAACCCAAAGGATTTAAAGAACGACGGTAACTATCTAAGCTATTATGCGTAGATAGTGTCAAAGAGCAATAGAGATGAAATTTATAAAAAATACTGAACCTATGACTTAAAGCACTATCTGATCTCATTTAATGTAATTATCAAGTTAAAAGTAATTCTGGGATTGTAACCTTGGTGACGTCATTATGTCTCAATAATTACTCATATATTTGGGTTTGTAACTACTAGTTCACAGGGTTTAATTTACCTGAACAGGGTCGCACACCTCTGTCGGCCTACCTTTATTGACTGCCTAACCACATCGTTGAGCGGGGATAGATAGACCACTAAAAGCGCTTTAATTTTATCTTCCTGTATTATGAACCAAGCGAGGTGTAAGGGTAGTTGTCACAGATCTCCCTTACACGAATCAATCTAGTTTCCTAGTTGAACACGCTCCCTATGCTGCTGTGTTCTATTCATTCCAACATCTCTAATATTCAGAATGAACAACTCATTTACGCCCTAGTTGATGAGGCTAAGACGTATAGATAAGAGCATCACAGAAGTAATCACCAAACCCAATCATATGTATAGAAAATCAAGAGTTAAACATTTTCTATGGCTACAACACCAGAATATGGGAGGATTAACTACTCATAGTCGGTTCCAACATCAAATTAAACTAATAATCACAAACATTCAAGAAGACAAAGATGAAAACTAACCAAACTTGCCCTAGGAAACATTCTCTACCTTGCTCTCCTTTTGTGTCGTTAAAAAAAAATAATAATAATCCCCCATTTCAAAATAATTAATAGGACTTAAAAGAATCCTGTAACTCGCTTTCTTTTTTCGTATCTTGGAGGTCCGCAACGCGGACCAGCATGCTTTGACCAGGATTCCGCTTATTTGCTGACTGGACCGATTTGCCCTCTATCTTGCCCTAGTTTGCGATGCAGACTTTGCAGTATTTCCCATTTTCGTGCCTTTTTCTTCTCCTTTCTAGTTTGCTCGTTGTTCACCAGCTTCGCGATGCACACTAAAGCACTTCTGCGGAGTTATGCTTCTATTCCTCCTTGAGTCTAGGCTGTGTTCGTCCTCCCACTCCAGGTCTGACTCCTGAATGACATCATTTGATCATAATCTGCAAAACACAACCCAACAGAGCACTTGGCACCCACATTAGCAAAATAACCAAAATCCTACTAAAAACAACTGCACTCTGTAAGTTCTCCCTCTGACTTAGCTCTATTATTGGGTATATTTGGCTAATTAGGCGCATAAATATGCCTAAGATCACCACCCCACACTTAGAGCTTTGTCCGTCCCCGCGAAAATACAAGATACATGCATGAGACTCACTAGGCAGTATGTACCCCCAAAAGATGTTATGACCGAATCGCTTGATTTAAAGCAAATACCTTCCCGGATCCTGACGGTATCACTTTCATCTAACCTTCACACCTCACTGCGAAATCATGTAGGAATTTAGTCAACATTATCATCTAGTTGCTAACATTACTTTAGTATGTGCTCTCACCAGAAGAATTACCCATGCACACCAATTAGAACTTAGAGAACATAATAAGAATGGGTACTCCATCAATTCTCTCTCTCTCCCAATAGATGTCTTGTGTTGGGTCTAGTTTCCATAAGCTTGCCCTTAATGTACTACTGTAACCTAGTAACAATCTACTCGAAGGATCACTGAGGTCTTTTATGTGGTCATAATGTAGGCTACGGGCTAGTGGAATACATTTACGGATATGGATGACATGGCTCGATTCCCAAGCGTTCGTAGATCACATCCCTTTCTTTGACCCCCTTACTTCTAGTTTTTTCCGCCTCAATAATTTATTCCACTGCAGAGATTACACACTAAAACTTTACACTCATGTCTGCATTTTTTTTTCGCGATGGGTCAGCGACACACTTGTCACGGCCTGTCATTGTTTCATTCCATACATCTATTTTACTTCCTCTTGTTCCTTGGGTATCCATTCAAGCTCCCCTCTCCTCAGAATTATCGTGCTACAACGCTCAGGACTTAGGTTCAACACGGGTTAAAACATGAAGGAACGGGGTTGGCTTGACATGTGGCTAACCAAAGAAAAAGACTAAAGCTTAAAAGGGAGTTACTGTATTGGGCGAATACAATGCTGAAAAGTTACTGGGCTGTTAAAGTAATGCCTAGATCCTTTCCTTTGAGTCTGACTCCTACCAAGTTCAATCTACATATCGGGCAAGTTTTAGCAACTATCGCAACACAAACTCACAACAAATACGGTCACCACTCTTGGCACACTCCCCTTATAAGGTTAACTCTAGACTTACTGTCACCTCATTCTTATGATTCCTTGATTACACCATTTCATCCCGAAGTGTTAGACTTAAATATTAACTCCCTAGGATTCTAAGTGATTAAGTCACCTTGATTCACACGCCCAATATACCATGCTTGATTGCAGAACTGTCGACACACTACTTACGATACTTAATATACAAGCAATCTCTAAATAAAATGTTGCATAAACTAAAACAACCACATGGTTACTTACTAATTACATACCCAATAAGCAATAACAATAAAACTGCTGTCTCACGGAAAACAAAAAAACAAATAACAAAAATAAGTCTTAGTATAGGCTGAACTAACATATAACATATCTTGCAAAGTCATTATATCTACCTCCACCCCACACTTATACTCAGTACTACACTTAGTGCTGACCATACAAAACCTGCAATGGATGAAGCATCCACTCATTCCTCTGGTCCGGGTAAGATAGGCTCCCCTTCAACAACAATTGGGACCTCATCCTCAATATCATCCTCATCCATGTCGGAAGCCATCCTCGCATCTTCAGGGTCGGTTGGGATGTCATCCTCAATGGGTTCCACAAATGGAGGCCCAATGCCCAAGACAACATTAGCAAGGGCGTTGAGGGGGTAGCGGGCTTCAACTTCATCCAGCTCCTGCTGTGTAGACTGGCGACCGCCTGTCCTGTGCCTCAGTATCTCCAACCCATACATACACGCCACGATGAGCTCATCCTGGTAGTTGCGCTCGATAGTGGTGAGGATTGGCTTGGTAGCTCCTCGGGCCCTTTAATGTTAGTGACATTATAAGGTTGGGCCTCAATGTGGGGCCAGTAATTCAACTCCTCTGTGGGGACACCTACATGATGAAATAATTCTGTTATAAGACCCCCAAAGGAATACCTGCGGCCTCAGTGCACCCGGGCTTTCCTCATTGCGGACTTTAAGATTGCCCCAAAATTCAGCTCCATGCCCGTCATGAGGGCATACACCAAATAGGTCCTATCCTACGTAGCAGCAGTGAAGTGCTGCACCGAGAAGAAAGTGTGCATCACGATTTTTACCCAAACTCAAGTTTTCCGATTCATGTGTGCAAATGGGAAGCTCTGATGGTAGCCTCTGCCAGTATGCCTGATCCACCTAGCCGTGGAGTTCACCCCTGCAAGAGTGTGCTAGATGAGTCGATATAGAGGCTGTAGCTGCAAGTTAGTGAAATCTCTAGAGGGGACATCAAGAGTTCTAAGTATTCCATTAATGGCAAGTGGGGCGATGTTGACCTCCACCCCCTCACCATTACTACCTGTGTACGGGGTTCCTTCTTCATGTTGGCATAGAATTCACGGACCATGCAGAGGTTGCAAGGAGTCCGCATCAATCGACACATCAGGGAGTAGTCCATGCACCGCTGATATATGTGTGGGAACTCGCGAACCAAGGAGTCCGCATCAATCGACACATCAGGGAAGTATTTGGTCTCGTTGTGCGCCCGGTACCACCACTGCCCCTCTTTGTCAACTGCTCGAACCCCGTAACGAGGTTATTGACCCTTGTGTTCCAGGACGCGGGATACCATCGGGACATCCCTGGTCCGCCTTCTATTGCTCGAGGTGCCGGCCCCACTAGATTGACTTGTTCGGCATTCCCGAGAAGCCATTTAAACCTACAGCAAGACATAAACTCATCAGCTTGATTTCAGTAAAGGGGACTTTGTGTATACACATGTCATCCTGAACCTACACTTAGACCAACACCACGTAGTGAAGAAGGTACTCAGACTTCTCAACTTCACTTCTGTCAAGCATACCACCCCACACTTCAATGTGGGCAATGTTCCCAAGCACAATAAATCATCTAAGTCATCCTAGCAAAATATGTAAACCACAATACAATCCATAGGCCAAGGATGTGGGCATCATGGGTTAACAAACTACCCCACACTTAGAAAATTTTCACAAATCAACATATTCGGACCCACAAGACTACTTCCCCAACGATTTTGGCCACATTCCCCAAATTTTGCAGCCTAGAGTTTTCACCCAGCAAGACTACGCACAAAGATATACGAGCACCACAAAATTATACCTAAACTCTGAAGAACTAGCACTACCCTACTTAGAATATGAACTAATCACGACATTTTGCCACTTTAAAACTGATCAAATACTATATTTCATCCTAAGCACAAATTATGCAAACTTCAAGCCAAGACAAGAAAAATTGAGTGAAGAACACTTACTTGAGTTGAAGAATAACAAGATGTGATGGTGAGATGTAGAGGGCGTCACAGAGATGTTTGAAATTTTAGGAGATATGGAAAGCAAAGGGGTAATAAATCGGGTGGAGGGTGTGTGGGAAAACCCTAAAAAGAGGAGTGGGGGTTTATATATGGGTGGGGTTATGCGAAAATCGAGGCATAAAACACATATGTCCGCTACGCAAGCACGATACGGATCGGGCGCGGAGAATGCCTTAAAAGATACTTACTTGGGTCCCGTGGAGACAACCGGTTCACGATGAATCCGCAACGCGGACACGTCGCGGACAACCACTCTTTCAAGGCCCAAGGTTTTTTGAATTTTTGGCAACGGGCCCCAAAAAATTTCCTAAACACCTGACTATGCTTCAAAACATCAAAACATATTAGTTCAGCCAAAGAAACTATACAAATAACCAAAGGATTTACCAGAATTGACAATACACTTTTGCGCACAAACCAGCCTCAACTATAGGCTTGTTCGTGATGCCTCCGCGACGCGACCACATCGCGAATGACCACTTTTTTGGGGCCCAAATTTTTTTGAATTTTGAGCTACGGGCCTCGAAAAATTCCTTGAACAATTCAATACGCTGCAAAACATCAAAACTAGTTAATCCAACCAAAAAACACTTCAATAAAGACGAAAGGATTACTGAAAATTGGTGATGACCATTTCCGCACCACAATGTGTATTTACTGCGATAGTGCCACGACGCGGTTGCGTCGCGGACTGTTACTTGTGGCCAATACAAAGCAAATCCTGACCTTTTTTACCTTACCTTACCGTGGGTTGCCTCCCATGTAGTGCCTGATTTACCGTCGCAGCACCACTCAGCAGCAATTACTCTTCATCGGCCAGATTAATGACCTCTTCTTCCTTGTTCATGTCAGCATCATAGTAGTGCTTGACACGTTGCCGATTTACCAAAAGATTTGGTTTGAGGCCACATCTTTCATCTTCACAGCTCCGTGTGGTGTGACATCCACCACCGTGTCGGTACACTCCACTTTAACCGAAGCTTGCCTAGAAACAATTTTAACCTCGAGTTAAAGAGAAGTACCTGCTGACCTGATTCAAAGGCGCGTGACATGATATGCCGGTCATGCCATCTTTTTATCTTCTCTTTATACAAATTGGCATTCTCGTAAGCGTAGAGCCGGAACTCATCCAACTCCACCAATAGTTCCACCCTCTTTTTTCCAGTGAGCTCGAGATCGAGATATAGCCTTTTGATGGCCCAATATGCTTGGTGCTCAAGCTCCACTGGAGGTGACATGCCTTCCCATACACTAACCGATATGGAGACGTGCCTATGGGTGTTTTGTAAGCCGTCCGGTACGCCCACAAGGCTTCATCAAGTTTAATCGACAAATCCTTCCTTGTGACATTCACGGTCTTTTGCAAGAGTTGCTTCACCTCCCTATTAGACACTTCCACCTGCCCGCTAGTCTATGGGTGGTATGATGTGGCCACGTTGTGTCTCACTCCGTACTTTGCTAGCAGATTCTTCACAGTCTGATTAATGAAGTGAGCACCTCCGTCACTGATGATGGCCCTTGGAGTTCCGAATATGGTAAAAATTTGCTTTCTCAGAAACTTGCTCACTACCCTGAAGTCATTAGTGGGTAGTGCCACCGCTTCCACCCATTTGGAGATATAGTCCACTGCGATCAAGATGTAGTGATTGCCAAAAGAGGGTGGGAATGGACCCATGAAGTCCATTCCCCACACATCAAAGATCTCTACCTCCAGAATGTTGTTCAGAGGCATTTCATGTCTCTTTGATATGGCGCCAGTTTTCTGACATGCATCATACGTCCTCATGAAATGTATATCATCTCTAAATAAAATAGGCCAAAAGAAACCTGATTATAGAACCTTATGAGCTGTTCGTTCACCCCCATGATGGCCTCCATAAGGAGAAGCATGACATCTCTCTAAGACCTTCCGCATTTCTGCTTCAGGCACATACCTTCTAACCATTATGTCTGACCCATGCTTGAAGAGATAAGGCTCATCCCAGATGTAAGCTTTCGAGTCATGAGCCAACCCCTTCCTTTGTTGATAAGTTTCCCCAAGCGGGAACACCCCACTTACCAAGTAATTCACAATATCTGCATACCAGGGTAGTTCCTCCACTTCCAAAGCCAGCAACTGCTCATTCGGGAACTCTTCTTTTATCCGCAATTGTTCCCCTATGTGAGTATCACTCTCCAAGTGCGACAGATGATCCACGACCTAGTTTTCATGCCCCTTTTGATCCTTTATCTCAATGTCGAACTCTTTGAGTAATAGGATCCATGGGATTAACCTGGGCTTTGCCTCTTTCTTGTTGAACAAGTACCATACATGCCGCGTGGTCGGTGAACACTATGACCTTGGTTCCTACTAAATATGACCTGAACTTGTCGAATGCATATACCAAGGCCAACATTTCTTTTTTAGTCACGATGTAGTTGCCTTGTGCTGCATCTAGAGTTTTGCTTGCATAGTAAATGGTGTGGAACACCTTGTCTCGGTGATGCCTTAAAACTGCGCCCACTGCATTATTACTAGCATCACCATTGAGCTTGAACGTGAGCTCCCAATCTGGCACTGTTAGTATCGGGGCCTCAACCACCTTCCTTTTCAGTAGCTCGTATGCCTGAAAACAAGAAGCATCAAAGTTAAAGGGTACCTCCTTTTCCAGGAGGATAGATAGTGGCTTGGCAATTTTGGAGAACTCCTTTATGAATCTTCGGTAGAAACCCACGTGACCTAGAAAGCTCCAGGCTCCCTTTACTGACATAGGTGGTGGCAGCTTTTCTATCGCCTCTATTTTCGCCTTGTCTACTTCTAGACCGCGTTTCGACACCTTATGCCCCAAGACTATCCCTTCTTTCACAAGGAAGTGACACTTCTCCCAGTTAAGGACCAGGCTAGTCTCTTCACAGCGCGCCAACACCCTATCCAGATTACGCAAACATGTTTCAGAAGACTCCCCAAATATTGAGAAGTCATCCATGAACACCTCTACAATGTCTTCCACCATGACATGGAATATGGCCATCATGCACCTTTAGAACGTGGCTGAAGCATTGCACAACCCGAAGGGAATGCGCTTGAAGGCATAGGCATACAGACATATGAACATAGTCTTTTCTTGGTCCTCGGGGGCAATGGTGATTTGGTTATACCCCGAGTATCCATCCAAAAAGCAATAGTATTCTTGTTCTGCCAGTCCATCTAACATCTGATCAATGAAAGGAACCGGGTAGTGGTCCTTGCGGGTGGCATCATTTAATTTCCTGTAATCTATGCAGATGCGCCATCCGGTCACCATTCTGGTGTTCCCCCCTTCTTGGGTACGCATTGTACCGGACTCACCCATTTTTTATCAGATATAGGAAAGATGATTCCTGCGTCCAACCACTTGATTACCTCTTTCTTCACTACTTCTTTCATAATTGGATTCAGCCTTCTCTGCGGTTGGGCCATTGGCTTATGACCTTCCTCCATGAATATCCTATGCATACATAGTGCTGGACTAATGCCTTGATGTCTGATATTTGCCAGCCCATTGCTTTCTTCCTTCTCCTTAGCACCGCTACTGCTGCTTCCACCTGAGCTGCTGTCAATGACACAGACAAGATTACAGGTAACATTTCATTCTCGCCAAGAAATACATACCTGAGGTACGAGGGCAACAGCTTCAGTTCCAGCTTAGGTGCCTCTTCAACTGAGGGTTTACGAGGAGGCCCCAACACTTTGTTTAACGACTCCGCTCCTTTCTTAAGCATGTTGACATTGTGACCATACACACTTTCTATTTCCCTTGCCTCCGCGTCATCCACTAGCCCTTGGTTCAACAAAAATCTAGTCAGTGGGTCTGCTATCTCTACGTGGCTTACTGCAGCTGCTGTATCTAATACGGTGATAGGTGCCAAGTCTTCATATGCCGCAGGGAGCTTCATAGCTTTGTACATATCAAAAACTTCCACCATATCATGAGCTCTCATGGTGAGCTTTCCTGCTGCCACATCAATCAGGGCCCCACCTGTCGCTAGGAATGGCTGACCAAGAATGAATGAGACCTCGGGATCCGGTTTAAAATCTAAGATGATAAAGTCCACTAGGAAGATGAGTTATCCCACTTGGACGAAGACATCCTCTATCACTCCATCTGGTCTCGCCTCTAAACGATCAGCCAGTTGTAAAACAATGGTGGTTGGTTTTGGGCTCTCCAGCCCCAACTTCCATAACATGGAGCTAAGCATGAGATTAATGCTTGCTCCTAGATCACATAAACCTTTTGCATTCAAGCGACCCCCAATTGTTACATGTACAGTGAAACTCCCCGGATCTTTCATCTTTGCCGGCAATTTGGATCCATTCAGGATCCTGGAGATGCATGTCTTTGTGAGTGCTACGGTCTCATACTCAGCTAACTTGCTTTTATTTGCCACAATGTCCTTCACGTATTTGGCATATTTCGGAATTCCCTGTAAGACATCAATAAGGGGCAAGTTAATATGTACCTGCTTTAAAAGCCCGATGAAATTCTGGAAACAGTCGTCCTCCTTCTTCTTCTTTAACTTCTATGGGAATGGGGGAGGCAGTTTCGGGACTAGGGTAGTCTCTTCTAGGGCTGGACTGGGAGTGTCAGCCTCATTACTCTGGGCAGTGCCTGAATTAGCCCCATCTCTCTTTTTCGGGACTACCTCCATCAGGGGTCTTCCGCTCCTTGTGCTGACTGCATTAACCTACTTTGGGTTAGGGTCGGTGTTACTGGACAAACTCGCTTGTAGTCTAGAGTTCATGTTCCCTGCCAACTGCCCCAACTGTCTTTACAAGTTCAAAAGTTCTTGCTTGTTCCTTCGAATCTCCTTCTCTTGCCTATTCTAGTTCGCCAGAATTTGTCTAAGTACCTCAATGTCAGTCATACTGTTAGGGTTAGCCTGCTTTGTAAGCTGCTGTGTCTGCTGATTGTAATTTGTATTGCCTCCATGTGGTCTATGCTGAAATACCCCCTGGTTAGGCTGCTGACCTTGCCATGAGAAGTTGGGGTGGTTCCTCCAATTTGGGTTGTATGAGTTCCAAAATCCTTGATAACCCCCTCTATTAGCATTCCCCACAATGTTGACTACTTCTGGATTAGCTCCACAAGACTGAGCAGTATGATCTCCTCCCCTACACACATCACACCAACCAGGTTGCTGTTGTTATACCACATTCACTGGGGCTGGCTGCTGACCTACACCTACAGGTGCTTGTTATTGTTGGCCTAACGCCAAGTAGTTGAAGTGAGTAGTCATCATATTTTGCATAGCTAGCATCTGAGCTTGCAAGGCAGTTATAGCATCAATCTCCAACATGCCGGCTTGCTTTTCGACTGCCAGTCTGCTTGATCCTCCATTCCACTCGGGATTTCCTTATGCGATCCTATTGAGAAGGGCATACAACTCATTGTATGTCTTCTCTAATGCCTGTCCGCCTGCAGCCGAATCAAGAAGAATCTTGGTATTGGGTTCCAGACCTTCTATGAAGGTATGTACCAACACTTCATTAGCTTGACAATAATGAGGACAATTAATAACTAGAGTTTTAAACCTGTCCCAAGCTTGATATAGATTTTCTCCAAGCTTTTGCTTGAAGCTTAGGATTTCACTCCTGAGTTTGGCTGTTTTGCCAGATGAGAAGAAACGGGTGAGGAACTTACGAGCAAGATCATCCTAAGAAGTGATAGAGTTTGGTGGTTCAATCTGCAACCACCTCCGGGCGCCCCCCAACAATGAGAAGGGAAACAGGGTTATTCTCACATAATCTCTATTCACCCCATGGGAATGAAAGTATCAGCAATCTCCAGGAAGTTCTGAAGATGGACCTGTGGGTCTTCGTGAGGTAGCCCTGTAAATTTTCCGATAGAGTGTAGCAACTGGGCCATATTTTGTTTTAGTTCCCACCGGCCTCCGAGCTCCGATTTCAGGAAGCAGCTAGTGACATTGGTAGTCCGCGGGATTGCCACATCCCTCATTGGGCGAGGTGCTACCTGTGCAAGAGGATTTGCTTCGGCCATTGGTTCCCTGACAGGATCTATGTTGGTTCTGTTGTTCTCAAGATCCTCCTGTTCAATAAGTTCAAGTGGTGGAATCTGGAACAAGAAGCCTGCTCTCCTCTTCGATTGTTGAAAGCAAGAATCCTGGTCTTCCAGTTTAGTGTCAACTACCTGAAATCAAAGCACGACTAGGATCAAATGTAGTGAGCACAACAAAACACAACAACTTGGAGAACTAACCAGCTCAAACTTTAAATCCCCGGCAATGGTGCCAAAAATTAATGCTTCCCTAGCACACGCAAGTGTACGTGGTCAAACCAAGTAATATAGTGGCCCTGAGAAAGGGACCGGGATATCGAACCCAAAGGATTTAAAGAACGATGGTAACTATCTAAGCTATTATGCATAGATGATGTCAAAGAGCAATAGAGATGAAATTTATAACAAATACTGAACCTATGACTTAATGCACTGTTTGATCTCGTTTAATATAATTATCAAGTTAAAAGCAATTCTGGGATTGTAGCCTTGGTGATGCTGTTATGTCTCAATAGTCACTCATATGTTTGGGTTTGTAACTACTAGTTCACAGGGTTTAATTTACCTGAACAGGGTTGCACACCTCTGTCGGCCTACCTTTATTGACTGCCTAACTACATCATTGAGCGGGGATAGAAAGACCACTAAAAGCACTTTAATTTTATCTTCCTGTATTATGAACCAAGTGAGGTGTAAGGATAGTTGTCACAGGTCTCCCTTACACGAATCAATCTAGTTTCTTAGTTGAAAACGCTCCCTATATTACTGTGTTCTATTCATTCCAACATCTCTGATATTTAGAATGAACAACTCCTTTACCCCCTAGTTGATCAGGCTAAGATGTATAGATAAGAGCATCACAGGAGTAATCACCAAACCCAATCATATGTATAGAAAATCAAGAGTTAATCATTGTCTATGGCTACAACCTCAGAATATGGGAGAATTAGCCACTCATAGTAGGTTCCAACATCAAAATTAAACTAATAATCACAAACATTCAAGAAGACAAAGATGAAAACTAACCAAACTTGCCCTAGGAAAAGTTCTCTACCTTGCTCTCCTTTTGTGTCATTCAAAACATAATAAAATTAATAATCCCCCATTTCAAAATAATTAATAGGACTTAAAAAGAATCCCGTAACTCGCTTTCTTTTTCTGTGTCTTTGAGGTCCGTGACGCGGACCAGTATGCTTTGACCAGGATTCTGCTTATTTGCTGACTGGACCAATTTGCCCTCTATCTTGCCCTAGTCCGTGATGCAGACTTTGCAGTATTTCCCCTTTTCGCACATTTTTTTTCTCCTTTCCAGTTTGCTCATTTTTCACCAGGTCCGCGACAAGTAGTAAAGCACTTCTGTTGAGTTATGCTTCTATTCCTTCTTGAATCTAGGCTGTGTTCGTCCTCCCCTCCGGGTCTAACTCCTGAATGACATCATCTGATCAAAATCTACAAAACATAACCCAAGAAAGCACTTGGCCCCCAGATTAGCAAAATAACCAAAATCCTACTAAAAATAACTGCACTCTGTAAGTTCACCCTCTGACTTAACTCTATTTATGGGTATATTTGGCTAGTTAGGCGCATAAATACGCCTAAGATCAAGCCTACCTTTCACCACCGAATCATAACCTCCCAACTCTAGAACGAGTTCATTAGGAAATTAGAACTTAACATTACGAGTTCTACAAGCAATAGAAGGATGATATGTATGTAACCAATCCATCCCAAAAATAATGTCAAAATCTACCATGTCGAGTTCAACCAAATCACAAAGTAAGACTTTATGCAATATTGACACGGGAAAACCCCTATAGACTCTTTTGGCAACAATAGACTTACCAATGGGGGTAGACAACTAAAAAGGTTCACATAACAATTTCGGATACACATCAAGCACATTAACAATAAAATGAGTAATGAAAGAGAGAGAGGCAACCGGATCCAATAAAGCATACATATCATAATCATAAATCTTTAACATACCGGTAATAACCTCATGTGCCCCATCCACCCCTTGCCTTCCTTGAAGAGCATAGAACCGGTTGTGACATAGAGCACCCTTTTGTTGACCAACTTCTTCCCTTTGATCACCATGGGCACCTTGTCCTTGAGGAAGACCATCTCTACCCTTATTCAAGGCATTTGGACAATCTTCAATCTTGTGGGTCATTTTGCCACACCCGAAGCAAGTACCCACTCCCTATAAGATCTACCGCCATGATTCTTACCGCACTTTCCACACTTAGGAATAATTTGTCCACCATAAGCTTTGGGGTTGGGCACCCTATCATTGGTAAATCTTTGGTTTTCATCATTAGAGGACCCTTGGCCTTGAAACTTGCAGCCTTGTTGAAAACGACCACCTTTAGCACCTTGAAATCCACCATTACCAATACGAGTCCTTTTTCTCCTTTCCTTGGAGGCCACTGGACAGTCTCTCATCTTATGCCCAACATCACCACATTTGAAACAACCTCAGTGCCAACCTAATACTTTCCTTGATGCTTCTTGCCATGCTCTTGACAAATGGCAAAAAGGAGCCTTTTTTCCCTTTTTGTACTTGGGCATCGAAACGCCAACAGAAGATGAAGCACCATCAACTTAGACCCTCTTAGCCTTCCTTTCCCCCTTCTTACCACTTATAATCCCGAGGATACCCACTTATTGGTTTAGTTGAGTGGTTACAACTTTGGCCAATAGCCATAGAGCATTGTGAATCTCTGTATTAGATATGTCATTGTTTAGAAGTTGATCATCAAGTGAGGGACCGTTACCATCTTGTCCACCATTCTGAAGGGCCTGAGACACATTATGAAATGTAAAAGAAATAAAACTTATGGGATTTAACTCTATCATACGAAATAGATCATGAAGAAGTGAATCATATCCTAAACGCCTCATAGCCCCCTATTCATAGTTGTGGCATGATACACAACCATGAATAAGACTCTACTCGACATGGTGTGTTGGATTTTCGAAGACCCTTTATAAACCTAGTGCTCTAGTACAAAGGTTGTCACAACCTGAACCTAGGGCCTCGGTGTGACACGACGAATGAGAACCCAAAGGTCCTCAAACAAGCCTCTTAGATCATATATGCACTTCATAGGTTCACATAATGAATAATAGACAAGTGACAATATGAAATGAGGAGTGGGACTGAGGGACAAATCATAGCTAAAAATGGAATCTCAACTTAATAGTTCAAGACAAAATCAAAATGAAGTAATAATACAAACACACCTCTAAACAAAAGACAATAGTCAGAGCCTAACTTACAAGTCTAGACCCCTCAATACCAGTCATAAAAAAATACAAAAAGTATTCAAAATATCAAAGTAAGGAGAAGATAAGGGCTCTTATCCTGGTGAATGGGAACTCATCAAAAGCTCAAAGTCTTCACAATCAACCTAGCCACAAGGAGGAGGATATGATAGATCACATGTCCCTACATGATTATAAGCATGTAGGCAAAATGCAGTAAGTATTTTGGAATGTACTAAATATGAAGGTATGCAATGCAACAAGTAAATACAATGACAAAAAATACGTACAAGATATGCCCAATTCCAAAGTTTTAACAATATAATCAGTTCAAATTAAAGTATAAAGTAATGTCATGATAATGCAAAGGAAACACATAAGCAAATAGGTGTGGGAATAAGACTATAAATGACAAAGTCATATGAGCTATAATATGGAATACGGATGTTATACTCTTCACCGGCCAAAGAGTGATCCTATTGCCATGATAAACTCTAGAAATGGAAGTACTAGATGGATCCACTAGTCAAAAGGCCTAAAACGACATCACAAAATATCTTATAGAAGCATGTAGCTATGAGACTAGAAGCTTTATATAAGACCGATTAGGTTGAGCCCCACTCCTGACTCATTCATTGCTAAGTCAAAATCCCACAAAAATGGACAATGTATAATCAAAATAATTAAAACTCAACTTGATTCGGAAGGTCTTAGCATGTTAAAGTATATTCAACTTATACTTAATAATAGCTCCATAACAAAAATTCGAAATGATTCAGCCTTGAGTCATCCAATATCAATTCAAACTTATAGTTCTTGTTCATGTTTAAAATCATATACTCAAGTTCATGCCATAAAGATCAATATCCAGAATTCATAAGTCAACTTAATTCATATTTAGTATTTGCAAAATAACTTTAAAATCATGTATTTGAATCACAAGCAAGCTTAAAATAATCAATTAAGCAATATAGGATCAAAATTATATTAACTCATAAGAGAGTTCCAAGTTTGAAAGTGAAGATTGTGTTAAATCATGTAATTTCGTAATGCTTGAAATAAATCATGTAAAACCTTAATAAATATTCTTAAATAATCATAAGAATGCATGAATAACCATAATCTAAACAAATATATACTAATATGCAAGTACTCATAAATCAAAGATTTGAAAATTCGTAATTTAAAATTTAATTTTGAAGAGGATTTCTTGATTGAAAGGAACCAAGAATATAACCCACATACCTTTAAGCCTTAAAATTTCTTGAATGAAACTTGAGGAAAACCTTGGACTTCACTTGTGTTCTTGAAATCCAAATAAGATTCTTGAGAGTTTTGAATTGAATGAAGAATTTGGTGAACACTAGAGAGGAGTTTGAGAGAGTTTTTCAGTGATTTAAGCTTGAAAATGACTAAATGATAAGAGAATCTCATCTATATGGGCATTGGTTTATTACCCAATTTCCCTCACTGAAACAGAAAAAATTTCAAAAATTTTGGCCTATGGTGTGGTAAGTCCGCGATGCGAACTTGTCGCAGACCCTATTAGTTTGTGCAATTTTATTGATTTTTTTTCCAGACACGGGCAACATATACATTGTAGGTAACCATTTTCCTATAAAAATTTGCCTCTTGAATAAGAATATGAAGTCAAATTCGCGAAATAACACACACAGATTTTAAGATATTCAAGAATTACATGATAAGGCATTTTTCGAGTCGTGTGAAAGGTGTTACAACATCACAATTGGTCATTTGACAAGGGGCTTTACGGCTAATATTTGCTTATACTGAGTGTAAAAGGGTCTCATAAAAGAGGGCCAGAGGTGTGAGAAATTACTAGGTTTCTAAAGTTGATTTATGAATATGCATGACAAATTGTTGTCATTTCTATGAATCACATGAGGTTCCATATATCACTTCCTGAAAGGGCACCCTAGAAGTGATCGACACTTGAAAATCATTACTGGTCCCCAAATAAATCATTGGCCCATTCACTCATTTAATTATTTAGCAAAAGCCTCGAATCAATAAAGAAGAGACATTCAAGTGGACAAACAAGTCACTTCTCGATGATAAACAATTTTAAAAAAAGAAACATTTAAAAGTCAACTCATTTTCATACCAAGTAATTTTGCAAAAAAAATAAAAAACTCTAATATACTCAATTTATGTCTATGAAGTCTCTACCAACTATCAAGAACGTGCTGATGACAAATCCATGGATACCTCAAAAGAAATTACTCAAGCAATAAATGAAGTAAATATGATTCCTTCAAAAAATAAGATGGTCTTATCACTATCAAGAAGAGAATGAATCTTCAACGGACCGCTTGTTGATGGACTCTAGCACCGATGTCTGCATCATAAAATGATGCAGCGCAATATGGCATCACTACATGGAATGTATGGTGCGTACAATCGTTGAAAAAATAGCATTCACAAAGATAATCAACTCAAGGAATTCAACTTAGAAAAGCAACTCAATTCATTAAAGCATGCAAGTTTGAAAATCAATAATGCTTTAAAATAGACTCAATTATACACAACTTAGTCAAATCAAATCATTCATTCATTATGTCATGATCCATGCTATGTCCTAGGCATAATACGACTATTAGCATCTTTGAGGGAACTCCAACTAGTCCTCTTAGCATATCATTAACATTCATAAGGTATAAGAATCACACAATATTCAATCAAAAGTGGAGATAGTCTCAATAGCAAAACAATCAAGCTAATGAAAGACGACATAGACTCTCATACATTTGCATCCAACTTGCCTCTATCACTAACATAGGTGGGGGCTATGGACATGTTCCTAGATCTTCCTCAATGAAAAGTAAAGTAAAATAAAAAAATAGTCTCAAAGTGAAAAAACTAAATCTTCCATGAACTATGATCGGGGTTGCCCTTGAACCTTGAAGTTTTACGAAATCAAGGGGTCTTCAAATCAAGATAACTGGTAGAATGTAACACATCCTCCCCTACATTTTAGAAAAATGTAAGCGAAAATATGCATTTGTACATTTGAATGCACTATGCATGTAAATTATGCATGACACATGAGTCATGAGGTGAGAAACTGTCACAACCCAAGCTAGGTTGTAGGCATGACACGACGATTAAAACTCTAGTAAGAACTCCAACCTAGCTTTCTTAGCATGTCATAAGCAATCATAGGTATTGGTTTATTAATAAATAAAGCGAAAAGAAAGCCAAGGAAAATGGTCTAAGCATATTAACATAATGAAAGGGCTGAAGACATTTAAGAAGCTACACTTTTTATCCAATAATGCCTCAAACTACTAGACTTGGCGGGGGCTAAGACATGTCCCTAGCTCACCCTCAATGCAAATAAAACAAAGTAGTTTCATAATTTCTCAAACAATAAAAGTAAATCTAGAAAGTAAAGGATTGTCCTCAAAATATGAGGATTCACCAAATCTTAAAAGCCAGAATCTGAAGCTACCCACGAATGTGAGGAAGAGGATAATCGCCTACACCTACATTATGATATAATGTAGGCATAAAATATAAATTTGTATGTATGAACTTACTAAATATATATGAAATGCATGTAATAGAAAGCAGGAAACACAGTTGTCAAGTCAAAAATATAATAAAGTATAAGAATTAAAGGCATAGGTAAACATGCAAGTGGCTAATGCACAAATGAATCATAGGTGATATCATATAAATTATCGTAGAATGCATTCATATGTGAGAAATAACCATAACGAAAAATAAGATCACGTGAGCTATAATGTGAAATCCTGATGTCTCCTTGTACATAAAAAAAAGGGAGCCTTACTTGCCAAGATAAGACTCTATCCGACTAAGTGAGTGTCATAATCATGATGCTATATGTGGACCCACTAGCTACGCCATATTGGCAACATAAACCTATGGTGGAAACATAGTTGTGGGACTAGAGAATTTATGTAAGGCCCCACAGGTTGAGCCGCTACCTCAAGCTCATTCAGTGGTAAGTCAAATACCATGAAATACATAAAATAAACATAGATCATACTTGTCATAAAAACATAGTTAATGCTTGTCATAATGGAAAGGAAATCAAGTAAACCGACCCAATTCAATGAAATTATACTCATAGAAAAGCTCATTTTATAATCATACTTGTAATGTAGGTGTATGATCACACCCAAATTACACCTCCTAATTAAGGTATAAGTTGTTGTTCAAATATAGCATCTAAAATGGTTAGGTCGATCCCATGAGGAATATGGTCTAGACTTGGAGTAATTAAAGAAACACTGAGAAATTAATCGACTTATTCCCAAGGGGAATGGGTTTATGGTGGAATAACAATAATTAAAACCTATCCTAATAAAATTAGGATACAAGTATTACAAATTTAGTGAGGGAGTCCACTTGGACTCCCTCATCTTTATCTTCTTAAGCTTCTCACTCTCAATTTGTTCGGCATGAGTCACGTGCCGAGAAATATCCATCTCTTTATACAAGCATTTTGATCTTACACTCCATCATCACCAAGTTGGACATACCCAAAATAAACTTGTTCATGCAGGCTCTGAGATTGACCACCAAAGAAGGTGTACACTTGGACAACTTTGTAAAATTGAGGGCATACTCCCTCACACTCATATTGCCTTGCCTAAGATTTATGAATTCTATCACTTTGGTTTCCTTAGCTCAAATTGAAAGAAATATTCAAGAAATGTGGCCTTGAATACCTCCCAAACAATAGGACCCTTATCAACTCTTTTGGATTTCCATTGTGTACACCAAACTTAAGCAACTCTCTTGGTTTGGTAAAGCCGCCAAATCTGCCTTCTCTTCGAACAATATATAGACTATCTCTACCATCTTGTAGACTTCATTAATGAACTCTTGGAGATCTTCACCTACCTTTGGACCATAAAACTCTGGAGGATCCATCTTTTCAAAGTCCCTCACCCTAGATGTCGGAGTAGGAGTATTAGGAGAAGCAAAAAAACTGTGGTTGGCTTGTGTAGCCATAGCTTAAGCCAACATATTTATAGAGGTCTAGAACTTCTCATTAGTCAAATGATTGACTAGAGGATCTTGAGGAGCAGTGTAAGGACCCACACTTTGTGCGACCTTAATAGAGCTAGAAAATTTGGTTACGGAAAGTTTTGGACCAAGGTGATACTTCATGGAAGCCTTCATGGTCCATGTGAGGGTATACATACCGTGTGGAGGATCCTTGAAGAGGCCCTTGGCCTTGTGTGGGGTGTGTTGGCTTTAAATGTTAAGTTTGAGACCAAGGCATACTACACATGGACCCTACACGGTCTGTGTGAGGCTTCATGATCTTTGTGGTGGACCATATGGTAGCCTTGGCCTTGAAATTTCACATTTTGGGACCAAGACATTTCACACGGTCCATCTCACAGTCCGTATGACCTTTCACGATCTGTGAGGCTCCTCCATACGAGCATCAGAGTGGAAATTTTCTAAGTATTAGATTCCCATCTCAGAACTTTTTCGTTGAAGAATTTCTCTAAGTGATGTTTCATGGAGGAGTACATAGACCATATACCTTGTTACTGCCCGTGAAGCCGGCCGTATAGAGTGCCTATGTTAAATTTTTTTAAGTATTTGCCAGTGAAATTTTTCTAAGTATTAGATTATGGGAGAAGTATATAGACCATATACCCTATCACAAGCTGTGAAGCCCTCCATATGGGTGTTGCCATGAAATTTTCTAAGTATACAATTCCATTGGCTATGTTTTTCACAATAACCGATAAAAGGGTCAACTTTAAAGGGTCATATCTCTTAGCAAAAAACTAATTGAGTGGTCCACGACCTGCTATATTGAATCTCTTTGAATAAGCTTTCCAATGCATTTGAATGCACCTTATTCCGAGTTCGAATCAAGAAGTTATGCCCATTTTATAAAGCTTATCTGTGCAGTATTTTTAGTGATTTGGCTAGGTATTGCTTCATGGGAGGGTTCATGGTTTGTGTGACCTTGTACGGACAATGAGACCTTCTCACGAGACCCTTGGCAATAAATTTTATTTTGCTTCATGAATATTTTTTTGTTTGTAATTATGGCTATTCCTAAGGGACTTTTATGACTTCCTATGCTATCCTAAGACATTCAAATGACCTAAACTCTATTTCTCTCATACAAATTATTCTCACACTTAGAATCCTCTCAAGTCACTCTTAAGAATTCTCTAAAGAACTATTGTGAAGAATAAGCTTGGGAATCAAGGGAAGACTCTTTCTTCATCAAATTTATTCTTGAATCTTCTTAATTAACTGAGGTATGTGGGATTGATTCTTGGTCCCTTTCAACCAAGAAGACCCAAACTCTTTTCACTTAAGTTTCATGGAATTTTACTTACTTTAAATATGGGTTTTAAGAATTATGGTTTAATAAATATAATTGAAGTATGTGCTATGCTTTATAGTTGATTTAAACCGTAATATGTTGAATTACATGAGTACTATAAAGATTGATTATGTATTGTCCCTTTAAAGTTTGATTTAAGAATGGGTAATCAATATTATGATTTGAATGTGGATTTTACTTATGAGCTTACTTGAATTTCATCTTATATTGTTGGTTTTAAATTGAATCTATATTACCCATTGCTATTCACATATCATTCATAGCATATGCATTCATAAGTATTGGATTTTGGTGAAAATGAAATAGTGGGTTAAGTTCACATATGCTTTGAAAATGAATTAGTGGGTTAAGCTCATTCATATGGTTATGACAAGAATGTGATCATATAAATGTCTATGATATTGGTTCTTTGAGCATATTGGGTGTTCACACCTCATTTGATATTGTGAATGGGCTATTCCTATGCATGAAAAGTATGACTTGAAATGTGATTTGGCCTTTGAGCTCAAGTATGAATCATTATGAATGTTGTTTGTCTTTTAAGCCCAAGCATGTATTGAAATGACTTGCACATCTTTAAATCTTGTATACCTATTTATAATCTTGTGGGATTATGAATTAGCACCGATGAGATTGGAGGCGTCAAGGTTATCCCTAAGTGTCCTCTTCCTTTCTCTTGAACAATGTGACAACATAGGTATATGTATATGGTAACCCAACTGAAATGGGAGGCCTAAAAGGTGAGGTTACAACATTGATATGATATGATATGACTTAAAAATCCTATCCAAAATGAGAGGCCTATAAGGAAGGTTACTTCTCCGAAATGAGAGGCCCGTAAGGAGAAGTATGGTGTACCTTTGGCGAGTAGACCACCTCTTTTCTGGTGTGGGGATAACAACGGGATTCCAAGTAATAGCTTGCTTGGTCTTATATGTCGGTTGAGGTCTCATCCCTTATTTATATAAGCATTATGCATTTAATGTATCATGGATTTCATGGCATATTGTTATATACCTTTTTTTGGATATGAACTTATTTCTATATTATGTATTCTTGTCTTTTAACATTGAATACAAGCTTGATAAGTTATGTGCATAGCATGCCTGCATACTTAGTACATTCAAACGTACTAACACATACTTTTGCCTATATGATCTAACATTGCAGGGACCGAGGACTACCTTCATCCTCTATACGATGATGGTTAGTTTGGATCTTGAGATACTTGTTGTGGTTAGTCCTATCTTCCTAGGAAAAACCACCTATGGTTCTTTTGTCTATGTTATTTACTTAAAGGGTGAGCTAGGGACATGTCTTGGCCCCTGTCCTATCTTATGACTATAGAAATTGTTGGATATCTTGTAGACTCTTGTACGATGTTATATGCTGTATTCAGAGATAATGTTTATGGTTATGGCTAGTATGAATTGACTATGAGTATTATGATATGTTGTTATGTTATGATATCGAAATGTGAAAGATCGTAAGTCTAGAATTGCCCCCATAGAGTGAGTCATACATACCCGCCCCTTAGTCTTTATGTGATACGTGTTATGTGAACACATGTTAATCCCTATCCCTATGACATGCACATAGCGTGAGTCCTACTTTCACGTTTCCTAGAACTATGTGTTTACTATTTTTTATGCTTCCGAACTAATGATGTGATAACGGATACTTTGAGGCTTGTTTTGGGACTCTCGGGTTCCCATTCATCATATCACTCCTAGACCCTAGGTATGAGTCATGATAGAGATGGTATTAGAGCACTAGGATTATAAATGGTCCTCAGAGTCCAACATGCCGCGTCAAATAGAGTCATATTCATGGGTGTGAAGTGCGCCACATCTATGGGTAAGATGCTACAAGGCGTTTTAGGAAATGTTTCACTTTTTCATGATTCATATCGTGCCATGGGACATGTCTGTAAGGGCCCGAATTTTAGAGCGGCTTTACCAAACCTCTTAGTACCATCCCGAGCAAAATATTTGCCAGGCATTGCTCCATAGAAGGCCCACACGGACCGTGTGAAGCCACACGGACCGTATGGCCTCCCGTGGAGGGGCATTTCACCAAGATTTTGATAGAGTAGAATGTGACGAAGGATTTCGGACCAAGTGAGGGCACACGGCCACCTACACGGTCCGTGTGGTGTGTCTCGCCATGTAAAAGTTTTCTAAGTATGAAATTACCATCTCGTAACTTTTTCGTCTGGAAAGTTTCTAAGTGTCCTCACACGGCCCTTGACACGACCCATGTAGCGTCACATGGGTCGTGTAGCCATCCGTATGGTACCCCTTAGCCTCAGATATATTCCAAGTGTTGGCACCATGAAAATTGTCTAAGTGACGGTTCACGATCACTGTTCACGGTCCGCGTGACGACTCACAGACCGTGTACGGGACAGTCTGGACCCGACGGTTCAAATTTTTCCCATTTCATTAATGGAGTTTATGTAATTTTGGTTTACTTTAATTATGAATTATGACCTTTTACCTATCCTAAACCCCCTAGCTGATATCCCTCCCCTTTTAATTCGTTCTCTTTAAACCTTCTACCCCTCATAAGATTACCCAAATACTCCCTACTCTCCCCTCTCAAGGTTCAAGGCTAGGGTTTAATTGGAGCTCAAATTCAAGCTAGGTCTTTCCCCGCATTCAGCTCCTCATTCAAGGTATGTGGGATTGATTCTTGGTCCCTTTCAACCAAGAAGACCCAAAAATCTTTTCAATCGATTTCATGAATTTTAGTTTACTTTAAATGTGAGTTTTCATTATTTGATTTTATTAAATCCAATTGATGTATGGACTAAACTTTACTTATGATTTTAATTTACTTGGATCACTATTATGATGATTTACATTGAGATATGAAGTTATGAACATGCATGTCCCCTTTTAAAATTTTGATTTATGCATGGGTGATCTATATTATGATTTATATGTGGATTTAATTATGGATTTCCTCAATTTCATTTTATATTGCTGATTTTAGATTGGATCTATATTACCCATGTTATTCGCACATCATGCATTTCATATGCATTTATGAACATTGGTTTATATGGAAATTATGAATTGGGTTAAGCCCAATTATGTTTTATGAAATGATGTTGAAATGATTATGATAAGGCATTGGTTATGACAAGAATGTGTCACATACATGTCTTATGGTTATGACTCTTTGAGCATCTCGGGTGTTTGCACCATCTTGTATAGTTAGATGATCTATCCCTTGCATGAGCATCATGATTATGACTTATGATTTGGCATTTGAGCCTAAATATGCATTAAACAATTTTGAAATGAATTATGGTTTTGAAATGTAGATTGTACTTCTTGAAAGCAAGTATATGTATAAGTATTATCGTGGGATGCCGACTTAGCACTGATGGATTGGGGGCGTCGGGGATATCCCCAAGGGCCCTCCCCCTTTCTTCGAACTATGTGCCTAGCATATGTTATGAGAATTCTATCCAAAATGGGATATGTTCCCGTAAGGAAGGTTGCTTCATACGAAATGGAATATGTTTCTGTAAGGTGAAGTACTAGTATAATATGAAAGATCCTTACCGAAATGGGATATGTTCCCGTAAAGGGATTGCTTTATACAAAATGGGATATGTTCCCATAAGGTGAAGTATGGTTTACCTTTGGCAAGTAGACCACCTCTGTACTGGTGAGGGGTATTCATCAGGATTCCAAGTTATAGCTCGCTTGGTCTTACACATGTTGGTTGAGGTCACATCCCCGCTATATATGAGCATCATCTCATTCATGCATCATATATTTCATGGCATCTTGTATATTTCTTCCTTGGATATATGATTCTTTCTATATTATGTGCCTTTGTCATCTAACATTAAAATGCAGGTTGATAAGTCATATGAATTTCATGCCCGCATACTTAGTACATTTAAACGTACTAACGCATACTCTATGTCTACATGAGTTTACCATGTACGGGCCGAGCATTTCGAATACCAACCATTTGACGAGTAGTCCGATCCAGATGGGTACTTGTGGTGAGTCCCATCCTCCAAGGACACGACATCTTCCTTTTACCTATGGTATATCCGATTTCCTTTCCTATTTGAGGGTGATCCCGGAACATGTCCTGGCCTCCCATCCATCCTGATTAGAGGCATTTGTTGGACAATATGTACACTCTTTAAAAATCTTTATGCTACGCGTGATAACCATCCGCATTGCGGTTCAATCCCCTCTTCCTACGCGGGCCACGTAGTTAATGGATTCAAGTGGGACTCACTCTTACCCATTTCGGTGCTCAATACTCCTCCTAGAACTCGACATGCTCATAAAACATCAACCTCATCAGTCCCGTAGGGACATAATACCTTATCATCAGTCCCATAGGGACATAATACATCATCATCAGTCCCATAGGGACATAGTACCTCAACATCAACATCAGTCCCGTAGGGACATAATATAATACCTCAACATCAACATCACCTCACCTCATTAACATCAATATCAACATCATGGACTCAAGATACTCTTTTAGAAATTAATCTTCCAGTTTTAAGACATCATAAACATCATTCTCATCATCATCATCATAAAGACTCTCATCAAATGTGAAACACAATCACAACATCACAACATCATCCTCATTAAGGCTCTAGACTCATCTCCTAAGTTCATTATGCATGCTTTTCAAATAATCATGTAGGGTTATGCAAAATCTCATGAAAAATGTTGGCTTCAAGAAAACAATTAGTATGATGATCATCAACATAGAAAACATGTAATTTCAAATCAATTTTTCAATGAAAAGCTCTCAAGTATTCATGCACATATACTCTTCAACCATTAACTCATCTTTGACCTCTATGTGGTACATGAAAGAACAATCTCATACTTTTAGTTTAGCCTTACATGCCTGGAGATTTGGTATTACAATCAAAATTTGATGAATACTCGTTTCTTGGAGAAAATTCCATGATCTCGATGGTTCTTTTATAGAGGAAGAACTTGGAAAGACATTGTTTGAAGAGCTTCTTCTTTATTCTTGAATTCTTGACTTAGAATCTTTAGAGTTCTTGTTGAAGAACCCTAATTCATGAAAAGAAGAATCAACGAATCCTTTCTTGGGATTCTTGAATTCGCTCTCTTGAAACCCTAGGTTATAATTTAAGATTCTATTAGAGATTTCATGAATAGATAGAGAAATTAGCTTAAAGCTTATGAAGGATAACTCACCTTGGTGAAGAATCTTAAAAGTTAATCCTAACTTGATGACTTTCTTGATGATTCTTGAGTGTTTTTTGTTTAGGAGTGAAGGAGAGGGTTTTAACTCATGAAACTGACGTTTTATGCGTTTTGGGACCTTTTTAAAATAGACCCCCAAAGGCTATGAGATAAAAGTACCCTAAAAATAAAATAAAGGGACGTCGCTTAGCTTATCCAGAAAGGGTTCGCGATAGGTGCGCGTCGCGGAGCCGTCGCGGACCTTCAGACAGCTCTGCAGGTCTCCAGTAAAATGGTCATAACTTTCTACTCCGAACTCTGTTTAACTCGAAATAAGATGCGTTGGAAAGCTAACTCAAAGATATTTAATTTGATATATTATGGGTCACCTAATGCATTATACTTTTGTAGATATGGTCATTTGAAGTTGACCCTTCTATCAACTCATACGAAAATTTAGTCACTAGAAATTCTTTGGACTTGACTTGATGTAAAAGATTCTTTATAACTCTAAATCACATCTAATATAATTTAAATACTTAGGAATTGATCCTATCATATGAAGGATGACTCAATCTTAGTAAAAAAAAATTGAAGTGTTACAGTATCTTGAGTTTTGATTGTTTTTACTAAAAATGGACTTCAAAATTCATTTTAAAATGTATTTTAAATTTATTTAAACATAATAATTCATAAAATTACTTAATTAGAGATCATATTAATAACAAAAATAAATTAATTCGAAAGTTATGAAATTGTCATAACATTGGAATACAAGATTACAACATCAACAAGTGAGTGCTCTCTTGGATTGTTGTTAATCAGTACCATTACTTATTATATTAGTATTTAATTTAATATTTTAAAATATAATAATTAATGAATATGCAAAATTTCAATATTAATGTGCGACTTTATTGGATTATTGTTAATTGAGATCCACACTAAATATTAAAAATTTAAATATTAATCCTTTTTATATTGTTCTACTAAGAAACTATTTATGCAAAATTTTCAAATACTATATTGATTTCCTCTCATTTGAATTCTGAACATAGATAGAAAAGATTTTAAATGAAAACTTATTTAAATTATCATCACAAAAATTATATTATAAATAAAATCACTTAATTAAAATTATAACAAAAATGAGTTAAATTTTATGTTGGCAATTTCAATAGTTGCTTATTTATGTAAGACTTAAATAAGAATTATATCTTAGAATTTTCCTATAATGCATTAATGTCTACCATATCTAAAATATTTTAAATTTTGAATATCGTTATTGAAATATTTTTAATTATATTAAAATTATTTAAACCTGTAGTTTAAATATATTTAAATATAATAATTAATAAAAATATTTAATTAGAAGTTATATTAACAATATTAATGATTCACATGTTATCAAATAGACATAACACAGATATAACATAGGGACGCGAAACTACAACATTAATACATGATTCTTTTGAGTTGCTATTGACTAAGGCCAATACACGATTCATTTAATCCTTTACTAGGAAAAATTCATGTCTAGTTTATTCTGCTTATGGATTTTTGTGACGAGGTTTCCCAAGGAACAACCTCTCTACCTCTATGAGGTAGTGGTGAGGTCTGCTGTACATTCTACGCACCCCAGACCCCATTTGTTGGATCCACTAGTTATGTTGTTGTTGTTAACATAGTTAGGGGTAGGGGTGTTCATAAACCGGATTGATTCGGATTTTGTAAATACCATACCAAGCCATTTGTATTAGATTTTTAAATATAAAAATCAAATCAAACCAATAAAACTCGGGTTTTTTACCCTCGGATTTTTTTTCAAATTTCTCAAATTTTTAGACTTTTTTTTCAAAATTCTCCTGTTTTCGAGTTTTTTGATTAAGTATTTATAAAAACATATAATTAACTTATGATTCATATTTCTTTATTCCTATCAAAACATAAATATCTAAGATATTTTTTTTAATAAAAATACAATATATATATATATATATATATATATATATATATATATATATATATATAAGTGAAGATACAAAAATATTCAACAAAAAGTAATAATGAGATCACATAAAATAAATACTACAAATAAATAAGTCATAATGAAGATAGTCATAATTTTAAAGTACTAAATCTTGCTAAAATAAGTTATACCACAAATATAATAACTTTAAAGTATTATATCATGCTAAAATAAGTGTAATAAGTACTTATTAATTAAATGAAACAACAACAACATACCCAGTGGAATCACACAAGTGGGGTCTGGAGAGGGTAGAATGTACGCAGACTTTACCACTACCTCACAAGGTAGAGAGGTTGTTTCCTGGGTACCCTCATCTTAAAAACCCATAAGCAGAATAAACTAGATATGAAAAAGGGGAAAGGAAAAGAGAAGGAAACAGAAAGAACGACTAACAACGAAAAGCACGTGATAATGTGTAAATATGATAAAATCAACATATATATGACGGATAATGACAACACAGGATATGAAAAACACGATTAATCCTACTACCCTACTATACTCCAAGGCCAGACATCCACCTAACCCTACTATCCTATTAGTCTGATACTCTAATTCGCGACCTCCACTCCTTTCTATCTAAGGTCATGTCCTCGATGAGATCAAGTTTCGTCATATCTTGTCTGATCACCTTCCCTAAATACTTCTCCAGTCTGCCTCTATTCCTTTGTGTAACTCCCAAATCCAACCTCTCGCATCTCTTAACAGGAGCATCGGTACTCCTTCTCTGCACATGTCCAAACCATCGCAGTCTCGCTTCCCTCATCTTATCAGCCATAGGGCCACCTCTAGCTTCTCCTGAATGGTCTCATTCCTAATCTTATCACTCCTAGTATGACCACATATCCATCTCAACATCCTCATCTCTACGACCTGCATCTTCTAAACATGTGCATTTTTAATTGGCCAAAACTCCACCCATACAGCAAAGGCGGTCTAACCACCATTCTGTAAAGCTTACCTTTGAGTTTAGGTGGTATCGTCTTATCACAAAATACTCTAGAGGCAAGCCTCCATTTTGTCCATGCTGCTCTAATACGATGTGTGACATCATCATCAATATCACCACTACTCTGGATGATGGATCCAAGATACTTGAAGTTTTCTCTCTTGGAGATAAGTTGAGAGGCAAGCTTCACATCAATGTTTGCTTCATCCCTCGCAACACTGAATTTGCACTCGAAATATTCTGTTATGATCTTGCTCAGTTTGAACCTTTTAGATTCCAAAGCGTATCTCCAAACCTCCAATCTATCATTAACTCTAGTCCGAGTCTCATCAATCAATACTATATCATCTGCAAATAGTATACACCATAAAACCTCCTCCTAGATAAACCGCATCAGCTCATCCATTAAATGAGTAAACATTAAAAAAAAACAAAAATTAGATTATATATTTTAAGTATCTAAACTAATGTAAACCTAAAGAACAAATATTTTTAACGTCATTCTTAGTGTTGGATTAATTCTTTTGTGCTAGTATTAAAATTAATTTGATTTTTTATTTGAGTTTTAGAGTTACTAATATGAAAAACTTACCTAAATATATTTAAAAATTATTTACCATTTATAGCTATATAAATTAATATTAATACATGTATAATTCACTTTAAATATAGAGAACAGATATAAAAAGTCCTCAAACTTGGCAACAAAGCTTACTTTAGCACCTAAACTACACGAGCGTTCATATACCCTCCTTAATAATTTTCAAATGAATTAATCACCCCCAAGAGTTGATGTGGCAGAGAGAGTGGATACTCTCCTGAAAGGCCATGAAATGGTAAAAAAAGGTACGAATTTAATGAAATCAGAAAAATGGCATTGTTTTATTGGACAATATATAATTAATATTTTAAATAAGTTTTTTCTTGTCTTGATATAATAACTTTTTAAAAATTATCTAAAAGATTTATTTTTTAAAATGTGGGTCCCCTTTTTTAAAAAAATCATTTAATTTTTTGTTCTCTTTTTTTTTCTCTTCTTCCTCAATGCCCATCTTCCTCCATTGATGCCCTTCTTGACCTCCATTTTTATCCTCACCTTCATACACAATTTTCAATCCATTATTCTTTTAGTAATCACCAAAATTCAATATTAATATCATACTTTTAACATCAGTTCCGCTTTATTTATTGACATCAATTTCACAAGTTTAACCATTCTTGAGTTTTGAATAATCCACTTTAATTTTTTAATATATGTGATTCAAAATTGACACTTGATTTTTTCTTTTAGACAAAGTTTTCTCTGTTTTTGGCAACGGGGGAACGTCGGCATCATTTTTGGCCATCCCTTTGAGAGACAAATGAGAAAAGTTGTGTTTATATATTTTGGTTTTGGTGAGGGGGCGGGGGTGGGGGGTTGGTGAAGAAAAAATGAACAAAAAAAGTGAGGGGTCGGGGGTCGGGAGGGGGGGGGGGGGTGTGTGGAGGAAATAAAAATGGACCCACATTTTAAAAATTTTGAGTTTAGAAAATAAAATTTAAATAATTAATTAGTATAAATTAATTTTAAAAAAGTGTTAAGGTAAAAATGGTGAATAAACAAAAGAGTAAATAAAATTAATGACATGGCATTGATGTGATACTGATGTGGCAGGTGAGAGTGGTGATATGATCTCAGGGTGATATTTAATTCATTTGAAAGTTGTTAAAGGGGGTATAGAAGTGCCCGTATAGTTAAGATGCTAAAGTAAGTTTCGCGGTCAAATTTGGGTTTTTTTTAAAATGTCTTTTCTCTTTATAATTTAGATTTTTTATCAAAATAAGTTTAATACATCTTAAGACACTTAAAATACATCTATATTGCATGCAAATTCATTTTTATACATAGTATAATACATTTTTTTTTAAGAAACATAATTCTATTGATAAACATGTGGGTACAAATCTGTTTCTCCCTTTATTCTTCTCTCATTAGAAGCATAATTTTATTGATAAGCATGTGGGTACCAATCTGTTTATCCTTTAATTATTCTATCATTAGATTTTTCCGTGATTCGAGGGTCCTTAGTGGCGTATTTCTCGAACGTATGATGATTTTGACCTCCTCGAACCCTTTTTGATCTCTTTATGAAAAGCCCAGATTTAGGGGATAGAGGATATTTGAGATAATACATCTATATTACATGCATAATTCATTTTCAACACATAATGCAATCTTTATACCCAAATAAATATAATAGATTTATAATACACATATATTATATAGATAATTCACTTTTAATGCATAGTACGGTTGCTATAAATGATAAATATTTCCTAAATATGGTATACCTGCCTATGGGTTGTTGAGACGAGGGTTCCCAGGAAACAACCTCTTTACTTCTATGAGGTAGTGGTAAGGTCTGCGTACATTCTACCCTCCCCAGACCCCACTTGTGGGATTCTATTGAGTATGTTGTTGTTGTAAATATGATATACCTAGATAATAAATTAAAAAAATATATTTAAAAGTAATAAATATTTTATAAATGAAACTCAAAAAGGTAACTATTCCTACTAATATCTATGGATTATAACCTTTATTAGATCATCCAAAATTCTAAGTCAAATTTAAAATATATTAAAGGGATAAATTAATTATATGTATATATATATATATATATATATATATATATATATATATATATATATATATATATATATATATATATATATATATATATTGGTTTGGTCTCGGGTTGGTTTCTTAAAGTTAAAATCAAACCAACCCAAATATAGCCGGATTTTTTTCTTCAATATCAGACCAAGTCAAATCAAACCACTAGTTGAGTTTTTTCTATCGGGTTGACTCGGTTCGCAATTTGGTTTGATTTTGTTCACCCCTAATCAAGGGTATATTTAATACTTCTCACATGTGAGATCAATTGTTAATTTTAATCTTAAATATGTGGCCTTAAATGTTGTCATGTTTATCACTCGTAAAAGCTTAAAGTTTTGTAATAAGATCAAAAACTCAGTACTCAAATGTTACTACAACATTAATATATGACTTTTGCATCATTGTTATTAGGGTCGACACTTATAAATTATATAAATTTTTATGATTTCTACAATATGTCAATATCTATCATATTAAAGTGTAGTCACTATTGAAATATTTTTAAATTATATTTAAAAATTATTTAAATATAATAATTAAATAATTACTTAATTAGAGAAATAAGGTAACGATTTGTAAGTTATCGAATTGGTATAACATAGAGACACAAGACTATAATATTAATGTGTAACTCTCTTGCATTGTTTTTGACAAAGGTCTACACTTATACACATTATACGACATATTGTAGTATATACAGTTCTAATTTATTTAAACATAATAATTTCTCCCTCTGTCCCTTTTATATGTCACATTTTTGGATGACACTTGTATTAAGAAAAAAAAAGGTGAGTTTACTATTTTACCCTTATTTAATAAAAGTTCTTTTAGTTGGTCAAAGAGTATATATTTCAAAGTCATTAACTATTAAGGGCAAAATAGGAAGAAGAGTGTAAGTTACATTGGTAGTGTGAAATGACATATATTAAGGACCATACATTTATAATAAGGATGACATATAAAAGGAAACATAGGAATAATGAATATACTCAATTAAAAGTCACATTTGATAAATAAGAAATATAATTAATGAGTATGAATTATCAGATTTGCATAACATATGTGGCACACAACTATAGCATTAACATATGACTTTTTTGGGTTGTTATTAACTATGATCGCCAATCACGAAAAATGATTGTTATAATTTATATAATGTATCGATGCATACTGTTTATAATATTTTGAGTTTTGATTGTTATTATTGAAATATTTTCAAATTATATTTAAAACAACTTAAATATGCAAAATTTTGAATTCAAAATTCTTAATTTTTTATTTTTTTACTAAATACTTTTTTAAATTTAAATATGCGAAATTTCAAACTCTTAATATTTTTGACTAACTATATTGTATTCCTTTAAACATAAAAATGAAATGAATCAAATTATTACTTCAAATTTACTATTATTTTGAGATGAAAAAGATGCCACACCTATTGTACTTTTCATATACAGTAATGATTTTTTAAGTATATATATACGTATCGGCCAATATGCAACATTATCTGCATTCATGGAGATTATAAGATACTGAAAATTAATCCATTTCCTCTGTATTGAAAAACTTTTTCAATTTATACATTAAAAAGTAATTAATAGGAAAAGAATTAAATAAAAAAAGAAGGGCAAGTTTTTATGTTGACAATTTCAATAATTGTTTATTACATGTAATAATTAAGTGAGAATTATATCTTGAATTTTCCCTATAATTTATCAATGTCTAACACATCTAAAATATTTTAGGTTTTAATTATTGTTATTGAGATCTTTTTTAAATACATTCAAAAATTTTAAACATGTTATTTAAATAGTATAATTAATAAAATTATTTAATTAGAGGTTATATTAATCATAAATATAAGTAATGATCTAGAAGTTATTAAATAGGCAAAACACAGGGAGATAAAGCTACAACATTATATATGATTCTTGTGGGTTGCTATAAATAAGGTCAATATATGATAAAATTTATTTGTTTTAATTTTTTTATAAAAAAAAATCATATAGAGGTATATTTAATCATCCCGCAAAGTTCAGAGGTATATTTGATACTTCTCACATGTGATTTTGATAGTTAATTTTGATCTTAAATACCTCCCTTGTTTATCTATTTGCTTAAATGAGTTTCTCGTTCTTATTTAATGTTTTAGTGTAAAAATATGATACATAAAAAGAAAGAGCAAGAATAGAATTAGAAAAAAAAAAGAAGAAAAAAAAATTATTTGTTTGCGTTCATTTTGTAATTTATTTAAGAAAAAAGTAACTATACATAGTAATTAATAACAAAATATAAATATTCATATCTTGCTTATATAATCATGCCAAAACTAACATTTTCAAATTTATTTTTTTATTTTTTCATTTTTCATTTTGATCATTTATTTTTCTCTTCATAAGGTAATTTAAAGCTCATATTTATGTGAAACCGACCCTTATTAGATTTTTAAGTTAAGTATTTTTAAAAGCTCAATCCTTATAGTCAATTTATGTCTTAACTCATGTGTTATTTTAATAATATATTCAATCCCATTTATGTTATGTTCCTTGTAAAACACTATATCAATATTCACTTTAAATTATCCTCTAATTATATTTAATTTCTAAATATTTTAATTATTTTATTTTTATTAAATAAAAAATAACTAAACTCAATTATGATAAACTAAAAAGAAGTTACCTTTTCAAATTATATTTAAAAATAAAACACTCAACTAAAACATTAACAACATTTTATGTCATAGCATTGCTCATTAATATTGTTCAAAATATTTTCTGATTGTAAATAATTTATCACTTGACTAAATTCAATTATTCATTATACTTTTTATTGTCATTTTATTTCTATTTTCTTTTTAAAGATTTCAAACAATGTTTAAACTTGTCTTAAAAAAGATAATTAAACATGAATAATTAATGTGAAGCTAAATGAATAAAAATATAATTCACAAAAATAAGAACACATTCTAATTAAATAAACATATATTAAGTAATATGATTTCTTAGCTCCTTGAACTTTGTAAGAAGGGTCAAATGGACTCCTATGTAAATTTTGTTTTAATATGATAATTACAAAAATCAAACCAAATTTTCATGTTATCCAATAATTATACATCTAAGTCGTCTGTATTATATTTTTTTTCCCTATAATATACAAAACAAACATATTTGACGTTGATAAAAATGACACATTTATTTGCTTAAAAAAATATATAGTGGACTTTGTGGTTTGAATATCAACTAATTAATAATTAATCACACTAATTACTTTTTATTGGAAACATTAACGTATTGAAAACATAAGTGAAGAGTATATTTAATTTTTAAGATAAAGGGTAAACATGTCCCCAAAAAAAAACTTTTTATCATTGTGTAATGACTCTTCAGGTCATCTTTATGTTTCTGCAATTATTTTGTTGATTTGAGTTGTGTATAGCGACCTCACGCCATTTGTGACTTGTTGGAATTGTTGGTATGGTTATTGCTTGAGTGAGTTGTGATATATGTGGATTTTCGAGTTAACAGGAAGTTATAACTGTAAAAATGAGTTTTCTTATAAAGTTCTAGTAAATGGTCTCGGAATGAGATTTTGACGGTCCCATCAGTTCTGGAATGACCAAATTAGGTTAGAAGCATGGTTGGTCCGAGGTTGGAGGGTTCCGGTGCAAGTTTAAGTCAGAAATTACAAAATCAGTTCAACGGAAGGTTAACAATTGGTTTTCTATAAAAACCTAGGTAAACGTGCTTGAAATGAAAATCTGAAGGTGTGATCAGCTCCAGAACGTTGAATATAGCATAAAACAACTTTTTGTTAGATGGCAAGGACTTCCGCGGGTGCGCTTTGACCCCCTAAGTTCTTTTAGGTAAAATTAGCTGGAAAAAGTGGGACCCTCATTTTTCTGTAGGAAGCTCCATTGGAAATTCTGACCGCACCTAGATTTGGAACGTCGAAAATCATGTGTTTACACTATTTATTTGCATAAAATGGAAATATGATGGGCCCAGAATGCTCTGGAGAAGTTTTTGGAAAAGTTGGTGCAGCACAGCGGGGCCGTGGCTCCGCGTGTGTAGAGGGCGTGCTCGCGTGCATGGCATGGCACAAGTACCATGCCCGTGCCTGCACACATCATGCTTACACCTGCGTGCGCCATGCCTGCCTCTGCGTGCACCAAAGCCCGGCCCCGCGTGCACTGCACCTGCGTCCGTGCGGCTCTGGCATAGGCGGTGTAGTCAGCCTTTAAAAGGCTTGGGCGTGAGCCATTTTGGAGGAAAACTTGTGGGAAGCATAACTTTTGATCCATAACTCCGTTTTTAGCGATTCAAAGGGCTACATTGTAGGGATTTTCTCAAGGAACGCCAAGGAAAGGTCAGATTTCAATTTCGGTGCGAATTTCAAGGTAAAATACCAGTTTTTAGCTGATTATCATTGTAATTTAGTGAAAACTTTATGTAGTGATATCTCAGGTATTTCTTATCAAAATTAAGTAAAATTGCTATCTAAGTTATTGTATTCTTCGAGAGGAAATGTAACCTTGTTTTTGAGCCATTTCTTTGTCTTTTGGGACTTATTCTGAGCTCAATTTCTTGCTGTAGAGTCGGGATGATGTGGAGATCATTTTACGGTAGTTGGTTTGGAATTTTAGTCGTAATTGATATAAGTTCCCCCGATTTTTGAGATTTTATGGATAAATCAGCTTTAATGATCTTGTGACTTATGTTTTGACAGTTGAGCCACGTTTGGAGGCGATCAAGAAGGGAAAAGCTTGAGTGGACTAATCCAGAGTGCGAGGAATCGCCTTCTAGGTAGGCTAGGCTTCTTTAACCCTTAGACTAAGCTGAAATATGTGGATGTTTGAGCTGAAATATGTGGTTGTGCTGTATATAGGTTGGTTTATCTGAGTGTGTGTTATATATGGCTGGTTTTATTGATTATGTATTATATACGATGATATGGTATGGTAATAATTTCATTGATAACAATATTAGTTGTCACTACTATATTGGCTGAGTACTGGGATTGTTAAACTATGAGGGGGGCCTCGTAAAGTCTAGGTATGGGCTGATGCCATATGATAGGTATGTATACTTGGCTTGGCTTGATGCTACTGATACATAATAGCTTGTGGGCCTAGTTATTGATTGTGTACTGTACTATAGACTTGTTATGGCGTATATATGATTCTGATAGCTCTGTTGTTCTAGATACCTATGATACTACTATGACTGTCCATGTTTATTTTAAGTACTTATGCGGACTAGTTTATGGTGTACTTGTCCCTGGTTAGACATGATTTTGTTTTGCTCTTTGACATATATGCCTCTGTATACAGCTGTTAACCATTGTACACTTGTTGTACTTACTTAATGTTGGGAATACATGCTATATCCTGAGAAATGTTGTAGTTGTGCTTCTGATTGGGTATGATGTCTCGTGATATAAGATATGATACTGCTGGACCCTTGGTGAGGTAGAAAGGGGGATGTGATTTGGTAAGCTAGACGTACGCCATATCCTATCGGATTCATTGGGCTATCTATGGTTGAGATATCATCTGTACGAGTCAGTCCTTGAGACGACTATCTTGTCTTGGAGATTGTCACATAACTATGTGCCATTATAGGAGCCCTTGTAGGCTAGGCTAGTGGATCAACGTAGGCCATTTATATTATATAAAGATGCATGCAAAATGATGGAGTTCCACCCAACAAGTGGTCTTCCCGTGTCAACGTAAGGGTTTATGTTGGATTCCATGTAGCAGCTCACATGGTCTTATATGTTGGTTAAGGTCCACTTACACAAGTTATGGTTCTATGATATGGTTCCATCACATGTGTTCCTTTACATGCATAACTTTTACTCATCTTGATATGACATTCCTTGTGTATGTTTAAGTTCATGTTAAAGTCCCATTTATTGTCCCATGCATGTGAGTCTTTACATATGAAAGATGGCATTACAATTTTATGTTTACATTTGCATCTCACATACTTAGTACATTTCAAAAGTATTAACGCATATTTTGCATGCACGATGTAACCATGTAGGGACAAGTGCTCCTCCACCGGCTCATGGCTAGTTTTCAGGCCTTCGAGACTAGTACTTTTCTGGTGAGCCCTTTGTTCGGGTCTCTACCATTTTCATTCTTGCTTTCTATTTCAGCATTGATGCATATGTTGGACATTTTAGGATTTTACATTCTATGTTGTTTCTGTATGGAGCCTTTTCTATTTGAGGAAAACTGATCGATCCCAGTTCCGTCCATCCATCGTTAGTTGATATGCTTTTATGGACAGATATGTATGATTTCCTTTTTGATGTTGCTTCATTGTCATATGTCACTCATTTACCCTTTCCCCTTTGATTTCCACAAACATTTAAGTTTCATGCCTATGAATGCTTGAAATATTAAAGATGGCTTGGATGAGGTGCCTTCAGGTATCTCATCCGTCGTGTGACGACTATGCCCTAGGTCGGGTCGTTACAAATTTGGTATAAGAGCATGAGATTTTAAAATGTTCCTCTGATGTTCATGCATAACACATCAAGTAGAGTCTCATTCAAGGTTATGAAGCGCACCACTATCTTAAATGAGAGGCTATGAGACGATTTAGGAAAGTCTTCCTTTCTTTCTTATTCATATCGTGCCTTTAGAGTCATATATGGTTTCCTATGAGTAATGATGGTCTCTTTCCTTTGTCTAGATCATTCCCTTAAGAAGAGCTCAAAGAGACTCCCGAGCAACAAGCCCCTCAGCTACAATAAGACGACAAAGTGTCCTATGTGGAGTTTAGAGCCGCATTTACTATGTTGGCCCAAGCATTGGACAATCAAGATAATACAGAGATTGCCATTCCTCCCCAAGTTCCTACTCCAGCCTCTTGAGTTAAAAAATTTATGAGAATGAGCCCTACAGAGTTTCATAGTTCCAAGACGGAGGAGGACCTTGTTGATTTTATTGATGAAACCTATCGGATAGTTGCCGTCATAGATGTTCCATCAGAAAAAAACGCTGAGTTGGTGGCCCACCAATTAAAAGGGGTAGCCAAGATTTGGTATGAGCAATGGGCAGATGAGAAGGGCCAAGGAGTGGGTCCAAATGGATAGGAAGAGTTCAAGTGTGCCTTTTTGAATTGGTTCATTCTGATAAAATTGAGGGAGGCCAAAGTTCAAGAATTCATCAACCTCAAGCAAGGGCACTTGAGTGTGAGGGAGTATTCCCTCAAGTTCACTAAGCTGTCCAAGTATGCTCCTTTCATAGTTGCAGATTCGAGGGCCCGTATGAGTAAATTCATCTCCAGAGTATCGAATTTGGTGTCTAAAGCGTGCAAGACCGCTATGCAAGTGAAGGAGATGGATATATCTCGATTGATGACTTATGCCAAGCAAATAGCAGAGGAGAAGCTAAGGGAAAGTGCAAGGGAGTCCAAGAGGGCTTGGGTCGATGGTGGGGGATATTGCCACCAAAGGAGTGGAGGTCACAAGCACCAAAATGGCTAAAAGGAAGGTGGACAAGGGTCTACCAACACTCCTTCTCCCCGACCTACTAAAGACAAAGGGGTAGCTCCTAAGCCTCAAACTTCGAATTGCCCAAGTGTGGAAGACTCCACAAGGGAGGGTGCTTGACTGGATCAAATGCACGTTTCAAGTGTAGTAAACACAAACATCATGCCAAGGATTGTAGGAGCGGCGGTGTAAGGCTGATGAACGCTCCATCCTACTACCTAAAGGAAGTAGGGATGATCGTTATCAACATATTGCCCAACAATAGAGTTGGGGTCGAATCCCATAGGGAATGGTGGTTTGAAAGGTGAAGTAATTCATTAAATTAGACAATTATAGGTTCGAATTGGAGGGTACAATAATTAAAATTAAGATTCAACAAACAACAACTAAATTGGCAACTAATCAACAGATTTAGAGAGATGTTGGGGATGTGCAAATATGGGAGTAAATCTACTATGTTGGGTCCAAATATTTGACTAGTTGTGTTAAAGATGAGTGAATAGGTTAGGATGTTGGTAACCTAAGCTTCAATCACAACAAGGAATGTGTTTCACTTGATTCTACTACGACATCATATGCATACCGCTCAAGGACATGCCTTGCCTGAGAAATCATAGAAAATCACCTAATACCTTAGCCATTGAATCCATTGTTGTGGCATTTAACTGAAACCCCAAAAGGTTTCCAGCGAATACATCCATTCCACACTCTAACTACTCCGATTAAAGCAATATTTAGAAATCTGAATTAAACCCCAAGTTTGCAACCTTAGGATTATAGATGAAACTTAGAAATGGATGTAAATTCACTCAAATTAACAACAATAAAGTTAAAATATCAAAGACCCAACAAAGAAATTAAAGACCCATATTATTTTGCCACCCCCAACATGGGGATTTTAGCCATTCCTGTTTAAAAATAAAGATTCAATAACAAATTCAGCAGCTGAGTACATGGGTAACAAGGATTATAAGAGAAAAATTGATTTAAACCAGTCGATCTCCACAATTTGTGTTTTGACAAGCTTGAGACCCTCTAACTCTTGTACTATTGAGCAAGAATGTTTTAAGTACCCTAATCTCACTCTCTCTTTATCTGTAAAACATGAATGGAATGATATGTACAATGTCCTTTCCAAAATGTTTAAATACTCCGTATGAAATCATGAAAGTTTTTGCACCAAGTTTCTACTCGGAGATCAAGGCTAGCCATCGCCGAGCACTTCGGCGATGCGCCGAATAAGCACTTGACGACTTTTTTTGCTTCTCCTTGTAGCCTTGAGTCTCTGCAAGATCATGCGATGACTTTTTTCTCCACCGATCATGTTCGACGGTCTTCCCAACTTCCCTTTGCATTTCCCTTTTGACATGGATTTGGGATCCTGAGCACTGCAACATTAGGCGGTCTTCTTGGCCATTCGGCATGCGCCAGATTCATTGGTGATGTCAATTCTGATTGCCT
The DNA here is from genome assembly GCA_029948455.1 of Solanum rostratum. Taxonomy (NCBI): domain Eukaryota; kingdom Viridiplantae; phylum Streptophyta; class Magnoliopsida; order Solanales; family Solanaceae; genus Solanum; species Solanum rostratum. The sequence goes on along the minus strand of CM057047.1, from coordinate 16,573,176 downwards.
TTCTAGCATGAACTTGAGACTTGGTTGCTCAAATATTAGGCGGTCTCACTGAGGATTCGGCGGTACGCTGAATAGGTAGGCGGAATTGTTTTTGTCCGCCCTTTTCACACTTTTGCTCCTTTTCCAAGATTTGTTGAGTGTTGTCCACTTGTGCACTTTTAGCTCCATTCGTGACATAACACGTGCATATTAGTTAGTATTTGGAACTTGTATACCAAGGACAACTTTTCTTCACATTCTAAGCCCAAAATAAGTTAGAGATATGGACTCATCATGTCACGACCCGGGGTTAGGACCTAGAGGTGACACAACGAATGGGAACCCAAGGATCCCCAAACAAGTCTCAAGTATCTATATCCACATCATCGATTCCGGAATAGCATTTAATTATTATCAAATAATTTTAAGGGATGGGAAAATAGGACTCACACTATGGGGGCAATACGGGGCTAGGGACTTCCCACATTTTTCCACATCCACATATATATAGTCAAATAGGGATTTCTCATAAATCATTCCAACAATACGAGAGCAAGATACTAGTCTTAACAAATAGATTTCAGAAGAGTCTACATAATGTCCGACAATTGCCTCTAGTCAAAAGAACGGGGGCCAGGACAAGTTACGGGCTTACCCTTAAATAAGGAAGAACATTATGAAGTAACACAAATAAGGGTAGTTGGTTCGTCCTTGGAAGACGGGACTCACCACAATATTCTCCGGGATTGGACTATTCATCAACTTGTTGGTAAGCAAAGTGCTCGGCCCCTACATGGTACAATCATATAGGCATAGAGTATGTGTTAGTACGTTTGAATGTACAAAGTATGTAGGCATGCATTGCATATGACTTACCAAACCTGTATTTCAATATTAGATGACAAGGGCACATAGTATAGAATGAATCCTATATTCAATAGAAATATATACAAGATGCCATGAAATTTATGAAGCATGAAATGCAACAATGCTCATATATAGTAGGGATGGACTATAACCAACAATTCAAATCCACGCGAGCTATTACATTAATTAGCCTAATAAAGACCTCCCATCGGTAGGAGAAGACTACTTGCTAGAGGTAATCTACATCACACCTTACGGAACTCACCATTTTGGTAGATGGTCACCTTCCTTATAGAACTCACCATTTTGGAAGGATTTTCAAAATCATACAAAATATATTAGAACCATATACATATAACCATTCCTTACGACCCAGTCATTTTGGTAATGGCTAACATTCCTATGTTGGCACATAGTTCAAGGAAAGGGAGAGAGTCCTTGGGGATAGCCCGAACACCCCTAATCCATCGATGCTAAGTCGATAACATCCCACTTGAATACTTATACATATACGTGCTTTCAGGAGTTACAATGCTCATTTCAAACTGTTCAATACACATTTAGGCTCAAATGCCAAATCATAGATCATAATTGTAATACTCACGCAAGGAATATCTCATTCACATATACAGAATGGTGCAAGCACCCCGAATGCTCAAACAACCAGAATCATAAACATGTACATGATCACCTTTTTGTCATAACCAGTATCTTATCAGAATCATTTCATAATCGTTTCAGAAAACATAGTTGGGCTTAACCTACTTCATAATTTCCATATATCAATGTCCATGAATGCAATGCAATGCGTGATGTGAGGATAACATGGGTAACCTAGATTCAACTTAAAATCAATGTCACAATATAAAATTAAGTAAATCTATGATTAAATCCATATGTTAATAGTAATATAGATCACCCATGCATAAATCAACTTTAAAGGGGACATGCATGTTCATACTTTATAACTCAATGTAAATCGTCATATTAGTGATCAAAGTGAATTGAAATCATAGGTAAATACAACCCATACATCAATTGGATTTAAATAAAATCAAATAATGAAAACCCATATTTAAAGTGAATTAAAATTCATGAAATTGATTGAAAAGACTTTTGGGTTTTCTTGGTTGAAAGGAACCAAGAATCAATCCTACAAACCTTGATTGAGGAGCTGAACTTGAGGAATGAACTTAGCTTGAATTGGACTCCAATAGAACCCTAGCTTTGATCTTTGAGAGGGGAGAGTAGAGAGGAATAAAAGGTGATCGTGTGAGGGGTAGAAGGTTTTAGGAGAATGAATTAAGAGGGGAGGGGATATCAGCTGAATTAGGGGTTTAGAATAGGTAAAAAGTCATAATTTGTAATTAAAATAAATCAAAAATTACATAAACGCCATTAATGAAATGGACCAAAACTGGAACCATCAGGTCCACACGGTCCACTACACGTTCCGTGAAACATCACGCGGACCGTGAATAGTGGTCGTGATCCAATACTTAAATTTCATAGAGGGAATTCACATGGAGCTAAGGGGTACCATATGGACGACTACACGGTCCATGTGACTCCACACGGGCTGTCACACCGACCGTGTAAAGGTACTTCAAATAATTTTCGCACGATAAAGTTATGACATAGTACTTCCATACTTAGAATAATTTTACGTAGTTAGTTACACGGAGAGCCACACGGCTCGTGACACATCACACAAACCATGTGAGGGGCCGTGTGCCGTCACATAGCCCAAAACTCCCTTTCGTCTCAAAGTTGCCCCTACCGTGAACTGGACGAAGTGTCCCTTCACAGGAGGCCACACAGTCTGTATGGCTTCACACGACCCATCTGGGCCCTCCGTGGAGCAATGCTTGGCAATTCACTTGGGACAATTCCAAGAGATTTGGGAAATGCCACTCGAAATATCTGGGTCCTTATACATCAACATCCCCAGCTTAAGCCTTTGCTTGCCCTCAAGCACATTAAATATCAATCAATCTAATTTCAGATCTTGCAAACATGGTCATAGGGAGAAACACATATGATTCCACCTTTGTCATCCACCCTTGAATTTTCAGAAACCACTTGTGTGATTTCGAAGCCTCAAGAGGTGACCGAAGAGTAATCAAAACATGGCTACGCTTACAGTTTGCTCATGTAGCTGCTGATCATTGACTAAAAGCATCACCATTTTCCCTCACGCAAAGAAGATCCTGTACAGACAAGATTATAACATCATTTTCAAAGGATCTCTTAAACACTCACTCTCCCAGTTGAGAAATGGCATGTAAGATTCAACCCATAGGCTTGCCCTTGTTCTTAATTGTAGATCATTTGATTCCATTCTAGACTAGGACCTCAAAGGACTTTGTTTAGGCTGTAATATAGGGTTAAGGTTGGCAGGGTAGAATATGGCTATTAGTATCTCATCTCTCCTTGAACTCTATACATTCTTTTCATGCTCATGGATCTTTTTGTCCTCATTTCTCTTCCTCTCCTATTGACACCTGTTTTGCTTTTGTTCATTTCATCCTAGGTGGCTCCTATTTTTTTTTTTTTTGCATTATCTTTCAACAATTTTAAAGGGTCCTCATTTTCCAGCAATTCTTTTTCAGTTCATCATTTTCAGCTTTTTCAAACGTTTTTCTTGTTTTCATCATTTCAAGGACTCCTCAACTTTGTTTTCTTCTTTTCCTTCTTCTTTCCTCGACTCTTGCATGGGAGACACCCCATTTTTCTACCAACACCCCCTACTTTGGCCTTTGGCCATCACTTTGCTCATTTTAAGCTCAAGGAGGGATTGGTAAGGAACAAGAAGGAATTGTCTTTCACAAATACAAGCCAAGGTTACATGATTGCCAAAGAAAGGATCAAGGCTAAAAGGGATTTCGCTAAAGAATCAATTCACTATTATTGGAGGTTAATATGCTCAAAGTGGACTAAAAAGGAACCAAAGAAGGCGTAAGGTCCTTTCCTAATTCAGAATCAAACAAATCACTCTCCAAAACAAATCGGACAAGTTCTAGATGTGGCAAAACATGCCTTTTGACAAATTTCCTCATCTCATAATAGAAAAATGGATTTGCATTCAAACAATAGAAACAAACTTACAACTTACGATCATCGCATATCCAAACTTAATTACTCACATAGTCAACTCAAGATGCATCAAATCCATTAATGAATTGATTTATCTAGAAAAAGACAAATTGGTGAGTTAGTACATCCTCCTCATCCATGGCACCATCCAAATCAAAGATATGGATTATCGATACTTGGATTGCTAAAAACTAGAGACACGATCTTCATATTTGAACGACTTTTCATACATGCCCGCGGTTTGCCATAAATAAGTGACAACATTTGCAATCATTCACCCATTTAACTCAAAAAGAAGAAAATTAGAATGGAAAAATAAATACTATTCTATTACAACCCAAATTAAAATTAAAATTATTTATAAATCAAAAAGTGAGGGATTAATTACACCTCAACCATCAAAACTACTAGTTCCCAAATTAGTATATAGAATAAAAAATACTCACCCCTCCTTTTAAAAAAGACATTGCCCTTAATGTAGAAGAATCAAGAACAATAGATATAAGATGAAGGAGTGAGTTTACAAATCCCCCTGATACACTTCGTGTTGCACTAAAGTTGGGACTGAAAGGAGCTCAATTGTGTCAGGTTACCTTAGATCTTTTGGAATTGCCACAGTGATGACTCCTCGTGTCCTGTCAAAATTTCTTTCCATGCTTGCTTTGTTTCTTTGGCCTCTTAGCCTCAAATTGGTTGGGTTAAATTTTCTCTCTAGTCTTCGCTGTAACTACTTTGTAAGGGTCCTCCATGACGTCACACTTGTTCTTGAAAACATTACCATTAACCTTCATATGTAGGTACGACCATATGTTTTGCCTTGAGTTGGCCATGGCGATCTTGTTTCCTTGTGGCCATCTGAGGATATAAGCCACCTCTTCCCCTCATTCAAGAACCTCAAAAGGTCCAACAAACCTAGGGCAAGGATTGCCCATTTACTTCCCAAATCGCATCACATCCTTCATCATTGAATACCTCAACTGCATCTAACCTGTCAAGCAGAACAAGCTAAATGGTATAAGACCAGTATACAAGGGGAAATTCAGAAAAGACTCTTGGTACTTGGGATCATTTAGCCCACCCAACCAGTTTGGCGAATCGCAAAACATGTTTAGCGGTCTAAAGTTACCCTCGTTGAAATCAGTAGCGAGTAGATTGAAAAGAGTTATCACATTTGGTGATACCTAAGATTTATCAGCGATCTGTCGAATCAATTTGGTGGTCTAATAATCCATTGCCTAATGTGATGGAAACAAAATTCAGAAGGATGCAAATTTAGGTCATGTGTGTCTCTTGTCAGCGTACTATCGAGTTTTCTTCGGCGGTCAAATTGACCACCTTAGATTCAAATCTGATGTCACCCAAGCTACACCTCTTTTTTGAAGGTTAAAGCAGTCATTGTCAAGTTATATAGCGTAGCTGAGGTTAGGGTCGATCCCACAAGAAATATGGTAGACTTTGAGCAATTTCAAGCAATTCGAGTTAATTAAGCTACTTATCTTCCCGATAAAGGAGGGTTTGTAAAAATTTAGAAAGAAATCCTAAACTAAGAGAAGTGTGTGAAACCAGTAAGAAGAATAACTATGGTATTGTTTTCCCCATGATTTTCGAACTTGATATTACTAGATAATCGCATTCTTTTCTAGTGTGTACATCCAAAATGGTAAGGTGAGTTTACCAAACCCTTTGATCCAAACGAAAGGTAAATTTCACTAAGTGATTTGATCCATTCCCGCAGCGTGACATTACTAACCCTTGTCTATTGTTCCAATAAAACCTCCCTTTGATCCAGTTTGGTTGATTAGACGAGAAAACATCAATCAAATCTTGTTAATTAATCTCTTTTCCTATTCATTGCTACATTGATTTAGTCAGTAACATTAGGCGAGTTGTAACGTTGGCCACCGTTAGAAAACAATCAAGATAAAGAGAATTAATTAATATATGCATACACTCTTTTCAAAAATTACGAATTATTCGATTTTACCTTGTTAGTTCTTCATGGTTTCGACAGCGCTAGTTGTGGATTTAGCTACTCATATTCGTTGTAGATGCAAGAATCACGATAGAGTATAACATAATTAAGCACTTACAAGGATGAAATTAAGAACAAGAAATCCAAGCTCTATAATAGAAATCACAAAGTATGAATTAAGATCACAAAATATTATTTTAAGTGTTCTCTCACACGTTCTTCACTTGTTTTCCCCATTATCTACCGCTTGTCTACTCTTCTCTACTGAAAATAACCTAAAACACCTATTTATAGTGTTTAAAATATAAATACAAAATAAAATAGGAGAATTGGATTCAGTAGGCAGTACGAGCATGTCTACAAACTGTATTAAGTTCTATGGCCCGTAATCGGGGTTTCGTAGACTTTATCTTCAATTCTGGCTTCAGTATCTATGAGACCTTTCTATGGGCCGTATTAAGACTTACGGCCAGTATAGGGTTTTGTCTAATAACTTTTCAGCAACTTCCCACTTTTCTATCCTCATGGTATGAAACTCCATCTACGACTCGTACTTCATTCTATGGCTTGTATGATAGTTTGTAGATTCAACTTTAGAAAATTGCCCTTCAGTAGATTTTGCTACGAAACCAACTCCACGGCTCGTGTAAACTTCCACGGTCCGTAAAGGGTTTCATAGAAAAATGAAAACTTTAGCATCTGCACACTTAGCCCAAAATCATACCAAATACTATAATCCTGAAAAAAACATACAAACACATCAAACCCACTAACATCGATTTGAGAACATACGAAATTTCAAGTTTTTAAGCATCAAAAGAGCTGTATTTTGGTAGTATATCAACACTCTTAACTTAAAATTGGTGCTTGTCCTCATGCGATAGACTCAATCTACATAAGCAGTACAGTAACACACATACCTCAATCTAATGGCACACATTATGTCAAACTAAAGCACATATACCTACACCATTCGTAAATGCATATCAGATATCTATCAAGCAAACCGGTGCAGATCAATACATGTGATAGTGAAACTACGACAAACAAGGTAAGATAAGCCACAATCACTGAATTAGTCTAGAATTAACAGTGCAATACAAGTTTCCTCACAGAAAGAAGTCCCATATCCCACTCATGATGATATTTTTTAGATTCAATGCTTGGGGGCTAAAGAAAATTGCTCACTCTAACAAACGATATTCAAACACCATGCTCAATACCATATGCTTTTCCCTATACTCACGACTATGACCTTTGACTACTTGGACTAGGATCACTATAGGACTTTCCTAGCTTGTAACATAGGCCAGTAGGCTTTGGTATGATGTTTTGGGAACATAGTGACTAAAGACCCTCCTTGACACTATGTTATTCTACATTTTTGAACTACCAACACTATCAATTTTCAGCTCATTCTCCCTTTCTCCTATTTCAAAATTTTCTGGGTGCCTTACTCTCATTTTTAGCTCTTTGCCTTTTGTTTTCACATCATTTTTCTTCTTAGCTCATTGATTAGGTATCACCTCATTTTTCTTGCACCCAAAGCATATTTTTATCCCTTTTCCATGTATCACAAGTTTCCACCCCATTTTATGTGATTATCCTTACACCAGCCACCCTCAACTTGGGCTTTTGGCCTGAGTCCAGGAAATCCTAATAAGTAAAGGTGCACAATATCCAACCTATGAACCAAGGCCACTTTGGTAGCCACCCTCAACTTAAGCATTTTTCCTTAGTCAAGGTGCACAATATTCAGGGAAGGACAAGGGCCAATTTTAAGATTTTTCATTTTACAAGGCTAGGTAACTTGGTTTTTACAAAGAAAAGGGTACATGCAAGGCTCAAACATTGAGATCAAGGGATACATTACACATTTAGTTGATTATTTAGGCTAAGTGGAATAATATGAACAATGACCTAAGATCCTTTGCTAACCAACTAACCTACAGTCAAAATAAGAGTAACAACAAAATCTTGATGTCGCCTAAGCTGCACCTTCTTTTTGAAGGTTAAAATGGTCATTGTTAAGTTATATAAGCTAACCAAGGTTAGGGTCGATCCCACGGGGAATATGATAGACTTAGAGTAATTTCAAGCAATTCGAGTTAATTGACCTACTTATCTCCCCGGGGGATGGGGGGTGGTGGTGGTAAAATTATAGAAAGAAATCCTAAACTAAGACAAGTGTGTGAAACCAGTAAGAAGAGTAACTAGGGTATTGTGTTCCCCATGATTCCCTAATTTGGTATTACCAGATAATCATATTTTTTCTAGTGTGTTGCATGTAGAATGGTAAGTTAAGTTTACCAAACCCATTGATCCAAACGAGAGGTTAATTTCACTATGTGATTTGATCCACCCCGACAGTGTGACATTATTAACCCTTACATATTGTCCAATACATCCTTCCCTTGATCCATTTTGATTGATTAGATAAGAAAACATCAATCGAATCCTGTTAATTAATCTCTTTTCCTATTCATTACTACCTTGATCCAGTCAGTAACACTAAACGAGTTCTAATGTTGGCCACTATTAAAACACAACTAAAATGATAGAATTAATTAATATATGCATGCACACATCCAAAAATTACGAATTATTCTATTTTACCTTGTTAGTTCTTCATGGTTCCCACGACCCTAGTTGTGGATTTAGCTACTCATATTCATTGTAGATGCAAAACCCATGATAGAATATAACATAATTATGCTCTTACAAGGTTGAAATTAAGAACAAGAAATCAAAGCTCTTCAATGGAAATCGTAAAGTATGAATTAAGATCACAAAATATTGTTTCAAGTGTTCTCTTACACTTTGCTCACTTGTTTTCCTCGTTGTCTACTGCTTGTCTACTTTTCTCTACTGAAAATAACCTACAAAACCTATTTATAATGTTTAAAATACAAATCCAAAACAAAATAGGATAACTGGATTCGACAGACAGGACGAGCATATCTACGAGCCGTATTAAGTTCTACGGCCCGAAACCAGGGCTTCGGGACTTCATCTTCAATTTTGGGTTCAACTTCTACAAGACTTTTCTATGGGCCGTATTCAAACTTACAACCTGTATAGAGTTTTGTCTGATGACTTTTCGACAACTTCTCACTTTCTGATCCTCAGGGTATGGAACCTTATCTACAATTCATACTTCATTCTACGGCTCGTCTGATAGTTTACAGATTCAACTTCGAAAAATCACCCCTTCATTAAATTTTGCTATAAATCCAACTATACGGCTCGTGGAAACTTCCACGGCCCGTAAAGGGTATCATAAAACTACAAAAACTTCAGCATCTGTACACTTAGCCCGAAATCATGCTAAATTCTGTAATCATGAAAAATAACATAAAAACACATCAAACCCACTCATCGCTTTGAGAACACACAAAATTCAAAATTTTAAGCATCAAAAGTGCTGTATTTTGGCAGCACATCAATACCCTTAAGGGTTTCGTCTGATGACTTTTTAGAAAATTCTAACTTCTGATCCTCAGGGTATGGAACCTCATTCACGACTTGTACACAATTCTATGGCTCGTTTGACAGTTTGTAGATGTAACTTTAGAAAATTGTCCCTTCACTGAATCTCACTTCTAAACCCACTCTATGGCTCGTAGAAATTTTCACGACCCATAAGGTGTTTCGTATATTGGCAAAAATTGTAGCAACTGCACACTTAGCCCAAAATCTTGCCAAATCTTGTAATCTTAAAAAACAAACATAAAACCAAATGAAACCCACTAACGTCGCTTTAAGAACACACAAAATTCCAAGTTTTAGGCATCAAAAGTGTTGCATTTTGACATCACATCAATTTTTTGAAAGTTTAAATAAACAATAAATAAGTAGCAATTAATTCTAGGGGAAACGGGACTTTGGACTCACGCTATGGGGATGTTGTAGGGAAGAGGATAAGCATAAATCACATAGCAAGCAAAGACTAAGGGGAGGGTAAGTATGGCTTATGCTATAGGGGCAATTGGGGACTTAGAACTTTCATCAACATGCAATACAATAGGCAATTAACACGTAGGGGGAAATGTGGGACTAAGGGAAGACTTCCATAATTAACAAAAACATAACGAGTCAAGCTCATAAGTACATATCCCAAAACCATATCCGAAAAAAACCTCTAATCATGTAAAGAACAGGGGACAAGATATCTCCTCCGCTCACCCTCAAAAGATAATATCCAAAAGTAGACAAGTCTAATCAAAAGCATGAAAGTAATGGATATTGTGCTTGAAAGTGTAGGACTCACCAATAGCAAATCTTTGCTCGAACCGCCTAGGCATGTGGAGGAGGATGGAAAGGAGATCCGGTCCCTACATGGTTAGATAATGTAGGCAAAACGTACACGTTAGTACTTAGAATGTACTAAATATGTAGGTGCAATGCTACAAGGAATATAAGCTATCATTAGTCAATATGCGTATTCATGATCAATAGATATAAGCTCTATATGTTATGAATGCTCAATACCTTAGTCAAATTATACATGAGAAGTCATCAAACCATATAAGATATAATATATAGATGGGAGGGGACCATAACCGACATATAAGACCAGATGAGCTACTACTTGGAATTCCGATGTCTACTCCACACCGAACTAGGAGTGGTCTACTTTGCTAGGGAAAACCAAACACTCACCTTAAGAAAACTCCCCCATTTAGGAAAGTGATTCATAATCACTTTAGGGGAACACCACCCTTTTTGGTATACATATATTATCAACCTTACGGGAACACCACCCTTTTCGGTATTTGATTAACATTTGCTGTAGGGAATTGGAACCTTTTTGGTCAAGAATCCTATTTAAGCTATATGGATCTATTAGCTAATTCACAAATCTATGGTGGCAACATAGTTATGGGATAATAATTATCTACCAAGGTCCTCTCGGTGCTAGGTCACAATCCCAAGGAATATTCAAATCATACTTACAACCATAATGTGCAAGGCTAGCTCATCAAAACCAAAGCCCCACATATCAAAGATAGGGCCTCACAACTTTCATAAATTTCATATTCATTGTTTCATAACATGCATAATAGCCCTTCGATTCATATTATTCATAATTCACATATTTTGTTATACGACCCTCAATATCATAGAAGCTTGGCATAATTAATATTTCAAAATTATGGTGGGTACATGTAGAAACTTTAAAACTATGCAAAGCATGAGTAAATGCCATGTGAATTACAAAATAGAATCACTGCCTCATTGTTCACAAAACCCACCAAAACATAGTAAAGCTTGGTTAGGGCATCATCAAACTCTCATGTAAATCATAAATATCACAGGACTTTTCAATGCTCAATCAAATGCAAAGGTATATCATCATTAAATACGTCATATCATCATCATAGAAAAGGGTCCATAAAATCACCATGTAATTTCATAACTTGGGAATCCTAAAGGAGAAGAGGAACGGTTGAGCTTGTGGAGGAAAGGCCTCTGCAATCAAAACCCACGTACCTTAGTGATAGGAGATGGAAAAACCTTAGATAAATAAGGAGGACCTTAGTAACCTAGCTTGCACCTTCTTGCTTGAAACCTTGGGGAAGCTTGGGAGTGTTTTTGGGACTTAGAGTATTTTGGAATGAGAGGAATATAGTGGATTAGGGTTATGAAGGCTTATAAGGGGTCCTTTGACGGTCAAAATGACATAGTATAAGCATTAGACAACAGGAAAAGTCAAATATGCTCTTTTTAAAATCCTACTGGACAGGATCCCAAGACTTTGTTTATTGGACGTGGTCCATTCTACGGGTCGTAGGTAAGGGTATCATCTAATGACATTTGAGACTCTAAGAAACTTTTCTCTGATTCACATTCCATGACAAGATTTATGGCTCTTAAGTCACTTTATGGGCCGTCTGATAAGTCATACATCCCACTTCAGAAATTATCATTTTCACCAAGTGTGACCCTCAACCCACGAGCATCATTCATGGCCCATGGAACTGCTTATGGCTCGTAAGACCCCTCGTAACAGTTGACACTCACTTTTCATACTTCTCATAGGTGGGGCCTTACAATATCTCTCCCTTGGAATATTCGTCCCCGATAGTTGCTAAGGCAAGCTCTAAAGAATGGAATACATGCATCATATGCTAAATGCAACATATACACCATAAAAATATTTGAATCATGTTTCAATTAATATTTACAATGGAACCTCAAAATCAAATAACCATATATAGTTGACATGAAGAAAATGACATGCAAGGAAGGGAGCTTCTTAGCTGGAATAAGTCATAGTACCTTAGGCCTGATTAAATGGAAGAGATAGGGGTATCACTTTTTCATATCCACTTCTTCTTCTCAAGTGGAACTTTCGACTTGTTGGTTCCTCCAGAGGACCTTGACGCAGGGTATGTCTTTGTTCCTCAACCGCTTGACTTGCCTATCCAATGTTTCTACCGGGACTTCCTCATAAGTCAAGTTCTCTTCAACATTCACCACCTCTAAGGGTACAATAGAACTAGGGACCCCAATACACTTCCTCAACATGGAGACATGGAAGACCGGATTAATCATGCTCATTTCCATAGGAAACTCCAATTTGTATGCAACTTTACCAACATGTCTCAAGATTTGATAAGGCCCTACATACCTAGGGCTTAACTTGCCCTTCTTGCCAAAGCGGACTACACCTTTCATTGATGAAACCTTCAAATATACCATATCATCAACTTCAAATTCAAGGTCTCTCCTCCTAGTGTTGGCATAAGACTTTTGCCGACTTTGGGACTTCTTCAATCTTTCCCTTATCATCCTCACACTCCCCAAATCCTCCATAAGCAAATTCGAACCTAGCAAAGCCATCTCTCCCACTTCAAACCACCCAACCAGAGATCTACAACGCCTCTCATATAGAGCTTCAAAGGGAGTCATTCCAATTCTAGAGTGATAGCTATTGTTATAAAAACACTCAATAAGTGGAAGATGATCATCCCAACTACCTAAACTCTAAGACAAGACCTAAGCATATCCTCAAAAGTTTTAATAGTTTGCTCTGCTTGACCATCCATTTGTGGGTGGAATGTCGTGCTAAGCTTGACTCTAGTACCAAGACCCCTTTGGAAGGACCTCCAAAAGTGGAAAGTAAATTGAGCACCATGATCTGAAATAATGGCCAATGGAACTCCGTGCAATCTAACCAACTCATAAATGTACAAATTAGCATATTCTTTGGCACCATAAGTCCTCTTAACAAGTAGAAAGTGAATTGATTTCATCATTCTATCAACAATAACATAAATGGAATCAATGTGCCTACTAGTCCTTGGTACCCCAACCACAAAATCCATGTTGATTTATTTCTACTTCCAAATAAGAATCTCTATATCTTGGGCTAGGCCACCCGACCTTTGATATTCGGCTTTGACTTGTTGGAAACTATGGCAACTGGCTACAAACTTTGCAATATCTCTCTTCATACCATCCCACGAATATACTTTCCTCAAATCCCTATACATTTTGGTATAACCGGAATGAACGAAATAACATGAGTTATGAGCCTTATTCAAGATCAATGTCCTCAAACCATCGACATCGGGCAGACATAGCCTACCTTGGTATCTAAGGACACCATCTTCACTTTGGGAGAAAGCCTCCACCTTGCCATCCTTCACCGAAGCTTTCAATTCTAACAATGAGGGGTCAAGGTCTTGTTTGGATTTGACCTTTTCAATCAAGGAAGACTTAGAACCATCTACCACCACCACATCTCCATCTTTGGCTTCACTCAATCTAACTCCCAATCTAACCAACTGGTGAACTTTCTTTTCCAATTCTCTCTTGCTATCATCAATATGAGCCACACTCTACATGGGCACTTGGCTTAGGGCATCGACCACAACATTAGCTTTGCCCAGATGGTAATGTATACTCATGTCACAATCCTTAAGGAGTTCCAACCATCTTCTTTGCCTCAAGTTGGGATCTATTTGGGTGAACACATATTGGAGGCTCTTATGGTTGGTGAACACATCCACGTGTACCCTATATAAATAATGACGCCATATCTTCAAGGCAAATACCATGGCGGCTAACTCAAGATCATGGGTGGGGTAATTGCGCTTATGCACCTCTAGTTTCCTAGAAGCATAGGCAATGACTTTGCCATTTTGAATCAATACACACCCAAGCTAACTCTAGAAGCATTGGAATGTAGCACACACCCTTCTAACCCTTTCAGTAGAGTCAAAACAGGAGCGGATGTAAGATTGTCTTCCAAATTTTAGAAGCTCCTTTCACATTCATCGATCCATACAAATTTGACCTTCTTTCGTGTCAGCTTTGTCAATGGATAAGCAATTCAGAAGAAATCATTCACAAATCTCTAGTAGTACCCCACCAAACCCAAGAAACTCTTAAATTCTGTCAGAGTCAAGGGTTTAGGCCAATTCCTTACAACCTCTGTCTTTTTTGGATCCACCTTTATCCCTTCATCTGATACCACATGCCCTAGAAAGGCAACTTCCTTCAACCATTCACACTTGTCGAACTTGGCAAATGATCTTTCTTCCTTAATGTTTGCAACACTACCCTTAGATTCTTGACATGTTCTTCTTTACCCGGGGAATAAATCCAAATATCATTAATGAACACTACCACAAACATGTCGAGGTAGGGTATAAAGGCCCTATTCATAAGATCTATGAATATTATCGGAGCATTAGTTAGGGCTGAAGGACATTACCACAAACTCAAAATGCCCATATCTTTTTTGAAAGGCCATTTTGGAAATGTCACATTCCCTTATCCTCAATTGATGATACTCGGACCGAAGGTCAATCTTTGAAGAATTGCTAGTCCCTTGTAGTTGATCAAATAGGTCATCTATCCTGGGTAAGGGATACTTATTCTTCACGGTGACCTTATTGAGTTGCCGGTAGTCAATGCACATTCTATGTGAGCCATCTTTATTTCTTACCAACAACATCGGTGCACCCCAAGGTAACTTATTAGGCCTTATGAATCCCTTCTCTAACAAATCTCTTAATTGGTCCTTCAATTCCTTCAACTTTGCCGGGGCCATACAATAAAAGGGAGTGAAACTGGTTATGTATCGAGAAGAAGGTCTATACTGAAGTCTATTTCCCTTTTGGGAGGGACACCAAGGATTTCATCGGGAAAGACCTCAAGAAACTCATTGACCACCGGAAATGACTCGATAGGAGGAACTTTAGACTCAACATCCCTTACCTAGACAAGATGGTAAATGAAACCCTTAGATATTAATTCTCAGGCCTTAGGACAAGAGATGAACCTACCCTTAATTACCAAATCATGACCTACCCACTCATGGAGGAGTTCATCGAGGCATTGGAACTTACCCTTGCGGGTACTACAATATATGGAAGCATGATATGCATGTAACCGATCCATCTAAAGAATGATATCAAATCTACTATGTCAAGTTCAACAAAATCACAAGTTAAGATTTCATGCAATATGGACACGGGACAACCCCTATAAACTCTTTTAGCAATAATGGACTCACCAACGGGGTTAGACACTTCAAATGGTTCACACAACAACTCGGGACAAACATGAAGTCTATTAGTGACCAAAGTGATACCCGAATCTAATAAAGGATATACATCAGATTATAGATCTTTAACATACTAGTAACAATATTGGGAACCTCATCAACCCCTTGTCTCCCTTGAATGAATGGAGCAGCTCCTTGTTGGCCACCTTGTGCTCATTGGTCACTTTGAGTCCCTTGTCCTTGAGGACGACCATCTCTACTTTTGTTTGGACAATCCACAACCTTGTGGCCCATTTTCCACACCCAAAGCAAGCACCCATATCTTTGTAGCATCTACCATCATGATTCTAACCACACCTTCAACACCTACGAACGATCTGACCACCATTATCACCTTGAGCACTAGGGTTGGTCACCCTATCATTAGCAAATATTTGGCCTTGGGCATTAGAGAACCCTTGGCCTTGAAATTTGTGGCCTTGTTGTAAATGGCCACCTTTAGTATCTTGGAATCCACCGTTAAGCCGAGCCCGCTTGGACTCACCCATTCATATCTTCCTAAGCTTCTCTCCCTTAAGTTGTTTGGCTTATGTTATGAACCGGCATATGTCCATGTCCCCAATGACCATGGCGGTATGTCACTCTTCACTGATCAAATCGACACACCTGAAACAAACTTATGCATCCTTACCCTAGCATCGGCAACCAAGTGAGGAGCATACTTTGAGAGATCACTGAATTTAAGGGAATACTCACGAACACTCATTGATCCGTTCTTGAAGTTCATGAACTCCATCATCTTCGCTTCCCTTAACTCAATTAGAAAGAAGTGATCAAGAAAAGCAACTTTGAATTCCTCCTAAGGAATAGGCTCATCATACGCTCTCTCTATTTTCCATTGATTGTACTATGTTTGAGCAAGGCCCTTGAGTTGGTAGGCCGCTAATTCTTCTTTCACTTCCGAACTTACCTCCATGATGTCTAAGACTTTATACACTTCATCGATGAACTCTTGAGGGTCTTCTTCCACCTTTAAGCCATAGAATTTTAGGAGATTCATCCTTGTGAAATCCCTCACCCTTAACGCTGGGGTAGGAGCATGAGGAGCTTGAACTCCTTGGTTAACCACGACCCTTGCCAATAGGGTGACCACATTCCAGTATTCAGTGTTGGCGACTCCTTCTTCTTCTGCTTGGGGAACTTATGGGCCGGAGGGGCCGGTTCACCCTTGGGGATAGGACCTCTTTGTGTCATTCGTCTCGGTAGTATAATCTAAAAGAGCAAAAGGCCGCCCATTAAGGATAGGAAACCTTATTTCAAATCTAATGGATGACATAGAATATGAAAAAGTGAACCATTTCGTAAAACACCTCATAGCCTCTCATTCATATTTGTGGTGTGCTTCACAACAATGAACAAGACTCTATTCGATGCAGTGTGTTGGATTTCCGAGGACCATTTATAAATATAGTTCTCTGATACCAAGCTTATCAATGAACCAATCCTAGCGCCTAGATGTGACACGATGAATGGGGACCCGAAGAACCCCAAACAAGCCTTGTTAAGCATGCATGGGACATCCTTACTTTTGCGAAGCTTAAATAAATAATAAACAAGTAGCGAGAAATTCTAGGGGAAACAGGATTTTGGAGTCACTCTATGGGGATGTTTTAGGAAAGAGGATTAACATGGATCACATAGAAAGAAAAGACTAAGGGGCGGGTAAGTATGGCTCACGCTATGGGGCAATTAGGGACTTAGGAATTTTATCAACATACAATACAATAGGCAATTAACACATAGGGAGAAATATGGGACTAAGGAAAATCTTCCATAATTACAAAAACATAACGAGTCAAGCTCATAAGTACATATCCTAAAACTATATCCAACAACACCTCTAATCATGAAAAGAATGGGGGCCAAAACATCTCCCCGGCTCACCCTCAAAAGATAATATCCAAAAGTAGACAAGTCCAATCAAAATCATGAAAGTAACGGATATTGTCCCCGAAAGTAGAGGACACACCAATAGCAAATCTTCGCTCGAACCATCTAACTACTTGGAGGAGGAGGATGGAAAGGAGCTTCGGTCCCTACATGGTTAGATCATGTAGGAAAAAAGTATACATTAGTACTTGGAATGTACTAAATATACAAGTGCAATGCAACAAGGAGTATAAGCTATAATTAGGCAATATGCGTATTCATGATCAATATATATAAGCTCAATATGTTATGAATGCTCAATGGCTTATTCAAATTATGTATGAGAAGTCATCAAATCACATAACATATCATAAATATATGGGAGGTGACCATAACTGACATATAAGACCAAGCGAGCGACTACTTTGAATTTCGATGTTCACTCTACATTGGACTAGGAGTGGTCTACTTTGCCAAGGTAAACCAAAAACTCACCATGTGGGAATTCCATCTTTTAAAAAAGTGCATCATAATCACCTTACGGAAAACAACACCCTTATTTTATATACACATATTATCAACCTTATGGGAACACCACCCTTTTCGGCATTTGATTCACATGTGCCGTACAGGAACACCACCTTTTTTGGTCAAGCATGCAGTTTAAGCTACATGGATCCATTAGCTAATTCACAAACCTATAGTGGCAACATAGTTATAGGATAATGGTTATCTACCAAGGTCCTCTCAGTGTTAGGTCACAATCCCAAGGAATATTTAAATCTTACTTATAGCCATAATGTGAAAGGCATCATAATATCATAATATTTTCATGAAGTAGCTCATCAAAACCAAAGCTTCACATATCAAAGATAGGGATTCAAAATTTTCATAACTTTCATAGTACATTCATTGTTTCATAACATACATAATAACCTTTCAATTCATATCATTCATAATTCACATATCTTGCCATATGATGCTCAATATCATAGAAGCTTGGCATAATTCTTATTTCAAAACCATGGTGGGTATATGTAAAAACTTTAAAACCATGTAAATCATGAGTAAATGCCATGAGAATTACAAAATAGAATCACTTACTTATTATTCAAAGAACCCACCAAAACATAGTAAAGCTTGGCTAGGACATCATCAAACTCTCATATAAATCATAGATTTCACATGAATTTTCAATGCTTAATCAAATGAAAAGGTATATCATCATAAAACACTTCATATCATCATCATATAAAAGGGTTCATAAAATCGCCGTGTAATTTTATAACTTGGGGAAATCATAAAGGTAGAAAGGAAAGGTTGAGCTTGTGGAGGAAAAGTCTCCACAATCAAAACACACATACCTTAGTGATAGGAGATGGAAAAACCTTGGAAAAATGAGGAGAAACTCAGAACTCTAGCTTGCACCTTCTCGCTTGAAACCTCTGGGAAGCTTGGGAGTGTTTTGGAATAAGAGGAGTGGAATGGATTATGGTTATGAAGGCTAATAAGGGGTCTTTTGAAGGTCAAAACGAAATAGTATAGGCATTAGACAACAGGAAAGGTCGAATTTTCCCTTTTTAGAATCTTGCTAGACAAGTTTCCATTTATAGGTCGTGGTCCATTCTATGGGCCGTAGGTATGGGTCTCGTCTGATGACATTTCAGATTCTCAAAAACTTTTCTCTGATTTACATTCCATGACTAGACTTTTGGCTCATAAGTTACATTACGGATTGTCTGCTAAGTGGTATATCCCACTTCAGAAATTATCATTTTCACTTAGTCTCACCCTCAACCTACGAGCACCAATTTTGGCATGTGGAACTATTTACGGCTTATCAGGCCTCTCGTAACAACTGAAACTCAGAAAATTTCCAAAACTCTTTGCTTACATTTTTATACATCTCATAGGTGGGGCCTTACAAATTTTGGCCAAGGCCATTGATGCCTATGAACATAAGGGGTTTCTTAGGCCTAGCTGGGTACTTTTAGAAGATTTGTGGACAATTTCTCTTCCATCTCATCCCCACTAACCAAGTTGACTTAAAATAAGGTGAAGTTTGTGTGGACAGATGAGTGTGAGAAGAGTTTCCAAATATTGAAGGATCGACTATGGCTCCAATCTTTACATTACTGGAAGGAGATGATAGATTCATTGTTTATTATGATGCTTTAAAGATTGGGTTAGAATGTATGTTAATGAAACATGGTAAGGTAATTTCCTATGCCTCAAGGCAATTAAAGGTACATGAGAAGAATTACCCGACCCATGATCTTGAGCTTGCGGCTGTAGTGTTTGCCTTGAAGATTTAGCTACATTACTTATATGGGGCTCATATGGATAATTTCACCAACCGTAAGAGCCTTCAATATGTGTTCGCCCAAAAAGATCTCAAGTTGAGGCAACAAAGGTGGTTAGAGATTCTTAAAGATTACGACATGAGTGTGAAGTATCATCTGGGAAAAGCCATTGTGGTAGCCGATGTCCTTAGTAAAGTCTCCATGGGTAGTGTGTCTCACTTGGAGGATGATGGGAAAAGAGAGTTAGCCAAATAAATCCATACGTTGGCAAGATTGGGAGTTAGGTTGAATGAGTCCTGAAGTGGAAATGTGGTGTTGCTTCATAGGTCCGAGTCTTCTTTTATTAAGGAAGTCAAATCCATGCGAGATCTTGATCCTGCCTTAGTAGAGTTGAAGGCCTTAGTGAATGAAGGAAAGATAGAGGGTTTCTCACAAGGGGGAGATGGTGTACTCTGATATCAAGGAAGGTTATATGTACTAAATGATGGTAAGTTTAGGAAGTTGATATTGCAGGAAGCCTACAACTCTTCCTATTATATCCACCCTGGCACTACAAAGATGTATAGAGACTTGAGGGAGATGTATTAGTGGAATGGAATGAAGAGGGATATTGCCCAAGTTGTATCTGAGTGTGCCAATTGCCAACAAGTCAAGGTTGAACATCAAAGGTTGGGTGGCCTAGCACAAAACATTGACATTCCTACTTGGCAGTAGGAAGAAGTTAACATGGACTTTTTAGTGGTATTGCCAATGACCAAGAAGCACTTTGACTCATATGGGTGACAATGGATCGTATGACAAAGTTAGCTCACTTCCTACCAATTAAAATGACATTCAGTGCCATAGACGGTGCTCATTTGTAGATCTGCAAATTGGTGAGGTTGCACAGGGTTCCATTGTCCATCATATTGGATCGCGGTGTCTAATTCATCTCTCACTTTTGGAAATCTTTCCAAAAGGGACGTGGTGCTGAGGTGAAATTGAGTACCGCCTTTCATCCACAAACCGACGAGCAAGCCGAAAGGACTATTCAAATATTAGAAGACATGTTGAGAGCTTGTGTGTTAGAGTTTAAGAGAATTGCAATGAGAATTTGACTCTTATTGAGTTTGCCTATAATAATGGCTTCCATGCAAGCATTGAGATGGCACCATTTGAGGCATTCTATGGTAGACAGTGTAGATCACCTATTGGGTGGTTTGAAATCGGTGAGATGGCCTTGGTAGGATCGAATTTAGTCATGAATGCTATGGAGAAAATTAAAGTTACCAGGGAAAAGTTGCAAACGGCTCAAAGCCGGCAAAAGTCTACTCTGATCTTAGGAGGAGGGATCTTAAGTTCCAAATTGGTGATTGGATCTATTTGAAAATGTCTCCTATGAAAGGTGTGATCAGATTTGGTAAAAAAGGAAAGTTACGCCCTAGGTATGTAGGGCCTTACAAAGTGGTGAGAAGAGTGGGAAAGGTGGCATATGCGTTGGACCTACCTAATGAGATTCATTTGATCGATCCAATTTTTTATGTTGTCAATATTGAGAAAGTTCATAGGTGATCCAAGCTCCATAATTCCCTTGCAAGATGTGAATATTGAACAGGATTTGAGTTATGAAAAGGTATTAGTTGAGATTCTATACCGGCAAGTGAAAAAGCTAAGGTACAAGAAAGTTGCATCCGTTAAAGTACTTTGGAGAAATCATCAAGTTAAGGGTGCCACATGGGAATTGGAAGTGGACATGATGAAGCATTACCTCTATCTATTCCACTCCATTCAAGCTTAAGGCATTAAGTCATTCTTGCCTAAAACCTGCAATTCCTCGCATTTTAGTTTTTGCATGATTCATACACTCATTTTTATGTTTTTGAACTATTTTGAGACATGTGTTAAGTATAAATTTTTTAAATTTCATGAAATGATGTTTAAGTTGCCTTTTTTCATGCATATTGGGGTGTTAGAGTAGATACTGCCTTTAAGTACATTCGGGGACAAACGTTCCCAAGAGGGAGATATTGTAATGATCCTCAGTTTAGGAGCCAAGAAGTGCAGAAAGGTTGGACTGAAAAATGACCAGAGTCAATTCACAAAGTCGAGTCCACGACTCGTAGATCAAACCATAAGTCGTAGGTCCGGCTTGTGAATATGAACTCCAAAAAAGGAAAAAAGTTTTCAAGTGTGGGGTAACCCACGAAGCCATTCACTGCTCATAGGTCAGTTAATGACCCGTAGAAAGAGTCATAGGTAAGGCTACCAAATATGAAGGAAATTAAGTTTCTGGTAGGACAAGACCACGATTAACAGGATTTTGTCTATAGACCATTCCATTGCACGTAAGTTTCCTTCATAGAAAGAGGCCCAGGGAAGTGGAAACTTGGCCAAGTGTGGAAGCAGGACCCTACGATTCTAACCATGACCCGTAAGTAAAAGGATGGTCCGTAAATAGGGGGTTTCATTATTTGGGTTTGGCAATCAGTTTTTGAAGATTAGAAATGGAGAACAACACGACAAGGATTACGGTTCATGGTTCAAACCACGACCCGTAATTGGGCTTTCATAGGTTTAGTATGGCAGTTTAACTAAAGGGCAATTTCATCTTTTTCACCAATTCTATTCCTAAACCATGTCATTTTTAGGACTCTAAGGGTCCTAAATCATACCTTAAAGCCCTAGAACTTCATCCTTTCTCTCATTCTTCCATTCCTAAAAATTCCTTAAGGCAAAGACGTATTCTCTCCAAGAAGAACAAGCTAAAGAGTCTAGGGTTTCAAGGGGATTCTTTCACAAACAATAAATTCCTTTTTCCTAAGTTTACCAAGGTATGTGAGTTTGATTTGTGGGTATCCTTTCACCCACAAAGTCCTACATGATGTCTTTTACCTTTTCTTTAAGTTCCACGATACTATATTTCATGCTAATGATGATTTCATGATATTTTAAGATACTACATGTTTCTAATATTATCATGTGATGTTACATTACATGTTTTCATGAATTTCAAGTTAATGATGATGACCCTGATGATGTGGGTTTAAGTAATGAACTCTGGGATATTTTACCATGTTTTGAATTAACATATTTTCCCATGATTATGCATGATTTCATGATTCATGAATGTTTCCACTTAAGGACTTAGCCCACCTAGTTCAGGTCAAGTTTTGCACGAATTATGATAAAGATTAGGGCAATAAAAAATGGTTTTAAATTCATGATTAGCCAAAGATATAAACATGTTGAGAATTGTCCTAAAGATGTTTAAGAAGGTCCCCCAGATAAAAGTACAATACTCACTTGGTGATAATTCTAAGTGTCATGAATTGACTAGCTTATGTTTTTAAGATTATGTGGGATGACTTAGCATCGAATGTGACGATGAGGTGGGGTTCAGTAAGGGAACCTTAGTAGCAACCCTTTGTCTCATTAACTATGTGCCACCATAGGAGCTCTTGTAGTCTAGGCTAGTGAATTCACGTAACCCCTTTATTTTATATAAAAATATATGCGAAGTGATAGAGTTCCACCCGACAAGTGGTCTCTCGTGCCAACATAGGGGGTTATGTTGGATTCCATGTAGTAGTTCACATGGTCTTATATGTCGGTTAAGGTCCATTCTCACAAGTTATGATTCTATGATATGGTTCCATCACATATGTTCCTTTATGTGCATGACTTTTACTCATCTTGATACGACATTCCTTGTGCATGCTTAAGTTCATGTTAAAGTCCCTTTTATCGTCCCGTGCATGTGTCTTTACTTATGAATGATGACATTATAATTTCATGTTTGCATTTGCATCTCACATACTTAGTACATTTCAAAAGTACTAATACATATTTTGACTGCATGATTTAACTATGTAGGGATATGTGCTCCTCTACCGGCTCGTGGCTAGTTTTCAAGCATTTAAGACTAGTACTTCTGTGGTGAACCCTTATTTCGGGTCTCTACCATTTCCATTCTTTCTTTGTATTTCATACATTAATACATATGTTAGACTTTTAAGGCTTTTATATGTTGTTTATGTATGGAGTATTTTTCATTTGATGGAAACCGATCAATACCGATTTCATCCATCCATGGTTAATTGGTATGCTTTTATGGATAAATATGTATGATTTCCTTTCTAATGTTACGTCATTGTCATAAGTCGCCCATAGACCCTTTCCCCTTTGATTTCTGCAAATGTTTAAGTTTTATACCTATGAATGCTTGAAATATTAAAGATGGCTCGGATGAGGTGCCTTCGGGTATCTCATTTGCTGTGTGACGACTAGGCCCTAGGTCGATTCGTTACCGTGTCAATATATATTAGATCGAGTGTCATGTTTTGACACATATTGGATTCGATATCATGTTCTAACACTTTATTAGATCGGATATCACGTTCTAACATGTTATTGGATCAAGTGTCATGTTCCGACGTGTTATTGAATTAGGAACATGTTTCAATACATATTCGATCACGTGTCACATTTCAAGATACTAACTGTTAGATCGAGTATGTCGCGCCAACACGCTAACAATACCTATGCATGAATTTGATTATATCTGCATGATCATAATTATATATATGATGATGAAAAAATTGATATAATTGACTAATCATGCTTATCTTGTGTAATATTTGGTTTATAAGAACCAGAAGTTGATGGGTTACTAAATTCTATATTATGATAGTATTATTCATGTTGCCATATTAATTGTATAATTGTGGATCATTTGACTTTTTACATAGTGCATGTTTATTATATTTCATATAATTTGGTATGAGATTGCGTATGAGCAAGCAGAGAGTAGTTGACAGGTTGTACAATGAATTAGTGACTTAGAGTCAGATTATATATGGTACTATTGTTAGGTGAGTTAATGGGGGCTTAGGAAAGGAACTTTAAAAATTTTTCTCCGTGTAGGCTGCACTAGCGGGAGAAAGTCCACTATGCGGGGGCTGCCATAGCGGGTTAGGTCCGTCATGGTGGACCAATATGGGTAGAAGGGGATGAGTCTCAACGTCTTAATATGGCCATTTTGCAAATGAGTTACTAAATAAACTAGGCAAGGCACAATTGAGAACAATTAAATAGAAGTTGTATATTATTTAGACTGTATTAGCATTTGTATGTCTAAAACTCCTATTATAAGGAACAAACGGGTTAGGCCATGATAGGTATTAGAGTTGGCAGTGGAGTAAATAAAAAGCTGAGATCATGTCATATGGTAGTGGTGGTTGAGGTAATCCAATGGTAAAAGTATGCGAGTAAAAGATTAAGTAGTGTAGTCCCTTATTGCATGCTTGCTTCTGAATATTTTCTTTATGTTATGTGGTGGAATTTGGGTTGACCGATAATGCATAATAGTACATGTTGTTTGTGCTGATACTACTCTTGCTATACCTTTTTGGTGTAGTCTAGTTGCAGGACCAGTGATGTTTCTTATTAGGTGAAAATGAAGACGATCTCCAACAACATCTACTCTTTATTCTTTACGGTGAGAGTTGTGTTATTATTGTGTTTTACATTGTATTCTTAGAAGCTTTTTTACTTGTTTAGACTAGATTCTTCAGGAGTATTAGATATCTTTTTACAAAAAATTTAAACTGGAGTTTTTTAACTCTAACTTGATAATTCACAGATCTTTTCAGTTTTATCTTCTATTTCATTCATCTTCTGCATGGTTTAATTGGTTGAAAATTAGGTCATGACATAATCTCTTCATATTTAATGCAAACATAACTTATAGAAGTATTACAGATGAAATCAAAATTAATACACCATATTTAGCAGTATTCTTATCTATCCTACCAAATGACTCTTAAATGGGCAAGCCAAACTTCAGGCACTTTGAGAGAAAAGAAAGCCAATAACACTCACCAATAATAGAATGAACAATCCAGTTCAAATTCATGAATTTAGTATAATATGGAAAATGTGGCAAATTTGCCCTTATTTTTTTTTCTTTCCATATAGTACAGTGCAATAAGAAGAAAAGTTTCGTGGAAATGCATTGCGCCAGCAATAAATAGGGCCCAAAGGCCAATTCGTGTAATAAATATGATCAGTTATTTTGGGTAACAAATTTTTACTTAATAGATAATTTGTCTAATTTTTCTCTTTCAAAATTGCATTAAGTACTCCTCGTTCAACAAATCTCAGAAACAAAGACTTCTAGAAAAAAAATAATAAACTCTTTCTTGGCCATTTAATGAAAACATTGTACTTATTCTCTTTCCCATCTAGCAATAATGATTCTAAAAAAGAAAAGAAATATCATATTGATGAAGTAGGAAAGAGGGAGAAAAAGATGTGTGTTTTGCCTAAGGTATATGATACAACTTAGATGATTTAAGGTCCCTAGTGACATTGAAATAATTGAGCGTCTGAATCCACTTCTCTTGGTTCTTGAGAAGATGAACTGCAACTGTGTCTGGCCATAGTTCATGCGTGCATCTCGTTGGTGGCTCAGGGAAATTGTACATTGACCACTTGGCATTGTATCTATGTCTTGCTCGATGACCATCTCGTAGCCACTCTCCAAATACCTTATCTTCTGGTCCTTCTAAATGATTCTTAGGAATATCAGAATCTTTTATCCATTCTACTATATCCCAACTCACCAAATAACCCATACCTGACATGTAGTGTACAAAAGGGTCCATGCTAGGACATGGTATAACATAACCATAGTACAAATCTTCCCTAGGTAATGGCCTTAAGGATTGTACAAAACTATCAAGCCGTATGTATGTGTCATCGTCGGCTTTCATCACGTAATGATAGGGTGGATAATAGGGTTGGTCATTAGAGGGTGAAAACATTTTTGGCAAGCTTGAAAAATAGGTATATGTCTTACCTTTGTTCATATTTTCTTGGCAGTTGAGGATGATGATATCGTCGTAACGCATTATTTCAAGTGCCACTAATACCTTTTGATCTTCTTTTGTTAGGTTGCAGAAAACAAACTTGACGTCAACTTTTGCACCAATTATTGGATATTGTGTTCCATAGATTAGACGCAGGAAGTGTCTCTTTTGGTATTGATCTGGAAGCGTCAAGATTCCTATGAGAATTCGGATTTCGTTGTTGGGGGACGACAATGTGGAGGAATTTACATTAACAAAGTTTGTAGAGGAAGAATTAGTAATGTGTGTGTGAGAAAAAGCACATCTACCAAACTTCAAAAAGCTATCGAATCGGATTTCATTGATTGAAGCTATTATGCAAAGGAAAATAATGAACAAAAATGAGGAAATGATGAAACGTTGGCTATTAGGTCTGTATGTCTTCATCCTAACATGTATACTAAAAATTCCTGAAGAAAAGAAGTTAAACATGAAGGCTTTCAAAGAATGAAAATGGAGATTAAAGGGAGACATATTTCAATGTGAAAATTAATTTGGTTATCATAAAGTGCACAATATTTCCTTGAGTTTAAAGATTTTAGTTGGCTATGGCGTGGTCATCAGTCTACCGCTTTTGACTTTCATCATGTGGACGAAATAAAAAAAATTAGGGTGCAATCCAATATGTCTTAGGAAAAAACAAATACATTAATACATGTAGAGAGAGAAAGAGGAATATTCATATCTTTAGGAAAGAAAATTCATTTAAAAGTGGTCACTGTCTCTCTAAGTTGCTAGTAGATTCATTTTCATTTTAGTTTATTCCAGTTCTGTTTTATTTGTAACAAAGAATACATTTTGGAATATTTTATGTATTTAGCCACTAATCTTATTAGTGGTTCTTTACCAATTTTTTTTTAAAGGGTTAAATAGGTGATAGAGTGAGAATTTTTATTAATGATTTTAAAATATAAAGAAGTAAACACACGAAGAAGTTAAAAGGGATTATAAATTTTTTAACTTCTATCGAAATAGAGTCCCTGGCCCTTACAAGCTCCATCAGTCGGTCAAACAATATTTAGGAAGGTGTATTTTGGTTCTTCAGATTTCACTTTTGTTTTTATTTCTAATGTTTCCTATATGCTTTGTGGGTGGGGTGTGTGCTGTTACCTTTCCGTGGGCTGCAATTTAGAGGTGGCTGTACTTTGCAGTCACATGCATGCATGTATTCCATCTTCTTGGCGGAAGGTGTTATGAAAGTTGGCCTAACTTTACCCTCACTCAAGACTTGGCTTGATTGCAATTTTTAGTCAAATTGTCAAATGTATCTGTAGTTAATACTTAGTTTGGTATTTTTGCACGATATCTTACTATTCTTCACCATACATTAATTAATTTCAAGGCGTTTACTATTTCATATCAATTTACATCAAATTAGGAGCAAGAAAAAAAAAAGGATTTGTGTAACACTTTTTAATTGTTTGAACGGTTTTGATCATCACTTATGAAACCTTTTCTGATATTTTCTTGTTAACCATGACTTGGTTTTGATTTATTGAACATTTACATAATTAGGCATTGAAAGTAACAATTTTCGTTAAAGGTGAAATTCATCATTTAAAATTCACCTCCAATTAAAAGAGAATGATCTAATTTGATTTGACATTAAATTCATAAAAATAAAAAAGATTTTTCAATCTTATGGTCCTATATTAAAGTTATGTTAAATATATCAAAATGTTCTTCAATCTTTCAACCATAAATATGCCACGTGGAAAATTCAATTTAAAGTTTTGCCAAAAAATAAAAAAAAAAATCATTCTTTTTGAAAAGAAGGCGAGTAATTTTTTTTTTTAAAAAAAAATCATTTTGGGCTTGTATTTGAAATTAATTAGGGACTCTAGTCAAAATGTAAAAAACGTATACATCGATCACGTATACAATATGTTTATATATGTATTTAGTAAACATAATATACATGTATATAATTATTTTTATAATATTAACTTTAAAATATATGGAAAGAAGTAATAAAATAAGAACTTTTAGCCATGGAAAAACTCCTAAATTTTTCTTATTTGATAGACTTCTATTTCTTCCTTATTTGATAGACCCCTATTTCTTCCTTATTTGAATAAAGAAAATACCCTACACGGCTAAGGAAAATTTTAATTTACAATGAGTTCTAATCAGTGATAGAATCCATATATATATAAGACGTTTATAAATAAATAATTTACTAAAATTAGTAAGTTATTTATCTTTTTATAAGTTCATAATTAAATTTAATTTTTTTCTGTAATATTTGTTATCAAACAAGGTACATGTTTTGATCATGTGCAAAGTGCGTACAACTAGACTAGCAATATAAATAAGATGACAAGTGGTCAATATTTTTATTTATATGCACAACTATTTTTTATATATACAATATCATATTTCAACAAAATGATAGTGATCAACTGATCATCCTTCGGTCCATGTGAATTCATCACTAGGTGATCGAATAAAATAGGGGAAATTTCATTAATATCCTTTTTTTAAAAAAGTTAACAAGAAAAGTAGTTCATTTTCATTTTAAAAAAATAGTGAAAAAGGATCATGGTTTCAATATATCTCAAATCAATCCAAGACCATCAGACCATTTTTCTTTTTTTCTGTTTTTGGAGGGGGAAGGGGGAAGTAGCGTTATCTCTTTTTTTGATTTTTTTCTTTGCTATGTTCTAATCATGTATCAATCTATACTACTTTAAAAGTGGGAACCTTTTAAGTTAGAAGTTAATTTACTTTTTCTTTTTAAAAAAAAATCCTTTTCATTATCTCATTACACTTAAAAAATCTATTAACCTAAATAGTGATTCAAAAAGCCGCATTGCAAGCAGTAGTTTTTCTTCCATCAACTTGCAACCTTAGGAAAATGTTGTCTCTAAGACGAACAACACCTCCTCCATAATTCTACATCTAACATCGCTCTACAAGCGTTGCCACCTACTCTATACCACCTCCTTAAAAGTAATTCTCTCACTGTCAATTCTTCCTCAAACTCCATCATCATCAATTTTTTTAAGATTTGCATTACTTATTTAAACTCCCCCCATAACACATTATCTTCATATTTCATAGATTCATGGAGTTACGAATTAATTATAAATTTACATTTTCACCCAGGTTCGTATTTGTAACAAGTATGTTACACCTCTATTCTATTTCAAAGATTTTCACCGAAATCTATTATACTAAAAAAAATTTAGGCATTAACTATTCTACTCGAAAAGTTCTCACAAGAGTTAAGGAAAAATTGTACATGTAGTATGTAGTAAATTAGCATTGTTGTATTCAGTCTCTGCTAGCATTGAACCCTCTGCTAATGGGTAGCAGCTAATTAAGTAGTGTTGTATGTTAGAACAAGGTCCGAACTGAGATACACAACCTTTTGAAGGTGTAGATGAAGAAGATTAGAAAGATAATTGCAAATGTAATTTAAAATATAGTCTAAAGTTGATCAAATTAAGGTGAAAATTACTCTTGCCACGGATGCAATATCTTGAATGGGGGAAATTGTAAAGTGAAGATAAATGAATGATTTTCTAATAGTGATTCAAGTTTGTAGTTTCAGCAAATGAAGAAACAACAAACTTGACATGTGATGTTTTGTAAGCAAGAAGTATCATAACTCAAGCCTAGGGCCTATGTGTGACATGGTAAATGGGTACCCGAAGGCACCCCAAACAAGCCTCATAGCATACATAAACACATCCTATGTTAAGAAGCCTGATTTAACCATCATCAAGTAATACTAAGAGGTTAGGGTCTTAGGATGTACTCTATGAGAGTAAAGGGATAAGGAATCTCCATCATTCAATCACAACAAATAATTATAAGGAAAGGGGACATGGGACACATTTTATGAGAAATAAGGGCTTAGGAACATTACTAACGAGTTAATAGCATCATAAGAAACAACAAGTATGGGATAGGGACTAAGGAAAAGTCAACATAGATATAAGGTCATCACACAATACATACATAGCATATTATCCAACAATACGACTAGTCATAGATTGAGCGGGAGCCAAGACATGTCCCGAACTCACCCTCAAAAGTAAAGTATTAAGAGTATCAATGCCTTAATATAAGAAAACTAGATAGAAGATGGATATTGCCTTTGAACTAGAGGACTCACCATAAGCAAGATCTTCTATGGTCCAAGCTAGTCATGTAGAGGTTATCGAGGAATGCCGGTCCTTACATGATGAAATCCTATACGCATAGAGTATGTGTCAATAGTATGTAATTCCTAAGTATGCAATGGAATGAAGTATAAGTCATACGCTAGTGAACAATATGATTATTTAAGACATTACTAAACCCATAGAACATAAGATAACACATGTGGAAGGTAAAGAGCATACAGTTAATTTGATTACATGATAAGGTACTTATAGTTAGAATAGTGAGGAACTACGTCCCTATGTACAAGTAAAATAGATATACATTTAGGGAACATGGCGTTACTTTAAGAGAAGAACTACCTTATTATGAGTATAACATTAGTAATCATAAAGAAGAACACCATGCATACATGAAGAGAGAGTCATGTACCTTTATAAGAAATATCGTTAGTAGTACTAAGGGACCATAAACATGTAGGGAAATCACTTAAAATCATAAAACAATGAGTCACATGAATTTTAAAACATCCACTGTAGTAGTAAACATCTTTGGGCATAATAAGAATGAACCATTATAAATCAACATAAGAGGATGCCTTGAGAGAACATGGATATATGTGAGAGCAACCTTTAACTGACATAAACCATGTGAGCTAAACCATGGAGTCCCGATGTTTTCCTTACACTGAAGAAGGGGAAGTCACTTGACAAGGTGACCACCTAAGATGCCTAAGTAGATCCACTAAAGCTAGCTAGTGAGCAAACCTATACTAATGGGTGGTCTAGAAATCAACCTTTTCTAGCGGGTGACCCCTATTTCCTACCGTACCACGTAGTTATGAGATAATGAGATTCTATTAATGGTCTCTTGCCTTAGATATGGGGAGCTTCTTCATTTATCCAAAAGTCCACTCGGTGCTAAGTGTAATTCTCATAGAATAATCATACTCATGAATCATAGAAATACCTAGTATGGAGAAGTATTCTACTAACCTATCCCATAAGCATTTAGAACCTTAATCATCATCAAAAGTGTCGCGCCCTAAAGAGAGGGGAGGCACGACTGGCATCCGATATTGTTATTGGCCGGGTAAGCCACTAAACATGCTAGTTAATTAAACTAAGGACTAGAAGAAAATCAGGAAGCATAACGTCTGAGAGACTAAGCCTAGACATTTTAGGTCGTGACCTAGTCAACAACAAATCATGTACGTCAAGATAAGTAAACCAAAACAATTGAGCACTAGCTAGCCGACAAGGCTGTAGCAACAGAGGTACAGGCACACACTATATATACATGCCAATTTGATGACTGGAGACTGAAAGGCACAAAAGAACCGACCCACAATAACACATCCACAATAACCTCTAAGATAATCACTAACACTGCCATGACAGGGCCCCGACTATACCCAACTGTACAACAAAAAATAAGCATCCTGTGAAAGCTCCAGGAAGGGTGGAGCTTACCAACTCACAGCTGAATGAGGCTCCTAGTGGAGGGGTAAATCAAAACCCCTACCGGAACCTGCACACACAATATAAAATGCAGCATCCCCCAGGCAAAGGGACGTCAGTACGAATAAACATATATTGGTATATAAGGCAGGAAGTAAAATCATAGATAATCGTAATAAAAAGGGTTATAGAAATACCACCTGTAACCAAAACTCAAGTAGCCTTAATAGCCAATAAGCAACCTCCTAGTGATCAAATATGCATGGTATGCTCGATTATCGCATGTCGTGAATACATATATGTAAATGCAAATACATGACATACGCAACCAAATGCTAGCAATGGTGGTCCTTTCCGGTAGCTATCCGACATCATATTTGCCAACCTGTGGTCATCTGTACCATATACATATATATATATATATATATATATATATATATATATATATATATATATAATCATTTGGGCAAATAGGCCCCATACCTCCGATTATAGCTCAAAGTCCATGCATAACATGCAATGTATGATATGAATGTTAAATGCACATAGTTCGCCATAACATAAATTTAGCCAATCTTGGCTCATTGGTACACTTATTCTCATAGCATCATAATCATTGTCGTAGCATATACACCGAATTTGTGGAGTCTCACATGTCTTTTGAATAAGTTTGACAACTTAACTCAACATTTAAAATGAAACCTTAACTTTGAAAGTGCTTATAAAGGTGCTTTACATAATGCTTATGCTTGGTCCTATGTCAATTAGTACAAGAAAGTATTTAAACAAGATCAAGTGCTTTAGTAGTTTAAATAAGAGCATTTCACGGGAGAATATTGGAAACCAGCGCATTACTTGTTAAATGCTTCAATTATATTTTTGTATGGTAGAAGGACTGATTATGAATACTACATTCCCTTCGCATTCTACATTTATTTTAATGGTACTACACCAAGAAGAGAAACACCTCGAACATATGAATAGGTAGCCAGGAAAACCGACAAAATGATATATAGATATTAAATGTCCACTTTAAGCGAACGAATGGAATTTCAACCTAATACCATCATGAAAATAACTCAGCTGCAATCCCAATGCCTTTCACAGAAGGTCTTTCTAGCAACAGAATAGTAAAATATCACATTTGACGTTTTGGGAAACTTCTCATATTTCATGCTACTTAGCCTTAACATAACTTCCCAACGGACGTCCTAATGCCCAAAGTTTCTTCACGAGAGTTGTTCCTTACGTCCTAAGCTTCACAACAAATATATATACACAGCTTATAGATACCTATAAACAGTCCAAAATTTAGCATTAATGACGAGATTCGGTAAAAAGTATTTATGCAAGGAAATGTCCGTAAGACTTCATGAAAAAATGACCGTAAAAGAGCCCCAAAATTATTACCTGAACACACCAGCTGCAAGCTAAAAATAACCAGCAAGCACACCATTTTTTTACATCCCAAAAACATCCCCAAGCTCAGCTAATAAGAGGGGAAAATAATTGCAAAGCGTAAGGCACGTATTTCTAGGCACGGGATGAATTTTAATAGTAAAAATGTGAAAAACTTACTCAAATCCCTTTGGTATCTTGAGGTAACCTTTCCTTAAATTTATAAACTACTTGGGGACGAAATGGAACTGATTTGAGCTTTAAAATGCTCAAATTAGCTGACATTAAGGTGGGTCGACCCGACCCGACCCGTCCCGATTTCCTGCTCGGGCTGTCTCGGTAAAACCGTCATAACTTTTTATTCTGAGGTCGGTGTGATGCACGATTTTGTGAGTTGCAAACTAGACTCATAGATCTTCAATTTGATAGGTATGGACCTTCTAACTTCTTATATTTTGGGAGATATGGCCTGATACATTTGATAAATTTAAGAAAGATTTCTTCAAGAAACTTACATTAACTTTGGCCAACCTTTATCTTGCGACTTTCGTTGATTCCAAAACTTAATGCATGAACTTTGTGCTATTAAAATAAATTTAAAAATCCATTATTAGCAAATTATGCACTTTTAGTCCCATCTGAAATATGAAAGCTAATTTAAACTTCCAAAAAAGGCGAGGTGCCACCCAGGCCATTTCTTTAAACCCGAATGTGTATTTAGGGGATTCCTTTGACTTGAAACATTAAATCCTTGATATTACCTCTTATTGTCAGCCTTATTATCCCTAGGTACTAACAAAAATCACATATGTCTTATGTAACACCACATTATCTATATAATGGAAGACGAGAAACACAGAGTCTCACAAAAAAGGATAGTTCTTAAGTCTTCTCCATGCCTTTACTAGTGGCCTATCATCATCTCATAATGATATCTTGGTAAAAGACTCACATTTCAATTATTCATTTATTTTTGACTTCAATAAGTGTAGTCTCACAGAATATACAAATATGAGTATAATCATGACACAGATAAGCTTGTATACCATGACATCATAAAGAGGGCTTTACAATAATGCATAACTTTCATAGAATTTTCAACAAGTTTCATAACATTCTTGATATCCCCTCATCATTCATAATATTCATACTTGCATACATATAGTAAAATCTTTTCATCATATACATGAGATATGTATGAGCTTAGTTCCCAATATTTAGTGGGTCATGCATAAAGACTTAAAATTCTCAAATTCAAGAGTAACATACATGAATTGGGTAAAACATAATCACTTGAAACTATTTCAAAACAACTTCACCATATTCATTGAAACTCTAGTTAGAGCATCATGAAAATCATCCCATAAATCATAATTTAACCAACCCATAGTGAGATTCAAAAACCCAAAATAGTTTAAGTAGGTCATCCATCAATTCATGCAATTACATGGCAATACATACTCATTTGAACATAATATGCGTAATTGAAATCAATATATAACATTTAGGTAAAAAATTAACAAGACGCATTTCAGATTTCACTAACCCAATGTAGTAATGTAAAGGATTCATAAATTCTAATTCATCTCATACATTTCAAGTCAATAAATGACAATTTATAACATGGATCATGCATACAATCAGGAAAAGGAAGAACCCATAGTGAAATGAGCGTTGAAATTAAAGGGTTTAATTGGAGAGGGCTTTGGACTCCACGGGTGGAAGGACCTGATGTCGCCTAAGCTACACCTCTTTTTTGAGGCTAAAGCAGTAGTTATGAAGATATATAACCTAACATAGGTTAGAGTCAAATCCCACAAAGAATATGGTAGACTTAGAAGAATTTAATAAAATTTGGGTTGATTAACCAACTTATCTCCCCAAAAGGTGGGCAGGGGGGGGGGTTATGACAACTAAACCAAGCAATCCTAAACTAAGACAAGTGTTGAACCAATATGAAAAGTAACTAGGGTAGTGTGTTCCCATGATTCCTTAACTCAGTATTACCAGATAATCGAATCCTTTTCCAATGTGTAGCATGCAGAATGGTAAGTTAAGTTAACCAAAACCTTTGGCTCAGGCTAGAGGCGAATTTTTCTATGTGATTTGTTCCATCCCCACAGTGTGACATTACTAAACCTTACCTATTGTCCCAGTACAACCTTCCCTTGTCCTAGTTCAGTTTATTAGACGAGAAATATAAATCGAATTCTGTTAATTAGTCTCTTTTCCTATTATTACTACCTTGATCCAGTCAGTAACACTAGGCGGGTTCTAATGTTGGCCACTATTAGAAAGCATTCAATACAAAGAGAATTAATTAATACATGCATGCACATTTTTCAAGAATTACGAATTATTCGATTCTACCTTGTTAGTTTTTCATGATTTTCACAACCATAGTTGTGGATTTAGCTACTCATGATCAGTGTAATTGCAAGACTTATGAATTTGAATAGCATAATTGAGCACTTATACAAGAGAATTAAGCATAAGAAATTGAAACTCTTCAATAGAATCACAAGATTGAAATTAAAAAACGAAACAAAGTTTACAAGTGTTTGTCACGCTCTCCAACTTTCTCTCTACTGTTCTTTCTTCTTCCTTATGAAAATAACCTAAAAACCTATTTATTGTGTTAAAAATTATAAACCAAAATGGAATAAGATAACTGGGTCAGCAGATTGTACGAGGGTCTCTACGGGTCGTATAATATTTTACGGCCCGTAAATGGGCTTTCGTGGACTGTAGCTTTAACTCTAGGACTGTCTTCTACGACATCCCTCTACGACTCGTATAAAGTTCTACAATCTGTAAGGGGTTTCGTCTGATGGCATTTCAGTGAATCTCCACTTTCTTATCCTCAGGGCACAACAATAAGTCTATGGCTCGGAAAGTCTTCTCCGAATCGTCTGCATGTTCGTAGACTTAACTTCATAAATCCACCCTTCACTAAAATTGTACACGAAACTTGCTTTATGGCTCGTAGAACTCTCTATGACCCATAAAGGGTCTCGTGGAACCTCTGCTTCAGCAACTTTTGCACACTTTGCCCAAAAATTGTGCCAACCATGCAATCCTACAAAACAAATACAAAAACACATCAAAATCTAATAACATCACTTTGAGAACACAAAAAATTCTAAGTTTCAACGATCAAAAGTGCTGTATTTTTACAACACATCAACACCCTCAACTTAAAATTATTGCTTGTCCTCAAGTAATGGACTCAACATACATAAGCAACACAGTAACACACAAACCTCAATCTAATGACATACATGACATCAACTTCAAGCACAGATACCCACACCACTTTCAAAACATATCAGATAACTAGTAAACAAACCAATACAGGTCAATACATGTGACAGTGCAACCATGAAAAGTGAGGTAATTATCAAGAAGCCATAATCACTGAGTTAATTTAGAATAACAGGGCAAGTTCTGAATTAAAACACAATACATGAATTTAAAAAATTAAGCTCACATTCACATGACACTGATTACATTATCAACACATACTCTGAGGCCATGCATTTTATCTAAGTTTTATCCTTACTTATCAGAACAAGCACTGTCAACACAATTAAACATGCATGGTTGCTATCTAGACTAACTAACAAAAATTTGGTGGGTATCATTTTCATACAAAAAGCACAAAAACACATATATGCCACAAACATTATTACTATATGCTACCAATACTATCCACACATCCTAACACATGCCGGTTCAACAGAAACTAAATATCCATAGAAAAGAAAGCACAAGAAAAAAAGCCCCTATGATTCAAAATTTTGGATAGTCATAGACCAAGGCTACTCAGACTTCACTGAGGCCTATAACTACCCACACCCCATCAAAGAAGAGGTGCATTGTCCTCAATGCACACCAAAATGCAAAATAAAGTATTGGGGTAAAAAAGAACATACTTGGCGCCTAAGCACCAATCTGTACCTTGGGTTGCCTCCCAAACAACGCCTGATTTATTGTCGCGGCACGACATAGACACTT
Source organism: Solanum rostratum (assembly GCA_029948455.1). Taxonomy (NCBI): domain Eukaryota; kingdom Viridiplantae; phylum Streptophyta; class Magnoliopsida; order Solanales; family Solanaceae; genus Solanum; species Solanum rostratum. The sequence goes on along the minus strand of CM057047.1, from coordinate 16,535,638 downwards.
TGGGTACTCAGACTTCACCAAGTGCCCATGCTTCCACTATTTTTATTTCTTCCACATTGCCAAGGTACAACTTGACTCTTTAGCCATTTACTGTGAATGTCCCACCATTTCTTTTCTCCAACTCGATGGCCCCATGCTCGAAGACATGTGCTACCTTGAAGGGTCCCAACTATTTGGACTTGAGTTTCCTAGGGAACGACTTTAGCCTGGAGTTGCATAGTAGCATAAGTCCCATGGTGTGAATTGGAGATTCTCTATGCGACGATCTTGGTGCAAATTCATCTTTCATTGTATATGGCTGAGCTCTCATACGCCCTCAAATGGAATTCATCAAGCTCATTAAGTTGACTCAGCCTAGAGTTTGCTGCATCATTCCAATCCAGATTCAACCTTTTTAGTGCCTACAAAGCTCCACCAGTTAATGACAAGATTTCAAAAAGGCAAGTTGTTAGACAGACATGCATATAGGGGTTTTGGATGCTATCTAGTATGCCCATAATGCATTATCAAGCTTCTGCTACAAATCTGTTCAGATTTTGTTCACAATCTTGGATAAAATCTATTTAATTTCCTTATTAGACACCTCTACTTGCCCGCTTGTGTAAGGATGGTATGGGGTTTCCACCCGATGCTTTACTCAATATTTTTTCAAGTAAGGCCTTGAATAATCTGTTGCAGAAGTGAGAGCCTCGTCGCTGATGATCACTCGAAGGGTGCCAAACCTTGAGAAGATGTTCCTTTTCAGGAACACTGTGACCTTTTTGTCTTCATTGTTGGGAAGATCAACTACCTCCACCCATTTTGATACATAGTCCACAACAACCAAAATATATTTGTTTCCATGCGAACTGACGAAGAGATCCATGAAGTCTATTCCCCGATACATAAAATAATTCAATCACCATAGTGGGTTTATAGGGAGCTTATGCTTGCGGGAAACACCAACTTCTCCCTGACATCTATCACATGCTTTGGTATAGTCGTGAGCATCTTGGTGGATGGTTGGCCAATAGTAACAACATTGCAAGATCTAATGTGCTATCTAGACTCTACTATATTGCCCACCTACCAGAGACGAGTGACATGCCTCGAGGATACTCATCATCTTGACCTCAGGAACACAACAACAAATAATTCCATTTGCGGATACATGAAACAAGTATGTATTATCCCAAAAGAATTTTCTCACATCAGACATGAACTTGCGGCACTGCTGGGTATTCAGGTCTGGCGGTACAATATTACTAGCCAAATAGTTTGCATAGTCTGCAAACCATGGTATCAAATCATGAGATGCTACCAACTCTCTCTCATCCGAGAAAGATTGTGGATCTCCAATCCGTCGTCAAACCTTTCCATGGCTCCATCTTGCAATCTGGGAAAGTAGTCTGCAACCTAATTTTTTGTCCTTTTTCTGTCGATAACATCAAAGCCAAATTCTTGAAAAAGGAGTACCAATCAAATCAACCTTGGTTTTGCATCCTTCTTCTCCATCAAGTGTCTCAGTGTGGAGTGATCTGTGTGCACCATGACTTTAGTGCCTAACAAGTATGATCTGAATTTTTTGAACACAAAGACCATCACAAGTAGCTCCTGTTCAGTAACAATTTAGTTCTTCTATAGTGCATTTAGGGCTTTGCTAGTATAGTATATGGGATGTAATATTTTCTCTTAGTATTGTCCCAATACTACACCAAGCGCGACCTCGCTTGCATCACACATGATTTCAAAGGGCTTTGATCAGTTTAGAGCTACAATAATAGGAGCTGAATTAGTTTCTGCTTCAATTCTTCAAAGGCTTTAGGCAACATCATCAAACACGAACTTGGCATCCTTCTCAAGTAGCTTGCACAATAATGTATAGTTTTAGAGAAGTCCTTCATGAAGCTTCTATAGAACCCTGCATGCCCTAGGAAGCTCCTCACACCTTTCACCGAGAAAGATTGGGGAAGTTTCTCAATCACCTCCACTTTGGCTCTGTCAACCTCGATTCCCTTGATGGAGATTCTGTGCCATAACACAATGCCCTCCTTAACCATGAAGTGACACTTTTCCTAATTCAGCACCATGGCATTCCTTACACCTTCTAAGCACAACATGCAAGTGTTTCAAGCAATCCTCGAATGAGTCACCAACCATACTAAAATCATCCATGAAGACCTCGATAGCATCTTCTACCATGTCTAAGAAGATGGACATCATGCATTATTGGAATGTTGCTGGTGTGTTGCACTACCCGAATGATATCCTCTTGAATGCAAAGGTGTCATAGGGGCATGTGAACGTTGTCTTTTCCTGGTACTCCAGATCAATGGTGATTTGGTTGTAGCCTGAATAACCATCCAAAAATTAGTACCAACCCTTTCTAGCCAATCTGTCTACCATTTGGTCCATGAATGGCATCAAGAAGTGGTCCTTTTCTGTTGATTCGTTGAGCTTCCTACAATCCATGCACACTCTCCACCTAGTGACTGGCCACATGGAAATCAACTCGTTGCTGGCATTTGAGACCATAGTGATACCTCCCTTCTTTGGAACACACTAAACTAGGCTCACCCATTCACTGTCGGTGATTAGATAGAACACCCCTGTGTCCAACCACTTGATGAATTCCTTGCGCACAATCTCTTGCATAGGTGGGTTGAGACACCTTTGGTGCTCAATACTCGACTTGTACTCCTTGACCATTTGAATTTTGTGAGTAGATATCCTTTGAGGAATAGCAATGATATCTATAATCATCCACCTAATGTCCTTCTTGAACTGCTTAAGTACCGCTACAGGAACATTCATCTGTTCATCGTTCAAGTCCGCAATGACTATGACTGGTAAGGTGTTATTGATGCCAAAATATGCTTATCTCAGATGGGATTGGAGAGACTTCAACTCTAACACCGGTGGTTCCTCTATGGATGGTTTGGTAGGTGGTGACTCTCGATTCTATAAATCCAACTCCAACTTGGTTTTATGCCTGGGCGTAAGATATTGAAAGGCCTCAGATCCTTGACGTCACTTTGAGGTCCACAAAACCTGCCCATAAATTTTACCAGGCATCACCTCACGGGGTCTACACGGCCCGTGTGAAGTCACACAGTCCGTGTGGCCTCCCGTAGAGTGACGCCTGGGAGAGTGGAGGGTAGACGGGCCCCCACACGGTTCGTGTAAGGCTACAGGGTCCGTGTGGCCTCCCGTATGGTGAACTGCGTAGGGCCACCTTCACACGGACCAAGTCATAGCCCGTGTGACTTTAGACGGTCCGTGTGGTCCTCCGTCTGGTCTTGGTGTGGAGAGTCACCCATATACGGACGGGGTCACGGTCCGTGTGATCCCAGATGGTCCGTTTATCGGTCCGTGTGGTGATACTTACTCTGGAAAATCTTGCCTCTGCAAAATTTCAAGTCTAGGGCCACGGTACAGTAAACGGTCCGTGTGACCCGAGATGGTTCGTTTACCAGACCGTATGCCCTAGACGGACCAATTTCAAGTCCGTTTCATTAATGGCATTTTTGAAATATTGGTTTTTCTAAACAAAAATTTGGTCATTTCCCACCCCTCCTAAGCTCCCTATATACGCCTAACTTCACCAAATTTTAGCATTTCTCTCATTTCTACTTCTCTCTCTCTAAAATTCACTCCTTCAAGACTTCCACCTTCTCTCTAGGATCATTCAAGCCAAGGCTCCCAATTTGAAGTCCATTCCTCTTAGAGTTGTCTCCAAACCAGGTATGTGGGTTTTGATTCTTGGTTCCTTTCAACCAAGAAGACCCAAGTTCTTCTCAAACTATTTTATACACTTGTCTACTTAAAATGTGAAATTTTACTACTTCATCTTGATATTTTGAACCATGCATGTGCTAGATAATATTCTGAAGTTTGAGTTATGTTAAGCTTGAATATAGTGAGTTACTTGGACTATGAAACTATGAAGCAGGCATGTCCCTTTAAAGATGTTGTTTTACATGGGTGATTTATACTACATTTTCATATGAATTTTAATATGGATTTTTCCTAGTCTTTACATTATATTGCTAATTTTGGGGTATACTCTACATTACCCATGCCATCCCTACATCATGCATTGCATCACATTCATGACATTGGTGCATGAAAATCTTGGAAATGTGGGATTAAGCCCAATTTTGTCCTAAAAAGGAATTATGATATGATTTTTGGTAAGACATGGGATTTGACAAGAAGGTGATCATCGGTATGTCTATGATTTGGCTCTTGGAGCATCTTGGGTGCTTGCACCATCTTGTATATGTAGATGAGCTATTCCTTGCATGAACCATGTGATCTTGATCTTGTGATTTGGCATTTGAGACTAATTGTGCATTAAACGTCTTGAAATGGATATTCGACTCTCTTAAAAGCACATTTATATATATGTATTCTTGTGGGATGTGTTGACTTAGCACCGATGGATTGGGGGCGTTAGGGATATCCCCAAGGTCCCTCCCCCTTTCCTTGAACTATGTGCCTACATAGGGACGGATGTAATTCGTCTATCTGTATAGGATTATGACATGTCTTACTTTGATTCTGTAAATCCTTCCGAAAAGCGGGGCGTAAGGAAGGTGACCATCCACCAAAAAGCGGAGTCGTAAGGTGTAGTGTAGATTACCCTTAGCAAGTAATCTTCTCCCTACCAGTGGGAGGTCCCAATCAGTTCAATTCGTGTAATAGCTCGCATGTATTTGGGTTGTTGGTTATAGTCCATCCCCGTTATCTAAGAGCATTACCGCATTGCACGCATCGCGCATCCCATGGCATCTTGTATATTAAATTTTATTGCTTATATGTTCTTGTATATTATGTGCCCTTGCCATTTAACATGATTATGCAGGTTTGGTAAGTCACGTGCATTGCATACCCGCATACTTAGTACATTCAAACGTACTAATGCATACTCTATGCCTGCATGATTTTACCATGTAGGGACCGAGCAGTTTGAGTACCAGCCGCCGGACGAATAGTCCTACATTGAAGTTATTTTGCGGTGAGCCCCGTCTTTCGAGGGCGAGCTTTATTTCTTGTGACCGTTGTGTATAGTATTTTGATTGAGCGTGAGCCCGAAACTTGTCCTGACCCCCGTTCCTTGACTAGAGGCATACGTTGGGCACTGTATAAACTTTCTCGTTTTGTTTATCCAAAAATGAATGGTGTTCACTTTTGACTTTAGATTCTGCTATTTAATCATCCATCTTATATGCCTTGAACCTACTATGCAAATTCTGAAATTTTGAGGCTTGTTTGGGGACCCTCGGGTCCCCATTCGCCGTGTCACATTTAGGCCCCGACCCCCGGTCGTGACAGATACCCCTAACACCTTCACTATCTCCTTATCTTTGGGATGTATCACGCTTAAAATTCATCAATACAACTTCTAGAGGGTCGACGCCCAATATCTCGTCAAGTGCTACCTCTGGCTCTACATCATCAACACTCTCTATAACAGAGACTACCATCACATCATCCTCTTTCATTGCATGTCCTCTTTCATTGCATGCTAGCAGACATTGAACATGACCTCATCTGTTTCCAATCTGAACTTAAGTTGGGCCCTCTCCATGTCCACCAGGGTGTGTCCAACGGCTAAGAAAGGCCTCCCCAAGATGATAGGAACTTCGAAGTCATCGGTAAGAAGTATGAATTTATCCACTTTGACAAGCACATCATAAAGTATCCCCACAGGCTTCTTCACTGTGTGATCGGCCATCAACAACTGCATGCTCCTGGGAGTAGGGGATCCTAGTCCTAGCTTCTTGAAGACCCCAAATGGCATTAGATTTATGCTGGCTCTAGGATTCTATAATGCCCTTGCAAACTCCACATCTCCAATAGGGTATGGTAAAAGCATAGAGATCTTTTCGCTTTTGCACCAAGGACCTTGTGGTAGTTGCACTGCAATGTTAAAGCTCTCGGGAGAGCTCCTGACTCACAATGTGCTTCTTTGTAACCAAGTTTTTCATAAACTTCGCATACCCTACTATCTTCTCCAATGCCTCAATGAGAGAGACGTTAGTGGAGGGTTGTTTCAACATGGAGAGAAAGTGCTTGAACTTGCCCTCCTCCTCTTTTTTTATTCTTTGAGGGAAGGGAGGAGGAGGCCTAGGAATGGGTTTCAGCTTCTATGACGTCTCCGCAGCATCCCTCACCCCATCCTTGACACAATCATCTTTAGTATCCGCATCCTTGACCTCAATTGCTTCCTCTCAAATTCCATCCTCTACTGGATGGGAGGATTAATCATACTCTTGCCACCACAAGTAGTAACCACCATGCACTAACCTTTATTCTTTAGGTTCTAAACTGTGTTGCTAAGCAGTATACCTCTCTGACACTGGTTGAGTTGAGTTGACACTTGAAGAAACTATTTCTCTAACTATTTAATAGCAATAGAGTGAGACTTAATTTTCTTATTTATGCTGGAGATGTTAGACTTCATCCCCCTCAAGGCCTCATCCTGTGTCTCAACTTTCTTCAACAGGCGGTCAAACATCTCCTCACCTTTGGAATTGCTAGCTCCAGTGTCGCGATTGTGTGGTGGCACATAAGGACCATTTCTGTGGCCATCTTTGCGGCCCCAATCTGCATCTCTATCTTAGCCCCGATTCTTGTCATAGTAACCTCTATAGTTGTCTCTGAAAGCACCATCTCTGTTATAGTTCTAATCTTAGTTTCGTTGACCTTGGCGCCAATAGTCCTGATTGGACCCTTAGGTATTGGTTTGAAAAACCCCCATCTAATCAGCAATGAAATAAGTGTCCTCCTTATAGTAGGAATCATCGTACGTGGGTGCTCACGGAGGCTGATGAACAATTGCATTAACTCGTTCTTGATTTTGCTTCATCATTACCTCCACACCGATATTAGCTCTTGCTTAATGTCCTCATTTATTTTCTCTTTCTCCAAACCAATACTGACAACGCATGAACTATTGGTAGATGACATGTCTCTTTACCCCCAAGTAAGATTTGTCTTGACCAACCTTTCCATCCTTTCAATGATCCTCGCAAATGGTTGATCTAAAAACATGCCCCTCATGATTGTATCAACACATGCTTGACTATTGTCATCCAAAGCATGGTAGAAGATCTCAACCAAGGCATCATCAACAATTTTTGTAATCAGGGACACTCCTCAAGCACTTTGTGAACCACTTCTATGTACAACTGATCGAGTCACCAGGAAGTTTCTCAAAGTTGTTGATTTGATCCTTCAACTTGAGCTTCTTCGATCTCGGGAAGTACCTTTCCAAAAAGGCCTTCTGCAACTCAGCCCAACTGGTAATCGAACTTTGTAAGAGCTCCGATAGCCATAATGCTACATTGTCTGTCAGAGATAATGAGAAAACACGAAGTCCCACAGTATCCATAGATAGATTCTGTGTTCCCATCACACTCTTGAAGAAAAATGCAATGTTATGTAGATCACTATTCATATCCTCTGATGGTAGGACCGTGAATAATCCACAATTTTGCAGCATCTAAAGCAACTCACTCGAGATCACAAACTTTGTGTCAGCTGGTAGTGTTAGTAACACAATAGCTCCAGTAACCTCCATAGCTATATGGTTTAGTCAATATTGGTTCCACTAATAAGCTTCGACATTGAAGTCCTGTGGCTGAGGGGCGATGTTCTCAAGAGGAGGTGGGTTGTCATTAGTTGTATTCTCATTCTCATTTTGGTTCAGGGCAACATTTTCCGCATTCTTTGCATTATCTTGGGCCATCCTTCTTAGTCTTCTCTGGATCTCTGGGTTAAACAGAGTCAAGGGAATGCCTCGACGTTGAGTATTGGGTATACACTACACCTATACCCTGAAATAGAACAAAAACAAAAAAAGACGTAAAATGAGGGAAATAAGGATTATTTCTCAAACCACTTGAATTAGATAAGTCTAGCCGTATTCCTTGACAACGGCTCCAAAATATTGATTTCACCCAAGCTACACTTCCTTTTGAGGCTAAAGTGGTCGTTGTCAAGATATATAACCTAACCAAGGCTAGGGTCGAATCCCACAAGGAATATGGTAGACTTAGAAGAATTCAATGTAATTCGGGTTGATTAACCAATTTGTTTTTCCAAAAGGGGGGGAGGGTTATGACAATTATAAAAAGCAATCCTAAACTAAGACAAGTGTTAAACCAATATGAAGAGTAATTACGGTAGTGTGTTCCCATGATTCCCTAACTCAGTATTACTAGATAATCAAACTCTTTTCAAGTATGTAGCATGTAGAACAGTAAATTAAGTTTACGAAACCCTTTGGCCAAGTCCAAAGGAAAATTTCACTATGTGATTTGGTCCATCCCCACAGTGTGACATTACTAACCCTTACCTATTGTCCCAATACAACCTCCCTTGGCATAGTTCGGTTGATTAGATAATAAACATCAATCTAATCCTATTAGTTAATCTCTTTTATGATTAATTACTACCTTGATCCAGTCAGTAACATTAGGCGGGTTCTAATATTGGCCACCATTAGAAAATACTCAATACATAGAGAATTAATTAATATATGCATGCACACTTTTCAAGAATTATGAATTATCCGACTTTACCTTGTTAGTTTTTCATGGTTTTCACAACTGTAGTTGTGGATTTAGCTACTCATGATCAGTGTAATTACAACACTTATGTATTCGAATAATATAATTGAACACTTACACAAGAGAATTAAGCATAAGAAATCCAAATTCTTCAATGAGAATCACAAGATTAAAATCGAAAGAATAAATAAAGTTTTACAAGTGTTTCTCATGCTCTCCAATGTTCTCACTACTGTTTTCTCTTCTTCCTAATTAAAAATAACCTAGAAAACCTATTCTTAGTGTTTAAAATACAAAACTAAAATGGAATAGGATAACTGGGTCGGTAGACTCTACGAGGGTCTCTACGGGCTGTATAACATTTTATGGCTCATAAACGGGCTTTCGTGGACTGCTGCTTCAATCCTAGGGCTTTCTTTTACAACACTCCTCTACGGTTCGTATAAAGTTCTACGGTCCGTAGGGGGTTTTGTCTGATGGCTTTTCAGCAAATCCCCACTTTCTGATCCTCAAGGCACGACACCAAGTCTACGACTCGTAAAGTCTTCTATGGCTCATTTGCATGTTCGTTGACTTAACTTCAGAAATCCATCCTTCACTTGAATTGTACACAAAACAACTTTACGGCTTGTAGAACTCTCTATAGCCCATGAAGAGTCTCATGGAACCTCTGCTTCAGCAACTTCTGCACACTTTGCCCAAACATTGTGCCAACCCTACCATCCTGCAAAAAGAAACACAAAAACACATTAAATCTTCTAACATCGCTTTGAGAACACACAAAATTCCAAGTTGTAAGCATCAGAAGTGCTATATTTTGACAGTACATCAGGACCCATGAATATAGAAACCCACATACCTTAATGATCTTGAAATGATAAGAGAAATCTTGAAGATGCTTTAGAATCTCCTTGAAGCTTGGCCTTCAATGGCTATGTCTTGAAGAATTTCGAAGAGAAGATTTGGAGAGTTTATAGAGAATTTCAGGTATTTTTTTGAGTGAAATAGGCCTAAAAATGGTGGAATTTTTGAATTTTCCCATATATAAGGATTCAGGGATTTTTCGCAATTGCCCTCACTTAAATATGGAAATATTTGGTAAATTGTATATTGTGGTAATACGAGAGAGCTATGCGGACTTTTTCCAGCGTAGTTTAATTTCATGTGACATTCAATTTTTCCCTGTTCTGGCCCTAAGATGAGTCTTAGTTATTTTTACACTGAAATGGATCCTCTCTGCAATGAGCTTGCGAACCTCTATGAAAAGTGAAAAAAGTTGCAAAAAATTATTTTTCGATATGGTTGACTTAGAAATCAAACAAGACTATTTTCCCACACAATTTTGCCTCCTGATCAAGAATACAACCTCGGATTTACCAAAAAATGCAAGGATGATGCATTATGCAAGGCATCTAGTATAAGAGTATTCTAAGGTTCTTTGGGAGGTGTTACAATATCCCCCCATTGGGAGCATTCGTCCTTGAATGTGTTTAAAGCTAGCACGAATAGAATGGGATAACATGTACCAACCCATCACGAATGCAATAATGTAAGACAAATACTATTTTCATGAAAATTTCCAAGTCTTTAGTAATGTACATTATTTTAAATGCATAAGTAACATATTTACATAATTGCACATGAAACTTCAATCAAAACCTACTCCATGAACATATATGCACTCTAAGCAACAAGTCAAGACTACAATAAATGATGCATGAGAAGGAACATGAATACTACCACATTTACCAACATCTCAACACAACCACTTGTACCTAAACATCAAACATATTACCACAACTATGAAACCATTTGGCTCTATTTCCATATTCAAAGAAACATATACATACTGAGTAAAGTATTTTCAGCTCTTTCCCTTTCCTTCTTAGTGGCCACTGAGTGATCCCTCCTCTTTTGCCCCAACTCACCATACTCAAAACAACCTTCTTGTCCCACTATGTACTTTCTTAAATTCATCTTACCACACTTTCATAAGTAGGATAGGGGTTTATTTCCCTCTTTTTCTTGACCTCCGGAGCCTTTGTAAATGACAATCCACCTTCATCAATATGAGCCCTTTCAGACTCTCTTACCTTCTTTTTTATCTTCTCATCTTCCGTTTGCGCTATATAAGTCATAAGTCTTGAAATATTCATTTCCCTTATGAGCATAACAGTCTGGCACTCTTGGAAAAGCAAGTCGAATAATCTTGACATAAATTTACTCATTCCAGCACGGGAGACAGGAACAAAAGATGGTGCATATTTGCAGAGTTGGGTGAACTTGAGGGATACTTCCTCATACTCATATTCCTTTGCTTAAGGTTGATAAATTCTTGCATCTTGGCCTCCTTTAAGTCCAAGGGGAAGAAGCGATAGGGGAATGCGCCTTTGAACTCTACTCAAGAGATAGGACCCCAATCCTCATTCTCTCACTTTTCCATTGAGTGTGCCATATTTGAGAAACTCCCTTTAGTTGAAAGGCCGCCAACTTTGCTTTTTCATCCAAAGTCACTCCCATAATGGCTAACACCTTGTACACCTCATCCACAAATTCTTGAGCATCTTTCTCGACCTTTGCACCATGGAAGTCAAGAGGGTTCAGCATAGCAAAGTTCCTCACTCTAGAAGTAGGGGTGGGAGCATTCGGAACATTACCACCTCGGTTGACTTGATCGGTTGTAACTTGTGCCAACATAGTGAAAGCGACTGTGAGCTCTACATGAGTCACTCCCTTTTCTTGAGGTTGTTGAGGCATTCTTCTTGGAGGCATTGTCTAGAAAAGTGAAAAAACCATCCTTTAGATAAAGGATGTCTTAGGACAACTCTACGACATGATATAGATCATGAAAGAAATGAGACAATTCCTAAATGCCTTATAGCCTCCTACTCATAGATGTGGCATGCTTCACACCCATGAATAAGACTCTATTTGACATGGTATGTTGGATTTCTGAGGACCATTCATAAACCTAGTTTTTTGGTATCAAGCTTGTCACAATTCAAGCCTAGAGCCTAGGTGCGACATGGCGATTCTAGAACCCGAAGGTGCCTTAAACAACCATTATAGCATACATAAGCACTTCATTGGTTAAAAAGTGTGATTCAACCATCATCAAGTAATACTAAGGGGTTAGGGGATTAAGACACATTCTATAGGATAAATGGGATAAGGAATCTCCACCATTCAATCACAACAAATAATTCTAAGGAAATGGGACATGAGACACACTTTATGGAAAATAAGGTCTTAGGAACATTACCACTGAGCTGATAACATCATAAGAAATAACAAGTATGGGATAGAGACTAAAGGAAAGTCAACATAGATACAAGGTCATCACATAATATATATATAGCATATTATCCAACAATACCTCTAGTAATAGACGTAGCATGGGCCAAGACATGTCCTAGGCTCACCCTTATAAGTAAAAGAATAAAAACATCAAAATCTTAGCATAAACAAACTAGATAGAAGATAGATACTTCCCTTAGACTAGAGGACTTACCAAAATAAAGATCTTTTATGGTCCAAGCTAGCCACGTGGAGGGTATCGAGAAGTGCTGGTCCCTACATGGTGAAATCATGTAGGCATAGAGTATGCGTTAGTACTATGGAATGTACTAAGTATGCAGGTATGCGATTTTCACGACCCAAGCCTAAGGCATAGATACAACATGGAAAATAGGAACCCAAGAGTCTCCGAACAAGCCTCATAACATACATAAGCACATCCTTGGTTGCAGAAACATAGATCAAGCATCAAACAATTCAAACTAAGGGAAATTGGGGATTCAAACTCAAGCCATCTGATAAAAGGGCAAAGGAATTTCTATCATCCAATCATCAACAAATGACTAAAGGGAGGGTTTATAGGACTCAAGATATGGGAAGTAGGGACTTAAGAAGATCATCACTTTCCATCAACATCCAACAAATGCATATAAGGGATAGGGACTAAAGAAAGAGCCAAGCTTGTCATATTATCCAACAACACCTCTAATTATGAATAGAATGAGGGCCAGGATATCTCCCGAGCTCACCGTCAAAAGCATATGACAAAAGTAAATAAGTATTAGCATAAACAAGATAGAAAGTGGTTGTTGTCCGTGAATGAGAGGACTTGGCAATAGTGAATCTCCAAGAAAATGCACTAGCCACGAGGAGGTGGATAAAAAGGAGCTCGAACTTCTACATGGTTAGGCAAAAATATGCATTCGTACTTTGAATGTACTATGTATGAGGGGTGAAATGCAATAAAAGATCGTAATCTATGATTTTCAAGATGAATAATCGTATACAAAGATAATAAGCTCAATATGACATGTATGATCAATGCCTTAATCAAAATATTTATGAAAGATAATCAAAATCTTATAACATAATATACACATGTGGAAAGAGACTGTAACCGACATATAAGACTATGCGAGTTACTACATGGAATCCCTATGGTTCCTCCATACTAAAAAAGAAGTGGTTTACTTTGCCAAGGTAAACCATAACCACACCTTACGACATTTCCTTATAGAGGGGTGTCACAATATGTCCTTACCTTATGGCATTGCCTTTTTGGAAAGTATTACAACATGTACTTACCCTACTACATCGCCTCTTTGGTAGGTGTTATATGATGCCCTTACCTTAAGGCATTGCCTTTTCAATCGGTATTACAAGATATCATATAGTGGCACATAGTCAAGGGACAATGGTGACAACCAAGGTTTCTCTTGGTGCTAAGTTAACATCCCATAAAATACTTAAATCATAGTCATAATCATATAATGCACAACTTCATAATTCAAAGTATTATAATAGGAGTAGCTCATCAAATCAATAATATCACAGCATCATAGAAGGCTTTATATCTTTCATCACTTTCATAACATTCTCATGGACTCATAGCATGCTTATTATCCCTTAAACATTCACAACATTCATAAATTGCATATCTTGCCATAAGCCATGATCAACATAACAATCTTTATCATATAACTTTAGTCAAAACATGCATATAAGCTTAAAATCATAAATTTAAGAGTATTGTATGGATGAAGTAAAATATGATCATTTAGAAATATTCAATTAACCCACCATCTACATAGTAAAACCCTTAACTTGGGTATCATGAAATCCATTCAAAAATTCATAATCTTTCATAGCTTTTCAAGATATTATATCATACATGACTTTTATGTCATGAAACAAAATAATATCAGTCTTTGATAGGAGCTCATGTATTAATAGACCAATAACCATAATTTCCAACATAAATCATGAGTTGAAGTAGTAATAAAAGATACTCACAAAGAATCAATCTTTGAAATCAAGAAATTTCATTGAAAAAGGAGGTTTGGACTTCATCGGTGGAAGAACCCATGGATAAAAGACCCACATACCTTGAAGCCTTGAAATTGATGAATAAGACTTGAGGAGACTTAGGGGAATCACCTTGAGACTTGAACTTCAATGGAGGCTCTTGAAAATTTAGGAATTGAATTAGGGATAATGGGGGAGGTTTTGGGAGAGTTTCAGAGAGATTTAGGGCTAAAAATGATGAAATTTTGGGGATTCATGCATCTAAGGGTGTTGTGATATGTCCCAATGTCCTCACTTAAATTTGGAAATTTTAAAAAATATTTACACATAGATGAAAAAAGTTGGCGATGCAGAATTGCTTTCGCTAAGATTTTTGTGTGAAGTTCAATATACTCTCATTTTGACCTAAGAATGAGTTTCAGCCATATTTCTATTATCTATAACCTACTGCTTGATGCAAAAAGGTCGCATATGTTTTTGGTTAAGGAAAAATCAACTAAAATATAACAATCCGACCTAGGGCTTAGTTGTCACATGGCGAATAAGGAACTCAAAGGTACCTCAAACAATCCTCTTAGTATCCTTTAAACATATCATAGGAGTTGACATAAAGATCAAATAGAAAACTAGGGGAAATAAGGCTAAGGGCCACAACTTGAAGACATAACAAGAGATAAGAACTAGATACAACCATAGGATGTGTCCAATAATACCTCTAACATAAACTTGGCAGGGAATAAGGCACGTTTAAGCTCACATTTAAGTGCAGAAGTAGCAAAAGAAATATACAGCTAAAACCAAAATGTCTTAATATATCAAATCTAAAAAGAAAACTAGGATGTCATCCTTGAACTAGAAGACTCGACAACTCCTGTCTTCAATGAGCCAAAGATAGCCACATGAAGGATATCGAGAAGCACTGGTCCCTACATGGTTAAATCATGTATGCATAAAGTATGCGTCAGTACCTTGAATATACTTGTATATAAATATGCAACACTTGACATGGAAACGATGTTGAAATAATTCAGGCTAAGTATTATGTTAAAATTATACATTTATAAGGGCATTAGTAAGTTATAATCAAGCTAATATCTTTTAAGAATCAAAAGGCAACTTTACAAATAACTTAGTAAGGAGCATGGATACACGTAGTCGTGAATAAGGAAATCATATAAACTTGGGACATATTGCATTTTGATTTAAATCATATATCATAGAAGAAACATCTTCGAAGTGTGAGAACAAACATACATGTGATGGTTTGACACATTACTTTAGCCCTAGAACATGAGATAATGCATATAAGAAATAAAGAATGTACCCCTACTTAAATGCATGGTAAGACACATAAAGTTAAATTAGTGAGAAAACATATGTTATTATGTACAATTTAAATAGTAATTTCCTTGTTTGAACAACACATCACTTTAGATGAAAGACCATTTTATTTGAAAAAAATATTAGTCATCATAATGGAGACCACCTTACATACTTGAAAGAATAATCATATACCTTTAGGAGTGGTACTATTTGGAAGTAACAAGGGAACATAACTTATGTGAGAAAACCATTTGAAATTGTGAAACAATGAGTTATAGGAACTTACAAAAAAACCTTTGGCCATAATATGAAGGAACCTTCATCAATCGTCAGTGAAGGGCACCAAGGGACATGAGGAAAACATGAAGACATGTGAGAGCAACCTATAATCGACATAAATCATGTGAGCTAAACCAGAGAGTCTTGTTGTTTCTCTTACATCAGAGGAAAGAAGGAGATCACTTGCCAAGGTGACCTCCTAAGATGCCTAAATGGATCCTCTAAAGCTAACTACGAGCCTCTACCAACGGGTGGTCTAGAGATTAACCTCTACTGTTGGATGACCCCTATTTCCTACAGCGGCACATAGTTATGGGACAATGAGATTTTACTAACGGTCTTATGCCTCTTTTAATGGGGAGCTTTCACGTTCATCCAAAGGTCCACTTAGTACTAAGTAAAACTCTCATGGAAGAATCATAAGCATGAACCATAGAGACATTTAATATGGAGAAGTATTATACTAACACATCCCATAAGCATTCAGAACATTAATCATCATTATAAGGATAACTCCTAAGTCTTGTATATGCATTTACGAACAAGCTATCATCATCTAATAGTCGTAGTTGGGTGAGAGAACTCTTACTTCAATCATTCATTTAATCTTGACATCAATACCATTCTAGGAACATGTCATGTCATGGGATCTCTCATGATACAATGTAATAATGCATGTAAATTAGTTTTAGGATCTCGAAACTTGAAGGAAATATGCATACTCATATATATATATATATATATATATATACCCATGACAAATAACCTATACTTGAGGTAACCCATAAACCAATTCATAACACGTTACTTGAAATCAATAAGATATATGAGTTAATACATTAATTCACGAAATTCTTGTGATTTAGACTTGATTCATATTCAATAATAATAAAGGAAGTGTGAATTTAAGTGAGATCAACAACCCTCCATCAACTTTATAATTTAGAATTCCATAAGCATGGAAAAGTCATAATTTGTCATGGAATCATGAAAATTACTAGCAATTCATGTATAAGAGTAGTAACATTTATCAATTTGAAAGACAATTTAAGGAAGCCATATCATACTCTTCATAACCATCAAATTGGCTTGTAAAGAAACCTTAAATAAATTCATGAATTTCAAGTAAAACAACTTAGATTATAGCTTTTCATGCATATAGGTAGTAGAATTCACCAATTAAGAATCAAATTTAGGAAACCCATCAAATTTCTCAAAAACCTTAACTTTCATAATATAGGAATTCAATCGATAACATCCTACCCATGAAATTAACTATTATTTCATATTAATATAGGCTAGCTAACATCAATAAATTCATAATAGAGGCATTTGGAATCATAATATGCAAACCCATGAAGACTTGCATACTTGGAACTAAGGAATGGGATAGAAAATACGTTGGGTCTCCATTGGTGAAAACAACCCATGGATGAAACCCACATACCATGGCAGAAGAATTATGGAAGAACCTTGATTTGTGAAGAAGAAATTAAAATCTTAAGTTGGTCCTCTCTTGAACAAGAGGAAGAGAGAACTTGAGAGAGAGTTAAAATATTTTGAGATGAATGATTTGGGAATGAAGGGTAAAGGGGTAGTACAGGTGTATTTTAGGAATCAAATAGTGTTAAAACTATGTAGTTTAGGAATTAAATGGATAGAAATTTAACAAAAAAAGCCCTTCAATAAATTGGCCGAATCAAACTATGGATGCTCGTTTACGGGCAACAAAGGAAGTATGACCCATACTGTTCTTCGTAGACCAAGATTTAGAAATCATTATTTCAGGATCCAAAAATATGAACCATCCTATGATTCGTAGAATGGATCACGAGTCGTTAAAATTCATTGTAGTTTTCTTCCATACTTAATGAAAATCCAATCTCCAGGACCTCAATTATGATCACACCCTATGACCCTTAAATAATAACACAACTCATAATCCTTTCTGTATTTCCTTTCTAGACTTTAATGGTTTTCATGACCAATCCCTAATCCACGATGCCTCTGTATGGTCTATGAACTAAACCATGACCCATACTTTGCCCCATGGTTTTAATCCAATGACCAAATTTCAATGTTTTGCTTCAGTCTCAACTTCAAATTTATGGAGTATTACAATATCTCCCTGTGAATTTGAATCAAACTAGCACGATAAGAGGGAAATGAACATATAATAATCCATCACAAATGCAATACGCAAGCCTAACATCATTTTCATGCAAACTTTTAAATCATTAACATCAACATTATTTTAAATGCATACATAACATATTTTCATGATGGCATATAAGATTCTAATCAAAACTAACTTCATGAATATATATGTATAATGAAAAACAAGTTAAGGCTAAAACAAATGATGTATGGGGATGAACATTAAGACTATCATTTTACCAATGCCTCAATACGTCCACTTGCACCCAAACATCAACTATAACACCTCCAATATCATTTTCAAGGAAACACATATATACCGGGAAAAGCATTTCAAGCTCTTTATTTCCCCTTCCTAGCAGCTACCGAGAAATCGCTCTTCTTGTGTTCCAACTCACTATACTCAAAGCAACCTTCTTGTCGAAACACTCCCCTAAATGCATTTTACCACACTAGTCACAAGTAGGATAGGGGATTCTCTCCCTCTTACTCCTAGGCTCCAAAGTCCTAGTAGAAGATGATCCAACTTCATCAAAATGGGTCTTCTTTTACTCTCTTGAACCCTTTCTCGTCCTTTCAGCCACAATTTGATCTATATAAGTCATAACCTCAAAATATCAATTTTCTTTACTAGCATGACCATCCGACATTCTTGAACAAGAAAATCAGATAACTCCGACATGAATTTACTCATTTTAGCAGGGGTGTCAACAACCAACGATGGGGCATATTTAGAGAGTTGGGTGAACTAGAGGGAATACCCCTCACACTGATATTCTCTTGCTTGATGTTGATAAATTCTTCCATCTTGTCTCCCCTCAATTCCAAGAGAAAGAAGCTATCTAGGAATGCATCTTTGAACTCTCTCCATGAAATAGGTCCCCAAGCATCATCCTCTTTCCTTTCCATTGCGTGTGCCATATGTGAGCCACCCCTTTTAGTTGGAAGGTCACCAACTCTGCCTTTTCCTTTGAAGTTAATCCCATAACAGCCAACTATTTATGCACTTCATCCATAAACTCTTGCACATTTTTCTCAACATTTGATCCATGGAACTCGGGAGGGTTCGTCCTATCAAAGTCCCTCACTGTAGTGGCCGAAGTGGAAGCATTTGCGACATTACCACCTTGGTTGGCTTTATTGGTCACCATTTGTGACAATTAGTCATAGTGGCCCAAAACTCCACATGAGTCACTCCCTCATCTTGAGAGGATTGAGGCATATTGCTTGGAGAAATTACAAGAAAAGCGCAAAGAACGATCCATTAGATAAAGAAAACCTTAGGAAAACTCTAAAGCACGACATAGAACATGAAAGAAGTGAGACAATTCCTAAACGCGTTATAGCCTCCTACTTATAGATATGGTGTGCTTCACACCTATGAGTAAGACTCTACTCGACGCGATATGTTGGTACTCGAGGACTATTTCTAAATCTCATGCTCTGATACCAATTTTGTAAGGACCCGGCCTAGGGCCTAGTTGTCACATGGTGAATGAGTAACCTAAACATACCTAAAACAAGCTTCATAGTGTACATCAAACATATCATAGGTATTGACATAAAGATGAAATAGGAAACTAGGAGAAACTAAGCTAAATGCCACAACTTGAAGACATAACATGTCACGATCGAGCCTAGAGCCTACGTGTGACTTGAAGAATGGAAAACTCCAAGGCAACCTAGAGAAGCCTCTTAGCATACCGCTTGCAGATGCGTGGTTGCGGAATATAAAATAAGCATCAATAAATAAATCAAGTGGAATTGGGGCCTTCGACTCATGCTGCGGGGATAGATAAGATAAAAGGATTTGTATGAAATACATAGTAAGCAATAATTACGGAGAAGGTAAGTATGACTCAAGATATGGGGAACTAGGGACTTACGAAGATCATCACTTTTTATCAACATCAACAACAGAAAATAACATCACATAGGGGATACGGTCTAAAGGATAAGTCTATATAAAAGCTCAACATCTCATCATAGGTACATAGCATAGTATAGTATCCAAAAACACCTCTAAAACATGAGTAAGATTGGGGCCAATATAAGTCCCGGGCAGACTCTCAATGTACTAAGAAAATGAAATAAAATCTCAATATAAGCAAGATAGGAATCAGATATTGTCTCTGAAATAGAGGACTCACAAAAATAACATTCTTTAGGAATCCAAGCTAGACACTTGGATGAGGATGCATAGGAGCTCCAGTCCCTACATGGTTAGATCAAGTAGGCAAAAAGTATGCGTTAGTACTTGAAATGTACTAGTATATGGGATAGAATGCAACAATTGATAATAAGCTTCATAAGAAAGATGCATAATCTTATACAATAGAACATAATCTCAATATGACATGCATGAGGATGCTTTTATAATATCATTCATAACATATAAACAAAACATAACATTCTATCATCATAAATATATGGGAGGTAGACCATAACCGACTTATATGACCAAGTGAGCTACTACATGGAATCCAACATAACCCCCTGTATTGGCACAGGGAGACTACTTGCAATGTTGAACTCTATCAACATCGCATATGCATTAACAAGTAATAGTAAAATGGATTATATCCACTAGCTTAGCCTACAAGGACTCCTATGGTGGCACATAGTTAATGAGACAAGGGGTTGCTGCTAGGATTCCCTTACTGTATCCTACCTCAATGCCCATTTGGTGCTAAGTCATTCCAACGGAATACTTTTGAAAATATATGCATAGTATCATCATTCATAGTCTTTAAAACATAACATCATAATCATCATATAAAGAGTATCTTATCTAAATATCGAGATCCAACATGTGAAAATGGTCCTTATCACAATGGGATCTACTTTAGGTGAGAATTGTCCTTTCACCATCATCATCATTATTCATAAAAGGGATTCAAACATCACAACTTTCATGAACTTTAGTAATTGAACCCTCATCATTATAAATCATTCATCATTAGAAAATTTTGATATGATCATTGGATGGGCGCATGCATGCAAGCTTTAAATCATGTAAATCAAGAGGATAATACGAGAAAGTAGTGTAATTCATCTATTTGAATTATTGTTAAAACAATCCACCGCAATCATACATATCATCTTTGAACTTTCAACCCGAAATCATGTAATTCATCTCATAAAATCATCAATTTCATAATTACTCATAGTCGCATAACTTTCATAGTTTTGAATTTCATAAAATAACTTATGCAATTTCATACGATAGATGAAGAATTTTGACATAACTAATGCTTAATAGGATAATTAGAAAGAGTCCATAAGACATCAACGTTGAAACTTGAGGAATTAGTAAAATAGGTTTCGGGACTCCACGGGTGTAAGAACCCATGGATGAACAAAACCCACATACATTTTTATCATTTAAACTTGAAGAAGAAGACTTGAAAACCTTGAGAATCCCCTTTTGAGAACCTTGTCTTTAATGGAGGAGACTTGATCAACAAGAAACTTGGAGGAGTGGATGGAAGATTTTAGAGAGAAAATTGAGAAGATTTGACAGTGTTTAGAGAGAGGTTTAGGTCCAAAAATAAGGAAATATCTAGTTATGACGTACATAAAGGTATTAGGTTTAGTCCTAATTGATTCCACTTAATGAAAGAGAAGTTTAGAAAAATTTACACTATAGGGGACTAAAGGCGCGTTATGCCTTTGTTCCATGATAGAGCAATTTTGCACGAATTTTAATTTTCCCATGTTTTGCTTAGGAATGGGTTTAGGATAATTTTGAACTTGGGGGGGGGGGGGAGGGGACAAACAAGTGAACGATGCAGACTTGTCACATACTTTTCTATTTTTTTAATTTCATGTGAAAAATTATTTTTTGATACAAGTGACCTAAAAATCGAAGGTTACCCTTTTTCCACACAATTTTCCTCCTGAAAAAGAATGCAAAGTTGGATTTGCGATATAGCACATGAATTTTAAGATATTCAAGAAACACATCATAAGATTTTCAGTCACGTTGATAGGTGTTACAATATCTACCCCTTGGGAAATTCATCCTCGAATATGATGAAGCTGCGCTTGAGAAGAATGATATGATACTTTTCATCCCTAACTTAATGTCAATGAAACTTAAACATCATTTTCATGATACCATGAGTACTTTCGGCGATGGTTGTGCAAGTTCAGTGATCCGCTAAATTGATTTGGTGGTGCAAAATAACATTGCCAAAAGTTGTAGAATACAACATAAAACATCAGTCAGAAAAAGTGGTGTGTGACAAATACTTCTTCAAGTCCACTTCGACGATCAAAGTGACGGTCACTGAAATGGACAGGAAAGGCCAACACCCTCCTATTAAGAATTTGATCAAATTACATAGAACCAAGGGAAAATCACACACTACCCACCATACAAACATCAATACATTCTCAATCATCTAATTCTATCTTCACATTGTCACCACAACTACAAACTCAATCAAACAACGATTTACCCTTAAGAATGACGTCACCTAATGTATCATAGGGCAAGTTCACTTTGCTCAAAAGAGTTAGGGTTACTCAGACTTCACCCATATCCCAAAAAGCAAGCAACATAGTAAGCATGCTTATTCAATCAAATCAGGCACATGTTCATGGCATTATTTAAAGTTATCCAACAAGGCATCAAGGTCAAAATTGAGACAATGTACTCTATTATACAACATTTGGGCAACATATTTAGCAAATATAGCCCTATACCACAACACACGCACATCCAATTTTATGATTTTTAAAATGAATCAAAAATCCAAATAAACCATGTACAAGTAAAGTATAGGGTTCTAGAATCATTAAAGCACATTGCCCACATCATTTCCAATAGGATTTCAACCGCAAATTATGATTAGCAAACTGATAAAACCCTTATCATGCCCTCATCATTCTAATATCATTATTAAAAAAGAAAGTAAAGAAAAGGTCCAAAAAGATATCCTTTGATGATGCACTAGCAATGAGAATTTTCAAATAAGATTTTGTTGATAAAATGCACTCTCTCCAAAGATAAATATGAGAAAATGAACTATAGGGGAAGTTGGCTTGCAAGAGAAGTGAAAAGAAGGGATTATGTAGAGTGAAAAAGTCAAAGCATTTGAAAACCCTTTAAGAGATTGGTATAGCGTGAGGATTCAGCGATGCTGAAATACTACGCCAAAAACAATCGGTGGTATGCCGATTGAGTTAGTGACCACTTTTATACTAGCAATCGAACCTTTTCCTCAGCCTCAAACGGCCGTGAAACTGACCGCTGCCCAACCAATTAGGCAATCCGCTGAATTGCAACTTTGACCGCCTAATTTAACAGTGTCTCAAGAGTCATAAGATAACCCAAAAGATAGTTAGATTGGCGATCTCTGTCTCAACTCGGTGATTTGAAAATTTGTTTCATCATATAGCCCTTTTTTTTTTAATTTCATTTCTCCATTTCTTAAATCTGTAAAAATCAACACCCATTTTTTGAAAAACAAAAAACTTACCAAACTACCTTGGGTTGTCTCCCAAGTAGTACATGTAGTTAATGTCATGGGTCAACGCATTTCTTTCAATCCATCAAGTCACCCACGATTAATCTATCACAAATACCACCTGGAGGTCCTTTGCTGACTTCAAAGTCTTGCAAATATTGAACATGACCTTTTCTTCATTCATCCTGAATCTCAGTTCTTCCCTTACAACATCCACCAGGGCCCTTCCGGTAGCCAAGAATGGCCTACCTAAGATAATGGGAACATCAACATCCACCTCAAAATCTAAAATAATGAATTCAGCTGGTAGAATGAATTTGTACACCTTCAACAAGGCATCATGTAGAGTTCCAACCGGTCTTTAGATAGACCGGTCGGTCATGAGCAAATGCATCATCATTTGTTGCAAGGTCATGAGATTTATGCTTGTATCTAAATCGCATACTGCCTTTCTAAACTTGCAAGCTCTAATGGTGCGAGGAATTGTGAATGCACCAGGGTCCTCTTTCTTAGCAACCAAGGTTTTCGTCAAGATAACACTGCAATTATGAGACATTTCGATCATCTCACACTCTAATGTTCTTTTCTTTGTTACTAACTCCTTCATAAATTTTGCATACCCTAGCATCTCATTTATTGCCTCGACTAATGGGACATTGATGGATAGAGAAATGAATTTCTAAAGGAATTTTTGAAATTTGGTATCCTCCTCTTTCTTCTTCAATCTTTGAGGGAAGGAAGGATCGATCTTAACCTGTGGAGCCTTCATTTTAATAGCTGAAATGGGCATTTTTGGGGGATTCTCTCTTACTGTTCTCTGCATCATCCCCAACTTTTCCTTTTTCACTGCTCTTAGGATTTCCAAGAGTCTCTCCACCTTCATTCACAATAGCATTACCATTATCATTAATATGCACTACACCTTCATCCTCTTCTACCTCTTTTTCACCTTCCTTAACAAAACAGGTATGACATAGAACTTTCTACAACTTTTCCACCATGAGTCAAGATAGCCAAACATTGTTGGTCAGTGCTCTTTAGGTTAGAAACAGTGTCATGGTTAATCCTCCCTTTTGCCTTTGGTTGAGATGGCTGAGATATTATCAAGTTGAGTCTCCAAATGCTTAATAGAAGCTGAGTGTGAATTCACAGTTTGACTCAGCTGTGAGAAATTAAATTTCATCTCTTTCAAAGCTTTATTAGAGGCCTCAACTTTGATCAAGATTTGGGTTAACATGTCTCCAGTCTGGAAATTCTTCGAACTCACCACAGGATCAAAAGCTTTCACCCTATCATGGGGTGGAATATACCTATATCTTACTCCATCACAATCTCCCCAACCTTTAGGTAGTGGTTGATTCGACCAAGCTCTATCTTTCCATCCAGCACCATTGTTCTAACGTTGATTCACGGTTGGCCTTGGAAAGCCGACCAAGAAGCCATAACTTGGTTACCCATATAATGTACCTCTTTATTATAACCTCCTTCATACGATACATTATCATAAATTACATCACCAACAACACCTACAACATTAACACTCTTCTAGTTTCCACCCAATATATGCCAAAGGTCTAGTTAAGTCAACATTTTAGCCATGTTCTCGTCCCTCTCTTGAACTTTAGCGAGTTGTTCTTTGTATGGACCCCTGTTAGTAGAAGATACAAGGTCATCCCTTGCATACCAAGCCTAATAAAACTTGGTCATGTGGTCCAATAGCTCACAAGCAGCAGCAAAAGTTTGCTTCATGATTCCTCCTCATACAAACTAGCACACCTTTGTTGACTGCATCAAGGCTCACATAGAAGTATTGCAATAGTAGGTGGTCCAGAACTCCATGGTTGGGAAATTGAAGAAAAATGTTTCAAAATAGCAGCCATGTCTCATGCAATGGCTCACTATCAATTATTTTGAATTTCTCAAAACCTTTTTTGCAGGTTAACCATCTTTGAGAGAGGGAAATATCTTTCGGGGAATGCATCTTTAAGTTCCTTCTATGAAGTGATGAATCTTGAGGAAGCTCAGCTAGCCACCTCACAACTTCTCTAGTGATAGAGAATGGGAGAAGCCTCAATTTGATAGCTTCTTAGGTGACACCCCGAAAGTTGAATTGAGACGTCTACCAAATTCTGAAGATGCTCATAGGGATCGTCATAGGATCGCCCTCCAAATAGACCTATTAACAAAAGAAACTGTAACATGGTGCTTGTGACATGAAACATAGCACCTCTAGCTAATGGGAGCAATCAGATTGCTCCTCTATTCCCTACTTGATCACAATTGACGTCTTGGAAGTCATTCACATCTCCTATATTGTCACCATGGACATTCCCAACATCCTCCATCTTAACACCTGATTATCAACAACAAAAACAATAAGAAAAGTAAGAAAACATCTCTAACTGTAAAGATGAAGTTCAGTAAAAACATCAATCAAGAACTAGCACCATTCCTCAGCAACAGTGCCATTTTTGATGACGTCCAAACCTACTTCTCAAAAAGAAGCAGGGTGGATCATTATCAGCATATGACCTAATAAAAGAATTGGGATCAAATCACATAGGGAATGGTTGTTCAATAGATGAAGTTATGTATTGAAATAGGCAATTGTTGATTCCAAATTGAGGGGTTAAAGTAAATAAATATCAAGAGTTAACTAAGAACAATTTCTAAATCGCAAACTAACAACCGAGTGAGAGAGATGTCGTGGGTGTGCAAACATGGGATTATATCTACCAAGCCGGGTCCAAACACCTAATGAGTCAAGTTAAAGATGAGTGAGTAAGCTAGATTGCTGGTAACCAACACCTCAATTACGACAACAAAGGTATATCATATGATTCTATTAAGACATCAAATGAAGATCGCTCGAGACATGCCTGGACTAAGAAATCATAACAAAACCCTTACAACTTTAGCCATTGAATTAAAGGTTATGACATTCAATTGAAACCCCAAAGAATTTCCAGCTAATGCATCCATTGCATACTCTAATTACTCAAATTAAAATAATAATCCGAGATCTAAATGAAATCCCAAGTTTGCAACCTTAAGATTATAGATGAAACTTAGCAATAGATGTAAACTCACTCAAATTAACAACAATATAGTCAAAATATCATAGACCCAATATAAAAATCAAAGACCCTAATATTTACACACCCCCAATAAAGGGGTTTTAGCCAATCATGCTAAAAAGTAAAGAACCAATACCAAATTCAGTAGCTGAGTACACGGGTAAGATGAATAGTAAGAGAAACGTTGAATAAAACCAGCTAATCTCCATAATTTCTTCTTTCTAAAGTTTGCAATCACTAAACCTTGTACTAGTTGAGCAAGAAGCTTCAATGTGCTTCTCTCATTTCTCTCTCTCTCTCGCTCTGTGAATTCAGATGTGGAAGGGTATGCATAATGTCCTTTCTAAAAGGTTCAAATAGTCCATACAAAGAAAATGAAAGTTTGTGCACCGAGTAGCTATTCGGTGGTCAAGCTCGGCCATCACCAAGCATTCTGACAATGCGCCGAATGTGCACTTGACTGCCCTCCTCTGTATCTCTTGAAGGCATGAACCTCTGCAAGATTGGGTGACATATCTATAATCCATAGATCATGTTCGAGGATTCGCCGAACTTCCTTTTGTGTCACCCTTCTATCATGCACTTGGGGTCTTGAGTATTGCTACATTAGGAAATCTCCTTGGCTCTTCAGTGATACACCGAATATGTTGACGATGTCAATTCTTATCGTTTTTTGGCATGGACTTGGGGGCTTAGTTTCTACAATATTAGGTGGTCTCATTGAGTTTTCAGTGTTCTATCGAATATGTCGGTGAAGCTGCCTTTGCCTGCCTCTTTATCCCTTTTCAAATATTTGTTGATGATCATCCACTTGTGCACTTTTAGCTCCATTCCTATCATAACACATGCATATTAGTTAGTAATTGGAGCATAATAGCACACCGAGGACAATATTGTTTCACATTCTAAGCCCAAAATAAGTCAAAGATATGGTCCCATCAGGTACTTAACGTCACTTAAGTACGAAGAACCCTTTAAAATGACTTTAAAAAATGGGAGGTGAATTGAGTACAATGATCCAAAATGATGGACAAAGAAATCTCATTTAACCTCACCAATTACCAAATATATAGCTTAGCGTAATCTTCATCACCGAAAGTTGTCTTGAGTGGCATGAAATGAGCCAATTTCATCATTCAATCCTCTATTACCCATATCAAATAATAGTGTCTCTTGGTCTTAGGCAGCCCTACTTCAAAACCCATGTTAATCTATTCCCACTTCCAAGTAGGAATCTCAATGTTTTAAGACAAGCCACCCGATCTTTGGTGTTTCGCGTTAACTTGTTGACAATTGGAGCATTCGACCATAATTTTAGCAATGTCCTTCTTCATTCCATTCCACGAATATACTTCCCTCAAGTCTTTATACATCTTAGTGGAATCGGGGTGAATGGAATAGGAAGAAATGTGGGCTTCTTTCAATATCAAATTTCTCAAACCTTCAACATCCGACACATATAATCTCCCTTGATAACAAAGTATCCCATCTTCCCCTTATGAGAAGACCTCTATATTTCCTTCTTTCACCAAGGCCTTCAATTCAACCAAGTAGATATTAAGATCTTGCTTAGAATTGACATCCTCAATCAATGATGATCCGAAACCTCTTACAACCATGATATAACTATTCTCGACCTTACTCAGCCTTATCCCCAATCTAGCCAACCTATGAAATTCCTTTGCTAGTTACTTCTTCCCATCATCTTCAAGTTGTGAAACACTCCCCATGGACACTCTACTAAACGCATCGACTATAACATTATCCTTTCCCGAGTGATAGTTCACACTCATGTCATAATCTTTAAGAAGCTCCAACCATCTCCTTTGCCTTAAATAGAGATCCCTTTGTGTAAACACATGTTGGAGACTCTTGCGGTCGGTGAACACATCAACATGGACCCTATAAAAATAATGACGCCAAATCTTTAATGCAAAAGCCACAATTGCTAGCTCAAGATCATGTGTTGGATAGGTCTTCTCATGCACCTTTAGTTTTCTTGAAGCATAGGAAGTTTCCTTGCCATTTTTCATCACATACAAGCCCATACCAATTTTTGAGGCATCACAATGTATAACAAACCCATCGGTAACCTTCGACAATGTTAGGATTGGGGCTGAAGTCAACCTATCCTTCAATGTTTGGAAGTTTTTCTCATACTCATCCGTCCATACGAACTTCACTTTCATTTGGGTCAACTTAGTCAATGGGGACGAAATGGAAGAGAACCGTGGAACAGATCTTATTTAATACCCATCTAGGCCTAAGAAACTTCTAATGTTCATAGGAGTCAATGGCCCTGGCCGATTTCTCACCATATCCGTCTCTTTGGGATCAAATGTTTTCCCATCACCGGATACAATATGCCCAAGAAATGCAATCTCTTTCAACTAAAATTCACATTTGTTAAATTTCGTAAACATCCCTCATGGTTTTCAAGACCACTCTCAAATGATCTTTTTCATCTTCTTCATCCCATGAATGAACCAAGATATCTTTGATGAATGCCACCACAAGCATATCAAGGTAGGGTTTGAATATCCTATTCATAATGTCCACAAAGATAGCTGGTACATTAGTCAAACCAAAAAACATCACCATAAATTCAAACTGTCCATATGTTGTTCGAAATGCTATTTTGGGAATATCACATTCCCTCACCCTCAGTTGATAATAGCCGGACCTTAAATAGATTTGGAAAAGTGCTTAGCTACTTGTAATTGATGAAATAAGTCATCGATCCTTGGGAGTGGATATTTATTTTTGAGGGTGACTTTGTTGAGTTGGCGATAGTCTGTACACATTCGGAGTGTCCAACTTTCTTTCTTACGAACAATACTAGGGCACCTCATAGAGACTTACTAGGTCTAATAAATGCCTTCTCTAGAAAATCCTTCAATTTCTCCTTTAGTTGCTTTAACTCCGCCGAGACCATTCTATAAGGAGAGATTGATATAGGTCGGGTGTCAGGTAAAAGATCTATGTCAAAATCTATCTTCCTTTCAAGAGGGACACCAGGGAACTCTTTTGGAAACACATCCAGAAACTCATTGACTATGAGAACCGACTCAAGAGATGGAACATCGAATGTGACATCTCTAACCATACCAAATGGTAGATACACCCATAGAAATAATTTTATGGGCTTTGAAATAGGAAATAAACTAACCCTTACATAAAGAATTACCACCCTTCCACTCAAGAGTAGGCTCATTGAGAAATTGAAACTTGGCAATACGGGCTCTACGATCTATGAAGGCATAGGAAGCATTGGAACTAATCTATCCCTATTATAACATCAAAATCAACCATAGAGAGCTCTACCAAATATAAGGAATAGTTTTATGTATGACGGACATGGGACAACCCTTATAGACTTTTTGCATAACAATGGACTCACCAACGGGAGTGCTAACTTTAAAAGGCTCAATAAGAGTTTTGGGACATGCATGAAATCTAAATGATGTGACAAAATACAAATTTTCCCCAAAATCTAAAAGTGCATAAGGATCAAAATCATAAACTTTCAACATTCTAGTGACCACATCTGGGGCTTCTTCCACCTCTTGACGACCATGGAGGGCATAAAACCTATTAGCTTTTGGGTCTCCTTGTGCTTGTCCGCCTTGGATTTGGGTCTTTGAATTCCCACTCTTAAAATTCCTTGTATGATGGCCAGGCTTACCACATTTGAAGCAAGCATTAGAGCCAGTTAGACATTCACCCTTGTGAAACTTTTCACACTTTGAACAATTTGGAGAAGCTTATGCACCCACATCTCCTTGGGGCTTTGGGTTGGACCCGTTATCTTTGTTGAACTTGAGAGGAGGAGTGTTGGATGACCCTTGATTTCCTTGTTTGTGACCACCTTGGAATTTAATGTGGCCACCACTCTCTTTGTTGAAGAATCAACCACTATCATTAAAACTCT
This sequence comes from Solanum rostratum, assembly GCA_029948455.1. NCBI lineage: Eukaryota > Viridiplantae > Streptophyta > Magnoliopsida > Solanales > Solanaceae > Solanum > Solanum rostratum. The sequence continues at coordinate 16,505,517 of CM057047.1, read as the reverse complement.
CTTGGACTGTCTAGACTTTTCCCTCAATTTCACATCCCCAATTTATTCTGCATAGGTCATTAGGCAGGAGATATCTATTTCTTTGATGAGCATAACCATTTTGTATTCCTTAGAGACCATGTCCGAAACACCGATATGAATTTACTCATTCTAGTCCTTGGTTCTGATACATTGAATGGAGCATACTTAGAGAGCTTCCTAAACTTGAGAGAATAATCTCTCACATTCATGTGCCCTTGCTTAAGGTTTATGAACTTCACTTTGGCCTCCCTCAACTCCAATGGAAATAACCTATCCAAGAATGCAGTATTGAACTCTTCCCGTCAAACTTACATACATCCTCACCTATTTTTTCAACCCATTGATCATACCAAACATTTTCCACACCTTTCAATTAATAGGACACAAACTTTCCCTTCTCCTCCGATGACACACTTATGATAGCTAGGATCCTATAAGCCTCATCAAGAAACTCCGCTGGGTTATCATCAAGTTTTGATTCATGAAACTTTGTTTTGTTCATCCTCATGAAATCACGAACTCTTGTTGTCGTGGAAGGTGTTTGAGGAGGAATGATAACCGGTCTATTAGCTTGGTTGGGCAAAGCTTGGGCCAACATAATGAAGGCGGTCCAGAACTCCACATGAGAAACATTCTCCTTTTGTTGCTCGGGAGGTGCTAGATCTTTGGCGTCACCCCATGGCAAATGTGGTCTTCTTGGTGGCATTTTTCTAGAATGGACAAAAAAGGCATCGTTAGTAGGAGTAATAACCTTATATACTTCTAACAACACGACATGAATAATAATAAAGTTAAATATTTCTAAAAATGCCTCATAGATTCCCAATCATAGATGTGGTGCAGTTCACACCTATGAACAAGACTCTATTTGACACAGTGTGTTGGATTTTTGTGGACCATTTACAAACCTAGTGCTCTGATACTAAGCTTGTCATGACTCGAGCCTAGCGCCTAGGTGACACGAAAATGTGTGACGACCCAAGCTTGGGAGCTAGATGTGTCACGAAAAATAAGGAACATAAAAGAACCCCAAACAAGCCTCTTAAGCATACATGGCATATCGTAGGTTGCAGAAGCATTATTAATCCATAAAACACATAATTCTAGGGGAAGCATGAATTTGGACTAACATTATGCAGATATTTAGGGAAAAGGATTAGCACATATCACATAACAAATAAAGACTAAGGGGTAGGTAAGTATAACTCACACAATAGGGGTAGATAGGGGTTTAGGATTTTCATCTCATCACAATAATAAGCATCAACACATAGAGGGAAATAGGGACTAAGGGAAGTCTTTAATAATACATAAGAATAATTAGAGTCGAGCTCATAACATACCAAGACATCTCCGGGGATCACCCTCAAAAGATAAATGTTCTTTAATAGACAAGTCTTAAATATGCAGGAAAATGAGTGGATATTTACCTTGAATGTGGAGGACACACAAATAGAAAATCTTTAACCAAAATACTTAGCCACATAGAGGAGGAGGATGGATAGGAGCTCCGGTCCCTATATGATTAGATCACATAGGAAAAGGTGTGCGCTAGTACTTAGAATGTACTAAGTATGCGAGGTGCAATGCTATAATAACATAAGCCATATTTAATCAATATGAATAATCATAATCAATGGATATGAGCTGAATATGACATGAATGTTAGATGCTTAGTCAAAACGTGCATGTGGAATCATCAAGTCAAATGACATATCATACATAGATGGGGAAAGGACCAAAATCGACATGTAAGACCAAGTAAGACACTACTTGGAATTGTGATGTTCACTCCACACCGGATAAGGAGTGGTCAATTTTTCCAAGATAAATCTAACACTCACCTTACGACATAACCTTTTCGGAAAGTGCCCATGTACCCCTTACCTTATGGCACATCCTTTTTAGTAGACGACATCAATTATCCTTACCTTACAATATTACCATTTCAGTGGGTTCAAGCCCTTATAGGGAATCAATATCATACCTATGGTGGCACATAGTTTAGGGACAATGGGAGACTACCAAGGTCCTCTTTGTGCTAGGTGACAAAGCATGAATTATTTGAATAATAATCATAGCCATATTATTCATATTCTCAAACATCACAATTTCATTCTTGGAGTAGCTCATTAAAAACAACATATAACATCAAGATAGAGACTCACATCATACTTGTCATTCATAACATGCTCATGAGCTCGCAACATACTTGTTGACCTCTTATTAATTTGAGGATGAGTGTTATACATGTCTTGCCATAAGGCATTCATTACATAAGAAACTTGGCATATATCTTTTAATCAAATCATGGTGGGTTTATGTACATAATTTTAAAACCATGCAATCTAGGAGTAAATAACTTGAGAGGAATAAATCAGAATCACTTAAGCATTATTTTAAATAACTTGCTTAAGGCATAAGAAAATATAACTAGGACATCATCAAATCCTAACCAACATCATAGATTTCACATGGAATTGAATTGCATAATAATATACAAGGATAAAACATCATAAAATACTTCATAATATCGTCGTATAGAAGTGTTCATAAAATTTTCATAAGTTTCAATGACTTGAAAATAAATGATAAAGATGAATGGTAGAGCTTTGTGGAGGAAAGGTCTCCACAATCATAGTCTACATATCATGGCACTATAGGAGATGGAAATCTTGTGGAGAAATGAAGAGAAACCCAAAACCCTGACATGCACTTTTTCCTAGAGAGAGTTGGAGAACTTGGGAGTGTTTTGGGAGGAGTTTAGGATATAGGGTATATGTGGATGAGTTAGAAGGAAGGTGTTGGGGATTGTATAAAGCTGGAAAGTGCAGATTTAAGGGCCTAAATAACATAGCATAATCTTAGAATTATAGGAAATGTCAAAATTTCCCTCTTTAAAATTCTGCCGAATAGGACCACGAGACCTCAATTATGGGTCGTGGTACATTACAGGGGTTGTGAGAAAGGGGTTTCGTCTGGTAACATTTGGATCCTTAAGAACCTTCTCTAAAGCTCAATTTATGAAACGTTAGACGACCCCTCATCCTAATCATGACCCGTGATGGTAGCTCATAACCCAAGCTTTAGACAACCATTATTTTCACCATGTCTACCCTCTATTCCAGGGGCAATACGTATAGCCCATGAAACAACATACGACCCATAAACCACTTCATGCATTGATGATTCTCTATAATTGAGCTACAAGATATGCACACTTAGAGCCCACGAGCCAATGAACGGTTCATACATCATCATATGACCTGTAAAACCCCTCATTCAACCACTGATACTTAGAAAATTTCTAGAATTCATTTTCCTTGCACTTTTTCATACTTTCCATAGATGGGGCCTTACAATATCTTCTCCTTGAGAATATTCATCCCCGAATGTGCTAAAGGAAAGCTCTAAGGAATAGAATACATGAATCATATGCAAAATGCAACATATACATCATGAAAATCTTTAAACCAAGCTTCACATAACATTTACAATGCTACCTCAATCCACTTAATCATGCATAAATGACATGAAGATAACATGCAAGGAAAGGAAGTTCTCAATTTGGAAGGAAAAAAATCATAGTACCTCAAGTTTGATCGGAATGGAAGAGATAAGGGTATCACTTCTTCATATCCGCTTCGGCTTCCCAAGTGGCATTTTCTACTTTTGGTTCCTCCAAAGGACTTTGACAAATGCTATGTCTTTGTTTCTCAACCTTTTCACTTGCCTATCTAAGATTTCCACCGAAACTTCCTCATAAGTTAGGTTCTCATCAGTATTCACCACCTCTAAGGGCACAATGGAATTAGGGTCTCCAACACACTTCCTCAATATGGAAACATAGAAGACTGGATGAACCATGCTCATCTCCATGGGAAACTCTAACTCGTATGCAACTTTACCAACATGTCTCAAGATCTGATAAGGTCCTACATCCCTAGGTCTTAACTTCCCTTTCTTGCCAAAAAGACTACACCCCACATTGGCGAAACATTCAAGTACATATAATAATCAACTTTAAATTTAAGGTCTCTTTTTCTTGTGTCGACATAGGACTTTTGAAGACTTTGAACTTCAACATTTACTCTATTATCCTCACCTTCTTCAAAGCTTCCATGACCAAATCTAGAGCTAACAAAGCTATCTCCCCCACTTCAAACCACGAGATCTACAATGTCTACCATATAGAACTTCAAAGGGAGACTTTCTGATGCTAAAGTGATATCTATTGTTGTAAGCAAACTCAATAAGTGGGAGATACTCATCCGAACTACCCTTAAATTCCAAGACAAGCCCTGAGCATATCCTCAAGAGTTTGGATAGTTCTTTCGGCTTGACCATCCGTTTGTGGGTGAAAGGTTGTGTTAAGCTTAACTTTAGTACCAAGGCCTCTTTGGAAGGATCTCCAAAAATGCGAAGTTAATTGACCACCATGATCCAAAATACTTGTCAATAGGACTCCATGCAATCTAACTAGCTCATAATGTACAATGTGACATAATCTTTGGCACCATAAGTCATTTTAATTGGTAGGAGTAAGCTGGCTTTGTCATTCTATCAACAATAACCCAAATAGAATCAAAATGCCTACTAGTTTTAGGCACAACAATCTCAAAGACCATGTTGATTTTTCCCACTTCCAAGTAGGCATCTCTACATATTGTTCTAGGCTATTCGGCCTTTGATATTCGTCTTTTACTTGTTTGATTTTATGGCAACTAGCTACAAACTTGGCAATGTCTCTTTTCATACCACACCACAAATACACTTCCCTGAAATACCTACATATCTTTGTAGAACCAGAGTGGATGGAATAAGATGAATTACAAGCATCATTCAACATCAAGTCCCTCAAGCTATCCACATTTGGCACAAAAAACCAACCTTGGTACATAAGGACACCATCTTCCCCGTGGGAGGAACATCCACCTTGCCATCCTTCACCAATGACTTCAATTCCACCAAAGCAGGGTCAATGTCTTTTTTGGATTTGTCCTCTTCAACCAAGGAAGACTTAGAGCCATCTACAACCACCACACCTCCATTTTTTTCTTCATTCAATCTAACCCCTAATCTAGCCCACCTATGGAATACTTTCACCAATTCACTCTTGCTATCCTCAATATGAGCCAAACTCTCTATGGACACCCGAGTTAAGGCATTGACCACAACATTAGCTTTGCCTAGACGGTAATGCACACTCATGTCATAATCTTTAAGGAACTATAACCACCTCTTTTGCCTTAAATTTAAATCTCTTTGGATGAACATGTATTGGAGACTCTTATGATCGGTGAACATGTCTACATGAACCCCATATAAATAGTGGTGCCATATCTTCAAAGTAAATATTATAGCTGCTAATTCAAGATTATGGGTGGCGTAATTATGCTCATGCACCTTTAGTATCCAAGAATCATAGGCAATGACCTTTCTATTTTTCATCAACACGCACCCCAAACCAATTCTTGAAGCATCATAATAAACCACAAACCCTTCTAATCCTTCCGATACAGCCAAGATAGGAGCAAATGTAAGATTGTCTTCAAAGTTTGAAAACTCCTCTCACACTCATCAGTCAAAACAAATTTAGCCTTCTTTTGAGTCATTTTAGTCAAGGAAGAAGAAACTGAGGAAAAATCATTCACAAATCTGTGGTAGTATCCCACCAAGCCCAAGAAACTCCTAATATCTATTGGGATCAAGGGTTTAGGCCACTTTCTTACCCTCCACCTTTTTCGGATCTACTTTAATCCGTTCACCCAACACCACATGATCTAAGAATGCAACTTCTTTCAACAAAAACTCACATTTTTCAAACTTAGAAAACAACTTTTCTTCCCTCAATGTTGGAAACACTATCCCCAAATGTTTCACATGCATTTCTTCCATTCGGGAATAAACAAAAATATCATCAATAAATACAACCACAAACATGCCAAGATAGGGTTTAAAGACCCTATTCATGAGATCCATAGATATTTGCAAAGCATTACTTAGGCCGAAGGACATCATAAAAAATTTGAAGTGCCCATATCTAGTTTGGAAGGACATTTTAGGGATATCACTCTACCTCACCCTCAATTGATGACACGCAGACCGAAGATCAATCTTTGAGAAGTGACTAGCTCCTTGTAATTGATCAAATAAGTCATCTATTTGAGGTAAAGGGTACTTGTTCTTCATAGTGACCTTATTGAGTTGTCGGTAGTCGATGTACATTCTAAGTGAGCCACCTATTTTCCTTACAAATAACATCCATACACCCCAAGGCAACTTTCTAGGATTTATGACCCTTCTCCAACAAATCTTTCAATTGGTCTTTCAACTCTTTTAGTTCCGCCAGGGCCATTTAGTAGGAAGGAATGGAAATGGGTTGGGTACTGGGGAGGATGTCTATACAAAAATGTATCTCCCTTTTGGGAGGGACACCGGGAAGTTCATCAAAAAAAATCAAGAAACTCATTGACAACTAGAACCGACTCAATGGGTGGGACTCTAGGCACAACATCCCTTACCCTTATAATATTGTATATACAACCCTTAGAAATTAACTCCCAAGCCTTAATACAAGAGATAAACCTTCTTTTTACCACCAATTCATGAGCTTCCTACTCAAGGATGGGTTCATTAGGAAATTGGAACTTAACCTTACGAGTCCTACAATCATTGGTAGCATGATATGCATGCAACCAATCCATCTCAAGAATAATCTCAAAACCTACCATGCTAAATCCAAGAAAATTACAAGGCAAGACTTATCCAATATGGATGCGGGACAACCCCTATAGACTCTTTTAGCAACAACGAACTGACTAATGGGGGTAGACAATTCAAAGGGCTTGCTCAACAATTTAGGACACCCATGAAGTCTATTAGAAACAAAAGGGGTAATGAAAGAGAAAGTGGAAACCAAATCTAATAAAGCATATACATCAAAATTATAGATCTTTAACATACCACTAACAATGTCTAGTGCTTCATCCTGTCCTTGCGTCCCTTGAAGAGCATAAAATCGGTTATGACGTGGAGCACCTCCTTGTTGGCCACCTTGTGCCCTTTGGTCACAATGAGCTCCTTGTTCTTGAGGACGACCATCTTTGAAAAATCTGTAATCTTGTGGCCCATCTTTCCACACCCGAACCAAGCATCCGTGTTCCTCAAACATGCACCACTATGATTCCTTCCATATTTTTGGCACCTTGGAAGAGTCATCCCATTGTTAAAACCTTGAGCTCTGGGTTGGGTACCCTATCATTAGAAAACCTTTGGCCTTGAGCGTTAGAGGACCCTTGACCATGGAATTTGTGGCCTTGCTGAAAACATCCACCCTTAGTACCATGAAATCAACCATCATAAAGAGTCCTCTTGGACTCCCCACCTCTCCTCTTTCTATGATTTTATCCTTCAAGTTTCTTAACCTAAGTCATGAGCCGAGACAAGTCCATATCTTCTATAAGCATGGCGATGCGACATTCTTCATTGATCAAGTCAGACACTCTTGACACAAACTTGTGCATTCTTACCTAGGGTCGGCGACCAAATGAGGAGCATACTCTAAGAGGTTGTTAAATTTAAGAGAATATCCCTTAGCACTCATAGTACCTTGGTTGAGGTTCATTGTAATATCCCAAAAGTTGTAAGATCGAATAAATGAGAGAAATTTTGTTTTAGGGGAAATTTTGCAAGTATTCAAGCTTCATAAGGACCAATTAAGGTAGGCCATGGTATTTCCAAAGTCTGTTTAATTGGGGATAGTCCTTTTACCTCCCAAATCAGTTCTAAGTTTTTCATGTCACCTTATCTCACTCCATAATACATATCTCCACATTCACTTGCTCGAAACATTTTTCTAATCCTCCTTTAATGCTCTAATCGAAGGACCTCATGGAACCTTCAAGATCAAGAGAAATTCATTTTCAAGCCTTCATTGAAGCTTATTTATGTGGTTTAGGGTCATTATGACTCTCCTTCATCAAACCAAGTTCAAAGAAACTCCATTTTCTTAAGTTTTTCACATGATTCACTATAAGGGTCAACTTCAAATGACCATATATTTTATACAAACATAACTGGGTGGTCTATAACTCACAAAATTAAATCTCTTCGAATAATCTTTCCAACGCATCTAGTTTTACCCAATTTCGAGTTTGGAGTAAGATGTTATGCCCATTTTCGTAGAGCCTATCCGTGCTGATTCAGTGAGCTTTCACGAATCGTGAAAAGCTTCACGGCCGGTACAAACGTCCGTGGTATTTTCAAGATAAAATTCTAAGTCTCATTTTATTGAGATAGTTTTGATAATTAGACTCATCCCCATGGAGTTTTAAGACTTTTATGCCTCCCTTTACACTCCTAAATAATCCCTATCTATTTCATGAGACTTTATTCAAGACAAACATTTTGTTTCTAGAATCAAATACTCAAAATGCTCTCCAAGTCTCATCTTCAAGATTCAAGCCAGGATTCAATTGGGGTTTTAATTTCAAGATAAATTCTTCTCAAACTCATCTTCCTAAGCAAGGTATGTGAGATTGATTCATGATTCCTTTCCAACCATGAAGACCCCGAAACTCCTATTTCTTAATTTCAAAAATTCTAAGTCTATTTTGCAAATGGGTCTCTTAAATTAGTGTTTATTTTTCGAAATTGAGCTATGGGGTGAACTTAATTATTAATTTTATGATGATTTGAATCTTACTATTATGATTTACTTTGATTTTATGAAGAACAGAAAATGCATGTCCCTTTAATTTATGAATATATGCATGAGAAATTTCAAGTATGCTTTAATTGTTGATTTCTTCATGGATTTCATATGATTTCATCTTATTATGTTGTTTTAATTATGAATTCTTAATACCCATGCTATTTCTTCATTTCTCATGACATATGCATGCATAAACAAGTATTTTTCATGGGGTATAATATGGATTCAGGAGATTTTGGTTATGAACATGAGCATACTTATAATTTGGGTGTGTGTTGAGTGTGAGTCTATGATTGAGAGTTCTGATCAGTCTTGATTTGTCATATATGAACATGTATTAAACATAAATCTATGAACAAGAGCATGATATGAGTTTTAATACCATTATGAAATAATTTGAGGGTAATATGAATTTGACTTCTACATGAACATGAATTATATGGGTGTGCATATGATATGATGTCTAGCATGAGTATGTAATGACATATATGTATGAGCTATGTGTACCGATGAGGACGGGAACAATTCTCCCTTTACACAATGCATAGATGAGGATAGGTACAACCTTCCCTATGCATATGTATGTATGAGCTATGTGTGTACTGATGAGGGCGAGCATAACCGTCTCTTTACACGATGCACGGATGAGGAGAGCTATAACCTTCCCTATGCACTTATATGTATGAGCTACATGTGTATTGATGAGGACGGGCACAACCCTCCTTTTACACAAAGCATAGATAAGGATAGGTATATCGTTCCCTATGCGCACGTGTATATGAGCTATGTGTGTATCAATGAGAATAGGCACAACTCTCCCTTTACACAATGCATAGATAAGGATAGCTACAACCTTCCCTATGCATATGTATGTTTTCAAAATGTATAGATAAGGATAGGTAAAACCTTCCCAATACAAAGTCATGCCATGAGCTACATGTGTATTGATGAGGATTGGTACAACCTCCCTTTCCATAATCAAGCGAGGAGTGACTTATTGAGTGCAAGCATATGTGGGTTATAGCTACTCTATGATTTTCATGTAACATTTATGCAGGTTAACATATATTTCTCTCTTGTTGCATGCCCACATACTTAGTACATTTAAATGTACTTGTGCATACTATTTGCCTACATGATCTAACCATGTAAGGACTAGAGACTTTCCTCATGTACTTCTTCACAACAAGATTCAACTTGTACAAGTTTGCTTGCGGTGAGTCCTTTCTTCCAAGAATAAGATCTACCTTCCATCTACCTATATTATGTTCTGATTATCTTATGTCTTACTATGAGGGTGAGCCTTGGACATATCTTGGCCCCTATTGTAAGACCCCACCTATGAGAAGTATGGAAGGTCAAGAAGGAAAGCCTTAGAAAAATTTGAAACTGTGAGATTTTATGAAGGGATTTATGGCCTGTAAGTCGAGGTACGACCCATAAAGTGGGTTCGTGAAACCTGGCTGATATGGTGAAATTTGGGATCCTTGGAAGTTCAATCTACGCCTTATTAGACAACTCGTAAGTCATCTATAAATCATAGATCATATCTTAGAATGAGAATCAGAGAAAGGGTCTATGAGAATCTATCAGATGAAACACCATCTACGACCCATAGAACGATCTACAAGTCGTATATCATGTCCTAGAGGTAGGATCAGAGAAAACAGGGTCTCTAAAGTTTGGAAGAGGGTTATCAGACAAAACCCTATCTATGGCTCGTAGAATGATCTATGACCCATAAACGGGTTCTCGTAGACTAGTCCGACCAGCTTTTAAAAGGGAGAAGTTTGGTCATTTCTTAGCACGTCTTGCCCATATAATATGTAGTTTTGACCTTAAAGGGAGCCCTTTATTAGTACTAAAGCCCTAATCTAATCCATTTTCATCCTCACTCTTATTTTCAAAGTCCCAACCCTCTCTCTCAAGTGCTCAATCTCTCAAGAAGAAGGAACAAGCTACGGTTTTTGTTTTCTCCTCCAAGTCGGTTATTATCTCCATTAAGTAATAAGGTATGTGGGTTTTGATTGTGGGAACCTTTCTCTCACAAGCTCAACCATTTTCTCTCTAAGACATTTTTCCAAGTTATGGGATTTATGAAGATTTTATGAACTATTTGCATGACATAACTATGAAGAAAACTATGATGATATTATGATGAGCATTATGTTATTTGTTCTTGTATAATCTTACAAAATAACAAGTCATGGAAAATATATGATTTAAGATGAGGGTTTATGATTCCCTAGGGATGCTTTTCTATGATAAAGTGGGTTATTTTGCATGATTTAAAAAAGGATTTTCGCTACTCTCCTCATGTCTAAAGGTGTTATTCCTGGATAGTTTTGAGCATGTATGCATACCCACCATATTTTACTAAATCATGAATCAAGCATCTTATGTAGACAAAGGCTTTATGGCAAGATATGTGATTTACATTGTGAAGGGCTATTATGTATTCTATGAATCATGAGAATGTATGAAAGTTATGAAGCCCTATCTTTGATATGATGAAGCTTTGGTTTTGATGAGCTACTCTATGAACTATGAGGATATTACAATGCTTTACATATTATGATAATAAGAATAATTTGAGTATTCCTTGGGATTGTGACCTAGCACTAAGTAGACCTTGGTAAATAACCATTATCCCATAACTATGTTGCAACCATAGGTATGAAAAAAGGATAATAGATCCATATAGCTTAAGTTGCATGATTTCCCAAAATGGGTGATGTTCCCATACGACAAATGTGACTGTTATACCGAAATGGGAGATGTTCTCATAAGGTTAACAAAATACATGTACCGAAATAGAAGATGTCCCCGTAAGGTTGATAAAAAAATGGGTGCCAAAATGGAAGATGTTCTTGTAAGGTAACTAAAAGGTACTTTCCGAAATGGGTGATGTTCCCGTAAGGTGAGTGTTTGGTTTAGCCCCGCAAGGTAGACTACCCCTTTATTCGGTGTGGGGTGAATACTAGAATTCCAAGTAGTAGCTTGCTTGATCTTATTTGTTGGTTAAGGTCTTTTCCCATCTAAGTATGATATGTTTTATGGTATGACAGTCCACATGCATGTTTTGACTAAGGCATTTAGCATTTATCTCATATTGAGCTTATATCCATCGATAATGATTATGAATATTGCTTAACTATGTCCTACGTTCTTTATTGCATTTGCACCCCGCATACTTATTACATTCCAGGTACTAACACATACTTTTTTCCTGCATAATCTAACCATGTAGGAACCAGAGGCCCGTACCATCGTCCTTCTCCAGGTGTCTAGACGTCCTGATCGGAGATTTGCTTGGTGAGTCCTCTACATCTGGGGACAAGATATCAATACTTTTGTTCCTTGTTTAGACTCTGTTATTTTTGGATACCCTATTTTGAGGGTGAGCCCGGGAGATGTCTTTGTCCCCGACATATTCGAAATTTAGAGGTGTTGTTGGATATTGTGATGGTTATGTACTATTGAGCTTGACTCCTTATTCTTTTATGTTATGATAAACATCCCTTAGTCCTGTTTCCCCTAGATATTATGTGCTATGTGTTTGTTGCTTTTGATGCTTCCGCAAACCAAGGATGAGCTTATATGCTTATGAGGCTTGTTTGGGATCCCACTTGGGTTCCCATTCGCAATGTTGTGTCTAGGGCTTAGGCTTGGGTCATGACAAGCTTGGTATCAGAGCACTAGGTTTGTAAATGGTCCTCGGAAATCCAAAACACTGCATCAAGTAATGTCTTGTTAACGGTTATGAAGAGCGCCACAACTATGAGCGAGAGGCTATGAGGCATTTTAGAAAATGGTTTACTTCTTCATATTCTATTTAGTGCTCTAGCTTTAACATAAGGTTTCCTACCTCTAACGAGTGGCCTTTTTGCTTCGAGATACATGGCACAAAGAGCTCCTCTTTTGAGGATGTACCGGCCCCTCCGGCTCCATAAGTTCCTCAAGCGGAAGGAGAATGGGTCACCCATACTGAGTACCAGAATATGTTCACCCTCTTTGCAAGGGTCATGGCCAATCAATGGGATTAAGCTCCTCATGCTCCTACACCGACCTCGAGAGTAAGGGATTTCACAAGAATGAATCACCTGGAGTTCCATGGCTCAAAGGTAGAGAAAGATCCCCAAGAATTCATTGATGAAGTATACACAGTTTTGGCTATCATATGGGTAAGTTCAGAGGAGAAAGCGAAACTAGCGGCCTACTAACTCAAGGGCCTTGCTCAAATATGGTATAATCAATGGAAGATGGAGAGAATGGATGATGGACCTATTCAATGGGAGAAACTCAAAGTTGTTTTCCTTGATCGTTTCTTCCCAATTGGGCTAAGGGACGAAAAATTGACGGAGTCAATGAATCTTAGGCAAGGTTCTATGAGCGTGAGGGAGTATTCCCTTAAGTTCAATAACCTCTCCAAGTTTGCTTCTCATTTGGTTGTCGAACATCGGGAAGTGATGCACAAATTTGTGTTTGCTGTATTTGATTTGATCAATGAAGAGTGCCAAGCCTCCATGCTCTTTGGCGACATGGATATATCATGCCTTATGACATACGACAAACAACTTGAGGGGGTGAAACTTAGAAAGAGAAGAATGGGGGAGTCCAAGAGGGCTAGACTTGATGGTGGGTTCTAAGGTGCTAAAGGTAGTCATTTCCAACAAGGCCTCCAATTTCACGGCCAAGGGTCCTCCAATGCCCAAGGGAAAAGGTTTCAAATGATAGGGTTCCCAACCCAAAGGCTCAAGGTGGTAATGGTGGTCAAAGTGCTCCTAGATATAAAAAATGTGGCAAGAACCATGAGGGTAGATGCTACAGAAATATTGGTGCTTGTTTCGGGTATGGTGAAATAGGACGCAAGGTTACGGATTGTCCAAACAAGGGTAGAGATGGCCATCCCTAAGGACAAGGTGCTCATGGTGATCAAAGGGCACAAGTTGGACAATAAGGAGGTTGTCACACCCCAAAGAGAGGGGAGGCACAACTGGCACCCGCACCTGTTATTGATTGGGTAAGCCACTAAACATGCTAGTTAATTAGACTAGGGACCAGAAGAAAATTGGGCAGCATGATGTTTAAAACAACTACGCCTGGACCATTTAGGTCATGAACTAGTCAACAACAAATCTTGTACATCAAGATAAGTAAACCAAAACGATAAAGTACTAGCTAGCCGACAAGGCTGTCACAACAGAGGTACAGGTGCTCACTATATGTACATGCTAATCTTACGAATGGAGTCTGGAAGGTACAAAAGGACTGACCCATAATAACATGTCATAAATAGCCTCTAAGAGAACCACTAATACTGCGGGTACAGGGCCCCAATTATACCCAACTATACAACAAAATGTAAGCATCCGATGAAAGCTCCAGGAAGAGGTGGAGCTTACCAACTCACAACTGAACTGGGCTCATAGTGGATGGGTCGATCAGAGTCCAAACCAGAACCAGCACGCACGAAATAAAATGCAACGTCCCTAGGCAACGGGAAGTCAGTATAGATAAACATGTCCCAGTATGTAGGGCAAAAAGTGAAACCATAGATAACAGTAGTAGAAAGGGTAATAGAAATACCTCCTATAACCAAAACTTAAGTAACCTTAATGGCCAATAATCAACCTCCTAGTGATCAAATATGCATGGCATGCCCGAGTGTCGCATGTCGTGAATACATATATATAGAGGCAAATGCATGACATACCCAACAAAATGCTAGCAATGGTGGTCTTTTTCGGTAGCTAACCAGCATCATATTTGCCAACCAGTGGTCATCTGTACCATGTACATATATATATATATATATATCTATATATAATCATTTGGGAAAATAGGCCTCATACCATTGATTATAGCACGGAGTCTATGCATAACGTACAATGTATGATATGAATATTAAATGCACATAGTAGACCATAGCATAAATTTAGCCAATCTTGCCTCATTGGTACACTTATTCTCATAGCATCATAATCATTGTCGTAACATATACACCGGATTTGTGGAATCTCACATGTCTTTGAATAAGTTTGACAACTTAACTCAACATTTAAAATGGAGTCTTAACCTTGAAAGTGATCATAAAGGTGCTTTACATAATGCTTATACTCGGTCCCATATCAATTAGTAAAAGAAAGTATTAAACAAGATCAAGTTCCTTAGTAGTTTAAATAAGAGCATTTCACTGGAGAATATTGGAAACTAACGCATTACTTGTTAAATGCTTCAATTATATTTTTGTATGGAAGAAGGACTGATTATGAATACTACATTTCCTTCGCATTCTACATTTATTTTAATGGCACTATACCATGAACTGAAACACCTCGAACATATGAATAGGTAGCCGAGAAAACTGTCAAATGATATATAGCTATTGAATGTCCAGTTTAAGCGAACGAATGGAATTTCTACCTAATACCATCATGAAAATAACTCAGCTGCAATCCAAATGCTTTTCACAGAAGATCTTTCTAGCAACAGAATAGTAAGATATCGCATTTGACATTTTGGGAAACTTTCCGTATTTCGTGCTAAAAGGAGGGACGGAGCTTAGCCTTAACATACCTTCCCAACAGATGTCCTATTGCCCAAGGTTTCTTCACAAGAGTTGTTTCTTATGTCCTAAGCTTCACAAGAATTATATATGCCACTTAAAGACACCTATAAATAGTCTAAAATTAAGCATTAATGACCATATTCGACGAAGAACATTTACGTGAGGAAATTTCCGTGAAGTTTCATAAAAATGACCATAAAAGAGTCCCGAAATTATTACCTGAACACACCAGCTAAAAACTAACAATAACCAGCAGGAACACCACTTTTTTTATAGCCCAAAACAGCTTCAAATACAGCTAATACGAGGGGAAAATAATTGCAAAGCGTAAGACACACATTTCTAGGCACACAGATAAATTTTAATGGTGAAAATGCAAAACTCTTACTCAAATTCCTTTGGTACCTTGAGGGAACTTTTCCTTCAGTTTATAAACATTTTGGAGACAAAATGGCGCTGATTTTAGCTTTAAAAAACTCAAATTAGCCGACATTAAGGTGGGTCGACTCGACCCCAACCTATGACCCGATTTCCTGCTCGAGCAGCCACAGTAAAACTGTCATAACTTTTTATTCTGAGTTCGGTTTGATATGCGGTTTTATGCATTGCAAACTTGATTGATAGATCTTCAATTTGACAGCTCATGGACCTTCTAAGTATTTATGTTTTGGGAGATATGACTTGTTACATTTGACCTAAATTTAAGAAGGATTTTTTAAGGATACTTAAGGTAACCTTGGCCGACCTTTATCGTGCAACTTTCTTGATTCCAAAACATAATATATGATCTTTGTCCTATTAAAATAACTTTTAAAAATTCATTATTAGAAAATTATACATTTTTAGTCTCATTTGAAAATTGAAACCTAATTTAAACCTTCTGAGTAAGGCGAGGTGCCACTCGGATCATTTATTTAATCCCAAATGTGTATTTAGGGTATTCCTTTGGCTTAAAACGTTAGGTCCTTGACATTACCACTTATTGGCAGCCTTATTATCCTTCGGTGCTATCCAAATTCATATATGTCTTATATGACACATCACCGTACATGTATGTGGAAGATGAGGAACACGGGGTCTCACAGTGTCCCCCCCCCCCCCATAAGAACATTCGTACATGAATGTATCTAGACATCGTCTTGGTTCCACTACTATCTCTTAAAATGTGATTATTGAGGATATATCTTTTATCCTTCCAATCTATAAATCAACTTTAAAAAAAATTTGGTTACTAAGATTTGTATAACTATCCAGTGACAACGCATATAAACTATGCTCCCAACTTATTTAAAATTTATGTTACTGGAGAAAGATGACTGCTAACTTTTAAAATATCACTCACCTTAATTTGTAAATAGCTGGGGATACTTCTTCATCATTTCCTCTTCCGCTTCCAAAGTCATTTCCTCAATATTGTTGTTCCGCCACATTACTTTCACGGAGACCACTTTTTTATTTCGAAACTTTCTCACTTGTCAATCTAAAATAGCCACTGGCACCTCATCATAAGATAAGTTTTCAGCAATGTGGATATCCTTAATATGAGTAATCTATGAAGGATCTCCAATGCACTTCCGCAACATCGATACATAAAACACCGGATGGACTACCCCCAAATTCTGAAGGCAAATCAAGCTCTTATGCGACCTTGCCAATCTTTCGAATAATCTTATACGGTCCACCATATCTAGGACTGAGCTTTCCTGTATTTCCAAACCACATGATTCCCTTTGTAGGTGGTACCTTCAAGAAGACCCAATCTTCTACATCGAACTCTAAGTCTTGCTGTCGAACATGTGTATAAGACCTTTGCCAACTCTGGGATATTTGAAATCAGTCTCTAATAAGTCTCACTTTGTCCATCGCTTACTGAACTAGGTTAGGCCTAGAAATTTTGCCTCCACAACTTCAAACCAACCAATCGGCGACCTACATCTTCGCCCATATAGTGCTTCATAAGGCGCCATTTGAATACTAGCTTGGAAGCTATTATTATAAGCAAAGTTAATAAGACGTAGATGATCATCCCAACTCCCTTTAAAGTCCAGCACATAGGCACGTAATGTATCCTCAATTGTCTGGATGGTACGCTCTACTTGCCCATCAGTTTGTGGATTAAAAGCGGTGTTGAGATTCACCTGCGTGCCCAGACTCTTCTGAAAAGTCTTCCAAAAATGTGCGGTAAATTGAGCCCCTCAATCAGATATAATAGATAATGGAACTCCATGAATGCGAACAATCTCTTGAATGTAAAGCTTAGCATAATCCTCCACTGAATATGTCGTTCTTACTGGCATGAAATGAGCAGATTTTGTCAACTTATCAATGATTACCAAAATTGAATCATACCTGCATGGAGTACGAGGTAAACCAGTGATGAAGTCCATATTGCCCCATTTCCATAGCGGAAGCTCAATATATTGAGCTAGGCTTCTAGGTCTCTGATTTTCAACTTTAACTTGCTGGCAATTGGGACATTGGGATATGATATTTGCAATATCCTTTTTCATGCCATTCCACCAATAGATTTTTTGAAGGTTCCGATACATTTTTGTTGCTCCAAGATCGGTTGAATATCTAGAATAATGGGCTTCAAAAAGAATCCTGGCACGGAGTCCTCCGATATCTGGCACACATAAGCGGCCTTGGTACCTAAGGACTGCATCTCCAGTTAGCTCGAATGAAGGATGTTGTTGTTGTGAAATGTTGTCCCTCCATGTTCTAAGCTCAGTATCCTTGCATTGTCACTCTTTTACTTCATTAACAATAGAAGATTTTGTTGTATTTTGAACAAAACCACTCCCATCCTCTGTATCTACCAATCACACCTGCAAACTAGCTAGCTGGAATAGGTCTTTTGTCATTTCAACCTTATCAGCTTCAACATGGCTTAGGCTTCCTATGGACTTTCGGCTAAGTGCATCAGCAACAACATTAGCTTTACTGGGATGGTACAAAATGTCAACATCATAATCTTTTAGTAATTCTAGCCACCTACTTTGTCATAGGTTCAACTTCTTCTGATTAAATAAATATTGAAGGCTCTGGTGGTTGGTAAAAATATCCACATGAACTCCGTATAGATAATGTCGCCAAATCTTTAGGGAAAATACAACCGCAGCGAGCTCAAGATCATAGGTAGGATAATTTTGTTCATGCTTTCACAACTGTCTAGAAGCATATGCAATTACTCTACCATGCTACAAAAGAACACAACCTAGGCCAATACTCGAGGCATCACAATATACAATGTATCCTTCGGTTCTATCCGAAAGAGCCAAGGTAGGTGCGGTGGTAAGCCTTTTCTTTAACTCTTGAAAACTCTGTTCGCATGCTTTAGTCCATTGAAACTTAGTTGCTTTATGTGTCAACCTCGTTACTTGTTTAGAGATAGAGAAGAATTCCTCAACAAACCTCCTATAATATCCTGCCAAGCCTAAAAGGCTACGGACCTCGGTTGGATTGAATGGTTTCGGCTAGGCAATGACTTTTTCAATATTCTGGCCATCGACCTTGATAACATCACCTGTAATAACATGGCCCAAAAAGCTACAGAAGTTAACCAAAACTCACATTTAGAGAATTTAGCATATAACCTGTTGTCTTGGAGAGTCTGTAATATAGTTTGCAAGTGATTTACATGCTCAGCTTCTGATCGTCTATCAAGATGTCGTCAATAAATATGATCCAAATACATCCAAGAATGGTTTAAAGACTCGATTCATCAGGTCCATAAAAGCTGCTGGGGCATTTGTAAGTCTAAAAGACATGATAAGGAACTCAAAATTTCTATACCTCGTCCTAAATGCTATCTTTGGAATATCAACATCTCTGACTCGTAACCGGTGGTACTCTGATCTCAAGTCAATCTTTGAAAAGCATTTGGCACCTTGCAACTGGTCGAATAAGTCATCAATACGTGGAAGAGGATACTTATTTTTGATGGTGACTTTATTTAGCTGTCTATATGCTCAACTTCTGATCGTCAATATATCAAGATGTCGTCAATAAATATGATCCAAATTCATCCAAGAATGGTTTAAAGACTCGATTCATCAGGTCTATAAAAGTTGCTGGGGCATTTGTAAGCCTAAAAGACATGACAAGGAACTCAAAATTTCTATACCTCGTCCTAAATGCTATCTTTGGAATATCAACATCTCTGAATCGCAACCGGTGGTACTCGGATCTCAAGTCAATCTTTGAAAAGCATTTGGCACCTTGCAACTGGTCGAATAAGTCATCAATACGTGGAAGAGGATACTTATTCTTGATGGTGACTTTATTTAGCTGTCTGTAACCAATACACATCAATAGAGAGCCATCTTTCTTTCGAGCAAAGAGCGTTGAAGCAACCCATGGATATGTACTTGGCCTAATAAATCCTTTATCAAGTAAGTCCTTTAGATGTTCCTTCAATACCCTTAGCTCTGCTGGAGCCATTCTGTAGGGAGGAACAGATATAGGCTGCGTGTTCGGGAGAAAATCTATAGCCAAATTGATTTCCCTTTCAGGGGAAATCCTTGGAAGCTCATCAGGGAATACCACCGGGAATTCATTCATAATAGGGACTTACTGAATGGTCACCAACTCTTTATCAATATTCCCAGTATGAACTAAATGGTATATACAACCTTTAGCGATAAGCTTCCGAGCCCTAAGCTATGAAATAAACTTACCCTTGGGCGACACAACATTACCTTTCTATTCAATGACTGGCTCACCTGGAAAATGGAAGTGGACAAGCTTTGCTCGACAGTCAATATTAGCATTACAAGCTGCCAACCAATCCATGCCTATAACAACATCAAAATCTAGCAAAATCAATTCAATCAAATCATCATAGGTTGGTCGCTTATTAATTAACACCATACAACCTCGGTTGACATGACTAGCTATAATTGAGTCACCGATACCCTAACTGACCCTGACAATAACTCAGGTCTCATATCAAGATTACCAGCAATGAATGGAGTAGAATATGAAAATGTAGAGCCAGGATGTCACGACCCAGGACTAGGGCCTAGATGTGATATGGAGAATGGGAACCCGGGAGTCCCCAAAAAGTGCTCAAGTATCCAAATCCACATCATCGATTCAGAAAGAACATTCAAATGGTAACACATAGTTCTAAGCGAGAGGAGAATAGGACACATGCTATGGGGGCAATACTGCGCTTGGGACTTTCCACATTTCCACACCAAACATGCATATAACTAAATACGAAATTTCCATAAATCAATCCAAATGAATACATAAACCAAATACCACACATAGCATAAAGATTTTAAAGAGTCTACATGTTGTCCAATAAATGTCTCTATTCAAGATGGAACGAGGGCCTAAACATGTTCTGCGCTCACCCCCAAATAAGAAAGAACATTTGAGATAGCATAAGTACAAGGAAGATGGCTTGTCCTTGGAGGGTGGGACTCACCACAAGTACTCTTCTGGATCGGACCAGTCGTCAAATGGTTGGTAATCAAAATGCTCAACCCTTACATGGTAAAATCATGTATGCAAAGAGTATGTGTTAGTACGTCTAAATGTACTAAGTATGCAGGCGTGCAATGCATATGACTTGTTAAACCTGCAATTGAATGTTAGATGACAAGGTTACATAGTATAAAAAGAATCATATAATCAAGGGAGTAATATATATACAAGATGCCATGAAATTCATGATACATGAATGAAATGATACTCATATATAATGGGCATGTGACCTCAACCGACATGAGTAAGACCAAGCGAGCTATAACTTGGAATCCCAATGAATCCCCCTCACCGGCATAGAGGTGGTCTACTTGACAAAAGTAAACCATACTTCACCTTATGGGAACATATTCCATTTCGTATGAAGTAACCCTTTTCTAGGAACATATCCCATTTCGATAAGGATTTTTCATATCATATCATAATAGTACTTCACCTTACGGGAACATATCCCATTTCGTGTGAAGCAATTATCCTTACGGGAGCATATCCCATTTCAGATAGGATTCTTATAACATATGCTGGGCACATAGTTCGAGGAAAGGGAGAGGGCCCTTGGGGATAGCCCTGATGCCCCCAATACATTAGTGCTAAATCGGCATCCCACGAGAATACTTAAACATATACGTTCTTTCAAGAGATACAATATTCATTTCAAATAGTAATTCATTTCAAAACAATCCAATGCAAATGTAGGCTAAAATGCCAAGTCATAATTATGCTACTCATGCAAGGAATAGCTCATTCACGTATACAAGATGGTGCAAGCACCTGAGATGCTCACAGAGCCATAATCATAAATCATGCATGTGATCACATTCTTGTCATAACCAATATCTTATCAAAATCATATCAAAATCATTTCATAAACCATAACTGGGCTTAACCCACTTCATAATTTCCATATAAATCAATGTCCATGAAAGCAAATGCAATGCATGATGTGAAAATGATATGGGTAATATAGATTCAATCTAAAATCACTAATATAATATGGAGTTGAGGAAAGCCATAATTAAATCCATACCTAAATCATAATATAGATTACCTATGTATAAATCAAACTTTAAAGGGGACATGCACATTCATAATTTCATAATCTCAATAAAAACTATAATATAAGGGCTTAATTCAACTTAAAATGATCAAATAAGTACAACCCACACTTCAATTGAATTCATAAAATCATAAATCTTAAACTCATATTTAAGATAAGCAAAATTAATGAAAATAAATTGAAAAGAGTTTGGGGTCTTCTTGGTTGAAAGGGACCAAGAATCAATCCCACGTACCTTGATTGGAGAGCTGAATTTTGGGAAAGAACCTAGCTTGAAGTTGAACTCCAATTAAGCCCTATCTTTGAGTCTTGAGAGGGAGAGTAGAGAATATTTGGGAGTGATCTTTTGAGGGGTAGAGCTTTAAAGAGAATGAATTAAAAGGGAGGGATATCAGCTGAGTTTAGGGGTTTTTGATAGGTAAAAGGTCATAATTCATAATTAAAATAAACTACAATCACATAAACGCCATTAATGATATGGGTAAAATTTGAACTGTCAGGTCTATACGGCCCTACACGGTCCATGAGTCATTACATGGACCGTGAAGAGTGCCCGTGAATCGGCACTTAGACAAATTTCGTGGTGCCAACACTTGGAATTTATCCAAGGCTAAGGGGTACCATATAGACGACTACACGACACGTGTGATGCAAGGGACGTGAAACATCATTTAGAAAATCTCCACACGAAAAAGTAATGAGACGGTAATTTCGTACTTAGAAAAGTTTTACATTGTGAGCCATGTGGTGGGCCACACGGCCCGTGACACACCTCACAGACCGTGTGTGTGGCTGTGTGGCCTCACTTGGTCCGAAGTCCTTTGTCGTATTCCACTCCATCGAAATCTTGGCCAAGTACCCCTCCGTGGGAGGCCACACGGTCTGTGAGGCTTCGCATGACCTGTGTAGGCTTCCATGGAGTGACACTTGGAATTGTTTTCTCTCGGGATGATACTAAGAGGTCTAACAAAGCCGCTCGAAAATCCGGGTCCTTACATCATCTCCCCCTGGGGACATTTGTCCCTGATTATGCAACAATAAGGCTTGAAAGCTTGATTTGGGACATGAAATATCCGAACACAAGGGAGAATGCGTAGTTCACCATTCGAAAATCATAAAATCTTTAAAAACTAATTTTAAAATGTATTTAGACAATTCCAACTTCACAAAAACCATTTCATGCACATGTATGCATGTCATGTCATGAGACTCAAGAGGGAAAGAATTGGGACCATTTAGAAAAGGTAGAACTTAGTACCTTAGACTTGAGTAGATCGAAAAAGATGAGGGTATCGCTTCATCATGTCCAGCTTGACCTCCCATATAGCACTCTCCACATGTTGATTCCTCCAAAGCACCTTCACCGCAGCTACGTCCTTGTTACAAAGCCGCTTCAATTTCCTATCAAAGGTCTCCATTGGGATTTCCTCATGTTTTCTTCAACCTCAATTCCTTCCAAAGGCACATTGGTGCTAGGATCACCAACTAGCTTCCTCAACATAGACACATGAAAGACCAGGTGAATGGAACTCAAGTCCGGAGGAAACTCCAACCAATAAGCCGTACCCCTAATCCGCTTAACGATCTCATAAGGGCCAACATACCGGGGGCTTAGCTTGCCCTTCTTACAAAAACACATCACACCCTTCATAGGAGAAACCTTCAAATATACCCAATCACTAACATGAAACTCAAGATCCCTCCTCCTAACATCTGAATAGGACTTTTTGCGACTTTGTGCCATTTTAAACTTTTCTCTAATTATTTTAACTTTTCCATGGCCTGCATCACTAAATCCGAGCCAACTAGTGCCATCTCTCCCAACTCAAACCACCCTACCTGTGACCTACACCTCCTCCCATACAAGGCCTCAAACGGTGCCATACCAATACTAGTATGGAAGCTATTATTATAAGAAAACTCAATGAATGGGAGGTGATCATCCGAGTTACCTTTAAACTCCAACACACAAGCCCTCAACATATCCTCCAAGGTTTGAATAGTCCACTCGGCTTACACATTGGTTTGACGATGAAAAGCGATGCACAACTTAATCCTAGTTTCAAGTCCCTTCTGAAATGATCTCCAAAAGTGGGAGGTGAATTGGGCGCCATGATCCGATATGTTAGATCTAGGCACATCGTGCAGTCTCACAAATTCTTAGATGTACAACCTCACATACTTCTCGCGCCTATAAGTAGCCTTGATCGGTAGGAAGTGAGCCGACTTGGTCATCCGATCAACGATGACCCAAATGGAGTCGTATTGCCTTCGGGTCCGAGGCAATCCAACCACAAAGTCCATGTTCACATCTTCCCACTCCCATGTGGGAATCTCAATATCTTGAGCCAAGCCACTGAGGCTTTGCTGCTCTACCTTCACTTGTTGACAACTTTGACATTTGGATATTAACTTAGTGATGTCCTTCTTTATACAATGCCACCAATACACTCTTTCAAATCCCAATACATTTTATTAGACCCCAGGTTAATAGAATAATGAGAGTTGTGAGCCTCACCCATGATCACCCTTCTGAGATTATCCACATCTTGAACACAAAGCCGGTCTTAGTAGCGGAGCACACCATCACCCCCTTGGGAGAACACCTCGATATCCTTTTTGACAACCAACTTCTTCAATTCAAGTAATGGGTCTAAATCATGCTTACCTTTTACATTAACCACAACGGAAGATTTTTCCCCTCTTTGAACATGGATACCACCATCACTCAAATCGGCCAGCCTGACACCCAACCTAGCCAAACGGTGAACATCCCTTGCTAACTCCTTCCTTTCCTCCCCAACATGCACCACACTTCCCATAGATAGCCTACTGAGAGCATCGGCCACAACACTGGCCTTGCCGGGATGATATAGAACACTATGTTGTAATACTTTAGGAGTTCCAACCTTCTCCTTTGCCTCAAATTGAGATCTATTTGAGTGAATACATATTGCAGACTCTTGTGATTGGTGAACACATCAACATGAACCCCATACAAATGGTGTCTCCAAATCTTCAAGGCGAAGACTAGTGCCGCGAACTCAAGATCATGTGTTGGGTAATTACGCTCATGCACCTTCAACTGCCTTGATGCTTATGCTTTTACCTTACCAAGTTGAATAAGCACACAACCCAACCCAATCCATGAGGCATCACAATACACCACGAATCCCTCCAAACCGTTTGGTAAAGTCAAGACGAGAGCCGACATAAGCCGATCCTTAAAGGCTCAGAAACCCTGCTCGCATTCGTACGACCACACAAACAGCCTTCTTTTGGGTCAACTTAGTCAATGGAGATGCAATAGATGAGAACCCTTCAACAAACCTTCTATAATATCCAGCCAACCTAAGAAAGCTCTAAATATCAGAAGAAGTCAACGTTCTGGGCCAATTCTTCATGGCCTCGGTCTTCTTTGGATCCACCTTGATACCATCACCAGACATCACATGACCAAGGAAAGCCACTTCACCCAACCAAAATATCACATTTTCTAAACTTGGCATACCATTTCTTCTCTCTCATGGTTTGGAGAACTATCGTCAAAACATCCCCATGCTCCTGCTCAATTCGGGAGTAAATGAGAATGTCGTCAATGAAGACCACCACAAAACTATCAAGGAATGGCTTAAACACCTGATTCATTAGATCCATGAACACAACTGGAGCATTGGTTAAGCCGAACGACATCACCACAAACACAAAGTGCCCATACCCTGTCCGAAAAGCTGTTTTGGGAATGTCACACTCCCTAACCTTTAACCAATGATACCCAGAACAAAGATCAATCTTTGAGAGATGAGTAGCCCCTTAAAGCTTGTCGAACAAGTCATCAATCCTTGGCAATGGGTACTTATGCTTAACGGTCACCTTATTTAGTTGCCAATAATCAATACAAACCCGAAGAGATCCATCCTTCTCTCTTACAAACAACACTGGAGCACCCCATGGCGATATACTAGGCCCAATGAATCCTTTCTCCAACAAAACCTTTAATTGCTCTTTTAACTCTTTCAACTCCGTCGGTGCCATACGATAAGGAGGAATAGAGATAGGTTGAGTATCTAAAAGAAGATCAATGCCAAAGTCTACCTCCCTTTCAGGAGGGATACTGGACAAGTCTTCAGGGAACACATCTGAAAATTCATTCACCATAGGAACCGACTCATGAGTAGGCACTTAGGACTCCATATCTTTGATCCTCACAATATGATAAATGCACCCCTTGGAAATCATTTTCCGTGCCTTGAGGTAGGAAATAAACCGACCTTTAACAGAGGAGTCACTACCCTTCCATTCAAGAACGGGCTCATTGGGAAGTTGGAACTTGATACTCCGGGTTCTAAAATTTATAGAGGCATATGATCCATGCAACCAGTCCATCCCAAGAATCACATCAAAGTCAAAGATCTCAAGTTCCACAAGGTCACACAGAAAAACCTTGTGCAACACAGAGACAAGACAACCATGATAGACTCTATGTGCAATAACAGATTCACCCACGGGAGTATAAACTGAGAAAGGATCCTTCAAAATCTTGGGACTCAAACCAAATTTAACAGCCAACAAGGGAGTCACAAAAGACTAATTTGCACCCGGGTGAAGCAAAACATAAGCATCAAAATCAAAGACTTTTAACATACTAGTCACAACATTCGGAGCTTCCTCAACATCCTGGTGGGCATGGAGTGCGTAGAACCTATTTTTTCTTGAGCAACACCTTGGGGAGATCTTTGTTGGCCTTGCCCACCTTGGGCCATCTGACCTTGGCCTCTACGGGCATTTTTAGGATAATCAACAACCTTGTGATTTTTATCACCACACCCATAGCAAACACCCAAATCCCTCCAACAAACTCCCATGTGGGGCTTCCCATATTTGTTACACAGAGGATACTCCTGTACACCACCAACCTATGCCCTAGGAGGAGGTACCCGAGCATTAGTGACCCGAGCACCAGAACCTTGGCCCTGTTGGAAGTGACTGAAGCCAGCACTTCGAGAACCATAGATTCCACCATCAAAACGGATCCTCTTAGGATTGTGAACCCTTCTCTCCTTGAGTTTCTCCCCTTCGATCTGTTCTCCATACACCATGCATCTAGAAATATTCATGTCCCCTATGAGCATAGCAGTACGACCTTTCTTTACAAGCAAATCAGAGATACCAGAAATAAACTTGTGCATCCTTGCACGGGGGTCAGCCACAAGTGACGGAGAATACTTGGAGAGCTTTGTGAATTTGAGGGCATAGTCCCTCACACTCATAAACTCAGTCATCATGGCCTCCCTAAGCTCAAGTGGAAAGAAGCAATCCAGGAATGCAAAGCTAAACTCTTCCCAATTGATATCAACCCCACGAACCCTCTCCATAGACATTTGGGTATACCACACCTAAGCCACATCTTTTAGTTGATAAGCAGCCAACTCAGCCTTCTCCTTAGAAGTGACACCCATAATGTCCAATATCTTGGTGAGCTCATCAATGAACTCCTGTGCATCCTTATTAGTCTTCGACCCATGGAACTCTAGAGGATTCATCCGGGTGAAATCACTCACCCTAGAAGCTTGCGTAAAATCCTGTGGCAGACTAGCTTGCCTTGTCAAAGATGTTACCAACCGAGCAAGCATGGCAAAGAATGTACGGAATTCGCCATTTGAGATGGGTTTATCCATAGGCTCTTGGGGAGCCTGATCCTCATTAGCTAGAGCCGGCCTTGGTGGGAGGTGTCTTCCTCGAGGCATGTTCTGAAATGGAACAACGACACCGTCAAGATGGGGGAAACAAATATACGAGTTATAACAAGACATAAGGCACGAAGAAATGAGACAATTCCTAGAACTCCTTTGTAGCCTCCCACTCATAGGCATGGTGCACTTCATACCCATGAATAGGACTCTACTTGATGCGGCATGTTGGACTTCGAGGACCTTTTATAAACCTAGTGCTCCGATACTATCTTTTGTCATGACCCGGGAGTAGGGACTAGATGTGACACGGCGAATGGGAACCCGAGAGTCCCTAAACAAGCCTCAAGTATCCAAATCCACATCATCTGTTCAAAAAGAACATTCAAATAGTAACACATAGTTCTAAGGAATGGGAGAATAAGACTCACCCTATGAGGGCAATACGGGGCTTGGGACTTTCCATATTTCCACACCAAATATTCATATCACCAAATACAAAATTTCCATAAATCCATCAAAATATTACATACACCAAATACCATGCATAGCATAAATATTTTAGAGAGTCTACATATTGTCCAACAAATGCCTCTAATCAAGATGAAACGGGGGCCAGGACATGTTCCAGGCTTACTCTCAAATAAGAAAGGAAATCTGAGATAACATAAGTAAAGGGAAGATTTCTTGTCCTTGGAGTGTGGGACTCAACACAAGTACTCATCTGGATCAGACTACTCGTCAAATAGTTGGTAATCGAAATGCTCAGCCCCTACATGGTAAAATCATGTAGGCATAGAGTATGCGTTAGTATGTTTGAATGTACTAAGTATGCGGGCATGCAATCCATATGACTTGTTAAACCTGCACTTGAATGTTAGATGACAAGGGCACATAGTATAGAAAGAATCATATAATCAAGGGAGTAACATATATACACGATGCCATGAAAATTCATGATGTATGAGTGAAATGATACTCATATATAATAGGGATGTAACCTCAACCGACATGAGTAGGATCAAGCGAGCTATAACTTGGAATCTCGATGAATACCCCTCACCGGTACAGAGATGGTCTACTTGCTAAAGGTAAACCATACTTCACCTTAAGGGAACATATCACATTTCATATGAAGCAACCCCCTTATGGAAACATATCCCATTTCGATAAGGATTTTTCATGTCATATCATAATAGTACTTCACCTTTCGAGAACATATCCCATTTTGTATGAAACAACCTTCCTTACGGAAACATATCCCATTTTAGATAGGATTCTCATAACATATGCTAGGCACATAATTCGAGGAAAGGGAGAGGGCCCTTGGGGATAGCCCTAACACCCCCAATCCATCGATGCTAAGTCAGCATCACACGAGAATACTTATACATATATGTGCTTTCAAGAGAAACAATATTTATTTGAAATCGTAATTCATTTCTAAACTATCCAATGCACATTTAGGCTCAAATGCCAAGTCATAATTATGACACTCATGCAAGGAATAACTCATTTACATATATAAGATGGTACAAGCACCCAACATACTCAAAGAGCCATATCATAAGACATGCATGTGATCACATTCTTGTCATAACCAATATCATATAAAAATCATATCAAAATCATTTTATAAAATATAAAAAGGCTTAACCCACTTCATAATTTCCATATAAACTAATGTCCATGAAATCAAATGCAATGCATGATGTGAGAATGGCATGGGTAATATATATTCAATCTAAAATCAGCATTATAATATGAAATTGAGGAAATCTATAATTAAATCCACACCTAAATTATAATATAGAACACCTATGCATAAATCAAACTTTAAAGGGGACATGCACATTCATAATTTTATAATCTCAATGAAAACTATAATATAAGGGCTTAATTCAACTTAAAATGATCAAATAAGTACAACCCACACTTCAATTGAATTCATAAAATAAATCTTAAAACTCATATTTAAAGTAAGCAAAATTCATAAAAATCAATTGAAAAGAGTTTGGGTTCTTCTTGGTTGAAAGGGACCATGAATCAATCCCACATACCTTAATTAAGGAGCTGAATTTTGGGGAAGAACCTAGCTTGAAGTTGAACATTAACTAAGCCCTAGCTTTGAGTCTTGAGAGGGAGAGCAGAGAGTATTTGGGAGTGAACTTTTGAGGGGTAGAGGGTTTAAAGATAATGAATTAAGAGGGGAGGGATATCAGCTGAGTTTAAGGGTTTTGGATAGGTAAAAGGTCACAATTCATAATCAAAATAAATATAATTACATAAATACCATTAACGAAATGAGTAAAATTTGAACCTTCATGTCCATACGGCCCCCTACACAGTCAGTGAGTCGTTACACGGACCGTGAAGAACTCCCGTGAATTGGAACTTAGACAAATTTTGTGGTGCCAACACTTGGAATTTATCCAAGGCTAAGGGGTACTATATAGACGGCTACACGACCCATGTGATGCTTCACGGGTCGTGTCAATGGCTGTAAAACTTCAATTAGAAAATTTCCACCAGAAAAAGGTACGAGATGGTAATTTCTTACTAAGAAAATATTTACGTTGCGAGCCATATGGCCCGTGACACACCACACGGACCGTGTGGGTGGCCGTGTGCCCTCACTTGGTTTGAAATCCACTATCGCGTTCTGCTCCATTGAAATCTTGGTAAGGTACCCCTCTACGGGAGTCCACACGGTCTGTGTGTCTTCACATGACCTGTATGGGACTTCCATGGAGTGATACTTTGCAAATATTTTTGCTCGGGACGATACTAAGAGGTCCGCCAAAGCCGCTCAAAAATCTTGGTCCTTGCATAGGATCTATTAATGCATAAATAGCATGAGAATTTACCATCAATATACATGTGATAACATCTGGAGATGCCTCTGAATCATCACGCCATGTGAGTGCATAAAAGTGATTTTTTCACCAGTAGAACCTGAATTGTCTCCTCTACCTCTTCTCCCACCATGACCCTGAGTAAGCTGTGGATCTGGTCGGGGAGTATGTACAGGGATAAAGAGGCTGCAGTGGATCCTGAAGGGTGAGCTGATGTACCTCTATCTAACCTCGTGTACTGGCTAATATAATGTCCTATTTTCCCATAATGGTAACATGCACATGAACCCTTCCTACACTGCCCACTTTGAAGCTTACCGAAGTTTGGACATGGAGGAGTAGGCTGTCTCATTTGTGTAGAGCGCTCTTGTCGATTGCTCCATGGTTGGCATGAACTCTGCCGTAGCCTTGACTAAATATAACGATAAAATCACTGGCCCTGTATCTATGGCGGGAAACTACCCACTAACGGAGGTGGATATCAACAAAAAAGAGGCCCAAAATCACCTTGTGGCTCCCTATAAGACCCTATAGTACGAGACCTCTTATTCTTCTCCTTATCTCTACGATTATTGTGAATCCGACGAGAAAGGTCTTCTGTATCCCAAGCAAAAGCCTGAATACGAGAAATATCTACACCATCCTGTAAAGAGTCTATCCTGCACTCTCTGATCAAATAATCCCCTAAACCATCCACATAACAATGAACTCTGGCACTCATGGTACGTACAATATCTAGTGCATACCTAGCTAAAGAATTAAACCTAAGGCTATACTCTCTTATACGCATATCCTCTTACCTCAAACTGATAAACTGGTCAAGAAGGGCCTCCCACACCTTCCGTTGTATGTAATGGGATAAAACTGCCTCAGAGAAGTCCTCCCACTTTGCTGGCAGAGCATCAAGGCCCCTAGATCTCTCCCATGTTTCGTACCATAAGATAGAGACATCACGTAATTGAATAAAAGCCAACTCCACTGCCTCGGTGACAGAGGCATGCATTACCCTCAATACTCTATACATATGGTCTATAAATCCCTATGGATCCTCAGTGAAACTGGACCCTGTAAATACTAGAGGGTCCTAATGAAGTAACTCTCGTACCTTTGACCTTTCTGTTTGATCCCTTCTGGTGTCTGCCCTCGCCTTTAGTTGTCTCTCATGAATAGAACCATCTTAGCCAGTAGCTGAACAACCTCTCTCATACCCTGTTCCCCAATCTCTAGCAGGGTTGGGGGTATTGGACCTCCTTGGCCCTCTACATGTGCTGGTAAATCTGGTACTATAGATACTGGAGGCTCTCTACGTGCCTCAATGGGGATTGTATCTGCCTGACCCAGAAAAGAACAACTGCTCCCTTCTCTCGAATCCATATCTACCTCACGTTGTGCCATTTCCAGAATATAGACAGTTTGACAAATAAAACAAACCACAAAGCACGATTAAGATTTCATATGTTCCTATAACTTTGCTCTATAGCACAATTTATTAAGTGAAAGAAAGGTAACCATTCCTAAATGCCTCATAGCCTCTTGATTATAAGTGTGGTGCACAACACACCCATACGCAAGACTCTACTCGACATGGCATTGTGGAAACCGAAGGACACGACCTGCTCTTATACCATGTTTGTCACGCCCCAAAAAGAGGGGAGGCGTGACTGGTACCCAATACCATTATTGACCGAGTAAGCCACTAAACATGCTAGTTAACTAGTCTAGGGAACAGAAGAAAATTGGGTAGCATAATGTTTAAAAAACAACTCCAAGACCGTTTAGGTCATGACCTGGTCAATAACAAATCATGTATATCAAGATAAGTAAACCAAAATAATAAACTACTAGCTAGCCGACAAGGCTGCCATAATAGAGATATAGGTACATACTATATTTACATGCCAATCTTATGACTGGAGACTGAAAGGCACAAAAGGACCAACCCACAATAACATGTCCACAATAGCCTCTAAGAGAACCACTAATACTTCTGAGACAGGGCCCGACTATACCCAACTGTACAACAAAAAATAAGCATCTTGTGAAAGCTCTAGGAAGAGGTGGAGCTTACCAACTCATAGCTGAACTGGGCTCCTAGTGGAGGAGTCAATCAGAGTCCCTACCTGAACCTGCACACACCAAATAAAATGCAGCGTTTTAAGGCAACGAGACGTCAGTACAGATAAACATATACCGGTATGTAGGGCAGAATGTGAAACCATAGATTACAGTAGTAAAAAGGGTAGTACTAATACCACCTTTAACCAAAACTTAAGTAACCTTAATGGTCAATAATCAACCTCCTAGTGATCAAATATTCATGGTATGCTCGAGTATCGCATGTCATGAATACATACATACATACATATATATATATATATATATATATATATATATATATGCAAATGCATGACATACCCAACCAAATGCTAGAAATGGTGGTCCTTTCAAGTAGCTAACCGGAATCATATTTGCCAACTTGTGGCCATCTGTACCATATACATATATGTATAATCATTTGGGCAAATAGGCCCCATACCTCCGATTATAGCTTGGAGTCCATGCATAACGTACAATGTATGATATGAATATTAAATACACATAGTAGGCCATAACACAAATTTAGCCAATCTTGACTCATTATTACACTTATTCTTAGAGTATCATAATCATTGTCGTAGCATATACACCGGATTTGTGGAATCTCACATGTCTTTGAATAAGTTTGACAACTTAACTCAACATTTATAATGAAGCCTTAACCTTGAAAGTGATCATAAAGGTTCTTTATATAATGCTTATACTTGGTCCCGTGTCAATTAGTAAAAGAAAGTATTAAACATGATCAAGTTCTTTAGTAGTTTAAATAGGAGCATTTGACTGGAGAATATTGGAAACCAACGCGTTACTTGTTAAATACTTCAATTATATTTTTTTGGAAGAAGGATTGATTATGAATACTGCATTTCCTTTGCATTCTACATTTATTTTAGTGGCACTATACCGAGAAGTGAAACACCTGAACATATGAATAGATAGTCGAGAAAACCGTCGACATGATATATAGCTATTGAATGTCCAGTTGAAGCGAACGAATGGAATTTTAACCTAAAACCATCATGAAAATAACATAGTTGCAATCCCAATGCTTTTCACAGAAGGTCTTTCTAGTAACAGAATAGTAAGATATCACTTTTGACGTTTTGGGAAACTTCTTGGATTTCGTGCAAAAAGGAGGGACTGAGCTTAGCCTTAACATACCTTCCCAACAGACATCCTATTGCCCAAAGTTTCTTCAGGAGATTTATTCCTTACGTCCTAAGCTTAACAACAACTATATACACAACTTAGAGACACCTATAAACAGTCCAAAATTTAACATTAATGACCAGATTTGGCAAAGAGCATTTACATGAGGAAATATCCGTAAAACTTCGTAAAAATGACCGTAAAAAAGTTCCAAAATTATTACCTGATCGCACCAGCTACAAACTAACAATAACCAGCAAGAACCCCACTTTTTTGACAGCCTAAAAACAACTCCAAATACAGCTAATAAGAGGGGAAAACAATTGTAAAGCATAAGGCACACATTTCTAGGCACACAGACAAATTTTAACAGTAAAAATACGAAAAACTTACTCAAATTCCTTTGGTACCTTAAGGGAACTTTTCTTTCAGTTTATAAACTATTTGGGGATGAAATAGCAGTGATTTGAGCTTTAAAAAGCTCTAATTAGCCGACATTAAGGTGGGCGACCCAACCCGACCCATGACCTAATTTTCTGCTCGTGCAGCCACAGTAAAACTGTCATAACTTTTTATTCTAAGTTTGGCTTGATGCACGATTTTATGAGTTGCAAACTAGACAGATAGATCTTCAATTTGATATGTCATGAACCTTCTAACTTTTTAT
Source organism: Solanum rostratum (assembly GCA_029948455.1). Lineage (NCBI taxonomy): Eukaryota > Viridiplantae > Streptophyta > Magnoliopsida > Solanales > Solanaceae > Solanum > Solanum rostratum. The sequence goes on along the minus strand of CM057047.1, from coordinate 16,471,198 downwards.
AATTTGGGAGATATGGACAGTTACATTTCATCTAAATTTAAGAAGAATTTCTTAAAGAAACTTATGGTAACCTTTGCCAACCTTTATCTTGCAACTTTCTTGATTCCAAAACATAATGTATGACCCTTATGCTATTAAAATAACTTTTCAAAACCCATTATTAGAAAATTATACACTTTTAGTCTCATTCAAAAAGTGAAACCTAATTTAAACCTTTCAAAAAGGGAGAGGTGCCACTCGGGCCATTTCTTTAATTCCGAATATGTATTTAGAGTATTCCTTTGGCTAAAAACTTTAGATCTTTCACATTACCGCTTATTGGTAGCCTTATTATCCTTAGTTCCTATCAAAAATTATATATGTCTTATATGACTCGCCACCCTACATATATATAGAAGATTAGGAACACGGGGTCTCACAGAGGTGCTCCTCGATACAAATGGTTCTATGCTCTTCAAGGGAGACAAGGGGTTCATGAGTAAACTGATGTTGTTATTGATACATTAAGGATTTTCAATCTTGATGTTTATGCGTTATTTGACCCGGGTGCCACTCTTTCTTTTATAACTCCACTTATTCCTAACTGGCTCCATATGTGTCTCAAATTGTTATGTCAACCCTTTGAGGTGTCCACCCCCATTAGTGATTCCATTCTTGCTAAAAGAGTCTATAAGGATTGTCCCGTGTCTATATTGTATAGATTTTTTCCTTGTAATTTTGTTGACTCGATATGGTAGATTTTGACATCATTCATGAGATGGATTGGTTCCATGTATATCATACTACTATTGATGTAGGACTCGTAAGGTTAAATTTCAAATCCCAAATGAACCCGTCTTTGAATGGTAAGGTTATTATTTAGTGCTCAAGGGTAGATTCATCTCTTATCTTAAGGCACAAAAGTTTATTCACCTAATGAGACTTAAATTTGAGACAAAGAAGGTGGCTAGAGTTCCTTAAAGATTACAACATGAGTGTAAATTACCATCTGGGAAAAGCTAATGTGGTGGCTGATGCCTTAAGTTGGGTATCCATGGGTCGTGTGACTCACTTTCAGGATAGCAAGAGGGAATCAACAAAAGAGGTCCATCAATGGGCTAGGTTGGGAGTTAGATTAAATGAATTTGAAAATAGAGGTGTGGTAGTTGTTGATGGTTCAAAATCTTCCTTGGTCGAAGAGGTCAAGTCCAAGCAAGATCTTGACGCTGCATTGGTGGAATTAAAATAATTGGTAATAGATGGCAAGGTGGAGGCTTTCTTCCAAGGGGGAGATGGCATTCTTCGGTACCAAGGTAGGTTATGTGTGCCCGACGTCAATGACTTGAAAGAGTTTACCTTAAAAGAAGCCCATAACTCCTCTTAATCTATTCACCCTGGTTCTACAAAAATGTATAAAGACTTGAGGGAAATGTATTAGTGGAGTAGTGAAGAGAGACACATTTTATTTGTAGTCGATTGCATAATTGCAAACAAGTCAAGGTCGAGCATCAAAGGCTAGGTGGTTTGACCCAAGACATAGTGATTCCTACTTGGAAGTGGGAAGATATCAATATGGATATTTTAGTAGGGTTGCCAAAGACTAGAAGGTATTTTGATTCCATTTGGGTTATTGTAGATAGAATAACGAAGTCGGCTCACATCCTACTAGTTAAGGCAATCAATAGTGCCGAAGATTATGCCAAGTTGCACATTCATGAGTTCGTGAGATTGCATGGGGTTCCATTTGCTATTACTTTGTACCACGATGCTCAATTCACATCGCATTTTTGGAGCTCCTTCTAATAGTGCCTTGGCACTAAAGTAAAGCTTAGCGCGACCTTTCACCCACAAATGGATGGCCAAGCTGAGAGAACTATTCAAAGTCTTAAGGATAAGCTTAGGGCTTGCATCATAGAGTTTAAGGGTAAGTGGGATGAGCATCTCCCGCTCATCGAGTTTGCTTACAATAATAACTACCATTCTAGTATTGGGATGGCCCCTTTTGAAGCCCTTTTATGGGAGGCGTTGTAGATACCCAGTTGGTTGGTTTGAAGTGGGAGAAACGGCCTTGTTGGGTCGGATTTAGTCACAAAGGCTTTGTAGAAGGTGAGGGTGATATGGGAAAGATTGAAGGTGGCTCAAAGTCGACAAAAGTCCTACGCTAACACTAGAAGGAGAGACCTTGAATTCGAAGTTGATGATTGAGTGTATTTGAAGGTTTCGCCAATGTAAGGTGTGGTTTGCTTTGGCAAAAGGGAAAATTAAGCCCTAGGTACATAGGTACTTACCAGATATCGAGGCATGTTGGTAAAGTTGCGTATGAGTTAGAGTTGCCCATAGAAATGAATATAGTCTATCCGATTTTTCATGTCTCCATATTGAGAAAGTGTGCCCTAGTTATATTGTGCCCATAAAAATGGTGAATTTCGAAGAACACCTGACTTATGAGGAGATACCCTTCCTCAAATTCCTTTGGAGGAACTAATATGTAGAAAGTGCCACATGGGAAACCGAGTCTGATATGAAGAAACAATATCCTTATCTCTTCCATTCCAATCAAGCTTGAGGTAATATGATCTTCCTATCTTTGGATCCCTTTTCCTTGCACGCCATTCTCATGACATTTATGCATGTTTATGTGGTTTTGAGATTTGCAATATGCGTACTATTTGAGACATGGTTTTAGGATTTATATGTTACATGTGTGGTGCTTTGTAGATGGTGCATTGGGATGTGGTGAAAAAATCCATTCCTTAGAGATTTCCTTAGCACATTCGGGGATGAATGTTCCAAAGGGGGAGATATTGTAAGACCGCACCTATGAGTAATATGGAAGGTCAGGAAGGAAACCCTTGGAAAAATTTGAAACTGAGATTTATGAAGGGGTTTACAGCCCATAAGTCGAGGTACGACCCATAAAGTGGGTTCGTGAAACCTGGTAGACTTGGTTAAATTTGGGATCCTCTGAAGTTCAATCTACGACTCATCAAACGACTCATAAATTCATCTATGAGTCACATATCATATCGTATAATGAGAATTAAATAAGGGGTCTATGAGAATCTATTAGACGAAACACCATCTTTGACCTGTAGAACGATCTATGAGCCATAGATTGTGGCATAGAGGGAGGATCAGAGAAGGAAGGCCATCAGACGAAACCCGATCTACGGCTCCTAGAATGGTCTACAATCCAGAAATGGGGTCTCGTAGACTTGTACGACTAGTTTTTAGAAGGGGGCAGTTTGGTCATTTCATAGCACATCATGCCCATGCTACGTCATTTTGACCTTTAAGGAGGCCCTTTATGAGTCCTAAAGCCCTAATGTCATCCATTTTCTTCCTCACTCTTAATTTCTACGACCTAACCCTCTCTCTCAAGTGCTCAAGCTCTCAAAAACAAGGAATAAGCTAGGGTTTTGGTTTTCTCCTCAAAGTCGGGTATTCTCTCCATTAAGTTAATAAGGTATGTGGGTTTTGATTGTGGGAACTTTTCTCTCACAAGATCAACCATTTTCTCTCTAAGACTTTTTTCCAAGTTATGGGTTTTATGAGGATTTCATGAACTATTTGCATGACATGACTATGAAGAAAACTATGATGATATTATGATGAACATTATGTTATTTTTTCTTGTATAATCTTACAAAATGATAAGTCATGGAAAAATGTGATTTCAGATGAGGGTTTATGATGCCCTAACTATGCTTTACTTTGATAAAGTGAGTTATTTTGCATGATTTGAAAAAGGGATTTTTGCTACTCTCCTCATGTCTAAAGGTGATATTACTGCATGTTTTAAGTATGAGTGTACACTCACCATATTTTACTAAATCATGAATAAAGCTTCTTATGTTGACAAAGGCTTTATAGCAAGATATGTGATTTTACAAATAATATAAATTGTGAAGGGCTATTATGTATGATATGAATTATGAGAATGTATGAAAGTTATAAAGCCCTATCTTTGATATGATGAAACTTTGGTTTTTATGAGCTACTCTATGAGCTATGAGAATTTACTATGCTTTGCATATTATGATAATAAGAATAATTTGAGTATTCCTTGGGATTGTGACCTAGCACCGACTGGACCTTGTTAAATAACCATTGTCCCATAACTACCTTGCCACCATAGGTTTTAAAATAGGCTAATGGATCCTTATATCTTAAGTTGCATGATTGACCAAAATGGGTGATGTTCCCGTACGGGACATGTGACTGACATAAAAAATGGGAGATGCTCCCGTAAGGTTAGTAAATACATATACCAAAATGGGAGATGTTCCCGTAAGGTTAATAAAATATGTATATACGAAAATGGGAGATGTTCCTGTAAGGTTGATAAAACATGGGTGCTGAAATGGAAGATTTTCCCGTAAGATAAATATGAGGCACTTTACAAAATGGGTGATGTTCCTGTAAGGTGAGTGGTTGTTGTACCCCGGCAAGGTAGACCACCCCTTTATTCGATGTGGTGTGAACACCAAGATTCCAAGTAGTAGCTCGCTTGGTATTATTTGTAAGTTATGGTCATTTCCTATCTATGTATGATATGTTTTATGGTATGGCAATCCGCATGCATGTTTTGACTAAGACATTGAACATTTATCTCATATTGAGCTTATATCCATTGATTATAATTATGCATATTGCTTAATTATGGATTACGTTCTTTGTTGCATTTGCACTCTGCATACTTAGTACATTCAAATTACTAACACATACTTTTATCCTAAACGATCTAACCATGTAGGAACCGGAGCCCTGTACCATCCTTTTGCTCCACGCGGCTAGATCAACTGATCGGAGATTTGCTTGGTGAGTCCTCCATATCAGGGGACAAGATTCCACTACTTTTGTGCCTTATTTAGACTCTATTATTTTTGGATAGCATCCTTCGAGGATGAGCCCGGGAGATGTCTTGGCCCCTGACCTGTTTGAAATTTAGAGGTGTTGTTGGATATTGTGATGGTTATTTATTATTGAGCTTGACTCCTTATACTTTTGTATTTTGATAAACATCCCCAAGTCTCGTTTCCCCTATATTTTATATGCTATGTGTTTGTTGCTTTTCGTGCTTCCGCAAAACAAGGATGTGCTTACATGCTTATGAGGCTTGTCTGAGATCCCACTTGGGTTCCTATTCGGCGTGTCACGTATAAGCCCTAGGCTTGGGTCGTGACACCTGTCCTATTATATGAATTAGAGGCACTGTTTGACATAATGTAAACTCTATATATGGGCTTGGTATGTGTGATGCTTATTGCTTATGGAGACTATGTTTATGTTTTTCTCATGGTGTCAATGCTATGATACGATGTGAAAATGTTGAATGTCCTAGATCCCCACTATTCCTATAACATGAGTCATACTTACCTGCCCATAAGTTTCTATGTGCTATGTGAATTCATGCAAATCTCATTCCCTACGACATCCGCATAGCTTGAGTCAAATCTCTATATCCCTTAGAAGTATGTGCCTATTATTTAATTATGCGCTTACGAATTTATGATGTGTATATGGATGCTACGAGGCTTATTTGGGACCTCTTAGGTTCCCATTCACCATGTCACTCTTAGGCCTAGGCCCAAGTCGTGACATTCATGAACTCCATCATCTTGACCTTCGTTAGTTTAACGGGAAAGAAGATGTTGAGAAAGGCATCTTTGAATTCTTCCCAAGAGATAGGCTCTCCATTCCTCTCTCTATCTTCCATTGAGAAAACCAAATTTGAGCAAGGCCCTTGAGTTGATAGGCAGCAAGCTCCACCTTCTCCTCCGAATTAACCCCCATAATGTTGAGATCCTTGTACACCTCATCAATGAATTTTTTGGGGTCTTCTTAAACTTTGGAACCATAAAACTTTGGAGGATTAATTTTTGTGACATCCCTCACCCTTGAGGTAGGGGTAGGAGCATGATGAGCTTGAACTCTGTGGATGGCCATGACCCTTGCCAATAAAATGACCACATTCCGATATTCGACATAAGTTTAACCCTTCTTCTTCTTGGGAGACTTGTGGAGCCGGAGGGGCCGGTTCACCCATGGGTTGGCTGACATTCTTCTTGATGGCATGATATAGAATAGAAAAAGATCATCCATTATAGAAAGAAAACTTTAATTCAAATCTAAAGCACGACATTGAGTATGAAAGAGTGAATCATTCCTAAAATGACTTATATCCTCTTATTCGTAGTTGAGGCGTACTTCATAAGCATACACAAGACTCTACTTAATATGGTATGTTTGATTTCCGAGGACCCTTTACCAACCTAGAACTCTGATACCAAGCTTTGTCACGACCCAAGCCTAGGTCTTAGACGTAACACGAAAAATTAGGAACCCGATGGAACCCAAAACAAGCCTCTTAAGCATACATGACATATCCTTAGTTGTGAAGTATAATTAATCCACAAAACATAAATCTAGGGGAAGCAGGACTTGGGACTCACGCTATGGGGATGTTATAGGAAGAGGAATAGCATGGATCACATAGAAAGTAAACACTAATGGATGGGTAAGTATAACTTATGCTATATGGGTAGGTAGGGACTTAGGACTTTAATCTCATCACAACAACAAGCATTAAACATAGAGGAATGTATCGACTAAGGGAAGTCTTCAATAATACATAAGCATAATTAGAATCAAGCTCATAACATACAAATCCGTATCAAACAAAACCTCTAAAAAGGTGTGGAACGGGGGCCAAGATATCTCCCCGGCTCACCCTCAAAAGATAAATATTCATAAAGAAACAAGTCTTTATTAAGCATGAAAGTAAATGGATATTTCCCTCGAATGTGGAGGACTCACGAATAAAAAATCTTAAACCGAACAACTTATCCACATGGAGGAGGAGGATGGATAGGATCTCCGGTCTGTAGATGGTTAGCCTATGTAGGCAAAAAGTATGAGTTAGTACTTAGAATGTACTAAATATATAGGGTGAAATGCAACAAGAACATACACCATAATTAATCATTATACATAATCATAATCAATGAATATAAGCTCAATTTGACATGAAGGATAGATGCTTAGTAAAAACGTGCATGTAAAATTATCAACTCACATAACATATCATACATCGATAGGGAAAGGACCATAACTAACTTGTAAGACCAAGCGAGCTACAACTTGGAATTCCAATTTTTACTCCATAGCAGACAAGGACCGGTTTACTTTGCCAAGGTAAACCGAGCACTCACCTTACAACATAGCCTTTTCAAAAAGTGCCCATGTACCCCTTACCTTAAAAATAATCTTTTCGGTAGGAGACCTCAATTATCCTTTCCTTATACCATTGCCTTTTTCGTAGATTCAAGCCTTTATAGTGAATCAATATCATACATATGGTGGCACATAGTTTAGGGACTACGAGAGACTATCAAGGTCCTCTCGGTGCTAGGTCACAATCCCACGAAATATTTGAATCATAATCATAGCCATATTTTTCATAGGTTGGAACATCAAAATTTCATTCTTGGAGTAGCTTATTAAAATATAGCGCATAGCATCAAGATAGGGCCTTATATCATTCTTGTTATTCATAACATGCTCATGAGCTCGTAGCATACTTGTTGGCCCTCTTATTAATCCTAACATGTCTGACATACATATCTTGCCATAAGAAATTCATTACATAAGAAACTTGGCATGCATCTTTTAATCAAATCACGATGGGGTAATTTTAAAACATGCAATCCAAGAGTAAATGACTTTAGCGGAGTAAAATAAAATCACTTAAGCATTATTCGAAATAACCTACCAAATGGTATAAGAAAACATGTCTGGGGCATCATCAAATCCTAATTTAAATCATAGGTTTCACTTGACATTGCGTTGCAGAATAGTGTACAAGGACAAAACATCATAAAATACTTCATAATATCATCATATAAAAGTGTTCATAAGATCTCCATAAGTTTCCATGACTTGAAAATAAATGGGAAAGAAGAATGATAGATCTTAGTGGAGGAAAGGTCTCAACAAATTAAAACTTTCATATCTTAATGTGACAGGACATGGAAATCTTGTGAAAAAATTGAGAGATACCCGAAACAATAGCTTGCACCTTTTGCTTGAGAGTCTTGGAGAACTTGAGAGTATATTGGGAGGAGTTTGGGACTTAGGGTATTTGTGGATGAGTTGGAATGAAGGTGTTGAAGGTTGTGTAAGGCTAGAAAGGGCAGATTTAGGTTACTAAATGATGTAGCATAACCTTAGAATTATAGGAAATGTCGAAATTGCCCTCTTTAAAATTCTACCGGACAGGACCATCAGACCCCGATTACGAATCGTGGTCTATTTCACGGGTCGTGAGAAAGGAATTTTGTCTAGTAACATTTGGACCCTCAGGAACCTTCTCTGAAGCTCAATCCACAACAACATATAAGACCTGTCATCCCAACAACAACCCACACTGGTAACTCGTAAACAAAGCTACAGAAAACTACTATTTTCACCAAGTCTGCCCTCCATTCCATAGGTACAACCTACGACTTGGGGAACAACATACGAATCATAAACCCCTCATGTAGTGATGAACCTCCAAACTTGAGCTACTGAAAATTCACAATAAGAGCCGATCTATGGTTCGTACATCATCATACGACCCATAAAAACCCTTGTGGAACCACTGATACTTAGAAAATTTCCAGAGTTCATTTCCCTTGCACTTTTTCATAGTTTCTACAGGTGGGACCTTACAGAATGGGAAATCTGAAGGTAACCTAAATAAGCATCTTAGCATATAATTTGCACATCCTTGGTTGCGTAATACAAACAAGTATCAACAAATAAATCTACGGAAATCGGAGCTTTGGACTCACCTTATGGGGTTAGATAATGAAAAGGGATTTGCATGAAACACATAGCAAGCAATAACTAAGGATGGGGGTGGGGGTAAGTATGATTAGCTATGTGGTGTTTGGGATTTAGGAAGATCACCACATACAATCAACAACATAAAATAGCATCACATGGGGGATAGGGTCCAAAACATAAGTCTCCATAAAAGCTCAACGTCTCTTCATAGGTACATAGCATAGTATAGAATCCAATAAAACCTCTAAAACATGAGTAGCATGGGGGCCAAGTGAAGTCTTGGGCTCACCCTTAATGTTCTAAGAAAATAAAATAAAGTCTCAACATAAGCAAGATAGAAATTAAATACTATTCCTGGAATAGAGGATTCACCACAATAATAGTCTTCACAAATCCAAGCTAGCCACGTCGCGGAGGATCAATAGGATCTCCGGTCGCTACATGGTAAGATCATGCAGCTTAAGGTATGTGTTAGTACTTGGAATGTAGTAGTATGTGGGATGCAATGCAACAATAAATAATAAGCTTCATAAGCAAGATGCATAATCATATACAATAGAATATAAGCTCAATATGACATGCATGAAGATGCTTTGATAAATCATTTATTAGAGATAAACATAACATAAAATCTTATCATCATACATATGTGGGAGGTAGACCATAACTGATATATATAAGACCAAGTGAGCTACTACTTGGAATCCAATGTAACCCCCTACATTGCCACAGGGAGACTACATGCCATGTAGAACACCGTCAACATTGCATATGCATCATCAAATAATAATAAAATGGCTTATGTGGATCCAATACCCTACCTTACAAGGGCTCCTATGGTGGCACATAGTTAATGAGACAAGAGTTGCTACTAGGATTCCCTTACCGAATCCCACCATAATTCCCCATTTGGTGCTAAGTCATTTCCACAAAATATATTCAAAAACATATGCATAGTATCACCATTCAAGGGTTTTAAAAGCATAACATTATCATCATCGTATAAAGAGTAGCTCAGCTAAACATCGAGATTCAACATGTGAGAATCGTCCTTATCATAATGGGATCTATCTTTTGGTCAGATTGTCCCTTGAACATCATCATCATTCATAAGAGGGTTTCAAACATCACAACTTTCATAAACCTTAGTAATTGAACCCTTATCATTGGAAATCATTCATCATTAGAAAACTTTGATATGATAATTAGGTGGGCTCATGCATACAAGCTTTAAATCATGTAACTCAAGAGGATAATGTATTAAAATAGTACAATTGATCAATTTAAATCATTCTTTAAACAAACCACCACAATCATACATATCACCTTTGAACTTTAGATATGAAATCACGCAATTCATCTCATAAAAGCATTAAGTTCATAACAACTCATAGTAATATAGCTTTCATAGTTGTAAATTTCATAAAATAATTTCATTATTGAAAACCCTTGCAATCAACTTATGAAATTTAATGCAATAGATGAAGAATTTTGACATAACTCATGCTTAATAGGTTAATTAGAAAGAACCCATAAGAAATCAACATTGAAAATTTAGGAATTTATAAAATCGGTTTTGGGACTCTATGGGTAGAAGAATCCATGGATGAAAACACACACATAACTTTTTATGCTTGAAACTTGAAGAAAAAGACTTGACATCCTTGAGAATCCCTTTGTGAGAACCTTCTCTTCAATGAAGGAGATTTGATCAACAAGAAACTTGGAGGATTGGATAGAAGATTTTAGAAAGTAGATTAGGAGGATTTCAAAGTGTTTAGAGAGAGATTAAGATCTGAAAATAGGGGAATTTTTAGTTAATGGCGTATATAAAGGTGTTAGGATTATTCCCAATTGATTCCACTTATTGAAAGAGAAATTTCGTAAAATTTACACCAAGAGGGACTAAGGGCATGTAGTACCTTGGTTCCCTGATAGTGCAATTTTGTGCAAACTTCAATATTCCCCCTATTTTGACCTAGGAATGATTTAGGGACCTTTTGAACTACGGGGGAACAAGTGATTGACGTGGACTCGTTGCACCTTTTCTATTTTGTGCAATTTCACGCGAAAAATTATTTTTTGATATGGGTGACTTAAAATTAAAGGTGACCCTCTTCATCAACAATTTTTCCTCCTGAAAAATAATATGAAGTCAAATTTGCAAAATAATGCACGGATGTTAAGATATCAACAAATACACTATAAGGTCTTTCTGAGTTGCATTGGGAGTTGTTACATAACAAGAGAAAAGAACTAGATACAACTGTAGCATATGTCTAACAATACCTCTAACATAAACTTAGGGGGGATGGGGGATAAGACATGTTCAAGCCCACCCTCAAGTACAAAAGTAGCAAACGAAGTATATAACTAAAACCAAAATGTCTTAATACATCAAATCTAAAAAGAAAACTAGGATATCGTCCTAAACGAAAGGACTCACAAACTCCCATTTTCAACAATATAAATTTAGCCACGTGGAGGATATTGAGCAAGCGCTTGTCCCTTCATGGTTAAATCAGGTAGGCGTAGAGTATACATTAGTACTTTGAATATACTAGTATATAAGTGTCACGACCTGGGCCTAGGGCCTAGGAGCAACATGGTGAATGGGTAACCCGAAGGTAACCTAAACTAGCCTCTTAGATATCTTGTGCACATCCTTGTTTGTGGAATAATAAACAAACATTCGATAACAAGTCTAAGGAAATAGGGGCTTAGTGTTCATGCAAAGGGGATGAATATGGGAAAGGGATTTGCATGATAACATTTTAAGCAAGCTCTAAGGGGAGGGTAAATATGACTCAAGCTATGGGGAAGTAGGGACTTAGGACTTTCATCACTTTCCATCATCATTAACAACATCAAATAGCCTCACATAAGGGATAGAGACTAAAGGATAAGTTTCCATAGAAGCTCAACATCTCATCATAGGTACATAACATAGGTGTTAAACAACACCTCTAAGTATGAATTAGATGAGGGCCAAGATATGTTCAAGGGTTACCCTCAAAATAGAAAGTAAAATACTAGTGCCTCAATATAAGCAAGATAGGAATCAGATATTGTCTCCAAAATGGAGGACTTAGTAACAATCTTCACGAATCCAAGCTAGCTATATCGAGGATAAATAAGAGCTCTAATCCTTATATGATTAGATCATGTAGGAAAAATATATGCGTCAATATTTAGAGTATATACTATGTGAGATGCAACATAATAATAGATAATAAGCTTCATAACAAGATGCATAATCATACGTACAGTAGAAATAATCTCAATATTACGTGCATGAGGATGTTTTGATAAAATCCTTCATGAGAGATAAATATAACATCTTATCATCATACATATTTTTGGTAGATCTAACTTATTCTGCTTATGGATGTTTTAGATGAGGGTTCCCAGGAAACAACCTTTCTACTTCTATGAGGTAGTGGTAAGGTCTTCGTACATTCTACCCACCCCAGACCCCACTTGTGGGATTCCACTGGATATGTTGTTATTGTTTACCATTGTACATATGTGGGAGGTAGACCATAATAGACACATAAGACCAAGCGAGCTACTACTTGGATTCCACCATAACCTCTACGTTGGCATGGGGAGACTATTTTTCATGTAGAGCTTAGTCAACATTGCATATGCATCACCAAATAGTAAAAATGGCTTATATGGATCCATTAGCTCAGCCTACAAGGGCTTTTATGATAGCACATAGTTAATGAGACAAAGGGTTGCTACTAGGATTCCTTTACTAATCCTACCTCAATGCGCCTTTCGATGCTAGGTCATTCCTATGGAATACATTTGAAAACATACATTATATAATAATTCATAAGCTTTAAAAGCATAGCATCATCATCATCATATATAATAGTAGCTCATCTAACATCTAGATTCAACATGTGAGAATTATCCTTATCACAAGGAATCTATCATCTTGGTAAGAATTGTCCTTTCACCATCATCATCATGCATAAGAGGCATTCAAAATATCATATCTTTCATAAACATTTTATAGTTGAACCCTCATCATTGAAAATTATTCATCATTGAAAACTTTGATATGATATTTAGGTGGATTTCTTGTGTGCAAGCTTGAAATCATGAACTCAAGAGGACTATGCATGAAAATAGTGTAATTCATCAATTTAAATCATCTTTAAAATAACCCACCAAAATAAGACATATCATCTTTAAACTTTAGTCATAATATCATGAAATTCATCTAATAGAATCATCAAGTTCATAATAACTCATGTTAACATAACCTACATATCTTTGAATTTCATAGAATAACTTTATAGTAGAAAATCCTTGAAATGAATTCATGCAATTTCATGTAATAAATGAACAATCTCAACATAATTCACATTTAATAGAAGTAATAAAGTATCACCTGAAATAAATCATTAAAACTTGATGAATTTGGAGAAATAGGTTTCTGGGACTCCATGGGTGGTAGAACCTATGAAGGAATAAATCCACATACCTTTTTAGACCTTAAAACTTGAAGAAGATGACTCAAGAACGTTAAGAATCTATTTTTGAAGCTTTGTCTTCAATTAATGAAGCTTGATCTCAATGAAATTGAAGAGATTGGATGAGAGATTTTTAGAGGGAAGTTTGAGAGGATTTCGGAACGCTTAGAGAGAGGTTTAGGTCTAGAAAATAGAGGAATTTCGACTAATTATGCATATTTAGGTGTTAGGATTAGTCCCAACTAACTTTCTTGATTTTAAAAAAAAACTCAAAAAATTTTGAACCAAGGGGGAGCAAGGGAGCGTCACGGCTTTGCTGGGACTCTTTTGTTTTGTGAAATTTCATCGAAAATTTAATTTCCAATACTGGTGATCTAAAAATCAAATGTGACCCTTTCCTATACAATATTTCCTCCCAAAAAAGAATTCAAAGTCGGATTTGCAAAATAACACATGATTTTTGAGATATTTAAGAAACACTTTATAGGGTCTTTCTGAGTCACCTAGGGAGGTGTTATAGTATGTATCAATGCATGACATGGAAATAATGTTTAAATGATTCAAGCTAAGTCTCTTGTTAAAATCATACATTTACAAGGGCTTTAGTAGGTCATAATAAAGCTAATATAATTTAAGCATCAAAAGGCAACTTTAGGAAGAACTTAATAGTTAGCATGGATAAACATAGTCCTGAATAAGAAAATCATATAAACTTGGAACATACACGAACTGTGGGAATTTTAATCATATATCATAGAAGAAACATCTTCAAAGCATAAGGACATACACATGTGGTATAGAACATGAGATAATGCAAATGAGAAATAAAGAACGACCCCTACTTGAATGCATTTAACACGTAAATTAAATTTGTGAGAAAACATATGTTGTTATGTACAATTAAAATAGTAATTTCTTGGGTGAAGAATACATCACTTTACATGAAAGACCATTTTATGATGAAATAAACATTAGTAATCATAATGGAGACCACCTTAGATACTTGAAGACATAGTCATACACCTAGAAACATTAGTAATTATAATGGAGATCACCTTACATATTTGAAGACGTAGTCATATACCTTTAGGAGAGATACCATTTAAGAGTAACAAGGGACCATAACTTATGTGAGAAAATCATTTGAACTTGTGAAACGAGTAATAGGAAGTTTAAAACACCTTTGGATATAATATGAAAGAACCATCATAAATAATCATAGAAGGTACCTTGGAGACATGAGGAGAACATGAACACATGTGAGAGCGACCTTTAACCAACATAAACCATATAAGCTAAACCATGGAGTCCCGATGTTTCCCTTAGATCGGAAGAAGTGGAGATCACTTTCCAAGGTGACCTCCTAAGATTCCTAAATAGATCCACTAAAACTAACTATTGAGTAAGCCTATACTTAATAGGTGGTTTAGATATCAACATCTACTAGCGGGTGACCCTATTTTCTATGGTGGCACGTAGTTATGGGACAATAGGATACTACTAAGAGTCTTATGCCTCTACTAATGGGGAGCTTTCACATTCATCCCAAGGTCCACTTGGTGCTAAGTAAAATGCTCACAGAATAATCATAAGCAAGAATCTTAGAGACATTTTGTAAGGACCCAGACTTTGTATGGATTTAATGGTGCATGGAATTTGGTTCCAAAAAGATTTTGACCAAGGTGACACCTCAGGAAAACTCTACGGGCCATTTCTCCCACCATGCACCGACTGGAGGAGTCTTGAGATGGCCCTTTACCTTGTGTGTAGAGTGTTAGCCTTAACATTGGAGTTCAAGACTAAGGCTTGCACTACATGAACCCCGCACGGTCTATGTGGCAATTCACTGCTGTATGGTGTCTTGTGTGGGTAGCCTTATCCTTGAAAACAACATTTTGGCCAAGGAACTTCACACATGAACCTCATACGATCCATATGACTCTTCACAGGTCATATGGCCTTCCATATGGGCATTGGTGTGAATGTTTTCTAACTATGGAATCACTGTCTCAGAATGTTTTTAGTGATACTCTTGGCTAAGTGATGTACCATGAAATGCCACACGGTCCGTGTTACCCTTACACGATCCGTGTGACCCTTGTACGGACCCCTAGCAAGGTTTTGACTTTTGTTTCATTAATGAGATTCTTGTAATTTTGGCTATTACTAAGGGTAGTTTATGAATTTCTAACCTATCCTAGTCTCTCAAAAGTCCTATACTCTTCTATTCTCATTCAAATTCAATTCAACGCTTAGAATTATTCACAATGTCTCATATGAACACCTCTAAAGTGAAGACTTATCTTAGGGATTAAGGAAGGACTCTCTTCTTCATCAAATTCTTCTTGTTTCTTCTTGGTTAGCTAAGGTATGTGAGATTTATTTATGGTCCCTTTAAACCATAAAGACCCCAAACTCTTTTACACTTGATTTTATGAAATTAAGCTTACTTTTAACTATGAATTTTTAAGATTATTGTTTATTTGGTAAAATTGAGATATAAGATATGTTTAAATATTGTTTGTAAAGTGATTTCAATCCTAATATGTTGAATTGCATGAATATTATGAAGATTTGAATATGCATTGTCCCTTTAAAGTTCGATTTAAGCAAGGGTAATCTAAATTGTGATTTGAAATGTGGATTTACTTGAATTTCATATTGTATTGTTGATTTAAGATTAAGTCTCTATTGCCCATGCTATTCTTATCTCATTCATGGCATATGCACACATGAGAATTATATTTTGATGAAATTAATCGGTGGGTTAAGCTCACGTGTGATTTTTATGAAAATGGTTCGGTGAGTTAAGCTCACATATGGTTATGACAAGAATGTGATAACATAAGTGTCTTTGATGTGGTTCTTTGAGAATTTTGGGTATTTACACCATCTTGATATATGTGAATGAGATTTTTCTACACACGAAAAATATGGATTGCATTATGATCTGGCTTTTGAGCCCAAGTGTGCATGAATATGACGAATGTTTTTCTTTTAAGCCTAAGTATGTAGTGAAACAATTTAAAAAGTCTCATGCCTCTTTTGAAAATCTTGTATATATGTATATGTATTCTCTGGGATGATAACTTAGTAGCCAATGGGATTAGAGGAGTCAGGGCTATCCCCAAGGGTCCTTTTCCTTTCTCTTGAACTATGTGCCAACATAGGTATATGGTAACCATTTTCGAAATGATCGGGTCGTAATGTATTGTTACAATTGTGATATGATATTGATGTGCCATTAAAATACAACACTTTTGATGCTTAAAACTTAGAATTTTGTGTGTTCTCAAAGTGATTACTAGATTTTATGTGTTTTTATGTTGATTTTACAAGATTAAAGGGTTGACATGATTTTTGGGCTAAGTGTGTTGAATTTGAAATATTTTCTATTCTACGACACCTTTATGGGCCAGAGAAGTTACCACAGGCTGTAGAGTAGGTTTCGTAGCAAAATCCAGTGAAGGGGATATTTACTGAAGTGTCTATGAATATGCAGATGAACAGTAAAAGATTAGACGAGCTGTAGACATGGTGTCACACCCTGAGGATCAAACAGTGGGGAGTTACTGAAAGCAATCAGATGAAACCCTCCATAAGATATATAACTCTATGTGGCGCATGGATAGGTCTCATAGAAGTCAACCCCAGGATTGCAGAAGGAATCCACGAAGCCCTGATTACGGGCCATAGAATTTTATTCGGCTCGTAAAGTAGCCCATAGAACCTACCGACCTAATTCTCCTATTTTGATTTGGATTCTTATTTTAAATACTATGAATAGGTTTCTTACGTCACTTTTCGTAGAGAACAATAGAGAGACAGTAAGGCAAAAGTGAGAAACATTATGAGACATTTAGAAAATAATATTTTGTGTTCTTAATTCATAATTGTGATTTTCATTGAAGAGATTGGATTTATTGTTCTTAATCTCATCATGTAAGTGCTTAATTATGCTAGTCAATATAATGATTCTTGCATCTACACTGAATATGAGTTTCTGAATCCATAACTAAGGTTGTGAGAACCATGAAGAACCAACAAGGTAAAACCGGTTAATTCATAATTCTTAGAAGTATTCATGCATGTATTAATTAATTCTTTTTGTTTTAATTGATTTTTAACGGTGGCCAATGTTAGATCTCCCATGTGTTACTGAATGAATCAAGGTAGTAATGAATAGGAAAAGAGATTAGTTAATAGGATTCAGTGGATATTTCTTGTCTAATAAACTAAACTGGATTAAGGGGAGGTTGTACTAGAACAACAGGTAAGGGTTAGTAATCTCACACTGCGGGGATGGATCAAATCACATAGTGAAATTCACCTCTCACCTGGATCAAAAGGTTTGGTTAACTTAACTTACTGTTCTACATGCTACACACTATAAAATAATTTGATTATCTGGTAATACCAAGTTAGGAAATCATGGGGAACACAATACCCTAGTTACTCTTCTTACAAAATTCACACACTTGTCTTAGTCTAGTATTTCTTTCTATATATGTGTATAAACCCCCCATTTGGGGAGATAAGTTGGTTAATCAACTCGAATTGCTTAAAATTACTTTAAATTTACCATATTCATTGTAGGTTCGACCCTAACCTTGGTTAGGTTATATATCTTGACAACGACCACTTTTACTTTTAAAAAGGTGGTGTAGCTTGGACGACATCATGATTTTGGCATTGTTGCGGAGGCAGAATAAGAATGATAATAATCCACTTCTACTTGAGGATGTTGATCCACCGCGACAGGATCGTAATGCCAAAGGTCATACATAAAATCAATATTGCCTTAACCCTATGATTATGGATGTCACTGGAGCTATTGTGTTACCGCCACTACCGGATGACACAAAGTTTGTTGTTTCAAGTGGGTTACTTCAAATGCTGCTGAGTAGCATGTTGTTTGTGGGCCTACCATCAAAGCATCCACATAGCCATCTACACAATGTTGTCTTTATCTGTAACAGTGTAATGGGACATTAGAATCTGTCTATGGATGCTATTGGACTTTATATATTCTCATTGTCTCTAACAGGAAATGCAATCATATGACTATCCGAGCTCCCACAAAGCTCGATTACCAGCTGGGCTGAATTGCAAAAGGCCCCTTTGGAGAAGTTCTTCCTGAGATCAAAGAAGATAAAGTTAAAAGACCAAATCAACAACTTCGAGCAACTTCCTGGTGACTCGAATAGTACAACATAGGAGAGTTTCACAAAGTGTTTGAGAAGGTTCCATGATCACAAAATCGTTGATGATGCCTTAGTGGAGATCTTCTACTGAGCCCTGGGCGAGAATAGCCAAACTTTTGCTGATACTATTATGGGTGGCTCGTTTCTAGATCAACCATTTTCAAGGGTTGCTAAGAAGTTGGTGAAGATGGCCAATTTGAATCATGCATGGAGAACGAGACAAATGTTGTCAAAAAAGTGCTAGTGCGCATTTAGTACTAGTTTTGTGCAAGAAAAATAAATGAGGTGATAATGCAAGAGCTTGCTCGGATAATGTGGAGTCATTGATGAAGCAGAATCATGAACATATGAATACAGTTGCTCATCAGCCTTCACGAGCACCCATGTATGAGGAGCCTTACTATGAGGAGGACACTTGCTTCATCATTGATTAGATTGGGGTTTTCTGGACCAACACCCAAGGGTCCAATTAGGACTTTAGGTGTCAAGATCAAGGAAACCAAGGTCGAAACTATAACAAGGATGATGCCTTAAGAGATAACCGTGGAGGTTATTATAATAGGAACAGAGGCAAAGATAGAGATATTGTATAGGGTAGCGGAGATGGTTATAGGAATGGACCATATATGCCACCACATAATAGAGATTCGATAGATGGTAGCTCTAGAGTTAAGGAGATGTTTGATCATCTGTTGAAGAAGGCTGACACACAGGATGACATCTTGAGAGGGATGAAGTCTGATATCTCCAACATTAATCAAACGATCGAGTCTTATTCTGTTGCTATCAAGCAACTGGAGCAATAATTCGGTCAAATATCAACTCAAATCAACCAGCGATAGAAAGGTATATTTCCTAATAATATAGTTTAAAATAAAAAAGATATGGCTAGTGTAAGGAGGTGACTACTCGTGGTGGGCAAGCACACTATTGATCCTCCTATGCCAGATGATGATTATGATGTTCGTGAGGAGATGGCTGAGGTCAAAGATATAGAGACTAGAGATAACCGAGCCATGGATGGAGTAAGTGATGCAGTAGTGACACCATAAAATTTGAAGCCCATTGCTAGACCCCCTTCCTCCCTTCCTTTAAAGATTAAAAAAGAAGGACGAGTAAGGAAAATTCAAGAACTTTCTCTCTATGCCAAAACAACTCTCCATCAACATTCCTCTCATTAAGGCATTGAAGAATATGCCAGGGTATAAAAAGTTCATGAACGACTTGGTCACAAGAAGTGGACTATAAGCCAGAGCTTTATCAAGAGCTTCAGCATTGCAGTGCGATGTCTATGAGGTCCTTGGTGCAGAAACGAGAAGATCCTAGCACATTCATTGTACCATACACTATCAGAGATGTGGAGTTTACAAGGGCATTGTGTGATCTCGGTGCCTGCACAAATTTGATTCCCTTTGTGGTCTTCAAGAAGATAGGATTGGGAGCCCCTGCTCTAACGAGCATGTAATTGTTGATGGTTGACTGCACGGTGAAAACGCCTATGGGGATACTATATGGCATTCTTATCAAAGTAGAGAAGTTTATATTCCCCATAGGCTTTTTGATCCTTGATTGTGAAGTTGACTTCAAAGTCCCAATCATTTTAGGAAGGCCCTTCCTAGCTATTGGCCAAGCATTAGTGGATGTGGAAGCTGGCCAACACATGTGTTCGATTGAATGAAGAATATGTTGTCTTCAATATCTATCAGTTGATGAAGAGGTCGGATGACTTGAAGATGGATTTTTGGTCACTTGGTGAAGTCTGAGTAACAAAGATGTCCAAGTAATGTCGCAACAATATGTCAGGCGCTACTTGGGAGGCAACCCAAGATCTTTGATGTAATAGTGGTAGTTTTATTTTGTTTTTAGCTATCAGACTTGTAGGTAGTTTACTTATTAGTATGTTGGTTGTAATTTTTGGACATTGGACTAGTCGCATATAAGGTAAGTGTGTTTTGTTAAGAATATGCAGGTATAATACCAAGTCAACTAGTTTGGGTTGAATCAACAACAAGAAGTTCTTCTATGGCTGGTTTTACGGGTCGTATGTCCAACTATGACCCATACACTAACTCATAGAACACTTTCACTAAGCAAAACTTTGTACACTCCAGTCCATGAGCCAACTTTATGGCCCGCAAATAAAACTACAGGCCGTGAATGGGGCTCATGGACCTCAGGTAAGTTTCCTACTTTTGACTAAGTTTTGGATGTTTATACGACCTACTTTACAAGTTGTATTTTATCATACAACTCATAGACAGGTCCATGAAACTCATATCCCAAAACTAGGGTTTGGCAGTCTAGAAGACTAGGATATACGGGCCGTAAAATCCTCTCTGACCCATAATTGGGGTTTCGTAGACACTTGTGCTCAATAATTTTAATAGACGTAGTCAAAGCATAAATAGGAGGCCAAATGATTTTGAACCCCAATTTCCTCAAAAATCCGCAAAATACCCGAACCCTCTCTTTAGTCCTAAGCTTCCAACCACAGTCTGGCCACCATCTATTATTTTTTATAATCTTTTACGGCCATCTCTAGCAAATCTAGGGTTTACCCTCCTCGGCTCCTCCTTCAAATTTTCATATCGTTTTGCTCAAATTTGTTATATTCTTGGCCCTAAAATCTTTGAAATACTGAAATTGATGTGATTAGACCATAATTCAATGATGGGTAGGGAAGTCCAATTGGTATGGGTTCCAAGTCATGGTTACCTTCGTATATTCTTGGTATGTAATGGTGAATAATATGTCGCTTATACTTGAATAGTGACGTTAAATGCCAAAAAATGCATGGGTGGCCATGTTTTGTGTGTTTGAATGATGATATGTGAAAATCATGTCGTCACATGGTAATCAATTGAATAGACTACATTGCTTGAAAAATGATGTGTGATTACATGTGTGTACCTTGATGTTTTAACATTCAAATAGAGTCGGTCTGCTTAATAAACATGTAAAATAAGATTTGATGGGGTCATATATGATCATTATATGTGGGGTATTGGGAATTTATAAGATCATGTGGGGTGCATAATTTGTTGCTTCGGTGCTTACTTTGAATGTTGAATGTGTATTGGGGACCCGTTTGATAGGCTTGAAAACCCAAATTTCTGGACTTTTCACATTATGGGGGTCTTCTACGGCCCATGGAACATTGCATGAGCCATAGTTTCCCCTCATATGAAGTTCTAGAAGATTGAAGTTTCTGGGATCCTATCAAACGAGACCTTCTACGTGTCGTAGTTCTTTCTACGGCTCATAGATAGGTCTCGTAGACCCCTGTCTATAAAAATTCAAAACTGGAACAAATCTATCACTCAGTGTATGACTCATGGAATACTCTATGAGTCATATTTGGTCTTCTAGGTGCAATTCCAGTAGCTATGTTTAATACACTCTATTTCAACGAGGGTCTTTTACGACTCATAGTTTTCACTAAGTCCTGTAAAAAGACCTTTGTAGACCCATCTATAGCCATTCAAATATGTTCTCTCTTTTCATTTCTTTTCTTTTGGGGCTAATCTTTTTAGATAAAATGTGTGCGTTTTATGTACTATTGCTCCAAAATCTAGGAGAGATGAGATTGGGGCCATGCAGTGGCACCTACGAGATGAGCCCTTGAAGATGTAGGGAACCTCTCAGGCCAGTGGATCAATAGAGGAGCTCGGTGTCCTGCCTGACCCAGATGTTGAGCGACCATAGAAACGGGCTGCCACTAGACATGCTAGGCATCCCAAGACTCAGGATATCATCGTTTGTTCTCCCTAGTCTGAAGAGGGAGGCAACAAAGATAGCATCTCTATTCAGATGACAGCCTCTAGAAAGGAGTCCGAGTCAGGATCTGATAACGAGTCGAAGACAGAGTTCTCTACTACACCTTAGGCATCATCATCACCTTCAAATGCTCTATCTAGTTGGTAGTGCATTGAGGGCATGTAGGCCATTTACAAAAAGGGCATACAGAAAAACGAGCGTTGCCGACTAGCTCATTCCATTTTTGAGGAGCACTGCATAGTTACTTCGAGATTGGATAGTGTCCCAGGCCTTCAGGACACTATCACAAGATATGGCTTGTAGTGGCTAGCATGACCATCAGTGATGTACTCTTTAACCATGGTTGGAAAGTTCTTCGCATCCTATGCCGCCACCGTTCTCAGCTCTCATCCGAAGGGGAAGAAGCCCTTCACTCAGCCCCGATTGACACATACTAGAGTGAAGGGTTGATAGGTGGATATTTCAGAGACTACTATCTGCCAGATATTATTTGGGCCAGAGTTCCCAGCTCCCAAGTCCACAACAGAGTATGTCCGGAGATTAAGGCAGACTTGAGATAAGGCCGTTATGAGAGATTATGCTTGCAGGGCTAGTTTAATGAGATGGGTTGCCGACCAGATCACAGAGCAAGGCCCACACCCTAAGTGGATAGCTACTTCATTGGAGCCAATCGTAAAGGCTTCACTCAACTTCACCGGTAAACTTTGGTAGGCTGTGGTGACATCACTAATCTGGCTTACATATGTTGATAATATACTGACGTCGGACAATGCAGTATTGGTTTCCAACAACTTGGCTTGCGATGAGATTGACTAGGCCCACCTCATTGCGGTGTAGATACACGAGGCATCCATGAATATGTCCACCTCCATCCCCTTCCGGTGCCGGATCTATAGACCCTGTATAGAGTCAGGGGTGGAGTTATTGCATCACTTGGACTCATTGATCGAGGTTCAGTGGACCCTAGATGCAAGACTGATAAAGGCTGACGATAATTAGGTGGCCCTCCAGCGAGCACCACACCCACTTTCTCGGATTCCAGAGATGTTCACCACGGTGCCATCGCTTGAGCCTCTATCCACCACCACTACTGCTGCACCCACTGCTAAGAGCGCCCCACAGGCTAAATCTAATGTTAAGAGGGGGCCCACTACTACTACTTATGCTCCAAAGGCTTTGCCCACACCGACAACCCCCAATGGCATGGTCTATATGTCACGACTTCTATTCATGACATGGTGCAGAGGCTAGCCCGCATTGAGTCACCGTTGACTCAATTACAACAGTAGATTAGGCCCTAGGTCTGCCAGGCCATTTCAGAGGCTGAGTCTTCCATGCAGGCATTTGCAGTGCCTGCTATTCAGGAGAGACTTACACATGGGACAGCTGCATAAATGCTTTTAAATGGCGAGTACAACTACCCTCGGCTCAGCACGACCTGTGGAGATTCTATAACTCCGAGTTGATATGATTGCAATATTGGTAGCACCAGTCATGTTCCCAACAGACGATCCCACAGAGCCAGTGGTAGATTTATTTGCCAAGATATGCTTGATGCGAGATGAGGAGATTCACCCCTGTGCTTTACTATTTTCGTATGCATTACAGATAATGCAAATCATTTTTGATGGAATGTGGGTAATTATAGGCCTTAGTGAAGTCTGAGTAACCTTGGACTATAACTATCCCGAAATTTTGAACCCTTGGGGTTTTATTTCTTGTGTTCTTTCCCCAAAGATATTTATTTTCTGTTGAACCGACATTTTAGGATGTGTAAGCAATATTACTAGCATGTAGTACTGATGTCTATGACATATGTCTGGTTATTTTGTGTGAATGATGATACCCACATAAAATTTTGTTTTTGTGTGAAAAATTATGCCCACCAAAATTTTTGTTAGTTAGTCTTGCTAGCAACCATGCATGTTTGATTGTTTGATAGTGCTAGTTCTGAAAAGTGAGAGTAAATTGTGATGAAAAGTATGATCTGAGAGCCTTTGTTTATAGTGTAATCAGTGCCATATGTGTGAACTTTCTTTGCTAAATTCATATGTTGTGTTTCAATTCAAAACTTGCCCTATTACTCTAACTTAGACTGTAGGATAAATGTTAAGTAAAGGATCTTAGGTTGTTGTTCATAATAGTCCACTTAGCCTAAATAACCAACTATATGTGTAATCTATCCCTTGATCCCAATGTTTGAACCTTATGATGTCGCCCAAGCTACACCTTCTTATTTAGGCTAAAGTGGTCATTGTCAAGATATATAACCTATTTAAGGTTAGGGTCAAACTCATAGGGAATACAGTATACTTAGAAAAATTCAATTGCAATTTGAGTTTATTAACCAACCTATCTCCCCAAAGGGGGGGGGGAGGGTTTATAATAATTGGTAAAAATAATTCTAAGTTAAGACAACCGTTAAACCAATATGAAGAGAAACTAGGGTATTGTGTTCCCCATGATTCCCTAACTCAGTATTGCCAGATAACCGAATTCTTTTCAAATGTGTAGTATGTAGAACGGTAAGTTAAGTTCACCAATCCCTTTGGCCGAGGACAGAGGCGAATTTCACTACGTGATTAGGTCCACCCCTCAGCGTGACATTACTAACCATTACCTATTGTCCCAGTACAACCTCTCCTTGGCCCAGTTCAGTTGATAAGACGAGAAATTTCGATCGAATCCTATTAATTAATCTCTTTTTCTATTCATTACTACCTTGATATAGTCAGTAACACTAAGCGGGTTCTAACATTAGCCACCATTAGAAAACATTCAATATGAAGAGAATTAATTAATACATGTATGAACACTTTTCAAGAATTAGGAATTATCCAGTTTTACCTTGTTAGTTCTTCATGGTTCTCACAGCTCTAATAGTGGATTTAGTTACTCATGATTAGTGTAAATGCAAGACTTATGAATTTGAATAACATAATTGAGCACTTACACAATAGAATCA
Source organism: Solanum rostratum (assembly GCA_029948455.1). Classification (NCBI taxonomy): domain Eukaryota; kingdom Viridiplantae; phylum Streptophyta; class Magnoliopsida; order Solanales; family Solanaceae; genus Solanum; species Solanum rostratum. The sequence continues at coordinate 16,445,954 of CM057047.1, read as the reverse complement.
AGCACAAGAAAGTCCAACCCTTCAATGAGAATCACAAGATTGAAATTCAAAGCTGAAATAATGTTTACAAGTGTTTCTCAAACTTTCTAATGTTCCTTTTCTTTTCTCCCTTCATTCTCTATGAAAAATAACCCAAACACCTATTTATAGTGTTTAAAATACAAAACCAAAATGAAATAGGAAAACTGGGTCGGCAGGCCCTATGAGGTGTTCTACGGGCCGTATAATAGTTTAGGTTCGTAGTCGGCCCTTCGTGAACTGTTGCTTTGATTTTGGACTTGTCTTCTACGACACGTCTCATAGGGGGTTTTGTTTGGGAATTTTCGCAAGTCATTAATTTATGAACCTCACGGTACGAGACAAAGTCTACAGCTCATAAAGCCTTATACGGCTCATCTGCATGTTTATAGACGCAACTTCACAAATACACCCTTCACTAGAATTGCACACGAAACGTCTTTTACGGCTTGAAGAGTACTCTATGGCCCGTAAAGGGTCTCATGGATCTTGAACTTCAGCAACTTCTGTACATTTTCCCCAAGAATTATGCCAACCCTAAAATCCTGAAAAACAAAAACAAAAATACATCAAACCTACTAACAAAGCATTGATAACACACAAAATTTTAAGTTTTTAGTATCAAAAGCATTGTATTATGACACCATATCAACACTCTCAACTTAAAATTGTTGTTTGTCCTCAAGAGACAAACTCAATCTAAATAAGCAACATAGTAGCACATAGACTTCAATCTAATGGCATATATCTCATTAAGCTTAAACATTGATACCTACACCACTTTTCAAAACACAATCAGATAGCTATCAAGCTAACCAACAAAGATTAATGCATGTGACAATGCAACTATGACAAGCGAGGTAACCATCAACAAGCAACAATCACTGGGTGAGTCAAATGTTAACAATGCAATGCAAGTGCCCTCACAAAATAGATTCATATATCATGCTTAATACCATATTCTTACCTGATACTAATGACTAAGACCTTTGACTACTTGGACTAGGATCAATTTAGGACTTTACATGCTTGTAATGTAGGCGCAGGTGCTTTGGTATGATGTTTTTGGAATATAGTGACTAAAGACCCTCCTTGACACTATATCTTTTACATTTTTGCCCTACCAACACTGTCAGTTTTCATTCCTTTCCCCCTTTCTCCTATTCCAAGCTTTTTTGGGTGCTTTCTTTTCATTTTTCAACTTTTTGCCTTGCATTTTCACTCCATGTATCTTTCATTTTTCTTGAACCTAGTACATATTTTTTCTCCTTTTCTATGTATCACTAACTTTCCCTCTCGTTCTGTATTTTACCCTTACACCAGCCACCCTCAACTTAGGCTTTTGGCTTGATTTGAGGTGCATATTGTCCAACCTTGAAACAAGGGCCACTTTTCGTAGCCACCCTCAACTTAGGCTTTTTGCCTCAATCAATACTACCTAAACATCCAAAACATGTTGGTTCAACATAAATTATATATTCATGAGGAAAAGAAAAGTCCCTAGCATTCAAAATTTGGGGTATTTATAGGCCAAGGCTACTTAGACTTCACTATGGCCTATAACTACCTATACCCCATCGAAAAAAGGGCCATTATCCTCAATGCACAAAAAAATATAAAATAAAGTACCGAGGTAAAAAAACATTCCTAGGCACGTAAGTGTCGATCTCTACCTAGGCTTGCCTCCCAAGCAGCACCTGATTTATTGTCACGGCACGATACACAACTTGAGTACTCAGACTTCATCAAGTGTATTGTTTTTATTCCCACCACATTTCCAAGGTATGACTTGACTCTTTGGCCATTTACTTTGAATGTCCTACCATTTCTCTTCTCCAAATCCATTGCCCTATGATAAAAAACATGTGCTACACTTAAGGGTCCTAATTATCTGGACTTTTTCCCAGGGAACAACTTTAGCCTAGAATTGTATAGTAGCACTAAGTCCCCTAGTGCGAACTGGCAATTCTCTATGCGACGATCATGTTGCAGATTCATCCTTTGTTTGTATAAGGCTGAGCTCTCATACACCTTTAAGCGAAATTCATCAAGCTCATTAAGTTTGCTAAGCCTAGATTTTCTACATCATTTCAGTCTAGATTCAACTTCTTCAGCACCCACATCGCCTTATGCTTAAGCTCCACTGGCAAATGACATGCTCTCCCAAAGATAAGTTGGTACGGAGACATGCCTATAGGGGTTTTAAATGTTGTCCGGTGTGGCCATAGTGCATCATCAAGCTTCCATGACCAATTTGTCCAATTTGCATTAACGGTCATAGATAGAATTTGTTTAATTTTCCTATTAGACACCTCTACTTGCCCACTTGTTTGAGGACGGTAAGGGGTTGCCACCTGATGCTTTACCCCATATTTTTCAAGTGTGGCCTTGAATAATCTGTTGTAGAAGTGAGAATCTCCGTTGCTAATGATCACTCTTGGGGTACCAAACCTTGAGAAAGTGTTCTTTTCTGAAACGCTTTGATACTTTTGGCTTCATTATTGAGTACAGCAACTTCTTCCACCCATTTTAATACGTAATCTACAACGAGCGAGATGTATTTATTTCCATGTGAGCTAAAAATAGAGCCCACAAAGTCTATTCCCTACACATAAAATAACTCAATCACCATAATAGTGTTTAAAGGGAGCTCATGTTTGCGGGAAACACCACCTTCTCTCTAGGACCTATCATATGCTTTGGTGTAGTCGTGAGCATCTTGGTAGATGGTGGGCCAATAGTAACCACACTGTATGATCTTATATGTTGTCTAGCCTCCACTATGATCCCCACCTACAAACGAGGAATGACATGCCTCAAGGATACTCATCATCTCAACCTCAGGAACACGGTGATAAATAATCCTATCTACACATAAACGAAATAAGTCTGGATTATTCCAAAAGTATTTTCATACATTTGAAATAAAATTGCGGCACTGGTGGGTATTTAAGTCATGGAGAACAAATCACTAACCAAATAGTTCGCATAGGCTGTAAACCATGGTATAAAATTATGAGATGGTCCTAACACTCTCTCATCTGGGAATGAGGCGTTGATCTCTAATCCATCATCAAAGTTTTCCGTGGCTCCATCTTCTAACCTGTAAAGGTGATCTACAACTTGAGTTTTGGTCCCTTTTCTATCGATGACATCGAAATCAAATTCTTGAAGAAAAAGTACTCATCTCATCAATCTTGATTTTGTATCCTTATTTTCAATCAAGTATCACAGTGTGAGTGGTCTGTGTGCACCACAACTTTGGTCCTTAATAAATATGACCTGAATTTCTCAAACGCAAAGACCATCGCAAATAACTCTTGTTCCATATAGTGTAGTTCTTCTATACTGTATTCATGGCTTTGCTAACATAGCATTGGATGTAATATCTTCTCTTGGCGCTGTGCTAGTACTACACCTAGCGCTACCCTGCTTGCATTACATATGACTTCAAAGGTCTTTGAACAGTATGGAGCTACAATAATAGGGTCTGAAATCCGTTTCTGCATCAATCCTCAAAGGATTTGAGGCATGCATCATCAAACATGAACTTAGCCTCCTTCTCAAGCAACTTGCACAATGGATGTGCAATTTTAGAGAAGTCTTTTATGAAATCCCAGTAGGACACTACATGCCCCAGGAAGCTCCTCACACCCTTCACGGTGATGGGTGGGGAAAGCTTCATAATCACTTTCACTTTATCTCTATCAACCTTAATTCCTTTGATGGATATTCTGTGCCCAAAAACAATGCCCTCCTTCACCATGAAGTGACACATTTCCCAATTCAACACCAGATGGCAATCTTCACACCTTTCAAACATAGCATGCAAATGCTTCAAACAATCCTCAAATGAGTCTCCAACCATGCTAAATTGGTCTATGAAGACTTTATTAGTGTCCTCCACAATTTCTGTGAAGATGGACATCATGCATTTTTGGAATATTGTCGGAGCGTTACACAACCCGAATTAAATCCTCTTGAATGTCAAGGTGCTATAGGGGCATATAAACGGCATCTTCTCCTGATGTTCCAGAGCAATGGTTATCAGGTTGTATCCTGAACACCAATCAAGAAAGTAGTACAAGCCCTTTCCAGCCAATCGGTCTAGAATCTGATTCATGAACGAAATAGGGAAGTGGTCTTTTTCTATCAAAGCATTGAGCTTTCTGTAATCCATGCACACTCTCCATCCAGTGACTAGAAACATGGGAATCAACTCGTTGCTAGTGTTTGTGACCACAGTGATACCCTATTTCTTTAAAAAAACACTGAACTAGGTTCACTCATTCACTATCGATGATCGGATAGATCACTCTTGCATCCAACCACTTGATGATTTCTATGCGCATGACCTCTTGCATAGGGATTGAGATTTCTTTGGTGCTCAATACTCAGCTTGTAGTCCTTGACCAGTTGGATTTTATACTAACAGGGATGCCAATTATATCTTCAATCGTCTACCTAATGGCCTTCTTGAATTGTTTCAGTACCATGACAAGGTCATTCACTTATTCATCATTCAAGTCTGCAACAACTATGACTGGAAAGGTGTCGTTGGTATCCAAAAATGCATATCTTAGATGAGATGGAAAAGCCTTCAGTTCTGGCACATGTGGTTCTTCTATGGATAGCTTGGTGGGTGGTAACTCTTGATTTTGTAAGTCTAGCTCCAAATTATTTTGGTGCCAAGGGACGTAGGATACCCCCAAAGAATTCACTGTCTCCTCATAGTTTGGGATGCCATCACTATCAAAGTTCATTAGTACAGCTTCTAAAAGTGTCGACACCGAGTCTCACCTTAAGTGGTACTTTTGGCTCAGTATCATCACCATTCTAAATTACAGAGACCACCTTGACATAAACCTATTTCATTGCATGGCAGAAGATGTTGAATGCAAGCTCATATTTTCCCAGCATGAACTTGAGTTGTCCCTTCTCCATGTCCACCAAGGTGTGTCCAATGGCTAAGAAGAGCCTCCCAATAATGATAGGGACTTCGAAGTCAACCTCGCAATCTATGATCACAAAATCTGCAGGGAATATAAATATATCCACTTCGATAAGAACATCATAAAGTATTCCCACAGGCTTCTTCACTGTGGGATCAACCATCAATAACCACATGCTCGTTAGATTAAAGGTTCCTAGTCCTAGCTTCTTGAAGATCACAAGGGGCATTAGATTTCTGCTGGCACCGAGATAATACAATGCCTTTGTGAACTCTACATCTCCAATGGTGTAGGGTATGGTAAAAGTGTCGGGATCTTCTTGCTTTTGAACCAAAGACCTCATAGCAATTGCACTGCAATGTTGAAGCTCTTGGGAGAGCTCCTGATTCACAGTGCACTTTTTTGTGATCAGGTCCTTCATGAACTTTGCATACCCTAGCATCTTCTCTAATGCCTCAATGAGAGAGATGTTGATGGAGAGTTATTTCAACATAGAGAGAAAGTTCTAGATCTTTCCCTTCTCCTCCTTCTTTTTAACTCTCTAGGGGAACGGAGGAGGAGGCCTAGGAATGGGCTTCAGCTTCTGTTGCGCCTCTGTAGCATCACTCACCCCATCCTTACCACGATCATCCTCGGTATCCATATCTTTGACCTTAATTGTCTCCTGTAGAACATCAGCCTCTTCTACTGGCTTAAGAGGATCAATGGTACTCTTAACACCACGAGTGGTAACCTCCATGCACTGCCCTTCATTCTTTGAATTTTAAATATTGTGTTGCTGGGTAGTGTACTTCTCTGATGCTGGTTGAGTTGAGCTGACACTTGACCAAACTATTGTTCAAGTTGTTTGATAGCAACACAATAAGACTCAATTTTCTACTTTATGCTGGAGATGTTAGATTCCATCCCCCTCAGAGTCTTATCCTGTGTCTCAGCTTTCTTCAACATGTGGTTAAATATCTCCTCAACTTTGAAACTACTAGCACCGGTTTCATGGTTTTGTGGTTGAACATAAGGATCATTTCCTTAGCCATCTCTGTGGCCCCAGTCTGTATTTGTGTCTTGGCCTCGATTGTTGTCGTAGTAACCTCCATGGTTGTCTCTTAAAGCTCTATCTCAATTTTTGTTCCGACCTTTGTTTCCTTGACCTTGGCGCCAATAGTCTTGATTGGACCGTTGGGCGTTGGTCAGGAAACCCCCCTATCTAATTAGCAATGAAGCAAGTGTCCTCCTCATAGTTAAGATCATTATACATAAGTGCTCGCAAAGGCTAATGAACAACTGCATTAACTCATTCCTGATTTTACTTTACCGTCACTTCTAAACCTGTATGGATTTGGGCAAGCTTTTGCATAATATGTTTATTTATTTTATATTTCTCCGAACCAATAGTGATAGTGTATGAACTTTGGGTTGATGCTCTATCTCTTGGCCTCCATGCATGATTGGTCTTGACCACTCTCTCCTTCCTTTCAGCGATCATTGCAAATAGTTTATCTAAGAACATGCCCCCCAAAATGGTATCAACACAGGCTTTACTATCCTCGTATAGGGAAAGGTAGAAGATCTCCACCAAGGCAACATCAACAATTCTATGGTTTGGGAACTCCTCAAGCACTTCATGAACAACTCCTATCTCGTATTGATCGAATCACAAGGAAATTGATCAAAGTTGTTGATATGGTCTTTAAACTTGAACTTCTTCGATCTTAATATGTACCTCTCATAAAAGGCCTTTTACGACTCAGCCCACTTGGTGATCGAACTTTGCAGGAGCTCATATAGCCATAGCACTGCATTGCCTATCAAAGATAATGGGAATAAACTAAGTCTCACAACATCCATGGATAGATTCCGTGTTCCCATCACATTCTTTCAAACAAATGCAACATTGTGTAGATGGTTATGTGGATTCTCTGATCGTAGACCCGCGAACAACCCACGGTTCTATAGCATCGGAAGCAACCCACTCGAAACTACAAACTTTGTATCAGCCAGTAGTGGTGGTAATACGATAGCTCCAATCACCTCCGCATCCATAGGGTTTGGCCGATATTGATTCCACCTGATAAGCTTCGGCATTGAAGTCCTGTGGTTGTGAAGTAGTATCCTCAAGCGGAGGTGGTTGTCATTATTTGCATTGTCATTCTGGTGCAAATGTGTGTGCATTATCTTGGGTCATTCTTTTCAGCCTTTTCTGGATCTCTGGGTCAAACAGAGTCAAGGGTGAGCCTCAACTTCACGTTTTGGGCATATACTACACTTATACCCTGAAAAGAAAACAAAAACAACAAAAAATGTAAAATGAGGAATATAAGGATTAATTCCCAAATTACTTGAATTAGATAAGTCTAGCCATATTCTCTGGCAACGCGCAAAAATCTTGATGTCACCAAAGCTACACCTCCTTTTTGAGGTTAAAGCGGTCATTGTCAAGATATATAACCTAACCAAGGTCAGGGTCGAACCCACAGGGAATAAGGTAGACTTAGAAAAATTCAATTGCAATTTGGATTTATTAACCAACTTATGTCCCCAAAGTGGGGGGTTTTATAATAAATAGTAAAATAATTCTATGTTAAGACAAGTGTTAAATCAATATGAAGAGAAACTAGGGTATTATGTTTCCCATGATTCCCTTACTCAGTATTACCAGATAACCGAATTATTTTCAAGTGTGTAGTATTTAGAAGTGTAAGTTAAGTTCACCAAACCCTTTTTCCCAAGCGAGAGGCAAATTTCACAAGGTGATTTGGTGTATCCCCATAGTGACACATTACTTGTCACGCCCTAAGCCCCATTAAGGCGGACTGGCACCCGTTGCCGACAAGGCTCGGGAGAACCAACATATAACTATACACCTGCTATGAACATTTAAGAGGTTTCCACACTCAATATGCTGTCAAAAGAAAGTAAACTGTACTAACAAACCAAACGTAAATGCATAAGACTAGGCCGTTGGAGCCACGATGTCTATAATACACTATTTGACCATACTTTAATTTACATAGTCTACAAAGCCTCTAAGTAAGGAACAATAACCAAATGGGTCGGGACAGGCCCCGCCTCAAGACCAACTATACAATACAAAATATAAGTCCTAAACACTCAAGCCCCGAAGCAACCTGGAGCTTAGTAATAGCAGCTGGAAGTCCTGTACTCTTACTGGGGAGATCTAGTAGCTCCTGTACCTGCAGCATGAAATGCAGGTCTCCCGTAAGGGACGTCGGTACGAGATAATGTACTGAATATGTAAGGCAGGAAATACTGTATATGCAATATGAGCTCAAATGAAATCACATGCTGGTGTGTATGTATGATAAGACCACCTTTAGTCATACAGTGGAATCATGTACTTTATGTCTTTTTATTACTGTATCTTTCTTTACTGTATAATCTGTGCACAATATATCATGTAAATGACCAGCTGATCAGTGGTAAATCTGTAATGGGATCGACCTTGGCTAGGTGATTCCTTCACCCCTCGGGCTACCACCCAAATGAGATCGACCCTGGCTAGGTGATTCTTCCACCCCTCGGGCTACCACTCATTTATAAGCAACTGTAAGTTATCTTTTATTTACTTTGAGATGGTTCTTTTGGTGGTCACAACCTTTAGAACTGTAGGAATATAGACATGTGATATATGAGCAACCATACAAGGTAATACTACAATGAAAAGAGAGATACACAACTAATGAACCGTATCGGAGATTAAACGACACCTAGACTTTGTTGGGTAAGAAGGAACTCAAGTATATTTTGTATCCAAGTACATATGCAGGTTGACAATGACTATGTATAGGTACATATGAACATGGTAAAGAGTGGGGACACGGTTAGCAGCCATGTCGGAGTTTGTACGTGCCTTTATATGCTAAGGAAGATTATAGATTTCATGCCAAGTAATAGGAAATCAAGTTGCCTTACATACCTCGCTGTACTATGTCGTTATTACCTCGGAGTAGTATCCTTTTCCTCCAAACACTTATCTACAACATATTAGGTGATAAAACTAGTGTTAGTAGCTAATAAACACGTCTTAGTAACCTAATTTCACCCAAAAACAACATCCGGGCAGCAAGCTCGGAATTAGCACCCAAATAGTATTCTTTCAACACTTCCGCTCTTAATTGTATTTTCTAACACACATTCCCATATACATGTCATATCCAGCTATGCTTAGTGTCATAACAGCATTACAACAACTCATACAATACAGCATACAACAACTTTACACAACACGTAAGTAGACAACGCAACATTGCGTCTTTCCGCTACATTTCGACGTCAACCATTCCACATCCGTTCCAACCTTAACCAAACTGTCCTCAACATATTTACACATAATTACAGTCCTAAACCAGTCGAAAAACATTCCCTAAGTAGATGAAAAACATGAGACAACAATTTCCAAAAACAGTCCACAAATTCTTACTAATGACCAGAATTAAGACATCATTTAAGAACTTGTTTTTGCGGAAGGTACAAGTGGTCCAGCAGCCTTCTTACATCACTATGGACCCAAGACTTCTTAAAAACATACATATTACTTCATAAATCAGCCAACCAACAAGATAAAAGTCTCTTATTTAACAAGAAAAGTGAACTACAAAATTGGAACACATGCTGTCCCAAAATTCCTGCACAATACAACCAACATACTCTTCATGTTTTTCATGGAAAAATTACACCAGACCATGGGTATTTTTACTTACCTTAACTCTCAAGTATTAGGTTCTCTTCAAGAACCCTAGAAGTGTGTCTTGGCTGCTTTAGAAAATGGAGAGAGAGCAAAAAGAAACTTGAGAGAAATCTGAAAATTTGGCTTAAGAAAATGGCTGAAAGTTGCTGCTGGTTGCTCTCTTTTATAGGCCTCTTTTGGCCGACTTTCTTTTGGGCTTTTAGCCTTATTTTAATAAGGTTATGGGGCAGCAGCTTGGCCCTTTCATTTGGGCCTTATTGGGCTTTTAATGGGATGGGCTTTGTTGCAAACATTTACTCCCTAAGCCCACTTAGTTTGGGCTTTAGTTTTGAATTGCATTGTAGTTGTAATTTGGCCCTTTTTCTTATCCATCTTGGGCTGCAAATATTGCCCTTTTATGATGCCAAACCATGGGCCTAAATGACATCTTTAACTCGGGGTTTATTCTTTATCGGACTTGAACAAATTCGGTGTTGGGCCTTGTCTCCGTTTACCGAGCTTATTAAGCACGTAGGTGACTCACCTAATAGCTTCCTAAGTCCCACAAGCACCTCAATTATTTTACTTCATTTAAGGTCACACTCTCCTTAACTTGACCTAAAAATTATATACGCTCGGTCATCTTAAGCGTTAGATGTACATATAACCCTTAAATCTGGAATTCATGCACTTTTAAAAAATATGTGCAGATTTGACCTTGTCACATCATGTTTCATCTATGCTGGACTAGTACATGTAGGATGTGGGGTGTTACATCCTCCCCCCTTAGGAACATTCGTCCCCGAATGTAAGAATAATTAAATAGGTTAAACAAGTTTAAACTTCCGTGTATACAGACTTTTGAAAACATAATAAGAATTCATATTCACATACCTACTACTCCTTTAACTCTGTATCTTGGACTTCCTCTTTAGCTTCAAATAAATAAGGATATTTAGACCTCATTGCTTCCTCAGCCTCCCACGTTATCTCTTCTACCTGTTTGTTCCTCCAAAGCACTTTCATTGAAGGTATTTCCTTATTTCTTAGCTTTCTAACTTGACGATCTAGGATAGCAATAGGTACCTCTTCATAGGTGAGATCTTCCATAACTTGCATATCTTCAATAGGAGTAATACGAGATGGATCACCTATGCATTTTCGGAGCATTGAGACATGAAAAACTGGATGAACCATTGAAAGCTCCTGGGGTAACTCTAATTCATATGCAACTTGTCCAAGCCTTTTAATAATCTTATATGGCCCTATGTAACGTGGGCTTAGTTTTCCTTTCTTACCAAATCTCATAACACCTTTCATTGGAGACACCTTTAAGAATACCCAATCTCCTACTGAGAATTCCAGTCCTCTTCTTCTAGCATCTGCATATGATTTGTGACGGCTTTGGGCTGTTTCTAGACGTTGTCGTATTACCTTGACTTTTTCCATGGCTTGTTGGACTAGATCTGGACCAAGCAAGGTGGTTTCACCCACTTCAATCCATCCTATTGGTGATCTACATTTCCTTCCATACAAAGCTTCATACGGTGCCATCTTGATACTTGAATGGTAGCTATTATTATAGGCAAATTCAATAAGTGGCAAATGGTCCACCCAACTACCTTTGAAGTCCAATGCACACGCCCGCAACATATCTTCAAGTGTTTGAATGGTGCGTTCTGCTTGACCATCTGTCTGCGGGTGGAAAGCTGTACTTAAATTTACTTGTGTCCCTAAGCTCCTCTGGAAGGATTTCCAAAATTTTGCGGTGAATTGAGCTCCCCGATTAGATATAATGGAGATTGGGACCCCATGTAGTCTAACTATCTCCTTAAGGTATAGCTTTGCATACTCTTCAGCCGTATAGTCACTCTTAACTGGCAAGAAGTGTGCTGACTTTGTAAGTCTATCAACTATTACCCATATGGAGTCAAACTTCTGAAATGAGCGAGGCAACGCAGTAACAAAATCCATATTAATCATATCCCACTTCCATGTTGGAAGCTCTATACATTGCATATAACCTCCCGGCTTTTGGTGCCCTACCTTAACTTGTTGGCAATTTGGACATTGAGCCACAAATTCTGCAAGGTCCTTTTTCATGCCTTCCCACCAAAACATTTCCTTCAGGTCATGATACATCTTAGTTGATCCTGGATGGATAGAATATCTTGAATGATGGGCTTCTTCCATTATTCTCCTTCTTAGTCCATTTATATTAGGAGCGCCCAATCTGTTTTGACAGTAAAGTACTCCATTTTGGGTAAGTTCAAAGCCCTTCATTATGCCTTGACTCACCTTCTCCTTAAGTCGCCGTAGAATAGGATCTTTGAACTGTTTTTCCCTTACCTCTGTTATCAATGAAGACTCTGTAGCATTATGCACAACAACCTCTTCCTTTGGAGTTTCAATGAGGCGCACTCCCAAATTGGCTAGTTGACGTAGATCCTTAGCGACTCCTTGACGTACCACGGTCTGATCATCAATATTCACAATTGCCTTGCGGCTCAAAGCATCGGCTACCACATTTGCTTTCCCTGGATGGTATAGTATATCAACATCGTAATCCTTTATTAGCTCCAGCCACCTCCGCTGCCTTAAATTTAGGTCTTTCTGTTTAAATATGTACTGTAAGCTCTTATGATCAGTATATATGTCAACATGAACCCCATACAAATAATGGCGCCATATTTTCAAGGCAAACACAACAGCTGCTAGTTCAAGGTCATGTGTCGGGTAGTTTTTCTCATGTGGGCGCAGTTGTCTCGAGGCATAAGCAATTACCCTACCATGTTGTGTCAGTACACACCCTAAGCCAACCCCCGAAGCATCACAATATACCACATACCCCTTTGTGCCTTCTGGAAGCACTAATACAGGTGCAGAAGTTAGCCTGCTTTTCAACTCTTGAAAGCTCCTTTCACATGCATCATTCCATTGAAATTTGGTCGCCTTATGTGTCAACATTGTTAGAGGTGCAGAAATAGAAGAAAAACCTTCGACAAATCTTCTATAATAACCTGCCAACCCTAAGAAGCTTCGAACTTCGGTGGGCGTTGTTGGCCTTGGCCAATCTTTCACCGCCTCTATCTTTTGTGAATCAACCCTTATCCCTTCATCGGATACAATATGACCCAAGAATGCCACTGATTTCAACCAAAATTCACATTTGGAAAACTTGGCATACAATTACCGATCACGAAGAACTTGTAATACCTGCCGTAAGTGATTTGCATGGTCCTCTTTTGATCTTGAATACACCAAAATGTCATCTATAAATACTATCACAAAGACATCCAAGAACGGCTTGAATACCCTATTCATTAAGTCCATGAAAACTGCTGGTGCATTTGTCAGCCCAAATGACATAACAAGAAATTCAAAGTGGCCATAGCGTGTCCGAAAGGCTGTCTTGGGTATATCTTTTTCCCTCACTCTCACTTGGTGATAACCTGACCTCAAATCAATTTTTGAAAAACATTTGGCACCCTGTAATTGATCAAATAAATCATCAATCCTGGGGAGGGGGTATTTGTTTTTAATTGTCACCTTATTCAATTGTCGGTAATCAATACACATTCTTAAAGTGCCATCTTTTTTTCGTACAAATAACACTGGTGCACCCCAAGGGGACACACTAGGTCTTATAAAGCCCTTCTCTAGCAAATCTTTCAATTGCTCCTTTAATTCACGTAGCTCTGCCGGGGCCATTCTATATGGAGGGATAGAAATAGGTTGAGTTCCTGGGAGTAAATCAATGCCAAAATCTATCTCTCGTTCTGGAGGCAAACCTGGAAGCTCTTCGGGAAACACATCAGCAAATTCATTCACTACCGGAACCGATTGAAAAGTTGGTGATTCAGCCTCCATATCCCTTACTCTAACTAGATGACATATACACCCCTTTGACATCATCTTCCTTGCCTTGAAATAGGAAATAAACTTCCCCTTTGGTGCCCCAACATTACCTTCCAATTCAAGGACTGCCTCATTTGGAAAGTGGAAATACACTCTCTTAGATCGACAATCCACAGTAGCATAGCAAGAAGCTAACCAATCCATGCCCATTATAACATCGAATTCCACCATATCTAACTCAACATGGTCCGCCCACGTATCACGGTCACAAACAGTTACAACACAATATAATAGACCCTTCTAGCTATTATAAATTCACCGGTTGGCGTAGATACTTCAAATGGCTCATTCAATAATATAGGTGTTCTTTTAAGCTTCCCAGCCACTAGTGGTGTAATATATGATAATGTAGAACCAGGTTCAATTAATGCATACACATTATGTGAAAAGATGGACAATGTACCTGTGACCACATCGGGTGAAGCTTCTAAATTTTGCCGACTTCCCAGAGCATAAGTGCGATTCTGGGCTCCGCTGGAGCTAGCTGCTCCTTTACCACCTCTACCACGGCCTATAGGCATTTGCTGACCCCTACGAACGGGAGGAACTGACGATGATGATGCAACAGCTGACCCAACAGGTTGTGCCATATCACCCATACGTCTTCTCGGGCAATCTCTTATTACATGCCTTGGTACACCACACCAATAACAGGCATCTGTCCCAACACGGCATATACCTGAATGACTCCTCCCACATTGTTTGCAAGACTGCCTAGGAGGAATCTGCTGGCTGGCCGAATATCCTGTAGTCCGTGCACCTTGTCCCTCACTTCTTTGATTAAACTGATTACCTCTAGGCCCTTGAAATTGCGGTGGAGCACTGACTGAAGAATATGAGGATGATGGTCTAGGTGGTTTACTAGGAAATCGGGGCCTAACATCACCTTGGGATGGTACAAATTGCCCCGTAGATCTGGCCCTCTTGGACTGGTCCCTTTCTATCTCTTGTGTCCTTCTCCTTTGCCTCTGATCCTCTAGTTTCTGCGCAAATGCTTGCATTCTTGCTATATCCATGTCTTTATTCAATGAAGCAATAGTACAGTCTCTTACCAGATATGTATCCAACCTATCCACATACCGATGAACTCTATCTACCATAGTAGCAACTACGTTGGGAGCATACCTGGCCAAGGAGTTAAACTGGAGGCTATACTCCCTCACGCTCATACCCCCTTGATGGAGATTCAGAAATTGATCTGCACGGGCCTCTCGAATCTCATATGGCAAGTAGTGGTCAAGAAAGGCCTCTTTGAACTCCTTCCAGGTAGTTGGAGGTGCATCTATACCCTTGGATTGCTTCCAAGATTCATACCACAATATAGCCACACCTTTCAATCTATATGCTGCCAGTTCTACAGCTTCTGTACCACTCACATGCATAACATCTAAAGTGCGCTGGATCTGGTCGATGAAGTCTTGCGGATCTTCATTAGGATCTGACCCGGTGAAAGTTGGAGGGTCCAAATTAAGGAAGTCACGTATCCTCGTGCTAGCTGCCCTATTCGCACCATCTGCACCTACAACTTGGCCTTTTTGTCTTTGGCTTTGGCTAGCAACTATGCGTGTCAATAATTGGACCGCATTTCTCAGATCCTGCACAGCAGCATCGGCAGGTGGTTCTGAGGGAGTTTCACTACGACCTGGTTCATCAGGAGCTGGAGGAGTTGGAGATGTTTGGGACAGAGACTCATCTTGGGCCTCATCCCGTCGTCTCACCTGACTGGGCATACCAATTACCACTTCCACCTCCTTCCCCTTGCCTTTGCTTTTCCTTGTTTCAGGCATGCTTACTGTACAAAATAATTTAGAGGTCAGAAATAATCAACCTACAACACTTGGCTCTATGGCACGATCTAAAGAATGAAAAGAAAGTGACAACTCCTAAATGCCACGTAGCCTCCTGCTTATAAATGTGGTGCACAACACATCCATAAACAAGACTCTACATAGACACGGCTTTGTAGACTCCCTAGGACGACCCGCTCTGATACCACTTCTGTCACGCCCTAAGCCCCATTAAGGCGGACTGGCACCCGTTGCCGACAAGGCTCGGGAGAACCAACATATAACTATACACCTGCTATGAACATTTAAGAGGTTTCCACACTCAATATGTTGTCAAAAGAAAGTAAACTGTACAACAAACCAAACGTAAATGCATAAGACTAGGCCGTTGGAGCCACGGTGTCTATAATACACTATTTGACCATACTTTAATTTACATAGTCTACAAAGCCTCTAAGTAAGGAACAATAACCAAATGGGTCGGGACAGGCCCCGCCTCAAGACCAACTATACGATACAAAATATAAGTCCTAAACACATAAGCCCCGAAGCAACCTGGAGCTTAGTAATAGCAGCTGGAAGTCCTGTACTCTTACTGGGGAGATCTAGTAGCTCCTGTACCTGCAGCATGAAATGCAGGTCCCCCGTAAGGGACGTCAGTACGAGATAATGTACTGAATATGTAAGGCAGGAAATACTGTATATGCAATGTGAGCTCAAATGAAATCACATGCTGGTGTATATGTATGATAAGACCACCTTTAGTCATACTGTGGAATCATGTACTTTATGTCTTTTTATTACTGTATCTTTCTTTACTGTATAATCTGTGCACAATATATCATGTAAATGACCAGCTGATCAGTGGTAAATCTGTAATGGGATCGACCCTGGCTAGGTGATTCCTTCACCCCTCGGGCTACCACCCAAATGAGATCGACCCTGGCTAGGTGATTCTTCCACCCCTCGGGCTACCACTCATTTATAAGCAACTGTAAGTTATCTTTTATTTACTTTGAGATGGTTCTTTTGGTGGTCACAACCTTTAGAACTGTAGGAATATAGACATGTGACATATGAGCAACCATACAAGGTAATACTACAATGAAAAGAGAGATACACAACTAATGAACCGTATCGGAGATTAAACGACACCTAGACTTTTTTGGGTAAGAAGGAACTCAAGTATATTTTGTATCCAAGTACATATGCAGGTTGACAATGACTATGTATAGGTACATATGAACATGGTAAAGAGTGGGGACACGGTTAGCAGCCATGTCGGAGTTTGTACGTGCCTTTATATGCAAAGGAAGATTATAGATTTCATGCCAAGTAATAGGAAATCAAGTTGCCTTACATACCTCGCTGTACTATGTCGTTATTACCTCGGAGTAGTATCCTTTTCCTCCAAACACTTATCTACAACATATTAGGTGATAAAACTAGTGTTAGTAGCTAATAAACACGTCTTAGTAACCTAATTTCACCCAAAAACAACATCCGGGCAGCAAGCTCGGAATTAGCACCCAAATAGTATTCTTTCAACACTTCCGCTCTTAATTGTATTTTCTAACAAACATTCCCATATACATGTCATATCCAGCTATGCTTAGTCTCATAACAGCATTACAACAACTCATACAATACAACATACAACAACTTTACACAACACGTAAGTAGACAACGCAACATTGCGTCTTTCCGCTACATTTCGACGTCAACCATTCCACATCCGTTCCAACCTTAACCAAACTGTCCTCAACATATTTACACATAATTACAGTCCTAAACCAGTCCAAAAACATTCCCTAAGTAGATGAAAAACATGAGACAACAATTCCCAAAAACAGTCCACAAATTCTTACTAATGACCGGAATTAAGACATCATTTAAGAACTTGTTTTTGCGGAAGGTACAAGTGGTCCAGCAGCCTTCTTACATCACTATGGACCCAAGACTTCTTAAAAACATACATATTACTTCATAAATCAGCCAACCAACAAGATAAAAGTCTCTTATTTAACAAGAAAAGTGAACTACAAAATTGGAACACATGCTGTCCCAAAATTCCTGCACAATACAACCAACATACTCTTCATGTTTTTCATGGAAAAATTACACCAAACCATGGGTATTTTTACTTACCTTAACTCTTAAGTATTAGGTTCTCTTCAAGAACCCTAGAAGTGTGTCTTGGCTGCTTTAGAAAATGGAGAGAGAGCAAAAAGTAACTTGAGAGAAATCTGAAATTTTGGCTTAAGAAAATGGCTGAAAGTTCCTGCTGGTTGCTCCCTTTTATAGGCCTCTTTTGGCCGACTTTCTTTTGGGCTTTTAGCCTTATTTTAATAAGGTTATGGGGCAGCAGCTTGGCCCTTTCATTTGGGCCTTATTGGGCTTCAAATGGGATGGGCTTTGTTGCAAACATTTACTCCCTAAGCCCACTTAGTTTGGGCTTTAGTTTTGAATTGCATTGTAGTTGTAATTTGGCCCTTTTTCTTATCCATCTTGGGCTGCAAATATTGCCCTTTTATGATTCCAAACCATGGGCCCAAATGACATCTTTAACTCGGGGTTTATTCTTTATCGGACTTGAACAAATTCGGTGTTGGGCCTTGTGTCCGTTTACCGAGCTTATTAAGCACGTAGGTGACTCACCTAATAGCTTCCTAAGTCCCACAAGCACCTCAATTATTTTACTTCATTTAAGGTCACACTCTCCTTAACTTGACCTAAAAATTATATACGCTCGGTCATCTTAAGCGTTAGATGTACATATAACCCTTAAATCTGGAATTCATGCACTTTTAAAAAATATGTGCAGATTTGACCTTGTCACATCATGTTTCATCTATGTTGGACTAGTACATGTAGGATGTGGGGTGTTACATTACTAACCCTTACCTATTGTCCCAGTACAACCTTCCCTTGACGTGGTTCGATTTACTAGATGAGAAACATTGATCGAATCCTTTTAATTGATCTCTTTCCTATTAATTACTACCTTGATCCAGTCAGCAACACTAGGCAGGTTCTAATGATGGGCACCATTAGAAAGCATTCAAGACGAAGATGTAATTTATACATGCATGCACATTTGTCAAGAATTACAAATTATCCGATTTTACCTTGTTAGTTCCTTATGGTTCCCACAACCCTAGTTATAGATTTAGCTACTCATGATTAGTGTAAATGCAAGACTTATGAATTTGAATAACATAATCAAGCACTTACACAATAGAATTAAGCACAAGAAAATCTAATCCTTCAATGAGAATCATAAGATTGAAATTCAAAGATGAAATATTATTTACATTCATTTCTCAAACTCTCTAATGTTTCTTTTCTATTCTCCCTTCATTCTATATGAAAAATAACATAAAAACCCTATTTATAATGTTTAAAATAAAAAACCAAAATGAAATAAGTTAACTGGGTCAACAGGCTCTACGAGGTGCTCTATGGGCCATATAACAATTTACGGCTCATAGTCGGGCTTTCGTGAACTGTTGCATTGATTCTTCACTTGTCTTCTACGACACCCCTCTACGGCCCACAAATGTTTCTACGACCCATAGGGGCTTTCGTCTAAAGGAATTTCTACAAGTCTTCAAGTTATAATCCTCAAGGTACAAGAAGTCTACGACTCGTGTGCGTGTTTGTAGACTAAACTTTAGAAATACACCTTCACTAAAATTTCACATGAAACCTCCTTTACGGCCTATAAAGGGTCCTGTGGATCTTCAACTTTAGCAACTTCCTTACATTTTGCCCAAGAACTATGCAACCGTGAAATCCTACAAAACTAACAGAAAAACACACCAAATATACTAACATCACATTGATAATACACAAAATTCTTTGTTTTAAGCATCAAAAGTGGTGTAGTTTCACAGCACATCACCTTGCATGTACCCTTTTCTTGGTAGAAACCTAAGTTACCTAGCCTTGTTAAATGTAAAATCCTTAAATTAGCCCCGGTCCTTCATTGAATATTGTGCACCTTGACTGAAGCAAAAAACTTAAGTTGTGGGTGGCTACCAAAAGTGGCCTTGGTTCATAGGTTGGATATTGTGCACCTTGACTCTGGCCAAAACCTAAATTGAGGGTGGCTTGTGTAAGAGTGAACACACAAAATGAGGTGAAAGCAAGTGATACATGGAAAAGAGGATAAAAATGTATTCTGGGTGCAAGAAAAATGAGTAAATGCCTAATCAAAGAGCTAAAAAGAGAAATCATGAGAAAACAAATGGCAAGGAACAAAAAAGAAATGAGAGTAAGGCACCCATAAAAGCTTGAAATAGGAGAAGGGCAGAATGAAGTGAAAAATGATAGTGTTGGTAGGGAAAATGTATAGTAAAAATGCAGTGCCAAAGAGGGCCTTTAGTCACTATGTTCGCAAAACATCATACCGAAACCTCCTGAGCCTACATTACAAGTCAATAAAGTCCTAAAGTGATCCTAGTCTAAGTAGTCAAAGGTCATAGTAGTGAGTATAGGGGCAAACATATGGTATTGAACATGGTATTTGAATATATTTTGTAAGTGTTAGTGATTTTGTGTAGTCCTAAGCATTGAATTTGAAAATATCATCATGAGTGAGGTATGGGACTTCTTTGTATGAGGCACTTGCATTGCACTGTTGATTTTAGACTAACTCAGTGATTGTGGCTTATTATTGATTACCTTTCTTGTCATAGTTGCACTGTTGGTATTGATCTGTATTGGTTTTCTTGATAACTATCTAGTATGCTTTTATGAGTGGTGTAGGTGTCTGTGCTTGAGGTTGAGATGATGTGTACCATTAGATTGAGGTCAGTGTGTTACTATACTGCTTATGTTAATTGATTCCGTCTCTCAAGGATTTTAAGTTGAGAGCGTTGATGTGCTATGAAAATACAACACTTTTGATGAAAAACATATAATTTTATGGGTTCTCAAAGTGATGTTAGTATATTTGATGTGTATTTATGTTAGTTTTACAAGATAACAGGGTTGGCATGATTTTCTGGTTAAGTGTTCAAAATTTGAAGTATTTGCTATTCTACGACACCCTTTATGGGTTGTGGAAATTTCCATGCATTGTAGAGTAATTTTTGTAAAAAAATCCAGTGAAGGGGAAATTTCCTAAAGTTAAGTCTATGAACATGCATATGAGCCATAAAATGTTATACGAGTCGTAGACAAGGTGTCGTACCCTAAGGATCAAAATATGGGAGTTGTTGAAAAGTCATCATACGAAACCCTCCATAGGCCATAAAACTTTATATGTCCTATAGATAGGTCTCCTACAAATCAACCTTAGATTTGTAGAAAGAATCAACGAAGCCCTGATTACGGGTCGCAGAACTTCATACGGCCTGTAAAGTTGCTCGGAGAGCCTGTCGAACCAGTTCTCCTAGTTTGATTTGTCTTTGTATTTTAAATAAAAAGTGAGAAACATTGTGAGACACTTGGAAAACAATATTTTGTATTCTAAATTCATAGTTGTGATTTTCAATGAAGAGCTTAGATTTCTTGTTCTTAAATTTCATTGCGTAAGTGCTTAATTATGCTATTAAATATCATGATTCTTGTATCTACAGTGAATATAAGTTGCTAAATCCAAAACTACAATTGTGGGAACCATGAAGAACTAATAAGGTAAAATCATATAATTTGTAATTCATGGAAAGTATGCAGGCAAGTATTTATTATTTCTCTTTGTTTTAATAGTTTTTTTAATAGTGGCCAACATTAGAACTCTCCTAGTGTTACTTATTGGATCAAGGTACTAATGAGTAGGAAAAGAGATTAATTAATAGGATAAGATTGATGTTTCTAATCTAATCAACCAAACTAGATCAAAGGAAGGTTGTACTAGATCAATAGGTAAGGGCTAGTAATATCACACTTCGATGATGGATCAAATCACATAATGAAAGTTACCTCTCATATGGATAAAAGGGTTTGATATACTTAACTTACCGCTCTCCATGCTACACACTAGAAAAGAATCCTATTATCTAGTAATACCAAGTTAGGGAATTATGGGGAACACAATACCCTAGTTACTCTTCTTACTAATTTCCCACACTTGCCTTAGTCTAGGGTTTCTTTCTATAGTTTTATAACCCCCCCCCCTCAAGGAGATAACTAGGTTACTCAACTCGATTGCTTAAAATTACTCATAGTCTATCATATTCCCTGTAGGTTTGACCCTAACCTTTGTTAGATGATATTTCTTCACAACACCTGCTTTAACCTTCAAAAGGAAGGTGTATCTTGGGTAACATTAGATATGATATGGAAATCTTTCTTAAATAACTAGGTAGCAAGGAAGGTAACCATCACATCAAAATGATTGGGTCGTAAGGTGTGGTGTAGATTACCTTTGGCAAGTAATCTTCTCTCACCCGATAGGAGGCTTTCATAGGGCAAATTCATGTAATAGCTCGCATGGGTTTGAGATGTCGGTTATGGTCACATCCCCTCAATATACACATACATACATCATGGATTTCATGGCATATTGTTATAATACTCTTATTTTTCTATGTACTTCTTTCTAGATATATGTCATTGTCATCCAACATTGAATGCAAGTTTAATATGCTTATATGCCGTACATGCATGCATCTTAGTACATTCAAACATACTAACGTATAATTTTTTACGTTCATATCTAACGATGTAGGGACCATAGACTATATACATCCTACTTTTGATGGCTAGTTCAGATTTGTGAAGTTGTTTTTGTGAGTCCTATGTTCCAAGGACAAGTGATCATCCGTCTTCCTTATGTTGCTACTGTTTAGGTTATAATTACTTTGTGGGTGAACCCACGTTATGTCTTGGCCCCCGTCCAATTCTATGACTTAGAGGCATTGTTGGATAACATATAAAACTCTTGTACAGTTATGTGATATGATTTGCTATTTGGGGATTATGTTATGGCTATCCATTGGATATGGATATTATGATGGTTTGTTAATGTTACGATTTGGAAATGTGGAATATCTTAAGTCCCATTTTCTCCCCATAGCATAAGACATACTTTTCTGTCCCTTAGAATTATGTGTTTATTATTCCATTATGCACTTTCAAACCAATGATGTGAATTTGGATACTTTGAGGCTTGTTCGGGGACTCTCGGGTTCCCATTCGCCATGTCACTCCACGAACCTAGTTTCAGGTCGTGACAAGCTTGAAGTTAGAGCACTAGGTTTATCAATGATCCTCAGAGTCCAACATGCCGCGTCGAATAGAGTCCTATTCATGGGTGTGAAGTGCACCATGCCTATGATTGGAAGGCTATGATGGTGTTCTAGGAATCGTCTAACTTCTTCATTCCTTATATCGTGCTTTGTGCCATGTAATATGGTTTCCCAACGTTGATGATGTCCTTTCTACATTACAGAAGATGCCTCCATGAAGAGCTCCCCTACCAAGATAGGCCCTGGTTAATGAAGACGAACTTCCTCAAGGGCCTATGGAAGAGCCGATCACTAATCGTGGATTTTGTACTGCTATTGGCATGCTTTCCTAAGTGGTGACTACTAAGACTAGACAAGCCAATCTTCCTCCTCAGGATCCCACTCTAGTTGCTAGAGTGAGAGATTTTACCCAGATGAATCCTTCAGAGTTCTATATATCAAAGGCTGATGAGGATGCTTAACACTTTCTTGATAAACTCTCTAAGGTGTTGATTGTCAAGGGAGTTACTTCTAAGGAGAAAGGCGTGTTAGCTGCTTTTTAGTTGAAGGATATGGCTTAACTGTGGTACACTTAATAGATGATAAACAGGGTCTGTGGCAATTGAGTTAATTGGGAGGAGTTCAAATTTGCCTTTCTAGATTGTTTCTTCCTTCTTGAACTTAGGGAGGCTAATATGACATAATTTATCAACCTCAAACAGGATGGTATGAGTGTGAGGGACTATGCTCTCAAGTTCACAAAGCTCTCTAAGTGCGCTCATATGCTGGTGTTTGATCCTTATGCAAGAATGCATGTTTATTTCTGGGATCTCTAATTTGGTTGTGAAGGAATGTCACATGGCTATGCTTATTATGGATATGGACATCTCTAGGCTCATGACATACGCTAAACAAATTGAAGGAGAAAATCTCAAGGAGAAGAGGGGGCATGATTTTAAGAGGGCCCGTTATCATAGTGGGTTCTCCAACTCTAAGGGTGGTGATTATGTTCACTTTCAATAGGAAAAAGGTTCTAATGCAAAGTTTTCCAATGCTAGAGTACAACCTCCAAAAGCACAAGTGGGAGGTGGGCCATTACTTCCCCTGTGTGATAAGTGTGGAATGAATCACATGGGTACTTGTTGGAAAGAGTTGGGTGCATGCTATGGGTATGGTGATGGGAGCCACAAGGATGCTGATTGACCTAAGGCTACCTAGAAGGGTCAGGGTCAAGTAGCCTAAGGTGATCAAGGCTAGCAGGGAGCTCCAAAAGGTAGTGCCCCCAGATACAACAAGTTCTATGCTTTTAGTGCTTGTCAGGATGTTGAGGAGAATCCGGATGTTGTGACAGGCATGTCAAAAGTCTTTAATTTTGATGCTTATGTTTTGCTTGATCAAGGTGCAAATTTATCTTTTGTAACTCCTTTTTTGGTTGTTAAGTTTTGTTTGAGCCGTAAAATCTTGAGGGAGCCCTTTTTGGTTTATTCTCCTGTGGGTGAGTCTATTGTTGCTCAAAGAGTCAATCGGGGTAGTCCTATCTCTGTTTTTCATAAAGTCCTTCCGTGTGATCTTGTGGAATTTGAGATATTTGATTTTGATATTATTTTTGAAATGGATTAGTTGCATGCTTCATATGCCTCTATAGATTATAGAACCCGGAAGATCAAGTTCTAATTTAGGTTGAACCTATTCTTGAATGGAAGGGTAGTGACTCTGCTATTAAAGGACAGTTTATTTCGTACCTCAAGGACCAAAAGATGATTTCTAAGGGGTGTATCTATTATATTGTAGGGTTCAAATATGTGGAGTCTGAATCAACTACTCCTGAATTGATTCCGATGGTTAATGCGTTTTCAGATGTGTTTCGTGAAGATTTGCCTGATATTCCTCTCGAAATGGAAGTATACTTTGGAATAGATCTTCTCCTGGCTACTCAACATATCTCTATTCTTCCTTATTATATGGCACTGGCTGAGTTGAAGGAGTTGAAAGATCAATTAAAAGAATTGTTGGAGAAAGGCTTCATTAGGCCAAGTATATTGCCATAGGGTCTTCTTGTATTATTTGTAAAAATGAAAGATGGGTCTCTTCGGATGTACATTGATTATAGGAAATTAAATAAGTAACTATTAAGAATAAATACCCATACCCATGGATTGACGACTTGTTTGATCAACTTCAAGGGTCACCCATTTCTTAAAGATTGACCTTTATTTTGGTTATCATCAATTGAAGGTTAGGGAGTATGACATCCCCAAAATGGCTTTCCAAACTAGACATAGGCACTTTAAATTTATGGTGGTGTCATTTGGTTTGACTAATGTTTTGGTTGTGTTTATGGATCTCATAAATCGGGTGTTCAAGCTATATCTTGATAGTTTTGTGGTTGTCTTCATCGATGATATCCTTATTTGTTTCCAAAGTGAGCAGGAGCATATAGATCATTTGAGGTTGGTTCTTTAGACTCTGAGGGAGAAGCAATTGTATGCTAAGTTCAGCAAAGAGTTTTTGTTGAATGAAGTAACTTTTCTCGGTCATGTGGCATTTGGTCACCGATCTTAAGGTTGACTTGAAGAAGACCGAGGCTGTGAAGGGTTGGCCTAGACCATTGAGCCCTTTGGATATTCAAAGTTTTCTCAGCTTGGTTGGTTATTAAAGAAGGTTTGTTAAAGGTTTCTCATCCATTGCATCTCCATTGAATAAGTTGACTCAAAAGAAGGACAAGTTTGTATTGTTAGAGGAATGCCAGAAGAGTTTTCAGACTTTGAAAGATTGGCTTACACCGGCTCTTATTTTGACTCTACCAGATGGCTTAGATAGGATTAAGGTGTATTGTGATGCTTCTCATATTGTGTTGGGTTGGGTTGTGTGCTTATGCAACATTGTAAGGTGATAGCTTATGCATCAAGGCAATTAAAGGTATATGAGCATAACTATCTGACTTATGATCTTGACCTAGCGGCTACGCGGTTTT
This sequence comes from Solanum rostratum, assembly GCA_029948455.1. Lineage (NCBI taxonomy): Eukaryota > Viridiplantae > Streptophyta > Magnoliopsida > Solanales > Solanaceae > Solanum > Solanum rostratum. The sequence continues at coordinate 16,420,446 of CM057047.1, read as the reverse complement.
CTTTGAAGATTTGGAAACATTATTTGTATGGGATGCATTTGATATTTTTACAAATCATAAGAGTTTACAATATGTGTTTACCCAAAGGATCAAAACTTGAGGCAAAAAAGATGGTTAGAACTCCTTAAGGACTATAACATGAGTGTGCAATATCATCTCAGCAAGGCAAATATTAAAGTCGATGCTCTTAGTAGACCGTCTATGGGAAGTGGAGCTCATGTTGATGAAAGGAAAAAATAGTTGGTAAAGGATGATCACCGATTGGCTAGGTTGGTTTTTGGATTGGCTGACTCTAATGAGGGTTGTATTCATGTTTAGATTGGGGCTGAATCTTTTGTGATTGTTGATGTCAAGGCTAAAAAGGATTTAGACACATAATTGGTTGAGTTGAAAAGGTTGGTTGCCGAATAGAATATAGAGGTTTTCTCCCAAGGGGGAGATGGAGTGCTTCGATATAAAGATCGGTTGTGTGTTCCGAATGTTGATGGTCTTAGAAAGGTGATCATGAGTGAAGCTCATAACTCATTATTCTATTCATCCGGGATCTGCCAAAATTTATCGAGATTTGAAGGAGGTGTGTTGATTGTATGCTATGAAGAAAGACATTGCCATATTTGTATCGGAATGCCCTAATTGTCTACAAATGAAGGTAGAGCATCAAGGGCCCGGTGGTTTGGCTCAAGATACTGAGATTCCTACTAGGTAGTGAGAAGATGTGAACATGGATTTTGTGGTTGGGTTGCCCCGGACCTGAAAGCAATTTGATTTATTTTGGGTTATTATTGATCGGATGACTAAGTTGGCTCATTTCCTATCGATTAAGACTACCTTAAATGCCAATGATTATGCAAGATTATATGTCAAAGAGTTGGTGAGGTTGTGTGGTGTTCCTAGGTCTATCATATCGGATTGTGGCACCCAATTTAATTGTCACTTTTGGAGATCGTTTCAAAGAGGGCTTGGTACGAAGGTGAAATTAAGTACACTTTTCATCCTGAAACTGATGGACAAGCCGAAAGGATTATTCAAACTTTAGAGAACATGTAGAAGGCTTATGTTTTGGAGTTCAATGGTAATTGGGATGATCACCTACCACTTATCAAGTTTGCTTATAACAATAGCTTTCATGCTAGCATTGGTATGGCATCATTTGAGGCTTTGTATGGAAGAAGATATAGATCTCCGATGGGTTGTTTGAGTTGGAAGAGATAGCTTTGATTGGCCTGGATTCAGTGTTAGAGGCCATGGAAAAGGTGAAGTCGATTAGGGAGAGGTTGAAAGTGGCTCAAAGTCATCAAAAGTCTTATTTAGATGTTAGGAAGAGAGATTTTAAGTTTCATGTGGGTGATTAGGTGATGTAAAGGTCTCACCCATGAATGGTGTAATGTGTTTTGGTAAGAAGGAAAAGTTAAGTCCCCGATATGTATGTCCTTATGAGATTGTTGAGCGGATTGGGAATATGGCCTATAGATTGGATTCGCTTTCAAATTTGTGTTCTATTTACCTAGTATTCCATATGTCTTTGTTGAGGAAATGGATTGATGATCCTAGTAAAATTATACCTTTGGAAGGTGTTCAGATTGAAGAGAACTTGTCTTATGTGGAAGTCCCGGTTGAGATCTTGGATAGGCAAGTGAAGTGACTTCGCAACAAGGATGTGGCCTCAGTTAAGGTGCTTCGGAGAAATCAACATGTGAAGAGTGTTCAATGTGAGCAGAGACATGATGAAACGATATCTCCATCTTTTCTAATCTACTCAAGCCTAAGGTATTAGATTCTTCCTATTCCAAGTGATACTAATTCTTTCACTCTTGGGTTTCATGACATGAAACATATACATGTGCTCAAAAATGATTTAAAGATGTTTTGAATGATTTAAAGATGCTTTAATATGAGTTTTAATGTCTTTAGGATTTTCAAGTGATAAAAAATGCATTGTCCCTTTGTGTTTGGGTGTTTCATGTTCATGTCAAGCCTTGTTCTAGCATATTCGAGGATGAATGTTCCCAAGAGGAGATGACGTAAGGACCCAGTACACCTCCACGGTCCATGTGACTCACCACGGGCCGTGTGGACACTTGATATGGCCCTTGGCCTTGTATGTAGAGTGTTAGCCTTAACTTTGGAGTTCAAGACTAAGGCTTGAACCCCACACGGTCCATGTGGCACTTCACTGGCTGTATGGTTGCTTGTGTGGATAGCCTTGGCCTTGAAAACCATATTTTGGCCAAGGTACTTTACACATGAACCGCATACGATCCGTATGACTCTTCAAAGGTCATATAGCCTTCCGTATGGGCATCAGTGTGAAAAGTTTCTAATTATGGAATCACCATCTTGGAACGTCTGGATGCTACATGAAGAACATAAGCCAGATGACGGAATGGGAAGACCCAGGATGTAGAAGATCATAACATGAGTGATTCGGCAGATTTTGATTCATATATATATCCACCCATGTGGTACTTAATTCTACGATATATATAAGATCCATATATATAGATATCATCATCTACATCCAGAAAGCCGTATGCTTTGGAAGAAGCTTGTACAGATTGGGAAGGGGTTTTGATTGATCGAAAGAAGAATCTACTTCAACCGATATGCCCTTAGGCACGGCCATACATAACATGGAAATCACATTTGGAAAGGGTGGACAATTAGCTAGAGCAGCGGGTGCTGTAGCGAAACTGATTGCAAAAGAGGGAAAATCGGCCACATTAAAATTACCTTCTGGGGAGGTCCGTTTGATATCCAAAAACTACTCAGAAATAGTCGGACAAGTGGGGAATGTTGGGGTGCTAGGTGAGAATTTTTGCTAAGTAATGTACCACGAAAGGCCATAGGGTCTGTGTGACCCTTTTACAAGACCCCTGGCAAGATTTTGACTTTCGTTTCACTAATGGCGTTTTTGTAATTTTTGCTATTCCCAAGGGTCGTTTATGACTTTCTAACCTATCCTTATCTCTTAAAAGACCTATACTCTTCTATTCTCATTCAAATTCAATTCATTACTTAGAACTATTCACACTCTCTCATAAGAATTCCTTTCAAGTGAACTAGTGAAGACATAGCTTGGGGATTAAGGAAGGGATCTCTTCTTCATCAAATACTTCTTGTTTCTTCTTGGTTAGCTAAGGTATGTGGGATTGATTTATGGTCCCTCTCAACCATGAAGACCCCAAACTCTTTTACACTTGATTTTATGAAATTGAGCTTACTTTAATTATGGATTTTTAATATTATTACTTATTTGATTCAACAGAGATATGGGCTATGTTTAAATGTTGTTTTTAAAGTTATTTAAACCCTGATATGTTTAATAGCATGAATCTTATGAATATGTATTGTCCTTTCAAAGTTTGATTTAAGCATGGGTAATCTAAATTGTTATGTAAAATATGGATTTACTTGATTTCATATTGTATTATTAATTTAAGATTGAATCTCTATTCCCCATGCTATTCTCATCTCATTCATGGAATATGCATACATAAGCATTGAGTTTTGATGAAATTAATCAGTAGATTAAGCTCACATATGGTTTTTATGAACATGATTCTGTGAGTTAACCTCACATATGGTTATGATAAGAATGTGATCACACAAATATCTATGATATGATTCTTCGAGCATTTTAGGTGTTTACACCATCTTGATATATGTGAATGAGCTATTCCTATACATGAAAAGTATAGATTGAATTATGATTTTGCTAGTGACCCTATGAGTGCATCAATATGAAGAATGTTTGGTTTTTAAGCCTAAGTATTCATTGAAATGATTCAAAAAGTCTTATGCCTCTTTTAAAAAACATGTGTGTGTGTGTATATATATATATATATATATATGTATGTATTCTTGTGGGATGGTGACTTAGAATCGAATGGGATTGGAAGCTTCAGGGCTATCCCCAAGGGTCCTCTTCCGTTCTCTTTAACTATGTGCCAACATAGGTATCTGGTAACAATTTTCGAAATGATTGGGTTGTAAGGTGTGGTTACAAATATGACATGATATGGAAATCTTTCCGAAATGACCCAGTTGCAAGGAAGGTGACTATCACACCAAAATGACTGCATTGTAAGGTGTGGTATAGATTACCTTTGGCAAGTAATCTTCTCTTACCCGATGGGAGGCTTTCATCGGGAAAATTCATGTAATAGCTCGCATAGGTTTGAGATGCCGGTTATGGTCACATCCCCTCTATATGTACGCATTATGGTATTTCATGCATCATGGATTTCTTGACATATTGTTATAGTACTCTTCTTTGTCTATGTACTTCTTTCTATATATGTGCCCTTGTCATTTAACATTGAATTCATGTTTAATAAGCTCTTATGCATTGTATGCCCACATTCTCAATACATTCAAACGTGCTAACACATATTTTTCCTACAAGATCTAACCATGTAGAGATTTAAAACTATATCCATCCTCTTTTGGACAAGGAGTTCAGATTTGTAAAGTTGTTGTAGTGAGTCTTATCTTCCAAGAAAAAGCCATCATCCATCTACCTTATGTTGCTTCCATTCATGTTATATTTACTTTGAGGGTGAACTAGGGACATGTTTTGGCCCCCATCCTATTCTATGGTTTAGAGGCATTGTTGGACAATATGTAAAACGCTTGTACAATTATGTGATATGATTTGCTATTTGGGGATTATGTCTTGGCTATCTATTGGATATGGATATTATGATGATTTGTTTAAGTTAGATGTGAAAATGTGGAAGTTCCTAAGTCCCATTTCATCCCTGTAGCATGAGATTTACTTTTCCGTCCCTTAGAATTATGTGTATGCTATTTTGTTATGCGCTTCCAAACCGATGATGTGAATTTGGATACTTTGAGGCTTCATTTGGGACTCTCGGGTTCCCATTCGCCATGTCACTCCTAGACCCTCGGTCTAGGTTGTGACACATTTAATTTGGAGAGGTGTTGTACTAACCCATCCCATAAGCAATTAGAACATTAGTCATCATTATAAGAATAGCTTCTAAGTCTTGTCTATGCCTCTACTAGCGGGCTATCATCATCTCATAATCGTAGTTGGGTGAGAGAACTCATACTTCAATCATTTATTTCATGACTTCAATACCATTCTAGGAGCATGTCCTATCATAGGATATGTCATGATGCAATGCAATAATACATGTACATTAGATTTAGGATCTTGAAACTTGACGGAAATATGCATGCTCATGTATATCTATGACAAACAACCCATACTTGAGGTAACCCATAAACCAAGTCACAAACCCCATTACTTAAAATCAATAAGATACATGAGTCAATACACCAATTCATGAAATTCATGTGATTTAGACTTGATTCATATTCAATAAAAATAAAAGGAAGTATGAATTTAAGTAAGATCAAACAACCCACCCTCCCCTCCCCCACCCCATCAACTTCATAACCCAAAATTTTATAAGCATGGAAAAATCACAATTTGTCATGTAACTGGTTATTCATGTACAAGAGTAGTATGATTCATTAATTAAAGATAATTTAAGGAACTCATAGGATAATCTTCATAACTCACAAATTGGCTTATAAAGAAACCTCAAATAAATTTATGAATTTCAAGTAAAACAACTTAGTTTAAAGCTTTTCATGGATGTAGGTAGTAGAATCTACTAATTTAGAACCAAATTTAGGAAACCCGTCAAATATCTCTAAAACTCTCACTTCCATAATACGGAATTCATAACATAACATCCTTCCCATGAAATTAACATTATTTCATGATAATATAGGCTACCTAACATCAATAAATTCATAAAATAAGCATTTGAAATCATAATATAGAAACCCGTGAAGAATAGTGTCCTTGGAATTAAGGAACGTAACATAAAATACTTTGGGTCTCCATGGGCGAAAGGAACCCATGGATAAAACTCACATACCTTGGTAGAAGAACTGTGGAAGAACCTTGATTTGTAAAGAAGAACTTAATACCTCTTGAATTTAAGGAAGAGAGAACTTGAGAGAGAGAGTTAAAATATTTTGAGATGAATGATTTGGGAATAAAGGGTAAAAGGGTAATATAGCATATTTAAAGGACCACATAGGCTTAAAACTATGTAGTTTAGGAATATAATGGATGGAAATTTACCAAAAAGTACTTCATTAAATTGGCCAAACCAAACTATGAATGCCCGTTTACGATCCGTAAAACGACTACAATATGTAGTATTGTTCAAGATCCGGAAACTATTATTTCAAGCCCTAAAATTATGAACCATCTTATGATCCAAAGAATAAATCACGAGCCATAAAAATTTCAATCTTCAGGACCCCAATTACAATCACAAATTACAACCCGTAAACAATAACATGATCCTAATCCTCTTCATATTTCCTTTCCAGACTTCAAATTTTTTCCAAGACTCATCCCCAATAAACTATGCTTGTGTACGATTTCTAAACTAAACCACGACCAATACTTTGGTCCCGTGGTTTCAATTCAATGAAAAAAATTCAACTTTTTGCCTCAATCTCAACTTCAAATTTGTGGAGCATTACAGAAAAATTATTTTTCGATACGATTGACCTAATCATCAAAGGAGATCCTTTTCCTACACAATTCTGCCGCCTAAAAGTGGATATGAACTCGTATTTGCTAAAAATGCATGGAAATTATGATATTAAAGAATTGCACCATAAGTACATTCCGCATTACATGAGAGGTGTTACAATATCTTCCAATTTGAACATTCATCCCCGAATGTGATGAAAATATGCTTGAGAAGAGTGATTGAACAAAATTTTAGCCCCACATAAATACATCAACGCAATATAAATATCATTTTAATAAGATTCCAAACTTATGTGTCAAATATGACAAAAACATGTCACCATAAGTATGCATTGGAATACATGACTTTACACCAAAGATAGGGTCAACATATTAAATTAAGCTTGAATAGGGTGGAAAGGATAAGGATATCGCTTCTTTATGACTGCTTCCGCGTCTCAAGTAGCACTTTTAACTTGTTACTTCCTTCATAGGACTTTAATGGATTTTATATCTTTGTTTTGGTCGGTTGAGAACCCACTGCAGAAGGCATTCTACCCAATAAGGATGATACTTCGCATCCTAGTTAGATGAAATGTTTAATCTCTTCACTTACCTATATAATATCTTGATCAGAGCTTCTTCATATTCAAAATCCTCCTCAATACCAACAATCTCTAAAGGCACAATAGAGATTGGATCACCTACACATTTTATCAACTTGGACATATGAAATACCAGATGAACCATACTCACCTTCATAAGCAACTACAACTCATTAGCAACCTTACTAATTTGTCTCAACATTCTATAAGGCCCTACATACCTAGGACTTAACTTTCCCTTCATTCAAAATGGAACTACACCCTTCATAGGTGAGACCTTCAAATACACCCAATCATCAACACTAAACTCAAAGTCCCTTCACCTCACATTGGAGTAGGACTTCTTTCTACTTTGAGTCATTCTCAACCTTTCTCTTATAAGACACACCTTTTACATTGCACCATAACAAAATCCAGACCTATCCAAGCCATTTACCCTAGTTCAAATCACCCAACCAAGGATCTACAACACTTACCATATAGAGCTTCAAAAGGGGACATTCTGATGCTAGAGTGATAGCTATTTTTATAAGCAAGCTCAATAAGTGGAAGGTGCTCATCCCATCTACCTTTAAAATCCAAGACACAAGCCATAAACATATCCTTCACAGATTGAGCGGTCCCTTCAGCTTGACCAACAATCTGTGGTTAAAGGTCATGCTAAGAGCTACTTCAGTACCAAGGCCTCTTTAGAAGGATCTACAACAGTGAGAGGTAAATTAAGAACCATGATCCAAAATGATAGCCAATGGAATCCCATAAACACACACCCTAAGAAAATTCTTGAAGCATCACAATATACAACAAAGGGTGTTAACCCTTCCAATAAGGCAAAAATAGGAGCGAATTTAAGCTTTTCCTTCAAAGTTTAGAATCTATTTTAACATACATCGGTCCATATGAATTTTGTCTTCTTTTGTGCCGTCTTTGTTAAAGGAGAGGCAATTGAGGAAAACCCCTGAATAAATCTTCACTAGTACGCGGCTAAGCCTAAGAAACTCCTAACATCTGTCGGAGTTAAGGTCCTAGGCCAATTTCTCACCATTTCCATCTTTTGGGGATCAACTTTAATCCCTTGATCCGATGCTACATGCCCATGAAATAATACTTCTTTCAACCAAAACTCACACTTATCTAACTTGGCAAACAACTTTTCATCTTCATGGTTTGCAATACTACCCTCAAATGCCTCACATGCTCTTCTTCACTCTAGGAGTAAAACAAGACTCCAACAGTGAATACCGCAACAAACATATAAAGATCGGGTTTAAAGACCCTATTCATGAGATCCATAAATATTGCAAGAGCATTGATTAAGCCAAAAGACATCATCACAAATTGAAAATTCCCATACCTAGTTTGAAAAGCTATTTTAGGAATATCACATTCTCCCACACTTAATTTACAGTATCCAGACCGATGATCAATCTTAGAAAAATGACTATACCCTTATAATTGGTCAAATAGGTCATTTATCCTTGGTAGAGGATACATTTTTTATGGTGACCTTGTTGAGTTTCCAATAGTCGATGCATATTCTAAGTGAGCCATCCTTCTTCTTTACAAATAACATCGGTGCACCGCCGAATGTGACTTTTCAGGCCTAAGAAAAACCTTCTCCAATAAGTCCTTCAATTGATTCTTTTATTTATTCAATTCTACCAGGGTCATACGGTAAGGAAGAACGAAAATAGGTTGAGTATCGGGTAGGACATCTATACCAAAATATAATTTCTTCGGGAGGAATACTAGGAAGTTCATCTGGAAAAACATCAAGAAACTCATTGACCACCAAAACCGACTCAATAGAAAGAAATTTTGAATCGACATCCCTAACCCTTAAAAGATGATAAATGCAACCCATAGCAATCAATTATCAAGCCTTAGGACAAGAGATGAACTTACCCTTAATTGTCGTATCATAACCTTTCCACTCAAGGATAGGTTCATAAGAAAATTGGAACTTAATATTATGGGTTTTACAATAAATGAAACATGATATATAGCCAATTCATTCAAAGAATAATATCTAAATCTACCACATCATGTTCAACAAATCACAAGGCAAGACTTTAGGTAATAATGATAAGGCACAATTCCTGTGGACTCTTATAGCAATAATAGACTCACAAATGTGGGTAGACACATCAAAGGGTTCATAAAACAATTTGTGACACACATCAAACCTATTAGCAATTAATGGGGTAATGAAAAATGGGGTGCAACCTAGATCCATGTCAAGGCCCGATTTCTCGAACCCTGATGGCGTCTACTAACCCCACGTAGACAAGACAAAACCCTACGGCCCGTAGCATACGCGGTGGGCCATACAACACTCACAACAAATAATAATAAATAAAGGAGGAATAAATAAGAAATGCAGAAGCAAATCATGACATAAGTAGATACAAAAGCTAAATCCCGACCCAAGAATAGTGATGTGGCAAAAACAGGAGCTAAATAAATACAGTATCCAAAAGAGACCCAGACATATACAGATGATCAGACTGAACATAAATGGGTCTAAAGTCTGTCAAGAGATAAATGACAGAATAAACAACTCCTGAATAAAAGACTCGATCAGCGGGGCGGCAGGCTCACCGAATCCTCCAAAATGTGACTCCTCAGTCCGCATGATCGCGATGCCTACGCTGACCCACACCTGGCTCTGCACCACGAGAAGGCACAACAAGTGTAGCATGAGTACCACAATAAAGTGATACCCAGTAGGCTAGGCCGACTAGGATCAATAAATATAACATAATAATAACGAGGTAAGTAAAACAGGCAATATCAGTGAGAAAACAAATACCAACATGACATAATGTAAATACCCAATGGACAACAATAGTAACAACCTTGGGCACCCCAAGCCCGAATAATAAGAAAATCTCGAAGCCACCGCTAGGCAAATAATACCATACCTCTATCACAGCCCGAACCAATATAGTATCGAATACTGAAATGCAGGAATAATAAGCAAGTAAGTAAGTAAATGCGGAAAGTAAAAACGAATATAACAAGCAAAACTTACCTGGCGTCCCATACCACCGGCAAGTACAAACAGTCAAAGCAAAACGCACCGTGACTTCCCCCGTAAGCCCGGTGGACACAACAAGAATATAAGCAAGGAAATGGGGGCGGAAATTAAGTAAGTAGAACCAAATCCGTCAACTAAAACAACACCCGCTCGAGCGAAACACCTACCCCTAGGATGACGCGAGCCACAATCCATATAAACCAACCTCTATGGCAATATGCGCGAACATGCTCAGTGTAGGTCGACCTCTACGACGACACGAGCAAAGGCTCAGCATAGCTCAACCTCTATGAAAAATGCGAGCTAAGTAGGGCGTGCGCGTCAACCGCTATGACCGCTATACAAAACAACATCAACAACAAATCTCAAAAATATTGGAATCCTACTACTAAGGATCTCACGATGCAACTCTCACAATAGATTATACCCACACATCTCATACTCTACGTACCCCCCTACGGCACCACAAGCCTACCAAACAACTCAAATCATCCCGTCTACGTCCCGCGATGGGACCCCAAGTTCACTAGTGAGGGGTAACAATATAAATGAGGTCAAATCAACCTAAAGATCATCCCATTCACTAGCCACTATCATATTACATTTATTCAAACCAGTCTCACATTGCTACAAGGTAAACCGAGACTACCTGGGCGCCGACGATAGCCAAAACGAGCAAGAATAGGCCCAACATTGCAAACCAGCTCACAATTCAACGAATACCTATCAAATATATTTCTAGACATCAATAGGAGCGTTTTGATACCCATATTGCAATACAAGAATTGCCGGGTCAAGCGGGCCTAAAAACGAGCCCGAAGCTACAAAAATTATTTTGATCACACCGGGTCGTCCCCCATGATTTATGGGACTCATGGTTCGAATTTGAGCTCCAACGGACCACCAAAAGGTCCTCAAACGCTCAAATTACACAAACTAATTAGCGTGAATTGACAATACGGCGTTCAAAAATTTCGAGACTTACCCGCAGTGATCATACTAGCTCCAAGACCAAGAATCAATCCTCAAACACCCAAGAAGCTAGCAAAAATCATTGGGTTTAATTATAGTTAGTAAACACCCCCAAAATCACTAAAAACGAGTTAAGGGCGAAGAAATTACCTTAATACCGCGATAACAATCGACCCCACACGTTCCAATATCGACACCCACGAATTTCCACTCAAAATCCACCAAGAATCGCCACCCTAACCCTTATTTTCTTTCAAAACTCGAAATAATGAGACATGGGGGGCTAAGTGGCTGTTTTGGAGGATTAAATAAGCTGGGCCCAATTGTTTACCCTTATTAACTAAAAAAACACATATGGCATAAGTAAATCAACAGCCCAAGTGGCCTTTGGCCAAACTATCCTCCAACATGGGCCGGGTTCGAACCCCACTAGCAGCGCCCCTTTATACAATTTTTTTCATTTTTAACAGCAGTTGAAAACTTCTTATCAATTTCGTCGGTTATTTCGAAACTCAAACTGAGTCCGATTTTAACAAACTTTATATGCACTTATATGTTTTTCGACGTTTCGGATCCAACGGAACCATCTGTTTTTTCATACGACGCTCCGATATGGCTGAAATAGCAGAAAAAAGCAGCTGGAAACAACTTTTTATCAATTTTCTTGGAATTCCGTCGGTTTTTCGAAACTCAAACAGATCCGATTTTAACAAACTTTATATGCACTTATATGTTTTTCGACGTTCTGGATCCAACAGAACCATCTGTTTTTTCATACGACGCTCCGATATGGCTGAAATAGCAGAAAGACAGCAGCTGGAAACAGCTTTTTATCAATTTTCTTGGAATTCCGTCGGTTATTTTGAAACTCAAACGGAGTCTGATTTTAACAAACTTTATATGCAATTATATGTTTTTTGACGTTTTGGACCCAACGGAATTGATGAAATCGCGATCGGAGGTCGTTTGCTCAAAAAGAGTCATTGAGTTCCTTTAACGAATAAGGAACTCGGGGGGCCAAAATCACAACGAAAACCCGGGGAATCAAAACGACACCTCCCCTAGCCTAAAATCATCATTTAAAACTGTTCGGAATCGACGGAAATGCAATAGGATGCACCGTTTGATGGGAAATGCAATATGGCTCCACTTTTACCGGTAAACTTCAAAACTTACAAAATCGAGCCTAAAATCAAGGCGAACTCATCCGGAAGCAAACCAATAGTCTATCTCGACTATTTTCGATGTTACAGAGCTAATGGAAGTGACGAAAACGGGTTTTGATGCTCCGATCAATAAGTGCTCCCTTTTTGGGCCATTTCCTTAAGCCTTAAGAACTAAATTTTCATATTTTAGCTCAAAATCTTCCGTGAGGTTCCGGGAACCAAACCGAGACTTCACCTAAGTCATATTCGATATTTCGGAGCTAACGGAACTGTCAGAGCTCGATTCTGACATCGTTTGCTAAGATTTCACTTTTTGGTGCACTTAACTTAAGCTTAAGTTCCAAAAATGAGGAAAATAAGATATTTATGAATTTAGTCACCGGGGCACCGGACTACCGGTCCCAGCAGGTCGTATACGACCTGGGGTAATTGTATATATGCTCTAAATATGAAAAAAATACATGAAAAATATAATTTTGGCCATACGGGTCATCACAATATCCCCCACTAAATGGGACTTTTGCCCTCAAAAGTCAGTGTGAGAAAGGTACCTGGAGTCTCGAACAAGTGTGGATACTGAGTCCGCATGTCCCGCTCTATCTCCCAGGTAGCCTCCTCGATTGATCTGCGTACCCAGCGAACCTTCACAACCGGAATCTCCTTAGTCCTGAGCTTCCTCACATCTCTAGCAATAATAGCCTCATGTTGCTCAATGACTAAAAGCTGGTCATCAACCTCCACCTCAGTTGTATCCTGCCGAAGCACATGTGACGGGTCCGATACATACTGTCGGAGCATGGAGACATGAAATACAGGATGTACTACTGACAACTCAGGTGGTAAGGATAGTCTGTAGGCAACCTCCCCAATCCTCTAAAGTATCTCATATGGCCCAATGTACCTCGGACTATGTTTGCCTCTCCGGCCGAACCTTCGTACGCCCTTCATGGGCGAGACACGCAGAAACACCCTATCACCTACGCTAAACTCCAACAGTCGGCGCCTACGATCTGCATAAGTCTTCTGCCTACTCTGGGCCTCACGAAGTCTATCTTGAATTACACGGACCCTATCAACGGTATCCTAAAGTAGCTCAGAACTCTGGTGCGTCATCTCGTGACCGCTAAACCAACCAATAGGCGACCTGCAGCGTCTACCATATAATGCCTCAAAAGGAGCCATGCCAATGCTGGAGTGGTAACTATTATTATAAGAAAACTCCGCTAATGCCAAGTACCTACTCCAACTACCGCCAAAATCAAATACACAAGCCCGCAACATATCCTGTAGTACCTGAATAGTCCGCTCGGACTGGCCATCAAGACATCAGTGCCCAACTCACGCTGAAATGCCCTCCAAAATCGAGAAGTGAACTGAGTACCACGATCTGAAATGATAGAAACAGGCAGCCCATGCAATCTCACCACCTCAGAAACATACAACTCTGCCAACCTCTCCGTTGTCCAAGTCGTCTGAGTAGCTAGGAAGTGTGCGGACTTGGTCAATCGATCCACGATGACCCAAATCTGATCATGACCCCTAGGCGAACAAGGAAGACCTGTGATGAAGTCCATAGTAATGTTCTCCCATTTCCATAAAGGAATAGGGAGGCGCTGCAACTCACCGGCTGGTCTACGATGCTCAACCTTAACCTGCTGACAGGTCAAGCACCTAGACACAAAAGTAGCTATCGAGCTCTTCATGCCCCGCCACCAATACAATTGTCGAAGATCCCTATACATACGAGTCGTGCCAGGATGAACTGAGTACCTAGTACTATGGGCCTCTCTCAACAAGGCCTGGATCAAATCACCAACCTTAGGAACCGCAAGTCTACCATGAACCCAAAGAACCTCGTCAGAATCAATCTTAGCCCACTCGAACTCACCGCTAGCAACCCGCTCTCTCAGCTCAACTAAACTAGGATCCTCGAACTGGCGACGACGAATCTGATCATATAAGGCAGAGCTAGACTCAACATGAGCTGTAACTCTATCTGGAGACGAAAGATCCAACCTAACCAAGCTGTTAGCCAAGGACTGGACGTCCCGAGCTAAAGGTCTCTCCGAAGCTGGTAAGGCTGCCAAACTACCCAAGCTGACCGCTCTCCTACTCAAGGCATCCGCTACCACATTAGCCCTGCCCGGATGATAAAGAATACTCAAATCATAGTCCTTCAGAAGCTCAACCCATCTCCGCTGTCTAAGGTTAAGCTCCCTCTGACTAAGAATGTACTGTAGGCTGCGGTGGTCAGTGTAGATATCACAATGCACTCCATATAGGTAGTGTCTCCAGATCTTGAGCGCAAATACTACCGTCGCCAACTTTAAGTCATGAGTGGGGTAGTTACGCTCGTGAGTCTTCAGCTGGCGAGAGGCATAAGCAATCACGTGGCCCTCCTGCATCAAGACACAACCCAACCCAATCCCTAAGGCATCACAATATACGGTATACGGCTGACCCTCGACCGGTAATGCTAACACTGGGGCTGTAGTCAATAACTCCTTTAGCTTTAGAAAGCTGGACTCACACTCCGCGGACCACTGAAAAGACACCTCCTTCTTCGTCAATCTAGTGAGGGGTGCAGCAATAGACGAGAAACCCTAAACAAATCGACGGTAATACCCGGCTAGACCCAAGAAGCTACGAATCTTGGTAGGAGTAGTAGGTCTAGGCCACTCACGAACGGCAGCCACCTTGGCTGGATCAACACTAAGCCCAGCACCCGATACGACATGGCCAATGAAAGCAACGAACTCCAACCAAAACTCACACTTTGAGAACTTAGCATAAAGTCGCTCAGTCCTCAAAGTCTCCAACACAATTCGTAGGTGCCGCTCGTGCTCTGCTTGACTCCGCGAATACACCAGAATGTCATCAATGAACACAATCACGAAGGAGTCAAGGTAACGCCTGAAAACCCGAGTCATCAAGTCCATAAATGCGGCAGGAGCATTAGTCAACCCAAAGGACATGACTAGAAACTCGTAGTGACCATAGCGGGTCCTAAAGGCTGTCTTCGGGACATCCTCAGCCCGAATCCTCAACTGGTGGTAACCGGACCGCAAGTCAATCTTAGAGAACACGGTGGCTCCCTGCAACTGATCAAACAAATCATCCACTCGAGGCAAGGGATATTTGTTCTTTATGGTCAATTTGTTCAGCTGCCTGTAATCAACACACATACGCAAAGATCCATCTTTCTTTTTCACAAACAAAACCGGAGCACCCCAAGGAGATATACTAGGACGAATAAAACCTCTATCAAGTAGATCCTGAAGCTGGGTACTCAACTCACGAAGCTCAGCAGGAGTCATACGATACAGAGGAATAGAAATAGGTCGAGTACCCGGCTCAAGGTCAATACCAAAATCTATATCACGCGCGGGAGGCAAACCAGGAAGGTCAGCAGGAAACACATCAACATACTCACAAACAATAGGAACAGAAACAGGAGACAATACATCGGCACTAGTATCACGGGCATGCGCTAAGTAAGCAAGACAACCACTAGCAACAAGTCTACGGGCCCGACAACATGATATTACCCTCACCGATGTACGGCTAGTGGGTCCAACCCACATCATCAGGGGCACACCAGGCATAGAAAAGGTCACCGTCTTTGCATAACAATCCAAGACCACACGATAATAAGATAACCGATCCATGCCCGGAATCACATCAAAATCAAGCATGTCTAACTCTATCAAGTCTGCCCGAGTGTCACAACCCCGAATAGTCACAATACACGATCTATATACACGGTCCACCACGAGGGCCGCCCCAACAGGAGTAGATACACTCAAGGGAATAGATAATGGCTCACTAGTCAAACCCAAACGAGAAGCCAAGTACACAGACACATAAGATAGAGTGGAACCCGGGTCAAATAGTGTAAATGCGGAATGCCCACAAATAGATAACATACAAGTGACGACATCATCAGCACCCTCGGCCTCAGCCCTGTCAGGAACGGCATAAAGCTGCTGCGGTGCTCCCTCCTGTCTCTGACCACCCCGGCCCCTCTGACGTCCCCTCTGACCTCCACCCCTAGCTCCCTGAGCTACCAGTGGTGCATCTCTGGCCGGCGGTACTGCTTGAATAGGTTGTGCAGGTAGTGCGGCAGTATGCTGTGGCCTACGACGAGGACAGTCTCTCACGTGATGACCAGCATCACCACACTCAAAGCAACCACGACCACGACGACCCCCAATCTTACTAGGACAATCTCTAGAGTAGTGACCAACCTCACCACAACTATAGCAAGCCTCTCTCTCTCTGGCTGTACCTCGAGAACCCTCAGCTGAAGTACCAGAACCGGAACTCTGGCCCCTGGCGGGCTGGCTGGACTGACCCTGCTCGGAAGTATGTAGTGCAGCATGATAACTCTGGCCCTAACGGCCCTATGACTGACGAGACCTCGAACCACCACTTCTGTGACCACCACTCGCTGACCGAGTACCCGAAACGCTACCCTGATGTCGTGCCCTCTTATCACCGGCCTCCCGAGCCCGACGATCAAAGAGCTCCTGCTGGCGAACCTTCTCAATGATCTCAGCAAGGGTACCACCTCGCGCAACAGTACGGTCAACCTGTTTCTGCCTCTCCAAAGTCAACCGGTTAACAAAGAATCTAACTCTGGCCTGCTCAGTAGGTAGAAGATTAGGAGCATAGCGGGCCAATCTCGTGAACTGGGCCTCGTACTCAGAAACCAACATCGACCCCTGCTGCAACTGTAGGAACTGAGAACGAAAGGACTCTCTGACACTGCGGGGTACATACTGGTCCAAGAATGCATCTCTAAACTGCCCCCAAGTAGGAGAGGGCGATCCCATAGGCCTACAATCCATGTACGAACGATACCAGTAACCTGCCTCCTTATCCAGAAGGTAAGAGACAAAGTCCGGTCCATGCGACTCTAATACCTGCAGAGTCCTCAGTCTACTCTCAACAACGGTGATGAACTCGGTGGCATCCTGAGATGGAGCTCCAGAAAACCGTATAGTGGCAATCCTCAAAAACCTGTCCAAGGCCTTCCCGACCTCAGACGCCGGGAGAACAATAGATGTTGTGGTTGCGGCGACACTGTCATCTGGAATAGGCGCCTGAACCCTCACTGGTGGCAGCTCAGTAGTTGGAGCCTCAGTGGTATGCAACACAGCTCGTGCTGCACCCTGGGAAAAAGACTCCGGAGTAGATGTAGTGGGGGCGGCTGCCCCGCCAATCATCTGCATCATCTGCAGGAATAGTGTTTGGAATGCAGGAGACTGGAATAAATACGGCGCGACCGGTGAGGCGGCTGATGCCGACTGGGGCACTATAGGCGGGTCTGCCACTCCCGCAGGTGTTGTAGTAGTAGTAATGGTAGGCGGAGGATCCTGAACTGGTATAACAGTCCTCTCAACTCCCTCCGTAGCCGGTGGAGGAGTATCCTCTCCCTGGGTAGCTCGCGTGCGTGCTATCTGCGACAAGAGTGAAGCCGATAAGCTATATTCAAGAAACTGACTTAACCCATTCGCACGAAGAGATTAGAAAGATCAACTACTTTCCTAAAGCACCATGTAGCTTCTCGTGAATGAAATTCCAGGCGTCCCCGAAACCATTCACAAGACTCTACCAACACCGCTCCTATTTGCAACAAAACTACAAGAACCTAGGCTCTGATACCACTCTGTCAAGGCCCGATTTCTCGAACCTTGATGGCGTCTACTAACCCCACGTAGACAAGACAAAACCCTATGGCCCGTAGCATACGCGGTGGGCCATACAACACTCACAATAAATAATAATAAATAAAGGAGGAATAAATAAGAAATGCAGAAGCAAATCATGACATAAGTAGATACAAAAGCTAAATCCCGGCCCAAGAATAGTGATGTGGCAAAAACAGGAGCTAAATAAATACAGTATCCAAAAGAGACCCAGACATATATAGATGATCAGACTGAATATAAATGGGTCTAAAGTCTGTCAAGAGATAAATGACAGAATAAAAAACTCCTGAATAAAAGACTCGATCAGCGGGGCGGCAGGCTCACCGGATCCTCCAAAATGTGACTCCTCAGTCCGCACGATCACGATGCCTACGCTAACCCACACCTGGCTCTGCACCACGAGAAGGCACAACAAGTGTAGCATGAGTACCACAATAAAGTGATACCCAGTAGGCTAGGCCGACTAGGATCAATAAATATAACATAATAATAACGAGGTAAGTAAAACAGGCAATATCAGTGAGAAAACAAATACCAACATGACATAATGTAAATACCCAATGGAC
Organism: Solanum rostratum; assembly: GCA_029948455.1. Lineage (NCBI taxonomy): Eukaryota > Viridiplantae > Streptophyta > Magnoliopsida > Solanales > Solanaceae > Solanum > Solanum rostratum. The sequence continues at coordinate 16,401,857 of CM057047.1, read as the reverse complement.
AACAATAGTAACAACCTTGGGCACCCCAAGCCCGAATAATAAGAAAATCTCGAAGCCACCGCTAGGCAAATAATACCATACCTCTATCACAGCCCGAACCAATATAGTATCGAATACTGAAATGCAGGAATAATAAGCAAGTAAGTAAGTAAATGCGGAAAGTAAAAACGAATATAACAAGCAAAACTTACCTGGCGTCCCATACCACCGGCAAGTACAAACAGTCAAAGCAAAACCCACCGTGACTTCCCTCGTAAGCCCGGTGGACACAACAAGAATATAAGCAAGGAAATGGGGGCGGAAATTAAGTAAGTAGAACCAAATCAGTCAACTAAAACAACACCCGCTCGAGCAAAACACCTACCCCTAGGATGACGCGAGCCACAATCCATATAAACCAACCTCTATGGCAATATGCGCGAACATGCTCAGTGTAGGTCGACCTCTACGACGACACGAGCAAAGGCTCAGCATAGCTCAACCTCTATGAAAAATGCGAGCTAAGTAGGGCGTGCGCGTCAACCGCTATGACCGCTATACAAAACAACATCAACAACAAATCTCAAAAATATTGGAATCCTACTACTAAGGATCTCACGATGCAACTCTCACAATAGATTATATCCACACATCTCATACTCTATGTACCCTCCTACGGCACCACAAGCCTACCGGACATAATTCAAATCGTCCCGTCTACGTCCCGCGACGGGACCCCAAGTTCACTAGTAAGGGGTAACAATATAAACGAGGTCAAATCAACGTCAAGATCATCCCATTCACTAGCCACTATCATATTACATTTATTCAAACCAGTCTCACATTGCTACGAGGTAAACCGAGCCTACCTGGGCATCGACAATAGCCAAAACGAGCAAGAATAGCCCCAACGTTGCAAACCGGCTCACAAATCGATGAATACCTATCAAATATATATTCTAGACATCAATAGGAGCGTTTTGATACTCATATTGCAATACAAGAATTGCCGGGTCAAGCGGGCCTAAAAACGAGCCCTCGAGCCCGAAGCTCCAAAAGAATATTTCGAACACACCGGGTCGTCCCTCATGATTTATGGGACTCATGGTTCGAATTTGAGCTCCAACGGACCACCAAAAGGTCCTCAAACACTCAAATTACACAAACTAATTAGCGTGAATTGACAATACGGCGTTCAAAAATTTCGAGACTTACCCGCGGTGATCACACTAGCTCCAAGACCAAGAATCAATCCTCAAACACCCAAGAAGCTAGCAAAAATCATTGGGTTTAATTATAGTTAGTAAACACCCCCAAAATCACTAAAAACGAGTTAAGGGCGAAGAAATTACCTTAATACCGCGATAACAATCGACCCCACACATTCCAATATTGACACCCACGAATTTCCACTCAAAATCCACCAAGAATCGCCACCCTAACCCTTATTTTCTTTCAAAACTCGAAATAATGAGACATGGGGGGCTAAGGGGCTGTTTTGGAGGATTAAATAAGCTGGGCCCAGTTGTTTACCCTTATTAACTAAAAAAAAACACATATGGCATAAGTAAATCAACAGCCCAAGTGGCCTTGGGCCAAACTATCCTCTAACATGGGCTGGGTTCGAATCCCACTAGCAGCGCCCCTTTATACAATTTTTTCATTTTTAACAGCAGCTGAAAACTTCTTATCAATTTCGTCGGTTATTTCGAAACTCAAACGGAGTCCGATTTTAACAAACGTTATATGCACTTATATGTTTTTCGACGTTCCGGATCCAACGGAACCGTCTTTTTTTTCATACGACGCTCCGATATGGCTAAAATAGCAGAAAGACAGCAGCTGGAAATAACTTTTTATCAATTTTCTTGGAATTCCATCGGTTATTTCGAAACTCAAACGGAGTCCGATTTTAACAAACTTTATATGCACTTATATGTTTTTTGACATTCCAGATCCAACAGAACCATCTGTTTTTTCATACGACGCTCCGATATGGCTGAAATAGCAGAAAGACAGCAGCTGGACACAACATTTTATCAATTTTCTTGGAATTCCGTCGGTTATTTCGAAACTCAAACGGAGTATGATTTTAACAAACTTTATATGCACTTATATGTTTTTTGACGTTTCGGACCCAACAGAATTGACGAAATCGCGATCGGAGGTCGTTTTCTCAAAAAGAGTCATTGAGTTCCTTTAATGAATAAGGAACTCGGGGGGCCAAAATCACAACGAAAACCCGGGGAATCAAAACGACACCTCTCCTAGCCTAAAATCATCATTTAAAACTTTTAGGAATCGACGGAAATGCAATAGGATGCACCGTTTGACGGGAAATGCAATATGGCTCCACTTTTACCGCTAAACTTCAAAACTTACAAAATCGAGCCTAAAATCAAGCCGAACTCATCCGGAAGCAAACCAATAGTCTATCTTGACTATATTAAACGTTACAGAGCTAATGGAAGTGACGAAAACGGGTTTTGATGCTCCAATCAATAAGTGCTCCCTTTTTGGGCCATTTCCTTAAGCCTTAAGAACTAAATTTCCATATTTTAGCTCAAAATCTTCCGTGGGGTTCTGGGAACCAAACCGAGACTTCACCTAAGTCATATTTGATATTTCGGAGCTAACGGAACTATCAGAGCTCGATTCTGACATCGTTTGCTAAGATTTCACTTTTTGGTGCAATTAACTTAAGCTTAAGTTCCAAAAATGAGGAAAATGAGATATTTATGAACTTAGTCACCGGGGCACCGGACTACCGGTCCCAGCAGGTCGTATACGACCTGGGGTAACTGTATATACGCTCTAAATATGAAAAAAATACATGAAAAATATAATTTTGGCCATACGGGTCATCACAATCCAGTAAAGCATACACATCATAATCATAAACTTTTGACATACTGATAACAACAGCGGATGCCTCATTCACTCCTTGCCTCTCTTAAAGAGCATAGAACTAGTTGTGGTGTGGAGAACCCCTTGTTGACCACCTTGTTCGCTTTGGTCTCCATGAGCACTATGTCCTTGAGGACGACTATCTCTCCCCTTGTTTTAAGCATGTGGAATATCAATAATTTTGTGGCCCATCTTGCCACACCTAAAGCATGCATATGTGTTCCTCCAATAGGTGCCACTATGATTCCTTCCACATTTTGGGCACCTAGGAAGAGTCAGTCCACCATTTCCGCCTTGAGCTTGAGCCTTCAATATTGGCACCCTATCATTGGTGAACCTTTATTGAGCGTTAGATAACCCTTAACCTTGGAATATGTGACCTTGTTGAAAACGACCACCTCCACCACCCCTAGTGCCATGAAATCCACCTTTATAATGAAAAATATCTTACTCCCCACTCTTTCTCTTTCTAAGATTCTCAAGTTTAACAAACTCTCGAGACTTGGCAACCAAGTGAGGATCATACTTTGAGAGTTTGTTAAACTTGAAGGAATACTCCCTCACACTTATGGAGCCTTGTTGGAGATTAATAAACTCCATAATCTTTGCCTACCTTACTTCCATAGGGAAGCAGCGGTTGAGGAAGGAGACTTTGAATTCTTCCCAAGGAATATGCTCTTCATTCACCTTCTCCATCTTCCATTGAGTAAACGATATTTGAGCAAGGCCATTAAGTTGATAGGCCGTAATTTTTGCCTTATACTTCAAGCTTACCCCCATAATAGAAAAAACTTCGTACACTTCATCAATAAATTCTTGAGGATCTTCCTCCACTATACAACCATGAAACTCTGGAGAGTTCATTCATTTGAAGTCTCTCACCCTTGAGGCCGAAATAGGAGCATGAGGAGCTTGAGTGTAAGGACCCGACCTAGGGTCCTGGTCGTCATATGATGAATGAGGTTTCTGAAGGAACCTCACCCAATCCATCTAAGCATCTCCAACACTCATAGGTAATAAAAAATACAATGCGGAAAGAAAATATAAGAGAAATGATGCAATGGCTTTTAGCAATGAAGTAGCATTAAAATAGTGGAAATAACTAAGTCATTACTTTGTCCATGCATATATCAACTACATCATAAATCGATGGGGCCGATAACAAATAGTGTCTACAAATAGCAAGAAGTCCAGATACTAGAATACTAAAATAAGTGCCTCATAAGGGATACAAAACATCTTCTCAAAATCAAACTAAATTCAAGCTAGAATAAAAGGGTGGAGGAGTCCCGATCTAAGGGCTCATCTTAACAGTAGAGCTAGTATTGGACACTGGATACTAGCCACAAGCCATTGGAGGAATATCTGTCCTTACATGGTTAAATCATGCAGGCAAATATGCGTTAGTATGTCTGAAGGTACTAAGTATGTGAGGTGCAATGCATGGATGAAATTGTAACGCCATCATAATGAAAAATAACATATAAGTATACATAAAGATAATGAGACATGAAAGAGGATTAAACATGCAGAAAGAGTGTCGCTCAAACCCATATGAGACAATGCACCTTTGAAACATGAATTTAAGACATATCATCAAATCATACAAATTTGTGGGAATAGACCATAACCGACAGTAAGACCATACGAGCTACTACATGGAATCCAATGAACTCCTTTTATTGGGAAATGTCCAATGCACTCCTTCCATTAGGAAAAGGGGAATCTACTTGCCAAGGTAGTTATCAGAAACTTAGTGTCTTTCATAACTTTGGGGGCTGACATGGATCCACTAGCTGAGCCTACATAACTCCTATGGTGGCACATAGTTAGGGACATTATGATTTAGCTTCAACGGTGTCATACCTCAACTAACGTGATGAATCCCAATCTCAAGCACTCTCAGTGCTAAGTCATCCCATAGAATCTTTGAACATAACTTAGAATCATAAGTACCAATCAATAGGAATAACCCGAACTTGAGAGTCATCATTTAGGACAATAATCATCCTACCTATACCTTTGGTAAACTTTAACTTTAAAGCTCTTCATGAATGACTTATTCATAGTCATAATTCATAAGAAGCATTCATGAAAATAAGGTGGGCTTAATTGATGTATGGAACAATCATAAATCGCGTAAGTCTTAGGAAATTTCATTAAAAGGAACTTCGAATTCATCCAACCTTAAAGAGCAAAACCCATCTTAGAATCAACATCACACTTCAAAATATATGTACACTTAATTAACAAAATAGTCATTAAACACTAAGATCATATAATAGCATGGGAATCGTAAAATCATCATAAGTATGCATTAAAACTTAGGAACTTAAAGTAAAGGTAAAATGTATAATAGGAAAGTTTATGTGTGAATGGATACCAATAAATCAACTCATACACCTGAAAAACTAGAGAGAATCGGAGTTGAAGTCTTAAGGAAGGAACTTGAAAAACTCTAGTCTTGTTCTTGAGAGCGCTTGCCTTAGAAATTTGGAATTAGAATAATGAGAAAGTGAGGGGTATTCTTAGGGCTTGAAGATTATGAAATGTAGGACAGGTTTCTATGGGTCGTGGATGAACTCGTAGAGCCCTTCCACACTTAGTCAAATTCTTACCTTGTATTTGACACATTTTTTATGAGACCTTATACGGATCCGTATAATATTTTATGGGTTGTCTGATATGTCGTGGGTTTACTTCCTTACAACTTCATATTTCCTCATGGTTGGAACCCCACTCATGAACCACTCTATAAGTCGTAGAAAATTCCACGGTCCATAGATGGTCTTGTGAACCAGGTCCCCAGTCATTTTTTTCGAACCATCTTTTCTATGCCCAAGGCTCTTAAACTGAGGGTTGTTATTATATCTTCCCTTTGGGAACACTTGTCCTGAATATACTTAAGGGCGGGCTTTAAAGAGTAAACTAGTAGCTAATAACCCAGTGTGCATGAAAAAATGCAATTCAAATATCATCTCTCAAAATTATCAGTCTTACACTTTAAAACATGCTTCAAAACAGTTCATAAACATCAAATTAAATGCATACACCGTGAAAACAAAAAATGCATGGAGATTGGGGATTTTGGAAGAACTTCTTAGTACCCTAGGATTGGGTGGAGTAAAATATATAAGGGTGACTCTTCATAACATCTGCCACTGCTTCCCATGTAGCACCCTAAACTTGTTGATTCCTCTGAAGCACTTTGACTGAGGTGACTTCCTTGTTCCTCAGCTTTCTCACTTGCCGGTCTAGAAATACAACTAGTACCTCTTCATGACTAAAATCCTTTTCTATGTTCATATCATACAAGGGAGCTATAGAACTTGGGTAACCCATGAATTTCCTCAACATTGATACATGAAAGACCAGATGAATCAATTGCAATTTGTTCAGTAGGTAAAGCTCGTACGCTACTTTCCCCACTCTCTTTACCACTTTGTAAGGTCCTACATATCTAGGATTGAACTTTTCTTTCTTACCGAACCGGAGAACCCCTTTAGTTGGGGCACCTTCAAATAGACCTAATCGTTAACTTGGAATTCAAGCTCCTGACATCCAAGTAGGACTTTTGTCGGCTTTGGGTTGTTTGCAATTTCTCTCTTATCCTTTTAATTTTCTCCATAGAATTCATCACCAAGTCCGATCCTGTTAATACTACTTTACCGACTTTGAACCACCCAATAGGAGATCTACATCTTCTACCATACAAGGCTTCAAACGGTGCAATCCCAATGCTTACAGGGAAGCTACTATTGTAGGCAAACTCGATAGGTAGAAAATGTTCATCCCAGCTTCTTTTTGAACTCCAACACGCAAGCTCCCAACATACCTACTAAGGTCTTAATGGCCCTTTCAGCTTGCCTGTGGGTTGGAGGATGAAAGGTTGTGCTCAACTTCACTCTAATTTCGATTCCTCTTTGGAAGGACCTCTAAAAGTGAGAAGTGAATTGAACTCAAAGGTTTGATATGATGGATAATGAAATACCATGAAACCTCACCAACTCTTGGATATATAAGTATGCATAGGTATTAGCACTGAATGTGGTCTTCACTAGTAAAAATAGGCTGACTTAGTCATGCGGTCAACTATCACCCATATGGAGTCAAAACATTTTTTGGTTCTTGGCAACCCAACTACAAAATCCATGTTGATCTCTTCCCACCTCCAAGTAAGAGTATCAATATCTTGGGCTAAGCCACCCGACCTTTGGTGTTCAACCTCTACCTGCTGGCAGTTGGTGCATTCGCACACAAATTGGGTTATGTCCTTTTATCATCCCATTCCATCAATAAATTTCTCTCAAATCATTATACATCTTGGTAGTGCTAGGATGAATGGAGTAGGAGGAGTTGTGGGTTTCTTGCATGATTTACGTCTTCGACTCATCATCACTAGGTACACACAACCTACCTTGATACCAAAGTGCATCACCTCCCCCTTATGAGAAGACCTCTACTTTTCCATTTTTGACTAAAGTCTTCAGCTCAACCATACTGGGATCGAGATCATGCTTGGCCTTAACCTCGTCTATCAGAGAAGATGCTGACCCATGAAGAACCATCACACCTCCATTTCCAGACTCATTCAATCTCACTTCAGCCTTGCCAACCTATGAACATCTCTAGCCAATTGACTTTTCCTAACATCTTCTATATGGAACACACTTTTGAAATTTTACTAAGGGCGTCAACTACCACTTTGGCTTTTTTGAGGTGGTATTTCACGTTAATATCATAATCCTTGAGTAGCTCTAACCATCTTAGTTGCCTCAAGTTGAGATCCTTCTGGGTGAACACATGTCAAAGGATTTTGTGGTCGCTGATAACAACCACATGGACTCAATTAAAATAGAGTCGCTAGATTTTTAAGGCAAACACCTCGACCGCAAGTTCAAGGTCATGAGTTGGGTAATTCTTCTCATGCACTCTCAACTGTCGTGAAACATAGGAAATCACCTTACCATGTTGCATTAGCACACAACCTAAGCCAATCTTGATTGCATCACAATATATAACAAAAACCATTACTCCTCTCAGGCAATGTCAAAATGGGGGTTGAAGTCAACCGATCCTTCAAGGTATGGAAACTCCTTTCATATTCGTCTGTCCACACAAATTTAGCCTTTTTTGAGTTATCTTGGTTAGTGGAGATAGAATTGTGGAGAAGTCTTGGACAAACCATCTATAGTAACCAGCTAGACACAAGAAAGTCCTTGTATCAGTTGGAGTCAATGGCCTTGGGGCCAGTTTCTTACTGCTTCCATCTTTTCAAGATCAACCTTAACGCCCTCTGTAGATACCACGTTACCAAGAAAGGGAACCTCATCTAGCTAGAATGTGCAATTTAGAACCTTTGTATAGAGCTTCTATTGCTTCAAGGTCTACGATACTACCCTCAAGTGCTCCATGTGCTCTTGCTCACCTCGGGAGTAGATCAAACTGTCATTAATGAACACTACCACGAACATGTCGAGGTAAGACTTGAACACCCTATTCATGCGTTCCACAAATATTTCAGGTGCATTAGTGAGGCCAAATGATGTCACTACAAATTCAAAATGACCATACCTAGTCTGGAAAACTATCTTAAGGAAGTTGTTTTCTCCCACCCTCAATTGGTGGTAACTAAATCTCAAGTCAATCTTGGAGAAATGTGTGACCCCTTTTAATTGATCAAATAAATCATCTATCCTCGGGAGAGGATAGCAATTCTTGATGGTGACCTTTATGAGCTATTAGTACTCAATGCACATGCAGAGAGACCCATCCTTCTTTCTTATGAATAGCGCCAGGTCACCATATGGAGACCGACTAGGATGGATGAAATCCTTCTCCAATAGATCCCTAAGGTGCTCTTTCAACTCCTTCAATTTTGAGTGAGCCATTCTGCACAGAGGGTTTGAGCTGGGATGTGTATCGGGTAAGAGGTCTATACCAAAATTTATCCCTTTTTCAGGAGGGACACTCGGTAACTCATCTGGGAATTCACTTACAATAGGGAGCAACTCAAAAGAGGGAACTTTGGAAGAGAGATCTTTGACCCTCACCAAGTAGTAGATACACCGTCTAGAAATCAACTTGTAGGCCTTGACAAAAGAAATGAATTGACCTTTACATAAAGAACTGCTACCTTCCCATTCAAGAACTGGCTCATCAGGGAATTGGAATTTGACCTTATGGGTTCTACAATAAATGGAGGCCTAAGAAGCATGGAACCAATCCATCCCTAGAATTACATCTAAGTCTATTGTGGCGAGGTCAACAAAATCACATGGGATTTCTTTACGTAGAATGGAAATAGGATAACCCCTATAGACTCTTTGGGCTAAAATAAATTCACCCACGGGGTTACTCACCTCATAAGACTCATGGAGGACTTCAAGACATGAATGAAACTTATTTGCAAAGAATAGCGTTACAATAGACAAGTTTGCTCCGGATCTAAAAGCTCATATGCATCTGAATCATAAATTTGTAACATCCTGATGACCACATCTGGGGCTTCCTTAACCTTCTGATGACCATGAAAGGCATAGAATCAATTGGGCCTTGGGTCACCATAAGCTAGACCCCTGTGGCCTTAGGGTCTTTTGCCTCCACTCCTACAGTCCTTGGCATGGTGACCGGGTTTTCCACAAGTGAAGCAGGAATTAGACTTGGCTAAGCATTCCCCTTTATAGGGTCCTTAATACTTGGGGCAATTAGGACTTAGGGGCTTTGGGAATCCCCTTTGTTCTTCCTGGAAGGAAGAGTGTTAGTGGATCCTTGCCTTGGGCCACTTGGAGATGTGTAGCCACCACTCTTTTGATGAAAATAGTTTCTGCCATCCACACGAGCCCGCTTGGACTCTATCGCCCTTTCTCGGAGTTTCTCTTCTTCGATTTCCTCGGGATACGCCATTAGGCAGGTAATATCCATCTCTTTGACCAACATCTCCGCCTTGCATTCTTTTGAGACCAACATTGAGACACCCAAAATGAAATCGCTCATGTGAGCCGTCGGATCTCTGACCATGAACATAGCATACTCGAACAATTGGGTGAGCTTGCTGGTATATTCCTTCACACTCATACCCCGTTGCTTCATGTTGATGAACTCTTGAACCTTCACCTCCCTAAGCTCAATAGGGAAGAACCAGCCTAGGAAGGCACACTTGAATTCCTCCAAACCAATGAGACTCATTTATTAACCTCTATTATCGGCCCACTACTCATACGAAACCTTTGTGACTCCCTTAAGCTAGTAAGCCACCAACTCGGCTTTGTCCTCTGATGGAACACACATCACCGCCGCAACCTGGTAGGCTTCTTCTATAAACTCTGTAGGGTCCTCATCCACCTTTGACCCATGAAATTCCAACGGGTTTATTCATATGAATTTTTGAACTTTAGCTGCTGGTGTAGGCACTTAGGGAGGCACTACTATCTCCCTATTGGCTTAGTTAGCAAACACTTAGGCCAACACTATGAAAGCGGCTTTGAACTGCGCATGAGACACTTTCTCATCCTTTTAGGGCGGAGGCACATGTTGGTCTAGAGGTCCTCGTTGGTGGGGATCTTTTCGAGGTGGCATAATCTTGAAAGAAGCAAAAGCTCATCATTACTTAGCTAGAAATCTTACTCAACTCTAAGGCACAACATTGAATAAGAAAAAAGGGAAGACTTTTGTAAACCATTGCATAGCCTCTCATTCAAGATAGTAGCGTGCTTCACAACCTTGAACGAGACTCTACATTATGGGATATATATGTACACCCGAGGAACATTTTAAAACCTCATGCTCTGATACCAAGTTTGTAGCGACTTAACCTAGGGGCAAGTCATCACACAACAATTGATGTTCTCGAAGGCACCTCACCAAAGCAATCTAAGTATCTCAATCATTTGTAGGTTATAAACAAAACATAATATGGAAAGAAAACATAGCGGAAAGGGGGTTATGGTATTTTTTCCAACGAAGAAACATTAAAATAGTGGAAATAACTAAGACATTACTTTGTCCATGTGCATACCTACTTCATTATAAGTCGATGGGATCGATAACACATACTTTCCACCAAACGAAAGAAGTCTAGACACTACAGTACTGAAATAAGTTCCTTAGAAGGGCTACAAAACATCATCTTAAAAAAAAACTAAATACAAGCTAAAAGAAAAGGGTGGAGGAGTCCCGACTTAAGGGCTTACCATAAGAGTAGATCTAGTCTTGGACACTGGATACTAGTCATGAGTTGATGGAGGAGTACCTATCCTAGCATGGTTAAATTATGCAAGCAAATATGCGTTATTACGTTTGAAATTACTAAGTATATGAGCTGCAATGTATAGATGAAACTCTAATGCCGTAATAATTAAACATAATATATAAGTACACATAACAATAATGAGACATGAAATAGGATTAAACATGTACAAAGAGTGTGGCTCAAACTAATATGAGACAATGCACCTTTAAAACATGAATTTAAGAAATATCATCGAATCATATAAATTTGTGGGAATAGACCATAACCGACAGTAAGACCATGTGAGCTACTACATTGAATCCAATGAACTCCTTCCATTGGAAAAAGGCCAATGCACTCCTTCCATTGGAAAAAGGAAAATTGACTTGCCAAGGTAGATATTTGAAACTTAGCATCTTTCATAACTTTGGCAACCTACATGGATAAACTAGCATAGGCTATAAGGCTCCTATGGTGGCACATAGTTGGAGACATTGATATTTTACTAGCATAGGCTATAAGGCTCCTATGGTGGCACATAGTTGGAGACATTGATATTTTACTTCAAGGATGTCATGCCTTAACTAACGTGGTGAATTCCAATCTCAAGTCCTCTCGGTGCTAAGCCATCCCACAAATCATTAAACATAACTTAGAATCATAACTAACAATCAATAAGAGTATCTCGAACTTGAGAGTCATCATTTAGGGCAATAATCATCTTACATATAGCTTTGGTAAACTTTAATGTTGAAGCTCTTCATAAATTCCCTATTCACAGTAATAATTCATAAGAAACTTTCATGAAAATTGGGGGCTTAATTGATGCATGAAACAATCATTAATCACATAAGTCTTAGGAAATTTCATTAAAAGGAACAATGAAATCGTCCAACCTTAAGCATTGCTTAATCCATCTTAGAATCAACATCACACTTTACAATATATGTATATTTACATAACAAAACAGTCATTAAACCTTAAGCACATCATATAATAGCACGAGAACCATAAGATCATCAAAAGCATGCATTAAAACTTAGGAACTTAAAGAAAAGGTAAAATGCATAATAGGGAACTTATAGGTGAAAGGATACCCGTAAATCAAGTCACATGCCTCAATAACTAGATAGAATCGGAGTTGAAGTCTTGAGAAAGGAACTTGGGAACCCTAGCCTTGTTCTTAATTGCTCTTACACTAGAAATTTAGGAGTAGAAGAATGAGAGAATGAGGGGTGTTCTTAGGGCTTGAAGACTAATATAGGTCCCCCTTTTCGTCCCCCAAATGACGTGGTTTAGTAATAACGTTATGAGAAATGACAAACTTCCCCTAAATCAAAACGGCCAGAAGCTATCTATGAAACACCATCTACGGGCCGTAGATGGTTTTACAGGTCGTAGACCCTCTCTTTAATGGCTCACCTTAGAGTCCTAATGTATGGCCTTTTTTGAATTAGGGATTAAGACAAACATGATGGGTCGTACTAATTTCTACGGGTCTTGGATAGACTAGAGCCCTTTAACACTTAGCCTAATTCTCACCTTGCATCTAACACCCTTTTTACGAGACATTATATGAATCGTATAATATTTTACAGGACATCTAAAAGGTCATGGATTAACTTCCTGAAAACATTAAATTTTCTCATGGTTGGAACCCCCCCCCCCCCTACACACACGAACCACTCTACGAGCCAAACAAAATTCCACTAGCCGTAGATAGTATCGTGAATCAGGTCCACAGTTGTTTTTTAATGCTAACTTTTCTACGCCCAGGGCTCCTAAACTGAGGGTTTTTACATTGGGCCCCTTGGTTCACTTGGTTGGCTATGGCTCATGCCAACAAGGTAACAACATTTGGATAATTGGCACGAGCGACCCCTACTTCTTCTTGGGATCTCACCCTCGGGAGTGGGAGCTCTTTGTGGCATCATTCTTGGTGGCATAATCTAGAAGTGCAAAAGACAACCTTTAGATATGGGAAGTATTTAATCAAATTCGAACGTACGACATAGATTATGAAGAAGGGAATCATTTTCTAAATGCCTCATAGCCTCCTATTCAGTCGTGACACACTTGATAACCATGAAAAAACTCTGCTCAAGCATTATGTTAGGTTTTCGAGGACGATATACAAACTTGGCTGTGATATTATGTTTGTCACCACCCAAGCCTATGGCCTAGGAGTGACATGGTGAATGGAACCCAAGAGTTCCCAAACAAACCTCATAGTATACATAAGTACATCCTTAGTTGTGGAATTGTAGATCAAGAATCAATCAATTTAAACTAGGGAAAATCGAGGTTTTGGACTCAAGCCACAGGATAAAAGGGAAAGGAATTTCTATCATCCAATCATCAACAAAAGACTAAAGGGAGGGTTCAGATGACTCAAGTTATGGGAAAGTAGAGACTTAGGAAGATCAGCACTTTCCATCAACATCCAACAAATTGATACAAGGGACAGGGGCTAAAGGAAATCTCCATGGATACATATGCATCATAAGATTCAAGCTCGTCATATCATCCAACAACACCTCTAATCATGAGTGGAACGGGGGCAACAAATCTCCAAGGATCACCCTTAAAAGTAGATAACAAAAGTAAATAAGTCTTAATATAAGCAAGATAGAAAGTGGTTATCGTCCCTAGATTAAAGGACTTACCAATGGCAAACCTCCGAGCAAACGCACTAGCCACGAGGAGGTAGATGAATAGGAGCTCTGGTCCCTACATGGTTAGATCATATAGATAAAAGTATACATTAGTACTAGGAATGTACTAAGTATGAGGGGTGTAATGCAGCAAAAGATCATAATTGGTGATTATCAAAATGCACAATCATATACAAGGATAATAAGCTGAATATTACATGTAGGATCAATTCTTTAGCCATAACATACATGAAAGAGAATCAAATAGCATAATATAGCATACATATGTGGGAGGAGATTGTAACGAATATATAAAACTACACGAGCTACTACATAGAATCCTAATGTTTCCTTCACACTGGAACAAGAGTGGTTTTACTTTTCCAAGATAAACCATACCCTCACCTTATGGCATTTCCTTTTCGGTGGGTGTCAAAAAATGTCTTTACCTTACGGTTTTGCCTTTTCGGTAGGTATTACGAAATGTCCTTACATTATGGCATCGTCTTTTCGATGTGTGTTATATAATGCCCTTATCGTACGATATTGCCTTTTTGGTAGGTATTACAAGATATCCTATAGTGGCACATAGTTAAGGGAAAACGGTGACAAACCAAGGTCCTCCTAGTGCTATGGCAACATCATATAGAATACTTAAATGATAGTCATAATCATATCATGCATAACTTTGTAATTCATAGTATTATCACTGAAATAACTCATCGAATCCATAATATCATAGCATCATAGAAAGGCTTCATATCTTTCATCACTTCCATAATATTCTCACGGAATCATACCATGATTATTAGCCTTTAAACATTCCTAACTTGCATATTTTCCCATAAGCCTTTCATCAACATAAGAAGCTTTATCATATAACTTCAGTCCAAACATGGTGGGTCTATGCATATAAATTTAAAATCATGAAATGCAATAGTATTGCACATGGATGAAGTAAAACGTGATCATTTGAAAACATTTAGATAACCCACTATCTACATAGTGAAACCATTAGCTTAGGTATTTTGAAATCCATTCCAAAATCTATAATCTTTCATAGTTTTTCAAGATATTATAACATACATAGCTTTTATGCCATGAAACAAATCATAATAACAATCTTTGTTAGGATCCCATGCATGAATAGATCAATAACCAATAATTGCCAACATAAATCATGCATTGAAGTAGTAATAGAAGATACCCCTAAAGAAACAATCCTTGCAATCAAGAAACTTCATTAAAAAGGGAAGTTTGGGCTCCATGGGTGATAAAACCCATAGATGAAAAACCTGCACATCTTGAAACCTTGAAATTGATGAAGAACAGTTGAAGAGACTTGGGGGAATCACCTTGAGATTTGAACTTCGATGGAGGCTCTTGAATATCTAGGTATTGAATAAGGATTTTGGAGAGGTTTTGGGAGAGTTTTAAGGAGAATTAGAGCTAAAAATGATGAAATTTTTAGGGATTCATGCATATGAGAGTGTTGGGATATGTCCCAATTGCCCTCCACTAAAATCTAGAAATTTTTGGAAAACTTTACACATAGATGAAACAAGTGGGCAACGCGGACTTGCTCCTACAAAGGTCATTTTGGCGCAATGTTCAATATTCCCCCGTTTTGAAATAGGAATGAGTTTAGGCCTATCATGAACCAAAATCGGATCACGACTAAAGGAAATAAATTCAAAGAAAAACGACCACAACACTTCATTTAAAATCCAAAAACGTAGAGTCATGAGTAAAAGAGCATCTAAAGTCGTATGAATAAGTAAATACAAAGTTGTCTGATAATGTAAGATACAATGTCTGAAGTGGATAATAATAAAATAAGTCTAAATAGATCAACGGTGACTCAAAGTCTGAGCCTTACCACTGAAATCTGGGATAATAAGGAAGAACTCTGGTAGAATAGGATCAACTACCCTATGGGGGTCCTTGTGCTCGATCTGCAGGGAGGAAACAAAGTAGCGGTGAGTATACTAAAATGTACTCAGAAAGTTCAACCAACTTGATAGGAGAAATTGAATAAGTATGTAATAATGAAGAATCCTATCATATGCAATGAAGGATTAGTACACAATATATAAATATAAGCATAGAATAAGATCTCAATAGCAGTCAATGATGCAGTACACATGTAATGTATGAATGCAATGAATGGGGTGGAATCATGGTGGACTCTGCGGTGGTGTATACATCTACCGAGCTATGGCTACCAGGTAGAACCCATGAGGGTCATGTCAGACCATATACCAATATCTCTCTAGAATCCCAACCATTTCTGGGTTCGATGCATATATATCTCAAATACCATAGTCGTCTCTGGGGCCGATGAGTACATCTCTCAAGTAATATGATCATCTCTGGGGCTAATGAATCCATCTCCATTTCTACCTCACCATAGTCAAGGGGTTTTATAAAAAGTGTTACAGATGCAATATGAGATGAATCCATGCCAATGCAACAATATCAAGAGATATAACAAAAATATAGAAGAATACCAATAAGTAACCGTCATATAATAAGGGAAGGTAATATCAAGAATCACAATTGGTACCACAGGTCATCAATATGTCTCAAATCACAATGCTCTCATCAATAACCAAGTATACCGATGATACCGGACTGCACAAGTCCAAAATTATGTATAGGAATCTCAAAAGTATCTCAAATACTATAAAATTGCCACAAAATTTCCCAAATGATATCACAAGTCTCATATTATCTCAATACTATCAAAAACATCGCATACCTCGAGAATACATATCAATTTACCAATAAAATCACAAATTACTCCAATTCCAACATAATCGATATCGTAATTTCACAAAATTTTAACTATTAATCAGATAACTTATGAAACAACCTAAATCTTACAATTATCACGTAAACATAGCCAATAACAAAAATCTAGTCCCAAAAGGGTTAGTCAAGCCTACTTCGATGCTAAAACCGCACTCAAACAAATCTCTCAATCAACCCAATCCTCAAAATGATCTCCAAACCAACCATCGCTATAAATATTAGTACCATCAAGAGATGAATTTTGATACCCGTATTGGTACGAATTAGGCTTGGGGGCAAAATAGTCAAAATAAGGGCTAAAACTTGAAGTTCTCGAATTTGGAAATTGACTCAAAACTATGATTCTACGTTAGAGATGGAGTTCATGGTTGAAAAATCCACAAAAAGTAAGTTCATAACCAAGGCAAAATCAACAATTAAAGTTTCCAATTCAAAGACATGAAACCCGCAATTGGCACATTCAAAATCATGAAATTCAAGACAAAAACAAAAAATAATAGATAGAAATCAAGTAATTTGATGATAGAAACACTTTCTCAAAAGTTTTTCACAAAAATACTTGTCAAAAATCACCTTAAGAAGTTTTAAGTATTGAAAATGGTATAAAATGGAGTTTTCACATATTAAACCTGACTCAGATGAAAAGACACTCTACGAAAGCAGAGAAGGAGAAGTTAGTGTTCTCTATGAATGCATAGTGTCATAAGACAGGCCTCTGTTAATGCGGAGGTACAATCTTTGAATGAGGAGAGAAGGATCAGGGTACCTCCACGAACGCAGCCCCACACCCACGAATGTGGAAAGTAAAATAGTTTGCACCAAATTTTAGATATATCAACTATTGTAAATCCACGGAACGAACCCCTAGATCTATTTGGAGTCCAAATTACACAAACTAGACATGTATCCATACGAGAAATGATGATCTGAACTAAACAGAACTATCGAAATTTGATTCAGAAGTCTCCTCAACAGAGTTACCGATGTAACTCAATAAAACTTTATAAACACTCAATATACTAAAACTACCCTCGAAAAATCCAAATATTATTATGAGACCATATCTAACATTAGTTTCACCATTCCAAACTATTGAAACTATCGGAATTTTGATTTGAGCTTCCGAACGGTGAATATTGACCCAAGCAAAACTTTGGCTCCGGAAACAATTGAAATTGCAATTTTGGATCTAAAATCCTTGTTTTTAACTCCAAATTCAGTGCTACAAGTTCCCCATACTAAATTTGACATTTTGGAGCTAATGAAATTGACAGATTTCCAATTTGACACATGAAACAAAACTAGCTTTTTCAACAACTTAAGCTTCCGAAAATGGCAAAACCTATATTTTTCACTTTCAAAACACAGGATTCTAGTTCCAACACAGATAGTTCAAAATTTGTCCAGAGCAACTTACGAAAAGGCAAAATAGTAATTTTCACAAATAGGCTAAACAATTATCAGCATGGTCATTACATCAGTTACCACTAAAAATCATGTTCGTCCTCGAACTTAAGGAAAAAAAGGTAACTAAAGCCTAAAAAAGGCTAGGTATCTGGCCTGTATGTATGACTCCAACTTTGAAGTAGCCTCCTAAACCATACAGTGTCACCACTGAACCTTCCCTAAAGGTATTTCCTTGGTCCTCAACCTCCAAACCCTGCCTTTGCGAAATAGCTACCGGTTCTTCCTTATAAGATAAGTCTGAACCCAACTCAATTGAATTATACGAAATCATATGTGACTCATCTGGACTGTACTGGCAGAGTACGGAGACATTGAATACTAGATGAACTGCTAATAGTCTCAATGGCAATGCTAACTCATAATCAACCTTACCTACCCTCCTCAAGATCTCAAATGGGCCAATGAGCCTAGGACTGAGCTTTTCCTTCTTCTGAAACCTTATCGAACCTTTCATGGGTGATACCTTCAGTCACACACTATCACAAACTATAAACTCGAGAGGCCTAGTTCTCTTGTCAGCATAACCTTTCTAGTGGCTCTAGGCTATCAACAATCTACCCTGAATCAATCGGACCCAATCCATAGCATCTCTAAGCAAGTCAACACCCAACACATCAACTGGACTTAAATCAAACAACCTGATAGGCGATCTACATCTCCGGCTATATAATACCTCAAACAGTTCCATCTGAATGTTGGAATTATAACTATTGTTATAAGTAAATTCTGCTAAAGGCAAGAGCTACTCCCAACGGGCCTCAAAATTTATCACACAAGCTTAAGGCATATCCTCTAACACCTGAAACTGCACTCAGACTAACCATAAGTCTAAGGGTGGAAAGCTGAACTAAAATCTAATCGAGAACCCAAACCATGTCGTAGAGCCTTCCAAAAATGGGAAGTGAACAAAGATCCTCTATTTGACACTATAGACATTGTCACCCCATGCAATCTATCAATATCGCATATATACAACCAAGCCAACTGCTCCATATGTAGCTAGTCTTCACCAGGAAGAAGTGAGCCAACTTAGTCAACAAATTAACTATCACCTAAAGTTAGTCAAACATACCCAAGGCCATGGGCAAAGTAGTAATAAAATCCATTGGGATACGCTCCCATTCCAGCTCAGGGATGGGCAACCTCCGAATCGAACCCCTAGGCCTTTGGTGCTCATAGTTGACTTGTTGATAGTCCAAACACTTTGCCACAAAGTCAGCTATGTCTCTTCTCATCCCAAACCACTAATAATGTTGTTTTAAGTCATAATATATCTTTGCCACACTACGACTGATCAAATATCTATGATAATGAGCTTTCTCTAATACCGATCTCACCCAATATCCTACTTTAGTCACACAAACTCAACCATTAATCCATAAAATATCCTCAAAATCAATAATAGTTACTTTTTCTTCAACCCTCAACACTTTATCATGAATCAAGTAAAATCTATGATCATCGAATTGGTGAGGACATACCAAATCAAGTAATGAAGACCTAGCTTCCACGAAGGGTAGAATACTCTGAGGAGGAGAAATATCCAACTGAAGTAGTTGTCTAGCAAGTGACCCAACCTCCCAATTTAAGGGTCTCTCCTCTGCCCTTAAGAATGCAAAATCTTCATACTAGAAGCCTTTCGAATCAAAGCATATGTCACCACTTTCGTATTGCCTGGGTGATATAAAATAAGGATATCATAGTCTTTTAGAAACTTTAACCAGCGCTGTCTCATGTTCAAATTAGGCTAAGAAAAGATTTATTTGAGACTCCAATGATCGGTAAAGATTTCACAATGCACCCATAGATAATACCGCCATAGCTTTAATATTAACACCGCTGCAACCACCTCTAAGTCATGGGTAGGGTAGTTTCTCTCATACGCCTTCAACTATCTAGAGGCATATGTTATCACCTTACCCTTTTACATATACACACCACCCAAACCCACTCCATAAGAATCACAATACACCACAAATCGCACTCCCTCCTCAGACAAAGCAAGAATAGGTGTTGAGGTCAATAAATCCTTGAGCTTTTAAAATCTCCCTCGTACTGCACTGACCACTGAAATGCCACATCCTTTTGTATAAGTCTAGTCAACGGGACTGCAATAGAAGAGAATCCTTGCATGAAGCATCGATAGTACCTCGCCAAACAATTAAACTATGTATCTCTGTAACAGACGCAGACCTAGCCCACTTATTAATTGTTGGTACCTTAGCCGGATCTACCATAATACCATCTTTTATCACCATGTAGCTTCTCCTCTGTCAATATCTAGAGTACAATCCTCAAGTTGTGAGCATGGTCGGACCCACTCTTGGAGTAAACCAACAAGTCATCAACAAAAACAATCACAAAAATATCCAAATATGGCTTGAATACCCAGTTCATCAACTCTACAAAAGTGGCTGGAGCATCAGTCAACCCAAAGAATATAACCACAAACTCATCATGACCATAATAGGTTTTGAAGGCTATCATTGAGACGTCAGACTCCCGATTTCTCAACTAATGATATCCATACCTCAGATCAATTTTGGAAAACACCGAAGCACCTTGAAATTGATCAAATATATCATTCATATGAGGCAAAGGATACTTGTACTTGATGGTCACTTTATTCCATTGACAATAATCAATGCATATACGCATAGTTCTACCCTTCTTCTTCACAAACAAGACAAGAGCACCCCATGATAATACACTTGGATGGATAAAGCCTTTTTTTAACAAATCCTCTAACTGCTCCTTTAGCTCCTTCAACTCAACTGGAGCGATTTGATAAGGATCAATAGAAATACGCTTAGTGTCCAGCTTGACATCAATAGAAAAATCAATATCACGGTCCGGAAGAACACTTAGTAAATATGTCAAAAACACATCCATAAATTCCCTCACAACTATGGCAGCCTCCAATGATGGTGACTCCTCAGACGAGGCCTAAATATGAGCCAAATATGAAAAGCATCCCTTATCTATCAAACTATAGGCATGCATATAAGAAATAACCCCTTTGGGACAGGAACTAGACGCGCCAGTCCACATTAACTAACAAAAATAAGGTCAAAATAAAGTCACAATCTTCGCATGACAAATAGGAATAACATGATGAGGAAATAACCAATACATAACCAATTTCACATTGAATTGAACCATACTAAGAAATATCATGTAAGCCGTAGTATCTCTCCCCATAAAACTCATAATACAACCCCGATACACTAGATTCACTATTAAAGACTCACCTACCAGGATTGAGACACAAATAGGCTCAGCAAGAGGCTCACACAAAATATCAAGATCCATGGTAAAATAAGCTGATACATATAAGTATTTAGATCGTGCATAAAAAAACTAAAGTATATTGGTGGCACACTGAAACCATACCTGTAATGACTGCATCAAAGGTTTCTGCCTTTTTTCTATACAAAACTGCATAGCATACTTGGTCCCCTTGCTAGCCTGTGGGTCTCCATGGGCTACACCTCTCACTGTTCCTCAACCCGCTCTAGTACTACCCCTCATGCCCTGAGAAGTGTCTCTAGCTGCTGGTGCTGGGACTGGTTGAGACCCTAAAGCCTTAGTAGATGTGCTTGATCTGGACAATGTCTAGCCAAATACCCAATGTCATCCCAACAATAGCAAGCTCTGGTCTTTAGCACCTAAGATGGTTGTCTTGAAATACCACCATGCTTAGCTGCACCAGAAAAGCTATCACGGCCTATCTGAATAGGCCTCGATCTGTCGACACTTTCAACTGTGGGAATGGCTAGATCTACTACCTTACTCTAATGGCTTTGTCTTTTAAACTCTCTATCTAGTTGTGGGGGTTTAGTAAACTGGCCATGCTGATGAAATCTCTTACTGCCACTCTATCAATCATATCTAATGCACTCAATTATGTAGGCATTATCCACCACATTCTGGATAGTGCCACCTGTTGGACTCCTAAAAATACCCTGCCAATCCTTTACGGAAGTGTCAAATCCTCTCAAATTCTATAGGGATACTAGACTAGGCATATTCAAATAATGTATGAAACTGGACTCGTTGTCCAAGACTGACATGGAACCCTACTAAAGCCTATCAAACTCATCCTGGCGGCTGCCCCAGAGGCAATATGGCATGGACCTCTATAGAAACACCTCCATAAACTTCTCCTAGATCATAATTGGTGATCTAAGTAGTCTACGAGCAAAACCTGACCTTCGATGCTCCTTGGCTAAGCCAGGGAATTGATATAAGATGTAAGCAACTTGATGTGATTTTAGGACAGCCAAAACACAACCAGTTCTAACACTCTAATAAGAAATTAGAAGCCCTATCACCGAGCGTGCCTTCAAATTTAAGAAGAGCCAACCGAAAAAACCTTTTAAAACTCTTCTACTCAGTAGTAGACATAGCAAAACTGGTAGAAAACTGTGGCACCATAAATCTAGACAGTGCAATTGATGGTGCAATAGACAATGCATAAAGCTGAGAATTGAAACTCGATTAAAAAGATCGAGGCGGAATAATAGAGACCATAAGAGGATCCTTTGGGACTAAAGATAGGACGAACATGAATATAGCTAGATCAACTAGAGCTGTAGAAGGGCTAGCTGACAATATAAAAGCTAGTGCATCAAGAATAACACGAGCTGAAGGAGCTCCCTTAAGTCTGGCATATACCTGTAATAATAGCTCCTGAATTAAAGGCATAGAATCTGGGGTTGTGGGTGGTTGAACAAGGTCAATGGGTCCCTCTGCCTCATACTTAGGCTCTAGGGAAGCTAATCTAGCTTGTTTGTAAGGCGGGCTCTCTCTAGAATATCCTTGACCCATGGTCCTACCACAAGCCCTGCCTCCATCACAAGTGGAGGCTACATCAGCTGGCTCATGCTCTCCCATTAACATTTGGGATCTAGAATTGATATCTGTGTAGAAGGAGTAGATTAGACCCTTTTAAATAGTTGATATGAAGAAACACTTGATTAGAAGCAAGACATGAATGAATTTTCTATAAAGTGTCCTGTAGCCTCTCGAAGATTAGTGTGGAGTCGACATACTGATCCGTTATACTTCACTAAACACCTCTTTCATAACTCATAAGCCCAATGAACCTAGATCTTTGATATGAAACTTGTCACGATCTAAAATCCGATCGTGACTAAAGAAAAGAAATTCAAAGTAAAATGACCACAACCCTTCATTTAAAACCCCAAAACTTGAAGTCATGAGTACAAGAGAATCTAAAGTAGTACGAATATGTAAATATAAAGTTATCTCATATTAGAAGATACAAAAAGTCAGAAGTGGATAATAATAAATGAAGTCTCAATAGATCAGCGACAACTCAAAGTTTGAGCCTCACCGCTGAAATTTGGGATAGTAAGTAAGAACTCTTGTAGAATAGGATAAACTACCTTATAGGGGTCCCTGTGCTAAATCTCCAAAGAGGAAACAGATAGGGATTTGTACACCAAAAAATGCCTAGAAAGTTTAACTGACTTGATAGGAGAAATCGAATAACTATGTAATAACGAAGAATCCTATCACCCGCAATAAAGGGTTAGTATACAATTTATAAATATAAGAACACAATAAGATATCAATAGTAGTCAATGATGTATTGCACATGTATTGTGTGAATGCAATGTATAAGGTGGAATCACGATGGACTCTGGTGCCAGTGTATACAGATATTGCCCAAGCTACACCTCCTTTTTGGATGTTAAAGCGGTCATTGTCAAGATACACAACCTAACCAAGGTTAGGGTCAAATCCACAGGGAATATAGTAGACTTAGAGTAATTTAAAGTAATTCAAGTTGATTAACCTACTTATCTCCGAAGGGGGGTTATAAAATTGTAGAAAGAAATCCTAAACTAAGACAAGTTTATGAAATCATTAAGAAGAGTAACTAAGGTATTGTGCTCCCTATGATTCCCTAACTTTTTATTACCAGATAATTGAACTCTTTTCTAATGTGTGGCATGCAGAATTGGAAGATAAGTTTACCAAACCCTGTGATCGAGGCAAGAAGTAAATTTCACTGCATGATTCGATCTATCCCCATTGTGTGACATTACTAATCCTTACCTATAGTTCAAGTACAACCTCTCCTTGATCCAGTTTCGTTGATTAGACGAGAAACATCAATCGAATATAGTTAACTAATCTTTTTTATAATTTATTACTACTTTGATCCAGTCTGTAACACAAGGCGTGTTCTAACATTTGACACTATATAAAAGAAATCAAAACAAAGAGAATTAATTAATACATGCATGCACACTTTCAAGAATTACAAATTATCTGATTTTACCTTATTAGTTCTTCATGTTTTCCACAATCCTAGTTATGGATTTGGCTACTCATACTATGTGTAGAAGCAAGAATTATGATATAGAATAGCATAATTAAGCACTTACATGAATGAAATTAAGAACAACTCTTCTTTGAAAATCACATGTATGAATTAAGATCACAAAATATTATTTTCCAAGTATGTCAGAATGTTTCTAACTGTTGCATACTATTCTCCATGAAAATTAACATAAAAACCTATTCATAATATTTTAAAATACAAAACCAAATCGAAATAGGAGAACTGGGTCCGCAACTACTATGGGCATTTTTATAAATCGTATAAAGTTCTTCGACCCCTAATAGAGGCTTAATGGATTCGATAAGCAAATTTGTGGTTAACTTCTATGAGACCTATCTATGGGTTGTATAAAGTTTTATGGTCCATGGAGAATTTTATCAGAGTTGCGTTAGCCGCGTTGTTGGCATTATCTTAGTCAGTTCTTCTCAATGTTGTCTGGATTGCTAGGTCAAATAGAGTCAAGGGTCTGCCTCGACTACGCGTAGTAGGTATACACTACACTTACACCCTTAAAAGAAACAAAAACAAAAAAAACATAAAATAAGAATTAATACCCAATCACTTGAATTAAACAAGTCTAGCCGTATTCTGCCGCAACGACGCCAAAATCTTGATGACACACAAGCTACACCTCCTTTTTGAGGATAAAATGGGTGTTATAAAGAAATAGAACCTAACCAAAGTTAGTGTTGAACCCAAGGGAATACTGTAGACTTAGAAGAATTCAATTGATGCAGTTTGAGTTACACTAACCAACTTATCTCCTTGAAAGGAGGGGGGTTTGTAATAATAAGTAAAAGTAATCCTAACACAAGTGTTTAACCAATATAGAGAAAAACTAGGGTAGTGTGTTCCCCATGATTCCCTAACTCAATATCACCAAATAACCTTTTTCTTTTCTAGTGTGTAGCATCCAGGATAGTAAGTTAAGTATACCAGACCCTTTGGCCTAGGTGAGAGGAGAATATCACTACGTGACTTGGTCCATCTTCGTTGTGTAACATTACTAATGCTTACCTATTGTCCCAGTACAACCTCCCCTTGGCCAAGTTCAGTTAATTAGACGAGAACACATCAATCAAATCCTGATAATTAATATGTTTTCCTATTCATTACAACCTTTTTCTAATCAGTAACACTTGGCGGGTTCTAATGTTTGCCACCACTAGAAAAGATGCAAAACGAAGAGAGTTAATTACTACATGGATACACAGTTTCCAAGAGTTATGAATTATTTGGTTTTACCTTGTTAGTTCTTCATGGTTCTTGCAACCCTAGTTGTCATTTAGCTACTTATGATTTTTGTATATGCAAGACTTTATGAATTTGAATAATATATAGAACACTTACACAATTGAATTAAAAACAAGTATATCCTAGCTTCAATGAGAATCACAAGATTATAATTAGAAGAAATCAAAGTGTACAAGTGTTTCTCTAAACTCTCCAATATTTTTTTATGCTCAATCTAACTATTTTTCTGTCAACTGATTGAACTCTCCATGAAAAATAACCTTAAAAAATATAAACTTATTTATAATGTTTAAAATACATCTCCTAAAAAATAGGATAACTGGTTTGGCACGCCTCACGAGCTGCTTTACAAGCCGTATTGTGTTCCACGACTCGTGATTGGGCTTCCGTAAATTGTTGCTGCAAAACTAGACTTGTGTTCTACAATACCCCTCTATGGCCTGTAAAGTGTTCTATGGATCATAATGGGTTCCATCTGATGAAACTTCAGAAGTCCTCCTTCTCGGATCCACAGGGCACGAGATTTGATCTACGACTAGCAAAATGGTTCACGACCTGTCTGCATATTCGTAGAATAAACTTTAGAAAATTGGGCCCCTCATTGGATTTGTACACGAAACCTACTTCACGGCCCGTAAAATACTCTATAGCTCGTAAAGGGTCTCATACATCTTCAAAATCAGCCACTTCTGCATATTCTTCAAAAAATCAATGCCAACCCTAAAATCCTATAAACCAAACACAAAAATACATAAAACCAACTAACATCGCATTGAGAACATACAAAATTCTAATTTTTAAGTATCAAAAGTACTGTATTTTGACAACACATCACTTAGGCGCCTAAACGTCGGTCTTTGTCCGAGTCTAGCGGCCCTCAACTTTCCTGGTGGCATCTTCAGTAGTAGGAGCATATATGGAGGATCCAGCACCCTTCACTCTCTTTAACTCATGAACTTGCTGCATCTCCTCATGTTACATGGAGCATACTCTTGTGAGCTCATATTGCTTCTCTTCTGGCAACCCCGCCTGTATCTCACTGTATCAAGATCATCAACGTAGGGCCTTTTCCTGAGGGAAGGAAGTGAAGTCTCCTCTGGAGCAAATAAATCAACCACCGCCTCTATGGGATTGGCTTATGGGAACACAACTGGTGTTTCTAGTGCTACTGTCATATTAGACTGGAGTTATTGGATCTTCGTCTAAATGGCCATCATGTCTCAAGTCGTACTGAGCTGAGGCTCTGTTGTACTCGTTGGTCAAATGCATCACTCCAACTGTCTATGGGTGTAAGTCTCTCTTGAATAGCAGCCACCTTGAATGCCTACATACAAGCCTCAGCTCTAAAATGAACTGGCAAACCAAGGACCAAATTTGCTGTAATAATTGAGTAAGTTGTGACTCAGTGTGGGTCTGCCTCTGTGCCATGCCGTGAATAGAAGCTACTGACACATAGGCCATGCCAGTGGGTGTTGTTGGTGTGGGAATGGTCTCTGGGGAAGTAGTAGTAGTCGTGGGCCCACTCTCTACATCAGCCTCAGTCTATGGGGGCCCCTCAATAGTAAGAGCAGCAGCAGTGGTGGTAGATAGAGGCTCAAGCGGTGGCACATCAACAAACATCTCTAGCATTTGAGTAGGAGGGCATTGTGCTCACTGGGGGGCCACAATATCATCATTAGCCTTTATCAGGCTAGCATCAAGTGTCTACTGAACCTCAATCAAAGAGTCCAAGTGATGTAATATCTCCACCCCTAACTCTATACAAGTCTATAAAACAGGCACGGGAAGGGGATGGAGGTGGACCTCTTCAGGGCCGCCTCATGTATCCGGTCCGTAATTCGGTGGGCCAGTCAATCTCATAGCCAGCCAAGATAATGTAAATCAATACTATATGGTCCAAGGTAAGTGTATTATCTACAAGTGTGGGATAGATCCGTGATCTCACCATAACCCACCACAATTTGTCAGTGATACTGAGTAAGGCCTTCACTATGGGCTCTACTAACTTACATATTCACTTAGGGTTTGGGCCCTGCTCTACTATATGGTTTGAAAACCACCTCATCAAATAAGCCATATGGGTCTGGTCTCTCATAAGGTCTTTATCTCGAGTCTTCCCCAATCTCTTTACGAACTCTACTATAGACATGGGAATTCTGGCACAAATAACTTCTGACGGATAGTAGTCTTTGATATATCAACCTGTCGACCCCTCACCCCTATATGTGTCAACCAGGGTTGAGTGAGGGGTTTCTTCCCCTTGAGAAGAGAGCAAAGAACGGTGCCGGCATATAATGCAAAGAACTCTTGAACCATGGTCGGGGAGTGCTTCCCCTACCCTCCTACTAGCCACTGGATCTTGTATCTATTGATGGTGTCTTGGAGGCCTGGGACACTGTCCAACCCTCACTGATGATGCGAGGCTCCTCAAACATAGAACGAGCTAGTCATCCACGCTCGTTCTTCTGTATGCCCTCCATACAACATACAGAGCATCTAGAGCTAAGGTTTATGCCTTAGGTGTTGTTAACGAATACGACTCATTGTTGAATCCTCACTCAGACTTTTCTCCAGAGGGAGTCATCTGTATAGAGCTTCTATCCTGGTCACCTCCCTCTTCAGAATGGAGAGAGCGAAAAACAATAGCCTGGGTCTCAAGTTGCCTAGCCTCTCTAGTGGCAGCCCATGTTTGTTGTTACTCAGCATCTGGGTCAGACTGAATATTGAGCTCCTGTAATGATCCACTAGCCTTAGAGGTGCCCTAATCCTCCGAGGGCTCATCTTCCAGCATGGGCCATATCTTATCCTTCCGATCCTTTGGTGCCATGGTACCTGAAACACACACATTTAGCAAACACGATTAGCCCCACAAGTAAAGGAAGGAAAAACAAGAACATATCTGAGTACAAATAGGTCCACGAAGGCTCTTTTACAGGCCATACTGAGAACTATGAGCCGTAAAAGGCTCTTCTAGAAGACATAGTGCATTAAATTTAGCTACTGGATTTGCATCTACAAGACCAGGTATGACTTGTAGAACATTCTACGATTTGTATATTGAGTTTTAGCATTATTCTAGTTTTGATTTTCTATATGCAAGGCCCTACGAAACCTATCTATGAGTTGTAGAGTAATCTACGGCTTGTAAAAGGTATCGTCTAATAGAGTCCTAGAAATTCTAAGGTTCTGAATTTTCTTACGAGGGGAAACTATGGCTCGTGGAATGTTAAATAGGCTGTAGAAGACCCTCGTAGTATGAAATACCCAAAAGTGTTGATTTTCCAAGCCTATCAAATGGGTCCCAAATGACATGTTCAGCATTCATAATCAACACCAAAGAAACAAATTATGCACCCCCACATGATTTCATAAATTCTCAATGCCCACATGCAATGATCATACGCGACCCCATCGATTTTCAGTTTACATGCTTATTTGGCAAACCGACACTATTTCGATGTTTAGACATTAACGCTCGCATATGTAATTACTCATCATTTTTCAAGTATTGTATTCTATTCAATTCAAATAACATGTGATGACAAAGAATTCACATACTAACATTAAAACATGGCCACATACACAAGTTTTCAGCATTTAATATTATACCAAAAGCAATAGCAACACTTCAATAAATATTACACAAAATACATACAAAGGCATCCATGGATTCAAACCTTTTAGAATTTAACTACCATACCCATCAAAATATCATAATCTAATAACATAAAGTTTGGTATTACAAGTTTTTTAGGGCCAAGATCTTACCAAAATTCAAGCAAAAAGATGGGAAATTGAAGGAGAAAGTCCAGCTCCTCGCAAATAAAAGGATTCATATAAATGCAATTTGAATTAAGCTAGAATAGTCAATCTTAAGTTAAGATATATATATATATATATATATATATATATATATATATATATATATATATATGTATTTACTGAGTAATACCTTGAACGTGGGCTTCTTTGAAATTTCACTAAATCTATTAGTAATTTGTATATCTTGTTTGAATAGATAACTAAACTTTGTAGTTTTTTAAATAGAAATAAGAAATTGTATTATTATGCCAAATCCTTATTTTGTCCTTTATTGTATTGTCTCCTAAATTTTGCAATAAAAAAGGTTTTTGCGGGCTAATATTTACTCTTTCAATCCCTATTTCATTTGTAGGGTTAACTCGTGACTTCTCAAATCTCAGAATACATGAATTAATCTTTGGTTCGTTCCGCCATCCCAACCAGTGAATCATTAAGATTCCCTTTTTAATAGAATCTTTTGCATTCACAAGTTCTGTCGTTCCCATCACTTCTTACTTAATGGTTAGGTCTGAATTCTACAATGGAGCTCAGAATGAAATTGGTTCTTGAGTCAATCTTCTCAGTCTTTATTGGCTCAAAGCACTTTATTTGTTGTTGCATTTCTATAAGAAGATTCTTTTTAGCCGAAGAATGGAAAACCCTAGGTTGCCGGACAAACTTGCTGGAAAAGTGGCCGATAGCCGGATGGTAGTCAGAGGCTAAGGGTAAAAGAGATGGGTTGTGTATTTTGGAGATTTTTGAGAAAAGTGAGGGATAAAATTATTTGACCCCCTTTTATACTTTGACCTAGTCGGTTGAAATAATTAGGCTCACGCTTCTGCAAAACACCGATTACGCGCCTTAAAGAATTCGATCGCCTGTAAATCCTGATCTCATAGACTGCCAAAACCCTAATTTGACAAATGGATTCCTAAACCCATCTGCGATCCATATAATGAAATATGACTCATAAAGTAGGTCGTAGAACCTCCGATACTTAGTCAAAAGTGGGAAACTTACTTGGGGCCCATGAGCCCCATTAACGACTCGTAGTTTTATATATGGTCCATAAAGTTAGCTTGTGGACTGGAGCGCACATAATTTTGCTCGCTGGAAGTATTTTACGAGTCAATGTACGGGTCGTAGTTTGTCATACGGTCCATAGAACTAGTCATAGATGCACTTTTTGTTGCTTATTCACCCCAAAATGGCTGACTTGGTCTTGTACCTGTATATTTTTCACAAAACTCCATGTTACCCTATATGCAACAAGTCCAATGTCCAAAAATTACAACCAAAATACTAAAAACTAAATACCTACAAGTCCTAAAGCTAAAAAACAAAACAAAACTACACTATTATATCAAATATCTTGGATTGCCTCCCAAGTAGCACCAAATTTAATGTCGCAACACGACTTGGACAACTTAGCTACGCATACTTCACCGAGTGCTCAAACAACCATCTTCAAGTCGTCTGGCCTTTTTCTTGATTGATAGATATTGGAGATGACTTCTTCGTCACTCAATCAACGCTTGAGTTGACTGGCTTCCATATCCACTAGTTTGTAATATAGAAAAATGACCCAGGTGCATTCACTAACCTATGCACCATTGGAGCTTCAAAGTTTAATAAAGCACTATGTGACTTGGGAGTGAGTATAAACTTCATGCCCCTAGCTATATATGAAGAAATTAGGTTGGAGACCCATTCACTGACAACAATGTATCTATCCATGGTTGATCGGTCCATCAAAAGACCGGTTTAGGATTTTACATGATGTGTTGGTGAAGGTGGACAAGTTCATTCTTGCTGTTGATTCCGTGATCCCATATTGTGAGGTTGGCACCAATGTGCTAATTATCTTAGGAAGGCCATTCTTAGCCACCGAAAGAGATGTTCTAGATGTAGAGAGTGGGGACCTTATGTTCAGGGTGAATGATAAAGAAGTGGCATTTAACATATGCAAAACTCGAAAGCCGGGAGATAATCCCAAAGTGTTGCCAGTGATAAACCAATCGGTGCCACAACATTAACTAAGGATCTACTTGGGAGGCAACCCAAGGTGAGTAGTTAATGTTTTTAGTCTCAAATAATGGGTGTTGATTTGTGCAGGGTTGAAAAGGGGAACTCATAGCGGAAAGCTGAGAGCGCGATCAAGGGAACTAATCAGCGAATTGCTGAGTCGTAAAGGTGACCGTTAGTTTGACTTCCTTTCGATTCACTTGAAGACTCCTGAGGTGTTTTAAAAATTTGGCAAACTAAGTGGAAACTAAGTGAATCATTGAAAGCAATATGTGATGGTCATTCTCACTGCCCTTCAAGGATGAAAGAAAGGTATGCATACTATTAAAAAAGGCAGGTTCTAGCACACTAGGAGTACCGCCAATTGTGTTAGGTGGTATTGTTTGGCATCGCTGGCATGCATGGCTCATCGACCTACTTAAGGCTTTTCAAATGACTTGGTCTTTTCACTTTTCACCTTCCCTCCTTTTCACTTCTTCCACAAGCCAACACTATTTTTTAGCTTTTTCTTTGAAAATTTCCATAAAGAAGTTGAGGATATTCATCATCAAAGAATCTTAAAGGATTCTCATTGTTTCACACCGTTGAAGAGGTATGTTTTTGGCCCTTACTTTTGTTCTTTTGGAAGAATTCTATAGATAAAAAGGTTGATCAGGGTTTGTGACTGTGTTTATCATGCTTTATGCTTGAAATCTTGTTGGTAATTGTGTGGGTGGCCCTTTGTGGTGATGCTAAAACCCTTTGTTGCATGTGTGAGTGATTTATTGCACGTTTTGAATCAATCTAAATATGTTTAAATCAGTGGTGCTTATGACTTGGGCTAGGTTTATGAATGTGGAATGTTTGTGGATATTTTCTCAATTTCATAGTTGTCACCTTGTCTGAGTGCTTTCACTTGAGATAGTACCATGATCATGAGAATTCTTGAAAGAAAATGATTGCTTGATTGAATTGATTGTTCTTATGGGCTATGGATGAAGTCTAGGTAAACCCTAAACTCCCTTGACTGAAGTGAAATCGCCCGATAATAGATTGGGTGACATCATTCATAACGGTAAGTTGTCACTTGATTGAGTTTATAACTACATAGACCATGTGATTGGGATAATTGGTAGATGAGCATGCATTAGTGTTTGATAGTGGGTTAGTATATGGCTCTCATCCCTGTTCTTGGTGTAAATTTGATGAATTCTTAGTGAATGGATGAATGGCCATGCAAGTCACCTTCAGAGATGATCATTTTGGCCGCCTAAGTGAACTCGGCGATGCGCTTTATTGTCATCTACACTGCCTTATTTGAATGATCTTCATGTTTAAATGTTGCAACTTTGGTGATATAATTTTCCATCGTCGAAGCAATTTGGCACGATGCTAAAAATACACCATCATCGCCGAAAGTAGCAATGAGCTGAGTTTTGAATTCCATGCAAATAGACCTATCTAACCAAAAGGATTTTGTTGTGCATAATCGATAAAACCAAATTGCCTTATGGTTGACACTCACACCATGTTTGGAGTATGTTTTTCAAGATGACCAAGCAGAAATATGTCCTAGCAAAGTTTGCTAGACCTTCACCTTTGCCAGCGGAATGTAGTCCTAAGAGACATTGAAGTGAATCCAGGACTAAGGCCATACATGACTCCTTATCATAACCATCATAGAGAATTCAGGAAACAACAACTCCAAGATATCTAAATAGGCTCAGGGCTAAAGGGCATGGGATAATTTTTGAAGAAAAATAGTTATCAACTGATGGAGTAATTGATCAGTATCGAGAGCTTTGGGAAGTCCTTAAATTCCATGACTTCAAGATATTTACCAAACCCTAGGATCCGTACGTGCCCAGCCTGGTCCACGATTTCTATGAGGCTATGGCCAGGCCCTTCAAAAAAGCAAAGTGCAAATAGTGCTAAAACTACATGATGTTGTAGATGTTAGGGGTGTGCAAGTCCCATGTTGTGAGGCCAAAATTGATTATATCCTAGGTTGCACATTCCGGAGCCGGAGCCACCTGAAAGATTTAATACAGCTCAAGACTTTTAAGGACATCAAACCATGGTTAGCTCCGTTGATTGGAATTCTAGCTCCCTTGTGGTTGGAGGAGGGAGAAATTATTGAGAAGAAGGACATGAATATACTAATAAGGTTTTGGTTCGAATCCATTAGCAGCAATTTGATGCCATCTCAGAATGAGTCGATACTTCGACATGCCAAAGCTACGTTAGTTGGTTGCGTTATGGATAGAAAGGAGTTAATCTTGGGTCCATCATCACTCTAGAAATCCTCACCAAGGTAAAATGGGAGCAAACCTCTTTGCCATTGTTAAGCATCATCATAACTTTGTGTGAGCAAGCCAAGGTGCCTAGAAACAAGAAGACTGATATGGAGGTAACTCTATCGGCATCCACTAACATCCGACAGATTGAGGTTATGTTTTTTAGGGATGAGGAAGACAGGGCAAGGAAGAAGTTGGCTGAAAAACTACTGGTGGTTGATGTTGTGGCCCTCGAGTCTAGCACTACAAAGCTGGGGCCTAAGGCAGGTATAACCTCTTCTTCCCTTAGTTTACATTCATCTCCTGCCCCTATTCCCACCATTGAGGCACAGGCTATAGATGACCAACCCCCACTCACTAAGGCTACTATTTTTGGTTTTGGCCACCTGACCAAAGTAGCCGATCTTTGTGCCATTAGGGTTGAGTCATCTGTCCCTAAGCTAGTCAAGGCAGCAATAGCCAAAGCTTTAAAGCCATATATTGACGAGGCCAAGTAGCAGGAGTTGATGGAGGCACACAAACTGAGGATGGATATGCTTGAGACGTTGATTGATGACCATGGAAAGGAGTTGGCCAACTTGAAGGATAAGGTGGCAACTGTAGAAAAGGCAGGTGGTGGCAGTGCTGACATTGCGACTTAAAAAGGCAATTTTGATTCGTTGAAGAAGGATGTTGTAGCCTTTCAGTCCATAGATTTGGGCACCTTCTTTTACAAGTGAGAAGATCCACTCAAAGTGGATATGGCTATAGCCCCCGGTGATGAGTTGAACATGAATGTTTTGGGTGAAGGCAGTGAAGGAACCGAAAAGGGAAGCACCCCGTATATTGATGAAGAAACTGTAGGAGCAGAGCCTAACAAAAAGGACCATGAGGAGCTAGTACGGATGGAGAGCCAAATGATGGACACTGTGAAAGCAGCATCTTATCTAGACAAGTCATGATAGGCGCATCTGGTGTAAGTGAGCCTAAGCCCGTATGGCCTTTGATTAATCTTAAGAGTACACTAGTAGATGAGGGAATTGATGCCTCTATGACCACTTCTACAACTCCTCCACCACCACCACAGAAGGATTAATATAAACTAGGGGGTTTCTCATACTCATTTCTTTCTTTTTATTCTTGATCTCTATTGTCCTTTGCACATTGAGGACAATGTTTTTAGGAGGGGTTAAGCATGTGGATTTCCCTATATTTATAGATGATGATTAAATTATGTGTTTTCTATGAGTTGGATGAAACAATGGTGTTTATTTTGATTTATTAATAGATTTTGAGACAAATTTTAAGTATTTGTGTTGTAAATAAATTTTAATTTAGGTTGTAATAGAGTAGTATTTGTTTTGCTAATTTTGCTTTCCTTCTTTTTGAGTTGAATGTATGAATAATTGCAAATTATTTCCTTGAATTATTGTAAATCCCATGCATATATGAAAAGTTGTTCTACTGCTAATATCATGTCTCTAGTCCTTAGAAATCCGAGCATCAATGTTCCATATCTTTGATTCGGATGGTGCCATGGACGAGGACCATGTACTCACTCACTAATTAGTATTCTTTTTTGATAAATCAGTCCATGAATGGATTTTATACATCTCGAGTTGAATATGTGCACAATTAAGCTTGGATATGCGATGATCGAAAATTGCAAGTGTGTTGCCATTGCTAAAATGTGAATCCATTTACCCAATGTGGGAAATTTTATTGAAGTATATGTTTGGCAACATCTAAAAATTATCCGATTTGTTTTGAGGAGTAACTTGGTTGATTCGGGATTAGGAAAGGACCATAGGCTTTTTTTATTCCATTGAGTCCACCTGACCATAGTGACATCCCTTGACAATGAAGTGAGTCCCTAATGAAGCCCTTTGAGCCTTGATCCCTTCTTTGGTAGCCATGCAACCTTGACTCATATTTGTGAAAGAAAATACCTTCTTGTTCCATACCGATCCCTCGAGCTTGAAATGAACTAAGTGGTGGCCAAAGGCTAAGTTAGGGGTGTTAGCAGAAAGAAGGAGGTGTCTCCTATGAAAGAGTCGAAAAAGGGCAAAAGTGAAAGAAAGAAAAGTGCGGAGTCCTAGAAATGAATGAAAGTAAGGAAAAATGTAAATATATTTTGTTTGAAAAAGTTGAATAAAGTTGCTTCAAAATGAGGACCCTCCAAAATTGTGAAAAAGGGTGCACCAAAAGGAGACACTTATGATGATGAATCAAAAGCAAAAGACATGTCAAAAGGAGAAGAATAGAGGAGGAGCAAAAAGATCTTTTAGCATGAAAAGAAAGTGTAGAGTTTAAGGAGAGATGAGCCACTACTATCCATATGTTATCCTACCCAATCTCTAAGAAAGTTCTTTGGGATCTTACTTAGGAAGAATGTCAAGTGAACTCCAATTGAAAATAAGGGCAAGCCTATGTTTTAAATCTTACATGCTATTTCTCAATTGGGAGAGTGAGAGTTGAAGAGATCCTTTGAAAATAACGTTATAATCTTGCGTGTTTAGGATCTTCTTTGGCGTGATGGCAAATGGTGATGCCTTTAGGCGGTAATTAGCAGCTATATGAGCAATCGTAAGCATAGACATGTTTTTATTACTCCTTAGTTATCTCTCGAGGCTTCAAAATCACGTAAGTGGTTTTTGGATGATTGAGAGGGGGTTAATTGATAGAAAATATAAAATAGATTGAAAATATATATTATATCAATGCAAGTAAAGATCCTTAGAATAGGTTGAAATTTGGGATTAAATTGGGATCAATTGAAGAATCTTTTGATATGAGTTAGGCTTAAACGGGGTGAGATTGAATCCAATTAAAATCATCTTGAGCCCAACCCATAAAAGTTTGGGAAATTTGTGTGGGTTGTCTATGTTTAGGCTCATTTTTGACACCCTTATCTCATATTCATTTAGGGGCTAGTTCACAAAGAAACATTGTCCTTAGTGTACTATTATTTCCAATATCTAAAGAATATGCATGTGTTACGTTAGGAAATGATAGTTCAAAGTGCACAAATAGACAATAATTAACAAGTTTTGGAATAGGAGGAAAAGTTTCAAAAAGGCTGAGAAACGAGGTATCGTCTACATATTCGGCGATCTTCCAAACACTCAAAAAGGACACATAGCATTGTAGCAACCAAGGTTCAAGCCCAAGTTAGGAATGCAGTCAAAATTGATATGAAAAAACATATTCAGAACATCACCAAATGACTCAAGAGATCGCCTAAAGTTGCAATACTCAAGGGCCCAAAACATTGGCAAGAAGGCGATGAGGTAGGAAATTTGGCGAATCCTGAATTGTATTAGTGGATTGAAGAACCATCACCCAATGTTGTAGAGGAGAAATCCTTAAGACGATGCAGAAGAAAGTGGCCAAGTGCACATTCGGCACATCATCGAAGTGCTCGGTGTTAGTCGGCCTCGACCGCCGAATGGCAATTCGTAGCACTAACTCTCACACTTTTGCATGGACTATATAAGCAAATTAGAAAGGATATTATACTTATTATATCATTCTTATTAGCTTTACAGAGAGAGTAGTACATATATTATTCTTTCTTTAGAGTACAAGGGTTGATAGGTTTTCAAGCATTGGAAGAGCAAAACTTGAGTAGATTGGCTGGCAATGATCGACTATTCTCTATTCAATCTTGTTACCCATTACTTCAGCTATTATTTTTGGTATTAAATATCTTATTTCTAGCATGTGTGGCTAAAACCCACATGTCGAGGTGTGCTATTGATTTGGGTTCTTGATTTAGTTATTGAGTCTTTGATATTTTGACTTATTTGCAGTGATTTCAAGGTTACAAACTTGGCATTTACTTTAGATCTTTGATTGAACTGAGTCTTCTATGGTTGTTGATATAAAAGCAAAGCAAGACTTTGACCCGTTATTGGTTGTGTCAAAGAATTTGGCTGCCGAAATGAAGATAGAGTTTTTCTCCCAAGGGGGAGATGATGCACTTCGGTATCAAGATCAATTATATATTCCAGATGTTGATGGTCTTAGGAGTGTGATTATGAGTGAAGCCCACAACTCTCTTTACTCTATACATCTAGGATCCACAAAGATGTATCAAGATTTAACGTATGGAATGAAGGACATAGCTAAATTTGTATTCAAGTGTCCTAATTGTCAACAAGTGAAGGTGGAACACCAAAGGTCCAGTGGTTTTGCCTAAGACATTTAGATTCCTACTTGGAAGTAGGAAGATGTGTTATGATTGGTTTTAAGGACCCAGACCCTAGAAAGCCTTAATGACACTTACTATATGGTTTATGATGATTTTTGACCAAGGTACCCTTTCAGGGGCACCTCCATGAGCTGTTGAAGGGTCCACGTGTCATGGAGGTGGTAGTGAAGAGGGCCTTGGCCATTTCATAGCTTATTTTGGCTTCCTAGATAGTTCAAGGCAAAGTCTCAATCCATGAAGCCTTTCATGGCTTGTCTTCCTCACTACTTCCATGAAAGCGCTTGGGGGAGGGGCCTTTTCCTTGGTGACCATATTTTTTCCTAAGGGAGAAATCATGGGCCCCCTCACTATCCGTGAAGGGCACCATGGACCATGAAGGTGACCATGGAAGGAACCTTGGTGAAATTCGCCTCCAAAAATCACTCTCTCGAAACTTGGGAGCCCTTCACAACAAGCTCCACGGGCCATGAAGCCCTTAGTGCAGGGGTCTGGCTCAAAATTTTGCTCCATTTTCATTAAGGGCTCTATGATAATTTAGTTCATTTCTAAGGTATTTTGTGACTTTTATGCCTATCCTACGACCCCAAATCAGCCCCTCTTCATTCAGTATAATTCATTCTCAATTCAAACACTTAGACTCTAGAAATTCATGTTTCTAAAAATCTGTTCGAGCAATCTTTGACGATTCAAGTTGGGGAATTCAAAGGTGCTTTAATATCAAGCCTAATTCATCTCATTTTTCCTGATCGCTTCAACGTATGTGTGTATTTTGGTCAAGATTTCCTTTCAATCATGAAGCCCCAAAATCTATTTCATGAAATTTATGAATTCTAAGTATGAATTGCCAATGGGCCTTTTAATTGAGCTTCAATTTAATGAAATTATGTTACAGACTGAGCTAAATTGATGATTTTAATATGAATTAAATCTTATTATGTTTATTTACATGGATTTTATGAGAATTGAAGAATATGTGCCCCTTTAATTTTATGAACTTATGCATGGGCAATTTCAAGTATGTTTCAAATATTCATTTTTCATGGATTTAGTATGATTTATCTTATTATGATATTTTAAGTATTAATTCATAATATTCATTCTATTCATTCATTCCTCGTGACATATGCATGCATGAACAAGCATTTTCTTGAGATTTATGGTATGGATTATTGCCCAATTATGATTATTATTATGATTTCAATGCAAGTATGGTTATGGCATGGCATATGATCACACAATGTCTATGATATAACTTTAAGAAATTATGGGTGAGCATTCACCATCATGTTCAAGTATGAATGAGCTATTCCTATGCATGTAATGATGGATTTAAGTATGATTAGGCTTTTAAGTCCAAGTATTTATGATTATGAAATATGGTTTGGCTCTTAAGCTAACATGCATGATTATGATTTGAAAGACTTGTGTTCCTATTTCTAGCATGTATATGTATATATATTCCTATGGAAAAATGACTTAGCACCGAATGAGATTGAAGGTTGGGGCTCGACCTAACTAGTCCTTATATAAAGTCTCCTTCTCATAACTATGTGCCAAACATAACTTAATGTTTATGCCCATTCGTGAATGATTATGTTCATGTAAAATCTTCTCTAAAATGGGTGGTTGTCTCATCAGGTGAGGTTACTTCTCTAATATGGGAGTTTGTCCCGTAAGGAGAAGTATGGTCTACCTTTGGCATGTAGATCACTCTTTCCTCCCATGTAGAGAGAAGATTAGAATTCCATGTAATAGCTCGCATGGTCTTATATGTCAGTTGAGATCCCATCCTCTCTATGTTTAAGTATTATGGCATTCATGCATCATGGATTTAAGGCATATTGTTATGACATTCTTTCCTATATACTTCCTTCTATATATATGTGCCCTTGTCATCTAACATTGAATTGCAGGTTCTCATGTTCATATGCATTTCATGCCCGAATACTTAGTACATTCAAATGTACTAACACATACTTTTTGCCTACATGATCAAACCATGTAGGGATCGGAGACTATCCTCATTCACCTCTTTACGCCTTGATTGGACTTACCAGATTTGCTTGTGGTAAGTCCTTTATTCAAAGAAAAAGACTCACCTTCTATCTACCTACTTTATGTTATGGTTATCTTATGTCTTTTATTTTGAGAGTGAGTTGTGGACATGTCTTGGCTGTCGTCTGATCTATCACTTAGATGCATTTTTTGATGCCATATATACTCTATGTATGAGCTTGTTATGTTTGATGAGTGTAGAGGTTGTGGTTATATCTTATGTTATGTTGATGTATGATATGATGATGATGTGATGATGCTCCTAAGTCCCTACTCCCTTAGCATAAGTTCTATGATTCCGCTCCTTAGAATTTGCTTGTTGACGTTAAATGTCTGATGGCATGTCTCTTATTTCCTATCCCTATAGCTTGAGTCTGAATTCATGTTTCTTAAACTTGTGTGTTGAAATTGTGTGACAATGAGTACCATAGCCCTCATCACATAGCTTGAGTCATATACCTTATCCCTTAGTATTAGTTAATAATGCTTGAATTGTGCTTCTGAACCGATAATATGTGTATGAATGCTATGAGAATTGTTTGGGATCTTTGTTTTCCTAGCACCATGTCACTCTTAGGCTCTAGGCTTGGGTCATGACATTTTCTTGCATCATACCCCTAAGCAATTTTATTCTATTTGGGTAATTATTGATAGGATTACCAAATCAACTCACTTCTTACTGGTTAAGACTACCTGTAATGTGCTAAGTTATATATCCAAGAATTGGTTAGATTTCATGATATTCCTATGTCTATTATATCAGATTGTTGTACTCAATTTACTTCTCACTTCTAAAGATCGTTACAAAAAGAGATTGGCACAAGGGTGAAGTTGTGTACCGCTTTTCATCCTCAAACCAATGGAGAAACTGATGTGCTGCAAATTTACAGCACTTTTGATGCTTAAAACTTATTATTTTGTGTGTTCTCAAAGTGATGTTAGTATGTTTGATGTGTTTTTGTGTTGATTTTACAGGATTCTAAGAATCATGATATTTTGGGCCAAGTTAAGCAAATTGAAGGTTTTTGAGAAGTTACGAGCTCTTCTACGGGCTGTGGTGCTTTTCACAAGCCATAGGTTGGTTTTGTGGGTCAGATCAAGTAAAGGGCTAATTTTCTGATGTTGAGGCTATGTGTTATCAGACAAGCCGCAGATTCTTTCACAACCCATATGTTTGTTTGTATGCTGAAGACTGGAAAATATGCTAAGTGTTGACCTATTATCAGATGAGAGCTCCCACGAAACAAAAGTCAGATGGTCATAGATAAAATCATGCCTCCAGGACAAGAGTTTTTAAAGAATTACTGAAAAGTTATTTGATGCGACCCCTTACGAGCCGTAAGGCAGAAGATGACCCATAGGATCAGTTCGTATATGGAAGGTAGATTTTGTGAAGTGCAGTCTACGAAGGCCAATACGGGCCATGATTCCATCTACGACCTATAACCTTTTTCGTTCAATTTCTTCATTCTAGATTTCCTATTTCATTTAGGATTTGGTTTCTACTTATTATATATAGGTTTTTTAGGTTTTTGTAAGTAAGAGGTGACAGAGAATAGGAAGAACATTGAGACTTTATTACTTGTGACTATTATGTTGTTCTTGGAGATTACTTTTAATTCTACATTGTAGTTCTAACATCGTGATTTCTTGTGAAAATTTTGGATTTTGAATTCTTCAATTTATCTTTGTAATTGTTTAATTATGTTATTATATAACATGATTTCTTCATCTCCAATGATCATAAGTAGTTAAATCCTTAAGTAGCGTTGTGGGAACCATGAAAAACTAACGAAGTAAAAACCAGATAATCCATAATCCTTGCAAAGTGTGCATGTGTGTATTAATTATTTCTTTGATTTGAATATTTCTCAACGGTGGCCAATGTTAGAACTCACCTAATTCTTACTTATTGGATAAAGGAGGTAATGAATGGGATAAGGGATAATTAACAGGATTTGATAACTCTCATCTAATCAACTTAAACAGATCAAGGGATGGTTGTACTGGGACAAAAGTAAGGGGTAGTAATGTCACGCTATGGGGATGGATCAAATCATATGATGAAATCGACTTAACATCTGGATCAAAGGGTTAGGTAAACATAACTTACATGTTCTATATGTTAAACACTAGAAAAGATTACGATTATTTGGCTATACTGAGTTGGGAACTCATAAGGAAAATAATACCCTAGTTAATTCTCTCACTGTTTTCACAACACTTACACTTAATGATTTGATTCTAGTCTAGGTTTATTTCTTAAGTGTTACAAAACCGCCCTTCAGGAAATAAGTAGATTAATTCATTCAAATTGCTTATAGTTATACCAAGTCTAGACCTTATTCCCTGTGGGATCTTTGTTAGGTTTTGTATTTTGACAACGACTACTCATACCTCGAATTAAAGGTGTAGTTTGGCCGTGATCAATATTCTTGCACCATTGCCTGGGAATATGACTTTTAGATTGGTGTAATTATAGTAGTTTGTGCGTTTTTCTTTATTTTACATTTTTGTTGTTTTTGTTTTGTTTTAGCATACAGGTATAGTGTATGCCCAGTACTCATAAGCGAGGCATTCCCTTGACACTATTTGATCTAGAGATCCAGAAAATGTTACGACAAATGGCTAGGATAACACTAATAACCCTACAAACCTTGCACAAAATCAAAATAATGGCGACCCACCACCACTTGAGATATGACTCCACCACCACAGGATTTAAAAGTTGTTTCTAATACATAGCATCAATATAGGCTTGACCCTATGGCAGTGGATGTCACTGAAGCTATTGTGTTACCTCCTTTATTGGATGACACTAAGTTTATCGAGTGGGTTGTTATAAATGTTGTAGAATAGAGGATTGTTTATGGACTTACCATCAAAGGACCCGCATAACCATCTACACAATGTTGCTTTTGTCTGCAAGAGCATGATAGGAAACCAAAATCAAACATAGATGCCATTGGGATCTGTTTCTTCCCATTATCTTTCACAGGCGACGCAACAATATGTTTGGCAGACCTTCCATAGAGTTCTATCACCACGTGTGCTGAAATGCAGAAACACTTTTTGGAGAGGTATTTCCCAAGTTCAAAGAATCTAAAGTTGAAAGATTGGATCAATAACTTAGAGAAATTGCCTGGTGATTTTATCAGTACCACTTGGGAGAATTTCATAAAGTGCTTGAGGAGTGTTTCTGACCAAAAGATTGTTGAAGATTCCTTGGTGAAGATCTTCTATCGGACATTAGATGAAAAATGCAAAGTTGTGGTTGATGCCATAATTGGAGGCTCATTCTTGGATTGTCCATTTCCTATTGTAGCTGAATGACTGGAGA
The DNA here is from genome assembly GCA_029948455.1 of Solanum rostratum. NCBI lineage: Eukaryota > Viridiplantae > Streptophyta > Magnoliopsida > Solanales > Solanaceae > Solanum > Solanum rostratum. The sequence goes on along the minus strand of CM057047.1, from coordinate 16,358,487 downwards.
AGGTGGGAAAAAATTGTGCATGGGGAACAAGGGACAAATCTACAATGAAGAGTTTATTTTCGGTTAGTACAACTTCAGAGCAGGTTTAGATTAATGAAGATATGATACAAGAGCTAGCACGGATTAGTACTAATGTAGGGTTACTGATGAAGCAGTGTCCCAGATGAGTAAATGTAGTGAATCATCAGCCACCACGACACCCATGTGTGAGGATCCCTACTATGAGGAGGATTATTGCTTTGTGACTTATCAGATAGGGGGTTCCCAGAAGGGTAAAATTAGGACTATTAGTGCCAAGGTCAATGGAATCAAGGTCGGAACTTCAATAAATAGAATGCCTACATAGATATAATGATTACAGAGATAACAATCGAGGTAGATACTATGACAAAAACAAAGGTCAAGATGGAGATGGTTATTAGAGACACAGAGATGGGTACACGAATGGTCCATATGTGCCACCGCATAATTGTGAAAAAAATTCTAGGGCTAGTAGTTCAAGGATTGAGGAGATGTTTGATAAATTGTTCAAGATGGTTGATGCCCAAGATGATACCTTAAAGGGAATGAAAGCTGAAATTTTAAGCATTAATCAGAAGATTGAATCTCATTATGTGGCCATTAAGCCACGGAGCAACAATTTGGTTAAATGTCTACACAGTTGAACCAGCATCAGAAAGGTATATTTCCAAGTAACACAGTGCAGAATTCAAAGAATGACACGTAGTGCATGGCAGTGACAACATGATGTGACAAGCAAATGGTCGACCCACTAATACTCATATATGATGATGAGGTTCGCAAGGAGGTTATAGAGAGAAGAAATGCAGAGACTGGGGATAAAAAGACCAAGGATAGGGTAAGTGACGAAGTGGTGACACAAAGTAAATTGAAATCCATACCTAGGTGTCCACCTTCTTTGCCTCAGTGACTCAAGAAGAAGGAGGATGGTAAGTTTTAGCACTTCATATCCATGTCGAAGCAACTAACTATTAACATTCCCCTAATTAAGGCATTGGAGAGAATGCATTGTTATGCCAAGTCATGAAGGACCTAGTGATGTTAAAGCGAACAATAAGCCAAGAGCTCTCTCAAGAGTTTCAACATTGTGGTTCTATTGCAACAAGTCCATAGTGCAAAAAAAAAAGGACCTTGGAGCATTCATCATACCCTACACAATAGGAGATTCCAACTTTGCAAAGGCATTATGCGACTTAGGAGCAAGCATAAACTTAATGCCTCTTGCAGTGTTTAATAAGTTAGGCATGGGAGCCTCTACACAAATAGTATGTCGTTGTTGATGGTGGATAGAATAGTGAAAAAGCCTTTGGGGATATTGTACGATGTTCTAGTCAAAGTGAAAAAGTTCATATTCCTTGTAGACTTCGTGATTCAGGATTGCGAGGCTGAGTTTGAAATCCTAATCATCTTCGGAAGGCCCTTCCTAGCCACTGGACGAGCATTAGTGAACATGGAAATGGGCCAACTTAAGTTTAGATTGAACGATGAAGAAGTTGTATTCAACATCTGTTAGTCCATGAAAAGACCTGACGATCTGAAAGTGGAAGCATGGGCGCTTGGTGATGTTCGAGTAACCAAGTTGTCTAGGTTGTGTCGCATCCTTGAATCAGGTGTTACTTATGAGGCAACCTAAGATATTTATGGTAACTTGTATGTAGTTATGTTAGTTTTTTCTTTTTGGACTCATAGGTAGTTTTAATATTTTTTGTTTTTGATGTAATTTTTGATACACGGACAGGAAGATTGTAGATTAACATTTGTTTGGCTAAGAATGTGCAGGAACAGGGCTAAGGTAGCAAGCCAGTGCAAAAAAAGGAGAAAAGTTGGTTTTACGACTGGTTCCACAGGTAGTGGTCTATAACATGACTCGTATACTGACTCATAGAACAATTTCCAGTGAGAAAAAAATTGTGCATTCTACGAGCCAACGTTACGGTTCGTAGATAAAATTATGGGCCGTGAATGAGGCTCATAAACCCCAGGTAAGATTATATAATTGATAAGTGTTTGGGGAACTTACGAACCAGCCTATGAGTTGTATGTCCATATACGCCCCAGGAGGATTCGTAAAGCCAAAGCCCTAAAATTGGGAGTATTAAACCACATGACCAGGTCTCATGGGCCATAAAACTTTTTATCGCCCATAAGCAGGGTTTTGTGGGGTTAGAATCCCACTTGTACCCAATCCAGTTAGCCAAATGAAATAGGGGTAATTTTCAGTACTCCTCACTTTCATAATTATTTCCCAAATACCCCATGACCCTTTTCTTCTTCCCTAAGTCCGACCACTGCCGACTTCCACCACCATATCTTTCGGCGTGATCCGGCCAAATTTCAACTACCCACGCACTGTTCTAGCGCACATATGGATTCCTGCTAACTCTCAACCGTGTGCTCAATATTCTAGTATGTTCTATTCTTGAACTCTTAATTTGTTTTTATCAGAAACTTGTTCGTGGTTTGTGACATTGTTCAGGTTGTACTAATGATTTTCTTGTGTTAACACTTAGTGTTTCTTGTAAATGAAGTGTAGCATGTGTTTGTCACTGTTCGATTGCATGAATCAGCCTTAAAGCATGAAAATGAGTTCAAATTATTTATCTATTTAATAATTCAATGAGGTAGTGCGAGGATGGAAAAATAGGATGATGAAGTTTATTAAATTGGACATGAAACAAATCTATGTTGTTTTTTTTAAATCATGAAGTCACTTGTTGTTTGAGTTATACTGAAGTACCTTGTTGAGATCGACTATGTGATTACGTGGATTAAATGATAACATGCTAAATTGTTCGTCATATGTTGGTTGACATGATGTTTTGCACGTTGAATTGATGATTGAAGGATAGGACATTGAATCACACATGTTTAGGTGTTGGGTGAATTGGTTGAAATTTGTGAGCATTTATGTTGTGGGTTAGTTTAGAATGCATTGGATATATAGTGAATGTGTTTCACTTGGTTTGAGTGCTGTTGTTTTATGTTGGTTTTATACTGCATACCCTATTGTTGTGACCTAGTCGTCATGCTTAAAAAGTCTCTAAAATTAACTTGACTAGGATTTTCCTATAATTTATGGTTGAATATTGACTAACGGAATCATATTGGTGACCTTAGAAAACTCTAGGTGAATTTTTTCAATTGTATGAGGGTCTTTTATGGCCCATAGATTAGTCCACAGACCGTAATTGCCCCTCGTAAGTTGGAATCAACAATTTGGTTTTTTGGGGATCTCATCAGATGAACCTACCTATGGGTCCTAGCTTAAACTATGGCCCCTATATAGGGTTTGTAGATTCCTTACTTGCATGAATTGAAATCTGGAATTGTATCTACGATCTATTCAACAATGCGTAGTCTATTCTATAGGTCATAATGTTTCTCATAAGTACATTTCCAGTAACTCAAGCTACTATACCCTATCTTCTACAAAGGCCCTCTACGGCCCGTAATTCACCCTATGGCTCGTAGGTGAGCCTTCGTAGGTCCTTTAGTGTAGATTTTTGTAAACTTTTGCTTTGTTTTTTTTTTGTATTCATTGAACTCATATATACTTGCATTGTGGTGTTTTCAGGTACTATGGGTTCTCGACCAAAGAAAGATGAGATTCGGGCCTTGTTAACCCAACTCTGTGATGAGACCACTAAGCCTGAGGCTAATGGATCAGTAGAGGAGCTTAACTTTCATCCAGACGAGGGCGTTGAGTAATGACATACCAGGGCGGTAAGTAGAAAGATAGTTTCGGCCCAGCCACCATCCTTTGATACTATTTAGCCTCCCAAGTCTGAGGAGGGATGCCCATAGTAGAGCAGCTTTGTACAGATGACCGACTCCGAGGAGGGGTCCAGGTTGGGTCCTTGAGATAGAAACGACTTTGAGTCAGATGGGGAGTCTTGATCGAAATCTTCAGATTCCACTTGATTTGTGCCAGCACTGGCCCCTGTAAATGCACTGATGAGATGTTGTTGTGTTAAGAGCATGCATACCATATATTGAGAGGATATCCAGCATGACGAGAAGGATCTATAGGCCAGGACCATATTTGAGAAGCTATGGATCTACACTTCTAGGCTTGATAATGCTCCTATACTCAGGGATACTATAGCCCAATACAGACTTGAGTGGTTAGCAACCTCATCATGGAAGCACTCCTCGGCCCTTATTCGTGAGTTTTATGTTTTATATGCTGCGACTATCATGGAGTCGACCCCAAAAAGGGGGAGGTTTCTTGCACAGTCCAAGTTGACATGTATGATGATGCAAGGTGTCCCCGTCGATATATCTTAGACCACCATCTGTTGATTCTTATTCGGTCCCAATTACTAGGCCCCATGACCAGAATAGAGTATGATTACTAATTAGGGAAGTCTTGGGACCGAGGTTTGATGAGAGATGCATCCTGAAATTCCATCTGATGAGGTGGATTGTTGATGTCACCGAAGCTGCACCTCTTTTTTTAGGCTAAAGCGGTTGTTGGCAAGATATATAACCTAACCAAGGTTAAGGTCGAATCCCATAAGGAATAAGGTAGACTTAGAAGAATTCAACTGCAATACGGGTTGATTAACTAGCTTATCTCCCCAAAAGGGGGGGTTTATAATAACTAGTAAAAGTAATGCTAACTAAGACAAGAGTTAAACCAATATGAAAAGGAACTAGGGTATTGTGTTCTGCATGATTCCCTAACATAGTATTATTAGATAATCGAATTCTTTTATAATGTGTAGCATGCAAAACGGTAAGTTAAGTTCACCACACCCTTTGGTTCAGGCGAGAGGCAAATTTCACTATGTGATTTGGTCTATCCCTATAGTGTGACATTACTAACCCTTACCTATTGACCCAGTACAACCTCCTCTTGACCCTGTTCGATTGATTCGACAAGAAACATCGATCGAATCTTGTTAATTAATCTCTTTTATTATTCATTACAACCTTGATCCAGTCAGTAACACTAGGCGGGTTCTAATGTTTCCCACTACACAAAGCATTCATAATGAAGAGAATTAATTAATACATGCATGCATATTTTTCAAGAATTACAAATTATCTAGTTTTACCTTGTTAGTTCTTCATTGTTCCCACAACCCTAGTTATGGATTTAGCTACTTATGATCAGTTGTAAAAGCAAGACTTATAAATTTGAATAGCATAATTGATCACTTACACAAGAGAATTAAGAACAAGAAAAATCCAATTCTTTAATAAGAATCAAAAGATTGAAATTCATAGATGACATAATGTTTTACAAGTGTTTCTCAAACATCACTAATGTGTCTTTTATGTCCTCCCTTCGTTCTCTCTAAAAGATAACCTAAAAACCTATTTATAGTGTTTGACATACAAAGCCAAAACAAATTAGGACAACTGGGTCGGCTGGTTCTACGAGGTGCTCTACGGGCCATATAAGAGTTTACGACTCGTATTCTGGCTTTCATGAACTGTTGCTTTGATTTTGTGCTTGTTTTCTACAACACCCCTCTACGGCCCGTAAAGGTTCTACGGCCCGTAGGGGGTTCATCTGATGAAATTTCATAAAGTCCCCATCTTCTTATCCTCAGGATATGAGACTAAGTCTATAGCTCGTAAAGTATTCTATGACTCGTCTGCATGTTTGGAAACTCAACTTTAGAAATACACCCTTCATTGGAATTGCACATGAAACCTCCTTTACTGCTTGTAGAATACTCTATGTCCCGTAAAGGGTCTTGTGGATCTTCAACTTCAATGATTCTTATACATTATTCCCAAGAATTGTGCCAACACTGAAATCTTGCAAAACAAACATAAAAACACATCAAATCTACCATGGTGGGGGAGTACCTCCGTAGTATTTTGGTCAGCCACTGGAGCCCGTATCTGGTGATGATGTCTTAGACACCAGGGACACTGTCTAATCTGGATGAGATAACCTGGGGCTCCTCATAAATGGAGCGGGATGATTTGCCCTGCTCATTGCTCTGCACGCCCTTTGTATATATGTCTTGCATTCCCACAACACACCACTGACTGGTGAGAGCATCTGGAGGTGACGGTTATGTGTGTGGTGGTAAAGTAGTGGACTCTATCTCCAACTCATCGCTAGATCCTGACTCTAAGTCTGTCTCCTCTCTAGACGAAGTCATTTGAATGAAGCTGTTATTATTGTTGTCTCCCTCATCAAACTGGGGAGTGCGAACAACAATAGCCTGAGTGTGGGTCTGCCCAAGTCAGATGGCAGCCTATGTCTGTGGTCTATCAGCTTCCAGGTCAGGTCGAACACTGAGCTCCTTGATAGATCCACTAACTGTGGGGGTCTCCTCCTCCCCCTAGGTCTTATCTCTTACCCTCTTTTGCATGACTCGAAGTCCTTTCATCTCAGCCTTGGAGCCATAGTACATGAAACATACACATTTACGCAACATGTTTAGCCCCATAGATCAAGAAACGAAATGCAAAAATTTATCAGACTTGATTACAGAATGGTCTATGAAATCACCTCTACGGGCCATAGTTAAAACTACGAGCCATAGAAGGCTCTCATAGAAATAGTGTCCACAATATTTGTTCACTAGAATGGCATATACGAGACCAGGTACGACTCGTAGAAGGGTCTATGAGGCGTAGACTGAGTCGTAGATGATTCCAGTGTCTGAAACTTGGAAGATCGGGATCTACGAGACCTATCTACAAGCAGTAAAATAATCTTGGACTCGTCAAAGGTCTCGATTGATGGGATCTCAGAAACTTCAGATTTCTGGAATTTCATACAAAGGGTAATAATGACTCATGGAAAGTTCCATAGGTCGTAAAAGACCCTGGTAGATCAGAAAACTCAGTCAAATAAGTTTCTAAGTCCATTAATACTGACCTCATATGACTTTTTAAACCTACTCTATCAACATCGAAGTAATACACACACACTCAACATGATTTATATCAAAACTCCCAACAGCCCCATATGAAGATTTCCACATATACCCCATCAAAAATCATTTAACATGCTATACCAGCCCTACTGACCTCGTTTGAATGAATTAACATTAAAATCACAAACACATGCCATCACACACCGAATTTTCAATACACACAATCAATTTAATTCAAATGGTGTATGACCGCAAAATTTCTCAAAACATGAGGGCAAGGCAAATACACCAATTTGTGGCCTAAACACATGTTCATACATAGGCAACCATACATTTCAATTTTCAAACATATCAATTGAACATGTGGGTTTATGTCTCAATTAACCATACCCTACAATTTAAATTCAAGCTAATCACACAATAATTGGTAAATAAGGGTTATTTTAAAGAATGAAAACCTACCGAATTGAGTGATTAAATCATAGGAATTAAAGGAGGAAATAAGATGATGAAAACCTAAGGCTTGCTGAAAAAAAGTGGCTGAAAAATGGGTGCGCTGGTCCTTGCCAGTGGTTGGAAAGAGTGGGGTAGGGGTTTGGCCGGGTTTGATTTGTAATTTAGGGCACAAATGGGGTCAAAATATTTTGACCCATTATTTATATTTTGATCGATTCATTCAAAACTAATAGGCCCAGACTCTACAAAGCTCTAATTACGAGTCGTAAAGTGTTTTACGGCTTGTATATCATGGTTTAGTAGAAGGTCTGAACCCTAGTTTTGACGACTGGGTTTCATGGACCAGTCTACGAATCATGGAATAATGTATGACTCATAGAGTTGGTCGTAGAAACCTAACCACTTCGTTAAAAAGATTAGAAAACATACCTGGGGTCCACAAGCCCTATTCACGACTAGTAGTTGTATCTAAGAGCAGTAAATTTTGATCGTGAATTAGAGTGCACAACCTTTTGCTTACTGGAAGTGTCTACGAGATGGTTTACGGGTCAAATATTGATATACGACCCATAGATCTAGTCGTAGAGGTACTTTTTGATGCCTATTCAGCCAAGGATGGCTGACTTAGCCATATACCTACACATTTTTCAGAAAGCACACTGTTACACTATATACAACTAGTACAATGTCCAAAATTACAATTAAAATATGAGAAAGCAAACTACCGACGAGTCCAAAAGCTAAAAAAACAAAGCTACAACTACAACTACTACATCAAAAACCATGGGTTGCCTCCCAAGTAGTGTCTGATTTATTGTCGTGGCATGACTTGGACAACTTGGTTACTCAGACTTCACCAAGTGTCCAAACATCCTTCTTCAGATCATCTAGCATCTTCATTAACTAATAGATATTGAAGACAACTTTTTCATCATTTAATCTAGACCTGAGTTGACCATCTTCCATATCCACTTGTACCCGACCAATTTGCTAGGAATAGCCTTCCCAAGATGATTTAGATGTCGAAGTTTACTTCACAATCTAAGATCACAAAGTCTATGGGAAATATGAGTTTCTGAACTTTTACAAGCACATCGTAAAGTATCCCCATAGGCTTCTTCACCGTGCGGTCATCTATCAACAATTGCTTGCTCGTCTGAGTAGGGTCTCCCAATCCTGGCTTCATGAAGATCGCAAGGGACAATAGATTTATGTTGGTACTGAGATCATACAACGCCCTTGCAAACTTCACAACCCTAATGGTTCAGGGTATGGTAAAAGCAGCATGATCTTCTAGCTTTACAACCAAGGACCGCGAAGCAATTACACTGCAATGTTGAAGCTCTTGGAGAGCTCCTGACTTGTAGTGCACTTCTTCGTGACTAGGTCCGTCATGAACTTCGCATACCCAGGTATCTTCTCCAATGCCTCAATGAGAGGGATGTGGATGGAGAGTTATTTCACCATGGAGAGAAAGTGCTTTAACTTTCCCTCCTCCTTCTTTTTAATTCTTAGAGAGAAGGGAGGAGGAGGCCTAGGAAAGGGATCCAGCTTCTGTGGCGCCTCTACAGCATCACTCACCCATCCTTGCCACGATCATCTCCGGTATTTGCATCCTTAACCTCAACTGCCTCCTCTCGAATATCATCCTCATCTACTGGCATGGGAGGATTAATAGAACTCTTGCCACCATGCATGGTTGCCGCCCTACATTACCCTACATTATTTGGGTTCTAAACTATGTTGCTAGGCAGTGTACCTCTCTGACGCTGGTTGAGTTTAGTTGTCACTTGACCAAACTATTGCTCGAACTGTTTGATAGCAACAGAATGAGACTCAGTTTTTTTATTTGTGCCGGAGATGTCAGATTTCATCCCCCTTAGAGTCTTATCCTATGTCTCAACTTTCTTTAATAGGTGGTCAAACATCTCCTCAACTCTGGAATTACTAGCACTGGTACCGCGGTTGTGTGGTGGAACAAAAGGACCATTTCTGTAGCCATCTCTACGGTCCCAATCTACATCTCTGGATTGGCCTCGATTCCTGTCATAGTTACCTCCACAATTATCTGTGAAAGCTCCATCTCGACTATAGTTTCGACATCAGTTATCTTGACCTTGGCGCAACTAATCCTGATTGGAACCTTGGGTGTTGGTCCGAAAACCCCCTGTTTGATCAGTAATAAAGCAAGTGTCCTCCTCATAATGGGGATCATCATACATGGGTGCTCGTGGAGGCTAATGAACAAGAGTATTAACTTGGTCCTGATTATGCTTCATTGTCACCTCCTTACGTGTACGGATTTAGGCAAGCTCCTGCATAATCTCTTCATTTATTTTAGCTTACTCAGAACCAATACTGACAATGTTGAACTTTTGGTAGATGCTTTGTCTCTCTGCCCTTAGGCACGATTGGTCTTGACCACCCTTTTAATCCTTTCAGCGATCCTTGCAAATAATTGATATAAGAACATTCCCCCCCCCCCCCCCATAATGGTATCAGTACAAGCTTGAATATTCTCGTCTGAGGCATAGTAGAAGATCTCCACAAAGGCATTATCGACAATTTTATAGTCTGGGATACTCCTCAAGCACTTTGTGAACTGCTCCCATGTAGTACTAATCGAGTTACAAATAAGTTACTCAAAGTTGTTGATTTGGTCCTTCAACTGGAGCTTCTTCGATCTCGGGAAGTACCTCTCCAAAAAGGCCATCTGCGACTCAGCCCAACTAGTGATCAAAATCTATGGGAGCTCGAATAGCTATACCATTGCATTGCCTATCAGAGATAAGGGAGACATGAAGTCTCATAGCATCCATAGATAGATTTTATGTTCCCATTACACTCTTGCAGACATATGCAACATCGTGTAGATGACTATGCGGATCCTCTGATGGCAAGCCCGTGAATAACGTATGGTTCTGCAGCATCTAAAGCAACCCACTCAAAACCATAAACTTTATGTCAGTCGGTAGTGGTAGTAACACAATAACTCCAGTCACTTTCATAGCCATAGGGTTCAGCCGATATTGATTCCACTAATAAGCTTCAGCATTGAAGTCCTGTGTCTGTGGAGAAATGTCCTCAAGAGAAGGTGGGTTGTCATTGTTTGTATTCTCATTCTCATTCCGATTCATAATTCTATTTGCTACATTGTGTGCATTATATTGGGCCATTTTTCTTAGTCTTTTATGGATCTCTTGGTTAAACAAAGTCAAGGGTATGCCTCGACTTTGCGTGTTGGGCATACGATACACTTATACCCTGAAAGAAAACAAAAATAACAAAAAACATAAATGAGGGAAATAAGGATTAATTTCCAAATTATTTGAATTATATAAGTCTAGCCATATTCCCCAGCCACGGCGCCAAAATCTTGATGTCACCCAAGTTACACATTTATTTATAGGCTAATGTAGTCGTTGACAAGATATATAACGTAACAAAGATTAGGGCCGAACTCCATAGGGAACAAGGTAGACTTAGAAGAATTCAATTGCAATTTAGGTTGATTACCAGGCTTATCTCCCCAAAAGGGGGAGAGGGTATATAATAACTAGTAAAAGTAATGCTAAGCAAAGACAAGAGTTAAACCAATATGAATAGGAACTAATGTATTGTGTTGCCCATGATTCCTTAACTCAGTATTACCGGATAATCGAATTCTTTTCTGTTGTGTGGCATGTAAACGTTAAGTTAAGTTCACCAAACACTTTGGCCCAAGCGAGAGGTGAATTTCACTACCTGATTTGGTCCATCCCCGTATTCTGACATTACTAACCCTTACCTATTGTCTCAGTACAACCTCCCCTTGGCCTAGTTCAGTTAACTAGATAAGAAACATCGATCAAATCATATTAATTAATCTATTTTCCTATTCATTACTACCTTGATCCAGTCAGTAACACTAGGAGGGTTCTAATGTTGTCCACCATCAGAAAGCATTCATAATGAAGAGAATTAATTAATACATGCATGCACACTTTTCAAAAATTACAACTTATTCAGTTTTACCTTGTTAGTGATTCATGGTTCCCACAACCCTAGTTGTGGATTTAGCTACTCATGATTAGTGTAAAAGTAAGACTTATCAATTTGAATAGCATAATTGATCAATTACACAAGAGAAAACTCTTCAATAAGAATCACAACATTGAAATTCAAAGATGAAATAATGTTTTACAAGTGTTTCTCAAACTCTCTAATGTTTCTTTTCTGTTCTCCCTTCGTTCTCTCTAAAATTAACCTACAACCTTATTTATAGTATTTAAAATACAAAACCAAAAATAATTAGGACAACTGGATCGGCAGGTTCTACGAGGTGCTCCACGGGCCGTATAAGAGTTTACGGCTGGTAGTCTGGCTTTCGTGAATTGTTGCTTTGGTTTTGGGCTTGTCTTCTATGACACCCCTCTATGGCCCATAAAAGGTTCTACGGCCCATAAGGGGTTTCGTCTGATGGAATTTCAGAAAGTCCCCATCTTGTGATCCTCAAGGTATGAGACTAAGTCTACGGCTCATAAAGTCTTCTACGGCTCATCTGCATGTTGATAGAATCAAGTTCAGAAATACAACCTTCCTTGGAATTGCACACGAAACCTCCTTTATGGCTCATAGAAAACTCTCTGTCCCATAAAGGGTCTCATGGATCTTCAACTTTAGCAAATTCTGCACATTTTGCCCAAGAATTATGCCATCCCTGATATCCTGTAAAACAAACACAAAAACACATCAAACCTACTAAAATCCCATTGTCAACACACAAAATTCCAAGATTTAAGTATCAAAAGTTTTGTATTTTAACAGCACATCAATTACCGAGCACATAGCTGAGCCAGGAAAGGACCTCAACTGGGTATCTAATTCTGCATTGATCGTGAAGGCCTTGCTTAGCTTCGGCGGCAAGTTCTGGTTGGCTATTGTACGTTCACGGATCCGGTCGACTCAAGCGGATAAACTTTGAAGCTGGACCGTGCAATGTTTCTTGCTAGTATTATTGCTGGCTATGATATTGATTGGACTAACTTGATAGTTGAGGAGATACATAAGTGAGCTTTGAAGAGGTCCATCTCCATCCTCTTCCCGTGTTCAATCTATCGTTTAAGTTTAGCAGTGGGTGTGAGATTTTGCATAATGTGGACACAATGATAGAGGCTTAGAGCACCCTGGATGGCATCCAGGTCAAGGATAATGAGAACTATGTGGTCCTCCAACGAGCAAGACATTCTCCTATTCAACTACCATAGATATTCGCCGAGGCACCATAGCCTGAGCTTATGTCATACACTACTGCTGCTCCAGAGACAGAGGAGCCCCCATGGATAGATACTAAGAGTGAGATGGGGCTCATCACTATTTCTACTTCTATACCAGTGGTAGTGTCGACACAGCCTTCCTCTGCAGGCATGGTTTACATCTCAGCTGAGTCGATTTAGTCTCTGGTACAGTGATAGGTTTGCACTGAGTCCCATTTAACTCAATTGTTACAGCAGATATGGCCTTGGGTTTGCTAGGACATTTCAGAGTCCAAGGAGTGCATTCAGGCGTATTTTACGACCGCTATTAAGGAGAGACTTGCAATGTTCCATGGATGAGTAGATTCTTTCGAGAGGCAACTGGAGCAGAGCCTCGTACCAGCCTAGACTCCTAATATGACAGCTATTCAACAAGAGATCTAGCAGCTCCATACTGAGATGAGAGCAGCATCATCAGCACCGCTTGTGATTCCCATGTTGAATACTACTACAGAGGTGGTTATTGATTTATTTGGTGATGGGCCTCTACTCCACACTACTGGAAAGAGGCATCACTCTCAATTCTAATGATACTGAGCTACTAGACTAGAGGCAAAGAGGTTAGAGAAAGCATAGGTTATGGCTACATCACGAGCCTCTATTGTTGTTGAGACAGCCAGGCTAGCATGCGAGCTTGAGATGGCAAAGGGTGTTGTATCCTTTGGACTTGCTGCTACTACTAAGGAAACTACCCAGCAAGTTGAGGATGGTCAGACACATACTTACACCAGCGAATAGGCGCCCAGGTTTGTTCTTTTGGACCCCTACATGAGATTTTGGCTTATTTTGTTGCATTGAGGGAAATGCAAATATTTTTCGATGGGTGTGGGTAGTTATAGGCCTCAACAAAGTCTAAGTAACCAAGGCTTATATATATCTCAATTTTTGAGTTTACAGGGTTTTCTTACATGTATTCTTTTCCTAAAGGCCATCTATTCTCTATTGAACCGGCATATTTAGGATGTGTAAGCAGTACTAGTAACATATTATACTGAAATTTATGGCATATGTTAGTGTTTTGCTGAAAAATGATACCAACCAATTTTTTGTGATTCATGATGTGTTGTTAGGTAGTTTTTGATAATAACCATGTGGAATCAGTGATGGGAAAGTTTATTCTAACCAGTTAGGGCTTAATTGTGATAAAAAGCATGATCTGAGAAGTCTAGCTTAACAGGGTATTCAGTTCCAAGTGTGTGTGAGCTTTATTGCATGATTCTCATACTGTGATTCAATTCAAACTTGCCCTATTGCTCTAAGTAAGACTATAGGTTTGTTAGTTAGCAAAGGATTGTAGGTCATTGTTCATATTAGTCCACCTAGCCTAAAATAACCAACCAAATTCTTGATACCCTTGATCCAAATGTTTGAGTCTTACATGTACCCTGTTCTTTGTAGACACTTGAGCAACCAAGCCTTTTTGACTATGTAATCCTGAAATCAGCCTAGGTATCTCCTTGAATATTGTGTACCTCGACTAAGGCTAAAAGCCTAAGTTCAGGGTGGCTACCAAAGTGGCCCTGGTTCATAGGTTGGATATTGTGTACCTCATCTCGAGAAATCCTAAGTTGAGGGTGGTTGTAGCAAGGAAATTATATTAAACAAAGAAGCATAGTGATGCAATAAGAAAGGGAAAATCGGAAGCGGGTGCAAGAAAAACAAGTAAATGCCTAAATTGTTACCTAAAAAGTTAAAGAATTGAGAAATAAAAGGCAATAAGCTGAAATATTTGAATAAGGCAGCCTAAAAGGTTTGAAATAGGAAAAAGGGATCTGTGAGTTGAAAATATCAGTGTTTGTAGGGAAAAGAGCGAAATAACACAGAGTCAAGGAGGGTGATGCTCACTTTGTTCCAAATGCATCATACCAAAGCCCCTTGAGCCTACGTTAGAAGCTAAGAAAGTCATGTACTGATCTTAAGTTAACTAGTCAAGTGTCATGTTTATGAGTATAGGTACAAGCCAATGGTATTGTACACAGTGTTTAAATATCTATCGTGAGCACTGGTATTTGTGTCAGTCCCGAGTATTGAATTTGAACATAGCATTCTGAGTGAAATATGGGATTTCTTTTTGTGAGGGCACTTTAATTATATTATTGGCTTTAGGTTGTTTCGATGATTGTTTCTTTTCTGTGTCTATCATGCTTGTCATAGTTGCACTGTATAGATCCACATGAGCTTATTTGATGACTATCTTGCATGTACATTGATGATTTTGACTGGGTATCCATGATGTATTGAGATATGATGTACGCCACGAGGTTGAGGTATGTGTGTTTTATATTACTTATGTAGATTAAGTCTGTTGTTGAGGACAATCAATAATTTTAAGTTAAGGGTGTTGATGTGCTACCAAAATATAATACTTTTGATGTTTAAAACATAGAATTTTGTGTTGATCTCAAAATCGATTTAGTAGGTCTGATGTGTTTTTGTGTTATTTTACAAGACTATAGAAATTAGGATGATATTTGGCCAAGTTAAGCAGATTGCAGGTCTCTGAAGTTTTACGAGCTCTTATATGCGCGGTGGTGCATTTCACGAGCCGTAGGTTGGTTTCATGGGTCAGATTCTGTGAAGGGCTAATTTTTAAATGTTGAGGTTATGTGTTAGCAAACGAGCCATAGATGTTTTGATAGATCGTATGTTTGTTCGTATACTAAAGATTAGAAAATATGTTAAGTGTTGAATTATTATCAGAAAAGGGTTCCCATGAGTCATAAGTCAAGTGACGTGTTGTAGATAAGATCGTGCCTCGACGATCAGTGTTTTTGAAGAATTATTGAAAGGTTATCAGATGAGACCCCTTACAGGTCATAAGTCAAAAGATAAGCCCATAGGATTAGTTCATATATGGAAGGCATCTTTTGTGAAGTGTTGTCTACGAATGCCAGTTAAAGGCCATGATTCCATCTACGGCCCGTAAATGTTGTTCATCCAATTTCTCAATTCTAGTTTTTTATTTCATTCAGGATTTTGTTTCTATTTACTATAAATAGATTTTTTTAGGTTTTTTTAGAGAGAGGCGACAGAGAATAGTCAGAATGTTGAGACTTCATTATTTGTGACTATTATTTTGTTCTTGGAGATTACTTTTGATTTTACATTGGAGTTATAAATTATGATTTCTTGTGAAGATTTCAGATTTTGTGTTCTTCAATTTACTATTGTGTGTGTTTAATTATACTATTCTATAACATGATTTCTTCATCTACAACGATCATGCGTAGCTAAATCCACAACTAGGGTTGTGGGAACCATGAAGAACTAACAAAATAAAAATCAGATAATCCATAAAATTCTTGGAAAGTGTGCATGTGTGTATTAATTAGATCTCGATGTGAATGCTTTTTAACAATGGCCAACGTTAGAACTCGCCTAATTCTTACTTACTGGATCAAGAGGGTAATGAATGGGGTAAAGGATAATTAATAGGATTCAATGTGATTACTCTCGTCTAATCAACTTGAACGTATCAAGGGATAGTTATACCGGGACATAGGTAAGGGTTAGTAATATCACACTATGGGGATGGATCAAATCGCAAGGTGAAATTTACTTAACGCCTTGATCAAAGGGTTAGGTAAACATAACTTATCCGTTCTATATGTTACACACTAGAAAAAGCCACAATTATTTGGCCATTTTAAATTGAAAACTCATGGGAAACACAATACCCTAGTCAATTCTCTCACTGATTTCACAACACTTGCACTTGACTATTTGATTCTAGCTTGGGTTTATTTCTTGCATTTTACTAACCCCTCCTTCGGGAAATAAGAAAATTGATTCATTCAAATTGCTTATAATTATTCCAGGTCTAGACCTTATTCCTTGTGGGATCGACTCTAACCGTTGTTAGATTTTGTATTTTTACAATGATCGCTTATACCGCGAATTGAAGGTGTAGTTTGGGCATGATCAAAAGACAAGAGAACATTTTAAACATTGGATGATATGTTTAGGGCTTATGTTTTGGAATTTAAGGGAAATTGTGATGATCATCTACTACTTATTGAGTTTGCCTACAATAATAGTTATCATGCTAGCATCAGAATGGCACTATTTGAATCTTTGTATGGGAGAAGGTGTAGATCCTCGGTGGGATGGTTTAAGTTAGGTGAGATAGCATTGATTGGCTCAGATTTGGTGTTGGAGGTCGTGGAAAATATAAAATTGATTAGGGAAAGGTTGAATATGGCTTAAAGCCTCCAGAAGGCTTTCTCGGATGTTAGGAAGAGAGATCTTGTGTTCCATGCCGGTGATTGGGTATATGTGAAGGTTTCACCCATGAAAAGGGTGATGCATTTTGGCGAGAAGGGAAAGTTAATATGCTTTTGTGTAGGTTTATATGAGGTAGTTGAGAGTATTGGAAAAGTGGCCTATGGGTTGGTTTTGCCTTTGGACATAAGTTCTATCCACCTGATTTTCCATGTGTCAATGCTAAGGAAGTTCGTCGGCAATCCTAGTTCGATTGTTGCTTTGGAGAGTGTTGGGCTTGAAGAGAACTTGACGTATGAAGAAGTGATGCTTAAGATTTTGGATAGACAGGTGAAGCAGCTTTGTAACAGAGATATGGCTTCAGTTAAAGTGCTTTAGAGGAATCAACTTGTGGAAAGTGCTACATGGGAGGCAGAACAGGACATGATGAAGCTTTATCCCTATCTTTAATCTAATTAAGCCTAAGGTACTGGGTCTGTATTCTAATGGTCCTAATTCATTCATTTTTATGCTTTCATGACATGACACACATACATGTGCACAAAAATAATTTGAATGATGCTTTAACATGAGTTATTATGTAACGATCTGACATAGGAACCTAGTCGTCACACGACGAATGCGATTCTCAGAGATACCTCACCCAAGCCATCTAAGCATCTCAAGCATTCATAGGTGTTAAATAGAAACATATTACGGAAAAACATAAGGGAAAGGGGCTAAGGGCCATCTTTTACAATGAAGCAACATTAAAAAGCAGAGAATTTAGAAAATAACATTTGCTCATAAGCATACCACTAATACATATGAACCGAACTAATAAGGTTTGTTCCCATCAAATAGAAAGAACATCCATAATAGACAACATAAAAATTAAATTCTTTAAAAGGGCCATAAAAACTTTATCTGAAAATAGAAATACATAAAGAGTGGAAAATAGGTGATGTCCTAGACTAAGGGATCACCACAATAAAAAGCTAGTCTCGAAAGCCCACTATTAGCTACAAAACAGTGGAGGGGTACCCAGGCACTTTCAAATAGACCCAATCACCAACTTGGAACTCAAGTTCACTTCTCCTTACATCACAGTAGGACTTTTGTCGGCTTTGGGCTGCTTGCAATTTCTCCCTTATGCATTTAATTTTCTCCATAGCATTCATCAATAAGTTTGGTCCTATTAATGCCACCTCACCGAACTTGAACCACCTAATGAGCGATCTACATCGCCTACCATACAACACTTCAAATGGTGTCATCCTAATACTTGCATGAAAGCTATTATTGTAGGCAAACTTGACAACAAATGTTTATCCCAACTTCCTTTTAATTCCAACACACAAGCTCTCAACATATCTTACGATGTCTGAATAGTCCTTTCGTCTTGCCCATCGATTTGACAATGAAAAGTTATTCTCAACTTCACACTAGTGCCAAGTGCTCTTTGGAAGGACTTCCAATAGTGACAAGTGAATTAAACTCTATGGTTCGATATAATGGATAATGGAATCCCATGCAACCTCACCAACTCTTGGATATACAAGTAGGCATAGTCCTTAGCACTGAATGTAGTTTTGACCAGCAAGATATGAGTTGACAACTATCACCCATATAGAGTCAAAGTGTTTTTTATTCTTTCAAAATACAACTACAAAGTCCATGTTGACCTTTTCCCACTTCAAAGTAGGAATATCAATGTCCTGGGCTAGGCCAACTAGCCTTCGGTGTTCAACTTTTACTTGCTGACAGTTGGCATATTCAGACACAAATTGAGTTATATCTTTCTTCACCCCATTCCACTAATAAATCGCCCTCAAGTCTCTATACATCTTAGTAGTGTAGGGATGAATGGAATATGAAGAGTTATTAGCTTCTTGCATGATCAGCTTTTTCAACTCGTCATCAGTGGATGTATACAACCTTCCTTGATATCGGAGTGCACCATCTCCCCCTTGTGCGAAGACCTCTACCCTTCCATATTTCACCAAGGTTTTCAACTCAACCAAAGTGGGATCAAGATCTTTCTTGGCCATAACCTTATCAATTAAAGAGGATGCTGACCCATGAAGAACCATTGAGCTACCATTTCTAGACTCACTTAGTCTCACTCCAGTGTTGCCGACCTATGAACATCTTTAGCCAACTACCTCTTTCCATCACCTTCTATATGGGACACACTACACATGAAAATCATACTAAGGGCATCAGCTACCACTTTAGCTTTTTCGGGATAGTACTTTACACTCATATCATAATCCTTGAGTAGCTCTAACAATCTTTGTTGCCTCAAGTTAAGATCATTTTGGGTGAATAGGTGTTAGAGACTCTTGTGGTTAGTTAAAACATCCACATGAAATCCATATAAGTAATGTCGCCAAATCTTTAAGGAAAACACCATCGTCGCAAGCTCAAGGTCAGAGTCTAGTAATGCTTCTCATGCATTTTCAACTACCTTGAAAAATAGACAATCACTTTACCATTTTGCATTAGCAAGCAACGCAACCCAATCCTTGATGCATCACAATACACAACAAACCCCATCATTCCCTTATGGCAATGTCAATATAGGGGTAGAAGTCAATAGATCCTTTAAGGTCTGAAAACTCCTCTGGCATTTATCCATCTACACAAACGTAGCCTTCTTTCGAGTTAGCTTGGTAACTGGAGATGAAATTATGGAGAGGTCTTGCATAAGCCATCTTTAGTAACTGGCTAGATCCAAGAAACTCTTTATGTAAGTGGGAGTCAATGGCCTTTCCCAGTTTCTTACCGCTTCTGTCTTTTTAGGATCAACTTTGATACCCTCTTTAGATACCACATGCCCAAGGAAGGCAACCTCATCTATCCAAAACTCGTACTTGTCAAACTTTGCATAGAGCTTCTATTCCCTTGGGGTTTGTAATAATACCCTCAAGTGTTCCATGTGCTCTTGCTTACCTCAGGAATAGATAAGAATATCATCAATAAACACCACAATGAACATGTCAAGGTAAGGCTTGAACACCCTATTCATGAGGTCCATAAATATTGTTGGTGCATTGGTGAGACCAAAAGGCATCACCATAAATTCGAAATGACCATACCTAGTCTATAAAGTCGTCTTAGGGATGTCACTTTCTCTCACCCTCAATTGGTGATAACCAGATCTTAAGTCAATCTTGGATAAATGAGTGGCCCCTTGTAGTTGATCAAACAAATCATCTTATCCTCAAAAGAGGATACTTATTCTTGATGGTGACCTTATTGAGCTGTTAGTAATCGATGCACATATGGAGCGACCCATCCTTCTATCTTACAAATAACACCGGCGCACCCAATGGAGACTGACTAGGTTTGATGAAACCCTTCTCCAACAAATCCTTCAGTTGCTCCTTCAACTTTTGCAACTCTGTGGGAGCCATTCTAGAAGGAGTGATTAAGGTAGGCTGAGTATTGGGAAGAAGATCTATACCAAAGTATATCTCCCTTTCGGGAGGGACACCCAGTAACTTATATAAGAAGACATTAGGGAACTCACTTACCACATGAACTGACTCAAGAGAAGAAACTTTTGAAGAGATATCTTTAACCCTCACCACGTGATAGGTACACACCTAGGAAATCATCATGTGAGCCTTAACAAAATAAATGAACCAACCCCTACATGAAAAGTTGCTACCCTCCCATTCAAGAACTGACTCATTAGAAATTGGAATTTGATCCTATGGGTTCTACAATCAATGGAGGCATAGGAAGCATGTGACCAATCAATCCCCAAAATTACATCGAAGTCTACCATTGAGAGCTCAAATGAATCACATGGGATCACTTTATGCATAATAGAAATAAGACAACCCCTATAGACTCTTCTGGCTATGATAGACTCACTCACGGGGTTACTCACCTCATAAAGTTCATGGAAGACTTCAGGACATGGAAGAAATATCTATGCAAAGAATAGGGTTACAAAAGAAAAGTTTTCTCCCGGATCTAAAAGTACATATGTATCAGAACCATAAACTCAGAACATACTGGTGAACACATCTGGGGCTTCCTCAACCTCTTGGCGATGGCATAAAACCCGTTGGCTCTTAGGGCATGTTGACCTTGACCCCTCTATTCTTAGGGTCTTGCGCTTCCACTTCTACAGTCTTTGGCATGGTGGTCGAGCTTTCCACAAGTAAAGTAAACATTGGACCTGGCTAAGCATTGCCCCATATGGGGTCTTCCAAACTTGGGGCAATTAGGACTTTGGTGCTTTGGGGAAACCTCTTTGTCCTTCCGGGGATGAGAAGTATTGGTAGATCCATGCCTTGAGCAACCTTGGGATTTGTAGCCACCTGTCATGCCCTAAGTCCCATTAAGGCGGACTGGCACCCGTTGCCGATAAGGCTCGGGAGAACCAACATATACTATGCACCTGCTATGAACATTTAAGAGGTTTCCATAGTCAACATGCTGTCAAAAGAAAGTAAATTGTATTAACAAGCCAAACGTAAATGCATAAGACTAGGCTATTGGAGCCACAATGTCTACAGTACGCTACTTGACCACACTTTAATTTACATAGTCTACAAAGCCTCTAGGTAAGGAACAATATCCATATGGGTCGGGACAGGCCCTGCTTCATGACCAACTATACAATACAAAATACAAGCTCTAAACACACAATCCCCGAAGTAACTTGGAGCTTAGTAATAGCAGCTGGGAATCTTGTACTCTTATTTGGGAGATCTAGTAGCTCCTGTATCTGCAGCATGAAATGCAGGTCCCCCCGTAAGGGACGTCAGTACAAGTTAATGTACTTAATATGTAAGGCAGGAAATACTATATATGAAATAAAAACTCAAATGAAATAACACACTGGTGTGTAAGGATAAAAGACCACCTTTACTCATGTTGTGGAATCATATACTTTATGTCTTTTTATTAGTTTAATCTGTGCACAATATATCATGTAAATGACCAGCTGATCAGTGGTAAATCAATATCGGGATTGACCCATACCAGGCTTTCCTTTAACCCCTGGGATACCCCCCCCCCCCCGAAATATGGGATCGACCCATGCTAGGTGATTCTTCCACCCCTGGGATACCACCCATTAATAAGCAACTTTGAGTTATCTTTTATTTACTTTCTAGATGATTCTTTTGGTGGTCATAACATTTAGACTTGTAGGACTATAGACATGACATGTGACATATAAGCAACCATACAAGATAATACCACAATGAAAAGAGAGATACACAACTAATGAAACGTGTAGGAGATTAAACAGCACATGGACTTTTATTTGGTAAAAAGGAACGCATGTATCTTTGGTATCCAAGTACGTATGCAGATTCGATAATGACTATGTGTGGGAACATATGAACATGGTAAAAAGTGGAGACACGGTTAGCAGCCATGTCGGAGTTTGTACGTGCCTTTATATGCCAAGGAAGAACCTAGATTCATGCCAAATAATACAAAAATGAGTAGCCTTACATACCTTGTTGTACTACGTCGTTATTACCTCGGAGTAGTATCCTCTTCCTCCAAATACTTATCTACAATATAGTAGGTGATAAAACTAGTGTTAGCAGCTAATAGACACATCTTGGTAGTCCAATTTCACCCAAAAACAATATCCGGGCAGCAAGCTCGGAATTAGCAACAAAGGAGTATTCTTTAAACATTTCCACTCCTAATCATATTTTCTAATACACATTCCCATATACATGTCATATCCAGCTATTTTTAGCCCCATAACAGTGTTACAACAGTTCATAAAGTACAACATACAACAAATCTACACAACACGCAAGTAGGCAACGCAACATTGCGTCCTTTCACTACATTCCGACGTCAACCATTCCAAATCCGTTTCAACCGCAACCAAACAGTTCTCAATATATTTACACACAAAAACAGTCCTAAAATAGTCCTAAAACAGTCACCAAGTAGATGGAAAACATGAGACAACAATTTCTAATATTCAGTCCACGAATTCTTACTAAGAGCGGAATTTAGATATCATATAAGAATTCATTTTCGCGGAAGATAAAAATGGTGCAGCAGCCTTCTTACATCACTACAGAACCAAACCTTGTCAACAACATACATATTACTTCATAATCCATCCAACCAACAAGAGAAAATCCTCTTAATAAACAAGGAAAATGGACAAAAATCTTTGGAACACATGTTGTCCCAAATTCCTGCACAAGTACAACCAGCATAATCTTTATGTTTTTTCATAGAAATATTACACCAAACCATAGGTATTTTTACTTACCTTAGCCCTCAAGGATTAGGTTCTCTTCAATAACCCTAGAGGTGAGCCTTGGCTGATTTACAAAGTGAAGAGAGAGCAAGAAGAAACTTGGAAAGAAATCTGATTTTTGGCTTTGAGAAAATGACTGAAATTGCTGGCTGTTATTCCCTTTTATAGGGCCACTTTTGGCCGACTTTATTTTTTGTTTCAAGCCTTATTTTATTAAGGTTATGATGCAGCAACTTGGCCTTTTCACTTGGGCCTTATTGGGCTTCAATTGGATGGGCTTTCTTGAAAATATTTCTCCCTTAAACCCACTTAGTTTGGGCCCTATTTGTGAATTGAGTTGTGAATATAATTTGGCCCTTTTCTTATTCATCTTGGGATGAAAATGTTTTCCTTTCATGATGCTAAACCATGGGCCCAAATGACATCCTTAAATCGGGGTTTATTCTTTACTAGACTTGAACAAATTTCGGTTTTGAGCCTCGTCTCCGTCTACCTAGCCTATTTAAGCTAAGCATGTAGGTGACTCACCTGTTAACTTCCTAAGTCTCACAAGCATCTCACTTCCTTTCACTTCATTTAAGGCCACGATCTCCTTAACTTGACTTAAAACTTATATACACTCAGTCATCTTGAGTGTTAGACGTACATACAGCCCTCTAATCTGCAAGTCAAGCACTTTTAAAAAAAATGTGTGCTGGTTGGACCCCGCCATATCATGTTTCACATGCGTTAGACTAGTACATGTAAGATGTGGGGTGTTACACCACCACCCCTTTGGTGAAAATAGTTCCCACCATCCATACGAGCCCGCTTGGACTCCCTTGCCTTTTCTCAGAGCTTATCCTCTTTGATTTGCTCAGCGTATGTCATTAGGTAGGAAATATCCATCTTCTTAACCAACATCACCGTCTTGCATTCTTTGGAGACCAACTCGGAGACACCCAAAATGAACTTGCTCATGTGAGCCCTTGGATCATCAACCATGAATGGAGCATACTTGGACAATTCGGTGAACTTAAGTGCATATTCCCTCACACTCATGCTCCCTTGATTTATGTTGATGAATACTTGGACCTTTGCCTCTCGAAGATCCACGAGGAAGAATCGGTCTGGGAAGGAACACTCGAATTCCTCCCAACCGATGGGACTCGCTTCTTGACCTCCCTCGTCGGCCCACTGCTCGTCCCAAATCTTAGCGACTCCTTTAAGTTGGTAGGCCACCAACTCAGCTTTGTCCTCTGACGGCATACCCATCACTGCCACAACTCGGTAGGCCACTTCAATAAACTCAATAGGGTCCTCATCCGCTTTTGACACATGGAATTTCAGTAGGTTCATCCGCATGAAGTCCTGAACTCTAGCGACTGGGGTAGGCACTTGGGAATGTACGGCTATCTCCTTGTTGTCTTGATTGGCTAATTCATAGGCTATCACTGTGAAGGTGGCGCTAAACTCCACATCAGATACTCTTTTATCCTATTATAGAGGAGGGACTTATTGTTCCCCAGTGCCTCTTGGGTGGGGATCTCTTCATGGCGGCATAATCTAGAAAGAAACAAAAGCCATCATTATATAGCGGAAAACCTTACTCAATTCCAAGGCATGACATTTAATGAGAAAGAAGGGAAACTCCCCTAAGCCGTCTCATAGTCTCTCATTCAAGATAGTGGCACACTTCACAACCTTGGACGAGACTCTACCGTACGGGGTATGCATGGACATCTGAAGAACATTTTTAAATATCGTGCTCTGATACCAAAGTTGTAATGACCCGACCTAGGGACCTAGTCGTCACATAGCGAATGAGATTCCCTGAGGCACCCCACGCAAGCTATTTAAGCATCTCAAGCATTTATAGGTATTAAATATAAACAAATTATGAAAAAACATAAGGAAAAAGGGCTAAGGGTCATCTTTTGCAATGAAGTAACATTAAAAAGCAAAGAATTAAGAAAATAACATTTGTCCATAAGCATACCACTAATATATACAAACGGAACCGGTAAGGTTAGTTTCCATCAAATAGAAAGAACATCCGTAATAGAAAACATAGAAAGTGAAAGCCTTAGAAGGGCCATAAATATATTGTTTGAAAATAAAAATACATAAAAAGTTGAAAATAGGTGAAGTCCCGGACTAAGGGCTAACCATAACAAAAATCTAGTCTCAAATGCTAACTATTAGCCACGAGCTAGTGGAGGGATACCTTTCCCTACATGGTTAAATCATGTAGGAAAATATGTGTTAATACGTTTGACTGTATTATGTATGTGAGATACAAGGCATGGATGAAATCGCAATGTCATCATTATCAAACATATCATATATTAGTTTATATAAAGTACAGGAATCATGAATTGAACTTAAACATGCACAAGGAGTATAGCTCAAGATCGATATAATGCAATGTATACAAGCACATAAGAAGTAATCATAACATGAGATCATAAGCTTGTGGGAATGGACCATTACCGACAGTAAGACCATGTGAGCTACTACATGAAATCCAATAAACTCCTTCCATTGGAAAGGCCAATGTGTTCCTTCCATTAGTAAAAAGAGAATCTACTTGTCAAGGTAGATAGTCAAAATATAGTAACATTATAATTGCATCTTTTGTAACCTTTGGGCCTATGTGGATCCACTAGCCTAGCTTATGAGGCTCATATGGCGGCAAACAGTTAGGGACATCATGAGTTAGCTTCAAGGGATCATGCCTCAACTAATGGGATGAGTCCCAATCTCTAATCCTCTCGTTGCAAAGTCATCCCATGAAATCTTTTAAAACATAACTTGGACTCATCATAGCAATCATTAAGAGTTGCTTGAACTTAGGAAACTTTCTTAAACATATTTAGGGTAGTAATAACCATACATGTATCTTGGGTAAACTTTAACTTTGAAGCTCTTCACAAATGCCCAATCATAGTCATAATTCATAGGAAACTTTCACTAAAAATAAGGTGGGCTTAATTGATGCATGGAACAATCATAAATCATATAAGTCTTCAGAAATTTCTTTGAAAAGGAACATCGAAACCACGCGCCTTTAATCATAGCAAAACCCATTATAAAATCAACATCATACTTTAAGAGAGAGAGAGAGTATGTGTGTGTGTGTGTTTATATATATATATATATATATATATATATATATATATATATATATATATATATATATATATATATATATATATATATATATATATATATATATATATATTTACATAGAAAAATCTTCATCGAACTTTATGAGCATCATATAGTAGCATAGGAATCATGAAATCATCATAAGCATGCATTTAGAATTTAAAAACTTAAAAAATGGGTAGAATACATCGTCAAGAATTCTTTAAGTAAAAGGATACCCATAAATCTACTCACATACCTGGGGAACTAGAGAGAAACAGAATTTGGAACCTCGGAGAAGAAACTTTGAAACCCTAGCTTTGTCCTTTAAAGTTCTTGAGGACCTCTTTTTCCCTAAAGAATTTGACAGTATAGAATGATGGAAATTAGGGATTTTAGGCTATTATAGGTTCCTTTCCCGTCCTAAACATGATGTGGTTTTGGAATACAATTGATAAAAATGACCAAAATACCCCTTATTAAAAACTGTCAGAATCCATCTATGAAACCTGACTAAGGCCATAAACTTACTTATGGGCCATAAGTCCCTTCGTTTGATGGCACACCTGAGAATCCTAAAATCTAACTTTTGCTAAATTGGAAACCACGACAAACAGGATGGCCTGTACAATTACTTAGGAGCCGTGGTTGGACTCGTAGAATCCTTCCACACTTAGCCAATTTTTTGCTTTATTCTTGACCTTATTCCATGAAACCTTATATGCATCATATTTAATTCCACAGGCGATCAATAACTCGTAAGTCACCTTCTTGAAAACTTCTAATTTTCCTTCATATACGGGATCCCACTCACAAACCTATCTACGAGCCGCATAACACACTATGAGCCATAATATGGTCTATGTGTTACCCCACACTTGAAAACGTTTTCCCTTCTTTAATATTGGCCCTATGGGCCGTAAAATAATTTATGAGCCATAAATGGTCTCGTAGCCCAAGTTCTCAATTATTTTACAGGCCAACTTTTCTGTAATCAAGGATCCTAAATTGGGGGTCATTACATTTTATGGTATGGTTTTGAATGTTGAGTTGAACATTGTGCCTTCATGTTGAGATGTTTCATGCTCAAATCAAGCTTTTCAAGCCATGTTCTAACTCATTTAAGGATAAATGTTACCAATAGGGAGATGATGTAAGGACCTGGCCTCAAACAGCCTTAGCAATGTTTGAAATTTTGATTTCTAATGTTTTACCAAGGTGTCCCTTCAAGGGCATCTCCACAAATCAAGGAAAGGTCTACGAGACATGGAGGTGGCCATGTAGTGGACCTTGGTTCATGCCTAGGCTACCAGGTCTTGTCCCTTGAGGTTTAGGCAAAGTGGACGTCCACAGAGTCTTTCACAGCTCGTGATCCTCACCAATGGCCATGAAAGGCCTCATGGGAAGGGTCCTTGCCTTAGAGACCACTGTTTTGCCTAAAGGTGCCACCAGAGCACCCTTATGGTCCGTAAAGAGCATCACAGACCGTGAAGGTGATCGTGGAGGGACCCTTGGCTAATTTTTTTAAGTATGAAGTCATTGTACCATTTTCTAGGAGCCCTTCCTAACTAGCTTCATGAACCGTGAAGAGCTTTGCGAGCTCTAAACCCTATCATGTAGCGATTCGAGTTATTTTATATTCCATTTTCATTAAGGGCTCTATGGAAATTTTGTACACTTCCAAGGACTTTTATGACTTTTATGCCTATACTAAGACCCCCTAAATCAGCCCCCATTTATTCAAAACACTTAATTGTCAATTCAAACACTTAGACTTTTAGAAACTCAAGTTCCTAAAACTCTATTCAAGTCAAGCTTTGAGGGTTCAAGTTGGGAAATTCAAAGGTGCTTCAATCTTGAGCCTAATTCATCTCATTCATCCTAATTTATTCAAGGTATGTGTGGTTTCATTCATGATTCTCATTCAATCATGATGCCCTAAAATTCATTTCTTCAATTTCATAATTTCTAAGTATGATTTAAAAGTGGATCATTTAATTTAGCTTCCATTTGATGAAATTAAGTTATGGCCAGAGTTCAATTGATGATTTTTAATATGGTTTAATTCTTATTATGTTTATTTACATGGATTTTAAGAGAAGTGAAGAATGCATGTCCCTTTATTTTATGAACTTATGTACGGGTAATTTCAAGTATGTTTTAGTTGTTGATTTCTGCATAGATTAAGTATATTTTCATCTTATTATGAGGTTTGATGATAAATCTTAAGTACTCATACTATTCTCTCATTCATCATGACATATTCATACATGAACAAGTATTTTCATGAGATTTATGATGTGGGTTATTACCCAATTATGATTATGACTATGATTTCAAGATAAGTATGGTCATGACGTGACATGTGATCACATAATATCATGATATGGCTTTAAGAAATTATGAGTGAGTATTCACCATCATTTCCAAGTATGAATGAGCTATTCCTATGTATGTAATCATGAATTTATGTATCATTTTTCCTTTGAGCCCAAGTATGTATGATTATGAAGTTTGTTTTTGGCTCTTAACCCTAAGTATGCATGATTATGATTTGAAAGACTTATACTCCTATTTCAAGCATGTAAATGTCTATATATTCTTGTGGGATGATGACTCAGCACCGAATGAGATTAGAGGTAGGGGCTCGACCTAAGGGTTCCTTATATAAAGTCTACTTCTTATAACTATGTGTCAAACATAGGTTCATGTTTATGCCTTTTTATGGATGATTTCGTTCATGTAAAATCCTCTCTGAAATGGGTGGTGGTCCTGTAAGATGAGGTTAATTATGTGAAATAGGTGGTGGTCCTGTAAGGAGGAGTATGGTCTACCTTTGGCAAGTAGATCACTCTTTCCTCCCATGTAAAGTGAACATTAGAATTCTATGTAATAGCTTGCATTGTCTTATATGTTAGTTGAGATCCCATCCTCACTATGTTTAAGTATTATGGTATTCATGCATGATGGATTTAAGGCATATTGTTATGGCATTCTTTCCTATATACTTCCTTCTCGCACTCTCTCTATCTATATGAGGGTGTGTGTATCTGTGTGTGAGAGAGAGAGGGAGAGAGGGCAAGAGAGAGAGCACATG
Organism: Solanum rostratum; assembly: GCA_029948455.1. Classification (NCBI taxonomy): domain Eukaryota; kingdom Viridiplantae; phylum Streptophyta; class Magnoliopsida; order Solanales; family Solanaceae; genus Solanum; species Solanum rostratum. The sequence goes on along the minus strand of CM057047.1, from coordinate 16,329,180 downwards.
CGCCTTCTTTCTTGTCAAGAAACTCATCACTTCTTTCTTGCTCTTCGAAGGAGAGAGATCACGGATGGCTTTGATTTTTTTTGGATCCAGCTCTATACCTCGGCGACTGACGATAAAACCCAATAATTTCACAGTAGGGACCCCAAAAGCGCACTTTGCAGGATTTAATTTCAAGTTGCATCTTTGTAGCCTGTCAAAGAAATTCTGTATATAAACCAAATAGTCACATCCTTTCCTCGACTTGATGATGACATCGTCCACATAGACCTCAATTTCTTTGTGTATCATGTCATGGAACAAAGTGGTCATGGCTCTCATGTAGGTAGCCCCAGCATTCTTCAGTCCGAACGACATTACCTTGTAGTTGTAAACACCCCATGGTGTAATGAAGGCCGTTTTCTCAATGTCATCCTCATACATCTTAATCTGATGGTATCCAGCAAAGCAATCCACAAATGACTGTGTTTCATGCTTAGCACAGTTTTCTATCAGAATGTGTATGTTCGGGAGTGGAAAGTCATCTTTAGGGCTTCCTTGTTGAGGTCTCGGTAATCCACGCAAACCCTAACCTTACCATCTTTCTTAGGTACAGGCACAATATTGGCGAGCCAGGTCGGATACTTGGTTACTTGCAAAATTTCGGCTTTCAACTACTTTAATACTTTTTCCTTGATTTTTAGACTCAAATCAGGCTTGTATTTTCTAAGCTTCTGTTTCACCGGCGGGCAAGATGAATTGGTAGGCAATCAATGGGCTACTATTGAGGTGCTTAACCCCTTCATATCTACATAAGACCAAGCAAAGATGTCTTTGTTCTTTTCTAGAAATTGGATGTATTCTTTTTTCTCTTCCTCGGACATGTGAACGTTGATTCGTGTTTCTTGAAACATTTTAGAATCACCTAGATTTACCACTTCTGTTTCTTCTAGATTTGCCTTAAGCTTTTTTGAAATTCTTCAATCTTTCTAGCCACTTCTTTGGAAGTTTCACCTGTGGCCTCTGTCTCAGTTATGTTATGTTGGATGATCTCATTATGTGCCACAGTCTCAGATTTAACATTATTAAAAGTAATTTTTCTGAAAGAAACAACAAAGTAAAAATAATATAATATCATCAATAAATAAATGAAAATTTTATTATTACAAAAGTCGTAGCCAAACTTTGAATTTTTTGTAATACCGGAATAAGCAAAATATTAAAATCTAAATTGAAAAGTCTTTATTTTGAAAGCATAAAGAAGGATGACAATTTCCATCTCTACCTAAGTGCCCGACGTGGTTTGGATGGGGTAGTGGTCCAACTACTGATGACGTTCTTTGTGGCCTCCTTCTGTATAGGGGCTTTCTCATCCTCCTCGTTGATTATGACATTGCAGCTTTCATCTTCGACCTTTGAAAGGGACAAATCTTGCAACCCATTCAGCAAGCCTTTAATATCATCATTCAGGAACCCGCCAGATCAGAAAGTCGGATGCAAGGGTGGCAAGGGACTTGGTAGAGGATAATAGCTCCCAGCTGGAAGTGGTTCCCAATCAAGATATTCTTCTGTAGTGTAAGCATATCCCAGGACAAAAGTGGTTGAATGGCGTAAAGGATTTATAGGCTCGATGATCCCTTGTAGTCTGGCTCCTAGACCTTTTCCTAGATCATAACCTGAATTCAACATCACGTCCATTATCCCCGCTTCTTCTTCTTCCATACCTGCTTCTGTTTCTCCTTCTATCGGATCTCCTCTTGCCCCAGAAGGAAAATCTTCTGTGATGAATAAATTCCTCACACTTTCTAGCTGGTCTTCTTCTTCTTTCTCTAGATCACTCTTAAGGAACCCAGCGGATCGGAAAGTTTGATATAATGATGGTAGAGGATGTTGCAGCTTGAAATTCTATTCCCCTTTTTTCATGGGCACTTCTCCCTCGTATCCTAAACCGATGGTGTCAATTTTGAAATACTGAGAAATTGGTTTGGGCATACCTTGGAGTCTGGCCCCCAACCCTTTGCCTGGTTCATAGCCTAACCATAATAGCATGCTTTAAGACCTTCTGACTGTACCACGGCTTTGGCTCAATATCTTCTACCAACTCTACAGTGTGGACATTCCTCCGTCCATGCAACCCTATCCTTCAACATCATAGATGGGATGCCCCTTCTCGCCATGCACCACTACCTCTTCATGGTCCCATTCTAACTTTAGGCATTAGTGGAGGGTGGATGGCACCGCTCCGGCCATGTGGATCCACGGCCGCCGGAGCAGTAGATTATAAGAAGCTGGGATGTCTATCACTTGGAACGCAATAGGGAAGGTTGTTGGACCGATAGTCATGTCCAGGGTGATCTCCACTATAGTGTCCCTTTGGGATCCATCGAAGGCCTTCACATTCATCTTATAACCTTGTGATAGTGCCAAGTGGACAAATATTTAATTCGGAACCCGAGTCAACCAAGGCCTTGGTAATCATTCAATCTTGGTACCTGCTGGTGATGTAAAGAGCTCGGTTATGGGTGGTCCCTTAAGGCAGGAGTTCGTCTTCATGGAAGGATATCTTGTGTGCTTCAAACACTTGCCCCACCATGTGGGCCATTTCTCCTTCAATGATGTTGGTTGGAACATAGGCCTCGCTCAACACTCTCATCAAGGCCTTCTGATAAAGTTCTGAAGTCTGCAGGAGGGACAAGATGGAAACTTGAGCAGGCACCTTACTCAATTGCTCTGTGATGGGGTGCTCTTTGGCTTGTATCTTCTTCCACACACCACTTTCTTCTACTTCTATGACAGGAGGCTTGGTCCCACAGGAACTTCCTTGAGTCATGCATTCTGAAGTATCTATCTTTTCGGAGTGGATTACCCCCTGGGTAACATCATCTTCTTCCACTATTGTCTTTTCCTTGTCATAGTTCCAAGGAATGGCATAAGTGTCAAAGCTTATTTGAGGGCTCTTGTGACTACAAAAGGATGCTTGGGCGCGGCAATTTCTACCTCAAATGGTTTGCGCCCTTGTACCACAAAAGGTGTTTGAGTTATCACAGCAACTAGCTCACCTGTCTCTATCAACCATATGGTCCCTTCTACACTTGTTGATTCTCCTACTTCCAGCATGTTCACCTGGTGATTAGGAAGTGGGTTATTAGACACATTGCACGCGAGTTCTTTGAGTTGGATGGTCTTGGTATCTATGAGTCTTTGGATTTTGTCTCGCAGGGATCGACAAACCTTAGTGGTATGTCCTTTCATTCCAGAGTGATACGCGCACACCTTGTTGGAATCATACCATTTAGCTTGGGTATCCATAGGTAGAGCGGGAATTGGTGTGATATACCCGGCTTCTTTCAATCTTTCATAGAGTTGGGCAATAGGTTCGGCTAGGGGACTGTATGTTTTTGCGGGTCTCCTGTCAAAGTTGGGACGGTTTCTGTAATTTGGTTGTTGAGGAGATAGTGGTGGTGACAAAGTTGGTAATATGTTGGCTTTGTGTTATAAACAGGGTATGTGGGTTGTTGGTATTATGGAGAGGGAGCTTGGTAAGGAGTATATGTGAGGTAAGAAGAGTAAGGCATAGGGTAAGGTGATGTTGGATAATGAGGGAGAGGTGGGATTGGAATTTGTGGTTTAATTGGGCTTTTGTGCGCCAGCATGACCGCACTCACTTCCTTTTTTTGCGGTTTTTAGGCAAGCTTCCTGACTGTAGCGCCTTGTTGGTGCCTTGTAGAGCTTCCAAGTTGATGATGGTACCATTCTTGATTCCTTCCTCAATCTCTCACCTAATCTGATGATGTCGGCAAAGCTTTTCTCCGCAACAAGCATCATCTTGTCGTAATACTAAGGCTTCTACGTACAAATGAAATAATCCTTCATCTAGCACTCATCCATGGGAGGCTTGGCCCTAGCAGCCTCGGATCTCCATCTTATAGCATAGTCCCTGAATGTCCCCAGTCCACTACTTCTCTGCATGGTTGGACCAGTATTTTCCTAAGCTGTATATGAGATCACTAGGCTTCTTCTTCAGATTCTGGATGTAGAACCAATCGAGTGCGTTTTTTGTGTTGAACCCGAATCGGTCCATGAAGTCGAAAGCCATATCTACCCAACTTGACCATTTGCAGGCGTCTTGGTCAATATACCAGGTCAAGGCTTCCCCCGTGAGACTCCTCATAAACAGCTTCATTCTAATTCTTTCATCTCTTCCAACCCCAGCAAGCTTGTCACAATACATGCGCAAATCGGCTTTGGGGTCTCCAATACCATTGAACAACTTAAACTTGGGAGGTTTGTATCCTTCAGGCAATTCTACATCAAGGTGTATGCATAAATCCTCATAGTTCAACCCAACTGCCCTCTAACTCGATTTGACTTGTTGCAGGCGATTGGTTAAGTTGTCTAATTTCTCGGCCATGGATTTGATCAGCATATCCTTTTGGGAGGATTCTGATTCATGGTATTCATGGGTATAAGGAGCAGTTTCTACGAATATCAGATTTTGGTTATAGTTTTTAGGAGCATGGGCGTGTGAGGAATTGACAGTGGGCTAGGGAGGTATGATTGGGATATGGCTATTACTTATCGAGTATAACGTTGGCTCAGAAGGGCCTGCATGATATGAGTTTTGATGGATAGGAAGTTGAGTATTTGTGGGTGGCAAGCTGGTGAGGTTTGGTTGTATTTGGGGAGTGGGTTGCGCAATTGTGGTTTGGGTAGTAGTGACTTGTTTTTCCATGAAAGGGGTGCCGAGTGAGATGGAGGTGGCCAAATTTCGCATGCTAGCCATTTCTTCTTCGAAAGCTAAAATTTTCCATTCCAATCTCAGTACCAGGTCGGCGGAGTGAGCCCCTCTATCGGAGTTCTCATTGTTGCTGTTGTCATCGGCCATCTTACCCTTCCTTTTGTTGTTCAGATTTTGGAGTGGTGGAGGAGGAGGAGGAGCCCCTTTTGATCTGGTGTAATAGGCCAAAATGTGCGAACAGATCAACCTTGGGAAGGGGAAAACAAAACCAACAAAACTTTGTTAAAGAGTTAAAATAATAACAATAAACACATATTTTAAGATAGTCGCCCGAAAATGCAAGCCATAGTTTATGAATTGGAGTTTAGAGTTAGCATAAACAAAACGATAAGACTCTTTTTTTATTTAGAAAATCAAAACATCATGATGAAATAAGTTTGCATGAAATAAAGACCTAAGGGGGAAAAGGATAACATAGAGGAAACAACTAGAATAAAACTAGAGTCTTCAGATGTTGAGCTCTCCATATGTAGGGACGATTTGTTGTCTCATCTCTGGAGTGATGCCATAGTCCTTATTAAGCAGGTTGCTAGCCCAAACTTTCTCCTCCAAATCTTCAAACCCAGGACGTCCACCATGATCGAGGTCCACTCTTTCAGCATCTTCTAGGATCCAGACATAGTACTCAGGCGTGCAATAAGGGAGAGGTTCTTGGACTTGGACATCGATATCCCTTTCCCATCTTCCCATTATGTCTTGGACTTGCGGAATGCCCTCTCCAAAGTCGTACTCAGCTATGTTCATGTTAGAGCGCAGTAGAATTATTTGGATTAGCCTAACTGACGAAGAACTCGTAGTGGGGCATATGATTGCACCTCTTTCAGACCAATGAGTTCGATATAATAAAGTTCATCACCCCTCACCTTGGCACGTTGGATGTGCAGCCAATTATATTTCCATTGAATCTGATAACCAAAGAGTTCCCTCATAAAAACATACCATTCTCCAATTCCTTGTGGAGCATTAAATCTTGACATCCTCCCTACATGAGTATGAATCTTGTTCCCCATCCCATCTAGACTGTTATATATGGTCGGTCGTTTGTAGAAGTGCTCGATCGCCCATATTTGTAATAACAGATTGCACCCCCTCAAAGAACCTTTTACCCCTAACATATCTGGACAACGCCCTCGTCATTTCAGCAACAATCATTGGGACCAGAGTTACATTAGCATGATCTATCCCTCTAGCCAATGTTCGAACCACAGAACTCAAAGAAGTGTCTATCTTACCTCCTTCCGAGGGGAACACCAACGTACCCAGTAGTGCGAGGGTGAAGGCATTAATGCGATATTTTTCCATTTTTCAGCAGAGCAAGAAAATTCTTCATTGAAGTTCTTGTGACCATCCTTATGACCGAAATGAGAGTACAAAAAATCCAAAGAGATCCAATCAAAGTCAAGAGAGGTCAACCTTGGATTATATCTTAATCCTAGGGATCTAAGAAATTTTCTTGCAAAAATCTTGTAGGGAATGACCATACGACGCCTATGGTAGCTCAGTTCGGTGAACGCACAAATTTTCTCTATGGTGGGGGTCATCTCTAATGAAGACTGTTCTTGCAGGGTCCTAGAATCTTAGTAGGGCCTTGATCAGGTATTTGTTAGGGGTGGTGAAGAGGAAGAAAGTCAAACCACCTAATAACTGGCGGACCTCCATTGCACGCTCTTGTTTGATCTCATTCCACCATTCTTTGAGTTTGTGACTCACACACACCACCATGCAAGTGTTGGCAAAATTTGGGCAAGCCATGAGACCTGCACACAACAAACAGAAAATGCTCTAGACTCCATTTCACATATTTAGGCTTGAATTAATTTATTGTGTTTCACATAGACACATAATATGAGAATTTTGTCTATAGGGAGATTGGACCCTTTAGACTTAAATGGGATGGCTACTAATGTAGATTGACCCCAGGGGTCAAACTACCTAAGGCTTATGCATACATGACCTAATTTCAGGGGTGGATAAAGCTCTATCCTAGGTTTTTATAAGAGTGGGTTAGACACAGACTGGATTTCCTATGTGAGAAAGCGTGTGTTCCCATGGTAGCAAACTATCCACTTACACCTCGCTTATACCATCTCTCTAGACCATGGGTTTTGAAAAGAAGATTGTGACAAGCGTGAAGGCACAACATCACGAGAAAAGAAAGAAAGAGGGTCTGAAGTGGGGGGAAGTATAAACGGTATGACAGTATATATAAAACAATAACAATTAGCACCAAATTTTAAAGCAGTAATAGAAATATAAAGCAAATAAAGGGGAAGGGAAAAAGAAAAGGAAAAAGGGAAGTTAGAGGGAATAAGGGAGGGGAAGGAAGGGATGTTAGAGGGTTGTTAGAGGGGATAAGGGAGAGGAAGGGGGATGTTAGAGGGGGTAAGGGAGAGGAAGGGAGGGAGGATAACAATATTAAAAGGGGAAGCAATATTAAAAGGAAAAAAGGGTACAGTTAAAGGGAGAAAGAACAATAAATAGTTAAGTTAGTGGAGAATAATAATGATAAACAAATAAATATTTAATAACCCACACAGGACACAAACACGTAATGGTAAGAGCCTAGTATCCCCAGCAGAGTCGTCATTCTGTCGCGCCCATTTTTCTCGGGAACCTGGATGACGTCGTGTTTAAGACTCTTTTGGAATTTTAAAACAAGGGAGAGTCGCCACCTAATGATCGGGTGCATTAGGAGACCATTCTAATCTACTACTAAATCTGAATCTAGACCACCAGAGATATGGTAAGGGCTTAAATTACCTCGAAGGGAAGGAGTTAAGGCACCCTTCAAAGTCCGCAAATGCGGGTCCCGACTGTGTCTCACGCTTACGGGGGTTTGCAAATAAGATCTCATATTTTAAAAAATATCCTAAATAAATCTAAGTGATAAAAAACAAATAAATTGAAAAAATAGATAAATTAAACTAATCTAACCCAAACACTTCAGAATAGAACGAATGCTAGAAAGGATTTTTTAACTAAGCAACTTATTTATTATTATTTTTACTCGGATCAGTTACTCAGCTTTTATTTTCGGAAGACAAAATTAAATTTTTTGTCCTTTTCAACTTCACTTAGCTTATTAAGCTCGAGGATGAAGACCAAGGTTCCATCCTATTAAAGCTCGAGTGTAGATCATCATCTCCGAGAGTCCTATTTACCCCTACCTGTCCTAGGTTGTTTATTATTAGCCTAAAGGCGCACTAAAAAGTGAAGAAAAAATTCTTAACGTTTTCTTGAAGTGTCTAGCGTCCCTCCTAAGGTCCAAGAGGCATTAGACTTCTAGTTTTTGGTGGTTTTAACCTAAAAAAAGAATATATGGCTTCCTAAAGGACCCGCGTCAGGCAAAACAGATAGAAGGAGCACTTACCAAATAAAATCTCGAGTATGCCTCCACACATATTTAAAAACACAAGTAAAGAGGAAGTGCAAAAAAAATTACTAAGTGCCATAACAAGCTTGATTAATTTAAAAGAAATCCTTGATTATTGATGAAAATATTTGTCAAATACTTAAAAAAAATCCTAGTATATATTTAAGAATAATAAGCATTATATCATACTAAAATACTTAACAATGAAATACGAACTTAAATATTAATAATAGAATAATTTTATATAAAAAAACAAATAAAAAAATCTTTTGTTTGATAACTTGCAAATATGTATATTTAATCTTTTTAGGGACTCCAGACATTAAAAATAAAAGAAAAAAATTGCATAAAAGATTTATTCAAATTAAGCGAAACTTGGACTATGTACTGAAAATTATTGATTAAATCTTTAAAAAGTTAAGATGAATCTAAAAACAATTTTAGTGAGTAAACTTATTTACTTATTTATTTTATTTTAATAATCTATTACTAAGATAACAAAATTAACAAACTAACCTCCTATTCCAAATTCTTTAAGCAATTAGTTCAGGATTTTTTTTTATACATGTTACTCTACACGTGATTAAGCATGATTAAAGTCGCGAGTTCCTATAGGCATGTTTTCTATAATGCGTATAAGAAAGTAGAAAATTAAAATAATAAAAATAAAAAAAGAGTAGCACGTAATTTCCCCTTCCCCCCCCCCCCCCCCCCCATTTAAACTAGTTCCCTGTTTCACTATTAGTATTACAACATTTTGCAAAAACGAAAATACAACATAAATACAAAAAGAAAAAATCAGAGTTGTCCCGCTCCGAATCCTTCCCCTTCCCCAAGCGACTCTTCCCGTCTTATTAAGAAGACCTGCAACACTACGAAAAACGCTAGCAGTACCCACAACAAATAATAGGGATTTCAATCATTAACTGAACAAACAACTTAAGAATATACACGTATAAGCAAAAGTGAACACAAAAAAAAACTGACCAGTTAAATCCAATAATGATGCTTTCATCTCGAACTTTTCCAGGAATGATATTGCACAGAGAGTAATAGATATTTTTACAATGATTTTGAGAGTGAAGGCAAGTAAAAAAAATTCTTTCTTTTATCAGTGAATATATTCATATTCTCCCCTCTCTGTGCAAGTATATGAAGGGTTTTACATAGCAAACTATGGGCGGATCACTAAAAGGAAAATAATCAGTCAAGATGCACCAGATCCGGCCAAGAAAATCTAGAAAGGCATGAAATTGAATCAACTATTCAGTCAGTAAGGTATGAAATTGAGTCAATTATGGGAAATTTACCAAATATAGGACAAGTAAGAATTCATTCAAGTTTAAATAAAGTAGAAAAAATCAATGAACATGCTAAGTTTGCCATAAATAATGAAATAATCATCTATTTCAAATTAATCAAGTAACACAACCAGATCTCTTGGGTTAATATTACCACCACTGATAGAGTCAAATTGAGGAGGAAGGAAATTATACTATATCAATCAGGCAAATTATGCCATAATTAAGCCAAGCACTTAGAAGGTACGAAATTCAAACGAGACTCAATTTAACAGTCAAAATCAATTCCTAGCCTTTTCAAGAATTAAGCATTATATTTGTGTTAACCTGAGTTCACCCAAACAAAAGAATTAAAAAAAATAAAAATCAAACCTTCACAACTACATCAAACTTCACAATGAAGTTTTCAATATAGAAATAATAAGCTCAATTCATAATATTTGCACAGAAAATCATGAGCCAGTTGCCCAAATTCAAGAGAAAACTAGTAACTCAAAATTAATTAAGGAACATACCCATTTGTTCTCATCATAGTGAGATTATGGGATTTTTTAGAACCAAATTTAGAACAACGTCGTTCTATCTTGAAACCTTTAGGCTGGTCGGAGCCGCTTGTGGTGCTGGCGGGGTTATTTTGTGGTGGTTGCACGGAGGAGACGAGGGAGAGATAGGGGTGGCCGCCATGGGGTCATTTTGGGGCTGTTTCTAGCAAGATTTTGGGGTTATTTTGCTTCATTTTTGGTGAGATTTTAGCATTGTTTTGCTCAATTGGATGAGATTTTGGGGTTGTTTTGCTGCGTTTTTGGTGAAATTTTAGGGTTGTTGGTGTCGGATTTTCTTTCGATGGGGAAGAAGAGAGGGTGAGGGGGTGTTGGGGTATGGATAGTGCAGCTGGGGAGTGTTTTCGCTGGAAGAGGAGCCGCCGCCGGCGGCATAGAGAGGGAGGGGTAAATAGGCAACTGGTTGCTTTTTGATGGGGAAAAAAGGGAATGAAATGGGTTAGGGTGTTGGGGGGTTAATGGAAAATTGTGGAGATTAATTCGAACCCTTGGATGATTTGATGAATGGTTGTGATCAATTCTTCCCATTCAAAAATTGGACATTTAAAATAAAACTACGAATTGACTTAATTTAGGCTAAAGTTGACAAGAATTGATTAGAATTGAAATAAATTGCAAGGGTTTGATTAGAACTAAAACGAATTTGGTAGACAAGGCTACGAATTGAATGAATTGGGATAAATTGAACAAATTGTCATCTAATAAAAAAAATATAACATATTCAATAGATAAAAATAATAATTTTGACGTAATGAAAATACATAATACAATAGTTGTACAAAAATATTTAAAAATATTACATATTACGATTTTTTACTAAAAATTAATACAAATAAAAAATGGTAGAATATGGCATTAGATATAATAATAGTAGTAGTAGTAATAATAATAATAATAATAATAATAATAATAATAATAATAATAATAATAATAATAATAATAAATAATAATAATAATAATAATAGATATATTTATATTAAAAAAAATACTGAAAATAAAAAAATAAAATTAGTTATAAGGATTATGAATATTATATTGAATATAACAATAAATATAATAATAATTCGTAATACACGAACAAGTTTTGAAAGTTTATTTATTTTATTTTATTTTATTTTAACTATGTTTAAAATACGTGGCTATTTTGATAAAAAAATAAAAAAAATTAAAATATCTATTTAATCAGATGACTGTTCAAAATGGGTTATATATCGGTCAAAATTGGGTGTCAACAGCTGCCCCTTCTTTGCTCGAGAATGAAGGTTGAATTGTTGAGCAAAGAAAGTTGACGAAGTAGCCGATTCTGTCCGACCGATGAAATATTATCGGAGGGACCAAATAGAACAAAAGGGGTTGTGAGGATATTACGGCCGAGACTTCAGTTTAAAATCGCCTACATATATCTGGTTATATGAGAATCAGGCCGTGTGTAGCTTTGGATTTAGAAACGAATGAGATTCCTAATGATGAAATTAGCGGTACGGGACTTGAGGTAGAGACGATAGTAACTTGAATTGGAGAGGTTGGGGTATAGGAAATAATTTTGATATGGAAAGAAAAGCAGAGGTGTTAATGCATTCGATAGTGAAGTAAACTACATATTTTGAAGCAGAAGGCGGAATGCACAGAAATTCATGAGTTCTGCAATCTATAACTAAAAGAAACACTAGATAAAATGGTTAGAACACACATATTAAATGGTGAAATACTTGTAAACATGATGCAAGTTCCCTTTTAGACCATGAAATTTGCCATAAGACGATAAGGATGTTTTAGTCTAAGATGTCTTGGGCCATGCTAATCAAAAACTATTTCCTCAGGTTATGAAATGATGTCCGTAGGCCATGAAAGATGATGCCTTTGGACGATGATACCTTCAGATCATGATAAATATAATTAACTCCCTAGGCCATGAAATGCCGTCCTTAGGTCATGAAAATAATGCCTTGGGACCATGATGCCTTAGGGGTACAATATGTTATGCAATTTTCAGGCCAAAGCAAATATAATTTCGGGCACAATGCAATGCAAATTTCATTCACATACAAAGTCTCGGGCCAATATCATGCAAAATGAATTTTTTTAGTACAATGCAATGCAAACTTTGTGGTACATGCAATTTCTCGGGCCAATATCATGCAAAATATAATTTTCGGGCACAATGCAATGTAAATTTTAGGGTGCATGCGATCTCTCGGGTCAATATCATGCAAAATGTGATTTTTGGACACAATGCAATGCAAAGTTTAGGGCGTATGCAATTTCTCGGGCCAATATTATGCAAAAATATAATTTTCGGGCACAATGCAATGCAAACTTTAGGGTGCATGCAATTTCCCGGGCCAATATTATGCAAAATATCATTTTTTGGGCATAATGCAATGTAAACTTTTAGGCGCATGCAATTTCTTGGGCCAATATTATGCAAAATATGCTTCCTGGCACGATGCAATGCAAATTTAAGGGCATATGCGATTTCTCTGGCCGATATTATGCGAGATATGATTTTCGGGCACAATGCAATGCAAATCTTTAGGGCATGTGGAATTTATCGGGCTGATATTATGCGAGATATAGTTTTCGGGCATAATATAATGCAAATTTTAGGGCACATGCAATGCAAATATCGGGCATATGTGAATGCAGATCTCGGGCATTTATAATGCAAATGCAAATGTTGGGTATTTATGATGCAAATATCGGGCACATGTAATGTAATTTTGGGCCAATGCAATGCAAAGCATAGAGTAATATTTTGTCTTATGAGATTGTCATTTGCTCTGACAATGACGAAACGTGTGTCTGTCTAATCTCCATTCAAAGAAAAATAGTCAGTTTATAAAAAATGGGAGGTTGATCTGTCCTTCGCCATGACCCAGTATAATTCATCGGTTGTTGATATCCAGACCTTTATTGGACATTTGTCTTAGGTCAGGATGGCATAGCATTTGAATTTATAAGAGTAGTATACATTTATATATATGTATATACATATATCTTTGATTCTTTGAAATGTTTGAAAGACAAAACAATTGATAATTTTATTAAATGATGTTGAATCTTTGATAGTGGCACATTTTAAGACAAACCCAACGTCTAATAAATTGAACAAATTGTCATCTAATTAAAACAATATATAACATATTCGATAGATAAAAATAATAATTTTGACGTAATGAAAATATGTAATACAATAGTTGTACAAAAATATTTAAAAATGCTGAATATTATTATATTTTACTAAAAATTAATACAAATAAAAAATGGTAGAATATGACATTAGATATAATAATAATGATAACAATAATAATAATAATAATAATAATAATAATAATAATAGATATGTTACTAATATTAAAAAAAATTCTGAAAATAAGAAAATAAAATTAGTTATAAGGATTATGAATATTATATTAAATTTAACAATAAATATAATAATAATTCGTAATACACAAACAAATTTTGAAAGTTTATTTATTTTAGGCTTAACTCATAAAGAGACACCTAAACTTCTCCTCATTTTTCACTTAGACACCTAAACTAAGACAAGTTCCTAATAGACACCTCAACTGCTCAGATTTGATCCCATTAAACACTTTTATCCTACTTGGTACTCTCCGGTACTGTTTTTTTAATTTTTCAGCCAAAAATAAATAGTTGCGGTCCAAAAAAATTTTTTTTTTTCATAAAAGTAAGTTCTCAAAATTCTCTGTTATCCAAAAAATTTTTTTTTCATAAAAGTAGGTTCGCAAAATTCTCCGTTAACCATATCCGAAAAAAATAATTACAATTTTAAATAGAGTGTTTTTACTCATGGTTAACTGAGAATTTTGAGAACCTACTTTTATGAAAAAAAAAAATTTTTTGGACCGCAACTATTTATTTTTGGCTGAAAAATTAAAAAAAAGTACCGGAGAGTGCCAAGTAGGATAAAAGTGTTTAATGGGATCAAATCTGAGCAGTTGAGGTGTCTATTAGGAACTTGTCTTAGTTTAGGTGTCTAATTGAAAAATGAGGACAAGTTTAGGTGTCTCTTTATGAGTTAAGCGTGACTATTTCGATAAAAAAAATAAAAAATAAAATTAACAATATCTATTTAATCAGATGACAATTCAAAATGTGTTATAGATCGGTCAAAATTGGACGTGAATAATCCCAACTCATGAGATAACTTGCTTATCTATTCCTATGGACCAAGTGAAAATACAAAATACACTTAAGGATACCACGTACATGGTCTAAATCCAACAAAATGAATTAGAGCTTTGTCAATTATTGAAGTTATTAATTTCTTAAGGAGTTTTTTTTTTTAGAACGATACCAAGTTATTATTCCTTCTGAGTATAATTTATTATGACAATGAATAATTCCAATTATTATTACTTCATAGGATTCCCTTAATAATATTGGAATACCCTTCCAACTTGCATAAAGTAAAATATTTGGTAGTATTATTTTCTATTTTCTCTTTGGCTGGTTCTCCTAGATTGGCCAACTGAATCAATTCCAAGTTGTCTCAATCTTCTCACAACATATACAATAATTCTTCCAAGAATGCACTATCCCCCTGTCTTATATACCTACTCACTTTTAAATTGTTAGCTCTACAAAGGAATTCTTCTACAGATGGATTAAATTTTTAAGATGGACATCATTTTATTTTCTTTAATTTAATGAGTATAAGCTAAGGATTCTTGTAGTTTTAGTTAGGCAATTCACCTAAACACTGCAAACTTTTCTCACCTGCTTAGGCTTTCCTGATAAGGACCTTAATATTTCGGGTGTTTCATATTATTTGTTCATATTATTAAAATTTAAAAAGATATTTCTCAAAACTTTTCTTAATTTATAAATTAAAATAGAATTAATTAATTTTTTTTCTTTTTTATCGTTAAATTAATTCTTTTGATTGATGGACAAGAAACATGAATAGATTAAAAGAGCGAGGGAAAACGCGGTGCACTAAATATCTCGCTATAAAATTGTATTAAAAAATATAAAGGTTAAATGATTAAAATAATTTTAATTTTATAATTTTTTAAAAGACATATAAAGATGGTATTAGATAAATAATATGCAAGTAGACATGCATTTCTTCAATTTTATGAGTGTTGGTTAAACATTCTTGTAAATTTTAATTAGGCAATTCACCTAAAACACTGGAAAGTACTTTTCCCACCTGCTTAGGCGTTCTTGATAATTACCTTAATACTTGTTCTATTTTAAACTAAATTTCCAATCCTTATGCTTTTTTATTGTAACGTTTAAAACATTTCTTTGAAATTTTAAAAAGCCAAAATTTAGAACATGCATTGCTTCGCAGTAGTTTGAAAGATTTGTTCTTCACTCTTACATAGTTTGAAAGATTTGTTCTTCACTCTTACAGGTAAATAGTTTTTAACTTACAATTATATTCAAATTGATTCCAAATTTGTAAAATACAATCATCAAAAAAGTGAAACTTCCACGCATGTAGTGGAACTTTCAAAGTTGACCACGCCGAATGCAATTAGGTGCACGTTTTGCTGAGGATTAATTGTACCAATAATTTTTAAAGCTAAATAAAATTAGACTAATTTAATATTTTAATTTTAAAATTAAAATTTTGAATATTTAGAATTATATAAAAAAAATTTATGTCAATATGATAAAAAAAATATTTTTTTTAAAATATTAATCGAAATTTATATAACTTGGATCTCACAAAAATAAAAAAAAATCACATAAATTAAATTAGAATTCAAGTTTTTATATTCTAACGGGTTGTTTGATTTAAATATAAGTTATGGTGAGATTAATTATATTGGAATAAGTTATATTCTACCAGGGGAATGTTTGATGTCTCAAATGTCTTTCCAAGATGAAACATCACTCTTATTAGTCATGTTTCACTTTTTGAGAGTTAAATTGTATGGATTTCGATCAATATTTTATGATATATATTTTCATCATATTATTATGAGAAAAATTGCAAGTTATAATATTTTTTGTATAATTTTTAAATATTTAATTAATTTTAAATATCAAATTAATCCAATTCAATTTCACTTCTAAAATTAGTCAAATAGCTTTTGTAAAGCAAAATATGATAAGTAAAAATGAATGTAGAGAATAATTACTTATTTTTAATCCTTCTCATTAAAATTGTTTGACAATCCTTTTAAATAATATTCCCTATATTTCAATTTCTTTGACATAGAAATTAAAATTGATGAAGTGCAATTTGAGGGAGTGGTCCTAACAGTGATGAAGTGAAAAAAGGCAGAGTTCACGCTGCTCTAGTCTTTAAATATGCAACAAGAAACAGATAAAAAGGGACATCCATCCCAAAGAGACAACCTCTATCTCAGCAGGGATGTAGGGATTGAGTGTTCTCTTACGTATAAACAATGATGATAACATGTCCTTTTCTAAGGTTCAATTGCCTCTCATAATTTCTACTTTATTCTCTCACACACAAAGTTTCTAGAGAAAAAACAGAGGGGATGAGATACGTTCGTACAAGTAGCCTAAAGAGGCTCTTCTCATTCAGAAGACAGAGTTTTGATGGAGAATTTTCAAAATCTTGTGCTTTCAGTGAAGAAGTTGTTGCTTCTTCTGCAACACATAGACCCACTTGGAAATGCTTCTCTTTCGAAGAAATTTTTCACGCCACCAATGGTTTCAATTCAGGTTATCTTGTTGCTTTTTAGAAATCTGTTGCATAACCAAAATGTAATTTTATAATGATTAATAATTTGAATGTTCAGAAAATATGGTTGGTCAAGGAGGAAATGCGTCGGTGTACAAAGGAATATTAGAAGATGGAGAAGCAATAGCTGTAAAAATGCTAACAAAAGCGACGGATGATGAGAGAAAAGAGAAAGAGTTTTTGACAGAAATTGGGACACTTGGTCACGTTTGCCATCCCAATGTAACGTCACTGCTTGGTTGTTGTATTGAAAATGGACTTTACCTTATTTTTCAGTTTTCCTCCAAAGGATCTGTTGCTTCAATTCTCCATGGTATTTACTCTTTTTTCTTGAACAATTTCAAGTTTAATTTTGCTTCTCTTGTTCTAATATACTAAATTAATCTGATCTCAGATGAGAAATTACCCACTTTGGACTGGCAAACAAGGTATAAGATTGCAGTTGGGACTGCAAAGGGTTTATATTACTTGCATAAATCTTGTCCTAGAAGAATAATTCACAGGGATATCAAGGCTTCTAACATTTTGTTGAGTGAGGAATATGAACCACAGGTTTTTTTTTTTTTGAGATATTATTATTTCAAATGTTAGAGCAATATTATCTTGTGTATTTCATGAGTGCTGTTCTGTATGCATAAGTTATTGTCCAGGCCTGTTGGGTTCATTAATTAATCGTGAGTTGGTTGAGTGACAGATATCAGATTTTGGACTAGCAAAATGGCTTCCGTCACAATGGACCCATCATTCAATTGTTCCGATTGAAGGGACTTTTGGGTAATCATCTTTTCTTTTCTGCATAATCACTACAATAAATATAGAATTTTTAGCAGCAAAAATATAAGCCACTCCTGATATAATGTCAACTCAATTGTCCTTAAATATTTTTTGCGGCAATATTTACTTCCGCTCAAAGGAAAATTTATTTGGTGAAGTGAATCCTAATCCATTTGGCACAAATTATGATGAACTTCAATATTGTATTTGTTATTTTGTCTCCAGGCACTTAGCACCAGAATATTTCATGCATGGAGTAGTTGATGAAAAGACAGATGTTTTTGCATTTGGAGTGTTCTGCTTGGAGCTCATTTCTGGAAAAAAGCCTGTTGACAATTCCCATCAAAGCTTACATAGCTGGGTAAATAATTCTTCAATATAATTATTAGTTACAAAGTCAACAATTAGCACTTACATGAGGTTTGATTTTAATATTACAGGCAAAACCTCTATTGAGGAGAGGAATTATAGAAGAAGTAGTTGATCCTATGCTAGAAGGGACATTTGATTCTACACAGCTTCATAAGCTTGCCTTCGCTGCTTCTCTTTCTATTTGTGCTTCTTCTATATGGCGCCCTACCATGAGTGAGGTAAATTATACACCCTACTTTTTTCCCCTTTTCTTAATAAGCCATTGGCCACGTGGAATAAGGATGGTAATCAACTATAACATACCCATTCAAATCTCACAAGTGAGGTTTTGAAAGGATCGAATGTACACAGACCTTACCATTATATCATAGAAGTAGAAAGATCGTTTCCTAGGAACCCTCGTCTCAAAAATCCATAAGCAGGATAAATTAGATATAACAAAAAACACATGTTAATACGTAACTACAATAGAAATTGTATAAATAAATAAATACAAATATTAGACAAAATAAATTCAACTTATAATATATTCATACATAGAAATTGTATTTACAAAATATAATTTTTTTAACAAAAATAACAATTAATTAAAACAGTGAATATTATTATAAATATTATTAAAAAATATATTAATATATATAAAATGTAAAGATAGTATATTAAAGTGAGTTTAAGAGGGATATTTTTGTTATTTCACGTATCTTATCTTATTTCACTCACATAAGAGGATAACTTATCGGAGAACTAATTGCTAATCTTGGATAAGTTATCCCATTTTGTACAATCAAATAAGCAATTAAAGGCTTCTGAAAATTATCTCAATACTATTTTTTTTATCCATCACATTACATCAAACGACCCGAAGGATTTTAATGACATCTGTGCCGCTCAATGCAGAAACCGACAATTTTTTTCAAATATTTTTAGAGATCACTTTTCACAGGCGTGGTGCAATCAAACAAATATAATTTAGTCATTTTTGTCGTGTTGATGATGTGAAGCATTTATATTTTCTTCTAAAAATTATAATTATTGTTATAATAATTTTGATGGTTTCATCTCACCAAACTCAGGAAGTCTTTTATAGTTTAATTAGGAAGTTATCCATGGATCTTGACTATTGATTAGAAGGAACATCGACATGTGTGACAAAGAAGTGGCCCAAATCATATTTAATGTAAGATAAAACATCGTTATATTAATTATCTGTTTTGGTAATGGAAGTTAGTGTAATTATTAGGGTGATGAGACAATATAGTAATTACTTTGTGTTATTTGTTTGTCATGATATGTAATTATAAGTGTGTTGTTTGATTGAACTAGTGTAATTATAAAATTATATTGAATTTTAAAAATAAAAATTAATTATTTAAAAATTAAAACTTATATTAAACAAATACAAATATTTATAAATAATATTAAATTGAATATTTAAGAGATATATTGTCTTTTAAAAATATATTAATTAGTAAACATATATTTCTAACTAATATTGTGAAAAAATCAACTTATATTTTTCAAATTAGTATATATTAGTTAATTTAATTATAAAAACTAAATAAGTTTTATACGAGCATATGAAATGCAATGTTTGACAAAAATATAAATATTATAAATATAATGTCATAGCAAAATTATTATAATACTTTATATAAAAAGATAATCTATCAAATTGAACTAAAAAATAAAAGGCTTGTAATATAAAATATTAAGTCATATACTACTATTTTTGTTTACTTTCTCTCTCTCTTGCTTTCCTGTTATCCATATCTAGCTTTTTCTACTTCTGAATTTTGTGACGAGGGTCCCAGGAAACAGCCTTTCTAACTCTATGAGGTAGTGGCAGGGTCTGCATACATTTTACCCTCCCAAAATCCCACTTGTGGAATTACACTGGGTATGTTATTCTTGTTGTTGTAAGTCATATACTACTAACACACATGAAATTAAAAGCGTAACATAAGTATTAAATTCTAAATAAAAAATGTAATATAATACTCTTATATTAAATTTCAATATAATGTACATAAATGTGATTTTAAAAAAACGTAAGCTTATCACTTTATTTAATAATAAATTCAAAATTTAATTTAAAATTTAGAATACTAATAAAATCAATAACATAGAATAACTAAATAAAAAGGATAATGTAAAAAATTGTGTGGACTCAAATGAAGTAAAAGTAGAGGATGAGAAGGAAATGAAAAATAGATATTATAAAATAAAATATATTTTTTTAAATATTTAAAAAATAAAAAATATTTAGAATAAGAAGAAATAAAATAATAAATCAAAACAAAAAAGCAAAAATAGAAATAAATGAAAAATTAATCAACTTGTAATTACACCATGTAATTAATTACAATTCATAGTCTCTCACGTGAATTGGAGAGTGTAATTATACCATGCTAATTACATTCAAGACCATGTAATTATCTGCCCAACCAAACGGATAAGACAATGTAATAGTTACACCTAATTATATCAAATCTAATAATGAGAATGACTTTTTAAACAAGCTCTTAATGTATTGTAGAACAAAGTTTTTCAGTCAACTAATAAAAAGTAAAGGGAAATATATTATAACAAGAAACATTATAATAAAAAATGTCTCGCTAAAAAAATAAAAACAAAAATCACAAACGATATATTTTCATAAAATTCATCTCAAATCTTCACTCAAGATCGAGCAATTTTAGATTACAAACATTTGTTTTTGTTAATATTTAAATTTTAGGTTGCAAGCGTAGCTAACATAGAGATAAAAACATCATCATATTTTATCAGCCTGTTCTTCCCATCTTTCTTACTTTATTTTTTTCCCTCTTTCTTTCATAGATCTCTGCACATTAACGAGGAAGACTTGCTAAATTATTATTGCTTCTCTCTCAATTTGCGTAATATAATTTGACTTTTTTTTTATCTTAAAATTATTCATTAAATCAAAATCTAAAAATAAAGCTGCAATAATTTGAAAATAAAAAGTTTGAATTACAATAATGACGTTACTTAGTTATTAATATTGACTCTCTATTTTTAACCCAAAAATTGAATGTATGAAACCAGAAAAGTGAATTTTTCTGTGTAGAAGTGTTTATACACGATGTAGACCACTCTTTGTGCTTATATAACTGTGGTACAAATGTTATTAATTAGCATACATTTTTCTAAAAATCAGGTGTTTGTTCTGATACTTATAATTTAATTTGATGTACTAATGTTAATATGCGATCCTTTGTACGTCTGATGACAGATTCTGGAAATAATATTGGGAGGTGAAGTTGATAACCAAAAATGGAAAATGCCAGAAGAGGAAGAAGAGTTTTGGGGTTTTGAGGATCTTGAATGTGAATGTGACAGTTCCTTCTCAACTTCCCCACATGAAACATTATCAACAAGAAGCTCATAAATTCAAATCTACATCAATTAATTTACTAAGTATATGAGTACTACATGACTATATATGCTAGTGTTAGACTCTTATAGATAGCACTTGGGGGGTTAGTTTACCAGTCGTACTACACTCTTAATTTTAAATTTTTGAGGTTACGTTGAACTTCCATGTTTTATTAAAACTTTGGATATATATTTGTTATTTACAAAAAGTAAGGTCATTAATTCTTGTCCACATGTAAAATAGCATAATTGGAAAAATTGACAAAGGACTTGCAGTCCAACAGATTTATCATTAAATATACCACAACCTCTAGAAGTAGGGTTGGACGTGGAGTTGAGTGAGCTGAGCTTGTGATAGTAACGAGTGTTGAAAAATCGTATTCACAACAGAAGAATATAAATGATCCTATTGTTTTTATAAATAATAGATAATATATATATTTATATTAGAATACCTATAATTAAGTTAGAACACATAAATATTATGAAATTTAATTTGATAACTAGCTCTTGAAGCGTGAGCAAATACCCTTTAAGCAAATCCACAAATTAGATTGCAATTCTGCGGCCTTCTACAATGATCCCAAGTTCTTATTCGAGCTCTCTCAATATTTGGGTGGGCAAGCATTGTATAGAAAACCTAATTCGTTTTGATTAATTTTCTAGGTTAGGAGGACCCCTATTTATAGGGACCTATTCCCAGTACAAATCTGGAATGGGAAACATTTATTCTTCTTTTCTACTAGAATAGGTCTGAGTTCTAGTTAAATATGGTACTGTAGGGATCATATAATTAATTATTGATGCTTCGTACTATGGAAATAATTTAAATAATTAGTTTGAAATTATTCTTACCATAATAAACTACAAATCATTCAACTAAAAATTTACAATTGCACTCCTATATTTATATTTGAAATCCCCCATGTAACACTTATGTTATTCCTCATGTTAAGATTACAAATATTAATCAATAAATTAAATTACTGACGAATATAATTCAAAAATTAATTTCTTTTAGAGCACTGTTTAACTTATTCCATGTGTCGGATTCATAAATTCACTTGCAAGATTTGACACAATGAAAACATATAAGCTTCTCAAAAAGGCATATCATCAATATCCATATCGAGACATGGATTTTATCAACTAATTTATTATTTCACCAATATATATTATATCATCCAATCTACCATTGCATATTGACCTATCTTAAAATCTCACCTTTTAATGAATCTAAACGATAATTAATATGTACAAATCATAATAGTTTTATTAGGATTGAGAATATAAGTATATTTAACAGTTTAGAAAATATGTTTTTATCAGTCAGTCTAAAATAAGTATCTCTACTTGGTCCCGCTCCATACATACAATATTCACTAGCACAAAAAGTCGGATCTACACTGTTTCCATAATCAAGATAAATTATATATAATCTTATGCTACAATCATACCGATGACTTTTCCAATTTCTATCTCAGATTGTGATGAAAAAACTTTATACTTATAAGAACTGATGATTTAATCTTTTGTGAATAAGTTAAAACTTTATACACTGAATCATCTACTATATAAGTAAATGGATAAATAAATGAATGTGTGATCTATTAAAACTTTTATTGCAATCTAGAAGATAATTATTCTATAATAAATATTATATCTAAACTCATGGTTAATAGTATATATTTCTACAATCTCCCACTCAGATTTTTAACCATTACAATTATTATAATATGATATGTCTAAATGCATGGCTAATAGTATATACTCTAATGATCTCCCACTTAGATTTTTAATCTTTGAAATTGTCATAATACTATATCTAAACTCATGATTAATAGTATATATCCTAACAATCTCTCACTTAGATATTTAACTATACATTTAAAACTTTCTTTGGTATTCCTTTTATATGACTTATCAAAAGGATCTAATGAAGTTGTTTTCTTATGCAATTCCGTTTAGTAGTGCTTAGGTGTAACTAATCGATTTTGTACTAGACTTGAGGGGCCTTATCACGAAACTCTTCAACAGTAAACTTCTTTTGAGGAGTTCTATTATGAAACTGTCTAAAAAATATACAATAAATAAATCTTCATTATGATTCTTCCACTACAACTAAGTACTATTACTATAGTTACACTTCCATGTTCTCAAGTCTTAACAATTTTCTCCAAAACCTTCTGGTATTGAAATATTAACAACTTATTCATGCAGTGTTCACTAATTTACTCAATGTCATTCCTCTTACTTGAGGTAGTAATTTTTTTTATGTTAAGTAATGTTTATCCCACTATTTAAATATAATAGAACGTCAAGTCTGACATACCAATTACATGTTCTTGAGTTGATTCATTTGTTATTTCTTTGTTCAATTCCTGTAAACTAGTTCACTTCTAGGAACATGGCTTACTAAATAGTCCATTTCTAGAAATTTAGCAATTGTGTTAACAAGTCTTATTTTCTTTAGGATAATAATATAAATCTTCTTTTATTTTTTTTGAATATCCAATTAACACACACACATCCACTCTTACTCTCAACTTGTTTGTTCATCCTTTCAGCATATATGCTAGAAAATTCAATATTTGGACATGACATAGACTAGACTTACGTCAAATCCACAATAATTTTATAGTTGTGGATTTTAAATGGTACAGACATGCAAAAAAATTTAATTCAGAATGTGATATGTAGTTCTAAGGACATATTCCAAAAAAAGTAAAACAACTTCAAATAAGTCAATTATTATCTCTATAAGAGTCTATTTTTCTTTCTTTTTTTAACACCAATCTATTATAGAGTGTCTGGTGTAAATAATTGAATGTAATTACTCTAACAAGTGATTAATGAACTCCACAAAGAGGTACACGTCACTACAATTAGATCGCAAGGGCTTTATACATTTTTCATGACGCTATTTTCGTTTTTGTCTTAAAAAATTTGAGTTTCTCAAGACACTGAGACGTACAAAGTGTAAAGATCTAGGCTTTGGAAGGCCTTAAAAAGGCAAGAAGTTTGTATATCGTGAGCTTTTGACAAAGGGACACTTTGAAGGATCCCTTTACGACTTATGAAAGGATTCACTAGCCGTGAAAGTGGCCTTTGCCATTTTTCCCTGGAAATTTGAGGCCACCTTGATCAAAAGTGCCACCACGGGCACCACCACAGATTTTGGTGTGGTTCATGAAGGGACCCTAGGCCTTTTTGGGATTGCCTTGGCTGAAGAGGAGGCTTCCAAGTGAAGTGTGCGTACCACGAAGCATACCACGACTCATGGTGAGCACCACGCACTTTGGAGTGGCTCATGGAGTGCCACCTCACCTTAGAAACCATTGTCTTGACATTGGGGTGCCTTTCACGAGCCTGTTCATGAGGTGTAAAGGGGTTCACATTCCACGAACCGAACTGTGAAGGTGCCTTGTGCAATTTTGCACTCGTTTTTATTACGAGCTCCTTGGTAATTTGACTTATTTCCTATACCTTTTAAGTCTTTTATACATTCCTTTAACTCCCAAATCAGTTCCTATACTACTCCGAACACTCCATTTCAAGTCAAATACTTAGTTTTTGAAATCAACTCCTCGAGAGTTTCTCTCAAGCCAATAACTATAGAATCCAAGCTAAGGTCTTAAGTGTGGTTTCAAGGCCAAGTTAGAATCACCTCAAAATCCTTAATTCAAGCAAGGTATGTGTGATTTTATTCATCTTTTTTTTTCAATCATGAATCCTAACTCCTTTAATAAATCTTCATTAACTATAAGGTGTGATACTTTGAATTTCATGATTTGGTTTTAATTTGCTGAAATTATGTTATGAGTTATCCTCAAATGATAAAATAAGCATGAATTAATTTTTATTCTAATTATTTACACGATTTACATGAGATTTGAGCTTTCATGTCCCTTTACACTAAGAATTTATGCAAGGGTAGTTTCAATTACGATTCAAATGTTAATTTCTTCATGGATTGTTATTTCTATCTTAATATCATGTTTTAAGTATAAATTTAAAGTACCAATGCTATACTCTCATTTCGTATGTCATGAGCATTCATGAACAAGGCCTTTCATGAGATTTTGATATGGTCTTGACTATCAATTATGGATATGATCATGATTTTTAGGCAAGTATGGTTATGTGAGACCCCGTGTTTCTCGTTTTCCATATATATACATATGGTGGCGTATCATATAAGACATATATGATTTTTGTAGAACCTAAGGATAGTAAGGCTGCCAATAAGTGGTAATGTCAAGGATCTAAAGTTGTAAGGCAAAGGAATACCCTAAAGACATATTCGGGATTAAAGAAATGGCCCAAGTGGAACCTCGCCTTTTTGGAAGGTTTAAATTAGGTTTCACATTCTGAATGGGACTAAAAGTGTATAATTTTCTAATAATGAATTTTTCTAAAGGTTATTTTAATAGCACAAAGGTCGTACATTAAGTTTTGGAATAAAAAAAGTTGCTAGATAAAGGTTGGCCAAAGCTACCTAAGGTCCATGACCCATCAAATGGAAGATCTACGAGTCTAGTTTGCAAAACACAAAATCTCATATCAAACTGACCTCAGAATAAAAAATTATGACAGTTTAACTGTGACTGCCCGAGCAAGAAATCGGGTCACGGGTCAGGTCGGGTCAACCAACCTAGATGTCGGCTAATTTGAGATTTTTAAAGCTCAAATAAGTTCAATTTCGTTCCAAAAAACATATAGACTGAAGATAAAGTTCCCTCAAGATACAAAGGTGATTTGGGTAAGTTTTTCGCATTTCTACTATTAAAATTCATCCCGTGCCTAGAAATGTGTGCCTTACGCTTTGCAATTATTTCCCCCTCCTATTACCTATGTTGGGGACTATTTTTGGGCTGTAAAGTGGTGCTTCTACTAGTTATTCTTGGTTTGCAACTGGTGTATTCAGGTAATAATCTTGGGAATCCTTTACGATTATTTTTATGAAGTTTTACGAATATTTCCTCGCGTAAATACAATTTGCCGAATCTGGTCATTAATGCTAAATTCTGGACTGTCTATAGGTGTCTTTAAGCTGCATATATATAGTTGTTGTGAAGCTTAGGACGTAAGGAACAACTTTTATGAAGAAACTTTGAGTAATAGGACGCCCGTTGGGAAGGAATATTAAGGCTAAGCTCCATCCTTCCTTTTAGCATGAAATTGGGGAAGTTTCCCAAAACGTCAAATATGATATCTTACTATTCTTTTGCTAGAAAGACCTTCTGTGAAAGGAATTAGGATTGCAGCTAAGTTATTTTCATGATGGTGTTAATTTGAAATTTCATTCATTCACTAAAACTGGATAATCAATATTTATATATCATTTTCTTGGTTTTCCTGGCTACCTATCCATATGTTTGAGGTGTTTCTCTTCTTGTTGTAGTGTCATTAAAATAAATATAGATTAAAAAAGGAATGTAGTATTCATAATCAGTCTTTCATACCAAAAAATATAATTGAAGCACTTAACAAGTAACAGTTTGATTTCCAATAATCTTTAGCGTAATGCTCCTATTTAAACTACTAAGGCACTTAATTATGTTTAAATACTTTCCTTTACTAATTGATATGGGACCAAGTATAAGCATTATGTAAAGCACCTTTATGAATATTTTAAAAGTTAAGGTTTCATTCTAAATGTTGAGTTAAGTTGTCAAACTTTTTAAAAAGACATGTAAGATTCCACAAATCGATTGTATAAGCTACGACAATGATTATGACGCTATGAGAATAAGTGTACCAATGAGGTAAGATTGGCTAAATTTTTGATATGCCCTACTATGTGCATTCAATATTCATATCATACATTACACGTTATGCATGGACTTCAAGCTATAATCAGAGGTCTAGGGCCTATTTGCCCAAATGATATATATATATATATATATATATATATATATATATATATATATATATATATATATATATATATGGTACTATATATATATAGTACGGATGGTCATAAGTTAGCAAATATGATGTCGGTTAGCTACCGGAAAGGACCACCATTACTAGCATTTCGTTGGGTATGTCATGCATTTGTATCTATGTATATGTATTCACGACATGTGATACTCGAGCATACGATGCATATTTGATTACTAGGAGGTTGAGTATTGGCCATTAAGGTTACTTGAGTGTTGGTTACAAGTGGTATTTCTATTTCCCTTTATACTACTGTTATATATGGTTTTACATTCTGCCTTACATACCAGTACATGTTTATCCATACTGACGTCCTATTGCCTAGGGGACGCTGCATTTTATCTCGTGCGTACAAGTTCAAGTAGGGACTCTGATCGACCCCTCCACTAGGATCCCAGTTCAATTGTGAGTTGGTAAGCTCCACTTCTTCCTGGAACTTTCACTGGATACTTACTTTATGTTGTACAATTGGGTATAGTCAGGGCCCTGTCCCGGTAGTATTGGTAGTTCTATTAGAGGCTATTGTGGACATGTTATTGTGGGTTGGTTCTTTTGTACCTTTCAGTCTTCAGTCATAAGATTGGCATATATATATATATATAAGTGTGCCTGTACCTCTGTTGTTGCAGCCTTGTCAGCTAGCTAGTACTTTATCGTTTTGGTTTATATATCTTGATGTTCATGATTTGCTGTTGACCAGGTCATGGCCTAAATGGTCCCAGCTTAGTTTTTATTAGATATTATGCTGCCCAATTTTCTTATGGTCCCTAGTCTAGTTAACTAGCATGTTTAGTAGCTTACTCGACCAATAATGGTATCGAGTGCCAGTCACGCCTCCCATCTTTTTGGGGCACAACAAACATGATATCAGAGTAGGTCATGGCCCAAAAAGATGGGAGGCGCGACTGGCACTCGATACCATTATTGGTCGGGTAATCCACTAAACATGCCAGTTAACTAGACAAGGGAGACAAAAATGATATTGGTGTAGGTCGTTCCCCAAGGAGTCAACAATGCGATGTCGAGTAGAGTCTTGCTAATGGATGTGTTATATACCACACTTATAATCAGGAGTCTATGAGGCCTTTAGGGATGGTTACCTTTCTTTCACTTAATAGATCGTGCTATAGAGAAAAGTTATAGGAACACATGAAATCTTAATTGTGCTTTGTGGTTTGTTTTATTTGTTTGGCCGTCTATATTCGGGAGATAGCACAACGTGAGGTAGATATCGATCTGAGAGAAGGTACCAGTTGTTCTTAGCTGGGTTAGGCAGATACACTCCCCGTTGTAGCACACAAAGGGCTTCCAATATCCATACTACCAAATTCACCAGCACCTGTTGAGGGCCAAGGGGGTCCATTACCCCCAACCCTGCCAAAGACTGGGGAGAAGGGTATGAGAGAGGTTGTTCAGCTACTGACTAGGATGGTTTCTATTCATGAGAGATAACTAGAGGCGAGAGCAAACACCAGAAGGGATCAAACAGAAAGCTCAAAGGTACAAGAGTTTCTTCACTTGGCCTCTCCAGTATTTACAGGGTCTAGTTCCACTGAGGATCCACAGGACTTTATAGAACATTTTTATAGAGTATTGAGGGTAATGCATGCTTCTATCACCGAGGCAGTGGAGTTGGCTTCTTTTCGACTACGTGATGTCATCATCTTGTGGTATGAGGTGTGGGAGAGATCCAGAGGGCCTGATGCTCTACCAGCAGAGTGGGAAGACTTCTCTGAGGCATTTTTAGCCCATTACTTACCACAGGAGGTGCGGGAGGCCCGTCTTGACCAGTTTATCAGTTTGAGGCAAAGGGATATAAGTGTAAGGGAATATAGCCTTAGGTTTAATTCTTTGGCTAGGTATGCACAAGATATTCTACGTACCATGAGTGCAAGAGTTCATCGTTATATGGATAGTTTGGGGGGATCATTTGATCAGAGACTGCAGGATAGCCTCTTTACAGGATGGTGTAGATATTTCTCGTATTCAGGATTTTGCTTCGACTGTAAAGGACCTTTCTCGTCAGATTCGGGATATCCATTGAGATATAGAGAAGAATAAGAGGGCTCGTACTATGGGGTCTTTTAGGGAGACACGGGGTGATTTTAGGCCTCCATTTCACCGATATCCACCTCTGTTAGTTTGTAGTTCCCCACCACAGATACATGGAGGAGTAGGCTGTCTCATTTGTGAAGAGGAAATGCTAAAGAAGCATCCTCAGATATTTACAAATTAAGGTGAGTCATATTTTAAAAGTTGGTAGTCATCTTTCTACAATACATTAAATTTTAAATGAGTTGGGAATATAGTTTATATGGGTCATCACGGGATAAGCTATAAAAATCTTAGTAATTAGAATTTCTTTCAAAGTTGATTTATGGATTGGAGGGATAAAAGGTATATCCTCAAAATCACATTTTAAGACATAGTAGTGCAACCAAGACACTATCTAGATACATTTGTGGACGAATGTTCTTGGGGGGGACTGTGAGACCCCGTGTTTCTCGTATTCCATATATATAAATAGGGTGGCGTGTCATTTAAGACATATATGATTTTGGGTAGAACCTATGGATAGTAAGGCTTCCAATAAGTGGTAATGTGAAGAACCTAAAGTTTTAAGCCAAAGGAATACCCTAAATATACATCCGAGATTAAAAAAATGGCCCGAGTGGCACCTCACCCCTTTTGGAAAGTTTAAATTAGGTTTCACATTCCGGATAGGACTAAAAGTGTATAATTTGCTAATAATGAATTTTTTTTAAAGGTAATTTTAGTAGCACAAAGGTCATACATTAAGTTTTGGAATCAAGAAAGTTGCAAGATAAAGGTTGGCCAATGCTACCGTAAGTTTCTTTAAGAAATCCTTCTTATATTTGGTACAAATATATCAGGCCATATATCCCAAAATATAAAGAGTTAGAAGGTCCATGACTTATTAAATTGAAAATCCGTGAGTCTAGTTTGCAACGCACAAAACCACACATCAAACTGACCTCAGATTAAAAAGTTATAAAGAGTTTTACTATGACTACCCGAGCAGGAAATCAGGTCATGGGTCGGGTCGGGTCAACCCACATAGATATCGGCTAATTTGAGTTTTGTAAAGCTCAAATCAGTTCTATTTCATCCCAAACAACATATATATTGAAGATAAAGTTCCCTCAAGGTACCGAGGTGATTTGGGTCAGTTTTTTGCATTTCTACCGTAAAAATTCATCCCTATGCCTAGAAATGTGTGCCTTATGCTTTGCAATTGTTTAACCCTCCTATTAGCTGTGTTTGGGGCTTTTTTGGGCGGTAAAAGAGTGGTGTTCCTACTGGTATTCTTGGTTTGCAGCTGGTTTGTTCAGGTAATAATCTTGGGGCTCCTTTACAATCATTTTTATGAAGTTTTATGAATATTTCCTCACGTAAATACTATTTGTCAAATCTGGTCATTAATGCTAAATTTTGGACTATTTATAGGTATTTTAAGCTGCGTATATATAGTTTTTGTGAAGTTTAGGACGTAAGAAACAACTCTCGCGAAGAAACTTTGGGCAATAGGACGCCCGTTGGGAAGTTATGTTAAGGCTAAGCTCCATCCTTCCTTTTAGCGCGAAATTGGGGAAGTTTCCCAAAACGTCAAATACGATATCTTACTATTTTGTTGCTAGAAAGATCTTCTGTTAAAGACATTGGGATTGCAACTGAGTTACTTTCATGATGGTATTAGGTTGAAATTCCATTCATTCACTTAAACTAGACATTCAATATTTATATATCATTTTATCAGTTTTCCTGGCTACCTATCAATATGTTCGAGGTGTTTCTCTTCTTGTTGTAGTGTCATTAAAATAAATATAGATTACGAAGGGAATGTAGTATTCATAATCAGTCTTTCTTCCATACCAAAAAATATAATTGAAGCACTTAACAAGTAACGTGTTGATTTCCAATAAGCGCTAGCATAATGATCCTATTTAAAATACTAAGGCACTTAATTCTGTTTAAATACTTTCCTTTACTAATTGACGTGGGACCAAGTATAAGCATTATGTAAAGCACCTTTATGAACATTTTAAAAGTTAAGGCTTCATTCTAAATGTTGAGTTAAGTTGTCAAACTTATTAAAAAGACGTGTAAGAATCCAAAAATCGGGTGTATAAGCTACACCAATAATTATGATGCTATGAGAATAAGTGTACCAATGAGGCAAGATTGGCTAAATTTGTGCTCTACCCTACTATGTGCATTCAATATTCATATCATATATTGCACGTTACGCATGGACTTCGAGCTATAATCAGAAGTATGAGACTTATTTGCCCAAATATATATATATACACACATATATGTACATGGTACAGATGGCCACAGGTTGGAAAATATGATGCCGGTTAGCTACCGGAAAGGACCACCATTACTAGCATTTGGTTGGGTATGTCATGCATTTGCATCTATGTATATGTATTCACGACATGCGATATTCGAGTATACCATGCATATTTGATCACTAGGTAGTTCATTATTGGCCATTCAGGTTACTTGAGTATTGGTTACAGGTGGTATTTTTGTTACCCTTTTTACTACTGTTATCTATGGTTTAACATTCTGCCTTACATACTAGTACACGTTTATTCGTACTGACATCCCATTGCCTGGAGATGCTACATTTTATCTCTTGTGAGCAGGTTCAGGTAGGGACTCTGATCGACCTCTACACTAGGAGCCCAGTTCAGCTGTGAGTTGGTATGCTCTACTTCTTCTTGGAGCTTTTGCAGGGATGCTTACTTTTTATTGTACAGTTGGTAATAGTCGGGGCCTTGTCCTGGCAGTATTAGTGGTTCTCTTAAAGGCTATTGTGGATATGTTATTGTGGGTTGGTTGTGAGTTGGTATGCTCTACTTCTTCTCGGAGCTTTTGCAGGGATGCTTACTTTTTATTGTACAGTTGGGTATAGTCGGGGCCTTGTCCCGACAGTATTAGTGGTTCTCTTAAAGACTATTGTGGACATGTTATTTTGGGTTGGTTCTTTTGTACCTTTCAGTCTCCAATCTTAAGATTGTCATATTTATATAGTGTGTGCCTGTACCTCTATTATTGCAGCCTTTTCGGATAGCCATTACTTTATCATTTTGGTGTACTTATCTTGATGTACATAATTTGTTGTTGACCAGGTCATGGCCTAAACGGTCCCAACTTAGTTTTTTTTAAATGTTATGCTGCCCAATTTCTTATGGTCCCTAGTCTAGTTAACTAGCATGTTTAGTGGCTTACTCAGCTAATAATGGTATCGAGTGCTAGTCGCGCTTCCCCTCTTTTTGGGGCACGACAAGTTATGACACGAACAAGATCATAAAACGTCTATGCTATAGCTTTAGAACTTATGGGTGTGTACATACTATCATGTACAAATTATGAATGAACTATTCCTATGCATGTAATTATGATTTGAAGTACGATTTGGCTTTTAAACACATGTATGCATGACTGTGATTTGAAATGACTTGTCATCCTTTTGCAAACATGTTCATGTATTCTCTGGGATGATGACATAGCACCGAATGAGATTGGAGGTGTCACGACTTGAATCTAGGGCATAACCATGACACGGCGATTGTTGCACACGAAGGCGCCCCATCCAAGCCTCTTGTTCATGTTATACGTGTACATAAGGTAAAACAAGCATTCATAAGGGATTTAAGCAAGGGGAGACACAGTCTCGTACAAGCTACATATAGGAGTCAACATTTTACATTAAAGGTAATTACATCAACATAGTGTCCAAATCATACCTCTACATTATATATCTTGGTGTAGACTAGATCATAGCTTTACTAGCTCACTCTCAAGATTAGAAAAGTACAAAAGTCTTAGAAACATCATCATAAGCAAGAAACATAAGATCTTGTCCCCGAACCATAGGAACTCACGAATCTTCAAGAATAATACCATAAGCTAGCCATAAATGTGAGGAGTAGAATCATCATCCGTCCCTACCTGGTAACATCATGTAGGCAAGAGTATGCGTTAGTACGTTGGAATGTACTAAGTATGTAAGCATGCAATTCATCAATGAACATCGTACATAATGACAATATGCATAGACATAGCAATAGAATAAGGACAAGATATGCATGGGCAATGCACCATTTAAAGTTATATGTGGAAGCATCATAAAAGATTTCATAGCCTACTAGACATATATGTATAGGCATAAGACCGTAACTGACTCTTAGACTATGCAGACTTTTACATGGAATCCCGATGTTCCCTCTACACCGAGCAAAAAAAGGAGTCTACTTTGCTAAGATAGACATGATCCTCACCTTATAGGCTTAATCCTAGCACAGTGAGAACCCATCTTTTATTCCCACCCATTAGGATCTATCTTAGCTTGGTGAATATCCATCATTAATCAAAATAGATCCATTAGCACACCTTTAAGATATAATAACATGAACATCATTCCTATGGTGACACATAGTTATAGGACGATTAAATCTACTAATGCCCTCTCAGTGCTAAATCATATCCCACAGAGTACATAATCATGCATATACATAGTTATCATCATAATTCATACTTTTTCAAAATCATACCTTCATAGCTTATAAAATAGACATCATGACTTCATCATACATAGGAATAGTCCATCTACATAATTTTTTATATAGTATGAGTATACTCCCTATCTTATCATCATTTCATACATATTTGAGTCTTAAGTCACCCTCATCATCATCATCATCAACATCATTCAAATCATTATCATAAGAGCATGCTTTCATACTAAAAATCATATTCATAATAGTCATAGCTTGATCATAGGAAATTAGGGCCATGTGTGGGTTCATGAACAATTGGGTTAAAATCATGCATTTAGATGAAAATCATGTAGGAATCATATAATTTAAATCTCATTGAATCATTTGTAAAGGAGCTCACATCAATTTTAAAAAGCCCTAATCATCATATACTTGAAATCATTCATGGTAAAATTATCAATATCATGCAATTGACTTGAATTCATAGTAGGATAGATCAATGGTCATCATCTTAATCATAATTGAAGAAATTGAGTAGAAGTAGAGAAGATACACACAATTTTATAATTGAATCAAGATAAAAATTGAGAATCTAGAAGGGGCTTCATAGAAGAAAGGATTCTATGGATGGAGGCTCACGTACCTTTAGTAATTGACTTGAAAAACTTGAAGAAAAATAGAGGATTTTGCTTCATTTGATAGTCAATAGTGTTTTTGCTTAGAGGAGAAGAAAGCCCTTGAGAGTAGTTTTAAGGAGAGAATTTTTATAATGTGTGAATGGTGAAATAATGTGACTAACTTGGGGTTAAAGACAATTTATAGAACGGAATTTGGTGCCAAAAATTGTCCTAAATCACTTAAACAGGCTTAGAAAAACGTTTAAGGCTTTTTCACTTAGTGCAGAAATTTTAATGAAAAAGTTGAACTGTCACAGAACAAGTCTGCAATGCGGACTCGTTTCACTATAGTTTTTTTTGCGAAATTAAATTTTCCACTGTTTTGACATAGTAATGAGTCTAGGTCACTTTTGTACATAAGTGAGCTTTCTCCGCGATGGGGAGAGGTCACATACTTTTCTGGATAAGCAATTTCTTACGAAAAACCATTTTACAATACAGTTGATTTAAAAACCAAAAGAGACCATTTTCCTATACAATTTTTCTTCATGAACAAGAATTTGACCTCAGATTTCCCAAAAAGAATACGGATAATGCGATATGCAAGATGTCATTCACAAGGTCATAAGAAGGGATTTTGAGAGGTGTTACAATATCTCCCCCTGGGGCATTCGTCCTCGAATAAGATCAATATAAGCTTGAGTAGAGTAGAATACATAACTATCAACTCATCATGAATGCAATAATGCAACTTTAAACCATCTTTAAAAATTATTTTCATGAATATGCATGCATGTAATATGACATAGAGAGATTCACACTTAGGAGCTTGAAGGGATTGAGCATGAGTAGCTAAGTACCTTAAGCTTGAATAGGAGGAAAGAGGTAAGGATATCATTTCATCATGTCTGCTTTCGCTTCCCATGTTGCACTTTAAACTTGTTGATTCCTCCACAATACTTTAACGGATGCAACTTCCTTATTTCTCAATCTTTTAACTTGCCGGTCCAAAATCTCAACCGAGACTTCCTCATAGGTCAAATTCCCCTCAATGCTCATGTCATCCGAAGGCACAACAATATTCAAATTGCCAATACATTTCCTCAACATTGACAGATTAAACACCAGATGAATCATAGACAACCCCATTTGTAAGTCCAACTTGTAAGCCACCTTACCAATACTCTCCAACATCTTATAAGGCCCTATATACCTATAGATTAACTTAACCTTCTTGCCAAATTGTACAACACCGTTCATAGGAGATACCTTGAGATACACCCAATCATCCACATTGAATTCAAGACCCCGCTTTCTATTGTCCGAATATGACTTTTGATGACTTAGGGCTATTTTCAATCTTTTCCTTATAAGTTTCACTTTCTCCATAACCTCAAGTATCAAATCAAGACCAATCAAAGACATCTCTCCAACTTCATACCACCATACCAAAGACCTACATCTCTGCCCATATAAATCCATGAAAGGTGTCATCTCAATGACTGAATGATAGCTATTATTGCATGAAAATTCAATCAAAGATAGATGGTCATCCCAATTTCCCTTGAAATCAAGTACGCATGCTCTCAACATATCTTCTAATGTTTGAATTTTTCTCTCGGCTTGCCCATCCATTTGGGGACGAAATGTGGTGATCAACTTTACTTTGATACTGAGACTCCTTTGAAAAGACTTTCGAAAATGTGATGTAAATTAAGTACAACAATCCAAAATTATGAAAAAAGCACACTATGAAGCCTTACCAATTCCTTAATATATATCATAACATAATACTCTACCCTATAAAAAGTCTTAACGAGTAGGAAATTGGCTGATTTATTTATCTAATCTACAATCACCCATATTGAATCAAATTGCCTTCTATTCTTACGCAAATCCATAATGAAATCCATATTTACATCATTCCATTTTCACAAAGGAATATCAATATATTGTGCTAGGCCTTCCGGTCTTTGATGTTTAAATTTCACTTGTTGGCAATTTGGGAATTCTACCACAAACTTTGCTATATCCTTCTTCATGCTATTCCACCAATACACTTCCCTTAAATCTCTATACATTTTGGTGGGTCCGAAGCGAATAGAATACCGTGAGTTATGGGCTTCATTCAATATCATTTTCCCCAAGCCATCAACATTTAGAACATATAATTGGCCTTGGTAACGAATTACCCCATCTCCCCCTTGTGAGAAAACCTCAAACTTCTTACTAACCACCAACTTCTTTAATTCAACCAATGTTGGATCCATATTTTTTAATGCCTTGACCTTATTTATTAATGATGATTCTTCTCCATTATGCATATGAATGCTACCCAAATGTGAATTACTCAATCTTACATCTAATTAGGCCAATCGGAGTACATCTTTTACCAACACCTTTCTTTCATCCTCAACATGAGCCACACTCCCCATAGACACCCCACTAAAAGCATCGACCATAATAGTTGCCTTACTTGGATGATATAATACACTCATGTCATAGTCTTTGAGCAATTCTAGCCATCTTCTTTGCCTAAGGTCCAAATCCCTTTGTCTCAACACATTTTGCAAGCCTGTCTGGATGGTAAATATATCAACTTGCACCCCATAAAGATAATGATGTCATATTTTCAATGCAAACAAAATGGCCAACAACTCAAGATTATGGCTCGGGTAGTTCCTTTCAAAAACTTTAAATTGCCTTGAAGCATAGGCAATGACCTTGCCATGTTGTATCAACACATAACCTAGTCCAAGATTTGAAGAAGCACAATAAATAACAAAACCATCCGAACCTTCCAATAATGTCAAAATAGGGGCCAAAGTAAGACGATTTTTTAATGTTTGAAAACTCTTCTCATATTCATCTGACTATTGAAATTTCACTTTTTTTGGGTCAACCTAGTCAAAGGCCATGAATAGAGGAGAATCATTCAATAAATCTCCTATAATATTTGTCCGAACCCCAAAAACTTCTAATATTCAAAGGAGACAATGGTATAGGCCAATACCTCCATTTTCTTTGGATCAACTATAATACCATCATTGGACATATATGACCCAGTCGCTCAACCAAAATTTATACTTTCTAAATTTGGCAAACAATTGCTTATCTCTCAATATTTTCAAGACAATTCTCAAGTGACCTATGTTTTCCTCTTCACTCCGGGAGTAAATCAATATATCATCAATGAACACTACCACAAACATGTCTAGATAGGGCTTGAATATTCAATTCACTAAATCTATAAAGATAGCAGGAGCATTTGTCAACCCAAATGACATAACCAAGAACTCATAATGTCCATATCTTGTTCAAAACATCATCTTGGGAATATCACTCTCCTTCACCCTCAATTGGTAATACCCAAACTGAAGATCGATCATGGAGAAATAACTTGCACTTTGTAACTGGGAAAATAGGTCATCAATCCTTGAGAGTGGATACTTGTTTTTAATGGTCACCTTATTTAATTGCCGATAATCCACAGATATCCTAAGTGAACCATCCTTCTTCCTTACAAACAATACAGGAGCACTCTATAGAGACACACTCGGCCTTATAAACCCCTTATCAAGAAAACCCCTTAATTGCTCCTTTAGTTCCTTCAATTCCATCGGGGCTATTCGATATGGCGGAACGAAAATAGGTTGAGTATCGGGTAGAAGATCTATGCCAAAGTCAAATTCCCTTTTGGGAGAAATATTGGGAAACATATTGGGAAAGACATTGGGAAATTCATCAACTATAGGAACTGAATCAAGTGAAGGAACTTCAGACTCCATATTCATAACCTGGACAATATGATATATACATCCTTTTAAAATTATTTTCCTAG
Source organism: Solanum rostratum (assembly GCA_029948455.1). Lineage (NCBI taxonomy): Eukaryota > Viridiplantae > Streptophyta > Magnoliopsida > Solanales > Solanaceae > Solanum > Solanum rostratum. Next base: position 16,291,002 of record CM057047.1, on the reverse strand, counting down.
CCTTCATATGGGAGATGGATTTACCCTTAAACACCAAATTGGTTCCCTTCCTTTCTAAAATGGGCTCATTAGGAACTTGGGATTGACCCTACGAGTTCTATAATCAATGGAGGCGTATGATGCATGCAACCAATCCATACAAATTTTAACATCACAATCGGTCATGTCAAACTCAACTAGATCACATGAAAAGACTCTATGAAATATCAAAATTGGATAATTTCTATAGATTTTCTTAGCCAAAACTGACTCACCAACTGAATTATAAATCGAATATGGCTTTTCTAAAACATAGGGAGACACATCAAACTTTATGGAAAGGTAAGGAGTAACAAAAGACATGTTTGTACTGGGGTAAAGTAAAGCATATGCATCAAAATCTAACACCCTTAACGTCCCAGTAACCACATTAGGAGACTTTTCAACCTCTTGCCTAGCTAAAGAGCGTAGAATGGGTTGCCACAAGGTCTACCTCCTTGAGCTTGGGTTCCTTATTACACTTGCCCCTTTTGAGCCACTTAGCCTTGAGGTCTCCCTTCCATTCCCTTAGTAGTAACATTAGAACACTCAGAAATCTTTTTCCTATCTTCCCTCAACCAAAGCAAGCATTAGTACCTCTCAAGTAATCACTCCCATGGTTCCTCCCACACTTGGAACACCTCGGAGGAAAAGCACCACCATTAGAAATATCACCTTGTGTCTTAGGAGTAGGCACCATAACCTCTCAGTTTGTACCCTTAGATGATCCTTAGCCTTATCGAAAACGGCCACCAGTGGACTTAGCATGAGAAAACCACCATCAAATCTAGCCCTCTTGGACTCCCTCACATTTATCCTTTGAAGCTTCTTACTCTCTTTTTGTTTGAAATGGGTCATAAGTCTATTCCATCCCTTTGAAAAGCAATGCTATCTTACACTCCATCTTTACCAAATTGGACACATCCGAAATAAGGTTGTACATATAGACTCTAGGATCAACTACAAGAGAAGGAACATACTTCGATAACTTTGTGAACTTGAGGGCATACTCCCTTACACTCATAGAACCTTATTTCAAATTCATAAACTCCACCACTTTCGCTTCCCTTAACTCAAGGGGAAAGAAAAAATCAAGAAAAACGGCCTTGAAGACCTCCCAACCAATAGGCCCTTCCTCATTACTCTTATCGAATTTCCATTGTGTGAACCAAACTTGAGATACTCTTTTAAGTTGGTAAGTTGCGAACTTTGCTTTCTCTTCGAAAGACACCCCCATAATCTTAACCACGTTTTAGACTTCATACATAAACTCTTATGGGTCCTCACCCACCTTGGAACCATGGAACTCTGGGGGGTTCATTCTAGTAAAATTCTCACCTTAGAAGCTGGGGTAGAAGTCTTTAGAGAAGCAAAAACTTGAGCCAACATAGTGATAGCGGTCCTAAACTCATCATTAGTCACTTGGTCGGCTTGAGGGTCTTGAATAACTTGCGGAGCTGAAGGAGTTTGGTCCTTATTAGCATGAACTCTCCTAGGTTATGGAGCACGTTCTGAGCTATTTTCTAATAAATTCAAAGGACAAGCATTAGAGAGAAAGACTCTTAAAGGCACAAAATAGATCATAAAGAAGTAAAGATTTCCTAAATGTCTCATAGTCTCCTATTCATGGATGTGACGTGCTATACACCTATGAATAAGACTCTACTAGACGCGACATGTTGGACTCCCTAGGATGCTTTCAAATCTTGTGCTCTGATACCAAGTTTGTTACGACTTGAACCTAGGGTCTAGCCATGACAAGGCAAATGTGGCACCCAAAGGCACCCCATCCAAGCTTCTTGTTATATCATAAAGGAAAAAAGTATTCATAAGAGATTTAAGTAAGCAAAAACATAGTCTTATACAAGCTACATATAGGAGTCAACATTTCCCATCAAAGGGATTTAAATCAATATAGTGTCCAAAGCATACCTCTACATTATAGATCATGGCGGGGACTAGAACATAGATTTACAAGCTCATCCTCAATATTAGAAAAGTAAAAAATTCTTAGAAACATCATCATAAGCAAGAAATATAAGGGCTTGTTCCCGAACCATGGGAACTCACCAATCTTTAATAGCAATACCACAAGCTAGCCACAAGTGTGAGGAGTAGAATCATTGTCTATCCCTACATGGTGACATCATGTAGGCAAGAGTATGTATTAGTACATTGGAATATACTATGTATGTAAGCATGGAATGAATCAATGAAGATTGTACATAATAACAATATGTATAGACATAGCAATAGAATAAGGACAAGATATGCATGAGCAATGCACAATTTAAAATCATATGTGGAAGCATCATAAACATTTCACAGCCTAATAGATATACATATGTGGGAATAAGGACATAGAAAACACTAAGACCGTGCGGACTATTATGTGGAATTCTGATGTTCCCTTTACACCAAGCAAAAGAGGAGTTTACGTTTTCAAGGTAGATCCGATCCTTACCCTATAAACTCTATCCTAGAATGGTGAGAACCCATTATTTGACCCCACCCTTTAGGATTTATCTTAGCATGGTAAGTGTCCATCATTAAAGCTAAATGGATCTATTAGCACACGTTTAAGTCATAATAACATGAAAATCATTCCTATGGTAACACATTGTTATGGGATAATGAAATCACGGATGCCCTCTCGGTGCTAAGTAATTTCCCACGAAATACATGAACAAGCATATACATAGAAATCATCATAATATATACTTTATCAAAATCACATTTTCATAACTTGTAAAATAAACATCATGAATTCATCATAACATAGGAATAGTCCATCTACATAATTTTTGTATAGTGTGGCTTACTCCCCATCTTATCATCATTTCATAAATATTAGGGTCTTAAGTAAACCCTCATCATCATATCATATCATGTCACAACCCATACCTAGGATCTAGGAGTGACATGGCGAATCGGGACCCGAGAGTCCCCAAACAAGCCTCAAAGTAATCCATATTCACATCATCAATTCAGAAGCGTATTAGAAAGAAGTGAACACATAATTCTAAGGGACGGAAAAGTATGACTCATGCTATGGGGATATCATAGGGATAACGATTTGCATGGATTCACATAACACATATCACATAAGGACTAAGGGGCGGGTATCTTTCATATTTCCACATTATAATATAAATCTATATCATATCATAACCAAATCATAATAACCATATCCAATGGCCATAACCATAAACATAATATCCAAGTAGCATAACATAACACATAACCATACAAGAGTCTACAAGATGTCCAATAATGCCTCTAGTCATATAATAGGACGAGGGCTAAGACCTGACGCAGGCTCACCCTCAAAGTGAATAGCATAAACAAAAGCAACATAAGGTAGAAATATGGTGGCTTGTCCTTTGAAGATAGGACTCACCACAACAACTCTATCAAATCTCATCTACCCGTTAATGATGGATGAATGTAGTCTCTGGTCCTTACATGGTTAGATCATGTACGCAAAAAGTATATGTTAGTATGTTTGAATGTACTAAGTATTCGGGCATGCAATGCATTGACTTATTAAACCTGTATTTAATGTTAGATGACAAGGGCACATATGTAGAAAGAAGTATATAACAAAGAACAGTAATATAACGATATGCCATGAAATCCATGATGCATGAAATGCTATGATGCTCATATGTAGTGCGGATGTGACCATAATCGACATCTCAAACCCATGCAAGCTATTACATGAATTTGCCTGATGTAGACGTCCCATCGAGTGAGAGAAGATTACTGACCAAAGGTAATCTATACCGCACCTTATGACCTAGTTATTTTAGTGTGATGGCCTCCTTCCTTATGATCCGATCATTTAGGAAGGATTTCTACATCAATATCATATCATATTACAACTTGCAACCATACCTTATGATCCATTCATTTCGATAGAGGGTTACCATACACCTATGCTGCATATAATTCAAGAGAGAGAGAGAGGACCCTTGGGGATAGCCCTGATGTCCCCAATCTCATTTGGTGCAAAGTCATCATCCCACAAGAATACATATACATATACATGCTTTCAAAAGAAGCATAAATCATTTCAATGCATTCTTGGGCTTAAAAGTCAAACATTCTTCATAATCATTCCCACTTATGCTCGAAAGCCAAATAACATTTCAATTCATACTTTTCATGCATAGGAATGACTCATTCACTTATATCAATGATGTGTAAACACCCAATATGCTCAATGAGCCAATATCAATGGACATTTATGTGATTATATTCTTTTCATAACCATATATGAGCTTAACTCACCAATTAATAAACATATGTGAGCTTAAGTCATCAAATCATTTCCCTAAAAATCATATGTGAGCTTAACCCACCAATAATTTTCATTAAAACCAATGCTTATTAATGCAGATGCCATGAATGATATGACAATAGCAATGGGCAATAGAGATTCAATCTTAAATCAACAATTCAATATGAAATTCAAGTAAATCCATAAGTAAAATCAACATTCAAATCACAATTTAGGTTACCCATGCTTACGTCAAACTTTAAAGGGATAATGCATAATCAAATCTCCATAATATTCACGCAATTCAATATATTAGGGCTTAAAGCAATTTAAAATCAACAATAAAACATAACCCATATCTCAATCGAATTAAATAAATAATAATCTTTAAAACCCATTATTGAAGTAAGCTCAATTTCATAAAATCAAGTGTAAAGAATTTGGGGTCTTCATGGTTGAAAAGTACCTTGAATCAATCCCACATACCTTAGTTAACCAAGAAGAAACAAGAAGAATTTAATGAAGATGAGAGTCTTTCCTTAATCCCCAAGCTAAGCCTTCACTAGTTCACTCGAGAGAGTTCTTAAGAGAGAACTTGAATACATTCTAAGTTTTGAATGAATTTGAATAAGAGAAGAGGAGATAGGTCATTTGAAAGTCTAAGATAAGATAGAAAGTCACAAAAGTCCGTTAGGAGTAGCCAAAATTACAAAAACGCTATTAATGAAACGAATTACAAAAATGTTCCAAGGATCATGTAAAGGTCACATGGACCGTGTAGGGGTCGCACAGACCATATGGCCCTTTCTTGATGCAATACTTAGCCAAAGTTTTACTGACAAAGTTTGAGATAGTGATTTCAAACTTAGAAAATTTTCACACCATTGCCTATACATACTATTTCACGATCTGTGTAGGGGTCACATGGTTCGTGAGAGGTCAATGTGTGATGAGCCTTAGCTAAAATGTGATTTTCAAGGCCAAAGCGACATCACACAAGCCACCATACAACCCATAAAGTGCCATACAGACTGTGTGGGGTTCATGTGGTGCATGCCTTGGTCCTAAACTCCCAAATGAGGCCAAAACACTACACACAAGGTCAAGGGCCACTTCAAGGCTCCTCCACAGGACCCGTGGTGAGTCATACGGCCTGTGGAGGTACCTATGAGTTTTCACCAAGGTTAAAATTTTCCTGAACCAATTCCTAAGAATCATTAAGGCCTAACAAAGACCAGGTCCTTACATCATCTCCTCCTTGGGAATATTTGTCCTCGAATGTGCTAGAACAAAGCTTGACTTAAACATGAAACATCCAAACACAAGGTACAATGCATATTTCATTAATTGAAAATCATAAAATCATTAAAACTCATTTCAAAACATCTTTAATCATTCAAACATCTTTAAATCATTTTTGTGCACATGTATACATGTCATTTCATGAAACTCAAGAGTGAGGGACTTAGGACCACTTGGAATAGGAATAACCAAATACCTTAGGCTTGTGTAGATTGGAAAAGATGGGGATGTCACTTCATCATGTTCAACTCTGCCTCCCATGTAGCACTCTCCACATGTTGATTTCTCCAAAGAACCTTAACCGTAGCCACATCCTTGTTGCATAGCTGCTTCACTTGCCTATCCAAAATCTCAATCAGAACTTCCTCATAAGACAAGGTCTTCTCAACCTTAACGCTTTCTAAAGGCACAATAGTACTAGGATCACCAATCATTTTCCTCAACATAGACATATGGGAAACCGGGTGAATAGAAGTCAAATCTAAAGGCAATTTCGATTTATTGCCACATTCCCAATCTGCTCAACAATTTTATAAGGGCCTACATACAGGGGACTCAACTTGCCCTTCCTACCAAAATTCATTACACTCTTCATGGGTGAGACCTTCACATACACCCAATCACTTGCATGAAACTCAAGATACCTCTTCCTAATATCCGAATAAGACTTTTAATGTCTTCGAGCCGTCTTAAACTTCTCCCTAATCAACTTCACCTTCTCCATGGCCTATAATAGTGGATCTGAGCCAATCAAGGCTATCTCTCCCAACTCAAACCACCCCATTGGAGATCTACATCTCCTACCTAACAAAGCCTTAAATCAAACCATACCAATGCTAGCATAAAAGCTATTGTTGTAGCAAACTCGAAGATGGGTAGTTGATCATCCCAATTACCTTGAATTCCAACATACAATCCCTCAACATGTCTTCCAAACTTTGAGTTATCCTCTCGGCTTTTCCATTGGTTTGAGGATGAAAAAGGTACTTAAATTCACCTTGGTACCAAGTCCTCTTTGAAATGATCTCCAAAAGTGAGAAGTAATTGGGTGCCACAGTCTGATATGATAGACCTAGGCACACCATGTAACCTCACCAACTCTTGAATACACAACCTTGCATAATCTTTGGCATTGAAGGTACTCTTGACCAGTAGGAAATGAGCTAATTGAGTCATACGATCAACAATAACCCAAATTAAATCAAATTGCTTTCGAGTTTGGGGCAAGCTAATCACAAAATCTATGTTCACATCCTCCCACTTCTAAGTAGGAATCTAAATATCTTGAGCCAAATCATCGGGCCTTTGATGCTCTACCTTCAATTGTTGACAAATTAGGCCATTCAGACACAAACTTGGCTATATCTTTCTTTATACTATGCCATCGATACACCTCTCTCAAATCCCGATAAATCTTGGTAGATCCCGGGTGAATAGAGTAATAAGAGTTATGGGCCTCACTTATAATCACCTCCTAATGTGCTGCAAAAATATAACACATTTGATGCTTAAAAACTTAGAATTTTGTGTGTTTTCTAAGCGATGTTAGGAGATTTGATGTGTTCATATGTTTGTTTTGTAAGATTACAGGGTTGACACTATTTTTGGGCTAAGTTCGCAAATTTTGCTGAACTAGAGGTTTCACGAGACCCTTTACAGGTTGTAGAAGTGGTTTCATATAAAATTCAAGTGAAGGTTTATTTTTCGAAGTTAAGTCTATGAGCATGCAGACGAGTTATAGAAGATTATATGAGCCATAGACTTAGTGTCGTGCCCTCAAGATCAGAAAGTGGGGAGTTGCTGAAAAGTCATCAGACGAAACCCTCCATGGGCCATAGAAGGGTGTTGTAATAGCCATCCCCGAAAACGAAGATGCAATCCATGAAAGCTCGACTACGGGTCGTAAAACATTATACAACCTGTAGAAGCTCCCGTAGAGTGTGCCAACTTAATTCTCCTAATATGTTTTGGTTTTGTATTTTAAACATTAGGTTTTTAGGTTAATTTTCATAGGAAACGTGACTAAACAGTAGAGAGCTTGAGAGAAACACTTGTAAAACTTTATTTTGTGTTTTCAATTCAACCTTGTGATTCTTGGTAAAGAGTTTGGATTTCTTGTGTATAATTATCTTGTATAAGTGTGCAATTATGTTATTCAAATTCATAAGTCTTGCAGCTACACTGACCATGAGTAGATAAATCCACAACTAGGATTGTGGGAACCATGAAGAATTGACACAGTAAAACCAAATAATTCATAATTCCTTAAAAGTGTGCATGCATGTATTAATTAATTCTCTTCGGTTTGAATGTTTTGTAATGGTGGCCAAGTTTAAGTGTTACTGACTGGATCAAGTTAGTAATGAATAGGAAAAGAGATGAATTAACAAGATTTGATTGATGTTTCTCGTCTTATCAACCAAACTGTGCCAAGGGAAGGTTTTACTGGAACAATAGATAAGGTTTAGTAATTTCATGCTGTGGGGATGGATCACATCACAAAGTGAAATTAGCCTCTCACCTCAATCAAAGGGTTTGGTAAAGGTAACTTACCGTTTGCATGCTATACACTAGAAAAGAATTTGATTTTCTAGTAATACTGAGTTAGAGAATAATAGGGAACACAATACCCTAGTTACTCGTCATATTGATTTAACACTTGTCTTAGTTTAGGAATAGTTTTCATAGTTTTTACAAACCCCCCTTCGGGGAGATAAGTAGGTTAATCTACCCGAATTGCTTTAAATTCTTCCAAGTCTACCATATTCCCTGTGGGATTGATCCTAACCTTGGTTAGGTTCTATATCTTGATAAAAACTGCTTTAACCTCAAAAGGGTGTAGCTGGGGTAACATCAACATTTTGGCGCCATTGCCGAGTAATATGGCTAGACATATTTAATTTGAGTAGTTTGGGAATTAATCCTTATTTACCTTATTTTATGTTTTTTGTTGTTTTTATTTTATTTAAGGGTACAGGTGTAGTGTGTGCCTAATACACGAAGTTGAAGCATTCCTTGACTCTGTTTGACGCAGAGATCCAGAGAAGACTAAGAAGGATGTTCGAAGATAATGTAGACAACACGGTTAATGCAGCTCTGAGTTAAAACCAAAATGAGAATGAGAATAACGATAACCCACCTCCTCTTGAGGACATTGATCCACAACCACAAGACTTCAATACCGAAGCTTATCAGTGAAATCAATATAGGCTGAATCCTATGGACATAGATGTGACTGGAGTCATTGTGTTACCGCCACTATCGGATGACACAAAGTTTATAGTCTTGAGTGAGTTGCTTTTGATGCTACAGAGTCGTGGGATGCTCGCAGGCCTACCATCAGAGGATCCACAAAGTCATCTACAAAACATTGTGTTTTTTGTAAGAGTGTAATGGGAATACAAAATCTATCTATGGATGTTATGGGGGTTTGTGTCTTCCCATTATCTCTGACAGGCAATGAAGTGCTATGGCTATCCGAGCTGCCCGAGAGTTCGATCACCAGTTGAGTTGAGTTGCAAAAGGCCTTTTTGGAGAGGTTCTTCCTGAGATTGAAGAAGCTCAAGTTAAATGATCAAATCAATTACTTTGATAAACTTCCTGGCGACTCAATCAGTACTACATGGGAGCAAATCACAAAGTTCTTGAGAAGTGTCCCTGACTACAAAATTCTTGATGATTCCTCGGTGGAGATCTTCTACCGTGCCCTAGATGAGAATAGTCAAGAAAGTGGGGGGGTCATGTTTTTAGATCAACCATTTGCAAGGGTTGCTGAGAAGTTGGAAAAGGCGGTCAAGACGAATCATGCATGGGGGCCAAGAGAGATCATCTACAAAGAGCTTGTGTGCTATCAATATTAATTCGGAGAAAGCTAATATAAATGAAGAGATAATGTAAGAGCTTGCTAGGATTAGTACCAACATGGAGGTGATAATGAAGCAGAATAAGGAAAGAGTTAATGCAGTTTTTCATCAACCGCTACGAGGACCAATGTACAAGGAGCCTTACTATGAGGATGACACTTACTTCATCACTGATCAAACGGGGGTTTTCCAGACCAATGCTTAGGGTCCAATCAGGACTGTTGGCGCCAAGGTCAAGGAAACCAAGGTTGGAACTATAGAAGAGATGACACTTTTAGAGATAATCGTGGAGGTTACTACATTAGGAATAGGGGCCAAGACAGAGATACTGACTGATTAAGGTTGCAGAGAGGCTACAAAGTAATTATGTGCCACCACATTATCATGACATCGATGCTCATAGTTACAGAGTTAAGGAGATGTTTGACTGCTTGTTGAAGAAGGCTGACATACAGGATGAGACCTTGAGGAGGATGAAATCTGACATCTCTAGTATTAATCAGAAAGTCAGGTCTCATTCTATTGTTATCAAACAGCTGGAGCAATAGTTTGGTCAAATGTCAACACAACTAACTAGCGTCAGAGAGGAACATTACCTATCAACACAGTTCAGAACCTAAAGAATGAAGTGCATTATATGGCGGTCACTACTCATGGTGGTAAGAATATTATAGATCCTCTCGTGCCGGTCGGTGATAATAATGTTCGAGAGGAGGCAGTTGAGGTCAAAGATGTTGATACTAGAGATAATTAAGCTAAATATGGGGTGAGTGATGCTGCAGAGGTGCCACAGAAGCTGAAGCCGATTCCTAGATCTCCTCCTCCCTTCCCTCAAAGAATCAAAAAAAAGGAGAAGGAGGGCAAGTTTAAGCACTTTCTCTCCATGCTGACACAACTATCCATCAACATCCCTTTCATTGTGGCATTGGAGAAGATGCCAGGGTATGTAAAGTTTATGAAGGACTTGGTTACAAAGAACGCACTGTGAGTCAAGAGCTCTCCCAAGAGCTTCAATATTGCATTGCAATTGCTGCAAGGTCCTTGGTGCAAAAATGAAAAGATCCTGGTTCTTTTATCAACCCTGAACTATAACAGATGTGTAGTTCGCAAGGCCACTATTTGATCTCGATGCCAACATAAATTTGATCACCCTGGCAGTCTTCAAGAAGCTAGGTTTGGGAGCCCCTACTCCGATAAACATGCGATTGTTGATGGCTGACCGCATGGTGAATACGCCTATGGGGATACTTTATGACGTACTCGTCAAAGTTGAGAAATTCATTTTCCATGCAAACTTTGTGATCCTAGATTGTGAAGTTGACTTTAAAGTCCCAATCATCTTTGGAAGCCCCTTCCTAGCCACAGTTAAGTACTAGTAGATATGGAAGCTAGCCCACTCAGGTTTAGATTGAAAGACGAAGAAGTTGTCTTCAACATCCGTCAGTCAATGAAGAGGCCAGACAACTTGAAGAAGGATATTTGGGCACTTGGTGAAGCCTAAGTAACCTAGTTGTCCAAGTCGTGCCACGACAATAAATCAGGCGCTACTTGGAGGCAACCCAAGCTATTTGATGTAATAGTTGTAGCTTTGTTTTGTTTTTAGGTTTTAGACTTATAGGTAGTTTAATATTTTGCATTCTTGTTGTAATTTGTGGACATTGGACAGGTTGCTTATAGGGTAACAGTGTGTTCTGTGAAGATGTGCAGGTACATGACTGAGTCAGCCATCTCTGGCTGAAAAGGCATCAAGAAGTGCTGCTATGACTGGTTCTACGCGCAGTATGTAAAACTATGACCTGTACACTGTGTCGTAGAACACTTCTAGTGAGCAAAATGTTGTGTACTCTAGCCCATGACCCAACTTTATGGCTCGTAGATAAAATTATGGGTCGTGAATGGGGTCGGGGACCCCAGGTAAGATTTCTGTTTATGGACTAACTGTGGGGGTCTCTACGACTAACTTTACGGGTTATACAAAATTCTACGACTCATAGACTGGTCTGTGAAACCCAGTCCCCAAAATTAGGGTTTGGGCATACCACTAGACCATGACATATAGGCCGTAAAATTCTCTATGGCCCGTAATTTCAACCTATAAATAGAGGGGTCAAAATTCTTCCCCAAATTACCAAAATTACCCGACCCTTGTCCCTAAGAATTTTTCAACCGGCCACCACCCTACGTTTTCGACAGCCTCTCTAGCCACTTCCGACAACACCTAGGGTTTCACCCCCTTTGGTTCCTCTTTCGATTTTTGCAACATCTTCACTAAATTCGGTAAGTTTTTGACACTAAATACTTTTAATTACCAACATTCATGTGATTATGGTGAAAATATTTTATGGATATGGTAATCCATTATTGTTTGTACTTAAAATTTGAACATGACTAATGTGTTTCCAATAAATGCATAATATTGAAAGTTAGAAAATGGTGTGTATGATCTTGTCTTTTTGAATGATGTGTATGAAAACCATGTGGTCACATATTGTTTGAATTGAGTTGACTATGTACATGAAAATTCAATATGTGATGACATGTGTGTATAATGTGATGCTAAATCATTCAAACGGGGTCAGTTGGCTTGGGAAAATATGTAAAATGTGATTTGATGGGGTTTATGAAATAATTTGCAAGTGGGGTGTTGGGTGTTTGTCTAAAATCATGTGGATATGTTGTGTATTGCTTCGATGCTGAATTTACTGTTAAAAATGTCATGTCGAGTCCGTGTTGATAGACCTGGAAACTCAAAGTTTGTGTTTTTCACTCCGCGAAGGTCTTCTATGACCTTGCGAAGTTTTTATGAGCCGTAGTTGCCCTTCGTATGAAAATCTAAAACTTGAAGTTCTTGAGAACCTATCAGATGAGACCTTCTATGAGCCATAGAATATTCTACGACTCGTAGACAAGTCTCATAGATCCCTACCCATAAATATTCAAGCACTAGAATACTTCTACGACTCAGTATATGACTTATAAATTCTTCTATGAGTCGTACCTAACCTGGTAGATGCAATTCCAGTAAGCAAAATTTATGAACACTGTTTCTACGAGGGCCTTCTACGACATATAAAAGTACCTTCATAGTCCCTTCTGTGACCATGTTTGAACTAGTTTTTCTTTACATTTCTTGACTTGTAGGGGCTAACCAGGTTTGTTAAATGTCTATGCTTCAGGTACCATGGCCCCAAAGCCAAAACGTGATGCGATTCGAGCCATGTAGAGGAGGCTCAAGAATGAGACCTCGGAGGATCAGGGTGCCTCCAAGACTAGTAGTTTACTTGAGGAGATTAGTATCTAGCCTAACTCGGATGCTGAGCGACCACAGACATGGGCTGCCGCCAAACTTGGGCAGGCCCAGACCCAGGCCATTATTGTTCACACTCTTCAGTCTGAAGAGGGAGGCAACAACTATAGCAACTCCATCCAGATGACTCCATACAGAGATGAGTCAGGGTTAGAGTCTGGCGACGAGTTAGAGACGGAGTCCTCTGCCGCACCACCTCAGATATCACCATCACCTCTAGATGCTCTATCTATCGATGGTGTGTTGAGGGCATGCAGGATATCTACATAGAGGGAGTGCAGCGAAATGAGCGGGACAAACCAACTCGCTATATTTTTTAGGTGCCCCGGATCACCACTTCCAAACTAGGTAGTGTCCCCGACCTTTAGGACATTATCAGCAGATATGGGTCCAGTGGCTAGCCAGAGCACAGGGGAAGTACTCCACGACCATGGTTCAAGAGTTCTACGCCTCCACGCAGCCACAGTACTCAACACTCTTCCCAAGAGGAAAAATCACCTCGCTCAACCCAAATTGAGAAACACTAGAGTGAGGGGCCGACAGGTGGACATTTCCAAGAATACTATCTGCCATATGTTGTTCGGGCCCGAGTTCCCAGCCCTCAAATCCAGATTGGAGTATGACCGCAGTTTAGGGTAGGCTAGGGACAAGGCCCTAATGAGAGACCAGAGCCGCAGGGCCAGCTTGATGAGATGGATGGCCGCACAGATTGCAGAGCAGGGCCTGGACCCTACATGGATAGCCACTTCGTCTTAGCCAATTGTGAAGGCCTCACTCATCTTGGTGAGCTATTGCGAGATCACGAATCCTGTCGACATTTGCAGATAATACCTTGACACCGCACCATGCTATTTTGGTTGCCAACATCTTGGATAGCTATGAGATACATTGGACCATCCTCATCACATAGCAGATCCACGAGGCGGCTTTGAAGAGGTTTACCTCCATCCCCTTTCCTTGATTGATCCAAAGACTCTATCTAGAGTCAGGGGTGGAGAGTCTATATTAATTGGACTTACTAATTGAGGTCCACCGTACTTTGGATACCAGCCTGATCAAGGCTGAGGATAATCCGGTGGCACTACAGCGAGCACCATGCCAGCCAGCTCAGAAGCCTAAGATGTTCGTGATAGAGCCACCTTCTGAGACTCCACCAACCACTACTACTGCTGCTATTACCCAGGAGAGGCCCCCACAGACTAAGACTGATGTGGAGATGGGGTTGGGGCACACTACTACTACTTTTGCCCCACAGGTTATTTCTACACAATCAGCACCCGCTGGCATGGTCTATGTGTCAACAACATCTATTCAGTCCATGGCGCAACAACTAGCCCACACTAAGTCCTAGTTGACTTATTTACTTCAGCAGATCAGGCCTTGGGTCCACCAGGCTATTACAAAGTTAGAGGGATACATGTAGGCATTCACAATCGCTACTATTTAGTACCGACTTACAACTGTGGATGCCCGCATAGATGCTTTTGAGCTGCGGGTCCTGCAGAGCATTAGCACAGCATGGCTAGCAGATATGACGGCCCTACAGATGGAGATCTAGCAGCTCTGGGTCGACATGACAACAACTTTGGCCACACTAGTGGCATTTCCACATACTGCGCCTCCGGTGCTAGTGGTGGAGTTATTTGCTTCGAAGGAGCCATAACAAACTTCACTCGGGAAGAGACCCCATGTTGATGATGATTCAAACTTAGTGCGGTTGCAGGCAGGGTTGACAGAGGAGTAGAGACTTGAGCTTGCTAGGATGCGATCGAGACAGGATGAGGAGACAAGGTAGGCTCGAGAGCCTAGGAGGTTAAGGGGTACTGGTCCCTCCGAAAATAATTCTACAAGGCCACCAAGCAGGTTGAGGGTGGCCAAACTCAGCTAGAGACCAGCGTTTAGGCAACCAGGTATATTATTATTTATCCCTTTGACATTATTTTCCATTTTTGTGCATTGAGGATAATGCAACTCTTTTTTATAGAGTGTGGGTAGTTATAGGTCTCAATGAAGTCTGAGTAATCTTGGCCTATAACTATCCCAAATTTTGAATCCTAAGTATTTTCTTGTCTGTGTTCTTTTTCCCTATGGATATTTGATATCTGTTAAACCGGAATGTTTAGGATGTGTAGGTAGTATTGGTAGCATGTAGTACTAATATCTACGGCATATATTTGTTTTTGTGTTTTTGGTGTGAAAAATGGTACCCACTAAAATTTTGGGTAGTTAGTTTTGATAGCAACCATGCATGTTTGATTGATGACAGTGCCTGTTCTGATAAATAAGGATAAAATTGAGATGAAAACCTGATCTGAGAGTCGGTGTTGATAGTGTAATTGGTGTCATGTGAGTGTGGGCTTTCTTTGCTAAATTCACATACTATGCTTTGATTCAGAACTTGCCTTATTACTCTGACTTAGACGATAGGTTAGTTGGTTAAAAAAGGATCTTAGGTCGTTGTTCATAATACTCAACATAACCTAAATTACCAACAAATGTGTGAAATGCCCCTTGATCCTAATATTTGATCCTTACATGTGCCCTTTTCTTTAACAAACCTATGATGCTTAGCCTTATTAGATGTAAAATCCTGAAATTGGCTTTGGTCCTTCCTTGAACATTGTGCACCTTGATTGAGGTAAAAAGCCTAAAGTTGAGGGTGGCTACTAAATAGTGGCCCTGACTCTTAGGTTGGATGATGTACATCTTAACTCAGGCCAAAAACCTAAGTTGAGGGTGGCTGGTGTAAGGGTGACTACGAAATAAGGGGGAAAAATAGTTGTAATGCCTGGTAAAATTACCAAAATACCTCTAGAGGAGAGGTATGCGCATTACACATCTTCCAATGCTCGAATGGCCAATCTGAGGCTGAATTTGTGATAAGCACGAAAAATTGAGCGGGAAAATGGTCTAAATTAATTTTTAGAGCAACCGAATCAAGAGATAATTTTCGACCTGAAAATGAAAAATAGTGTCGATGCTCGACACAGACGCGTCGTGCACTAGTAGTGGAGGGGCACTTATGTTTTTTCAAAAATTTTCAATGGGATTGGGAAAACTCATTTAGAAACTTTTGGAGAAAATGCACTGTGTGCAACCAGTCTGCGTCGCGGGCTGGGCTATTCCAAGACTAAAAAATTTCTAAACTTTGTGAGGGGCATTTCGATTAATCCCCAACCCCTACTAAACTCTATACATGATCGAATTAGGTCATTTTGACGTTAAAAGTGTCTAAAGCACCATTCTAAGTCCTTTTTCTAATAATCTAACAAGACCAGGGCTTGAGAAAGAGGAGAAGAGCTTTTGATCGAGGAATTCAAGAGGAATTCTTAAAGGAGATTATTGATAGCTTCATCCCAGGTATGTATGGATAAACTAAAAGTATGAGATTGTCCCCTCATGTGCCCCGTAGAAGGTCATAGAAGAGTTTAAAGTCTAATGAGTCTACATATATGATTCTTGATGGTTTTATTGAAATTCTTATTAAAATCATATATTTCCTATGTAGATGATCATCACAAACTAGTTTTCTTGAATTGAATATTTTCATGAGAAATTGCATAACCCTACATGACTATTTCGAAAGCATATATGAATGAACTTAAGAATTGAGTCTAGAGCCTTTCTTGGAGGATGTTGATTGTGATTGTGATTGTGATGAGATAATGATGATAAGTTGAAAGAATTTGATAGTCATGTGAGTCTCCTTTAATGAACTCTATTGATTTGTCTATTCGATTGTCCCCTTATGATTGTTCTAAATCTTGAGTCATTGATTGAAATGCTCCTTGATAGGAGGGTTAAAGCCCCATGAGATTGATTGATGAAAGGGTTAAAGATAAAGCCCCTATGAGGTTGATTGATGATAAGTCCCTATGATTTGATTGGTTTGATTGGATTGATTGTCTTATGAGCATTGAGTCATAGGAGGAGTACCGAGCGCCAAAAGAGTAAGAGTTAGTCCAACTTGCACTCGTCAAACTATGTCACCGAACGTAGATAAGGATTAGGACCATCACATTATATTGTGGTTCTCTCGTGATTAGAAGTCCCTAAAAGCAATAGAGGACTTAGTTGATTGTGTTTCTTAGTGGGATTTGATTCGTTCCCTACCAGGAAAGTTTGGAATGGCTGTGGCAACATCAGCTTAACTATTGTACATTTACTGGCTCATAAGTGATTATTGTCGGATAAGAGAAACTCCTAGAAAGTTCCTACATTGAGTACTCTGAGTTGAGATGAGATGTGATGAGATGAGTTCCTTGAGAAGAATCTGACTTGATTGATGAGGTTGATTAGTTGATGGGTCACTTGTCTACTCTTGATTCTTGCATAGATATATATTTGACGTTTTATTTGATGATTGTTTCATATTATTCTACCTGTTTGGTTTCATTTAGCTATTTTACATACCATACATTCCATGTACTGACGCCACTCGGGGCTACATCATTTTATGATGAAGAAACAAGGATTAGGGATCGTCAATAGGTGCATCATTGAAGATCCAGGATGTTCAGCTTATTGTTGAGCCTCTCTTACTTCAGAGGATCCACTATTATTTATCCCATCATGCTTTAGGGTTAGACTAGACTAGTCTTGTATTTTGATTTCGGTAGCCATGGGTCTGTCATTGGCACCACTTGATTAGTGGCATAGGCTTCATAAATAATAGTCTAACATTGATGTGAAGATTGTGAGCTAGTTCATTCAATTAGCCTTTTATTATTATATATATTATTTGAGACATTAGATGAGATGAACCCATTTACTTGCTTTACTTCAGCTGATCTGTAGTATTGTCGTATTGAATGGATGTGATAAGGCCAAGTGGTTCTCTTGGAGACTAGCAATAGCCTCTAGGTGCCGGCCACATCTTGGGTACCCCCGGTGCGTGTGGAACATGGTATTAGAGCACAAAGTTCAAGTGTCGTAGGAAGTCTATGAAGTTGTGTCTAGTAGAATCCTTATTATTTATGTGAAGAGCTCCACATCCTTGATTTGGAGGCTATAGGACATTAAGAATTGTTTCACTTCTTTTATGTTCTAAATCGTGTAATAGAGTTATACTCTATGAAAGGTTCTCCTCTAATTCATGCTCTACGCGTTGCAGAGTTATGAGCATGCCTTCTAGAAGAGCCATTAGGGGTAGGGGACGTCCTGCTATGCAAAATGTTAACCCACTTGAGCCTCAAGGGCATGAGGAGCCTGCAGACCAAGCTTTCCCAGTTGAGCAGCCCCTGCAAGATGAGGTCTGCAATGCTAAGCTATGCTAGGCTATTCAAACTCTAGCCCAGGCTGTCACAGCACCTGCTGCAAGACAAGGAACGGGTAGACAGGATTCCCATGACATGTCTAGAGTCCGAAAATTCTTGAGAATGAATCCGCCTGAGTTCACAGGGTCTGCATCCACTGAGGATCCAGAGAACTATATGGAGGATCTTCAGAAGGTGGTCCAGGTGATGCATGTGGCTGATGTGGACAGAGTTGAACTTGCTGCTTACCAACTCAAGGGTGTGGCCAGACTATGGTTTGCCCAATGGAAAAAAGGTAGAGGAAAGGATGCCCCATTATTGACTTGGGCAGTGTTCAAGGAAGCCTTCTTGGGATGCTTCTTCCTAAGAGAACGAAGAGAGGCCAAGGTAAGAGAACTCTTGAATTTGAAATAGGGCTCTATGACTATGCAAGAGTATGGGTTGAAGTTCACACAACTATCTTGTTATGCTCTAGACATGGTTGCTAACATGAGGCAAAGAATAGGGATATATGTTTATGGGTTGAATAGAGGATCTAGGAGAGATGGGAGGAGAGCAATACTCGTGAATATTATGGATATTAGGAGATTGATGACTTTCATGCAACAAGCCGATGAAGAGAGACAATAGGATAACAAGAGTCCAGGCATAAGAGAGCAAAAATGTCCAGCCATGAGGTTGGAAGAAAAAGTAATGGTAACCGATTCCCAGCACCATCTCTTCTAGTGCACCTACGCCTAGAGGCTGGTATAACTAGAGGTCTCAGAATGTTGGAACCCACGGATCTCAGTCACAAGCTAGTGTGATCGAGGTTCACAAGGTAAGCCACCGTGTGATAGGTGTGGCAAAATGCACTTGGGGAGATGTCGTGAAGGGAATGATGTATGCTATAAATGTGGCCAAGCGGGTCACTACCAGAAGGACTGTCTAAAGTGGGCTGACTAGGCT
Organism: Solanum rostratum; assembly: GCA_029948455.1. Taxonomy (NCBI): domain Eukaryota; kingdom Viridiplantae; phylum Streptophyta; class Magnoliopsida; order Solanales; family Solanaceae; genus Solanum; species Solanum rostratum. The sequence continues at coordinate 16,272,027 of CM057047.1, read as the reverse complement.
TAATCTTCTACACCAGCCCTGCTAGCTAGAGAAAACTTGAAGGGTGCTACGTCAGGTGCAAGTGGAGCAACAAACCATTTGTATGCAATGGGTAGTCGCCAAGATCATGAGAACTCCCCATATGTTGTGATGGGCATGATTTGAGTCTTTACTTTTGATTGTTATGCTTTGACGGATCCGGGTGCCATATTGTCATTTGTAACTCCTTATGTGGCCAGAAGATTTGATAGAACCCCTGAGAGTTTTCTTGAACCCTTTGATGTTTCTACTCCAGCGGGTGAGTCTATTCGAGATAAGAGAATCTATAGAACTTGTGTAGTGTCCATCCATTATAGGGATACTCTTGTTGATTTTGTTCAGTTAGAGATGGTTTATTTTGATTTTATCCTTGGCATGGATTGGCTTCACGCTTCTTATGCCTCCGTTGATTGTAGATCCCGAACCATTAAGTTCCAATTTCCGAATGAACCAGTTCTTGAGTGGAAGGGTGATTCAGTCTCACCTAGGGTGTGCCTATCACCTCGTGCAAGTGAAATTTGATGATGTTGAGTCCCCAACTCTTGAGTCAGTCTTGATTGTGAATGAGTTTCCGAAAGTGTTTCCTAAGGATCTGCCTGGAGTCCCTCCCGATAGGGAGATTGACTTTGGGATTGATGTTTTTCGGGATACCTAGCCTATTTTGATTCCACCTTATAGGATGACCCCTGCTAAGTTGAATGAGTTGAAACAACATTTGAATAATCAGTTAGAGAAAGGCTTTATAAGGCTGAGTGTTTCTTCTTGGGGTGCCCCAGTCTTATTCGTGCGAAAGAAAGATGGATCCCTCAGAATGTGTATTGACTACAAGCAACTGAATAAGGTCACTATAAAGAATAAGTATCCTCTTCCAAGGATAGATGATCTGTTTGACCAACTTCAGGGTGCCTCTTGTTTCTCAAAGATAGACCTCAGATTGGGCTACCATCAGTTGAAAGTGAGGGAATGTAATATTCCAAAGACAACTTTTAGGATCAGATATGGCCATTTTGAGTTCTTGGTCATGTGCTTTGGGTTGACGAATGCACCTGCAGCCTTTATGGACTTGATGAATAGAGTATTCAGACAATACCTTGATATGTTTGTGATTATATTCATCGATGATATTTTGGTATATTCGAGAGATGAGGAGGAGCATGCTAATCGCTTTAGAGTGGTCCTCCAAACACTTAAAGACCATGAGTTGTACGCGAAATTCTTGAAATGTGAATTTTGGCTTAAGTCATGGCTTTTCTAGGCCACGTGGATTCTGGTGATGGTATTCGAGTATGCTCAAAAGATTAAAGTGGTCAAGAACTGGCTCAGACTGACCTTTTCGACTGACATAAGAAGTTTCTTGGGGTTGACAGGCTACTACCGCAACTTTGTTGATGGATTTTCTTCCCTATCTGTACCATTAACTAAATCAACTCAAAAGAAGGTCAAGTTTCAGTGGTCCAACGAATGTGAGGAGAGTTTCTAAGAGTTGAAGACGAGACTGACTACTGCACTGCTTCTAACCTTAACTAATGGGATTGAGGACTTTGTAATTTATTGTGATGCTTTGAGGGTTGGCAACAGTGGTTTTTGCACTTAAAATCTTGCACCACTACATATATGAAGTGCATGTTGATGTGTTCGCTGACCACAAGAGCTTGCAGTATGTCTTTAGTCAAAAAGAGCTCAACCTGAGACAAAGGAGATGGTTGAAGTTGCTCAAGGATTATGACATGAGCATTCTCTACCACCTAAGTAAAGCTAATATTGTTGCTGACACTTTTAGCAGGTTATCAATGGGTAGCACAACCATGTTGGGGAAAGAAAGAAGGAGTTGGCCAAAGAAGTGCATCGATTGGCTCGATTGGGAGTTCGAATTGAGGAGAATAACGAGGGAGGAGTCAATGTTCAAAATGGTTCTTCTTTATCCTTAGTTGTAGAGGTGAAAGAAAAGCAAGACCAAGATTTTGTCATACTCCAATTGAAGGAGGCTGTCCACAAACAAAAAGTGATAGTTTTCTCCAAAGGGGGAGAGGAAGTGTTGAGATATCAGAGTAGATTGTGTGTTCCAAAATACCTCTAGAGGAGAGTTATGCACGTAACACATCTTCCAATTCTCGAATGAAAAATCCAAGGCAGGATTTGTGATTAGCATGAAATATTGAGTGAAAAAATGGTCTCGGTCAATTTTTAGAACGACTGGATCAAAGAATGATTTTTTGACCCGAAAATAAAAAATAGTATCGGTGCTCGGCACAGGCGCATCGCGCACCAGTAGTGGAAGGGAACTTATATTTTTTCAAAATTTTCAACGGGATTTGGAAAACTCGTTCCGAAACATTTTAGAGAAAATGCACTGTGCGCGACCAGTCCGCGTCGCGGACTAGGCTATTCCAAGACTAAAAAATTTCTAAACTTTGTGAGGGTCATTCCGGTCAATTCCTAACCCCTCCTAAGTTCTATACATGATCGAGTTGGGTTGTTTTGATGTTAAATGGGTCTAAAACCCCATTCTAAGTCCCTTTCTAATAATCTAACAAGACTAGGGCTTGAGGAAAGAGGAGAAGAGCTTTTGATCGAGGAATTCAAGAGGAATTCTTGAAGGTGATCATTGATATCTTCATCCGAGGTATGTAAGGCTAAATTAAAAGCATGGGATTGTCCCCTCATGTGCCCCGTAGAAGGTCATAGAATAGTTTAAAGTTTAATGAGTCTACGTACATGATTCTTGATGGTTTTATTGAAAATACTATTAAAATCATACATTTTCCTATGTTTATGATTATCATAGATTTATTTTCTTGAATTGAATATTTTTATAAGAAATTGCATAAACCTACATGACTATTTTGAAGGCATACACGAACGAACTTAAGATTTGAGTCTAGAGCCTTGATTGGAGGATGTCAATTGTGATTGTGATGAGAGAATGTTGATGAGTTGATAGAATTTGATAGTCCTATGAGTCTCCATAAATGAGTTCCACTGATTTGTCAATTCAATTTTCCCATTTTAATTGTTCTAAATCTTCAGTCGTTGATTGAAATGTTCTTTGATGGAAGGGTTAAAGCCCATATCATATTGATTAATGAAAGGGTTAAAGACCCTATGAGATTGATTGATGATAGGTTTAGAAGTCCCTATGATTTGATTGGTTTGAATGGATTGATTGTCTTATAAGTATTGAGTCATGGGAGGAGTATCGAGCATTGAAAGAATAAGAGTTAGTCCGACTTGCACTTGTCAAACTACGTCATCAAAAGTAGGTGAGGATTAGAACCATCACACTATATTGTGGTTCCCTCTTGATAAGAAGTCCTTGAAAGCAATAGAGGACTTAGTTGATTGTGTTTCTCTTTGGAATTCGATTGGCTCCCTACCTGGAAAGTTTGGAACGACTGTGGCAATATCAACTTGACTATTCTACATTCGCTAGCCATAAGTGATTGTTGTTGGATAAAAAAAACTCCCAGAAAGTTCCTACCTTGAGTACTCTGAGTCAAGATGAGATAAGATGTGATGACATGAGTTCCTTGAGATAAGTCTGACTTGATTGATGAGGTTGATCGGTTGATTAGGTCACTTGTCTACTCTTGGTTCTTGCATAGATAGACATTTGATATTTGATTTGATGATTGTTCTGAGTCGATGATTGTTTCATATCATTCTACCTATTCGGTTTCATTCAACTATTTTACATATCCCATATACCATGTACTAACGTCACTCAGTGTTGCATCATTTTATGATGTAGATACAGGGATTAGGGATTGTCAACTGGTGCATCATTGAAGATCCAAGATAATTAGTTTATTGGTGAGCCTCCCCTACTTCGGAGGATCCACTATTATTTATTTCATCATGCTTTAGAGTTAGACTAGACTAGTCTTGTATTTTGATTTCGGTAGCCATAGGTCTGTCATTGGCACCACTTGATTAGTGATAGAGGCTTCATAGATGATAGTCGAATGTTGATGTGAAGATTGTGAGCAAGTTCTTTCTACTAGCCTTCTATTATTATATATATTATTTGAGATATTAGATGAGATGAGTCCATTTACTTGCTTTACTTCCGCTGATCTGTAGAGTTGTCTGATTGAATGGATGTGATGAGGCCATGTGGTTCGCTTAGGGACTAGCAATAGTCTCTAGGTATCGGTCATGTCTTGGGTACGCTCCCGGTGCATAACACTAGTGATACGTGGAAAATGAGATAAAAATGTGTTCAGGTGCAAGAAAAATGAATGATTCTTAAGCAACTGAGCTAAAAAGAAAAATGATGTGAAAGTAAAAGGCTAAAAACTGAAAAATGAGAATAAAGCAACCAGAAAAGCTTGAAATAGGAGAAAGGGAGAGAGCTGAAAAATAACAGTGTTGGTAGGGAAAAAGTGTAGAAAAACGTAGTATCAAGAGGGCCTCTGGTCACTATGTTCCCAAAACATCTTACTGAAGCACCCTGAACCCACGTTACAAGCCAATAAAGTTCTAAAGTGATCCTAGTCCAAGTAGTCAAAGGTCATAGTTATGAGTATAGGGGCAAGCCTAAGGTATTGAGCATGGTATTTTAATGTCTTTTGTAAGAGTGAGTGATTTTCCATAATCCCAAGCATTGAATCTGAAAAAATATTATCATCATGAGAGGGATATGAGACTTTTTTCTGTGAGGGCACTGGGATTGCGTTGTTGACATTGGACTAACTTAGTGATTGTTGATGGTTGCCTTGCTTATCATTGTTACACTATCGCATATGTTGATCTTTATTGATTTGTTAGATAGCTATCTGATTGTGTTTTCAAAGTGGTGTGGGTATTTGTGCTTGAGTTTGAGCTGATGTAAGCCATTAGATTGAGGTCTGTGTGTTACTGTGCTGCTTAGGTAGATTGAGTCCGTTACTTGAGGAAAAGAAATAATTTTAAGTTGAGGGTGTTGATGTGCTACCAAAATACAACACATTTGATACTTAAAAACTTGGAATTTTGTGTGTTCTCTAAGAGATGTTAGTAGATTGGATGTGTTTTTATGTTTGTTTTGCAGGATTACAGGATTGACACTATTTTTGGGCTAAGTGTGCAGATTTTGCTGAAGTAGAGGTTTCACGAGACCCTTTATGGGCCGTAGAGAATTATATGGGTTGTCAAAGTGGTTTCGTACATAATTCTAGTGAATGGTAATTTTCTAAAGTTACGTCTACGAACATAAAGACGAGCCGTAGAAAATTATATAAGCCATAGTACTTGATGTTGTGCCCTAAGGATCAGAAAGTGGTGAGTTGCTGAAAGTCATCAGAAAAAACCCCCTACTGGCCATAAAAATTTATATGGGCCATAGAATTGTGTCATAGAAGTCATCCCCAGAATCAAAGATGCAATCCACGAAAGCCCGAGTACGGGCCGAAAAACATTATAAGGCCCGTAGAAGCTCCCGTAGAGTCTGCCTACCCAGTTCTCCTAATCCATTTTGGTTTTGTGTTTTAAACATTATATATAGATTGTTCAGGTTAATTTTCATAAGGAATGTGACTGAACAGTAGAGAACAGTAGAGAGCTTGAGAGAAATACTTGTAACTTTATTTTGTGATTTCAATTCAACCTTGTGATTCTTGGTGAAGAGTTTGGCTTTCTTATGCTTAATTCTCTTATGTAAGTGCTCAATTATGTTATTCAAATTCATAAGTCTTGCATCTACACTGATCATGAGTAGCTAAATCCACAACTACGGTTGTGGGAACCATGAAAAACTAACACAATAAAATTGGATAATTCATAATTCTTGAAAAGTGTGCATGCATGTATTAATTAATTCTCTTCAGTTTGAATATTTTCTAACTGTGGCCAACTTTAGAACTTGCCTAGTGTTCTTGACTCGATCAATGTAGTAATAAATAGGAAAAAAGATTAATTAACAGGATTCTCATCTAATCAACCAAACTGGGCCAAGGGGAGGTTGTACTGGAACAATAGGTAAGGGTTAGTAATGTCAGATTTTGGAGATGGATCAAATCACGCAGTGACATTTTCCTCTCGCCTGGATCAAAGGGTTTGATAAACTCAACTTATCGTTCTGCATGCTACAAATTGGAAAAGAGTTCGATTATCTGATAATATTGAATTAAGGAATCATGGGGAACACAATGCCCTAGTTACTCTTCATACCGATTTAACACTTGTCTTAGTTTAGGATTACTTTTCATGGTTGTTATAACCCCCTCCCCCCAGGGAAATAAGTAGATTAATCCACCTGAATTACTTTGAATTCTTCTAAGTCTACCATATTCCCCATGGGATTGACCCTAACCTTGGTTAGAGTCTATATCTATAACAACCCATCTTGAGATGAGATGTCCCACATCGGCAAAAGACTGAGTTCATAGAAGGGGTATATGTAACAACCTATCTTGAGATGAGATGTCCCACATCGGCAAAACACAGGAGAGATGCTGGGTATATAAGTAAAGGTCTGGTCTATATATTGTGAGGTGCCTTTTGGGGTGAGCTCAAAGGGATAAATCCATGATGGACTAGACCCAAGAGTGGACAATACTTCACAGTGTTGGGCCAGGTCATTACAGATGGTATCAGAGCAACTCTTGTGTCAGCCTTCTCGATGTGGGGCTAGAGTTCAACTGAGTTTGATGAATTCTGGGGAGGTGGGGGAAAACTTCAGTGCTGAGCCTAGGTGAATCCCATGCAATGGGGAAAACCTCAGCGAGGACGCTGAGTCCATAGAGGGAGTGTATGTAACAACCCATATTGAGATGAGATGTTCCACATCGGCAAAACACTGAGTCTATAGAGGGGGTGTATGTAACAACCTATCTTGAGATATGATGTCCCACATCGGCAAAACACAGGAGAGATGCTGGTTATATAAGTTAAGGACAGGTCTATATATTGTGAGGTGCCTTTTGGGGTGAGCCCAAAGGGACAAATCTATGATGGGCTAGGCCCAAGAGCGGACAATACTTCACAGTGTTAGGCCAATTCGTTACAATATCTTCATAGCGACTGCTTTGACCTCAAAAAGGAGGTGTAGCTTGGGCGATATCACCTCCCTAAGACCATCAATATCTGGATCAACACAACCGATCTTGATACTGAAGCACACCATTTCCCCTTTGGGAGAAAACCTCTATACTCTTTTAGGCAACCATCCTCTTCAACTCAACCAATGACGGGTCTAAATCTTGGTTAGCCTTGACATTAACAACCACTGAAGATTTGGTCCCATTCTGAACATGAATACCACCATCATTAAGGTCGGCCAATCTAACACCCAATCAAGCCAAACTGTGAACATCTTTTGCCAGCTCCTTCTTCCCTTCATCAACATGTGCTACGCTTCCCATAGATAGTGTACTAAGAGTATCAGCGACAACATTTGTCTTGCCAGGATGATATTGCACACTCATGTCATAGTCCTTAGGGTGTGCCAACCACCTCCTTTGCCTCAAGTTAAGACCCCTTTGGGTGAAGACATGTATATTGCAAACTCTTGTGATCGGTGAAAACATCAACATGCACCTATACAAATAATGTCTCCAGATCTTTAAAGCAACCACCATGGCTGCAAGTTCAAGATCATGGGTCGGGCAATTACACTCATGCAACTCAATTGCCTTGATGCATGAGCTATCACCATACCATATTGCATAAGCACACAACCTACTCCCTTTTTGGGAGCATAAGAATATACCACAAACCCATCCAAGCCACCCGTTAGAGTCAAAACAGGAGCTGACGTAAATCGATCCTTCAAGGTCTCTTCTCACATTCATCCGATCATATAAACTTGGCCTTCTTTTGAGTCAACTTGGTCAATTGAGAAGCAATAGATGAGAAAACTTCAACAAACCTCCTATAATAACCAGCCAACCCAAGAAAACTTCAGATATTCGAAGGAGTCAATTGTCTAGGCCAATTCATTACGACCTCGGTCTTCTTCAGGTCAACCAAAATACCATCACCACGTGACCAAGAAAAGTTGCTTTACCCAACAAAAACTCACATTTGTTGAAGTTAGCATACAATTGCTTCTCTCTCAAAGTCTGAAGAATCAGCCTCAAATGATTAATATGCTATCGCTCAGTTCGAGAATAAATTAGAATAACATAGATGAAGAAAACCACAAAACTATGAAGAAATGGATGGAACACGTAATTCATGAGGTCCATAAACACAGCCGGAGCATTAGTCAAACCAAACGACATCACCACAAATTCAAAGTGCCCATATCTAGTTTGGAAAGCCATTTTGGGAATCTCACACTCCCTAACCTTCAGTTAATGATAACTGGAATGCAGATCAATCTTTGAGAAATGGGTGGCCCCTTTAAGTTGATCAAACAAGTCGTCGATGATTGGAAATAGATACTTATTCTTGATGATTACCTTATTTAGTTGCCTATAATCAATGCACATCCAAGAAGAGCCATCATTCTTTCTTACAAATAACACTAGAGCACCCCATGGTGATATACTTGGCCTAATGAAGACTTTTTCCAACAAATCCTTTAACTGATCTTTCAACTCCTTCAACTCAGCCAGTGCCATATGATAAGGAGGAACAAAGCTAGGTTAAGTATCTAGGAGAAGATCTATCCCAAAGTCTACTTCCCTTTTGGGAGGAATACCGGGAAAATCTTTGGGAAAATTATCAGGAACCTCAATCACCACCGAGAGCGATTCAAGAATAGGCGACTCAAACTTCACATCTTTGACCCTTACAGTATGATATACACACCCCTTAGAAATCATCTTTTGGGCTTTGAGGTAGGAAATAAACCAACCTTGAATAGCGGAGTCACTACCCTTCCATTCAAGAACAGGTTCACCCAAAAATTGGAACTTGACCTTTCGGGTTCTACAATCTATAGAGGCATAGGAAGCATAAAACCAATCCATCCTGAGAATAACATCAAAATCAAACATCTCAGGTTTCACAAGATCACATGGAAGGATTTTATGCAATATAGAGACAAGACAACACCTATAAACTCTTTGGGCAACAATAGACTCATCTACGGGAGTATAGATCGAAAAGGGATCGCTTAGAATTTCAGGGCTCAAACCAAACTTAACAACCAAAAGAGTAGTGACAACATATAAATTTGAACCTAGATCATGCAAAGCATAAAGATCAAAATCAAATACTTTTTACATACCAGTCATAATATTCGGAGTCTCCTCTACTTTCTATCGAACATGCAAAGCATATAATCTGTTATGTCTTTGGGCACCACCTTATGGAGCTCTCAGCTGGCCTTGATTACCTTGAGCCACTTGACCCTAACCCTTCTGAGAAACTTTAGGACAATCAGTAACCTTGTGGTTCTTATCACCTCACCCATAGCTTGTACCCAACTCTTTCCAATAAGCACCCATGTGTTCCTTTCCACCACCTGTCACACCAAGGAAGTAATGGACTACCACCAATCGGTGATTTGGGAGGAAGCACTCCAGCATTGAAGCAACCATAAGGACAACCCTTGGGGTTGGACAACCCACCATCATAACGGGCCCTATTAGAATCACCCAGCCTTTCTCCTTAACCTTTTCTCCTTCAATCTATTCAGTGTATGTCATAAGCTTGGAGATGTCCATATCCGGAATAAGCATAGTCCAATGACATTCCTTCATAACCATATCAGAGATCCCAAAAATAAACTTGTGGATTCTTACACGGGGGTCAGCCACAAGCATATAAGCATACTTTGAGAGCTTTATGAACTTGAGGGCTCACACTCATACCACCCTGTGTGAGGTTTATAAATTCTTTCATCCTAGCTTCCCTAAGGTCAAGAGGGAAAAAATGGTCCAGAAAGGCAAACTTGAACTCTTCCCCATTGACTCCATCACCACGGACCCTCTACATCAACCATTGAGTGTACCACACTTGAGCCACATCTTTCAACTGATAAGTATCTAACTCAGACTTCTCCTCAAAAGTTACTCCCATAACATTCAATACCTTAGAGAGTTCATCGATGACTTCTTGAGAATCCTCATTATCTTTTGATCTATAGAACTTTGGAGGATTATACCGGGTAAAATATCTCACTTTAGAAGCCGGAGTGGGATGACGAGGAGAAAGATTGGCTTGTCTGGCCTGAGTAGTCACCGCTTGGGTAAGCTTTGTAATAGCAGTATGGAATTCGCTATTAGTGATTGTCTCTTCCATAGGCCCTTAGGGTATCTGATTCTCATTGACGAGGGCTGGTCTTGGTAGGGGAGCTCTTCGTGGAGCCATCTTCTGTAATGAAGCAAGGACATCATCAGGATTAAGAAACCTTAATACATGGTCCAAAGCATGAACTAAGACATGAAAAAATGAGAATTCCTAGAATGCCATCATAGCCTCCCACTTATAGGCATGGTGCACTTCACACCCGTGAATAGGACTCTACTCGACGCGACATGTTGGACCCCAAGGATCATTTATAAATCTAGTGCTCTGATACCAAGCTTGTCATAACCCAGACCTAGGGTCTAGGAGTCACATGGCGGATGTGGACTCGAGAGTCCCCAAACAAGACTCAAAATATCTATATTCACATCATTAGTTCAGAAGCGTATAACAAAGAAGCAAATACATAATTCCAAGGGTCAGGAAAGTATAATTCACACTATGGGGATATCATAGGGATAGGGATTTTCATGGATTCACAAAATACATAGCACATAAGGACTAAGGGGCGGGTAAGTATGACTCACTCTATGGGGGAAAACGGGACTAAGAATCTTCCACATTTTCACATTATAACATACATCCATATCATATCATAACCAAATCATAAAAACATATCCAATGGATAGCCATAACCATATACATAATATCCAAGTAGCATAATAAAACATATAACCGTACAAGAGTCTGCAAGATGTCCAACAATGCCTCTAGTCATAGAATAGGACGGGGGCCTAGACATATCCCGTGCTCACCCTCAAAGTAAATAGCATAAATGAAAGCAACATAAGGTAGATGGATGGTGGATTGTCCTTGGAAGATAGGAGTCACCACAACAACTTTCTCAAATCCGATCTAGCCATCAAACGGTGGATCAATGTAGTCTCTGGTCCCTACATACTTAGATCATGTAGGCAAAACGTATGCGTTAGTACATTTGAATGTACTAAATATGTGGGCATGCAATTTGTATGACTTATTAAACCTGCATTCCATGTTAGATGACAAGGGCATATATATAGAAAGAAGTATATAACAAAAAAGAGTAATATAACGATATGCAATAAAATCCATGATGCTCATATAGCAGGGATATGATTATAACCGATATTTCAAACCCACATGAGCTATTACATAAATTTTTCCATTGTAGACCTCCCATGGGTGAGAGAAGATTACTTTCTAAAGGTAATCTACACCACACCTTATGACTCGATCATTTTAGTGTGATTGCCACCTTTCTTATGACCCGGTCATTTTAGAAGGATTTCCATATTAATATCATATCAAATCACAATTTGCAACCACACCGTACGACCTAGTCATTTTGGTAGAAGGTTACCATATACCCATGCTGTCATATTGTTCAAGGGAGAGGGAGAGGACCCTTGGGGATAGTCCTGACGCCCCCAATCTCATTCAATGCTAAATCTTCATCCCATAAGATTACATATATATATATATAGATTCTTTCAAAAGAGGCACAAGTCATTTCAAATCATTTCAATGCGTTCTTGGTTGTAAAAGCCAAAACATTCTTCATAATCATTCCCACTAGGGCTCAAAAGTCAAATCACATTTCAATTTGTACTTTTCATGCATAGAAATAGCTCATTCACTTATATCAATATGGTGTAAACACCTAATATGCTCAAAGATTCAATATCAATAGACAATTATGTGATCACATTCTTGTCATAACCATATGTGAGATTAGCTCACCGATTAATAAACATATATGAGCTTAACTCACCGAATCATTTTCCTAAAAATATATGTGAGCTTAACCCACTGATAATTTTCATTAAAAATCAATGCTCATGAATTCATGTGCCATGAATGATATGAGAATAGTAATAAGCAAAATTCAATCTTAAATCAACAATTCAATAATAAATTCAAGTAAATCCATAAGTAAAATCCACATTCAAATCACAATTTAGATTACCCATGCTCAAATCAAACTTTAAAGGGACAATGCATATCAAAATCTTCATAATATCCATGTAATTCAACATATTAGGGTTCAAATCTATTCATAATAACAATAAAACATAACCTACACCTCAATTAATAAAATAAACAATAATCTTTAAAACCCATGACCAAAGTAAGTTCAATTTCATAAAATCAAGTGTAAAAGAGTTTGGGGTCTTCATGGTTTAAAGAGACCATGAATCGGTCCTACATACCTTAGCTAACCAAGAAGAAACAAGATGAATTTGACAAAGATGAGAGCCATTCCTTAACCCCCAAGCTAAGCCTTCACAAGTTCACTTGAGAGAGTTCTTAAGAGAGAGCTTGAATAAATTTTAAGTGTTGAATGAATTTGAATCAGAGTAGAAAAATATAGGTCATTTGAAAGTCTTAAGATAGGATAGAAAGTCACAAAAGAAACTTAGGAGTATCCAAAATTACAAGAATGACATTAATGAAACATATGACAAAAATGTGCTAGGGGTCTCGTACCAAGGTCAACGGAACGTGTAGGGGTCACATGAACCTTGTGGCCCTTCCATGATGCCATACTTGGCCAAATTTACATTGACAAAGTTTTGAGATGGTGATTCCATACTTAGAAAATTTCACATCAACGCTTGTATAGACTACCTCATAACCTGTGTAGGGGTCACACGGTCCGTGAGAGGTCCATGTGTGATAAGTCTTAGCCAAAATGTGGTTTTCAAGGCCAAGGATACATGACACAAGCCACCACACAAACCGTGATGTGCCACATGGATCGTGTGGGGTTCATGTGGTGCATGCCTTGGTTTTAAACTCCAAAATGGGACCAACACACTACACACAAAGCCAATGGCCACCTCAAGGCCCCTCAACAGGTGAGTCACATGGCCCGTGATGGTGCCCATGGGGTTTCACCTTGGTCAAAATTTTCTAGAACCAAATCCTAAGAACCATTAGGGCCTAATAAATTCTAGGTCATTACATATCATCATCATTATCATCATAAGAGCATATTTTCATAGTTAAGATCATATTCTTAAAATTTATAGATTGATCATAGAAAACTAGGACCATGTGTCGGTTTATGAGCAATTGGGTTAAAATCATGAAATTAGATAAAATTCATGTAGGAATCATGCAATTTAAATCATATTTAATCAATTGTGAAGGAACTCACATCAATTTCAAAAATCCCTAATCATCAAATACTTTAAATCATTCGTAGTAAAATCATCAATTTTATGCATTTGACTTGAATTCATAGTAGGATAGATCAATGGTCAATATCTCAATCATAATTGAAGAAATTGAGTAGAAGTAAGATAACAATTGAGAATTTATAAGGGGTCTATAGAAGAAAGGATTCTATGGATGAAGGCTCACATACCTTAAGTGATTGACTTAAAAAACTTGAAGAAAAATGAAGTACGTTTCTTCAGTTGATCTTCAATGGTGTTTTTGCTTGGAGGAGAAGAAAGCCCTTGAGAGTAGTTTTAGAGAATTTCTTTTTGTAATGTATAAATCGTGAAAGAACGGCATTAATTTAGGGTTAAAGACAATTATAGAATGGAATTTGGTGTCCAAAATAGTCCAAATCACTAAAATAGGCTTAGGGAAGAGTTTGAGGCTTTCCACTTAGTGAAGGAAGTTTAAGATAAAAATTGAATTGTCATGGAACAAGTCTGCGACGCGAACTCATTGCACCATAGTTCATTTTATGTGAAATTCAATTTTCCCCTATTTTGACCTAGGATTTAGTCTAGGTTACTTTTGAATATAAGTGAACCCTCTCCACGATGCAGAGAGGTCACATTCTTTTTTGGATAATCAATCTCTTACGAAAAATTATTTTTTGATACAGTTGATCTAAAAATCAAAAGAGACCATTTTCCCATGCAATTTTGCCTCCTTAGCAAGAATTCAACCTCGAATTTATACGATATGTAAGGCATCATTCACAAGGTCATATGAAATTTTGAGAGGTGTTACAAGAGGTGGAGGACTATCCCTAGGAGTCCTTGTATAAAGCCTACCTTTCTCATAACTACGTTCCACTGTAGGATCATGTTTTCCCAATATCGATTATAATGTCTTGATACCCACTCTCCAAAATTGGTAATGCATGTAAGGTGAAGTATAATCTACCTTTGGCAAGTAGGCTACTCTTTCTCCAGTGTAGTGGCAATATCGGGATTCTATGTACTAGCTCACATGTTCTTACATATTAGTTGAGGTCCCATCCCCACTTATGTTTATGTATTATGGCATTCAAGCATCATGGTTTAAGGCATCTTGATATGGTTTTCTTTTTTATATACTTCTCTTCTCTATGTGTGTGTGTGTGTGTGTATATATATATATAATACCTTAAACCATGATATATATATATATATATATATGCCCTTGACATCTAACATTTAATGCAAGCTTTACCATGTTCATTTACATTGTATACCAGCATACTTAGTACATTCCAAAGTACTAATGCAATTCAATGCCTGTATTATATCACAATGCAAGTGCATATGATCTTATCATCCATTCCCATAGCTAGATTCAAATATCTCGATAATCCGAATTGGGTGAGTTCTCATGCTTTGAGTACATAGCCATTTATTCTTTATTCATGCTATTTTTACATTCTAGAGTCAGTATTTGTTTATGTTCTAGGTGAGCCATGGTCTGTCTGAGCTCTTTTCTTATGATACAGTTTAGAGGCATGTTTTGGACATATGTATATATTTTAGTTTCAGACTTGTATTTTGTATACTATGATCTATCTTAGGTTATTACTCATGTTATGCATATGCTTCCACTTATGTATTTCTCATAGATTTACCTTGAATGATTCTCTAAATTCTAAGGGATTAGTTTAAGGTTCCTTCCGAATCTCATTCATCATGTTATGACTAGGCCCTAGGCTTGGATCATGAAAAACTTGGTATTAGAGCACTAAGGTCACAGAATGTTCCTTGGAGTCCAATATGTTGTGTTAAGTAGAGTCTTATTCTTTGGTGTGAAGTGCACCACATATATGAGTAGAAAGCTATAAGACATTTGAGGAAATGTCTCACTTTTTCATGATTCATGTCATGCCATAGAACGTGCCCTGAGGATTCCTGAATCTAACAAATATTCTTTGATGACTTTTCAGACAATACCCCAGAGAAGATCTCCTCAGCCTATAGGCTCCTGCCTATGAGGACCAAGCCCCTTAAGAGCATGATGGGAGAACTGGTTACTAATATTGAATTCCAGACCATGATTGCTATGATGGCCTAGGCTATGGTTACCCAAGTTGGACAGGTTGCACCTCTTCCCTATGTATCCATCCATCTACTATGGTGAAAGACTTTTCGCACATGAATCCTTTGGATTTCTATGGTTCCAAAGTTGATGAGGATTTCCAGGAGTTTATTGATGAAGTTTACAAGGTGTTGGCTATTGTTGGCGTGTCTTCTGAATAAAAGGGTGAGTTAGCTACTTATTAGTTGAAGGGAGTGGCCTAAGTGTTTACACTCAATAGTTGATTGAGAGAGTGGGAGATGACAGAGTTGGCTGGGAGTAGTTCAAGCTTGCTTCCCAACATCGTTTCTTCCCTCTTGAGCCTAGGAAGGCCAAATTGAAAGAGTTTATCAACCTCAAATAGGGTGGATTGAGACTGAGGGAATATGCCCTCAAGTTTACTTAGCTCTCTAAGTATGCTCCTACATTAGTGGCTGAGCCCCGTGCAAGGATGCATAAATTTATCTTGGGGATTTTTTTACTTGGTTTTGAAAGAATGTCACACAATTATGCTTATTTTGGAGATCCACATTTCTAGGCTCATGACACATGTTGAAAAGATTGAAAGGGAGAAAATAAAGGAGAGGAGGATGAATGATTCTAAGAGAACTCGATTGATGGTGGGTTCTCTAACTCTAGGAGAGGTGGTGGTAATAGTTGTTTTCAATAAGGCCAAGGGTCAAATCCAAGGGTTGGTAATAAGAAGGTGCCTTATCTTAATCACAAGGTGAAGGTGGGCCGGTATATCCTAGGTGTGATAAGTATAGGGAAAATCACCCGTTAGATGCTTGAAGGATTGGGGGTGCTTATTATGGGTGTAGAAAGATGGGACACAAGCTTGCTGTTTAGCCTAATGTTCCAAGGAAGGGCCAAGGCCAAGTGGCTCTAGGTGGTCAAGGCCAATCAAAGGCTCAACAAGGTGGTTCTCCTTGCAACAACAGGTTTTATGCTTAATATGCTAGGCAGAAAGTGGAGCAGACTCTTGATGTGGTGACTGGTATGTTAAAAGTCTTCGATTTTGATGCGTATAATTTGCTTGATCCATGTAACGACCTCCTATTTAGGAGCCTTAAGTACAGAAAAGTGACTGGAGTCTGGTTTAGGGACCACTTACAGCCCGTAAGTAAACATGCTGCCGTAGGTTTGGTTCATAAATGTAGAACGCCAGAATGGAAAAGAGTTTCCAAGTGCGGGATAACTTACACGCCAAGTGATGGCCCGTAGGATACTTATGGCCCATAGATGGTTTCGTGAGTGGGAGCCCAGATATGTAGGAAATTTGGAGTTTTAAAGAAAGTGGTATACGAGTTATCAGACGATCCGTAGAGTAGATTACGGCCTATGGAAACCTTTCGTGGGTAAGGCCAAGGAAGTGAGAAAAAATGGTTAAGTGCGGAAGGACTCTACGAGTCCAACCACGCCCCATAAGATGCTTTACTGCCCGTACTGATGTTCATGGTTTTCAATTCAACAAAGTCAATTTTTAGGATTTTCAGATGTGTCATCAAACGAAGGGACCTACGACTCGTGGAATGACTTACGACCTATAATCGAGGTCTAGTAGGTAGACTCTGATAGTTTTAATGAGGGATATTTTTGTCATTCCATTCTTCCTCTTCCTATACTACATCATTTATGGGATGGGAAAGGGATCGTGTAGTATCCCTTAAGCCCTAGTTCCTCCATTCATTCTTTTATTCCTTTAATTCCAAAATTCTAAGGTAAGAGCTCCCAAGAAAAAGGCTAGGGTTTTCAAGGTTTCTTCCCCAAATGCTTTAATTTTGTTTCTTCTTAATTCTAAAGGTATGTGATTTTTTTTATGGGTATGGTTTCACCCATAAAGTTACATATTAGATGGTTATGGTTTCACCCATAAAGTTACCTATTAGATGGTTTTACCTTTTCTTTAAGTTTCTCAACTTAATAAGCATGCTTATGATGATTTCATGATCTTTATGTTATTATATGATACCTATATAGTTTAGCAACTATTTTGCTAAGTAAATATATGCATATTTCAAATATGATATTGATTTTATGATGATTTTCAATATGATCAAGGTTGGGTATTTTCAATGTTCCTTTTAATAGAAATTTCCTAAGAGTTATGCGATTTGTGATTGTTCCATGCTAAAATTTAACCCCATCTTGTTTTCAATGAACTTTTCATATGATCTATGATTATGATTAGGGAATTAATGAAGAGCTTCAAATCTAAGTTTACAAAGATATATGTATGATGTTAATTTCCCTAAAAGATGTTTAAGAAAGATTCTTACGTTGGAGCTACTTCTATAATTTGCTACTCATTATTTTAAGAGTATGTTTTAAAGATTTTGTGGGATAACTTAGCACCGAGAGGACTAGAGATTGGGACTCATTTTGTTAGTTGAGGAATGATCCCTTGAAGCTAAATCTCAATGTCCCTAATTATGTGCCACATAGGAGCCTTGTAGGTTAGGTTAGTGGATCCACGAAGGCCCAAATATTATGACAGATACAATTGCAAAGTTACTATGTTTTGGATATCTACCTTCGCAAGTAGATTTCCCTTTTCCTAATGGAAGGAGTACATTGGCCTTTTCCCAATGGAAGGAGGTCATTGATTCCATGTAGTAGTTCACGCGGTCTTACTATCAGTTATGGTCTACTCCCACAAGCTTATGATCTCATGTGATGTTTTCATTAGATGTACTTTCTTATGCATTGTCCCATATTGATCTTGAGCCATATTCCTTGTGCAAGTTTAAGCTTGCTTATGTATCCTTTACTCTATATGTCCTTATATGTTATGTTTAATAATAATGGCATCAACAATTTCATCTATGCATTGCATCTCACATACATAGTACATTCAAATATACTAATGCATATTTTACCTGCATAGTTTAACCATGTAGGGGCAGACACTCCTCCACCGGCTCGAGGCTAGTTTTTACCGTCCAAGACTAGTAGCTTATTGGGCTAAGCCCTTAGTTAGGGACTCTTCCACCTTTTCATCTATCTTGTATCAATGCTTTGTTTAAGAAAGTGATTTTTTTGAGGCTTTTACTTTCTATGTTCCCTTATTTTGGATTCTTTTCTATTTGACGGAGATCCACTGATACTGATCCCATCCATTTATGATGTAGTTGGTATGCATATGGATAAACAAATTGATTGTAGTTATTCTACTACTTTTTAATGGTGCTTCATTTTAAAAAATTGACCCTTAGACACTTTTCCCCTATCTTCTATCGCAAAGGTTTTACTTAATGCCTATGAATGCTTAAAATGCTTGAGATGACTCGGGTGAGGTGCCGTCGAGTATCTTATTCTCCATGTGACAATTAGGCCTCTAGGTTAGGTCGTTATAAACTTGGTTTCAAAGCACAAGATTTTAAAATGTTCCTCAAATATCCATGCATACCCCGTAGCGTAAAGTCTCATTCAAGGTTGTGAAGTGCGCCCTTATTTTGAGTGAGAGGCTATGGGATAGTTTAGGAAAGTCTTCCCTTATTTTTTATTCATGTTATGCGTTAGAGTTAAATAAGGTTTTTTGCTAACTAACGATGGGATTTTTCTTATTTCTAGATCATACCACCACAAAAAGCTCCCCATCAGCGAGGCACGCCCGAGGAACAAGTTCCTCCACTCCAATAGGACAATGGACCATCTCATGCCGAGTGCCGAGCCGCATTCACCTTGTTGGCCCAAGTATTTGTCCACCAAGCGAATCCGAAAGTGGCCATTCCTCCTCAAGTGTTCACTCCGACGATGAGAGTATGTGACTTCATGCAGATGAACCCACTAGAATTTCATGGGTCAAAGATGGACAAAAGCCCTATTGAGTTTATTGAGGAAGCTGATTGAGTTGTGGTAGAGATGGGTATTCCATTCGAAGAGAAAGCTGAGTTAGTTTCCTACTAGCTAAAAGCAGCGACTAAGATTTTGTTCAAGCAATGGGACGACGAGAGGGGCCAAGGAGCAGGTCCTATTGGTTGGGAGGAGTTCAAATGTGCCTTTTGTATCGGTTCTTTCCCATCGAGCTTAGGGAGGCAAAGGTCCAAAAGTTCATCAACTTGAAGCAAGGGAGTAGGAGCGTGAGGGAGTATTCCCTCAAATTCACCAAACAGTCAAAGTATGCTCCATTTATGGTCGTTGATCTGAGAGCTCGCATGAGCAAATTTGTTTCAAGTGTAATACCATGCAAGTTATAAGATTGGATAAATAAGAGAAATTATGTTTCCGCGAGAAATTATGCAAGTATTCGGGCTTCATAAGGATGAATCAAGGTTAAAGATTATCTTTCCAAGGCCCATTCAATTGGGGCTGGTCCTTTAACCTCTTGATGTGCTGGAAAATACAACACCTTTGATGCTTAAAAACTTGGAATTTTGTGTGTTCTCTAAGCAATGTTAGTAGATTTGATGTGTTTTTAGGTTTGATTTGCAAGATTACAGGGTTGGCACAATTTCTGGGCTAAGTGTGCAAATTTTGCAGACGTTGAGATTTCACGAAACTTTTTCCCATCCGTAGAGAATTCTAAGGACCGTAGACCTAGTTTCGTACAATATTCTAGTGAAGAGTGATTTTTTGAAGTTAAGTTTACGTACACGAAGATGAGCCATAAAAGATTTTACGAGCCATAAACTTGGTGTCGTACCCTGAGGATAAGAAAGTGGGGAGTAGCTAAAAAGTCGTCAGATGAAACCCCTTATGGGCCGTAAAACTTATATGGGCCATAGATGGGTGTCATAGAATTCAGGACCGAAATTAAAGATGGAATCCACGAAAGCCCAACTACGCACCGTAAAACATTATACAGACGGTAGAAGTGACCGTAGAGTCTGCCGACCTAGTTCTCCTAATTTGTTTTGATTTTGTATTTTAAACATTATAAATAGGTTTTGTAGGTTATTTTTCATAAGGAACGTGATAGGACAGTAGAGAAGAGTAGAGAGCTTGAGAGAAACACTTGCAAAACTTTATTTAGTGCTTTCAATTCAATCTTGCGATTCTTGGTGAAGAGTTTGGATTTCTTGTGCTTAATTCTCTTGTGTAAGTTTGCATCCACAATGATCATGAGTAGCTAAATCCTCAACTAGGGTTGTGGGAACCATGAAGAACTAACAAAGTAAAACTGGATAATTCGTAATTCTTGAAAAGTGTGCATGCATATATTAATCAATTCTCTTTGTATTGAATGCTTTTTAATAGTGGCCAACGTTAGCACTCACCTAGTGTTACTGACTGGATCAAGGTAGTAATGAATAGAATAGAGATTATTTAACAGGATTCAACTTATGTTTCTCGTCTAATAAACCAAACTTTCCCAAGGGGAGGTTGTACTGGAACAATAGGTAAGGATTAGTAATGTCACACTGCAGGGATGGATCAAACCACGTAGTGAAACTTGCCTCTTGCCCGGATGAAAGGGTCTAGTGAACGTAAATTACCATTCTACATGCTACACATTGGAAAATAATTCGATTATCTAGTAATTGAGAGTTAGGGAATCATAGGGAACACCAATACCCCCCCTCCCCCCGTGGCCGGGGAGATAAGTAGGCTAATCCACTTGAATTGCTTTAGATTCTTCTTAGTCTACCATATTCCCTGAGAGATCGACCCTAACGTTCTGTTAGGTTATGTATCTTGACAACGAATACTTTAGCCTAAAAAAGAGGTATAGGTTTGGGGGATATCAAGATTTTGGTGTTGTTGCCAGGGAATACGATTACACTTGTTTAATTTGAGTAGTTCGGGAATTAATCCTTATTTCTCTTCAGTTTATGTTTTTTTTTTTTACTTTAGGGCACAGGTGTAGTGTATGCCCAATATGCAAACTCGAGGCATTCCCTTGGCTCCGTTTGACCCAGAGATTCAGAGATGATTGAGAAGGACGGCTCAAGATAATGCAAACAATGCAGTGAATACAACTCTGAATCAAAATAAGAATGAGAATGAGAATGACAACAACCCGCCTACTCCAGAGGACATTGATCCACAACCAAAGGACTTCAATGCCGAAGCTTATCTGTGGTATGTATATCATCTGAATCCTATAGCTATGGATATGACAAGAGCTATTATGTTACCACCACTACCAGATGACACAAAGTTCGTAACCTCAAATGGGTTACTTCAGATGCTTTAGAATCGTGGGTTGTTCACGAGTCTACCATCAGAGGATTCACATAGATCTACACAATGTTGTGTTTGTCTGCAAGATTGTAATGGGAATAAAAGATTTGTGTATGGATGCTATTAGACTTTGTGTCTTCCAATTATCTCTAACAGGAAATGCAACGCTATGGCTATATAGAGTGCGATCACCAGTTAGGATGAGTGTGGAAGGCCTTTTTGGAGATGTTCTTCCTGAGGTCGAAAAGCTCAAGTAGAAAGATCAAATCAACAACTTTGAGCAACTTCCTGGTGACTCAATCAGTACTACATGTGAGAGGTTCACAAAGTGTTTGAGAAGTGTCCTTGACCATAAAATTGTTGATGATGCCTTGGTGGAGATCTTCTACAATGCCCTGGACGAGAATAGCCAAGCATGTGCTGACACCATCATGGAGGGAATGTTTTTAGATCAACCATTTGCAAGGGTTGCTGAGAAGCCGGAGAAGGTGGTTAAGATGAAATGTGCATGGAGGCTAAGAGACAGATCATTTACAAAGAGCTCGTGTGTTGTCAGTATTAATTTGGAGTAAGCTAAAATAAATTAGGAGATAATGCATGAGCTTGCTCAGATTAGTACCAACATGGAGCTGATCAGGAAGCAGAATGGGGAACGAGTTAATGCAATTGTTCATCAGAAACCGTGAGTACCCATATACGAGGAGCCTTACTATGAGGAGGACACTTGTTTTGTTTCTAATCAGACAAGGAGTTTTCAGACCAATGGCCAAGGGTTCAATCAAGACTATTGGCACTAAGGTCAAGGAAACCAAGGTCTGAACTATAATAAAGATGGAGCTTTCAGAGACAATCTTGGAGGTATGGCGACAAGAATAGGGGCCTAGATAGAGAGTCTGATTAGGGTCACAGAGACGGCAACAGAAATGGTCCTTATGTGCCACCATATAATCGTGACACCGGTGCTAGTTGTTGCAGAGTTGAGGAGATATTTGGCGACTGTTGAAGAAGGCTGACATATAGGATGACACCTTATGGGGGATGAAGTCTGACATCTCCAGCATAAATCACAAAATTGAATTGCTATCAAATAGTTGGAGAAAAGGTTTTGATAAGTGTCAACATAGCTATACCAGCACAGAGAGGTACACTACCTAGCAACATAGTTTAGAACCCAAAGAATGAATGGCAGTGTATGTCAGTCACTACTCATGGTGGTAAGAGTACCATTGATCCTCCTATGCTTGTAGATGATGATGAGGTTCGAGAGGAGATAGTTGAGGTGAAAGATGTTGAAACCGGACATCATATCAACGATGAGGTGAGTGATGCTGCGGAGGTGCCACAGAAACTGAAGCCTATTCCTAGACCTCTTTCCCCTTCCCACAAAGAATCAAAAAGAAGGAGGAGGAGTGCAAGTTCAAGCACTTTCTCTACATGCTGAAACAATTCTCTATCAACATCCCTCTCACTGAGCCATTAGAGAAGATTCTAGGGTATGCAAAGTTTATGAAAGACTTGGTTACAAAGAAGTGCAGTGTGAGTTAGGATATCTCCCAAGAGATTCAACATTGCAGTGCAATTGCTATAAGGTTCTTGGTTCAAAAGCGAGAAGATCCCGAAACTTTTACCATACGTTATACTATTGGAGATGTGGAGTTCACAAGGGCATTGTGTGATCTTAATTCCAACATAAATCTGATGCCCCGTGCGGTCTTCAAGAAGCTAGGTTTGGAAGACCCTACTTTAACAAGCATGAAGTTGTTGATGGCTAATTGCACGACGAAGAAGCCTATAAAGTATCTCATCAAAGTTGAGGAATTCATATTCCCCTAAGACTTTGTGATCCTAGATTGCGAAGTCGACTTCGAAGTCCCAATTATCTAGGGAAGGCCCTTTCTAGCCACTAGTCGAGCACTAGTGGATATGGAAGCTGGCCAACTCAGGTTTAGATTCAATGACAAAGAAGTTGTCTTCAACATCAATCTATCAATGAAGAGGCCAGATGACCTAAGAAGGATGTGTGGGCACTTGGTGAAGTCTGAATAACAAAGTTGTCCAAGTCGTGCTGCGACAATAAATCAGGTGTTACTTGGGAGGAAACCCAAGATATTTGATGTAATAGTTGTAGTTTTATTTTGTTTTTAGCTTTTGGACTTGTAGGTAGTTCAATGTTTCACATTATTTTTGTAATTTGTGGACATTAGACTAGTTGCATATAGAGTAGTAGTGTGTTCTATGAAGTATGTGTAGGTACATGACTGAGTCAACCATCTCTGACTGAAAAAAACATAAAAAATTCTTCTACGATTGGTTCTACGAGCCGTACGTAAAATTATGACCTGTCCATTGTCTCGTAGAACACTTCCAGTAAGTAAAACGTTGTGCCCTCTAGTCCACGAGCCAGCTTTACAACCCGTAGATAAGACTGTTGGTTGTGATTGGGGCTCGTAGACCCCAGGTAAGTTCTTCTATTTATTGGCTAACTGTTGAGGTTTCAACGATCAACTCTATGAGTCGTACCCAATTTTATGACTCGTTGACTGGCCCTTGAAATTCAGTCTCCCAAATTAGGGTTTTGGCATTCCACGAGACCATGACATACGGGCCGTAAAATCCTCTATGGCCCATAATTGAGGTTTCATAGAGCCTAGGCCCATTAATTTTGGCTGACTCAGTCAACTTATAGATAGAAGGTCTTAAATTAATTTGGCCCCATTCTTCCCTAAAATTATGAAATACACCCGCCAACTCCTTCTGTTATTCCTCAGACCATCGACGATTGGCCATACCCTTTTTTCCGGCAAACTTTCCAGCAACCCTAGAGTTCCACCTCCTTCGATTCCTCCTTTAATTTTTACATCTTGGTAACTAAATTCGATAAGTTCTCAGCCCTAAAAATCATTTTAAGTACTGAATTTGTTGTGATTAAGTTGAAATTACTTGATGGGTGTGGTAATACGATGAATATGAATATCACCCATGTGTGCTATTGTTTATGCTTAAAATTGAATCCTGAATAATATTTGTCAATGTTTGAATAAGTGTAAAAAGCCAGAAAATATATTTATGGCCTTGTTTAGGTGTTTGAATGACGTATATGCCAACTATGTTGTTTCATGTCGCTTGAATTGAATTAACTATGTGCATGAAAATTTGATGTGTGATGACATGTGTGTGTAATTGGATGCTAATTCATTCAAACAGGGTCGGTTGGCTTGGGAAAATGTACAAAATGATATTCGATAAAGTTTATGAAAAGAATTGCATATGGGGTGTTGGGTGTTTGATTTGAACTATGTGGGGGGCGTGTGTGTATTGGTTTGTTGCTAAAAATAGTTGTCAAAATTGTCATTTGGAGTCTGTGTTGATAGAGTTGGAAACTCAGGATTCTAGATTTTTTAATTTTACGAGGGTCTTCTAGGGCCCCTGGAAATTTTCATGAGTCGTAGTGCCCCACATATGAAAATCCAGAAATTGAAGTGTTTGAGGACCTATCAGCGAGACCTTCTACAACTCATAAACAAGTCTCATAGATCCCTGCCTGAAAAATTTTAAACACTAGAACACGTCCACAACTCAGTTTACAATGCATAGATTCTTCAACGAGCCGTACCTGGTCTCGTAGATATAATTCTAGCAAGAAATATTTATGAACCCTATTTCTACGAGAGCCTTCTAAGACTCATAGTTCTTACTACAGCTCGTAGAAGTGCCTTCATAATTTTGTGACCAAGTATGAACTTATGTTGCTTTTTGTTCTTTGACTTGTGGGACTTGCCATATTCATTAAATGTGTATGTTTAGGTACCATGGCCCCAAAGCCAAGATGTGATGAGATCCGAGCCATGCAAAGGAGGCTCAGGGATGAGGCCTCCGGGGAGTAGGAAGCCTCCGAGGCTAATGGATCACTTGAGGAGCTTAGTGTCCAGCCTGACCTGGATGTTTAGTGACTATAAACACGAGCTATCTCCAAACTTGGGCAGGCCCAGACCTAGGCCATTGTAATTCGAACTCCTCACTCTGACAATGGAGGAAATAACAGTAGCAACTCTATTCAAATGACTCCATCCGGAGAGGAGTCAGAGTCAGACTTAGAGTCTGGCGACGAGTTAGAGATGGATTCCTCTGTCGTACCACCTCTGGCATCACAATCATCTCCTAATGCTCTTTCTAGATGGTGAGGTATTGAGGGCATGCGGGAGATCTATATAGAAGGCAAGAAGAAGAATGAGTAGGGAAAACCACCCC
This sequence comes from Solanum rostratum, assembly GCA_029948455.1. Taxonomy (NCBI): domain Eukaryota; kingdom Viridiplantae; phylum Streptophyta; class Magnoliopsida; order Solanales; family Solanaceae; genus Solanum; species Solanum rostratum. The sequence goes on along the minus strand of CM057047.1, from coordinate 16,246,209 downwards.
CGCTCTATTTTTGAGAATCCCCAGATCATCACTTCCAGACTAGACAGTATCCCTGGCCTTCAAGACACTATCAATAGATACAGGCCTTAGTGGCTAGCTAGAGAATTGGGAAAGTACTCCTAGACCATGGTTTGAGAGTTCTATGCCTCCTATACTGCCACAATACTTAACACTCTTCCCAAGGAGAAGAAGCCCCTTACTTAGCCCGGACTGACACATATTAGAGTGAAGGGACAGTAGGTGGACATCTCTGAGACCACCGTTTGCTGCATATTGTTCAGGCCTGAGTTCCCAGCCCTTAGATCTATAACAGAGTAAGACCGCACATTAGGGAAGACTAGGGATAAGGACCTTATGAGAGAGACCAGAGCTGTAGAGCCGGCTTGATGAGATGGGTTGCAGCATAGTTTACAAAGAAGGGATCCGACTTTGCATGGATAGCCACTTCAACTGAGCCCATTGTGAAGGCCTCGCTTAGCTTCCCTGCCAAATTATGGTGGGTTATTGTAAGATTACGGATCCGGCCGACACTCGCAAATAATATTTAGATGCCAAAACATGCTATTCTGGTTGCCAACATTTTGGCTGGCTATGAGATAAATTGGGCCAGCCTCATCGTGGAGCAGATTCATAAGGCGGTCTTGAAGAGGTCTACCTCCACCCTCTTTCCTTACTTGATCTACAGACTCTGTATAAACTTCGAAGTGGAGAGCCTACATCATCTTGACTCATTGATTAAGGTCCAGTGTACTTTAGATGCCAGCCTGAACAAGGCTGAGGATAATTCGATGGTACTACAATGAGCACTGCGCCAATCAGCTCAGATTCCTGAGATGTTCGCGACAGAGCCACCTTCTGAGACTTCATCCACCATCACTGCTTCTAAAACTACCGAGGAGAGGCCCCAAAGATTGAGATTGATATGAAGAGTGTACCCACGACTACTACTTCTACCCCACAGGCTATCCCTACACAGATAGTACCCACTGACATGGTCTATGTGTCAATGGCGCCCATTCAGGCCATGATTCATAGACTGTCTCACACTTAGTCCCAGCTGGCCCAGTTACTTCCGTAAATCAGGCTTTGGGTCTTCTAGGCTATTATAGAACCTGAGGGACACATCCACGCATTCACATTCACTACTATCCATGACCGACTTATAGCTATAGATGCCCGTATAGACACTTTTGAGCTGCAAGTCCAGCAGAGCCTTAGCTCAACACGGCCAGCAGATATGACGACCCTTAAGACAGAGATCCAGCAACTTCGGTCGTACCAGTGGCATTCCCACAGTCTGCGCCTCCGGTGCCGGTGGTGGACTTTTTTGCTCCTAAGGAGCCTTCATAGCCTTTCCCTGAGAAGAGACCCCACGCTGAGGATGATTTAGACATAGTATGATTTTAGGCGAGGTTGACAAATGATTGGGGACTCGAGATTACTAGGATGCAATCAAGACAAGATGAGGAGATGAGGCAGGCTTGGGAGCTTATGAGGGTGAGGGGCGATAACCCCTCCAAACATGCTTCTACCACTGAGGAGGCTGCCCGGTAGGTTGAGCATGGCTAGACTTAGCAAGAGATCAGCGCTTAGGTGCTAGCTATGTTATTTTTGACAGCTATACTTTATTTTCCATTTTCGTACATTAAACACAATGCAACTCTTTTTTTTATGGGGTTTGGGTAGTTATAGGCCTCAGTGAAGTCTGAGTAACCTTGGCCTATAACTATCCCAAATTTTAAATCATAGGGGCTTTCTTGCCTTTATTCTTTTTCCCCATGGATATTTAATTTCTATTGAACTAGCATGTTTAGGTTGTACAGGTAATATTGGTAGCATATAGTACTAATATCTATGGCATATGTTTGTTTTTGTATGAAAAATACAAAATTTTATTAGTTAGTCTAGATAGTAACTATGCGTGTTTAATTGATTACAGTGCTTGTTCTGATAAGTAAGGCTAAATTGAGATGAAAAGAATGATCTGAGAATCTGTGTTGATAGTGTAAATGATTCCATGTGAGTGTGAGCTTTCTTTGCTCAATTCATTTACTGTGTTTCAATTAAGAACTTACTCTGTTACTCTGACTTAGACTGTAGGTTACTTGGTTAGGAAAGGGTCTTAGGCCGTTGTTTATAATATTCCCCTTATCCTAAATAACCAACCAAATGTGTGAAATATTCCTTGATCATAATGTTTGAGCCTTATGCGTACCCTTTTCTTCGTAAAAACCTAAGTTACCTAGCCTTATTAGATGTAAAATCCTAAAATTGGCCCTGGTCCATCCTTGAACATTATGCACCTTGACTGAGGCAAAGAGCTTAAGTTGAGGGTGGCTACAAAAAGTGTCCCCAGTTCCTAGATTGGATAGTTTGCACCTCGACTTAGGCCAAAAGCCTAAATTGAGGATGGCTAGTGTAAGGGTAAACACAAAATGAGGGGGAAAACTAATCATACATGTAAAAAAATAGATAAAAGCATATTCTGGGTGTAAGAAAAAGGAGTGATTCCTAATCAATGAGATAAAAAGAAAAATTATGTGAAAATAAAAGGCAAAAAGCTTAAAAATTAGAATAAGGCACCTAGAAAAGCTTGAAATAGGAGAAAGGAAGAATGAGGTAAAAAATAACAGTGTTGGTAGATCAAAAGTGTAGAAAAACGCAGTGTCAAAGAGGGTCTTTAGTCACTATGTTACCAAAATATCATAGCAAAGCCCACTGAGCCTACGTTACAAGCCAATAAAGTCCTAAAGTAATCTAGTCCAAGTAATCAAAGGTCAAAGTCTTGAGTATAGGGGCAAATATATGGTATTGAGCATGGTATTTGAATATCTTTTATGAGAGCAAGTGATTTTGCATAGTTCCAAGAATTGAATTTTAAAATATCATCATGAAAGAGATATCTGAATTCTTTTTGTGAGGGCACTTGCATTGCATTGTTGACATTAGACTAACTTAGTGATTGTTGCTTGTTGATAATTGTCTTGCTTGTCATAGTTGCACTGTCATATATGTTGATCTGTATTGGTTTGCTTGATGGCTATCGGATGTGTTTTTAAAGTGGTGTGAGTATCTCTGCTTGAGTTTGTTGAGATCTATGCCATTAGATTAAGGTCTGTGTGTTACTATGCTGCTTATGTAGATTGAGTCCGTCGCTTGAGGACAAGCAACAATTTTAAGTTGAGGATGTTGATGTGCTATCAAAATACAAAACATTTGATGCTTAACAATTAAGAATTTTGTGTGTTCTCTAAGCGATGTTAGTAGATTTGATGTGTTTTTATGTTTGTTTTGCAGGATTACACGATTGGCACAATTTTGGGCTAAGTATTTAGATTTCACTTAAGTTGAGGTTTCACAAGACCTTTTATGGGTTGTAGAGAATTCTAAGGGCCGTAGACCTGGTTTCATATAAAATTCCAGTGAAGGGTAATTTTCTGAAGTTAAGTCTATGAATATGCAGACGAGCTGTAGTAGATTTTATAAGCCATAGAGTTGGTGTCATACACTGAAGGTCAGAAAGTGGGGAGTTGCTGAAAAGTCATCAGATGAAACCCCCTACAGACTGTAAAACTTTATACAAGCCGTAGAAGGGTGTCGTAGAAGTTAGCCCCAGAATTGAAGATGCAATTCACGAAAGCCCGACTACAAGCTGAAGAACATTATATGGCCCGTAGATGTGATCGTAGAATCTGCCGACCTAGTTCTCCTTATCCATTTTATTCTTATTTTAAATATTATAAATAGGTTTTTTATGTTATTTTTCAGAAGGAACGTGACAGAATAGTAAAGAGTAGTAGAGAGCTTGAGAGAAATGCTTTTAAAACTTTATTTTGTGCTTTCAGTTCAATCTTGTAATTCTTGGTGAAGAGTTTAGATTTCTTGTGCTTAGTGCTCAATTATGTTATTCAAATTCATGATTCTTGCATCTACATTGATCAGGAGTAGCTAAATCCACAACTAGGGTTTTGGGAACCATAAAGAAATAACAAAGTAAAATTTGAATAATTCATAATTCTTGAAAAGTATGCATGCATGTATTAATTAATTCTCTTCGTGTTTAATGCTTTTTTAACGGTGGCCAATGTTAGAACTCACCTAGTGTTAATGACTTGATCAAGTTAGTAATGAATAGAAAAAGAGATTAGTTAACAGGATTTGATTCATGTTTCTCGTCTAATCAACCATACTGGGCTAATGCAAGATTGTACTGGAACAATAGGTAAGGGTCAGTAATGACACACTGCTGCGATGGATCAAATCACGTAGCAAAATTTTCCTCTCACCTAGATCAAAGGTTTTGGTGAACTTAACTTACCGTTCTACATGCTATACACTGGAAAATAATTCAATTATCTGGTAATACCGAGTTAAGGAATCATAGGGAACACGATACCCTAAATACTCTTCATACTGATTTAACACTTGTCTTAGTTTCAGATTACTTTTCATAGTTTTATAAAACCCCCGCTTTGCGGAGATAAGTAGGTTAATCCACCTGAATTGCTTTAAACTTTTCTAAGTCTACCATATTCCTTGAGGGATCGACCCTAACCTTGGTTAGGTTTTATATCTTGAAAATGATCGCTTTAGCCTAAAAAAAGAGGTGTAGCTTGGGCGACATCACCTCCCAAATCAGTTATAAGCTTTTCATATCACCTCATATCACTTTATAATACTTATGGAACCCAAATCAAATCCATATTAATTCTTCTAATTTCATCAAGGTATTTGAGATTGATTCATAATTTCCTTCCAATCATGAAGACCCAAAACCCCTATTTCCTAATTTTATGAATTCTAAGTCTATTTTGCAAATGAGTCTTTTAAATTAGTTTTAATTTGTTGAAATTGAGCTATGGGATGAATTTATTTATTGATTTTATGATGATTTGGATCTGATTATTATGATTTACATGGGTTTATGAAGAATTAAATATGCATGTCCCTTTAATTTATGAATCTATGCATGGGTAGTTTCAAGTATGATTTAAATGTTGATTTCTTCATAGATTTACTATGAATTCATTTTATTATATTGTTTTAATTATGAATTCCTAGTACCCATGCTATTTCTTCATTCCTCGTGGCATATGGATGCATGAACAAGTATTTTTATGAGATTTATGATGTGGGATATTGCCCAATTATTATCATGACCATGATTTCAAGCGAGTATGGTTATGACATGACATGTGATCATATAATGTCTATGAAATGACTTTTAAAAAATTATGGGTGTGTATACACCATCACACACACATACAAAACATATATATATATATATGTGTGTGTGTGTGTGTATGAATGAGCTATTTTAATGCATGTGTTCACGAATTGAAGTATGATTTGGCTTTTACGTATAAGTATGCATGATTATCATTTAAAAAGACTTATGGTCCTATTTCAAGCACATATATGTATATGTAATTCCCGTGGGATGGTGACTTAGCACCAAGAGGACCTTGAGATTTGAGGCTCAACCAGTTAGTTTAGGCATAACCCACTAGAAGTGAATCTCATTGTCCCATAACTACATGCCAAAGTAGGTTTATTCCCTTTTTAGGGAGGGTTATTCCCCTTTTTAGGGATGGTTTATCCCCCTTTATTAGGGATCAGGGATACCTTTGGAAGGTAGCCTACCCTTTTCTTTGGTGTAAGGTGAACATTGGGATTCCAAGTAATAGCTCGCTTGGTCTTATATGTCGTTGAGGTCACATCTCCCTATGTTAGAGTATTATGGCATTCATGCGTCACGAATTCAATGTGAACCCCATAAACATAATGTCTCCAAAGTTTGAAAGCGAACACCACAACCGCCAACTCAAGATCATGAGTCAGATAGTTTTGTTCATGCACCTTCAGTTGCCTTGATATATCAGCTATCACCTTACCATGTCGAATGAGTATACAGCCCAACCGAGAAGCATCACAATAAACCACAAACCCATCTAATCCATATGATAAAGTCAAAACAGGAGTCAATGTAAGCTAATCTTTCAATGTCTGAAAACTCTTCTCACACTTATCTGACCATATAAACTTGGCCTTATTTTGAGTCAATTTAGTCAATGGAGATGCAATGGATGAAAAACCTTCAACAAATCTCCTATAATAACCAGCCAATCTGAGAAAACCTCGAATATTCAAAGGAGTCAATGGTCTAGCCAAATTCTTCACGACCTTAGTCTTCTTAGGATTGACATTAATACCATCATTGGATACAACATGACCAAGAAAAGCTACTGCACCAATCAAAACTCACATTTACTGAACTTGGCAAACAATTGTTTCTCCCTCAACATTTGAAGAACCAACCTCAAGTGTTCATTTGCTCCCGCTCACTTTAGGAATAAATCAAAATATCATCAATGAGGACAATCACGAAACTAATAAGAAATAGTTTGAACACTTGATTCATAAGATCCATAAACACTGTTGGAGTACTAGTCAAACCAAAGGACATCACCACAACTTCAAAATGCCTATATCTAGTTCAGAAATCCTTTTTGGGAATATCACTCTCTGACCCTCAAGTTTTGATAGTTGGAATGGAGGTGAATCTTTGAGAAATAGCAGCTTTTTAAAGTTGATCAAATAAGTTGTTGATCCTTGGCAACATATATTTATTCTTGATGGTTACTTTATTTAATTTTCTATAGTCGATGCACATCCAAAGAGACCCATCTTTCTTTCTTACGAAGGACACTGGAGCACCCATGGCGATATACTTGGTCTAATAAAACCCTTCTCTAGTAAGTCCTTTAATTGATACTTCAAATCCTTTAATTCAGCCAATTCCATTTGATAAGAAGGAATGGAAATAGGTTGGGTATCCCAAAAGAGATCTATGCCAAAGTCTACTTCCCTTTCGGGACGAATATCGAGCAAATCTTACAGAAAAACATTTGTAAACTCATTAACCACCGAAACTGACTCAAGGTTAGGTGACACCGACTCCACATATCTAACCCCCACAATATGATAGATGAACCCTTTAGAAATCATCTTACAAGCTTTGAGAGAAGAAATAAATTGACCCTTTATAGCAGAATCGCTGCTTTCCACTCAAGAACGTGCTCATCTAGAAATTGGAATTCGACTCTAAGTTTTAGAATCTATAGAGGCATATGACGCATGCAACCAATCTATCCCGAGAATAACTTCAAAATAAAACATCTCAAGTTCCACAAGATCACACGGAAGCATTTTATGCAAACCAGAGATAGGACAACCCCGGTAGACTCTTTGGGCATCCATAGACTCACCCACAGGAGTATAGACTGAAAGGATCTCCCTCAAGATTTCACGACTCAAACCAAACTTAACAGCCAAAAGTGGAGTCATAAAAGATAAATTGGCACCCGGCTCGAGCAAAGCATAAGCATAAAAATCAAAGACTTTTAACATACCAGTCACTACAGCCAGAGTTTCCTCCACATCATATCGAGTATGTAAAGTATAATACCTGTGGTCTCTGGGGGGCACCACCCTAAGGAACCCTCACTTGAACCTAGTCACCCTGAGCCATTTGACCCTGACCCTTCTTGGTAGTTTTGGGGCAATTAACAACCTTATGGCCCATATCACCATACTCAAAACAAGCACCCAAATCTTTCAAACATGCACCCAAGTGATTCTTTCTACACTTGTCACACCAAGGAGGCATTGGACAACCTCCGACCTGTGCCTTGGGATAAGGTATTCTAACATTTGTAACCCTTGCATTAGAACCTTATCCCTGATAGAAGTAACCATATCAACCATCACCCTTAGAGTTGGAGAACCCATCATCATAGTGGGCTCTCTTGAAATCATTCATCCTCTTTTCCATAAGATTTTCCCCTTTATTTTGTTCAATGTAAGTCATGAGCTTGGAGATGTCCATATCCTGAATAAGCATAGCTTATGACTTGATTTCACAATTAAGTCAGAGATCCCAGAAACAAACTTGTGCACTCTTGCACAAGGGTCAGCCACTAGCACATGGGGATACTTTGAGAGTTTTGTGAATTTGAGGTGCATATTCCCTCACACTCATACCACCCTGCTTGAGTTTGATAAAATCTATCATTTCGGTCTCCTTAAGCTCAAGAGGAAAGAAATAATCTGGAAAGGCAAACTTGAACTCTTCCCAACTAACCCCATCATTATGAATCCTCTCCATCAACTATTGGGTGTACCACACTTGAGACACATCCTTCAACCGATAGGCAACTAGTTCAGCTTTCTCTTCTGAAGTCACACCCATGATAGTCAACGCTTTAGACTGCTCATCAATAAAGTCATGAGCATCCTCATCAGCTTTTGACCCATAAAACTCTGAAGGATTCATCTAGGTGAAACCTTCCACTCTAGCAGCCGGAGTGGGAGAATGAGGAGGAGGATTGTCCTGTCTAGCCTGATTGGTTACCACTTGGGCATGTATGACAAAGGAAGTTCAGAATTCATTGTGAGTAACCGGCTCTCCTATAGGCTCTCGGGGGACTTAGTCCTCATTAACCGAAGTTTGTCTTGGTAGAGGGGCTCTTCATGGATGCATCTTCTGTAAGGCATCAAGGACATCATCAAAAGTAGAAAGTCTTAAGACACAGTCGAAAGCACAACATAAGACATGAAGAAATAAGAAAATCCCTAAAAACGCCATTATATCCTCCCTCTCATCGGCATGGTGTACTTCACACCTATGAATAGGACTATACTCGACGGAGTATGTTAGACTCTAATGATCATTTATAAACATAGTGATTTGATACAAAGCTTGTCATGACCCGAGCCTAGGGCCTAGGAGTGGCATGGCGAATGGGAACCCGAGAGTCCCAAAACATGCCTCATAGCATCCACACACATCATCGGTAAATAAAGCAATAAACACATAGTTCTAAGAGATGAGAAAGTATGACTCACTCTATGGGGATGTCATAGGGATAGGATTTGGCAGGATTAACACATCACATAGCACATAAGAACTATGGAGCGGGTAAGTATGACTAATGCTATGGATATAGAAGGGACTTGGGACTTTTCACCTTTCCACATCTCATTAAGAACATATCATCATCTCATCAACATTACTAGATAGCCATAATCATAATATCCATGAGCAAGTATCATAACATAAAACAACTTACATATAGTTTACATATTGTTCAACAATGCCTCTAAGTCATAGAATAGGACAGGGTCTAAGATATGTCATGGGCTCACCCTCAATATAAAGACATAAGAGAAAGTAGCATAACATGTAGATAGAAGGTGGCTTGTGCTTTGATGATAAGACTCACAACAAGTAACTCTCACAACCCAAGCTAACTGTCAAGAGGCGGATAAAGATAGTCTCTGGTCCCCACATGGTTAAATCATGTAGGCCAATAATATGTGTTAGTACATTTGAATGATTAAGTATGCGAGCATGCAATGCATATAAACTTGAATTTAAGAGGGCTTCAACCTGAGTCAAATCCATCTTAATTATTCTAATTTCATGAAGGTATGTGGGATTGATTCATGATTTACTTCCAACCATGAAGACCCAAAATCCCTATTTCTTAATTTCATGAATTAATTCCATTTTACGTTTGGGTCTTTTAAATTAGTTTTAATGTATTGAAATTAGCTATGAGTTGAACTTATTTAGTGAGTTTATGATGATTTGGATCTGATTATTATGATTTAAATGGTTTTATGAAGAATTAAATACGCATGTCCCTTTAATTTATGAATCTATGCATGAGTAATTTCAAGTATACTTTAATTGTTGATTTCTTCGTGGATTTACTATGATTTCATCTTATTATGTTGTTTTAATTATGAATTCCTAATACTATTGCTATTTCTTTATTCCTCATGGCATATGCATGAACGAACAAGTATTTTTCATGACTCTTATGATGTGGATTATTGCCCAATTATGACTATGACTATGATTTTAAGCAAGTATGGTTATGACATAACATATGATCACGTAATGTCTTATATGGCTTCTAAACAATTATGGGTATGTATACACTATCATATATATGTGTATAAATGAGCTATTCCTATGCATATGATCATGAATTGAAGTATAGTTTGGCTTTTAAGCCTATGTAAGCATGACTATGAAGTATGATTTAACCTTTAAGCCTAAGTGTGCATGATTATCATTTGAAAAGATTTAAGCTCCTATTTAAATCACGTATATGTATATGTATTCCCATGGGTTGACGACTTAGAATCGAGAGGACCTTGATATTTGAGGTTCATCCCATTAGTTGAGGCATGACCCTCTAGAAGTGAATCTCATTGTCCCATAACTATGTGCCAAAGTAGGTTTATTCCCTTTTTTTAGGGATGGCATTCCCCTATTTAGGGATGGGGGCTAACCTTGGCAAGTAGCCTACCTTTTTCTCTAGTGTAGGATGAACATTGGGATTCCAAGTAATAGCTCGCTTGGTCTTATATGTTGGTCCAAGTCACATCCCTATATGTTCAAGTATTATGGCATTCATGTATCATGAATTCATGGCATGTTAATATATTATTATTTCTTACATACTTCCTTATATATATATTCACTGGTCAGGATGGAAGAACAAACCAAAGATTAATTCATGTATTCTGAGATCTGAGAAGTCACGAGTTAATCCTACAAATGAAATAGGGATTAGAAGAGTAAATATTCGCCCACAAAAATTTTTTTATTGCAAAATTTATGAGATAATACAATAAAGGATAAAATAAGGATTTGGTATAATAATACAATTTTTTATTTCTATTTAGAAAACTACAAAGTTTAGTTCTCTATTCAAACAAGATATACAAATTACTAATAGATTTAACAAAATTTCAAAGAAGCCCCACGTTCAAGGTATTACTCAATAAATATATATATACATATATATATATATATGTGTGTGTGTGTGTGTGTGTGTGTGTGTGTCCCCTTGTCATCTAACAGAAAATTGAAGGTCAATATGTTCATATGCATTGCATGCCCACATACTTAGTATATTCAAATGTACTAACACATACCTTTTGCTTACATGATTTAACCATGTAGGGATCCGAAATTATCTTCATCCACCTATTTACGGTTGCTAGTGGGGAGTTCATTACTCCAAGGACAACACCCACCTCCTATCTACTTATTATGCGATTTCACTTATGTCTTTACTTTGAGGGTGAGCTCGGGACATGTCTTGGCCCCTGTCCTATTCGATGATCTAGAGGCATTGTTGGACATCATATAAACTCTACGTATGAGCTTGTTATGTGTTATGCCTATTTCATATGGAGACTACGTTCATGTCTCTCATGTTGTTGGTGCTATGATGATATTTTTACAATGGCATATGGAAATGTTGAAAGTTTAAGTCCCTCCTATCCCCATAACGTGAGTCATACTTACCTGCCCTTAGTTTTTATCTACTATGTACTCTTTCAATCCATACGAATCTCTATCCCTATGACATTCCCATAGCTTGAGTACAAAGCTCCATTCCCTTAGAAAAATGTGCTTGTTGTTTAATAATGCGCTTCTGAACTGATAATGTGTATATGGATGCTATGAGGCTTATCTTGGGACTCTCAGGTTCCCATTCACCATGTCACTCCTAGGTCCTCGGCCTCGGTCGTGACATTGGGTGTCTCTGATTTAGTCTCTAAGGAGTTCAAGACATCCATATTGGTTAAGGAGATGGATATTTCTTGCTTAATGACACATGTAGAGCAAATTGAAGAAGAGAAGCTTCGTGAGATGGCAAAGGAGTCCAATAGGGCTCAAGTTGAAAGTAGGAGTTAATCTCACCAAAAGGGCATCGGTCACAAATTTCCAAGGTGGCGAAAAGTAAGGTGAACAAGGATCCACCAGCACTCCTCCTCCTCGGAAAGACAAGGGGGTGGGTCCTACACCCCAAAGTTCGAATTGCCCTAAGTGTAGTAGGCCTCACAAAGGACAATGCCTAGCTGTATCAAATGTTTTCTTCACTTGTAGGAAGCTCGACCACCATGCTAAGGATTGTAGGAGTGGAGGCACAAGGCATCAAGGCCAAAGGGGTCCAGTTCAGGTCACCTAGAGGACCAATCAGTTCCATTCTCTTCATGGTCGAGAAGAGGTCGAAGCAGCTTCCGATGTGGTTACCAGTATGTTAAGAGTTTTTTTTATTATGATGCATATTCACTTTTAGATCCAGGGGCAAATTTATCTTTTGTAACTCTATTCCTTACATATAATTTCCACACATGTCCTAAAGTCCTCCATAAGCCCTATGAGGTGAGTCTATCATAGCCCGAAGAGTTTGTAGAAGTTGTCCTATTTCTATCTTGCATAAATACTCTGAATTTAGAATCAAATAATGTCGGTGACTTAGTAGAGCTTTCCATGGTAGACTTTAATGTGATTCTAGGGATAGATTGGTTGCATACTTCTTATGCCTCTATTATCTGTAGAACCCATAGGGTTAAATTTCAATTCCCTAATTAGCCCATTCTTGAATGGAAGGGTAGCAACTCTTCATGTAGGAGTAGATTAATTTCTTTTGTAAAGGCCCACAAAATGATTTCCAAGGGGTGCATCTACCACTTGGTGAGGGTCAACGATGTCTCTTCCAAAGTTCCTTCTCTTGAGTCAGTCCCTATTGTAAGTGAATTCCCTAATGTCTTCCCAGATGATCTACTAGTTGTACCTCCTAAAAGGGAGATATATTTTGGTATAGACCTCTTACCCGATACTCAACCTATCTTAATCCCTCCTTATAGAATGGCTCCCATAAAATTGAAAGAGTTAAAAGAGCAACTAAAGGATTTGTTGGAGAAGGGTTTCACAGACCTAGTTGGTCTCCATGGGTGCCCCCGTGTTATTTGTAAGGAAGAAAGACGGGTCACCCCGTATGTACATTGACTACTGTTAACTCAATAAGGTTACCATCAAGAATAAGTATCCCCTCCCAAGGAGAAATGATTTCTTTGATCAAGTACAAGGGGCTACTCATTTCTCTAAAGTTGATTTGAGATTCGGTTATCACCAATCGAGGGTGAGAGAAAGTGACATCCCTAAGATGAATTCTCGGACCAGGTATGGCCATTTTGAATTAATGGTGACGTTATTTGGCCTCATTAATGTATCAACAATATTTATAGACCTCATGTAGAAGGTCTTCAAGCCTTACCTCGACATGTTCGTCATGGGGTTTATTGATGACATTCTTGTTTACTCCTGTGGTGAGCAAGAGAACATGGAGAACCTGAGGGTAGTTTTTCAAATCTAGAAGAATAGAATCTCTATGCAAAGTTTGATAAGTGCGAGTGTTTACTAGACAAGGTTGCCTTACTTGGGCATGCGGTATCTAGAAAGGGCATCAAAGTTGATCCTAAGAAAACAGAAGTGGTGAGAAACTTGCTAAGGCCATTGAATCCTACCGATATTAGGAGTTTCTTGGGTCTAACCTATTACTACAGACAGTTTGTACAAGACTTCTCAACTATTTCCTCTCCACTCATAAAGCTAACTCAAAAGAAGGCCAAGTTTGTATGGACAGATGAATGTGAGAGGAGTTTCCAGACTTCAAAAGATCGGTTCACTTCAGCCCCCATATTGACATTGCTAGAAGGGAATGATAGGTTCATCGTGTATTGTGATGTATCAAGGATTGCGTTGGGTTATGTGGTAATACAGAATGGTAAAGTGATTACCTAAGCTTCAAGGTAGCTAAAAGTGCATGAGAAGAATTACCCGACTCATGACCTTGAGCTTGCCGTGGCGGTGTTTGCCTTAAAGCTTCGGCGACATTACTTGTATGGAGTTCATATAGGTATTTTCATCGACCAGAAGAGTCTCCTACATGTGTTCACCTATAAGGATCTCAACTTGAAGCAACAGAAGTGGTTAGAGCTACTCAAGAATTATGATTTGAGTGTGAAGTACCACCATGAAAAAGCCAATGTGGTAGCTGACACCCTTAGTAGAATTTCCATGGGTAATGTATCCCACATAGAAGATGATGGAAAAGGGGAGTTAGCCAATGAAGTTCATTGGTTGGCTAGACTAGGAGTGAAATTGAGTGAGTCCTGAAGTAGTGGTGCAATTGTTCTTCATAGGCCTGCATCTTCTTTGATTGATGAGGTTAAGGCAAAAAAAGATGTTGATCCCACCTTGTTTGAGTTAAAAACTTTGGTTAAAGATGTAAAGATAGAAGTTTTCTCACGAGGGGTAGATGGTGCACTCCGATATCAAGGAAGGTCATGTGCGCCCAGTGATAGTGAGTTGAAGAAGAAGTTGATCATGCAAGAAGCCCATAACTCTTGATATTCCATTCATCCGAGCATTACCAAGATGTATAGAGACTTCAGAGAGATTTATTGGTTGAATGGGATGAAGAAAGATATTGCTCAATTTTTATCCCAGTGTACTAATTACCAAAAAGTAAATTTGAACACCAAAGGCCGGGTGGCCTAGCATAAGACATTAGCATTCCTACTTGTATGTGTGAAGAGGTCAACATGGATTTCATAGTAGTGTTACCAAAGACCAAAAAGCATTTTGACTCCATATGGATGATAGTTGACCGCATGACGAAGTCGACTCATTTCCTATAGGTCAAGACGACATTCAGTACGAAGAATATACCCATTTGTATATCTAAGTGAATGCTATATACAAAATTGAAAACATAAGGGAGAAACTGCAAACAAGCCAAAGTCGACAAAAGTCCTATTCTAATGTGAGAAGAAGGGAACTGGAGTTCCAAATTGGTGATTGGATCTATTTGAAGGTGTCTCCAATGAAAGGTGTTCTCTGGTTTAGTAAGAGAGGGAAATTAATTCCTAGATATGTAGGACCTTACAAGGTGGTGAGAAGAGTGGGAAAGCATATGAGTTAGATCCACCCAATGAGTTTCACTTGATTCATCCAGTCTTCCATGTGTCAATGTTTGAGAAAATTCATAGCTGACCCAAGTTCCATAATCTCTTTGCATGATATGAACATTGAAGAGGATTTTAGTTACAAAGAAGTATCGGTTGAAATCATAGACCGACAAGTGAAGAAGTTAAGGAACAAGAAAGTTGCATCCGTCAAGGAACCTTGGAGAAACCAACAAGTTGAGGGTGCTACATGAGAAGTGGATGCGGATATGATGAACTTCTATCCATAGCTATTCCACTCTACTCAAACCTAAGGTATTATGAAATTCTTCCAAAGACCTCAAATTCCATGCATTTTAGTTTCTCATGATGTATGCATTTATTTTGATGTTATGAACTGTTTTGAAATATGTTAAAGGTATGAAATGTTAATTTTTTGAGAAATGATGTTTGACTTGCATTTTTGCATGAATACTAGCTTATTAGCTGCTAGTTTACTCTTTAGAGCCAGCCTTTAAGTACATTCAAGGATGAATGTTCCCAACAGGGAGATACTATCACGACCTCAGATTTTGGAGCTCTGAGTACAAAAAAGTTGGTTTGAAAAGTTACTTGGACTCTAGTTTACGGGACCACTTATGGCCCGTAATTTGACATACAACCCATAGGTTTAGTTCTTAAACATAAAACTTCAGAAAGGCAAAAAGTTTCCAAGTGTGGGGAAATTCACGGACTAAGTGACGGCCCATAGGATACCTTACAACCAGTAGATGGTTTCGTGAGTAGGACCCCAGACATGAAGGAAATATGGAGTTTTTAGGAAAGTGGTATACGAGTTAACAAACAACCCATATAATGGATTACGGTCCGTGGAAACCTTCTGGGTAAGGCCAAAGAAGTGAGGAAAAATGGTTAATTGTGAAAGGACTCTACAAGTCCAACCATGGCCCATAAGATGCTTCACGACCCATACAAATGTTCATGGTTTTCAATTTAGCAAATTCAATTTTCAGGATTTTCAGACGTGTCATCAAATGAAGGGACCTATAGCTCGTTAAATGACTTATGACCTATAATCGGAGTCTTGTAGGTCGACTTTGGTAGTTCCAATGAGGGGAAGTTTTGTCATTTATGACCTTCATATTCCTATAATACATTACTTATGGGATGGGAAAGGGGCCCTATAATAGCCCTTAAGCCCTAATTCCTCCCTTCATTCTCTCATTCCTTGAATTTCAAAATTCTAAGGCAAGAGCTCCAAAGAACAAGGCTATGGTTTTCAAGGTTTCCTCCTCAAAGTCTTCAATTCCATTTCTTCTTAGTTCTCCAGGTATGTGAGTTAATTTATAGGTAGCCTTTCACACATAAAGTTCCATATTAAGTTTTCTTTATCTTTTCTTTAAGTTCCTCAACTTAATGTGCACGCTTATGATGATTTCTTGATCTTTATGTTATTATATGATACCTATGAAGTTTGGAAACTATTTTGCTATATAAATCTATACATATTTGAAATATGATATTGATTCCATGATGATTTTGATATGATCAAGATTGGGTGTTTTTGATGTTCTTTTTGAAAGAAATTTCCTAAGACTTATATGATTTGTGATTGTTCTATGCTAAAAGCTAAGCCCACCTTGTTTTCAATGAAAGTTTCCTATGATTTATAATCATGATTGGGGCATTAATGAAGAGCTTCAAGCTAAGTTTACCAAAGATATATGTATGATGTTAATTGCCCTAAAAGATGTTTAAGAAAGATTCTTAAGTTTGAGCTACTCCTATGATTTGCTACTTATGATTTTAAGAGTATGTTTTAAAGATTCCATGCGATGACTTAGCACCAAGAGAAATAGTGATTGAGACTCATTCAGTTAGTTGAGACATGATCCCTTCAAGCTAAATCTCAATGTCCCTAACTATGTCCACCATAGAAACCTCATAGGTTAGGATAGTGGATCCACGTAGGCCCAAATGTTATCAAAGATAAAATTGCAAAGTTAGTAAGTTTTAGATATCTACCTTGGAAAGTAGATTTTCCTTTTTCCAATGGAACGAGTGCATTAGCCTTTCCTAATAGAAAGAGTTCATTGGATTCCATGTAGTAGCTCACATGGTCTTACTGCCGGTTATGGTCTATTTCCACAAGCTTATGATCTCGTGTTATGTTTTCATTATATGTACTTTCTTATGCATTGTCCCATATTGATCTTGAGTCATATTCCCTACGCATGTTTAAGCTTGCTTATGCATCTTTTACTCTATATATTCTTATATGTTATCTTTAACAGTGATGGCATTACAATTTCCTCCATTCATTGCATATCACATACATAGTACATTTAAACGTATAAATGCATATTTTTCTTTCATGATTTAACCATTTAGGGACAGGCACTCCTCCGCCAGCTTGAGGCTAGTTTTCGGCATCCAAGACTAGTAGCTTATTGTGGTGAGTCTATAATTCAGGACTCCTCCACCTTTTCTTCTATCCTGTATCTTTGCTTTGTCTAAGATAGTGTATCTATAACCCTTCCGAGGCTATTACTTTCTATATTCCCTTATTTTGAATTCTTTTCTATTTGATGGGGATCGATCGATACCGGTCCCATCTATTTACGATGTAATTTTTATGTGTATGGACAAACAAATTGGTTGTAGTTATTCCACTTCTTTTTAATATTGCTTCATTTTCAAAAGACCCTTAGACCCTTTTCTCCTATTTTCTTCTGCAAAGGTTTTACTTAATGCCTGTGAATGCTTAAGATGCTTATTCCTTAGTATTTTTGAGTCTATGTTAAAAATTTCAATTAATTTAGAGTTGAGGAGAAACGTTTACCATTAAAGAAGGTTAAACTTTGAAGTAAAATTTCAAGTGGGTCTCTTTGAGTTAGGTTGACTCCGAGCTCAAAAAATGTTGAGTTTTGGTAACTAGCCACCTCGAAGGAACGCTACTCTTGAAAATAAAGGTGATTTCGTGAAGATTTGAAGAAGTTGAAAATTTTGGAAATTCTTGATGTTGTTCATGTGTTCTTGGCATTCTTGAAGAAAAATGACCGAAAAGACTACGTTTGATCCAAAAGTCTAATATAAAAGTGTTTAGAGTTGTTTAAGTGGTTTTACAAAATTAGAATTAAAAAATAATAGCGTAGATGAGTCTTTTCTCAAATGATAATAGCGTAAATAAGCAAAACTTTTGACAGATGGCATATATGAGCCTTTTCTCAAAGTTCAATGGCATATTTGAGCCTTTTTCCCATTACTCAGTTTAGGAGAGTTAATACATATAACAAAATTAGTGATCAAATACATAGCGACTTGAATTAAATTCATCCATTATGGAGGAAAGTCTAAATCCAGCACATGAAATCAGTACTTCACTACTATATAATCTTGGTAATCATAGGAAGGATCTCTATCACCAAATATGACCAAAAAACTTATATAACCATTCGAATAGAAAAGAAACATTTCCTACCAAATCATTCTTATGAATACCAAATTTCAAATCTATTAAAGTCTATTTTTTTAATTCTAAAATTATGGTCAATTTGGCTGAAAATATTATTTGGTCAAAATAGAATTTAAATTTTTTTCGTTCAATAATTCCTATTTTACATATCATTATTTACGTAATAGATACACAAATCAACAATAATGAACAAAATTTAAAAATAATATTTACATTATTTGAGTACTATTTTTCAAAATTAGCATGTTTATGTATTGATCGGATATTACAATACAAAACACACCTCATAGATATCCATGCATCTTGAAGGATAGATTTTGATGAAGAATAACTATTTACATAGCTACTTACACAACATATATATGTGTTGTTAGATATTCACTCCATAAATTTAGAAAAAATGCTAACTCAAATGGAGAGAGTATTGTTAATTTAAGCCAAGTGAATACCATTATTCCTAGATCCTTTGATCAAACCATATATTATTTAATTTAGAAGAGCTAATATAGACTATCAAAACTAGAGATTAGATTAAATCCAGTGACTTGTATTAATTTTATCCATTGTGGATGAAGGTCTAAAGTCAGCAAATGAACTTAATACTTTATTAAAATTTAGTTTGAAGTCCATAGGAAACAATCTCTATCACCACTGTATCATAGTTGAGTTATTTTCCATTCAATTTTCAAGACACAATAAATACTTAAAAGCATCATTTGAATGACTTCAAATTGCCAAATCACTAGATAGTAGTGAATATTTTTAATTTGATCATTTCTTTTGCACCTAGTTAATTTCAAATCAATTAGAGTTCAAAATTAATATTTATCTCCAAATCTATGATCAAATTCATATTCAAACGATTTAAGAAAAAAATATTAGATCTTAATTCTTATCATATATTAATTCATGTTAAATAATCATATGTAATCATTATAATATCTAACATAAATAAAATTGATATAAAAGATTTATTTTATACTAAATCACATTTTAATAAGGAAGAACAACTTGAAAATCATTTTAACAGCCTCAAAAATTATAACCGCACATCATGAATATTCCTAGCTGGTTGTTTTCAATAAACTTGCCAAATTTTAGGTCAATTGGAGGTTAAAATGTTTTATTTCCAAAGCTATGATCAAATTCTAATTCACATGATTTAAGCATCTTTAGGAACTAGAAAAAATCTGGCCTGCATTCTTACTACATATCAATTTATGCTAAATCATCATGTATAATCATGTCTTAGATTTAAGATAAATATACTCGACATTCACCACAAACTTTACTATATCCTTCTTCATGCAATTCTACCAATATACTTCCCTTAAGTATCTATATAATTTGGTGGATCCAAGATGAATGTAGTACCGAGAGTTATGAGTTTCACCAATTATCATCTCTCTTTGGCCATCATATTTTGGATATATAGTTATCCTTGGGAACAAAGTACACTATCTCCCCCTAGTGAGAAAACCTCAACCTTTTTATCAACTATCAACTTCTTCAACTCAACTAATGTTGGATCCAAGTCTTGTTTTGCTTTTACACCGGCTACCAATGATTACTCTAAGACACCATGAACAAGAGTGCAATCCTCATTAGAGACACTCAACCTCGCCCCTAAACGGGCCAATCAGTGAACATCTTTAGACAGCTCCTTCCTTTCTTCCTCAATATGAGCAATGCTACCCATTAACATCCGACAAAGTTCATCGGTCACTATATTTTCTTTGCCCATATAATATAACACACTCATGTCATAGTCCTTTAAGAGCTTACAAACTGTGTTTGCCTAAGGTTTAAGTCCCTTAGGCTAAATACAGATTGCAAGCTTTTGTGGTTGATAAATATATCAACATGCACCCCATAAAGATAATGTCACTATATTTTCAATGCTAATGCAACCACCACAAATTCAAGATTATGAGTTAGATCATTTTGATCATGCACCTTTAGTTTTCTTCAAACATATGTTATGGCATTGCCATGTTGCATCAAAACAGAACCCAAAGAAACACGTGACGCATCACAATGAAAAACAAACACATTTGAACCTTTTAGTAATGTCAATATAGAAGCTGATGTAAGATGATCCTTTAAAGTTTAAAAACTTTTGTCACACTCATCCCATCATTGGAACTTCATCTTTTTTAGGTCAATTTGGTTAAAGGCAACAAAATGGAAGAGAACTCTTCTATAAATCTCCAACAATAATTGACCAAAACCCAAAATGCTTCTAATGTTCGAAGGAGATAATGATTTAGTCAAGTTCTACACCATCTTCATTTTCTTTGGATCAATTATAATATCATCATTGAATGTGATGTGACCAAGGAAGACCACTTTCCTCAACCATAATTCACACTTGCTAAATTTGACAAATAGTTGTTTCTCCCTAAAAGTTTGCAAAACTATTCTTAAGTGACCCATATGCTCTTTTTCACTCAAGGAATAAAACAACATATCATCAGCAAGCCCAACCACAAAAATGTCAAAGTATGGAAATCTGATTCATCAAGTCCAGAAAAATTGTGGAAGCATTAGTCAACCCAAACGACATAAAAACTCAAAATGGCCATACCTTTTTTGAACTATCATCTTGGGAATATCACACTCCTTTACTCTTAGTTGGTGAAAAGTGGACCGGAGAACAATCTTGGAGAGGTCGTTTTCCCCTTGAAGTTGATCAAATAAATCATCTATCCTCGGAATGGGATACTTGTTTATTATGGTGACCATAGTCATTACTGGTAGTCTACATGAATTCAGAGTGGCCCATCCTTCTTTCTAACAAAATATTTGGGAGCACACCATGGCGATATACTTAGCCTTATAAAATCCTTCTCCAACATATCATTCAATCGATCCATCAACTCCTTAAGTTCTGTTGGGGCCATACGATAAGGAGGAATAGAGATAAGTTGGATATTAGGAAAGATCTCTATACAAAAATCAAATTCCCTTTTGAGAGAAATACCTAATATATCATCGAAAAACACATCAGGGAACTCATTTACAATAAAAATTGACTAAAGAGTTGGGGCTTCAAATTTGTATGCCTAACCCATATTATATGATAGATACACCCCCTTGGACACCACCTTATAGGCTTTTAAAAATGAAATGAATGGACCCTTAAATATTGAATCACTACCCTTCCATTCAAGAATCTCGTCATTAGGAAATTAAAACTCGTCCCTATGGATTCTACAATCAATAGATGCATAGGGAGCATTAAGCCAATCTATGCCAAGAAAGATGTTAGAATCGGTCATGTCAAGTTCAATGAGATCACATGGGACTATTTTATTCAAGACAATCACAAATCAATTTCTATAAATTTTTTTAGCTAGAATTGAATCATTGATGGGGGTATAAATAGCAAGAGGCTCTAGCAGCACTTCAGGACATACATCAAATATTATGGCAAGATAAGGAGTAACAAAAGACAAGTTGGCACCATGATCAAGCAAAGTATATAAATTGAAGTCAAGGACCTGCAACATACCTGTAACCACATCTGAGGACTCATCCATATTCTGCCTGGCATGAAAAGCATAGAACCTACTATTATGTTGGCCACCACTATCTGATACTAAAGCAGTACCCATCTAAACTTGTTGATTGGTTTCCTAACTCTGCGCCTGTGCTAGGGGCCTACTACCACTACCTCTACACTCCTTAGCATGATGGCCAACTATATTACACCTAAAGCACACATCAGATCCCACCAAACACTCTCCTTTATGATTGTTCCCATACTTGATACAAGTGGGAGTAGCTTGAGCACTCAAACCTCCCCTTTGAACTTTGCAGTTTGACCCTTTATCCATGTTGAGCCTTTGAGTAAGACTGTTGTATGAACCTTGATTGGATTACCTTTATCCACCTTGAGCTATCCATCATTTCACAACTTTTGATGGGAAAAACCACAACCATAAACCCGATTCCTCTTGGACTCTCTTGGCTTCTCCCTCATCTTCTAATCTTTTGTTTACTATGCATATGTCCTAAGCCTTAAGATGTACATTTCCTTAATCCACATGGTTTTTTTGCACTTTTTGGATACCAAGTCTGAGACATATTTCAGAAACTTACTAATTCTTGCCTCTGGATATGAAACCATGAATAAAGCTTATCTAGACAATTTAGTAAGTTTGAGGACATACTCCTTCACACTCATGCTTTCTTTGTGAATATTGATGAACTATTCTGTTTTTGCTTCCCTCAACTCCAACAAAAATAAATGGTCAAGAAATGCACGTTTGAGTTCCTCCCAAGCTATAGGACCAAAGGCTTTAACTTGTTCACTCTTCTATTGGTCACACAACACCATGGCCATGCCCTTATATTGATAGGCTGCAAGCTCCACTTTCTCTCTGGGAGGCACATTTATGATAGCTAAGATCCTATAAACTTCATCAATAAATTCTTGTGGATCTTCATCCACTATGGAGCCATGGAATTCAAGCTATTTCATCTTAAAATAATCTCGTACTGTAGTAGTTGGTGTGCCCACATCTTGAACTGTTCAACCTTGGTTGTCTTGTGCTATAACAACTTGTGCTAGCATTTGAATGGAAACTTAGAACTCTATATTGTTATCTACTCGACCATAGGGTCATATGAAGCTTGAGGATCTTAGTCCTCATTGGCATTGGCTCCCCTTAGCATCGATGATCTTTATAGAGACATTTTCTGAAAATCACAAAGAACAAGCATTAATGAGGAAGCGCCTTAAAGTAAACAATATCACATGACATAGATCATAAAAAAGTGAGGACTTCCTAAAATACCTCATAACCTCCTACTTATAGATACGGACCGCTTCAAACCTATGAATAAAACACTACTTGAAATGACATGTTGGAGTCCCTAGGATACTTCAAACCTTTTAATCCGATACCATGTTTATAATGACATAAACTAGGCCCTATATATGACATAATGATTAGATAGTCAAAGGACTTCAACTAAGTCATCTTACATAGCAGACATGAAATTCACGAGGTATAAAAAGAATCAATCAATCAATAGAAAAAGGGAAATGGGGACAAGTCTCAACAATAACTCAAACAAGAGAAGTGAATGTAGTAAAAACAAAAATGACATAAACTCGTACAGAGTGTCCAACAATATCAGTACATAGTCGAACATGGGTAGGAGCGAAGACATGTACCTAGTTCACCCTTAAGAAAAGTAAATAAGTATTCTCAAGCTAGAACAACTAGACCCATCTAATAGAATCATGATTAGGTAGCCTTTAAACCATGAGGACTTACCAACCAAGCAATTTTTCAACCTCCAAGCAAACCAATAAAGCGTAGAGTAAGGTGAACATTGTCCCATATATTTTGAAACAGTATAGGCAAAAATATGCAATAGTACATTTGAAGTACTAAGTATGTCAGCATATGCAATAAAGTATAAGTCATAGTATGCATTTGACCATTAAGAACTTTATAATGGAAAGTGAAATCAAAACACAGTAAATCATGAATATGTCCAATGCATAACACAACCACACTAGTGGTTATAAAAACCTGAATCATAATACTTATAACATGAGTGCAAGCAAAACATAACACTGATGGGTCCATATTTCAGATTCATTTTAGGGCTAGTTTGCAAAGAAAAATTGTCCTTAGTGTGCTACTATTTTCAATCTTTGATGAATTTGCATGTGTTATATCAGGAAATGGGACTAAAAGTGCACAAATGGACAATACTTGACAAGTCTTAAAAAGGGAGCAAAAGTTCCAGAAGGCATATAAAAGCAGTATCACCTAAATATTAAATGATCCACCAAACACTGATAGCATTATAGCAACAATGGTTCAAGCCCAAGTCAGAAACACGGTCAAAATCAACATCACAAAACATATTCGGTGCACCACCGAATGACTTAAGAGATCGCCTAAAGTTGTAGTACTTGAAGCCCCAAAACCTTGACCAGAAGGCGATGTGATAGGAACTTCGCTGAATCACTGAATGGTATTGTGAAAGTGAAGAACCATTGTCCAATATTGCAGAGGAAAAACCCTTAAGAAGATGCAAGCGATCAAGTACACATTCGGTGTATCACCGGAGTGCTCGGTGATGGTCAACCTTGACGGCCGAATGACAATTCATAGCCCAAGCTCTCACACTTTTACACAGATTATTTAAACAAATTATAAAGAAAATTATACATATCATATCATTCTTCTTAGCTTTACAGAGAGAGTAGTACATAGAACCTTCCTTCTTTAGAGTACAAGGTTTATAGGGTTATCAAGCATTGGGGAAGCAAAATTTGAGTAGATTGGATGGTGATAATCGACTATTCTCTATTCAATTTTGTTACCCATGGCTTCAACATCTATATTTGGTATTACATCTCTAATTTTTAGTATGTGTTGCTAAAACCCCCATGTTGGGGGTATGTTATTGATATAATTTTGTGATTTATTCATTGGGTCTTTGATATTTTGAATTATTTGTAGTTTATTTGAGTGAATTTAAATCTATTCCTATGTTTAATCTATAATTTCAAGGTTGCAAACGTGGAGTTTATGTCAGATCTCTAATTTTTTCTTTAGCCAGAATGACTAGAGTGTTGAATGGATGTAATGGCCAAAAACTTTTGGGGTTTCCATTAAAGTCCACAACCATAGATTTAGAGGCCAAGGTAATTGGGATTTTTTCTGAGAATTCCTAGGCCGTGTGTGTCCTTAGCGGTCCATGTATGATATCGTAGTTGAATAATATGAAACACTCATGTCTCATAACTGAACATGGGTTACAAGCAACCTAGCAGCGATTAAGCTGATAAGGAACATAGAAAATTTTAGAAGAATTGAAGATGAACCATTACATGAGGCTCGACAGCAATTTTGAAAACTTTTACTTCAGTGACCCAACTCACGGGATCCCTGATCATTTGTTGCTGCAATATTTCTATGTAAGTTAAAGTGTCATCAACAAGAGTATGGCTGATCAGTTAGTCCGGGGGGGGGGCTTATGAAGCAAACATTTACAACAGCGGTAAAGTTGTTAGATGAAATAACAAAAATAGGAAAGGCATGGTACAACCATGAGGATTATGGTTCTTCTACAAAAGAGGAAAGTCTAAAGAGCAGTTGTCTAAAGAGAAAGAGTGAGACGAAGTCATAGAAAGAATGGTGATGCAGCTGAATTTTATAGCACAACATGTGACTAATGCACACCAAATTAATCTTGTACAAGTTGCAAATAACTTTCCCTATGAGTGTGAGCCAAGTGAGAATAATCGTAAAGAAGAGGTGTATTTCACTGGGAATCACGTATTAGGTTCTCGGCTAACCATTCAATAGTCACCCGGGAATCAAGGTCAGAACGTTGGAGTTGTATAGGTTGATGGTAGAAGAATGAACTAATATTTACAATGTCATGGTTAAAGACAAAAGTAATTCATTCCATCTCAACAGTGTGCCAAGTCAGACAAGTCGCAGGTTAATGAAATGCTTGCTCGAATTTTAAATAAAATAGAAGCTTTGGATAATATGTTGAATAAGATGAAATTGGGATTCTTCCAATCGAACCAAACAATGTTGTCTCATGCAAATTGTATTAAAGTTTTGTAAGCTTTCTTAGAAGTTCTCTCGGCCAAAATGCACAGCCAAACAATAAGTATTGATTAAATCTGCATGGCTACCACTACTGGAAGTAGCAAACCTCTTCAATCTAGCATAGGATCCAAAACCTATTTATTTGGGGGAATCAAAGAGTGTGAAAGAAAAGATGAGAGCAACAACATTCTTTGCAAATTGGAAAGCGCATCCGGTACCAAAGATGGGGGCAGATTAAAAGGGGCTGAAGTGGAATTTGATTAAAAAAGAGGTTACTCCTCAAAAGATGTCCATAAGTGTTGCAACTTTCCCTCAAAAAAAGTAGAAGAAAGGTGATGAGGCTAAGTTTCAGAAATTTCTATCCCTCTTCAACCCCTTGACAATTAATATTTCGTTGGTTCAGGCTCATGACAAAATGCCATCATATGCATAATTCATGAAGAAGTTGGTGACTAAAAAGAGAGCCCTCGAGTGTGAAATGATTGAAATTTCAACAGTTGTAGTGACATTTTAATTAGACATGTGGCTGCAAAGAGAGATGATCCGGATGCATTCATAATATCGTGCACTTTCAGAACATGTGATTTTTGGCCCTATGTGATTTAGGGGCTAGTATAAATGAGATGCCTTTGATGGTGTTTGCACAACTTGGTGTGAATACCCTAGCCGCAACAACTATGAAGCTATTTACGGTTGATCAGTCAATCAAAAGACCAGTTGGAATATTATATGATTTCTTGGTGAAAGTAAATAATTTCATATTCCCAGTTGACTTCATAGTTCTAGATTATGACAAGGATATTGATGTGCCTACTATTTTAGGCCGGCCAATATTTTAGCCATAGGTAGGGCCTTGGTGGATGTTGAAAATAGGAGCCTAAAATTTAGGGTGAATGATGAAGAGGTAAGTTTCAATATTGACGCAACACTGAGAAGGACTGATGACATCCAAGTAAACACCATTGTTGATGTGGTGGATGAGGTTGTGTAAGACCTTGGAGAGTTAGCTTACTTAGGAGCTGACTCAATGGAAGAAATTATGTTGAATTATGCGAAGGTAGACGTGAATGAATGTGATGAATTAGTGGCTGCATGATGGGGATGGAAGCCACTCAAGAAACCTAGCCAAACTTGACATAAATTTGAAGAACCATGAAACATAGCCAACAAAGTCGTCTATTGTGGAAGCACTAAAACTCGAGTTGAAAGAGTTACCAAGCCATTTGCAATATGCCTTTTTGGGTGAGAATGATACCTAGCTGATAAGATTGTAGAAATAGGGTTACATGAAGAGCAAATTAAAGCTCTAGTTAAGACGCTGAAGAAACACGTGAAAGTTATTGGTTGGACGATCTCCGACATTGCCCACAAAATTATATTGGTTGAGGGCTGCAAACCTAGTGTTGAGCATCAGCACCGGCTCAGTCCACCCGTACAAGAGATAGTCAAGAAACAGATAATAAAATAGTTAGATGCCGGAGTGATATACCCGATTGTTGATAGCAATTAGGTAAGTCCAGTCCAATGTGTGCCCAAGAAAGGAGGTATCACTGTGACTCCAAAAATAAAAGGCAGCTACTATTGACATAGCTAGTCATTGGATGGCGAATCCACATAGATTACAGAAAGATAAGTGCTTTAACAGAAAAGATCACTTCCCATTACCCGTTATGGACCAAATGTTGAATAGATTGGCTAGAGGGGGGTGGTACTGTTTCCTTGATCGATAATATGGATATAGTCAAATATCTATCGCCCATTAATATCAAGATAAAACCACCTTTACTTTACCTTATGGTATATTCATTTATAAAAGAATGTCATTTTATTTATGTAATGCCCCAGCTACATTTCAAAGGTGTATGTTGTTTATTTTTTCTGACTTGGTTGAAGATTCCATGGAAGTGTTCATGGATGATTTCTCAGCAGTGGGTGATACTTTTGATTAGTGTTTAGGTCATTTGGGAAAGGTGCTACAGGGGTGTGTTGAAACAAAGTTGGTGCTCAACTGGGAGAAGTATCACTTCATGGTTAAAAAAGGGATAGTGTTAGGCCAAAAGATTTCAGGGAAAGGACTGCAAGTTGATCAAGCTAAAGTTAAAGTCATTTCAAAGCTTCCTCCCCTGATTTCAGTCAAGGGAGTGTGAAGTTTTTTGGGGCATGATGGATTTTATAGAAGGTTCATAAAAGAATTTGCAAAAATCGCTAGCCCCATGTGCAAGTTTTTAGAAAAAGAATCACATTTTTTTTGACAATGCATGTTTGAAGTTATTTGAAACTTTAAAATAGACATTGATTGAAGCTCGAGCGATAATTTATCTGGACTGGTCTAAATTGTTTGAGGTGATGTGTGATGCAAGTGGTGTGGCCCTTGGGGCAGTGCTAGGTCAATGAGACGAGAAACTTTTTCATCAAATTTATTATGCTAACAAGATGTTTAATACAATCCAGAAAAAATATGTGCAGTGATAGAGCAGGAGTTGATAGTTTTAGAACATGCATTTGAAATTTTTGGGTGTATCACCTAGGTACAAGAGTTGTATTCCACACTGATCATGCAACATTTCGCTATCTTATGGCGAAAAAGGATGTTAAACCAAGGCTTATTCGTTAGGTACTATTGTTGCAGGAGTTTGATTTTGAGGTGTGAGAAAGAAAGGGCTGTGAGAATCAAGTGGCAGATCATTTGTCCCAAGTTGAATCACAAACCTCTCAGGTGGAAGAGGAAGAAATCTCTAATACATTTCTTGATGAAATTAGTTGTAGTGGCTACCCTATGGTATGCTAATTTTGCCAACTATGTTGTTAGTGGAATCATCCTAAATTTTTCCAATCCCAACCAGAGGAGAAAGTTTTTGTATGATATGAAGAAATACTATTGGGATGAACCAAATCTGTTTAAAGAGTGCCCGAATAACATGATTAGAAATATGTCCCGGAGTTGGCAATGGAAGCTATTCAGGAAAAATGTCATTCATCAGTAGTAGGAGGCCATAATGAAGGAATACATATTACATCTAAGGTGTTGAAAAGTGGCTATTATTGGCCGACCTTGCATAAAGATGCTCAAGAATTCCCCAAGGCATTCCAAGAGTGCCAATTGCAAGGAAGTATATCAAGAAGGCATGAACTTCCATTAACCCCACTTTTAGAATTGGAAGTATTCAATGTGTGAGCGGTGGATCATTGATTACACTCTATAGAAGAGAATAGTAACACGAGAGTCAAAGAGTCTCTAACGTTTTCCTTAAAGACTCATTAATCTCTTTTTCTTTTGGTCTCCCTATTTTCCCTCTTCCAAAACTCACCATCCACACAAATCGCTCTTCCACTATACTACTTTTTTTTCTTTTCTTTTTCTTGCATCGATATGCCTGATTTCATCATCATCTTTTTCACTGCTATTGTTAGCATGTGGAGCTTCAGGACAAATGCAACTGAGGTCTTCAATGATAAAGGGTGTGATGCAATTTGAGAAGAAAATGAGCACCTTGTCCCCTCAAATTATCGGGCCTTTTAGGCCCCTTTAATGTAGAAAGGAAGTTTCCATCCTAAAAGAATCCCCAAGGAATGTAACCTCCAGGGCTAACGCAAGGCAAAACATCAGCCCTTGCCTACTTATGAAGGTTAAGGGTAATGTTTTCAAGACAAGCATGAGGTTGTAGAGGGTCCTCACGCAACCACAATTGAGAAGGCTAGAGATTAGACTTTTGCCAAACAGTTTGAGTCTAAGAGGGTAAAGAACAAAGCAATCAAGGAAAGAAAGGTTACCATCACAGAAGAAGCTACCCACACAGCAGTCCTAGAATATCCAGAGTAACCCGACATAGTCGAGCTCCCTTCAGTCCCAACCTTAGTGCATCACGAATTATATCAGGGGATTCTTTAAATCACTCCTTAGCTTTTGATTTTTGATTCCAGTTAGCCCACATTGAGGCAATGTTTCTTTTTTAGGGGTGAGTTATTTTTATTTGATTCATATTGCCTATAGAAATGGGAGTTGGTCATTCTAATGGTTGAAGTGTAATAAATCCCTTTGTTTAGTTTGTAAATAAATTTTCATTCGGGCTGTTATAGAGTAGTATTTGTTTTGATGTTTTTACTTTTCTTATTTTTGAGTTGAGTAGATGAATGATTGCAAATGATATCCTTGAATTTTGACAAACCTCGTGCATATATGAAAATTCATTCTAATGCTAATATCATGTTTCTAGTCCTTAACATTCCAAGCATCGATGTTCCATATCTTTGATTTAGATGGTGCCATGGTCGAGGAGCATGTACTCACTCACTAATTAGTCCTTTTTTTGATAAATCAATCCATGCAAGGATTTGATGCATCTTGAGTTAACTATGTGAGCAATTGAGCTTGGATATGAGATGATCGAAAATTGCAAGTGTGTTTCCATTGTTTAAATGCGAATCCATTTTGCCAATGTGAGATTAGGAATTTTGTTGAAATGCATGTTTTGTAACATCTTGAACTTGCCTAGTTTGTTTTAAGGAGTAACTTGGTTGATTCTGGATTAAGAGAAGATCTTAGGCCCTCTTTGATTCAATTAAGTCCACTTGACTATAGTTACATCCCTTGACAATGAATTGAGTCTCTAGTGAAACCCTTTGATCTTTGATCCTTTCTTTGATAACCATGTAACCTTGACTCATATTTGTGAAAAAAAATTCCTTCTTGTTCTTTACCGATGCCTACTTGAGCTTGAAATGAACTAAGTGGTGGCAAAATGCTAAGTTAGGGGTGTTAGTAGAAAGAAGGGGTGTTTCCCATGAAAGAGTCGAAAAATGCAAAAATGAAACAAAGAAAAATGAAGAGTCCTACAATGAATGGAAGTAAGGAAAATGTTGAGAATTTTTTTTTTTTAAAAAAAAGTTGAAGAAAGTTGATTTAAAAAGAGACCCTTCAAAATTGTGAAAAAGAGTGCAAAAAAGGAGACACTTAGGTTGACGAATCAAAAGCAAAAGAGGTGTCAAAATGAGAAGAAAGGAAGAGGATCAAAAAGACTTTTGAGCATGAAAAGAATATGTAGAGTTTAAGGACGGATACATCACTGTCCATATGCTATCCTACCAAACTTTAACCGTACATTATTTTCCTAACAAACTCCTTTGGGATCTTAGTCCAGAAGAAAGACAAGTGAACTCTGATTGAGAATAAGGGCAAGCCTATGGGTGGAAACTTATACTCTTTATCAATTGGGAGAGTGAGAGTTGAAGAGGCCCTTTGCAAAAAATGTCATAATCTTTTGTGTTCAGGATCTTCTTTGATGTGAGGGCAAATGGTGATGACTTTAGGCAGTGATCAATAACTACATGAGCAATAGTGAGCATAGCCATACTTTGATTACTCCTTAATCATATCTCGAGGCTTCAAAAATCACGTAAGTGGTTTGTGAAAGTTCGAGATAGATGTAAAAGGTGGAAATGTATGTGTTGCTTCATGTGCCCTTATTTGCAAGCTCTAAAATTAGATGAACTGATGTTTGATTTGTTTGAGGGCAGGCAAAGGCTTAAGTTGGGGGTGTTGATGAGTCCATATTTCGGACATATTTTGGGCTAGTTTGCAAAGAAATATTGTCCTTAGTATTATATTATTTCCAATCTCTAATAAATATGCATGTGTTATGTTAGGAAATAGGATTAAAAGTGCACAATAGACAATACTTGACAAGTCTTGAAAAGGGAGCAAAAGTGCCAAAAGGAGGAGAAAAGTGGTACCGCCTACATATTTAGCAATCTACCAAACACTCAGAGAGACCCCCCAGCATTGCAACAACCAAGGTTCAAGCCCAAGTCAGGAATACGGTCAGAATCGATATTGTAAAATGTATTCGGTGCACTGTCAAATGACTCATGAGATCGCCTAAAGCTGCAATACTCGAATCCCCAAAACTTTGACAAGAAGGCGATGTGATAGGAATTATGGAGAATCACCAAATTATATGGGCGGAGTGAAGAACTATAGCCCAATGTTGTAGAGGAAAAAGTCTTAAGGAGATGTAGAGAAAATCGGTCAAGTGTACATTTAGTGTATCACTGGAGTGCTCGGCGATCTTTGGCCTTGATCGCCGAATGGAAATTTATAGCACAAACTCTCACACTTTTGCACGGACTATTTAAGAAAATTAGAAAGGACATTGTACATATCATATCATTCTTCTTAGCTTTACATAGAGAGTAGTACATAGAACATTCCTTCTCTAGAGTACAGGGGTTTATAGGGTTTCAAGCATTGGGGGAGAAAATTTTGAGTAGATTGGCTAGTGATAATCAACTATTCTCTATTCAATCTTGTTAACCATGACTTCAACTGCTATATTTGGTATGAAATCTCTTATTTCTAGCATGTGTGTCTAAAACTCCCATGTTGGGGGTTTGCTATTGATATGGATTCTTGATTTCTTTATTGGTCTTTGATATTTTGACTTATTTGCATTTGATTTTAGTGAATTTATATCCATTCTTATGCTTAATCTATAATTTCAAGGTTGCAAACTTGGGGTTTACTTTAGATCTCTAATTGTTGCTTCAGCTAAAATGATTAGAGGGTGGAATGGATATAATGACTGGAAACCTTTTGGGGTTTCAATTGAAGTCTACAACCATGGATTCAATGGCCAAGATAATAGGGGTTTCGATGAGACTTCTTAGGCCAAGTGTGTTCTTGGTGGTCCGCATATGATATCATAGTTGAGTCATATAAAATACTCATGTGTCATAGTTGAATATGGGTTACGAGCAACCTAGCTTATTGATTCATTATCAACTCATTTAGCCAAATATATAGACCCAGCTGGTAGATCGATTCTCATATTTGCACATCCCCAACATCTTTCCTAATTCGCCGATCAACTTGTTAATGATATCATGTAGTTTGAATCTTGCTTTCAATTATTGCAACCTCCCAAATCCTACAATTACTTAGCCAAGTGAACCACTTCTATTCATGAACTACGATTCCCTGTGAGATTCGATCCCAACCTCTCAATTGGGTTATTATGCTGATAATGACCGCCCCTGCTTCCTTTGAGTAGTCGGGTTGAACGACATCAAATATATGTGGGATATCACTTTAACTAACAATAAGACCATGTGAGCTATACCATGGAATCATATGTAACTCCCATATGGAGAAGGCCACTAGCCTCTTCTATAAGCCAACATATGGTGGTACAAAGTTTTAGATGAGAGGTCGTTATTAGGATTCCCTTAGGCAGATAACCTTAACATCTTCTAGATCGAACCCTACATCAAGCTTTCTTGATGCTATGTCAAATTCCATGGAATAATGTACCATAGTAAAATAATTAATCTTTAATGAATCATATCTTTGAAATTCATTTGGTCAACCTTTGATTAGCTCATTAACTTTGGTGATTCATCAATGTAACAATTATCCTTATCACATATCTAATCCATGATTAGGAGAGAAACTTTTTCAGTAACTTTCATTCAGTCATTAAGGGACTTAAAAATTATTATAATTGAATAGATTTCATTAACCTTGTGAAAATACTTTATCATTCATGTTCACGATTCATTGAAAACTTGGGTAAATTTTGTGGGTGCAAGTTCAATATCAAAACAACTTTAAAACATGCAATTCTAGGAGATCATGTATAGTTAAAATGAAATTTATCAATTGAAATCATAATTAAAAGAATCCACCATGAAACCCGTTAAACCTAGATAGTATCAAAACTTGAACCTAGGGCCTAGTCGTGACAAGGCGAATGCGACACCCGAGAGCACTCTATCCATGCTTCTTGTTCATATCATAAGCATACATAAGGTAAATAAGCAATCATAAAATCAAGCAAGCAAAAACATGGTTTCAAACAAGCTAAACATAGGAGTCAACATTTCCCACTAAATAGAACTACATCAACATAAGTCCAAATATGCCTATAGTTCATAGATCTTAGTGGGGTCTAGAACATGCTACTAGCTCACCCTTAAGATAAGAAACGTACAAAATTCATAACAACATCAACATAAGAAATACCATAAGGGCTAGTCCCCGAAGCATGGGAACTTACCAAATCTTCACTAGAAATGTCAAAAAGCTAGCCACAAAAGTGATGTGTAGAATCGTCATTCGGCCCTACAGGGTAGTATCATGTAGGCAAGAGTATGCATTAGTATGTTTGTATATACTAATTGAAAGCATGAAATGAATCTATAATGACCCAAGCCTAGAGCTTAGTCATCACATGAAAAATGAAGCACCCATAGGCACCTCACTCAAGCCATCTTAGCATATCAAGAATTTATAGGCATAAAATCATACATTTGTGAAAGTAAATGGGATAAGGTCTAATGGATATCATTAAAATTTAAACATATCATCTATCTTCGAACATACTTAGTGTCCATAAACGTATCATCTAGAACATGAATAAACGGGGATCGGTAAATGGTCGATTTCTCTCAGATATAAAAGATTCTAAATTTGAACATAGAAAGTAAAAGACTTCAGTTTAAAAATTAAAATATATGTTGTGTCCAAAATACATAGCAAGAAGATAAAATAGAAGGAATCCCGAACTAAGGGCTCACCAAGATAGTATTGGTCTTTAGAGTGTCAGAAGAACTAGCCACGAGCCGGCGAAGGAGCGCCCATTAATACATGGTGATATCATCTAGGAAAAATATACATTAGTACTTTTGGAACGTATTGAGTGTGTGAGATGCAATGGAAGTATGAAACTGTATTGTCATCATTTATAAGTTAAAAAATGCCAATGCATGAAATGATAAAGCAATCATTTATAAGCTTAAGCACACATAAACCATTCGGTATGAAGTAAAGGTAATGCAAAATTTGAAACACGTGTGATGGAATGAAGACATCAAATCTCACACTTTGTAGGAATAGACCATAACCGACATATGAGACCACGTGAGCTACTACATGGAATCCAACATAACCCCCTACATTAGCATAGAGAGTCTACGTTCTAGGTGGAACTCTATCACATAGCATGCATCATAATACATCTTAAGTGGCGTAGTTGGATCCACTAGCCTAGCCTACAGGGGCTCCTATAGTGACATATGGTTAATGGGGCAAAGGGTTACTTCAAGGGTTCCTTTACCGAACCCTACTTTAATGTCCCATTCTGTTCTAAGTTATCCCATGAAATTCTTTTAAAACATAACTTAGTCTGTTGATAACACTTAGAATCATAAGTAGCAATTTCAAGAGTTGATCGAAACTTAAGGAACTACTAATTAAGTAAGAATGGTTCTTTCATCTTAGAGACCATCATAAACATCATTTAAGGCATTGTTAACATGCTTATATCATTGACAAGTACCAACTTGAAACTTTATGCCTTGTTCATCATCATATATCATTCAAGGCTTGATTTGATACTTAATGGGCTTAATCATTGATGAGTCCATATCTTGTACTAATTTAGGGCTTAGAATGTGAACAAATATTGTACTCAGTGTGCTATCATGCTTTAACTGCTAACTAATATGCATGTATTATGACAGGAATAAAGCTAAAAGTGCACAAGTGGATAACACTCAACAAATCTTGGGAAAGGGGCAAAAGCATCAAAAGGCAGACAATAGTAATGACATATTCAGTGGAATGACAAAGACTCAATGGGACCACCTGACATCACAGCAACAAAGCCCCTAAGTCTATGCAAGAAAGTTAGCCAGAATCGATATTGCCAACATATTTGACGTATTGTTGAATGGCCAAGAAGACTGCCCAATGTTGTAGTACTCAGGACCCCAAGTTCATGATAGAAGGGTGATACAGATAGAAGTTTGATGGATCACTGAACATGATGAGTAGAGTATATAGCCATCACCCAATCTTGTAGAGATTCAAGCCTTTAGGAGATGCAAAGGAAGGTGGCCAAGTGTACATTCGGTGCATAACCAGCATGTTTGGCGATGGTCGACCTTGACCACCGAATGGCAACTCGGTGTGCAAGCTTTCATTATTTTTCATGGACTATATATGATGCTTAGCAAGGACATTTATACACAGAATTCCATATCAGGTTTTATAGATAGGGAGAAAAGAGAGAATAAAATACATAGATGTTTTTTGCTCAATAGTACAAGAGTGGTGATTTCAAGCTTTAAGAAGAAAAAATGGAGATTCACAGGTGAAATCAACTTTTCTCTTACTATTCACCTTAACTATGTACGCGGTTGTTGAATTTGGTATTGATTCTTTACTTTTGAGCACGAGTGGATAAAACCCCTATGTTGGGGGTGTGTAAATAATATGGGTCTTCGATTTCTATGCTGGGTCTATGATATTCTGATTATATTGTTATTAATCTGAGTAAGTTTACATCTATTGCTACGTTTCACATATAATCCTAAGATTGCAAACATAGGGTTTATTTTAGATCTCTGATTATCTCTTCAATTGAGTAATTAGAGTGCGGAATAGGTGTGTTAATTGGAAACCTTTTAAGGTTTGTATTGAATGCCCCAAAATGGGATTCAATGGCTAAAGTATTAGGTGGCTTGCTATGATTTCTCAAGACAAGCGTGTCCTTGAGTGATTGGCATATGATGTATTAACAGAATCATGTGAAACAAATTCATTGTTGTAGTTGAAGTATAGGTTACCAGCAGCCTAGCTTACTCACTCAGCTTTTACTCGATTAGTCAAGTTTTTAGACTCGGCTTAGTAGATCTAATCTCATATTTTCATATCCCCAACATCTCCATTAATCTATTGTTGATTTGAAATTTAGAAATTGTTGCTAGTTGAATTTTAATTTTATTTACTGTAACCCCCCAATTAGACCCTACAATTGCCTAGTTTAATGAATCATTTCACCTCTTGAACCACCATTCCTTGTGGAATTCAACCTTGACTCTTTTGTTGGGTTAATATGCTTATAACGATTATCCCTACTTCCATTTGAGCAGTAGGTTTAAACATCATAAGAAAGGGCACCGCGGTCAAGAATTGGTGGACTGGTGGTAATTCTTGATTGAGTTTTTGCTGAACTTAATTTTTATAGTTAGAGTTGTTTTATTAATTTTCTTGTTGTTTTTGATGTTGTTTAATCAGGTGTTCAGATGGACAACACCAAAAGTGCGCATGGTGCCAATGTGGGAGAAGTCAATGACTTCCACAATGTTAATTAGGATCAAGTAGGAAGTACAGGGGCGATCTGATTGCCCCAATAGCTAAAAATGCTGAGTTTCAAGTCACTGGCACAATGTTAAAGTTGCTTCATTTAAGGGGACTACTCAGAGTTCAGGCCCATGAGGATCCCCCATGAGCTTCTTTGAAATTTTCTAGATGTTTTTTCACCGTTCAAATACCGGGGTGTCACACAATAAGCCATTTGATTGATCCTTTTCCCATTTTCCAGAATGGGAGAGGCCGTGAGATGGTTAGTGAGCTTCCTCAAGATTTAATTACTCCATGGGAGGAACTAGAAAATGTGTTCGCCAAAAGGTTCTTTACTCCCTCGAAGATGGTTTAACTACGATAGAGCATTGAAAATTTTGACAGGATAGATGATGAGCTATTGCACAAAACATGGCTACAGTTCCGTAAACTTCTCCTTCAGTGCCAAAACCATGGAATCCCTGACTATTTGTTGTTGCAACATTTTTATGTTAGCTTTAATATTGTGAACAAGGGTATGGCTAATGAATTAGCAAGAGGAGGAATTATGAAGCAAACATTTGTTGCTACTTCAAAATTTTTAGATGAGATGGCTAAGATAAATAAGGCATGGTACACGTAAGATGACTATGTCTCTTTGAAAAAAGGGGACCGTCTGAAGAATAATTAGCCAAGAGAAAAACTGAGATAAAAACATAATAAAAATGACGGTGCAACTGAATGTTTTGTGAAAAATTATAGTAAAAGGCGGTCAACAACAAGTGAATGTTGCTGGACATTTTTCTTATGAGTGAGAGACTATGGATAATGGTTATTATGAAGAAATGTCTTTCATAGAAGATCATGTATTGGGTTCTCGGCTGGCCTTTCTAAGGCTACCTGGAATCAATGTTGGAACATTGGAAATGGCTTGAATGGTGCAAAGTGGCTGAACCAATCTGGGAGTTGGCAAGGAAAAGAAATAAGGAGGAGTCACTTTATTCCACCTCAACATATGTCAGTGTCCAATAAATTGTGTATGAAGCTTTAAGGGTCCCAAATAGAAGAGATGCTTAAATAGGTCTTTAGCAAAGTGGAGGCTTATGATAATATGTTGAATGAAATGAAACCAGGCTTTTCTCAATTAAGCCAATCGGTAACATCTCACCCAGCGTCAGTCAAATACCTAGAGACACAACTAGAAACACTCCTGGCTCAACTCAACAACTAATTGATGAACAATGATTAGTTGTGCATGGATATTAGTACTAGGAGTGGCAAGGTTATTAAGCCGAATGTGGCAACCAAGACCCCTTTATATGAGGGGAGCAAAGATTTAGAAAAAAGATGAGGTGATAGTGAATGAACGAAACACTACTCTTGGAAATCCCGAGAGAGAGTGCAATAACAAAGAAGGAGGCAAACCAAAAGAACCCATTGAGAAAGAACCCCCTCAAAAACTTCCTAAGAAATCCATTCCTTTCCCTCAAAGGTTGGAAAAGAAAGGTGATGATAAAAAAATCCATAAGTTCATCTCCATGTTCAGTTCCCTTGCCATTAACATACCATTGGTTGAAGCTCTTATCGAAATGATGGCATATGTGAAGTTTATGAAGGAGTTGATAACCTAGAAGAGGTTCTTAAAGTGTCAGACTATTGAAGTTTCACACAGTTGCAGTACAATTTCGAAAAAACATGTGATTTCGAAAAAAATATAATCCTGGTGCATTTACTATCCCATGCACCATTGGAGCTTGTGAATATTTGGTTGAGCTTTATGTGACTTGGGACCCAACATCAACTTAATGCCTTTGGCAGTGTGTGAACGATTGGGTGTGGATCTCCTGCGCCAATATCAATGAAATTACTCATGGCAGATCAATCAATAAACAAATTGATAGGA
The DNA here is from genome assembly GCA_029948455.1 of Solanum rostratum. NCBI lineage: Eukaryota > Viridiplantae > Streptophyta > Magnoliopsida > Solanales > Solanaceae > Solanum > Solanum rostratum. The sequence goes on along the minus strand of CM057047.1, from coordinate 16,207,276 downwards.
ATTTTATTATAAGGACCCGGACTTTGAATGACCTTGATGGTGCTTGGAATTTGGTTTCGGAAACTTTTTGACCAAGGTGACGCCTTATGAAAAACTCCATGGGTCATGTGACTCACCAAGGGTTGTGTGGAGGACCCTTGAGGTGGCCCTTGGCCTTCTGTGCAGAGTGTTAGCCTTATATTGGAGTTTGAGACCAAGGCACACACCATGAACCCCACACGATCCATGTGGCACTTTACGGGCTGTGTGGTGTCTTGTGAGATGTAGCCTTGTCCTTGAAAACCACATTTTTGGCTAAGAATTATTACACATCAACCTTATATGGTCCACATAACCCTTCATAGTCCATATGTCCCTCCTTATGGGCGTTGGAGTGAAAACTTTCTAGGTATGGAATCATCGTCTTGAAACTTTATCAGTGAAGATATTTGGCTAAGTGAAGTACCACGAAAGGCCACACGGTCAGTATGACCCTACACAGTCTCTCTATATGGACCCCCTAATTAGTTTATACTCCTTCATTACTATTTGTTCTTATTCTAACACTTAGCTTCTCATTCACTCGCTCAAACACTTTTCAAATCCTCTTTTTTTGAGCTCGAGTTAGAGGATTCCCATGGAACCTTCAAGCTCAAGCTAAATTCACTTTCAATCCCTCAATCCAAGATCATTTATTTGTTTTAAGGTCATCATGGACCCCCTACATCAAGCAAAGTTCTAATGCATTCCATTGGCAAAGTTTTTGTTGTAATTCGGTAGAAGGGTCAACTTTAAATAATCATATCTCGTAAGAAAAGACAAACTAAGTGGCCTACGACCTACCAAATTGAAGCTCTTCTAATTATCTTTCCGATGCAACCACTTTCACCGAATTCCGAGTTCGGATAAAAAAATATGCTTATTTTTGTAAAGCCTATTTGTGCTATGTTTCCTGTGATTTGGCTAAGTGAGGTTTCATGGAAGGGCACACAGTCTGTGTGACCTTGTACGGACCGTGAGACCGTCACACAGCACCCCTTGGAACAATTTTTATTCCATTTCGTTAATAGCGTATTCGTAATTATAGCTACTCTTAAGGAACTTTTGTAAATTCCTAAGCTATCCTAAGACATTCAAATGATACATACTCTTCTTCCCTCATTAAAGTTCATTCTCACACTTAGAATTATATTCAAACTCACTCTTAAGAACTCCTCTCAAGATATCTAGTGAAGGCTAAGCTTGAAAATCAGGAAAAGGTCATCTTCTTTATCAAGTTTCTTCCTATTTCTTCTTGGTTAGCTAAGGTACGCGGGATTGCTTCATGGCCCCTTTCAACTATGAAGACCCAAACTCTTTACTTGAACTTTCATGAAATTTAGCTAACTTTAAGTATAACCAGTATTGTTTATTTGATTCAATTGAAGTAACAACTATGTTTAATTGATGTTTATAAATTGATTTAGGTCCTAATATGTTGAATTATATGATTATTATGAAGATTTGAATAAGCATTGTCCCTTTAAATTTTGACTTAGGCATGGGTAATCCAAATTATGATTTGAACATGAATTTTACTTATGGATTTACTTCAATTTCATTATATATTGTTGATTTAAGATTGAACCTCTATTGCCCATGCTATTCTCATTTCATTCATGGCATATGCGTACATGACTATGGTTTTTATGAAGATTATGAAGTGGGCGATAACCTAATTATGTTTTATGAATATGATTTTCATGAAAGTTTGGTTTTGACAAGTATATGATTACATAAATGTCTATGATATGGATCTTTGAGCAACTCCAGGTTTGTACACCACTTTGATATATGTGAATGAGTTATTTCTATGCATGATAGTTTGATTTGAAGTATAATTTGTCTTTTTAGCCCAAGTATGAATGATTATAAAGAATGTTTGGCTTTTAATCCTAAGTATGCGTTGAAACAATTTGAAAGACTTATGCCTCTTTTGAAAGCATATATATATATATATATATATATATATATATATACGTATTCTTGTGGGATGATAACTTAGCACTGAGCGGACTTTCGGAAGGGAGCTATCTACAAAGGTCCAGTACCCAAGTCCTATAACTATGTGCCAACCATAGGTATATGTTTATGAAAATCCTATCCGAAATGGGGTGCCCATAAGGAAGGTTAACTCTCCAAAATGGGGTGCCCATAACGAAAAGTATAATATGATATGAAAATCCTATCCTAAATGGGGGTGCCCATAAGGAAGGTTGCTTCTTTGAAATAGAGGTTCCCATAAAAAGAAGTATGGTTTACCTTTGTCAAGTACACCACCTCTTTATTTTTGTGGGGATAACATCAGGATTCTAAGTAATAGCTCGTTTAGTCTTATATATGTCGGTTGAGGTCACATCCCCACTATATATGAGTATTATGGCATTGCATGCACCATAAATTTCTTGACAAGTTGTTATATTATACTCCTAATGCTTATATACTTAATTTTATACCATGTACCCTTGTGATCTAACATTGAATGCAGGTTTGATAAGTTCATGTGCATAACATGCCCACATACTTAGTACATTCAAATGTACTAACACATACTTTTTGCCTACATAATCCAATCACGTAGGGACCGAAGATTATATTTATCCACCGCTGATGGCTAGTCAGATTTGGGAAAGTTGTTGTGGAGAGTCCTATCTTCCAAGGACAAGCCACCATCCATCTACCTTATGTTGCTTCCGTTTATGCTATTTATTTGAGGGTGAGCCCCGGACATGTATGAATAGAGGCATTATTGGACATCTTGTAGACTCTTGTACGAATATATGCTATATATCGTTATTCAGAGATCATGGTTATGGCTATCTATTGGATTTGGGTGATTTGATTTGATTACAGATATTATGATATTGGTTAGGTTATGATTTAAAAATGTGGAAGATCATAAGTCTCATTTTGCCCCCATAGAGTGAGTCATAATTACCCACCCCTTAGTCCTTATGTATTATGCGTTATTAGAATCTATGAAAATCCCTATCCCTATGATATCCCCATAGTGTGAGTCCTATTTTCCCGTCCCTTAGAACTATGTTTTTTCTATTTCACATGCAATTCTAAACTGATGATGTGTGAATAGATACTTTGAATCTTATTTGGGGACTCTCGGGTTCCCATTCTCCATGTCACTCCAAAATCCTGGGTTTGAGTTATTACAAGCTTGGTATCAGCGCACTAGATTTATCAACAATCCTCGAAGTCCAACATGTCGCATCAAGTAGAGTCCCATTCATAACTGTGAAGTGCACCATGCCTATATGTTGGAGGCCATGATGGCATTCTAGGAGTCGTCTCACTTCTTCATATCTTATGTCATGCTTTGGACAGTGTATTAAGGTTTACTAACCCTGATGATGTCCTTGCTACATTATAGAAGATGCCTCCACGAAGAGATCCTCTACCAAGACTAGCCTCGATTAATCAAGACCAAGTACCCCAATGGACTATGGAAGAATGGGTCAGTAATGGTGAATTCCATACTATTATTGTTATTTTTTCCCAAGTGGTGACCACCCAAGCTAGATAGGCCAATACTTCTCCTCGTGATCGCACTCTGACTTCTAGAGTAAGAGACTTTAACCGAATGAATCCTCTGGAGTTCTATGGACCAAAGACTGATGAAAATGCTCAAGAATTCATTAATGAGCTCTCTAAGGTGTTGACTGTTATAAGAGTGACTTCTGAGGAGAAAGCTGAGTTGGCTGCTGATCAGTTGAAGGATGTGGCTCAAGTGTGGTACATTCAGTGGTTGATGGAGAGGGTCTATGATACTGGAGTTAATTAGAGAGAGTTCAAATTTGACTTTCTGGATCATAATTTCCCTCTTAAACTTAGGGAGGCCAAGATGAAAGAATTTATCAACCTCAAGTAGTGTAGAATGAGCGTGAGGGACTATGCCCACAAGTTCACAAAGCTCTCAAAGTATGCTCCTATGCTAGTGGCTAACCTCCATGCAAGAATGCACAAGTTTATTTCTGGGATCTCTGATTTGGTTGTGAAAACATGTCATATGTCTATGCTTATTTAGGAAATGAACATCCGTAGGCTCATGACATCTATTCAACAGATTAAAGAAGAAAAGCTCAAGGAGAAGAGGGTGCATGATTCTAAGAGGGCCCGTTATGATGGTGGATTCTCCAACTCCAAAAGTGGTGGTTATGGTCACTTCCAACAGGACCAAGGTTCTAATGCAAGCTTCGTCAATGCTAGGGTGCCTCCTCCCAAGGCACCAGTTAGAGGTGGGCCAATAACTTCCCTGGTGTGACAGGTGTGGAAGGAATCACATGGGTACGTGTTGGAGAGATTTGGTTGCATGCTTTGGGTATGGTGATAGAAGCCACAAGGTTGCTCATTTTCCTAGAGTTTCCCAGAAGTCCATGTTTGTGTGGTCGGATGAACGTGAGAAGAGTTTTTAGACTTTGAAATATCAGCTTACGTCGTCTCCTATTTTGACTCTACCGGATAGCTTGGATGGGTTTGTGGTATATTGTGATGCTTCTCAGATTGGGTTAGGTTGTGTGCTTATGCAACATAATAAGGTGATAACTTATGCATCAAGGCAATTAAAAGTGCTTGAGTGTAATTACCCCACACATGATCTTGAGCTAGAGGGTGTGGTGTTTAATTTGAAGATTTGGAGACACTATCTGTATAGGGTGCATGTTGATGTTTTCACTGATCACAAGAGTTTGCAATATGTGTTCACTCAAAGTGATCTTAACTTGAGGCAAGGGAGGTGGTTGGAACTCCTTAAGAACTATGATATGAGTGTGCAATATCATTTCGGCAAGACAAATGTTATAGTTGATGCACTTAGTAGACTATCTTTGGGGAGTGTGGCTCATGTTTTTGAAGGGATAAAGGAGTTAGTAAAATATGTTTATCGTTTGGATAGATTGGGTGTTAGATTGGTTGACTCTAATGAGGGTGGTATTCATGTTCAGAATGGAGCTGAATCTTCTCGGGTTATTCATGTCACGGCTAAGCAAGATTTAGACTTGTCATATGTTTTGTTGAAGAACTTGGTTACCAAAAAAAAGATAGAGGTTTTCTCCCTAGGGGGAGATGGTATGCTTCGGTATCAAGATCAGTTGTGTGTTATGGATATTGACGAGGTCTTAGGGAGGTGATTATGAGTGAGGCTCATAACTCTCATTATTCTATTCATCTGGTATCTACCAAAATATATCGAGATTTGAAGTAAGTGTATTGGTGGCATGCTATGACGAAAGATATGGCCAAGTTCACTTTCGACTATCCAAATTGTCAACAAGTGAAGGTAGAGCATCAAAGGCTCGGTGGTTTGACTCAAGATATTGAGACACCTACTTGGAAGTGGGAAGATGTGAACGTGGATTTTTTGGTCGGTTTGTCTTTAGCCCAAAAGCAATTTGATTCAATTTGGGTTATTGCTGACTGAATAACTAAATCGGCTCATTTTCTACCGGCTAAGACTACCTTTAATGCCAAAGATTATGCAAGGATGTATATATAAGAGTTGGTGCGATCGCATAGTGTACCTAGTTCTATCATACCAGATCATGGCACATAACTTACTTCTCACTTTTTGGAATGTTTCAAAGAGCCCTTGGTACCAAAGTGAAGTTAAGTACCGTCTCAAACCGATTGACAAGCCAAAATGACAATTTAAACTTTGGAGGACATGTTTAGGGCTTGTGTGTTAGAATTCAAGGGTAATTTGGATGATTATCTACCCCTTATAGAGTTTGCTTATAACAATAGCTTTCATGCTAGTATTGGTATGGCTTCGTTTGAGGCTTTGTATGGTAGAAGATATAGATCTCGAGTAGGGTGGTTTGAATTGGGAGAGATGGGATTGATTAGCTTGGATTCGGTATTATCGAGAAGGGGAAGTTGATTAGGTAGTGGTTGAGAATGGCTCAAAGTCACCAAAATTCCTATTTGAATGTTAGGAAGAGGGATCTTGAGTTTTATGTTGGAGATTGGGTATATATGAAGGTATCACCCATGAAGGGTGTAATGTGTTTTGGTAAAAAGGGCAAGTTAAGTCCCCCAACATGTAGGCCCTTATGAGATTGTTGAGCGAGTTGGGAATGTAGATTGGATTTGCCTCTAGATTTCGGTTCTATTCACCCGATTTTCCATGTGTCTATGTTGAGGAAATTGAGTGGTGACCCTAGTACAATTTTGCCTTCGGAAGGTGTTGAAGTTGAGGAGAACGTTTCTTATGAGGAAGTCCTTGTTGAGATGTTGTATAGGTAAGTGAAGTGACTTCACAACACGGATATGGCTTTGGTTAAGGTGCTTTGGAGAAATCAATATGTGGAGAGTGCTACATGGGAGGCGGAGTTAGACATGATGAAATGATATCCCCATCTTTTCCAATCTACTCAAGCCTAAGGTATTAGGTTCCTCCTATTCCAAGTGGTCATAATTCTTTCACTCTTGAGTTTCATGACATAACATGCGTACATGTGCACAAAAATTATTTAAAGATGCTTTGGATGATTTAAAGATGTTTTTATATGAGTTTAAAAGACTTTAGAGTTTTCAAGTCATGAAATATGCATTATGTCCATGTGTTTGGATGTTTCATCTGCAAGTCAAGCTAATCAAGCCTTGTTCTAGCACATTCGAGGCTGAATGTTCCCAAGGGAGAGATGATGTAAGGACCCGGACTTTGTAAGGCCTTAATGGTGCATAGATTTTGGTTCTGGAAAGTTTTTTAGCAAGGTGCCACCTCATGGAAACCTCCATGGGCTGTATGACTCACCATGGGACGTGTGGAGGAGCCTTAGCCTTGTGTGTATAGTGTTGGCCTTAACTTTTGAGTTCAAGACTAAGGCTCCGACCACATGAACCCCACACGGTCCACGTGGCACTTCAGTGGCTGCTGGTGGCCCATGTGAGTAGCTTTGGCCTTGAAAACCACATTTTAGCCAAGGCACTTCATACATGAACCTCATACGGTCCTTATGATTCTTCACGGGTCTCGAGGCCCTCTGTATAGGTGTTGGTGCAAAAATTTTCTAAGTATGCAATCACCATCTAAGAACTTCATCAGTGAAAGTTTTCCTAAGTGTAGCACCACGGAAGGGCTACACGGTCCGCGAGACCTCCTTACGGGACCCCTGACGATATTTTGTCTTTCGTTTTATTAATGGTGTTCTTGTTATTGGCTATTCCTAAGGTTCATTAATGACTTTCTAACCTATCCTTAGTTTCTCAAAAGACCTATACTCTTCTATTCCCATTCAAATTCAATTCAACACTCAGAATTATTCAAATTCTCTCATAAGAACTCCTCTCAAGTGAACTAGTGAAGGCTTAGCTTGGGAATTTAGGGCGGTCTCTTTTCTTTATCAAATTCTTCTTATTTCTTCTTGGTTAGCTAAGGTATATGGGATTGATTCATGGTGAGCCTGGGAAGTGTCTTGGCCCCCGTCCTATTTTATGGTTAGAGGCATTGTTAGACATCATGTAAACTCTTGTACGGATATATGTTATATTATACAATTTGGAGATTTTGGCTATGGCTATCTGTTAGACATGGTTGTCGTGATGTGTATGCATGTTATGATGTGGAAATGTAGAAGATCCTAAGTCCCATTTTTGCCCCCATAGAGTGAATCATACATACCCATCCCTTAGTTTCTTTGTGTAATATGCTATATGTATCCATGCAAATCCCTATCCCTATGACATCCCCATAGCGTGAGTCCTACTTCTTCATCCCTTAGGACTATGTGTTTATTATTCCCTTATGCGCTTTTAAATTAATGATGTGAATTTGGTACTCTGAGGCTTGTTTTGGGGACTCTCGGGTTCCTATTTGCCATGTCACTAATGTCACCCAAGCTACACCTCTTTTTTTAGGCTAAAGTGGTCCTTGTCAAGAAATAGAACCTAACCAAGGTTAGGGTCAAACCCGAGGGAATATGGTAGACTTAGAAGAATTCAATGTTGAAATTTGGGTCTATTAATCAACTTATCTCCCCAAAAGGGGGAGGGAGTTTGATAATAACTAATGAAAGTAATGCTAAACTAAAACAAGTGTGCAAACCAATATGGAGAGAAACTAGGGTATTGTGTTCCCCATGATTTCCTAACTTAGTATCCCCGGATAATTGAATTCTTGTCTAGTGTGTAGCATGTAGAACGGTAAGTTAAGTTCACCAAATCATTTGGCTTGGGAAGAGGCAAATATCACTATGTGATTTGTTCTATCCCTGCAGTGTGACATTACTAACCCTTACCTATTATCCCAGTACAACCTCCCCTTGGCCCAGTTCGGTTGAATAGACAAGAAACATCAACCAAATCCTGTTAATTAATCTCTTTTCCTATTAATTACTACCTTGGTCCAGTCAGTAACACTAGGCAGGTTTTGATGTTGGTACCAATAGAAAGCATTCAAAACAAAAAGAATTAATTAATACATGTATGCATACTTTTAAAGAATTACAAATTATCCGATTTTACCTTATTAGTTCTTAATGGTTCCCACAACCCTAGTTATGGATTTAGCTACTCATTATTTGTATATATACAAGACTTATGAATTTGAATAACATAATAGAGCACTTACACAATTGAATTAAGCATAAGAAAATCCAAAGCTTCAATGAGAATCACAAGATTGTAATTAGAAGATAAAATTAAAGTTTACAAATGTTTCTCAAACTTTCTAATGTTTTTCTCTACTAACTCTTACTGTTTTCGTGCTAACTCTCTTTCTCCTGAATTTCGTTGTTCCCCTCCTTCAACTTTAAGAAAAATAACCTAAAAAACTATTTATAATATTTAAAATACAAATCTAAAATAAAATAGGACAACTGGGTCGGCATGCTCCACGAGGTGCTCTAGGGGTCGTATAGTGATTTACGGCTCATAGTTGGGCTTTCGTACTATGTTGCTTCTACTCTGCACTTGACTTCTACGACACCCATCTATGACTCGTAAAAGGTCCTACTGTGAAATTTTATAAAGTCCTCCTTCTCTGATCCTCAGGGCACGAGACTTGACCTACGACTCGTAAAGTGTTCCACGACTCATCTACATGTTCATAGAAAAAACTTCAGAAATCCGCCCTTCACTGGAATAGCACACGAAACCTCCTTCATGGCCCGTAAAATACTCTACAGCCTGTAAAGGGTCTCGTGGATCCTCAAAATCAGCAACTTCTGTATATTTTACCCAAAATCAATGACAATCCTGAAATCTTGCAAAACTAACACAAAAACACCTCAAACCTACTAACGTCACATTGAGAACACATAAAATTCAAAGTTTTAAGCATCAAAAGTGTTGTATTTTGATAGCACATCAATCACTCCTAGACCCTAGGTTCGGGTCATGACATGGAGAACCCACTATCATAACAGGTGTTATGCACCCTCTTCTCCTTGAGTTTCTCTCCTTCATCTGTTTAGCATACATCATGAGTCTAGAGATGTACATATCCTGAATAAGCATAGTCGTACAACATTCTTTCACAACCAAATTGGAGATCCCAGAAATAAACTTGTGCATTCTTGCACGGGGGTCAATCATTAGCATATGAGCATACTTTAAGAGCCTTGTGAACTTAAGGGCGTAGTCCCTCTTACTCATACCACCCTATTTGAGTTTATAAATTCTGTCATCTTAGCTTCCCTAATTTCATGAAGAAATAAATAATCCAGAAAGAAAAATTTGAACTCTACCCAATTAACTCCAGCAGTACAGACCCTCTCCAACAACCACTGAGTGTACCACACTTAAGCCACATTCTTAACCTGATAAGCAGTCAACTCAGCTTTCTGCTCAAAAGTCACCCCTATAATATTCAACACCTTAGAGAGTTCATAAATGAAGTCTTGAGCATTTTTATCAGCCTTTGATCCATAGAACTTTGGAGGATTCATCTGGGTAAAATCTCTCACTCTAGCAGCTAGAGTGGGATCACGAGAAGGGAGATTGGCCTGCCTAGCCTGGGTGGTCACCACTTGGGCAAGCATGGCAATAGCAGTACAGAATTCACCGTTAGGGATCGGCTCTTCCATAGGCCCTTGAGGAACTTTGTCCATGTTAACCAAGGCCAATCTTTGTAGGGGAGCTCTTTGCGGAGGCATCTTCTATAATGTAGCAAGGACATCATCAGGTTTAAGAATCCTTATTACACGGTCCAAAGCACGACATAAGACATGAAAAAGTGAGATAATTCCTAGAACGTCATCGTAGCCTCCCACTCATAGGCATGGTGCACTTCACACCCATGAATAGGACTCTACTCAATACAACATGTTGGACTCCGTGGATCATTTATGAACCTAATGCTCTAATACCAATCTTGTCAGGACCCAGACTGTAAGGACTTGGACATTGTATGACCTTAATGGTGCTTGGGATTTGGTTTCAAAAGGTTTTTTACCAAGGTGACACCTTATCGAAACCTCCATGGGTCGTGTGACACACCATGGGTCGTATTGAGGAGCCCTAAGGTGGCTCTTGGCCATGTGTGTAGAGTGTTAGCCTTATGTTAGAGTTTAAGACCAAGGCACACACCATATGAACCTCACATGGTCCATGTGGCACTTCATAGGTCATGTGGTGGCTTTTGTGATGTAACCTTGGCCTTGAAACCCATATTTCTTTATAAGACTCGTCATACATGAACCTCATACAGTCCATATAACCCTTTATGGTAAGTATGGGCCTCCGTATAGGCGTTGGAGTGAAAATTTTCTACGTATGGAATCACCATCTCGGAACTTTGTCAGTGAATATTTTTGGCTAAGTAAAGCACCACGGAATGCCACATGGTCTGTGACCCTACATGGTCTGTGTGACCCTTATATAGGACCCTCAAATTAGTTTATACTCCTTCATTACTATTCGATCTTATTCTAACACTTAGCTTCTCATTCACTCGCTCAAACGCTTTCTGAATCCTTTGTTTGAGCTCTAATCAAATTATTCCCATGGAATCTTCAAGCTCAGCTAAATTCACTTTCAAGCCCTTAATCCAAGCTTATTTATTTGTCTTAGGGTCATCATGGGTCTCCTACATCAAGCCAAGTTCAAATGCATTCCATTGGCTAAATTTTTCATATGAATTGGTAGAAGGGTCAACTTTAAATGGTCATATCTCCTTGCGCTGGATGAACTGGGTGTCCTACGACCTATAAAATTTAAGCTCTTTGAATTAGTTTTCTAACGCATCTAGTTTCACCTAATTCTGAGTTCAGGTCAAGACGTTATGCCTATTTTTGTAAAGCCTATCTATGTTGTGTTCCCTCTGTTTTTACTAAGGAAGTCTTCACAGGAGCTCTGCACGATTGGTGATTCTTTACACGGACTATGGAGCTTCTTTATGGGACACCTAGTAGCATTTTGAAGCTCATTTCATTAATGGCTTTCCCGTAATTTTGGCTACTTCTAAGGGACGTTTATGACTTTCTAACCCATCCCAAACCCCTGAAATGACCAAAATCCTCTATTCTTATTCAAATTCATTTCTCACACTTAGAATATTCAAATTCTCTCATCTAAAGAACTTCTCTCAAGTGATTCATTAGAGATTAGCCTGGAGGATAAGGAAGGGTCTTTTTCTTCATCAAATTTCTTTCTATTTTTTTCTTGGTTAGCTAAGGTATGTGGGATTGATTTATGGTCCCCTTCAACCATGAAGACCCAAACTCTTTTACGCTTGATTTATGAAATTTAAGCATACTTTAAATGTGATTTTTTTGAATTATTTTTTATTTGATTCAATTAAGATATGGGTTATGTCTTATTGTTGATTTCAAATTGTTTTAAGCCCTAATAAGTTGAATTGCATGATTTCTGAACATTTTAATATGCATTGTCCCTTTAAAGTTTGATCTAAGTATGGGTAATCTAAATTGTGATTTAAATGTTGATTTTACTTATGGGTTTACTTGAATTTAATATCCAATTGTTGATTTAAGATTTGAATCTCTATTGCCCATTGCTATTCACCTATCTTCATGGCATATGCATACATGAGCATTGGATTTTGATAAAAATGATTTGGTGGGTTAAGCCCATATATGTTTATGAGAATGATTTTTATAAAAGTATGCTTATGACAAGAACGTGATCATATAAATGTCTATTATTATTAGCGGTTTGAGCATATTGGGTGTTACACCATATTATCATAAGTGAATGAGTTATTCCTATGCATGAGAAGTATGAATTGAATTGTGATTTGGCTTTTAAGCATAAGTGTGCATTGAAATGATTTGAAGTAAAGTATGCCTCTTTTGAAAGCATGTATATGTATATGTATTCTTGTGAATGATGGCTTAGCACCGAGAGGACCTTGAGATTGGAGGCCCATCCCGTTAGTTGAGGTATGACCCGCTAGAAGTGAATCTCATTGTCCCACAACCATGTGCCAGCATAGGTATATGGTAACCATTATCCAAATGATTGGGTCGTAAGGAGTGGTTACACATTTGACATGATATGATATGAAAATCCTTTTGAAATGATCGGGCCGTAAGAAAGGTGGCCATCATACCGAAATGAATGGGTCGTAAGGTGTTATGTAGATTACCTTTGGCAAGTAATCTTCTCTCACCCGATGGGAGGTTTACATCGGGCAAATTCATGTAATAGCTTGCATGTGTTTGAGATTTCTGCTATGGTGATATCCCCACTATATATGAGCATTATGGCATATCATGCATCATGGATTTCATGGCATATCATTATATTACTCTTCTTTGGTATATACTTCTTTCTGTATATATGCCCTTGTCTTCTAACATTCAATGCAGGTTTAATAAGTCATATGCATTGCATGCCCGCATGCTTAATACATTCAAACATACAAACACATACTCTTTACGTACATGATCTAACCATGTAGGGACCGAAGACTATCGTCAACCACCTCTTGATGGTTAACTTTGATTGTGAGAGTTGCTTGTGGTGAGTCCTATCATCCAAGGACAAGCCACCTTCTATCTACATATTATGCCACTTTTCACTTATGTCTTTACTTCCTGGGGCATGTCTTGGCCCCCGTCCTATTCTATGACTAGAGCCATTGTTGGACATCTTGTAGACTCTTATATGGATATATGCCATGTGTTGTTATTCAAAGATTATGATTATGGCTATCTATTTGGCATGGTTATTATGATTTGATTATGGGTATTATGATATGGATTTATGTTATGATGTCGAAATGTGGAAGATCCTAAGTGTTGTTTTGCCCCTATAGAGTGAGTCATACTTACCCGCCCTTTAGTTCTTATGTGCTATGTGTTATGTGAATCCATGCAAATCCCTATCCTTATGACATCCTCATAGCTTGACATGGTGAATGAGAACCCGATAGTCCCCAAATAAGCCTAAAAGTATTCATATTCACATCATCAGTTTGGAAGCGCATAATAAAGTAGTAAACACATAGATCTAAGGGATGGGAAAGTATGACTCACGCTATGGGGATATCATAGGGATAGGGATTTGCATGGATTCACATAACACATAGCACATAAGGACTAAAGTGCGGGTAAGTATGAATCCTGTATGGGGAAAAATGGGACTTAGGATCATCCACATTTACACATCAATATATAAATATACATCATAATAACCATATCCAATAGATATTCATAATCAAAATCCCCAAATAGCATAACATAACATATATCCCTACAAGGGTCTACATGATGTCCAACAATGCCTCTAATCATAGAATAGGACGGGGCCAAGACATGTCTCGGGCTTACCTCAAAGTAAATATAACATAAGCGGAAGCAACATAAGGTAGATGGATGATGACTTGTGCTTGGAAAATAGGACTCACCATGACAACTTTCTCAAATCCGAACTAGCCGTCAAAAGGTGGATGGATATAGTCTTTAATCCCTACATGGTTAGATGATGTAGGAAAAAAAAGTATGTGTTGGTACGTTTGAATGTACTAAGTATGTGGGCTTGCAATGCATATGAAGTTATTAAACCTACATTCAATGTTAGATGACAATGGGACATATATAAAAATAAGTATATAACCAAAGAAAAGTAGTATAACAATATATCATGAAATCTATGATGCATGCAATGCATAATACATCAATATAGAGGGGATGAGACCTTAATCGACATATAAGACCAAGTGATTATTATATTGAATTCTGATGTTATCCCCACGCCGGACAAGAGGTGGTCTACTTGCCAAAGGTAAAACATACTTCTCCTAATGGGCCTCCTATTTTGGTGAGGGTTACCATATCAAAACCTATGTTGGCATATATTTCAAGAGAAAGGAAGAGGAACCTTGGGGGTGTTAATTCATCATCCCACAAGAGCATATATATATATATATATATATATATATATATATATACACATGCTTTTAAAAGAGGTACAAGTCATTTCAAATTATTTTAATACTTACTTTGGCTTTAAAGCCAAACATACTTCATGATCATTCATACATGGGCTCAAAAGCCAAATCATACTCCAAATCATACTTTTCATCCATAAGAATAGCTCATTCACATATATCAAGATGGTGTAAACACCCAAAATACTCAAAGAGTCATATCATAGATATTTATTTGATCACATTCTTGTCATAACCATATGTGAACTTAACCCACCAAATAATAAACATATGTGAACTTCACCCACCGAATCATTTTCATCAAAACCATATTCAAAAACATATGTAGCTTTAACCCACCGAATAATTTTCATCAAACCAATGCTCATAAATGCATATGCCATGAATGACAGGGGAATAGAATCGGCAATAGAGATTCAAATTTAAATCAACAATACAATATGAAATTCAAGTATATAAGTAATTCACATTTCAAATCATAATTTAGATCACCCATGCTTAGATCAAACTTTAAAGGGACAAAGCATATTCAAATCTTCATACTAATCATGATATTAAACTTATTAGGGATTAAATCACTTTAAAATCAACAATAAAACATAGCCCATATCTCAATTGAATCAAATAAACAATTATCTTAAAGACTCATATTTAAAGTAAGCTCAATTTCATGAAATCAAACTAAAAGAATTTGGGGTCTTCATGGTTAAAAGGGACCATGAATCAATCCCACATACCTCAGCTAACCAAAAGGAAACAAGAAAAATTTGATGAAGAAAAGAGCTTGTCCTTATTCCCCATGCTAAGCCTTCACTAGTTCACTTGGGAGGAGTTCTTATGAGAGAATTTTGAATAATTTTAGGTGTGGAATTGAATTTAAATGAGAGAAGAAGAATATAGATCATTTGAAAGGTTTAGGATAGGTTAGAACGTCACAAACAACCCTCAGGAATAGCAAAAATTACAAGAATGCCATCAATAAAATGGATGCCAAAAAGTGCTAGGGTCACATGGACCTTGTGGCCTTCCGTGACGCTTTGCTTAGCCAAAATCTTCACAGACAAAGTTCCGAGACAATGATTCCACACTTAGACAAGTTTCACAGCAACACCCATACAGAGGGTCATATGACACGTGAAGGATCACACGGACCGTATGAGTTCATGAGTGTAATGTCTTGCAAAAATATGGTTTTCAAGGCCAAGGCTACTTACACAAGCCACCACACAGCCAATAAATCCTCACACGAGCCGTGTGGGGTTCATATGGTGCAAGCCTTGGTCTGGAACTCTAACTTAAGGCCAATACTCTACACAAAAGGCCATGTCACCTCAAGGATCCTCCATACGACCTATGGTGAGTCACACGGCCCATGGAGGCATCCATAAGGCTTCATCTTGGTCAAAACCTTTTTGGAACCAAATTTCATGCACCATTAAGGCTGGACAATGTCCGGGTCCTTACAATAAAACCAGTGGTATGCCCCTAAACTTTATGGTCCCTAAAGTAATAGATAGGAAATTAGTGGTGCATACTGAGCATTCTGATGTAGCTAAGGATACTAGAGAATAGAGTAATGCTCTTGCTATGTATATGATGGGTAAAACCCCAAATAACATGTACATGAAAAGCTATATAGCAAGGACCTAGAACTCGATAGTTATGCCAGAACTTTTCTATCATGAAGAAAGATTCTATATTTCTAAATTTCCAGATATTCAAGCAAGGAATGAAGTCTTATACTCAGGATCTTACACGATCTACAGTATTCCTTTGATTCTGAAGGAATGGAACCCGAATTTTCACTTTTAAGAGGAGTTTCCATATACTATGTCCTTGTGGGTTCCAAACCTCCTAATAAATTATTGGAATCCAATCACATTGAGCAAGATAGCTAGTAGGCTGGGAAGGCCTATATATGTAGATTAATGCACTAAGAAACAGAACAGGGTTTCATATGTATGAGTATTGGTGGATATGGATGTAACGAATAAGATACCTACGAACATTGAAATATTGAATCCATATGGGGAGAGTTTTACCCATTTGTAACCTATGACTGGAAGCCATTGTATTGCAAAACATGTCTCTTGTTTGGACATGAATGCAAGGAACTACCAATGATAAAGTAAAAAGGGAAAGGAGGAGTGCCAAATGAGAAGCCAGGACAAATGGGAAAGAAAAATTATTAGGATAATAACAAAGGCAATATGCAGTAGGTTGAAAAGCCCTTAATTGCAGCACTTGATCCTGTCAAAGAGACTCCACCACAACTACTTGAGCTTGAGCTAGGCAGTAGGAGATAAAGAAATCAAACCTCAAAATGATTTAACAAAAGTACAGACATACTCAATGAGGTAACTCCAATGCTGATGAGTAGGGATAATTATTAGATTAGCTTTTATGTGGTAGAGGTGGCATCATATGCTTCTTGAGTTCAACATAGCAGACCTATCCAACAATTTATGCCTAAAATGGTGACTATGTAGAATTCTTTCTCCTCTTTGATGCAGACAAATATAGATGGTGTAGTGGTAGGATGACCTCCAGGTGGCAGGGACACACGTATTTCCACATAATTTGGACAGTTCGGAATGTGAGAAACATGAGTAAGACCTTCAAATAAAAAGAATTAGTACCTATTTGAGGAAACAAAAAATAAACTTGGCAGGGCTACTCAAAACTACAATGAAAGAGCCAACATTTATTGCTAGTGTATCATTATTAGCTGAAGGATAGAAGTATGCTAATAACTATCCTAAAGACCCTACTAGAAAAATATGGTTGTTATGGAAAGACGAAGTCATTTGTTACAGTGCAGGAGGTACAAGCTTAATATATGCATTGTTATGTAATGGGTAAGAACTCTTCATTCCATTGTACCTTGGCAGTAGTATATGGAAGTAATAATAGAGAGGAAAGGAAGTCTCTGGAATGGTTTGATGCAGCTAGGGTCCACAATCAAACTACTGTGGTGTGATATAAGAATTTTAATCACCCTTAGACTATGAAAATAGAGTAGATGGAAAACCCGTATCTAATCACGAAATCCTAGACTTTAGGGACTATTGTGCTACTCTCAATCTCACAAATATGAATTCTTAGACAAATATATGACATGGACAAATAGGCATATATGGAGCAAGATTGAAAGGGCAGTGTGTAATAACAAATGGGTGGTGATTCAACATGGTCATATCTATGCTTAGTTTCTTGAAAATCATTTCTTAGATCACTTTCCTATCCAACTGGAATGCGTACCATGTACTGATATAAGAAGGAAATCATTTAGGTTCCTAAATATACTTACTGAGTATGAACAATTTGTTAGATTGTGGATTATCATTGGAAGCATGATATGCAAGGTTTAGGGATGTATAAAGTGTGGCAGAAACTAAAACTAGGTAAGACCCCTTTGAAGAATCTGAAGGGTTCCACTATTAGAGGTGTTGAAAGAAGTATGACCATAAAAGAAAAATTGCTAAATGTATAGGCTAAACTCACTAGTTCACTGGACTCCAATCTACTGATAGAAGAGAAGCAGACTAGTAGTGAACATAACAAATGGCTAGCGATACAAGAGAAAGTGCACAGACGAAAAGCCAAAGCTCATTGGATCAAAGAGGGAGATGAAAATAATAGCTACTTTTTCAACTGTATGAAAGCTAGAGCTAGGATGAATCAGATTCAATTAATCATTCATTAGAAGACATCCTTTAAACACGATTAACAACATAATCAAACCAACTAAGATTAACTCAAGATCAAGGAAACGTTGATGATAGATCTAATTTCTTTCTCATATTTGGCCTATAAGGAGGAATCAACAATTCTATCTATATAAGAAGTTCATATGGAACTCTCCTCATTTCAAACTAATTCTAATATTACATCTCTAGATCATTGGCAATAATGCCTATCTAAAAAACTTAAGATGACACGAGTTCTAACTGAATTGCACACAAGATCAGTTACTTTTAACCCTTCAATAAACACGCCAACCAGTTCTCCTTAGCTGAGGCAACTACATGCATAAAATATTATCTCTAGGTAGATTGTTTGATTTAAAAACTTGTAAACCTTCTTGCTTTGTAAGAGCTAGAAGATGTGTGCCTTCTTTATTTTTTCGGATAGCCAAGATGTTTTTTAGATAAACTAACAAACATGAGCCACCTAATAATCCGCAAAGAACTTTAGCACTCCAATGTTATACGAGCCCATCTCATTTTCTTTTCGTCTGAGAAGGATTATCACACATGGCTCTTCTTTTGCATAGAGGAATGCCTCCTCTGATTTGATTGCAGACCTATTCATTGTTAGCTTTCCTTTTAGTATGAGAAGCAGATGAATTGATGAACATAGACATATAATTTTGCCAACATTTCAATAATAACAACCCATACGAAGCGAGAATTTCCAATAAATAAATGTAACAGCTTACAATATTCTCATGTAGATCAAAATCTAATAATGAAGAGAAGAATTTTTGTTTACTAGTACTACATGCTCAACACACTCCTCAAATTAACAACTAAAAGCTACTTGTAAATCGGAAGCTAATTCTTCCAACAATATCTTTTCTAGTGAACATAGACTCTAGCACTTCAAAAGCTTTAATTCACAGGTTATGAAGAAATGAAATCATACATAAGGAAATTTTTCCAAAAAGAATACTAAAACTCAATTGGCGAAAGAATGGATCTGAATAGATTTCATTTTGACAATAGCTTCTGAAAATTAGGACCTACTGCCATAAAAGCCTAAGAACATACTCAATGAGAAGTAAGATTAATGAACACATCCTCACTACAGGGAATTGTGACACCCCCTTTTGGATGATCAAATATGTATAGACCTCAGTAACCAGAAGCTTATCTTAATCTATCTACACTTCAAAGTTAATCAATAACTTGAATTTGTCATAAGTGAGCAAACTGACTTTGGTGAGATCAAATATGTATTCTTTCCTTACACTTTGGGTCAGTTTTCCTTCTAGTTTGAGTTTCCCTCAGCTTAATGTGTTAGTGAGTTTCACACATCTTAAAAAGAAATTTGTGTCAATAAATCATACATGTAAACAAAGTTATATAAAATGTCGATCTTTTATGTTCCTTTAACCCAAACTTATATTTTACACGAGAAGAAACTACTAGAACATAGGAATCAAAACATCAAAGAGTATTCTAAGGATCCAACTTATCACCATAATAACAAAATAAGAACTCAGAAAACTAACATCAATACAAAATTACCAAATATGATATCCTTTAATAAAAATCATAAAGTGAAACTTATAAAATCAATATTTTTTTATGAGAGTGATGTCGCACAAGTTATACCTCCTTTTTTAGGATAAAATGGTCATTGTCAAGATGTAGAACCTAACCAAGGTTAAAGTCGAACCCACAGGGAATACGTAGTCTTAAGAGAATTCAATTAATCCAATTTGAGTGATTACCCCCAATCTCCCATATAGGGGGTGTTGCAATAAATAGTAGAAAAGTAAACCTAACTAACACAAGAGTTTAACCAATATAGAGAGAAACTAGGGTATTGTGTTCCCCATGATTTCCTAACTTAGTATCACCAGATAACCTAATTCTTTTCTAGTGTGTAGCACGCAGGATGGTAAGTTAAGTTCACCAAACACTTTGGCCTAGGGGAGAGGCGAATTTCACTATGTGACTTGGCCCATCTCCACGGTGTGCATTACTAACCCTTACCTATAAGTCCCAGTACAACCTTCCCTTGGTCCAGTTTGGTTGATTAGACGAGAACACATCAATATTAAATCCTGTTAATTAATCTCTTTTTCTATTTATAACTACCTTGATCTAGTCAGTAACACTAGGCGGGTTCTAATTTTTTCCCCCATCAGAAAACATGCAAAACAAAGAGAGTTAATTAATACATGCATGCATACTTTAAGAATTATAAAACCTTTTTAGTTCTTCATGGTTCCCACACCCCTAGTTGTGGATTTAGCTACTCATGATTTGTGTACATGTAAGACTTATGAATTGGAATAACATAATAGAGCACTTGAACAATTGAATTAAGCACAAGTAAATCCAAGCTTCTATGAGAATCACAAGATTATAAGATCGAATCAAAGAACAAGTTTTTCTCAAAACTCTTGAATGTTTTCTATACTCAATCTCACTATTTTTTCTCTCAAACTATTCAACTCTCTGAAAATTTCATGAAAAATCAGCCCCTCACTAGAATTATCTACGAGACCTCTTTTATGGCCCGTAGAATGAACTACGATCCGTAAAAGGTCTCGTATATCATCAAAAATAGAAATATTTGCATTTTTTCCCCAAAATCAAGGCCAACCGTGGAATCCAACAAATAAAACACAAAAACACATAAAACCCACTAATATCGCATTAAGAACACACAAAATTCCAAGTTTTAAGCATAAAAAGTGTTGTATTTTGATAGCACATCAGAGAGATGAAGAACTCTTCTCATTATTACTTCAATTGGCTATCCCAAACATAACAAATTCCTAGCTTCCTGACAGATCTTCCAAATCACCATCAATTTTTTCTCCAAGATCAAAAGAATCACGAGGTTGAAACTTTTGTATAACATGCCAATCTTTCTTTGAGGATGGACTACATAAAATTGTCATGACCCAGGCCTAGGGCCTAAGCGTGACATGGAGAATGGGAACCCGAAAGTACCCAAACAAGCCTCATAGCATCTATATACACGTCATCAATTCGGAAGTGCATGATTAAATAATGAACTCATTGTTGTAAGGGATGGGTAAGTATGACTCACGCTATGGGGATGTCATAGGGGTAGAGATCTGCATGGAATAACATAGAACATAACACACAAGAACTAAGGGTCGGGGAGGGTGGTAAGTATTACTCACGCTACGGGGGTAAAAGGGACTTAGGACTTTCCACATTTCCACATCTCATCATGAGCATATCATCATAACATAAACATCACGAGATAGGTGTAATAATAGTCTCCATAAGCAAATAACATAATACATTACAAGCCCATATATAAAGTTTACATGATGTCCAACAATGCCTCTAAGTCATGGAATAGGATGGGGGCCACAGTATGTGCGGGGCTCACCCTTAAATTAAAGACAAGGGTGGAAATAACATAATAGGTAGATAGAAGGTGGCTTGTCCTTAGATGATAGGACTTACCACAAATAACTCTTACAATCCAAACTAACCGTCAAGTAGTGGATGAAGATAGTCTCCAGTCCATACATGGTTAGATCATGTAGGCAAAGAGTATGTGTTACTACGTTTGAATGTACTAAGTATGCGGGCATACAATGCATATGAACTCATTAAACCTACAATCAATGTTAGATAACAAGGGAACATATATAGAAAGAAATATATAGGAAAGAGTACAATATCAATGTATCATGAAATTTCTTGATGCATGAAATGCCATAATACTTAACATAGTGGGATGGGACCTCAACCGACATATAAGACCAAGCAAGCTATTATTTGGAATTTTGATGTCACCTCTACACCAGAGAAAGAGTGTATTACTTGCCAAAGGTAGCCCATACACTAACCTTATGAGAGCAACACCCATTTCAGAGAGTGACTCACCTTACGGGAACAACACCCATTTCGGTGAGTACCTTACCTTACAGGAACACCACCCATTTTGGAAAGTATTTCCATAAACATAATCATCCACAAGGGGAATAAACATGAATCTATGTTTGGCGCATAGTTATGGGACTTGAGGACGGGAGCCTTGGGGATAGCTCCCTCACACAAGTCTGTTCGGTACTAAGTCATCATCCCACAAGAATACATATACATATACAAGCTTTTAGAAAGGATAATAATCTTTTCAAATCTTCATCATGCGTATACTTAGGCCTATAAGCCAAACATACTTCATAATCATGCATACTTAAGCTAAAAAGCCAAATCTTACTTCATATTCATATTTTCATGCATAGGAATAGCTCACTCATACTTGTACATATTGGTGTAAACACCCATAATTGCTCAAAGAGCCATATCATAGAAATTATGTGATCACACATCATGTCATAACCATACTTTCCTTGAAATCATAGTCGTAATCATAATTAGGTCTTAACCCACATCATAAACTTTATGAAAATCAATGTTCATGCATGCATATGCCATGAATAAATGAGAGAATGACATGGGTACTAAGAGTACATAGTTAAATTATCATAATATAGTGAAATGATATCAAATTAATGAAGAAATCATAAATTAAAGCATACATGTAAGTTACCCATGCACAGAATCAACATTTAAGGGGGCATGCATATTCAAACCTTCATAATATCAATGTAATTCCACATAATAGGGCTTAAATCACTTTAAAAATATCAATTAAACATAACCATATGTCAATTTAATCAAATCAATACTGATTTAAAAGACTCATTCAAAATAAGCTTGAAATTCATAAATTAAGAAGTAAGAAGTGTTTGGGGTCTTCATGATTGGAAGGAATCATGAATCAATCCCACATACGTCAAATAACTAGAAGAGGTGGGAAGAAATTAACTTGAAAAGAAGGTTCTTCTTGAATTTCCAAGTTGAATCTCTAATGTCACACTTGAGAGGAGTTCTAAGAAGAGAGATTTTCAGTATTCTAAGTGTAATGAATGAATTTAAATAAAGGATGAAGAAGCAAAAGTCTTTTCAGGGTTTCAGGATAGGTTAGAAAGTCATAGACAACCCTTAAAAATCACCAAAATTATGAGAAAGCCATTAATGAAATAAGCACTAAAAAGTAAAGGTCACCTGGTAGAGCACCACAATCGTACTATAGACCGTACAAGCGTCCGTGGTAAACGTCTTTAGACACTTAACCAAATTGCAGACTAAGGATGTTTTCATTGAAAGCTTCACAATCTATTCAAAGGTGCACTGATCATACAATGGTCCGTACAAATGACCTAAATTCTGAGATGGTAATTTCATACTTATAACCTCATTTTAGGATGGGGTCTTTAAGAAACACTGCACCACAGCTCGTGGTAGGTTTCACGAGACCCCACCATGGCTCGTGGTGGGTTTCACGACTCATACAGGGTCTCTTGGTGGCTGCCTTAGCCAATTTCTTGGCTTGAAGACTGGGGCACCTACCAAGAGCCCCTTCCACGGCTAGTGGTGAGGACCATGGCTCGTGGGAGGTGACCTAGAGGGCCACCAAGACTAAAATCCTTTCTTAAACCATACAAATCCATACACAAGCACCCTCATAGGTCACAAACCTTCGAAAACTTGATTTCAAGCATCGATAAGATCTAACAAGATTCGGGTCCTTACAAAAATACTTGTGATACTTGATTAGCTAATACAAAAGGCTCATTTACTTTGAAAAATCATTGTTTGTTTATACTAATAAATCTATGTTCATCTTCTTTAACTCCCCTTTCATGATTATATACATCAAAATAACATCACTCTTCTTCCACCAACAAATTGTAATTCGAGTATCTCAGTTAACTCTCCATAGAAATCAATAATTTTATTCTCTTCATTAGTTTAACCAACTACAAACACCCCAAAATTTTGAGTTCTCAAACATTTGTTGTGATCTTGCAGATGAATCTATACCCATTACTAACATAACTTTTGAAATTTGTCACATATAGAAGAGGACCACGTGACAATGAGAGTAAATCTCTTATTTTCTTGTTGTCATCATGTTTGTGCAACCTATCAAAATCAATTATATAGTTCAGTAAATTCTAGTCACAAAAATGATTTTGATGGTAAAAGATTAACTACTCACCTTTATTTGTGACCAACTAATGAATTGTTTGTTCCATTCAATCTCTGAAACATTCTTATAAGTATCTCATGAAATTGGTGAAAATTCTTTGCAAAGAATTTGAAGTATAGTATGTCATTTTAAATATGAAAATATAGAAAGGTAAAAGCTAATTATGTGATTGAGTATTATTACTTACTCAAGAAAGGGTTGAATTCCATCACAGTTCTTGAGAATACAAAAATGTGCCTACTCAAATTCGATTGGCTGGTGCACACTATTTAAAGTTTTTTCTAGGGTAAGAAAATACTACCAAACCTCCATCAGGCTCAATAGCACCCCATCATAATTTCTCTCATTGCAATCAAATTGTATTTCCATCGTACTCAAATAATTAAACACAAAGTCATACATTTAGTTGGTACACACCCCTATGTAATAGAGACTTTTAGACGAGCCCTATTGTGAATAAAAGACTTCAAAAAGCATAGTCATCGCTCAATTGGATACATCCATCGATATAAAATATGTCTAGCAATCTTAGCTTCATTAGCTAAATGAATCAACAAGTGAACTATTATATAAAAAGATGCAGGAATGAAGACCTTTTCTAACTTGCAAAGAGTTATAGGAATTTGGGCTTTTATTCACTCAAGCTCATTTATTCTCAAATATTTTGCTCCAAGCATGTGCAATAAATATAAATATAGATAACTCAATAAGTGGTTCAAGCACAGATTTATAGAGCATATCATGTATTTCAAGTGGGAGCAAATGTTGTAGAGTAATATGGCAATCATGGCTTTTAAGATTGACACACTGAGAAATATTTGATGAAAAAACATCTAGGACCCTTAAATTCTTCAAGAACTTGAAAAAATATGCTTCTATCAAGATATAATTCATAACATACAATTGGTAACTCATATTTATCCCCATTTTTTTTATCGGATGCAATTCTTTCTTTATGTGCATTATTTGCAAATCAATTCAAGAATTCAAGGTATCTTTGGTTTTCCCTTTGACATTTAAAATTATCCCCAAAATACTATCACAGATATTTTTTCAATTAGCATCACATCTAAATTATGTCGCAATATCAGAGTTTTCCAATATGGAATATCAAAGAAAATAATCTTCCTATTCCAATTATCACTCCTACTATCATGTGATATTTTAGTCTTTTTTTTGGATACTTTGATAGTGTGTTACCATCTATATCAGACACTTGATCAAGTATGTCACTATCAGATAGCATTTTTATGGTAATTTCTGCTCCGTAGTACCATTAAATTCATCTTTATCATTCTGTCATCTATTATTACAAGGAAGAAAGTATCTATGGTGCATATAATATTATTTTTTCCATTTTTCAACCAAATGCAAAGAATTTCTTTATTACAACATGGACAAGCAAACTTTCCTTTGGTACACCATCTTGGCAAATTTTCATATTCTTGAAAGTTATTAATGGTCCATAACAAATATGCATGTAACAAAACTTTTTCTAGATGACGCATCAAAGGTCTTCACACCAGTTTCCCATAATTCCTTTAATTCCTCTATCAAAGGTTGGAGATAAATATTAATTGCATCTCCAGGACTCTCAGGGCTTGGAATAAGCATCGATAAAATAAAATTATCTTATTTTATGCATAACCAAGGTGGTAAATTATAAGGAATCAATACCACAAGCCAAATGCTGATATGAAGTTTTGGAACTTTTAAATGGTTGCAAGTCCAATTTGAACACGACGTAGTTCAGTAGCAAAGATGGATGAAGTTCATCAAGTGTCTTCCATGATACCGAATCAGTAGGATGTCTCATTATCCCATCATCAACTCTCTTATCATGATGCCATCTCATCAAAGATGAAGTTTTTGAAGACATAAACAATCTTTCAAGTATTGCCTTTAGAGGAAAATAACGTGAAATCTTTTATGGTATCTTTTTCCCTCATTTAAACTTTGTTTCCCTATTAAGTTATCCTCCTTCAACTAAGATATCCCACACACTTTACAAGATTCAAAAAACTCATCATCCTTCCAATATAACATGCAATTATTCTTGCATGCATCAATCTTCTCATAAGAAAATCCAAGGTCCTGAATTATTTTTTTATTGTAATATGAACTTGGAAAATTTAATTCATCCAGCAATAAATCTTCCTTCAACATCTTCAATAATATTGTAAATGATGCATTACTCCACTGAACAATACTTTTGATATGAAGTAATTTAACCAAAGTAAAAGGTTTAGATGCTTTAGAACCTTCATAGATTGGTTGCTCAAAATCATTTAATAGGTTATAGAATTATTTTGTAATGACCTATTTGGTCATTTTTTAGTTTATTTGTGAAAATTACTATTTTACCCTTCTATAAGATGCTTTGGTCTATCATGAACTATCTGTATTAGTGAAAATTAAATTTTAAGTTTTAAAAGTTAAAAATATGAGTTTTGACATTTTTAGAAGCTTAAGTTGTTTAAAAAGTTCTTTTTTATGCCATTTTGAGTTTTGAATGTCGGATAAAAAATCTATCGATTCCATCAATTCCAAAATGTCGAATCTGATCTAGGAGAAGTTACAGAACTGATTTCGGAGTAAAAATGAGATTTTTAATGCCAAAGTTGCATTTTTAGTCATTTTCGAAGTCAAAATTTGACTTTCATTAACATTTGGAGTTTGGAAGCTTAGATCAAAATTCAAATAGTTCCAGATGGTGAAACTACTGATACAAATAGTCTCGTCATAATTTTTGGAGTTGCTGAGGGCAGTTTTGATATTTTGAGTTTAAAACTAGTTTATTTGACTTGCATTGATAAATGTGTTGTGGAGACCTCAAAATCGAATTCTGATAATTTGATTGAGTCGGGATCGTCATTTCTAGCATGGATACATATTTAGTTTGTGTAACTCTGATTTCAAATGAGTTTTGAGCATCCGTTCCGAGTTTTTAGGTCTAATTGTGCATTGCTAGTGCAAGTTTTTGGTGCAGCCCACATTTACATTCCGTGTTTGTGCCCAGGGATCTGCTATCGCAGAGGTGTACCTGGTTCCTCTCCATGTTCGCGCCCAGAGGTCCGTATTCGAAGAGGTGTACCTAATTTTTCACCGTGCTCGCGAAGATATACCTAGTTCTTCACCATGTTCACGAGGCCCCATCCACGTTCGCGGAGTGTATTTAGTACCTGGAAAGTGTAAAAATTGTGAACCACCTTTTTTTACTCCATCTTCACAGATTGCAAGCTCTTAGGGCGATTTTTGAAAGAGAATTTTCGAGAATTATTTTGGGTAAGTGTTTCTAACCTCTTTTAAATTAATTCTCATGATTTATATCTTGGTTTTGCCTTGAATTTCATGATTTTGAATGTCCAAAATTGAGATTTTCAGTCTATGATTTCATAACTTTAAAAATGGTGATTTCTTCTTCAATTTGAACTCGATTTTAGTGATATTTTCACCACAGACTCCATTTTTCGTATAGAGCCTGATTTTAAAGGAAATTTTTATATTCGAGAACTTTAAAATTTTGCCCTTATTTTTGATAATTTTGCACCTAAGCCTAATTTTTGCCAATATGGGTATCAAAATTCACCGCTTGATGCATTGTATCTATTTTTGATAGTGATTGATCAATTTAGGGATTGTTTAAAAGTTTGAGTTGATTGAAAGCTTGTCCAAGTGCGGTTTCGGCATCGAGGTAGGTTCAGCTAATCTTTATTAGACTAGATTTGTGTTATTGGACATGTTTATGTGATAATTATAAGATTTAGATTGAATTATGAGCCAATGGCACAATATGATAGAATTTGATGGTAATGTGATACCGATTATATCAAAAATTGAGTAAGTGGTAATCTTATTGTTAAACTGAGATAAAATTATGAGAATTGTGATGATTTGATATCATTATGCTAATGTGGTATTTCTGTTAGCTATTGGATAAGTATTATGATTAATTAGAAGTAATTGTGATAAACTTGAGATTTATGGATAAGTATTATGATAAATTGGAAGTAATTGTGATAAACTTGAGATTTATGAGCTTACTTGGGTTTTGACATCCTGATTATTGATATGAGACATAATGATGCCCTCGTGGTATAGTTGATACACATCATATAGTTCATTTGATGTGATGGCTATTGTACATAACAGTTGTCATTTATATTGCTATTATGTATATTTTTGAAGGGATGCATTGGTATGCATATATCTTATGATCGACTAATTGCATTGATATGCACACATCTTATTGCAGAAGTACCATTTGTGATATTATGATATATTGAAACATTTCATTATATGGTGTGCGACGCCTTGAGATACTTCTGTTATGGCATGTGATGCCTTGAGATATTTGAGTACATGGCCTGCGACGCCCTTAGGTTCTATCTTGTAGCTTCAGCTAGATAGATATGTACATCAGTCTTGGAATGGTCATCATTCCACCTCATTCATGTCATGTAACACCATTGCTTTCATACATTGCATTGCATTACATCATTATTTGTATATACAGTCTTTATCTGCTTCTATTCATGTTTTTATTGTGTAATAACCCCTTTGATGCAGGTGATAGGATTATTCGTTATTACATTCTTGTTCGATTTCTCTTACCCAGTTGGTTGAACCTACTGTGTACATTTTGGTGTGCTCACCCCTACTTTGTTTCCTCCCTGCAGATCAAGCATAGGGATCCGAATAGGATAGTTGATTCATTCTATTAGAGTTTTATCCAGTCATTCAGATCTTAGTGGTGAGATTAAGACTTTAAGTCATTGTGGATCTTTGAGACTCCTTTTTTTATCTTTCCTTTCGAGCTATGTATTAGACATTATCAGCTTTGTATCCTATTTAGACGCAATTGTATTTACTCTTGGTACTACTTTAAATGCTATTGTACTCATGACTCTAGGATTTGGTAGTTCGTATATTATAATGTGATTATTTCCACTTTATTTTATCTTTCTTTAGTTGCGATCTGATTTTTGGTCATGACATGTTTTGCTTCAGGATTTAGTTTCTCCTCAACAATATCATCACCATCAATGTTCATATTGTCTCCATATAATCAGGATATAAATCCCTTAAAATCTCATGTAAAGAATCTGACCGTGGCTCATGCAACCTCTCCCCATGATGATACCAAAAAGTATAATTTTGGACTATTTCATGTACCAATAAATGTGACCTAACCAACTCACATGTTATTGAAGATGCATTAGAACATTTTGTACATGGACAATATATTTTCCGTGATTCTCCTAATCTTGTAAAAGCATAATTCAAAAAAATTTTACCATTCCTAGTACATAAGGATTAACAAGTCGATCATCAAATAGTTGCATCCATTTTTTATTAGGTACCATAATCTTGAATCACACTAAATTTGTAAGAATCATATTAGTATAACAACAAAAAAAGGAAGAACTAAATATTTATTTAAACTAACTTAGATTGATCCAAGGAAATCATTATAGCTAACACCTCTATGTGTACCCAAACACAAGTTAAAGTAAAATATTAACTTAATATATGAAACAGAGTAAAGTATCTAAACACTTAGAAGTAAATGTTCCTTATCTAGTTTATTTAATTTAGCTTGCACATAGAGTATTTAGACACTTTACCCTTTAGTACTAAAAGAATACATTGTATTCATCTTCTAGGAAATCCTATATTTTTTTTACTTTTAGAATGAACTCCATACTCCATATATCTCTTGGAACATCCTTTGTCAGATTCAGGTCACAAAAGCTATCGTAAGAGACATCAAAATTAACCATCAATATCACCTAGTACCATTAAATGAAGTAACTTAGTTGCACATTTCAACAAGTAGCAAATATTTTGTTTATGGCTACGTTCACATAGTTATCTAGCTTAGCCCACACTAGATTCATGACACATAGGTGATGCAAATTAGTATTACTATTCAATATTTTGCTTGTATAACATATAAGCCTATTTCACATGCCATAATAAAAATTAAACCAAATACATGATTCAAATCATATCAAAAACTACCTCAAATAGCTTGACGCAATTCAAATAGGCAAAATAATACATTCAAAGTTCATATGGAATTGACATCCACACAAAAAGGATCAAACTAGAGTCACATAAGAGCATACTATATTTAAGCTTGGAATTTCTGAAGAAAGGAAATTAGATTTGATATCTCATTTAAACAGTTCATGTAATACCACATTAAATTTAGCAACATAATCAAATTAATGTTTGGAAGTTTGGCTACAATTTGATACTTAGAAGAGTGTTTATTTAGACTAGTGAACTTTAGTTAACTCACCCGTTACCACAAAGTCTCTTGCATCCCTAGAGGAAACTGTGACAGAGGCTTCAGCCTGGGTAAATTCTCACATTCTTGAACTAACAATACTTATGGAGTAGCTTTTGAAGGTTTCAAAGAGGAAACACTAGTCCTAATCATGAAGGACTAGTTTTAAAATTATAAATTTCTATCATGGTAGTCATGGACTAGCTGTATTGGTTATAACTTATACTAAGATTGATTGTGAATCATTCTAGGGATCGAGGATAATAATTTTTTAATAGAATGCTAAATTAGTTTATTTCATGTATAATTAAAATTTTGATAGAAGTAATTTTGAGATTATTTATGACATATTTTTTGTATAATCACATTTAATATCTCTAATCCTAGGATAGAACCACCAAATGCAGTAACATAAGTGTCATTTTTCAAGCTTCTCACAAAGTCATTTAAGAAGGCTATGATTGAAGTTATAAATTAAAACTTATCAATATCTATGGCAAAACATGCTTTATATCTCATTTTTAATCCAAGGGTGTATTTATTGGCTATTCTTTTTGTTGTTAATTTTTAGTAATAAGAGCAATACGTGTATTCCTTGTACCTTAAGTTTTAAATTTTTGTACTTGTTGAAACAAAACCAATAATATCTAATAAAATATAACGTGTGTAATGTATGTATACACTGATTGGAGTTGTGCTATAAAGTTAAAAATCGAGATAATTATGATAAAAAATAATTTTCTTTAAACCATTCATTTCATTAGTATTTCTTCAGGAAGAGCTGGCAACAAAATGCCATAAAAGGAACATTTTCTGAAAAACCTACTATACCAAGCACAATTGTGCATTTTTATTAAAGAGAAATTTCAGTTAGACCACGCGAGCAACTTGAGTAATAGTTGTGAAAATGACCGTATAACTAGATGAACATTTGTAATGAATCATAAAATCAGTTCTCCTAGGACAAACAGCGATTACTTGATGTAAAGATCCAAATATTTTGAGTGGCATTTCCCTGTTCTCTTGGTATTGTCCTGAGCGAACTGTCAGGCATCGCTCCACGAAAGGTCCACACGGGCCGTGTGGAAGCCACACGGACCATGTGGTCTCACGTGAAGGGACACTTGGTCCAGTTCACGAAAGGGGCAACTTTGAGATGGAAGGGGATTTTGACCAAATGAGCGCACACGGCCACGCACATGGTTCATGTGATGTGTCACGGACCGTATGGCCCTCTGTGTAACTCACTACATAAAATTTCTTTTCTAAGTATGGAAGTATCATCTCATAATTTTGGGGTGCAAAAATTATTTCAAGTACCATCACACAGTCGATGTCACGGCCAATGTAGATTCACACGGACCGTGTAGCCGTCTGTGTGGTACCCCTTAGCTCTGTGTGAATTCCCTCTATGAAATTTCTAAGTGGTGGATTACGGCCACTGTTCACGATCCGTGTGACATCTCACGGACCCTGTAGTGGACTTGACGGTTCTATTTTTTGTCCGTTTTATTAATGGTGTTTATGTAATTTCAGTTTATTTTAATTATGAATTATGATCATTTACCTATCTTAAACCCGTAATTCAGCTGATACTCCCTCCCCTCTTAATTCATTCTCCTAAAACCTCCTACCCCTCATAAGATGACCTCCCAATTCCCCTCTACTCACCCCTCTCAAGGTTCAAAGCTAGGGTTCAATTGAAGTCCAAGTCAAGCTAAGTTCTTCCCTCAAATTCAACTCCTCAATCAAGGTATATAGGATGGATTCTTGGTCCCTTTCAATCAAGAAGACCCGAAGATCTTTCAATCTATTTTGTGAATTTAGTGTACTTTAAATAAGATATTTCATTACTTGATTTATTTAAATCTTATTGATATATGGGTTGTATTTACCTATGATTTCAATTCACTTTGATCACTATTATGATGATTTACATTGAGTTATAAAGTATGAACATGCATGTCCCCTTTTCAAAGTTGATTTATGCATGGGTGACTTACATTATGTTTTAGATGTTGATTTAATTATGGATTTGCCTTATTTAACATTATGGTATTGATTTTTAACTTGAATTTATGTTATCCATGCTATCCTCACATCATGTATTGCATTTGCATTCATGCACATTGGTTTACATGAAAATTATGAACTGGGTTAAGCCCAACTAAGTTTTTTTATAGAAATGATTACAAAATGATTTTGATAAGATATTGGCTATGATAAGAATGTGATCACATACATGTCTATGATTCTGGCTCTTTGAGCATCCTGGGTGCTTGCACAATTCTATATATGTGGATGAGCTATTCCTTGCATAAGGATTACGATTAGGATCTACGATTTGGCATTTGAGCCTAAATGTGTATTGAATGGTTTCAAATGAGCATTGTATCTCATGAAAGCACATTATGTATAAGTATTCAAGTGGGATGTTATTGACATAGCACCGATGGATTGTGGTGTTAGGGTTATCCCCAAGGGCCCTCTCCCTTTCCTTAAACTATGTGCCAACATAGGAACATTAACCATTACTGAAATGACCGGGTTGTAAGGGATGGTTTTCGTTTATGATTATAATATATTCTGTGTGATTCTGGAAAATCATTCAAAAATGGTGAGTTTCGTAAGGAAGGTGACCATCCACCGAAATGGTGAGTTCCGTAAGGTGTGATGTAGATTACCTTTCGCAAATAATTTTCTCCTACCGATGGGAAGTCTTTATCGGACTAATTCATGTAATAGCTCGCATGGATTTGATTTGTCGGTTATAGTCCATCCCTACTATATATGACCATTGTTGCATTTCATGCATCATAAATTTTAGTGCATCTTGTATATATTTCTATTGAATATATGATCCTTTTTATATTATGTGTCATTGCCATCTAACATTGAAATGCAGGTTTGGTAATTCATATGCATTGCATGCCCGCATACTTAGTACATTCAAACGTACTAACGCATACTCTATGCCTATATGATTTTACCATGTAGGGGCCGAGCACTTTGATTACTTACCAGTTGACGAATAGTCCAATCCAGGAGTATACTTTGGTGAGTCCCTTCTTCCAAAGACGAGCCAACTGCCTTCTTTTATGTTATTTCAGGACATTCTTCCTTATCTGAGGGTGATCCCGGAACTTGTCCAGACCCCTGTTCCATTTAACTAGAGGCATTTGTTGGACATTATGTAAACTCTTATGAAATCTGTTTGTTATGACTAACATCTTGCTTATGTATTATTGGAGTGATTTATGGAAAATTCCTATTTGACCATAT
Organism: Solanum rostratum; assembly: GCA_029948455.1. Taxonomy (NCBI): domain Eukaryota; kingdom Viridiplantae; phylum Streptophyta; class Magnoliopsida; order Solanales; family Solanaceae; genus Solanum; species Solanum rostratum. The sequence goes on along the minus strand of CM057047.1, from coordinate 16,173,533 downwards.
GTATGTTTTGGTGTGGAAATTTTGGGAAGCCCCTATCCCCGTATTGCCCCATAATATGAGTCCTATTTCCCCATTTCTTAGAAATATGTGTTACTATTTGAATGTTGTTCTTGAACCGATAATGTGGATATCAATACTTGAGGCTTGTTTGGGGACTCTCGGGCTCCCATTTGTTGTGTCATATCTAGGCCCTAACCCCCGGTCTTGACAAAAGAAGGTGTCAGAGCGCTAGGTTTATAAATGGTCCTCAGAGTCCAACATGCTGCGTCGAGTAGAGTCCTACTAATGGGTGTGAAATGCACCATTCCTATGAGTGGGAGGCTACGAAGAAGTTTTAGGAATTGCCTCACTTCTTCATGTCTTATGTCGTGTTATGGCTAGTATATTTGGTTCTCTTATCTTGATGGTGTCGTTGATCCATTTCAGAAGATGCCTCGAGGAGGACCCCTCGCACCAAGGTCGGCTCCAGCTAATGAGGAATTGGATCCCCACCAGCCTATGGATGAACCCATCTCAAACAGTGAGTTCCGCACAGCCTTTGCTATGCTCGCTCAGGTGGTGACTTCTCAGACAAGGCAGGCTAACTTGCCACGGGACCCTATGCCTACTACTTGGGAGAGGGATTTCACCCGGATAAATCCTCTGGAGTTCCATGGGTCAAAGGCTAATGAGGATTCCCAGGAGTTCATTGATGAGCTTACCAAGATATTGAACATCATGGGTGCCACTTCTGAAGAGAAGGCTAAATTGGCTGCCTATCAACTGAAATATGTGGCCCAGGTATGGTAAACTCAATGGGCTATAGAGAGATTTTGCGGTGGTGATGTTAATTAGGAAGAGCTCATATTTTCTTTCCTTGATCGTTTCTTTCCACTTGATCTTAGGGAAGCCAAATGACTGAGTTTATCAATCTCAAGCAAGGAGGTATGAGTGTGAGGGACTATGCCCTCAAGTTCATGAAGCTTTCCAAGTATGCTCCGTCGCTTGTGGCTGACCCCTGTGCAAGGATGCACAAGTTTGTTTCAGATATCTCTGATTTACGTGTGAAGGAATATCGTGCTACTATGTTATACGGGATATGGATATTACTAGACTCACGGTGTATGCTGAATAGATCGAAGGGGAAAAATTCAAGGAGAGAAGGGTTCATGATCCCAAGAGGACCCGTTTTGATGGTGGATTCTCTAGTTCTCGAAGTGGTGATTTCGATCGCTTCTAACAGGGCCAAGGTTTCGATATTTGGTTCACTAATGATTGGGTGCCTCCTTCTAGAGCACCGATTGGTAGCGGTCAGGGGTATCCTATGTGCGACAAGTGTGGGAAGCCCCACACGGGAGTCTGTGGAGAAATTTAGTGTTTGTTTCAAGTGTGGTGATAAAGATCATAAGGTTGCTGATTGTCCCAGGAATGCCCGTAGAGACCAAGATCAGGTGGCCCAAGGCGGGCAAGGCCAAAAAAGAGCTCCCCAAGGTGTTGCTCCAAGGAACAATCGATTTTATGCACTCCACGCCCGCTAGGATGTCGAGGAAGCTCCGGATGTTGTGACCAATATGTTAAAAGTCTTTGATTTTGATGCTTATGTTTTGCTTGATCTGGGTGCAAATTTGTCTTTTGTGACTCCTCTGTTGGATGTTAAATTTGGTTTGAGTCCTAAGGTTTTGAGGGACCCTTTCTCAATTTATAATCCTATGGGTGAATCTGTTGTTACACATAGAGTCTATCATGGTTACCCTGTTTCTGTGTTGCACAAATTTTTTCGTGTGATCTTGTAAAACTTGAGATGTTCAACTTTGATGTGATTCTTGAGATGTATTGATTGCACACATCATATGCCTCTATAGATTGTAGGACCCAGAAGGTCAAGTTCCAACCTCCCGGTGAGCCCGTTCTTAAATGGAAGGGTGGTGACTACTCTGTTAAAGGTCGATTTATTTCCTACCTCAAGGCGCGAAGACTGATTTCTAACGGGTGCATTTATCATATTGTGAGGGTCATGGATATGGAGTCTGAAGTGCCTACTCTTAAGTCGGTCCCTATGGTGAATGAGTTTTCAGATGTGTTCCCCGAAGACTTATCGGGCATTCGTCCTAAAAGAGAGGAAGACTTCGGCATAGATCTTCTTCCAAATACTCAGCCTATCTCTATTCCTCCTTATCGTATGTCGCCAGTGGAGTTGAAAGAATTAAAGAAGCAGCTAAAAGATTTATTTGAGAAAGGTTTCATTTGACCCAATATATCATCGTGCGGTGCTCCAGTGTTGTTTGTAAGGAAGAAGGATGGGACTCTTCGGATGTGTATTGATTATAGGCAACTGAATAAGATGACATTAAGAATAAGTACTCATTGCCCATGATTGATGACTTGTTTGACCAGCTTCAAGGGGCTACTCATTTCTCAAGGATTGATCTTCATTCTGGGTATCATCAATTGAAGGTTAGGGAGTGTGACATTCCCAAAATGGCTTTTTGGACACGGTATGGGCACTTTGAGTTTGTGGTGATGTCGTTGGCCTAACCGATGCTCCGGCCGTGTATATGGATCTAATGAATCGAGTATTTAAGCTATTCCTTAATAGTTTTGTGGTGGTCTTCATCGATGACATTCTCATTTACTCCCGAAGTGAGAAAGAGCATGGGGATCACTTGAGGATGGTCCTCCAAACTTTGAGAGAGAAGAAGATATATGCCAAGTTTAGCAAATGTGAATTTTGGTTGGGCGAAGTGGCTTTCCTTGATCATGTGGTGTCCGGTGATGGTATCAAGATGGATCCGAAGAAGATCGAGGCCATGAAGAATTGGCCCAGACCGTTGACTCCTTCAGATATTCCCAATTCCTTGGGTTGGTCGGGTATTATAGAAGGTTTATTGAAGGGTTCTAATCTATTGCATCTCCATTGACTAAGTTGACCCAAAATAAGGCTAAGTTCGTGTGGTCGGATGAATGCAAGTGGAGTTTTCAGACTTTAAAGGATCGGCTCACATCATCTCCCGTCTTGACTTTACCAAATGGTTTGGAGGGATCCGTGGTGTATTGTGATGCCTCGCGGATTGGTTTGGGTTGTGTGCTTATGCAACATGGTAAGGTAATAGCGTATTCATTAAGGCAGTTGAAGGTGCATGAACGTAATTACCCAAAGCACGACCTTGAATTGGCACCGGTAGTTTTTGCCTTGAAGATTTTGAGACATTATTTGTATGGAAGTCATGTTGATGTGTTCACCAATCACAAGAGTTTGCAATATGTATTCACTCAGAGGAATCTGCATTTAAGGCAGGTTGGAGCTCTTAAAGGATTACGACATGAGTGTTTTGTATCATCCCAGCAAGGCCAATGTTGTGACCGATGCTCTCAGCAGGCTATCTATGAGAAGTGTGGCACATGTTGGAGAAGGAAGGAAGGAGTTAGCAAGAGATGTTCACTGGTTAGCTAGGTTGGGTATCAGGTTGTCTAATTCGAGCGATGGTGGTATCCATGTTCAAAGCAGGGCAGAATCTTCCGTGGTGAGTGATGTAAAAGCTAAGCAAGATTTAGACCCATCGTTACTTGAACTGAAGAAATCGGTTGCCGAAAAAGAGATCGATGTGTTCTCCCAAGGGAGATGGTGTACTCCAGTACCAAGACCGGCTTTATGTTCTGGATGTGGATGATCTTAGAAGGGTGATTATGAGTGAGGCTCACAAGTCTCATTATTCTATTCACTCGAGGTCTACCAAAATGTATCGGGATTTGAAGGAATTTTACTGGTGGCATGGTATGAAGAAAGACATCACTAAGTTTGTATCTGAATGCCTGCGTTGTCAATAAGTGAAGGTAGAGCACCAAAGGCCCGGTGGCTTGGCCCCAGACATTGAGATCCCTACATGGAAATGGGAAGAGGTGAACATGGATACTGTGGTTGGGTTGCCTTTGATCTAAAGGCAATTTTATTCCATTTGGGTTGTCATTGACTGAATGACGAAGTCGGCTCATTTCCTATCAATCAAGACTGCCTTCAGCACCGAGGATTACGCAAGGTTGTATATCTAAGAGTTGGTGAGGTTGCATGGTGTGCCTAGGTCCATTATATTGGATCGTGGTACTCAATTCACTTCCCACTTTTGGAGGTCATTTCAGAAGGGACTTGGAACTAAGATTAAGTTGAGCACTACTTTTCATCCTCAAACTGATGGCCAAGCAAAGAGGACTATTCAAACGCTGGAGGATATGTTGATGGCTTGTGTGTTGGAGTTTAAATGCAACTGGGATGATCACCTTCCACTCATTAAGTTTGCTTATAATAATAGCTTCCATGCTAGCATTGGCATGGCGCTGTTTGAGGCTTTATATGGGAGAAGGTGTAGATCACCAGTAGGGTGATTTGAGTTGGGAGAGATGGAACTTATTGGTCTGGATCTAGTGATGGAGGCCATGGATAAGGTGAAAGTGATTAGGGAAAGGTTGAAAACGGCCCAAACTTGTCAAAAGTTTTATTCGGATGTTAGGGGAAGGGATCTTGAGTTTCGTGTTGGTGATTGGGTATATGTGAAGGTTTCACCTGTGAAGGGTGTGATGCATTTTGGTAAGAAGGGCAAGCTAAGCTCCCGGTATGTTGGCCCTCATGAGATCGTTCAGCGAGTTGGAGGTGTGGCTTATAGGTTGGAGTTGTCTCCGGATTTGAGTTCCATTCACCCGGACTTTCATGTGTGCATGTTGAGGAAGCTAGTTGGTGATCATAGCACCATTGTGCCCTTGGAAGGGATTGAGGTTGGAGAAAACTTGTCTTATGAGGAAATTCTGGTGGAGATCTTGGATAGGCAAGTAAGCGGCTTCGTAACAAGGATATGGCTTCGGTAAAGGTGCTTTAGAGAAATCAACATGTAGAGAGTGCTACTTGGGAGGTAGAGCTGGACATGGTGAAGCGATACCCTGATCTTTTCCAATCCGCTCAAGCCTAAGGTATTAGGATTCTTCCTTTTCTAATGGATCCATTTCTTGCCCTTTTGAGTCTCATCACATGACATGCATACATCTGCACGAAAAAGGATTTTTATAATGTTTTGCGTGACTTGCGTATGATTTTGATATGAGTTTAAAGGCTTCGTGATTTTTCAAATGATAAACTATGCATTGTATCTTATGTTTGGTGTTTCAGGCTCTAATTCAAGCATTTCAAGCCTTTTTCTTGCATAATCGGGGACGAATGTTCCAAAAGGGGAGATGATGTAAGGATCCAAATTTTTTGAGTGACGTTTCCCAATTCTCTTGGTATTGTCCCGAGCGAACTGCCAGGCATGCTCCACGGAAGACCCACAAGGGCCGTGTGAAGCCACATGGACCATGTGAAACCACACGAGCCGTGTAGCCATCTATGTGGTACCCCTTAGCTCCGTGTGAATTCCCTCTGTGAAATTTCTAAGTGGTGGATCAAGGCCACTGTTCACGGTTCGTGTGACATCTCACGGACCGTATAGTGGACCGTATTGACCTGATGGTTCCATTTTTTGTCTGTTTCATTAATGGCGTTTATCTAATTTTGGTTTATTTTAATTATGAATTATGACCATTTACCTATCCTAAACCCCTAATTCAGATGATACTCCCTCCCCTCTTAATTAATTCTCCTAAAACCTCCTTTTCCTCATAAGATCACCTCCTAATTCCCCTCTACTCAGCCCTCTCAAGGTTCAAAGCTAGGGTTCAAATTAAGTCCAATTCAAGCTAAGTTCTTCCCTCAAACTCAGATCCTCAATCAAGGTATGTGGGATTGATTCTTGGTCCCTTTCAACTAAGAAGACCCAAAGATCTTTCAAATTATTTCATGAATTTAGTGTACTTTAAATAAGAGATTTCATTACTTTATTTATTTAAATTCAGTTGATATATGCGTTGTATTTTCCCTATGATTTCAATTCACTTTGATCACTACTATGATGATTTACATTGAGTTATAAAGTATGAACATGCATATCCTCTTTTCAAAGATTTATGCATGAGTGACTTACATTATGTTTTAGATGTTAATTTAATCATGGATTACCTAATTTAACATTATGGTATTGATTTTTAACTTGAATCTATGTTACCAATGCTATCCTCACATCATGCATTTCATTTGCATTCATGCATATTGGTTTATAGGAAAATGATGAAGTGGTTTAAGCCCAACTATGTCTTTTTTCTAAAATGATTACGAAATGATTCTGATAAGATATTGGCTATGACGAGAATTTAATCACATACATGTCTATGATTCTAGCTCTTTGAGCGTCCTGGGTTCTTGCACCATTCTGTATATTTGGATCAGTTATTCCCTGCATGAGCATTACGGTTAGGATTAATGATTTAGCATTTGAGCCTAAATGTGTATTGAACGGATTGAAATGAGCATTGTATCCCCTGAAAGCACGTATATGTATAAGTATTCAAGTGGGATGTAATTGACTTAGTACCAATGGATTGGGGGTTTTAGGGCTATCCCCAAGGACCCTCTCCCTTTTCTTGAACTATGTGCCAACATAGGAACATTAACCATTACCGAAATGACTAGGTCGTAAGGGATGGTTATTCGTTTATGATATATTTTGTGATTCTGTAAAATCCTTCTGAAATGGTAAGTTTCGTAAGGTGTGATATAGATTACATTTGACAAATAGTCTTCTCCTACCAATGGGAGGTCTTTATCAGACTAATTCATGTAATAGCTCGCATGGATTTTATTTGTCGGTTATAGTCCATCCCCACTCTGTATGAGCATTGTTGCATTTCATGCATCATAAATTTCAGGGCATCTTGTATATATTTCTATTGAATATATAATCCTTTCTACATTATTTGCCCTTGCCATCTAACATAGAAATGCAGGTTTGGTAAGTCATATGCATTGCATACCCGCATACTTAGTACATTCAAACGTACTAACGCATACTTTATGCCTACATGATTTTACCATGTACGGGCCGAGCAATTTGATTACCTACCGGTTGACGAATAGTCCAATCCAGGAGTATACTGTGGTGAGTCCCATCTTCCAAGGACGAGCTAACTACCTTCTTTTATGTTATTTCAGGACGTTCTTCCTTATTTGAGGGTGAGCCCAGAGCTTGTCCCGGCCGCTGTTCTATTTAAGTAGAGGCATTTGTTGTACATTATGTAAACTCTTATGAAGTCCATTTGTTCTGACTGGTATCTTGCCTATGTATTGTTGGAGTGATTTATGGGAAATTCCTATTTGACCATATGTATGTTTTGGTGTGGAAAATGCGGAAAGTCCCTAGCCCCATATTTCTCCATAGCGTAGTCCTATTTCCCCATCCCTTAGAACTATGTGTTACTATTTGAATGTTATTCTTGAACCGATGATGTGGATATCAATACTTGAGCCTTGTTTAGGGAATCTTGGGTTCCCATTTGCCGTGTCACATCTAGGCCCTAACCCTGGGTGGTGACACTTGAGTAACAATTGTTCAAGAACACTATTGAATTGAACATCACAAAGTTAACTAGGATATAAATGATGGACGAAAGACTAATTCTAGACCATATTATATAATACTTGGAAAAGCATCTCTTCTCCTGAGGGAAATTAGACACAAACAGTATAGAGAATAGCAAAGCTAAAAAAGAATAATAGAAAATAAAGGAAAGATGTGCTAGAGAAGAAAGAGCAAGAGAAGATAATCATCAACCACAAAAGTAGGGGAATTGGAAAGAATGAACTGAAGAACTTACAATCTAGTCTCAAAGAAGAAGTAGATGGGGTTAGAAGAATGGAGAAAACTCTCAGACTAACTTACAAATGAATGTGAACCTAATTTCATAGAATGAGGGTACTAAACCATATTTAAAAAAGGAATCTTGTTAAGATTTTATTGCAAAACTGGAAGGCAAAGCTCTACTACCTTCAATAAACAACATTAAGTCGAGAAGTTGAAGAAGCAGCCAAATAACTATGGCCTTGTGGATAGATACAAACAACAACAATAACATACCTAGTGGAATCCCACAAGTTGGATCTAGGGAGGGTAGAATGTACGCAAACCTTACCACTACCTTATAGAAGTAGAGAGATTGTTTCCTGGGAACCCTCGTCTCAAAAACTCATAAGAAGAATAAACTAGATATGACAAAAAAGAAAGGAAAGGACAGGAAAGGGAACAAAAAGAGCGACTAGTAACGAAAAGCACATGACAGTATGTAAATATGATAAAATAAAGACATATACTATAGATAATGACAACACATGATATAAAACATGACTACTCCTACTACCCTATTATACCCTAAGGCCAAACAACCACCTAACCTACCAACCAATTAGCCTACTACTTTAACTCGCGACCTCCACTCCTTTCTATCTAATGTCATGTCCTCGGTGTGATCAAGTTTTTCCATATCTTGCCTGATCACCTCCCCCCAATACTTCTTTGATTGACCCCTACCCCTCCTTACAACTCTAAAAGCCAACCTCTCGCACCTCTTAACAGGAGCATTGGTACTCCTTCTCTGCACATGTACAAACCATCATAGTCTCGCTTCCCTCATTTTATCAGCCACAGGGGCAACCTCCAGCTTCTCCCGAATGGTCTGATTCCTAATCCTGTTACTCCTGGTGTGACCACACCATCCGTCTCAACATCCTCATCTCTACGACATGCATCTTCTGAACATGTGCATTTTTTATTGTCCAACACTCCACCCCATACAACAAAGATGGTCTAACTATTATTCTTCAAAACTTACCTTTGAGTTTATGTGGTATCCTCTTGTCACACAATACTCCTGAGGAAAGACTCCATTTATTCTATGATACCTAAATATGATGTGTGACATCATCATCGATATTGCCAGTACTTTGGATGATGAACCCCAGATACTTAAAGTTTTCCCTCTTGAGGATAGGTTGAGTGGCAAGCCTCACATCAATGTCTGGTTCATTCCTCGCAAAATTGAATTTGCACTCCAAGTATTCTATTTTGGTCCTGCTCAGTTTGAATTCTTTGGACTCTAAGGCATGTCTTTAGGCCTCCAACCTATTATTAACTTTAGTCCGAGTCTCAGTAATCAGTACTATGTCATCTGCAAATAGCATACACCACAGAACCTCTTCCTGGATAGATTGAGTCAGCTCATCCATCACCAAGGCAAACAGAAAAGGGCTCAACACAAATCCTTGATGGAGTCCCATCTCAATAGGAAATTTCACTAAGTCTCCAACCACCGTTCTTACCCAAATTTTGGCTCTGTAGAACATGTCCTTAATCGCCCTGATATATGCCATTGAGACACCTTTCACCTCTAGACTACTCCATAGGACATCTCTTGGAACATTTTTCATAGGCCTTCTCGAGATCAATGAACACCATATGAAGGTCCTTCTTTCTTTACCTATATTTATCTACTAACCTCCGAATAAGATGAATTGCTTTAGTATTCGATCGCCCCGGCATGAATCCAAACTGATTCTACAAAATAGACACTACTCTTCACACCCTCATCTCCACCACTCTCTCCCAGACCTTCATAGTGTGACTTAAAAACTTGATACCCCTGTAATTTTTATAGTTTTGAATGTCCCCCTTGTTCTTGTACAGTGAAACCACTGTACTCCTCCTCCATTCATCCGGCATCTTGGCAGTCTTCATAATAGCATTGAACAGTCTATTCAACCACTCTATGCCATCCTTGACCATGTTTTTTCAAAAAATCTACCGGAATCTTATCGGGTCCGATGGCCCTCCCTCTCTTCATCTTACTAATAGCCCATCTAACCTCCTCAACTCAGAACTGCTTGCAATAACCAAAATCACGATGACTTTCAGAGTATGTAAACTTACGCAGCTAAATATCTTTATCTCCTTTTTCATTTAAGAATTTATGAAAGTAAGCTTGCCACCTTAGTTTAATAGAAGTGTCATCCAGCAACACCTCACCCTCCTCATCCTTAATGCACTTCACTTGGTCCATGTCGCAAGCTTTCCTTTTCTCTCTTTAGCAAGCCTATACAATCTCTTGTCCCCGCCTTTATCACTTAGCTCCTCATATAGGCGCTCAAACACTGTTGTCTTAGCACTTGTCACCGCCTTTATCACTTAGCTCCTCATATAGGCACTCAAACACTGCTGTCTTAGCACTTGTCACTGCCATCTTTGCTTCTAACTTAGCCGCCTAATAGATCTCCTTAAGACTTCACTTTTCATTCTCATCCCTACACTCTAACCACCTCATGTATGGAACTTTCTTATCTTTCACTTTTCCCTGAACTTCATCATTCCACTACCGATCGCCCTAACGTCCACCAAAGGTCCCTCTCGAAACCCCTAGTACCTCGGTAGCTACCTTTCTAATGCAACCAGCAGTAGTGTCCCACATATTCTTCACATTTCCTCTACTACTCCAAGCCTCTAAGTTTCTCAACTTTTCCTCCATCTCTCGAGAAAGGGAAGGAGTGAGGCATCCCCATTCCTATCCTTGGTTGGGCGTAAATAACCTTCTTCTTCTTTTCTTTCTTGATCTCTAAATCTATCTTTAAAAGCCTATGTTGAGTGGAATTATTTTCACTCAGAATAACCTTGCAATTCGTACATAGACTTCTATTGCACTTTTGGAGAAGTAGGTAATCAATCTTAGTCTTAGCTACCGTACTACGGAAGGTAACCAAGTGGTTTTCCCTCTTTGGGAAACATGAGTTAGCAAAACTAACTCAAGGGCTTTGGCAAAATCCAAGAGAGACGTCCCACCTCCATTCTTCTCCCTAAAACCAAAGCCTCCATGAACATCTTCACACCCGCTAGTGGTTGCCCCGATATACCCATTAAAGTCACCCCCAATGAAGATTTTTTCATTCTTTGATATACCTTGCACAACCTCATCCAGGTCTTCCCAAAAGAGCCTGCTGACTACCTCATCTAGTCCTACTTAGGGTGCATCAGCACTAATTACGTTCACTATATGCCTACCAACCACGAGTTTGATAAACATCATCCTATCATTAACCCTTCTAACCTCAACCATATAACCCCTAAGGTCCTCGTCTACTAGGATACCTACACCATTTTTAACATTAGAACCACAACTTAAACCCATCTATGTCCCGAGATTTGGTACCTACCTATTTGGTCTCCTGGACACATGATATATTAACATGTCTCCTCTAAGACATTTTACTAGCTCTATGAATTTTCCTGTTAGTGATCCTATATTTGACGATGCTATCCTTAACTTAAATAAGCCTGTGACTCTCACCACCCCTACGCCTTACCCCTTACCCCCAACCCCGACCCTAACTGACGATATGACCTTAGTCTATCATCAGATACTAAAACCACTAAACTTATAAGGTAATAGAAAACTAAGCTCCCAAGATTAGGAGACAAAATATAAACAACCCAATAAATTTAGAAATAGTAAAATATAAAGAATACTAAACGAATAACCCAATATATAGAAAAAATCAAAGTAGCAAAGAATATATTCAGAAAAATAGTAGACGGTGGTCAATTTAAAAACTCCCTACCAACTACATTTTACACCAAACAAATAAAAGAACAATATTGAGCCCAAATACAGTATGCCAACTACAGGATTCAAAAAACAACCACAGTGAGCAAGCAAAAATACTGAGCAAAAAAATCTAAACAGTATACAACAAATCAGAACAGTAAGAATAGAATTATGTATGCAAACCTTGTGGATGGATGAAATGTGATTTTACCAAAGCTCTGGGAAGTAAAGGGAGGATCCTACTAATATGGGATAGCAAGGTTTGGTTTGGAAGAATGGTGGAAACATGACAACACTCTATGACCTATAGGTTTAGCCATTCTCGCAATTGTTTTACTTGGTACCTAACTGAAGTCTATGTTCCACATACAAGAAGTGAAAAACTATTATGCTAGGAGGAAATTGTAGCTTGCAGAGAGCTTGTGAAGGCCCTTGGATAACTTGTGGACGTTACAACACAAATAGATTTTTGTCAGACTGGAAAGGGTGCTTCAGAATCACTAATGTGATGTCTAACTTCGCTGGATGGATTGAGGACATGGAACTTCATGTCTCTCACAAATTACATACAAGCGTAGTTTCTATGGACGTCATCAAACCATTGTTAATTTATTGCTAAAATCAAACCAGTTGTTACTAAACTATAAAGTACATACAAAATCACCAAAAAAGAAGCTCAAAAAAAAGTAATCTAAAAGGAAACAAGGTTAACAAAAACGGAACCGAGATGAAATTATATAAGGTAAAATCTAGAATTGAGACATTAGGTATTATACTAAGCAATTTTTAGAAAAAACAACATGAACTTACCTCGCAGAGAAGAGAAAACTCCAAGATGAGGCTTGATACTACTAGATGCAGCAACTAAACCAGCGGAAAGATAATGACACTGACAAGTAAGAAGAGAAGGATAAGTTTTGTGATCACAATAGAGAACCCCGTGATTTGTATTTGAAAGATTAAATAGAGAAACCAGGGGACTATTTTCTCTTAATTACCCTACAAACTTGAGGGAGCACATTAGTAGACAATTGATGATTGTCTAACAAACCTGGCGAGAGAAGACGCACAATTGTGATGCAGAGAGGCGCTGATATTCCTAACAATCTGCAAAGATCAGACATGCAAGTTTTTTCCTAAATAATTAAGTTGTTTCCAAATAATTGCCAGTTTGTTCATTCTTTGTTACAGAGAAATCCTAGCTAGGTTACAGGCATGGGTAAAAGTTGGGAAGAGATGTATGCGTTATGGAGGGAAAATTATAGCGCCTGTTTCTTTAATTTAATTTTAATCTTTAATAAAATATGAGCGAATATTTAATTTTTCAACATCCGAATTTTCGTCCTCTCCTTAATATTAAAATAAAACTTGCCTTTTAATGCTGGGAAAAAATTATGTCATTATAAATACACTTTTAACAAATGATTTTCAATCCCTTCGTTAAGAGTTGGTCATTAAAATTCAAATTTTCTGTAGTGTTAGTATTATGGTCCATGCCTCAACTAGAGGTGTGCCCCAATCCCAAGGTCATCTCGGTGCTAAGTCAACATCCCACGGAATATATAATATAGACATGAAATCATACTTGTCAAACAAACATAAGCTTGATCAGTCTCATAGTTCATAAAATCGTACATAGGAATAGCTCATTTCATACCTAGTGCAAAGTGGGAGATGCACTCCCATTATCAGTATACCGATCATAACAAGGATAAAGTGGGAGGTGCCCTCCCATCATCACTAAAGTGCCCACAATGAGTGTAAACTGGTAGGTGAGCTCCCATCATCAGTACACCCTTCATATAAATCCTAGGGTCCTAGGTCAACTCTTAGGATCCTAAGTCTCCCCTAGGGATCTTCAGTCACCTTCAAGTATCCTAAATCCCTATTCATAAGCTTGTTTTAAACCTTGTATATGTATAATCATGATCATGTGATGGAAGTAGGAGAACGGTATGGGTTCACATAAATACGCTTAAAATCATGAAAGTAAGATATATTCATGTATAAATACAGATTTTATTATCGCGCCCTAAAGAGAAGGAGGCGCAACTGGAACTCGATACTGTTATTGGTCGGGTAAGCCACTAAAGATGCTAGTTAACTAAACTAGGGACCAGAAGAAAATCGGGTAGCATAACGTCTAAAAGACTAAGCCTAGACATTTTAGGTCATGACCTGGTCAATAGTAAATCATGTGCATCAAGATAGGTAAACCAAAACGATAGAGTACTAATTAGCCGATAAGGCTGTAACAATATAGGTACAGGAACACACTATATAAACATGCCAATCTGATGACCGGAGAGTGAAAGGTACAAAAGAACCAACCCACAATAACATGTCCTCAATAACCTCTAAGAAAACCACCAATACTGTCGGGACAGGGGCCCGACTATACCCAACTGTACAATAAAAAGTAAGCATCCTGTGAATGCTCCAGGAAGAGGTGGAGCTTACCAACTCACAGCTAAATAGGGCTACTAGTGGAGGGGTAAATTAGAACCCCTACCTAAACCTGCACGCACGAAATAAAATGCAGCATCCCCAGGCAAAGGGACGTCAGTACGAATTAACATGTACTGGTATGTAAGGCAGGAAGTAAAATCATAGATAATCATACTAAAATGGTTAATAGAAATACCACCTGTAACCAAAACTCAAGTAGCATTAATGGTCAATAAGCAACCTCCTAGTGATAAAAAATGCATCGTATACTCGAGTATCACATGTCGTGAATACATATATATATAGATGCAAATGCATGACATACTCAACCAAATGCTAGCAATGGTGGTCCTTTCTGGTAGCTAACCGGCATCATATCTGCCAACCTGTGGCCATATGTACCATATATATATTTATATAATCATTTGGGAAAATAGGCCACATACCTCCGATTATAGCTCAGAGTCCATGCATAACGTGCAATGTATGCTATGAATGTTGAATGCACATAGTAGGCCATAGAAAGAACTTAGCCAATCTTGGATCATTGGTACACTTATTCTCATAGCATCATAATCATTGTGATTTATCCAATCTTGGCTCATTGGTACACTTATTCTCTTAACATCATAATTGTTGTCATAGCATATACACATGACTCATGGGATCTTATATGTCTTTTTAACAAGTTTGGGAACTTAACCCTACATTTAGAGTGAAGCTTTAACTTAGAAAATGTTCTTAAGGTGCTTTACATAATGCTTATACTTGGTCTCATGCCAATTAGTAAAAGAAAGTATTTAAAAAGGATCAAGCGCTTTAGTAGTTTAAATAGGAACATTTCACTAGAGAATATTGGAAACCAATGTGTTACTTGCTAAATGCATCAATTGTCTTTTTCTATGGAAAAAGGACTGATTATGAATACTAAATTCCCTTCGCATTCTACATTTATTTTAATGGCACTACACCAAGAAGAAAAACACCTTGAACATATGAATAGGGAGCCGGGAAAACTGACAAAATGATATATAGATATTGACTGTCCAGTTTAGGCGAACGAATGGAAATTCAACCTAATACCATCATGAAAATAACTCAACTGCAATCCCAATGTCTTTAACAGAAGGTCTTTCTAGCAACAGAATAGTAAGATACCGCATTTGACATTTTGGGAAACTTCCCAGATTTCATGCCAAAAGGAGGGACGAAGCTAGGCCTTAACATACCTCTCCTACGATCGCCTAATTGCTCAAAGTTCCTTCACGAGAGTTGTTCCGTACGTCCTAAGCTTCAAAACAACTATATATACACAGCTTAAAGAAACCTATAAATAGTCCAAAATCTAGCATTAACGACCAGATTCAGCAAAGAGCATTTACGCGAAGAAATGTCCATAAAACTTCGTAAAAATGACCGTAAAAGAGCCCCAAAATTATTACCTGAACACACAAGCTGAAAACCTCGAATAACCAACAGGAACACCATTTTTTACAGTCCAAAAAACGGCCCCAAACTCAGCTAATAAGAGGGAAAAAATTGCAAAGCGTAAGGCATGCATTTCTGGGCACACGAACAAATTTTAACAATAAAAATGAGAAAAACATTCTCAAATCCCTTTGGTACCTTGAGGGAACTTTTCCTTCAATTTATAAACTGTTTGGGGATGAAATGGCACTGATTTGAGCTTTAAAAATCTCAAATTAGCCGACATTAAGGTGGGTCAACCCGACCCGACCCATGACCCGATTTCCTGCTCGGGTAGTCTCGGTAAATCTTTCATAACTTTAATTCTGAGGTTGGTTTGATGCGCGGTTTTGTGCGTTGCAAACTAGACTCATAGATATTGCAATTTGATAGGTCATGGACCTTCTAACTTCTTATATTTTGGGATAGATGGCCAGTTATATTTAACCCAAATTTAAGAAGGATTTCTTAAAGAAATTTACGGTAACCTTGGCTTACCTTAATCTTGCAACTTTCTTAATTCCAAAACTTAATTATGACCTTTGTGCTTTTAAAATAACTTTTAAAAATCCATTATTAGCAAATTATACACTTTTAGTCCCATCTGAAATGTGAAACCTAATTTAAACCTTCCAAAAAAGGCGAGGTGCCACTAGGGCCATTTCTTTAACCCTGAGTATGTATTTAGGGGATTCCTTTGACTTAAAACATTAAGTCCTTGTTATTACCTCTTATTGTTAGCCTTATTATCCCTAGGTGCTAGTAAAAATCATATATGCCTTTTATAACGCCATACTATTTATAATGGAAGATGAGAAACACGGGGTCTCACAGTTTCCCCCTTTAAAACATTCATCTGTGAATGTGTCAAGACAGAACCTTAGCTGCATTACCATCTACTAAAATGTTAATATTTTGATACATCTATTACCCTTGCAAACCATAAATCAATTCTAAAAACTCCAATTACTAAGCTTTGTGTAGCTATCCCGCGACAAAACATACAAGTTACACTTCCAAATCCTTTAAAACTTATGTTACCAAAAAAACAAATAAGCACCAGTTTTGGAATGCGACCCATCATAAGTTATAAATAGCTGGGGATGATTCCTCATCATTTCTTCTTTGGCTTCCTAAGTTATTTCCTCAATATTTTTGTTCTGCCACAATACTTTCACAAAGGCCACTTTTCATTTTGAAGCTTTCTTATTTGTTGATCTAAAATAGCCACCGGTACCTCATCATAAGTTATGTCTTCAACAATAGGGGTATCCTTAAGGCGAGTAATCCACGAAGGGTATCTAATGTACTTTTGCAACATAGATACGTGAGACACTGGATGGACTGCTCTCAATTCTCAAGGAAAATTAAGCTTGTATGTTACCTTGCTAATTTTTTTAAATAATCCTATACAACCCAAAATACCTGAGACCGAGTTTTCCTTTTCTTCCCAAATGACATGATACCTCTCATAGGTGATACTCTCAAGAAAACTCAATCTTCTACATCAAACTCTAAGTCTCCTCGTCAAACATTTGTATAAGACTTCTGTCAATTCTGGGCTGTTTGTGGTAAGTCTATAATATGTTTCATTTTTTTCCGTTACTTGTTGAACTAGATTAGGCTCTACCAACTTTTCCTCCCCAACTGCAAACTAATCAATCAGTGACCTACATCTTTGCCCGTATAGTGCTCCCTAAGAAGTTATTTGAATACTAGCTTGGAAGCTATTATTATAAGCAAACTCAATAAGAGGTAGATGATCATCCTATCTTCCTTTAAAGTCCAGTATATAGGCAAGTAATATATCCTCAATGGTCTGGATGGTACGCTCTGCCTGCCCATTAGTTTGTGGATGAAAAGCGATGCTGAGATTTACCTAAGTGCCCAGACCCTTGAAAAGACTTCCAAAAATGTGTAGTAAGTGGAGTCCCTTGATCAGAGATAATAGATAATGGAACTCCATGAAGTCAAACAATCATTTGAATATAAAGTTTAGCATAATCCTCCGCTGAATATGTCGTTCTACCTTGCAAGAAATGAGAAGATTTTGTTAACCTATCAATGATTACCCAAATAGAGTCATACCTACGTGGAGTATGAGGCAACCTAGTGATGAAGCCCATATTTATCTTGTCCCATTTCCAGAAATGAAAAATCAGTATACTTAGCTAGGCCTCCAAGTCTCTAATGTTCTATTTTAACTTGCTGGAAATTGGGACATTAGGCTACCATCTCTGGAATATCCTTTTTCATGCCACTCAACCAATAGATTCGTTGAAGGTCCCGATACATTTTTGTTGCTCCATGTTGAGTCGAATATCTAGGATAATGAGCCTCAAAATGAATCGTGGCATGGAACCCTCTAATGTTTGGCACATATAAGAGGCCTCGGTACTGAAGGACTCCATCTCAAGTTAGCTCAAACAGAGGATGTTGTTGTTGTGGAACACTTTCCCTTGATATCATAAGCTCAGGATCCTCACGTTGTTTCTCTTTTACTTCAGTAAAAATGGAAGATTCTGCTATACTTTGAACAATCACACCTCCACCTTTCGCATCTGCTAATCGCACCTGCAAACTAGTTAGCTGACATAAATATTTTGTCATTTCAATCTTATCAGCTTCAACATGAATTAGACTTCCCATAGACTTTCGGCTAAGTGCATCAGCAACAACATTAGGTTTACTGGGATGGTACAAAATGTCAACATCATAATCTTTTAGTAATTTGGGCCACCACTTTTGTCGTAGGTTCAACTCCTTCTACTTGAATTATTAAGTAACTTTCTGGAAGCATATGCAATAACCCTACCATTCTATATAGGAACACAACCTAGGCCAATTCTTGAGGTATCCCAATATACAATGTAGCCTTTGGTTCCATCCGAAACAGCCAGAATAGGTTTAGTGGTAAGCTTATTCTTTAGCTATTGAAAACTCTGTTCACATGATTCAGTCTACTGAAACTTAATTGCTTTATGCGTCAACCTTATTAGTTATGTAGAGGTAGTGGAAAATCCCTCAACAAACCTTCTATAATATCCTGCCAGACCAATATGCTATGGACCTTTGTAGGATTCAAGGGTCTTGGCAAGGCCATTACAGCTTCAATTTTCTGGCCATCGAGCTTGATACTATCCCTAGTAATAACATGGCCACAAAAAGCTATAGAAATTAACTAAAATTCACATTTGGAGGATTCAACATATAACTTTTTATCTTGGAGAGTCTGTAATATAACTCGCAAGTGGTCTGCGTGCTCAGCATCTGACTCATCCTAAACATTGCCTTTGGAATATCAACATCCCTAACTCGTAGTTGGTAGTACTTGGGTCACAAGTTGATCTTTGAAAAACCATCAATCTACAGAATAGGATATTTATTCTTGTTAGTGGATTTATTTAGCTGTATGTAATCGATACACATCCATAAGGAGCCATCTTTCTTTCAAGCAAAGAGCACTGGAGCACCCCCAAAGAGATGTGCTTGGCCTAACAAGGTCTTTATCAAGAAAGCCCTTCAGTTGTTCCTTCAAGTCTCTTAGCTCTACAGGAGCCATTCCTTAGGTAGGAATGGATATAGACTATATATCACGAAGAACATCTATAACAAAATGGAGATCCCTTTTGAGGGATCCCCGGAAGCTTATCGGGGAATATTATCATGAATGCATTCACCGTAGGGACTGACTAAAGGGCCAGTTGCTGATAAAATATCTTGTCTTCCATAATGGTAACATGCGCTTGAAACCTATCTAGACTACCTAGTATGAAGCTTACCACATTGTATACATGGGGAAGTAGGTTGTCTTATTTATGCAGAATGCTTCTAATGATTCTTATCAAGCTGGCCTAAACTCTGCCTCGGCCCTGTCTGAATATAACGATCAAATTGTTGGCCCTGCATCTGTGGTAGGAAACCACCTACTTACTGAGATGGATATCAGTGAAATGGGGGTCTAAGATCAACCTGTGGCTCCCTATAAGACCTCATAGTACGAGCCCTCTTTTTCTTATCTCTATCTCTACAGGTATCCCAAATTTGACGAGAAAGGTAATCTGTCATCCTAGCAAAAGCCTAAATACGAGAAATATCTACACCATCCTGTAAAGAGGCTATCCTATAGTCTCTGATCAAATGATTCCCCAAACCATCCATATAACGATGAACTGTGGCACTCATGGTACGTACAATATCTGATGCATACCTAGCCGAAGAATGAACCTAAGGCAACACTCACATATGCTCATATCCCCCTGCCTCAATTGATAAACCAATCAAGATGGGCCTCTCGAACCTCCTGTGGATAGTAATGGGCTAGAAGTGCCTCAGAGAAATCCTCCCATTCTTCTGGCGAAGCATTAGGCCCTCTAAATCTCTCCCACACCTCATACCACAAGATGGCGACATCATGTAGTTGAAAAGAATCCAACTCCACTGCCTAAGTGACAGAGGCATTCATCACCCTCAATACTCCATACATATGGTCTATAAAAGTCCTGTGGATCCTCGGTGGGATTAGACCCTGTAAATATTGGAGGGGCAAAGTGAAGAAACTCTCATACCTTTGAGCTTTTTGTTTGATCCCTTCTGGTGTCTGCTCTCGCCAATAGTTGTCTGTCATGAATAGAAACCATCCTAGTTAGTAGCTGAATAGCCTCCTTCATCCCCTGCTCCCCAGTCTCTAATGGGGCTTGGGCTACTAAATCTCCTTGGGCCCTAACAGGTGCTGGTGAATCTAGTACTGTGGGCATTGGAGACTCCCTATATGCCTCAATAAGGAATATATTCACCTCACCAGGCAAGACACAATTAGTACCTTCTCTCGGATCCATACTTATCTCATATTGTACCATATCCTGAGCATAGGTAGCCCATTAAATAAGAACAACGGAACACAATATAGATTTCATATGTTCCTATAACTTTGCTCTATAGCTCGATCTATTAAGTGAAAGGAATATAACCATCTCTAAATTCCTCATAACCTCCTAATTATAAGTGTGGTGCACAACACACCCATAACCGAGACTCTACTAGACACGACACTGTGGACTCCCTGGACACGACTTGCTCTGATACCATGTTTGTCATGCCCTAAAGAAAGGGGAGGCGTGACTGGCACTCGATACCATTATTGATCGGATAAGCTACTAAACATGCTAGTTAACTAAACTAGGGACCAGAAGAAAATCAGGTAGCATAACGTCTGAAAGACTAAGCCTAGACATTTTAGGTCATGACCTAGTCAACAGTAAATCAAGTACATCAAGATAGGTAAACCAAAACGATAGAGTACTTGTTAGCCAACAAGGCTGCAACAATAGAGGTACAGGCACACACTATATAAACATGCCAATCTGATGACCGGAGACTAAAAGGCACAAAAGAACCAACCCACAGTAACATGTCCACAATGGCCTCTAAGAAAACCACTAATACTGTTGGGACAAGGCCCCAACTATGCCCAACTTTACAATAAAAAGTAAGCATCTTATGAAAGCTCCAGGAAGAGGTGAAGCTTACCAACTCACAGCTGAACAGGGCTCCTAGATGATGGGTATATTAGAATCCCTACCTGAACCTGCACGCACGAAATAAAATGCAGTGTCCCCAAGCAAAGGGACTTCAATACGAATAAATATGTACTGGTATGTAAGGCAAGAAGTAAAATCATAGATAACATAGTAAAAAGTTTACTAGAAATACCACCTGTAACCAAGACTCAAGTAGCCTTAATTGCCGATAAGCAACCTCCTAGTGATAAAATAATGCATGGTATGCTCGAGTATCACATGTCGTGAATACATATATATAGATGCAAATGGATGACAAAACCCAACCAAATGCTAGCAATGGTGGTCCTTTCTAGTAGGCATCATATCTGCCAACCTGTGGCCATCTGTACTATATATATATATATATATATATATATATATATATATATAAACATTTGGGAAAATAGGCCCCATACCTCCGATTATAGCTCGGAATCCATGCATAACGTGCAATGTATAATATGAATGTTGAATGCACATAGTAGGCCATAGCAAGAACTTAGCCAATCTTGGATCATTGGTACACTTATTCTCATAGCATCATAATTATTTTCATTTAGCCAATCTTGGCTCATTGGTACACTTATTCTCATAACATCATAATCGTTTTCATAACATATACACATGACTCGTGGAATCTTATATGTGTTTTTAACAAGTTTGGGAACTTAACCTTACATTTAGAGTGAAGCTTTAACTTTGAAAATATTCATAAAGGTGCTTTACATAATGCTTATACTTGTTCCCATTTCAATTAGTAAAGGAAAATATTTAAACAGGATCAAGCGCTTTAGTAGTTTAAATAGGAACATTTCATTAGAGAATATTGCAAACCAACGCCTTACTTGCTAAATGCTTCAATTATATTTTTGTATGGAAGAAGGACGAATTATGAATACTGCATCCCCTTCGCATTCTACATTTATTTTAATGGCACTACACCAAGAAGAGAAACACCTCGAACATATAAATAGGTTGCTGGAAAACTGACAAAATGATATATAGATATTGAATGTCCAGTTTAAACAAACGAATGGAATTCCAAACTAATGCCGTCATGAAAATAACTCAAATGCTATCCCAATGCCTATAACAGAAGGTCTTTCTAGCAACAAAATAGTAAGATATCGCATTTGACGTTTTGGAAAACTTCCCAGATTTCGTGCTAAAAGGAGGGATGGAGCTTAGACTTAACATACCTCTCCAACGATCGCCCAATCGCTCAAAGTTCCTTCACGAGAGTTGTTCCTTACGTCCTAAGCTTTGCAACAACTTTATATACCCAGCTTAAAGAAACCTATAAATAATCCAAAATCAAGCAGTAATGACCAGATTTTGCAAAGAGCATTTACGCGAGGAAATGTCCGTTAAATTTCATAAAAATAATCATAAAAGAGCTCCAAAATTATTACCTGAACACACCAGCTGCAAACCTAGAATAACTAGCAAGAAAGCCATTTTTTTACAGTCCAAAAACAGCCCCAAACTCAGCTAATAAGAGGGGAAAAAAATCGCAAAGCGTAAGGCACCCATGTCTAGGCACACAAATAAATTTTAATGGTAAAAATGTGAAGAACTTACTCAAATCCCTTTGGTACCTTGAGGGAACTTTTCCTTCAGTTTATAAACTGTATGGGGATGAAATGCCACTGATTTGAGCTTTACAAAGCTCAAATTAGCCGACATTAGGGTGGGTTGACCCGACCCATGACCCGATTTCCTGCTCGGGCAGTCTCGGTAAATTTGTCATAACTTTTTATTCTGAGGTTGGTTTGATTCGCGGTTTTGGGCATTGCGAACTTGACTCATAGATCTTCCATTTGATAGGTCTTGGACCTTCTAACTTCTTATATTATGGGATATATGGCATGTTGCATTTAACCCAAAATTAAGAAGGATTTCTTAAAGAAACTTATGGTAACCTTGGGAACCTTTATCTTGCAACTTTCTTGATTTCAAAACTTAATGTATGACCTTTGTGCTTTTAAAATAACTTTTAAAATTAAATTATTAGCAAATTATACACTTTTAGTCCCATCTGAAATGTGAAGCCTAATTTAAATCTTCCAAAAAGGACGAGGTGCCACTCGGGCCATTTCTTTAACCCCGGATGTGTATTTAGGGGATTCCTTTGACTTGAAGAATTAAGTCCTTGATATTACCTCTTATTGCCAGCCTTATTATCCCTAGGTGCTAGCAAATATCACATATGCCTTATATAATGCCACACTATTTATATAATGAAAGACGAGAAACACAGGGTCTCACATTTATGATCATTTGAATCAAAATTGAGGGAACCCAATCATAATTTCCATAAACCTCAATAGCATACTTAAGAAAAATCATATAGATCATGTAATCTATTTAATTTGAAGTACTTTATGCATAGTTTAGTATATAAATATGATCGACATCATAATATAAATATTTAAAATCAAATTCATGAAAACCCTCATTGATCATACTTGAAATTAATGAATAATGATAAAAATGGGTTGGGCTCCATGGGTGAAAGGTACCCATGGATGAAAATCCATATTCCTTAGTGAAGAATTTCAATTAATTAGGATGAACTTGGCTTGAACTTGTTAGGTCTTCAATGAATTCTTCAATTGGAGTAGAGAGGAAGCCTTCAAAGTGAATTTTGAAAGATGAAATTGGTGTCCAAATGTTTAAAGTGAAATTAGAGGACCTTAGATAGGTTACAGTAGTAATAGGAGGATAGTTTAGTCTAAAAACCATCCAAAATGGAATTTAGGAATCAGGGAAAAGATCCAAATGCCCTCACGAATCACCAAGTTTAAACTGGACGGACCCTGCATGAAAGGCACACCACGACCTGTGGTGGGTTTCATTATGGGGGCCTCAGGAAAAATAGAAGGGTGAACTTGGAGGGGTGCCCTCCACGAGACCCCACCATAAGCCATGGTAGGCCCTATTGTGGGTTTTGTGGTGGGTCACCCACCTAAGGCAGTCTCTATGTCACGACCCGAGATCAGGGCCTACATGTGACACGATGAATGGGAACTCGAGAGTCCCTAAACAAGTCTCAAGTATCTAAATCCACATCATCGGTACAGGAAGAACGTTCAAATAGTAACACATAGTACTAAGGGATGGGAGAACAACACTCATGCTATAGGGCAACACGGGCCTCGGGACTTACCACACTTCCACACCAAATATGAATATAGCCAAATACGAATTTTCCATAAATCAATCCAATGAATAAATAAGCCAGATACCACGCATACTATAAAGAGTTTAAAAGAGTCTACATATTATCCAAATAATGCCTCTAGTCAACATGGAACGGGGGTCAGGACATGTTCCGGGCTCACCCTCAAATAGGAAAGGAAATCAAAGATAGCATAGGTAAGTAAAGATGGCTTGTCCTTGGAGGATGGGACTGACCACAAGTATTTTTCTAGATCGGGCTACTCGTCAAATGGTTGGTAATCGAAATGCTCGGCCTTTACATGGTAAAATCATGTACTCATAGAGTATGTGTTAGTACGTTTGAATGTACTAAGTATGCGGGCATGCAATGCATATAACTTACCAAACCTGCATTTCAATGTTAGATGACAAGGGCACATGATGTAGAATGAATCATATATCCAAGGAAGAAATATACAAGATGCCATGAAATTCGTTATGTATGAATCTGATGATGCTCATATATATCGAGGATGGACTATAACCAAAAAATCAAACCCATGCAAGCTATTACATGAAATAGTCTGATAAAGGCCTCCCATCGGTAGGAGAAGATTACTTGCCAAAGATAATCTACATCACACCTTATGGAACACACTATTTCGATAGATGGTCACCTTCGTTACAGAACCCACCATTTCAGAAGGATTTTCCATAATCATACCATACCATATCATATCATAATCATAAATGAATAATTGTTCCTTATGACTCGGTCATTTCGGTAATGGCTAGCGTTCCTTTGTTGGCACATAGTTCAAGAAAAGGGAAAGGGCCCTTTGGGATAGCCCTAACGCCCCCAATCCATCGGTGCAAAGTCAATAACATCCCACATGAATACTTATACATATACGTGCTTTCAAGAGATACAATGTTTATTTCAAACTGTTCAATGCACATTTAGGCTCAAATGACATATCGAAAATTGTAATCATGATACTTATGCAGGAATAGCTCATTTACATGTACAAGATGGTACAAACACCCGAGATGCTCAAAGAGCCATAATCACAAGACATGTATGTGATCACATTCTTTCCATAATCAATGCCTTACCAAAATTATTTTATAAAACGTAATTGGGTTTAACCCACTTCATAATTACCATATAAATCAATGTTCATGAATGCAAATACAATGCATGATGTGCGATAGCATGGGTAACATAGATTCATGTTAAAATCAACATTATAATATGAAATTAAATAAATACATAATTAAATCAACATCTAAATCATGATATGAATCACCCATGCATATCAATTTTAAAAGGGAACATGCATGTTCATAAACCATAACTCAATATAAATCATTATAATAATGATCAAAGAAAATTAAAATCGTGGATAAAGTACAGCCCATACATCAGTTGGATTTAACAAAATCAAATAATGAAAACTCACATTTAAAGTAAACTTAATTCATGAAATCAATTGAAAAGATTTTTGGGTCTTCTGGGTTGAAAAGGACCAAGAATCAATCTCACCTACCTTGATTGAGGAGCTGAGTTTGGGGAAGGACATAACTTGAATTTAAGCTCCAATTAAACCCCAGCCTTGAATCTTGAGAGGGGAGAGTAGAGAGTATTTGGGAGGTGATCTTATGAGGAGTAGAAGATTTAAGGAGAATGAATTAAGAGGGGAGAGATATCAACTGAATTAGGGGTTTAGGGTAGGTAAAAGGTCATAATTCATATTTAAAATAAATCAAAATTACATAAACGCCATTAATAAATTGGCAAAATTGGAACTGTCAGGTCCATATGGTCCCCTACATGGTCCATGAGTCATCACATGGACCGTGAACAGTGACCGTGAACCATCGCTTAGATAATTTTTGTAGTGCCAACACTTGGAATTTATTCAAGGCCAAAGGGTACCATACGGACGGCTACACGGCCCATGAAATGCTATACGGGTCATGTCAAGGGTCGTGTGATAACATTTGGGAAATTTCTGCATGAAAAAGTTATGAGATGGTACTTTCATACTAAGAAATATTTTCACATAGTGAGCCACATGGAGGGCCACATGGTCCGTGAAACATCATATGGACCATGTGGGTGGACGTGTGCCCTCAATTGGTCTGAATTCCTCCATCTCATTCCCCCTGTCAAAATCTTGGCCAAGTGTCTCTCCACGGGAGGCCACACTGTCCGTGTGGCTTTACACGGCCCGTGTGGGCCTTCCGTGGAGCGATGCATGGCAAATATTTCACTTGAGACGGTATTAAGAAGTTCGATAAAGCCACTCAAAAAATCCGGGTCCTTACACTCCAACGCCAAAAAGGGTACCACCATCCTACACGAGTTTTGGTGAGCACCACGAGCCATAAAAGGTTCCATGGTGGGACACCATTACCAATATTTTGAAATTTTCAGTTCTTTAGCTTGACTTAACTTCCAACATGTAGGGCCTTACAGTTCCTCTCTAGTGAATTTTATTGAAGGGTTTTCTGGCCTTTTTTGCCTACCTTAAACTACATCATTTTGATTCCTAAAACTATCCTTACTACCCCATACTACCAAAAAAACTCCAATTACGCTTCATTCTAAAAAATTCCAAGTGTAAAGATATTCTTTCTCTCAAATTCCTTCCAAGGTTCAACAGCATAGCAGCTAGGGTTTCTTCAAGTTCCTTCATAAATTCTCAAGGGTTTATCTAGATTATCATCTCAGGTATATGGGTTTCATTCATATGTACCTTTCACCAATGGATCCCCATCAATTTCTCCCTCTTCATCAAGTTCAAGTATGGGAATATCAAGGGTTTTGCGACTTCTCTTCTAATTGCATGCATTATATTTTTTGTTAAAATTATTTACTAATTTATACATGAATATACACTATTTTACATGAGTTCCGAGTAATTTCATCTATGAGTTATGTAGGGTTTTTGAAAACTATGTTGGGTTCCTTCGATTTTGATTCAATTAAGCATATACTACATGATTATGCATAAATTTATCTTACTTACTTGATTTTAAGACTATTGATTTTGAACCATACTTCTACCCTAATTTACGACTCATGACATGATTATAAAAAATTGTAAGTTTATGAATAGGGGATTAGGATTCTTGAAGGTGACCTAAGATCCCTAAGGGAGACTTAGGAACCTAAAAGGTGACTTACGACCTAATTCATTCTAATGGAATTTTGATTAATCACAACGGAAGACCTATACCCACATTGCTAAATTTATGAAAATGAGCTATTCCCAAGAATAAAAGCTATGAACTATGAGACTATGACTAAGCTTATGAATATATGACTAATACGATTTGCATGATATGTATTTTGTTTGATTTGACTTAGAATTGAATGAGGCTTAAAAGGGAACTTGACCCATGGGGTCTTTACAAAAGCTTCTAGTCTCATAATTATGTGACACCATAGGTTTATGTTCCTTATATGGGTTTTACTAGTAGATCCATCTAGTTTGTGTTACACGCTTAGCAAGGTAGTGTCCTACCTTGGCAAGTAGGCTCCCTTTTCTCCGATATACGGGTAGAGATTAGAAATCCACATTATAATTGGCATGATCTTGTTGTCAGTTATAGTTGCTTCCCACAAATGTATGTTATTTAGTAATGCTTTAGATAATGCTATTTATAGTTTTAGTACATTGATCATCTATTATCATCTATGTCTTTACTTAATCATCATAGCATGTGTTTTTGTTACGACCCAAGCTAGGGCCTAGACATGACATGGCAAATAGGGAATTTGAAGGAACCCCAAGTAAGCCTCTTAAGCATGCATAGCAGATCCTTGGTTGCGGAAGCAAACTATTAAGCAAACAACACATAATTTCTAAGGGAAATAGGACTTTTAACTCACGCTATGAGAACGTTGCGAGGAAGAGGATTAGCATGGATCACATAGCAAGTAAAGTCCAGGGGCGAGTAAGTATGACTCACGCTATAGTAAAATTAGGGACTTAAGACTTTCATCTCATCCATACAACAAGCATTCCACACATGAGAGGGGATAAGGGACTAAGGGAGTCTTTCATAATATATAGCATAATAGCAGTCAGGCTCAATACATATATATCTAAGTATCCAACAACGCCTCTAATGCAAATAGAACGAGGGCCAAGACAACTTCTAGGCTCACCCTCAAAAGATAGTATCCAAAATATACAAATCTAGATAAATCAAAAAAGTAATGGCTATTGTCCCCAAACTGGAGGACTCACCAAAAGTATTCCTCAACCGTGTAATGAATTGGCCCAACACTATGAAATATTGTCCGCTTTTCAGCCTAGCCCATCATGGATTTATCCCTTTGGGGTCACCCCAAAAGATGCCTCACAGTATTAGGTCCAATCCTTTACTTACATAGCCCAGAATTCTCCCTCTCTTTTTTGATGTGGGATTTACCTAAGTGAGCCATGCATTACGTATCGTCGTTCCTCCACTCACCCCCCATAGGGACTTAGCTTTCTCGCTAAGGTTTTCCCCACCACTATACTAGTCGAGAGCCGGCTCTTACACCACTTTGAGTGGTATCAGAGCGGGTCGTTCTAGGGAATCTACAAAGCCGTGTCTATGTAGAGTCTTGTTTATGGATATGTTGTGCACCACATTTATAAGAAAGAGCCTACATGGCATTTAGGAGTTTTCTCTCTCTTTTCATTCTTTAGATCGTGCCATAGAGCCTGGTGTTGTAGGTTGATTGTTTCAAACCTCTAAATTGTTTTGTCAAGCGAGCATGCCAGAAACAAGGAAAAGTAAAGGCAAAGGGAAAGAAGTAGAAGTGGTAGTTGGTGTACCCAATCGGGTAAGGCAACAAAATGAGGCCCAAGATGAGTCTCTGTCACAAACATCTCCAACTCCTCTAGCTCTTGATGAACCAGGAAGTAGTGAAAATCCCCCAAAACCACCTACTGATGATACCATGCAGGATTTGAGAAATGTAGTCTAACTATTGACTCGTATAGTTGTTGGCCAAGGTCAAAGACAAGAAGGTCCAGCTATAGGTGCAGGTGGTGCGAATAGGACAGTTAGCACAAGGATACGTGACTTCCTTAATTTGGACCCTCAATCTTTTACCGAGTCAGATCCTAATGAAGATCCACAAGACTTCATCGATCAGATCCAATGCACTTTGGATGTTATGCACGTAAGCGGTACAGAAGTTATGGAGTTGGTAACATATAGATTAAAGGGTGTGGCTATACTATGGTATGAAACTTGGAAGCAATCTAAGGCTATAGATGCACCTCCAACTACCTGGAAGGAGTTCAAAGAGACATTTCTTGACCATTAATTGCCATTAGAGATCCGAGAGGCTCATACAGATCGGTTTCTGAATCTCCACCAAGGGAATATGAGCATGAGGGAGTATAGCCTTCAATTTAATTCTCTAGCCAGGTATGCTCCTAATGTAGTTGCTATTATGGAAAATAGAATTTATCGATATGTGGATAGGTTGGATTCATATCTGCTCTGAGATTATACCAGTGCTTCCTTGAATAAAGACATGGATATAGCGAGGATGCAAGCATTTGCACAAAAATTGGAGGATTAGAGGCAAAGAAGAAGGACCCGAGAGTTAGTAAGGGGGCAGTCCAAGAGGAACAAACCTACGGGGTAGTTTATACTATCCCAAGGTGATTTTAGGCCTCTGTTTTCTAATAAACCACCTAGGCCATCACCCTCCTACTCTATAGTTAGTGCTCCACCACAACTTCAAGGGTCTAGAAGTAATCAGTATGGTCAAAGAAGTGAAGGCCAAGGTGCATGTATAACAGGATATTCGGCAAGCCAGCAAATGCCTCCTAGCTAGCCTAGCAAAAATGTGGGATGAGTCATTAAGGTACATGTCGTGTTGGGACTGTTGCTTGTTATTAGTATGGTGTGCTAGGGCATATTATGAGAGATTGCCCGAGGAGATGCATGGGTGACGTAGCAAACCTACTAGGTCAGTTGTTGCATCATCATCATCAGTTCCTCCATTAAATAGGTGTCAACAAGCACCTACAGGTCATGGTAGAGCTGGTAAAGGGGCAGCTAGCTCTAGCTGAGCCCAAAATCGCACTTATACTCTGGGGGAGTCGAAAAAAATTAGAAGCTTCACCCGATGTGATCATAGGTACATTGTTCATCTTTTCACATAATGTATATGCATTAGTTTACCCTGGTTCTAAATTATCATATATCACTCCACTAGTTGCTAGAAAGCTTAAGAGAACACCTAAATTATTGAACAAGTCATTTGAAGTGTCTACACCAACCGGTGAATCTATTATAGCTAGAAGGGTCTATTTTAACTGTGTAGTAACTGTTTGTGACCGTGACACATTGGCTGACCTTGTTGAGCTGGAAATGGTGGAATTTGATATTATAATGCTTTAGCTTCTTGCTATGCCACTGTGGATTGCCGAACTAAGAAAGTGTATTTCCACTTTCCAAATCAGGCGATTCTTGAATGGGAAGGCAATATTGGGGCACCAAAGGGTAAGTTTGTTTCTTATTTTAAGGCAAGGAAGATGATGTCAAAGGGATATATATGTCATCTAGTTAGAGTAAAGAATATGGAGGCAGAATCTCCAGTTCTTCAATCTGTTCCCGTAATGAATGAATTTGTTAATGTGTTTCCTGAAGAACTTTTGGGTTTACCTCCAGAACGAGAATTAGATTTTGGAATTGACTTACTTCCAGGCACTCAACCTATTTCTATTCCTCCGTATAGATGGCCCCAACAGAATTACATGAATTATAGGAGAAATTAAAAGACTTGCTAGAGAAGGGTTTTATAAGACCTAGTATGTCCCCTTGGGGTGCACCAGTGTTATTTGTACGTAAAAAAGATAGCGCCTTGAGAATTTGTATTGACTATCGGCAATTAAATAGGGTGACAATTAAGAAAAAATACCCCCTCCCCAGGATTGATGATTTATTTGATCAGTTACAGGGTGTCAAATGCTTTTCAAAAATTGATTTGAGATCAGGTTATCACCAAGTGAGGATGAAGGAGGAAGATATACCCAACGCACCAGCAGTTTTTATGTATTTAATGAATAGGGTATTCAATCCATTCTTGGATATATTTGTGATAGTATTTATAGATGATATTTTAGTATATTCAAGATTAGAAGAGGACTATGCAAATTACTTACGATAGGTATTACAAGTTCTTTGTGATCGGCAATTATACGCCAAGTTTTCCAAATGTGATTTTGGTTAAAATCAGCGGCATTCTTAGGTCATATTGTATCTAATAAAGGAATAAGGGTTGATTCACAAAACATAGAGGTGAAAGATTGGTCAAGGCCAGCAACACCCATGGAAGTTCGAAGCTTCCTAGGGTTGGCAGATTATTACAAAAGGTTTCTTGAGGGTTTTTCTTATATTTCTACACCTCTAACAAAGTTGACAGATAAGGCAACCAAGTTCCAATGGAATGATGCAAGTGAAAGGAGCTTCCAAGAGTTGAAACTCGAGCTAACTTTTGCACATGTGCTAGTGCTTCCAGAGGGCATGGAGGGGTATGTGGTGTATTGTGATGCTTCAGGAGTTGGCTTAGGGTGTGTACTGACACAACATGGTAGGGTAATTTCTTATGCCTCGAGACAGCTGCAACCGCATGAGAGAAACTACCCAACACATGACCTTGAGCTAGCAGCGGTTGTGTTTGCTTTGAAAATATGGTGCCACTACTTGTATGGAATCACATTGATATATATACTGATCATAAGAGCCTACACTACATCATTAAGGAGAAAGACTTAAATTTAAGATAGCGAAGATGGCTAGAGCTAATAAAGGATTACGATGTTGATATACTATACCATCCAGGGAAAGTAAATGTGGTAGCCGATGCTCTGAGTCATAAGGCAATCACGAATATTGGTGATCAGATCATGGTAAGTCAAGGAGTGGCTAAGGATCTACATCATCTAGCCAGTTTGGGAGTTCGCCTCCTTGAAACTCCAAAGGAAGGGGTTATTGTGCATAATGTTACTGAGGCTTCATTGGTAATAGAGGTGACAGAAAAGTAGTTCAAGGATCTTGTTCTACGATGACTTAAGGAAAAGGTGAGTCAAGGTACAATGACGGGCTTTGAACTTGCACAAAATGGAGTACTTTATTGCCAAAACAGATTATAGGTGCCTGATATTGATAGTCTAAGAAGGAGGACAATGGAACAAGCCAAGCATTCAAGATATTCCATCCATCTAGGATCAACTAAGATGTATCATGACCTGAAGGGAATGTTTTGGTAGGGAGCAATGAAAAAGGACCTTGCAAAATTTGTGGCTCAATGTCTGGATTTCCAACAAGTCAAGGTAGAGCACCAAAAGCTGGGAGGTTATATGCAATGTATAGAGCTTCCAACGTGGAAGTGGGATATGATTAATATGGATTTTGTTACTGGGTTGCCTCGCTCATTTCAGAAATTTGACTCCATATGGGTGATAGTTAATAGACTCACAACGTCAGCACACTTCTTGATAGTTAAGAGTGATTATACAACTGAAGAGTATGCAAAATTATACCTTAAAGAGATAGTTAGGCTACATGGGGTCCCAATCTCCATTATATCTGATAAGGGAGCTCAATTCACTGCAAAGTTTTGGAAGTCCTTCCAAAGGAGCTTAGGGACACAAGTGAATTTGAGTACAGCTTTCCACCCTCAAACATATGGCAAGCAAAACGCACCATTCAAACACTTGAAGATATGTTGGCGGCTTGTGCATTGGACTACAAAGGTAGTTGGGTGGACCATTTGCCACTTATGGAATTTGCTTATAATAATTGCTACCATTCAAGCATCAAGATAGAACCTTATGAAGCTTTGTATGGAAGGAAATGTAGGTCTTCAATAGGATGGTTTGAAGTGGGTGAAGCCACCTTGCTTGGGCCAGATCTAGTCCAACAAGCATGGAAAAAGTCGAAGTAATACGACAGCGACTAGAAATAGCCCAAACTCGTCACAAATCATATGCAGATGCTAGAAGAAGAGGATTGGAATTCTCAGTAGGAGATTGGGTATTCTTAATGATATCCCCAATGAAAGGTGTTATGAGATTTGGTAACATATAAGATTATTAAAAGATTTAGATAGGATTCGTATGAATTAGAGCTACCCCAGAAGCTGTCAATGGTTCATCTAGTTTTTCATGTCTCAATGCTTCGAAAATGCATAGGTGACTCATCACGTATCACTCCTATTGAAGATATGCAGGTTACAGAAGATCTCACCTATGAAGAGGTACCTATTGCTATCCTAGATCAAGTTAGAAAGCTAAGGAATAAATATATCTTCACTAAAGGTACTTTGGAGGAACCAGCAAGTAGAAGAGATAACGTGGGAAGCTGAGGAAGCAGTGAGACCTAAATACTCTTATTTATTTGAAGCTAAAGAGGAAGTTCAAGATGCAGAGTTGGGGATTAGTAGGTATGTGAGTTTGAATTCTTATTGTATTGTCAAAAGTTTGTTTGAATGAAGGTTTAAACTTCTTTAACCTATCCAATTATGCTAACATTTGGGGATGAATGTTCCTAAGGGGGAAGAATGTATCACCCCATATCTTAGGTTTACTAGTCCTATGCATACGAAATATTATATGATTTGATAAAATGAGCACCAACATTAAAAGTGCCTAAATTTTAGACTAGAGGGATATATTTACGTCTAATGCTTAAGATGAGTAAGTGTATAAAATTTCTAACCCAAATTGAGGAGATCGCGGCCTTAAACAAAGTGAAAAAAAAAAAAGCGAGGTGCTTGTAGCACTTAGGAAGCTAGCGGGTGAAGTCACCTATGTGCTTAGCTTAAATTGGCTAGGTATATGGGGAATATTAATTCATACATGAGTGAACTCACTTGAGGCCCAAAATTAAGAAAAAATTCAAAAGGACGCGAAGACGAACCCCAACACCAAATTTGTTCAAGTCCGATAAAGAATAAAGCCCAAGTTAAGGATGTAATTTTAGCCTATGGTTTGGCATTATAAAGAGACAATATAGGCAGCCCAAGATGAATAGGAAAAGTACTAAAGTACATTTACCGCACACTTCACTAATAGGGCCCAAACTAAGTGAAAGGAGAAGAGAATAATTGGCAGCAAAGCCCATCAAATTGAAACCCAATAAGCGCCAAGTAGGTGCATCACCACCTTGCTAAAATTTGTATTAAATTGGAGGAGAAATTCGGCCAAGAGTTTCCCTTTAAAAAGGATTAAACACTAGCTCTTTAAGTCATTTTAAACTTAGAAAATATTTCAGCTTTCACAAGTTCATTTATTGCTCTCTCCTGACTTTGTAAAGCATCCAAACCACACCTTTAGGGTTCTTGAAGATAGACTGATCCTTGAAGGCCAAGGTAAGTAGAAATACCTATGGTTTAGTATAATTATTCCATGAAAGACATGAAAAGTATGCTGATTATACTTGTGCTGGAATTTTTGGACAGCATGTGTTCCAAAGATTGTTGTACACTTTTTATGTTTATTATGAGGCACTTCTCTTCTTGATTGGCTGAATTATGAAGTAATATTGATTTTTTTTTAATAAGGTTTAGTTCTGTAGTGATGTAATAAGGCTACTGCCCCATTTTTATCTTCCGCAAAAATGAGTTCTTATATGATATCTTAATTGCGCTCTTAGTAGGAACTTGTGCATTGGTAATTGGGAATTATTGTTGCACGTCCTCCTTCTACTTGGGGACTCTTTTTGGACCTTTTTAGGACTGTTTTTATGTGTAAATATGTTGGAGACAATTTGGTTGAAGTTGAAACAGGTTTAGGGTTGTTGACTTCGACATGTAGCGAGAAGACGTAATGTTATATTGCCTACTTATGTGTTGTGTAGAATTGTTATATGTTGTTCTTTGTGAGCTGTTGTAACACTGTTATGGGACTAAAACAAGACGGATATGACATGTATATGAGAATGTGTATTAGAAAATATGATTAGAGGTGGAGAGGTTGAAAGAATACCCTTGGATTGACAATCACAAACTTGTTGCCCGAGCATTATTTTTTTATGAGATTGGACTGCCAAGACGTGTTTATTAGCTGTTAATACTAGTTTTATCACCTACTCTATTGTATATGAGTATTTGGAGGAAAAGGATATTACTTTGAGGTAATAACGATGTAGTACAACGAGGTATGTAAGGCTACTCGTTTGCGTATTATTTGGCATGAATCTAGGTTCTTCCTTGGCACATAAAGGTACTTACAAACTCTGACCTAATTAATAACTGTGTCTCCACTCTTTAACATGTTCATATTCTCCCACACACAGCCATTGTCAATTCTGCATACATACTTTGACATGAGTTTCTTTTGTTGCTAATAAAGTCCATATGTTGTTTCATCTCCTACGTAATTCATTAGTTGTGTAACCTACTCTTCTCATTGTGGTAGTGTTTTGCATGATTGTATATTTCACATGTTATGTCTATAGTCCTACATCTCTAAATGTAAGGAACACCAAAAGAATCATCTCAAAAGTAAATAAAAGATAACTCGAAGTTGCTTATTAATGAGTGGTATCCCAGGGGTGGAAGAATCACCTAGCATGGGTCGATCCCATATTACGGGGGTATCCTAGGGGTGAAAGGAAAGCCTAGCATGGGTCGATCCCGATATTGATTTACCACTGATCATCTGGTCATTTATATGATGTACTGCGCCATAGATTATACAGTAAAGAAAGGCAAAGTAATAAAAAGGACATAAAGTACATGATTCCATAGTATGACCAAAGATGGTCTCTTATCCTTACACACCATGATTTTATTTGAGTTCTTATTTCATATACATTCTTCCTGCCTTACATATTTAGAACATAATCTCATACTGACATCCCTTACGAGGGACCTACATTTCATGCTGCAGGTACAGGAGCTACTAGATCTCCCCAGTAGGAGTATAGGACATTCAACTATTGTTTATGAGCAAAAGGCTGCTTCGGGGCTTTGTGTGTCTAGAGCTTATAATTTTGTATTGTATAGTTGGTCATGAGTTGGGGCCTATCCCGATCCATACAGATACTGTTTCTTATCTAGATGCTTTGTAGACTACGTAAAGTAAAGTGTGGTCATGTATCGTACTTTAGACATCATGGCTCCAACGGCCTAGTCATATGCATTTTCTTTTGGCTTGTTATTATCGTCTACTTTCCTGAAAGCATATTGAATGTAGAAACCCCTTTATAATGTTCATTAAAAGTGCATGGGTATATGATGGTTCTCCCGAGCCTTGTCGGCAATGGGTGCCAATCCGCCTTAATGGGACTTTGGGTGTGACAAACTGAATCGTCTAGCCATGTAGGGGAGGAGGAGGATAAATAGGAGCATCGGTCCCTACATGGTTATATCATGTAGCAAAAAGTATGTGTTAGTACTTGGAATGCACTAAGTATGCAGGGTTCAATGCAACAAGGAACATAGGCCATAATTAAGCAATATGCATATTCATAATTAATAGGTGTAAGCTCAATATGTCATGAATACTCAATTACTTAGTCAAAACATGCATGAGGAATCATCAAATCGTATAACATATCATACATAGATGGGAAGGGACCATAACCGACATATAAGACCAAGCGAGCTACTAATTGGAATCCTGGTGTTCACTCCACATCAGATTAGGAGTGGTCTACTTTGCCAGGGTAAACCAAACACTCACAATACGGGAACTCCCCCATTTAAGAAAGTTCTTCAAAAACATCTTATGGGAACACCACCCTTTTTGGTTAACTTGTGATAATAACCTTATGAGAACACCACCCATTTCGGTATTTAACTAACATGTGTCGTATGGGAATACCACCCTTTTAGTCAATCATGTAACATGGGATAAATGGATCCATTAGCTAATTCACAAACCTATGGTGGCAATATAGTTATAGGACAATGGTTATCTACCAAGGTTCTCTCAGTTCTAGGTCACAATCTCAAGGATAATGCAGATCATACTTATAGCTATCACATGCAAAACATCATAATATCATAATATTTTCATAGAGTAGATCCTCAAAACCAAAGCTTCATATATAAAAGATAGGGTTTCATAACTCACATAGCTTTAATGACTTTCATAATACTTTCATGTTTCACAACATGCACAATAGCCCTTCAATTCATATCATTCATAATTCACATATCTTGCCATAAGGCACGGAACATCATAAAAGCTTGGCATAAATCTTATTTCAAAACCATGGTGGATTTATATACATGGCTTAAAACCATGCAAATCATGAGTAAATTCTATGAGAGTTACAAAATAGAATCACTTATTCATTATTCAAAGAACCCACCAAAACATAGTAAAAACTTGGTTAGGACATCATCAAGCCCTCATATAGATCATATATTTCACATGATATTTCACTTCATAACAATCCATAAGAATAAACCATCATAAAATACTCTATATTATCTTCAAGTAATAGAGTTCATAAAACCATCTTGTAATACCATAACTTGAGAAGGCATAATGGAAGAGAGGATTGGTTGATCTTGTAGAGGAAAGGTCTCCACAATCAAAACTCACATACCTTAGTACTTTAGCAAAGGAAAATTGGACTTGGAGTTGAGGAAATCCAAAACCCTAGCTTGATTTCTTCTTCTTGAAGCGTTGGAGGACTTGGGAGTATTCTTTGAGACTTAAGAATATATTTGAGAATGAGAGGAATGAGAGAGATTAGGGTTATGAGGACTAATGAGGGGTCTCTTGAGGGTCAAAATGACATAGTATAGGTATTATATAATAGGAAAGGTCAAATTTTCCCCTTCTCAAAAGTCTGTCAGACAGGACCACGAGACCCCGTTTACGGGCCATGGTCCACTCTACGGGTCGTAGGTAAGGGTCTCGTTTGATGCAATTTTTGGCTCTCAGAAAGTTTTCTCTAAATCACATTCTATGACCTGATTTATGGGTCCTAAGTTATTTTACTGGCTGTTTGATAAAGCATATGTTAAATCCCAGATAATTCCAAATTTCATCACATCAACCATCATTTCATAAGCAGGAGTTGCGGCTCGTAAAATGCTTCGTAGAAACAACAGATACTCCAAAACATTTCAGAACCCATTTCTTAGGCTTCTATACATACTTCAACCTGTAGGGCCTCACAATATCTCCCCCTCGGGAATATTCATCCCTGAATATGCTGAAGGTAAGCTCTAAGGAGTAGAAAACATGTACCATATGCAAAATGTAACACGTTAACATGAAAATTTCAAACCATGCATCAAATAACATTCATAATGCAAACTTGAAGTCACATACTTATGCATAGATAACATAAACATGACATGCAAGGAGTGTTTCTAAATAGGAGGATCTTAGTACCTCAAGTTTGATTAGAGTGGAAGAGATACGAGTATCGCTTCTTCATATCGGCTTCAGCTTCCCAAGTGGCACTTTTGACTTTTTGGTTCCTTCAAAGAACTTTGACGGGTACAACATCTTTATTTCTCAACCCTTTCACTTACCTATCCAAGATTTCCACTGCAACTTCTTCATAAGCCAAACACTCTTCAACATTGATCACTTCTAACGGCACAATGGTATTAGGATCTCCAACACACTTCCTCAACATAGAAACATGGAAAACCGAATGGATCATGCAAATTTCCATAGGCAACTCTAATTCTTATGCAACTTCACCAACCCACCTCACGATCTGGTAATGCCCTACGTACCTAGGGCTTAACTTGCTCTTCTTGCCGAATTAGACTATACCCTTCATTGGTACACCCTAAATCATCAACTTCAAATTCAACGTCTCTCCTCCTAGTATTGGCATAAGACCTTTGCTGACTTTGGGTCGTCTTCCGTCTTTGCCTTATCATCCTCACCTTTTCTAAAAGCTTCCATAACCACATCCGGACCTAACAAAGCCATCTCTCCCACTTTAAACTACCCAATTTGAGATCTTTAATGCCTCTTATATAGAGCCTCAAAGGAAGCCATTCCAATGCTAGAGTGGTAGTTATTGTTATAAGCAAACTCAATAAGTGGAAGATGTTTATCCCATATAACTCTAAGCCCTAAAACACAATCCCTAAGCATATCCTCAAGAGTTTAAATGGTTTGCTTCTCTTGACTATCCATTTATGGGTGGAATGTTGTGCTAATCTTGACTCTAGTATAAGGCCTTTTTGAAAGGACCTTCAAAAGTGTGAAGCAAATTGAGCACCACAATCCAAAATAATGGCCAACGGGACTCCACGCAATCTAACAACCTCATGAATGTACAACTTGGCATAATCTTCGGCACTAGAAGTCCTCTTATCCAGTAGAAAGTAAGTTGACTTCGTCACTCTATCAGCAATAACCCAAATGGAATCAAAGTGTTTCCTGGTCCTTGGTAACCCAAACACAAAATCCATGTTGATTTCTTCCCACTTCCAAGTAGGAATCTCTATATTTTGGCCTAGGCCACCCGGCCTTTGATGTTCATCTTTAACTTGTTGGAAACTATGGCAACTAGCTATAAACTTGGCAATATCTCTCTTTGTACCAATCCACCAATATACCTCCCTCAAATCTCTATACATCTTGGTAGAACTGAGGTGGAATACAATGAGCTATGAGCCTCATTCAAGATCAAGGTCCTCAAACCATCGACATCGGGCACACATACCCTACCTTGGTATCTAAGGACACCATATACCCCTTGGGAGAAAACCTTTATTATCCCATCCTTCACCAAAGCTTTCAATTCTAACAATGTGGGGTCAAAGTCTTGTTTGGATTTGACCTCTTCAATCAAGGAAGACTTAGAACCATCTACCACCACCAATACCTCCATTTTCGGCTTCACTCATTCTAACTCCCAATCTAGCCAACCAGTGAACTTCCCTTGCCAATTCTTTCTTGCCATCATCAATATGAGTCGTACTCTCCATGGACACTCTACTTAGAGCATCGGCTACAACATTAGCATGGCCGAGATTATAGTGCAAACTCATATCATAATTTTCACGAAATTCCAACCACCTCTTTTGCCTCAAATAATGGTCTCTTTGGGTGAACATATATTAGAAACTCTTATGGTCGGTGAACACATCTATATGGACCCCATACAAATAGTGACGCCACATCTTCAAGGAAAATACCATGACTTTTAATTCAAGATCATGGGTGGGGCAATTGCGTTCGTACACCCTTAGTTGCCTAGAAGCATAAGCAATGACTTAGCCATTTTGCATCAATATGCACCACAAGCCAACTCTCGAAGCATCACAATACACCACAAACCCTTGTAACCCTTCTGGTAGAGTCAAATTAGGAGTAAACGTAAGTTTATCTTTCAAAGTTTGGAAACTTCTTTCACATTCATCTGTCCATGCAAATTTAGCCTTCTTTTATGTCAACTTTGTCAAGGGAGAAGTAAATGGAAGATAAACCTTCGAAAAATCTTCGGTAGTACCCTGCCAGACCCAAGAAACTCCTAATGTCCATTAGAGTTAAGGGTCTAGGCCAATTCCTTACAACCTCCATCTTTTCTGGATCCACCTTAATCCCTTCACTTGACACCACATTCCTTAGAAAGACAACTTCCTCTAACCAAAATTCACATTTGTCGAACTTGGCAAATAACCTTTCTTCCCTCAATGTTTGCAACATTACCCTTAGATGCTTGGCATGATCCT
Organism: Solanum rostratum; assembly: GCA_029948455.1. NCBI lineage: Eukaryota > Viridiplantae > Streptophyta > Magnoliopsida > Solanales > Solanaceae > Solanum > Solanum rostratum. Next base: position 16,132,724 of record CM057047.1, on the reverse strand, counting down.
CTTTTCTTCGGGAGTAAATCAAAATATTGTCAATGAATACCACCACAAACATTTCAAGGAAGGGTTTAAAGACCCTATTCATGAGATTTATAAATATTTCCGGAGCATTAGTTACGCTGAAGGACATCACCACAAATTCAAAATGCCCATATCTTGTCTAAAAATCCATTTTGGGAATATCACACCCCCTTACCCTTAATTGATGGTACCCTTGTAACTGATCAAATAGGTCATCTATCCTTGGTAGGGGATACTTGTTCTTCACGGTGACCTTATTGAGTTGCCGGTAGTCGATGCATATCCTCAGTGAATCCATCTTTCTTCCTCACAAAAAATACCGATGCACCCTAAGGTGACTTGCTAGGCCTTATAAACCCATTCTCCAATAAGTCGTCCAGTTGTTCTTTCAACTCTTTCAACTCCATCGGGGGCATTTGATAAGGAGGAATGGAAATGGGTTGAGTGTCAGGGAAGAGGTATATACGAAGTCTATTTCCTTTTTTGGAGAAATATTGGGAAGTTCATTGGGAAAGACATCAAGAAACTCATTGACCACCAGAACTGACTCAATAGAAGGGACTTTAGACTCGACATCCCTAGCCCGCACAAGATGGTAAATATACCCTTTGGAAATAAACTTCTGGGCCATAAGACAAGAGATAATCCTACCCTTGACTACCGAATCACGACCTTTCCATTCAAGGATGGATTAATTAGGGATTTGGAACCTGAACTTACAAGTCCTACAATCAATATTAGCATGATATGAATGCAATCAATCCATCCCAAGAATGATGTCAAAATCTACCATGTCAAGTTCCACAAAATCACAAGACAAAAATTTATGCAATATAGACACCGGACAACCCCTATAAATACTTATAGAAACAATGGACTCATCAACAGAGGTAGACATTTCAAAGAGTTCACAGAACAACTTAGGACACACATGAAATCTATTAGCAACAAAAGGAGTAATGAAAGAGAGAGTGGCACCAAGTCCAATAAAGCATATACATCAAGATTGTACATTCTTTAACATACCGGTAATAACACCGGGCGCCTCAGTCCCCCCTTGCCTCCCTTGAAAAGAATAGAAGTGATTGTGATGTGGAGCACCCCCTAGTTGACCACCTTGTGCCCATTGGTCACCATGATCATCATGTCGTTGAGGACGGCCATCCCTACCCTTGTTTGGATAATCCCGCAATCTTGCAGCCTATTTTTCCACACCCAAAGCAAGCACCCATGTCCTTGTAATATCTATCGCCATGATTCTTACCACACCTTCCAACCTAGGAACGATTTGGCCACCATTACCACCTTGAGATCCAGGGTTGGTCACCCTATCATTAGCGAATCTTTGACCTTGGGCATTGAAGGACCCTTGGCCTTGGAACTTGTGGCCTTGTTGGAAGGGATTACCCTTGGTACTTTGGAAACCACCATCATACCTAGCCCTATTGGACTCTTCACTCATTTTTTAAGCTTTTCCCCTTCAAGTTTCTCGGCATAAGTCATGAGCCAAGACAAGTCCACAGGTCCTATGAACATGGTTGTGCATCATTCTTCATCGGTCAAGTCAGATACTCTAGACACAAACTTGTGCATCCTTTCCCTAGGGTCGGCAACCAAGTGAGGAGCATATTTTGAGAGGTTGTGGAATTTTAGGGAATACTCCCTAACACTCATCGAACCTTGCTTGAGGTTCATAAACTCTGCCATATTTGCCTCCCTTAGCTCCATAGGGAAGAAACGATTGAGGAAGGCAGCCGTGAATCTTTCCAAGTGATAGGCTCTTCATCTCCTCATCACGCTTCCATTGAAAAGGCCACAATTAAGCAAGGCCTTTTAATTAGTAGGCCGCTAGTTCCACCTTCTCCTCTGATTTCACCCATTATATCAAGAACTTTACATACCTCACCGATGAACTCTTGGGGGTCCTCTTCAACTTTGGAGACATAGAACTTCAAAGAATTCATTCTTATGAAATCCCCCACCTCAAGGTGGGGGTAGGAGCATGAGGAGCTTGAACTCCTTGGTTGGCCACGGCCCTTGCCAACAATGAGACCACATTCTGGTACTTAGTACAAGTGACTCCTTCCTCTCCTTAGGGAACTTGTGAAGCCAAATGGGCTGATTCATCCTCCAAAGTGGGAGCTCTTTATGTTGCGCACCTTTGAGGCATGATCTAGAAGAGAAAAAATATCATCCATTAAAGATAGGAAGCCTTAGTTCAAATCTATAGCATGACATAAAGTATGAAGAAGGGATTCATTCCTAAAATGCCTCATAGCCTTCTATTTACTGTTGTGGCGCGCTTCACAACTATGAAAAAGACTCTACTTGATAAGGTGTTTTGGATTTTTGAGGACTATTTACAAATCTAATGCTCTGATACCAAGCTTTGTCACGACCCAATCCTAAGGCCTAGACATGACACGGTGAATGGGGAAACCAAAAGAACCCCAAACAAGCCTCTTAAGTATGCATAGCACATCCTTGGTTGCAGAAGCAAACAACACATAATTTCTAGGGAAAATGGGACTTTGACTCACGCTATGGGGATGTTGCGGGGAAGAGGATTAGCATGGATCATATAGCAAATAAAGGTTAAGGGGAGGGTAAGTATGGCTCACTCTAGGGAATAAGAGACTAAGGAAGTCTTTCATAATACATAGCATGATAGGTGTCATGCTCAATACATACATATCCAAGTATCCAACAACACATCTAATACGAATAGAACTGAGGCAAAGACATCTCTTGGGCTCAACCTCAAAAAGTATTCAAAAATATATAAATCAATATAAATCATGAAAGTAAAGGCTATTGTCCCCGAAATAGAGGACTCACTAAAAGTAGTCTTCAACTGAATTGTCTATCCGCGTGGAAGAGAAGGAGATTGGACAAGAGCTTCAGTCCTTATATGGTTAGATCATGTAGGCAAAAGGTATGTGTTAGTACTTGGAATGTATTAAGTAAGCAGGGTGCAATGAAACAAGGAACATAAGCCATAATTAAGCAATATGCATATTCGTAATCAATAGATGTAAACTCAATATGTCATGAATTCTTAATGCCTTAGTAAAAATATGCATGAGAAATATCAAATCATATAACATATCATACATGGATGGGAAAGGACCATAACCGACATATAAGACCAAGCAAGTTACTACGTGAAATCTCAATGTTCACTCCATACCAAACTAAGAGTGGTCTACTTTTCTAGGATAAACCAAACACTCACCTTACGAGAACTCCCCCATTTTAGGAAGTGCTTCAGAAACACCTTATGGGAACACTACCATTTTCGGTTATCTACCAAGATCTTGTCGGTGCTAGGTCACAATCCTAAGAAATATTCAAATCATGCTTCTAGCCATCATATGCAAGGCATCAAATATCATAATATTTTCATAGAGTAACTCCTCAAAACAAAGGTTCATATATCAAAGATAGGGCTTCATAACTCTCACAACTTTAATGACTTTCATAATACTTTCATGTTTCACAACGTGCATAATAGCCCTCCAATTCATATCATTCATAATTCACATATTTTGCCATAAGTCCCTCAACTTCATAGAAGCTTGGCATAAATCTTATATCAAAACCATGATGGGTATATATACATGACTTAAAACCATGCAAATCATGAGTAAATTCCATTAGAATTACATAATAGAATCACTTATTCATTATTCAAAGAAGCCACCAAAACATAGTAAAAACTTGGTTAGCACATCATCATACCCTCATATAAATCATATATTTCACATGATATTTCACTTCATAACAATCCATAAGTATAAACCATAATAAGATACTTCCTATTATCTTCATGTAATAGAGCTCATAAAACCATCTTGTAATACCATAACTGGAGAAGGCATAAAGAAAGAGAGAATTGGTTGATCTTGTGGAGGAAAGGTCCTCACAATCAAAACCCACATACCTTAGTTCTTTAGCAAAGGAAAATTGGACTTGGAGTTGACGAAATCTGAAACCTTAGCTTTCTTTCTTCTTCTTGAAGCCTTGGAGGACTTTGGAGTATTCTTTGGAGAAGTTTGAGACTTAGAGTATATTTGAGAATGAGAGGAATGAGAGAGATTAGGGTTGTGAGAGCTGATGAGGGGTCCCTTGAAGGTCAAAATGACATAGTATAGGCATTAATAATAGGAAAGATCGAATTTGCCCTTTCTTAAAAGTCTGTCGGACGGGACCATGAGATCCCGTTTGCAAGTCCTGGTCTACTCTACAGTCCATAGGTAAGGGTCTTGTATGATGCCATTTCAGGCTCTCAAAAACTTTTCTCTAAATCATATTCTACTAACTGACTTACGAATCGTAAGTTATTTCATGGGCCTTTTGTTAAGTCATATGTTGAATCCCAAGAAATCTCAAATTTCATCAAGTCAACCATCATTCCATGAGTAGAAGTTACGGCTCGTAGAAAAACAAAAGGCTCGAAGAAGGCTTCATAGGAATCACTAATACTCCAAAAATTTTCAAAAGTCATTTCTTAGGTTTCTTTACACCCTTCAACCTATAGGGCCTCACAGTTTTACTTGATTAATTGTACTATATGGTTATTATTGCATTGTATGCCTCCATACTTAGTATATCAAATGTACTAACACATACTCTATGACTACATTATATCACAATGTATGGATAGGCAACTATACTTCTCACATTCATGGCCAGATTTGGATTTTGACTTGAAGACTTTGGTGAGTCCTCATGCTTCGGCGGAGAACCTCTTACATTCTAGCTTTATCTTCATGTCATAGTGATACTATGGTAGTACTTTTTTTAGGGTGATCCAAGCACATGTATTAGCCCCCGCCTAGTCTAATACTTAGAAGTGTAGTTGGACATAATGTATTGGGATCTATGTTGTCTAGTACTTCGTATACTCTTTGATGTTTTTATATCTATATTCTAGTTCCGTTTATTATTTATTTCTCATTACCTATGAATACTTGTGATATGATAAGAAAGCTAGTTTGTGGTTCTTTCAGGGGTCTCATTTGCTGTGTCACACCTAGGGATTAGCTTAGGTCATGACAAACTTAGTATCAGAACTAGGTTTTGAAGTGTCCTAAGGAGTCCAACGTGTCATATCGAATAGATTCTTGTTCATGGGTATGTAGTGCACCACATCTATGAGTAGGAAGATATGATGAATTCTAAGAATCTTTACTTCATTCATAATCTATGGCATTCCAAGTAGCGTATCTTAAGACTTCCCACTCTAAGGAATGTTTTTGCAATTTTCAAATGATGCTTTAAAAGAGTGTACTTATGTCGAGGGAAGTCCATGAAAATAAGGACCAAGATCCCCATGATCCATTAGGGGAGCAAGTGACTAATGTAGAATTCTATACAACCATCACTATGTTGGCCAAAGACATGACTAACCAATCCAACCAAGGTGCCATTTCTCCTCGCACTGCTTCTACTCTGGCATTTATAGTGGGGGATTTCGCTAGAATGAACCCTTTCAAGTTTTATTGTTCAAATATGTATAAAGATCCTAAGAGTTTATCGACATGGTGTATAAAGTGATGACCATAAATTAAGTTTATTTGAAAGAGAAAGCAGAGTTGACGGCATGCCAACTCAAGGGAGTGGCTCAAATATGGTACACTGAATGGAAATTCGAGAGAGTTGATGATGGTCCTATTCCATGGGAAGTGTTCAAAACCGCATTCTTGATCATTTCTTCCCACTTGAGTTGAGGGAGGCCAGGATAATGGATTTTATAAATCTTAAACAAGGGAATATGAGTGTGAGGGAGTATTCCCTCAAGTTCACCAAGCTATCCAAATATGCTTCTTTTGTGGTTATTGATCCCTATTCTATGATGAACAAATTCATGTCGAGGGTGTCTGACTTGGTTGTCAAAGAGAGTCGAACTTCCATGCTTATGAAGCATATGGACATATTTCAGTTTATGACTTTTGCTGAACAAATTAAGAAAGAAAAGATTGAGGAGAGGAGAATGAGGGAGTCCACGAGGGCTTGTTTTGAAAGTGGCTACTCCAATATGAAATCAAGTAGTATTAGTGGTCATTTTTATCAAGGCCAAAGGTTTCAAGGCCAAGGGTCATCTCAAGCTTCAAATCAAAGGTTTGACAAGGATAGGGTGCCACACCCCTAAGTTTAAGGTAGTGGTAGATCAACATTTCCTAAGTGTGCTAAGTGTGTGAGAAATCATGTGGGCTAGTCTTTGATTGGAATGGAAGCTTGTTACGGATGTGGTAGGATGGGCCACAAACTCTCTAAGTGTGCAAATGTTGCAAACAAGGGTAAAGAAAGTCATCACCAAGGACAAGTTGCTCAAGGAGGTCAAGGGTAACAAGAAGCTCAATAAGGTAGTGCACAATGTAATAATTGGTTCTATGCCCTTCATGCAAGACAAGATGTGAAGGAGAGTACCGATGTTATCACGAGTATAGGACTTTGATTATGATGTATATGAGTTGCTTGATCTAAGTGACAATTTTTCATTTGTTATTCCCTTGCGTACTACTAGTTTGATGTGTGCCCTGAAATCTTGTTAGATCCTTTTTTTGGTATATACCCCCATTAGTGAGTCAATTTTAACCAAAAGTGTCTATCAAAATTATCTTGTATTAGCTTTGCATAAAGTTTTTCCTTGTGATCTTGCTGAACTTGATATGGCTGATTTTGACGTCACTCTTGGTATGGATTAGTTGTATACGTCGTATGCATCTATTGATTGTAGAAACCATGGGGTCAAGTTTTAATTTCTTAATAAGCCAATTCTTGAATGGAAGGGTATTTATTCTTAGTTAAGGGTCGATTCAATTTTATGTCAAAACCCCTAAATTTATTGCCACGGGGTGCATATATCTCATTGTGAGGGTTAGGGATATCAAATTCCAAACTCCTACTCTTGAGTCGGTCCCCATTGTAAATGAGTTCCCCTATGTATTTCCCAGTGACCTACCCAGTATTTCTCCTTAAAGGAAAATAGATTTTGGCATTGATCTTCTTCTTGATACCTAACCCATCTACATTCCTCCTTACTGTATAGCCCCGGCAGAACTAAAGGAGTTGAAGGATCAATAGAAAGACTTATTAGAGAAGGGTTTCATTAGGCCAAGCATGCCAACATAGGGTTTCCCCATAAAGAAGAAGGATGGGTCACTTCAAATGTGCATAGACTACCAGTAATTGAATAAGGTGACTATGAAGAATAAGTATCCTGTTCCGATGATAGATGATTTGTTTGACCAATTTCAATGGGCAAGTTATTTCTCCAAGATTGATCTTAGGTCCAACTATCATTAATTAAGGGTAAGGTAGTGTTATATTCCAAAAATGATATTTAGAATAAGGTATGGTCATTTTAATTTCTTAGTTATGTTACTTGGGTTGACCAATGCTCCATGGTGTTCGACCTAATATATAGAGTGTTCAATCCTTATCATGATATGTTTGTTGTGGTTTTCATGGACGACATTTTGATTTAATCCAGTAGTAAGGAAGAACACAAGGACCATTTGAGGATTATGCTTCAAACTTTGAGGGATAGTCAATTGTATGCAAAATTTAACAAGTGCGAATTTTGGTAAAAGGCGGAATTTACTGGTCATGTAGTATCCGGTGATGGAATTATGGTTGATCCAAAAAATGATGGAGATAAGGAATAGCCTAGACTGTTATCTCCTTTGGATATTAGGAGTTTCTTGGTCTTGGCAGGGTATTATAGGAGATTTGTTGAGAGGTTTCATCGATTGCATTACTTTTCACCAAGTTGACTCAAAAGAAGGTAAAGTGCCAATGGTCGAACGAATGTGAGGAAAGCTTCTAAACCTTGAATGATCATCTTACATCAACTCCTATTTTGACATTATCGGAGGGTTGAGATGGATTTGTGGTTTATTGTGATGCTCTTGTGTCGAGTTGGAATGTGTTTTGATGCAACATGAAAGAGTTGTTGCATATACTTTAAGGACATTGAAAGTGCATGAAAGAAACTACCCAACACATGATCTTGCATTAGCAGAAGTTGTCTTTGCATTGAAAATTTGGTGTCATTACCTTTATGATATGTTTATCAACCACAAGAGCTTGTAATATGTCTTTAGAAAAAGGGACTTAAAATAAGGCAAAGAAGGTGGCTTGAACTCCTCAAGGATTATGACATGAGCATGGTATATTATTGGGGCAAGGCCAATGTTGTAGTTGACGCATTTAGTAAAGTGTCTATGGGTAGTGTAGATTATGTTGATAACAGAAAGAAAAAGTTGGTTAAAGAGGTGCATCGATTGGTCCGATTGGGAGTAAGGTTGAGTGGTTCTAAGGAGGGTGGTATTCATGTGCAAAATGGGTCAAAATCATCATTGGTAATGGATGTCGATGCAAAGCAAGACTTGGATCCAATTTGACTTGAAGAGGTTGGTTGTTGAAAAGAAGGTAGAAGTCTTCTTACAAAGGAAAGATGGTATGTTTCGTTATCAAGGCCAATTGTGTGTTCCATGATGGCATAAGACTTGATTTTGAGTGAAGCTCATAATTTGCAATATTGTATCCATCTGGGATTCATCAAAATGTATAGGGACTTGAGGGAGGTGTATTGGTGGAGTAGAATGAAGAAAGACATAGCTAGGTTTGCGGCAGAGTGTATCCTAATTGTCAACAAGTGTAAATTGAACATAAAATGCCTAGTGGCCCAACCCAAGACATTGAAATTCCTACTTAGAAGTGGGAAGATATGCATATAGACTTTGTGACGGGTTCGCCCTGTACCCGGAAGCAACATCACTTCAATTGGGTGATCGTAGATAGAATGACAAATTCAACCCATTTCCTATCAATTAAGACTTCTTTTAATCCCAAGGATTATGCCAAATCTTACATCTGGGAGTTGGTGAGGTTGCATGGTGTGCTATTATCCATCATATCAGATCGTGGAACTCAATTTACTTCTAATTTTTGAAAATCATTTCAATGAGGTTTTAGTACCAAAGTGAAGTTAAGCATCGGGTTCTTTTCTTAAATAATTGGCAAGTTGAAGGAACAATTTAAACTTTGGAAAACATATTGAGGGATTTTGTATTGGATTATAAGGGTAATTGGGATGATTATCTACTACTTAGCGAATTTGCCTACAGCAATAGCTATCACTCAAGCATAGAAATGGCACCGTTTGTACCTCTATATTGGAGAAGATGTAGATCTCTGGTGAGATGGCTTGAAGTGGGTGAGATGGAATTCATGTGTCCTGATTTGGTACTTGGTGCTATGAAAAAGGTGAGGCTCATAAGGAAAAGTTTAAAAATAGCTCAAAATTGCCAAAAGTCATATTCAGGTGTTAGGAAAAAACATCCTGAGTTTGTAGTGAAGAATTGAGTTTATTTGAAGGTTTCACCAATGAAGGATGTAATGCACTTTAGTAAAAGGGAAATTAAGTCCTAAATATGTGGGACCATACAAAATCCTAGGGTGAATTGGAAAAGTCGCATATGAGTTAGAATTGTTATTAGAATTCGCTATGGTTGATTGGTATTTCATGTGTCCATGTTGAGGAAGTTTCTGAGTGATTCGAGTTTTGTACTAACTTTAGAAAATGTGGGTATTGAGGAAAATTTGACTTATGAAAAGGTTCTGGTTGAGATTTCAGACCTGCAAGTTAAAAGGTGAAAAAACAAAGATGTTGCATCTATTAAAGTACTTCGGAGAAATCAATAAGTTAAAAGTGATATATGGGAATCGGAGGTGAACATGATGAAACGATATCCTCATCCCTTTCCTTCCACTCAAGCCTATGGTATTAAGTCATTCTTGCTCAAATCCTCTAAATTCCTACATTTTAGCTTTTTCATGTCATAATACATGCATGCATACTCATGAAACTTATTTTGAATGATATTTTATGCATAAGTTTTAAAATTTCATGAAATTGATGTTTAAGTTGCATTATTGCATTCATGTTGGGTTATGATGTCCATTCTACTCTACTCAAGCTAGCTTTTATCTCATTCGAGGACGAATATTCCCAAGAGGGAGCCATTGTAATAACTCATAAGTTGGAAAGTTGGAAAATGGAAGAAAAGTGAAATTTGATTTTTGGTGCCAAGGAATACGAGCTCAATCTACGACACACAGATGCTTCTATGGGTTGTAGATAGGGTCTCATAGATGATCCTAACACTTAGGATTGTTTTGGAAATTGTGATCCAATATATGAACAACTTACACTAGTCGTGAAATGATTGACGAATTGTGGATTAAGGTCATGGATGATATTCAAAAGGGTGAAAATTGGGTTCAACTGGATGAAGGCGTTATACAGGTCATATAAAGTATTATGAATCATAAAACAGATTCATAGAACCCTTAGATACTTAAAGAAATTTAGGATGCTTGGGGTAGTATATGATGCCACATTTATGGGCCATAATTTGATCTATGTATCGTAGGATCGCATTGTGGTTTGAAACCTAGAAATCCAGGTCTCTGAACTTTGACAAGACTAACAAAATGAGACCCTTTTACAGGTCGTGGTTCAAATGGTGGCTCCTAGGAGGTGTATTGTAGATGAACTTCTGAAACCAGGAAAGGTATACTTGATTCCATGAAACATGGACCACGGGTCGTAGAAGGTCTAGGATCCGTAGACCCCCTCATGTTTTCTATCCAGAGAATTTTAATTAAGGGAATTTTGGTCTTTACTCCTACCCTAAGCCCTAAACTATGTCATTTTTATTCCTAAAACTAACCTTACTACCCTATACTACCAAAATCACTTCAATTACACTTCATTCACCAAAATTCCAAGTCTCTAAAGATTTTCTTCCTCTTAAATTCCTTTCAAGGTTTATGAGCATAGTAGCTAAGGTTTCATCGAGTTGCTCCGCAAATTCTCAAGGGTTTTTCTAGATTTTTGTATTATGTATGTTAGTTTCATTCATGGGTACTTTTCATCCGTGGAGCCCCATCAATTTCCTCCCTTTTTCATCAAGTTCAAGTATGGGAATTTCAAGGATTTTATGACTTTCCTTCTAACTGCATGCATTATGCTTTAGATTGAAATTGTTTACTTACTTATACATGAATTTACATCAAGTTACATGAATTACATGAGTTATGAGCAATTTTATGTATGAGTTACTTAAGTTTTATGAAAAATATGTTGGGCTTCTTCAATTTTGATTAAGTTAAGCATATAATACATAATTATGGACAAATCTATCTTTACTTAATTTTAAGCCTAATGATGATGAAACCATACTTTGCCCTAATTTACAACTCATGACATGATTATGGAAAATTGCAAGCTTATGATAGGGGATTTAGTATCCTTAAAGGTGACTGTCACGGCCCAAGCCTAGGGACTAGCAATAACACAGTGGATGAGGAACCCGAAGGCACCTCACCCAAGCCTCTTCCCATACATCAAGCATTTCATTGGACTTGAATCATAAATAAAGAGGAATTTAAATAGGGAAACAGAACTAAAGGACAAACATCATGAAATCCATAAAGAGGAAACCAAACATAAACTCTTAATACATTGTCTAACAATACCTTCTAAATAAAAAACTTGGCGGGGGCTAAGACATGTTCAAAGCTCGCCATCAAGTATAAGTACAAACGAAATACAACTCAAAGAAAATCAAATGTCTTGATACATCAAGCATGAAGGAAATAGGTGTACTCCCCAAATTAGAGGACTCACCAATCATTAATCTTCAAACATCTAAAATCGAGCCACGTGTGGGAGGAGGAGGAGTGCTCGTCCCTACATAGTGATATCATGTAGGAAAAATATGCATTAATGCATTGAATACACTAAGTATGTGGGAAGCAATACAATAAGGAAATCATATAGTCACGGCCAAGTCTACGCCTACTCGTAACATAGCAAATGAGGACACGAAGATGCCTCACCCAAGCTTCTTAGCATTCATTAAGCATTCATAAGTAATTAATAACATAATGTGGAATTGAAAGTGGAGAAAGGGACTAAAGGACATTAATGCTTTGGAGATTGAAACACAACATCTCAAACTAAAGTCATATCATCCAAACATACCATTCTATGTAAGACATGGCAGGGATTGAGGTGTTGTCGAAATACATCATTTTTTATGCTTAAAACTTAGGATTTTATGTGTTCTCAATGAGACTTTAGTTGTTTAAATGTGTTGTTATGTCTTGTTTGTGGGATTACAAGTTGGCCAATGATTTTAGGGAAAGTTACAAAGTTGTTGCAGATTTGTTGTTATACGAGACACCTTACGGGCCGTAGACCATTGTACGAGCCATAAGGTGCATTCATTAGGAATTCCAATGAGGGGACGAGTTTCTGAAGTTACTTCTACAAACATGCATATAAGACATAAATTAATTTACGAGTCGTAGAAAAGGTTTTGTGCCCTTAGGGTCAGAGAATGAAGACTTTCTAAAGTTCATCAGACGAAACTCCATTTATGGGTCTAAAGGGTTGTCGTAAAGGATAAGTCTAGTTTTCCAGTAACAATGTACGAGACCCCAATTATGGGCCATGAACTTCAATATGGGCCATAAAGTGTTGTCGTAGAGTGTCCCGACCAATTCACCTAAGTTCTTTAGGATTTTAATTATTATAAATAGGTCTTTTTGGTTATCTTTTATAAGTTCTCACCAGTTCACATAAGTTTAGCTTAGTTTTAGGTTAGTGCTTAGAGAACTCAATATTCTTAGAAAGAAAATTGTGAGAGAGTCTTTGAAAACACTTGTGGTTTAATTCAATCTTCAAGCTTGTGATTTTCATTGACATTGGATTTGCTTGTTCTTAATTTAGTTGAGTAAGTGTTTAATTATGTCTTCTAAATTCATAATCTCTTCATCTACACAAAGCATGAGTAGCTAGATCCACAACTAGGGTTGTGGGAACCATAAAGAACTAACAAAGTAAAATTGGATAATTCATGATTCTTGGAAGGTGTATATACATGTATTGATTTACTCTCTTCATTCTGCATGTTTTCTAATGGTGGCCAACATTTAGAACCCGCCTAGTGTTACTGACTGGACCAAGGTAGTAATGAATAGGAAAGAGATTAATTAACAGGATTCGATTGATGTGTTCTCGTCTAATCAACCAAACTAGGCCAAGAGGAGTTTGTACTGGGACTTATAGGTAATGGTTAGTAATGACCACTATGGAGATGGGCTAAGTTGCATAGTGAAATTTGCCTCTCACCTTTGACCAAAGGGCTTGGTGAACTTAAATTACCGTCTTGCATGCTATACACTAGACAAGCATTAGATTATCTGGTGATACTGAGTTGGCAATCATGGGGAACACAATACCCTAGTTGCTCTCCTTTATTGATCTTTGTCTCGCGATAGTAAGTTAGTTTATTTTTCTCATTGATTTTTGCTAGTTTATTTTTCTCATTGATTTTTGCAAACCACCCCCCCCCCCTCTTTGGGGAATTGAGTTGATTAACTACTCGGATTGCATGTAGGTGAATTTGTCTTGAGCGTATGTATTCCCTATGGGTTTGACCCTAACCTTGGTTAGATTTTATTTCTTGACAACGACGGCTTTATCCTTTAAGAAGGAGGTGTAACTTGGGCGACATCAGGGACCAAAACACAATCACGATTCCACTCAAATACAAAATACATGAAAATAAGAGAGAAAGTAAAAGTGTCCAATGAACAATTCAAAATACATAATCATATCAAAAATACAACGCATGAAGTAAGAGGTAAAATTCCCGAGCTAAGGACTCACCAAAGCTACTAGTCTTGGACGTCAAAGCTAGCCACATACTGGTGGAAGAGGTAGAGCACTGGTCCCTACATGGTGACATCATATAAGCAAAAAATACATTAGTACGTTTGAATATACTAAGTATGTAAGATGTAATGCAAGAATGAAATTGTAGTGCCATCATTCATAAAACTTAGAAGTCTCTATGCATTGAATTATAATGTCATCATTCAAAACATGCTTAAATATGATCAAGGAATAAAGCTCAACATGAAGTAAAAATTAATGTGTAATACGAAAACACATATGTTAGGATAAAGACATCAAAAATTATAAACTTTATAGGAGAAGATCGTAACTGACATGTAAGGTCATGCGAGCTACTACATGGAATCCAACATAACACCCTACGTTCTCATTCATTGAAAGATTCGGACCTTGACTTGAAGACTTTGGTAAGTCCACATGCCTCTTACGTTCCAGCTTTATTTTTGTGTCATTTTGAGACCATGGTAGTAAGTTTCTTGGGGGTGAGCTAGGGACATGTCTTAGCCCAGTCTAATACTCAAAGGCATCATTGGACATAATGCATTAAGATCTATGTTATCTATAACTCCTTATACTCTCTGATGTTTAGTTTTTATATCTATACTCTAGTTTCCACTTATGATTTGTTTCTCATAGTCCGTGAATGCTTATGATATGCTAAGAAGACTAGTTTAAGGTTCCTTCAAGGATTTCATAGGGTTTAGATTGGATTGTGACAAGTAACCACGGTGGCTTCAAAGATATTGTTGGAAGAAGCTTTGACAATATCTCCGACTTGATTAAAAGCACATCCCTCTTTAGATATGATGTTACCACTTGGAACAAAAAGGTGTCTGCCAATATCTTTCAAAATAGAAAATAAATCTTAGTTGCCAATATCTTTCAAAAAATAAAATAAATCTTAACTGAAATAATTGAAATCCAAAAATTCATTTTCTATTCATTCAATCCTTTCTCCAAAAGTGATAATCTAACCTTACTAAAGAGTATGAAGATATCCTAAGACATGAGACAAATCTTCTAAAAGCTAAATATTGGACTGAGGGTGATTCTAATAATATATTCTTCCACATTTCTAACCTTAATAGAAGGAGCAGAAAGAAAATCATTACCCTTAGGAAAGAAGTTAATAATTGTATTTATAATTAAACTGATATAATTTGCATGAATTAGCTATTTTTTGGCAATTGTTTTACCACTACTAATAAAATCTCCTACCTTAGTTCTATTTTGGAAACCATAAGACTTGAAAATCATCATAGTCCTTGTTATAACCCTAGCATAGGTGAAATTAAAAAGACTGTTAATTCTTTTAAATTCACCAAGGGCACGAGGTTCTAATGATATCAGTTATTTCTTTTTCAAAATAATTAGGATATAAGGGCATATTCAACCCTTTCTCCAAGAATAATAATCTAACCTTACTAAAGAGTATGAAGATATACTAATACATGGGACAAATATTTTGGAAGCTAAAATATCGAATTGAGAAGGATTTTAATATTATATTCTTCCACACTTTTACCCTTAAAAAAAGGAATAGAAATAAAATCAATACCCTTAAAGAAGAAGCTAGAAAGTGTATTTATGATTAAACTGATATAATTAGCACTATTTAGCTATTCTATGGCAATCTTTTTATCACTACTCATAAAACCTCCTATCTCAATTCCATTTAGGGAACCATAAAATTTGAAAACTATCAGAGCCTATGGTATAATCCTATCATTGGTGAAATCAAAAAGATCGTTAATTCTTTTAAATCTACCAAGAGCATCAGCTCCTTATGGTATTCACTCACTTTTTTTTCAAAACTATTAGGACATATTGGCACCCCTCTTGTCAAAAAATTTTAATCAAGTTTACAACACCAATGCTATAGATAAAGAAGTTAACATTGGGTACCTTTTGATTATGCCTAAATGTGCTAACAATACTATCTTCAAGAACTTTAAATCCATTATCTTCATCAATAAAAGAGGACAAAATATTACTTGTCTCTTCTTTGTTGATGACCTAATCAAGAATTGCATCACCATCATCAACCCTCTTAACATCTTCAACTTCTTTTTTGGCCTAAAAAAATAATACCTCCAAGTCTACGGTGATATTCTTTAACAACTGCAACATATAAGACCTTTTCTTGATGTCTTACTATTCAAGCTAGATTCTCCTTAGAAATAGTCGAGCTTCTCAATCTTTCACAGAAAGCCAAGAAATAGCGACTTCTAATTCATTATTAATAAGCCCACTACCTTCATCAAGAACTACATCATCATCATTAACACTCTTAATATCTTCAACTCTTTTTTAGCAAAAGATTAACATCTCCAAATCAAAAGTGATACTCCTCAACAACTGGAACATAAAAGACCTGAAGACCCTCTCTAGATTCTTTACTATCCAAACCATAGGCCCTTTTAGGAAGTATCTGAGATTTTTAATATTTCATAAAAATTCAAGAAATAGTGACTTCCAATTCATTATTAATAACCTCAATTCATAGCTAGCTGGTTATAAGATCAAATTTCTTGACATTGTTGAAAGAGTTATCCTATCCAAAGCCTCCATCAACAACATTCCCAAACAAGTTATGCAGTACATCAACTATCCTAGTAAAATTCACTACTTGATAAATACAATTTAGAAAGGCTTTGTTTGAGAACTACTGACGCTAAAAGGAAAATACACCATGAAAGTTGAAAAATTGTGACAAAGACAAATAGTGATGGAGGTTTAGGCATCCACAGAGTTAAAAGTAAGAATAATATTATGCATGTTGGTCTTCCTTGGAATTTTGTTAATGGCCCTGACTCTTTTTAACGAAACAATCACACAACTAAGAACTTGTCTCTTCTTTGTTGATGACCTAATAAAGAATTGCATCACCATCATCAACCCTCTTAACATCTTCAACTTCTTTTTTGGCCTAAAAAAATAATACCTCCAAGTCTACGGTGATATTCTTTAACAACTGCAACATATAAGACCTTTTCTTGATGTCTTACTATTCAAGCTAGATTCTCCTTAGAAATAGTCGAGCTTCTCAATCTTTCACAGAATGCCAAGAAATAGCGACTTCTAATTCATTATTAATAAGCCCACTACCTTCATCAAGAACTACATCATCATCATTAACACTCTTAATATCTTCAACTCTTTTTTAACAAAAGATTAACATCTCCAAATCAAAAGTGATACTCCTCAACAACTGGAACATAAAAGACCTGAAGACCCTCTCTAGATTCTTTACTATCCAAACCATAGGCCCTTTTAGGAAGTATCTGAGATTTTTAATATTTCATAAAAATTCAAGAAATAGTGACTTCCAATTCATTATTAATAACCTCAATTCATAGCTAGCTGGTTATAAGATCAAATTTCTTGACATTGTTGAAAGAGTTATCCTATCCAAAGCCTCCATCAACAACATTCCCAAACAAGTTATGCAGTACATCAACTATCCTAGTAAAATTCACTACTTGATAAATACAATTTAGAAAGGCTTTGTTTGAGAACTACTGACGCTAAAAGGAAAATACACCATGAAAGTTGAAAAATTGTGACAAAGACAAATAGTGATGGAGGTTTAGGCATCCACAGAGTTAAAAGTAAGAATAATATTATGCATGTTGGTCTTCCTTGGAATTTTGTTAATGGCCCTGACTCTTTTTAACGAAACAATCACACAACTAAGAACTTGTCTCTTCTTTGTTGATGACCTAATAAAGAATTGCATCACCATCATCAACCCTCTTAACATCTTCAACTTCTTTTTTGGCTTAAAAAAACAATACCTCCAAGTCTATGGTGATATTCTTTAACAACTGCAACATATAAGACCCTTTCTTGATGTCTTACTATTCAAGCTAGATTCTCCTTAGAAATAGTCGAGCTTCTCAATCTTTCACAGAAAGCCAAGAAATAGAGACTTCTAATTCATTATTAATAAGCCCACTACCTTCATCAAGAACTACATCATCATCATTAACACTCTTAATATCTTCAACTCTTTTTTAGCAAAAGATTAACATCTCCAAATCAAAAGTAATACTCCTATACAACTGGAACATAAAAGACCTGAAGACCCTCTCTAGATTCTTTACTATCCAAACCATAGGCCCCTTTAGGAAGTATCTGAGATTTTTAATATTTCATAAAATTTCAAGAAATAGTGACTTCCAATTCATTATTAATAACCTCAATTCATAGCTAGCTGATTATAAGATTAAATTTCTTAACATTGTTGAAAGAGTTATCCTATCCAACGCCTCCATCAACAACATTCCCAAACAAGTTATGCAGTATATCAACTATCCTAGTAAAATTTACTACTTGATAAATACAATTTAGAAAGGCTTCGTTTGAGAACTACTGAGACTAAAAGGAAGATACACCATGAAAGTTGAAAAATTGTGACCAAAACAAATAGTGATTGAGGTTTAGGCATCCACAGAGTTAAAACTAAGAATGTTACAATGCATGATGGTCTTTCTTGGAAATTTGTCAATGGACCTAACTCTTTTTAACGAAAAGATCACACAACTAAGAACTACAAGAAAGAAATTAACTCCAAAATCACTATCTTTAAAATCTGAAAATGAATTTTGATAGGAAGGAAAACTCGTAAGGAGGCTATCAAAGGGAATATCCACCAAGGGACATGATTTGCTTCTGGAACTACAAATGGATCCCTACTAGAAACCTCTTAGGGAATCTATCTAAGGACCCTTCCAAAGGTTTGACATGAACACTATGTTGTTTAAGATTTGGAATAATAGTATTCGAAACTTCAACACTCTTTCTTATGAGGTAACTTTTGTAACAATTTAATCCATCATCAGGTGCTACTTTTTAACAACAATATCCATAAAGATGCCCCGATTTAGAGATTGAATATAAATAGGTTTTTCTCCAATAAAATGCATATAAGTTCATAAACTCAAAAAAATAATGTTAATGAAGTCAACCCTAATAAGAAAAAATTTTCCTATTGAACATGCACTATATCAAACTCCTCAACTAAATCCTCCTAAATTTACAGTTATAAACATTACTTCTAGGTGTAATCAATGTAAATATGCCACAATTTTCTGGAAATGTAATCATATTCACCACCTTTAGAATAAGCTAATTCAAAAGTGTAATACAAAGATTGCTCTAGACTTAGACTCTCTTATCCTAGTAACTAGGCTAGTAACTAAAACAAAATCATGAAAAAGAATTATGACAACACTATTCATGGGGACATCATCCTAGTTTTTTGTCTTTAGGCCTACTAAAAATATAAGTATCAAAACCTCTTCAACAAATAAAAATGATCAACCTTTATGTGATAAGGCGTATATTGGAGTTGTTAAGTATGCTCGCTTGAATTTCAATAGGTACAAGCCCAGCACAACCATAATCACTAATGTCAAATAGGAGCTTACAAGAATTTGGTCTCGTGCATAAATAATTGTAAGTGAATAGCATAGAAGATCCAACTTTGTGGTAAGCCACATGCCTACTTTCATAATGGCCTCGAAGTTTTTCTTTTGTTATGTCTTTTCCATAGTCAGACTCTATATCAATTGACAATAATGTTTTCATTTCTAGCTTGCTTATGACAATGAAATATCTAACTTTGATGGTTGTGTGGTTAGATATTAGAACTTGAGGTTTCTCTTTAGCTTCCATCCTTGTACTAGATTTTTTATCATTAATTACTTTCGCGTATTCAACTTATGATTAATATTTAAATTTCACATAAATTACTAATTGTGTTGTATTTTGTGAGCATGATTTAGGATTAGCCGGGTACATTAGGATTAAGGGACGAATTGGGTGATGATAACATCATTCTCAATCATCTTTTAAGTATTAAAAAATGAAAATCATAATTGAAAATTGAAAAATTAGTGTTTTTTTATAAATATTTAAAATTATATATAAAAAAATAAGTTGAATAGATAAAATATCAAGAAAATATGAACATATTTTAATTATATATTTTATAAAAACTTGCACCAAGTGTGATATAAGTGAAAAAAAAAAGATAATTTCAAATATATACAATAAACTAATTAGTTTACCACAAATATAGCCATATTTTATCTACATAAAAGAAGCCAAAAACTATAGCAAATAGACAGTGACCTATATATAGCTTGTCAAAAGTAATAAAACGTATATAGTAACTATACAATATAGATTACTTATACATGAGCTATACATTGGATCTACATTATGTTAAACTAAAAACACTGAATATAGTTTGTCTATACATAAATCATACATTGAATATATATGATTATACAACTAGCGAATAACCAATTTTTTTATAATTACTTTCACTGAATGGCCATCTACATTTGATATTGCTAAAAGAGGCCTCTATATAAATTTCACGTGACAAAGATGAAAGTTAACTCATGTAACCCCACATTTCTCATCACTCGAAACAAATATCTCATTAGACCAGCTTCGATTCGAATCTGAGATACTATTACTATATACTCCCTCTTTCTATCTTTCAAGCCGAAAGAGTTTTAAAATAGAAAGAGAAAGGTTGAGTCCATTATACTAAAAATAGATGTCTAACGATATTTCCCCAATTCATAAATCAAGAGATAATTTTACACTTATTTCCTAATTTAGCCTTATCATCAATTAGTCATTTTTCTATTATATTTATCAAGACATTATATTTATTACTCCTCCATATAATAAAGAATGACTTAGTTTGACTTGCCATGGAGTTTAAGAAAATCAAGGAAACTTTTTAATCTTATGATCCTAAATTAAGATTACGTCAAATACACCAAAATACTTTAAATATGTCAAGTGGAAAAATTGAAATTAAAATCTTACCAACAAAGGAAATGGATGATTCTTTTCGAAATAAACTAAAAAAGAAAGTATTTTGTTTTCTTTAAAATGGAGGAAGTATATTCAAAAGATGACATAGTAAAATTACTCTTTTATTTATATATAATTTATTAAGTATGTGTTACAAATTCAAGCACTTGTGGATATTATGTGAATGTTTTATTCATGTACTTATGGATGTTTCATGTATCTATTTAGTGAAATTTTACTAGCCTATTAGATAAACATGTAAAACCAATGATTTCTACATCCTATAAAGGGTATTATTCACCCTTTGTAAAGATACAAACTTAAAGAGAATAAACAATACTCTCTACATACTATTCTCCCAATATCATTGTCTTCATTTCTTGCTTTATATTATCCTTATATTGTTAATATTTTACAACACGTTATCAGCACGGGTCTCTACCAATTGAGATTTACTTAATCGGGGTTATCTTTTTCTTAAAGGTTAATCATTTTTCTTTTCGACTCAGGTATACATTTATATATTTATTTGTTTATAAAATCTTTAACTTGACTTTCGTAAGTCTTTGGTCTGCAATTTAATTACTGCACATGATTTGCTTTAGGTATTATTATAATATTGTTCTAGATATGATAGTTGATATACTTAAGGTTTAGATTATTATGTTATTTATATTCCATTGACTTATAGCTCTAAATTAAGAATTATGCAATATGATGATATGTTATAAAGAAAAAATAGTTGTTGTTTAAATTAAATAAAGTAATTAATTAACTTATGTTACTTGTGTCATATGACTATATAATATGGTTATTATATTACTTTAAGTTTAAAATCATCCACCTATAAATATTATATAAATGTTAGATTCATATAAAATTACTAATAAGTTAGAGATGATTTAAGCTCATAAAGTCAAGTATTTATATATATTATATTTATAACTATTTAACTAAGTGAATTGTGTTTAGATTTTAATAAAAATTGCGAGTTATTATAACCATTAAATGTAAATATTTTTAACCATCTTGCATATAATATATTTTGTACTTGTATAATATTTTATCATTCGAAATATTAATTTATCATTTATTATGAGGAAACCAATAGTATATTATTAATTCACTTATTTTATGATAGTTTTCATCATGTCGAATTTGTCAAAACGTGAATTTGTGGCACTTGACATATCTGGAAAGAACTATTGTCATGAGTACTTGATGCTAAAATTCACCTTGCCACTAAGGGTCGTGGTGATACGATAATCGAAAGAAATAAAGCATCAAGTCAGGATAAGGCAAAGGCTATGATTTTCCTTCGTCATCATCTTGATGAAAGCCTGAAGGTTGAATACTTGACAGTGAAAGAACTACGTGAATTGTGAATAGGTTTGAAAGGAAGGTGTGACCACCTTAAGTCCATGGTATTGTCAAAGGCTCATTATGAGTAGATGCACTTACGGTTTCAAGATTTTAAAATCATAGTTGAGTACAATTCTGCTATATTTAGAATCACATCTCAATTAAAATTATATGGGAAAATCATAAAAGATGAGGACATGTTGAAAAAGACATTAACTACTTTCCATGCCTCAAATGTAATATTACAGCAGCAATACCGTGAGAAAAGTTTTCAGAAATACTCTGAATTGATCTCATGCCTTCTGGTGGTGTCATGATCCAAAACGGATCACAACTAAAGAATAATAAATAAAGCGGAAACAAACTCAAAAGATATAAAATCTCCCAAAACTTGAAGTCATGAGTACAATAGCATCTAAACTGGTGTTGAAGAGTAAATACAACTGTGTCAAAAGCAAATACAATATTGCTTTAAAATATCTGATACATAGTCTGAGAAAAATAAGATAAAAGAGGATCCAAAGTATTACGCCGACTCGAAATCTGAGCCTGCTGAAATCTGGATGGTAATGATAGCACTTGGGTGGAAAGATCAACTACCTTGTCCTGTACCCTATGCACGGTCTGCAGGGAGGAAACAAAGTAGGAGTAAGTACACCGAAATGTACTTGGTAGGATCAACCGACTAGGTAAAAGAAATTGAACAAGTATGTAACAATGAAGAACCCTATACCTGCATCCAAAAAGGTTAGCACAAAATGATAATATATATACCATAGTAATGAGCTAAAATATCCTCAAAAATCCATGATGCCATATAACCACAATAAGAAATAAAATGCACAACTAATCGTGCCAAATACCAAGGGTATTGCAGCCTTGCCACATGCCCATGGTCAAGTAATATCAATATGCCACAATCTTGCCACTTGCTCATGGTCAAAGAATAATATGATGCCAAGTTCTTGCCACCTGCTTGTGCTCAAGACATATGCAGTATGAATCTCACCATTGCCTCTTGCCCGGGTCAAGGGGGTGGTACCAGCGTGAATCATAATGCCCTTGCTTCCTACCCGGGTCAAGGGATGTTACAAGCCACACACAATAGATATAAATCAACAGTGCATTCCAATTATGCATGTAAGCATGTAAAATAGCATTACAATAGGAATACTGAGGTATGAAACTCATAATGATTATATATACCCAAGGAATAATATCAAGTGTCATAGCTAATGCCCAAATCATAATCATATTTTAGATCATCATAGATATATCAATAATTGAGAATGTCAACAATATCATACCTAACTTGTCCCAAGTATGCAAGAGTTTCAGTATTACCAGACCTAATTAGTCCCAAATATACAAATATAATAATGATACTGAACCTATCTCATCTTAACAATACAATTATATCAATAATACTGGACCTTACTCATCCCAGTTGGTTTCACAAGTCTCATTTAATCACATTCTATCTCAAATCCTCATCATTTAACCATAATTTGACTCAGATCATCAATGAAATCAAGATTATATCACAATTCGGCTCAATCAGAATCACTTTCCATCATCATTTTAACGCCACAACACAATTGCACAATTATCCATCTAAATCTCACAATTATCACATGACAAGATCAATAAATCAAATCCAATCCCAAAAGGTTAGATGAACCTACCTCAAAGTCGGAACCACACACGGACAGGCTTTCAATCAACTCAAATCCTCAAATCGAGCCTCCAATTGGACCAACTACTATCAACAATAGTTACTACTCATCAAGAGAACCATTTTGATACCCATATTGACATAATTTAGGCTTAAGGGCAAAATGGTCAAAATTATGATTACAATTTTGAAAGTCTCAAATCTGGACATCGACTTCAAAATTGGATTATACATGAAAAATGAAGTTCGTGGGTGAAAATCCCACTAAAATTGAGTTCAAATTGATTGGGAAATCATCATTTAAAGTTTCAAGATCATAAACTAAAAATTCCCAATTCTGGGCATTCAAATCAAGATAAAAAACCAAGAAAATTAATCAAAACGATGTTAAAGACACTCACCCAAAAGATTTCACCAAAAACTCTCTTCAAAAAATCGCCTCTCAAAGCTTGAAGTATTGAAAATAGAATGAAAATGGGGTTTTACGTCTTTAAAACTGATTCAGCAAAAATGTACTCCGTGAAGGTGGATGGTTGTTCGCGATCGCGGAGAAGAAAGGGTCATATACCTCCATGAAGGCGGATGTTTTGTCTGCGAAGGTAGAGAAAAAAATGGGTTGTACCATCAATTGTCAAAACTCAAAATGGACCCCCGCTACTCATCCAAACTCAGAATTTCACAAACTTTATGTGTCCATATTAGAAATAGCGATTTGGACTCATCGGAATCATCAAAAATCAATTATAAGGCCTTCTCGCCACATATACCGATTCAAGTCAATAAAACTAGTTTAAAACTCAAAATACTAAAACTGCCCTCAGAAACTTCAAAAATCATAATGAGATCATTTTTAGGGTTAGTTTGACCATCCGGAACTATTGGAACTGTCGAAATTTTGATCCGAGCTTTCGAACTCTGAATATTGACCAAAGTCAAACTTTTGTATCGAAAATGACTAAAATCACAACTTTGGGCCTAAAAACCTCTATTTAACTCCAAACTCAGTTTTGCAACTTCTTATAGTTCAGTATCAACATTTCAAAGCTAATGGAATCGACGAATCCCTTATTCGATCTCCAAAACTCATAATGGCAAAAAAACTCACTTTTTTAATAACTTAAGCCTTCAAAAAGACCAAAACTTATATTTTCAACTTTTAAAACTCAGGTTTTCAATTCTAACCATTCAAAAAGTTCAAACTAGGCCCAAAGGAACTTACAAAATGGTAAAACAGTAATTTTCATAAATAAAGCCAAAAATGACCAACCAAGTTATAACATCATTCACTACTAAAAAGAATGTTCGTCCTCAAACATAAGAAAAAGAGGAGTACCTGAAGCCTCAAAAAGGCTGGAATATCTAGCCCGCATATCATACTCTAACTCCCAAATAGCCTCTTTAACAGAACGCTGCCATTGAACCTTCGCAGATGGTATATCTTTGAAGCTCAATCTCTGACCTGCATGTCCAATATAGCTATAGATTCCTCTTCAAAGGACAAATCTGGACCCAATAAGAAATCACATGGAACTCATTTGGAATGTACCGACGAAGCATAGAAACATGACAAATAG
Organism: Solanum rostratum; assembly: GCA_029948455.1. Taxonomy (NCBI): domain Eukaryota; kingdom Viridiplantae; phylum Streptophyta; class Magnoliopsida; order Solanales; family Solanaceae; genus Solanum; species Solanum rostratum. The sequence continues at coordinate 16,107,475 of CM057047.1, read as the reverse complement.
AATGAATAGAAGATAATTTCGGTGGTAAAGTCAACTCATAGGCTACCTCACCAACTCTCCTCAAAGTCTCAAATGGGCCAATGAATCTAGGATTAAGCTTGCCCCTCTTCCCAAATCTCGTCTCACCGTTCATGGGTGAGACTTTTAGCCAAAAACTACCACCAATAGAGAACTCAAGAGGCTTAACCCTCCTATCAATATAACTTTTCTGGCGACTCTAGGATGTCAGAAATATACTCTAAATCAGTCGAACCACGTCCATGGCATCCTGAAGCAAATCTACACCCAACACCTCGGCTGAACTTGAATCGAACCATCCAATGGGTGATCTACACCTCCATCCATACAAGGCCTCAAACGGTGCCATCTTGATGCTGGAATGGTAACTATTATTATATACAAACTCCGCCAATGGTAAGTGTTGGTCCAATCGGGCCCCAAAATCAATAACACAGGCCCTAAGCATGTTTTCCAACACCTGAATGGTGTGCTCTAACTGACCATCAGTCTGAAGGTGAAAGGCTGAACTCAAATCCACTCTAGTACCCAAACTACGTTATAGAGCCCGCCAAAAGTGAGAAGTAAAGAAAGATCCTATATCTGATATTATAAACACTGGCACACCATGCAATCTGATAATGTCCCAAATATACAATATGTCTAACTGCTCCGCACTGTAGCTAGTCCGTACCAGTACGAAGTGTGTTGACTTGGTCAATCGATCAACAACCACCCAAACTGAATCAAACTTGCCGAAGGCCATGGGCAAACCTGTAACAAAGTCCATAGTTACTCTCTCCCATTTCTATCCGTCGAGCTTTTGATGCTCATACTTCACCTATTAGAAATTCAAACAATTGGCCACAAACTCAGCTATGTCTCTCCTCATGCCAAACCAGCAATAATGTTGTTTAAAATCATGATACATCTTAGCCACACCCTGATAGATGGAATATCTAGCACAATGGGCCTCCTCTAATATCAATGTCACCCAATTCCCAACTTTAGGTACACAAACTCTACCATTAACCCTCAAAACACTGTCTGAACAAGTAATAGCCACCTTAGCTTCATCTCTCAATACTTTATCACGAATCATACATAATTTAGGATCCTCAAATTGGTGAGCACATATCTCATTAAGCCAAGAAGATCTAGCCTTAACAAATGCTAAAATACTCTGAGGAGGAGAAATATACAAAAGGACCATCTGCCTAGCAAGTGACTGAACCTCTAGAGCTAAGGGCCTCTCCTCAGCCCTCAAGAATGTCAAACTCCCCATAATAGTAGCATTCCGACTCAAAGCATCTGCCACCATATTAGCCTTCCCAGGGTGATAGAGAATAGAGATATCATAGTCGTTAAGCAACTCCAACCACTTACGCTATCTCATGTTCAAATTAGGTTGAGTAAAGATGTATTTTTTACTTTGGTGATCGGTAAAAATCTCACAATGCACCTTATAAAGATAACGTTACCACAATTTCAACACAAACACAACTGCAGCCAACTCCAAGTCATGGGTAGGATAGTTCTTTTCATGCACCTTCAACTGCCTAAAAACATATGTCATCACTTCCCCCTTTTGCATCAATACACCACCCAAATCTACACCTGAAGCATCACAATATACCACAAATGGAACTCCCTCATTGGTAAAGCAAGAATAGATGTTGAAGTCAACAATCCTTTGAGCTTTGGGAAGCTCAACTCACAATCATCCGACCACTAGAATGCTACAGCCTTTTGAGTCAATTTGGTCAACGGGCTGCTATATATGAGAAGCCCTAAGCAAAACGCCAATAATACCTCACTAAACCAAGGAAACTCCTAATCTTAGTCATCGAAGTAGGCCTAGCCCACTCATGAACAGTTGCTACCTTGGTCGGATCGAACATAATACCCTTTTTTGACACAACATGGCCAAGAAACATAATGGACTCAAGCTAAAACTCACACTTTGTCATGACCCAAAATGGATGGAAACTACAGAAAGATAAATAAAGCGGAAACAAACTCATAATATATAATAAATCTCCCAAAACCTAGAGTCATAAGTACAACAACATCTAAATAGTGCGGAAGGTAAATACAATTGTCTCAAAATAAGATACAATATTGTCTCATAACATCTGGTACAAAGTCCGAAAGGAAAGGAAATAAAAAGAGGACCTAAAGATCCACGGTGACTCGAAGTCTGAGCCTCACTAGTAGGACCAGGATGGATGTAGATAAGTCCAACAAAAAGTGAATCAGCTACCCTGTGTGTGTCCCTGTGCTCAATCTGTAGGAAGGAAATAAAGTAGGGTAAGTACACCAAAATGTACCTAGTAGGTTCAACCGACTGGGTAGGAGAAATCGAACAAGTATGTTATAACGAAGAATCCTAACACCTACATCAAAAGGGTTAGTACACAATACAATAAAGTCATGAATAATAGCAATTATAGAAGCTAAACCAATCCAGTGATGCAATGCAATGCTATGCATGAATGCAATGGCGTCGGGGGCCATGTATGAGGTGAAATCATGACTGTCGAGGGGCTGATGTACACATCTATCGAGACGAAGCTACAAGATAAAACATGGGGGTATCGTAGTCCATGCACTAAGATATATATATATCATAAGGCGTCGTAGGCCATAATCAGAAGTATCTCAAGGTGTCGCAGGCCATAACCACCGTCTCAATATGCATCATAATATTTCAAATGATGTAAATGTGGCAATAAATGTGCATAACAATACATTTGATCATGTATCAAATGCATGTATACCAATGCAATCAATCATAAATAACTTGTGTGCATATAAACGGAACCCAATCAGAAATAAGGTCTGTGCATACCAATGCACCTAATCCAGTATAATATATGTGCATAACAATGCAACAATGGACCATATGATTTGTGCATATTAATGCAATTAATCAATATAAGATAGGCACATACGATGAACAATGGAATATTAACATTATACGGATATACCATGTCCCATCTCATCACCAATCACAAATAACCATATGTCATTGAAACAAGCTTCACAAGTACCCCGAATGGGCTCGTAACTCTTACCCTGAACATACTCATCATCATTTAGTCACAACATTAACCAAAAACTATTTCAAGTCTCATATTATCATAGTGATATCCGAAATATCTCAAAACACAAGATTTCATCTCAATCAATCAAAAGGATCGTAATTTACCCAATATTCGGCATAACCGGTCTCATATTCCCATCAAATTTAATCATATCATCATAGGCTCACAATTCAATCTACATCTCATAATTATCACATAAGTATGCTCAATAGCTCGAATCCAATCCCAAAAAGGTTAGCGGAACCTACCTCGATACCGAAATCGCACTCGAATAAGCTTTGAATCAACTCAAGCCTCCAAATGATCCACGGGTCGATCAACCACTATCAAAAATGGATAATACGCATCAAGAGGTGCATTTTAATACCCATATTGGCATATTTTAGGCTTAGGGGCAAAATGGTCAAAATTAAGGTTAAAATGTAAAGGTCTCAAATCTAAAAATTGACTTCAAAACTGAATTTTACATGAAAAATAGAGTTTGTGGGTAACAATCCCACTAAAATCGAATTCAAATCGATAGAGAAATCCTCATTTAAAGTTTCAAGATCATAGACCGAAAATCTCCAATTTTGGACATATAAAATCATGAAATTCGAGCAAAAATCAAGATAAAAACTATATCAAAACGATATTAGAAACACTTACCCAAAAGATTTCTCCGAAAATTCTCTTCAAAAGTCACTTCCCAAAGCTTAAAATATTGAAAGTGGAGTAAAAATGGGGGTTTTACGTCTTTAAAAATGACTAGGCAAAAATGTACTCCGCGAAGGCAGACAATTGTCCGCGATCACGGAGAAAAAAACTGTATATACCAGTTACCCCATACCATCCAGTGCAAAAACTCAAAACGGACCCCCGAAACTCATCCAAACTCAGAATTTTACAGACTTTATATGTATCCATACTAGAAACAGTGATCCGGACTCAACGGAATCATCTGAATTTGATTCCGAGGTCCCTATGACACATTTACCAATGCAAGTCAATAAAACTAGTTTAAAACTCAAAATACCAAAACTACCCTCGAAAACTCCAAAAATTATGACGAGACCATTTTTAGCGTTAGTGTCATCATCCAGAACTATTGAAACTGTCAAAATTTTGATTCAAGCTTTCAAACTCTGAATATTGACCAAAGTCAAACTTTGGTTTCGGAAACGACTAAAATCACAACTTTGGGCCTAAAAACCTCATTTTAATTCCAAATTTAGTTCTACAGCTTCCTGTAGTTCAGTTTCGACATTCTGGAGCTAATGGAATCGATGGATACCTGATCCAACCTCCGAAACTTAGAATGACACCAAAACTCACTTTTTCAACAGCTTAAGCTTTCAAAAAGACCAAAACTAGTATTTTTCAACTTTTAAAACTCAGGAATTCTGTTCTAACCATTCAAATAGTTCAAAGTAGGCCCAAAGCAACTTACGAAATGGTAAAATAGTAATTTTCATAGATAAATTTGAAAAATGACCAACCAGGTCATTACACATTTTGAGAACTTAGCATATTTCTCTTCCCTCAATCTCTAAAGTACAGTCCTCAAGTGTTGAACATCATCTGCCTCACTCTTGGAATAAACCAAGATGTCATCTATGAACACAATCACAAAGATGTCTAAATAGGGCCTGAACACTCGGTTCATCAGCTCCATAAAAGCAGTGGGGGCATTAGTAAACCCAAATGACATAACCACAAACTCATAATGCCCATAATGGGTCTTGAAAGCTATCTTTGGGAAATCAAACTCCCAAACTCTCAACTAATGATAACCGGACCTCAAGTCAATCTTGGAGAACGTCGAGGCACCCTGCAACTAGTCAAAAAGATCATCAATGAGAGGCAAGTGATATTTGTTCTTGATGGTCACTCTATTAAGCTGGCGATAGTTAATACACATATGCATAGTGTCATCTTTCTTCTTCACAAATAATATAGGAGCACCCTAGGGAGATACACTCAGACGAATAAAGTCTTTCTTTAACAAATCTTCCTACTGTTCCTTTAACTCCTTCAATTCAGCTGACGCCATCCGAAAAGGAGCAATAGAAATGGGCTTAGTGCCTGACTCCACATCAATAGCAAAGTCAATATCATGATCTGTAGAAACACCAGTCAAATCAGTCAGAAACACATTCATAAACTCTTTAGCAACCCTGGTAGTCACCAATGATGGGGACTCATGAGAAACAGCCCAAACATGAGCTAAATATGCAAAACACCCCTTTCCCATCAATCGACAAACATGCATATAAGAAATATCACCCTTAGGATAGGAACTAGGTGCTCTAGCCCAAATCAATTGAGGCAAATCAGGTCAAGATAAGGTCAACAGTCTTCGCATGACAATCAAGAATAGCATGATAAGTCGACAACCAATCCATACCCAAAATCATATCGAAATCAACTATAGCTAACAATATCAGATCAACAATAGTATCTCTCCCCATAAAAGTCACAACACAACCCCGATAAACCTGATTCATCACTAAAGATTCACCTACTAGGGTGGAAACACAAATTGGCTCGACAAGCGACTCACACATAATATGAATATCAGAAGCAAAATATGGCAACACATATGAATAAATAGAGCCTGGATCAAATAAAACTGAAGCTAGACATATCACGCCCCGGAAGGGTACCCTTGGCGTAGCCGGCACTCGAACACTATTGCTAGTCCCCAAGCGAACCACTTAGCTCCATGACATCATTCAATCAAATAACTCTACTGATTAGCGGAAAATATAAGTAAGTAGTGGACACATCTCATCTAAGGTCTCAAAGGAATATATATAATAATAAAGGCTAGTAGAAAGTACTAGCTCACAATCTCAACATTAATGCTTGACCATCGTTTATGAAGCCTCTATCACTAATCAAGTGGTGCCAATGACAGACCCATGGCAACCCAAATCGAAATAAAAGAAATAGTCCAATCTAACTCTAAAGCATGATGAAATAAACATAGTGGGTCCTCCGGAGTAGGGGAGGCTCACCAATTAGCTACGAATCTCAGATCTTCAACGGAGCGCCTGTTGACGATCTCTAGTACCTGCCTCTACATCATAAAACGATGCAGTCCAGAGTGGACATCAATAGTTGGAATGTACTGGTATGTAAATAGCTGAGTGAAACAGAAACCGGTAGAAAAATATGGAAAACAATATCAACTCAAAATAACCATCAAATCACATCATTAGTCAAATATCTATCTATGCAAGAATAAAGAGTAGACAAGTGACCTATCAATAACTCAGAACTCATCAATCCTCTCAGACTCATCTCGAGGAGCTCACCTCCCCTCATCTCATCACATCTCATCTCATCTCATCTCAGAGGAGCTCACGTCCTCTCATCTCATCACATCTCATCTCATCTAATCTCGTCTAGGCTTGGAGTACTCAAGTAGGAAATTTATGGAGTTTCTCTTATCCGAAAACAATCACTTATGAGTCAGTGAATGTACAACAGTAACGCTGGTATTGCCACAGCTGTTCTAAACTTGCCAGGTAGGGAACGAATCGAAACCATATCAGCTCACCCAATATGGAGTCAGTCGTCAATAAGTCCTCTATTGTTTCAAGGACTTCTAATCAAGATGGAACCACAATATATGTGATGGTTCCAAGCCTCATCTACGTATGGCGACATAGTTAATGAGTTCAACTGGGACTCATTCTTACTCATTTCGGTGTTCGATACTCTTCACGTGACTCAATGCTCATAAAACCATCGATCCAATCAGACCAATCTCGTAGGGACTTTAACCCCGTCAATGATCGGTATTTCATAGAGACTTTAACCCTATCATCAATCAATCTCAGAGGGACTTTAACCCTCTCATCAATCAATCTCATCAATGACTCAAAATTTAGAACAATCATTAGGAATCAAGTGAATAGACACATCGGTAGAGCTCGTTTGCAGAGACTCATAAGACAATCAAACTCTATCAACTCATCATCATTCTCTCATCACATTTACAATCACAATTAACAATCACAATCTTAACTCAAGGCTTTAGACTCATCATTCTCTCATTACAATTGCAATCACAATCACAATTCAAGGCTCTAAACTCAATCCTCAAGTTCATTATGCACGTTTTTCAAATTAATCACGTACGGTTATGCAATTCTCATGGAAATATTCAATTTAAGAAAAAAATAGTATGATGATCATCGACATAGAAAATATGTAATTTCAAATATAATTTTCAAGAACAACCATAAAGAAATCATGCATGTGGACTCTCCAACCATCAACTCATTTATGACCTCTATGGGGCACATGAGAGAATAATTCCGTGTTTTAGTTTAGCCTTACATACCTGTGATGCAGCTAACAACCAAGTACGTCAAGGATCTCTTCTCGAATTTCCTCAACTCAAGCTCTCCTCTTCTCTCCTCAAGCCCTAACCTTGTTAGATTAGGGAATAGAACTTAGAATGGGGGTTTTAAACCCTTTTCACGTCAAAACGTCACCATTAGCCGTGTTTTAGAGTTTAGGATGGGTGGGGAATTAACCGGAATGCCTCTCATAATTATTTAGAAATTTCCAGCTCGAAAAATACACGGTCCGCGATGCGAACCAGTCGTGAACAACGTATTTTTGGAAAGGTGTTTTTGAATGAGTTTTCTCCATCCCGTCGAAAAATTTAAAAAACACACAAGTGCCTCTCTGCGACAGGTGCGCGACGCGCCTCTGTCGCGCACCGTCACTGTTTTCTTATTTGGGTTGAAAATTTATCTTTTGATCAGGTCGCTCTAAAAATCGACTGAGACCATTTTCCCACTTAAGTTTTCATGCTGATCACAAATCCGGTCTCGAATTTGCCATATGAGCATCGGAAGATGCGTTACGCGCATACCCTCACTCTAGGAGTATTTTGGTAATTTTATCGGGCGTCACATCATCTCCCCCTTGGGGTCATTCATCCTCGAATGATGAGTAAAGGTGGGGATTAAGGCACGAATAGACTCAAGACTCATTTCCGCAATCAATTCAATCAATCAACTCTCGACTTAATAATAGTAAGTCACATAAAAATAGGACAATCATCTTAGTGGAGAGTAAGGATTTTTACCTTCAATATCTTCCTCATCAGTTGGCACGAATAGGTGTGGATATTTTTCCTTCATCTCTTCCTCAGCTTCCCATGTGGCTTCTTCAACGAATTGATTCCTCCACATGACTTTGACTGAGGCTATTTCTTTGTTCCTCAGCTTACGACTCTAACGATCAAGGATTTGAACAGGGACCTCTTCGTAAGATAGGTTATCCTTCACCCTAATGCTATCAACAGGGATCACTAAGTCAGGATTTCCCAAGCATTTCTTTAGCATTGACACATGGAATACCGGGTGGACCCCATCTAACTCGGAACGCAACTCTAACTCGTAAGCCACCTTCCCAATCCTCTTTATGATTTGATATGGTCCAACATAATGTGGACTTAACTTTCCCTTCTTCCCAAACCTTAGGACACCTGTCAAAGGTGACTTTCAAATACACCCAATCATCTACTTCGAACTCTAAGTCTCTTCTCCTCACGTCGGTGTAAGATTTTTGGCGACTCTGGGCAGTCTTTAACCTCTCTCTAATGATCTTGACCTTCTCCATCGATTGGTGAACAAGATCAGGTCTAATCAGCTCCATTTCTCCCACCTCAAACCACGCAATAGGCGATCTACATCTCCTTCCGTACAAGGCTTCATAAGGGGCCATCTGAATGCTTGCATGATAACTATTGTTATATGCAAATTCAACCAATGGTAAGTGATCATCCCAATTTCCTTTGAAGTCAAGGGCACAAGCTCTCAACATGTCCTCAAGTGTTTGAATTGTATGCTCAGCCTGACCATCCGTCTGTGGATGGAAGGTTGTACTCAGGTTCACCTTCGTACCCAAGCCTTTCTAGAACGATCTCCAGAACTGGGAGGTAATTGAGCTCCTCTATCTGAGATGCTCTGGACAAGGGAAACCCATGCAACCTCACAATCTCCTGGACGTACAACCTGGCATACTCCTCCGTAGTGTTTGTTATCTTAACTGCCAAGAAGTGAGCCGACTTAGTCATTCTATCCACGATTATCCATATCGAATCATGTTGCTTTCGAGATTTCGGCAGTCCAGTGATAAAGTCCATGTTAATCATCTCCTATTTCCATTTCAAAATTTCAAAGTTCTGAGCCAATCCACAGGGCCTTTGGTACTCAACCTTCACTTGTTGGAAATTTGGGCATTTTGAAACGAACTCCGCAGTGTCCCTCTTCATCCCATTCCACCTATAGATTTCTCTTAAGTCGTGGTACATTTTGGTGGAGCCAGGATGAATGGAATATCTAGTGTTATGAGCTTCTGCCATTATTCTGTCTCATATGCCATCAACATTTGGGACACACAATCGACTTTGCTATATCAACACTCCATCTCCCCCTTTGGAGAAGACCATCACTCTCTGATTGTGGACATCCTCCTTCAATTGGAGTATGACAGGGTCTTGGTCTTGCTTTTCCTTCACCTTTACCACTAACGAGGAAGCAGACCCCTCCTGAACATTAACTCCTCCTTCATTGTTCTCCTCAAGTCAGACTCCTAATTGAGCCAACCGGTGCACGTCCTTGGCTAACTCCTTCTTTCCTTCCTCCACATGGGTTGTGCTACCCATTGATAACCTGCTAAGAGCGTCAGCAACAACGTTAGCTTTACCTAGGTGGTAGTGAATGCTCATGTCATAATCCTTGAGCAATTCGAACCATCTCCGATGTCGCAAGTTGAGCTCTTTCTAACTAAAAACATACTGCAAGCTCTTGTGGACAGTGAACACATCTACATGCACTCCATATAAGTAGTGACACCAAATTTTAAGTGCAAACACTACTGCTGCCAACTCGAGGTCATGGGTTGGGTAGTTCCTTTCATGAACCTTAAGTTGCCTGGAAGCATAGGCTATCACCTTCCCCTTTTGCATATGTACGCATCCCAATCTAATCCTTGAGGCATCATAATAAATTACAAAGTCCTCGGTTCCATCGGGTAAGGTTAGGACTGGTGCAGTAGTCAACCTTGTTTTCAACTCCTGGAAACTCTTCTCACATTTTTCGGACCACTGAAACTTGACCTTCTTCTGAGTCAATTTGGTCAATGGCACGGATAGGGAAGAAAATCCCTCAACAAACCTGCGGTAGTTGCCTGCCAACCCCAAGAAACTTCTAATGTCACTCGGAGTGGTCGGTCGGGGCCAGTTCTTAACCGCTTCAATCTTGTGGGCATCCACTCGAATACCATCACCCGAAACAATATGGCCTAGGAAGGCCGCTGACTTAAGCCAGAACTCACATTTGGAGAATTTTGCATACAACTCATGGTTCTTAAGAGTTTAGAGGACCACTCTGAGGTGGTTAGCATGCTCCTCCTCACTCCTTGAATATACGAGGATGTCGTCGATCAACACAATCACAATCAAATCAAGATATGGCTTGAACACTCTATTCATCAAGTCCGTAAAAGCGGCAGGTGCATTCGTCAACCCAAAGGACATGACCAAGAACTCAAAGTGGCCATATCTAGTCCTAAAGGTTGTCTTTGGAACGTCACACTCCCTCACCTTCAGCTGATGGTAGCCAGATCTAAGGTCTATCTTAGAGAAACAAGAGCCGCCCCGAAGTTGGTCAAACAAATCATCTATCCTTGGGAGAGGATATTTATTCTCTATTGTGACCATGTTTAGTTGTCTATAATCAATACACATCCTGAGAGACCCATCTTTCTTTCGCACGAATAGAACAGGAGCACCCCATGGTGAAACACTTAGCCTAATGAAGCCCTTTTCCAATAAATCTTTTAGTTGCTCTTTCAACTCTTTCAACTCAGCGGGGGCCATCCTATAAGGTGGGAAATAGGCTGGGTATCAAGAAGAACGTCAATCCCAAAGTCAATCTCCCTATCAGGAGGGACTCCGAGCAAATCATCAGGAAACACTTCCGGGAACTCATTAACAATCGAAACTGACTCAAGAGTTGGGGACTCAATATCATCTGATTTCACTCGCACGAGGTGGTAGACATAACCTTTATATGAGATAAACTTTCCTCTAGGCGTAGCAAAGTCACCCTTCCATATTAAAACCGGTTCATTTGGAAACTGGAACTTAACAGTTCAGGATCTACAATCAACAGAGGCATAACAGGCGTGAAGCCAATCCATGCCAAGGATCAAATCAAAGTCAACCATCTCCAACTCAATCAAATCAACAGGGTGTCCCTATGATGGATGGACAATACACAAGCTCTATAGACCCTCTCAGCTCGAATAAACTCACCCACTGGGTTAGAAACGTCAAAGGGTTCCAAAAGACTCTCAGGATTTCCATCAAATCTATTGGCCACATAAGGGGTTACAAATGACAATATGGCACCCGGGTCCATCAAAACATAACAATCAAAAGTAAAGACTCGAATCATACCCATCATAACATCTGGAGAGTTTTCCTGATCTTGGACACTACCCATGGCATATAAGCAGTTAGTTGCTCCGCCTGCGCCCGTTGTAGTGGCCCTCTGGTTTCCTCTGACTGGCGGGGCTGGGGTGGAAGATTGAGTCCGGTCAGCCCACTTTGGGCAATTTCTCTGGCCACACTTGTAGCACACATCATTCCCGTCACGACATCTTCCCAAGTGCAGCTTGCCACACTTACCATATGGTGGCCTACCCTGCAGACCTTGGGCCACACTTGCTTGCGAACGAGGCCCATGACTTCCCACATTCTGAGATCTCTGATCATACCCGCCTCTAGGCACAGGTGCACTAGTAGATGAGGTGCTGGAAATCAATTGTCATTTCCTTTCCTTCCAACCTCATGGCTGGACGTCTTCACTTTCTTGCGCTTGAATTCTTCCCTGTCATGTTGTCTCTCTTCATCGGCTTGTTGCACAAATGTGATCAGTTGCCCGATGTCCATGTCACTCACAAGCATGGCTTTCCTCTATTCAACCCATCAACATACATCCCCATCCTTCCCCTCATGTCATCAACCATGTCCGGAGCATTGCGAGATAATTGAGTGAACTTCAGGCCATACTCTTGCACGGTCATAGGGCCCTATTTTAGGTTCAGAAACTCCTTCACCTTAGCTTCTCTTTTCTCCCTAGGGAAGAAGCGTCCCAAGAAGGCCTCTTCAAACACTGCCCAAGTCACATACAAAGCATCATCCCCTCTACTTTTTCTTCCATTGGTCGAACCACATCCTAGCCACCCCCTTAAGTTGGTAGGCAGCCAGTTCCACCCTATCAGCATCAGCCACGTGCATCACTTGGAACACCTTCTCAAGCTCCTCCACATAGTTCTTGGGGTCTTCAGTAGATGCCGACCCCGTGAACTCAGGTGGGTTCATCCTAAAAAATTCTCGAACCATAGAGGTGTCATGAGAATCTGTTCCATCTGCGCCTTGCCTCACAGCAGGTGCTGCGACAGCCTAGGCTAAAGTTTGAATAGCCTGGCGCAGCTCAGCATTGGAGACCTCATCTTGAGGGGGTTGCTCAACAGGGACAGCTGGATCCATGGGCCCCTCGGGTACTTGGGGTTCAGGTGGATTAATAGCTCGCCTGGCAGGATGTCCTTTTCCTCTGACAGCTCTTCTGGAGGCATATTATCGATTTTGCACGTGTAGAGCACGCATTAGAAGATAGTTTTCATAAAGCTTAACTCTATCGCATGAATTGGAATAAGAAAGAAGTGTAACAATCCCTAATGTCCCATAGCCTCCTGCTTATGAAATATGGTCGACAACACACCCATAAACAAGACTCTACTAGACACGGCTTCATAGACTCCCTAGGAAACTTGAACTCTGTGCTCTGATACCAAGTTTGTCACGCCCCGGGACGGTACCCTTGGCGTGGCCGACACTCGAAGACTATTGCTAGTCCCCAAGCGAACCACTTAGCTCCATCACACCATTCAATCAAATAACTCTACTGATTAGCGGAAATTATAAGTAAGTAGTGGACACATCTCATCTAAGGTCTCAAAGGAATATATATAATAATAAAGGTTAGTAGAAAGAACTAGCTCACAATGTCAACATCAATGCTCGACCCTCGTCTATGAAGCCTCTATCACTAATCATGTGGTGCCAATGACAGACCCATGGCTGTCCAAATCGAAATAAAAGAAATAGTCCAATCTAACTCTAAAGCATGATGAAATAAATATAGTGGGTCCTCCCGAGTAGGAGAGGCTCACCAATTAGCTGTGAATCTCGGATCTTCAATGGGGCGCCTGTTGACAATCTCTAGTACCTGCCTCTACATCATAAAATGATGCAGTCCAAAGTAGACATCAGTACTTGGAATGTACTAGTATGTAAAATAGCTGAGTGAAACAGAAACCTATAGAAAAATATGGAAAATAATATCAACTCAAAATAACCATCAAATCATATCATTAGTCAAATGTCTATCTATGCAAGAATAAAGAGTAGACAAGTGACCTATCAATAACTCAGAACTCATCAATCATCTCAGACTCATCTCGAGGAGCTCACCTCCCCTCATCTCATCACATCTCATCTCATCTTAGAGGAGCTCACCTCCTCTCATCTCATCACATCTCATCTCATCTCATCTCATCTAGGCTCGGAGTACTCAAGTAGGAAATTTATGGGAGTTTCTCTTATCCGACAACAATCACTTATGAGCCAGTGAATGTAGAACAGTCACGCTGATGTTGCCACAGCCATTCCAAACTTGTCAGGTAGGGAACGAATCGAAACCATATCAGCTCACCCAATATGGAGTCAGTCGTCAATAAGTCCTCTATTGTTTCAGGGACTTCTAATCAAGAGGGAACCACAATATATGTGATGGTTCCAAGCCTCATCTACGTATGGCAACGTAGTTAATGAGTTCAAGTGGGACTCACTCTTACTCATTTCGGTGCTCGATACTCCTCCTGTGACTCAATGCTCATAAAACCATCGATCCAATCAAACCAATCTCGTAGGGACTTTAACCCCATCAACGATCGGTATTTCATAGAGACTTTAACCCTATCATTAATCAATCTCAGAGGGACTTTAACCCTCTCATCAATCAATCTCATCAATGACTCAAGATTTAGAACAATCATTAGGAATAAAGTTAATAGACACATCGGTAGAGCTCGTTTGTAGAGACTCATAAGACAATCAAACTCTATCAACTCATCATCATTCTCTTATCACAATCACAATCAACAATCACAATCTTAACTCAAGGCTCTACACTCATCATTCTCTCATCACAATCACAATTCAAGGCTCTAAACTCAATCCTCAAGTTCATTATGCATGTTTTTCAAATTAATCACGTAGGGTTATGCAATACTCATGGAAATATTCAATTTAAGAAAATAAATAGTATGATGATCATCGACATAGAAAACATGTAATTTATAATTTTCAAGAATAACCATAAAGAAATCATGCATGTGGACTCTCCAACCATCAACTCATCTATGACCTCTATGGGGCACATGAGAGAACAATCTCGTGTTTTAGTTTAACCTTACATACTTGTGATGCAGCTAACAACCGAGTACGTCAAGGATCTCTTCTCGAATTTCCTCAACTCAAGCTCTCCTCTTTTCTCCTCAAGCCCTAGCCTTGTTAGATTAGGGAATAGGACTTAGAATGGAGGGTTTTAGACCCTTTTCACGTCAAAACGTCACTATTAGCCGTGTCTTAGAGTTTAGGAGGGGCGGGGAATTGATCGGAATGCCCCTCATAATTATTTAGAAATTTCTAGCTCGAAAAATACACGGTCCGTGATGCGGACCGATCGCGAGCAACGTATTTCTGGAAAGGTGTTTTTGAACGAGTTTTCTCCATCCCGTCAAAAAATTTGAAAAACACACAAGTGCCTCTCCGCGACAGGTGCGACGTGCCTCTGTCGCGCACCGTCACTGTTTTCTGATTTGGGTTGAAAATTTATCTTTTGATCGGGTCGCTCTTAATATCGACCGAGACCATTTTCCCACCCAATTTTTCATGTTGATCACAAATCCGGTCTCGAATTTGCCATATGAGCATCGGAAGATGCGTTACGCGCATACCCTCACTCTAGGGGTACTTTGGTAATTTTACTGAGCGTCACAAGACTGTGGCATACTGGAATCATACCCGTGATAACTACATCAGAAGCCTTTGCCTCGACCCTGTCAAGAATAACATAGCAAACTCTACAACCACCACTAGCCTATGGGCCTCCACGGGTACCACCTCTCCATGTACCATGACCTCCTTTAGCGCCACTTCTCATGCCTTGAGAGGTGTCTCTGGCTGCTATTGAGGTTCTAAAGCCTAAGTAGGAAACACCCGATATGGACAACGGTTGACAAAGTGCCTAACCTAGTCACAAACATAACAAGCCTTGGGGGCTCTCTCCTGAGATGATTATGCCTAAGAACCACCACGCCTGGGTGCGCTATCCACCTGAGTAGATCTGGATCTATTAACACTATCAGATGCTGGAAGAGCTGCCTAAATTGTCCGGCCCTGATAGCTCTGCCTCTGAATCTCCTGGTCCCGTGGTGGGTGTGTCCACTAAACTGTCCATATTGATAGAACCTCTTCCCGCAACCCTGTCTATCCTGCCTGATATAGTCTATCATACGAGTGTGATCCATCACACTCTAAAAAGTACCTCCAACCAATACCAAGGAAGCTGAAGATACCTTGTCAAGCCCTTAGCAAGTCGTCGAATCCTCTCAAACTTAGTAGGAATACTAGACAAGGCATATCTTGATAAGGCATGAAATCTAGCCTTATAGTTAGAAACAGACATAGATCCCTGTTGTAGTCTATCAAAATCATCTCGGTGACTGTCTCGGAGGCTGTAGGGCATGAATCTCTCTAAAAATATCTAAGTGAATTGTCCCAGGTCATAGCTGGAGATCTAATAGGTCAACGAGCTACCACTGACGTCCACCACTCCTTGGCAAGGCCGGTGAACTGATATAAAATGTAAGCAACTCCATGCGACTCAAGAATAGCCAGATTACACAACCGATCCTGCCACTCAGACAGAAAATTATAAGCTCTATCGCTAGGATTGTTATCAAATCGCGGTGGAGCCAACAACACAAACCTCTCAAAACTCTCCAGCTCCGTTGTAGACATAGTTGGACTGGCAAAAGATGGTGGCACGACAAACAAGGGAGGTGCAATAGATAGAGCAACAAGCAAACTCTAAAACTGAGTACCCAAACTCGGTCTAGATGCCTTAAGTGGAGTAAGAACTAGCCGGCTCCGGTAGAGCACTAGAATGACCAACCAATGTGTAAGAAACCGATATCTCAACAATAACTAGGGCTGGAGGAGCTCCCTCCAATCTAGCCAATAACCTCATCAAACTCCTGAATCGAGGGTGTAGTCTTTGGGACTGAGGGCAGTGGAATAGGATCCATATGCCTCTCTAGCTCATGAACAGGCTCTTAAGAAGCCAATTTAGTCTACCCTCGAGGTGGAGCTGCCCCTTTAACATGTCCTCTGCCCTTGGTCCTACCCCGAGCTCTGCCTCGACCTGGGGTGGGAGCCATATCAACTGCCTCAAGCTCTCCCACTGAGCGACGAGATCAAGTAATTGGCATCTGCGCAGAAGGAGTAAATTAGACATTTTCAAAGTGGGTAATACAAAGGAACGCACGAATGGAAATAAGATATGAAAACTCTTTCCTAACAAGTATCCCGTAGCCTCCCGAAGATGGGTGTGGATGTCTACACACCGATCCATGAGACTCTACTAGACACCCTACTCTTGACTCACGAGCCCAACGAACCTAGAGCTCTGATACCAAACTTGTCACGGCCCAAAACGGATCGAACTAAAGAAAGATAAATAAAGTGGAAACAAACTCAAAAAATATAAGAAATCTCCCAAAACTTGGAGTCATGAGTACAAGAGCATCTAGAACGGTATTGTAGAGTAAATACCACTGTCTCAAAAGCAAATACAATGCTGCTTCAAAATATCTGATACATAGTCTTAGAGAAAAGAAATAAAAAGGATCCAAAGATATACGACAACTCAGAGTCTAAGCCTCACCGCTGAAATTTAGATGGTAATGATAACACTCAGGTGAAAAGATAAACTACCCTATCATGTACCCTATGCACGATCTGCAGGGAGGAAACAAAGTAGGGGTGAGTACACTAAAATATACCTAGCAGGTTCAACCGACTAGATCAGAGAAATTGAACAAGTATGTAATAATAAAGAACCTTATACCTGCATCAAAAAAGGTTAGCACAAAATGATAATATATATACCATAGTAGTGAGCTAAAATGTCCTCAAGAATCCGTGATGTCATATAACCACAATAAGAAATAAAGTGCACAACTAATCATGCCAAATACCATGGGTGTTGCAGCCTTTGGCACCTGCCTATGGTCAAGTATTATCAGTATGCAACAATCTTGCCACCTGCCCATGGTCAAGTAATAATATGATGCCAAGTTTTTACCACATGCTCATGATCAAGATGTATGAAGTATGAATCTCACCCTTGTCTCTTGCTCAGGTCAAGAGGGTGGTACCAACATGAATCATAATGCCCTTGCCTCTTACTCGGGTCAAGGGATGTTACAAGCCACTCACAATAGATATAAATCAATAGTTCATTCCAATTATGCATGTAAGCATGTAAAACAACATTAGAACAGGAAAATAGAGGCATGAAACTCATAATGATCATATGCCCGAAGGAATAATATCAAGTGTCACAGTTAATGCCCAAACTATCATCATATTTTAGATCATCATAGCTATATCAATAATCGAGAATATCAACAATATCGAACATAACTCATCCCAAGTATGCAAGAATATCACTATTACCGAACCCAACTCGTCCTAAATATACAAGTATAACAATGATACCAGACCTATCTCATCCCAACAATACAAGTATATCAATAATACCGGACCTTACTCGTTCCAATTAGTTTCACAAGTCTCGTTTAGTCATATTCTCTCTCGAATCCTCATCATTTCATCATAATTCAACTCAAATCATCAATAGGATCAAGATTATACCATGATTCAACTCAAACGAAACCACTTTCCATCATCATTTCAATGCCACAACTCAATCACACAATTATCCATCTAAATCTCACAATTATCACATGACAAGATCAATTACTCAAATCCAGTCCCAAAAGGTTAGCCGAACCTACCTCGATATCGAAATCGCACTTGGACAAGCTTCCGATCAACTCAAATTCTAAAATCGAGCCTCCAATAGGATCAACCACTATCGATAATAGTTATTATTCATCAAGAGAAGCATTTTATACTCATATTGGCATAGTTTAGGCTTAGAGGCAAAATGGTCAAAATTAGGGCTAAAATTCGAAAGTCCCAAATTTGAAAATTGACTTCAAAATCAGATTCTACATGAAAAATGGAGTTTGTGGGTGAAAATCGATAGAGAAATCATCATTTAAAGTTTCATGATCATAGACCAAAAATCCCCAATTTTGGGCATTCAAGATGAAATTCAAATCAAAATCAAGATATAAACCATGAAAATTAATCAAAACAATATTAGAAACACTTATCCAAGAGATTCCTTCGAAAACTCTCTTCAAAAATCGCCTCTCAAAACTTGAAGTATTGAAAATGGAGTGAAAATGGGGGTTTTACATTTTTAAAATTGATTCAACAAAAATGTACTCTGCAAAGGGGAATGGTTGTCCGCGATTGTGGAGAAGAAAGGGGCATATACCTCCACGAAGGTGGAGAACAAAAATGGGCTGCACCAGATACTCCCATACCAGCAATTGCCAAAACTCAAAATGGACCCTTGAAACTCATCCGAACTCAAAATTTCACAGACTTTATATGTATTCATACTAGAGATAATGATCTAGACTCATCAGAATCATCAGAAATTAATTTTAAGGCCTTCTTGCCACATATACCGATTCAAGTCAATAAAACTAGTGTAAAACTCAAAATACTAAAACTGCCCTCGTAAACTCCAAAAATTATATCGAGATCCTTTTTAGCATTAGTTTCACCATCCGAACTATTCGAAATGTTAAAATTTTGATTTGAGCTTGTGAACTCCACATGTTGACCAAAGTCAAACTTTGGTGCCGAAAATGACTAAAATCACAACTTTGGGCCTAAAAACCTCATTTTAACTCTAAATTCAGTTCTATTTTGAATTTTGATTTGAGCTTGTGAACTCCACATGTTAAAATTTTGATTTGAGCTTGTGAACTCCACATGTTGACCATAGTTCAGTTTTGACATTTCAGAGCTAATGAAATCGATGGATCCTTGATCCAACCTCTGAAACTTAGAATGGCACAAAGCTCACTTTTTCAACAACTTAAGCCTTCAAAAAGACCAAAACTCATATTTTCAACTTTTAAAACTCAAGTTTTCAATTCTAACCATTCAAATAGTTCAAAGTAGACGCAAAGCAACTTACAAAAAGGTAAAACAGTAATTTTCATAGATAAAGTAAAAAATGACCAGCCAAGTCATTACAAATGGCTGAGCAACATAATGTCCTGTTAATGAAAAATCATGAAGCTCGTCCCACTGGAACTGCTCTATTACTGGAAGTAAACTTGGTTGAAGCACAAGGCCAGTCTGAAATAAGAAAAAATAATCAAGGCTAGGATTATGTGCGTGGCATGGCAATGACAAGGGACGATAGATAATCGTCGAGGTGGTGGTCATAATAAAAGGGAGAACAATATGAGTTCTCAAAATAATCCTTCTAGAGGCAAAGGTGATCACTGTCATCATTGTGGCCTGAAAGGTCACTGGAAAAATGAATGCCGGACACTTGAATATTTTGTCGGGTTGTATCAAAATTCCTTTAAAAGGAAAGGAAAGAAAAGTGGTGCCTCCAATTCTAATGTTCGAATGGAGTCACACTTGACTCTTAAAGATGATGCCCGAACAGGGCCTTCTCAAGAACTTAGGTGAAATATGCTTTGTTCGGTCCCCTTTGATATATCCTCCCTTCAGTTAAGCTATGCAAGCAACATTATCTTCATATAATATTGTTGGAGCCTTGTTTGCATAGAAAAACCACATGATATTTAACAAAGTGGTGAGATAGATGTTTAACAGGTTTGTTTGAGTGATAATCTTGCAAATTTATTCACTAAAGCATTGCCAACGTCAACATTTGAGAAGCTAAGATATAAGATTGAAATGCGTCGTCTCCAAGATATCAAATAAAGTTTTCATCAGGGGGAGTATAATGCGCGTTGTACTCTTTTTTCCTTAACCAAGGTTTTGTCCCATTGGATTTTCTTGGTGAGGTTTCTAAAGAGACAACACTCAAGATGTATTATAAAATATGTGTACTCTTTTTTCTTCACTAGGCTTTTTTCCACTAGGTTTTCCTAGTAAGATTTTAACGAGGCGTATTATCTATGAACATCCAACGGGGGAGTGTTAGAAATTCATCCACATTCATGCACTTATGGATGTTTCCTATATCTATTTAATGAAATTTTACTATCCTATTAGCTAAAGATGTAAAGCGAATGATTTTAACATCTTATAAAAGGCTATCATTCACCCTTTGTAAAGATACACACTTGAAGAGAATAAATAATACTCCCTATATATTATTCTTCCAATATTATTGTCTTTATTTTTTATTTTATATTATCATTATATGATAATATTGCTAATATTTTAGGACGCGTATGAAAATAAATGGACAAGTATGTTGAACTAAGGGAGTATACCAGAAAAAAAACAGGTACTAGTACCTAATAGGGAAGTAGTAATAAATTAATACAAAAATCCACATCGGGATTCAGGCGAGAGAGCTCCACTTTGAGAATTTCCTCTATTGTCATATGCCCCTTGATAATATTGCTAATATTTTAGGACGCGTATGAAAATAAATGGACAAGTATGTTGAACTAAGGGAGTATACCAGAAAAAAGACAGGTACTAGTACCTAATAGGGAAGTAGTAATAAATTAATACAAAAATCCACATCGGGATTCAGGCGAGAGAGCTCCACTTTGAGAATTTCCTCTATTGTCATATGCCCCTTTATTCCTATTCACCGGAGGGCAATCTTCTCCGATCTCGCACGAAAAAGCACGCACTTTTGTTTGTGTCTAAATTTCCTAAAACTCGCTTTTTGTCAAACCCTAATCCTCTATTGCGATCTCCATCTCTATACCGCTGTGTCACAGTGAAGAAGAATTTGATAAGAGGGTTCAATCGATGAGCCAAAGACGCTGTGACTTCTTTAATTGAAGTCACGTTTTTGGAAGAGAATGAGCTGTGGTGAAGGCGAGAGAACCATTTGTTGCTATTATTGCTAAAAACGCCATGTGGTTCTCCTTTTGGAGATCCAGAGACCGATTCTCCTTGGATGAATTCAGGTAACTCGCTTTACTTTGAGTAAATTTAAAAAAACTGAAAATAGTTGATTTTGGTTGGAATACTAGTGGATATAGATCCTTGGAAGGTTCTAGAATCATGATGCTTGGATCAAATATGGAATTGAAAAGCATTGATTTTAAGTGTATAGTCGTTAAGTACCGAAGAAGGTAATAATAATGGATTATGTTAATGAACAAAAGTCAAAGTTGTTTTAGACTATGGAGCTAAAGTCAATTTACCTTCTTTTCTTCAAGTCATAGGTATATATTAAAATATTTACCCAGTGGGAGATACTTGTATGCTGGTACCGACACCTCATTATCTAAAACGTATGTCTAGAATATTTACACATCACTGATGAATGAAGAATGCTCTTTATGTACCCCTAGTGTGAAAAGCACTAGTATATGTGCTGGACACAAATACTTATGTGTAAATCGAACTTGTAGATCTTTTGGTCGTTCAACCTTCACCTTGACTTGATACTACTAGGCGAAGATTTTATTGGGATTATATTCATTTAATACAGATGAGCAACATAATCTAGGTTCTTTGCTGTGTCATCCACAATTGCCCCATTTTGACTAAAAACTTGAATCATATGCGGATACATTTCTTTATTCAGAAGAGGATAATGAATTGTCCACAATATATTCAACTATTA
Source organism: Solanum rostratum (assembly GCA_029948455.1). Taxonomy (NCBI): domain Eukaryota; kingdom Viridiplantae; phylum Streptophyta; class Magnoliopsida; order Solanales; family Solanaceae; genus Solanum; species Solanum rostratum. The sequence goes on along the minus strand of CM057047.1, from coordinate 16,085,283 downwards.
ACAAAATTAACTGGCCACAATGTAGGGTTCTGCTTATTTTTGCGCTTCTCTTGCTGTTTTTTAAACCTTTTTTCAGGTACTTTTTTTTTGGTTTGATTGTGAGAGTAAAACAAGGTGTACATAGTTTTGAGGATAAATGTGATTATCCAAAAAGCGGGAGGCCATGACCGGCATCCGTAGAAAATGACTCGTATTACATACTCACAGTCTATATATGCCATATATCTCAACACACAACATTTATATGTGATAATATTGTAAGGAGATCCTAACTCAATATGCATGTCCTGATTGGGACCAAAACAAACCATTAAACCCCGAAATGTGACCACCGAAATCAAATAAGGTGAATGAGACATAATGAAGTACATGACATGACATAAGCCTCTAAGCGTTTTGACAATATACAAGAAGTCTTTGGACGCGACCCGGCTGAACAAGCGAATGTAATAACTGCTTATACTACCACTGAACATAAGTGGGACTCATCAGGAAGTCATCGTGCTCAAACTGCATATCTAGCTATATATCTTGGTGTGGGAATGTATTCTAAATGGGGGTCAAAGATGTTGGTTCATTGAACACAAATTGGAATTGTGCAGAAGTATCTGTACTTGTTACTTGGTGTCTCTAAACATTTTTTGAGAGATTGAAATGAAGTTGTTGCGAAGCTGGCTGACTTGACTTCTTGCAACTTGTAATGTTTTCCTTGCTAGTTGAAAATCATGTACATGTCCCATCAATTGGCTTGCACATTGTTGGTAGAGGCTAATCATTTTATGCGGAAGACCAAATCATCACCCCCATGAAAAAAGGTAGTAATCTTCGCATAATTGTTAGGCTTGGCAATTGCACTAAAATTTCGGCAAACTTTGTTGCAACAAATTATTTCTTCGTTCTTATATGTAAATAGATGGTTGGAATGGTTTCTATTGGAATTTTAAGCTCCTACAGCGAATTCTGCCACAAAATTAAGCATTGTACTATCCATAAGGATCAAACCTTCCACAGTTGGTTGACTCTCGAAGTTTCATTGTAGCACCAATGGAGTGACCCAAAATTCCTTGAAAAGAAATTTCAACAAAGTCATTTTTTGGTGGTTTGACATCATCAACATTAGCCTCAACCTCATTGTTTAATTATTCAACATCCTTGAACTCTGTTAGTGAATAATTTGTGGATTTGCATCTGTCTCAGAGCAAATTTCTCGTAATAATGGTAACAATGTCCTCTGTCCATCTGATTTTGCTGTTCAACATCCAATACTTGAACTAGTGGACTTGGAATGTTGTTTGGCTGGTCGATAAAGAGCTTTTAGCATATTGATTTGTGGAGGAAGGAGAGTTGGTGGTTCCTGATATGTTTTTGGCAAAAAAGGGTGTATATTGGTCGGGCTTACTAATTGTGGTCCAATTGGACCCTCTGGTGCTATAATGTGGGCTTGATTTTTGCTCAAATTCAAGGGCTAAACTCATGGCCTCGTTCATTGTTCTTGGCTTGTGAATTCTTCATCAAATTTTAATTCCTCTCTTACTTATCTAAAAACACACTTACATAGTGATCTGGCCATTTGTGACTTGACCAATCGCTTTGCGAATTCTTGATGGTACTCATGAACAAAACTTGTTTGTTGGATACTATATAGATGTTCGTTTGGATTTTGATCTCTGCAGTACCAAATTATCTTGCACTCATAAGTTCATCCTAATAAAGCAAAGTTTGCTCTCGCTTAATCCAAGAGAAGAGGTCAAGAATCTCTCCTTTGAGATAGTAACGTAAATAATTTTTTCTGCCCTCAAAATTAGTCCTATGAGGTCACCACCTTTAAATTTGGGAAGTTCCATCTTTGTATGTAGCCTCCGGAACCACCACAGATTGAGTTTCAAAGATTGTTAATCTTACTTCATAGGCAATTCAATCTAGTTGATAATCCCGATGTTTGGTGGTGGGGCTTGGGAGATAATGGAGTATTCTTTGTGAAGTATTTCTATGAGAAGATTTTAGGTAGGGAAGAGCATGTTTTCCCATGTAATGTACTATTGATTCTAAAGGTGTTGAAAGTTGTGTCTTTTGACTTGGCTAGCCATTAGAGGGGGTGATTCTGACGTAAAAATCTTAAAAAGCAGAAGTTTGCGTTAGTTAGTGTTACATGTGTAAGGAGGCCGGCTAGGACGTGGATCATCTTCTTCTTCATAGAGGACTAATGATGAAGTTATGGTGGGATATGTTTAGGTGGTTTGACACTCCATGGGCAATGCCAAATACAATGAAAAAATTGATGTTTAGCTGGAAGAGTGGGAGAATGAAGAGAAGATGAAAGGCTTGAAATGTGGTCTCACTTGCTTTAATGTGGGTTGTTTGGAGAGAGAAATATTAGAGCTTTTGAAGGAGTAGAGGTGAGTTTTTCTCAGATGAGTAGTCTTCGTTCCCTTATTTTCTTTTGGTGCACATAGAATGTGCCTTGTATAGATAATTGGGTGGAGTTCATAAAATCGTATCCTTTTGTTGATTTTTTACCTTTTGTTATATCCGTTGTATGTGACCATTTTGGCCATGTTTATGAATGAAAATACTTTTACTTGATAACAAAAGGTGTCTACTAATTCAACCAACATTCTTGTCACAGCCTATTTCTAGCTACCTTTCCAAATCCTACTCTCTTCGATTAGTTTCTTTACCCTCGTCCCTCTATGACAAAGGAACCCTTCTCTTTTTTGCGCTAAACTCGGGGCTGAAGTGGCAAGACTAACTTCTTTGTTTTTGATAAAGTTAGCATGACTAGCTTATCTACCCACATTCGTCCATGACATGGGGACCGTTCCTTTTTTGCACCACACATCCAGATGCTGATGCGGTGACTAGCTTCTTTACCTATACACATCTATGATATGAGAGCCCTAGCTCAGAATTCCATATCCAGGCCACGATGTGATGGATGTAATGAAAGCCCTAGACTATTATTCAATACATCCAAGTGCCTATGTGATGTTTTCTTCGGTGAGCGTGCCTGGCAAAATCCATATTGTGAGGAGTCTTCATGAATTGTCTTATATCAATCTACTGCAATGGCGCAACCCTTCACCTTTATCCGGATGTGGGATTGCCAATGTGAGCTTGCTCTTATATAATGATGTTCATGTAATAAAGTATGATAATATGTATGGACACGCTGTGTTGCTTAAGTTGCAGTGGAGAAGTAGTTCGTATTGCAGGCTACATGAAAAGAAGGAATTCAAGAAGGCATGAAGGGAACATCACATTTTCAAGGTTGGGCTATTTGATCAAGTAAAGGAAGTTGAATGAAATTCATACCTGTCCAAATCTTTCAGGTGCAAACAACTGTTAAGCAGTTGGTCAGGATGATTTATCCATAGATAAAAAGTTTACTTGTTGAGTGGCCAATGGTGATTGCTGTGCTGAAAGACTACAAGCCTGACTTATACTGTTGTAGTGTAATGGAGATTTTCAAGAGCTGATAGAGTCAAGTGCAATATTTATGGGGCAAACAAGGGCAATCCGGGGTTCGAGCTCATATGGGTTATGTAGGAGGAACGAAAATGATGATCTGGTATATGCTCAAGCAAAAGGTATTGGGATAGTTACAAGCATTGAAGCAAAGACTGTGGCAGTCCTAGAGGCCCTACAGTACGGCTAAAGACATAGAATGATGAATTTTCAGTTCGAAAAATACTCACTAATCTAAAGAACAAAATACAAGAGGCATGGAAGGTACCTCGGGAAATAGCTGAGGAAAGGAGATAAAGGACATAATGCACAATCTAGACACTCGAAGTCATTCACACATTCAGAGGAAGGGAATTGTCTTGCAGATTCAGTTGCTAATACAACTATTGGACAGTAAGAATTACAAGAATATCATTCATTTCAGGGTCTTCCTCCCATTGGAAAGAAGATTTTGAACATAGACAAAGCAGATATACCTGCACTAAGGGTGAAAACACGCAAAATCAACCAACAAGGACTAGGCAACCAAGGATTTTAAAAGATATCAGCATCATCAGAGTTCACAATTGTCACACTTGCAATTCATCAAACAAAGGAGAGCATAGAATACACAACAAACATATTAGCAAGAGAGTATGCTTGGAACGTGACATTACAGTTGTGTATAAATTAGCTAGGCTCAGTGTTGTGATAGGCGATTGCCTTGTTGTAAATGGCGAGGGCGAGGCAACCCTTAATCGTCTTTTAGCTTTGTGGCGAGGCGATCTTCAAAAGGTGACGCCATGGCGACAATAGCGACTAACACGAGAGTTGAGAAAGGTCGTTGCCTTTTGTATTTAAAAAAAGGCGACCAATTTAAGGTTAAAAGTTAAAAGGTAATTTTAGCATTTTCTTTCCAAATTTGTACTATTGCACTCTTCAATTTAAACTGCGACTCCAACTAGTCGACTCGACTAGACTTCTCTAACGACTAGCTAGACTTTTTTGGCGATTTTAAAGTCCGACCAATACATATTTCTTCTTTTCTTCTTTGTTTCTTCTTTAGATTTTTTCGTCCTGTGTTTCTTTTTTCCTCCTTCAAACTTTAGAGTTCCTTCTACCTTTGTTTTTTCTCATTATTCTGGCTTTTGTTTTGTGTTTTTCTCATTCAAGCCTAGACTTTTAGTATCTACTATCTATTTTTAGTATCTCACAGCGAGGCAGACCCTTGTCGCCTTTCGTCACCTTTCGCCGTCCAAAACACTAGCTAAGCTACTCTACTCTAGCTTTCGAATAACTCACTTCACCAAAAACGAACCCTTGCAGGGTCACATCATATATGGAAGATTGGAGTTCAAAAATAGACCCTAAAAGAGTTGATGAGAGCATGCACCGACTTCACTTGGACCTCTCTATACTAATGTATCAGTCAACTTGCTTGAAGATCCACAAAATATAGAAGGGGAGGGAGGATTACCAAGGATAAACCAGCTGAATCCAGACGACAACCTCCTCCTTGTTCTGTCCCTGGGAAGAGATAGCCCAACCACCTGGATTAGGAGATAATAGGAACAAACTAACTTCGTTAACAGGAGGAATAAAGAGATATAGGAAGAAGAGGGGAAGCACAAACTTCGAACTATGGAAATGTGAAGCAGAGGAATGAAGTTCACCATCAACTAGAGGAGGCACAAGCATAAAGATCACCGAAAGAAGAAGTAGATTAAGTTGGCGGTTACGGCGACATGCCTCACGCAACATTCTCAGGTGCCGTGGAACCTAAGGAGAAGACTGGTAGATTATCTTCTCATTATCAAAATAATATTCTGAAAATGCTTAAGACAGCATTTTTTGTTTTTTTGGGGCTCGGTTTGTTGTTTTGTACCTGGGCATTTTATTTCATTGTTGCTATTTTGTTTTGGGCCGTTAATCCATTTTTGATTTTTCAGACTGAGTTATTAATAAAAATCAGTCTACGGACCACAAGTTAATTAAAAAAAGGAAAGAAAGTAGTCCGTAAAATTTAAAAAAGGAAAGAAAGTAGTCTGTAAAATTTAAGTATATGATGCTCAGATTATTGTCCATCTTGCTATAACAGTTCCTGATCATTGTTAAGTTTAAGCTGCATTCTTGCCTATTGTGCAGATTTTTGACTGATCAGCTGATGAAAGTTCAAGTTGTTAATGAGGTCAACAAGGTAATTACTTTACCTTTCTGTTCTCCTCTTTATCTCTGCTTTCTGTAACTATTTATTTTATGCTGTCCTGCCATCAGGTATGATTATTCTTCATATATTTAAATCTTTTCTTGTGCCATGAAGGATTTTGTGATTGAGGCACTAAGATCAATTGCGGAGTTGATAACATATGGTGATCAACATGATGTGGCCTATTTTGAGTATGTCTCTGCCAAGGACTTCTTCTTTTAATGTATACTATTATTTTAGCCTGAGGCAGACATAACAAGCTTTCTTTGACGTATTGTTTTTCCTTACAAGTGTGTTGGCATTTCTGCAGGTTTTTCATGGAGAAGCAGGTGATGGGGGAGTTTGTGCGTATATTAAGAATTAGTAGAACTGTTATTATTTCGCTTCAGTTGCTGCAGACAATGAGTATTGTGATCCAGAACCTAAAAAATGAGCATTCTATTTGTAAGTGAACTGTTGAAATGTGTTGCACTGAATCAATATTCTTGCCTTTACACATTTTGTTAGTCTGACACTTCTCCCCAAATTTTGCAGATTACATGTTTAGTAATGAGCACATTAATCACCTTATAACATATTCTTTTGACTTTCGTAATGAAGAGCTTTTGTCTTATTACATATCCTTTCTAAGGTGTGTTTCCTAAAACTCAGCCGTGTTAGAGGCATTTCCTTACTTTGAAATACATTTTTAGTCAAAATGCTTCTTGCTGACATTGGTTTTCTGGATGCATGCATATACAAAGAGCAATAAGTGGAAAGTTGAACAAAAACACCATTTCCCTTCTTGTGAAGACTCATAATGTAAGTTTAATTTGTAAAGTTATTAATGACTTCCTAATAAGTTTTAAGGTTACTATTCTGTCTGTTTGAATTCTAGGCATGCTATCCGTTGACTTAGCTCAGCTAGTTCACAGCTTACTTGTTGACCCAAGAGAATTCTGTGTCGCTGCTTGTTTGAATTCTAGGCATACCAATATAATATTTGTTGACTTAGCGCAGCTCTTTCACAGACATACTTGTGGACCCAAAAGAATTTTGTGCTGCAATTTACTTACCGACCTTAGAAGAACGAAGTTAATAAGTGACTGAACTAGAGTTCCTTAGTTAAAAATTGAGAGCTGTAGGTGTGTAGAAAGTCAAATTTGATTGATGGGGGAGCTAAGATGCAGGAAGTGGTGGAGAGGTCTCTCTTCATCTTTGATTTTCTGCTGCTTGCAAGCTGCAGTTTGAATCATAGAAAAGGTGCTGTGCCCACTTTTTTAAGGCCAAAGATTTTGACTTGCATTGTTTTGTTCGTTGTTAACTTGGTTCAGTAGTTTGATATATTCTACAAATCTGTATTGAACTTGGAATTCAATCATTTTCATGTATCTTCTTTTTCAAAAAACATCCATCCCATTCTTTTTATCTTCTGTAGTTTCTCAGCCTTTGCATTTCATTTGGTTTACATCTTTGAATAGGAAGAAGTAGTCTCATTTCCACTCTATGTTGAGGCAATACGCTTTGCGTTTCATGAAGAAAGCATGATTCGAACTGCAGTACGTGCATTAACCTTGAATGTTTATCATGGTGAGCTTCTTTTTTATACTTCTTCCAAATTTCTCATATTCTCCCTCCTTTCAGTGTTTTTGTTGGTATACAAAATAACCTTCAACATGTTCACAGTTGGCGATGAGGCTGTTAACAAATTTGTTGCCAGTGATCCTCATGCTGATTATTTTTCAAACTTGGTCAAATTTTTCCGGGAGCAATGCATCAACTTGGACAAGTTGGTTAATGCTTCAAAGTAAGTAGTTTCTTATTTTTATGTTGTCCTTGAAACTGGTTATGTACCACCTGTTACTATGTGACATGTGATTTATGATGCAGGTGTACGGGTCCAGATACCAGTGGTTCTATCTTTTCCACTGTTGATGAGATTGAGGATAACCTCTATTACTTTAGTGATGTTATTTCAGCAGGGATTCCAGACATTGGGAGGCTAATAACAGACCTCATGTTGAAGGTGCTGATATTTCCATCAATACTTCCTTCTTTACGGATGGAAGTAGTTAAAGATAGTGTAATGATCTAAACCCGTCTCTTTCTTTCTTTACATGTGTAGTGAAAAAGGTAGAAGCCCTAACATTTAGAAAGTTTATGTAAGGTCCTTGCCTTTACTAGATCAGGCCTCTAAATTAACCTTTTTGGCCTAGTGGGATGCTTCTCCAATCATAAGAGAAGGATCAAGTCATCAAGTGAGCAAAGTGATGCCCCTAGGTAAAGGTCCACTGTTGAGATCCTAGGCAGGCGATATGGATGGTTGCGGTTTATCATATTAAAAAAGGAGAATTTTATATGAGATAGTCACACATTTCATGTATCAATATAGGCAAAAGTCTTTGGTTTCGAGTCTTACCGTCACCTATTATCAAAAGAATTTCTACATGCTTAGCCCTTTGTATATAATTATGTAGGTAACGGTATGCTATGGTACCATATTAAAGTGTATGACTATCTCATTTAATTATGTCTTCAACGCGCCCCCTCACACGAGATCCTGATTCTCTTCATGGGCTAAGCACCTGGAAATTCTTTTTGATAATGGGGGACAATGAGACTCTTTAACATTGATACTTTTGCCTTAGCCCTTTTTTTCTGCTTCCATTAGTAAAACTAGATACAAGGGCCCGTGTATCTAGTTTTTCTTGGGATTATGTTTCCTCCCTCAGGATTTGATGTTTCACTGTATGCTGGTTGCTGGAACTTTGTGTCCTGATAGTCTTTTGTGGCTTAGGTGTGTCTGATTATTATCTTTCATGTTTCTTTAATGTAGGATACAGGAATTGGAATCGCAACTTCTTTGTATTTACTTTGTTGCATCTTGCGCATTGTTAAGATAAAAGATTTGGCGAATATTGTTGCTGCTGTTCTTTTCTGTGATGTAGAAACGTTCGTCCCAAGGTCTGAAGCTAAACTGAATGGTTTTGTGGTTAACCATGATACGTCGCATGAAAATCAAGATTCAGAAAATGGTGGCTTCAGATCAGATTCTGATGGTCAAAATTTACGGGTTTTAATACCAAACCTATCCAGCTCTTTAAAAAGTCACCCAGATGATGACAATTCACAACCAAATCGTGGGAGTACATATTCTGCATTAAGGTAATTCACATTCCATCTTATTCTTGATTATTTGTAGTTCTGTAAAGGAGGTGAACTATCAATTTCTTAGTTGCATGCCTCAAACCAAAGTTTGCGAACACTGCACTAAGGTGGAACTATCAATAAAACATGTATCACAATCAGATATTGTTGTCTTGGATGAACAGTAACCTATAATTACATGAATATAATATTAACTGAAGAATAAGATTCACCACTCTGCTTTAAGAAGAATCTTTATCAACTTCCCTAGAGGACACTTGAAGCTTTAAGTCATGACTTTTGGCAAGATTTTTGGACCTCCTGTCATGGTTTTTATGGTTAAAACAATTTCTTTTGAGTTTTTTTGATAAATAGTTGTAATTTGTCTGATTGTCAAATGCTATGAACTTCTGAGACTGTTGACTTTACTCAGTCATCGAATCTTAGTTTTCCACATCACTTCTTCTAAGGTTAACCATTTAGCTTTTTCTTGATAAGTAATTGTTATCATATCTCGTATCTTCTTATTATCATGTTTGTCTGTAGGATTTCTTGATCATTTTGTTCTGTGTGTTTCTCTGTTTCTCTCTCTACTTTACTCAACAATTATAGGGTTGTATATATTATTGTTTTGAATGATTTTCACTAGCACCAGCTCAGCATGAATGTAATGAAAAATAGATGTCTTTCTTTTCTCATTCTTTTACTTTCTCATTTCTTTCCATCTTCTACTCTTATTTGGATGGTCTAGCAGTAAATGGTATATAGAACTTGTTGAATGCTTCGATTATTTCGTTGTGTCTTACACCTACAAGTAGAACACATTGTAAACCAGTACATTTGGAGCGAGCAGCCAAAACACATTAAACTTATTGCTTTGTTTTCCTGCAAATTTTCTGCTTTGTAGGGAGGCCTTACTTTCTTATATTACTACTGGTGACGATGTTCAAGTTTCGGGTTCTTTAAGCATGCTGGCTACACTATTGCAGACTAAAGGTTATATAAATGGTTTGTGGTTCTTTTCGTTCAGATGCTTTGCTCCTCTCTGATAAAAACCTTTATGCCTGCAGAGCTGGAAGAATCGATGCTTGACGCTCTTGGAATTCTTCCACAAAGAAAACAACAGAAGAAACTCTTGCTGGTATGTTGCAGCTGTAAAGAAATCATTTTATGGAAAGTGACCTTATTGAAATTAAGTTGGAGATTTGTTTTCACTAGTTGCTATTAAAGTAGGTCCCTTACAATTAACTTTTGGGATGTGAAAGGTGTGAATATGAAAAGCCTATCCAAAAGAGCGTAGCTTAAGATCTAGGTACCTTATGAGTTATGATGTTAGATAATGATACTGCTTCTATATATATGAATGTACATCTTGACTCACAAAATCATCCATAAAATTGATTTATCTTTTTTTTTTAATTGAATAATATAGTGTAGCTACATACCAATCTATAAAAAAAGGGGTTGGGGGGTGGGGGTGGGGGATGGGGGTGGGGAAGGTGTAGCTTCATGTGATACGACTACAACAGTTATGCCTTACTTCCAAGCAAGTAGGAGTCGGCTATATGAATTCCCAACAAGCATGTTACTCAGTTAAATTCTTCTCAGATCAACATTCTAATATGATAAAAATGACGTAAAAAAGTACAACAACAACAACAACTTTAAATTTTGTACCAACTTATGAATCTATGAGAAGCTAAAAGACTCCTACAAAAGTATAGGGCATAAGGTAGAACTGTCAACATGGGTAAAAACAATTCTCAGCTAATAGGTATCTCTTATATCCTTTAATTTGGCATTATTCCTTATCTTTCACAAGTTTGCATAATTCTAACATTGTAGGTCCTTCGATATTCCAAGTGATTTAGGTGTACCCCGTCCTTTTAAAATACCTTCACTCACCATGATTTCACATCTATAGACTGATTTTTCCTAGGGGTTGAAGCCTGACCTGACCATATCATCTCAAGCAATCTTTTTTTCATTTTATCCATTATTTGCTATTTGAGACTTCGCTCGAATGTGGTCATTTTTAACTGTCTACTCTTGTGTGACTACTCTTCGATTATTCTGCTACTTTTATTGTTTTCTTTTCTTTTTGTAGAATACATATGGCTCTTCGTTTTTAGCCGTTATTCTATATTTACTGTTTTCTTCTTTTACTTGGGGCGGATACATTTAAGCCGAGGGTCTTTCAGAAACGGCCTCTCTATCTCTATAAGGTAGTGGTAAAGTCTGCGTACAACTACCCTTCCCAGACCCTACTTTTGTGAGATTTCACTGGTATGTTGTTGTAGTTTTGTATGACGGCACACTTGTCTTAACATCCACATTTCCATGACTCCCTTTTAAATAAGAGATTGCTGTCCTTCAAGGCTTAAGAGCATCTTGTGGATGTGTTGGAATCACAGAGGCCCAACATTCACTTCCATATAACATTGTTGGTCTTATAATTGTTTTATAGAACTTGTCTCTCACTTTGGTAGTCATCCTTCTATCACATAATACCCTAGTTATAGTTATATTATCAATTGTCTAGTTTTGATTCTCTCAGTGTTTTGGATGACGAAAGGCGACTAGGGTTTGCCTCGCCACGCGGCGAGCCACTCGCCTTTTTGAATTGAACGCCAATTTATATCAAAATCTTAAAATATTTAATTGCATATATAAATATCCAAAATCTCAATAGCAATTACATATATTAACAAATATTTCAATTCAAAAAGACAAAAACTAAAACTCTAAAACTTGAATAACTCAATAATTCTTAAGACAATTACAAACAATACTAGAACTCTAAAAGTCTATTCTTCTTCAAGATTATCAAAATCATGAAGATCAACATCCATTTTATGATTATATTGCTCATTTCTTCCTCCTTGGATTCTTCATCAATTACGTGTCCTACTTGAACTTGAAAATTTAGTTTGTACTCCTTTGCCCTTGTCAAGTGCCCTTGATCTTGAAGGAATTCCCCTAAGACGATAGATGCTCTCGTCAGCTCCAATTGCCGTAGAAACTGTACCCCAAGTGAGATCACCCTCCTTATATACTTATATACTAGTTCATCTTCTTAATCTTCGGGGCATCCAACCAAACCATTCATTTGACTCTTCAATATAATCCAAGGCAATTGCGTCTATGGTGTCACAAGCATCATAACGACATTTCAATGTTCTATTGTACTTAATGTACACTAGATCATTGAGACGCAATAGTGCAAGCCTATTTCTCTTTTTAGAATGAATTTGCACATAAATAGTAGATATTAACTAACAACCAATAATAATTCTATTATAATATGGATATTAGGATATAAAATATTCTTCTTCCGTGTTCAAACACAGTCCAATTTCACTCACATCTGGATGAGCTACAAGTTAGACTTAACACTTTCATGGCAAACTTTTGAAAATTTGGAGTTTGACTACCAAATAGTGACCACCGTTCAACTATAAAAAAAAATAAATTTAAAGGTTATAGTAAGTATAAATAATTCAAATAACTTAAGTAAAGCTATAGTACAAAGAACTAAATTAACTCACTTACCTAGTGACCTTGTATCTTTGGCTCTTTGAGCCTGACCACAACCAAACAATCCCTTGGCATTTTTGTACCTAGGAAGCTTCGGGACTAGTAAATCTTGTGTTGTTATGTCGGGGTTCATCTTCTCAACACATGCATGATAACCTGTCCACATATTTTGATGTATGGTGCCATCGTTTTGAGCTTTATAAAACAATCATGGTTCAAAATATAGCCTGCAACATGCAAAGACCGATGGAGTTGGTCAGTCCACCTTGCAGCTATGATTTCAAACTCTTTCTCATATTGCTTCTTAACTCCACCAAAGGCCCGGTCAATAGTTTCCTTGTCTTTGCTCATTGCTTCATAAATATAGCTCATTGGTGATTTTTTCTCCCCATCTACCAAACGAAGCACTGTTGTTAAAGGACCACTAACTTTAAGTGCCCGAACAACATCATTCCAAATGTGGGCTGAAATAAGAGGGTTGTTAACACCTTTTCCCAAAATTTCCTTTGCAAATCTACTTGAAGTCCATCTGGTTGAGAGGACTAGTATTCTCAAATTTTTCTTTTGATTGTACATAGCTCTCAAAGTCAAGTAGGCCGTTGCAAATCTTATCTTCGTCGGTTTCACCAATTTTCTTTAATTGGTGAATTTTTTCATCAAGTTCAACAACAATGACCTTTGACTAATGCAGGAATTGATCTTGATGGCCTTCATAAAATCTGTTAAAGCAATTATAGTAAGTAGTAGTTAATAAGTATTAAATATTAACTATAAAGAAAGAAAGAGGATAGGAGAGTGATATTACCTGAAACATATAGGTAAATCTTGAATATGTCACCTAACATCAAGTTGATGTAGTGAGTGGCACATGGAGTCCAATAAATGTGTGGGTACATACCTATCATCATGCTTCCCGCTTTAACTTTCTCACTAGCATTATCAGTGACAACTTGTACAACATTTTTTTGTTCGATTCTTTTAATAGTGTTCTCGAATAAGTTGTATATTTTGGTAGAATTGGTAGATTCATTGCTAGCATCAACAAAACCAAGGAATACATTACTAATTGAAGAATTCACCAAAATATTAATGATCATTTTGCCATTTTGTGCTGTCCATTTGTCCATCATAACGGAACGTCCATACTTTAGCCATTGTACTTTATGCTCATCAACAATTTTGCCCACTTTTATCACTTCTTTTTTAGGTGGGTAACTCTTACTTCACGGAAGGTAGGAGGCTTCATTCCGGGGCCATGTTGTCCTACTACCTCAATAAATCTATCAAATGATTTGTGATTAACACAATTAAAAAGGATCCCGCATCATACATCCACAATGCAAAAGCACTAACCGTGCCCTCCCTTAGAGTTTTCTTGGTTTCATCAAAACCTGTTCCCTTTTCAAAGCCTCCCGTTTGTTGTGATTTTTGTGAAAAAATAGAGATTAAGAGGGCCTTTCGTCACATTCCGCCCCGTGGCTGATGCACTTTTACTAGAAGACATCTTTTGAGTTTTTGAGGGAGGCCCTATTTCATCATATTCATCCATATCATCGTCATAATCAATATTAACCACTGGTTCTTCTTGCTGCTTCATCTGACATTTTGGATTATTCACGATTTTATTTTCCATATATTCCCCAGACCCTGCGCATAGCAGGAGCTTTAGGAGCTTTAGTGTACTGGGCTTGCCCTTTATTTTCCATATACGCCCTTATTTCTTCCCTAACTTCCACCGGACAACTTGGACATTGTTTTACCTTTCTATTTCCATTCATCAAATGTTGCTTGTGTCGAGTAACTTTACAAAACATGCATATAACTGAATCTTTTGTTGGTCCTTCTATACCATAATTTCATCCAATGTCCTTTTTGTTAGCCTCCGACGCCATAAAAATCACTATTTATGGACAAATAAATACTATATTAATAAGTATACAATTAAATTGAGTAGGAAAGAAATAAATATAAAGGATTAGAATTTTCTTTTTTTTTTAAAAAATTAGGCAGATGCAGATTGCCATTGGAGCAACCAGTAAGGTAGTAACTGTTGCTCAAAAAATAGAGCATCAAAATAGAGTCTTTGCAGAGGGACTTTCAGAACAACAGAAGAACAGAGAAGAAGAAGGAAAAAAAAGCAGCAATCGCGAAGCAGAGGAGAAAGAAGAAAGAAGAAGAAGAAATACCGGAAGAATTTCCACAGCAGTAGTCGCGAAGAAGTGAGATGAGAGGGTCGCGAAGAGCAGGCGCGGGAGCAGTCAAAATTTCAAGTAAACCCTAATATTGCTCTGTTTTATTAAATCAGGCCTATTTTTTTAAAAGAATATAAAAGGCGACACCTTTTGCGCCTCGCCTCGCCTCGCAGCCCGCATGTCGCCTTTCCGTCGCCTTTCCTCGTCTTTTTGATTTGCACATGGCAAGCTCGGTGCACTAAAGCTCTCGCTATGCGCAGAGTCCGGGGAAGGGCCCGACCACAAGGATCTATTGTACGCAGCCTTACCTTGTATTTCTGCCAGAGGCTGTTTCCATTCCAAGGCTTGAACCGTGACATCCTGGTCACATGGCAATAATTTTACCAGTTACTCCAAGGCTCCCCTTCAAGAGCTCGATGTTTGATGTGTAGATTAGGCGTATGACATGGGTTCGAACCCTGCCGCAGGGAAATGGATGGTTTTAAGTGAAGAAGCATAGATGAGCGAATTCATTATCTACCAAGTTTCGAGTCGCACACCGCTGGCACTCAGAGATTTCTCGGTTATTCAAAAATAAAAAAACTGACGTAACTTATTGCTTAGCAGTTCGTCCAGTGGCTACATTTTGTATGTGCCTTCTTTTGCTAGTTCACCCTTATTTGTTTCCGTTCAATATGATATGTACTTGTGGTAAAAGATGTACTGCTTGGTGACTTGATTGATCATATGTAAGTATAGTTCTTGCCTTGTTTTGTGAGTATAGCAAGCTTTGGTTGGTGAAGGATCTGCAGAAGAGCAACTTTTTTCCTCAGAAAATATGGTGAAGGATGGAATAGGTAGTGAACTGGACTTCTACTTCCAAAAATTGAAGGTACTACTGCAGTATTGGTTCCTTTTCCCGTCTTTTCTCATTTTCAATTTCTTGTTTGTGGTGCTTTCCTTTAAATATGGAGAGTAACTATGAGTTAGCAACCCATTGTGAATTACAAATTCATCTAGCCGTTTTGGAAATGATATGATAGACATTTATTTTCCTATTTAGTAGCAGATCTAACTTTTAAATCTTGGTAATTTTACTATTGAAGCTTTTCAAATCCTCCCTAACTTATGAAACTGCTGTTGTTTTTTGAAAGTTCCCTCAGAATAGTGATGTATGATACTTGTTATAGTCTCAGATCAGTCTGGAATATGGTAATTTTTTTTTCCTTTATACGGTCTTGAGCAATTTTAACCTCTTGAACTAGTGGTCGTGGTTGAGTGATGCCAAGGTCCATGTTCTTATCAGTACTTGCTAAAGAAAAGGAGTAAAGTGATATGTGATCTAAAGAACCTAACACTTGTCAGTTGTATTAAGGTTATTCAGGAATCACAAACTCATTTTCATTTCATGAACAGAAGTGATCTATCCATTGGGTGTGAGGGACTGTCTTTTCCTTCCTTTAGCATTCAGTTTATCAGGAAAATAAAGAAGCTTCTGTAAAAAAAGATATGAATTTTTCCACATGAAATAGAAAATGTTAAACCAAATATTTAGCATCAGATGCTGGTCGTTTCCTCTCATATTGGTACTTGGAAGGAAAGATATAGGAGAACCTATGAGGGTAGTAAATCATTTTGTATGGAGTCTAGTTTTTCTTTCTAGTCCAGTTTGGTGTACCCATGAGGTTCATGTAGTATAGATGTCCTGGGTATTATTTGTAAAAAAGTTAGATGTAAGGAGTAGGAGTGTCTTTCATGGGTAGAACTGATTTTGCACAGATAAATTGGTTTTTGTTTCCAGACCAGTTTTAAAGCACTCATGAGGTTCCTGTCTCAGGAATTAAACAAATATCAATACATTAAAGAACACTTTCTTGGCAATTCTTTGGAAGGCAAGTCTTATATATGTTCTCTCAGGGATTAAACCATTATCAATAAAATGAAGTCATCACAATCTGTGAAAGCATGGAATATGTGGAAAATGATGCAGACTGAAAATACATGGGGAGGTGTTGCGCTTTCGATGCTTTCATCCTTGTGTGACTGATGTATACTCGTGACCAAAAAGAACAGATTACCTAAATGGAATTTCATGGGAAAGATGAAATATTTGATTGTTAATCCAAGTGCTTTAATCTGAGTGCCCGGTCCTTTTAATTAGAGAATGTGAAATCTTTCTATTTCCTGACTCCTCCTTAAGATGTTCATACAGATGGGGTATCCATATAATATGTCAAGGCAGCTCATCCACAATCCAGTCTGTACTTTGAAGTAGCAGGATTTGGTTGAGTCACAGAAGCTTAACTTTCTCTGACAGCAAGTTGACTGGCTAGTCTAGACCATATCAAAAGATACCTGCATATTTGGTTGGATTGTTTACTTTTTTCTTTTTGAATGTGTCCCGGTATATGTTTTGCAGTAAAATAAATTGGATATCCTAGAGCTTTGTAGTAAGATGCAACTATTCTGAGTAGAAGTTATGCAATATTCAGCATTCAATTTTAGGAGTGAAGAATAAGGGGAATCTTATGTAGTTACTTGACGACCTGAACTTTCACCTTGTTGGTGAGGGTTCGATTCTCCACCTCCCCACCTTGTAATCCCCTCCCCCATTTCCCCTTCTCCTACCCCCCCTTTTTTAATTATAAAAAGAGGTGAAGAATAACAGAAGTGAGATTGGCTCTTCGGGTTTCAATACCACAAATTACTTTCTTCTTTATTCATTAACCACAATTTACTTTCTTCTTTAATCATTAACTTACATTCTTGTAGGGAATAAAATTTCACATGTAAGTTGTGAACTTTCAAGGCCCAAATAGCCATGTAGTTCTATGTTGGATCTTTGTTGTTTCATCTCTAAGCTATGCGTAGATATTTAGAAGTGTATTGGCTCATGACATGTTAATGATTGAAATTTGTGGCCCAATTATTTTATTGTATCCACGTGGAAAATATTGCTCAAAGCAATAGGAATACTTACCCGAGCATTGATGTACAACAAAAAATATGTCCATCTGCCACGTGTGATATAGTTTGTTATTTGTGGTTAAAACTTAAGAGTAGGCGGAACCCATCAGCAACTCATTAAAGTTGGCACCAACTTTTACTTAGACACCTCAAGTAGGCCTTGTTCATTTAAACACCCGTCATAGGGCTTCGCTGTGTCATTTTGACACTTCTTTGACAATCAGCAACTCATTAAAGTTGGCACCAACTTTACTTAGACACCTCAAGTAGGCCTTGTTCATTTTAAACACCCGTCATAGGGCTTCGCTGTGTCATTTTGACACTTCTTTGACAATCAATGAAAATATTAAAGAGAGTGTAATACACCCGATGACGTGACAAACAACTAATTAAATGATTACATGTGGTATTTTTGATTAAGAAAAAGAAAAAAAACTATCTTAAATCTATTTAATAAACAACATAAAAAATAATGTTCTTAAAAATTAATTTACAAACATCCCACCTCGAGGTTGTCTTTTCGACCACACCCAAAAATCTCTTTTGTAGAAACAACTTCCAAATCCCTAACCTCACCATGTTGTCCTATATCTCTAAGCTCTCTCCATCTCTTATAGAAAGAGAAGTATAAAATATGGGTTTTGGTATCCATTTTTCGGGTGAAAAAGGTTGAAGTCGCTAGGTTGGTGTTGGTAGATCTAGAAAAACATTACTACGAAGAAGATCAATAAAAAGAAAGCAATGATTTGAATGAAATATCTGACCTAAGTTTTAGCTTGGGAAAATGGTGGGAGGTAGCGGCTTGAGAAATGGAGAAGAAGAAGAGAAATAAACTAAAATAGGCTGAATATAAGCCTCTCAGACACCACCAAGAGAAATACACTCTCCTTTATGCCATGTCAACAGAAAGTGTCAAAATGGCATAGCAGGGCCTACTATGGGTGTCTAAAATGTACAAGACCTACGTGAGGTGTCTTAAGTGAAATTTGGTGCCAACTCTAAGGGGCTGCCGATGGATTCCTCCTTGAAACTATCCAGTTTTGAGTTGGAATTAATGACATTAACTCTCACTGTAAAACTATAACTTGAACATATAAAAATTACTATAAGAATTCTATTTTGATAGAGGTCAGGTTTTCAAATGTTTTGTTATAACTGAAGAATTATGATCAACGTTATGACGATAAACCTCAAATAGGAGCTCATCACATAAATCGGAACAAAATAAGTATGTATCATAGTATGTTATTACCCATTAGTAAAATAAGTATCTATCTTAAGACCTACACTATGTTAGTTTATGTTTGGTGGACTCTCCAAAAAGGCTGCATCACCTGTGGCGGTTCCTCCGAAAATGCAATTTTTTGGAGGATCCAACACACTTAGCAACATAGATTTTAGTTGCTTCTTGCTTGTGCTGTCTGAGCAGGAAGACGTTAAAAATGAAATAAGCTTAAATGTTTTTCTGGCTTGGTGATGTCATATAAGCTAATGTCTGAGTATATTTAGCTTGATGTTATGACAGGAGAAATATGGATTGTTATGCGTTTGCAAGGAAGTTACAGTGAGTCCTCGTAGACAGAGACTTCAAGTACGTATTTTGTCCATGGACTATTATGTGTTATCTTCTGTTGTCGCCCTTTTCTCTTTTGTTCTTTTCTTGTACTTTGTAATATATATTAGCAACCTTCCTCATATGTTGGCTTCAATGAATCATTTAAACATAATACATGGAAATTTACTTGGTAACTATATTTCAAGCATGCGAATCAGTGTGATTATATTAAACATTTGCTAGTTCAAGGGAACTGCAAGAAGTTGTTCATAGGATATACCTCTCTGCCCTTGAGGTTGCATTCCAGAAATTATTGCATTTGGATTGTCTTCCTCTTTCATTTGCAAGTTCATTGAGTGCACCGGTAACAGATGCTGGAGTTCTAAATTTTATATAAATGGAGCTTACTATTCATTATGGCCAAGAAGGTGCAAAGATGAAAAGGACCAACACTACTTTCAATAACACAGGAGTTAGTGAAGTGCCTTAATGTGTCAACGTTATTTAAATTGCTCATCTTATACCAAAACTACTGGGTTTTGTACAGCCTCCAACTTTCCTTGGAAACTTCTGTAGTTACATTTCTTCCGTACACTCTGTAGAATGTTTCTGCAACCTCCAATGGCTTGCTTACCTCTGCTATTTCCAGCCGTCAGCAGCATCCTTCGCCGTTCTTGGAATAACCTTTTGTATTTCACAAGGATTTATATATGAACCCATATCTGCCTCCTGAAGTGCTGTGGAGAGACAAATTTGCTAGAGTTTCAAATCAGTGCGAGCAATACAAAGCATCTGGTGCTATATCATCCTTCAACCTTGTGAGAAATATTGCAGAAAAGTAATATCGAATTGTGTATCTATATTATTCTATTGAGAGCCTACTTATATACGCTACATTAGACTCCATTTCCAACTAGGACACTGCATTATAATTCTTTTTCAAGCAGGATTCTATGTACTATTCCTATTCCTATTCTAAGGAAGATTGTATATACTATTCTTGGTCCTGCTCGTATTCTTATTTTAACACTCCCTCCCAAGTTGGTGCGTATAAGTCATGTGTACGTAGCTTCTTACAAGTGTAACTAATACGAGGACCAATGAGGGGCTTGGTGAAGATGTTTGCAAGTTGATCACTCAACTTTACAAAATTGACAGTCAATCTCAATGTGCTTAGTCTTCTCATGAAATACTGGATTTGATGCAGAATGTTGATAAACCATAGTGACCAGCTTCACTATGAGTCATGCCAAACTCCTAAATTATAATGTTGAACCTCCTAAATCAAGTTCGAGAAGGTTATTTTAGGCCATAGAGTGACCTGCGCAATTGACATACAAGGCTACTAGACTCACCCTAACAACAAAATCAGGTTGTTGCTCCATATAGAGTTCTTCCTCCTTGAGATCATTGTGGAGGAAAACATTTTTAATGTCCAACTGATTAGATGGCCAATGGAGAACAACCATAAATAGAAATAGGCAAAAATATGCTATTTTAGCCACAAGAGACGAAGTAGCACTGTAATCTAGCCTAATTATGTGAGTATACCTTTTTAAGGCTGGTAACTTTAGTCTATAAATATCCACAAGTATACTACAACCAAACGTTTAGTTCCCCTTCAAAAAAGTATTACATCTCTCTGAAGCTTTGAGCTTAATCAAACCGATGCCTATAGACAATTTAGTACATCAAAAATGTCTTCTTTTCTAGCTAAAATATCTTTTATACCAAAAATAGGAAAGAGCTAAGCAATTCATTCTAATCTTCTAAAGGCTATTCTGCACATTTTCAAAGATCCTATTGTTCCTCTCTTTCCAAATTGTTCAGCAAATGCATGCTGGGACAGTCTTCCATCTCTCCTCTTTCTTTGAAGCATTGCCATCCTATTCCAGCTACTTAGAACTTTTTTGATGCTTCCTGGTTTCACCCACTTAGTTTTCCCTTCAGGCAAATGAACGTTCTCCATAGCTGCTCAGTCCACTTACAGTGCAAAAAAAGATGGTCAATTGTCTCTGCTTGTTCTCCACACAAAGTGCATCTAGAGGCAAATTGATATCCTTTTTCTTAAGATTTTCATGGGTCAGAACTGCTTCTTTTGACAACACTCACAAAAAGCAGTTTACTTTGTATGGCACCTTTGGTTTCCAGATCATCCTCCATGGCCAGTTTGCCTCTTAGCCTGTAGTCTTGTTGAGTATTTGATATGCTGGATTTACTGAGGATTTGCCATTAATGTCACTCTGCCAAACCGGTGTGTCCTTCCCCTCAGTAAGATTGCTGAAATTTTCTGTATTTGATATGCTGGATTTACTGAGAATTTGCCATTAGTGTCAGTCTGCCAAACTGGTGTGTCCTTCCCCTCAGTAAGATTGCTGAAGTTTCCTACTGAGTTCTGGAGTGCAATTACCTTCTCTATTTCCCATTCGTATAGGTGTCTCCTTAGGAACAAATTTTAGCTTTGATCAGTCCACATTGTGGCCAATGTTGCCTGTTGTTGTTGACATAACATTATAGTTCCAGATGCAATTGTTTCATAGGTGTTGCTCCATTCCATTTGTCCTCCAAGAAAGAGGTCTTTTGGCCGATTCCCACTTCGATTCTGGAGCTGGAGCACAATATAGGCCACAGGTTCCTGATTGCTCTCCCTACAGTGCAGTTGTCTGGAGTGTTAATCACTTTTGTCATCCACTTGTCCTCCATGCCATACTTTGCTGTGATGACCTTCCAAAGCATATGATCCTGATTGGCAAATTTCCACAGCTACTTCAACATGAGGCTTTGGTTTTGCTTCTTTAAGTTCCTGATGCCTAGGCCCCTGCATTCTTGTTCACTATCAGTTCCTCCCATTTAACTAGGTGGAACTTCTTTTTGTCTTCGCTACCTTGCCATAGGAAATTTCTCCTTAGGGCATCAGTGTTCTTAGAGACACTAGCAGGCATTGGAAATACTGACATCATATAGGATGGTAGTGCACCATGACACTCTTGATTAAAGATAGTCTGTTTCTCAGGGAGAGGTACTGACTTTTCCAGTTGGTGAGTTTCTTTTCACATTTTTCCAAGATCCCGTTCCAAATACCTTTGGACTTGCTTTTTAGCTCTTAGAGGCATGCCTAAGTAAGTTGTTGGAAGTTCCCCAATCTTGCCTCTTACCTTAACAACCAAACTTTTGACCTCTATCACAGGGTTGATAGGATAGATAAAGCTCTTTTCCCAATTGATATGGAGTCCAGAGACTGCCTCAAAAATGACAAAAGGATTCCTCAAAATCAGGATTTGATCTGTTTTTGCTTCACAAAACACCAATGTGTAACCCTCAGGGGTTGGCCTGGTGGTAATTGACTTGAGCCTTGGGGTTTACTCCCTTTCAAGGTCTCAAGTTCGAAACCCACTGGGTGCAAACAATTTCTGAGGGCCATCGGACTGGGTAAAAATTGAATTAACCATGGTGCACTTGCGGGAAACTCCTTGCCGAGGGCCTGTGCACCCCCGGGATTAGTCAGGGCTCAAAGAGACTCAGACACCCAGTGAAAGTTAAAAAAAAAAAACACCAATGTGTCATCTGCATATTGGAGGTGAGTTACCCCCAGATTGTTTAATCCTTCTGCTTGGAATCCTTTGATTCACCCTTTCCCTTTTGCTATGTTGATCAAGTTACTCAACCCTTCCATGGCTATAATGAACAGGAAGGGAGATAGTGGGTCCCCCTGTCTCAATGCTCCCTAAGAAGCAAGAAATCCAGTAGGTGCTCTGCTGATTGGGATGCAAAATCTCATGGTGCCAATACCTCTTTTTTTTTTGGTTTTGTGGGGGGGGGGGGGGGGGCGCAAAAGTATATCTGAAACAGAGTAAACACTGCTTGAAAACTTAGATTTTCCATAAACAATGCAATAGATTTTCCATAAACAATGCAAGAAAAGTGCCTGAAATTTTGTATAAAATATATGGATAATCTCAAAAATCAAGAGACTAGTCAATAGTGAACAAGAAAGTCGCTGGGAAAATTGGCCGGATAGACTTACGCACAATGTAGACACTAAAACCCTAGATCTAGCTGCGTGTGAGGGGTCTTTGAGCGGCGATGCTGGTTTGTCTTTGGTCATCGGAGGTTGTTGGACCTTGAGGTGGTGTTGGATTTTGCACAACATTGACGAAAATTGGAACTACGTAAATCACATTTGAGGAATCACCAGAAAGATGCACAGAATTACATAAATCAGATAAGAGAAAGTAGTCTGAAAATATACAAAATGCTACACTAATCTAATATGAAAAAGTACTCGTCGAAAAGATGAATGGTGTTGCGCAGTCTCCTAAAAGATGGCACGGTGCTACACAAATTAAATATGAGAAAGTAGTCACCCGAATGATGCATGGTGCTATTCAAATCAAATATGAGAAAGTAGTCATAGGAAATATGGCGAGGTGCTACAAAAATTCGATATGAAAAAGTAGTCACTAGAAAGATGCACAGTGCTGCACAAAATTAGATATGCGAAAATAGTCAATTGAAAGATGTCACAGTGACCTATTTGATTGAATTTTCTTCCCCTAAATATGGGGTTCATTTGGCCCTATTTTTGTTTACATAACTATTGGCCACACGGACAACATATATGTGCTTAACCGCCTGCCGGTACCGTAAGCTCTTTAATTCTCTACTATAATCATAGAAGCTTTGGTACTTTGTGAGAAATATTGGAGAAAAATATTATTGAATAGTGTATCTACATTATTATATTGAGACCCTATTTTATAGACACTATATTAGGATCTTTTCCTATCAGGACAACAACAACAACATACCCAATGGAATCCCACAAGTGGGGTCTGGGGAGGGCAAAATGTACGCAGACCTTACCACTGCCTCATAGAAGTAGAGAGGCTGATTCTTGTGAACCCCCATCTCGACAATCCATAGGCGGATTAGACTAGATATGACAAAGATGAAAGAAAAGAAAGGAATAGGAAGAACGACTACTACTGAAAAGCACATAACATTATGCAAATACTATAAATTTAATACACATGATACAGATAAAGACTAACACCCTACACTACCCCGCGGCTAGAACCTAACCTTGCTAACCTATTAGCCTTCTACTCTAATACGCGACTTCCACACCTTCCTATCTAAGGTCATATCCTAGGTGAGATCAAGTCTCACCATGTCTTGTCTAATCACCTCTCCCTAGTACTTTTTCAGTCTACCTCTACTTCTCTTAGCGCCTCCTAAGTCCAACCTCTCGCATCTCCTTACGGGAGCATTGGTACCTCTTCTCTGCACATGTTAAAACCATAGCAGTCTCGCTTCCCTCATCGTATCAGCCACTGGGGCCACCTCTAACTTCTCCCGAATGGTCTCATTCCTAATCTTATCCCTCCTTGTGTGCCCACACATCCATCTCAGCTTCCTTATCTCTGCAACCTGCATCTTCTGGACATATGCATTTTTTATTGGCCAACACTCCACCCATATAACAAAGATGGTCTTACCACCATTCTGTAAAACTTACCTTTGAGTTTAGGTGGTATCTTCTTATCACAAATACTCCAGAGGCAAGCCTCCATTTAGACCAAGCTGCCAAAATACGATGTGTGACATCATCGTCGATATCGCCACTACTCTGGATGATATAATCCTTTTTCATATAGGATTCTATATACTATTCTTATTCCTATTCCTATTTTAAGTATGCCTTAATCCACCGAGACAAGTCAGCCTAAACAAAGATTTAACACAATAAAGCAGAAGAAAAGCGGAAATAGAAGTATATTAAAGAATAAACAACACAAGAAGGGGATCACAATTCTAAAACCAACCTAAGACTGGTGTCACATGTATGAGCCACTATCCTTAAACAAAACTGAAAAGAATAGGATCACAAGTCTAAAACCAACCTAAGACTAGTGCTACACGTGTCACATGTATGAGCCACTATCCTTAAATAGAACTGAAAAGAATAGTACAAGTCTTAATATCTCGATTCTCAAATTGAACAACACAAGATAAAAGGAGCCTTGAGAGTCTGCTGAATAGACAAGCTACCATCTCTCAGGAATCCAGAAGCTTGGTACAAACAAGCTACCATCTCTCAGGAATCCAGAAGCTGGGTACAAAGTAGGGAATAAAGATGTCAGTGGAACAACAGGATACCCAACAAATTACAATTAAGTCACCATTACAGAGTTCATGCACATATAGAGACACCAATGAGATATTCAGAACCATAGTGTGTATATAAAATGCGAGGTGATGCAATATAATGTCAAGTAATCATGATGCATGTCTGTCCTATGCAGTTGTCAAAGGCGATTGCCTTGTCGCCAATGGTGAGAGGCGAGGTAAGGTGACTCTGTATCGCCTTTTAGCTTTGTGGTGAGGCGATCTTCAAAAAGCGACGCCATAGAGACAATGGCAACAAAGGCGGGAGGGGACAAAGGCGTCGTCTTTTGTATTTTCTTTAAAAAGGGGGTTAATTTAGGGTATTTTAAAAGTTAACAGGTAAGTTTAGGGTTTTCTTGCCAAATTTGTACAGTTGCACTCTTAGACTTAGACTGTGACTCTCAACCAAATGACCCGACTAGACTTCTCCAACGACCTGCCAAACTTTTCAGGAGACTCCAAAGTTCAATCAATATGCATTTCTTCTTTTCTTCTTCAGACTTTAGAGTTACTTCTATCTCTGTTTTTTTTTCTCGCTGTTGACTTTGGTTTTGTTTTATTCTCATTCAAGTTTTAAACTTTTGGTATCTACTATCTATTTTCAGTTTTTGAATTGAAATATTTGCTAATATGTTATTGAAATTGAGATTTTGATTATTTATATATGCAATTAAATATTTTAACTTTTTGGTATTAATTGATGCCATATTTCAAAAAGGCGAGTGTGTTGCCTCTTGTATTGCCTAGTGGCGAGGCGGACCCTTGGCGCCTTTTGTTGCCTTTTGACGTCCAAAACACTAGTCCTATGATATGCATCCGCTGATCAACTCAGACTAGAACCCATAAGGGCCATACATGGATCATGTATCCGCCGGAAGAGACCTGGACCATCAATATATTCTTCGAAAGAGATATCAGCAATCAATACACTCGTTAGTGAACCCGACCATAATCACCGGTCGGTAAAGACCTCTTCTTTCCTCATTGGCTTAATTAATCTTGCCAGAATTATTTTCTTCAGCATTTCCACCAATTAGTGGGACTCAATAAATCTTTCAAATCAAGGAAAATAGGCACTTACTTTCAAGCTATCATTCCAGCCAGTCAATCATATCGTTATTTCAATAGTAGAATCATCATCATGAATTGGATCCTTCCAGGATAGACTCAACATCATTATTCACATTCTTCACCAACCAATTTACCATCAACAATCAAGTTACTCAACTGAGTCAACACTTCATTCAACAATTAAATCAATATTATTATCAAGATTCTTCAACCACGGAGATAACAATATCAATCAAATTTCTCGATGCTTGAATCAACATCATCAATCATTGTTTCTCAGTCAGCAAATCAATCATTTTGTTTACCCCGTCTTAATTTATTAGTTCATTTCACGAATAATTCAACCCGCATCCAGTTTTTCATTAATCTACAATGCATAAGGAAGAAAAATACAAGGTTCAATAATCTCAACGAAAGTTCATAAATTCACTTTCCTCAAACAACACAGGCAATCACTCCAACACTTGAGCTTATCCTTTTCATCGAACTTTCAGTTCAACAAAATCTACTCAAGTATGAATTTACCATAAGACTACAACACTAGTTTCATCAATTTGGAACTCGGAATCAAAATGAGTCAAAAATTCCTTCCCAAAAAATTAGAGCTAAATTAGGAATTAATAAAAAATCGCCATGGCTGAAGCATTTGAAAATCACCGGTGAAAACTATTTCAAAAATGGGGTTGAAATCAGTCCTAAATTATCAATTCACCAAAAACCCATGTTCATAGAATTCTCAAAATTTCAAGTCCAAAATCGGGAATTAGAGGTTGAAATCATTAATTAATCAATGGATAATGAAAATTCAAGGTTAAAATCACTTACCCGATAAATTACACTTGAAAAATCAGTTTAAAATCACGTCCCACGAGCTCTCCACATTCAAAAATATCAAATGAGGATTTATTCTTAAAACTTGTCCCAAAAACAAGTGTCAGTTGCTGCAACTGAGGCGTCGCTTTTGCAATACCAGCCCAAATAGGCGGGCATTGCTAAAGCGATCAGTGGATCGCTAAGCGGCTTTTTGCTTTCGCGACCAGTGTCCGTTTAAGCGAACCCTGCCCAATTGGTGGGCATTACTTAAGTGATGGGTGCTCCCTAATTGCGGTGGTCGCTTAACCCGCTATTTCGATGATGGTTTGCCATGGTTTCATAATGCATGGTACTGGTAAAGTATGGTATTGTACATTACAATACTGTACAATGTTTGGATAACATAGGTTGTTATTGTTTAATGATAATTTGTTGTTTGATTTCACTGTATGCCGGTATAGTACTATATCATATTAATAATTTTCTAAAATAAATACATCGAATAAAGTAAGGAAACATACAAGTTAATATATCTCCTATCTATACAAACAATACAAGAAAATAAAAAAGTAAGAACTTTTTAGAAAACAAACCTAAAAAATAGACCGAAACGTGAAAGAAAAGACGGGAGTGGAAGAAATGTTTCAAAAGTTGACGGAGGAAATAATACAAAAGATTAGGGTAAAGTTTAATAAAGAACAGAAGATAAACTATAATTATTTAAATTTAAATAAGGGTATAATTGGAAAAAAACTAAAAGAACCATAGGATATCACCAAATTGGTGGTTTCAAAAAGTGAGGGTTTTCATGATTACAAAACCAACAAACCATACCATACCATATAATTAATGGAACAATAAAAACGAACGTGGGTCTCTTACTAACTATACCATACCATATCACGAAAAACCACCATCCAATCAAGATGTAAGTGACCAAGGGTCTAGAAAAGCAAGACTTGCAACCCATACATCAACCGTCCAAGGCAATTAACACAGGGTCTATAATCAACCCTCGGGATTAATTCAGAACCCTGGACACACATATCACATATACAATCCTACTAAATTCAATGTTTCGAACTCAATAGAATCGTTAATAATCAAATCTGAGATTTCTTGATCCAAAATCCGATTGGTTGCAACTAGAAAAACTTAAAGGCATCAAAAATACCAAAACACTCTCGAGACATCAAAAAATTATACCAAAGCTCTTTGTAGAGCTAAAATCACTTCCATAATCCAATGAAAATCCTGTTTGAGCAACGAACTCAATATATTGATCAAAGTCTAATCATTATCAAAATTTTACTCGAACTTCCAACTTAAGATCTCAAATGCACAAAACAACTCCAAATTTGATTTCGGCAACTTTCCAAGATCAGTTTCCACTTTCCAGAGCTAATGGAATCAACAGAACTCCATTTTGAGACTCAAAACTCCAAAGATTCAGAAAATCGAAATTTAGCAACTTACGATTTTAAAATTCAAAATCTACCAAGAATCTCAAATTTTCACAAAATTTTCAAAACTAAGCGCACAAATTGATCCAACGGGACTCGGGACGACTATCGGGAGGGGTAAAACTATAATTTTTCTGAAAATTGCAAAATTGACCTTCCGAGTCATTATTGTAGGATTATATATTTGTTCCTATTCCTATTCTAACAACCTTTATAAGATGTCTTAATTTGGCAAGCCGCAATTACCCAGGCAAAATGAGCAACTTATGGAGGAACTTTGTTTCCTCGTTAATTTTCTCTGTCTATTGTTTTCCCTTGTAAATTATTACTCAAAGCCTCTGATCAAGATTTCACTACGAATTTTCTTTTTCTCTCCTTTCGATAGAATTAGACTAGATCAGGTTCTCTCCTTAGGTAGTCCCCCCTTTTTTGTAGGATTCTGACCTTGTCCACTTTCTAATCTTGCATTCTCCTTCGAACTTTTTTGAGCCTCACTGTATACTGCAGGATCCTTGTGGTTGCCAGACTGTTTGGGTCAGGGAATCTGCCTTTATTAGTTCCTGTTCCAGTCACACTTCCCAATTTATATTATTTTCCGTCTCCAATTTTTAACTTTACTAAATTGTACAGTTGCCTATATTTCTGATGTTTTTCCATACTGCTACCCATGTGATATGGTTGCTGTTTAGTACACTATTTCCAGCCTGCCATATATTTTTATCAGTAAAGTTTTCCTGTTGGTCATCATTGGATCTCCATAGCCGTTGAATAATTAAGATTTTCTGCTATCAGATTCTTAGTTCCTGGCCCACCTTCTTTGCATAGATATACTATTACTACTTGACTGAATGTATTCTTGTCTTTGTTGGTTCTCCTTTACAGAGGACTAACCGTAACTAACAGCTTCTCCATCTTAACTGTCATAGAATACAAGAGAACGTTAGATAAGTAATAAGAAAAAACTAGAAAACAGATTAGTAGGTATGCTGTCAGTGTTACTATCAATTAGTGTTGACCTGCCTTTCATAGATAAACATTGTATCTTCAATGTAGCAAGCGACTTTGCAACTTAACTGTCATAGAATACAAGAGAACGTTAGATAAGTTATAAGAAAAAACTAGAAAACAGATAAGTAGGTATGCTGTCAGTGTTACTATCAATTAGTGTTGACCTTCCTTTCATAGATAAACATTGTATCTTCAATGTAGCAAGCGACTTTGCAACTTTGTCAACCATTGCATACCTCAAAAATGTGCCTTTGTATTTAGCTTAAAAGTCTCAAGTATGTTGGTTATTCTTCAGTTTTGATATCCTAGAGTATTGACAGTGGATTGTGTACTTCCATTATACTATCCTTATTGTTAGAAAATATGGAGCTTTGTCAATATTATGTGCAAACTTTAGGGGCCCATTTGGACATGAGAATTTTTCCGTTCTTTTCAAAAAAATATTTTCAAATCGCTGCTTGGTTATATATTGGGATGATTCTTTTGTTAGTTTTTGAAGACAAGTTTCTCAAGTTTGAAAAATAGTTCTTCAAGTGAACAATTATTCCGGCTCACACTTTTTTCTCAAGTGAAATGCATGTGCAAACACAACTTCAACTTCCAAATGCCATTTTTCAACATCAAAAGTTCTTTTCCAAGTTTCAACCAAATTTATGTCCAAACGCCTACTAAATATAGCTCTGAGCATCAACATCACCAGTTTCAACCTAAGTTGCTCGGACTCGGGTGTGAGTGTCCAATGCGGGTGCAGATCTAGATGTCAGATCCTTTTGATTTAAATTTCTTACCAACCACCAAACAGCTTTGTATGGGACCTTTGGTATTGCATATATGCATCCAGGGCCATTGTTCAACTTGGGTGTCAGTGTTGTTATTTCAGAAGATAAGATGTTTAGATGATATGACGGTAAAATTCCGAGTTATTCCATAGACACCATAATCTGTGTTGACCTTGATTGACCCCTGTGAATTGGTTAAGTATGTCTTAGAATTCTGCAAATCTGTCACTCTCCAAGCCATTCATGTCCTCCTGAGACTGACGTTCCATCCCGGTATGGTCCATACTTCATCAGTAGTGCTGTCCTTTTGTTGCTGATTTAATGTATATGTATCAGGAAATAATTACTCGTGAATGTCACTGCCCAACCAGTTCTTTCCAGAAAGATGTTTTTGTCTATTACCAACTCTCAATTTTTTTTTTCTGAGACAACAGTTGCATCCAGTAAAAACATAGCACCCCAGAAAAAGGGGCTAATTGGCTGTTTGGATTGGCTTATTTTTTTGGCTTTTGACTTTTAAGCACTTTTTAAATTTTGGAAGTGTTTGGGTAACACAAAGCACCTTTTTAACGCTAAGAAGTACCAAAAAAAAAAAATCCAAAAATAGGGGGTCCCCAACTTATGGCTTTTGGCTTTTAACTTATAAGCCACTTAAAAAAGCCAATCCCAACCCCTCCTAAGTTGAAAACTTTACAAGCATTGAAAGGGTGCTTAAACCCCTGCCCAGAACGCTATACAATTATACATTGACAATTAAATCTACTAATTCTCCTACTTCCCCACACATATTCTGCTTGCCAAAAGAGAAAAAGGAACAAGCTAAGACAATTCATCATAATATTGTGTCCACCAAATGCAAGCAGGAATATCTACCACCAGTACTCCAAACACGTTTCCACTGTCCATTCCCATTCTATAGATTGTTCTTTTGCCGAAACTTTACATAGTGTTCTGATAGCCTTCCAAACACTAACACCATAAACAAAGGTTACTCCTCTGTTTTCCAGAATCACTCTTCACATTTGGTCTTGATTACTTTCTTCCATGTGGAATGATCTTCATATGTCTATCTTCATAAGCCATTTCATGCGAAGACTTTGGTTTGTTATCTCAGATGTTTTTATACCCAAATGTCCCTGGTTTTCGCTCAAACTAACTGTTTTCTATTTGTCAAGATGGGAACCTCTCCTTTCGTTGCCGTCCTGCCATCGAATTTTTTTTCCTCAAAGCATCTTTTCTCTCAATTTTTGGGATGAGGAATAGAGATGTCATATAAGTGAGCAGGGAATCTAGAAGATTAGAACATCATTAATTAGAACCATGGAACAGTATTGACTCTTCCATCTTGATAGCGTTTCTTCACAATTCTTCAATACTCCATTCCATATGCCTATTGATCTGCTCTCTTTCCCCCAAGGGACATGCCAAGATTCACTGCAGATAAGGATCTCATTTCCCCCCCCTAAGATCTCAGCACTGTTGAAATTGTTGTGTCCCATTTACTGAATACAGTAAACTCTTTCTCAGCACTGTTGAGACTGTTGTGCCTCATTTACTGAATACAGTAAGCTCTTTCTCCAATTGATATGTACTCCTAATAACCCTTCCAAGATTGTTACAGTTGTTTTTAGCATCATCATTTTGTCATCATATACAACAATAGCAACATACCCAATAAAACCCCACTAAGTGGGCTATTTTGTCCTTAAATGCATCACGAAATACGATGGCATCATCTGCATAGAGTGGGTGTGTAATTTCCATGCTTTCCTCTTGTATATTGTGAACTTTAAAGCCTCTGATCCAGCTGTCTGCGCAATATCTGTTCGTCCTTTCATTGCTAAATAAAGAGAAAATGAGATGGGGGATCTCCCAGTCTCAAACCTTTTGTAGCATGAAAACAAACCATCAGGTGATCCCAGTGTTCTTAAAGGCGCTCGCCTCTGCGCCTAAGGCGAGAGGCGAGGCGAGGCGACAGGCTATCGCCATTTGAAGGTGAGGCGAGGCGAAGGTGTAAAAGGCGACGAAAGGCGACGGAAAGGCGAGAGGCGCGATGGCGAGGCGAGGCGCAGAGGCGCTCGCCTTTTGATTTTTTTATTTTAAAGCACTTACGCGACAAAATTTTAGAAATTAAAACTAGGGTTCGACTTGACACTCACACGCAACGCAGAACTCTCTCTTCTTCAGCGAAGCTTGACGACGCAGCTGTTCTTCTCCTCAGTTCCGGCGACTCTGTTCCTTTTCCGGCGACACGTTCTTCAGTTCTGACTTCCGGCGACTCTGCTCCAGTCTCCAGCAAGCTCCGGACTCCGGTAAGTCGCCTCTTTCTTCTTTCATTTTCTTCTTCCTTTCTTCTTTCTTCTTCGTTCATTCTTTCTTTCTTTTTTCTTTCTTCAGTTCAACAGTTCAGCTGTTCTGATGCTGAACTTTGATTTTTTTCCCCTTTATTTCTTGGTTCCAACTTCCAGTTCCTCCATTTACTGCAGCTGTGCCCATGTTTTTAAAAAAAAAATTATAATCTAATATATATGTTAAGTTGTTAACTGTCCAGTACTCCAGTGGGCAGTGGCCAATTTTTTTATGCTAATTTATATGAAATATTTGTTAATATATGTTATTGCTATTGAGATTTGGATATTTATATATGCACTTAAAAATTCCAGATTTTGGTATAAATTGGCGCCTCAATTTAAAAAGGCGAGCGCCTCGCCGCTCGCCTCGCCGCGAGGCAAGGCAGAGCCTTGTCGCCTTTTGTCGCCTTTCGCCGTCCAAAACACTGGGTGATCCATTGATCAGAATTGAGAACCGAACTGTGAATAATGAATATGCAAAATTTGGTTCACTTTGTGCCAAAACCGAGTCTATTTTTTGGTATTCGTGGTGTAATATTTAATTCACTTTGTGCCAAAACTGAGTCTTCTTTTTTTTTTTTTTTTTGTACTCGTGGTGTTGGACTCTATCTCTATGAGGTAGTGGTAATGGTAAGGTCTGCATACATTTTACCCTCTCCAGACCCCACTTGTGGAATTTCACTGGGTATGTTATTGTTGTTCGTGGTGTTGGGGCTAGTTTATAAGCACCTGAACTGATTTCACAAGGTACTTGTTATCTCCCACTAGCATAGGTATCGGGTAACTCTTCCTAAGTTGCTCGGACTCGGGTGCGAGTGTCCGATACAAATGTGGATCTAGAGGTCGGATTCTTCATGATTAATTTTTAAGATTCGGAGATATGGATCCATGTTTAGATAAGGGTGTGGGGATTCGCCTAAAAATAATTAAAATATCTAAAAGTAAAGTTATAAAACCTAAATTATGAGATGTTATGTGGAGAACTTGAGGAGAATCCTCAAAGGAGACAGAGAAATTCTATATAAAAAGTATCTCTTTCTTCAATTTTGCCTTGGCTTTTGTATTGATTACAAAAATCATTAAAATTGTCCAGACTTTCCCTATCGATTTTGTCAAAGTATCCAAAAACTGTTTGACCAAATCGGACAGGGATCCCACACTCCTATTGTGTCGACATGGGTGCGGCACCAAAAGTGAAGAGTCCGAGCAATTTAGACTCTGTCCACCAAGCTTGGACGGACGAGAAGAATTCACTCTGTCTTTTTGGCTCCTCCGTGAATTGAATCTGAGATGTCATGGTTCTCAACCCACTTCGTTGTCCTACACTCTCAGGTGCAAAATTAATTTACTTGGGCATCAAGAATATATATATTCATTCTTGATTTTTCACTTGGTGACCCAGAACCCATTCTCTTCTGTATATTTAGCAAAAGTTCCTGTGTTACTTGATCAAATGCTTTTTCTATGTCCAATTGCATAAAATTCCTGACTTATTCTATTTCAATTTGGAATCAATACATTCATTTGCAATAACTGCAACATCCATTATATGTCTTCCTTTGATTAAGGCCGTTTGATGTGTTTCAACCAGCTTATGCATCACTGTTTTAAGCCTTTCAGTCTGTAGCTTGGAGATAAATTGTACACATCCTATCCATGAAAACTCCCAGTTCTTTTGCACCATTTCTTTTTGGTATCAAGGCTATATAGTTGACATTCAGACCTTTTTCAAAATCCTCCTCGCAATAAAAATTTTGAACAGATAGCATGATGCTTGATAATATCCCGGCTTATCTTCCCCTTGATAGCTCTTGGTTCCTCCAACGTTGCTCCATCATTACAAGTTGATCAATGTTGTACTTTTTGTGTGCGGTTGTTGTGCTTTATCCACAGGGATCTGGACCTTTATCTCGGGTGAATTTCTTCATTTTTTGCTAGTTCAGATTTTGTATAGGGATTTGCTCTTAATGCTACTTCCTCTTCATTCAAGTTCCTCGGTTGCTGGATTGTGTTCAGTTCTGAAATCTGACTTAGAATGTTGGTTCTTCCTGAATTCCAAATTCCCTTGAGTAGTCAAATTCCACTCTTTCAGCTTTTTTGTCAAGGCTTTTGGTTTTCTTGCCTCAATGAAGTCTCGACTGAGTTCTGCCTCAAAGGAGTTCCACCAGCTTTTCACACCTTCCATACCCATCCATCAATTTTCCAAATCTGAAATGGGACTTTGTGGAGTTCCAGTTCTCACATCTCAGAGATGTTGGCCAATGATCTGAGATAATTCTTGGCGAGATAGACTCTTTTAATGCTTCTAAATTCCTTATCCCATTTGGCTGAGATGACGAAATCTATCCAGTCTGGGCAAAAGAAGCTTCGACAGTTGTGTGTACCTTTATGCTCAAACTCCAAACAAGTAGAAATAAGAATTTTTTTGGGGGATCGCCCTGACTGGTCCTTTGGATGAATGAAAGAAATTTTCTGGATTGACCTTTATAAGAACAGAGAACCTTTAAGTGAAAATGTGGTTGTAGTATTCAACTTCATATTGCCAATATTCATGTTGTTGTGTTAGCTTTTATTAGGTAATTTGCTCCTTTGGTGACTCGAACCTGCATCCTTAAGATTAGCATGTATAGGTGCTTTCCATTTGAGCTTGTCAACATGTTCTTGAGTTAACTTATTTTATTCGTCTTGAATTGTCTCGAATTTTGCTTATGGAATAAGGGTTCTCTAGATTTTTTTATTCAATTGATCTGTCTGTCACAATGCCCATAGCTTTCATAAGCTTTTTTAGTAGATATGATCATAGATTCTAATTCAAATCCTCTAATAACAGGGCTTCCCCCTCATCCTGGAATCCAGGCATTCATTAGCTTAAAGAACTACATCCATTGTTTATCTCCCTTAACAAAGCACGTGTCTTCGCAATAATATATAGATTCTTCCTAGGAAGCTAATTAGCCTGTAATTTAATATGTTTACTTTTTAATGTTTAGTTGTTAAAGTCGTAAAGGTAGCAGCAGTAAAGTTCCTTTCAAAGCTCTCCTTCCCATGAAAATTCTGGAAGTCTTGATCACGTCGTTTTCAAAATTGGCCAGCGTTTCTGATTAAATGCCATAAAATCATCAGGGATTTGTCTCCTACACTAACGTTTGGGTTAAATATTACTCTATCAGTCCCTTTTATGAACTGGTTGCAGAATTCAAGAAAGAAAGAAAGACTCTTGACATCTGTGATCTAAAACAAGTCTTAGACATTTGTGTGACCTTAAATCATCTCATTAAGGGTAAAATCATAAAATTTAAGGTTAAATTGTTTTTCTATATAGAAAGATGATATTCTTTGTGTAATGACAGACAAAAAGGAAAGCATGTCACATAAAACGGGAAAAATAGAGTAATACTCAAGTAGTGTTTTCTAGTAGAATCAAATACGTTTCTCTGGTATTTTTCTGGAAAAATGCATGAAGAACTTTGAAATTGTCAACATGATCGAATGTTGGTATTCACAAAATTTGAAATTATTCAAAGTCTTTTTGGAAATTTAGAAGCATTTTTTCCATTCTTGGAAACCTATGTAGCTTTTCAATTTTCAAAGGAAGTTGAAAGGTTTCCCTGAAGTTCGTCGAGAGTTACTGTTTTTTTTTTCCAAGTGTTTGCAAACAAAGGTTTAAACTTTTTCCCCCGAAAAGGCCGTTGTTTTACATTATGAAGAGTTGAGGGCTTGTTTCCAACCACAGCGAAAATCAGCAATTTAATATGTGAAGTCCTTACTAAAACTGTACACATAATCTAAGCATCTTGGATTATTGTTGGAACTTATTATCAGTCATCAGGTATGAAACAAATTTCCTATAAGTGATAGACCCATCTAAAGATCTCATATAAAGATTTTGTTTATTGTATCATTTTCCCTTTTTGTTGATGAACAATTAACTTAAAACCAAATAAAAGGCTGTACAGTTTTTTAAAATGAATTTGGCTTTTTGGGCTGCCTTTATTTCGCAAGAAAACCTGTACAGTTGATTTAGGCTGGATAATATTTAAGAAATTCCTATGTTCCAGTTTAAGACTGTCATCATGTGGCAAGAAAAAAGAGAGTCAATTTTACCTGTGGTGAAATTTGAGGTGCTATTTAAATTTTTCTAGTGCTTAAGATTCATTAAGTTAACATTTTACAGGGACACAAATTTCAGTCTTTAGTATTGAAAGTTTAGTTATAGTTCTATTAAGTAGTTCCTTTTAATTGATCTTGTATTTATTTTAGTTAAGGCTTAAATAATCATCAAATAAGTGAACTTCTTTTATAGGTACTCGATGCATTGGTCAGTCTATTCTGCAGGTCAAATATCTCTGCAGAAACACTGTGGGATGGTGGTTGGCTTTTGCGCCAGTTGCTTCCGTACAGTGAGGCAGATTTTAACAGTCATCATCTTAGATTATTGAAAGTAAGTTGTTTTTGCAAACAACTAGAAACTTACCTCTTGTACTTTTTCATTTATTTTATCTATGTTGCTTGAATTTTTTTATCTAATTATGTTAGCAGTAGTTGGTGCTACAAAGGCTCGTAGCATAAAAGATTCCACAGAGCAAGTCTTTTGAATTTTGAGGATTATGCCTCTTTCACCCTTCTCCCTTGGTCTCATTTTATGTGACACTTCCCTTTTTACTATGAAAAAAGGAGTCTTTTGTCTTTGAAACTGCTTAAAATTTATTCCCATTTACGTTTAATGACATGACTTGTTGAGACCCTCACCATCACTCATTTAAAATGGAAAATACTTGTGGAACTCTCTTTTCCACTTATTTAAAAGGATACTTTTGGTGCTTTGCATATATTTTGTTAAACTTCTGTTTCATCTTTTAAACTACATGCAAGTCAACACCATCACATAAATTGCGACAGAGGATGTAATTATATCTTGTTGGAGTCTTCACCATCAAAGCATCTTTATATGGGGGTTGCTTCTTTCTTTCTCTTTCCCAATTGATAAAAACAAATCCCACTTTTATTGTGATAGTCATTTCTTGATTAACCTGTTATTAATGAGGTGGGTGTATGTAATGTGTGAAGGATTCATTCCACAGTTGTGCTAGCTGTATTCTTGATGAAACGAAAGGAACTTGGCCTGATCTGCTGATTATGGTACTATGTGATGAGTGGAGAAAGTGCAAAAGAAGTATGACATGCCCTTACCTCTCCTTATTAAATGGTTCTGTTATTTCCTTTTGGATGATATATTAATGTGAAGAGAATGTCACTTGCAGCTATTGAAGCCTCTTCTCCAAGGAAAAATCTCAAATCTATGCTTTTGCCATCACACAAGTCCCTTTCTGAAGGTATGGCTGTTCCTCTCTTCCCATCTTCATCTTTTGGCTTTAGTTACCTTAAGGTTTGGCGAATAAAAAATCCACATGTTCAGAAGATGCAGGTCGTGGAGATGAGGATGTTGAGATGGATGTGTGGATATACCAAGAGTGATAGGATTAGGAATAAGACTATTCGGGAGAACCTAGAAGTAGCTCCTGTGGCTGACAAGATGAGGGAAGCCAGACTGCGATGTTTTGGACATGTGCAGAGAAGAAGCACCGATGCTCCCATTAGGAGGTGCGAGAGGTTGGATGTAGGAGTTACACAGAGGAGTAGAGGCAGACCGAAGAAGTATTGGAGGAGGTGATCAGACAAGATATAGTGAAACTTGATCTCACCGAGGTCATGACCTTAGATAGGAAGGAGTGGAGGTTGCGAATTAAATTAGCAGGCTAATAGTTTAGTAGGGTTAGGTGATGTTTGGCCGTGGGGTATTAGTAGGGTAGGAGGTTTAGTCGTGCTTTTATATCTTGTGTTGTCTTTAGCCGCGTTATATATGTTATTACTATCGTATTTGCAGATTATCATGTGCTTTTCGTTATTAGTCGCTATTTTTGTTTCCTTTGCTATCCGTTCCGTTTTTTCTCTATATCTAGTTTATTCTGCGTATAAGTTTTTGTTATGAGGGTTCCAAGGAAACAGCCTCTCAACCTCTATGAGGTAGTGGTAAGGTCTGTGTACATTTTACCCTCCCCAGACCCCACTTGTGGAATCCCACTGGGTATGTTGTTGTTGTTTGCATGATTGATTGGGAATTACCTTCTCTTCTGCTTTTAATTTTGTTCTGCTGTTTTTTTCCATGACAGAACTTCCTTCTGGGGAATCATCTTTTGCTGCTGGTGAAAGGTTGTTTGAGATTGTTAAGGTTGTACTCTATCTTATCCAACTTGTTTAATAAAAGTGATACATAGAAATGAATGCTGATATTTACTGAATATTTGGGGCCTCCACATGTTTGAGATGGAAAACTAGTGTCAACCGGGAATCTCCAATAATCACCTCAGCTTTAAAATTGATATCCTGCTAATCTTTGTTTTGATAATCTACAGGTGTTTGTACTTCTTCATCAGCTTCATATTTTTTCAGTAGGAAAAGTGTTGCCCGATCAACCTCTTATTCATCCTACAGTTGTTGTCATGGAAACATCCCGAGCAAAAAGGGCTGGCATTGACAGTTTGGGTCCAAAACCAAGCGTTGAATTAAGTCTTGGTCAGTTTCTGTTTTTTGTTCTTCCTGTATTCTTCTTAGCAGCATTTCGGAACCTCAAAAAAGAAAAAAAAAAAGGAAAGAAAGGAGTTCGTAACCTCCCAACACCACACCAAACGCTAAGACCAAATGGTATGAAATAATCTAGTCTATGAAGGAATCTATTGTCAACGTTCTAAACCTTCTTACCTTTGTTCTGTAGTTGATGCGGTTCCTTGTAGAATTGCGTTTGAGAGGGGCAAAGAACGCCACTTCCACTTTCTAGCCATCTCTATAGGTACTTCTGGATGGCTTATCCTTGCAGATGAATTACCTGTGAGGCCAAGCTTTGGTGTGGTTCGTGTAATTGCGCCTCTGGGTGGTTGCAATGTAAGTATTCCCTTTTCAGGGCTAATATAAGTATTCCTTTCTCCTGGCTATTTTTCTTATAAGGTATGTCCTGTTTTATTAGGTAGATTTTGTATTAAAAATTGATTATGATGCTTTAGATAAAACTAGGACCTTGCATTGAGTAGCTTTAAAAATTGATTGGGCTGCTTTGGAATCTTACTAATTTATTACTTTCCAATCTGTGCTAGACTGGAACATTATTTGAAGAAAAAACCAGTAGTTATAGTCCATAGTCTATGGTTGTCATTTTCTTGCTTTCTCTTCAGCCCAGAATTGATGAGAAGCACATGAGATGGTTACACCTGCGAATACGTCCATCCTCTTTCCCTACCTTAGATGCTACAAAGCATACGGCCCAGGGTAAAGTTAAATCAAAAGCTTTGGTCGATGGGCGGTGGACTCTGGCTTTCCGAGATGAAGATTCCTGCAAAGCTGCTTTTTCGATGATTGTTGAAGAGCTAAAGTTACTAAGCAATGAAGTTGAGAGAAGAATAAAACCTATGCTTGACATTGAAAGAACTATTGATACTTCAACAAAATAAACTCTGGTCCCATGAGAGTATATCTACAATAATATGACCTTTTTTTTTTTTTTGAGATTTTCAGTGGTTTGATATTTCATTCTCTCTACCCCAATATCATTTACAGCAGGGGGCGGAGATAATATCAAAGCTTTACCACCCTTTTGTACATTTTAAAGGAAGGCCTAGGTGTCTGTAAATTAGAGTACGTGATAGAGCCAATTCTTGTATATTAGGTCACCTTTCTCATTTCTGATTTGCTAATTTCATTATCATGTATGGTCAATTCTTTTGTTCTTTGAATCCTCCTTCCTCACATATGTAAAGATGTAGTAGCAACTCTGCAAAATGTAAAAGTAGTAGCCCTGTTTCACCAAGTTCTCTCAGTTTTTAGATGCATACAGTATGTTAAAAATTGGAGTTGCGTGCATTTGAAGAGGATCTATCATCA
The DNA here is from genome assembly GCA_029948455.1 of Solanum rostratum. NCBI lineage: Eukaryota > Viridiplantae > Streptophyta > Magnoliopsida > Solanales > Solanaceae > Solanum > Solanum rostratum. The sequence continues at coordinate 16,044,692 of CM057047.1, read as the reverse complement.
GTGCTAGCCCTGTTTCATTCTATTGTGGCAAGTGTTATATCTGTATATTGTAAAATCTAACGTTGTCCTTGTAACTTTCTTCTGGTCAAATGGTGATCAAGCTAATTCTGTTTTTTTTTTTTTTTATCTCAAGTTGTTGAAAGTCGCTACAAACATTTACATGTATCAAACTTCAAGCCGATTACATGTTTTAGTCGAATTCTCAAGTGTGAAATGGTGAAGCTGTGGAGGATTCGGGATAATTTCAAATATATACGATGAACTAATTAATTTATAATAAATATGTTCTTGTTATATTTACAATAGCCAAATATCGTACTTATCAAAAGTCATAGAAAATATACATTGACCATGTAATACGGATTATTTTTGTGTTATACGTTAAATATATATTATGATACATTCAAAAAATATAATCTAATCATACATAAAATATATATTGATTATATATGCTTATACATTAAGTTATTTTTTTTATAACTATTTTGATCGAATGATACTTTAATCGTCTTGAATCCATCCACTTGTACGTATTCATAAGCAGCGCAGCAAAATAAAGCCCACCTCGCATAATGCACCCAATTCATTTGAAACACTCTCATTTATTAGTTTAACTTATTTTTGGACTTAAAAATTAGATTGATATGTATCTCAAATTAAAAGAAATTTTGTTAAAATATTTTTGAAAAATATTTTCTTGTTTAATTTATTATATATAGTCATAATAAAGAAGAATAGTAATTTTATTAGCTATTAAAAATTTATTAAAGAATAATACATCAATTAAAACTTAGTAAGAATGGAGACTAGACTTAGTAAAGATCAGGATGAATGAATGGTGAAAGTGTGAGTTTTCTCACCTAGCTATGAATATGACTCTATGATGCCCCGTTAGTAGAGGGATATGAGATGATGCTAGCCAATAGTTGAGGCATAACCAAGACATATGAGCTATCTTTATGATGATGATTAATGTTATAAATGCTTATGGAATGGGTTAGTAGAATTCCTCTCCATTGTTTCAAAAGGGTCATGGGACAAGTTAGTAGAATACCTCTCAACTGTTGATTTTATGATTCATACGTATGATTATTCTATGAGAGTTTTACTTAGAGTCGAGTGGACTCTAGGATGAATGCGGAAGCTCCCCCCCAAAATGAGGCATGAGATCATTAGTAAAATTCCATTGTCCCATAACTACGTGCCACCGTAGGAAATAGGACTCATCCGCTAGTAGAGGTTGATTTCTAGACCAACTGATTGTAGAGATTGCTCAATAGCAGGCTTTAGTGGATCCACTTAGGCATCTTAGGTGGTTACCTTGGCAAGTGATCTCCCCCTTTCTTCTGGTGTAGGATAAATATTGGCACTCTATGGTTTAGCTCACATGGTTTATGTCGGTTAAAGGGTGCTCAAACATATGTTCAAGTTCTCCTCATGACCCCAATATGTCATCTTATGATAATTTATGATTGTTCCTTCATATTATGTCCAAGGTGTTTTTAAGGTTCATATGACTCATGGTTTCACAAGTTCAAATAGTTTACTTGCCTATTATATGTTTCTTTGTTATTCTCGAATGGTATTTCATTTAAAGGTATATGATTTTGTTTTTAAGTATGTAAAGTGGTCTCTATTATGATACTAATGTTTGTTTCATAATAAAAATAGATTTTTATGTAAAGTGACGTATTGTTCATCCAAGGGTATGTATTAATATTTTAATTGTTCATAATAACATGTGTTTTCTCACTAATCTAAGTCTACGTGCCTCATCATACATTCATGTAAGGGTAAGTTCTTTATTTCTCATATCATTATTTCATATTCTACGGCTAAAGTAAGGTATTAAATGATCACCCGCATGTATGTTCTCCTCATACTTCAAAGATGTTTCTTCTATGGTATGTGATTTGAATCCCTATATTTCATGTATCCCCAAGCTATATGATTTTCTTATTCACGACCATGTTCATCCATGAATCCTAATAAGTTCTTTCTAAAGTTGCCCTTTTTATGTTTAAGTGATATTGGCTTGATTATGACTTACTAATGCCTATGTAAATATATGATATTAACACGAGACTTAGCATGAATTATCTTATCATGGTTACCATGTCATGCATTGCATACATTCATACTAGTACATTCAAAGTAATGATGTATACTTCTATGTGTACATGATTTAACCATGTAGGGATAGATGCACCTCGATATCCACCACGTGACTAGCTTTGGATCACTGAAGACAAGAGTTGGTGAGTCCTCTAGTTCGGGGACAATATCCTATCTTCCTTTTTGATTGATGTATTAAGATATTTTAGTTTCCAGCTGTATATTTCTTTTGCTACGATTGTATTTGAGGGTGAGCTTGAATATGTCTTAGGCCCCGCGAAGTTTATGTTAGAGGTATTGTTGGACATATGTTATGGTTGTATCTAGTTCTTTTATCACATCATGGTTTTAAGTTGAGGCCCTTAGCCCCGTTCCCCCTGTTCTCGATTTCATCTTTATGTTTTTATACCTATGAATGCTTATGATATGTAAGATGACTTGAGTGAGGTGCTTCCAGGTATCTCATTCGTTGTGTGATGACTAGGCCCTGGGTCGAGTCGTTACAAACTTGGTATTAGAGCATGAGGTTTTGAAATGGTCCTCGGAGTCCAACATACCATGTCGAATATAGTCTTATTCATGGGTATGAAGCGCGCCACATCTATGAATAGGAGGCTATAAGTAGTTTAGGAATTGTTTCACTTCTTTTATGATCTATGTCATGCTTTAAAGTTTTCCTAAGGTTCTCTTTATCTAATAGATCGTTCTTTGTGCTTTTCTAGATAATGCCTCCAAGAAGAATGCCTCAAGCCCCACAAGATGAAGGAGTGACTCATGCGGAGTTTCGAGCTGCTCTAATTATGTTGGCACAAATTGTGACCAACCAATCCAACCAAGGAGCTTATGTTCCAAATGCTCTCACTCCGGCTTCAAGGGTAAGGGAGTTTTCTAGAATGAACGCTCCTGAGTTCCATAGATCAAAAGTGGAGGAGGATAGTCAAGAGTTTGTGGATGAAGTGCACAAAGTGTTAGCCGTTATGGGAGTAACTTCGGAGGAGAATGCAGAATTAGAGGCCTTCCAATTAAAAAGGGTGGCTCAAGTATGGCGCACTCAATAGAAGAGTGAGAGGAATGAAGATTGGGGTCCTATATCTTGGGGAGAGTTCAAAGATGCATTCCTAGATCGCTTTTTCCCTTGGGGTTGAGGGAAACCAAGATGTATGAATTTATCAATCTTAAGCAAGGTAATATGAGTGTGAGAGAGTATCTCCTCAAGTTCACCAACTATCTAAATATGCCCCGTCAGTAGTTGCCGACCCCCATGCTAGGATGAGCAAATTCAAGTTGGGTTATCCGATTCACTTCTTCAAGGATGTCAGACAACCATGTTAGTAAAGGAGATGAATATTTTGAAGCTTATGACTTATAGAGAACAAATTGAGGATGAAAAGACAAGAAGGGTTCTAGAGATTTAAAAAAGGCCCCGTTTCATCTACTAAGACTTTGGAGCCTAGGAGCAAGAGGGAGAGAAACCCCTATCCTATTTGTGACAAGTGTGGTAGAATGCATTTATGGGAGTGTTGGATGGGACACAAAGGTTGCTTTGAGTGTGGTAAGTTGGGACATAAGAGAAGCGTCACGATCCAAAATGGATCGCAACTCAAGAAAGATAAATAAGCGGAAACAAACTCAAAAGATATAAGAATTCTCCAAAATCCTGGAGTCATGAGCACAAGAACATTTAAAATAATGTTAAAGAGTAAATGAAATAGTCTCAAAAGCAAATACAATATTATCTCACAATATCTGATACAAAGTCTAAAGGAAAGCATTAAAGAGAGTTCCATAGATCCACGATGACTCGAAGTCTGAGCCTCATCGGTAAGATCTGGATGGTAGTAGAATAGCTCAACTACAGTAATGAACTACCCTATGCAAGTCCTTGTACTCGAGCGACAAGGAGGAAACAAAGTAGGGGTGAGTACACCGAAATGTAGCCAGTAGGTTCAACCGACTGGGTAATAGAAATCGAACAAGTAAGTAATAACGAAAAATTCTATCGCCTGCATCAAAAGAGTTAGTACACAATATAAAAAGCCATGAATAATGGCAATTATAGAAGGTAAACCAATCCAGTGATGCAATACAATGCTATACATGAATGCAATGACGTCGTCAGCCATGTATGAGGTGAAATCACGATCGTCGCAGGGCCGATATACACATCTATCGAGTCGAAGCTACAAGATAGAACCCGTAGGCTTCACAATCCATGTACTAAGATATATAATAAGGCATTGCAGGCCATAATCAGAAGTATCTCGAGGCGTCGCAGGCCATAACCACTATCTCAATATGCATCATAATATCTCAAATGATGTAAATATAGTGATAAATGTGCATAACAATACATATAATCATGTATCAAATGTGTGCATACCAAAACAATCAGTCATATATAACATGTGTGCATATCAATGCAGCCCAATCAGAAATAAGATTCGTGCATACCAATGCACCTAGTCTAGTATAACATATATACATAATCATGCAACAAAGGAGCATAAGATTTGTGCATACCAATGCCATTGGTTAATATAAGATAGGTGCATACCAATTCAACAATGGAGTATTAACATTACATGGCCATACCATGTCTTATCTCATCATCACTCACAATTAACCATATGTCATTAAAACAAGCTCCACAAGTACCCCGAATAGGATCATAACTCTTAAACTGATCATGCTCGTCATCAATTAGTCATAACATTAATAAAGAGCTATTTCAAGTCTCATATAATCATAATGACAATCACAATTATCTCAAAAAATAAGATATCATCTCAATTAGTCACTAGGATCGCTATTTACTCAATATTCAGCATAACCGACCTCCTATTCCCATCGAATTCAATCATATCATGATATCAAATCACAATTCAATCTACATCTCACAATTATCACAATAGAATGCTCAATAGCTCAAATCCAATCCCAAAAAGGTCAGCCAAACCTACCTCGATACTGAAACTGTACTTGAACAAGCTTTCAATCAACTCAAGCCTCCAAATGTCTATGAATCAATCAACCACTATCAAGAATTGATATTATGCTTCAAGAGGTGCATTTTGATACCCATATTGACATATTTTAGGCTTAGGGGCAAAATGATCAAAATTAGGGCTAAAATTTAGAGGTCTTAAATCTAGAAATTGACTTCAAAATCAGATTCTACACAAAAAATGGAGTCCGTGGATGAAAATCCCACTAATATCAAGTTCAAATCGATAGAGAAATTCTCATTTAAAGTTTCAAGATCATAGACCAAAAATCCCTAATTTTGGGCATTTATAATCATGAATTCAAGCCAAAATCAAGATAAAAACCATAAAAATTAATCAAAATGATGTTAGAAACACTTACCCAAAAAATTTCTCCAAAAACTCTCTTCAAAAATCACCTCCCAAAGCTTGAAATATTGAAAATGGAGTGAAAATGAGGATATTATATAATTAAAAATGACTCAGCAAAAATGTACTCCACAAAGATAGACCCTTGTCCGCGATCGTGGAGACCAAAAGTGCATATACCTCTGCAAAGGCGGAGTACAAATTTGGGTTGCACCGAATACCCCCACACCAACCATTGCCAAAAGGTAGGTCTTGTACTCATGACTCCAGGTTTTGGGAGAATTCTTATATCTTTTGAGTTTGTTTCCGCTTTTTTATCTTTCTATAGTTGTGATCCATTTTGGGTCGTGACAAGTTAAAAATATTGAAAATGGGGGTTTTACGTCTTTAAAAATGACTTAGCAAAAATGTACTCCGCGAAGGCGGACCCTTGTTTGCATCATAAAGAACAGAAGTTCATATGCCTCCATGAAGGTGGAAGTTTGTCTGCAAAGGCGGAGTACCAATTTGGCTTGCACCAGATACCCCACACCAGCCATCGGCAAAACTCAAAACGAACCCTCGGAACTCATTCGAACTCAGAATTTTACAAACTTTATATGTGTCCATACCAGAAAAAGTGATTTGGACCCAACAGAATCATCAAAATTTGATTCTGAGGTCTCCACAACACATTTACCAATGCAAGTCAATTTAACTAGTTTAAAACTCAAACCTACCCTCAAAATCTCCAAAAATTATGATGAGATCAATTTTAGCGTTAGTTTCACCATTCGGAACTATTGGAACTATCAAAATTCCTATTTGAGCTTCCAAACTTTGAATGTTGATCAAAGTCAAACTTTATTTTCGGAAACCACTAAAATCACAACTTTGGGCCTAAAAACCTCATTTTAACTCTAAATTTAGTTCTGCAACTTTCTTTAGTTTAGTTTAGAAATTACAGAGCTAATGGAATTGACATATCCCTGATCCAAGCTCCAAATCTCAAAATGACACAAAAACTCACTTTTTCAGCAACTTAAGCTTTCAAAAAGACTAAAACTCATTTTCAACTTTTACAACTCAAGAATTCAATTCCAACCGTTCAAATAGTTTAAAGTTGGCCTAAACGAAAGGGTAAAATAATAATTTTCATAGATAAAATAAAAAAATGACCAACCAGGTCATTACAAGAAGGGATTGGCCGGTGGCCGCTAGGAAGAGAAGACAAAGAGCTCGAAATACTTTGCCCGGTAAGTATGTGTTCCTCCTAAATTTGGCAACAACTGATGCTAGATGGTTTCATATTATGATGCTGTAGTTGATGTTTTAGTGCAAATGGTTGCGTCAACGTATTGGCAAAATGATAGTTTTTATGTTCCTCCTCATGCATCATTTATGTTACCTATGACTTGTTGATTTTAGCACATGCATATTCATGAAGTTGGTTCTTCATTAGAATCTTATATGGACTTATAAAAATATGTTATGTATGCATTTAAAATGATGTTTGATATTAAAGATTTTTAAAACTTGCATGACAGTGATGTAGGACTTGTGCACTTGAATTTATGATGGGTTGCTACGTATGTATATATGTTTGGTTCACTCTTATCGTGCTGGCTTGATTAACATTCGGGGGATGAATGTTACCGGGGAAATATTGTATCACCCTAGTTTAGGAGCCTAAGAGTGCAGAAAAATTGGCTTGAAAATGACCTGGAGTTATTGTACGAGGGCGACTTATGATCCGTAGAAATAATAACAGACCATAGATGGGCTTGTCGATGAGGGCCTTGACTTGAAGGAATTTTGGAGCTGCTGGAAGTTGATCTATAAGATACCAAGATAACCCATAAAACATAGCACGACCTGTAGAGTCCCTTCATGGAATGGGTACAAGAAAATGGAAAAAATGGTTAAGTATGGGAGGACTTTACGAGTCCAACCACGAGCCATAGATCGGACAACGACCAGTAGAGATGGTTTCGTAGTTTTGAGTCCAATAAAATTAGTTTCAGGGATTTCAGAAAGGTTACCAGACTCATGGGTTGACCTACAACCCATAAATAGGTTTTCATAGGATTGATTCGGCCAATTTTGAAAAAGGGTATTTTTGTCGTTTCTTCACATCCTAAATCCAATGTTACATCATTTTGACTCCTAAAATGCCCTATACCAATTTTTTACTACCCCATTTACCCCCATTCCTAAACCATCCGTATAAATCTAAGTCTCAAATCCTCTCAACCTCCCAAGGTCCTTCATTGAAGGCAAGGCTAGGGTTTGAGTTTTCTTCACCAAAGTTTGTAATTTCTTTCGTAGATCTTCGGCAAAGGTATATGAGTTTGATTTTTGGAGTCTTTCCCTTCACAAAGATCAAGTTTCTTTATTTTACTTTGGGCTCAAAGTTTATGTATGTTGTAAAGTTTTGGGAAAATTGATTTAATCATGAAATTTATGATGCATTCTTAGTCATATGAAGTATATTAGTATCACGTTATGGTCTTTGATGAATATCAAAATGAAATTCATGTTTGTTCTAGTTAGGATTTTACAAGTATCATGCTGGGTTACTTTGAATGGTTCTAAATGATTATATTCTATCTTATATAAGCATGATGTATGTATGAATTGCATGATTTCAAGTCTTTGAGCATGAACCCCCAAGTTTGGGGCCTGAGCCATATCAAAGAATGTTTAATGAAAGAAAGAAAGTCTTAATCTAGGACATGTAAGGACATGGAGGTTCTGAATGTTAAAGAGTTACCCGTTTATGTTATGAACTCATGAAGATGTCATGTGAATTGTGCAAGTGTATGAAGCCTTATATGTATGCCATGAATAAGCTTATGATTGTCTACCCCATGAGACTAGACTTAGTAAAGATAAGGATGAATGAATGATGAAAGTATGAATTCTCTCACCTAGGTATGAATATGACTCTATGGTGGCCCTTGATAGAGGGATATGAGATGATGTTAGCTGATAGTAGAGGCATAGCCAAGACATAGGATCTATATTTAGGATGGTGATTAATGTTCTAAATGCTTATGGAACGAGTTAATAGAATTCCTCTCCATTGTTTCAAAAGAGTCATGGAACGAGTTAATAAAATACCCCTCCACCATTGATATAATGATTCATATGTATGATTATTCTGTGAGTGTTTTACTTAGCACTGAGTGGACTTTAGGATGAATGCAGAAGCTTCTTTCTAGATGAGGCATGAGACCATTCGTAGAATCCTATTGTCCCATAACTATGTGCCGCCATAGGAAATAGGAGTCACCCACTAGTAGAGGTTGATTTCTAGACCAACCGATAGTAGAGGTTGATCAATAGCAAACTTTATTGGATCTACTTAGGCATCTTAGGAGGTCATCTTGTCAAGTGATCTTCCCCTTTCTTTCGGTGTAGAAGAAACATCGGGACTCCATGGTTTAGCTCACATGGTTGATGTCGGTTAAAGGGTATTCTCACATATGTTCAAGTTCTCCTCATGACTCCAAGATGCTATCTTATGATAATTTATGATGGTTCCTTCATGTTATGTTCATATGACTCATGGTTTCACAAGTTCAAATGGTCTACTTGCCTAAGTTATGTTCCTTTGTTATTCCCGAATTGTATTTCCTTTAAGGTACATGATTATGCTTTTAAGTATGTAAAGTAGTCTCCATTATAATTACTAAGGTTTCTGCCGTAATAGAAATAGACTTTTATGTAAAGTGATGTATTGTTCACCCAAGGGTATTGATATTTTAATTGTTCATAACAACATGTGTTTTCTCACTAATCTAAGTCTATGTGCCTCATCATGCATTCAAGTAAGGGTAAGTTCTTTATTTCTCATATCATTATCTCATGTTCTATGGCCAAAGTAATGTGTAAATGATTACCCATATGTTTGTTCTCCTTATACTTCAAAGATGTTTCTTCTATGGTATGTGATTTATTCCTATATTTTATGTATCCCCAAGCTATATGATTTCCTTATTCACGACTATATTCATCCATGCATCCTAATAACTTCTTTCTAAAGTTGTTTTTTTATGTTTAAGTAATATTGGCTTGATTATGACTTAATAATACCTTTATAAATATATGATTTTAACACGAGACTTAGCATGAGTTATCTTATCATGGTTACCATGTCATGTGTTGCATACCTTCATATCAATATATTCACAATACCGATGCATAGTTCCATGCCTACATGATTAAACCATGTCAGGACAAGCACCTCAATATCCTCCACGTGGCTAGCTTTGGATCATTGAAGACAAAAGTTAGTGAATCCTCTAGTTGGGAAAAATATCCTAGCTTCCTTTTTGATTGATATATTAAGACATTTTAGTTTCTAGGTTTATATTTCTTTTGCTATGATTGTACTTGAGGGTGAGCTTAAACATGTCTTAGCCCCTCCCTCACCCCCCCAATGTTTATGTTAGAGGTATTGTTGGACATATCTTATGGTTATATCTAGTTCTTTTATCGCATCATGATTTTGAGTTGAGGCCCTTATCCTCATTTCCCATATTCTTTATTTCATCTTTATGTTTTAATACCTCTGAATGCTTATGATATGTAAGATGGCTTGGGTAAGGTGCCTCTGGGTATCTCATTCTCCATATGACGACTAGGCCCTAGCTTGGGTCGTTACACCGACGTAAGTTAATACTCCAATAATTGAAAACTCTTCTCACATTCATCTGACCATTGGAAATTTTACCTTCTTTTGACTCAACCTTGTCAAAGGAGAAACAATGGAGGAAAATTCCTCAACAAACATTCTATAATATCTTGCCGAACCCAAAAAGCTTCTAATATGGATGCAGACAATAGTATAGGCCAATTCTTCACTACCTCCATTTTCTTTGGATCAACTCAATACCATCACCTGAAATGATGATACCAAGAAAAGCCACCTCTCTAATCCAAAACTCACACTTGCTAAACTTGGAAAATAGTTGTAGATCCCTCAATATTTGCAATTAATTCTCAAATAGTCTTCATGGTCCTTTATATCCCGTGAGTACACTAATATATCATCTATGAACACCATCACAAACATATCCAAGTATGGTTTATAGACCCTATTCATCAAACCATGAAAGCCATGTGAGTATTTGTTAGTCCAAATGACATAACCAAACATTCAAAATGACCATCTCGAGTTCTAAATATCGTCTTTGGAACGTCATCTTCTTTCACCCTTAATTGGTGATATCCAGATCAAAGATCAATCTTAGAAAAATAGCTTGCACCTTGTACTTCATCAAAGAGGTTATCGATTCTTGGAAGTGGATACTATTTTTTCATGGTTACCTTATTCAATTATCAATAATCCACATACATTCGGAGTGAACCATCTTCTTTCTTACAAATAAAATGGGAGCACCCCATGGTGACACACTAGGCCTTATGAACTCTTTATCAAGCAAATACTTTAATTGTTCCTTCAATTCTTCAATTTTTCTGAGGCCATACAGTATGAAGGTTTAGAAATAGGTTGGGTGTCGGGCAAGAGATTAATACCAAAATCAATTTCTCTCACTGGAGGAATACCGGGTAAGTCATCAGGAAAGTATCGGGGAACTCATTGACGATGGGGACCGAATCAAAAGTAGGGACATCAAACTCAATATCCATGACTCGGACCACATATGATAGGTAACCTTTAAAAATCATCTTCAGAGCTTTCATATAAGAGACAAACTTCCCTTCGAACATAGAATTTGTCTCTTATATGAAAGCTCTGAAGATGATTTCTAAAGGTTACCTATTTTATATGGTCCGAGTCATGGATATAGGCTCGTCAGGGACTTGGACTGCACTCAATAGATGCATATGATGCATGCAACTGATCCATACCAAGAATAACATCAAAATCGGTCATATCAAGCTCAACTAGATCACATGAAAAGACTTTATGTAAGACCGACATAGGACAATTTCGATAGACTTTCTTGGCTAAGATTGACTCACCAACAGGAGTATAAACCGAATAAAGCTCTAAAAAAACTTTTGGAGATATATTAAACTTTATGGAAACATAAAGAGTAACAAATTACATATTGTGTAATGACCCCTAGTTTAGGAGCCTTGACTATAGAAAAGTTGGACTAAAAAATGACCTGAAGTCTAGTTTACAGAGTGACTTATGGCCTGTAGGTTTCATTCTTAAACATAGAATTTTAGGAGGGGGAAAAGTTTTCAATGTAGGATAACCCATGAACCAAGTGACGGCCCGTAGGATACACTATGGCCCTTAAATAGTTTAGTGAATGGGACCTAAACATGAAGGAAATTTGGAGTTTTCAAGAAAGTGACTTACAAGTTATCAGACGACCCCTCGAATTATTTATGGCGCATAGAAACCTTTCGTAGGTAAGTGTGGAAGGACTCTATGAGTCCAATCACGGCCCGTAAGATGTGTCATGGCCGGTACTAATGCTTTATGATTTTGAGTCTAGCAAAGTCAGTTTGAGGAAATTTCAGATATATTCTTAGACGAAGGGACTTATGGCCCATATATTGACTTACGACCCATAATCGAGGTCTCGTAAGTCCATCCCAACAGTTTTTATGAGGGGTAGTTTTATCATATTAGTCCTTTCTATTCCTATGCTATGTCGTTTGGGGGACAGGAAAGGGACCATATAACAACCCTAAATCCCTAATTTCCTCATTTACTCTTTCATTCTTCACTCTCTAAATTTCTAAAATAAAAGGGGCTCTCAAGAACAAGCTAGGGCATGGCTAGGGTTCCAAGATTTCTTCCTCAATCCTACAAGTTTGTTTCTCTCTAGTTCTTCCAAGGTATGTGAGTTGATTTATGGGTATCCTTCCACCCATGAAGTTCCCTATTATGTATTTTACCTTTTATTTAAGTTTCTCAAGTTAATGTGCATGCTTATGATGATTTCATGATATTTATATTATTTTATGATACATATGAAGTTAGTAATTATCTTGCTAAGTAAATATATAAATATTGAAAGAAGGATATTGATTCCGTGATGATTTTTGATATGATTAAGGTTGGACGTTTTTTATGTTCCTTTTAAAAGAAATTTCCTATGACTTATGCGATTTATGATTGTTCCATAAAAAAACCAAGCCTACCTAGTTTTCAAGAAAATATTTCTATGACTTATGATTATGATTAGGCATTAATGAAGCATTTCAAAGATAAGTTTATCAAAGATATGAGTATGACGTTAAGATGTTTAAGAAATGTCCCCAAGATGGAAGGACAATTCTCACTTGGTGGTTTCTAAGTTTGAGCTTCTCCTATGATTGCTACTTATGATTCTAAGTTGAACTTATATTCCATGGGATAACTTAGCACCGAATGTGACCTTGTGGTGAGGTTGGGCTAGTAGATCTAGATAGGCCATTTATGTTATCATTATGCATGGATACTAAGGTTGACAGAGCTTCACCCGACAAGTGGTCTCCCCGTGCCAAAATAGGGGGTTATGTTGGATTCCATGTAGTAGCTCACATGGTCTTATATATCGGTTAAGGTTCACTCTCACAAGCTTATGATCTTATCCTATGTTTTCACTTCATGTGCTTTATTATGCATTATCTCATCTTGATCTTGAGCCATATACCTTGTGTATGTTCAAGCTCACTTATGTATCTTTTATTGTATATATATCCTTATATGTTAAGCTTGATAATGATGGCATTACAATTTTATCCATGCATTGCATCTCACATACATAGTATATTCAAATATACTAACGCACATTTTGCCTATATGATTTAACCATGTATGGACAGGCACTCCTCCACCGGCCTGAGGCTAGTTTTCAACGTCCAAGACTAGTAGTTTTATTCTGGTGAGCCCTTAGTTTGAACTCCTCTATTTTTTTCCTTCTATTTATATGTTTGCTTTTTTTTTTAAGATAATGTATTTGTAGCTCTTCTGAGGCTTTTACGTTCTATGTTGCACTATTTTAGACTTCTTTACATTTGATGGAGATTGACCGATAACGGTCCCATTGGTTTATGATGTAGACGGTATGCATATAGAAAAACAAGTTGATTATAGTATTTCCACTACTTTTAATGTTGCTTCATTGTCAAATTAGCCCTTAGTCCCTTTTCCCTTCTTTTTCGCAAAAGTTTTACTTAATGCCTATGAATGCTTAAGATGCTAGAGATGACTTGGATGTGGTGCCTTCGGGTATCTCATTCACCGTCTGACGTCTAGGCCCCTAGGTCGGGTCATTTCACATTGACACCGGTGTCAAGCAAAGCGTACACATCATGATCAAAGACTTTTAACTTTTTGAGAACTACATCGGGAGCCTCCTCAACCTCTTGTTTAGCATGCAAAGCATAGAACCTATTACCATACAGACCACCACCTTGAGCTTGGGCACCTTGTTGCACTTGTCCTCTTTGAGCTACTTGACCTTGTGGACGCCCTTCTTTACCCTTATTAGCCGCATTAGGACACTCGACGATCTTATTTCCTCTCTTATATCCAAACATGAATTGGTACCCCTCAAGCATTCACCAACATGGTTCTTCCCACACTTGGGGCACCTATGAGGAATAACACCAGCTCTCGCAATATCACCTTGAACATTAGGGTTGGCCCCTTTCTCTTTGTCAAACCTTGGGAGTAGCACCTTTCGAAGACCTTTGGCCTTGTTGGAATCGGTCGCCACCGGACTTACCACAAGAGAACCCACTATCATAACGAGCCCTCTTGGACTCCCTTGTCTTCATCTTTTGGAGTTTCTCACTCTCCACTTGTTCGTCATATGTCATGAGTCTAGAGATATCTATTTTCTTAATGAGCATGGCAGCCTTACATTCCATCTTTACCAAGATGGACACCCCCTCAAAGTGAATTTGTTCATGCGGGCCCTTGAGTCGGCTACTAATGAAGGAGCAAATTTGGACAACTTGGTAAACTTGAGGGCGTACTCCCTCACACTCATGCCACCTTGCTTCAAGTTCATAAATTCCATCACTTTAGATTCCCTTAGCTCAAGTGGGAAGAAACGATCAAGGAAAGCTTCCTTAAACATCTCCCAATCAAATAACACCTTTATCAACTCTTTCGGACTTTCATTGAATAATACAAACTTGGGCCACTCTCTTAAGTTGATAAGCAGCTAATTCGGCCTTCTCTTTGGAAGACACCCCATAATCTCCACTACCTTGTACATGTCATCAATGAAATCTTATGGATCCTTATCCACCTTTGAACCATGAAACACCGGGGGACTCATCCTAACAAAATCTCCTATTCTCGAAGCCGGAGTAGGAGTCTTTGGAGAAGCAATGGCTTAAGCTAACATAGTGGTTGCGGCTTGAAACACATCATTAGAAACTTGGTCTACTTCAGGGAATTGGGGATCTTGAGGAGCTAGAGGAACTTGGTTCGCATTAACATCATTTCCCCTTGGCAATGGAGCACTTCATGGAGCCATTTTTGAAAATACCAAAGGACAAGAGTTAGGATACGAAAGCTTTGAAGGCATGGCATAGAAGTACAAAAGAAGTGAGGTTTTCCTAAAACGTCTCATAGCCTCCTATTCATGGATGTGGCATGATTCACACCAATGAACAAGACTCTAATTGACGCGACATTTTGGACTCCTAAGGATGCTTTCAAACCTTGTGCTCCCTAGGACCTAAGCGTGACACGGAGAATGTGACACCTGAAGGTATCCCATATAAGACTTATGTTCATATCATAAGCACTCATAAGATAATATAAGCATACATCAGAGAATAAGCAAGTGAAAGAACATGAAAATAAGACTGTCATAGCTCCCATGAGGGAAAATACATCGATCCTTTAAGTCTAAATCATGCCTCTACATCATAGATCTTGGCGGGGTCTAGCACATAACTCAGTAGCTTACCCTCAAGATATACATCAAATAAAGAAAGTGATAAAGTCTCAATGTAAGGGAAAGCATAAAAGGGGTTTGTTCCCTAAGCATGGGAACTCACCGACAAGCCTTCAAGCTTCAAATTCGAATCTAGCAACAAAATGGAATAGTTGCCTCGTCATCTATCCTTACATGGTTAGATAATATAGGCAAAGAAGTATGCATTACGTGGAATGTACTAAGTTTGTAGGTATGCCATGAATCAGAGGACATCACAACAATGTCAATATGCATAATCATAATCAATAGGATATGGACACAATATGTATGAACATGCAAATTTAAAATCATGAGAAGAAGCATCATTAAAGTCCTTTCATAACCTTAACATACATATGTGGAAATAGGACCATAACTGGCATATAAGATCACGTAGATTATTACATGTAATCTTGATGTTCACTCTACATCAAGCTAAGAGGAGTTTATTTTGCCAAGGTAGACTCAATCCTCACCCTATAGGCTCTATCCTAGCACGGTTAGAACCATCATTTGACTCCATCCTTCAGGCTCTATCCTAGCACGGTGAGTGTCCATTAGAGATATATGGATCTATTAGCACACCTTTAAGGCATAAAAACATGAACATCACTCTATGGTGGCATATAGTTATGGGACCATGGTATCTACCAAAGCCCTCTCGGTGCTAAGTCATATTCTACAGAGTACACAAATCATGCATATACATAGCGATCAACATAGTTCATACCTCATTAAAATCATACTTCCATAATTCGCAACTAGTAATCATAGTTTTCATGAAAATATCACGTCATAAGAATAGTCCCTCTACTTTGCTTTTAATCATGATGTGGGTAGACATTCCCATCTTAGCATCATAATAAACATTTGAATTTTCATCACCCTCTTTGTCATAGCATCATCATAGCTTTCATAACATCATCATTGTCATCAAACATGTTTTTACTTGAGATTATAATCATGAAATCCTATAACTTCATCATAGGTAACTAGGGCTAAGTGTGGGTCCATGGACAATTGAGTTAAAATCATGCAATCGAATAGGATTCATAAAGAAAACATGCAATTAAATCAAATAGGATCATTTATAAAGGAACCCACATCAAGTCATTAAGCTCTAATCATGCATACTTTGATACCGCATACTTTTGCTTGAAAATCATATACATCAAGAAATTCATGCATACTTAGTCATAGTCATCATATAGGAGTCAAATCCATGCATTAGGAATCATAGCTGAAAAGCGCATAGAAAATCACCATGAAATTTTGATAAAAAGAAGGTTTTGGATTGGGATTCATGGATGAATCTAATCCATGAATGAAGCCCTATATACCTCAAGTGAGAATCCTTAATAATTGAGGAAAAAAATTTGGAAATTCTTAATCAAACCTTCAAGTTTTAGCTTCAATAAAATCCTTGACTTAGAGAGAGAAATATTGAGGATCCTTGAGAGAAATTTGAGGATTAAAGGCTTTGAATGAATTAGGAATAGGACTTATAAAGGTTAGGTCAGTTAAGTCAGTTAGGGTAGCCAAAACAACATGGTTTAGGACTTAGACAGATTGGAAATGTCAAGAAAACCCTTCGTTAAAAACTATTAGAACCGTCCACGAAAGCCTTCCTATGGGCCATAAATCAACATAAGGTCCATATATTAGTCCATGGAAATTTGTGTCACAAAATTCAAGTTTCTGAAATTTCCAGCTTTTATCCTACGAATATGCAGATCGACCCATATTTCCACTTACGAGTTGTACATCCTTCTGTATTAGTGTTCCAGATTTAGAAAAATTTAGGTTCCTTAGGGCCTCTTCCTATGAGATCTATTGACCGGTCGTGGTTACTTACACGATCCGTCTGGTTACGCGTAAGTCACCTTCCTAAATCTTCCAATTTTCTATTTTCACTGGGTGCATTTCACGAACCCATCCACGACCCGGGTTCTTTCTATGGGTTGTAGAGTAGCTCATACGGTCAAACCATCAACAATATTCTTGTGTTTCAGTTTCATAGGGCTAAAATCATAAGGGTTGTTACAATAAGCTCCTACATTGACATTGCCTGAAGGTCCAGATGGTTTTGTTGTGTATTATGATGCCTCACATATAGGCTTGGGATGTGTGTTGATGCAACATGGAAATGTCATTGCCTGTGCTTCAAGGAAATTAAAAGTGTATGAAAAGAATTATCCGACACATGATCTTGAGTGTTGGCCATTGTGTGTGCATTGAAAATTTGGCGACATTATCTCTGTGGGATACATGTAATATATTTCACTAACCACAAGAGTTTGCGATATGTGTTTAACTAAAAGGATTTGAATCTAAGGCAAAGAAGGTAGGTGGAACTATTGAAGAATTATGATATGAGCATGATGTATCACTTTGGCAAGGTTAATATTATGGCCAATGCATTTAGTAGAGTGTCCATGGGCAGCATTGTACATGTTGAAAATGGAGAGAAGGAGTTGGTCAAAGAATTGCATCAAGTAGCGCGTTTGGGTATGAGGTTAGGTAGCTTGAGCAATGGTGGTGTGTTGGTGCCTAATGGGGAGAAATTATCTTTAATGGAAGAAGTTAAGAAAAACAAGATATGGACCCAAATTTGGTTGAGTTGAAGAATTTGGTAGTTGATAAGAAGGTAGAAGTCTTCTCATAAGGGGGAGATGAAGTGTTATGTTACCAAGGGCACTTGTGTGTGCCCGATATTGATGGCCTAAGGGAAAGGAAACTTGATTAAGCTCATAATTACAAGTATTCAGCACATTCGGGATCAACCAAGATGTATAGAGATTTGAAAGAAGTACAATGGTGGAAAGGCATGAATAGGACATAACAAGGTGTATGACGGGATGTGCAAACAGTAAACAAGTGAAAGTGGAACATCAAAGACCCAACAGTTTGATTCAAGATATCTAGATACCAACTTGGAAATAGGAGGAAGTTATTTCTTCCCAGCACACACAAGTGTACGTGGTCAACTCAAATAATACAGTGGCTCTTGTTAGGAGCCGGTGTCAAACCCAAATAACATGATCAATGAAAGTGCCTTAATATTATCTTCCTATATATGAATCAATCTAGGTGTATGAGTAGGTGTTACAGGTCTCCAATACATGAATCATCCTAGTTTCCTAGATGAACAAACTCCCTATACCTCTATGTTCTATCCACTTCAACATTTCTCAAATTCAAAGTGGACAACAGGTTTACCCCATGATTGGCCAGACCATGAATCATAGATAAAAGTACAAGAATAATTGTATGAAAACCCATTCATAAATCATAAATATCAAGAACTAGGACATTGTTTATGGCTACAATCCCAAAATATGGGAAGATTAGCCACTCAAGATTGTTCCAAATTACATGAAATTGCTAATAAACATTCAAGAATGAAAATTAAAGAAGAAAAACCAACCAAACTAACTGTAGAATGGAGTTATTAGTCGTCTCTCTTTGTTCACTCTAAAAACCCGATGCTAAAATAATGTTTTATAATTGTTTTTCAACCTAAGGATCCCGTTTCTTGATTTTTACCTGCGTCACCAAAGTCCATGATGCGGACACGAATTCCCTTAGCGTATTTCTATATTTTCTATTGACTTGGCCAATTTCTCCTTTTTATGCTTCAACTCTGCGACGCGGACTATTGATAGGTTTGTTTTTCGTCTCTTTTTCTCCATCTTTTCAGCTTCCTCAACTCCTTGCATAGGTCCGCGATGCAGATATATGTATTTTTACTGGAGTAGCTAATTTCTTCACTCGTTCTATGGTTGTATCCTTCCTAGATCTCCGGCTATGAACCTGGACATGGATATGCATTACCTACTCAAAACTTGCAAAACTACAACTAACAAGCGCTCTTGGCCAAGGATTATGTCACGCCCCAGGAGGGTACCTTAGGCGTGGCTGGCACCCAGAGACTATTGCTAGTCCCCAAGTGAACCAATCAATCTCAAGGAAGTTATCCAACATCAAACATAACAGAAACAAATGAAATAAGGTAGTGAGCTACATCAATAAGAAGGGCCAATAGCCAATACACTCTGTCTCAACATCGATGATAAATAAATAACATTACTAATTCAACTCTAAGAAGGAAAGACCTCACATCAAATATAAAATTATGTCTATGAAGGCTCTAACTCAACTCAACTAGACAGTCTAAGAAAGTACCATGACAGGCCATGGCTACCCAACCCAATAAAATGAAAAAACCGAAAACAAAAAGGCTCCTCCGGATAGCAAGGAGGGCTTACCAATAACTGAACTCAAAATCTCCGAACCTCAATGATGCATCTGCTGAAGTCCTCTAACTCCTATATCTGCATCATAAAATGATGCAGTGCCAAGGGGCATCAGTACGTGGAATGTACGTGTGAGACCCCGTGTTTTTCGTCTTCCATTATATAAATAGTGTGGCGTTATATAACGCATATATGATTTTTGCTTGTCTCTAAGGATAATAAGGCTGCCAATAAGTGGTAATATCAAGGACCTAAAGTTTTAAGCCAAAGGAATACCCTAAGTACACATTCGGGATTAAAGAAATGACTCGAGTGGCACCTTGCCCTTTTCAGAAGGTTCAAATTAGGTTTCACTTTTCAGATGGGACTAAAAGTGTATAATTTGCTAATAATGGGTTTTTGAAAGTTATTTCAATAGCACAAAGTTCAAACATTAAGTTCTGGAATCAAGAAAGTGGCAAGATAAAAGTTGGCCAAGGTTACCGTAAGTTTCTTAAAGAAATCCTTCTTAAATTTCGATCAACTGTAACAAGCCATATCTCCTAAAATATCAGGAGTTAGAAGGTCTATGACCTATCAAATTGAAGATCTATGAGTATAGTTTGCAACACATAAAATCGTGCATCAAACCGACTTCAGAATAAAACGTTATGACCCTTTTACCGAGACTGCCCGAGCTGAAAACTGGGTCATGGGTCGGGTCGGGTCGACCCACCTTAATGTCGGCTAATTTGAGCTTTTTAAAGCTCAAATCAGTGCCATTTCGTCCCCAACAGCTTAAAAACTGAAGGAAAAGTTCCCTCAAGTTGCCAAAGGGATTTGAGTAAGTTTTTCACATTTTTACTGTTAAAATTTGTCCATGTGCCTAGAAATGTGTGCCTTACGCTTTGCAATTGTTTTCCTCTCATATTAGCTGTGTTTGGGATGTTTTTGGGCTATAAAAAAGTGGTATACTTTCTAGTATTGTTGCTTTGCAGCTAGTGTTTTTAGGTAATAATTTTGGGCCTTTTTTTACGATCATTTTTATGAAGTTTTACGGACATTTCCTCGCGTAAATGCTCCTTGCAGAATCTAGTCATTAATGCTAAATTTTTTACTATTTATATGTGTCTTTAAGCTACGTATATATAGTTATTGTGAAGTTTAGGACATAAGGAACAACTTTCATGAAGGAACTTTGAGCAATTAGGCGATCATTGGGAAGGTATGTTATGGCTAAGCTCCATCCCTCCTTTTAGCACGAAATCCGAGAAATTTCCCAAAACGTCAAATGTGATATCTTACTATTCTATTTCTAGAAAGACCTTCTGTGAAAGGCACAGGGATTATAGTTGAGTTATTTTCATGATGGTATTAGGTTGAAATTTCATTCGTTCGCTTAAACTGGACATTCAATATCCATATATCATTTTGTCAGTTTTCCCGGCTACCTATTCATACGTTCGATGTGGTTCTCCTCTTGGTGTCGTGCCATTATAATAAATGTAGAATGTGAAGGGAATGTAGTATTCATAATCAGTCCTTTTTCCATACAAAAATATAATTGAAGAATCTAAGTAACGCATTATTTTTCATTTTTCTCCAGTGAAATGCTCCTATTTAAACGAGTAAGACACTTGATCCTGTTTAAATACTTTCTTTTACTACTTGACATGGGACCAAGTATAAGCATTATGTAAATCACCTTTATGAACATTTTCAAAGTTAAGGCTTCACTCTAAATATTGGGTTAAGTTCCCAAACTTGTTAAAAAGACATAAAATATCCCACAAGTCATGTGTATATGCTATGACAACGATTATGATGTTATGAGGTATACCAATGAGCCAAGATTGGCTAAATGACAATGATCATGATGCTATGAGAATAAGTGTACCAATGAGCCAAGATTGGCTAAGTTCTTGCTATGGCCTACTATGTGCATTTAACATTCATATCATACATTGCACGTTATGCATGGACTTCGAGCTATAATCGAAGGTATGGGGCCTATTTGCCCAAATAGTTATATATATATATGTATGTATATGGTGCAGATGGCCACAGGTTGGCAGATATGATGCCGGTTAGCTATCGGAAAGGATCACCATTTCTAGCATTTGGTTAGGTATGCCATGCATTTGCATCTATATATATGCATTCACGACATGCGATACTCGAGCATACCATGCATATTTGATCACTAGGAGGTTGCTTATTGGCCATTAAGGCTACTTGAGTTTTGGTTACAGGTGGTATTTCTATTAACCTTTTTACTGCGATTATCTATGATTCTACTTCCTGCCTTATGTACTAGTACATGTTATTCGTATTGACGTCCCTTTGCTGGGAACACTGTATTTTATTTCGTGCGTGCAGGTTTAGGTAGGGGTTTTGATTTACCCCTCTACTAGGAACCCTGTTCAGCTGTGAGTTAGTAAGCTCCACCTCTTCCTGGAGCTTTCACAGGATGCTTACTCTTTGTTATACAATTGTGTATAGTCGAGGCCCTGTCTCGACAGTGTTAGTGTTTCTCTTAGAGACTAATGTGGACATGTTATTGTGGGTTGGTTCTTTGTGCCTTTCATTCTCTAGTCATCAAATTGGCATGTATATATAGTGTGTGCCTGTACCCCTATTGTTGCAGCCTTGTCGGCTAACTAGTACTCTATCATTTTGGTTTACCTATCTTGATGTACATGATTTTCTATTGACCAGGTTATGACCTAATATGTCCAGGCTTAGTCTTTCAGACGTCATGTTTCCCGATTCTCTTCTGGTCCCTAGTTTAGTTAACTAGCATGTTTAGTGGCTTACATAGCCAATAACGGTATCGGGTGCCAGCCGCGACTCCCCTCTCTTTGGGGCGTGACAAACATAGTATCAGAGCAGGTCGTGTCCCCTAGAGTCCACAATGCCGTGTCTAGTAGAGTGCTTATGGGTGTGTGGTGCACCAGACCTATAATCAGGAGGCTACGAGGCATTTAGGGATGGTTACATTTCTTTCACTTAATAGATCGTGCTATAGAGCAAAGCTATAGGAACATATGAAATCTATATCATGTCATGTTGTTCTTATTTAATGGACTACCAATGCTCAGGAGATGGCATAACATGAGATAAGTATGGATCCGAGAGAAGGTACCAATTATGTCTCGCCTGGTGAGGCAGATATATTCTCTATTGAGGCACATAAGGAGTCTCTAATGCCCTCAATACCATATTCACCATCACTTGTTGGGGCCAAAGGAGGTCTAGTAACCCAAGCCCCATTAGAGACTGGGGATCAAGGTATGAATGAGGCTATTAAGCTACTAACTATGATGGTTTCTGTTCATGAAAGACAACTAGAGGCGAGGGCAGACACCAGAAGGGATCAAACAGAAAGCTCAAAGGTACGAGAGTTTCTTCACATGGTCCCTCCTGTATTTACATGGTCCAATCCCACTGTGGATCCACAGGACTTCATAGACCATATATATAGAGCATTGAGGGTGATGCATGCCTCTATCACCGAGGTAGGGGAGTTGGCTTGTTTTCGACTACATGATGTCACCATCTTGTGGTACGAGGCATGGGAGGCCTGATGCTCTTCCAACAGAGTGGGAGGACCTCTCTGAGGCATTTTTAGCCCATTACTTACCACAGGAGGCGCGGGAGGCCCGTCTTGACCAGTTTATTAGTTTAAGGCAGGGGGATATGAGAGTAAGGGAGTATAGCCTTAGGTTTAATTCTTTGGCTATGAATGCACCAGATATTGTATGTACCATGAGTGCTTGAGTTCATCGTTACTTGGATAGTTTGGGGGATCATTTGATCAGAGACTATAGGATAGCCTCTTTACAAGACGGTGTAGATATTTCTTGTATTCAGGATTTTGCTCAAATTATAGAGGACCTTTCTCGTCAAATTCGGGATACCCATAAAGATATGGATAAGAGTAAGAGGGCTCGTACTATGAGGTCATACAGGGAGACACAGGGTGATTTTAGGCCCTCATTTCACTAATATCCACCTAAGTCAGTAGGTAGTTTCCCATCACAGATGCAGGGCCAGCGATTTGGTCGTTATATTCAGTCAGGGCTAGGGTTGAGTTTAGGCCAGCTTGATAGCCATTGATAAAAATGTTCTGCACAAATGAGACAACCTATGCCCCCATGTACACAATGCAGTAAGCTTCATACTAGACAGTGTAGAAAGGGTTCAAATGCATGTTACCATTATGGGAAGACAAGATATTTATTAGCAACTGACCCTTTAGTCAGTCCCTATTGTGAATGAATTCATGATAATATTCCCCAAATAAGCTTCCAGGGATCCCCCAGGGAATATCAATTTTGCTATAGATATTTCTTCCTCATATGCAACCTATACCCATTCCTCCCTATAAAATGGCTCTTGTAGAGCTAAGAAAATTGAAGGAACAGCTGAATATTAGGCCAAGCACATCTCCATGGGGTGCTCCAGTGCTCTTTGCTTGGAAGAAGGATGGCTCCTTACGGATGTGTATCAGCTACAGATAGCTAAATAAAGTCACTATCAAGTATAAGTATCCTTTTATGTGGATTGATGTTTTTTCAAAGATTGACTTGTGACCCAAGTACTACCAGCTATGAGTCAGGGATATTGATATTCCGAAGGCAATATTTAGGATGAATCAGAAGCTGAGCATGCAGACCACATGTAAGTTATATTATAGACTCTCCAGGACAACAAGTTATATGTTGAATTCTCCAAAAATGAATTTCGGTTAACTTCTATAGCTTTTCGTGGCCATGTTATTACTAGTAATAGTATCAAGGTCGATGGCCGGAAAATTGAAACAGTAATGGCCTGGCCGAGACCCTTGAATCTGACAGAGGTCCATAGCTTTTTGGGCTTGACATGATATTATAGGAGGTTTGTTGTGAGATTCTCCACTACCTCTACAACACTGAAGAGGTTGACGCATAAAGCAACTAAGTTTCAGTAGACTGAATCATGTGAACAGAGCTCTCAAGAGCAAAAGAAAAGGCTTACCAACGCACCTCGTCTCGCTCTTTCAAATGGAACCAAAGGCTACATTATATATTGTGATGCCTCGAGAATTGGCCTAGGTTGTGTTCCTGTGCAGCATGGTAGGGTTATTGCATATTCTTCCATAAAGTTACTAAACATGAACAAAATTATCCTACCCATGATCATGAGTTTGCTGCAGTTGTTTTTCCCTTAAAGATTTGGTGGCATTATCTATATGGAGTTCGTATTGATGTTTTTATCAAATAACAGAGCCTTCAATATTTATTTAAGTAGAAGGAGTTGAACTTATGACAAATGAGGTAGCTAGAATTACTGAAAGATTTTAATGTTGACATTTTATACCATGTCGGTAAAGCTAATGTTGTTGCTGATGCACTTAGCCAAAAGTCCATGGGAAGTCTAAGTCATGTTGAAGCTGATAAGATTTAAATGACAAAAGATTTACATCAGCTAACTAGTTTGCAGGTGCGATTAGCAGATGCGAAAGGTGGAGGTGTGACTGTTCAAATTACAACAGAATCTTTCATTGTTACTTAAGTAAAAGAGCAACAATGTGAGGATCCTAAGCTTATGATATCGAGGGAAAGTGTTCCACAACAACAACATCCTCTAATTGAGCTAACTTGAAATGGAGTCCTTCAATACCGATGCCTCTTATGTGTGCCAAATATCAGAGGGCTCCGTGCCAAAATTCGTTTTGAGGCTTATTATCCTAGATATTCGGCTCAACTTGGGGCAACAAGAAAAAGGGGGTATTGAGACCTACGACAGATCTATTAGTGGAATGGCATGAAAGAGGTATTCCAAAGATGGTAGCTCAATTTCCTAATTTCCAGCAAGTTAAAGCAGAACATTAGAAACCTGGAGGCCTAGCTCAGTATATTGAGCTTCTGCTATGGGAATGGGACATGATAAATGTGGACTTCATCATTGGTTTACCTTGTATTCGATGCACGTATGATTCTATTTGGGTAATCATTGATAGGTTGATAAAATCTGCTCATTTCTTACCGGTAAGAATGACATATTCAGCGGAGGATTATACTAAGCTTTACATTCAAGAGATTATTTGCCTTCATGGAGTTCCATTATTTATTATCTTTGATCGAGGGGCTTAATTTACCGCACATTTTTGGAAGTCTTTTTAGAAGGGCCTGGGCACTCAGGTGAGTCTCAGCACCAGTTTTCATCCACAAACTGATTAGCAAGCAGCGCGTACCATATAGACCATTGAGGATATGTTATGTGAGTGTGTGATGGACTTTAAAGGAAGCTAGGATGATCACCTACCTCTTATTGAGTTTGCTTATAATAATAGCTTCCAAGCTAGTATTCAAATAGCACCTTATGAAGCACTATACGGACAAAGATGTAGGTCGCCCATCAGTTGGTTTGAGGTTGGGGAGGAAACGTTTCTAGACCCTAAGCTAGTTCAACAAGCAACGGGAAAGAAAATGAAACTTATTAGAGACTTACCGCAAACGGCCCGGAATCAGCATAAGTCTTATGCAGATGTTCGACGACGAGACTTAGAGTTTGATGTAAAAGATTGGGTCTTCTTAAAGGTATCACCTATGTAAGGAATCATGCAGTTTGGAAAGAAAGGAAAGAACAAAAGGGTATCATATGGTTTGGAAAGACATGAAAGCTCAATCCTAGATATGTTGGACTGTATAAGATTATTAGAGAAATTAGCAAGGTAAGATACAAACTTAATTTTCCTTCAGAATTGGGAGCAGTCCATCCAGTGTCTCATGTATCTATGTGGCTAAAGTACATTAGAGATCCTTCATGTATTACTCGCATTAAGGATACCCCCGTTGCCGAAGACTTATCTTATGATGAGATACCAATGGCAATTTTAGATAGACAAATAAGAAAGCTTCAAAGTGAAAAGTAGCCTTCGTGAAAGTGTTGTGGCGGATAAAAAATATTGAGAAAATATCTTGGGAAGCCAAAGAAGAAATGATGAGGAATCAACCCCAGCTATTTATAACTTATTATGGGCCGCGTTCCAAAACTGGCAGTTATCTTTTTTTAGTAACTTAAGTTTTAAAGGATTTGGAGGTGTAACTTGTATGTTTTGTCATGAGATAGTTATACAAAGCTTAGTAATTATTTTTTTTGGAAGTTGATTTATGGTTTTCAAGGGTAATAGATGTATATAAAAAAACACTTTAGTAGATGGTGATTCAACCAAGGGGCTGTCTTGACACGTTCACGGACGAATGTTCCTAGGGGGGAGACTGTGAGATCCCATGTTTCTCGGCTTCCATTATATAAATAGTGTGGCATTTTATAAGGAATATGTAATTTTTGCTTGCCTCTAAGGATAATAAGGCTTCCAATAAGTGGTAATATCAAAGACCTAAAGTTTTAAGCCAAAGGAATATCCTAAATACACGTCCTAGATTAAAGAAATGCCCCGAGTGGCACCTCGCCCTTTTCAGAAGGTTTAAATTAGGTTTCACTTTTCAAATGGGACTAAAAGTGTATAATTTGCTAATAATGTAATTTTAAAAGTTAGTGCAATAGCACAAAGGTCATATAATAAGTTTTGGAATTAAGAAAGTGGCAACATAAAGGTTGGCCAGGGTTACTGTAAGTTTCTTCGAGAAATCCTTCTTAAGTTTGGGTCAAATGTAACAGCCTATATCTCCAAAAAATATCAGGATTTAGAAGGTCCATGACCTATCAAATTAAAGATCTATGAGTCTAGTTTACAACGCACAAAACCGCGTATCAAACCAATCTTAGAATAAAATGTTCTGACCCTTTTACCAAGACTGCCCGAGCTGGAAACGGAACATGGGTCCGGTCGGGTCGACCCACCTTAATGTCGGCTAATTTGAGCTTTTTAAAGCTCAAATCGGTGCCATTTCGTCCCAAACAGCTTAGAAACTGAAGGAAAAGTTCCCTCAAAGTTCCAAAGGGATTTGAGTAAGTTTTTCATATTTTTACCGTTAAAATTTATCTGTGTGCCTAGAAATGCGTGCCTTATGCTTTGCAATTGTTTTCCCCTCGTATTAGCTGTGTTTGGGGCTGTTTTTGGGCTGTAAAAAAAGTTGTGTTCTTGCTGGTATTGTTGGTTTGCAGCAAGTATTTTCAGGTAATAATTTTGAGACTCTTTTACGGTCATTTTTACGAAGTTTTACGCACATTTCCTCGCGTAAATGCTCCTTGCCGAATCTGGTCATTAATGCTAAATTTTTTACTATTTACAGGAGTGTTTAAGTTGCGTATATATTGCGAAGCTTAGGACGTAAGGAACAACATTTGTGAAGGAACTTTGAACAATTGGGCAATCGTTGGGAAGGTATGTTAAGGCTAAGCTCCGTCCTTCTTTTTAGCATGCAATCCGGGAAGTTTTCCAAAATGTAAAATGTGATAGCTTACTATTCTGTTGCTAGAAAGAACTTCTGTGAAAGGCACTGGGATTACAGTTGAGTTATTTCCATGATGGTATTAGGTTGAAATTTCATTCGTTCTCTTAAACTGTACATTCAATATCTATATATCATTTTGTCGGTTTTCCTTGCTACCAATTCATATGTTCGAGGTGGTTCTCCTCTTGGTGTAGTGCCATTAAAATAAATGTAAAATGTGAAAGGAATGCAGTATTAATAATCAGTCCTTCTCCATAAAAAAATATAACTGAAGAATTTAACAAGTAACGCATTGGTTTCCAATATTCTCTAGTAAAATGCTCCTATTTAAATGGCTAAGGCACTTGATCCTGTTTAAATACTTTCTTTTACTAATTGACATGGGACCAAGTATAAGTATTATGTAAAGCACCTTTAAGAGCATTTTCAAAGTTAAGGCTTAACTCTAAATGTTGGGTTAAGTTCCAAAACATGTTAAAAAGACATAAAAGATCCCACGAGCCATATGTATATGCTATGACAATGATTATGATCTTATAAGAATAAGTGTACCAGTGAGCCAAGATTGGCTAAATGACAATGATTATGATGCTATGAGAATAAGTGTACCAATGAGCCAAGATTGGCTAAGTTCTTGCTATGGCCTACTACATGCATTTAACATTCATATCATACATTGCACGTTATGCATGGACTTCGAGTTATAATCAAAGGTATGGGGCCTATTTGCCCAAATGATTATATATTTATGTATATGGTACAAATGGCCACAGGTTGGTAGATATGATGCCGATTAGCTACTGGAAAGGACCACCATTGCTAGCATTTGGTTGGGTATGTCATGCATTTGCATCTATATATATGTATTTACGAGATGCGATACTCAAGCATACCATGCATATTTGATCACTAGGAGGTTGCTTATTGGCCACTAAGGCTACTTGAGTTTTGGTTACAGGTGGTATTTCTTCTAACCTTTTTACTATGATTATATATGATTTTACTTCCTGCCTTATATACTAGTACATGTTTATTCGTACTAACGTCCCTTTGCCTGGGACACTGCATTTTATTTCGTGCGTGCAGGTTCAGGTAGGGGTTTTGATTTACCCCTCCACTAGGAGCCCCGTTCAGTTGTGAGTTGGTAAGCTCCACCTCTTCCTGGAGCTTTCATTGGATGCTTACTCTTTGTTGTACAGTTGGGTATAGTCGAGGCCTTGTCCCGCCAGTGTTAGTGTTTCTCTTAGAGGCTATTGTGGACATGTTATTGTGGGTTGTTTCTTTTGTGCCTTTCAGTCTACAGTCATCAGATTTGCATGTATATATTAGTGTGTGCCTGTACCTCTGTTGTTGCAGCCTTGTCGCCTAACTAGTACTCTATCGTTTTGGTTTATTATCTTGATGTACATGATTTACTATTGACCATATCATGACCTAATATGTCCAGGCTTAGTCTTTCAGACGTCATGCTGCCTAATTCTCTTCTACTCCCTAGTTTAGTTAACTAGCATATTTAGTGGCTTACCCAGCCAATAACGGTATTGGGTGCTAGTCGCACCTCCCCTCTCTTGGGGGCGTGACGGTTTGGTACGTAAGATGACTGAATGTAACTGTAAAAGTATTACATTATAAGGATAACATCAACTCATAATCTCATCCATCAGAATGTCAATTGTCTATCTAAATCAAGAATATAGAATAGACAAATGACTCATCAACATCTCATCTCAACATCATCAATACATCAGAGTCATCTCAAGGAAACTCGACTCAACTCAACTCAAAGGACCAATGTCCATTTAGGATAAGGATAAAGAGTAGACAGTAAATTATCAACATCCATCAAGACTCATACTATCACCTCAACATCAGAGTTCTATCAGTGAGGAACCTAACTGGAGTTTCTCTAACTGACAACCATCACGTATGAAGTGGTGATGATACAATGAAGTGATGCCGTTACAACATCTATCCAGAACCCTGCCCGGGGTAAAGGACATCACCGTCAGTGGATCCACAAGAAAAAAACATCAGTCCTCTTTTGGGACAAGGAAACATCCATATTGCAGTTCGATCCTCTTTCCTATGAGGGCCACGTAGTTAATGAGTTCGAGTGGGACTCACTCTCACCTATTTTGATGCTCAGCACTCCTCCCAGAACTCGACATGCTCATTAAACGTCATCATTATTCGTCTTATAGGCACGTAGGACATCAACATCATCATCATCGGTCCCATAAGGACCTAGTACGTCAACATCAACATCATCATCAACATCAACTCATCTCATCAACATCAACATCATGGACTCAAAACGTCCTTTTAGAATTTAGTTTCAAGTTTTAAGACTCATGATTATCACTCTCATCAACATTATCATCAAGACTCTTATCATTTTTGGACCACAACCACAACATCACAAACATCATCATCGTGAAGGCTCTAGACTCATCCCCTAAGTTCATTCTTGCGTTCTTGAGTAAAATAGACATAGAATATTGTAAAATCATTCATGAAAACAAAGTATGCAGTAAGTTATGTTTATGATGATCATCAATTTAAGAAAAATACATGCATTAAGAAGAATCTCTATAAGATACTTAGGGACTTTTACATATAACTCATCATCTTCAATCATAGACTCAATTTACTCAAAGGGGGCACATGGAAGAACAATACCATGCTTTAGGTTAGCCTTACATACCTGGGATGATTGCTATCAACACAATTCCCTTGGAACTCCCTCTCCACTCCTCAATCTCGACTCTCCTCTACTCTCCTCAAGCCCTAGCATATTAGCGTTGTTAGGAAGAGGATTTAGAATGGGGTTTTAGACCCTTTCTTCGTGAACACGACTTATATTAATCGCACATGGATTTTAGAAGATATTAGGAATGCACCTAAAAATTTTAGAAATTTTTCAGCCGCGAAAGAACCCAGTCCGCAATGTGAACTGGTTGCGTATAGCTCATTTTCGGCAAAAATCCTCCCAATCGAGTTTTCTCAATCCCGTCGAAAAATTTAGGAAAAACATCAGTCACCCTTCGCGATGGGTCCGCGATGCGACTCTATAGTGAACTCTCATTGTTTCTCATTTTGGAACGAAAATTTATCTTTTGACTCGATCGCTATAAAAATCGACCGAGACCTTTTCCCCACTCAATCTTTTGTGTTGATCACAAATCCGGCCTTGAATTTTCTATCCGAGCACCAGAAGATGCATTATGCGCACATCTCTCCTCTAGGGGTGTTTTGGTAATTTTATCAGGCATTACAACATCTCCCCCTTGGGATCATTCGTCCTCGAATGATGAGTAGGAGCGGTATTATGGCACGAATAGACTCAAGACTCATCTCGATACTCACTCAACAACTCAACTTCTCAACTCTTCTTCGACCTCAATACATTTACTCAGAACATCAAAATATACACATCAACTCAGGATAGAAACATCAAGTTAACGTAAGAACATGAATATTACCATTGATATTCTCGTCAGCAAGCATGAATAGGTTCGGGTATTTAGTTCTCATCTCCTCCTCAGCTTCCCACGTGGCTTCCTTAACAAATTGGTTCCTCCACAAAACTTTAACGGAGGCTATCTCTTTGTTTCTCAGTCTACGAACCTATCGATCAAGGATCTGGACTAGAATTTCCTCATAAGACAAGCTATCTTTGACTCTAGTGCTCTCAACAGGGATCACCAAGGCAGGATCTCCCAAGCACTTCTTCAACATAGAAACGTGGAACACTAGATGGATTCCATCTAACTCAAAAAGTAACTCTAGCTCATAAGCAACCTTCCCAATTCTCCTCACAATCTGATAAGGGACAATATAGCGAGGACTGAATTTCACTTTCTTCCCAAACCTCATGACACCCTTCATGGGTGATACCTTCAAGTATATCCTATCGCTCACCTCGAACTCTAAGTACCTTCTCCTTACATTGGTGTAAGATTTCTGACGGCTTTGTGCAGTCTTTAACGTCTCTCTAATAATCTTCACCTTCTCCATGGCCTGGTGGACAAGGTCAAGTCCAATTAACTCAAATTCTCCAACCTCAAACCACCCAATGGGTGATCTACACCTCCTCCCATACAAGGTCTCATAGGGGGCCATTTGAATGCTCACATGATAACTATTGTTATATGAAATTTCAATCAGTGGTAGATGGTCATCCTGATTATCTTTGAAGTCTAGGATGCAAGCTCTCAAAATATCCTCTATTGTCTAAATAGTGCGCTCCGCCTGACCATCCGTCTGTGCATGAAAGGTTGTACTCAGATTTACCTTAGTACCCAATCCCTTCTGGAAAGAATTCCAGAAGTGGGAAGTAAACTAGGCTCATCTGTCCAAAATGATGGACAAGGGAACTCCATGAAACCTCACAATCTCTTGGATGTACATCTTGGCATACTCCTCTGCAGTACTAGTTGTCTAAACTGCTAAAAGGTGCACTGATTTAGTCATCCGGTCCACAATTACCAATATGGAATCATGCTATCTCCGGGATCTTGATAAGGCGGTGATATGGTCCATGTTAACCATCTCTCACTTTCACTCTAGAATCTCAAAGTTCTAAGCCAAGCCACTTGGCCTTTGATGCTCAACCTTCACTTGCTGGCAATTTGGGCACTTTGAAACAAACTCCATAATGCCCCTCTTCATTCCACTCCACCAATAGACTTCTCAAGTCGTGGTACGTCTTGGTGGAGCTCGGATGAATGGAGTATCTAGTGTTGTGGGAATTAGCCATGATCCTCTCTCGGACACCATCAACATCAGGAACATATAGTGTACTCTAGTATCTCAATAACCCATCTCCCCCTTTGGAGAAGACCATCACTTTTTGTTTATGGACAACCTCCTTCAATTGGAGTATGATAGGATCTCGATCATGCTTCTCTTTTACTTCTGATACTAGGGATGATGCAGACCTACTCTGAAGAATGATCTTTCCCTCATCATTCTCCTCGAGTTGGACTCCCAATCGAGCCAACCTATGCACTTCCTTCATTAGCTCTTTCCTCTCTTCCTCAACATGGGTTGTGCTACCCATTAACAACCTGCTAAGAGCATCAACAACAATGTTAGCTTTACTTGGGTGGTATAGGATGCTCATATCACAATCCTTCAGAAACTCAAACCATCTCCTTTGTCGCAAGTTGAGCTCTCTCTGACTGAGGACATACTACAGGCTCTTGTGATCAGTGAACACGTCCACATGCATTCCATATAAGTAGTGGTGCCAAATTTTAAGTGCAAACACTACCCCCGCCAACTCAAGATCATAGGTCGGGTAGTTCCTCTCATGAACTTTAAGATGCTTGGAAGCATAGGCTATCACATTCCCTCTCTGCATTAATACACAACCCAGCCCAACTCTTGATGCATCACAATATATCACAAAATCCTCCATCCCATTAGGCAACATCAAAACAGGTGCAGTGGTCAATCTAGTCATCAACTCTTGGAAGCTCTTCTCACACTCCTCAGACCACTGAAACTTAACCTTTTTCTGAGTCGGCTTGGTCAATGGTGCAGATAGGGAAGAGAACCCGTCAACAAATCTACAGTAGTAGCTTGTCAACCCCAAGAAACTCCTTATGTCAATTGGAGAGGTCAATCTTGGTCAGTTCTTAACTGCTTCAATATTCTAAGCATCTACTCGAATTCCATCACCTGAATCAACATGGCTTAGAAAAGCCACTGACTTGAGCCAAAAGTCACACTTTGAGAACTTCGCATACAATTCATGGTCTTATAGAGTCTGAAAGACAATTCTAAGGTGTTTGTCATACTCCTCCCCATCCTTCGAATACACCAAAATATCATCAACGAACATGATTACAAACATATCGAGGTAGGGTTTGAACACCCTATTCATTAAGTCTATGAAAATCGCCATGATTACAAACATATCGAGGTAGGGTCTGAACACCCTATTCATCAAGTCTATGAAAGTCGCAGGTTCGTTCCTTAACCCAACGGACATGACCAAGAACTCAAAGTGTCCATGTCAAGTTCTGAAGGTTGTCTTTGGAACATCACATTCTCTCACTTTCAACTGGTGGTAACCCGATCTGAGGTCTATCTTCGAAAAGCATGAGGTACCCTTAGGTTGGTCATTCAGATAATCTATCCTGGGGAGAGGATATTTATTCTTGATCGTGACCTTGTTCATCTGCCTATAGTCTATGCATATCCTAAGAGACCCATCCTCTTTCCGTACAAAAAGAACGGGAGCACCACAAGCAGAAACACTTAGCCTAATAAATCCCTTCTCTAACAAATCCTTCAGTTGCTCTTTCAACTCATTTAACTCAGCGAGGGCCATCCTATATGGGGGAATTGAAATAGGTTGTGTCTCGAGAAGAACATCAATCCCGAAGTCGATCTCCCTATAAGGAGGGACTCTAGGTAAATCCTCAAGGAATACCTCAGGGAATAAATTCACAATCGAAACTAACTCAAGAGTAGGGGACTCAATATCATCAGATTTAACTCGCATGAGGTGGTAAATACACCCTTTAGAAATTACTTTTCTAGCCCTCAAGTAGGAAATAAACTTACCCTTGGGTGCAACTGAACTTCCCTTCCACTCTAGGACTGGTTCATTAGGAAATTGGAATTTGACAACTTAGGTCCTACAATCTATGGAGGTATAGCAGGCATGGAGCCAATCCATACCAAGGATTACATCAAAGTCAACCATCTCCAACTCTACCAAATCAGCTAAAGTATCCCTATGATAGATGGATACTACACAATCTCTATAAACCCTCTCAACTAGGATAGACTCACCAGTAGGAGTAGAAACAATATAAGGCTCAAGCAAACACTCTGGAAAAATCTCAAACTTATTGGACACATAGGACATCACAAAAGATAACGTGACACCTAGGTCAAGAAATGTATAACAATTATAAGAGAAGACTCAGAACATACCCCTAACAACATTTGGTGCAATCTCTTGGTCCTGTCGATTATCCATCGCATACAGGCGGTTCGTCCCACCTCCTGCACTTGTAGTAGTAGCCTTCTGATGACTGCCCGTAGGGGGCGCTGTAGAAGACTGAGCTTTGTTACTCCTATCACCTCATCTCCTTGTCGGATACTCACCCTGAAAATGGCCATGTTGTCCGCATGAATAACAAGTATTTGTGCCCTCATAGCACACACCAAGGTGAAGTTTCCCACATTTTCCTTCCTCTTGGGCCTTGGGTCACGCTAGCTTGGGACTGAGGACCCTCAGCTCTGAAGTTTTGGTGACCATATGATTTCTGCTCATACCTGTTTTGCTGAATAGACGCACTTGCCACCGAGGGCACATAGCTAGAAGACCTCTTCTGAAAATAAGTTCTATCACCCTTATGCTGCTTCTGTTGGATAGGCTCATGCCCTATCGATTTTTCCTTCTTACTCTGCTGCTCTTCCTTATCCTCCTTCTTGTCCTCCTCAGTTTGCTGGGCATAGATCATAAGTCTAGAAATATCTATGCCTGGAATCAACAATGTTTTCATACACTCCCTCTTTACCTGCCTGCCCAATCCAGACACGAACTTCCTCATTCTCGCCCTCATATCAAGAACCATCTCTGGGGCATATCGAGACAACTGAATGAACTTGAGGCTGTACTCTTTAACAATCAAGCCCTCTTGTTTGAGGTTCACGAACTCCTCAACCTTAGCCTCCCTTAACTCTTGGGGAAAGAAGTGGTCGAGGAAAGCACTCTCAAACTCCTCCCACTCAGTAGGTTCAACATCCTCACCTCTACCATCTTTCCATAGGTTATACTAGACATTAGCAACATCCTTAAGCTGATATAAGATAAGCTCAACTCTCTCAAAATCATTCGCATGCATAGACCTCAAAATCTTCCACATCTCATCAATAAAGTTTTGTGCGTCCTCCTCAATTTTAGACCCGTATAGACTGGCAGGGTCATCCTCAAGAAATCTCTGAGCCTGGTCGCAACTGTAAGCTCTTGGGAGCTGGAGCTAGGGACCTCAGCTATTGCTCTGGAAGGCCACCAACTGAGTGAGTATAGCAATGGCTCCCTGAAGTCTACTTCTGAAGTGGAGGGTGACTGAGCAGGTGGTGCCTGCGGAGCCTCAGTATTTCTGGCAGGTCGACCCCGAAAGGCCATGGCTACCCAACTCAACTAGAAAGTCTAAGAAGGTACCATGAAAGGCCATGGCTACCTAACTCAATAAAATGAAATAACTGAAAAAAGGCTCCTCCGGATAGCAAGGAGGGCTCACCAATAACTGAACTCAGAATCTCCGAACCTCAACGATGCGTCTGCTGAAGTCCTCTAACTCCTGTATCTACGTCATGAAATGATGTAGCACTGAGTGGCGTCAGTACATGGAATGTGTGGTATGTAAGATGGCTGAATGTAATAGTAAAAGTATAACAATATAGGGATAACATCAACTCAACATCTCATCCATTGGAATGTCAATTGTTTATCTAAAGAAAGAATAAAGAGTAGATAAATGACTCATCAACGTCTCATTTCAACATCATCAATACATTAGACTCATCTTAAAAAAACTCGACTCAACTCAATTCGAAGGACTAATGCCCGTTTAGGACAAAGATAAAGAGTAGATAGTAAATCATCAACATTCATCAAGACTCATACTATCACATCAACATCAGAGTTCTATCAGTGAGGAACCTAACTGGGAGTTTCTCTAACCGATAACCATCACCTATAAGCCGGTGATGATTGATATCCTAAAATTTACACTCCAAAAGGAAGAGTAAAGTGGTCGTTGATCAAATATAGAACTCAACAAAAGTTAACGTCGATCCCACAGGGAATGCGTGAGAATGATTTTATTAGCACTCCTTTTCAGGTGTATATTATATTCCCAAGATAAAGTTGCATGAAGTAAATGGGCAGTTTATGAAGTTTCAATTAAATTTCTAGTGTAAAATAGCTTGCGTACGTTGACTACTTGAATTCAAATAGTTAATGAGAAGCTAGAGTTGTATTCCCCATGATGTCTAATACGATAACCAAATTATTACAGTAAACTCATTCATGACTGCGCATATAAGATCAAAAAAAGTAGATAACACCTAGTTCACCTTCTGATCCTTCCTAGATATATTTCACTCATCACTTTCCGGTCTCAGAATATGTATAGTTGTAACCTTTGTTCTAGATCTCTAAACACTCTCACCTTTTGGTCTCAAGTACTTAGACCACGTTAAAAACCCTGAATTTCCATTGTAGAATTCTTTTCCTAATTACGTCATCCCTCCCGGGCATGTAACAAATATAGGCTTACCCTAACATGTCAACTCATTAAGGGAGAAGTTAAAGCGAAGAATGCTACAATGCATGCGATGATGACTCCCAAGAGTTCACCCCCCAATTTTGTTATCTTATTGAATTGTCATTGTTCCAACAACCCTAGTTGTGGGTTAGCCTAGCATATTCAACACAATTCACCCACAATAATACAAAGGAATCATAATAAATGACTTACTATTAATATAATGATGAATCCACGTGTTACAATCTCTAAAGAGATGATCGAAACCCAATAATTCAATGTAAATAATTGCACAATAATGTTCTCCTCTTGTTTTCTAACTCCAGTGTTCAATGATAATTAAAAACAGAATAAAACAAATATATATATACCAGGAGAAACCTACTCCAATTTAAAATAGGAAAATAGATGTCGGCATGGGTATGGGTCACTACACAGACCGTGAGGGTCCACACAGACCATGAAACGGTCCATAGGTCTTCACTGCTTTTGCGATCCCACGCGTATAGGCACAGTCTATGTAGAGGTTCACAGACCATGAAATGGCCCGTTGACCTTTCCCTAGCAACTTCTCAGTAACACTTTGGTCCTCCATCTTCACGGCCCATGCCACGGTCTATAGTTGGTCACACGGTCCGTGACGAGCCCCATCTCTCTTAACCTGTACGATTTTTGTTGTTTTCAATGGTGATCCTTCCGACTTACATCAACTTCACGGCATGTGACACGATTCGTGTCAATTTCCACGGTCCGTGAAAGGCCTCGTGGGGTTATCCTTTGGTTCCATTCTAGCTCCTTTGTTCTTCACGCCAAGTGTGAGGCCACGGCGGGGTTCACAGTTTGTGTAAGGTGACATGGCCCGTGAAGGCACCTGTGGTCCTTCACTTGGTTTAATTCACTGCTTCCTTCATTCTGGGCCAATTCACGTACTCTCCCACGGTCCGTGTGAGGCTACACGGGCCGTGAGGGTCTTTATATGCCACCACTTCAGCTCTTTTTAGCTCACTTCACCCATCGTTCCATGCCTTCATAATGTTCCTGAAAAATAATAAAACACACACATCAAACCAGCATATTTTCTTGAGAACGTGCAAAAATTCTATGTTCAAATCATTATAAGAGTCGAATTTCCACGACTCATCAACACCCTCAACTTGGAACATTTACTTGTCCTCAAGCAATAACGACTCAATTAAACAATGCATAAATAAAGTGCCTCATCGGACCAATGGGTAACCCTTCAATTTTAACATATATGCTTGGAAAACGTGCCTAGAATATGCTTACACCCCAAACGGACCCACACAGATTAAGGTAAATATCCTGCATGTACAGTTAGTCGACAAAAGATCGGGAACTAAGATGAACCAGTTGTATTAGCAACCAATTAGTGCAATGATAGTTCCCCCATTACAAAGAAGTCTTGCACATTCAACAAATCAATGTAGAATAGAGCCTGGAATACAAACACTCACTCTCGTAAATGATTTTCAGTGGACACACAAGTATCGACTATATGCTTGCTCTTATTTTCACCATCTCAACTCTCGAATGACCTTTTTAGAATCCCATTAGGACTTTTATGGCTTGTAATGTAGGCTTGGTTTAGGGTTGGGTACATTTAGGATCAAGTGACTAATCGGCCCCTCCAAGACACTAAGTAACTAAGCTTAAGGTCATATCCTAATCCAGTCATTCCATTATTTTGGTGGGACTAACCAGGCAAGTTCTAGCTTACAAGTGCGCCGCCTGAAATTAAACAAATACGCTCACACACACGCGACACATCTCTTTTACTAATTTGTATTAATCAACATAGCCATGCTTCATTCATCAATATACCAACCATACAATGCATAACAAGCTTCCAAAATGCATAACAGTTTGCCAAGATGGGGTGCATGCACATACAAGCTTTTTGCAACATTTTTAATTTCAACTTGAGGCATTTTACTCAGATTAAAACATGGGTTACCCTAAACAAATATAAGCATATGTATTGACACAAACATCAAGACTTAAACATGCCAGTTCTACTAGATAATACACATGAGAGAAAAGAAATCTAGCAAGAAAAACTCTCAAGTGGCAGGATGCCCCACCCCTTTCAAAAAGACAGTGCAATGCCCTCATCTCACCATAGCTAAAAATAAAGAACAAAACTGGAATAGAACATACCTGGGATGCCCTAGGTGTCAGTCGAGCTCTCGGGGTCAGACCTACCGATAGGGTCCCTGTCATCAAAAGTCAGATCTGGTCCGAAGGTGTTCCCGGAGGCTCCTATCCTAGCTATCTCACATGCTAGCACTCTTTTTCCTCTTGCTCCATGGCTGCTCGACGCTGGCTCTCATGGACTTGCGCAACTTCTTCTCTTCTTCGTGTTGTGGATCTTGTAGAGGGCTGCCTCGATGGCTATGTCGCTTGCCTTTGTCCTTTTTTTTGGATGCTTCAGTGGGTGGCACTGGTGCAGCAGCTGGCGTGGGCGGAATGCCCCATATGTCATCTAAAATCGGAGCTACCGGGGCATTGAAAAGTGAAATCCAAGACTCTAGAGGTGGAGCCGGTATAGTGCGATTGTACTGAGTCATCAGCTGGGCAATTTGGTCCTTCATGTCCCTCACTGTCTGCACCAGTTTGGATATTTCATCGGTAGACATACTCCCAAACATATCATGGAAGTACCCCTCCAAAGTATTGACATGGTTCTACAAGTTGTTGATTTGGCCTAGTAATTCACCTCGGAGATGATCCTCCGCTTGTTAGACGTGAGACCGAACCACCTGAGGCATCCGTGCGACTATTTGATCAACAATTGCGCATGTTTGTTGCTGGTCAGTCACTACACTGGCCAGGAACTCATAAGGTACATACGCATACCCTTGTTGCATCGGAGGAGCTACACCATTGCCCTCGGGCTGCTCAGAAGCCTCACCTAACTATGGGGCGGTGATGTATTCCTCGAATGACAAGGGTTGCTGTGGAGCCCCTTGTAAAAACATCGCAAGGCCCCCCAACTTACGGGATCTAGTGTGCATCATAGGGTTGTGAACATCCTTAATCATGGCAATGTTAACCACGCCTTTGGGAGCTATCTTCCAATCCAGGAAGTGCATGGTAGAGACACGGTCCCGTTTGCAAAGCGCCTGGATCAGGCATGGAAAGGACATACCTGCTCTGTCTGATAAGGCTCGATCTCGCATTTTGATGGCAATGATCCGACCTATATTAATCTCATACTTAGCAATCAAGCATGCGACCAACGACGCATGGGAAGGTTGCAGCATGTTGTCATTAGCTATAGTTCTTAGCCGGGCCCACACCACCGACCACCAAAATTTTACAGCAAACGCGAGAGACACCTTGGTAATATGAATTCTAAGGTTAATAACCCAGGCTACATCAGCCCCTCGTATAGCAATCTACTCAGCAATCTATTTTAGTAGTATGGCCCGCAAAGTTGGATCGACATTTGGCCCTATTCAGTGATCTTGACATGTTTGGCGATAAATAAGCCATCCGGAGGGGCCCAATAGTTTGGACCAAATAGAAACCTGTTGATGGTGGTCTCAGAAATATCAACCAATTCCCCACGAACCATGACATGCTCTTGCGGGGACAATTTATAGGCCAGCTGCTTCTTCACTCTCTTGGAATGGCTTCCCTGAATAAAATCTAATAGGCTGGCAGCATAGTAGGAATAAAATTCAGCAATCAGCTCAGGCCTGTAATAGCTGAGCGGTTGCACCATCCACCAAACTGATATGATTCAAACACATCCTTGATATCTGGGACCCCATCTATTGATCTGTGAGGACCCGCATCTCAGGGACGATTGCCCGCCGCTAGTAACCCCCGGAGCCTTTAGTCAGTCTATTCATATAAATCTCCTTCACACCAAGGACTGTCCATCAGCCGCGTAAAAGCACAATAAGCCACCTAGCAGTTTCAAGATGTGATGTGTAAGAAACTGCATAGTGTATGGCTTCATCATCACTGTCTCGGAGGGTCAAGACATCATTTTGCAGCCTCCGTGTGGTGCTGGTCCGTGTTCAGGGTGTATGCATGTTCATTCTGTGATAGGACATCATCCTCCCCCTCAACTTCCGCCTCAGGAACCCCCTCCTCAGACTAGGGGGCTACAGTTTGGCCTGTGCACAAGATCTTGTAGTGCAAGGGGAGCAAGGGGAGACATTGTTGATAAAGCATACCTCGGAACCTCTTGAGGAGTCATCACCTGAGTCGCTCTCCTAGTGTTGACTAGAAGATACATTAGGAGAATTGCGGAGACGTGACTCAGGCTCGTCCCTAGGTTGGCTTAACCTTAGGCGGGGGGACCCATGGTACCTGCAAATGCCACGAAGAATAAAATGGTTAGTCATGATGGAATAAGCAGGGCGACACACTAACGGGTACTCAGACTTCCCCTGTGCTATGGAAGTGAAAAAAAACCCTTAAGAGTGGGGCCACTCGGTCTATCATAGGGAAATTGCACTAAAAAACATGTGGAAGCTAGAGTAACATTTATCAATGAAACAAAACATCAAGTACAAAGGTAACACGGACAGAGGGCCTTATACGGGACGTGTAGCATGACATGGTCCGTGGCAGGGCCCGTGTGAGGTACTTATACTACACGGGCTGTGTAGGGTGACATAGTCCGTGATAGGGCCCGTGAGAGGTACTCATTATCTGGGTAATTAAGTAACTTGACACGGTCCACTACACGGTCCGTGTAGTGTGCCAGGATTCGTGCAATACACCGTGAAGAGCCCCATCACCCCATTCATCCCAAAGCATAAAACACCCATACTCATTCATGAAAATCCACACTATTACGCGTAGATCTACCAACATGCTCGCTTAAAGAACACAAGAACATCATTATCTCAAATATAGAACCCCTAAATCACAAAATTTTCATGTTCAAGTGTACAAGATTCAACTATGGTGTTTAATCTAGCCCAACACAATATCCACATAAATTTACACCGTAGTGTCTTCTAAAAACCAAAAGGAACCGTAGTTGGGCATGGATTCGCACACGTATAGAAAGATAAATCTACACTAAAATGAAAGGACTAGAGGACTTACTTGAAGAGAAACAAAGAAAATAAGGCTCGGTGTTAGAGTAATCAAAAACCACACAAGTGTAATGCTAAGGATCGTGAGAGTGCTTCACAAATCATGACAAAAGAGATAGACAGATTTCGTTTGGGTATGGGAAAGAACACCGGGCGTGAGAGGCGTGAGGGTGAAAGTAAAAGAAAAGAAGTGAGAGTGGGTATAGAGGGTATAAATACCCTTTTTCTATGGTTCACCTCCACGGTTTGTCACATGGTTTGTGTAACGTGGCACGGTATGTGAAGGCGAACAGTGTGCCTAGCCTTGATGAATTTGCAAAGCGTACCTGACACCAACATCCCCACGGATGACGACACGATCTATGATAGGTTTCACGGTCCGTCTGAAGTGTCTGTGTGACCAGCCTTAGAATATAGTTTAGAGCTTACCTGGGCCACATGTCGCATGGTCCGTGACACGGTCTGTCTGGAGTTACACGGGCCGTGTAGATGCATATGTGGCTCTCCTTTGCCATTTTTGGCCTGCTGTGTTTTCGTCTCATACCTCCAACCATGCATACGCTCACACCCTTCAACAAAGTGCTTATACCCTCTTGGAACCATAAATAAAAAAAATGCATGACATAAAATACATGTTTTTTTATATAAAATGGGTTGCCTTCCATGAAGCGCTTGGTTTAACGTAACGACTCGACACAGTTGTGTCGACTACTCAGACTTCATCAAGGTGTAAGACCTCAATCACTGAGGTTTCATCTGCAGCACCCAAATACTTCTTCACTCGTTGTCCATTTACTTTGAAACGATTCCCTTTGTCAGTTTCAAACTCAACCGCACCACGCGGAAATACCTAGGCAATCTTATATGGGCTAGACAACCTAGATTTGAGCTTACTGGAAACAACCTCAATCTAGAGTTGTACAGCAGAACCTTGTCACCAATACTGAAACTTCTTGGTGCAATATGCTTGTAGTGATGGGACTTCATTCTGTCTTTGTTCAGTGATGCACTCTCATAAGTCTAGAGGCGAAATTCATCCAACTCATTGAGCTTATCAACCCTCACATTGGCAGCCTCTTCCCACTTCATGTTTAGGGTTTTTAGAGCCCAGAGTGCCTTGTGCTCCAACTCCATAGGTAAATCACAGGCCTTACCAAACACCA
Organism: Solanum rostratum; assembly: GCA_029948455.1. Taxonomy (NCBI): domain Eukaryota; kingdom Viridiplantae; phylum Streptophyta; class Magnoliopsida; order Solanales; family Solanaceae; genus Solanum; species Solanum rostratum. The sequence goes on along the minus strand of CM057047.1, from coordinate 16,001,151 downwards.
ATTGATACAGAGACATACCAATGGGGGTCTTGTAAGCCATCCTGTAAGCCCATAGTGCATCTTCTAGTTTTCGAGCCCAATCAGTTCTTGTGGAATTCACATACTTGGTCGGGATCCCCTTGACCTCCTTGTTTGACACTTCAACCTTCCCACTCATCTGCAGATGATAAGGTGTTGCGACTTTTGTTGTCATACTCCGTACTTAGCGAGTATAGCATGGAAGGATTTTTTGCAGACATGAGAGCCCCTATCACTAATGATAGTTCTAGGTGCCCCAAACTTGGAGAAAATGTTCTGCCTCAAAAATTGTACCACGCACTTGCTTTCATTGTATGGAAATGCCATCGCCTCTACCCATTTGGAGACGTAGTCCACCACCACTAAGATGTACTTCATGCCATAGGAGCTCACAAACGGGCCCATAAAGTCAATGCCTCAAATGTCGAACAATTCTATTTCAAGGATAGGGGTCACAGGCGGCTCTAGGCACCTAGAGATGTTGCCTTGGCGCTGACACTGATCACAACCCCACACCATGTCATTGGCATCTTTGTAGATGGTGGGCCAGTAGTGTCCACATTGTAAGATCTTTTTCGCAGTCCTGGCACCACCATGATGGCCTCCTACTAGGGAAGAGTGACTAACTTCCAAGATGCTCATCATTTCTGCTTACGGTATGCATCGCCTAATAACCCCATTTGCGCATGTTCTGAACAAGTATGGGTCATCCCAAAAGTACCTGTGAACATCATGAAGAAACTTTTTTCTCTGGTGAGGGTTAAGGCCCTCAGGCATAATGTCACTCACCAGAAAGTTAGCAAAATCAGTAAACCAAGGGTTTAAATCAATGGAAGCTGCCAATACCTACTCATAGGGAAAGGAATCATCGATGTTCAACCAATCCTTAGCTCTTGATTCATCTTCTAACCTTGATAGGTGGTCTGCCACCTTGTTTTCTATGCCTTTCCAGTCGTGAACCTCAAAGTCGAACTCTTGCAGCAAGATTACCCATCTGATTAATCTTGGCTTAGCATCTTTCTTTGCCATGAGATACCTTAGTGTTGCAAGGTTTGTGTGCACAATCAACTTTGTTCCTAATAGGTAGGCCCGAAATTGGCCAAATGCGTACACCACAGCCAACAATTCTTGCTCAATCACTGTATAATTTCTTTGAGCGTCATTTAAGGTCTTGTTGGAATTGGGTTGGTCCAACTCTTTTTCCTTTTTAGCAACTTCAGGTGCCGTTAGTACTGCATCAATCTCGTCACCCCCTTCATCATTGTGCACCTCCACGGGGTAAGGTATATTGCCATCTGCTTTATCAAGACCTGTATCATAGGCAACAACAGGATCAAAAAGTATCTTACCGCTTCTCATGGTGACCGCCATACAGTGACCATCATTTTTCGAGTTTTGCTCAGCATCACTAGGAAGTAACCCAGCCTTCCTTTGATTCAATGAGGCTGACAGTTGCCCCAGTTATTGCGACCAATTTTTGAACATTGGACATTTCGGCTTTCACATCTCGTACCCTGCCTCGGTGGACTCCACCTTGTCAAGAACCTTTGCCATAATCTCCTCTAGTCTCGAGTTTCTACCACCCTCATATGGGTGCTCACGATTTCTATAGCCATCTCGATTTCGCCAGTTCCCTTGGTAGTTATCACGACCATAGTTCCGACCTTGGTTACAAGAGTTGAATGCTCGGTAAACCCCCTGACTGCCCAAGAAGTGAGCCTCTTCATCATAATTATAGCCTTGATCCTCATACCTGGGTAGTGTGTCCATAGCTTTTACCTTTTCCATGCCTCCACCCAGTAGCCTCTTCGACAACAAGTCGATCTGGGTCCGTATATGGGCCATGTCTTGATCCCTCTCTTCTCCGTTTTTTGTTATTTTGTACTCATCTCGAAGACCATCCCAAAGAAGTCTCCATCTCTAGTGTACCATGCCTTGTTGTTCTTAGATACTTAATCCAAGATCACCACGATGTCTGGGAACGTCCTAGACATATACGACCCCCCACATGCTGCATCAATGATAGGTTCAGTCATAAAGTTGCAAGACCCGTAGAAGACCGCTTCAAGAGCTCATTTGTGAGATGATGGTTGGGGCATTGCTTGAGTTTCTGCCTGAATCTCTCCCAAGATTAGTATAATGCTTCATTTGGCAGTTACTTGTGAAATCCAATATCGTCTTTGATCTTCAGTTGCCTTGACGCAGGGAAGAACCTCTCTAAGAAAGCTTCTTTTAATTCTCCCCAAGTATGGATAGAATCATGGGGGATCTCATTCGGCCACTTTATCGCCTCACCTGAAAGAGACAACGGGAATAACCTCAACCTTAGCGCTTGTTGAGTGGCCCCTAGAATTCCGGACGACTGGCATATCGCCAAGAAATTCATAACGTGCTGATTTGCGTCCTCAGTGCTGATTTGCATCCTCAGTGGTCCTAACACCTACAGGCAGAGGTGGTAGCACTATTTCCCCAGTGGTCCTAGCACCTTCATCGTCATCATTTACTGCTTGAGGATACTAGGGCCCTTGAGGCCTCAAAACAGGTTAGTGCAGCTGTGGTGGTACAAGTGGCACCTGTCGAAGTGGTGCCGCTGGTAATACCACATTGCCGGCAAGGTCATCTTTCCCAAACCATCCTGTCTGTAGGATTCACTGCTAACTCTCTCTATTTTGTTGCTTCACCGTCCTGGGTGTTCATTTTGCGAATCGACTTGGTGAGTTCAGGGTCGTATGAAATAAGTGTTTCACCCTTGCTTCGGGTGTTTGGCATGCAATGTTGGTTCCCTACAATGAGCAAAAACAAGAAATAAAAGTAAAATTAGGGACTACACACTAAAAGTAACAATTAATAGACTATTTCTTCGCCGCACTCCCCAACAACGACGCCGAAATTTGATACGTCCAAATTTACACTCCAAAAGAAATAGTAAAGAGGTCATTGATCAAATATTGAACTCAACAAGATTTGAGGTCGATCCCACAGGGAATGCATGAGAATGATTCTATTAGCACCCTTTTTCAGATGTAAATCCTATTCCCAAGATAAAGTTGGATAAAGTAAATAGGAGGGGGGGTTTATGATGTTTTGATTAAATTCCTGATGTAAAGTATCTGGTGTGTACGTTGACTACTGGATTTCAAACAATGAATGAGAAGCAAGGGTTGTGTTACCCATGACGTCTAATACGATAACCAAATTGGTACGGTTAACTCATTCATGATTGCGCATACAAGATCAAACAAATTGGATAATACTTAGTTCACCTTCTGATCCTTCCTAGATATATTTCACTCATCACCTTCCGTTGTCAGAATGTGTACAATTGTAATCTTTGTTCTAGATCTCAGAATACCCTTACCTTTCGGTCTCAAGTACTTAGACTACGTTAAAAACCCCAAATTTTCATTGTGGAATTCTTTTTCTATATACTATATCCTTTCTGGGCATGTAACAAATACAGGCTTACCCTAACATGTCGACTCATTAAGGAAGAAATTAAAGCGAAGAATGCTACAATGTATGCGATGATCAATCCCAAGAGTTCACCCCCAGATTTTTCTATCTTATTGAATTGTCATGGTTCCCCCAATCCTAGTTGTGGGTTTAGCCTAGCATATTCAACACAGTTCGCCCACAACAATACAAAGAAATTCTAATAAATGACTTACTATTGATATAATGATGAATCCACATGTTACAATCTCTAAAGAGATGATCAAAACCTAAGAATTCAATGTAAATAATAGCATAATAGTGTTCTCCTCTTGTTCTCTAACTCCAGTGTTCAATGATAATTAAAAATGGAATAAAACAAATATATATATATATATATACACACACACACACAAGGAAAAACCTACTCCAATTTATAATAGAAAAATAGACGCCGACATGGGTAAAGGTCACTACATGGACCGTGAAACGGTTTGTGAGTCTTCACTGCTCTTGCGATCCCACGCGTATAGGCACGGTCCGTGTAGAGATTCATGGACCGTGGACCTTTCCTTAGCAACTTGTCAGCAACACTTTACTCCTCCATCTTCACGGCCTATGCCACGGTCCGTAGTTAGTCAATCGGTTCGTGATGGGTCCCATCTCTCTTAACTTGTATGATTTTTGTATGGTGTTCCTTCCAGCTTACGTCAATTTCACGGCATGTGATACGGCTTGTGTCAATTTTCACGGTCTGTGAAAGGCCTCGTGGGGTTCGCCTTTGGCTCCATTCCAGCTTCTTTGTTCTTCATGGCATGTGTGAGGCCACGCAAGGTTTACGGTCCATATAATATGGCACGGTCTGTGAAGGCACCCGTGGTCCTGCAATTGGTTTAATTCACTACTTACTTCATTCTGGGCCAATTCACGTACCCTTCCACAGTCCGTGTGAGGATACACGGTCGTGAGGGTCTCCGTATGCCACCACTTCACCTCTTTTCTCTCACTTCACCCATCAGTCCCATAGGGACATAGTACGTCAACATCAACATCAACTCATCTCATTAAAATCAACATCATGGACTCGAAGCATCCTTTCATAATTTAGTTTCAATTTTTAAGACTCATGAACATCACTCTCATCAACATCATCATCAAGACTCTCATCATTTTGGGACCACAATCACAACATCACAAACATCATCATCGTTAGGGCTCTAGACTCATCCCTTAAGTTCGTTCTTGTATTCTTGAGTAAAATAGATATAGAATTTTGTAAAATCATTCATGAAAACAATGTATGCAGTAAGTCGTGTTTATGATGATCATCAATTTAAGAAAAATATATGCATCAAGAAGAATCTCAATAAGATACTCAGGGATTTTTACATATAACTCATCATCTTCAATCAGAGACTCAATTTACTGAAAGGGGGCATATGGAAGAACAATCCCATGCTTTAGGTTAGCCTTACATACCTGGAATGATTGCTATCAACACAATTCCCTTGAAACTCCCTCTTGGCTCCTCTATCTCGACTCTCCTTTACTCTCCTCAAGCCCTAGCATATTAGCGTTGTTAGGAAGAGGATTTAGAATGGGGCTTCAGACCCTCTTTCATGAAAACGACTTATATTAATCATACATGGGTATTAGAAGATGTTAGGAATGAACTAGAATGCCCCCTGGAAATTTTAGAAATTTTCCAGCCGCGAAATAACCCAGTCCGCGACGTGGACTGGTCGCGTATAGCTCTTTTTTGGCAAAATTCCTCCCGATCAAGTTTTCTCAACCCCACCAAAAATTTAGAAAAAAATATAGTCACCCTTTGTGATGGGTCCGCAACGCGGCTCTGTCGCGAACTGTCATTGTTTCTCATTTTGGAACGACAATTTATCTTTTGACTCGGTCGCTCTAAAAATCGATCGATACCTTTCCCCCACTCAATTTCCCCTATATCTCTCCTCTAGGGGTAGTTTAATTATTTTACCGAGCGTTACAGATTAGCATAATAAAACTGATTACACTAAAACACCTAAACTCTATGGATTTATCCTCTGACTAGGCTCTGTACTTGGGAAATATTTTCTCACTTGGCGTGTAACTATGCCTAAGATCATCACCCCACACTTGGAACTTTGTCCATCCTTGTACAAATCAATACACATGCATGCGACCACTAGGTAGTAAGTAAAGGGTACTTATTACAAGTGGGTTGCTGAACCCAGTCAGGCATCTCTCAAAACCCTTAACAATGTTACATCAAACCTTGTACTCATGATATAATGTGAACTCCTATAGAACTTTTGGTAATAGCTACTCTAGTTATCAACCCTTCGACAATCATGTGCCCTCAAAAGAAGAACTATCCATGTGCACACCACACAAAACTTTACTGAGAGATTAAAATGGGTACAATATCAACTTTCGCTCTCCCAACAGATGTCTCATGTTTTCTAATTCCTATAGGCTTTCCCTTAATGTGCAACCTTACCAGACTTAGAATCTAACTTAAAGGATCACATAGGTCTTTTATTTGGCTGTAATGTAGGCTAAAGGTGGGTGCGCAATATCTCTGGGTATGTCATTCATTGTCTCAGTTCCCAAGCACTTGTATCCTCCACTACACTTTTTCATAACACTCTTTCTTTGGCTTATGCATTCCCTTATCTTTTTCCACCTTTATTCCTGATTAACTGTACACCCCTTTCTGGTACATGGACAGAAAATAAATTTTTTTGTTCAAGGTTACCCTACACTGCGACACAGACAAGTTGTGGACCCTACTGTTTTAGAGTCCTCAATTTTTCCAATTTTGTTTTCTTTGTTTTTCAACTATAACTTGTCCTAGGAGTATCCTGTTTAAGCTTACTTGCCTTCATCTTATCGTGCTTAAGTGCTTAGGGTTTTAGGATCAAAACACGGTTTAATAATAAAAGGGGATTAGGCTTATAATATGGTTATCCAAAGAAAAAGCTAAGGCTCAACAGGGTTGACTAAGTCAAGGTGGGTCAAAAGGTGATTTAATCATGGGATAACAAAGAAATGCCTAGATCCTCTCCTCTAAGTCCTATTCCTTTCTAGATTGGTCCATATACCGGGCAAGTTCTAGCAAGTATTGCAACATGGACTCTGAAGTATGGTCTCTCACATGGCACATTTTCACCAAAGGGCTCACACTAGATTTGCCAACACATCATTCTCTAAAGTTTTGTGTTGCATTAATTTTGGGTTTACTATCAATTCTTTTTTATGATGCGAAAAAGGGGAAAATGATATGCTTTCAAAATCAATATTGTTGGTGATGGGGGAACTAATGCAGGGAACTTTTTGGGAAGTTGGGAAAGTTAAAGTTGAATCATGCATATGCTAAAATTGCTAGAATATGTTGAATGTACTGATGATTTAATAAACCATGGGAACAGAGGAGGGAACTAATCCCATGAGTGTTGTGAACCTGAAAGCGACGCCCAACAAACAATACATTGTACACTGATAGTATGTTATTTGTTGGTGCGTGTCTGCCTGCTCTATAACAGTTATCTAGCCAAAGAAATTGCTCCAAATATTGTTGATGTTATGTATATAGATCCAACCTTTCTTAAGAAGAAAGTTTGAGGGTTTCTACACACATTAAGTGAGTGCTCTTGGTGAGGCTCTCGAGTAGTACACTTAGCAAAATCAGAGATGTTTTTACTTTGTGTACTTCATTGTTCTTGTTGAGTGCTTGGACCTTGTAAACCGCTTCCTAGTCTATAAAGGAATGAGATAATCAACAAGCCATTGCTCTTCATTGTTAAGTTCATAGCTAGAGTTAGCTATGGTGAGCATTGAAGTCTATGTTGGTTAGAGTTAGTCGATTTATGGGTAGCAGAGTAGCTACATAGTTGCTCGAACCTGTTGTAGAATTATCATAGTGAGGGGGGAAGAGATTTAGAGTTAATCCTTGATTGCAAGAGTTTGCAATCGAAGACTTTGTTCCTTTAAGGTTAATGGAGTTAGGTTGAAATCCTGTTAGTACAAGTCATGGTTTTCTCCTCCCTTGAGAAAGGGAGTTTCCATGTAAAACAGCTCGTGTGATTTACCTTGCTGTTTGACTGTCTTTGCTATTTTGTATTGACTGTTGTTCTGACGAGGGACCTGATTCCAGATACTCGGTAGAAGCGTATGTTCCACCACCTTTCTTTTCTGATATCAATAAAGGACCTTTTAAAATATTGTTATCATATATATCTTGGTCAGTGAACACCAAGTGTACATTCTTTCTCTCATAATAGACTTCCTTAACCTCCTCAACAAAAATATGACATCTGATGTAGACCTACCATGGGAATATTATTAATGCTATTCATGTTTTGAATTTCATAAGATATATTCTTGATCTGATTAACAAAGTTTACAACTATTTTCTATTATTTTGTTTAACTATACTTTAATTGATAAAATATACTCACTTTATTCATTATGTGAATGTTTATGATTCGAACGTATTTTAAAATATGAAAGAAATGTTTGACATGCTAATAAAAAATATGCAGAGTGACAACCAATGGATATAGTGCAGTGGATGAGATTGTTCCTTTCTTAATCAAAGTTCTCGAACTTATGTATTGAGTAAAGAAAAATCCTTGTTAGGAAAACACTATACCCAAATGGCCCTATCCAATGTGAATCCATATTAATCGAATTTCAATATAAATGTTGGACATCAAATGTGACATAAAAATGTTGAGATGAATGGATACAAGCTGATGTAATTAGCTTGTTAATAAATATTAAGCATAGTTAGTTAGAGATAATAAGGTGGTTAAAGGGTAGTTAGAAGTTAGTTATTAATGACAGTTGTACACTAGTGTAAATGCAAGTGTATATATACATATACACGTGTATCAACAAGAGTAGAAATGTAAAACCAGAAAATTCAGTTTTCTCTCTAAATTCTCTCCTTCCTCTTCTTCTTCTCTTAGTAGGTTACCTCTTCCTATCAAGTTAACATGGTATCAGAGCCCCGATCCACCATCAAAATTCAGCTTTGAGAAGCTGCAATTCAGCTAGGTCAAGCCTATGCGAGTAGAAGAATGGCAAGGGAAGGAGTACCTGCAGTCCTGAGCTTGTCTGATTCAAGGAATTTCAGTAGAAGTGAGATTGATCATAACCATCTGCTGTATCTTCATCCAAATGATACTCCAGGTAGCTCTCTAGTCTCAATTCAACTAGTAGGTTCTGAAAGTTATGCATTGTGGAGTAGATCTATGACCTTAGGTTTACTCGGAAAGAGTAAATTAGGCTTTGTCGATGGAAGACATACCAAGGACAAGTTCGAAAGTTCACTGCATGAGTAGTGGGAAAAGGTCAATGCAGTGGTCCTTTCATGGATCATGAACTCAATTGGAAAAGAATTGCTAAGTAGCATCATATATGCCTCTAATGCCCACAAAGTATGGCTAGACTTGAAGGAAAGGTTTGACAATGTGAATGGTTCAAGGATTTTCTATCTACACAGAGAAATTGTAACTTTGGTTCAGGGAACTATGTCTGTAGCTGAGTATTTTTCGAGGATGAGAAATATATGGGATGAGTTTGATGTACTCATGCCCTGTCCTGGCTGCAGTTGTTTTGAGTCCAGAAGTTATGCTCAACATTTTGGCTACCAAAGACTACTCCAATTTCTTATGGGATTGAATGAGACTTATGTTCAATGTAGGAGTCAAATTCTCATGATGTCACCTACTCCTACATTGAACAAAGCTTACTCTATGATCATCAATCATGAAAGTCAAAGATCAATAGGTAACACTGCATCCATGGTCAGTGATATACTACAAGGTGCTGTGTTTTTCAGTTTGAAGGGAAGCATCAGCTCAAACCACGGAGGTAAAGGAGTAACCACTAGATCCCAAACCAGCAGTAACTCAGGAGGATATCCAAACTCAACTGGAAACTCAATTAGCAAAGGCATATCTACTAACTACCACAGATCTCATAAGAAGCTACCTGTGATGTGTGATTATTGTAGCTATAATGGCCACACAAAGGACAGTTGCTACAAACTCATTAGATATCCATCAGATTGGCCCAAGAATAAAAGGAAGGAGTTAACTCAGTATGCTAATCATGCAAAAAACAGTCAGGAAAAGAACTACTATACTACTCATGATAATCCTAATTCCCAAGTCAATGCATCTCAACTACCTCCCTACTTCACTCAGGAACAATATCAACAGATTATTCAAATGCTAAACAAAGGTAATGATGGAAGTGACCAGACCTCAAAAGCCAACGCAGGTACCATGACATACTTACACTCTAATACAACTCAATCTAAGTGGATAATAGATTTAGGTGCTACTAACCATATGACATCAAGTATTGAGTTGCTACATGATTTTACAAGAATACCAGATCATGAAAACAGTCATGTTCATCTACCCACAGGTGGTGAGGCTCAGATTACTCACAAGGGAAAGTCACAAGTCCTAAATGATCATCTAATTTCTAATGTTCTGTTTTTACCAGAATTTAAATGCAATCTACTATCCATATCTAAACTGACCAGGGAGTTATAGTGCTCAGTGAACTTCTTTCCTGACTTCTATATATTCCAGGATCTTTACACTGGCTCGGTGAAGCGGATTGGTACGGAAGAACAAGGTCTATATCTTCTTAAAGGAAACACAACCACTACTCAATCCACTCAGTGTACAGTAAACAAAGCAAACAACTCAACTAGAAAACCTACTACATCTAGTATTCTTTGGCACAGAAGACTGGGCCATGCCCCTCTAGAAGTCATCAGAAGACATCCCACACTCCAACAACTGGTTCCTGAAAAGCACACATGTACTGTCTGTCCACTTGCAAAACATACTAAACTTCCTTTCATCATAAGTGTCTCCACTACACAATCTATTTTTGAATTACTACATTGTGACATCTGAGGACCATATAAAGTTCCTACTCTCAATAATAAGAGGTATTTTGTCACTATAGTAGATGACTTTTCTAGATACACTTGGTTGTTCCTTATTCAGTCAAAGTCTGAAGTCCTTGTTGTCCTAAAAGACTTCATTACAAGAAGGAACAATTACTTTTCAGTTCCTGTTAAAACTCTTAGAACAGACAATGGTTCTGAATTCTTTAGTAATGGTTTTCAATCTCTTGTATCTCATTTTGGAATTCTGCACCAAACTTCATGTGTTTATACTCCTCAACAGAATGGGGTAGTTGAAAGAAAACACAGAACAATACTACAAGTTGCAAGAGCTTTAAGTTTTCAGGCTGCTATGCCTTTGAAATTCTAGGGAGAGTGTGTCACTACTACTTTTTACCTCATAAATAGAACACCTTCCAAACTCTTCAACTTCATCTCTCCTTTTGAACTACTATTCAAATATTCACCCTCAGTCACTCACCTGAGAGTCTTTGGCTGCCTAGATTATACTTCAAATACTAAGTCCTTAGATAAATTTATAGCCAAAGCTATTCCAAGCACATTCATGGGTTACTCTTCAACAAAAAAGGGTTATATACTTTATGACATTCATTCTAAATCCTTCTTTATAAGCAGAAATGTAGTATTCTTGGAATCAGTGTTTCCTTTCCTACATCTAAAATCTCCTAGTACACCCCTATTTCCTATTCTAGATCTTGTTTCCTCCTCAGACCCTTTGCCTTCTCAACCATCAACTCCTCCTCCTGAACCTACTCAAGGGAATCTATCAATAACTCCCTTTCTACTAAATCAATCCACGGGGAGCCTGTAGCCAACCTTCCTTCTATATCTCCTATTCCTACTCAGCAACCAACTGCCCTCAGAAGGCCATCCAGAACCAAACATCCTCCTGTTTGGATGCATGATTTTATTACACCTTCATCCACTCACTCATGCTCTTACCCTATGTGCTCCTTTGTTACATACTCCCATCTTACTCATTCATATCAACTAGCCCTTGCTGCTTATTCATCAATCACAGAATCAATATCCTTCTATCAAGCCTCCCAAGATCCAACTTGGGTTCAAGCCATGCAATCCGAAATTACTGCTTTGGAAGAGAACAAAACCTGGTCCATAGTTGATCTTCCACCTGGAAAAACACCCATTGGTTGCAAATAGGTATACAAAGTGAAGTATCAAGCACCAGGAAAAGTGGAAAGGTATAAGGCCAGACTAGTGGCTAAGGGATATAGCCAAAAGGCTGGTCTAGACTACTCTGACACTTTCTCTCCTGTTGCTAAAATGGTTACTGTCAGGACCTTGGTTGCACTTGCTGCTTCTTGCCACTGGGACATCTATCAGATGGATGTTCACAATGCATTTCTTAATGGTGACTTGCTTGAGGAAGTCTATATGCTTATTCCTGAGGGGTTTGCCAGACAGGGGGAGACTCAGAAGGTCTGCAAACTTCACAATTCACTTTATGGCCTAAAACAGGCCCCTACACGATGGAACAGGAAGTTGACAGAGGCTCTATTATACATGGGGTTTAATTAGAGTCACTATGATTATTCACTCTTCACAAAATCAGTTGACAAAGAGTTAGTGATCATACTGGTATATGTTGATGATCTACTGGTTACTAGGAGCAGTCAAGAACTTATAGAAGAGGCCCAGAAAGATTTACAGCAAAAGTTCAAGATGAAAGATCTTGGAGAATTAAAATTCTTCCTAGGAATTGAGGTGGCCAGGTCACAGGAAGGAATAGTGATGTGTCAAAGGAAATATGCACTAGAGTTGGTGTCAGAGACATGACTCAGTGGAGAAAAACCTACTGCAACACCTATTGAGTTAAATCAGAAGTTAACATCAACAGAATATGACAAATATGTTCCAAACAAATTGCAAATGAGGATGAGGAGATCAGTGATCCTACAATGTATCAGAGACTGGTAGGAAGGCTGCTTTATCTTACCATGACCAGGCCTGATATAGCCTTTGTGGTACAGATGTTAAGCCAATACATGCACAAACCCAAGAGGTCACATATGGATGCTGCATTAAGAGTTGTAAGATACATAAAGGGAATACCTGGTTTAGGATTGTTTATGCCTGCCAAGAGTTTAAGTCAACTACAAGCCTTTTGTGATTCTGATTAGGGAGCATATGTAGAGACTAGGAGATCAGTGGAGGAGCTCTGGTGTCTTGGAAATCCAAGAAACAAGACACCATATCCAGGAGCTCAACAGAAGCTGAATTTAGAAGCATGGCCACCTGCACTGCAGAGATCATCTGGCTGACAGGATTGCTCAAGCAGTTAGGGGTTCAAGTTCAACAACCAACTAAACTAATGTGTGACAGTAAAGCTGCAATTCAGATCGCAGCAAATCCTATCTTTCATGAAAGGACAAAGCACATTGACATTGATTGTCATTTTGTGAGAGAAAAGATTAGTCAAGGCATGATCAAAACCAACAATGTATCAACAAAGGAGCAACTAGCTGATATACTAACTAAAGGATTAGGTAGGGTAACACATGAGTATCTGCTAAACAAACTGGGACTGAAGAACTTGTTCAAGCCATCAGCTTGAGGGGGAGTGTTGAGATGAATGGATACAAGCTGATGTAATTAGCTTGTTAATCAATATTAAGCATAGTTAGTTAGAGAATAATAAAGTGGTTAAAGGGTAGTTAGAAGTTAATTATTAATGACAGTTGTACACTAGTGTAAATGCAAGTGTATAGATACATATACACGTGTATCAACAAGAGTAGAAATGTAAAACCAGAAAATTCAGTTTTCTCTCTAAATTTTCTCCTTCCTCTTCTTCTTTACTTAGTAGGTTACCTCTTCCAGTCAAGTTAACAAAAAATAAAAAAGGTACGCAAGAGTGTCAAAAGTATGATCATTTTAAATGAGTGATGGTGAGATGAGTATACATATTTCTTTTTTTCCATTTTAAATGCGTATTACAAAATGGTCTAAGTCATTCAATTACAGACAAACAGACACTAATATTAATCTCCTAAAACATATATCTTTCCGGAACGACAAAAATAAGAAGTTTTAACCTGATGGTGAGAAGTATAGATTTATATTGGTATTTTGAATTTTATGCGAAATTTAATCACATAAAATGAAAGTGATCAACTATTACATTTTCATTATTCAGTGGAAAACATCTTTTACATTCTCAAACTCTTCTTTTAAATAAGAGTCTTTCAAAAATAATTTTTTTATCACTCACAGATAATAATACAATTTTTGTACATTTCACATTTTCGAAATTCAATTATTCTGATATTGTGTTATTCTTGATTTCATATTATTTGATTCATATCAATCTGACAAAATTTTTAAAAATATTTTAATTAAATTAAATTAACTTTATTAATGATATTTTAAAATACTAATTTAACTATTATTATTTTATATATCTATTTAATTTTAAAAAGAATAATTTTTTAAATTACTAAAATGAATAAATAAAATAAAATATTTATTCTTAATATCATAATAAGTCAAATTAAATGGAGAAAAGTATATTGTAATTGTTGGAGTAGTCAATGACACTAACTCATTTTTTAGAGAATGAATATATTGTGTGAGTTCATAAAAGGAGAAGCAATATGCACAATGCACTTTTATGTAATGCGGGGGACAAAGGATTCATGTAATTTTATTGGGATCGGCGAAAAAAAAGAGAGAGTAGAAAGTGTGGTAGCAATGATGAGTTTTAAGTGGTCATTGTTTTTCATGTAAGAAGGCAATGGAATGGATAAAAGAAAAGTGAAAGAAAAGAAAGCAACATATGCTTTCTCTCTTTTCTTTCACACTCTGCCTTTTATTTTCTTCAATACATTTGTTTTTCTTTTCTTTATTGCTTTTTGGTGAACCCATTTTGACCGACCAATAATCTCTCACACGTTTCACTGCAAAATAAGACCATGTTTCTATATTTGATATGAATAAGAAATATTTTTTCGTCTAAAAAAATACTTAATTTTCATTTTGATTTGTTTTAAAAAAATGAGACATCTAAAATTTTAATTTTAACTTTTCAGGTTGTGTATTTATGGTTATAGGATTAAATGGTGATATATTTAAGATAATTATAATTTAAAATCATAAAATTAAAAAATATTCTTTATTTTTTTTAAATTTTGTGTCATATGAAAGTTGAAACTATATCATTCTCTTTGAAATATAAATAATTTATTTATTCGATATTTAAAATGTTATATCAAATTAACAGTTTTAAAAGATTTGATTCAAAATTTAATTACTTGAACTTTTGAAATACTTCCCCCATCTCATATTTTATCTACCTTACTATATATTGTTGTCCCAATTACTTGTTGGTTTATAAACCAAGCTAGAGTTAAATTAAATTTTTCTCATTTATTCTTACAATTTTCATTTGATAATATAGACAAGTTTGTAAAGTCCGAAAAATTTATAAAGGATTAAATAGTAAAACTATTTTTCTTATTTATAATTTCTTAAAGGCGTGTAATTCTTTTATTAAAAATAAATATGTACACAAATAATGAGTTCGTCATGGACTAAAAAGGGACCTGACCCAACCAAAAAAGGAAAGCAGTTACAAATAAAAGTATTCAAAAAATTAATTTAATAATTTTTGTGTATAAAAAAATGTGTTAATTAATCAATTGAATCAGACCTTTTCTCTTAAAGTTATAATCATAATTGATAAATACTATCTAAGTATATTTTTTTTTATTTTATGTATCAATACTTGAAATTTACCATGTACGTGACATTAATAATTTTATCATAAATATTTTAATATTTTATTTTATACCTAATATTTTTTTCTTATGAGGTATTCTTGCAAAATATTTGAGTAAGATTATTCTAAAGACTTAGTTTTTACGAACAAGGGTTGATTCCTCGAGTTCATGCAAATCTTGTTTTACCGAATCTTAACCTACTATTTTAAGTTTGCAGATTAAGATATTATACTTTATGTTAATGTTTGGAACCACAATTTTTTTAAATTAAGAACGAAATAATTTGATATCTAACGATCCCAACATGGAATTACATCGAAAATCTTATGAATTATGACAATTTCGTAGGGCTTCACAATCCAAATAGAGAATTCGCTACATATACTGATTTAAAAAATAGCAATAACGAAAAGTTAAAAGAAAACATTAATTTAGTATGGAAGTAGAACGTTTGAGAAGATCTACAAAAATGTGAAACCAAGACGAGAAAAACTACTACTACTAAATTCTAAAAGTATAGACTATTAATATTCTTACCTTTTATACAATTAAATATTTTTATTTATAATGTCCCAACATTGACAAATCCTAGATAAATAAGGTTAGCACAACTGCCTGACTTTTCAGACCCCACTTTTAGAATTTCACTGGATGTATTATTGTTGCAACTGACTAACTTTTGCGTGCATTTGATCGACACTTGTTTTATAGGTCATGAACTTAATTTTACATTCTCGTCGATTGCCTCAGTTATATTTTTTTGAAGTCATGTTGTTTTTTATTTTGTGGCTATGCTTTGATTTTACAAGCACTTTATCGTCTCTCTAGCTCCATGGCAGCTCAGGTTCTTTTTTTTTTCAAGCTCAGATTATAGGGATGTCAAATGGGCGGGTTGACTTGAAAATGTAGAATGTTACAACGAGTTGAAATAGAAATTCATCCAAATTTACTTTAGGCTCAAACGAGTTGGGCTAAAATTTGGGTTGGGTCATGAGTCAAGCAATTTGACCCGCTCAATCTCAAAAATTTTAACATATTATTATTTGCTTTTTATAATCACAATTTAAATTTCAACTCAAAAAAATAAAAATAAAAAGTTACAAACACATGAAATTATGAACAGATAGAAAATATAAAAATAGATAGAATACATGCATTATATCAAGGGTCATTTACATAAATAATATACTATTTTACCTAAATTATGAGTTTTGACATAATTATAACTCTTACCAAATATAATTATGATTTTCTTACCAAAAATACAAACATACTAATAAATACCGTTCTTTTTTACTCTCTCTCTCTCGCTACTTCTCTCGCCTGGAATTTCTCGAATTGTCTCTAATTGCTCATCAGCTCATTCATATGCAGTGAAGAATTCCTGCAATTTCTGGATCTGATCTTCAATTCTCTGCTTCATCTTTCAATCGAGAAACATAATGCTCGCTGCCGCTCCAATAGATCTAATGCCATAGCTGTGATTTCAACTCACAAATCCTCAATTCAATTTCATAATAATCAGGTTATACGATTCCAATTGTTTTTATTCAAAATTCAATTTGAGCTATGCAACTCGTGCAATTTCAAATTAATTTCAATCGAATTCATTATAATTTACTTAATCTTCAGATACTTTTGATTTCATTTACTCGGTTTTCACAAATTGATTTTGACCTATATTCATCTGTGTATTTCAACTTGATTTCATTCATGTATTCATTTGTGTAATTTAATTGATTTTTGACTAATTCATAGTACATGCATTCCTTTTCTCTTGTTGAATTTACATCTGGATTCACTTTTATTCTCTACAATATGTAGATTCAAAATATAATACTATGATTTCATCAATCAAACTTTATTGTTCAAGTTTGCGGGATCCAGTTGTAATATCCTATGATTCATTCCATTTTCTTCCCCTGAATTCACTTTTGTCATGTGAGTCTGTAAGATTCAAGTATAATTCTCTGATTTATTCCTTTTGTCCTACTGAATTCACTGATGTTGTTTGAGTTATATGATTCAAATATAACACTTTGGTGCATTCCTTCACAATACTCTGCTGAATTCAATTACAATACTATTGTAATTCAAGTAATTGTGGAAGATATTCTATTTGAATTCACTTTGTTGTTTGAGTTTATATGATTCAAATATAAAATTTTGGTGCATTCCACAATTATTTGAATTACAATAGTATTATATGATTCAAATATAACACTTTGGTGCATTCTTTCGCAATACTCTACTAAATTCAGTTATAATACTATTGTAATTCAAATAATTGTGGAAGTTGTTATAATTGAATTTAGTTGTTGTTCTCTTATTCATTCCCTTTTTTTACCTCTGGATTCACTTTTATTATCTAAAAGTTTGTAGATGGCTATAATACTGGTTATGCATTATCACAATGGGAGGTGGGACAGTAGCAGTCACTATGTTGATTACAATGCAGATGCAAATAGTTATAAATTCTAAATCAAGCTATGAGGCTCTTGTAGCGGTAATTGCAACACAATTATCCATGACTGGTCAGTGCCATTGGAAATGTGAAACAATATGGGAGTCCAAGTGTATGCCGAATTGAAAAAGGATAACCGAGAGATTACTAAATATCATTTGTGTATCACAACAACATAACTAATGATCCAAGAGGAGCATGAATCAAACTTAATTCCACATTTCTGTGCGTCTGATTCAATCACCACCTCTGAAATCCTCAATTCATACAATTTTGATTCAATGATTGGAATTGATGATGCAATTCAAGAAGTTAGAATGGGATCATATACATAAATTGATGAGTATTCAAATGTTGAATCTGCAATCATAACTAACCACAATCAAGAATTGATTGAAGAATATCAAGTCTATCAACAAAAGTCAATTTTGGTTAGTACAGCGAGACGTTATTTTGTTCTTCACAAATTTGACTTCAAGTCATGTGATCAAATGTTGTAATACCCGGTAAAATTATCAAAATATCCCTAGAGGGAGGGTATGCACGTAACGCATCTTTCGATGCTCGTATGGTAAATCCAAGGCCAGATTTATGATCAACACAAAATATTGAGTGGAAAAATGGTCTCGGTCGATTTTTAAAGCGACCCGCTCCAAAGATAATATTTCGATCCAAAACACAAAACAGTGTTAGTACACGAAAGGAGCGCGTCGCGCACCTACTGTGGACCAACACTTGTATTCTTTTTATAATTTTGACGGAATTGAGAAAACTCGTTCAAAAACTTTTTTTGAAAATACACAGTAAGCGACCAGTCCACGTTGCGGGCTGGGTCTTTTCCGAGTTGAAAAATTTTAAATTATTATGAGGGGTATTCCAGTCAATTTTCCACCCCTTCTAAACTTTATACACGATCTAATAAGGCTGTTTCGACGTGAAAAGTGTCTAAAACTCCCATTTTAAGTCCTATTCCAATATTCTATCAAGGCTAGGGATTGAAGAGAGAAGAGAAGAACTTGAGTCTGAGAGAATTGAGAAGAAATCCTTGACGTGCTTGATTGATAGTTGCATCCCAGGTATGTAAGGCTAAACTAAAGTCACGAGATTGTTCTCTCATGTGCCTTATAGATGGTCATAGATGAGTTGATGGTTCAAGAGTCTACATGCATGAATCCTTGATGGTTTTTCTTAAAATTTTTATTTGAAATTACATGTTTTTCTATGTTGATGATCATCACACTAATTGTTTTCTCGAATTGAACATTTTTCATGAGAACTTGCATAACCCTACATGACTAATTTGAAAAGCATGTACAATGAACTTGAGAATAGAGTCTAGAGCATTGAGTGAGATTATTGATTGTGATGAGAGAATGATGATGAGTTGACAGAATTTGATTGTCTTATGAGTTCCTATATATGAACTCTACCGATGTGTCTATTTAATTGATTCCTAATGATTTTTCTAAATCTTTAGTCATTGATGAGATTGATTGATAAGAGGGTTAAAGTCCCTATGAGTTGAATGATGATGGAGTTTGAGTCCCTACGAGATACCGATCGTTGATGGGGTTTGAGTCCCTATGAGATTGGTTGAGATGGAGGTTTTATGAGCATTGAGCACCGAAATGGGTAAGAGTGACTCGAACTCATTAACTACATCGCCAAATGTAGGTGAGGCATAAAACCATCACATATATTATGGTTTCGTCAAGAGTAACAATCCCTGAAAAGCAATAATGGATTTGTTGAGTATTGACTCTATAGTGGGTGAGCTGATATGGTTTTGGAGCGTTCCCTACCTGGCATGTTTGGAACGGCTGTAGCAACATCAGTGTGATTGTTGTACATTCACTGGCTCATAAGTGAGTATTATCGGATAAGAGAAACTCCCATAAATTTTCTATCTTGAGTACTCTGAGTTGAGATGAGATGAGAGAAGGTGAGATCCTTCGAGATGAGATGAGATAAGAGGAGGTGAGCTCCTCTAAGATGAGATGAGATGAGATGAGAGGAGGTGAGCTTCTTTGAGATGAATATGAGATGACTAATGAGTTTGAGTTGTTGATGTGTCACTTGTCTAATCTTTATTCTTGCATAGATAGACATTTGACGATTTGATGTTATTCGCCGTTTATTTTGAGTCGATGTTGTTTCCATATTATTCTACCTGTTTCTATTTTACTCAGCTATATTACATACTAGTACATTCGAAGTACTGATATCCACTCTGGACTGCATCATTTTTGTATGCAGAGGCTGGTACTAGAGATCGTCAACATGCGGTCCGTTAAAGATGTGAGACTCGCAACCGATTTGGCGAGCCTCCCCTACTCCAGAGGATCCACTACATTTATTTCATCATGCTTTAGAGTCAGATTGGACTATTTCCTTTATTTTATTTTGGGTAGCCATGGGTCTGTCATTGGCACCACATAAGTAGTGATAGAGGTTTCATAGATGATGGTTGAGCGTTGATGTTGAGACTATGAGCTAGTTCTTTCTACTAGCCTTTATTATTATCTATTTACTTGAGACTTTAGATGAGACGTGCCCATTCACTTACTTATACTTTCTGTTATTCAGTAGAGTTTATTGAATGAATGATGTGATGAGGCTAAGTGGTTCGCTTGGGGACTAGCAATAGTCTCTGAGTGTCGGCCACGCCAAGGGTACCCTCCCGGGGCGTGACAAACTTGGTATTAGAGCACAAAGTTCAAGTGTCTTAGGGAGTCTATGAACCCATGTCTAGTAGAGTCTTATTTATGGGTGTGTTATCGACCACATTTCATAAGCAGGAGGCTATAAGACATTGGGAATGGTTACACTTCTTTCTTATTTTAATTCGTGTGATAGAGTTAACTCTATGAAAACTCTATTTAGTTCGTGCTCTATGCGTGCAGAATTGATAACATGTCTCCTAGAAGAGCTATCAGAGGAAGGGATGTCCTGCCAGGCAAGCTGTTAATCCACCTGAGCCTCAAGTACCCGAGGAGCCTGTGGATCAAGTTGTCCCTATTGAGCAACCCCCTCAAGATGAGGTCTCCAATGTTGAGCTACACCGGGCTATTCAATCTCTAGCCAAGGCTGTTGCAGCACCTGCTATGAGACAAGGAGCGAGTAGACCAGATTCTCACGACACCTCTAGAGTCCGAGAATTTTTTAGGATGAATCCGCTTGAGTTCTCAGGGTCTACATCCACTGAAGATCCTGAGAACGATGTGGAGGAACATGAGAAGATGTTCCAAGTGATGCGTGTGGTTGATGTCGATAGGGTTGACTAGCTGTTTACCAACTCAAGGGCATGGCCAGACTGTGGTTCGACCAATGGAAGAAAGGTAGAAAGGATGATGCTCCATGTTTGACTTGGGCAGTGTTCGAGGAAGCCTTCTTAGGGCGCTTCTTCCCAAGAGAGAAAAGAGAATCTAAGGTGAGGGAGTTCCTAAATATGAAGCAGGGCTCTATGAATGTGCAAAGGTATGGTTTGAAGTTCACGCAACTATCTCGCTATGCTCCGGACATGGTTGTTGACATGAGGGGAAGGATGGGGATGTATGTTGATGGGTTGAATAGAGGACCCAAGAGAGATGGGAGAGGAGCCATGCTTGTGAGTGATATGGACATCGGACAACTAATGATATTTGTGCAACAAGCGGATAAGGAGAGACAACATGACAAGAAAGAGTTCAAGCGTAAAAGAGCTAAGACATCTAACCATGAGGTTGGAAGGAAAGGCAATGGTAACCGATTTCCAGCACCATCATCTACTAGTGCACCTGTGCCTAGAGGCAGGTATGATCAAAGATTTTAGAATGTTGGAACCCGTGGATCCCAGTCACAGGCTAGTGTGGCTCAAGGTCCACAGAATAAGCCACCGTGTGATAAGTGTGGCAAGTTGCACTTGGGAAGATGTCATGATAAGAATGATGTGTGCTATAGATGTGGCCAAGTGGGTCACTACAAGAGGGATTGTCCAAAGTGGGTTGACCAAGCTCAGTCTACTACACCAGCCCCACCAGTTAGAGGAAGCTAGAGGGCCACAACGTCAGGCGCAGGCGGGGCAACAAACTTCTTGTATGCCATGGGTAGTCACCAAGATCGGGAGAACTCCCCAAATGATGTGACAGGTATGATTCGAATCTTTACTTTTGATTGTTATGTTTTGATGGATCCGGGTGCCACATTGTCATTTGTATCTCCTTATGTGGCCAGTAGATTTGATAGAGCCCCTGAGAGTCTTCTTGAACGCTTTGATGTTTCTACTTCAGTGGGTGAGTCTATTCGAGCTGAGAGAATCTATAGATCTTGTGTAGTGTCCATCCATCACAGGGATACCCTTGTTGATTTGATTGAGTTAGAGATAGTTGATTTTGATATGATTCTTGGCATGGATTGGCTTCACACCTGTTATACCTCTGTTGATATTAGAACCCAAACCATTAAGTTCCAATTTCCTAATGAACCGGTTCTAGAGTGGAAGGGTGATTCTGTTCTACCTAGAGGAAAGTTTATCTAATATCTTAGAGCAAGAAAGTTGATTTCCAAAGGCCGTATCTATCACCTCGTGCGAGTGAGATCTAATTATGCCGAGTCTCTCACTCTTGAGTCAGTCTCGATTAATAATGAGTTTCTGAAAGTGTTTCCTAACGATTTGCCTGGAGTCCCTCCTGATAGGGAGATCGACTTTGGGATTGATGTTCTTCCTACTACCCAGCCTATTTCGATTCCATCTTATAGGATGGCCCCTGCTGAGTTGAAATAGTTGAAAGAGCAACTAAAAGATTTTCTAGAGAAGGGCTTCACTAGGCCAAGTGTTTCGCCTTGGGGTGCTCCTATCCTATTTGTCCTAAAGAAAGATGGGTCCCTCAAAATGTGTATTGACTATAGGCAACTGAACAAGTTCACGATAAAGAACAAATATCCTCTCCCAAGGATAGATGATTCATTTGACCAACTTCGGGGCACCTCTTATTTCTCCAAGATAGACCTTAGGTATGGCTACCACCAGTTGAAGGTGAAGGAATGTGACATTCCAAAGAAAGCCTTCAGGACTAGATATGGCCATTTTGAGTTCTTGGTTATGTCCTTTGGGTTGACGAATGCACCTGTCGACTTTATGGACTTGATGAATAGAGTATTTAGACAATATCTTGATATGTTTGTGATTGTCTTCATCGATGACATTTTGGTGTATTCGAGAAGTGAGGAGGAGCATGCTAACCACCTCAGAGTTGTCCTCCAATCTCTTAAGGACCATGAGTTATATGCAAAATTCTCAAAGTGTGATTTTTGGCTTAAGTCAGTGGCTTTCCTAGGCCATGTTGTTTCCAGTGATGGTATCCGAGTGGATTCCCAAAAGATTGAAACGGTTAAAAGCTAGCCTCGACCAACCACTCCAACTGACATTAGAAGTTTCTTATGGTTGGGAGGCTACTACCGCAGATTTTTTACGGATTTTCTTCCCTATCCACGCCATTGACTAATCCAAAGAATGTGAGAAGAGTTTCCAAGAATTGAAAACGAAATTGACTACTGCACCAGTCCTTACCTTGCCCGAGGGGACACAGGACTTTGTAATTTATTGTGACGCTTCGAGGGTTGGATTAGGATGTGTACTGATATAGAGAGGGAAGGTGATAGCCTATGTTTCCAGAAAACTTGAGGTTCATGAAAGGAACTATGCAACCCATGATCTCAAGTTGGTAGCAGTGGTGTTTGCGCTTAAAATCTGGCGCCACTACTTGTATGGAGTGCATGTGGATGTGTTTACTGACCACAAGAGCTTGCAGTATGTTTTCAGTCAGAAAGAGCTTAAACTACAACAAAAGAGATAGTTGGAATTGCTCAAGGATTATGACATGAGCATCCACTACCATCCAGGTAAAGCTAACATTGTCATGGACGCTCTTAGCAGGTTGTCAATGGGTAGTACAACCCATATGGAGGAAAGAAAGAAGGAACTAGCCAAGGAAGTGCATCAGTTGGCTCGATTCGGAGTTCAACTTGCGGAGAATGATGAAGGAGGATTTAATGTTCAGAATAGGTTTGCTTCATCCTTAGTTGCAGAGGTGAAAGAAAAGCAAGACCAAGATCGTGTCAACTCCAATTGAAGGAGGTTGTCCATAAACAGAAAGTGGTGGTCTTCTCCAAAGGGGGAGATAGAGTATTGAAATACCACATTAGATTGTGTGTTCCAAATGTTATTGGCATTCGAGACGGAATCATGGCGGAAGACCACAACACAAGGTATTCTATACATCCTGGCTCTACCGATATGTACAATGACTTGAGAGAAGTCTACTGGTGGAGTGGAATGAAGAGGCATATTGCGTAGTTTGTTTCAAAATGCCAAATTGCCAACAAGTGAAGGTTGAGCATCAAAGGCCATTTGGATTCGGGCTTAGAACTTTGATATTCTTGAATGGAAGTGGGAGATGATTAATATGGACTTTATTACCGGTTTACTAAGGTCTTGAAAGCAACATGATTCGATATGGGTGATTGTAGATAAGACGACTGAATCGGCTCACTTCTTGGCAGTTAAGACAACAAACGATGCGGAGGAGAACACCAATTTATACATCCAAGAGATTTTGAGGTTACATCGGGTTCCCTTGTCCATTATCTCGGACAGAGGAGCTCAATTTTGGAGATTGTTCCAAAAAGGGTTTGGTACTTAGGTGAACCTGAGCACCGCCTTTCATCCACAGACAGATGGTCAGGCAGAACGTACAATTCAAACATTAGAGAACACGTTGAGAGCTTGTGTTCTAGATTTTAAAGGGAACTGGGATAATCACCTACCATTGATTGAATTCGCATATAATAATAGTCATCATGCATGCATTCAGATGGCTCCCTATGAAGCCATGTATGGGAGGAGATGTAGATCACCAATCGGGTGGTTTGAGTTTGGAGAAGTGGAGTTGATTGGGCTTGATCTTGTCTACCAATCAATGGAGAAGGTCAAGGTAATTAGAGAGAGGTTAAAGACTGCCCATAGTCGCCAAAAATCTTATACCGACGTAAGGAGAAAAGACTTAGAATTCGAGGTAGATGATTGGGTGTATTTGAAAGTGTCAGCTATGAAGGGCGTCCTAGGATTTGGGAAGAAAGGAAAGTTGAGTCCATGCTATGTTGGACTGTATCAGATTGTAAAGAGGATTGGGAAGGTTTCTTATGAGTTAGATTTGCCTTCCGTGTTAAGTGGAGTCCATCCGGTATTCCATGTGTCAATGTTGAAGAAATGCTTGAGAGATCCTGCCTTGGTGATCCCTCTTGATAGCATTAGAGTGAAAGATAGCCTATCTTACGAAAAGGTTCCGGTTCAAATCTTTGATCATCAAATTCGTAAATTGAGGAACAAAGATGTAGCCTCAGTCAAAATCTTATAAAGAAATTGATTCGTTGAGGAAGCCACATGGAAAACTGAGGAAGAGATGAAAGCCAAATATCCGCACCTATTCATGCCAAATGATAAGAGTGTTGAAGGTAAATTTCTTACCCTTCACTGAATTGATAAATCTATTCTTGATGTGACTTTCTATTCTCGAGTCTGAGTAGTATTGATTGAGGTTGAGGAAGAGTCGAGTGATGAGATGAGTCTTGAGTCTATTCGTGCTTTGATATTCACCTTTAATCGCTATTCGAGGACGAATGATCCCAAGGGGGAGATGATGTAACGATTGGTAAAATTACCAAAATACCCCCTAGAGGGAGCGTATGTATGTAAAGCATCTTCCGATGCTCGTATGGAAAATCCGAGGCTGAATTTGTGATCAACATGAAAATTTGAGTGAAAAATGGCATCGATCAATTTTTAGAGCGACCCGATCCAAAAATAATTTTTAGATCCAAAACACAAAACAACGTTAGTACACGACAGAAGCGCAACATGCACCCATCGTGGACCAACACTTGTATTTTTTAAAATTTTTTTGACGGAATTGAGAAAACTCGTTCAAAAATATTTTCTGAAAATACACAATACGCGATCAGTCCGCATCGCGGACTAGGTCTTTTCCGAGTTGAAAAATTCTAAATTATTATGAGGGGACTTCCGGTCAATTCCCCACTCCTCGTAAATTCTATACACGATCTAATAAGGTCATTTCGACCTAAGAAGGTTGTAAAACCCCCATTCTAAGTCTTACTCCAATATTCTATCAAGGCTAGGACTTGAGGAGAGAAGAGAATAGCTTGAGTTTAAGAGAATTGAGAAGAAATCCTTGACGTGCTTGATTGATAGCTGCATCCCAGGTATGTAAGGCTAAATTAAAAGCATGGGATTGTTCTCTGATGTGCCCCATAGATGGTCATAGATGAGTTGATGGTTCAAGAGTCTATATGCATTAATCCTTGATGGTTTTTCTTAACATAATTATTTGAAATTACATGTTTTTCCATGTTGATGATCATCATACTAATTTTTTTCTTGAATTGAATATTTATCATGAGAACTTGCATAATTCTACATGATTAATTTGAAAAGCATGCATAATGAACTTGAGAATTGAGTCTAGAGCCTTGATTTGAGATTGTTGATTATGATGAGAGAATGATGATAAGTTGACAGAATTTGATTGTCTTATGAGTTCCTAAAAATAAACTCTATTCAATTGATCCCTAATGATTGTTCTAAATCTTGAGTCATTGATGTGATTGATTGATGAGAGGGTTAAAGTACTATGAGTTGAATGATGATGGGGTTCGAGTCCCTATGAGATACCGATCATTGACGGGGTTCACATCCCTATGAGATTGGTTAGGATGGAGGTTTTATGAGCATTGAGTCACAGGAGGAGTATCGAGCACTGAAATGGGTAAGAGTAAGTCCCACTCAAACTCATTAACTACGTCCCTAAAATGTACGTGAGGCATAAAACCATAACATATATTATGGTTTCCTCGAGAGATCAGTCCCTGAAAGCAATAACGGATCGAGTATTGACTCCATATTGGGTGAGCTGATATGGTTTCAGAGCGTTCCCTACCTGGAAAGTTTGGAAGGGCTGTGGTAATATCAGTGTGATTGTTGTACATTCACTGACTCATAAGTGAGTATTGTCGGATAAGAGAAACTCTCATAAATTTTCTATCTTGACTACTATGAGTCGAGATGAGATGAGAGGAGGTGAGTTCCTCTGAGATGAGATGAGATGAGAATAGGTGAGCTCGTTTGAGATGAGCCTGAGATGACTGATGAGTTTGAGTTGTTGATGTATCACTTGTCTACTCTTTATTCTTGCATAGATAGACATTTGACGATTTGATGTTATTCGATGTTTACTTTGAGTCGATGTTGTTTCCATATTATTTTAGCTATCTTTGTTTCACTCAGCTATTTTACATACCAGTATATTCTAAATACTGATGTCCTCTTTGGACTGCATCATTTTATGATGCAGAGGTAAGTACTAGAGATCGTCAACAGGCACTCCGTTGAAGATATGAGACTTGTAGCCGATTTGCTGAGCCTCCCCTACTCCAGAGGATCCACTACATTTATTTCATCATGCTTTAGAGTTAGATTAAACTATTTCCTTTATTTTGTTTTGGGTAGCCATAGGCCTGTCATTGGCACCACATGAGTAGTGATAAAGGCTTCATAGATGATGGTTGAGCGTTAATGTTGAGACTAAGAGCTAGTTCTTTCTACTATCCTTTATTATTATCTATTTACTTGAGACTTTAGATGAGACGTGCCATTCACTTACTTATACTTTCTGTTGTTCAGTAGAGTTTAGTGAATGAAATATTTAAGGAGGCTAAGTGTTTCTCTTGAGGACTAGTAATAGTCTCTGAGTGCCGGTCACACCGAGGGTATTCTCCTGGGGCGTGACAAATGTAAATTGGTATATATCTTTATTTATTCTATCTGTTTTAATTATCTATTTGCTTTTATTGTTTTAAAGTTTCAATGTGAACTTATATTATTGTATTTTCTGTAGTTATACAATTGAATGCTTGAATAAAAGTTGTGATTGGAGTTTACGAGCATCAAGTTTGAACAAATCTGGAATGTTCAAAATTAGAGAGTACAATGGCAAACATGTATGTCTGCTATGGGACAATTCTATTTCTGCAAGACATGCAACAACTACTATGGTTGCTGCTATTATAATAAAAAAGCTAGCAGAAAGTAAATATGATTACACACCACGGGAGATACAAAGTGACATGTTAAATGATTATGGTGTGTCATTAACCTACATGCAGGCTTGGAGAGCTAAAGAAAAATCCTTAAAATTAGTGAGAGGTGATCCTACTGATTCGTATAGAAGATTACCTAGTTATCTTTATATGTTGATAAAAACTTATCCATGTTCACATGTTAAATTGCACAAGTCAAATGATGGGCATTTAATATATGTATTCGTGGAATTGCATGCATCAATAAAGGGTTGGGAATATTGTAGGCTTATTATAGTTGTTGATGGAAGTTTCCTTAAAGCAGCATACAAAGGGACAATGCTAACAGCTAACACATTAGATGCAGTAGGTTAGTGTCTTTTTACTTTGTTTTGTATTAAAATTGTATTACAGGCGTATTAAAATGTCAATTATTCCCTAAGATGCAGGAAATATACTGCCACTTGCTTATGCAATTTTTGATTAAGAGAATGATGCATCATGGCAATGGTTTATTGAACAATTCAAAGAGGCATATGGTCAGAGGACAATAATGAGTGTAGTTTCGGATAGACATGATAGTAGTATTATCAAAGCAACTTCAATAGTTTATCATGGAGTTCCTCACTTTGCTTGCATCTGGCATTTGTGGAAAAATATGATGAATTTTTTTAAAAGAAGTTAGTACAGATAAATGAGTTGTTCTATACAATGGCAAGGGCTTACACTCAATTGGAATTCAACAAAAATATGGAAATGATTGAAAAGATAGACAGAAGAGTTAAAGACTACTTGTTTGATATTGGGTACAGTAAGTGGTCAAGTATGCATGCCCAGGTGAACAGAACATGGTCAATGACTTCGAATATTGCAAAATCATTAAATGCAGTCAGTAAGGAAGCTAGGGAACTGCCAGTTTTGCCACTACTATAGATTTAACGAGATTGCTAATACAAAAATGGAATAACAACAATCGATCAAGGGCTATATTTTCAGAATTCTACTTTGGTAAGAAATATCGTGAAATTTTGGAATGTAACAAACAGAAAGCTGACAAAATGAGGGTATGTATCATCTTGTCATATTGAAAAACTGTTAATATATCTTCTAACTGTTGATTTTTTTTACAAACTATAGGTACGAGAAACAACTGAATACTTGCATACAATCATCGATGGTATTTCAAATTTCACAGTTAACCTATAAGATAAGAAATGCAGTTGTGGAAGGTTCCAATTGGATGAACTAACATGCACACATGCTTTAGCGGTTACATATAAAAGACATTTTGTCTATGAAGACTACTGCTCCCCATACTACACAAAAGCAAACTTGTTGCAAACATACCAACTTCAAGTGGAAACTGTTCCCGATTCAAGCACTTGAAATGTGCCATTGCATGTATCTACTGAGATGGTCCTACCTCCAATTGGAAAAAGGGTAGCCGGAAGACCAAGAAAAACAAGAAACAAAACCGGTGAGGGCCAAAAAAAGCAAAAGATCTAAAAATTCATGCAGTAATTGTGGACAAGCAGGTCACAATCGGAAGAGTTGTAGAAATGTTAGAAATAAACAATAAGGCAGACACAAGTTATAAATATAGCAAAAATATTTTTTAACATTTAACATGCATTTCTTATATAACCAGGTTCATATTTCTTTGGAGCCTTTGTACTATAATCAGTTATATATGCATTATAATCATATTACCGGTGAATTATAATAGGATTAATAGTCATAGGATTTTATAACTTATGTATATTATCAAAAAGTTGCTTTACTATAATCATATTCAAAAGGGTTATATAATATATTAGGTGAATGAAATCATATTCATAAAGGTTGGGGGGTTCATATTATGAGCATGTATTATAACTTTTATAACTTATGTAATTTATAATTGTATAAAGATACTATCAAAGCACAGTCATTTATTAGAATAATATTAAAAATAAATTATAATAGGAGTAATAGTCACATTATTTAGGTTGTTGTATTGTAATCATATTGAAAAGGGTTATAAAATGTATTATAATCATATATACAGAAAAGCTTTGTCCTAGGCATATGTATATGATTATAAATGTATTATAATCATGTTTATACTATAATTATCACAAAAAATATTATAATAATATTAAAGTCACGTGTATTATAATCATATTCAAAAGGGTTATAAAATGTATTAGGTGAATGAAATCATATTCAAAAAGGTTGGGGGTTCATGTTATGAGCATGTATTACAACTTTTATGACTTATGTATATTATAATTGTATAAAAATATTATCAAAGCATAGTCATGTATTAGAATAATATTAAAAATAAATTATAATAGAAGTAATAGTCACACTATTTAGGTTGTTGTATTATAATCATATTGAAAAGGGTTATAAAATATATTATAATCATGTTTATACTATAATTATCACAAAAATGTATTATAATGATACTAAAGTCACATATATTACAAAGTCACATGTATTCAAAATACAGGATGCCTCCAAAAGCATTGTTGTTTTTCATAATAAAAACACAATCTTCAAAAAAATAGTTTTTCAAATACATGTTCATCAAAAGATCCATCGCGTCATATTCACAGCAAAAGCAACAAAAATAATATTTAAGCAATATTTTAGCATTAACTTTTTATATGTTTGCCTGAGACTTCAAAAGTAGAAAAACAGCTAATAACTACTTCTTTGTTGCACATCTTTTACGCTTATAAACCTTCCATGCCTTCTCTTCATCACTAATAGCACCACTCTCTTATTTTTTTTTGTTACATACTCCCACAATAATGTCCAAATCTCTTTCGATGATACTCAACATCAAAGGACTCATATGGAATCTGTCATTTTTCACTAACATACTTAGCAAATGCAGTAACATAGACCCCATAATATATGAAAAATAAAGCAATCAATCTTCCTTTATTAACTTACAGTGAATACAAATGAAAATTTACTAAAAATGAAAATCAGAAATCTTATACAAACTTACAGTGAATCTTCTTTTTGGTTCGGAAGTTGACCAGTAAGCATGTTGATTTCAAGTTTATCAGTCACTTTCAAATTCTTATATTTAGGAGTACTCAACAATTTTGCCCGCTTGTCATAGAATTTGGTTATATCCAGATGTAAAGGTAGAATTGTAGAAAACATTTCTACAATGTTAGACACTTCATAGTCTTTACCTTTTTTAGGAAAAGAGTCATACATATGAAGGCACCTTTCAACAATGTCAAACACAATCAAACACCAATGATGATTTTTCTTGAGATTTACCGAAAACAAAACAATATCAACAGTATCCCGAGAAATAGCACCTAAACAAAAGGGAAAATGACTAGTGTCAAATCTAAGAAAGTAACCAGCTTCTTTACATCAAATATAAAGAAATATATTTTACCCATCAAAGAAGACCCACATATATAACCAGCCACTAGATCAACTACTTTCACAGTCAATCTTGTTTTGTCTTCATTAGACGCAATCATCTTGAAGAATATTTGTTTGATTTATATCTTAAAATAACAATCTATCGTAGTGAACCTCAAACAATTTGATCCATACTTGCTCTTCTTTCGCAAGTAATACAAAATTACATCAATGTGATGTTATTTTTAGATCAAAATTAATAAAGTATAAACAAAAGTTAAAGTCATATTAACTAGAACAATGTGCTGTAATGTATATGTCACGGCCCGAAAATGGACGTGATAGCACTCGTCTTATCCCACCAAGACAAGTCAGCCTAATACCCAATTATAATCATAAAATATGAAAGGATATACAAAGTGAAAATTTTAACTACCGATAATAAGGAAACTTAATTAAAATCCCCCAAGACCTGGTGTCACGTGTACAAGCCTCTAAATACATAGTACTCGAATAAAATAAATGCCTCAAATGTCTAGTCCTCAAATAGAATGTAACATAATAATGGATTCCTTGAAGGTCCACCGGTGACATAAGCAGCTACCTTAAGGATAATACGGAAGCTCGGTCTTGCAATGAGAAAATTCTAACTGGAGGGACCGGGCTCGCAACCTACAAAAATGTAGCAAGGGATGAGTATCAAAACAACGCGGTACTCAACAAATGGAACTAACCTAGAGTAAAACAATGAAGAACCAAATAACTCCTTCACACCCGACCACATATCACCGAACTACAAACCTGCACTCAGAAAAGTCCCAACCCAGCAACACATAATACACAATAAAAATAGTTTTTCAGTATATCACAATTATCAAATCACAATCCATAACTCACAAGTGATAACATAATCAATCCCATGAATAACATCATGCCACATAATAATATGCAAGGATGAGATGCAATGTCGTGCAATGCAAGGTGGTATCAAGACCGTCGCACAACCTTTCGTATATACCCCAGTAGAGCTAAGGCTCCAAGACTAAGGGGACCCATGGGGACCTCACAGGCCATATACCTCAATCACAATATATCAACTACCTTGCCACCCAAGTGCTCGTGGTCAAGGACTCATGATAAGAATCTCGATGTATCAACTACCTTGCCACCTAGGTGCTCGTGGTCAAGGACTCATGATACGAATCTCGATGTATCAACTACCTTGCCACCCAGGTGCTCGTGGTCAAGGACTCATGATATGAATCTCAATGTATCAACTACCTTGCCACCCAAGTACTCGTGGTCAAGGACTCATGATACGAATCACCATTAACAACTTCTCAAAATGTCATGAGTATGAGGATGCATGCAATCAAGACACAATTATAGAAGCAATATTCCTCTCAATAAGTACAATAAATGTCAAAGTTCTGAATGTTTAGCAATTATAATATTTACCTTCTTTATACATATTTGGGTACAATTGTCTTTTAAGATATTTCACCCCATTTTAGTAACTTTATTTCCTCAAACAACCCATGATCCTCAATATATATCACGATTATCTCCCTTTCTCAACACGTCATATTCACACTATTCTCAATTTAGGATTCACATGCTCTCGAAGCAACACATAGACAATTAAAGCCCTCACACTGGCATCATAATAAGAATTATCAACCCAACACATGATACGATCTCATCCAATAGATTACAACATAAGGAAGCATACGAGGGTCAACATATTTAACAAAAGTTTAGAAATCCACTTATCTTAATTAATAGAATAACCCTCCGAATCTTGAGTCTTTTGTAACGCTTTCAAATGGTCAAAATCTGTTCAAATACATAATCTACATAAGAATACGAATCCAATGACACCCATATTGCTACATTAATTTTTGGCTCAAAAATCGGGTCAAAAAGTCACCCCGAGCCCTTAAATTCGAATCTGGAAAATTCTTTCATATTATGTTTACTCATAATAAACTAAACATATACGTCAAATTTCAGCTAAAACGGATCGTTATTTGACCCCCAAATCAAAATTTTATTCTAAGAATCCTAGGGCTATATTTTCTTAATTTAATATAAATTATACGCGTTTCTACCCTAAAAACTTATTCATAATCTCATGAAAACTTAATAGGAAGGATGAAAATAATTACCTTAATATTTCAGAATGAAAATCATAATTTTTCTTCTCTTCTTTTTCTTCCCGCACCTTTTTTTTTCTTCTTCGTTTATGCGTTGCTGCGTTTTTCTCATTCAAACTGCTTCTGTTTTCTCCTTTTGGTTTCAGGGCTGCGCAGCAGCCCTTTTCTTAACCCCTTTATTTTTTTTAATTTTCTTTTCTTTTCTTTTCTTTTTCCTTTCTTATTTACTTATTTTAATATACTAAAAGTGATAAATTTTATTAACCTATTTTTGATAAATATGGGATAAATAGTATAGAGTATTGATTAAAATATTATTTTAATCCACCGACTACATTAATAATCTAAAATTATACGTCAACTAAATGACCATAATTATCGAATAGTTCCAAATTTTCAATTTAAATTTATGAAAAGAATCTTTTATGAAAGAGTGAAAGAGAGAGTATTTATTTTCAAAATGACCTAACAGGTCATTACAGTATAGATCAAACTTACTAAAGCATAAACAAAAGTCAAAGTCAGGTGAAAACTAACGTATCTATCCACTGTTGTCTAGAATGTGCCAAGTTGTAGAACCATTCCTTCTCTTTAATCAATGTAATCCCCAAATAAAGTAGAATCTTAATCTCCTGAGCAATGACTAGGTATGGGCATTTTCTTCTCGCCAATACAAAAACAATTAGTTAGCAATGCATTCGAATAAGTTTACCAAAAGTTAACATAAAAAAGGTCAATAAATGGACCTCTTCTTTGAAAGTCCTTCATGTTGCTAAGTTGTGAAGAAACTGATCAAATTCATGTCAATGTCTACACCAATTTCAGTAGAAAAAGGATGCTTTATCTCAAAAAATTTAAATAACATAGAATCAGTAGCACTAGAATCAAAATCCTGTAAATATGGTGATTTAACAAGCTTCCCTGGATTTTTCATTCTACTAGACTGTTCAGGTGTGACTGATTGTTTAGTTGCTTCATCTAATAACTGAGTCAAATTATCAGGTACGTCAAAGTCATCAAGTGTTGGAATTGATGTTTTTCCAACTTTGGTCGCACCACCCAGTCAGACAACTTATCGAAAATGTCATTCAACTCTGTTTCAACAAAACTTTGATCAATTAAATCATATCTCGAAAGTATATTAAATCAATTAGTGATAGATAAAATTTAAAACCTGCATCATTATCACCTTCACCTCCAACTTCATCAGTGTTTTTACCCTTAGTCATATCTGGTATGACAAAAAAATATTCACCTTTAGACATAATGTGTCGTATACATTGTATTACACATGTATTTTAATATGGTGATAAAATACCTACTTTACCATCATCTCTTATATCAGCAAAGATAGATGCAACTATAACTTTAACAACATCCTTACTCACCACTGGAGTATCTAATGGTTATGGAGTAACACCACAACATTCACATAAAGAAAATCATATACAAACACAGAGGTAAAGATATTATCAAAGCAATTTTGATGTATTAGAATAATATTAAAAATGAATTAGAATCGGATATACTTATAGTGATTTGGAATAAGATTTATATATATCATAATAATATATTATAATGAAAAATGGGAACTTAAAACAGTTTCATAGCGTGTGGAGAGTGAGTTTGCAAAAAAATAGAGCAAGCTAGGTCGGACTCTTATTTGGCTTATATTGAGTTTATCAAACTTCAATATAAGACAAACACATACTAAACTAACTATACAAGAACAACACCCATCAAACAAAATATGATCTTCAAACACTTTCACATCAGAAAAATCAGAAAAACAAAACCTGAAGAGTTTGTTAAACTTCAATATAAGCCAAACACTTACTTTTGATGGAAATAATGTATTATAATGATATTATAATCAATATAAACACATAGGTTAAGATATTACCGAAGCACTTCTGATGTATTTAGAATAAGATTTATTAACAGTGATATTGGAATAGGATTTATACTATGATAATATCACAATAATGTATTATAATGATATTATAATGGTATTATAATCATATTTATAGTGATAGTGGAATAAGATTTATACTATTATAATAGCACAATAATGTATTATAAAGATATTAGAGTCACATGTATTACAAAATCATCTTAAATAAATTACAAAATAACAAGAAATCATGAAATACTGAATTAATTTGACCTGATTTGGCACCATCTCCCAAATCAACAACTCCAGGGTCTTTACCCATACTAAAGTCTGAAAAAATGTAATGACAATAATGTACGATGTATTATAAAATAAATATCATAACAATATAAAATATACCTTGCATAGAAACTTGTTTAGTATTTCCTCTGCTGGCAGAAGTCCCAACATCTTTTTCCCTACTCCATGGTTCTTCAAAAACTTGTTCAATACGAACACTCTCATTTTCATATTGTTTATTAAATAGTATCTTGATATCACTTAACAAATTGGAATGAGAATCAATTATAAATTGTTTGAACTCTCTCAACTGCGCATCAACTTTTGCTTCAAGAGCTTGCTGGTTACTATTTGACTATAAAAAAAATTAAAAATCAGTATCAATATTTTCAGTAGGTTGCTCTAAAATTTTTATCAATGTTTCATGATAAAATTACCTTTATAAGCTCCATTTTCAATTGTTTCAACTCTTTAATCAATTCTTCTTGACCTTGACTAGAACCACTTAACGAATTTTCATTCATGATAGCCAATATTTTCAAGTTGTAGTCCCTTTTGTCCGGGAACATTAACTTCAAAAGCTCTCCATTAGATGCAGAAATGTTTGCAAACTGAAAAATTAAAGCAAACTGAAATCTAAAGCAATTATAATTGAAATAACATTGATACACTTATAAAATAAATGAATCAGAAACATATTATAAAAGTATATTATAAAATATACCTTACGGGTTGTCATACTACACATCAGCTTCTCCACTTTTGTTTTCCTTGGGGCTTCAGAAATCACTTTTCACTTTAGTACTTTGGGAATTGCATCTTTTGATATACGAATGACAATACTTTCATCAACAAAGAAACAACACTCGTATATCCATGTTTGCAGAGCAGTGGAAAACCCCCTAATCGGTAATATTGCATACTAATCTTAAGGCAATGCCTGAGAGTAGTTAATAACGCATGAAAAACATCAATACCCCAAGGATATTCATTAAACAAGCCAGACTCAACCAAATAAAATGTTTCTTCAGAACAAGTTGTTCGCTATCCTTGTAAGAGAATAAAAATTCTCCAATAAAGAACAACACAGTAAATTTAACAACATCAGGGTTGTCCTCCCATTGTGTACACTAAACAATATTTCGAACAAGAATTTTCTCAATAGCTTGTTCTCTAGTAATGTACTCCACCATGAACAGCGAAGGAACTTCAGGATCATAACTGACATCATAAGAACCAACACACCTTAGCCCACTAACAATACCAAATTCTCTTAAACCAAAAAATAACTTCTCTCCGTTGACTTCAATACCAAAAACATCTATGGATGTAAGATTTAACTCCTTCTCAACTAAACAATGTATAAGTTGCAATTGAGTATTCACTTTGGGCATATCAACAAAACAACCAAAATTTATACGTTGAAAAGCTTCAAACTGAGCAATAGACAACTTAGCTTTAATTGTGTCGATAACTTCATAGTTTGGTGTAAGCCTTCCACTGACTGATAACATAGTTTTCACCATGCACCTTCCAAAACTTTTGATTCTGCACTCACATACACATAGGTTAATGTATTACCAAAGCACTTCTGATATATTAGAATAATATTAAAAATGAATTAGGATAGGATTTATTAACAGTGATATTGCAATAGGATTAAACTATATTATAATATCACAATAATGTATTATAATGATATTATAATGGTATCATAATCATATTTATAGTGATCTTGGAATAGGATTTATAATATTATAATATCAAAATAATGTATTATTATGATATTATAATGATATTATAATCACATTTATAGTGATATTGGAATAGGATTTATACTATTATAATACCACAATAATGTATTATAATGATATTATAATGGTATTATAATCATGTATTATAATCACAATAATGTATTATAATGATATTAAAGTCACAATGTGTGATTCACCAAGTTTAAATGCACAAAACAGAGCAAAATTTTTTTAAATAAAGAATTACAAAAATGCTAAAAAAGAAAAACATAAATTGAAACAAGTTTAAATAAGAGAATATAATACTAAACACAAAATTCATACTCAATGTGCGATTCAATAAGTTTAAATGCACAAAAAAAATCAAAATGTTTCAAAAGAAAATGTAAAAAAAAAGTTGAAACTAAACCGCTGAAAATATAAATCGAAAACAAATAATGAAAAACTTTGTTTACAATGGTTGAGTGTAGAGAATACATATAGTGAAAAACTTCTAAATTTTGCTTGATCAGAGAAAAAAGGGAGAAAATGGTTCTTCTTCGTGTTTTCAAACTAACCAGAGAGAGAAAAATGGCGTGGGGAGAAGTTTGTTTTTTGTTTGGCACAAAAGGGCGGGACTGCAGAGTCCCTACGTAGCCCTACCCTACCTATTTTAAAAAGTGTTATTAATTTAATAATTATTCTATAGACTATAATTAATTATAAGTAACATTAAAAAGTGCAATAACAACAATAAAATATATCAATTATGTAAAACTTTCTTATATCAATGTAAGTAAAGAGTCTTAGAATGGGTTGAAATTCAGGATTAAATTTGGCTCAATTGAAGATTCTTTCAAAATAGGTTTAGGTTTGAACGAGTTGAGATTGAATCCAATTCAAATTATCTTGAGCCCAACCTATAAAACATTGAGCGAATTATGTATATTGGGATTCATTTTGACATCCTTATCAGATTATTAAATAGTTTTGTAATTATTTTTTACCATATGTTCTGACCTTTATTAGTAGGCTATGATTTGACAAATTTTCTGAAGATTCACACGTCTAAAGATGTATTCCATTAAATGAATAGTAGTCCATAATGGATCATAAATACCTAAAATATGACAATTTACTGTATTTTATGTTTTTGACCATTTAGATTTCAAAAGCCTACAAATTAATAAACTAGTATAAAATTTTAGTGAAAAATCTAAGAACATTAAAAATACTAAAAGAAGATGTAAAGTATGTGCTAATTTCTAGGCAAATCAAGGGGACACCCAAAAGTTTATTGACAAGATATGGAGAATTTTCACAGTCTACTTGCTACTGCGATTGAGGCAATTGAATTTATTTTCTACTAGCTAAAGATGTTGCTATTAAGTAGTACGAGTCTCGGAAGGATTTGAAAGACGAAGAGGTGCCTTTAAAGAAGCCAAATAATTAAGTAAACGATAAAATAACAATAACAACAATAAATTCAGTGAAAGTTTACATAGTAGAGTCTAAGGAAGGTAAAATGTACCTTATCACTACCTCATGAAGATTGAGAGACTATTTTCGAGAAACCCTAGGCTCAAATATAACCATGCTAAGTAAGCACATGATAAAATAAATAAACTAATTAAGCTGATAGAAAATAGTGATAAGAAACGATATACTAAAATAAAACATCAAACTACAACACTCATAATCATCCCACAATCCTAGAATAATATAAAATTAGCCCCTAAGCCTCTGCTGAATAAAGTTAGAAGAAAGAAAAGATAAATTGTGTGAATCTCATCTCCACAATTCTATAGTGTCATGATTTGAAATCCTATCATGATAGCTCATACCATAAATTTTCAGTGAGCAAGTCAAAATCCTAAAAAAACTAGCGATAAAAAAAGCTAGAGATAACTAATAAGGAAGCAATAATAAGATAAGAATGGATCATAACATGGATACGTACCTACCAATATAAATTATACAATAAAGGTCTAAAAATGACCAAAAAAGATGATTATATATAAGAACCAAAGCTTAGAATTAGTGTCACTGATATAAAAGCATCGAAAGTACATGAGTAGGACTATACACAGTCAGTCTGCCTAAACAAGATACAAAATACATATAGGTAGTGAAAAAGAGTGAAATCTACCAGTTTTTGAACTCTAAGAGCTTACCACAATCTAATGGCAATGCCATCAAAAGATCAAGAATCAATGAGGGTGGCTCATACTTGATACACCATATTAGAAAAAAATGCAGAAGTATACTATAAATATCAAAATATGGAGCACTCAAAAGGCATCTCAAATTGATCGATCTCAGATTAAAATTATATAAACTGAAAGGCATGATAGTACTAACGCTATTGATCAACTACTAAACAGAATAATACTTAGAAGTATTAAAATGAAGAACTAATAATCAAGGATCATTCATACCAAAAACAATTTATCCACAAGCAAAATATATAATGCGAGATGATTCAAAGTATATATTGTCAAAATGTAAAAATAAAGAATTC
This sequence comes from Solanum rostratum, assembly GCA_029948455.1. Classification (NCBI taxonomy): domain Eukaryota; kingdom Viridiplantae; phylum Streptophyta; class Magnoliopsida; order Solanales; family Solanaceae; genus Solanum; species Solanum rostratum. The sequence goes on along the minus strand of CM057047.1, from coordinate 15,961,454 downwards.
TGAAATTGCCTTGTTGATCTCACTATTGTAAGGCCACGCAAAGGCAAAAAGGTTGGAATTCGGAGAGAAATGCAAAATTAGTTCTAGTGCAGGGATGTATAAGCTTATCTACGACTTGTGGTTAGTTTTACAAGCCATAGAATGGAAAATCACTTAGAGAAATTTTGGAGTTGGGGAGTTGAAGTACAAAGAGTATACATGACCCATTGAAGGAACCACGCGTCATAGACAGGGGTTATGGAATGGAGGATCAAACAATAAGTTTTTGAAATAGGAAAATATGTCACTAGACGAAGGGGTTTACAAGTCGTGGTTGTCTTTATAAGCTGTAAATAAGGCTCGTGGTTCGAGTCTTGAGTAGGTGGAAATTTTCTAAATATGGGATAAGATTATGAGGGGGTTCACAACTCGTCAATTGTTTTACAGACCATAGAATGTTTCTGTAGATTGAGGTTCAGAGATTTTTTGGGGTCCAAGAATAACTAGACAAAAGCCCCTAACTAACGAACCGTAGATCAATCTATGACCTGTAGATGGGATCTGATAATTTTTGGTGAAGGATAATTTTTGATATTTTTCCGCATCCTAAGCCCAATGCTACATCATCTTAAATCTATTTTTATCCATATCAGTCCCCAATTCTACCATACACTCTCATTCTCTCCTATTCTCAAATTCTCTCAAATTTTCTAGGTATAATGACTTCAAAGATCATTTTTGAAATTCTTGACAAAATTACCATCTTGCCCTTCCTGAAAGTTGCCTTGTATCATTCTTGGTCAAGTCTAAAAGTTGAATTTTAAAAAACATACAAAAAGTTGATGTTTTGCTAAAGAAAGTTTTTAAAGGCATAAAGTTGAAAATTGAGTTTTGTGGTCATCTTGAGTTTCGAGTGCCAAAATTCAATTCTATCGATTTCATCAACTCCGAAAAATAGAATATGGTTGAGAAACTTGTGGAACTAATTTTGGAGTTAAAATGAAGATTGTGGACACAAAGTTGCATTTTAGTTGATTTTTGAATCATATTTTGACTTTGGTCAAAATTTAGCATTTGAAAGCTCTAATCGAAATTACAATTGTTTCAGTTCTTTCAGATGGTGAAACTAATGCTAGAAATGATCTCCTTGTAATTTTTAGAATTTTTGAGGACAGTTTAGGTATTTTAAGTTTTAACTAGGTTTGACGAGCTTTTTCGGGTTTTGATTGAGGGAACCTCAAAATCAAATTATGACAGTTTCATTGAGTCCGAAATATCATTTCGTGTAGGATTGAATGTCAGGTTTGAGTTCACAAGGTTTTGAACAAATCCCAAGGATTTATTCGTGATTTCTTGTGCTGTGTTTTTGCTGCAATGTGGTGCAGCTAGGTTGTTCACCGCATTTGCACCTCTATTTCTGCATTCGTGGAGGTCAAATTATTTAGACCTCGGCATTCGTGGAAAGAGGGTTCGCATTTGCAGAGTTATGGAGGACTTCACCTTCGCATTCGTGGGAGTAGGTCCGTGTTCGCGGAGTGTATCTCCCACATGACCTTCGCGTTCGCGGTTATTCATCCGTATTCGAGGAGTGTTAAAAATGTCTGAATAGTATGCTATTTTTAAAAGGCAGGATTCATCATTTTTCACCATTTTTAATGTTCCAAGTTCCATTTTTGATAAGATCTTCATGGTTTTTCAAAGTAAAATCATTGAGTAACTAATGTCTAACCTATTTCTTTAATTTTCATTGATTAAATTATTATTTCAACTTAGATATTGGAATTTATAATTAAAAAAATTAGGGATTTTTCGAACTTTTATTTCTAATGCTAAATGGAAGATTTTGACCTCAATTTAATTCCATTTTAAAAATGCTTTTCAACGTTGGAATATTTATTACTTGAGAACGTTTTTATGTATTAATTTTCAGATTTCGAGAACTTTTCTCGACATGGGATTTTTGACTATTTTACCTTTTTCGCCAAATTGATTGATTTTAATGTCATTAGCTTCGTTATGTGATTGTGATGCTATATTTGAATAGATTATGGTGATTTAGATTACTATGGAAGGGCAAAAGTTGACTTAATTTAAGACTTCTATTATGACAGGTGGACTTCTAACAAGTATGATTGACCTTGTATGCTCCTATATGTATGAATATGGATGATTTGGACGTGAATTAGGATAGAATTTCTTTATCGTAGGCTTGATCATGAGATTTCAGATTTGTGTAATTGTTCATGTTGTAAAAATCTTTACTTGTGAATTGATTGTGGATTCACGACACATATGATCTTGTGAGTTATGAGTTATTGATATTGAGGTGGTATCAATATTGAGATTTTATTTGTGATGCTGAGATTGTGACGACATCAAGAATATGGTGATATTGAAATTGTGTTGATATTGAGATTGCATATATTGCATTCATTTGAAATATGTGCAATGATACTTGTGATGGCTATGACTGAGAGATATACAAGGTAACATGTGGGTTGGTGGCCGAGGTCTTTAACAATCGATGATTAATCGAGCTTTCTACCGACAAGCCAAGGTAATATGCCAGCTGATGATGTGGCCAAGGTTTCTTTAGGTCTAGTGAGCATTAGCCGAGGTCATTGCTAGCAAAGTTCATGGATATATGGTCCTTGTGTGTCCTTATGGGTTCTGGTCTAAGTTTATCAGCGAATGTGTATCGTAGGACAAACATGTATCATGATTATTTGACATTACATCACATTATTTATATCTCATGGCATCCACCCCATCTCACATTATTCTTTCTTGATATTGTTATATGTAATGTATGTGAAATTGTGATTTAGTTGAGACTGTTTATATTATCGGAGATCTATCATACTATTTGACTTATATTACCAGTTGGGTATTTTGAGATACTATTCTATGAGATATGTATATATGTTTATTTATATTGTGTTGTGCTGGAACTTTTTCTAAGTGTAGGTGTATAGTTCGATGATATATGGTTGGATGGATAGGAGTATTTGTGTTCTTCATTGCTTTACCTTAGGTTAGTTTTCATTTGCTGAGTAACTTGTTGTTTGGTGTTCACCCCCTTACTACATTTTTGTTGGTTGTGAGTCCAGTCCTTCTAGCTACCATCTTGTTAGAAAATCGAGCATTCAGATCACCTGAGAGGTAGCTACTTGTATCTTCAATATGCCTTCGAGGATTTTATTTTATTTTTTTATTCTATTTGAGGACTAGACATTGAGACTTGTATTTCATTTTAGTATTCTACTCATTAGAGGCTTGTACATGTGACACCAGTTTTAGGATGATTATAGTTTTGTTTCCCTATACTTATCTATCTTATTAGACTATTTATCTTTTGCTTTGTTATAGTTTTGGGTTGTTCAGTCCCTGGTGGGATAGGTGAGTGCCTTCACACTCGATTTTAGGGTAGTGAAAATTTGGAATCAGAGCCCAAAGTTTATAAGTCTCACATATGTACATGCCTAGTCTAGTAGAGTTTTCAGGATCGGTGCGGGAGACGTCCGTTACTTATCCTTGAGAGGCTATGAAGACTATTAAGAAATTCTCTTTTACTTCTTTTTAATCAATTTGTGGTTTTTTTATTTAAGTGTTGAGTTATTATGTGTACTTTTGATAGACGGCGAGGACTAGAGCTATATCAGCTACCGGATGAGGGGAGGTAGCACCGAAGATTGCTATTGAAACCCCAGCTAGGGGTAGGGGCTGAGCCAGAGGTCGAGATAGAGGCTGAGGGGCAGCACCGACTAGAGGTTATGAGAAGGGCATCTCCTCTGAGCCAATGATAGAACCTAGAGAGGGGTAGATCTCTCCTGAGTATACTACAACACCACTACTAGAAGAGACACTTCTAAGGATTTTGAGCGTGCTTGAGACAATGGAGTAGCCAGGTAGCCCAGCTGATACGTTAGGTATTTCATAAACACGAGTTAGGGTTCAGTCTCAGGACCAACAGCAGGCCCTCGTGGCCAAGGTACTGGTGGAGCAACCACTAGTAGCACCTATTATTAAGATCTTTTCAGCAATTTCCCTTATTAATGATGAGTAGTATTGATATGAGAGGTTCCGGAAGATAGACCTACCTTAGTTTCGGGGGGGAGGGGGGATCGAGGATGACCACAAGTTTTTGACTACTTGTAGGAAGTTGCTTAATGTTGTGGGGTTGAAGAGACTCATGAAGTATGATATGTCACTATCCAGCTCCGTGGACCAGTTATGGAGTAGTGGAGTCTTTTCCAGTTGGGTCTCCATGACTTTGGAGACATTTTTAGTGCCTTCTATGACAGACTTGTTCCTTGAAGTGTCCACGAAGAGATTTATCTAAGGTTTGAGAGTTTGAGACCGGGTACCATGACAGTTTCTGAGTATGAGATTCGCTTCTACCAGCTAGCTCAGCATGCTACAACTATACTTTTTACAGAGGCATTGAGAGACTGCTTGTTTGTTAGAGGGCTCACATATTCTATCAGATAGTCAGTGTTTTGGGTGTTTAAAGATGGCACCTCTTTTTAGTTAGTTGTTAGTGCTGCCAAGGAGGCAAAGCTTATGGAAAGAGAGGAGTTTGGGAACCCCAAAAGAGTCCATATATCTAGATAGTTATCAGGTGCCTCATCTGGGGGAAGAGGTATGATTAGGGGAGGTTGTTCTTTCTATCACCGAAGGGTTCATGAAACCTTGTCGTCTTCTGAGAGAGGGCGAGGTCTTCGTGATTCATACGACTCAGGACATAGCTCTTCCAACTCACATCAGAGGCTTGTGGGCAGAGGTGGCTACAGTATCCCTCTTGCGCCTTCACAATAGCCGTTCACCAGTAGATCTTGTTTTGGTTGTGGATGTCCAGAGCATATAATTCAATAATATCCTATGCAGAATCACACCGGGCCCTATCATTCATATACCACACCACCAGTCAGAGATTATGGAGGTGGAGGGGAAGCTTCTACTAGTGAAGGATGGGGTGTCCATTGTTATGCTTTCCCAAGTAGACTCGAGGCTGAGGCCTTTGATGCTATTGTCACAGGTATTCTTTTAAGTTTTCTATTGCTATGCATCTGTGTTATTTGATCGTAGCTCCACTTATTCATATGTGTCTGCATATTTCTACTAGGTATTTGACTTTCCATGAGATAGTATGTCTATGTCTGTTCATGTTTTGACACCAGTAGGTGAGACCTTAGTAGTGGATCAAGTGTATTGATCATATTTTGTGACTTTATCAGGCTATAAGACTTGGGTTGACATGAATATTCTTGATATGGTCAATTTTTATGTTATATTGGGGGATGGATTGGCTTTTTCCTCATTGGGCTATTCGAGATTGCTATGTTAAGATTGTGAATTTGACAATTCCGGGTAGATTGGGTATTGTATGGGGAGGTTCGAGCGGATCCTTTCCCAACAAAGTTATATCATATATTCGACCATGTAAGCTAGTGGATCAGGGTTTTCTTACTTATTTGGCTTTTATTCCTGATACTGGTGTTTAGCCACCACCGATGACGTCTATTTCTATTGTTCAGGAGTTTGTTGATGTGTTCCTTTCAGACCTTCCTAAAGTCTCTCCTGACACAAATATTGATTTTACCATTGATCTTGAGACAGACACTAAGCCCATTTCTATTCCTCCCCACCTAATGACTTTGATTGAGTTGAAGGAGCTAAAGGAGAAACTTCATGACCACTTGGGTAAGGGGTTCATATTCCCTAGTGTATCTTCCTAGGGTGCTCTTATCTTATTCGTGAAGAAGAAGGATGACTCTATGAGAATGTGTATTGACTATAGGCAGCTGAACAAAGTGATAGTCAAGAATAAGTATCCCTCTTTAGAATTGGTGATCTATTTGAACAGCTTTAGGGTGCAATGATGTTTTCCTAGATTAATTTGAGATTTAGATATCACTAACAGAGGATCAAGGCTTCTGATATTCCTAAGAAGGTTTTCTGGATGAGGTATAAGCACTATGAGTTCCTAGTTGTATCATTCGGGCTGACTAATGCCGTGTCAAACTTTATAGGGTTGATGAATGGTATATTCTGACAATATTTGGATTCCTTCGTTATTGTCTTCATCGATGATATATTGGTCTACTCCAAGAAAAGCGGATCATGAGCAACACTTGAGGATTGTGCTTCAGCGGTTTAAAAAGGAGAGGTTGTATGCGAAGTTTTCCAAGTGTGAGTTCTAGATGCATTTGCTGACAATTCTAGGTCATATTATGCCTAGAGAGGGTATCTGGATTGATCCAACAAAGATTAAGGCGGTTCAAGGTTGGACTACACCTATTTCCGTCATCGAGTTTCATAGTTTTATAGGCCTAGCTAGTTATTACAAATGATTCATTCAAGGTTTTTCTTCTGTAACAGTTTCATTGACCAGGCTCACTTAGAAGAATATCTCATTCCATTGGTCACATGAGTATGAAGAGAGCTTTTGAAAGCTCAAGGTATTATTGACTATAACTCCTATTCTGACCTTACTAGAGGAGGGTGTTAGCTTTACGGTATATTGTGATGCATCTAGGGTTTGTTCGGGTGGAGTCTTGATGCAAAAGGGGAAGGTGATAGCTTATACCTCTAGACAGTTGAAGACTCGTAAGAAAAACTATCCTAGCCATGACTAGAGTTGATAACTATTGTGTTTGTGTTGAAGCTGTGGAGGCACTATCTTTACAGTATTTATTGTGACATCGATCTTCACCGGTTATCACAAATTTTACTACATCTTCAGCTAGAAGGACCTAAACTTGAGACAGAGAAGGTGGATTGAGCTCCTAAAGGATTATGATGTGACCATCTTGTATCACCCCAGTAAAGCCAATGTGGTGGCCGATGCTTTGAGTAGAAAGGCTTCTAGTATAGGGAGTTTTGCAGCTTTTCGGGTTGAGGAGCGACCCTTGGCTAGGGATTTATAGAGGTTAGCTAATGGGTTAGTGAGATTGCAACTTTCAGAGGATGGTTGTGTACTTGGTTGTTTGGAGTTTCGTTCCTCCTTGATGGATCAAATTACAATTTGAGGACGAGAAGTTATGCAATATTTGTGACAAGGTGATAGAAGGGAGGCTAAGGAAGTCAAACTTGATTCTGAGGGTGTATAGAGGATTGGGGCAGGATATGCGTGCCTAAGGTAGAAGATTATATTAGATTGATCCTTAAGGAGGCTTATTGTGCTAGATATTCTATTCACTTGGGGGCAGCGAAGATGTATCATGACTAGCGTTATCACCACTGGTAGTGTGGCAAGAAGAGAGATATATCAACGTTTGTAGCTAGGTTCTTGATGTTTTAGCAGGTCAAAAATGAGCATTTGAGACCAGGTGAAGAGTTTTGGAAGATGCCCATTCCTGAGTAGAAGTGGGAACACATTGCCACGGACTTCGTGTTTGGCTTACCTCCTACTGTTGGTGGTTTTGACTCCATATGGGTGGTGGTGGACCAAGTGACTAAGTCTGGCCATTTCATCCCAGTCAAGGTGAAGTACACAATTGAGAAGTTAGCTCAGCTCTACATTGGCAGATTATGAAACTTCATGGAGTTCCAATTTCCATTGTATCAACCGTGGTTCACTGTTTACATCCCACTTCTAGAGAGCCTTATAGCATGGTTTGGGTACCTATTTGGATATGAGTACAACTTTTTACCCCAGACTGATGGGTAGTCTAAGAGGACCATTCAGGTGTTAGAGGATATGCTTCAGATATGTCTCATAGATTTTGGTGTTAGATGGGATCAACGCTAGGCCTTGGTGGAGTTTACATACAATAATTACCAATCCAACATTCAGATGGCTCCCTTTGAGGCTTGTATTGCCAAAGGTGTAGATCGCCTATCAAATGGTTTGACTTTGTAGTGGTGGAGAGCCTGGGTACTGATATGCTAAGAGATGATCTATAGCGGGTGTGTTTGATTCAGAGTAGGTTGGTGATAATCCAGAGTCGCCAAAAGAGCTATGCTGATAGGCAAGTTCGACCTTTGGTATTCATGATTTGTGATAGAGTATGGTTGAATGTCTTACCCTTGAAGGGTGTTATGAGATTTTGGAAGAAGGGAAAGCTCATTCCGAGGTTTATTTGTCCTTTTGAGATTCTAGACAGAGAGGGAAAGATGGCTTATAGACTTTCTTTGCCACCCAACGCATCTTCAGTCCATCCTGTGTTTCATGTCTCTATGTTACGACATTATATTTCAGATAAGTCTCATGTGATTTCCATGGTTTTAGTTGAGTTGATCCTTGATTTGACTGATGAGAAGAACCCGTGACCATTTTGGACAGGCAGGTGAGAAAGTTGAGGACTGAGGCGATAGCTTTAGTAAAGATCCAGTGGAGCAACAAGCCAAAAAGCAAGGCTACTTGGGAGATGGAGACGGATATATGTGCTCGATACCCTCAGCTTTTTCAGCCTTCAGGTATGTTCCTTATTTCATGTTCGAGGGTGAAAATTTTTCTTAGTAGTGGATGCTGTAATGACGTCGAAGGTCATTTTTGACATTCTTAATGAAATTACCATTTTGCTCCTCTCGAAAGTTGCCATGGATAATTTTTGGTTAAGTCTAAGAGTCGAATTTGTAAAACCTTCAAAAAGTTGGAGTTTTGCAAAAGAAAGAGTTTTTAAAGCCTTAAAATTAAAAAATTTGAGTTTTGTGGTCATCTTAAGTTTTGAGTGTCAGAATTCAATTCTATCGATTACATCAGCTTTGGAATGTAGAATCTGGTCTAGGAAAACTTGCAGAATTGTATTTGGAGTTAAAATATAGATTTTGGACTCAAGGTTGCATTTTTAGTTGATTTTTAGATCATAGTTTGGCTTTGGTCAACATTCGAAGTTCGAAAGCTCTAACTAAAATTTTGATCGTTTTAGTGGTTCCGGGAGGTGAAACTAATACTAGAAATGGTCTCGTTGTAATTTTTAGAGTTTTCAGGGGTAGTTTGAATATTTTAAGTTTTAACTAGTTTTGACGAGTTTTTTCGGATTTCGGGTCGAGAAGACCTCAAAATCGATTTTTAATGGTTCCATTGAGTCCGAACATCATTTTTGGTAGGTTTGCATGTTAGGTTTGTGTTCACAGGATTCTAAACGAATCCCGAGGGTTCGTTTTATTATTTTTTGTTTTGTGTTTTTGTTACAATTTGGTGCAACTAGGTTGTTCTGCATTCGTGCCTCTATCATTGCATTCGCGGGGATCAAATTATTTAGACCTCCGCGTTCGTGGTAGAAGGGTTCACATTCGTGGAGATATGGAGGACTTGACCTCCGTGTTCACGGGGGTAGGTCCCGCGTTCGCAGAGGGCATTTCCCACATGACCACTACGTTTGTGGTTATTCATCCGCATTCCTTGAATGTTAAAAATGCCTGGACATTGTGTTATTTTTAAAAGATGGGATTCACCATTTCCCACCATTTTAAATATTCCAAGCCCATTTTTAGAGGATCTTCAAGGTTTTTCAAAGCAAAATTATTGGGTAACTAATTTCTAACCCATTTCTTTAATTTTCATTGATTAAATTGGTATTTTAACTTAGAAAATTGTGGTTTTTACTTGAAGAAATAGGAAAAATTTTCGGTCATCAATTTCTAATGCTAAATTGATGATTTTGACCTTATTTTTGCTCCATTTTTGAAATGATTTTCCCCATTAAAATTCTTATTACTCTGGGAAACATTTTCATGATTAATTTTCAGATTTCAGACACATTTTTTGGCATTGAATATTTGATTATCTTACCCTTTTCCCCCCAAATTAATTGATTTTAGAGTCATTAGATTCATTATATGACTGTGATGTTATATTTGAATAGATTATGATGATTTGGATTACCGTGAAAGGGGAAAAGTCATGGATTTGACTTGATTCCAGACTTCTACTAAGGCAAGTGGACTTCTACCTTTTGTTAAGTATGATTGAACCTTGTATGTTCCTATGCATATGAATTTAGATGATTTGGGCATGAATTTGGATAAAATTTCTTTATCGCAGGCTTGGTCATTGGTTTTCGAATTTGTGTAATTGTTCATATTGTGAAAATCTTAACTTGTGAATTGATTGTGGATTCATGACACATGTGATCTTGTAAGTTATGAGTTATTGATATTGAGGTGGTACCGATATTGAAATTTTATTTATTATGATGAGATTGTTATGACATCAAGAACATAATGATATTTAAATTGTCTTGTTATTGAGATTGCATATATTGCATTCACTTTCTATTTGTGTAGTGATACATATGATGGTTATGATTGAGAGATATGTAAGTAACATATGGGTTGGTGTCCAAGGTCTCTACCGATCAATGATTAGCCATGGTTTATGATGGCAAGCCGAGGTAATATGTCTGCTGATGATGTGGTCTAGGTTGCTTCCGGTCGAGCGAGCATTGACCGAGGTCATTGCTGGCAATATTCACAGATACATGGTCCTTGCAGGACCCCCATGGGTTTTGGTCTTAATTTATTAACGGATGTGTATCGTAGGTTAGACATGATTCACGATTATTTTTGTTGTTCTACGAAACACTTGACAGGCCGTGGAAGTTTCCACGAGCCATAGAGTTGTGTGTGTAGTAAAACCCAGTAAAGGGGTGATTTTGTGAAGTTGAATCTATGAACTATCAGACGACCCGTATAATGAAGTATGAGTCATAGATGACGTTTCGTATCCTGAAGATTAGAAGATTGAGAGTTTCTAAAAAGTCATCAGATGAAACCCTATATGGGCTATAAGTCAGAATGTGTCTCATAGAAAGGTATCGTAGAAGCTGAACCCAGAATTGAAGAATTAACTCCACAAAGCCCCGATATGGGCCATAGAACTTAGTACAACCCGTAGACTTGCTCGTACTGCCTGCTAGATCTAGTTCTCTTATTTAGTTTATGATTTGTATTTTAAACACTAAAAATAGGGTTTTTAGGTTATTTCTAGTAGAGAAGAAGTAAGGAACGTACGAGAGAAGTGAGGAACATTAATAGAAACACTTGAAACATTATTTTGTAATTTTAATCCATACTTTGTGATTTTTGTTGAAGAGCTTGGATTTCTTGTTCTTAATTTCATCCTTTTAAGTGCCAAATTATGTAATTTTGTATCATGACTCTTGAATATACAATGAACATGAGTAGCTAAATCCACAACTATAGTTATGGGAACCATGAAGAACTTATAAGGTAAAATCGGATAATTCGTAATTCTTGGAGGCACAGCATGCATGTATTAATTAATTCTCTTTATTATAATTATTGGAAGGTGTGCATAGATATATTAATTAATTCTCTTCGTTATGCATGCTTTTTAATGGTAGCCAATGTTAGAACTCGCCTTGTGTTACTGACTGGATCAAGGTAGTAATGATTAGGAAAAGAGATTAATTAAAAGAATTCAATGGATGTTTTCTCATTTAATAAACCAAACTAGATCAAGGGGAGGTTATACTGAGATAATAGGTAAGGGTTAGTAGTGTCACAATGCAGAGATGGATCAAATCATGTAGAAAAATTTACCTCTCGCCTGGATCAAAGGGTTCGGTAAATTTAGCTTACCGTTCTGCATGTAACACACTGGAAAAGAATGTGATTATCTGGTTATACAAAGTTAGGGAATCATGGGGAACACAATACCCTAGTTACTCTTCTTACTGGTTGCACATACTTATCTTAGCTCAGGATTACTTTCTGCAACTTACAAAAGCTCTCCCCTTTCGGGAAATCAGTAGGTCAATTAAGTCGAATTGCTTGAGTTACTCTGAGTCTACCATATAACCCATGGGATCAACCATGACTTTGGGTTAGGTTATATAACTTCAAAATGGCCATTTTAACCCTCCAAAAGGAGGTGTAGCTTGGGCGACATTAGCAACTATTTGTATCTTCAATAAGCCTTCGAGGATTCTTTTATGTTTTGTTCTATTTGACTAGACATTGAGACTTGTATTTCATTTGAGTGTTCTGATCATTAGAGTCTTGTACATGTGACACTAATTTTGGGATGATTGTAGTTTTGTTTCCCTATACTTATTTATATTATTAGACTGTTTATCTTCCGCTTTATTATCATTTTGGGGTTGTTCAGTGTTAGGATAACTCAGGTTGGTGGGTTAGGTGAGTGCTATCACACCCAATATTTGGGTCATTTATTCTAAGTCCCTCAACTCTTCAAGACTCAAGAAGGCAAGCTAAGGTTCTTTTCCTCCAAACTTCAAAGTTTCTTAATTAGGCTTCTAAAAAGTATACAGGTTTGATTTGTGGGTTTCATTCACCCATAAAGCTCAAGTATGTTTTCTATTTTATTAGCTTTAAAGTTATGGAAACTTTAATAGTTGCATGAAATCTCTTTAAAGATTGATATTATGGTGTATCTTCAATTATATGAGCTATGTAAAATGCTATGCTATGATATGCTATGAGATTGATGATTTACAAGATGAATTTTATGTTTCCGTACCTAGGCTTTGATTTATTATGATGTGTTGTTTTGAAAATAATTTAAATGGATGCGTTTTACTATGTTTATGAATAACTCTTTTGAATTTCATGTTTAAAGTTTACATGCATTAATCCATTAAGTTTTAAGTAAAATTTCTAAGAGAAAGCATGTTATGAATGATAAGGACCTTCAAATTGATGTTCACAAAAGCTTATGAAAGTTAACAAAGTATTTTATGTCCTTTTCATGATGTTATTAAAGGTGATGAAAGAACAACTCTAACCAAAGATGAACCCTCTTGTGAAAGGAAAATTCTCGCATGAAGGGATCCCTAAATCGAATGAGTTACTCCTAATATGATGATGTTATGTTCACAGCTTATGAATCAATGATTATGATTTTGTTTTACAGTATTCTGCGGGACTTGACTTAACATCGAATAGGGATTGTGTTGGAGTTTGATAAGGGAACCTTAATATCAACCTCCTTTCTTATTAACTATGTACCACAATAGGAGCCCTTGTAGGCTAAGCCTAGTGGATCCACAATAGCAAAGTTAAAGTTTAAGATGTGCATGCATAAGTAGACGGAGTTCTACCTAGCAAGTAATCACCCCCTGCCAATATAGGGGGTTATATTAGATTCCATGTAGTAAGTCACATATTCTAAATATTGGTTATGGTCCGATCACGACCCAAAATCGGATCGCTACTAAAGGGAATAAAATAAAGTGGAAACAACCACAACACTAAATACGAAATCCCAAAACCTAAAGTCATGAGTACAAGGGCATCTAAAATAGTACGAATGAGTAAATACATCTGTCTCAAATGGAATTACAATAAATTATGATAATGTTGAATACAATGTCTAAAATAGAAGCAACAAAGGGAATCTCAAAAGATCTATGACAAATTGAAGTTTGATCTTGATGTGTTGTCAAAATACAACACTTTTGATGCTTAAAACTTGGAATTTTGTGTGTTCTCAATGCGATGTTAGTAGGTTTCATGTGTTTTTATGTTTGTTTGTTTGTTTTGTAGGATTTCGGGGTTGGCACAATTTTTGGGAAAAATGTGCAAAATAAGCTGAAGTTGAAGATCCACGAGACCCTTTATGGGCCATAGAGTGTTCTACGAGCTGTAAAAGAGGTTTCATGTGCAATTCTGGTCAAGGGTGTATTTCTGAAGTTGATTCTATGAACATGAAAATGAGTGTAGAAGACATTACGAGCCGTAAACTTAGTCTCATACCTTGAGGATCAGAAGATGAGGACTCTCTGAATTTCCATCAGACGAAACACCATACGGGTTGTAGAACTTTTACGCGGCGTAGAGGGGTGTCATAGAAGACAACTCAAAAATCAATGCACCAGTTCAAAAAATCCCAACTACGAGCCATAGACTGTTATACGGCCAATAGAGCACCTCCTAGAGCCAGCCGACCCACTTGTCCTATTTCGTTTTGGTTTTGTATTTTAAAGACTATAAATAGGTTTTAGGTTATTTTTCAGGAGAGAAGGAAGAGAGAACTGAAAAGAAATGTTGGAGAGTTTGAGAAACACTTGTAAATTTTAATTTCATCTTCTAAGTTCAATCTTGTGATTCTTATTAAAGAGTTGGATTTTCTTGTGCTTGATTCTATTGTGTAAGTGCTCAATTCTGTTATTCAAATTCATAAGTCTTGTAATTACACTAATCATAAGTACCTAAATCCACAACTGGGATTATGGGAACCATGAAAACCTAATAAGGTAAAATTGGATAATTCGTAATTCTTGAAAAGTGTGCATGCATGTAATTATTAATTCTCTTCATATTAAATATTTTCTATTGGTGGTGATCATTAGAACCCGCCTAGTGTTACTGAATTGATCAAGGTAGCAACGAATAGGAAGAGAGATTAATTAAAAGGATTCGATCGATGTTTCTCGTCTATTAGCCAAACTGGATCAAGGGGAGGTTTTAATGGGACAATAGGTAAGGGATATTGATGTCACACTGCGGGATGGACCAAATCACGTAGTGAAATTCTCCTATCGCCTGAGCTAAACGGTTTGGTGAACTTAACTTACTGTTCTGCATGCTACACACTGGAAAAAATTCGGTTATCTGTTAATACTGAATTGGGGAATCATGGGGAACTCAATGCTCTAGTTTCTATTCATATTGGTTTAGTACTTGTCATAGCTTAGAATTATTTTTTACCAGTTATTATAAAACCCCCCTTTGGGGAGATAAGTTGGTTAATAAACCCGAATTGCAATTGAATTCTTTTAAGTCTACCTTATTCCATGTGTGTTCGACCCAAACCTTGGTAAGGTTATATATTTTGACAATGGACCACTTTAGCCTAAAAATAGAGGTGTAGCTTGGGCGACATCAAGATTTTGGCCCATTGCCGAGGAATACGATTAGACTTGTCTAATTCAAGTATATTGGGAATTAATCCTTATTTCTCACATTTTATGTTTTTTGTTGTTTTTGTTTCATTCTGGGTATAAGTGTAGTGTATGCCTAACACGCGAAGTCGAGGTTTACCTTTGACTCTGTTTGACCCAGAGATCCAACGAAGACTAAGAAGAATGACCCAAGATAATGCAAACAATGCAGCAAATGCAGCTTATAACCGGAATGAGAACGAGAATGCAAATAATAACAACCCACCTCCGCTTGAAGATATTGCTCCACGACCACAGGATTTCAATGTCGAAGCTTATAAGTGGAATCAATATCAGCTGAACCCTATAGCTACGGAAGTGACTGGAGCTATTGTGTTACCACCACTACCGGCTGACAGAAAGTTCGTGGTTTCGAGTGGGTTACTTCAGATGCTGCAGAACCATGGGTTGTTTGCAAGCCTATGATCAAAGGTTTCGTATAGCTATCTACACAATATTGCATCTGTGTGCAAGAGTGTGATAAGGACACAAAATCTATCTACGGATGCTGTGGGACTTCGTGTCTTCCTATTATCTTTGATAAGCAATGCAACACTATGGCTATTTGAGCTCCCACAGAGTTCAATCACCAGTTGGGCTGAGTTGTAGAGGGCCTTTTTTGAGAGGTACTTCTCAAGATCGAAAAAGCTCAAGTTGAAGGACCAAATTAATAACTTTGAGCAACTTCCAAGCGAATCGATTAGTTTGACATGAGAGCGGTTCCCAAAGTTCTTGAGGAGTGTATTGAACCACAAAATTGTTGATGGTGCCTTGGTGGAGGTCTTCTACTGTGCTCTGGATGAGAATACTCAAGTGTGTGCTAATACCATTATGGGGAGCATGTTCTTAGATCAACCATTTGCAAGGATCGTTGAAAAGATGGAAAGGGTGGTCAAGACCAATCATGCATGGGACAAAGAGATAGAGTATCTACAAAAGCTTTGTGCATTGTCAGTATTGATTCGGAGCAAGCTAAAATAAATGAAGAGATTATGCAAGAGCTTGCCCTAATTTGTACAGGTATGGAGGTAATGATGACGCAAAATTAGGAATGAGTTAATGTAGTTGTTCATCAACCTTCGTGAGCACCCATGTGTGATGATTCTTACTATGAGAAGGACACTTGCTTCATTGCTGATTAGATGGGGGGTTTCTAGACCAATACCCAAGGGTCCAATCAAGACTATTGGGGCCAAGGTCATGGAAACCAATGTCAGAACTATAATTAAGATGGAGCTTTCATAGACAATCGTGGAGGTCACTATGACAGGAATCGAGGCCAAGAAAGAGATGTAGATTGGGGCCGCATAGATGGCTATAAAAATGGTCCTTATGTTCTACCACCCAACTGCGACCCCAGTGCTAATAGTTCCAGAGTTGAGGAGATGTTTGACCGCCTATTGAAGAAAGTTGAGACACAAGATGAGACTCTGAAGGGGATGAAATCTGACATCTACAACATAAATTAGAAAATTGAGTCTCATTTTGTTGCAATAAAACAACTTGAGTAATGGTTTAGTCATGTGTCAGCAGCACAACTCAACCAGCGTCAGAGAGGTACACTACTCAACAACATAGTTCAAAATCCAAAGAATGAAGGGTAGCATATGAAGGTTACTATTCGTTGTGGCAAGAGTACCATTGATCTTCCCATGCTAGTAGATGAGGATAATGTTCGAGAGGAGACAGTTGAGGCCAAGGATATGGATACCGGAGATAATCGTGGCAAGGATGGGGTGAGTGATTCTACCGAAGCGCCACAGAAGCTGAAGCTCATTCCTAGGCCTCTTTCTCCCTTCCCTTTGAGAATTAAAAATAAGGAGGAGGAGGGTAAGTTCAAGCATTTTCTCTCCATGTTGAAACAATTCTGTGTAAACATCCCTCTTATTAAGGCGTTGGAGAAGATGCTAGGGTATGCGAAGTTCACGAAGGACCTGGTCACGAAGAAGTGCACTATGAGCTAGGAGTTCTGCCGAGCTTCAACACTACAGTGCAATTTCTACAAGGTCTTTGGTTCAAAAGTGAGAAGATCCCGACACTTTTACCATGCCCTGCGCCATTGGAGATGTGGAGTTCACAAGGTCATTGTGTGATCTTTGTGCCAACATAATTCTAATTCCCCTAATGGTCTTCAAGAAGCTAGGACTGGGCGCCCCTATTTCGACGAGCATGCGGTTATTGATGCCTGATCACATGGTGAAAAAGCCTGTGGGGATACTTTAAAATTCATATTCACTGTAGATGTTGTTATCCTAGATTATGTAGTAGACTTCAATGTTCCAATCATCTTGGGAAGGCAATTTCTAGCCATTGGTCGAGACTAGTGGATATGGAAGCTGGTCAACTCAGGTTTTGATTTGAATGGTGAAGAAGTTGTCTTCTATATCTGTCAGTCAATGAAGAGGCCAGATGATCTGAAAAAGGAAGTTTGGAAACTTGGTGAAGTCTGAGTAACCAAGTATTCTAGGTCAACCACGGCAATAAATTAGGCACTACTTGTGAGGCAACCCACGGGTTTTGATGTAATAGTTGTAGTTGTAGCTTTGTTTTTAGATTTTGGACTCGTAGGTAGTTTACTTTCTTGCATTTTTTTTTTGTAATTTTTGACATTGGGATGGTTTCATATAGGGTAAGAGTATGTTGTATGAAGAATGTGCAGGTACATGGCTAAGTCAACCATCCTTGGCTAAAAAGGCATCAAGAAATGCCTCTACGACTGGTTCTATGGGCAGTACACCAATCTATGACCCATGCACCATCTTGTAGACATTTCCAGTGAGAAAAACGTTATGCACTCAAGTACATGAGCCAACTTTACAACCTATAGAATCAACTATGGGTCGTGAATGGGGCTCATGGACTCCAGGTAAGTTTTCTGATCTTTTTGACTAAGAGTTGGGGTTTCTACGACCAACTCTAGATGTCATACATTATTCCATGATTCGTAGACTTGTCCATGAATCCCAGTCCTCAAAAGTAGGGTTTAGACCTTTTACAAAACCATGATTTACGACCTGTAAAACACTCTACTGCTCGTAATCAAGGTTTCGTAGAGTCTAGGCCCATTAGTTTTTATTGACCCAGTCAACCTTAAAATAATGGGGTCAAAATACTTTGACCCCATTCATGCCCTAAATTACAAATTAGACCCGGCCAATCCCTACCCCACTATTTTCGACCATCGACGGCAGCACCCTCACCATTTTCTGGTAGCTTTTTTAAATAGCCCCAGGGTTACATCGTCCCATCATCTCCTTCAATCCCTATGATTCAATCACTCAATTTGGTAAGTTTCTGGTCTTTAAAACACCCTTTATCTACTATTCATTGTGTGATTAGGTTGAAGTTAAATTGTCGGATATGGTTAATTGAGACATAAAACCATGCGTGCAATTGATATATTTGAAAATTGAAATGTATGGTTGCCTACGTATGAACATATGTTTAGCCAAAAATTGGTGTAGTTGCATTGTCTTTATGTTTTAAATGATGTGTTTGACAACTATGTGACCACTCACCATTTGAAATAAATTGATTATGTGTTTTGAAAATTTCGGTGTATGATGGCATGCGTTTGTGATTTGTGATGTTAATTCATTCAAATGGGGTTGACAGGGTTGGGATAGCATGCTAAATGATTTTTTATGGGGTGTGTGTACAAATCATCATGTAGGGGTGTTGGGTATTTTGATGTCAATCATGTGGAATGTGTGCGTATTGCTTCGATACTGATAGAGTAGGTTGGAAAAGTCATATGGGGTCCATATTGATGGACTTAGAAACTTAGGTGACTGAATTTTCTGGTCTACAAGGGTCTTTTATGACCCGTGAAACTTTCCACGAGCCTTAATTGCCCCTCGTATGAAATTCCAGAAACCTGAGATTTTTAAGTACCCATCAGGAGAGACCTTCTAGGAGTTGTAAAAGATTTTACGGCTTGTAGATAGGTCTCGTGGATCCTTGCATGCAAAAGATCTAGACACTAGAATCATGTACGACTTAGTCTATGACTCCTGGAACCTTCTACGAGTCGTACCTGGCCTCGTAGATGCTATTCTAGTAAACAAATATTATGGTCACTATTTTTATGAGAGCCTCCTGTGGCTCGTAATCTGCACTATGGCCCATAGAGGTGCTTTCGTAGATCCTTCTATAATCAAATCTGATAAATTTTTGCATTTCCTTTTGTGAATAGTGAGGCTAACCATGTTGTGTAAATGTGTATGTTTCAGGTACTATGGCTCCAAAGCCAAGACGTGTGGAGATCAAAGTCATGCAGAGGAGTCTTAGAGATGAGACCTCAGGGGACGAGTAGACCCCCACGATCAGTGGATCACTTGAGAAGCTCAGTATCCGACCTGACTCGAAGGCTAAGATGCCACAAGACTTGGGTAGACCTAGATCCAGACCTAGGCTATTGTCATTCGTATTCCCTAGTATGACGAGGGAGAAAATGACAAAATCAGCTCCATTTAGAGGACTTCGTCTAGAGAAGAGTCAGACTCAGAGTAAGGATCCGGTGATGAGTAAGAGATAGAGTCCTCTGTCGTACAACCTCATACATCACCATCACCTCCAGATGCTCTCACCAGTTGGTGGTGTGTTGCGGGCATATGAGATATCTATATAGAGGTCGTGCAGATTAATGAGCAGGGAAAACCATCCCACTCCATTTATGAGGAGCCTCGAGTTATCTACTTCGGATTAGACAGTGTCCTTGATCTCCAGGACACCATCACCAGATATGAGCTCCAGTGGTTGACTAAACCACTAGGGAGGTACTCCCCGACCACAATATGGGAGTTCTATGCTTCATATGTAGCCACATTTCTTAGCACTCTTCCCAAGGGGAAGAAGCCCTTTGCTCAGCCCAGACTGATGCAGACCAGAGTGAGGGGCTGGCAGGTGGACATCTCGGAGACCACCATTCGCCGCATGCTATTTAGGCCTGAGTTTCCAGCCCCCAGATCCATAGTAGAGTTTGACCACAGAGTGGGGCAGACCAGGGACTTGGATTTAATGAGAGACCAGAGTCGTAGAGCTGGCTTGATGAGATTGGTGGCCTTGATTGTTGTGTCGGGACTAGAGACTGCATGGGTAGCCACTTATTCGAAGCCTATTGTGAAGGTTTCTCTTAGTTTTCCCACCAAATTTTGGTGGGATGTGTGGTCACGGATCTGGCTGACACTTGCGGATAACACATTAATGCCAGAGCGTGCAATTTTTGTTGCGAGCATCTTGGCTGGCTATGAGATTGATTAGCCAGCCTCATTGCTGAGTAGATCAATAAGGCAACCTTAAAGAGGTCTAACTCAATCCCTTTCCCATGCTTGAACTACAGACTCTGCCTAGAGATGGGGGTGGAGAGTCTACATCACTGGATTCACTAATCGAGGTCCAATGCACTTTGGATGCCAGCCTGATTAAAGCTGAAGAGAACCCGGTGGCACTTCGGCGAGCTCCACACCAGCCAATTCCTATGCCAGAGATGTTCGCCCCAGAGCCACCTCCTGAAGTTCCACCCACTACCACCACTACTGCCACTATAGAGTAGAGGCCCCACAGAAACCAAAATAGATGTGGAGAGGGGGACCATTACTACTACTCCTGCACTACAGGCCACTTAGCTATAGGCAGTACCCGCAGATATGGTTTTCGTGTCTTCGACATCTATTCAGGCCATGGCGCAGCGACTGGCGCACATTGAGTCTCAGTTGACTCAGTTAATTCGTTAGATCAAACCCTGGGTCTGCAAGGAAATTATAGAGTCCGAGGGATGCATGCACTCATACACGATCACTATTGTTCAGGATCGACTTTTAGCCGTGGATGCCCGCATTAATGCCTTCGAGTTGAGGGTCCAGCAGAACCTAAGTATAGCATGTCCAATAGATATGACAACCCTACAGATGAAGATCAAGCAACTTTGGGCCGATATAATAGTAGCCCTGGCTACACCAATGGCATTACCACAGACTACACCCCTAGAGTCGGTGGTGGATTTATTTGCTCCTAAGGAGATTTCACATCCTTCCCATGGGAAGAGGTCCTGCTCTGATGATGATCCAGATATAGTGCAATTACATAAGGCGCTGACAGAGCAGGAGGAGCTAGATCTTGTCTTTATGCAATCGAGGCAAGAGGAGGAGATACGACAGGCTTGTGAGCTTGAGAGGGTGAGGGTGCTGGCCCCTCCGGTCATGGCGCTACTACTAAGAAGGACACCACGTGGATTGAGGGTAGTCAGACTCAGCCACACACTGGCACTTAAGCTCCTAGGTATGTTCTTTTTGACCCCAATACTTTATTTTATATTGTTTTGTGCGTTGAGGACAATGCACCTCTTTTTCGATGGGGGTGTGGGTAGTTATAGGCCTTAGTGAAGTCTGAGTAGCCCTGATCTATAACTACCCTAAATTTTGAATCTTTGGGGTTTTCTAGCTTGTGTTCCTTTTCCCAATAGATATTTAATTTCTGTTGAACCTACATGTTTAGGATGCTTAGGTAGTATTGGTAGCATATAATATTGATATCCGTGGCATATATATATTTTTGTATTATTTTTTTGTGAAAAATGATGCCCATCAAAATTTTGAGTAGTAAGTCTAGATAACAACCATCGCATGTTTATTGGTATTTGCAATGCTTGTTCTAATAAGTGAGGGTAAAATTGAGATGAAAAGAATAATGTGAGAGTCTGTATTGATAGTGTAATCAGTACCATGTGAGAGTGACCTTAACTTGCTAAATTCATGTGTTCTATATCAATTTAGAACTTGGCCTGTCACTCTAATTTAGACTTTAGGTTAGTTGGTAGGAAAGGATCTTAGGTCATTGTTCATAAACAGTGCACTTAGCCTAAATGACCAACCAAATGTGTAAAATATCCCTTGTTCCTAATGTTTGAGCCTGGCATGTACCTTTACTTTGTAAAAACCTAAGCCTAGCCTTATTAGATGTAAACTCCTGAAATTGACCCTGGTCCTTCCTTGAGCATTGTGCACCTTGATTGAGGCAAAAAGCCTATGTTGAGGGTGTCTACCAAAAATGGCCCTAATTCTGAAGATAGATAATCTGCTCCTCAACTCAGGCCAAAAGCCTAAGTTGAGTGTGGATCGTGTAAGAGTAAAACACAAAATGAGAGGGAAAGTTAGTGATACATGGAAAACGAGAAAATAATATGTATTGGATGCAAGAAAAATGAGTGATGCCTTAGTTATGAACTACAAAGAAAAATGAAGTGAAAATACAAGGCAAAAAGTTATAAAATGAAAATAAAGCACCCAAAAAAGCTTGAAATAGGAGAAAGGGAGAATGGAATGAAAAGTGAGAGTGTTGGTAGGGCAAAAGTATAGAAGAACGTGGTGTCAAGGAGGGCCTTTAGTCACTATGTTCCCAAACATCATACCAAAACCCCCTGAGGCTAGTTAGAAGCTTGTAAAGTCCTAATGTGATCCTAGTCCATGTAGTCAAAGGTCTTAGTTGTGAGTATAAGGCAAGCATATGGTATTGAGCATGATGTATGAATGTCTTTTGTGAGAGTGAGTGATTTAGCACAATCCCAAGGTTATATCTGAAAACATCATTGTGAGTGAAATATGGGACTTCTTTTTGTGAGGACACTTGCATTACATTGTTGACATTTGACTCATTCAGTGATTGTGGCTTGTTGATAGTTACCTCGCTTGTCATAGTTGTGTTGTTACATACATTAATCTGTGTTGGTTTACTTGATAATTGTCTAATTGTGCTTTGAAAAGTGGTGTGGGTATTTGTGCTTAAGTTTGATGAGATGTATGCCATTAGATTGAGGTCTGGTATTACTGTGCTGCTTATATAGATTGAGTCCCTCGCTTGAGCACAAGTAATAACTTTTAGTTAAGGGTTTTGATGTGCTGCCAAAATAAAACACGTTTGATGCTTAAAACATGGAATTTTGTGTGTTCTCAATGCGATGTTAGTAGGTTTGATGTGTTTTTATGTTTGTTTTGCAGGATTTCAGGGTTGGCACGATTTTTAGGCAAAATGTACCAAAGTTGAAGATCCACGAGATCCTTTACGGGCCGTAGAGTGTTCTACAAGACATAAAGGAGGTACCATGTGCAATTCAAATGAAGGGTGAATTTCTGAAATTGAGTCTATGAACATACAAACGAGCTGTAGAAAACTTTACAAGCGGTAGACATAGTCTCCTACCTTGAGGATTAGAAGACGAGACTTTCTAAAATTCTATCAAAAGAAACCCCCATGTGCCGTGGAACATTTTATGAGCCATAGAAGGGTGTTGTAGAAGACAAGTCCAGAATTAAAGAAACAATTCACGAAAGCCTGACTACTAGTCGTAGACTATTATACGAGCTATAGAGCACCTCATAGAGCCTGCCTACCCAGTTGTCCTATTGCATTTTGGTTTTGAATTTTAGACACTATAAATAGTTAGGTTATCGTTTAGGAGAGAACGAATGGATAACATAAAAGAAACATTAGAGAATTTGAGAAAAACTTGTAAACTTTAATTTTATCTTCTAATTGCAATCATGTGATTCTCATTGAAGAGTTGGATTTTCTTGTGCTTAATTCTATTGTGTAAGTGCTCAATTATATAATTCAAATTCATAAGTCTTGCAATTACATTGATCAGAAGTATCTAAATCCACAACTAGGGTTGTGGGATCCATGAACAATTAATAAAGTAAAAATAGATAATTCATAATTCTTGAAAAGTGTGCATGCATGTATTGATTAATTCTTTTCGTATTGCATATTTTCTAATGGTGGCCATCATTAGAACCCGCCTAGTGTTACTGACTAGATCAAGGTAGTAATGAATAGGAAAAGAGATTAATTAACAAGATTCGATTGATGTTTCTCGTCTAATCAACCGAACTGGGCCAAGAGGAGGTTGTACTAGGACAATAGGTAAGGGTTTGTCATGTCACATTGCAGGATAGACCATCTCATGTTGTGAAATTTACCTCTTGCCTGGGCCAAAGGTTTGGTGAACTTAACTTACCATTCTGCATGCTACACACTGGAAAGAAAATTCTGTTATCTGGTAATATTGATTTGGGGAATCATGGGGAACACAATTCCCTAGTTTCTCTTCATATTGGTTTAACACATGTCTTGGCTTAGAATTATTTTTCAATAGTTATTATAAGACCCCCCCCCCCCCCCGGGGAGATAAGTTAGTTAATAAACTCGAATTGCAATTGAATTCTTCTAAGTCTACCTTATTCCTTGTGGGTTCGACCCTAACCTTGGTTAGGTTATATATTTTGACAACGACCGCTTTAGCCTAAAAAAGAAGGTGTAGCTTGGGCGACATTAGAACCTCACCGCTAAGATCTAGGATAGATGGAAGAAGACTCTGGTAGAATGATATAAACTACCCTGATGGGGTCTTTATGCTTGATTTGCAGGGAGGAATCAAAGTAGTGGTGAATAAACCAAAATGTATCCAATAGGTTCAACTGACTGGCAAGCAAAATCGAACAAGTATGTAATCAAGGTAGTGGTGAATAAACCAAAATGTATCCAATAGGTACAACTGACTGGCAAGCAAAATCGAACAAGTATGTAATAAAGAAAAAATCTATCACCCCTATTAAAAGGGTTAGTGCATAATACAACATACATAAATATATATAAGCCAATGAGTCAACAGTAATAAGCATAGTATATAATGCAATGCATGGGGGTCTTGTCAGACCATGTACCAATCGTCTCTCAATCTTTCCACTTGCACGTGGTCAAGGGTATCAATATTTTAACCTTGCAACCTGCCCGTGCTCGAGGAGTGTTACAATATCTCTCAACCTTGCCACCTTCCTGTGGTCAAGGGGTTTGAAAAGTGGAACATCTCACCCTTGCTTCCTACCCAGGTCAAGGGGTTGTATAAAAGTGGTACGGTTTCTCAAAAGTGGAGCATAATACCCTTGCCTCCTACCTTGGTCAAGGAATGGTACAATGCAACAAGGAACACATGCATGTCAATGATCCAAATGAAGACATATGTAATGGCATCATGATGAGAATATTGATACATAACCCTCAAATAATCATGGAGAACAACATCAAGTGTCGTAACTGGTGCCCCAAACCACTATCATGTCTTATATCAACATAATTATATCAATAGTCCAATGTACCAACCATATGCGACCTCACTCGTCCCAAAATATACACATGATCTGCAAACGATCTTAAAAGCCATTAAATTGCTACATAACTGCCCAAATGGTATCACAAGTCTCATATTATCACAATATTATCATAAATATCTAAAATCTCAAGATGTCATCTCAATTTATCAATAGGATCACACTTTACCCAATTTTCGGCATAATTTGTATCACATTTCCATGAAAATTCTATCATATCAGTACATCTACTCATGAATCAGTGTATATCTTATAATTATCAAATGAGCAAGTCCGATAAGTCATATCCAGTCCCACAAAGATTAGCCAAACATACTTCGATGCTGAAATTGCGCTTGTGCAAGTTTTCAATCAACTCAGACCAGCTCTAAACGATCACTAAATTGATCAATCATTATAAAAATACTACACATGAATAGGTGAATTTTGATACCTATATTGGGATGAATTAAGCTTAGGGGGAAAAAGATCATAATTAGAGCTTAAATTTGAGGTTCCTAAAATCTAGAAATTGACTTGAGATTATGAATCTGCGCGAGAAAAGGAGTCTGTGGGTGAAACTTCCATTAAAATCGAGTTCAAATTGAAGGAAAATCATCAATTAAAGTTTCCAAATCACAAACTAAAAGTACTCAATTTTAAATATTCAAAATCATTAAATTCAATACAAGATCGATATAAAAGACATGAAAATCAATCAAAACGATGTTATAAACACTTAACCAAAAGAATTCTTTAAAAACCTTCATAAAAAGTCACCCCAAAAGCTTGAAATATTTGAAAATGGAGGAAAATGGAGTAAAATGGTGTTTCTCGGATTTAACATTGTAAAGGTATAAAATGTACTTTGCAAATGCCGAGGGAAAAACCCACAAAGCACCGCAAACGCGGAATGTCCAATAGCTAGACCTATGCGAACGTAGATGGCCTATCCGTGAACGCCGAGTAGAGAAAGTCCAGACCTCTACGAAGCGGGGGTCAAGTCCGCAAACGCAAATTAGAGAGAGGGTTACTGCACTAGAACTAGAAACTTAACTATGATCAAGAACTCAAAAAGGACCCTCTAGTCTTATTTAGAATTAGAATTATATAAAACAAAGAAGTATCCACACCAGAACGGTGATTTCGACTCAATGGAATAATTAGATATCAATTTCGAGGCCTCCTTTCCATAATTACCAATACAATTCAAATAAACTAGTTTAAAATCCAAAATACCAAAACTCCCCTCGACAACTTTGAAAATTATAACGAGATCACTTCTAGTTTTAGTTTTACCATCTGAAATTATTGCAACTGTTAGAATTTTGATCCGGGCTTCCGAACTCCGAATGTTGACCAAAGTCAAACCTTGGGTCCAAAAACTTTATCTTAACTTTGAATTTAGTTTTGTAACTTCTCCTAGACCAGATTCGATGTTCCGAAGCTAATAGAATCTGCAGATTTTAGCTCCGACACTCAAAACTCAAAATGGTATAATAACTCACTTTTTCGACAACTTATGTTTTCAAAAGTGCTAAAACTCATATTTTCCACTTTTAAAACTCTAGATTTTAGCTCCAACAATACATATAGTTCAAAATAGGTCCAAAACAACTTATCAAAGAGAACAACAGTATTTTTGATGGATAAACTCAAAAATAACCAATCAGGTCATTACATCATTCACCACTAAAAATAATATTCGTCGTAAAACATAAGTGAAAGAAGAGTACCTGAAGCCTCAAAAAGTCTGGGATATTTGGCCTGCATATCTCACTCTAACTCCCAAGTAGCCTCATCAATCGGACGATGATGCCACTTAACCTTTATTGAAGGTAAATCCTTGTACCTCAACCTCCGGACCTATCTATCTAATATAAATACTGGATCCTTCTCAAATGACAAATCTAGACCCAACTCAAATGAATCATAAGAGAGCACATGGGACTCATCTAGAATGTACCAATGGAGCATGGAAACATGAAATACAGGATGCACTGATGATACTTTCGGTGGTAATGTCAACTCACACGCAACCTCAGCCACTCTCCTCAAAAGATCAAATGGGCCAATGAATCTAAGACAAAGCTTTCCCCTCTTCCTAAATCTCATCACACCCTTCATGGGTAAAACTTTCAGCCAAACACTATCCCCAACAGAAAATCAAAAGGCCTAGTCCTTCGGTCAACATAACTCTTCTAGCAGCTCTAAATTGTCAGTAGCCTACCCTGTATCAAACAGACCTGATCTAGGACATCTGTGAGTAAATACATACTTAAAAAATCAGGTAAACCTGAGTCAAAACATCTAATGGGCGATCTACACATCCGGCCATACAAAGCCTCAAATGGTGCCATCTGAATGTTGGAACAGTAACATTTGTTATATGCAAACTCTACCAATTATAAGTGCTTGTCCCATCGGGCCCCAAAATGTATCACACAAGCCTGAAGCATGTCTTCCAACAACTAAATGATGGCTCATTTTGTCCATCCACTTGGGGTTGGAAAGCTAAACTAAAATTCAAATAAGCACCCAAACCATGCTATAGAGCCTGCCAAAAATGGGAGCTGAAAACAGAACCTTTGTCTGATACCATAGACACTAGCACTCTATGTGATCTGACAATATCCCGTGCAATCTGACAATATCCCAAATATACAACTTAGTCAACTGCTCTATATTGTAGCTACTCTTCACCAGTAAGATTTGAGCCGACTTGGTCAAATGATCAACAACCATCCAAACTGAATCGCACTTGCCCAAGGCCATGATAAAATCTAATAGTCACTCTCTCCCATTTCCACTTGGGAATGGGCATCCTTTGCATCAATCCACCGGACCTTTGGCAATTCAAACACTTTGCCATGAATTTAGCTATGTCCCTTCTTATCCCAAACCATGAATAATGTTGTTTAAGATAACGGTACATCTTTGCCACAACATGATGGATGGAATATATAGCACAATGGGCCTCCTCTAACACCAATCTCACCTGATCCCCTACCTTAGACACTCAGGCTCTACCATTTATCCTCAAAACACCTTCAGGATCTATTATAGATGCCTTGGCTTCACCGCTCAACACTTCATCATGAATCAAACATAGTCTAGCATCCTCAAACTGACGAGCACAAATTTGATCAAGCATGGAGATCTAGCCTTAACAAAGGCCAAAATACTCCGAGAAGGAGAAAAATCTAACTTCACCATATGTCTAGCAAGTGATTGAACCTGCAAAGCTAAGGGCCTCTCCTAAGTGATCATGCCCAAATTACACTTTTCAGTTAAGTTATAAGCGATCTTTGTTCAAATATAGAACTTAACAATGGTTAGGGTTGATTCTACAAGGAATATGGTGTAGAGTTGGAGTAATTAAAGTAAGTGAGATGAATTAACCAACTTACTTCCCAAAGAGAACGTTTTTTTTATATATAAAAGTAATAATTAAACCTAAACTAAGATTAAGCAGTCAATGCAAATGTTGTGAATTCAGTGGGAGAAATAATTATGGCATTGAGTTCCCCATGAACTCCTAACGCAGTATAACCTCGTAATTGTAACCTATTCTAGTATGTGGCATGCAGAATTGCTAAGTTATGTTCACCTAATCCCTTGGTCTGACAATTAGGAAAATTTCACCATGCAACTTGGTTCATCTACAAGCTTCGCATTACTAACCTTACTGTGTTTCACTCCAACCATACCTTGGTCCACTTAGGTTTATTAGACAAGTGTGCTCATGTTAAATCTTTTTATTTTATCTCTTTTTCCTTTCATAACCCCTTGGCTCAGTAAGTAAAAATAAGGTGAGTTCTAATGTTTGCAACCATTAAAAAGCTTTAATTATGAAGTTATAAATAATATATGCATGCACACTTTCAAAGGATTACAAATTATTTAATTTTACTTTGTTAGTTCTTCATGGTTCCTATAATTCTAGTTGTGTATTTAGCTACTCCTATTCATCGTAGATGAAA
The DNA here is from genome assembly GCA_029948455.1 of Solanum rostratum. NCBI lineage: Eukaryota > Viridiplantae > Streptophyta > Magnoliopsida > Solanales > Solanaceae > Solanum > Solanum rostratum. The sequence continues at coordinate 15,932,477 of CM057047.1, read as the reverse complement.
GAATCTTATTGTGAATTTGCATGATTGAACACTTACAACGAAGAATTGAAGAAAATGAAATTCAAAATCTTCACGAAAATCATAGTATTATAACTCAAAGATAAAATCAAAAGTAATCCACTAGAAATCTCTAAGAACACTTGTAAACAAAGTAATAATTTGAAGTTTAGAGTTCTGCACATCTAAAAATACCTAAAGATCCTATTGATCATTAATGAAATTCAAATCCTAACTGACTAGGAAAACTGAAATCGGGGCTTTTCAAGAACAAAGTTACGAGTTGTGATGACTTCACGGCCCGTATATAACCTTATAGACTGCATTCTCCAAAATCTACCTTGAACGTACGAAATGCTTCCTATGGCCCGTCAATTGAATTAGGACCCCTGAAAACCTTTGTACTGGTAACTTTTGGCAACATGCATATTTTCTAATCCTCAAAGAACAAATTGATGTACGGGTCGTCAAATGCTCTATGACCCATCCCGGTCACATAGTCTCAACTTTTGACAATTATCTCTTCACTAGATCAGACTTACGTAACCCACCTACGGGTCATGGAATGAACTATGGACTATTGATGGTCTCGTGAAAACCCAATAAGCTGCAATCTGTCGAAGTTAGCACAAAAACTCTCCAATTCCTGTAATCTTGCAAAATCAACATTAAAACATATCAAACCTACTATCACTACTTTGAGAATATAAACAATACTTAGTTTAAAGCATTAAAAGTTCTGTTTGGTGGCACCTCAACACCCTCAACTTAAAATTGTTGCTTGTCCTCAAGTGATGGACTTAATCTAACATAAACAATGCATAAACACATAGACCTCAATTTCATGACATATATCATCTCTCAATCCATCACAGATACCAAGTCAAATTGATCAGTGCATATACAAGACAGTTATCAAACAAACTCAAGTGGATCAATACATGACAGAACAACTTTGATAGACAAGGCAACGTAAATAAGCAATAATCACCGAGATAGCCTACAATAACAATATAATTCAAGTTCCCTCACAAAAGAAGTATCATTTCTAACTCAAATTGATAATGCTTAAATTCAACACTTGGGACAAACAAAAACACTCACACTCACAATTGAAATTCAAACACCGTGTACAATACAATAGGCTTAACCCTATATTTATGGCCATAACATTCGACTAGTCAAAGTAGGATCACTGTAGGACTTTCTGAGATTGTAATATAGGCTAGAGGGGCCTGGTATGATATTTTTGGAATATAGTGACTAATAGCCCTCCTTGACACTGCGCTATTTTACAATTTAACCTACCAACACTTGTATTTTTAACATGTTGACCCCCTTTTTCCTATTTAAATGCTTTTGGGTGAAATTATTCTAATTTTTAGCTCATTTTCTTTTATTTTTCTCAATTCTTTTTCTTTTCAACTCACATTTCGGCATTTATTTATTTTTGCCACACTCACTTCATATTTTCTCTTTTTCATTGTACTTTTAGGCTTTCTTTCCCATCTTGTTGTGATTACCTTGAAACAACCACCCTTAAGTTAGACTTTTTAGCCTGAGTTGAGATGCACAATATCCAACCTATGAACCAGGGCCACTTTTGGCAACCACCCTCAACTGAGGCTTTTAGACTAGGTTGAGTTGCACGATATGCAAGGACGGACCAGGGCCAAATTCAAGATTACATAGACAAAAAGATTTAGTTCCTTAGGTATTTACAGAGAAGGGTACATGTATGGCTCAAATATTTGGATCAAGGGATACATACTGCATTTGGTTGGTTATTTAAGGCTAAGTGGACTAATTTGAACAACAACCTATAATCCTTTCCTAACTAACTAACCTAAGTCTTAGTAAGAGTAACAGAGGAAGTTCTAGATTGAAACACAGTATGAGAACTACACAATAATGCTCACACATACTTGGCACTGAATACATTGTCAATACAGACTCTCAGATCATGCTTTTGATAAAATTAGCCTTATCTCATCAGAACAAACACTGTGAACTATTGATTCAACATGGTTGCCATCAAAACTACTTATCAACACATCATCAATTTAAAAAATAGAGGAGTATCATTTTTCAATATCAACCATCATATGCCATAGATATTAGTACAATATGCTACTACTACTACTTATACATCCTAAACATTGCAGAAGGGTATCATTTTTCAATAAATGATACCCTTCTGCAATGTTTAGTGAAAGAACACAGGCAAGAAAACCCCACAAACTCTAAAATTGGAGTAGATATAGGCCTTGATTACTCAAACTTTGCTGAGGCCTATAACTACCCATACTATATTGAAAAACACCTGTATTGTCATATATGCAATAAAGTAAAATCAAAGATAACATAGGGGTAAAAAAGAAACATACTTGGGTGCCTAGGCCCTAGTATCAGTTTGTATCTCACCACCTTCAACATGCTAGGTGGTCTTCCCTATCATGGTGGCATGTCGTGAGGGTCCGCATCACTCACCATCTCCTGCCCACGTATTTGATGAGTCCAAATTGCATACACATTTTGCACTTAGAATTTGAAGACATGTTATCCTCGGTGTGCTAGTATTTCCAATACTAACTAATATGCATGTGATATGTCAGGAATGGAGCAAAAAAAGGACAAATGGACAATACTCAACAAATCTTGGAAAGGAGCAAAAAGTGCCAAAAAGACGGACAAAAGTGGCTTCGCCGATGTATTCAGCGTACCACAAAAGGCTTAATGAGCTCGCCTAATATTTTAGCAACTAAGTCTTAAGTTCATGCCAGAAAGTTCGTCAAAATTGATGTCACCAAACTTATTCGGCACATTGCTGAATGGCTAGGGAGACCACCTAATATTGCAGAACTCAAGACTCCAAGCTCATAACAGAAGGGAGATGTAGAAGGAATTTTAGAGAATCACCAAACATGATCAGAGGAAGAAAGAACCATCGACTAATCTTGCAAAGATCCAAGCCTTCAATGAGATGCAGAGGAAAGTAATCAAGTGCACATTCGATGCATTGCCGAAGTGCATGACGATGGCCGACCTTAACCACCAAATGGCTACCGGTGCACAAATTCCTACTTATTTTGCATGGACTATTTATAACTTTTAGAAAGAAAATTGTACATACCATATAGAGAGAGAGAGAGATTAGGGTACTTAGAACAGTCTTGCTCAATAGTACAAGAGCTAGAGGGTTTTAAGCTTGTGAAAGTACAAACAATGAAGATTTCCTATTTTAAATTAACTTTTCTCTTATAATCCTTTTTACCCTTGTATTCAGCTACTAAATTTGGTATTAAATATTTATTTTCAAGCATGAGTAGCTAAAGCCCCTATGTTGAGAGGGGTGTAAATAATATGAGTCTTTGATTTCTATGCTGGATCTTTGATATTTTGACTTTATGCTGTAAATTAGTGAATTTACTTGCATTTCTAAGTTTCATCTATAATCCAAAGGTTGCAAACATGGGGTTTACTTCACATCTTTAATTACTACTTTAATCAGAGTAGTTAGAGTGTGGAATGAATAGATTAGTGAGAAACCTTTTGGGGTTTCAGTTTAATGTTACAACCATGGATTTAATGGCTAACGTATTCAGTGGTTTGTTGTGATTTTTCCAGATGGGAGTGACCTTAACTGATTCGCATATGATGTCTTAATTGAATCATGTGAAACACCTGTTGTTGTAATTGAAGCTTAGGTTATCAACAATGTAGCCTATTCACTCATCTTTGACATGATTATCAAATATTTCTACTTAGTTTGGTAGATCTACTCCCATATTTGCACATCCCCAACATCTCCCTAAATCTGTTGATTAGTTTTCTAAGTTGTTGTTGGTTGAATCTCAATTTTAATTATTGTAACCCCCTAATTTGAACCTACAATTTCCTAATTCAATGAATTACTTTGCCTCTTAAACCACCATTCCATTTTTTATTCGACCCTGACTCTATTATAGGGTAATATACTGATAACGATCATCCCTGCTTTCTTTGAGTAGTAGGATTGAGCGTTCATAAAAAAAGGCAACGTTGTTATGGAACAGTTTTAGTTCTTAACTGAAGTTTTTATTGAATTTCGTTTTTGTGCATTAGAGTTGTTCTATTATGTTTCTTGTTGTTTTAGCTGTTGTAAAAATAGGTGTTAAGATGGAGGATGAAGGAAGTGTCCAAAGTGATAACGTTGAAGAAGTAAATGACTTTTATGATGTCAAATGGGATCAAGTAGGGAGTACAAGAGCAATACATTCAACCTTATTAGCTAGAGGTTTTGTATTTCATGTCAGAAGCATCATGTTACAACTCCTTTAACTGATAGACTATTCAAAGGGCAAAGCCATGAAGGTTCCCATGAGAATCTTTGGAATTTCATTGATATCAGTTTGCCTTTCAATTTCTAGGGAGTCACTCAAGAGGCCATCAGAATGGGGTTCTTCCTGTTCTCTGTGGAGAAGCTATGAGGTGGCTAGCTAAGCTTCCTCGAGACTCAATAACTTTATGGGAGGAACTCTAAGATACTTTCCTCAAAATATTTTCCCTCCTTTGAAGACGGTTAAGCTAAGAAGAAGTATTGAGAAGTTCAAAGAATTAAAGGTGAGCCATTGCACGAGACATGGCTTTGGTTTTTGAAACTTTTTCTCCTATGCCCAAACCATGGAGTCCGAGACCACCTATTGTTCTTCTAAATAAGTCTTGATGCAGTCAAGAAAGGTGAGTTTGATCAATTGGTATGAGGAGGAATTAGGAAGTAAACTTTTGCTGCTGCTTGTGAGATTTTAGATGATATGACCAAGATTAACTAGGGATGACCTTGTTTCATCTACTCACAGGGGTCCATCCAAAGAACAACTTGCTAATGATCAAAAGAGAGATGAAAACATGGCCAAAATGTTGATTCAACTTGATCTCTTGACTAAGCATGTAATGGGAGGAAACCAGAAAAGTGTTAATGCCGTAGCTACTATTGGTGATTTGGTGTATGATAATGTACTGTATGAAAGAGGATATAGTGAAGAGGCATATTATATAGGTAATCAGGTGATGGGTTCTCGACCAACTTTTCCATGGCCACCTGGGGATCAAGGTTTGATTAATAGTGCTGGATGGCAAGATAGAGCTTAGCCAGAGCAACCTCATGAGTAAGGTTGGAGAGATCATGATGGAGCAAGGGATAGGTAAGTTCCACCTTATAATCGGGTGAAGGCTTCTGACCCTGTGGTGAACTTGAAAAATTTCTGGAGTGAGGACATCTTAACCTGAATCTTGAACAAGGTTGAGGCCTCTGACAAACTTTTAAAGGAAATAAAGTCTGATTTTTCACAATTGAGTCAAACTGTGACTTCACACTCGGTTCTACTAAGAACTTGTAGACTTAAATTGGTAATATCTTAGCCCATGTCAACCAAAGGCCAAAAGGAGGATTACCCAATGACAAAGTGGCCAATCTAAAGAGTGCAGGCCAGTAGTGTTTGGCTATCATGACCCACACGAGGAAAAGTTGTAGAAGGTATTAAGCCCAAATTTATGGTTAAAGAAAGTGAGAAAGAAGTGGAAGTAGAAGAAGGCAATGTGAGTAACAATGATGATGATTTAGCTGTGAATGAAAGTGATGAGACTCTTGGTAATCCCAAGAGTAGTGAAAAAGAGAAAGTTGGGAGTGAAATTGTGAATGCTAAAAGAGTAGCCCCCAAGAATAAAAACTCAGCTGTGAAGTTGAAAGCTCCTCAGGTTAAGATCGATCCTTCATTCCCTTAAAGATTAAAGAAGAAAGAAGAGGATACCAAATTTCAAAAGTTTCTTTCTAAGTTCAATTCTCTGTCCATAAATGTCCCATTGGTTGAGGCAATAACTGAAATGCCAGCGTATGGTAAATTCATGAAGGAGTTGGTAACCAAGAAAAGAACCTTGGAGTGTGAGACAATCAAGGTGTATCACAATTGCAGTGCTATCTTGATGAAAAACTTGGTTGCTAAGAAATAGGACCCTGGTGCATTCATAATTCCTTGCACCATTGGAGCTTGCAAGTTTAGCAACACGTTATGTGATTTTGGCGTGAGCATAAATCTCATGCCCTTGTCTATATTTGAAGCGTTTAGGATGGACACACCTTCACTAATGTTGATGTATTTGTGAATGGCCGACCGGTCTATCAAAAGGTCGGTTGGACTTCTACACGATGTTTTGGTGCAGGTAGACAAGTTCATACTACCAGCCGACTTTGTGATCTTGGATTTTGAGGTAGATATGGATGTGCCTATTATCTTAGGTAGACCATTCTTAGCTACTAGAAGGGCCCTGGTAGATGTTGAGACAGGGGACTCGAGGTTGAGAGTAAATGAAGATGAGGCCATGTTCAACATTTACAATACTTTGAAGCTAGCAGAAAACCGCCAAGAGATAATAGTGATAGATCAATCGTGGGTGACTTGAGGATAGGAGGAAATACATAGTGCCATGATGTTCACTACAACACTGCTTGGGAAGCAACCCAAGATGATTAGATAAACTTTTCATTCTGACTAATGGGTGTTGATTTGTGCAGGTTTGAAGAGGGAGAATCTGAAGTGAAAGCTAAAAAGGCAACTAGATGGGTCAGATCGGTAGATTGCCGAGTTGAGACAATAATCACCAATTTGACTGGCTTGTTGAGTTAGCTAATGACTTCTGGGGTACCGTCAAATTAGGTGGTCGAAGTTGTGACTCGACGGATCTCTGAACTTGTTGATTGATGGTTAATTTTACCGCTTTTTATGACTGGAGTAAAAGTTTGATTTCTGTTAAAAAAGGCAATCACGAGCACAATAGATGTACCGTCGAATGTGTTTGGCGGAGTGAATCGACATCGCTGATTCCTTGTGCCTGACTAACCTATTAAAGGCTTTTCAAATGCCTTGTGCCAAGGCATTTTTGTCGTCCTGCATGCTATACACTAGACAAGAATTAGGTTATCCAGTGATACAGACACATTAAGATGGGCCAAGTCTATGCACAATATTGAGATGGGCCATAGTGATACAACTTTTCCTCTAGATCACTAGATAACCTAATCACGTCCCTTATAAGCCAAATGCCATGGAATTTTACTATGCGGCTTGGTGCCAATAGTCCTGATTGGGCCCATAGGCGTTTGTTTGGAAACCCCTTGTCTGATCATTAACAAAGCATGTATCAGCCGCATAGTATAACTCCTTGTACATGGGTTCACATGGAGGTAGATGAACCACTATATGTACTCTCTCTTGGTTCTGCGTTATCATCACTTCCACACCTTTGTGAATCTGAGCAAGCTATTGCAGAATCTCCTCATTGATTCTGGCTCGCTCTAGAACCATACTAACTGCACATGAAATCTTCATGGAAGCTCTATCCCTCTACCCCAATACACAATTCGTCTTGTCCACTCTTTCCATGCGTTTAGCAATTCTTGCAAATTGTTGATTTAGAAATATGCCCATCATGATAGTGTCAGCACAGGCTTGACTGTTCTTATCAAGAGCATGGTAGAAGATCTCCACCAATGCATCATCAACTATCTTGTGGTCAGGGATGCTCATCAGACTTTTTTTGAACCACTCTCAAGTAGTGCTTATGAAATCACCAAGAAGTTGCTCGAAGTTGTTGATCTGGTCCTTTAACTTGATCTTCTTCGATCTAGGGAAGTACCTCTTCTAAAAGGCCTTCTGCAAGTCAGTCTAGTTGGCAATTGAACTCTGTGTGAGCTCAGATAGCTATAATGCAGCATTGCCCGTGAGAGACAACGGGAAGACACGAAGTTCCACTACATCCATAGACAGATTTTATGTTCCCGTCACATTCTTAGTAACAAATGCCAAATTGTTTAAGTCTTTATGTGGATCCTCTGATGGTAAGTCCACAAATAACCCATAGTTCTGTAATATCAGAAGTAACCCACTCGAGACTGTGAACTTTGTGTCTGCCGGTAGTGGTTGCAACACAATTGTTGTAGTCACCTCCATTGCCATGGGATTCAACCGGTATTTATTCTATTTTTAAGCATTGGCGTTGAAGTCCTGAGGCTTTGGAGTATCCTCCAAAGGGTGTGGGTTCTCATTCCCATCATCATCATTATTATTCCAATTCAGAGCTGTATTGGCCGCGTTGTTGACGTTATCTCGGGCCATCCCTCTTACCTTTCTATGGATCTCTAGATCCGAGTGTTGGGTATACACTACTCGTACACCTTTCAAATAATCAAAAACAACAAACAAAAGTAATATAAAGAGAACTGAGGATTAACACTCAAATACTAATGAATTTACTAAGTTTAGCCGTATTCTCCGGCATTGGCGCAAAAATCTTGATGTCGCCCAAGTTAAACCTACTTTTAAGAGAATAAAGTAGTCATTGTAAATAAATAGAACCTAAGAAAGGTTAGGATAGAACCAACAGGGAATACGTAGATTCAAGACAAATTCACCAGCATGCAGTCTGAGTAGTTAATCAACTCAATTCCCCAAAGAGGGGGAGGGTTGCAAAAATCAATGAGAAAAATAAACTAACTAACTATCACAAGAGAAATATCAATAAAGAAAAATAACTAGAGTATTGTGTTCCCCATGATTCCCCAACTCAGTATCATCGGATAACCTAATTCTTGTCTATTGTATAGCATGTAGGACTGTAATTTAAGTTCACTAAGCCTTTTGGTAAAATGTGTCAGTAGAATTTCACTATGCGACTTGACCCATTTCCATAGTGTGCATTACAAACCACTACCTATAAGTCCCAGTACAATCTCCCCCAGGCCCAATTTGGTTGATTAGATGAGAACACATCAATCGAACCCTCTTAATTAATCTCTTTTCCTATTCGTTACTACCTCCATCCAGTTAGTAACACTAGGTGGGTTCTAATGTTGGCCATCATAGGAAAACACGCAAAATGAATAGAGTTAATTAATACATGCATATACACCTTCCGAGAATCATGAATTATATAGTTTTACTTTGTTAGTTCTTTATGGTTCTCACAACCCTAGTTGTGGGTTTAGGTACTCATGCTTTGTGTAGATGAAGAGATTATGAATTTAAAAGACATGATTAAACACTTATAAAACTGAATTAAGAACAAGCAAATCCAATGACAATGAAAATCACAAGCTTAAAGATTGAATTAAACCACAAGTGTTCTCAAAGACTCTTTCACAATTTTCTCTATAAGAATATTGGGTTCTTTGAGCACTAACCAAAAACTAAGCTAAACTTACGTGAATTGGTGAGAACTTCTAAAATATAACCTAAAAGACCTATTTATAATAATTAAAATTCAAATCCTAAACAACTTAGGAGAGTTGGTTGGGACACTCTACGATAGCACTTTACGACTCTTAATGAAGTTCATGGCTCTTAATGAGGGTCTCGTACATTGTTGTTGGAAAACTGGACTTCTCCTTTTGGACACCCCTTTTTGACTTGTATAATGGTTTACGACCCGTAAAAAGGGTTTTAGTTGAAGAATTTCAGAAAGTCATTATTCTCTGACCCTCAGGGCACAAAACCTCTTCTACGACTCGTACATTACTTTACGGCTCGTCTACATGTTCGTAGAAGTAACTTCAGAAACTTGTCCCCTCATTGGAATTCCTCACAGAACTACCTTACGGCTCATTTAATGGTCTACAACCCCCGTAAGGTGTCTTGTATAACAACAAATCTATAGAAACTTTGTAACTTTTCCCAAAATCATTGGCCAACATTAATCCTACAAACATAGAAACAAAAACACATAAAAACAACTAAATTTGCATTAAGAACATGCAAAATTCTATATTTAAAGTATCAAAAGTGCAGTATTTTAGCAACACATCACCAGTAGATTTTGGTGATGTTCATTTTGACTATCGAAATGGACTCAATGATGTAATCGAAGAGTCACACATACCACTTTATCTTGATGATTGATTTTAAGTTCTGCAACTTTCATTGATGGTAATTTTAATCACCAAATCAATTCGACGGATTGCCAAATTTTCTCCACCATCACAGAAAGTAGCACTGATTTTGATCGGTGAATCAGTTCAGTGGATCGTGGAACATATTTGGTGGTCAAACAGACTTGTCCATCTAGAATGATTTTCATGTGAATAAATTTGCACCTCCTTGTCCTATGATTGCTGCTCACACGGTGTTCTGAGCCTGTTCTATAGAAAATGGGCAAGTCAAAGGAACCTATCCCATGAGGTGGATCTCGAAGAGCTCGGGGAATCACTATGTCCCCGACTAGGCAGATTAAAGACCTCAAAAACCTCATAGAGAGGTGCTAGGTAAAGAAAAAAGGAAGGTTAATAAACATAAGAAATCTAACAGTGATGAGGAAAGGTTCTTACATGTGACTTGGACCACTTTAGAGGATGAGAAAGAGGGGTCCAAAACCCCAACACGTATGCCTACTTTAGAACCAAGTCCCAAGAGGAGTATAAAGGTATTTTACAATCTTAGAGGAGAGGCGATTATCAATGGATGGAGTCGTTGATAGGTACCGTGAGGTTTAGGATACTCTTAAGTGCAAAATTTCTAGATATTCACCAAACTTCGGTACTCATATATTCCCATCATGGTTTAAGAATTTTGTGAGGCCTATGGTAAGGCCATTCTAAAAAGAAAAAGGCACGGTGAAGGTCGTTTTCAAACCACTTGATATAGTGGAAGTTAAGGGTGTGCAAGTCCCATGCAGCAAGATAGAGATAAATAATATTTTAGGATGCACATATATATATGAAAATGACATGGATGAAATGATGAATGTTAATACATTTGACGAAATCAAAGCATGGTTGGCACTTATGATGGGGATCCCTGCTCCCTCTTGGTTAGAGGAGGGAGAAATTATTGAAAAGAAGGAGATGAACATACTGACGAGCTTTTGATCTGGATTTATCCGCAACAACCTAATGCTATTGCAAATATGAGTCAATACATCAATATTCCAAAGCGGCATGGGTTGGGTGTATCATGGATCACTGGAAGTTGAACCTTAGTGCAATCATCACCCCAGAGATCCTCACTTGGGAAAAGAAAGTGCATTCCCCAGCCTCATCACAACCTTATACAAGCAAGCTGAAGTGACTGGCAACAAAAAGATTGACGTGGAGGTTACTCCAATAGAATCCACGGATATTTAGAAAATCAATGCTGAGTTCCAAAGGGACGAGGAAGGTGGGGCAAGGAAGAAGCCGGTCGATAAAACATCAGTAGTTGATGTTGAGGCCCTCGAGTCTGGCTCTGCAAAATTTGCCCCTGAAAAAGGTAAAACTCCTTTTTCTCCCTTATTACATTCCTCTTCTACTCTACTCCCTTCTACTGAGGCATAGGCTGAGCCTCAGCTAAGGATGACCTACCCCCAATCATCACGAAGGCCACTATTTTAGGCATCGAACAATTGGCCAAAACGGTCGGTGTTCGTGGTACTCGGGGAGTCATCTATGCCCAAGTTGATTAAGGGGTCCATTTTGATGATCTTGGATATTGAGGTTGTACTTAAGCAATGGGAGATGATTGAGGAACATAAGCTGAAGATGGATAGGCTTGAGGTGATGATTGAGGATTATGGGAAAATATTAGTCTGCTGGAAAGAGAGGGTAGTGGTTGTGGAGAAAAGAGATGATGGTAATGAAGGCAAGTCAGCCATAAAAGACGATATTGACTATTACAAGAAGAAGATGACATCCCTGAAGTCCACAGAGTAGAGTTTCTTTTGGGATGGACTAGAGAAGCCATCTAGAGTCAACATAAATATAGCTCCTGATGATGCAATGGATGTGGAGGTCGGGGGTTAAGGCGATGAGGAAGTCAATGTAGCAGGTACCCTTAAGACAGATGATGAAGAATTGGGAGTTGAGCCTAGCCAAGAAGAGTGTGAAGAGTTGGCATGGTTAGAAGGAGATCATGGAAACAGTGAAAATGGTATCTCTCCAAGAACATCCATGATAGGCACATCCGGCGTACATGAGCCTAAGCCCGAGCCCAAAAGGCCATTGATTGATCAAGAAAGTGCACCACATGATAAGGTAATTGATGCCCCCATGATAGCTTCTTTAGCTCCACCACCACCACCACAACTAGATTGATTGTGTTCAAGGGGATTCTAATGTCCATTCCTTTCTTTTTTATGCTTTCCTAATGTTGTGTTTGCACATTGAGGGCAATTTTTCTTGTTAGGAGGGGATGAACAATTGGAAGTCCCCATTATCTTTTGATGATTATTACCTACTATTTATGTCATGATTGGATAAGACAATAGTCATTTTAATTTTTGTTAATGAATGTTTCAGAAAATTTTCACTTTTTGATTTGTAAATAATTATAATTTGGGTTGTAATAGAATAGTATTTGTTTTTCCATTTTGATTTACCTCTTTTTGAGTTGAATGGATGAATGATTGTGAATGATGCCTTTAATTTGTGGCAAACCCCGTGCATACGTGACAAGCTATTCAAATCACATCTTTACTCCTTAGCAATCCAAGTATCGATAATCCATATCTTTTATTCGGATGGTGGCATAGACGAGGAGCATGCACTATGTAATGACCTGACCTAGGAGCCTAGTCGTCACATGATGAATGAGACACCCAGAATCTAATCCATCTAAATATCTCAAGCATTCATAGGTAATAAACGAAAACATAATGCGGGAAACCATAAGGAAAAAAGGGGCTATGGGATTTTGATCAATGAAGCAACATAAAAAAAAGAATAAAGGAAATGACTACATTCACTACTGCGTCCATAAGCATACCAACTACATCATAAGTCAATGGGATCGATAATGGACATTCTTTATCAGTAGAAGGAAATCTAGATAGTACAATACGAAAAATAAATGCCTCAGAAAGGCTAGAAAACATCGTCTCAAATAAACTAAATTTGATCTAGAAGGAGAGAGTGGAGGAGTCCCAATCCAAGGGCTCACCACAAGTAGTAGAGCTAGTCTTAGATACCGAATACTAGCCAGGATCCGATGGAGGAGTACCTGTCCTTACATGGTTAAATCATGCACCTAAATATGCATTAGTACGTTTGAATGTACTGTATGTGATATACAACGCATGGATGAAATTTTAATGGCATCATAATTTAACATAACATATAGATATATATGAGATCAATGAGTCATGAAATAAGCTTAAACATGCACAAGGAATACGACTCAGACTAATATGAGACAATACATATTTAAAACACGAATTGAAAACATATCATGGAATCATATAAACTTGTGGGAATGGACCATAATCAATAGTAAGACTATGTGAGCTACTACATGGAATCTAATGAACTCCTTCCATTGAGAAAAAGCTAATGCACTCCTTCCACTGGGAAAAAGGGGAATCTACTTGCAAAGGTAGACATCCAAACTTATTATCTTTCATAACCTTGGGCCCTATGTAGATTCATTAGTCTAGCCTACAAGGCTCCTATGGTGGCACATAGTTAAGGAAATTGAGATGTGGCTTCAAGGGATCATGCCTCAACTAACGGGATAAGTCCAAATCTCAAGTGCTCTTAGTTCTAAGTCATCCCATGGAATCTTTAAACATAATTTAATATCATAAGTAGCAATAAATAGGAGTAGCTCCAACTTAAGAGTCTTTCTTAATCATCTTTTAGGGCAGACATCATTACACATATATCTTTGGTAAACTTAACTTTGAAGCTCTTCCTAAATGCCCACTTCAAAGTTATAATTTATAAGAACTTTCATTGAAAAATAAGGTGGACTTATTAGATGCATGGAACAATCATAAATCACATAAGTCTTTAAAAAAGAAATCGAAATTTTCCAACCTTAATCATATCAATACCCATCTTAGAATCAATATCACACATAAAACATATATGTAAATTTACTTAACAAAATAGTCATTGAACTTTAGGAACATCATATAGTAGCATAAGAACTATTAAATTATCATAAGCATGCATTACAACTTAGAAACTTAAACAAAGAGCAAAATGCATAATAGGGAACTTTATGGGTGAAAGTAAACCCATAAATCAACTCACATACCTAGGAAACTAGAGGGAATCGGGATTGAAGTCTTGAGGAAGAAACTTCGGAAACCCTAGCCTTGTTCTTGAGAGCTCTTACCTTAGGAATTTGTAATTAAAGGTATGGGAGAATAAGGGGGTGTTTCTAGGGCTTGAAGGCAAATATATGACCCTCTTTTCATCCCCCAAACAACATAGTATAGGAATAAAATTACGAGAAATAACCAAACTGCCCCTCAATTAAAACTGCCAGAAGCTATCTACTAGACCCCGACTACGGGCTGTAGATTGGTTTACGGTTCGTAGACCCTTTCGTCTGATGACTCACTTGAGAATCTTGAAATATGGCCTTTGCTAAATCAGGAAATATGACAAACAGGATGGACCATACTAATTTCTACGGGCCGTGGTTGGACTCATAGAGTCCTTCCACACCTAGCTGAATTCTTATCTTGTATCTGACCTCTTCATAGGAGACCTTATATGGGTCGTATAACATTCTATTGGTCGTCTGATAAGTTGTGGATTAACTTCCTGAAAACTCCAAATATCTTCATATTTTAAAAGCCACTCACGAACCATTCTACGAGCAATCGAACAATCTAAAGGCCATAGACAATCTCATGAACCAGGTTCTAAGTCATATTTTTCAGACCAGCTTTTCTGCACTCAGGGCTCCTAAATTGGAGGTCGTTACAATATCTCCCCCTTGGGAACATTCATCCCTGAATGTGCTTAAAGCCATACTTTGAAGAGTAAACTAGCAGCTAGTATCCAATGTGCATGAAAAAATGCAATCCAAACCTTATTTCTAAAAAATTTCAGATGTACGCTTTAAAACAAGCTTCAAAATAGTTCATAAACATCAAAATAAATGCATATATCATGTGAACCTGAAATGTATAGAGTTTGGGGATTCTTGAAGAACTTCTTGGTACCTTAGGCTCGAGTAGAGTGAAATAGATGTGGATAGCGCTTCATCGTATCTGCTTCTATTTCCCATGTAGCACCCTCAACTTACTGGTTCCTCCAAAATACCATGACGGATACGAATTCCTTTTTCCTTAGCTTCTTGACTTATCGGTCTAGGATTTCAGCTGGTATCTCTTCATAACTCAAGTTCCCTTCAAAGTTCACATCATGCAAGGGAACTATGGAACTTGGGTCACCCGGGAATTTCCTCAACATCGATACATGGAAGACCAGATGAATCAAATAAAATTCATTGGGTAGGTCCAACTCATATGCTACTTTTTTCACTCTCCTCATCACCTTATAAGGTCCCACATATATAGGGTTCAATTTCCCTTTCTTATTAAACTAGATAACACCTTTCATTTAAGATACCTTTAAATAGATCCAATCACCAATTTGGAAATCAAGCTCCCTTCTCCTTACATCCAAGTAGGACTTTTGTCAACTTTGGGTTGTTTGCAATTTCTCCCTTATGCTTTTAATTTTCTCCATAGCATTCATTACCATGACCTGTCCTATTAATGCCACCTCATCGACTTTGAACCATCCAATGGGCAATCTACATCAACTACCATATAACGCTTGGAATGGTGCTATCCCAATACTTGTATAGAGGATATTGTTGTAGGAAAACTCGATAAGTGGCAAATGTTCATCCCAACTTCCCTTGGATTCCAACACGCAAGCTCCCAACACATCCTTCAAGGTCTAAATAGTTCTTTTGGCTTGCCCGTTAGATTGAAGATGAAAAGTTGCGTTCAATTTCACTCTAGTGCCAAGTCTTCTTTTGAAGGACCTCAAAAAGTGAGAAGTGAATTGAATTCCACGATCCAATATGATGGATAATGAAATCCCATAAAACCAACTATTGGATATACAAGTGGGCATAGTCCTCAGCACTATATGTAGTTTTGACCGGCAAGAAATAAACTGACTTAGTCATCCAGTCAACTATCATCCATATGGAGTCAAAACTCTTTTTGGTTCTAGGCAACCCAACTACAAAGTCCACATTGATCTCTTCCCACTTCCAAGTAGGAATATCAATATCTTGAGTTAAGCCATCAGGCCTTTGATGTTCAACTTTTACCTACTGACATTTGGCATATTCAAACACAAATTGAGCAATGTCCTTCTTCATCCCATTCCACTAATAGATTTGCCTTAAGTCTCTATATATTTTGGTAGTGCCAGGATGAATGGAGTAGGAGGTTTTATGGGCTTCTCGCGTGATCAACCTCATCAACTCATCATCATTGGGTATACACAACATACCTTGATACTGGAGTGAACTATCTCCGCGTTGCGAGAAGACCTTTCCAGCTTTCACTAAAGTCCTTAACTCAACCAAAGTGGAATCAAGATCTTGCTTGGCCTTAACCTCATCGATCAGGAAGATGCTGACCCATGAAGAACCATTGCAACACCATTTCTGGACTTATTCAATCTCATTCCCATCCTTGCCAACCTATTAACATCTTTGGCCAACTCCTTTTTTCCACCATATTCTATATGGGACACACTACCGATAGAAAGTTTACTAAGGGCATGAACTACCATGTTGGCTTTTTCGGGGTAGTACTTCACACTCATATCATAATCCTTGAGCATCCATAACCATCTCCATTGTTTCAAGTTGAGATGTTTCTAGGTGAACACATGTTGGAGGCTCTTGTGGTTGGTGAAAACATCCACATGGACTCCACATAAATAGTGTCGCCAAATCTTTAAGGCAAACACCACCGCCACGAGTTCAAAGTCATGAGTTGGGTAATTCTTTTCATACGCTTTCAATTGTTGTGAAACATAGGCAATCACTTTACAATGCTGTATTAGCACACAACCCAACTTGATCCTTGATGCATCACAATACGCGACAAAACCATCACTCCCCTTTGGCAATGTCAATATAGGGGTTGAAATCAACCAATCCTTTAAGGTTTTGAAACTTCTTTTGTATTCATCCGTCCACACTAATTCAGCCTTCTTTTGGGTTACCTTGGTGAGTGGATATGAAATTGTGGTGAAGTCTTGCACAAACCGTCGATAACAACCATCTAGACCCAAGAAACTCGTTATGTTAGTGGGAGTCAATGACCTTGGCCATTTTCTTACCACTTCTATATTTTTAGGATCAACTTTGATACCCTCTTTAGATATCACATTCCCAAGGAACGCAACCTCATCTAGCCAAAACTCTCATTTGTCAAACTTTGCATAGAGCTTCTGTTCCATCAAAGTCTACAATACTACCCTCAAGTGCTCCATGTGCTCTTACTTACCTCGTAAATGGATCAGAATTTCATCAATAAACACTACAACGAATACATTGAGGTAAGGCTTGAACACCCTGTTCATGAGGTCCATAAATATTGTCAGTGCATTAATGAGGCCAAAGGACATCACCATAAATTTGAAATGACCATACCTAGTCTAGAAGGCCATCTTAGGGATATAATTTTCTTTCACCCTTAATTGGTGATAATCAGATCTCAAGTCAATCTTAGAGAAATAAGTGGCCCCTTGTAGTTGAGCAAAGAACTCATCTATCCTTGGGAGAAGATACTTATTCTTAATGATGATCTTATTGACCTGTCGAAAATTAATGCACATGCAGATCGACCCATCTTTCTTTCTTAGGAATAGCTTCGGGGCACCCCATGGAGACCGACTAGGTTAGATGAAACCTTTTTCCAACAAATCCTTCATTTGTTCCTTCTATCCCTTTAATTCCGTAGGAGACATTCTAAAATGGGGGATTAAGATGGGCTGAGTATCGGGTAAAAGTTCTATACTAAAGTCTATCTCCCTTTAAGAAGGGACACACAACAACTCGCTTGAGAAGACATCGAGAAATTCACTTACAACAAGAATCGACTCAAGAGGAGACATTTTGGAAAAGACATCTTTGACCCTCACCACGTGGTAGATACACCCCTTGAAAGTCATCTTACGGGCCGGCGGAAGGAATGCTCTGCTCATCTTTCTTACGGCTCGTTACCGCAGCGCTCGTTCACCCCTTCTGCTTGTATTTTCTCACTTGAGTTTTGAAAAATAGATTCCGATCAAAGTGATTATTTTGAAAAAGGATTATTTATTATTCAGGGTAGCCACTTGGAATTGAGTTTTGGTGCATGTCACCTTTTTTCTAAAGAAAAATCCCTAATCAAAAGGAAATGACTCTTTATTTCTATTGATTTTCGAACTAGAAACTCGGGTAATGAATTTTATTGACCGATGGGAAGGTGTTAGGCACTTTCTAGTCCCGTGCTTCTAGAACGATCTCTTTTATTAACCTATACTTGTCTTAAATTATTTTTGGGATAAATTGTGTCTATGAACCTTAATTTTTTCATTTTTGATACAAAATTATTAATTTTATGAGTCTCAACTTAGATGTGTCACCGCATTCGTCGTCTAGACATTAGAGGCATGATTGCCTTCTCTACATCTTAATAATTTTTGTAAGCGAATTTCAATATGGATTAAAAAAATTATTAAACTCATTTAGTCATGGTGCGTTAACACATCCTTGAATTATTTTATTTTTTAATTTACTTTTTTAACGTCTCCATAAGGATGTGCAACCACATTCTTTATCGAGAGCGAATGTATTATTTTCATTATCATTTAGGATATATATATTGAAAAATGAAACCTTTGCTCATTTAAAGTTAAAATCATTTGTTCATTGCTTATGCTTTTGAGATAAGTTATCCTTTTTTTTCTTTTCTTCCTTCAATATATTTTCCTACAAACTTTGGATTAATTTTCTACTTACATAGCCTTGTATAAATATAATTGCTCTGACGTTAAGCGTCAATCCAAATTAGGATAAGTAGACAACGAAAATATTTTCCTATAACACATTATTAATGCAGACTGTAGTTAGAGGGAGAAAGGAAATAAAATTGGAGCACTATATGTTAACCCGACAATCTCATGTGATAAAAATATTCTCACGTCTATTCTAAAAAAAAAATAAGATAGATCAACCAATAGTTCCTTTCAAGGAGAGGCTAACAGAATGCAAAGAAAATGAATAGATCAAATTTACCCCATAAAGGTAAAATTAGAGCAAAATTACATACATATGTTCAGCTAAAAAGCAAACACGCGAAGAAACTTGCATCACATATTGTTTTTACATCAATGACAATATACAAAAATGGGATCAAAAGTTACCTCTTACGAGAATTTTCACTACTAATCCACCGATTTCCAAGAGCTAGTGAATGTCAAAACTCTCCTAAGCTGCGAACCGGAGCCAGCGAGGAAACTCCAACGAAAACTAGAACTAGAAACTGAGAATGCTCCACCAAAAATTGATTACTTTTGCGTTCCTTACTTTTCAATTCTTTATGCTGATCTCTTCTTACTCATTTTCAAAATTTCCTACTCTTTTCATTGTTTCTTTTTGAATTCTACACTGCTTGTTTCTGTTCTTCTTTTCCCTTTTTTTGCTTGCAACTCTCCATCCCTTTCTTTGTGTGTGTGACTACATTATATACAATCTAGTAGTAGCATCGTGTGTGGGTGTTTGTTCCATGGAAAAAGCAACGTGAATGAGTGGGAAGGGGAATTTGGTAAAGGCTTTTAGGGTAAAAAATGGGGGATAGTAACATAAGGGTGGAGTAGTGGAGTTTTGGTTGACTCTTTCAATTCTTATCCCAAACATTCAACTTCTTTTTTTTTATTGCAAGTATACAAGGTCATATTTAAACTACTAATTAATTAACATGTCAACATTTAACAATAAGACTAAAATCGGTGTTTAGTAACAAAATGATTTCAACAAAGTTACTATCTTATTACAATATATTGTGAAATTCTTTAACATTTTTTTAAAAAACAAATCATCAAAAGATATTATAAAATGTGTCTCTATTTTTGTAGTTTTCAAATATTTTAATAAACCTACTAATATATGATAAAACTCGAATATTCAATTTAGCTCTAAATATTATACACACACAATAATAAAAATAAAATAATAAAAGGTATTACAATCTTAGGTTCGGTAAAACATTACGTACGTACAGGGCCTTAACAAAATAAAGGAATTGACCCTTACACGAATAGTTGCTACCCTCCCATTGAAGAACTGGATCATTAGGTAATTGGAATATGACCCTACAGGTTCTACAATAAATGGAGGCATAGGAAGCATGCAACTAATCAATCCCCAAAATTATATTGAAGTCCACCATGGAGAGCTCAACTAAATCACATGGGATTACTTTATGTAGAATAGAAACAGGACAACCCCCATAGACTCTTTGGGCTACGATAGACTCACCCATGATTTACTCACCACGTAAGGCTCATAGAGGACTTTAGGACATACATGAAACTTATATGCAAAGAATGGGGTTACAAAAGACAAGTTTGCTCCTGTATCTAAAGGTTCATATACATCAGAATCATAAACTCGTAACATACCGGTGACCACATCTCAGGCTTCCTCAACCTCTTAACGACTGTGAAGGGATAGAAACGGTTGTCCCTTGGGGTACCATAAACTTGACCACTCTGGCCTTAGGGCCTTGTGCCTCCACTTCTACTGTCCTTGGCATGATTAACGGGCTTCCCACAAGTGAAGTAGGCATTAGACCCAATTAAGCATTTCCCTTTATGGGGTCTTCCACAGTTGAAGCAATTTGGACTTTGAGGCTTTGGGGAAGGGGGGGGAACCCCTTTGTCCTTCCTGGGAGGAGGAGTGTTGGTGAATCCTTGCCTTGGGCCATCTTAAGATTTGTAGCCATCCCTCCATTTGTCAGAATAATTCCCACCATCCACACGAGCCAACTTGGACTCCCTTGCCTTTTCTCAAAGTGTCTCCTCCTCAATTTTTTCGACGTATATCATTAGGTGAGAAATATCCATCTCCTTGATCAATATCACCATCTTGCATTCTTTGGGGGCCAACTTAGAGACACCCAAAATGAATTTTCTCATGTGAGCCCTCAGATCTGCGACCATGAATGGAGCATACTTGGACAAATGGGTGAACTTGAGGGAATATTCCCTTACGCTCATACCCACTTGCTTCAAGTTGATGAATTCTTGGACTTTCCCTTCCATAAGCTCAATGGGGAAGGACTAGTCTAGAAAGGCATACTTAATGTCACGACCCAAGCCTAGGTCCTAAACATGACACAACGAATAGGAAAGTCGAAGGCAACCCAAACAAGTCTCTGAGCATGTTGTTTGCACATCCTTGGTTGTGGAATATAAAACAAACATTCAAAAAATAACTCTAGGGGAATAGGAGCTTATGACTCACTCTATGAGGATAGATAGGAAAAAGGGAATTGGATGCATCACATAACCAGCAAGTACTAATGGGAGGGTAAGTAGGATCCAAGCTATGGGTAAATAGGGATTTCGGACTTTTATCACTTTCCATCATTATCAATAGCATCAAAAAGCATCACATAAGGGATAGGTTCTAAGGGATAAGTATTTATAAAATCTCAACATCACATCATAGGTACATAGCATAGTATTCAGCAACACCTCTAAGCATGAATAAGATGGGGGCCAAGACATGTCCAAGGCTCACCATCAAACTAGAAAGTAAAGTGGAATAAAGTCTCAACATAAGTAAGATATGAACTTGCTATTGTCCTCGAACTAGAGGACTTACCACAAGCAAAATCATCTATGGTATAAATGCTAGCCACATGGAGGATATCGAGAAGTGTCGGTCCCTACATGGTTAAATCGTGTAGGCAAAAGTTATGCATTAGTAATTTGAATGTACTAGTATGTGGACATGTAATGCACAAACACATGAGTCATAATACTAGTGAACCATATGATCATTTAAAAACATCACTTGAACCATAAAACAGAGGATAATGAGGGACATAGGTTATCATGCATAAGTAAAATAGCCATATCCTTTGAGAAACTGTTGCTTTTACATCAAAGAAAGAACCATCTAGTATAAATGGAAATCTTGTAGTAATAATGAAGGACACAATATATACCTGGAAAGGAAGTAATACACATTTATGAGAAATACCAATACAAATAACAAAGGACCATAACATATGCGAAGAATACCATGTAAGCTTTAGAGATAATGAGTTATACAACTTTAAGAAACCCTTGGACATGACATAAAGAGACCATCAGAATCATCATAACAGGGACAACTTAGAACCATAAGGTGAACTTGAACATGTGTGAGGGCAACCTTTAACTAATATAAGCCATGTGAGCTAAGCCAAGGAGTCCCAATATGTCCCCTACACCAAAAGAAAGGGGGAAGTCACTTGCCAAGGAAACCTCCTAAGATGCGTAAGTAGATCCACTAAAGCAAGATATTAAGAAACCTCTACTAACGGGTGGTCTAGAAGCTAACCTCTACTAGCGGTAACCCCGGTTTCCTATGGTGGTACGTAGTTATGGGACAATGGTATTCTACTAACAGTCTCTTTCCTTTGCTATTAGGGAGTATCTGTATTTATCCTAAGCCCACTTGGCGATAAGTGTGACTCTCATGAAATGACAAGAACTAGAATCATAGAATCATCTAGTATGGAGAGATATTCTACTAATCCATCCCATAAGAATTTTGAACATAAATCATCATCATAAGGATAGCTCGTAGATATTGTGTATGCGTCTACTATCGGCTTATCATCATAATCTTTTTTATGCCTTTACTATCTCATAAGCTTTACTAGGTAGAGGACTCATGCCTCAATCATTCATTCATTCTAAACTTTATAAGCCTAGTCCCATTAGACATACAAACATTAGGGTAATCATAACATGCACAATCATATACCATAACACTATAAAGAGGGATTTACAATAACACATAGCTTCATAAGATTTAAGCAAATTTCACAACATACTTGATATAACTCATCATCTATCACATTCATGAACCAGCATACATATAGTGAAACTTTTCCATCATTCATAAGAAACTTCAATTAAACCCTCATCATTAGAAATCATTCAAAATTAGCAAACCCAATATGACAATTGGGCGGGCTCATGCATGTAATTTTTTAATCATGCAACTCAAGAAGGTTATGCATGAAAATAATGTAATTTATCAATTTAAATCATCCCTAAAGTAATTCACCTCAATCATACATATCATCTTTCAAAACATGGACATGGAAACATGGAAATTATCTCACACAATCCTCAACTTCATAGTTATAGTCATAACATGCATAATCTCATACTAGCTAATATTATAATGGAGTAACTCACCAAAATCAATGCTTCATAAAATCAAAAAAAGGAGCTTCATATCATTCAAAACTTTCGCAATGTTCTCATGAGCTCATGGCATGCTTGGTAGCCCTTCAAAATTCTTAATATTCGTAATTCACATGTCCTATAATGGAATTTCGTCAATCTAGAAGTTTGTCAAATACTTTAGCCAAAAAATGGTGGTTAATATGCAAATAAGCTAAAAAATCATGCAATTCAAGAATATAAAACATGAGAGGAGTATAATAAAGTCATTTAAGAATCACTCAAGTCAAACTCACCAACATTATAGTAAAACCCTTAGTTTAGGTATCATGAAAATCTTCAAAAAATCCATAATTGTTTCAAGTCTTTCAAGATGTGATGGCATATAAAGCTCTAGTATCATAATCATAACATAATCTTATTCCTTGATAGGAGCCTATGCATCAATAGATCAATAACTAACAAATTCCCGACATATTTCACACAATAGAATGATAATAGAAGTTACCCATAATGAATTAGTCAGTAAAATCAAGAAATTTGATGAAAATAGTTTATTGACTCCATGGGTGGAAGAACCCATGGATGAAAGTCCCACATACCTGAAATACTTGAAATAGATAGAGGACACTTGATGAGACTTGGAGGACTTCACTTGGGTTCTTGAATTTCAACAAAAGTTCTTGAAAATCTTGAGATTGAATAGAGGTTTTGATAATGAATTGAGAGGATTTTGGGAGTGTTCATGAGAGATTTAGGGCATGGAATGACTAAAAAAGTGAAGGATTCCCGTCTATATAGAGATTGGGTTATTATCCAATCGCCCTCAAGTGAAAATTATGTTTTTCAGAAATTTTTTACCTATGGCGCGGCCTTGCGAATTTGTCGCAGACCCTACTGATTTATGCAATTTCATCGAAAAATTATATTTTTTGACACGGGCAACCTATACCTTGTAGGTAACTGTTTTCCCACGCAATTTTGTCCATTGAACAAGAATATTAAGGGATGTGCGAAATAATGCACGAATTTTAAGATATTCACAATAATGCATCATAGGGTCTTTTCGAGCTACGTTGAGGTGTATTACACTTGAATTCCTCCCAATTGGTGGGACCCGCTTCTTGACCTATCTCATCACCCCACTGCTCATACCAAATCTTGGCGACTCCCTTAAGCTGGTAAGCCATCAACTCGGCTTTGTCTTCTGACAGCACACCCATCACTGCCATAACTCGGTAGACTTCTTCTTTAAACTCCATAAGGTCCTCATGTGTATTTTACACATGAAATTCTGGCAGGTTCATTTGCATAAACTCATAAACTCTAGCAGCTTTTGGAAAGACACTTGGGAAGGCACAACTATGTCATTGTTGTCTTTGTTAGCCAATGTTTGGGCCAACACCATAAAAGCAGCTCTGAACTCCGCATGAGACACTCCCCCATCCTACTGGAGTGGAGGGACTTATTGGTATGGTGTGCCTCGTTGGTGGGGAGCTAATCAGTATTCCATAATCTAGAAAGAAACAAAAGCTCGTCGTTAGTTAGCAGAAAATCTCACTCAACTCTAAGGCATGACATTGAATAAGAAAGAAGGGAAAAGTTTCCCTAAATCGTCTCATAGCCTCTCATTCAATATAGTGGCGTGCTTCACCACCTTGAACAACACACTATGTTATGAGGTATGCATGGATATTTGAGGAACATTTTAAAACCTCTAGTCGTCACACGGCGAATGAGATACCCAGAGACAACTCATCCAAGCCATCTAAGCATTCATAGGTAATAAACAGAAACATAATGTGGGAAATCATGAGGGGTAAAGGGGCTATGGGCTTTTGAATGATGAAGAGACATAAAAAATAATATTAGTAGAGATGACTATATCCACTACTGCATCCATAAGCACACCAACTGCATCATAAGTTGATGGGACCAGTAATAGACAATCTCCATCAATAGAAGGAAATCTAGACAGTACAATAAGGAAATTAAATGCCTAAAAAGCCTAAAAAATATCTTAAATAAACTAAATACAATTTAGAAGGAAAGAGTGGAGGACTCCTGATCTAAGGGCTCACCACAAGCATTAGAGCTTTTAGACGTCGAATACTAGCCATGAGCTGCTGGAAGGGTACCTGTCCTTACATGGGTAAATCACACAGGAAAATATGAGTTAGTACATTTGAATGTACTAAGTATGTGAGATGCAATAGATACTTGAAATTGTAATGCCATCATAATTTAACATAACATATAGATATACATGAGAACAATGAGTCATGAAATAAGCTTAAACATGCACAAGGAATAAGACTTAGACCAATATGAGACAATGCACATTTAAAACATGAATTCAAGACATTTCATGGAATAAGATAAACTTGTGGGAATGAACCATCACTAATAGTAAGACCATGTGAGCTACTATATGGAATCCAATGAACTCCTTTCATTGGGGAAAAGGGAATTTACTTTCCAAGGTAGATATCTAAAACTTTGTATCTTTCATAACCTTGAAGCCTACATGGACCCACTAGATAAGCCTACAAGGTCCCAATGGTGGTACATAGTTTGGGACATTAATATTTTGTTGAAAGGGGTCATGCCTCAACTAATGGGATGAGTCTCAATCTCAATTCCTCTCGGTGCTAATTCATCCTATGGAATCTTTAAACATAATTTTGAATCATACGTGGCAACAAATGGGAGTAGATCAAACTTAAGAGTTTTCTTAATCATTTTTTAGGACAATCATTATTACACATATATCGTTAGTAAACGTAACTTTGGAGCTCTTCATAAATGCCCTATTCATAGTCATAATTTATAAGAACTTTCATTAAAGAATAAAGTGGGCTTATTGGATGCATGGAACAATCATAAATCACATAAGTCTTAAGAAATTTCTTGAAAAAAGAACATGAAATTATTCAACTTATTCATATCAAAACCCATCTTTAGAATCAACATCACACTTAAAAACTATATGTACATTTACTTGACAAAATAGTCATTGAACTTTAGGAATATCATATAGTAGCATAAGAACCATAAAATCATCATAAGCATGCATTAATCTTAGAAAGTCAAAGAAAAAGAAAAATGCATAATAAGGAACTTTATGGGTGAAAGAATACCTATAAATCAACTCACATAGACTTGCGGAACAAGAGGGAATCATGATTGACATCTTGAGAAAGAAACTTGGGGAACCGTAGCCTTGTCCTTGAGAGATCTTGCCTTAGGAATTTGGAATTGAAGGAATAAGAGAATAAAAGGTATTCTTGGGCTTGAAGTCTAATTTATGTCGATGTTTTTGTCTCCCAAATGATGTAATATAGGAGTAGAATATAGGAAATGACCAAACGTTTCCTCAATTAAAACTATCGCAAGCCATCTACGAGACCCTAACTACGCACCATAGATTGGTTAATGGGTCGTTTACCCTTTCATCTAATGGCTCACCTGATAATCATGAAATATGGCCTTTGCTGAATTAGGAACTATGACTAACTAGACAGGTTGTGCTAGTTTCTATGGGTCGTGGTTGGACTCGTAGAGTCCTTCCATACTTAGCTAAATTCATACCCTATATCTAACTGCCTTACACAAGACCTTATATAGGTCATATGATATATTACAAGCTGTCTGATAAGTCGTGGATTAACTTCCTAAAACTCCAAATTTCATCATGTTTGGAAGCCCACTCATGAACCATCTATGAGCTATAGAACAATCCATAGGTCGTAGACTATCTCGTGAACCAAGTTCTCAATCATTTTTTCAGGCTAACTTTTCTATACTCAGGGTGCCTAAGTTAGGGTTCATTATATATTAACTCATCAATTAGTCCTTTCCTTTATAAATTAATCCATGAGTGGTTTTGATTCATCTTGAGTTGACTATGTGAATGGTTCAGCTTGGATACGCGATGAATGTAAGTAATGATTGTGTAGCCATTGTTTGATTATGAATCCATTTTGCCATTATAAGATTAAGAATTTTGTTTAAAGATATGTTTTGCAACATCTAAAACTCACCCGATTTGTTTTGAAGAGTGATTTGGTTGGTTCCGAATTAAAAAAGGACCTTGGGCCTTCTTTGGTTCCTTTTTAGTCCACTTTGACCACAATTGACATCTAATGACAATGAATTGATTCCTTAGTGAAATCTCTTTGAACCTTGATCTCTTCTTTGGAAACCATGTAGCCTTGACTTGTATTTGTGAAAGACAATTCTTTCTTGTTCCTTACCAATCCCTCCTTAAGCTTAAAATGAGAAAAGTGATAGCCAAAGGCCAAAGTTGGGTGTCTTGGCAGAAAGAAGGGGTGTCTCCTATGTAGGATTTGAGGAAAGAAAAAGGAAAAGAAAGAAAGGTAAGGAGTCCTTGAAATGATGAAAACAAGAAAAATATTTTAAAAAGCTGAAAATGAAGAACTGAAAAAGAATTGATGGAAAATGAGTACCCTCCAAAGAGTATTGAAAGACAGTGCGAAAATGGGAGACACCTAGGATGAAAAGATCAAAAGAAAAAGAGGTATCAATAGGGGAGAAAGAGAAATAAGGACAAAAGGATCCATGAGCATGAAAAGAATGTGTAGAATTCAAGGAGGTATGAGCCACTAACATCCAGATGTTGTCCTACCCAACCTTGACCCTACATTACATCCCGAACAAAATCCTTTGGGTTCTTAGTCCGGAATGAAATCAAATGAACTCCAAGCGACAATAAGGGAAAGTATATGGGTTGAAGCTTTCATGCCATTTTTAAATTGGAAGAGTGGGTGTTGAAGAGATCCTTTGAAAATATTATTCTCATCTTGTGTGTACAAGATCTTCTGTGGCGTAAGGGCAAATTGTGATGCTTTTAGGTAGTGATCAACAGCTACATGAATAACTATGAGTGTAGTCATGTTTTGATTACTTTAATAACCTCTTGAGGCTTTAAAATCACGTAAGTGGTTTGTGGAAGTTCGAGGGTTGATGACAAAGGTAAAATTGTATGTGTTTCTCCCTATAGCCCTATTTGCAAACTCCGAATTGGATTGATTGATGCTTGATTTGCTTTAGGGCAAGCAAAGGCTTTAGTTTACGGTGTAGATGAGTCCATACCTCAGACTCATTTTGGGCTTAGGATGCGAAGAAATGTTGTACTCGATGTGATATTTATGTCTAAATACTAACAAATATGCATGTGATACATTAGGAATGAAGCTAAAAATGCACAAGTGGATAATACTCAACAAATCTTGGAAAAGGAGCAAAAAGTTCCAAAAAGGCAGACAAAAGTGGCTTCACTGACATATTTGGCATACCGCCGAAGGCTCAGTGAGCCTGCCTAATATTTCAGCAACCAAGTCTCAAGTTCATGTCAGAAAGGTGGTCAACATCGAAGTCGCCAAACATATTCAGCACATCACCGACTAGGAAGACCGCCTATTATTGTAGAACTAAGGACCCCAAGCTCATGATAGAAGGGCAACATAGAAGGCTCTTTGGCGAATTGCCAAACATGATCAATGAAATAAAGAACCATTGCCTAATCTTGCAGAGATCTAAGCCTTCAAGAAGATGTAAAGGAAAGTGGTTGAGTGCACATTCGTGCATTGCCAAAGTGCTCACCAATAGCTGACCTTGACCGCCAAATGGCTACCAATAAACAAATTCCCACTTATTTCACATGGACTATTTAAACCTTTTGGAAAGGACATTGTATATATCATTCACCTCAAGTTTAGCAGATAGAGAGAGAGTGAGATTAGGGTACATAAAATATTCTTGCTCAATAGTGCAAGCATTAAAGGGTTTCAAGCTTTTGGAGGCACAAATTATGGAGATTTGCTAGTTTAAATAGACATTTCTCTTATAATCCTTGTTACCCATGTATTCAACTACTGAATTCGGTATCGAATCTTTATTTTCAAATATGAGTGGCTAAAACCCCCATGTTGAGGTATGTAAATAATGTGGATCTTTGATTTCTCTTCTGGATCTTTAATATTTTGACTTTATTGTTGTTAATTTGAGTAAATTTATATCCATTGCTAAGTTTCACCTATAATTTTAAGGTTGCAGAATTGGGGTTTACTTTAGATATCTAATTATTGATTTAATCAGAGTAGTGACAGCATGGAGTGGGTGTATTTGCTAGAAACCTTTTAGGGTTTCAGTTGAATGCCACAACCACGAATTCAATGTCATAGGTATTAGGTGGTTTGTTGTGATTTCTCAAGCCGGGCGTGTCCTTGAGCAATTCGCATATGATGCTGCAATAGAATCATTTGCCTACATCCTAGCCTATTCACTCATCTTTAACAGAATTAGTCAAATATTTGGACCTGATTTAGTAGATCTACTCCTATATTTGCACATCCCCAACATCTCTCTAAATTTGTTGATTAGTTTGCTAATTTAGTTGTTATTTTCTGTATCTCAATTTTAATTATTGTAACCCTTTAATTTAAATCTACAATTGCCTAATTTAATGCATTATTTCACCTTTTGAACCACCATTCTCAGTGGGATTCGACCCTTACTCTATTATATGGGTAATATGCTTATAACGATCGTCCTTGCTTCCTTTAAGTAGTAGGATTGAGCATTCATTATTGTCTATTCTATCATCCCATCTGCAATAGAGGCTTGTCTCGTAGCCTCAACTTGCTCTCTATCCATCCTCGTAGCGTCTCGCCTAGCAGCATCAGGATCATCATCACTATGGCGACAACTCTTCCCAGAAGCGCAGGATGGAGGGTTATCAACAAATAAATCCAGTACCTCTATAGTAACATCTGGCATAAGAATCATCAATGGTGTTGGAGTTATTATCCTCATATCCTCATAGATCTTCTGGATCTCTATCTGAATAATATAAAGTTTGGAGTTTGAGTCGATCCAAGGTGCTCCTCCACATGCCTTTTGAAATCATCCACACGTCCATGTAATTATATTACTCTATCCTCAAGTGAAGATGTGAGGTGCTCCGGCATGCGTTCCTCAGACTCTGATATGGCCTTGTGAATCCAATGCCTAATTTTCTTTAATAACTGAGTCAATTGGGACTTAGTGCACACTTGTCTCTATACCAGAGCCTGAATACATCTGTGGAGACATAGACCATTCCTGAGGATGTACGAGTATGACCTTTGGTACAGTAGAGGTGGATTAATGGCCCTCGTATCCCTCTCAATATCAATCTATGGGGGCCTCTCATGCTCAACAGTAACAACAGTGGTGGCAGTATCCTCAGGGTGTGGAGCCTCTGCGAAGATCTTTGGTGGTCTGACTGTATTGCACGGTGCTTGCTGTATCACCACTAGATTCTCATTGGCCTTGATTAGGCCGGCATCCTAAGTCCTCTGTGCCTTTGTCATCTCATGCACATTGGGAAATATCTCTGCTCCTTCCTTTATACATAGTCGCAACACTAATCATAGGAATGGGATTGAAGTAGACCTCCTTAAAGCATGCTGCTATATCTCTTGACTATACACCAACCGAAGTGAATCTCATATCTAGTAATAGTGCTAGCAACCAAAACTATAAGATTCACCATCAGAGTATTATCAGCTTGGGTTGGCCAGATTCACATACGCACAACCACCCACCAGAATTTGCCTGCAAAGTTGAGTGAGGACTTTACAATAGATGTGGAACTGGATACCCAGTCAACATCCTAGCCCTCCGCCACATGGAGGGTGATCCATCTCATCAAATTGGCCTTTCAAGCTGCACCTCTCATCAATATTCTATCCCGCGCTTGCCCTAATCTATACTCAAATTCCGCTGTCATCAAGTGGGCCTAATGTGTAGGACTAAATAAGAACCTGCAGTTTGTGACCTCAGAAAGATCTTTGGAACTCTACGCACTATCATTTGAGTCAATTTAGGCTGTGAGAGGGGCTTCGCCTTCTTTAGCGTAGCCTCAGTGATAGTAGCAACAAATAAGGCGTAGAACTTGCAAACCAATGTCGAGGAATGCTTCCCGACAAAGCTACTAACTAGTCTAAGCTGTAACTGGCCATGGCGTCACGAAGTTTCTGTACACTATCAAATCCTAATGTGGCAATGCTCGGCTTCATGAAAGTGATCCCTTTTTGTTGGCTCCTGTCATCCAGCTGGACATCCTCTAAATACATATCTTACATGCCCTTGATGCACCAATGTCTCATTAGTTCGGATGCTAGAACTAGTGCTGGGGCGGACTTGCTCGACTCTGCAGACTCTGAACCTGACTCCCTATCTAAAGAGCCATCTCTACACTAGCAGCCTGATAGGGACCCCTCTATGGAGTCTATCATCTGAATGGAACTGCTCTAGTGCGAACCCCCTTTCTCTGACTAGGGAGGTTGGTGTAACAGCTAGTGGTTGGGCTAGCACCAACTATCTAGATGTTACCCCTATTACATCTGAAGAGCCACTAGCCTCAGAGTCCATAGGCTTGTTGTGGAGTCCAATTCGCAGAGCCTCTATCTCATCATGCTTTGGACATGGACCCATGGTACCTGAAAACACAATAATATATACATACATGAGTCCTAAAAATACAAAAGTGAAGAAAAACAAAAATTAAACTAAAATTGTCACAGATGAAACTACGAAGTCTCGCCTATGGGTCGTAGTGTAATCTACGGGCCATAGAATGCCTTCGTGAAAATGGGGGCATAATAAATTTAGCTATTGGATTTGCATATACGAACTCATTCATGACCCGTGGTTTGAACTACGGGTCATAGACTAGGTCGTAGGTGCAAAGTTAGAAGTCTAATAAATCAAGGTTGGAAACCGTGAACATTGTTTATGGGCCGTAGTTTGAATTATGACTCATGAACAAGTTAGTTCTGTTAACACTTGGAATTTTAAAGTTTCTGGACCATACTTACGAGGGGCAATCATGGTCTATATATAAAACCACGGGCCTTAAAAGACCCTCGTAGTTTTGAAAATCCAATAACTGAATCTCTAAAATCCTAATTGTTTTCCAACACATGAAATACGAGACTAAAACTAAGCTAATGTCCCAGTCAAACACAGATAAAAACGATCATTTATGCACATAGACTAAGTCACAACAACAAGTGTACAAAACTAATCAAATTTGAAGTCAATGGCAAGTTAAACACAATCAAATAATTCCAACATGCAATGAACACATTCCAATTCAACCCAAGTCAGACATAGGAAAATTACCATCCTACCCTTCAATGACCAATTAAGTAAAAGAAAATATGATCTTCCCTCCACTAACCAATTAAATTCAAAATCACCTAGGCCACATATAATACACAAAGTTTTGATAGCTACCATTATGCCATTTTTATCGCCCCACTCATAAAAATACCCATTTCCATTCAATTCATGCAACTTCTTCACCAATTACATCTAGACAATTCACTATACTCAATACCATTAGTGAGTGCATATAAATTTTCAGCAGTCAAGCAAGGGTCTATGCATTCGATATCAATCCACGGGCAACATTCACAAAAAACAAGGATATGCAAGCAATTAACTCAATTTGCTTAGATGTCAATAATTCTAGGGCACTAGAATCATAGTAAACCATCCCTTTCATTTCCATAGCCAAAATTTCAATGCTTAAAAATTTGAAAAATTAAAAGAGATGGACACACTAGAATTTCAAGAATAAGCCAACAAAATGGTGAAAATCAAAGTAGGAGAACCCTAGATCCTTGCTTGAACAGTGTACGATAGTTCAAAATCTCACCGACAAATATGGTGATGGTGGTCGGAGGTGATCAGAGTGAGGGAAGAAAGGGGTAGGGTTTGTATATTGTTGAAAATGTTGTGAAAATAATGGGTAATTAAAATTATCCATATTTTATTAAAATTATCAGGTCAGGTAAAAGTGGGATTTTAATCCCATGAAACCCCAGTTAAGGACCGTATAATATTCTACAACCCCTAAGACTTGGTTTTGTGGTTTCAAAATCTATCTTTTAGGGATTGACTACTATGACTCCATCCGCGGGCTGTAGACTATTCTATGGCTCGTAGGTTGGGTTCATAAGTACCCCAACACTTAGCAAAATTATTAGAATCTTACCTGGATTCCACGAATCTCATTTGCGGCCCGTATTTTTATATACGGACCGTAAAGTTGGTTTGTGAATCGAAGTGCGAAATTTTTTTATCATTAGAAATAGTTCTATCATTAGTTCCATAGGCTGTAGTTTAAACCACTGACTCATAGAACCAACTTTTCTCACTTTTTATACTGGTTTGTTGCATTAACCCTATTCCTGCGATTCTCAGCAAAATAAACTGTTATCCTATAACTTTCCAATCTGTGCATAAAAATTACAATCAAAACATGAAAAATAAAACTACCTATGAGTCCAGAAACCAAAACTAACACATATAAATGAAAATTGCAGCTAACATCTTGGGTTCCTCTTAAGAAGCTCCTAATTTATTGTTGCGGCATGACTTAGACTACTTGATTACTCAAACTTCACAAAGTATCAACACTTCCACTATCTTTTTTTGTTATTCACTTTGTACCTCATTCCATTTTTGTTCTCTAACTCAATAGCCCCATGGTCGTAAACATGTGTAACTTTGAAGGGTCCCTACCGTTTTGACTTGAGTTTACCAGGATATAACTTCAACCTTAAATTAAACAGTAAACTTATGATGCTCAATGCGACGATCTTGCTGCACGTTTATCCTTTTCTTGTACAAGATTGAGCTCTCATATTCCCTCTAAGGAAACTCATCAAGACTATTGAGTTGTCTCAGTCTTGAGTTAGCCGCATCACTCCAATCTAGATTTAGCCTTTTGAGTGCCTACATCGCCTTGTTCTCAAGGTCTATACGTAAGTGACAAGATTTATTAAAAACAAGTTGGTAAGGAGACATACCTATGGGAATCTTGAATGTTGTCCGGTATGCTCATAATGCATCTTCAAGCTCTTGCGACCAATCTATATAGTTTGCGTTCATAGTCTTGGATAGAATTTGTTTAATCTCTATATTAGATAGCTCAACTTGCCCACTCCTCTATAGATGGTAATGTGATGCCACTCTATGCTTCTCCCTATACTTCTCCATAATAGTCGTGAACAACCTATTGAAAAATAGGAACCTCCATCGCTGATAATCGCTCGAGTGGTGCCAAATTGAGACAATATATTTATTTTGAGGAATGTCGTGACTTTTTTACCTTCATTATTAGGAAGAGCTTCAACTTCCACCTATTTTGAGATGTAGTCCACAAAAACCAAATTATACTTGCTCCCATGGAAATTGACGAATGGTCTAATAAAATCTATACCCCAAACATCAAACAACTCAATCACCATGATAATTAAGTGGGAGCTTATGATTTCGGGAAACACCACCTTCTTTTTGGCACTTATTACAAGTTTTAGCTTAATCATGGCCATCTTGGTGGATGATTGGGCAATAGTAGCTATATTTCAAGATCTTATATGTTGTCCAGATTCCACTATGATGCCCACCTACCAATGATGAATGACACTACCAAGATGTTCATCATCTCCGCCTTAGGAACACAACCTATCTGCACAAACACAAAACAAATACGATTCATCCTAAAAAAACTTCTTCACATCAACATAAACTTACAACGCCGGTGAGAAGTCAAGTCCTATTGCACAACATCACTAACTAAGTAGTTCGCATAATCCATGAAACATGGTATCAAGTCATGAGATGCTGCCAATACTCTCTCATCAGGGAATGAATCATCAATCTCCACCCTATCGTTGAGCTTTTACATGGCCTCATCCTCTTGTATGGATAGATGGTCTGCAACCTGATTCTCCATCCCATTTTTATCAATCACCTCAAAAAACTCTTAGAGAAGAAGTACCCATCGAATAAATCATGGTTTTGCATCCTTCTTCACCAAAAAGTACCACAATGCTGAATGATCAGTATGTATAATGACTTTGATTCCTAACATATATGACCTAAACTTCTCGAATGCAAAGACCACTATAAGTATTTCCGACTCAATGATAGTGTGATAGTTTTGTGATGCATTGAGGGGTTTGTTGGCATAGTAAAAATGATGAAGTATTTTGTCTTTACACTTTTAAGGTGCTGTCAAAATATAACACTTTTGATGCTTAAAACTTGGAATTTTCTGTATTCTCAAAGCCATGGTAGTAGGTTTGATGTGTTTTTATATTTGTTTTTCAGGATTAGAGGATTTCACATGAATTTTGGCAAGAAATTGCCAAATTACAGTTTTTGAAAACTTACAAGACACTCTCCAGGCTGTAGATGCATCTACTAGTCGTAGAGAGGTTTCATGGTTGAGATCTGGTGAAGGTACTAAATTCTGAAGTTGCATCCACAAACTGTCAGATGAGCTATAGAAGATTGTACAAATCGTGGATTATTTCATGCCTTGAGGATTAGATTTTATCGAGTTTCTGAAGAGTTATCACACAAAACCCGATAAGGGTCGTAAGTCCAAATACGGCCCGTAGAAAGGTCTCATAGAAGTGATACTAGATTTTGAAGATAGTAGAGTATGAAGCCCGAGTATGGGCCTTGAAACTTTGTACGGCCCATAACCCTGTCCATAGAAGCTGTCGAATCTAGTTTTCCTATTCTATTTTGGATTTGTATTTTAGTCATTATAAATAGGTTTTATTTAGGTTTTTTAGACAGAGAAGGATGAGAGGAAGATGAGAGATAAGATGAGAGATACGCTCGAGAGAACTAACAAACACCTTTGTGACTTTATACTTAAACCTTACTTTGTGATTTCTAATGAAGTATTTGGGATTTCTCATTCTTAATTTCATCAGCGTAAGTATTCAATTATGTTATTCTATATCATGATTCTTTCATCTATAATGATTATGCATAGATAAACCAATAACTTAGGTTGTGGGAACCATGAAGAACTAACAAGGTAAAATTTGATAATTTGTAATTATTGGGAAGTGTAAATGCATCTATTAATTAATTTTCTTACTTTTGATTGCATTTTAATAATTTCCAACATTAGAACTTGCCTAATTCTTACTGATTAGATCAAGGTTTTAATGAATAAGAAAAAAATTAATTAATAGGATTCATTGTGATCCCACTCGTCTAATCAACCGAATTGGATCAAGGAGATGTTTTACTGGAACAATAGGTAAGGGTTAGTAATGTCAAATTGAGGGGATAGATCAAACCACATAGTGAAATTTACCTCTCGCCTGGATCAAAGGGTTTGGTAAACGTAACTTACCATTCTGCATGCTACACACTAGAAAAGATTATGATTATCTAGTGATAAATTAGGGAATCATGGGGAACACAATAGCCTAGCTACTTCTCTCACTAGTTTCTCAATACTTGCTTCTTGTTTAGGTTTACTTTGTTCCAATTACAACCCCCTCCTTTTCCGGAGATAAGTAGGTTAGTTTATTTGATTTGCTTGCAATTATTCCAATCTAGACCATACTCTATGTGGATTCGATCTTAACCTTTGTTAGGTTATATATCTTGACAGTGGTCACTTAAACCTTCAAAAAGGAGGTGTATCTTGGGCAACATCAAGATTTTGGGGTCATTACCGGGGAATACTACTTTAAACTAGTTTGATTCAAGTAATTTAGGAATTAATCCTTATTTCTCTCATTTTACGATTTTGTTGTTTTTATTTTCTTTCAGCTTACGGGTGTAGTGTATGCACAACACTCATAGTTGAGGTAGACCCTTGATTCCATTTTCTCCTGTGATCCAAAAAACACTTAGAAGAATGACCCAAAATAATGCGAACAATATTGCAAATGATGCAATGAATGCAACACTAAACCATAACGATAATAATAATTACCCACCTCCACTTAAGGACACTAATCCACCACCACAAGATCTTTAAGATGTGTCCCACATATGGAATCAATACAAGCTTAATCCTATAGCAATGAATGTCACTTGAGCTATTATGTTACCTCTATTACTAGATGGCACAAAGTTTATTGTTTTGAGTGGGTTGCTTCAAATGCTGCAAAATCGAAGGTTGTCTGTGGCCTTACCATTAGAGGATCCGCATAACCATCTACACAAAGTTGTATTCATCTACAAGAGTATGATAGGGAATCAGAATCTATCCATGTATGCCATTGGTCTCCGTGCCTTTCTATTACCTTTCACTAGCAATGCGACACTACGATTACCGAGCTCCCACAGAGTTCAATCACCAGTTGGGAAAAAATACAAAAGGCCTTTTTGGAGATGCTTTTTCCTAGGTCAAATAAGCTGAATTTGAAGGATCAGATCAAAAACTTTGAGCAATTACCT
The DNA here is from genome assembly GCA_029948455.1 of Solanum rostratum. Taxonomy (NCBI): domain Eukaryota; kingdom Viridiplantae; phylum Streptophyta; class Magnoliopsida; order Solanales; family Solanaceae; genus Solanum; species Solanum rostratum. The sequence goes on along the minus strand of CM057047.1, from coordinate 15,894,961 downwards.
GGTGATTCAATCAGCACTACGTGGGAGAGGTGCAAAAAGGCATGAGGAGTGTCCATGAAAACAAGATCATTGATGATGCCTTGGTGGAAATCTTCTATCAAGCCCTACACAAAAATAGCCAAGTATTTGCTGACACTATCATAGGAGGTTCATTTTTGGATTGTTCATTTTCGGTGATAACCGAGAGGTTGGAGAGAGTGATCAAGACGAACCATACATGGGGGATGAGAGACAATTTAACTACCAAAAGCTTGTTCTTAGTCAGTAGTAAATCGATATAGGTAAAGATAAATGAGGATATGATGTAAGAGCTTGCTCGGATCAGTATCAATGTGGGGTTGCTAATAAATAAAGCCATGAATTTGTGAATGCTTTAGATCATTAGCCTCTATCAGCACCTATGTATGAGGAGCCTTACTATGAGGAGGTCACTTGCTTCGTCACTGATTAGGTGGTGGGTCTTCAAACAACACCCATGTTTCCAATCAAGACTATTGGCACCAAAGTCTGGGAAACCAAGTTCAAAACTTTAATAGGGATGGCACTTTCAAAGACAACAATCAATGAGGGTACTATGACAGGAACAGGGGCGAGGACAAAGGTGGTTACAAATATAGTCTCTATGTTCCACTACATAATCCAGACTCTACTACTGGTAGCTCTCGAATCGAGAAGACATTTGGCTGATTATTGAAGAAAGCTGACACCTAAGATTGAGTCTCATTTTGTTGCGATCAAGAATCTATAACAAAAATTTGGTCAGATGTCGACTCAATTGAACTACTGCCCAAAAGGTAGATTACCCAACAATACAATTCAGAATCCCGAGAATGAGGGGCATTGTATGGCAGTGACGACATGTGGCGGCAAGCAGACTATTGACTGACTAATGCTGGTTGATGGTGATGAGGTTCGTGAGGAGATGGCTGAGAATAAGGATGTAGAGACTAAAGATGCTCATGCCATGGATGGGGTGAGTCATGCAGCAGTGATGCCACAGAAGTTGAAACCCATTCCTAGACCTCCCCTTCTTTCCCTCAGAGACTCAAAAAGAAGGAGGAGAAAGGTAAATTCCAATACTTTATCTCCATGTTGAAGTAACTCTACATCAACATTGATCTTATTGATGCATTGGAGAAGATGCTCGGGTAAGCAAAGTTCACGAAGGACTTCATCATGAAAAAGTGGACTATGAGCCAAGAGACCTCTCAAGAGCTTCAGTATTGCAGTGTGATAGCAACAAGGTCCTTTTTCCAGAAGCAAGAAGATCTCGGAGCATTCACCATACCTTGCGCCATTGGAGATGTAGAATTCGCAAAGGCATTATGTGATTTAGGCGCCAAAATCAATTTAATGCCTCTTCCACTGTTCAAGAATTTAGGCTTGGAATCCCCCTACTCTAACAAATATGCGATTATTGATGGCTAATAAGATGGTAGAATCATGTGGGGATATTATATGACATCCTTGTCAAAGTGGAAAATTCATATTCCCTGCAGACTTTGAGATCCTGGTTCGCGAAGTCGACTTCGAAGTCTCAACCATCTTTCGAAGGCCCTTCCTACCCACTAGGCAAACATTGGTAGATATGGAATCAGGCTAACTCAAATTTCGATTGAATGGTGAAGAAGTCATTTTCAACATCTGTTAGTCTGTAAAGTGGCCCGATGATTTGAAAATGGAAATTTGGGCTCTTGGTGAAGTCTAAGTAAATAAGTTGTGGCACAACAATAAATCAGGCTCTATTTGGGAGGTAACCTAAGGTGGGCACTGGCGCTTAGGCACCCAAGTACATTTCCTTTTGACCGCTATGCTCTGATATTTTTATATTTTGTGCATCAAGGACAAAGCAAACTTCTTTCGATAGGGTGTAGGTAGTTATAGGCCTCTGTGAAGTCTTAGTAACCATTGCCTATAACTATCCCAAATTTTGAGTCTGAAAGGTTTTCTTGTCTGTGTTCTTTTTCCCTTAGGACATTTATTTTCTGTTGAATCGACATGTTTAAGATGTGTAAGTATTATTAGTAGCATATTGTACTGAAGTCTATGGCATATGTTAGTTTTTTGTGTAAAATTGATACCCATCAAATTTTTGTTAGGTAGTCTTGATAACAACCATGTGAAATCAATGATTGACAATGCTAGTTTTGATAATTGGGGTTTAATTTTGATGAAAAGCATGACCTGAGAGCCTATGTTGATAGTGTAATCAGTGTCAAGTGTATGTGAGCTCCTTTGCTTAATTCTTATGTGTGTTTCAATTCAGAACTTATCTTATTACTCTGACTTAGACTATAGGTTAGTGATGTGATAACAAAATATAGCACTTATGATACATAAAACTTGGAATTTTGTATGTTCTCAATGTGATGTAAGTAGGTTTGATGTATTTTTATGTTTGCTTTGCAGGATTTCAAGGTTAGCTTTATTTTTTGGGCAAAGTATGCAGAACTTGAAGTTCCACGGGATCCTTTATGGGCCGTAGAGGATTCTACCAGTCGTAAAGAGGGTTTCATATACAATTCCAGTGAAAGATGGATTTCTAAAGTTAAGTCTATAAATATGCAGAGGATCCATAGAAGACTTTATGAGTCGTAGACTTGGGGTCGTGCACTGAGGATCAGATGGTTGGGATTTGCTAAAAATCCATCAGATAGAACCCCTTACAGGCCGTAGAACTTTATACGAACCGTAGAGGAATGTCGAAGAAGAAAGACCTAGAATTGAAGTAGCAGTCCATGAAAGCCAGATTACAGGCCATACACTTTTATACAACTGTAGAACCCCTCGTAGAGCCTACCAACCTAGTTATCCTATTTCATTTTGGTTTTGTATTTTAAATGCTATAAATAGGTTTTTAGGTTAATTTTCATCGAGAACGAAGAGGGAACAATAGATAAACATTAAAGAGTTTGAGAAACACTGGCAAAACTTTATTTTATCTTTTAATTTCAATCTTGTGATTCTCAATGAAGTGTTTGCATTTCTTGTGCTTAATTTTTTGTGTAAGTGCTCAATTATGTTATTCAAATTCATAAGTCTTGCATTTATACTGATCATGAGTGGCTAAATCCACAACTAGGGTTGTAGGAACCACGAAGAACTAACAAAGTAAAATCAATAATTCATAATTCTTGAAAGGTGTACATGTATGTATTAATTAATTCTCTTCGTATTGAATGATTTATAATGGTAGCTAACATTTGAACCCACCTAGTGTTACTTACTCGACCAAGGTAGTAATGAGTAGGAAAAGACATTAATCAACAGGATTCCATTTATGTTTCTCATCTAATCAACCGAACTGGGCCAAGGGAACGTTTTATTGGAATAATAGGTAATCGTCCACCCTCAACCTTCATTAAATCAACCTTGCTACACTCTTTAAAAACCACATGCCCCAACAATGATACCAAACTAAGCCAAAACTCGTGTTTAGAGAACTTAACACCAAGCGTCCCCTTTTTGAGAATCTAAAGCACGATCCACATATGTTTAACATGGTTGGCCTCGGTCTTGGAATGGTTTAAGATATCATCAATAAATACGATCACAAAAGAATCCAAATACAATTGACATGCTCCATTCAAAAACTCCATAAATTTGGCAGGTGCATTAGTCAACCCAAATGACATAATTAGGAACTCATAATAACCATATCTCATCTAGAAGGTAGTCTTAGGAATATCCGATGGGCTAATCCTCATATGGTGATAGTCGAATCTCAAATCGATCTTAAAGAACATCGCTACACCTTAAAGCTAGTCAAACAAATCATCAATCCTAAAAAGAGGGTATTTGTTCTAGACAGTCACTTTGTTCAACTATCTGTAGTTGATACACATCCTCAAAGACCTATCCTTCTTTACAAACAAAACTAGAGCACCCCATAGGGAAACACAAGGCCGAATGAACCCCTTACTCAATAAGTCTTGAAATTGCCCCTTCATTTACTTCAATTCAGCAGGAATCATGCAATATAGAGGAATATAAATAGGCTTGGTGCCCAGCTACATGTCAAAAGCAAATTCAATGTTCTTGTTAGCATAAATTCCTAGGAGATCGGTAGGAAACACATCCATAAATTCACTAACAACTGGGGTAGACTCTATAGAAGGCAAATTGGTATCGATAACACGAATGAAGGCCAAGTAGGATAAATAACCCTTGTCAATCAACCTCTGAGCCCTGAAATAAGATATAACCTTGCTAGGATAAGAACCACATGAACCCTTCCACTCAACCCTCAGTTCACCAAGCACAACCAAAGTAACTGTCTTAGCAAAACAATCACGAAAAGCATGATATAAAGATAGCCAATCCATACCCAAAATAAAATCAAAATCTACCTTATCAAGAATAATCATGTCCATCCAAGTATCATAACCTACCAAAGACACAAGATAGGTCGGTACATTCGATCTACCACCAAAAGCTCTCCTAACGAATAGAAACATGTATAGGCGCTGACCTACAATCACATAATAAGTTAAACCCAGTAAAGACGTTTGTAGACTCATATAAATAAATAGAGACAAAATCAAACAACAGAGATGTGGGTCGATGCAAACTAAGAAAATACCAATAATAATTGCATCTGAGGCCTCTACCTCAAGTCTACCCGAAAAAGCATAAAAATGAGTAGTGGACTCGTACCCAAACCACCTAATTGAATTATTGCATCACTACTACCCCTACCAAGAGCACGACAACCTCAACCTGACTAAACCTTAGCACACCTCTACACCGGTGGTGGTGGACCTCTAGCTGGAGGTGTTGAAACTTTAATAGGTGTCGCTCAATAGGTACGGTATGGCCTAGAATAAGTTTGAAGAGGGCACTGTCTAATCATGTGGCCAAGATCTCCACAACCATAACAAGACCTCAAAAGGGGCTAATGATGTGAAGAACAAGGAGGAATTTCATGGCCACCTCAAACTATAGATCTCTAAATACTAAATGAATCGGAACCGCCCATTCTAACCAATAATAAAGCATGCACTGAACTTTAATACTATAATGTACTACCTCCATAATCTTAGGCTTGGGCCAGAGAAGTTTCCCCTCTCATAATCTCAAGCTAGTGTTGCTCCTCAACCTCGGCCCCTACCTCAGCCTCCAACTCTGCCTATACCTCTACCCCTAATTGGGGCCTTAGTAATAGTCTCAGGGGATGCCTCTCCCCTAGCAGAAGTTGATGCTCTATTCCTGGACATCTGTCAAACGAACATGCGAAACTCAACACTAACTCAAGAATCCAGGCATGATTGAATTGGAAGAAGTAAAAGAAGATTTTCCTAACAATCTCCGTAGCCTCTCAAAGATAAACAACAAATGTCTCCTTGCCGATCCTTAAGGCTCTATTCGACTATGCTTGTACACATGCGAGACCTATTAACCTAGGGATCTCATACAAATTATCATGACTCAAAATTTGGTATGATGGTACTTGCCTTTGCTCACCAAGACAAGTTAGCCTAAACGCGTCACAATAGAACAAAACAAGACAATGCGGAAGCTAAAACAACATAACATTACAAATAATAAAGCTATAAAGCATAAGGGGAATAAATTCGGACTAAAAAGCATCCAAGAACTGGGTGTCACATGGTAGAAGCCTCAAATACATCAGAATAAGAAAAAACGAATAGAAATCTCAATAGTCTTTATCTACAAAAAGAACAAAACTAATAAAAGATATCTGACAGTCTTGAGAGTATGCTGGAGCGACAAAAAATTACCTCTCTACTATCAATAGCTCAATCCAAAGAAGAGAGAGAAGAATGTCAGTAGGATTTAAGCTCACAACCTACACATGTGTATAGAAAAACAACGGTAAGTACCAAAAAAACACAATAAGAGGACCTAATCACACATAGAGATAAAAAAAACAAGCACTCCTTTCGTCTAAGCACATACCGCTGGACTACAAAAGTTACACACTGGAAAGGCTAGCATATTCAATATATAAACAATTATTGTCTCATATCATGGTGACTCAATAGTCCAATCTCCACAATATACAAGGCTCAATTCATTCAACACATGTCACAAGCTTTAAATAGTTCAATCTCAAATATATAAAAGATTCGAGTAACACCTCAATAGTTCAAAATCAATAATGTACAAGATTCAAGATATTCAACACATTAAACTTAGTACAAATACCAACTTTCAAGTAAGGAATGCTATGAAATAAAATGAAATGAAAGCAATGCGATGTAAAAGTCAAGTAATTAAAAATGGGCATCAGGATGTGAAAACCCCTTTCTGAGGTCGCTATAGAGACACCAGTACAATCTAGCAGGCATCGCTATGGCAAGGTCGCTCTAGTGACCAGGTCTCCTCTAAAGCAAGGCTTGTACAAGATCATAGCAAAAATACTTTTTCAAACAGTTTTTAGACTCGAAATCAAGTCTCAAGATTTGTTTAGAACCTAATACATACAAACCTTATAGACAACCCTACTAAATTCAACGATCTGAACTCAATGGAATCATCAAAAATCAAATTTGAGCTCTCCTTGACCTAGAATCTAATTAAGCACCATAAATCTAACTTAGGCAACTTGTAACATAAAAACAATATTAGGATACTATACATTAAGACAAAGCTATTTTTAGCACTAAAATCACCTTCCTAGACCACTGAAACCATTATAAAACCGATTCGAGCACCAAAACATAAAATATTGACCAAAGTAAAACAAAACTCAAATTTTAACTCAATTTCCAACTTCGAACTCAAAATCCATGTAATAACTCTGAATAAGATTCTAACAACTCTTCCAAGCTATTTTCCATATTCTAGAATTAATGGGATCAACAGCATTCCATTTCGAGACTCGAATCTCCAAGTGACTCAAAATTTGGCAATTCCAATTTCAAAAATTTCAATCTTTAGCAAAAATCTCAACTTTCATACAATTTCTCAACAAACAACTTTAAAACCCAATCAAACATGACTCAAGGCTACTATTATGAGGAGTAAAATGATAATTTTATTGAAAAAATCAGAAATAACCTTCAAGATCATTACAATTGATCATAGTCCTAGTTTGGATTATGTTTCCTGCATACATATGCTAAGATTTGCCTATCTTGATATGTGATTCATTTAAGCACCCATCTATGTCTACTTGTTATTTTGTTTGGTTAACATACCCATACATGGTTTTTGTGTACTGAAGTCCCTATTTTGGGGCATTGCATTTCTACTAATCCAAGCTGAGGTACTTAGGGCAGCTTGTCTTTCCAGTAGACCAGAGACTTCCAGTTCAACAGGTTGTAAGCTTCACCTCTATCTAGAGCTATCAGATATCTAAAAGCCTCTATTTTAATATGTAAACATTAAAATGGGTATGTCGGGGCCCTGTCCCGACTAGTTATTAGAATTTCAAGTGCACCCTTTAGAGACTTCTTAGACTTAGTTGTGTTTTAGTTGTAAGTAGCTTAATGGGCCCTTTTGTTATCCATGTTTTAACACGTGTCTTGGTTTATGTTTTGCTTCTTATGAGTCCACAACTTTAGCATGAAACTAGTACTTATAGTTAGCAGGTGCTTGTGTAAATCCTCAATCTCAACCCCTTCATAGTTGAAGCATGACAAACTTGGTATCAGAGCACAAGGTTCAAGTGTCCTAAGAAGTCTATGAGGTTGTGTCTAGTAGGAGCTTTCTTATAAATGTGTTGCATGCCATATTTATAATTTAGGTACTGCATGGGCATTTAGGAATTTGGCCTTCTTTCATAACCTATAATGCGATTGAACTAAGTCGTGGATGGTTAATTTTTACTCATACTCTATTTTTATGATACAGATTATGTCTATTAAAAGCAAGGATAAAGTTAGCTCGAGAGCCATTGTTAGCATGACTTGGGAGGTAGTTAGTTTAGAGTAGACTCAACTGTTAGGTGATCAAACCAGCACTCAGGAGAGCTTTCCATGTCCTATATTACCAGATCCTTAAATTTCCAAGATAAAAGGGTTTGCAGGAGTTTCTACGTCTCTAGTAGTATCAGTAGTAGTTCATGTACCACCTATACCACCACCAGGTGCCTCTAAGATAGATCTTAGAGCAGACATTCAGTTACTTACTCAATTGTAGCTTCTAAAGTACAAGGATAAAATATAGATACACCTAGAATTCTCTAGGGAGAGGCTGATGGATCCAGAGTACATGATTTTCTCCATATCAATCCCCTAGTGTTCACCGAATCAAGGGTGACAAAGGATCGATAATAATTTATAGATGACATTAGTAGAATGTTTAGGGCTATGCATATCTCATAGACCAAGGTAGTTGAATTGGCCTCCTATCAGTTGAAATATGTCACTATCGCATGTACAAGATAAGGGTAGATAGCCTTGAAGCAGACTTGGTTAGAGATTCCATGGAGCAGGTTCTTTAGGTTTAGAGTCGGTTACTAACATCTAAAGTCATCAGAAGAGTTATGCTGGTAGGTGTGATTGACCCTTGGAATTCATGGAGGGCAAATTGGTTTGGTTGAGGATCTATCCCATGAAGGGTGTCATGAGGTTCGAGAAGAAGGAAAAAATCAGCCCTAGGTATATTTGTGTAAGGACCCGGATTTTTTCGAATGACTTTATCAGACTCTTAATGTTGTCCCGAGAGAAAATTTGACCAAGTATGATTCCATGGGTGGCCCACACGGCCAGTGTGAAGCCACACGAACCGTGTGGCCTCCAGTGGAGGGGTACTTGGCCATAATTTTGATTACAGAGATTCGACAGAGAGTTTCGGACTAAATGTGGGCACACAGCACTCACACGGTCCGTGTGGTTTGGTATAAGCCGTGTGGCCCAACATATAAGCTCGCGACGTGAAATTTTTCCAAGTATGAAATTACCGTCTCATAATGTTTTCGTGCAAAATTTTTCTAAATGTCATCTCACAACCCTTGACACAGGCCCGTGTAGCATAACACGGGTCGTGTAGCTATTCGTATGGTACCTCTTTAATTTGGAAAATTCTAAGTGTGGAACATCAAAAAAATTTGTTTAAGAGTCACCTCACAGGCACTGTTCATGGACCGTGAAGGGTCTCACGGACCGTGTAAGTGCCAGTGAAGCCGTGATGGCCTATTTTCCATCTGTTTCATTAATGGCTTTTACATAAATTTGATTTATTTTAATTGTGTTTTTTGACCTTTCTACCTATCCTAGACCCCTAAATAAGCTGATAATCTTCCATTCTAATTCATTCTCATTGAAAGCACTCCCACTCTAAAATCAATTCCTTAAAAACAATTCTCTCTAAGTTATCCTCTCAAGACTCAAGCTAGGGTTCAATTAAGGTCAAATTTCACACTAGATGCTTCTCAATTTCAGCCTCTCAATCAAAGTATGTGGGATTACTTCTTGGTCCCTTTCAACAAGAAGACCCAAACTCTTTTTAATTGATTATAATGAATTTTGGCTTACTTTAAATATAGATTTTCATTATTAGATTCTCTTAAATTCAATTGAAGTATGGATTGTGCTTTATTAATGATTTAAAGTTGATTTAAGCCCTTCTATTATAGTTTGCATTGAGATTATGAAACTATGAATGTGCACGTCCCCTTTACAACTTTATTTATGCATGGGTGATTTATATTATGATTTAAATGTGGATTTGGTTATGGATTTACTTTGATTTCATATTATAATGCTGATTTTAGCTTGAATCTATAATACCCATACTATTCTAACATCATGCATTGCACTTGCATTCGTGAACATTGGTTCTTATGAAAATTATGAAGTGGGTTAAGCCTAAATATGTTTTATGAAATGATTTTGATAAGATTATGTTATGAAAAGAATGTGATCACATATATGTCAATGATTATGGTTTATATATGAACATTTTGGGTGTTTGCACCATTCCATATTTGTAATCGGGCTAGTCCTGTGCATGAATACTATAACTATGATCTATGATTTGACATTTTAGCCTAAATGTGCATATATCAGATTTGAAATGACAATTGACTTCTTTTAAAAGCATGTATATATTATATGTATTCTCGTGGGATGTTGAATTAGCACCGATAGATTAGGGGCGTCAGGGCTATCTTTAAGGGCCCTCTTCCTTTCCTCGAACTATGTGCCTAGCATATGCTATGAGAATCCTATCTGAAATGGGAGATGTTCCCGTAAGGAAGGTTGCTTCATATGAAATGGGAGAGGTTCCCGTAAGGTGAAGTATTATGTTATGATATGAAAATCCTTTCTAAAAAGGGAGATGTTCCCATAAGGGGGTTGCTTCATACAAAATGGGAGATGATCCCCTAGGGTAAAGTATGGTTTACCTTAGGCAAGTAGACCACCTCTGTACTGGTGAGAGGATTTCATCAAGATTCCAAGTACTAGCTCACTTAGTCTTACTCTTGTTGGTCGAGGTCACATCCTCGCTAAATATGAATATCATTGCATTCATACATCATGAATTTCATGGCATATTGTATACTACTCTTCCTTGGGTATATGATTCTTTCTATATTATGTGCCCTTGTCATCTAACACTGAAATGTAGGTTTATAATTCATATGCATTGCATTCCCCCATACTTAGTACATTCAAACGTACTCATGCATAATCTATGCCTACATGACTTTACCATGTAGGAGCCGAGTGCTATGAATATCCACCGCTTAACGAGTAGCTTGATTTTGAATGTTGAACTTGTGGTGTGTCCCATCCTCCAAGGACAAGCCACCCTTCTTCTATCTATGTTATCCTATGTCTACTTTCTTATTTAAAGGTGAGCCCGGGACATGTCTTGGCCCCCGTTCCATATAATGACTAGAGGCATTGTTGCACACCTTGTAGACACTCATAGATTTTATATATGCTATGTGTTGTATTTTGAGCTTATGTTTTCGGTTATCTATTAGAAATGGCCATTATGGATTAATTATGGAGATATGGTATGTGTGCATATTTGGTGTGGAAATGTGGAAATCCTAAGTCCCGTTTTCCCCCATAGAATGAGTCCTACTTACTCGCCCCTTAGTTCTTATACGCTATGTGCTTAGTGAACCTATGTAAATTGCTTCCCCTCGATATCCCCATAGCGTAAGTCCTACTTTCCCATCCCTTAGTATTACATGTTTATTAATTGAATGCGCTTCCAAATCGATGATGTGGATTTGGATACTTTGAGGCTTATTTGGGGACTCTCGGGTCATGACAAAAAATGGTATCAGAGCCCTAGGTTTATAAAGGGTCCTCAGAGTCCAACATGTTGCGTCAAGTAGAGTCCTATTCATCGGTGTGAAGTGCACCATGCCTATGAGTAGGAGGCTATGAATGTGTTCTAGGAATCGCCTCACTTATTCATGTCTTACGTCATGCTATGACTCGTGTATTTAGTCTCCTTATCTTGATGGTGTCGTCGCTCCATTTCAGAAGATGCCTCGAGGAAGACCCCAACCACTAAGGTCAGCTCCAACTGATGAGGATCAAGCACCTCAAGGGCCTATAGATGAACCCATATCTAGTGGTGAATTCCATACAGTCTTTTCCATGCTTGCCAGGTGGTTATCTCAGACTAGGAAAGCTAATCTGCCACGGAATCCTACACCAGCTTCTAGGGTGAGGGATTTCACCCGGATGAATCCTCTAGAGTTCCATGGGTCGAAGGCTGATGATGATGCTCAAGAGTTTATTAATGAGCTCACCAAGATATTGAAGATTATGGGTGTCACTTCTGAGGAGAGGGATGAATTTGTTACCTACCAATTGAAAGATGTGGCTCAAGTATGGCACACCCAATTATCTACGGTGAGGGTTTGTAGTGGTGATGTCAATTGGGAAGAGTTCAAACTTGCGTTCTTGGATCGCTTCTTTCCAATTAGGCTTAGGGAGGACAAGATGACTGAATTTATTAACCTCAAGAAAGGAGGTATGAGTGTGAGGGACTACGCCCACAAATTCACGAAACACTCCAAGTATTCTCCATCACTTGTGGCTGACCCTCGTGCAAGGATGTACAGGTTCATTTCTGGTATCTTTGATTTGCTTGTAAAAGAATGACGTACTGCCATGCTCAAAGGGGATATGGATATTTCTAGACTCATGGTATATGATGAACAGATCGAAGGGGAGAAACTCAAGGAGAGAAGGGCACATGATCATAAGAGGGCCCCATTTTTTATGGTGGATTCTCCATTTCTCAGAGTGGTGGCTTTGATTGCTTCCAGTAGTGCCATGGTTCTAGTGCTCGGGTCGCTAATGCTCGGGTACCTCCTCCTAGGGCACCAATTGGTGGTGAACAGGGGTATCCTCTGTGTGGCAAGTGTGGGAAGCCCATACGGGTGCTTGTTCGAGGGATTTGGAAGTTTGTTATAGGTGTGGTGATACAAACCACAAGGTTGTTAATTGTCCTAAGAATGCTCATAGAGGCCAAGGTCAGGTGGCTTAAGGTGGTCAAGGCCAACAAAGAGCTCCCCAAGATGTTTCTCCAAGGAACAATAGGTTCTATGCACTTCATACCCGTCAGGTGGTTGAGGAAGCTTCGGATGTCATGACTGGTATGTTAAAAGTCTTTTATTTTGATGCTTATGTTTTGCTTGACCCGGGTGCAAATTTGTCTTTTGTGACTCCTCTGTTGGCTGTTAAGTTTGGTTTGAGTCCCAAGATTTTGAAGGACCCTTTCTCGGTTTATACTCTCGTAGGTGAATCTATTATTGCAGATAGAGTCTATCGTGGTTGTCCAATTTTTGTATTGCACAAATTTTCCCGTGTGAACTTATGGAACTTGAAATCTTTGATTTTGACGTGATTCTTGGGATGGATTGGTTGCATGCATCATATGCCTCTTTAGATTGTAGAACACGAAAGGTCAAGTTCCAAGTTCCCAGTGAGCCCATTCTTGAATGGAAGGGTAGTGACTCCTCTATTAAAGGTCGGTTTATTTCCTACCTCAAGGCCAAGAAATTTATTTCCAAGGGATGTATTTATCATATTGTGAGGGTCAAGGATATGGAGTCTAAAACACCTACCCTTGAGTCGGTTCCAGTGGTGAATTAATTTTTGGACGTGTTTACCAAAGACTTTCCCGGTATTCCCCCCGAACGGGAAGTAGACTTTGGCATAGATCTTTTCCTGGATACTCAACCTTTCTCTATTCCTCCTTATCGTATGGTGCTGGCGGAGTTGAAAGAGTTATAGGATCAATTAAAGGACTTGTTGGAGAAAGGTTTCATTAGGCCAAGTATATCGGTGTGGGATACTCTAGTGTTATTTGTGAGAAAGAAGGATGGATCTCTTCGAATGTGTATTGATTATAGGAAACTGAATAAGGTGACCGTTAAAAAAAAGTATTTGTTGCCCAGGATTGATGACTTGTTAAACAAGCTTCAAGGGACTACTCATTTCTCAAAGATTGATCTTCAATCTAGGTATCATCAGTTAAAGGTAAGAAGTGTGACATTCCCAAGACAACCTTTCGGATAAGGTATGGGCACTTTGGGTTTGTGGTGATGTCGTTCAACTTAACCAGTGCTCTAGCCATGTTCATAGATTTAATGAATCGGGTGTTCAAACCATTTCTTGACAATTTTGTGGTGGTCTTCATTGATGACATTCTCATTTATTGTTGACGTGAGCAGGAGCATGGGGATCATTTGAGAATGGTTCTACAAACCTTAAGGGAAAAGAAGTTGTATGCCAAGTTTAATAAATGTGAATTTTGGTTGGGTGAAGTGGCCTTCCTTGGTCATGTGGTGTCCGGTGATGGTATCAAGGTTCATCTAAAGAAGATCGAGGCCGTGAAGAATTGGCCCAGACCATTGACTCCTTTGGATATTCGAAGCTTTCTAGGGTTGGCTGGATATATAGAAGGTTGGTTGAAGGGTTCTCATTAATTGCATCTCTGTTGACTAAATTTACCCAAAAGAAGGCTATGTTTGTATGGTCAGATGAATGTGAATATAGTTTCCAAACCTTGAAGGATCGGCTTACATCGGCTCCCGTCTTGACCTTACCAAACGGCTTGGAAGGATTTGTGATATATTGTGATGCCTCGCGAATTGGGTTAGGTTGTGTGCTTATGCAACATGGTAAGGTAATAGCGTATGCGTCTAGGTAGTTGAAGGTGCATGAGCACAATTACCCAATGCATAATCTTGAGTTGGCGGTGGTAGTCTTTGCCTTGAAGATTTGGAGGCACTATTTTTATGGGGTTCATGTTGATGTGTTCACAACCCACAAGAGTTTTCAATATGTATTCACTCAAAGGGATCTCAACTTGAGGCAAAGGACATGGTTGGAACTCCTAAAGGACTACGACATGAGTGTTCAATATCATCTCAGCAAAGCCAATGTTGCAGCCGATGCTCTCAGTAGACTATCTATGGGAAATGTTACACATGTTGAAAAGGAAATGAAGGAATTAGCGATGTTTACTGGTTTTCTAGGTTGGGTGTTAGGTTGGCCGACTCGAATGATGGTAGTATCCATGTTCAAAGCGGGGCAGAATCTTCCGTGGTGGTTGATGTAAAAGCTAAGCAAGATTTAGATCCATTGTTGATTGAATTGGAGAAGTTAGTTGCTGAAAAGGAGATTGAGGTGGTCCCCCGTGGGGGAGATGATGTGCTCCGGTACCAAAATCGGCTTTGTGTTCCGAAGGATTATCTTAGAAGGGTGATCATGAGTGAGGCTCATAACTCTCATTATTCTATTCACCCGAGGTCTACAAAGGTGTATCAGGATTTGAAGGAAATGTATTGGTGCCATGGTATAAAGAAGGACATAGCTAAATTCATATCCAAATGTCCAAGTTGTCAACAAGTGAAGGTAGAGCACCAAAAGCCCGATGGCTTGGCTCAAGAAATTGAGATTCCCACATGGAAGTTGAAAGATGTGAACATGGACTTTGTGGTTCGTTTGCCTCGGATCCGAAGGCAATTTGACTCCATTTGGGTCATCGTTGATCGGATGATTATGTCGGCCCATTTCCTACCAGTCAAGACTACCTATAGCACAGAGGATTACGCAAGATTGTATATCTAAGAGTTGGTGAGATTGTATCTTGTGCCTAGGTCCATCATATCGGATCGTGGCACCCAATTCACTTCCCACTTTTGGAGATCATTTCAGAAGGGACTTGGAACTAAGATTAAGTTGAGCACTGCTTTTCATCCTTAAACCGATAGGCAAGCTGAGAGGACTATTCAAACCTTGGAAGATATGTTGAGGGCTTGTGTGTTGGAATTCAAAGGTAACTGGGATGATCACCTTCAACTCATTGAGTTTGCCTATAATAATAGCTTTCATGCTCGCATTGGTATGGCACCATTTGAGGCCATGTATGGGAGTAGGTGTAGGTCACCAATGGGGTGGTTTGAATTGGGAGAAATGGAAATGATTGGGCCGGATTTAGTGTTGGAGGCTATGGAAAAAGTGAAGGTGATTAGAGAAAGGTTGAAGACGGAACAAAGTCACCAAAAGTCCTATTCAGATGTTAAGAGAAGGGATCTTGAATTTCATGTTGATGATTGGGTGTATGTGAAGGCTTCACCTATGAAGGACGTGATGCGTTTTGGTAAGAGGGGCAAGCTAAGCCCTCGGTATGTTGGCCCTTATGAGATTATGGAGAGGAAGCGCGGCTTATAGGTTGAAGTTGCCTTCGGACTTGAGTTCCATTCACCCTGTCTTCCATGTGTCTATAATGAGGAAGTTAGTTAGTGATCCTAGCACTATTGTGCTTTTGGAGGGAATTGAGGTTGAGGAGAACTTTTCCTATGCGGAAGTCCAGGAGGAGATTTTGGATAGGTAAGTGAAGCGGTTTCGTAACAAGGTGTGGCTTCGGTGAAGGTGCTTTGGAGAAATCAACACGTGGAGATTGCTACATGGGAGGTGGAATTGGACATGTTGAAGCGATACCCCCATCTTTTACAATCTACTCAAGCCTAAGGTACTAGGTTCTTCCTCTTCTAAATAGTCCTAATTCTTTCACTCTTGAGTCTCATGACATAACATGCATATATGTGCACAAAACTGATTTGTATGATGTTTTGAATGATTTGGATACATTTTTTATATGGGTTTTAAAGACTTTATGATCTTCAAATGATAAACTATGCATTATACCTTGTGTTCGAATATTTTATGTCTTAAGTCAAGCTTTCAAGCCTTGCCATTGCACATTCGAGGACGAATGTTCCCAAAGGGGAGATGATGTAATGACCCTGATTTTTTTGAATGACTTTATTGGATCTTTTAATGTTGTCCCGAGAGAAAATTTGACCAAGTGTCGCTCCATGGGAGGCCCACACAGCTAGTGTGAAGCCACACAAACCGTGTGGCCTCCAATGGAGGGGTACTTGGCCATAATTTTGATTATGAGGATTTGACAGAGAGTTTTGGACTAAGTGTGGGCACACAGCCACTCACACGGTCCGTATGGTATGGTACGGGTCGTGTGGCATACCGTATAAGCTCGCGACGTGAAATTTTTCTAAGTGCCGTCTCACGGCTCTTGACACGACCCGTGTAGTGTCACATGGGTCGTGTAGCCATCCGTATGGTACCTCATTGCTTCAAAAAATTCTAAGTGTGGAACATTGCAAAATTTTGTCTAAGTGTCACCTCACGGGCACTGCTTATGAGCCGTGAAGTGTCTCACGGGCCGTGTAGGTGCCAGTAAAGCCATGACGACCCATTTTCCATCCATTTCACTAATGGAGTTTACGTAAATTTGACTTATTTTAATTGCGTTTTCTTACATTTCTACCTATCCTAGACCCCTAAATCAATTGATACCCTTCCATTCTAATTCATTCTCATTGAAAACACTCTCACTCTAAAATCAATTCATAAAAAAGTCCTCTCTAAGTTCTCCTCTCAAGAGTCAAGCTAGGGTTCAATTGAGGTTCAACTTCACACTAGATTCTTCTCAATTTGAGTCTCTCAATCAAGGTATGTGGGATTGATTCTTGGTCCTTTCAACCAAGAAGACCCAAATTCTTTTCAATTGATTCTTCTGAATTTTAGCTTACTTTAAATAAGGGTTTCATTATTAGGTTCTCTTAAATTCAATTGAAGTATGGGTTGTGCTTTATTGATGATTTAAAGTTGATTTAAGCCCTTATGTTATAGTTTGCATTTAGCTTATGAAATAATGAATGTGCATGTCCCCTTTAAAGCTTGATTTATGCATGAGTGATTTATATTATGATTAAATGTGGATTTGATTATGGATTTACTTCGATTTCATATTATAATGTTGATTTTCGCTTGAATCTGTATTACCCATACTATTCACACATCATGCATTGCATTTACATTTGTGAACATTGGTTCTTATGAAAATTATGAAGTGGGTTAAGCCCAATTATGTTTTATGAAATGATTTTGATAAGAGGATGTTATGACAAGAATATGATCACATATAAGTCAATGATTGTGGTTTATCATGAACATTATGTGTGCTTGCACCATTCCGTATTTGTAATTGAGCTAGTCCTATGCATGAATATTATAACTATGAGCTATGATTTGGCATTTGAGCCTAAATTTGTATGGATTGGATTTGAAATGACTATTGTCTTTTTTGAAAGCATGTATACATACTATATGTATTCTCGTGGCATGTTGACTTAGCACCGATGGATTGGGGGCGTCATGCTATCTCTAAGGGCCCTCTTCCTTTCCTCGAACTATGTGCCTAGCATATGTTATGAGAATCCTATCCGAAATGGGAGATGTTCCGGTAAGGAAGGTTGCTTCACACAAAATGGGAGAGGTTCCCGTAAGGTGAAGTATTATGTTATGATATGAAAATCCTTTCTGAAATGGGAGATGTTCCCATAAGGGGGTTTGCTTCATAGAAATGGGAGATGTTCCCGTAAGGTGAAGTATGGTTTACCTTTGGCAAGTAGACCACCTCTGTACCGGTGAGGGGATTTCATCGAGATTCCATGTACTAGCTCGCTTGGTCTTACTTTTATCAGTTAAGGTCACATCCCTATTAAATATGAATATCATTGCATTCATGTATCATGAATTTCATGGCATATTGTATACTACTCTTCCTTGGGTATATGATTCTTTCTATATTATGTGCCCTTGCCATTTAACATTGAAATGCAGGTTGATAAGTCATATGCATTGCATGCCCGCATACTTATTACATTCAAACGTACTAACACATACTCCATGCTTACATGATTTTACCATGTAGGGGTCAAGCGCTACGACTATCCACTGCTTGACGAGTAGCTCAACTCCGAAAGTTAAACTTATGGTGAGTCTCATCCTCCAAGGACAAGTCACCCTTCTTCTATCTATGTTATCCTATGTCTACTTTCTTATTTGAGGGTGGGCTTGGGACATGTCTTGACCCCCATTCAATCTTATGACTAGATGTATTATTGGACATCTTGTAGACTCTTAAAGATTTTATATATGCTATGTGTTATATTTGGAGCTTATGTTTTCGGTTATCTATTGGAAATGGCCATTATGGATTGATTACGGAGATATGGTATGTGTGCATGTTTGGTATGGAAATGTGGAAGTCCTAAGTCCTGTTTGCCCCCATAGAGTGAATCCTACTTACCAGCCCCTTAGTTATTATATCGTATGTGCTATGTGAATCCATGTAAATTCCTTCCCCTTGATGTCCCCATAACGTGAGTCCTACTTTTCCATCCCTTAGTATTACGTGTTTATTAATTGAATGCGCTTTCGAACTGATGATGTGGATTTGGATACTTCGAGGCTTGTTTGGGGACTCTCGAGTTCCTATTCGTTGTTTCACTTCTAGGCCCTAGTCTCGGATCGTGATAATTTTTCCTTTTTAGATTCTAGAGAGAGTGGGTAAGGTGGCCTATAGACTTGCCTTGTTGTTGAGTTTATCTTCAGTACATCCAGTGTTCCACATTTCTATGCTACGACGATATATCCCCAATGAGTCTCATGTGATATATATTGACTCGATAGAGTTGTACCTAGATTTGACTTAGGAGGAGGAGCCAATGGCTATCATAGAAAGACAAGTCTGGAAGTTTAGGACCAAAAAGATTTCTTCGATAAATGTTCAGTGGCGACACCAACCTAAAGGAAGGCTACTTAGGAGATGGAGTTTGACATGCGTACACACTATCCTCAACTATTTAAGGCCTCATGTACGTCCACTACGTATTGCACTACCAGATGGCTCATCCTAATTCTGAGTCTTTCACTACCGTCAACTCGATGTCACCCTCAATGCAGCTTAACTCTGTCAAGCTTGTACGAGTAGTGAAGAATTCTAGATTTCATTGGTTGTTGACTTACTTTATGTTCCAGGATAAATATGATTTTAATGGTGGATGATGTAATGATCCTGAAAGTTATTTTTGACCTTTTTTAGTAAAACTACTATTTCACCCCTCCCTATAGCTTTCTTGAGTCATATTCGAATGATTTTTCAAGTCGGTTTTTAAAAATCTTGTAAAAGGTTGAGTTTTTGCTAAAGAAGTGAGTTTTGGAGGCATAAGTTACCTAATTTAAAAAAAAATAAGTCATTCGAAGATTAAAGTATCAGAACAAAATTCTATCGATTCCATCAGTTTTGAAATGCGAAAACTGATCTACCAGAGTTAGCATAATCAGATTTGGAGTTGTAATATGGATTCTAGATCCAGAGTTGAAAAAGTAGTTGAAGTTTGACTTAAGTTTAACTTTGGTCAACATTTCGAGATTCGGTGCTTGAATTGGGATTTTGATTGTTCCAGTGGTTTTGAGAGGTGATTTTAGTGCTTAAATAAGCTTTTTCATAACTTTTAGGTGTTCTGGTCGTATTTTAGCTTTTCAAGTACTCAAAAATTATTTATTTGTGACTTATTATATTTTGGATTGAGGAGACCTCGAATTCTAGTTCTGATGATTCTATTGCATCTGCAATGACAAATTTGGTAGGGATGCATATTTGGTTTGTGTGTATAAAGTTCTAAAAAACTTTTGAGGTCCAGTCCGAGAATTTCGTGCTGGGTAATTTGTTGATATTTGGTGTCTGAGTCTTACTACTTTGTGTTCATGGCCCTCTATCCGCATTCATAGAGTAGGGGCTTATTGACCTCTTCATTCGCAGAATAGGGTCCACATTTGCAGAGTATCGACCCTGCTGGCCTCCGCGTTCGTGGAGGGTTGACCAGTTGTTCTCCACATTCATGAAAGTCATGCCGCATTCGCAGAGTATATTTGGTCAGTGAATAGTGACTTTTAATTTAAACGATGGGTTTTAGAAAATTCCTCCATTTGTAACATTTTGAGCTCAATTTTTAAAACCTTTTAAGGAATTTTTGTGGGAAATCAATTGGGTAAGTACTTTCCAACTATTTCCTTCAATTCAAATTAATTAATTCATGATTTCAACATCAAATTAGGGGTTTCGATTAGGAAAAATTGGGGGATTTCTTGACATGGTTTTCCAAATTTATAATAGTGATTGTGGATTCAATTTAACTCTTTTTTCAAAATAATTTTCACTGTTAATTTCCTAAAACCTCAAGGATCATTTTTATATAAAATTTTTCAAATTTTTGGGTTATTTTTCAATAATGAATTTTCGGATGATTTTATTCCTTTTCTCGAATTGCATGATTTTAGTGTAGTCAGTTTTATATTGCGATTGTGAATTCGTTTCAACATAAATTGTTGTGACTTGGATTCGATTTGGAGGGGAAAGGCTTTGTCAGTGGAGTGATTCATTGGATAAATTGAGGCAAGTAGATTATAACTTGAGTTTATTGAACTTAGTATTTTTCTTTCAATGTCAAGCTTGGGTTAGTGAATTATTCAAGTGGATATGATTTAGGTAATGGAAAAGTGAAAATGATGACATGTACGACTTGATTCATGAATTTGTAACTATTGTTGTTGATTTAGTACTATGAATTGCTATTGTGAAATGGATTTGTGATGCCATTGTTGATAATGTGTGTATTCATGATGTATAATTGTTGGACTTTGATTCATGTGACATGAATTTATCTATTGAATTACTTTATATAAAATATTAGCTAAATTCTTATGTTGAGACACTATTGGAATTATGGAACTAAATGCTTGTGAAATAAGGACCTAGATGATAAATTGTCTAAAGTGATAGTAGAAAGGAGTACTTGAAAGACTAAACTGTGTTATGATGTAATTATTATATAATGTGTTGAGGATGAATCAAATGTTGAAAGAACAATGAAAATAATAGATGATTTTTAAATAAATGATGCAATGTAGATAGCTTACCTATTTTATTATACTTGTCAAAGTGATTATTGTATCATGTGATACGATTTGCTTGATATTTCATTGATGATGAAAAGCTAAAGGGAAATGATTGCGGATAGAAAAAGAAAAGAAAAGAAAAGTTAAACAAATATGGTTTCGGCTAAGATATGAATGTAAATTCCAAAGAAAAATGGTTTTGGCAGACACATGGTCTATGCGTGGCTCTCATGGGTTTTGATCTGATTATATCAGTGGATGTGTACCATAGGACAGATATGCATCATGATTACTTGACATTACATTGCATTGATTACATTTTATAGCATTCATTCCATTTCATAATATTCCTTCCTTGAAGTTGATATATGAACTAAGTGTGATGTATTAAATGATTTGAAACTTGTACATTGTTGAGATTATACTATTGAAAGGTTATGATATATGTTGAATAACATTAGCCTTGTGTATTATAAATTTTAGACTGTTGAGACACTAAGATATTAGAATGTAACTATTTATATTGCCGATATTATATACGTTGGCATTTCTTACGTGCAAGTTTGTAGACTGGAGGTATGTGGTTGGGATGGAAGGAGTGCTTAGTTTCTTATTCTCTGTCGGTAATTAGGTTTTCTTGTTGGGTACGTTGGTACTCACCTTTGTTTTTCTATACATGTGTGCAGGTAGTGAGCCCTAATCCAGCTGACATTCTTCTTCTTCTCCTCATGAACTGAGCCATTGATAACTGAGAGGTAGTTTCTTGTTATCTTAGAATGCTCTCAGGACTGTCGGATGTTATAAGTAGTTATGTTCTATTTGAGAGACAAATACTATTAAGAGATGTTTATTTTCATCTTATTCAGATGCATTAGAGGCTCGTATCTTATGATAACCAGTTCTGAGATGGTTTTGGCTTGGATTATTCCTTTAAGGTTTATAGCCTTATTATTCGTTATGTTATCTTGATTTAGCTTTCACATTATTATGTATCATATTGACAGAATTTGTTTAGGCTGACTTGTCTTGGTGAGTTAAGGAAAAGCGTCATCATCCCTCAAAATCGAGTTGTGATAGTTTCCCCCTTAAATTCTACTTTTAACTATGTTCATTACCTATGAAATGCTTGATGAATACTAAGAGGCCTTGGTGAGGTGTCTTGGGGTCCCTCATTCATCATGTCATGACTAGACCCTAAGATTTGGTTGTGACATTATCATAGATTTCTTAGCCTTGTGAGTATCTTCTTATTGTGGTCTTTATAGCCGGTGTGAGATTACTATCGAGAGAGGTACCGGTAGATGTGACCTTTAGGGTTATAGTTGGACCTAGTAGACTTAGAGGTTTCCTTAATTTTATATTGTTCCCTCGTATTTGTGGTTTGTAACTGGTGGCTATAGGTAGTTTCTGGTGTAGGTAGCTGGTGGCTATAGGTAGTTTCTGGTGTAGATAGTTTCGCCTTGGCCAGATCATAGTGGTCTCAATTGATCATTTCCTCCCTTACTATAATCTTTCATCGGCTTCGATTTTGACTTATTCATCTGATGTTCCTCAACTCTTTTCTTTCGAGCGTCTTGGCAATTAGTTATGGCTATCTATACTTTTAGGGGTGTGGCTCCTTATTATGGCTTGTGGATGTTATGGTTGGTTCTTTACGGTAGATGGTAAGGTTGATGAGTCAGAGTGTAGAATTTGGTTAGAAAGTGACATTTTCTTAAAGGATTCATCTATAGGAGGGGGTCAAAGTAATTAGTGGAGTGTATGAGGATGTCATTGCACTAAGGAAGTTCATTTTATCATGCTTAGTAGTGTGCAATGTTAGATGAGTGGAGTTGGTATCATTGGGCCAGTGTCTACTAGTTGACTGGGTTTGTGGTTGCCTTTCAACTTGACATTTCTTTGGGTCGAAGTGGTTAATTTAGAAGGTGGTGTTTTGCTTGAAATTGTTAGTTTTGGGAGCTAAGTATAGATTTTGGGCTATACCCTAGGCTAGAATCCTTATTATAGCCGTTGTGATTCTATAATATCCTGGTGGTATGTATGTCTCTTCCAAAGTTATATTCTGAAGTCTAGGAGATGGGATTCAGGTTTTGTTGGAGATGTTCAGGATAGCTAAGGGTTATCAGGATGCTTTTAGTGGATAGAGATATTGGAATTTGTGCTTAAGGTAGGTGCTTAAGATAGTAAGGTTGGTTTACTTTTGCTTTGGTTCTTCATTTATCGAAATTCAATAGTTTCAGTATTTTTCGGGTTTCCTCAGGTGATTCTGGTAACTTCGGCTACTTTTGGTTTGGTTGAGTGGGGACTGTTGATAAGGAAGGACTTGAAAGAGTTTTTTGTGTTTTCAATTAAGTTTGAAATTTTCTTTAAGGCTGGAGTCCTATCTTGGCATTATTCGCTTTGTGAGTGCTTGTGGGTCTAGCAAAGCATGGGGACCTAGCATCCTCATCTTTTCGTGAGTGAGGCTACGACTGTCCTTGACTTTCAAGGATGAAAATCTTTTTAGTTGTGGACGTTGTAATGACCCTCTAGTTCACTTCCTCTGCTCTTTGACATTTTCAGCATATAGAGCTTTTCTATAGCGACCTCAAGTCATTTATGACTTGTTGAAACTAACAAGTTCAGTCGCCCGATTTCTTGTTTGGTGTTTATATCCATTTTTGTGTTTAGAGCTCTTAGAGTTTGAACTACTGACTTTGATCTAAACTTTAGGAATATGGCCTTGAGAATATGATTGAATGCTCCATCAACTCCAGAATGGTCATTTTAGGTTAGGAGTGTGGTTGACTATATTTTCAAGGCTACTAATACAAATTTATGCCATTAAGAATTTTATCCTTCAAAAATTTTTCCTAAGTTTGACTTCAGTCGACATTCTTAAAAATCGCACTCGAATTAGAGTTCCATCGGCGCAGTTAGATCCAGAACATCGACTTTAGTCTAAAACGATCTTTGGTTCATATCATAAGGCTTTTGGTCTCATTTTGAGCCCTTTCGTGGATTTTGGTTTTAAATGGTGCTTGGGTATAGAATGACTTTTTGTGAAAATGACCTCTTTTGGAAATTTCAACTTTGTCATTGAGTTCGAAATACTAAATTTTGGGGGTAGCATAGTTGGTTTTCACGGGTGGGGTTCCGCACGAATCCTAAACATCCCATCAAAAAAATTTCAAGTTGAGCAAAGCAACTAATGTGCATCAGTTGGTGCCGCTAGTTTTGTTCATCGCATCTAGACCTCCATGATCATGAAGCCAACGATCGCGATCATAAGGAGGCAGGTAACTTTTCCTCCATGATCGTGTGAGCTTGGATGTGATCTGGATTCACAGGCTCACTGGCTTTCGCGTTTGTAAGTCCCATGGCCGTAATAGCGATGTGTTATTTTGTTTTATCTTAAAATTTAAGACCATACATAACAAGCCCTGGCCCATATTTCTTCCTTTGTGATTTCGGGAGCTATAGAGCTCTATTTTGGAAAACTTGAATTACATTGGGTTCATGTGGATCGTGGGTACGTGCTGACATGTTCCGGAAAGCATGCAAGGCATCATTTTGACATAATTTCTGCCCTGTAGAGGCTACCTAGCTTAATTTTAATTTTTAATGGTGATTTTAATTATTGGGTTGATTTCTTCAATTTCAAGCATTAAGTTGCGTCTCATTTTGGGATACAAGCTTTTTGAATCATATAAAACTTATTTATGAAGTCAATTTTGGGATTCCCATCGTGGGTCCACAATCTTGTTTTATATCCAATTTTGACTCTTTTTCGAAAATACCATTTTGGTGTAAAAACATTCATATGGAGGAGGTGTTCAACATTTTGATAGCATGGCAGCATTTAGAGATGATTCAGACATGGGAAGCTATCGTAAGGTGGACATGAAGCACACACATTCGGCTTCCGGGTAGGATATAGTCTACTATCTTTTAGATTGTGCTTCATAAGATATTGTTTAGCATGAATTTCATGTGGTTTGGATTGTATGTGATGGGTCAGGTTTTGTTCCTTTATTCTTATTTTCATTATTTCCGTTTGAGCCTTCGGCTAAGATAAGCCTAATGAAATTCTCGGTTTAGTTGCAAATTGTTGTCCTTGACTTAATATAGGCTTTATTGGTCTATTTAGATGACTTATTCAATTTTTTTGGATAGTAGGTGAGATTACTCCTTTAGAATGTGCTTGGGTTGACCTTTAGTTATTATAGCCACTCCTTGTGAGAAACTTCTGAGTTTTAGAATCCTTCATTCAGGAGTTGTGATGCAACTTTGGTCTAGTGGTTTTCATCTAGTTAGGCTTATCAGTTAATGTTGTCCCTATTAGAGGACTATGTACTATACTCCTTTATGTTTTCTCTATAGTTGTTTGGTGGGGTAAGTTGTGCTTATGTTCTTGGGTTTGTATTATCACTTGGATTTAGAAGTTCCTAAACACCTGATTCCTCATAAGTTCCTCCTTTATTACCCAGTTAGAGTTGAGATTCCCTTGGCTTCATTATTGAGTTTATGGAGTATATTTGAGCCCTAGGCCTGATAAAAAAATCAGTTGTATTTTCAGGTTGTTTCTGTGCTCAAAGAATAAGGTACTTATAGTAATACTTTGTATATAATTGTGTGTGTTGGTTAAATATTAGTGATGGCAGTCATTGCATTGGTTACTCACTTGTACATGATTGTAACACGCCCCCAGGTGCATGCATTGGTTCTTCACATTGTTTTGAGATAATTAGATGTTTACCAGAACTATTTTTATACTAATTTTCTAAATGGGTGTCATACTATATTTACTACTTAAAATTTGGACCAGAGACAACTACGATGTGCTCGTTATATTTTTCTTGCTTGATCGGTGAGTTCTCGACCCTTTCTATACTAATTTGGCTTATTTATGTTTGATCATCATGACGAATGGATCTCAGAGGATTGAGTATATTAATATAAGAACTGGATTGGGACCAAACAGTATATAGGAGTATTCCCAAACCCCCCCCCCCCCCACGACAATATCAAGAGGCACATGGGTCCTGCTTTCTGTCTGGAACTAGAAGTGGATGTATATAACTTGATATGAGATATGTGACACTGATGGTACTGCCGGTTTTTATTGTATATCTCTAATTCACGTATATTACCTATAACTAACATATTTATTTGTACCTGTCGATAGTATGGGATGCCGTGTGAATTCTGTTTGATTGATGTGGACCTTTTGGACACAGAGGAGCTCGACAAGGTATTTTTGACTGCTTGTGAACTTGTGGCAGTATAAAGGGTTATCTCTTGTTTCAAGATAGTTACTGCCCCTTGTTCTTCTTTATTTAACATTTCATGCAAGGATTGTGTCGACATGGCCTTCTAGCTTTTATCTGATATCTGTATTTTATTCTATTTGTATGTCTTCTCTTAGTTGTCCTCCCTTGTAAAGTGTCATTGTGATTAGGTTCTCGGCAGGCGCTTCCAGGTACATCTCTTCTACCATTTCTTGTTCCCTTTTTTTCTTTTCTTATGTCAGTTTGTGTCTCGTTATGAGCTTCCTACTATTGTTTTAGTTACTTGCAATATATTCCCTTTTCTTACTTGATCTTTATATTTGTTTCATCTTTGGAGCTCAATTACCTTATTTTTGTTGAGTGCCACTTGTCGATATTGCTACTACACTTTTGCACCCTACAGATTATAGTGCGAGTTCTCATTATTGATTTGGATATCGTGCGGAGTAGCTGTACGATTTTGGAGTCTTTGGTGAGCTCTTAGCATTTGAAGTTGCCTATCTCCTTCTATTTTGACTAGAACTAGTCTTTATCTTGTATTTGAAGACAATCTGGACAATTATCTTCTTACTATATTTGTATAATCTTTTTACTCCTTCATTTTATTTAGCAGCTCAAATACAGACTGATACCAGGTTGAGGGGCAGGGGGTTATTCTGTTGTATTGCTTTTATTCCCTTCTCTTCTCTTTTCTTATTATTATCGTTGTTGTTTGCTTTCTTCCCTTTCGCTTGTGATCGTCCATTGCCTAAGGTTTCGAGCAATAGGTTACGCTTACCTATTGGTGGGTTGTTAATAGGTGTCATCATGACTTGAGAAATTGAATCACAACATAATGTCTATTATATAAATTTTTTCGGAGAAAAAATAGGAATCCTACTCAAGGAGGGGGTTTTCTAAAATAAAACGATTTTCTCATTGTAAAGAATCCACCAATTAAGTAGGAGTTTTCTAAAATAAAATGATTTCCTCATTGTAAAGAATCCACCAATTCCTCAATCATCAAATCCTTCGAGATAAATAAAATTATAACTTACACAAATCCTATTGTGTAAGGAGAAAATTTCAATTTGTCCCTGCTCTTTTCAAATTTACAAAAATTCCCTTAAAAAGAGCCACTTCAAGATACATTGCAATTAGTTGCTGATACATGTTAATTGTAGTTACTTTCTCTTCTATAAATTAAGTTATTTAATGCAATCAACCTATTTTCCATAAAAGTCCTAACAGATTCCTTCAGAAAAAAAGAGAGATAAATTTTGAACAATAAATTAAACTATTTAATGCCAATAAACCTATTATCCATTAAAAAAAACTCATTGAATTCCTTCATAAAAGCAAATTAATATTTTAATTCAATTTATAGGATCAATATGAAAAACTTCATGTATTAGGCGGCTCACATGCTTCCTTTATTCATCTTCTTCTTCGACTTTATTGTTTCTATGTGTTGCATATGGATTCTAATCCATCTTTTAGTGTAGCTGTTCCTCAAGTTGAAGAAGTTCTTCAAGTTCTCTGATACCTTCGAGGCATGATGTTAATTCGGCAAATGTAGGATTTCGTGAAAGTAGATTCAAAATCAAGTTGCAAACTTTCAAATTTCCTGTATCAAGATCAACTTTGTACTTCTAATTTCCTTTTAAATTTTATTGTAAGTTGCAAACTTTCAGATCAAGTTGAGGAAGTTGCAAATTGTCTGTAACAATTTCCTTTCTAATTTTATGTATCAAGATGCAAGTCGCAAACTTTTGAATTTTATTGTATTTCAGATCAAGTTGAGGACGTTGCAAGTTGCAAATTGTCTGTATCGTTTTTTTTCTAATTTTCTGTATCAAGTTACAAGTTGCAAACTTTTGAATTTTATTGTATAAAATTCAACTTTATACTTTTAATTTCCTTGTATCAAAGTTGATTCATCGTTTCAAATTTTTTTGAATCAAGTTTCATTGCATCAAGTTGCAAACTTTCAGATTTGCTTGTATCAAGTTCAACTTTATACTTCTAATATCCTTGTATGAAAATTGACTCATTATATCAAGTTTTTTTGTATCATGTTTCATTGTATCAAGTTGTAAACTTTCAGATTTTTTTGTATCAAGTTCAACTTTGTACTTCTATAAATTTTATTGTCTCAAGTTTAATTCTTTTTATCAAAATTTTTTTGTATGAAATTTGATTCTTATTCAAATTTAAAAATTCAAATTATATTCCAAAAATAATTGATGTCAGCCAGATGATACGATCCAAAAATATAAAAAATCATTTGATATATATTTTAAAACATATACTTGATACGTGAAAATTTACATATTGAGCGTATGAAATTGAATGCAAAATTTGAATTTGTTTTTCTGAAGGAATTGAATGTGTTTTTTTTATGGGAAATAGATTTAGTGGTATTAATTAGCTGAATTTATAGTTCAAAATTTATCTCCTTTTTTTTCTGAAGGAATTTGTTAGGTTTTTTCTTTTTACAGGAAATAAGTTGATTGCATTAAATAACTTAATTTATGGAAGAGAGTAACACCAATCCCATGATTCACACAATTAAAATGTCATTCAAACTCTTTCCATTTGATCATCTTAACTGATTTGCTTCACAAATTTTCAAAAATTTAAATTGTTATCCTAAAACAGTTTAGTGAAGAAAAAACAAAAAGAACTAAAACTGATGGTTCATTTGTGAATCAAAATAGAAAATCAAAAGCAAATCTTGATACAATACTTGATTCTTTTTTTTTTTTTTAAAAAAGAAGCAATTGTAACTGATTCTTTTCAAAAATTCAAGTTATGCTCAAACAATTCTTGATACTAGACAAATGATACTATCATAAAATATAAAAAATTATTTGATACATATATTTTAAAACATATAACTTGATACGTAAAAATCTACATATTGAGCGTACGAAAATAGAATTCAAAATTTGAATTTATTTTTCTGAAGGAATCCGTTAGTTTTTTTTTTAAATGAAAAATAGGTTGATTGCATTAAATAGCTTAATTTATGAAAGAGAGACTAATTGCAATTAACATGTATCAACAGTAACTTGATACGTGAAAATTTACATGTAAAATAACTTGTAACCACTACATTTTTATACCCGGTTAATTTGATGCTCGCATGGGTCCTGCCTTTCTAGTTGGGCTGGGGTAGATCATATAAACTTGTGGATACACACTGTGGAGAGGTTTCATGCATATATCTTCCATTCGCATTTATCGTCATTGTCAATATATTATTTTTGTTGTTGGACCCTGGTAGTATGGAATGTCTATTAGGATTTTGCTTGTTGATTATACCACTAGTAGTATAGGATGCCAGTCGGCCATTGTTTGATCATATCTGTACTCGACTTATTGTACTGTTAGTTAGTGACTTGTTCCTTCCTTGGTTGAGTATGTTACACTTCTAGGTTGAGTTGGATTAGTTCCTAGATTGTTAGGTTGCTTATAGGCTCTCAATGTTTTTCTGCTCCTAGTCCTTTGTCGAGTAACTTTATAGTCTATCTTTCTTTCTAATAGATAGTAGACCTATTTGTCCCAGGTACGCTCCCTG
This sequence comes from Solanum rostratum, assembly GCA_029948455.1. Taxonomy (NCBI): domain Eukaryota; kingdom Viridiplantae; phylum Streptophyta; class Magnoliopsida; order Solanales; family Solanaceae; genus Solanum; species Solanum rostratum. Next base: position 15,864,908 of record CM057047.1, on the reverse strand, counting down.
CCTCATCTTTTTCGTCTCATATGTCTTGACTATTATTTATTCTATCTAGTATCATATTACTTGTGCTATACTAGCCTTATTTTCTTAATATATATGTATATATACACATACATGCCTTATCTGTGGAGTTCAATCGGCTTGTGCCTACTGGTTCCATTAGTTTGGTACTCATACTACACTTCTGCCCTTGAAGATCGTAGTGCGAGTCCTGGCTATTGATATTTTTTCATGCAAAGTTGTTATGGATCTCCGAGATTCGAGTGAGCTCCAGGCGTCTAGAGTTGTCAATTTTCATTTTGTTATTGTTTATGCCGGTCATTATTTTGTATTCAAAGATAGCATGTATTGTTATTGAATTTTGTAAATGCTTGTACTCTTAGTTTGTGTATTAGAAGCTTGATTACTGATTGATGTCAAGTCTTGGAGTGGGTTCTTAATATTACTTCTTCAGTATTGTATTTCATCTCCCTCATTTTGGTAACTTTTACATCTTATGGTTATCTTCTACATCTCTTATGGTTTATGGTTATGAGTTCAGCTTACCTACCGGTGAGTTGGGGTTCGTGCCATTATAGCCTGTGGGATCGGATCATGACAAAAAGTAGCTGTCAAACAATAAAGAAGAATAAATTCAACAAGGACCAAAAATTCTTTTTTTAAAAAAAAAAAGAAAGAAAGAAAGATGAGAATGACAACTTGTTTCGATGATCTTAAGGTTTAAAAAGGGAGAGAAAATTTTGAAAAGCAAAGAAATAATTGTGCAAAAATTAATTATGGGTTTACTTTAATTTGAAATTAGTTATGGATACTTGACTAATGCATAGTGATTGATAACTAATTGGATTCTAATATGAAAATAGCCTTAATAATATGCTAGTAAAAAATTGAGTAGAAAAGCTAATGCTAAGTATCAGATGAGAGGAGAGAGAACGTAAAAAAATGAAAATTTTGTAATTTTATTAAATGATAAGGAATTTGGAAGATTATAATAAAATAACTTAGGTATTTGTGTAATTTTTCTTAAATAGAAAGTCTTTTATCTTCTCCCTGTTTATGGTCTTTTAAGAAGTTTTTTTATTTATAAATAAATAGAGAAGTCCAAAAACTTATAATTTCTGGCGAAATAGTGTAACTTTTTATAAATAAAAATGACAAATATAGTCTTTAATGAAAAAAACCAAAATCAATTACAGATTCTGAATTAGCAAAATAATTACTGATACATTTTTGATCATTTACAGTTTGTCAGTCAACAGAATATCTCCTTACCAATGGACGATGAACTTCACCTTTGAGTTTTTTATCTCTTCTTTTTAGATGTTCAAGAAATGTGGTTTTCATTATTCAAAAAGAAAAGAAAAGAGGGCACCACAAATCATTGGAACATTAAATGTAAAAGCTTAAAGGAGAATGATCATTGAACTTTGGTTCCTCTTCTTACAAGTAAAGTATCTCGTTACAGTTAGTTTGATCAAAGACTGAAAATTACCTTTATAGATTTGAATGTGTAATTTTTAGAAGTTATCAAATGATTAGGTTTATCTGCTCCCTGAAAAAAATTCAAAAAAACATTAAAATAAATTTATAGCGGAAGGTTAATGACAGATTTTTAGCCCACATCATAAATCCTAGATAAATAATAATGGCTTTATCATTCATTATCTCTAAATTATACTCTATCCATTTAAAGAAAATATTCTGATTTAACTTAGCACAGACGTTATAAAAAAATTAATAGAACTTTTTAAATTTGTGATCTTGAATTAAAAGTTATGTCAAATATAGCGAAAATATTATTTAATCTTGTGATCTTAAATATATTACGTGTAAAGCTGAAATTCAAATGTTGCTCCAAAAAGAAAAGAGTTTTTTTTTTTTTTTTTGAAAGAGAGTGAAAAAGAAAGTAGGTCATTTTTTTAAAATGAAAAAAGTATATGTTTTTAGTCTTCTTCTAGTTTAATTACTTTTCTGCAGCTTAACAACTTAATCATCATCAAAGAGAGAGGATTGCTAAGATGATCGACACTCTTCACTTTTAATTCTAAGATTGCAAGTTTAAATTATGAGAACTGGAAGCAGTTAGGAAAGAATTGAAAAAAGTAAAACTTAATCATCATTAAAATGCTAAAGACCAAATAAAAATTCCAACTAGAAAGTAAATGGGTTATGATTTGATATTTGATAGTTTATTTAATTTATGTTTGAACACAGGATTTTCGTAAAATATAATATTGAAGCAAAAAACTATTTCTAGTTAAAGTAGAATTTGTATGCACTATTTTTTTATAAATAAAAGTATTACTAACTATTTCCAGTTAAAGTAGAATTTCCATGCAAAATGGTCAACAAGAGACGCACTTATCGGCAAAATTATTTTCCCTTTTCTGTTATTTAATTTTCAGAACATCACATCTCTTTTTTTCCCCCTATATCACATCCATAGTAGTAGTCTTAGGACTTCCCCTTTTACTATTAGAATCGTACTACAATAATTTATTTATCTATTTAGCTTACAATTGCATAATTACTATAATGACAATTACTTCATTCGGAAAAAGCAACTAAAACTATTTCGAAATTGATATTTGGTGATTATCTACTCATCTCTAACTCTTGTTTGGATGGTTTTTACCCGTTGTATTGTAATGTATTATTAGTTTAAATATAATGTTTATTTTAATTCTTACTTATATTTCATTATATCGTATCGTTCAAATCCATTATTAGGTAACGACGAAAAGATCTATTATATGTAACAACTGATTTGGTGTGGTTGTGTCGTTACTTTAGTAATATCTTCTTATTTTTTTTTCTTTATTTATTATTCAATAATTTAAATTTGTCATTTACTCCATCTTTTCATGGTATCTACCACATACCCTATAATTTCTTGTAGGTTTATCATCCAAATTATGGATGTATGACATTATGTAACGATGGAGAACAATACAATCTATTCAAACATTATATTCATTGAAACAATACAGTACAATATAATACAAACATTACGACATAATATAATCCATTATGAAACAATATATAAGAACCATCCAAACAAAGTGTATGTAGAATTTGCAGTAAAAAAAGATATGGATTAGGTAATTTGTAATTAAACTAGATTTTACGCCACTATTAAAAAAATATAAGTGTCAATAATGCACTTGGAATATTCTTTTTCTTTTTTTAACTTTCATATTAAACTGTCACCTTATTAGTTTTAGCAACAAATCTCTTTCTTTTATTACACTCCATCATGATGAGTGTGTATTACACGCGCTCTTTTTTATTATAAAAAAATTATTATATCACACTTCATATGTATTAAACGTACATTCCACCTTATCAAAAATTAAATAAATTATTTGTAGGACTTAAAATTAAATTTTGAAGTAATACTATCTCAAAATAAATATATTTTTTTAATTAATCCACTCCACCACTTTCTATCACCATACCCCCTACCCCTTAAAAAAACTTTTACTTCATCTCTTCTCCTTCTCCCTCCCCCGCCCCCCACTCAAATAATAATTTAGATATTATTTAAATTTTAAAAATAATAATTCTAACCCACCCACTTGATCCTCCACCTTCAATTTTTTTTTTCATTTTTGTGTTAGCTACAGGCGCGCGCACACAGTTTAGAAAATTGTTGTTTTTACATGCTATACGACTTTTTTTAAAATATAAATTTTATTTTTGTTATATTTGATATGCAAGTAAAAAAATATTTTTCAAAAAATATATGTACACACCTAACACAAAATGAGAAAAACATTTAAAAAACAAATTGAAATAAATTAGGAGCAAGGGTTAGATGAGGTCGGGTAGGATTGTATTTTAAAAAAATAATAATAATAATATCAATTTTTGTAAGAAAAGAGTGTGGGAGGTGGTGAAGTATGAATTTTTAAAAATATTTTCTTAAAAATAAATTTAAAAAAATAAAAGGGTAGGTGATTGTTGAGGTTAGAGAGAGAATAGTGCAGCGGGTGAAAGAGCCAGGTGCAAGAAATATTTTAATTTTTTTAAAATAATTTTTTAATAGCAATCCTTTTAATTAATATTAATAGTTTATTTAATTTTATCATGATGAAATATTTTATTCCTATGGAATCCTATGTGGCAAGGTACTTTCAAATAAAATAAAGGTATATTACATACACCCGTGAGATTTATTTTTTAAACTAATAAATGATAGTTTAGTACGAAAGTCATACTTTTTACAATGTAAATATGAAACTCAAAAAGATAGAATAGTTTAAATATATTCTTAATACTTATCTCAAAAAAAAAAAAAAATATGTAAAGTCAAATTAATATGAGCGCCTCTAAGATTTTGATATAATTTCCGGTAAGGGACATTGTGCATGGATCATGTAGAATTGGATTGATATTTATTTATTTATTTATTTTATACATTGATTTTCATATTTTGCGAAATGTAATTCGAAGTCAATCTAAATAAATTCAGACCGAATCTGATTTATTAGGCTCTTTTTCTAATAATCGATTCGGATAATTTTTATTTTCAGAGCGTATAATTAAGGTTTTGCTTCCTCTATTTAGAAAAATCGAACATCCAAAGAAAGTAAACATATAAAATTGCCTTTAGAGTTCCTTATTGCTATCACAATCATCTAAACAATATATGCGCGAAAAACAATGAGACGGATTAAAAACAAAATTAAAAAGATTAATCAAATAATTATAAGATTTCGAGTAGGTTATTTTTCGTCATGCAAACATTTTTATTTTTAGCATCTGCTGGTATAGTTTTCTTGTGGGACAGTATGAAAAGTCAAGTCTGTCATATAATTTTGTTAAATGAGGAAAACGTAAACTAGTGAAATGCCATGATGAAGCATTAGAAATGAAAATTATCCTGACAAAATTGGCTTATCTTGCCATATTTGGATCGACTCTTTTCATTGGTAATTGATCTTAATGTGTTTGTCACGAAGGAAAATGTCTTCCGCAGAAAATGAGTTCCTAGAGTATGTCTTTTTGAAAAATATGTCGATTTCTTATTTATTTTTTAGTGTTTGATACATAAATAAGAAAACATTATCTCAAGAGCAGCATTGGGTGGATGGAAGGAGGCAATAAATTTGGAAGGTTACTTATATGCAATTTGTTTTTCCTACTTCCATTAGGAAAGTCATTTAATTTTCCTTATTTTTAAAGAACATGTTTGCCTCGAGAAAATATTTTTCGAAAATTTTAACCAACCAAACATAAAAAAATTAAAAATCTATAACAAACACACTATTAAGCGAGGTTATACATAAACGTTGAATATCAAACTCTAAGCCAGTATCTAGGATAACTGTTTTCTCTTTTTATATAAGTAGAGATGGTCTAAATATTCAGAATATATTTCATTGAATCTTGAAAGTTTACGTTTGACGAAAAAGCATTTGAATGCCGGTTTTGGTTTTATACAAAATTTCGAGATTTAAAAGTCACATATTTTGACCAGATATAATAAAGCATTGCTTTAGGAGTTAACATCATCAGGTTCAACTACAAATGCCATAAAAGTTTTTCCAAGTTGCTATAATTCTTGCGGGGTCGCTGAAATCAAACAATTATTGACTACGTTACTTCAAGTTGGTCAGTCACCTAATAATGTGAAGACAGAAAAAAATGCAATATATCATGTTTTGTAATATTAATGTGGAAGCCCTCTTGAATTTTTTGGTTCAGTTATGCCCCTTGGCTTTACTAGGCTAGGAAAGGACAGTATTTTTTCGATTTAATTTTTCCTTTGTTGAACTCAAATCAGTTCTATAGATAAGACTAAGATTAGATAAAAAGAGCCTCTTTAGCGTAATTTTGAACTAATATAATTTATTCTTTGTCCTCAATTTATGTGATAAATATGAAATTTTGAGAGCCAATCAAATTTTTGATATATTTTTTTATAATTTTAAGTTAGTAAATATTGTAATTTACAATAACTTTTACATAATTTTATAATAATATACATTATTCATCTGTCCCAACTTAGATGACATAGGTAAATTTCAAGAGCAGGACAAAGTTTTAATAACTATTTTAAGTTATTGCTATTGTAATTTATAGTATCATTTTTTTTTGGTAAGTTTAGAAAAATAACATAGAACTAAAAATTTTAAAATAATTTTTCAAAAATAGCCAATAAAATTCACTAACAAATTTAAAGGGTCGTTGAAAATCATAGATCAAAGGGGCTTCAACTTTGAAGTTTGAGGACCGAGTTCGTAAATTTGTCAATTTTATATCTTTTAAGTTCTAAAGATATAAATCTAGTCAAATTTTCTCAATTCTCAAGAATATAATCTCAAAACACTATTCACATAATTTAGTAATTGGTAGTCAAAGGTGGACATGACCAAGTTGAGGACCACAATGTATTTTCTTTGGTTATCATGCATGCATGGAAAGGTGGATTACAAAGAAACAGAAATGAAAGCAAAAGTGTGAAATCAGACCTGTTTTTTTTTTAAAAAAAAAAATATTATTATTTTATAATGGGTGCAAGATGTGGGGAATGGAAATTTTTTAAAAAACAATTGGGGGTGAGGAAGGGAACTGGGGAGGGGGATTACAATGTGGGAATCGAAATTTACCAACATGGTAGAAGTTCAGGTGGTCAACCAATTGAGCTACTAAAATTTTTGTGGGGAACGAGAATATGTTTTTGAATAACTTGATATGATTGAATCAAATCTTCAAATGGGAAGAGTAAGACAGAGGAGAAATTGAAAATAAATAATAATAATTAAAAAAAAGAATGATTGCAAAAGCAGAAAGTTGTTCATCATCTACTGAGGACCGTTCTTCGTTTGTTTCTCTCAAAAAGTTCGTGCCCCATTAGAAACTAGGGTATGCAAGGCACTACATATTTGTTTAAGTACATGGTATTGTGTCCCTATATCATCAACACACATAACTTTTATCTTGAATTAGGCCCCAAATCAATTATTTTGAAAAATAATTCACCTATGCTTTGACCACAACTCTCAAAAAGTCATGAGAGGATTATATTAAAACTGGTTGATCTAAACCATCTTAATTAGATAATCTTGATTAGTACATTGTTAATCATGATAATGTCTAGAAATAATTAAGGGTAATATTGTCAATTAGCAGTCACCTTTGCATAATTTGCATGTGTCTGCTTGTGCTAGGAAGGTGATATTAATCTGCCCAAGTCAACAGTGGTTTTCCATTATTTGAATTATCATTGCCTAAATAATGAGAAAAAGCTCAAAATGTTTAAATAAAGGGTCGTGTAAAGTTTGAGTTTCAGCAGACGAGAACTCTTATGTCTTAAAAGGAGAGGACTAATCGGAGAAATTGTCTTATTCACTAGACTTTTGCCATAGATTCTCAAATATTTTTGGTAAATTATTATACATATATTTGATCCGTCTTTGAAAAATTATTTTGATTTTTTAAGAAAATATGATCTATATCCATAAGTTCTAAAACTATTAAAAATATTCATATATTTATATTATCATTATATGTTCCTTAAAAATCATGACAGTAAAGATAAAGAATATAAATTGAAAAAAGTGCAAGAAAACAAAAGGAAAATTATATTGATTTGTATAGGAAAAACTACTATTTCTACTTATAACTGGAAGGGATTTTGAAGAGAAAATTCACATAAAAACTATATGAAATATGTATATGATTGTAAAAAAATTTTGTGTGACGAATTAATTAGAATTGGAATTCAATCCAAAACTATAAGCCCTATTTGGGAAGCCACTCTGGAAATTTAATTTGATGTAATTGATTATAAATGTACAATTTGGCAAGTTTGGCTAGCCAGGTAATTGTCTACAAGTAATAGAGTATAATTAGCAGGGGGTAATTATGCTCTCTAATTCGTCGGATGGAGTGATGAACTGTTGGTAATTACATGATATAATTACAAACTGATTATTTTTTAACTTCTTCCTTTTAATTCTATTTTTATTTTTTATTAATGTATTAATTCTAATATTTTAAAATTATTTTATTATTTTATTTTTTAAAAAAATTATTTTTTATTTATATAATTTATATTCATTTCTTTCTTCTTTCTTATCATTTACTTCTTCTGTTCCACACAATTGTTCTTATTATATATTTTTTGGTTTTATTTTTTCATTTAATATAATTTTGTTAGTATTTTAATTTCTAAATCAAAGTAGAAATTTGTCATGCCCCAACTATAAGGGGGAAGACATCAAGGATTTACACAAGAACCTACTAACTATAAGTACTAAGCAGTAGAACATAAACCAAAACACTTGCCAAAACATAGATAACAATAGGGTCCAACGGGAGATATATAACGAAACACAACTAAGTCTAAAAAGTCTTTAAAAGGTGCACCTGAATTTCTAAAAATTGGTTGAGATAGGGCCCCCACATACCCATTCTACCATGTCACATACATATCAAAACATATGTTTCTATATATCTGGTAGCTTCAGATAGAGGTGTAGCTTACAACTACTAAACTAGAAGTCTCTGGTCTACTGGAAAAGCAAGCTGTTCTGAGTACCTAAGCCTACATTTGTAGAAATGCAGCGCCACAAAATAGGATTTCAGTACATATAAAATATGTATGGATATGTAAAGCAGACGGAGTAACAAGTTGACATGGAATGGTGCTTAATGAATTAAATATCAAGATAGGCAAATCTGAGCATATGTATGCTAGCAACATAATCCAAACTAAGACTATGAACGATCTGAAGGGTCCTCACCTAGCATTATCTTTCTTATTCATTTATACATATGTCAAATTCCTATAATTTACGGAGGTGATATCTTTACTTCATTATATAGTTTGGTTGTTTTTGTAACAATAACTATTAGGCAGTCACTTGAAGGCCAACTCTCTGTGATATGTGATCCCGGTATGACATTTATAGCACACTGTCACAACCATGCATGAAATCCAATAGTCTAGGTAACAAGGTTTGTCAAGGTATAACCCCCAGGGCTCTTGTATGGTCTACCCACAGGCTTGTATGAGTAAGGTGAATCTACGATGGAAATATTCATATATAGTGGGGATGGACTATAATTGACAAATCAAACTCATGCGAGATATGACATGAATTAGTCCAATGAAGACCTCTCATCGGTAGGAGAGTAGGAGAAGATTATTTGCCAAAGGTAATCTACTTCACACCTTACGACCAATCATTTGGGTGGATGGATACCTTCCGTATGACCCAGTCATTTCAGAAGGATTTTCAATATCATATCATATCAATGTATAACCATTCCTTACGATTCAGTCATTTCGGTAATGGCTACCATTCCTATGCTGACACATATTTCAAGAAAATGGAGAGGACCCTTGGGGATAGCCCTGACATCCCTAATCAATCGGTGCTAAGTCAAAACATCCCACAAGAATACTTACATATACATGCTTTCAAAAAGAGGCAATAGTACTTTCAAATCATTTCAATGCGCAATTAGTCTTAAAAGCCAAATATTCTTCGTAATAATTCATACTTGGGCTAAAAGTCAAATCACAATTCAATCCATACTTTTCATGCATAGGAATAGCTCATGCACTTAATAATATGGTGCAAGCACCCAATATGCTCAAAGAGCCAATAACAATAGACATTTATGTGATCACATTCTTTTCATAACCATAATCTTATTAGAATAATATACATAAAGATTATTGGGCTTAACCCACTCATGATTTTCATAAAATCCAATGCTCATGAATGCATATGCCATGAATGATGTGAGAATAACATGGGTAATTAAGATTCAATCTAAAATCATCAACACAATAAGAAATTTAGGTAAATCCATAAATAAATCCACATTTAAATCAAAATATAGATCACCCATGCTTAGATCAAACTTTAAAGGGATAATGCATGTTCAAATCTTCATAATAATCATGCAATTCAACATATTAGGGTTTAATTCAATTTAAAATCAACAATAAAGCATAGCCTATACTTCAATTGAATTTAACAAACACTAATCTTCAAAACCTATATTTAAAGTAAGCAACATTTCATGAAAATTCAAGTGAAAAGAATTTGGGTTGAAAGGGACTAAGAATCAATCCCACATACCTTAGATAATGAGGAAGATTTAAGAAAAAATTTGAAGAAGAGAAGGGTTCTCCCTTGATTCCCAAGCTTAGTCTTCACAAGGGCCTTTGAGAGAGTTCTAAAGGAGAGTTCAATATAATTCTAAGTGTAGGAATGAATTTGAATGAGAGAAAGTATAGGTCATTTCAATATCTTAAGGTAGCATAGAAAGTCAAAAAGACCCTTAGGAAGAACCATAATTATGAAAACATTATTAATGAAACGAGTAGAAAAATTGAAGTCAGTGGTCTCAAGAAGGGGTATACAGTCCGTGTAAGGGTACACGGACCGTATGCTTGGCATGTGATCCGACACTTAGAAAAATTCTTAATGAAAAAGGTCTGAGACGGTTATTCAACACTTAGAAAAATTCAATGTAGAAATCCATACGGTTGGTCTCACGGTTCGTATCAAGGTATACAAAACCTATACTCCTCCGTACCACTTTACTTAGAAAAATCCTTCACGATAAAGTTTCGAGATGGTGATCCAATACTTAGAAAATTTTCACTCCGGCACCTATACGAGGACCTCACAAATGGTGAAGGGTCATAAGGTCCGTGAGATAGTCCATAAGACGGTCCATGTTACATGACTTGACTTCAAAACTGTGGATTTTCAAGGCCAAGGCTACCACACGGCCGACCATATAGTCTGTGAAGCCTCACACGGCCCGTGTAGGGTCCATGTGTGGTATGCCTTTGTCTCAAACTCCACTAAATCCCACACACCCCACACAAGGACAAGGGCCACTTCAAGGAGGCTCCACATGGTCTATATAGCCACACACGGACCGTGAAGGCTACTATGAAGGATCACCTTGGTCCAAAACTTTTCAGAACCAAATTTTCAAGCTCCATTAAGGTCATACAACGTTCAAGTCCTTACATCATCTCCTCCTTGGGAACATACATCCTCGAATGTGCTAGAATAAGGCTTGAAAGGTTGATTTTGAACATAAAACATCAAAACATAAGATACAATGCATATTTTATCACTTGAAAATCATAAAGTCATTAAAACTCATATCAAAACGTATACAAATCATTCAAAACATCATAAAATCATTTTGGTGCACATATTTACAAGTAATGTCATGAAACTCAAGAGTGAAAGAATTAGGACTACACGGAGAAGGAAGATCTAATACCTGACATCATTTCATCATGTCCAACTCCGCCTCCCATATAGCACTCTCTACATGTTGATTTCTCTGAAGTACCTTAAACAAAGGCACATCATTGTTACGAAGCCTCTTTACTTGCCTATCTAAAATCCCAACCAGAACTTTCTCATAAGACAAGTTCTCCTCAACCTCAACACCTTCCAAAGGGACAATAGTACTAGGATTACCAACCAACTTCCTCAACATGGACACATGGGAAACCGGGTGGATAGAACTCAAATCCAAGGGCAAATCCAATCTATAAGACATGTTCCCCAATTAGCTCAACAATCTCATAAGGACCTACATACCGGGGACTCGACTTGACCTTCTTTCCAAAATGCATCACACCCTTTATAGGTTAGACCTTAACATACACCCAATCACCAACATGAAACTCAAGTTCCCTCTTCCTAACATTCGAATAGGACTTTTGGTGACTTTGGGCCATCTTCAACCTCTCCTTAATCAACTTCACCTTTTCCATAGCCTCCAACACCAAATCTGGGCCAATCAAAACCATCTCTCCCAACTCAAACCATCCCACCAGAGATCTACATCTCCTACCATACAAAGCCTCAAACGGTGCCATACCAATGCTAGCATGAAAACTATTATTATAAGCATACCAATGAGTGGAAGATGATCATCTCAATTGCCTTTGAATTCCAACACACAAGCTCTCAACATGTCCTCCAAAGTTTGAATTGCCCTCTTGGCTTGTCTATCAATTTGAGGATGAAAAGTAGTACTCAACTTCACCTTAGTACCAAGTCCTCCTTGAAACGACCTCCAAAAGTGTAAAGTAAATTGGGTACCATGATCCGATATGATAGACCTAGGTACACCATGCAACCTCACCAACTCTTCGATATACAACCTTGCATAATCTTCGACCCTAAAGGTAGTCTTGATCGGTAGGAAATGAGCCGAATTTGTCATCTGATCAACAATAACCCAAATTGAGTCAAATTGCCTTCGGGTCCGAGGCAAACCAACCACAAAATCCATGTTCATATCTTCCTACTTCCTAGTAGGAATTTCAATATCTTGAGTCAAACCACCGGGCCTTTGGTGCTCCACCTTCACTTGTTGACAATTAGGACATTCGAATACAAACTTGGCTATATCCTTCTTCATACCATGCCACCAATACACTTCCCTCAAATCCCAGTACATCTTATAGATCCCAGGTGAATAGAATAATGAGAGTTATGGGGTTCACTCATGATCACTCTCCTAAGATCATCCACATCCATAACTCATAATTGATCTTAACACCGAAGCACACCATCTTTCCCTTGGGAAAAGACCTCTATCTTCTTTTTGGCAACCAACTTCTTCAACTCAACCAATGACAGATCTAGATCTTGCTTAGCCTTTACATCAACAACCACAGAAGATTCGGCCCCATTTTGAAAATGAATATTACCATGATTAGAGTCGGCCAACCTCACACCCAACCTAGCTAAACAATGAACATCTTTTGCCAACACTTTCTTCCCTTCATCAACATAAGCCAAACTCCCCATAGATAGCCTACTAAGAGCATCGACTACAACATTTGCCTTTCCGGGATAATATTGTACACTTATATCATAGTCCTTAAGGAGTTCCAACTATCTCCTTTGCCTCATGTTAAGATCCCTTTGAGTGAACATCTATTGAAAACTCTTGTGAGTGGTTAAAACATCAACGTGCACGCCATACAAATAGAGTCTCCAAATCTTCAAAGCAAACACCACTGCCGCTAACTCAAGATAATGAGTTGGGTAATTACGCTCATGCACCTTCAATTGCCTTGATACATAAGCTATCACCTTATCATGCTGCATAAGCACACATGCCAACCCAATCTAAGAAGCATCACTATATACCACAAATCCCTCTAAGCAATCCAGTAAAGTCAAAATAGGAGCCGATGTAAAGGATTTTTCAAAGTCTGAAAACTCTTCTCACACTCATCCAACTATACAAACTTGGACTTATTTTGAGTCAACTTGGTCAATGAAGATGCAATAGATGAGAAACCTTTAACAAACCTTCTATAATAACCAACGAACCTAAGAAAACTTCGAATATCTTAAGGAGTCAATGGTCTAGGCCAATTCTTCACGGCCTCACTCTTTTTCCGGTCAACCTTAATACCATCTTTGGACACCACATGGCCAAGAAAAGCTACCTCACCAAAACAAAACCCACATTTGCTAAACATAGCATACAACTTCTTCTCCCTCAATTTCTGAAGAACCAACCTCAAATGATCCATATGATCCCGTTCACTTTGAGAATAAATAAGGATATCATTGATGAAGATAACTACAAAACTGTCAAAGAATGGCTTGAATACTCGATTCATGAGATCTATAAACACGACTGAAGCATTAGTCAAGCTAACTGATGTCACCATGAATTCAAAGGGCCTATATCTAGTCCGAAAAGCGATTTTAAGAATATCACACTCCCTAACATTCAACTGATGATAACCGAAATGGAGGTTAATCTTTAAGAAATGGGTGGCCCCTTGGAGTTCATCAAATAAGTTATCGATTCATGGCAACAAGTACTTGTTCTTGATGGTTACCTTATTCAATTTCCTATAATCAATGCACATCCAAAGAGATCCATATTTCTTCTTTACAAATAACACTAGAGCACCCCACAGAGATATACTTGGCCTATGCCATATGATAAGGAGGAATAAAGATAGGTTGAGTATTCAGGAGAAGATCTATGCCAAATTCTACTTCCCTTTAAGGAGGAATACTAGGCAAGTCTTCAGGAAATACATCCAAAAACTCATTCACCTCCGAAATCGATTCAAGAGTAGGTGACTTGGACTCCACATCTTTGACCCTCACAATAAGATAGATACATCCATTTGAGATCATCTTTTACGCCTTAATGTAGTAAATAAAAAAACCTTTAAAAGCAGAGTCACTACCCTTCCACTCAAGAATGAGCTCATCCAAAAATTGAAACTTGACTTTTTGGGTTCTACAATCTATAGATGCATATGAAGCATGCAACCAATCTATCCCAAGAATCACATCAAAATCAAACATCTCTAGTTCCACAAGATCACACAGGAAGATGTTATGCAAAATAGAAACAGGGTTACCCCGATAAACTCTATGAGCAACAATAGATTCACCCACGAGAGTATAAATCGAAAAGGGCTCCCTCAAGATTTCAAGATTTAAACAAAAACTTTAATAGCCAACAGAAGAGTCACAAAAGATAAATTGGCACTCGGATCAAGCAAAGCATAAGCATCAAAATCAAAGACTTTTAACATACCATTCACAACATCCGAAGCCTCCTCAACTTCCTCGTGAGCATGCAAAGCATAGAATCTGTTGTTTCTTGGGGCAACACCTTAGGGAGATCTTTGTTGGCCTTGAATACCTTGAGCCACTTGACCTAGACCTCTTTGAGTATTCTTAGGACGATCAGCAACATTGTGGTTCTTCTCACCATATCCATAACATGCACCCAACTCCTTCAAACAAGCAGCCAAGTGATTCTTCCCACACTTGTCACACTGGGGAAACCATGGCCCACCACCAACCAGTGCCTTGGGAGGAGGCATCCTAGCATTAGCAACTCGAGCATTAGAAACTTGGCTCTATTGGAAGCGACCATAACCACCACTGTTAGAGTTGGAGAACACACCATCATAACGGGCCCTCTTAGGATTATGCATCCTCGTCTCTTTGAGCCTTTCTCCTTCAATGTATTCAGCATACACCATAAGACTGAAGATTTCCATGTCCCAAATGAGCATAGTCGTACAACATGCTTTCACAACCAAGTCAGAGATCCCAGAAATGAACTTGTGCATTCTTGCACGAGGATCAACCACAAGCATATGAGCATACTTGGAGAACTTTGTGAACTTAAGGGCGTAGTCCCTCATGCTCATACCACCTTGTTTGACGTTGATAAACTGTATCATCTTGGATTCCCTAAGCTCAAGTGGGAAGAAACAATCCAGAAATGCGAACTTGAACTCTTCCCAATTAAGAACATTACAACAAACCCTCTCCATCATCCGTTGAGTGTACCACACTTGAGCCATATCTTTCAACTGATAAGTAGCCAACTCAACTTTCTCTTCAGAAGTGACTTCCATAACAGTCAACACCTCAGTGAGCTCATCAATGAACTTTTGAGCATCCTCATCAGCCTTTGACCCATAAAACTCCGAAGGAATCATCCAGGTGAAATCTCTCACCCTAGAAGCCGGAGCGGGATCTCGAGGAAGATTAGCCTTCCTAGTCTGAGTAGTCACTACTTGGGAAAGCATAACAAATACCATATGAAATTAACCATTAGAGATAGTCTCTTCCATAACCCTGGGGAACTTGGTCCTCACAAGCGGGGGCTGATCTTGGTAAAGGATCTCTTAGTGGAGGCATCTTCTGTAATGTAGCAAGGATACCATCAGGATTCGAAAACCAAGTGTATGGTCTAAAGCACGACATAAGACATGAAGAAGTGAGACAATTCCTAGAATGCAATTATAGCCTCCGTTTTTTAGGTATGGTGCATTTCATACCCATGAATGTGACTCTACTCGACGCATCATGTTGGACTGATGATCATTTACAAACCTAATGCTTTGATACCAAGCTTATCACGACCTGTACCTAGGGTCTAGGAGAGACATAGAAAATGGAAACTCGAGAGTCCCCAAACAAGCCTCAAAAGTATTAATCATATCATCGGTTGGAAAGTGTATATGAATAGTAAACATATAGTTTTAAGGGATGAGAAAGTCGGACTCACGCTATGGGAATGTCATAGGGAAAGTGAATTAACATGGATCCACATAACACGTAGCACATAAAGACTAAGGGGAGGGTAAGTATGACTCACTCTATAGGGGCAATTTGAGACTTAGGATCTTTCACAACATAACATAAAAATACATCATAATATTCATAGCCAATCCACATAAGGATATCCAATAGATAGTAATATCCATAAAAATACGCTTTGAATACAACACTTAACATATAAACGTAAAAGAGTGTACAAGATGTTCAACAATGCCTCTAGTCATAAGATAGAATAGGGGCCAAACATGTCCTGGGCTCACCTTCAAAGTTACTAATATAAACATAAGCACCATAGGTAGAGGAATGGTGGTTCATCCTTGGAAGATAAGACTCACCAGAATAATCAATTCTCAAGATCCAAGCTAACCGTTGTATGGTGGATGAAGGTAGTCTGCGGTCCCTATAAGGATAGATCGTTTAGGCAAATGTATGCATTAGTATGTTTGAATGTACTAAGTATGTGAGTATGCAATGCATATGACTTATCAAACCTGCATTTAATGTTTGATGAAAAAGGCATATAATATAGAAAGAGATATATAGCAAGAAATATAGTATACAATATGCTATGAAACTAGTGATGCATGAAATGGAATAATGTTCATATATAGTGGAGCTAAACTATAACCAACAAATCAAACTCATATGAGCTATTATATAAATTAGTCCAATGAAGACCTCCTATCAGTAGGAGAAGATTACTTGCCAAGGATAATGTACATCACACCTTACGATCCAGTCATTTCGGTGGATGGAAAATTTCCTTATGACCTAGTCATTTCATAAGGATTTCCAATATGATATTTTTTCATATCAATGTATAGCCATTTCTTATGTCTAGATCATTTAGATAATGGCCACCGTTCCTATGCTGATATATAGATCAAGAAAATGGAGATGACCCTTAGGGATAACCCTGATGCCCCCAATCCATTGGTGCTAAGTCAAAACATCCCACGAGAATACTTATACATATACATGCTTTCAAAAGAGGCAATAGTCCTTTCAAATCATTTCAATGCACATTTAGGCTTAAAAGCCAAACCTTCTTCATAATCATTCATACTTGGGCTAAAAAGCCAATCACAATTCAATCCATTCTTTTCATGCATAAGAATAGCTCATGCACTTAACAATATCGTGCAAGCACACAATATGCTCAAAGAGCTAATAACAATAGATATTTATGTGATCACATTCTTGTCATAATTACAATCTTCTCAAAATCATATACATAAACATAATTAGCTTAACCCACTTCATAATTTTCATAAAATCCAATGCTCATGCATGCATATGGCATGAATGATGTGAGAATAACATGGTAATTGAGATTCAATCTAAAATCATAAATACAATAGGAAATTCAAGTAAATCCATATTCAAATCATAATACAGATCACCCATGCTTAGATAAAACTTTAAAGGGACAATGCGTATTCAAATCTTCATAATAATCATGCAATTCAACATATTAGGGCTTAAATCATTTTAAAATCAACAATAAAGAATAGGCCATACTTTAATTAAATTTGATAAACATTAATCTTCAAAATCCATATTTAAAGTAAGCGAAATTTCATGAAAATTCAAGTGAAAAGTGTTTGGTTCTTCTTGGTTGAAAGAGACCAAGAATCAATCTCACATACCTTAGCTAATGAAAAAGATTCAAGAAGAAATTTGATGAAAAAAGGGATTTTCCCTTGATTCCCAAGTTTAGTTTTCACAAGGGCCATTAAGAGAGTTCTTAAGGAGAGTTCAATATAATTCTATGTGTTGGAATAAATTTGAATGAGAGAAATAAAGTAAAGGTCATTTCAATGTCTTTAGGTAGCATAGAAAGTCACAAAAGACCCTTAGGGAGGAGAACCATAATTATGAAAATGCCATTAATGAAATGAGTAGAAAAAATGAAGTCAAGGGTCTCAAGGAGGGGTTAGTGTATACAGACCGTATACTCGGTCCGTGATCCGATACTTAGAAAATTTCTTTCTGACAAAGGTCCGAGACAGTAATTCAACACTTAGAAAAATTCAATATAGGCATCCATACGGTTGGTCTCACTATCCATACCAAGGTGTACGGACCATATACTCCTCTATACCACTTCACATAGAAAAATCCTTCATGAAAAAAGTTCCGAGATGGTGATCCAATACTTAGAAAATTTCCACTCTAGCACCTATATGGGTGACCTTACGGACCGTGAAGGGTCATATGGTTTGTGAGACGGTCTGTGTGACATTCCTTGGCTTCAATACATCGGATTTTCAAGGCCAAGGCTACCACACAACCCTCCATATAGTCCGTGAAGCCTGCCACGCCCGTATGGGGTCCATGTGTGGTATGCCTTAGTCCCAAACACCAAATTAAAGCACATACATGCCACACAAGGCCAAGGTCCACTTCAAGGGGGCTCCACACAGTTGGTATTGTCTCAAGTGGACTGTGAAGGTTTCATGAAGCATCACCTTGGTATAAAACTTTCTGGAATAAACTTTTCAAGCTCCATTAAGGTCATACAATGTCCGGGTCCTTACAGTTCAGCATGTCGAGGGCTCAACTTAACTTACCTCCCAAATTGCATAAGGCCTTTCATAGGTTATACCTTCAAGAATACCTAGTCATTAGCATAGAACTCGAAGTGTCTATGCCGCACATCTGCATATGATTTTTGTTGGCTCTGAGCAGATTTCAAGCACTCCCGTATCAATTTGACTTTCTCAATAGTTAATGTGCCGCTAAAATATGACATTGTTAATGATTTAAACTTGAAATTTTGTATCTTCTCTTGCACATTTTGTGGATTTGATTTGTGCTTGTGTTTGATTTTGTAGAAAATAGGATTTAAGATGATTTTGGCTAAGGGTATAAGCTTTGCTAGTTTTTGGCCTTGTATGAGTCCATCTATGGGCCGTGGTTTGATCCACAAGGCATAGATGGTGTTCATAGTAGTTAAATCTGCAACTAAGGTGTTAGGAACCATGAAGAATTAATGAAGTAAAGTTGAATAAGTTGTAATCTTGGAGAGTGTGCATGCATGTATTATTTATCTCTTCGTATTGAGTAATTTTTAACGGCGGCCTACATTTGAACTCGCCTTATTCTTACTTGACGTACTAAGGGGGTAGAAAATGGGAAAAGGAATAAATAATAGAGATTTGACATGATTACACTTATCTAATTAGCTTGAATGGGCCAAGGAATAGCTAAATCTGGGACTATGGTAACAGTTAGTAATGAATACGCTCATAGATGACCCAAGTTGCATGGTGAAATTTATTTATTTTCCGACTCAAGGACTTAGGTAAACATAAATTACTAGTTCTACATGTGACATGCTAGAAAAGGTTATAATTATAGGGTTATACTACATTATGAATTCACGGGGAACACAATATTCTTGTTGCATTCTCTCACTGGTTTCATAATATGTGCAAATAATTTGACATTATAATAGGTTTTATTTATTATCTTATTCAATAATAAAACCCTCCTCTTTGAAATAAAATGATTAACAACTCAAATTTGCTTTGAGTACTCTAAGTTTAAACCTTATTTTTTGTGGGATGAACCCTAACAAAAGTTAGGTTCTATATTTGGCAGCAACCAATTATGCTTCGATTAGGAGGTGTAATTCAGGGATGATCAAATTTTGGCATCATTGTCAGGGAATAGAACCCTTAGATTAGTTCAGTTGAAATGATTTGAGATTAGTCCTTAATTTTGTATTTTACGTATTTAGTTGTTTTTGTTTCTTTTTAGCATATAGGTACAGTGTATGCCTAGCACACATCGTAGAGGTAGTCTCTTGGCACCATACGATCCTAAGCTACAAAGAACCTTGAAAATAATTATCTGATATAATGCTGTTCACAACTTAGAAGATGTAATAGACATGCACCAGAGGCAAGAGTGAAACATGCATCAAGACCCACGCTTAAACGAACCAAACCCACCTCTACCTTACGGGGTGAACTATCCTCCATTGCAAATAGATCGAGTTGGTGCATGGAAATATAATGGACTTGATCTAACTGCACCTTATGTCATGAGCACTATTGTGTTACCAATACTGCCGTCAGATACTAAGTTCGTCATGTCGAGTGGGTTATTGCAAATGTTATAGCATCGAGGGCTATTTACAGGGTTATTGCTTGAGAATCCATATAACCACTTGCACAATGTGTTGTTCGTTTGTAAGAGCATGATAGGGAATCAAAACATATCTTAGATGCCATCGGCCTCTGTGTCTTTCCATTGTCTCTTACTGGCAAGGTAATAATATAGTTAGTAAAACTCCCATTCAGATCAATGTCTATATGGGTAGAAATGTAGAAAGCTTCCTTGGAGAGGTGTTTTCCAACATCTAAGAGGTTGTATCTCAAGGATCGCATCAATAACTTTACACAGACACATGGAGAGTATATTAGTACAACAGGGGAATGATTCATTAAATACTTAAGAAGTGTTCCAAACCACAAAAATAACAGATGATTCTTTGTTAGAGATCTTCTATAGGACAATAATAGCAAGACAGTAGCAGACATTATAACAAGAGGATCCTTCATGGATTGCACTTTTGCAGAGGTTGCCCAAAGACTTGAAAAGGTAGCCAAGACTAACTGAGCATAGGGCACGAGAAATACTGGGATGACAAGGAGCTCTTTCTCAATTAGCACAAACCTGGAGCAAGCTAAGATCAATCATGATGTACTTTAGCAGCTAGCTTGGATACTATTGATGTTGGACTGTTGATGAAGCAAAGCAAAGAGCAAGTAAATATAGCAAGTAACAAGCAAGGGCACTAATCTATGATGACTCTGGCTATGAAAAGGATGCATGCTTTGTTAATTATTAGATATAGGGTTTCTGGACCAACGCCCAAGGATCCAATCAGGTTCATTGGCACCAAGGTAAGAGGAATCAAGATCAAAACTACAAAAGAGACAAAAACTACTGCAAAACAACAACAATCAGGGAGGTTACTATGATAAAAACGTAGATCAAGACATATATAGAGATTAGGTACACAGAGATAGATATTATAATGATAGGAATGAAACATATATTATACCCTTAAATCGTGATAATGGAGTTGGTAGTTCGAGAATTGTGAAGATTTTGGCAAACTACTAAAAAAAGGTGGATCCAAGACCTTGAAGGAGATGAAAGAAAGCATATCGCGTATCAACTAGAAAATTGAGTCACATGCTATTGCTATCAAGAAGTTGGAGTGGCAATTTAGCCAGATGTCTTCACATTTGAACCAACTCAGAAGAGTACACTCCAAACAACACGGTACAAAATCCAAAGAATGATGGGCATTGCATGGCACTGATGACTTTGGGTGGAAAGTAGCCTATGGACCCATTAATGCTGGTAGTGGTGGCGGATGATGTCAGAGAGGGCGAGGAGACAACAAGGAGTAATATGTAGACCGAGAATGGAGAAGGACAACCCAAATGATGAGGGAAGAGAGAATGCAGCCCCCAAAGTGCCGACTCCAATACCAAGGCCCCCACCACCTTTTCCTTACAAACTGAAGAAGAAGAAGAATGAGGAAGGAAAATTTTAGAACTTTATCTCCATATTAAAGCAGTTGTCGATAAATCTTTATCTTATTGACACATTAGAGCAAATGCCTTAGTATGCTAAGTTCATCAAAGATCTAGTTAAATAAAAGGAAAATTAGTCAAGAGCTTGCACATGACATTCACCATTGCAGAGCCATTTCTACTAGACCATTGGTGCGAAAAAAGGAAGCTCTTGGGGTATTCACCATTCCTTGCACCATCCAGGTATTCAACTTTGAAAAGGCATTATGTAATTTGGGAGTTAGCAAAAACCTAATACATCTTGCAATATACAAATAATTGGGCTTAGGAGCTGCCACTTCAACATCAATGCATTTGTTGGTGGTAGATGAACAGTCAAGAAACTTGTAAGGACACTTTACGATGTTGTAGTTCGTGTTTAAAATTTCACATTCCTTATAGACTTTGTGATTCTTGACTGTGAGGTAGACTTTGATATTTCAATCATCTTGGGGAGACCATTCTTAGCCACTAGACTTGCTCTAGTTGACATGTAGTTGGGTCAACTGAAGTTTAGATTAAATGATGAAGAAGTTGCCTACAATTTTTGTTAGTCTACGAAGTAACTTGATGACCGAAGAGTTATCTATGTGACTGAAAGTATTGATGAAGTGCAACCAGAAGTTCCTACTGAAGAAAGGTTATGTGTCAAAGCACTTGAATCAGTATTGATGAATTTCGAAAATGAAGGCATTCTAGGGTATGATAAGATGGTGAATGCACTTCAGGCTTAAGGCCACTATAGGCATCCACTAATGAATTAGTTCGATTTGAAGAATTTTAAGACCCCACCTACAAGGCCAATCCATTGAATACAAGTCTTATAATTGAAGACTCTTTCTAGCCCATTTGTTGTATATATTTCTTGGTTAAGAAAATGTCTACCAGTGATTATTGTGGCAGACCTTGATAATGGACAGGTAAAGGCATTGGTTTTAGTTCTTAATAGCTTTAAACGGACAATTGGATGGATAATTGCAGACATCATGGCATGTCACCATGCATCTACACCTATAAAATTCAACTTGGAAAATATTATAAGCAATGTATTAAGCACCAGAGGCGTCTAAACCCTTATGCAAGAGGTTGTGCGTAAGGAAATTATCATGTGGTTACATGCTAGTGTGATTTATCTTGTTGCAGACAGTGAGTGGGTGAGTTATGCCCAGTTTGTTCTAAGAAGGGAGGTATCATGGTGGTTCCTAATCCAAACAATGAGTTGATTTCAATGAGGCCAATCCCAGGTTGGAGGGTTTGAATGGACTATCACAAGCTTAATACTTCTATTGAGAAAGATTACTTTCCTATGCCATTCATAGACTGGATACTAGATAGATTGGTAGGAAAATGCTTGTATTATTTTCCAGATGGTTATTCAGGCTATAATGAAATTTCCATTGCACTAGAAGATCAAGAGAAAACAACATTACATGTCCTTATGACATATTCGCATTCTAAAGGATGCCCTTTAGACTGTGTAATGCATCTGCTACATTCCAAAGATACATGATGTCTATATTTTCTTATATGCTAGAGGGCATGATTGAGGTGTTTATGGATGATTTTAGTGTTGTTTGAGACTCCTTTGATGATTTCTTAAAGCACCTGCATGACCTGCTAAAGCGGTGCGAAGATTGTCACCTCATGCTGAAATAGGAGAAATGCCATTTCATGGTGAAAGAAGCTATAGTGGTTGCTCACCAAATCTCCATCAAAGGTATTGAAGTTGATATGAAATTAGTTGAGGTGATCGAGAAGCTCCCCTCACCTATTTCTCTCAAAGGTGTGAGGAGTTTCTTGGAGCATGCAGGATTTTACTAGATCTTCATCAAAGATATCATAAAGATAACACATACATTGTGCAAGTTTCTAGATAAGGACACAAAGTTCTTATTCGATAAAGCACATCTCAACCACATTCATAGGGTTGAAGCAGAAGTTGATCTCATCACCTATTATTGTTGCACCGAATTGGACTCAGCACTTTAGGATTATGTGTTATGCAAGTGGGGCTGACCTTGGTATATGCTTGGGAAGCAAAGAGAAAATATCCTACATCCCATCTACTAGGCTAATAAAGCCCTCAATGTAGCACAAAAAAACTATACTATCACTGAACAAGAGTAACTTGTAGTGGTCTTTGCACTCGAGAAGTTCAAATCTTATTTGCTGGGAACCAAAGTCATTGTACATACTAACCATTCAACACTGAGGCATTTGATGACAATGAGAGATGCCAAATATACATTCATATGATGGGTTTTAATTCTCTAAGAGTTTGACTTTGAAGTCATTGACAAAAAGGGATAGAGAACTAAGTTTCAAATCATTGATCTAGACTTGAAGATGATGCAATGGAAAAACTTGAGGATGGTATGGAGATTAATGACCCAGTCCTTGATGAGAGATTATTGGCTACATTACATTACTTCATTATATGGTTCGTAGATTATGTAAATTACTTAGTTAGTAATATGGTACCGGCAGATATGACTTTCCACCAATGCCGATAATATATATCCGCTAAGGAAGTTCTTTTGGGATGAGCCATACTATTTTTGTGTGTGTACATATGGGATTATTCCTCACTATGTACCTATGGTAGAGATGATGAGAATACTTGATGCTTGTCATTTATCACTTGTTGGCGGGCACCATAGTGCTATTCAGATATGCATTACTAACCCTTACCATGGTCCCAGATTTAGCTATCCCTTGAGTAGTTCAAGTTAATTAGATAAGTGTAATCATGTCAAATCTATTATTTATTCCTTTTCCCATTTGTTACCCTCTTGGTCCGACAAGCAAAAATAAGACAAGTTCTAATATAGGCCTTCATTAAAAAGTAATAAATACAAGTAGATAAATAATACATGCATGCACACTTTTCAAAGATTATAAATTATTCAGTTTTGCTTCATTAATTCTTCATGGTTCCAAAAACCTAGCGGTGAATTTAACTACTCATGTTCATTATATTATATTCGATAATGATTGATTGCATAGTTAAGAACTTACAACAAAGAAGTGAAGAATGAAAATCTAAAATCTTCACTTGAATTACAATACGAATGTGTCCAAAAGTATGAACAAGTACCAAAATAATAGAATATAATGTGTTTGGCAGGTAGTAAATATACAAAAGTGTCTAGAATTCATAAATAAAACTAAAATCCCTATATATAGATTATAGAAATCAAATCCTAGACAAATAAGGAAAACTGTATTCACGCTAGACCACAAGACAATTTACGGATCGCAGAAGCTTTCACGGCTCGTGGCTTGTGTTGTGGACTGTCTTCTATAAAAACCAAGGACCATTTTATGAGCATTAATCTATGACTCGTACTTTGGTTTATGATTATAATCTTCTTCGTAGACCTTAATAGTGACTTTTCCGCATCTTCTTTCACGGGATAGATTTTATTATGGCTTCGTACTTTCTCCTCCACTTTTCCAGTGTTTATGGTATCACATCCACAAGCACCATCTATGGCTCATAGATCAAACCACATCCCATAGATAGGATTGTACAAGGCCATAAACCAGCAAAGTCTACACCCTCGACAAAATCATCCAAAATCTTGTTTCCTGCCAAAAAACACAAATGCATATCAAATCCACTAAAATGCGCCAAAGAACTTTAAAAGTGTCATATTTTGACAGAACATTAATACCCTGAACTTAAAATATTTCCATGTCCTCAAGCGACATACTCAATCTAAGATAAGTAGCAGCAATAGTCATACATATATCAATCATATGGAATTTATTATGTCTTAGTCAACACAAAAGAGACCCTCAACAATCTTAGTGTATAAACGAGATATTTATAAAATAAATACATGCGGATGAATACATGACAGAATAAAATTCCACAGACAAGGCCATGCACATAGTCAACAATCACAAAAACAGTCCAGAATCATCAATATTACTCAAGTGCCCTCACAAATAAAGAAGTCACTTATCCCATACTTTGATTTTTCATTTGATGCTAGAGACTAGGTAAACACTCACTCTCACAACAGAAATTCAAATACTACATACGATACCATAGGGTTGCCTTATATTCTATACTATGACATTTGAAATTGAATAAGGATCACTATTGGACTTTATTGACTTATAACGTAGGCTCGAGGATAGGTGTGGTATATTTTGGACATACTGACTACCTACCCTCCTTAATACTACAATATTTAAATTTATCCTACCCAACCTTGATACTTATGACTTGTTTTACCCTTTTTTGTTTTTGTAAAATCTCAAACCTTTAGGTGTATTTTTATGCTTTTTGACAATGTTAATTTCTTGTTTCTATTATTTTTGAATTTTTTTCTCTAATCTCATACCCGTTTCATGTTTTTCCTGTTCATTTCACTACTTAATCTCCCATATCCCATTTCTTTTGTGATTCTATACAATAGCTGCCCTCAACTTAGTTTTTTTTCTTGAGTTGAAGTGCACAAAGTCCTTTAAAGAACCAGGGCCACCTATGGTAGTCACCCTCAACTTAGGCATTTTGCCTACGTTGAGGTATACAATGTTCAAAGAGGGACAAGGGCCAAAGTAAAGATTACATAGACAGTGGGAAGGTGATTTGAATCATTACAAAGCAAGGTTACATGTAAGACTCAAATATTTGGATCAAGGGATTACACAGTGCATTTGGGTTGGTATTTAGACTAAGTGGACTTGTTTGAAACATGGACTATGATTCTTTCCTAACCAACTAACCTACAGTCTCAGCGTAGATTAAAGGGGAAAATTCTTTATCGATACACAGTATAAGAATAGTACAATTAGCTTACACTCACATGGTACTGACTAATACTATCAGTTTAGACATCTGGTTCATGTTTTATTAGTTTAAGTTATTCTTATTCAATCAATATTGGTAATGTCATACAAAGATCCAACATGATTACTATTTAAAATATCATACAACACATTAAAACAAAATGAAGGGGTCTCATTTTTCACTACAAAATAGTTCATGCCATTGATTTCAGTATAATTTGTTATTATTACTGTATAAACATCCTAAATATGCTTGTTCAATAGAAAATAAATGTTCTTAGAGAAAGAGCATAGGAAATAAAACTTCATATGCTCAAAATATGAGTAGATATAGACCATGCTTATTAAGACTTCAGTGAGGCCTATAACTACCCTCACCCCTAAAAAAACAAGTTGTGCGCTGTCCTCAGTGCAATAAATCTAATATAAAAGTACGTATAGGGGATAAGAAATCAAACTTGTGGTGCCTAAGCACTGGCGTCTATATATGTCTAACCATCCTATGTCTCTAGGGTGGTCTCCTTTGTCACAATAGCTAAAGATGAGGGCCCAGCACCCTTCGCTCACTCTCGCGCACAGTCTAATCACATCTACTTATCAAGCATTGATGCATATCTGGTGGTATCAATATAATAGTGCAGCCTCTTGTGAGTGTATCTCGATGTAGTCTCAGATGCCTCATCACCAGTACGTGGTCTTTTCTTATAGATCACGGTATGAGGCTCATCTATAAATAAGTCCAGCACTGTAGGTACGACTGTATTTATCGTAATATTCATCAATGTTAGTGTTGGGGTAGCTGCCACTTCCTATCATAGATGTTAGCTCTCCTCTCTAATCAATGATAAATCTAGAGTCTTGGAAATCTAGAAGGGCTCCTTAATGCACCTCTCAAATGTGTCTACCTGGCCATGTAGAAATCTAACCTACTGATCTAATGTGGCCTGGTAGCGCTACATCATTTGCTCCAATGACTCTAAAATGTCCTTGTGAACTTAAGTCCATAGCTGGTGAATTAACTAAGCCAACTAGGACTCAGTTTGAGTCTGGTGTTATATTAGAGCCTATAGGGACTCAGCAGATATGTGAACTATACTCGTGGTATGCGGACACAATGGAACAAGCTCTGGTGTTGTAGTGGATATGGGGGACATCTTGGTAGCATCAGTAGTTGGTAGGGCCCACTCAAACTTAATAGCCTTTGATGCATCCTCAGGAACTGGTGGCCCAATGAACATCTTTAGTAGTTTTACAGTAGTCTGCAATGCTCGTCGGGGCGCAAGTGGATGCTCATCATGCTTGATCAAGCCAGTTGATGTTGCCTAAGCTACACCTCCTTTTGTAGGTTAAAACGGTTGTTCTCAAGATATAAAACCTAACCAAGGTTAGGGTCGATCCCACAAGAAATATGGTAGGCTCAGAAGAATTCAAAGCAATTCGAGTGGATTAACCTATTTATCTCCCTTGGGGGTTATAACGACTATGAAAAGTAATCCTAATAAGATAAGTGTTCAATCAGTATAAAGAATAACTAGAGTATTGTCTTCTATATGACTCCCTAACTCGGAATTACCGCATAATCAAATTGTTTCCCAGTGTGTAGCATGCAGAATGGTAAGTTAAGTTTACCAAACCCTTTAGTCCAGGCGATAGTTGAATTTCAATCTGTGATTTGATCTATCCCCGTAGTGTGACATTACTAACCCTTACCTATTATTCTAGTACAACCTCCCTTTGGCCCAATTTGGTTGATTAGATGATAGACATCAATTGAATCCTGTTAATTAATCTGTTTTCCTATTCATTACTACCTTAATCCATTCAGTAACAGTAGGCGAGTTCTAAAGTTGTCCGCCATTAAAAAGCATTCATAACCAACGATATTAATTAATACATGTATGTACAATTTTCAAGAATTACGAATTATCCGATTTTACATTTTTAGTTCTTTATGGTTCCCACAACCCTAGTTGTGATTTAGATACTCATGGCCAGTGGAGATAAAAAATCATGAATTTTAATAACATAATTGAGCACTTACACAAGAGAATTAAGCACAATAAATCCAAGCTCTTTACAAAGAATCATAAGATTGAATTAAAAACACAAAATTATATTTTAAAAGTGTTTCTCTCAAGCTCTCTACTATTCTCTACTGCTTAGTAACGTTCTCTATGAAAAATAACCTAAAAAGCCTATTTATAATGTTTAAAATACAAAACCAAAATAGATTAGGAAAACTAGGTCGACAAACTATACGGGAGCTTCTATGGGTCGTATAATGTTTTCTGGACCTTAGTCGGGCTTTCGTGGATTGCTTCTTCAATTCTGGAGTTGACTTCTATGATACCCTTCTACAGCTCGCATAAAGTTATACAGCCCGTAAGGGTTTTCATCTGATGACTGTTCAGCAACTCCCCACTTTCTGATCCTCAAGGCACGACACCAAGTCCACAGAACATAAAATCTTCTACAGCTCGTCTACATATTCATAGACTTAACTTCACCCTTCACTGGAGTTTTGTACAAAACCAGATTTATGGCTCGTAAAAGGCCTCGTGAAACTTCAACTTTAGAAAAATCTCCACACTTAGCCAAAAACTAGTTCCAACCCAGTAATCCTGCAAAAGAAACATAAAAGCACATTAAATCTACTAACATCGCTTTAAGAACACACAAAATTTCAAGTTTTTAAGCATCAAATTTATTGTATATTAAGAACACATCAACGACATCCTATGTTCTCTACACGTCTCTAATAAAGTCTACGTTAGGAATAATCTCAGCCGCTACATCTATGCAGAGCATGTGAACCAAGCAGGGAAAGCGAATAGTGGTCAACCTTTGAAATGCCTTCTCTTGTATTTCCTCAACCATACAGTGAATGAAATCAATATTATAGCCAGCCATAATGCTAGCAGCCAAAATAACTTGACTTGGAGTAAGCATGTTGCCTGCCTATGTCAAAAAAAGGAGGGACTAGACCATGGCTCACCAAAACATGGCCGCAAATCTGAGTGAAGCCTTTTTGATATGGTCTGTGTTGGATACCCGCTCAGCGTCCATGCCTTGATCATCTATATACCTGGCCACCCATCTAAGAAAATGAGATCTCTAGGTTAGGTCCTACATAAGAGTTTGATCAAGTAGCATTGACTACTTTGGGATTTCATTAATCATTGTGGCAATGTGAGAAGCATAGAACTAATGAACTAAGTGCGGGAATACTTCCATGAAGGTGCAACCATCTAGACTAGTCTGTACTCAGAAAATAAATCTTGAATTATAGGTGTTGCATCTAACCTAGACGTCAATATCCGAGGCTCCTCAGTGATAGAGCTCGAGCTCCTTCCCTTAACATCCTACCTAATATCATGTCAATAAATATCACACAAGCCCTCTATTCACCAATGTCAAGGTTATCCCATCACTCGAACCAGGATCAATACTGATTAGTCAAAGCTTTCCTCCAATCTTAACTGTGTGCCCTCCTCAAAGCCTGAATGATATCCGACCTCAAAACTTGACTGGGACAGATCCTTAGAGCCAAATCCTATGAACTGAATGCTCTCGCTTCCTATGGCCCCTCCCTCATCAGACTAGGGAGGTGGTGCTTTAGTGAGTGGTGTTTGTGCAGGGACTATCTAGTGAGACTAAGGTTGTGTCTATCGTGGCTGAATGCCCTCATCTAGATGGATGTCAATCTCCTCTATTGAGCCACTATGCTCTGATTTAGTGGCTCATCCCGTAATCATTGTGTAAGTACTCTAACCTCGGCTCATCTTGCTGCATCAACTTTAGGAGCATCATACTGCACATTAATACCCATGAGTGCATATGACCAAGATGAAAAATAAAAGCTTTGGAAAATTTAACAGTCAATGAAAGTACGAGAGGCAATTTACGGATCATAGAGGAAACTATGGTCTATAAAAGCCAATAGTAAAACAGGGTATAAAGAAATTTAGACATTAGATCTGCAACTACGATCCCCAATTACAAGTCATAGTTTAAACTACGAGTCATAGAATTAGCTCATAATCATAGGGTTCTTAGGGTACCTACGGGATCATAAATGATAAGTCATGTTTATGGCTCGTAGAACAAACTATGGGTCATAAACAGGTTTATCCTATTTGACTTAGAAATTTTAGTCTCTTAAAATCATATTATGAATGGCAATTATGGTTCGTAGATTGAAGATTATAATCCCCAATTATATTTGAAGATTTATCAATATCAGTTCCAGTCAAGTCAATCATTATGGCATTTAACATCATAAATATATTCACAAGGCCAATTTGAACTTGCATCTCATCTTGTCAATTCTAAGAGTCAAGCCAACATTAGTGTTATTACTAGTCCTTGCAAACTCCAAATTCAGTCAATCATAATATTTTGTTAAGGCAAACCTAGTCAAATCAATTTTTAAAAATGGTCAATCAAATACAAAAAAGGGGGAAATAGGGTATAGGTGCTATATGTATAGGCTTAACATATTTGTAAACAAAATGACACTCGAGAAAGCATACATGGTGTTTACATACAGTAATCATACCCCTAATTTGAAATTCAAAGCAATGAGAAAATTGACTTACAAGAGCACTATCATAGAGAGAAATTGAGAAGAAAAGCGACTTGAAACGGATGAGTTTGTCTTGAGCTTCTCGAAAAAAGTGGTCTAAACAGTGGAGTGGCCAAATATTTGATCGGAGATATGAGCGGGGGATTGGACTTTGGTCGAAGAAGGTTAGGGTTGGTTGGGAAATTTTGGAAATGATAAGGGTAATTTTAATTTTACCCTTTTATTGAATTCTAGAAACTAGCTTGGGTTAAAAACATTTGACAGTTTCCATCTACGAAACCCCGATTAAGGGTTGTAGTTTTTTCTATGGCTCATAAATGCTCCAACCCTTTTTGACAACCTGGCATCTATAAGGCTTGTCTATGGGTCGTAGTTTTAATTATGGCTCATAGATAGGTTTCATAAAGGCCTCCTACACTCGGCAAAATGTTTGAAAACTTACCTAGGATCTACAAACCTCATTTATGACTCATAAGTATTTTTACAGATCGTAAAGTCAGTTCGTAGACATGCCCTTTCAAAAACATTTCTACTATCTTGGGCGTTACAGGCAATTTCTATGAGCCTTGATTTTATGCTTAACTTGTACACTAGCTTGTAAAGTCCCACTTTTTCCCCTTTTTGAACTTGTCTAATTTTTCCAACCTGATCTTGCAGAGTCTCATGAATATAAGTTGTTACCCTATGTTTTTCTCTGACTTCTAGTAAATATATAGAACCAAACATTGCAAAAACTAGACTATGCTATCTAAATAAAGACTGAAACAGAGAAAACTTACAACTAATGGAAAATAAATCTTGGGTTGCCTCTCAAGTAGCACCTGATTTAATGTTGTGGCATGACATAGGCTACTTGGTCACTCAGACTTCACTAAGTACCCAAACTTTGACTGTCCTTACATTCTCAGCATTCCTAAAGTATACTTTGATCCTTTGGCCATTGAATTTTAACCTTGAACCATCATTGGCATCTAACTTAACAGCTCTGTGGTGGAATACATATGTCACATTATATGCGCACAACTATTTTGACTTGAGTTTTTCAGGAAACAGCTACATTCTATAGTTGAACAAGAGGATCAAGTTTCTTGATGCGAACTTGTCGTGCTTAATTCGATGATCATGGTACCAATTCATTCATTGTTTGTACACTGCTGAACTTTCTTATGCCCTCAAATGAAACTTTTCAAGTTGGTTAAGTTGGTTCAGCTTTAGGTCTAAAGCATCATTCAAATCAAAATTTAACTTCATGAGTGCCTACATTGCTTTATGTTCGACCTCTACTAGCAAATGACAGGACTTCCCAAACACAAGTTGATACGGAGACATAACTATGGTAGCCTTGAATGTATTTCAGTATGCCCAAAATGCATCATCCAACTTTCACTACCAATCAATTTGATTTACATTTATGGTCTTTGATAGAATCTATTATGTCTCACGATTTGAGACCTGAACTTGCCATTTTTCTGGGGATGATAACGAGTTTCCACAGTGTCTCACCCTATACTTCTCTAGTAGATCATGAAAAAATATGTTACAAAAGTGGGAACCTCCATCGCTTATGATCGCCTGAGAAGTGGCAAATCTTGAGAAAATATTCTTCTTGAGGAATGTTGTGATGCTTTTACCTTCATTATTGGGAAATGAATTTACTTCCACCTTTTTTGACACATAGTCCACAGCAACCAAGATGTACTTTTTTCCATTGGAGCTCACAATTGGACGCATGATGTTTACACTCCATACATCAAACAAATCAATCACCATGATAGGGTAAGGAGAGAGCTCATGTTTTGGGAAATACCACCATGTCTTTGATATTTATCACAAGCCTTGGAATAATCATGAGAATCTTAGCAGATAGTAGACCAATAATAGCCATATTGGAAGATCTCGTGAGTTCGTAGAAAGATAGGTCTAGAAGTTTAGGACCGAAAAGATTTCTTCGATAAATGTTCAGTGGCGACACTGACTTAAGGGAAGGCTACTTAGGAGATAGAGTTTGACATGTGGACCCGCTATCCACAACTATTTAAGGCCTCATGTACGCCCACTACGTATCACACCACCGGGTGGCTCACCTTAATGCTGAGTCCTTCTCTACCGTCAACTCGACATCGCCCTCAATGCAACTTTACTCTATCAAGCTTGTACGAGTAGTGAAGAAGTTTCATTGCTTGTTGACCTTACTTTATGTTCGAGGATAAATATGATTTTTAATGGTGGATGATGTAATGATCCTAAAAGTTATTTTTGACTTTTTTTAGTAAAAGTTACTATTTCACCCCTCCCTACAGCTTTCTTGAGTCATATTCGAATGATTTTTCTAGTTGGTTTTTAAAAATCTTGTAAAAGGTTGAGGTTTTGCTAAAGAAGTGAGTTTTGGAGGCATAAGTTATCTAAGTTGGAGTTGTTATATGGATTTTTGGTTTTAAAAATAACTAAAATCACAACTTTGGGCCTAAAAACCTCATTTAAACTCCAAATTTATTTTTGTAACTTCTCAGGGTTCAGTTTCGACATTCCAGAGCTAATGGAATCAATGGATCCCTGATCCATCATTCAAAACTCATAATGGTACAAAAACTCACTTCCTCAACAACTTAAGCATCTATAAATGCAAAAACTCATATTTGCAACTTTTAAAACTCAAGATTTCCATTCTAACAGTACAAATAGATCAAAAAAGGCCTAAAATAATTTACAAAAGGGTAAAATAGTAATTTTTACAAATAAGGCAAAAAATTACCAACTAGATCGTCATTACATTATACACCATTACAAGTAATTTTCTTTCTCGAACATAAGAGAAAGAAGAGTAACTGAAGAAATATCTGGTCGGCATGTCAGACTCCAACTCCCAAGTAGCCTTATCAATAGAGTACCGTCACCATTGAACCTT
This sequence comes from Solanum rostratum, assembly GCA_029948455.1. Lineage (NCBI taxonomy): Eukaryota > Viridiplantae > Streptophyta > Magnoliopsida > Solanales > Solanaceae > Solanum > Solanum rostratum. The sequence continues at coordinate 15,830,891 of CM057047.1, read as the reverse complement.
TCCAATCTATGGACCTCAATCTACGGGCATGCCTGTCCAATATAGATATAGGCTCATCCTTAAAGGAAAAATCTACACCAACCTCAACTGAATAATTAAAGATCATATAGGACTCATCAGGAATGTACTAGCGGAGCATAGAAAACTGAAAAACAAGATGCACTGATGATAATTTCAATGGTAAAGCCAATTCTTAGGCTACCTCACCAACTCTCCTCAAAATCTAAGAGAGGCCAAAGAATTTAGGAGCTTGCCCCTCCTTCTGAATGTCATCACATACTTCATGGATGAAACTTTCACCCACCCACGATCACTAATAGAGAACTCAAGAGGCCTAAATGTTGCAAATGGAAGAATTTTCTAAAAACCCATCATTTGAATGAAAGTCACTATTCACTGACCAAATGTACTCTGTGAATGCGGCCATGACTTCTATGAATGTGGAGAACAACTAGTTAACCCTCCACAAAGGCGGAGGTCAACAAGGTCCATACTCCACAAATGTGGACCCTATTTTGCGAATGCAGAGGTCAACAAGCCCGTACTCCATGATTGCGGATAGAGGGCCGCGAAAACAAAGTAGTAAGCCTCAGACACTAAATATCAGCAAATTACCCAGCACAAAATTCTCAGTCTGGATCTTATGTTTTTTTAGAACATTATACACAAAAACCAAATATGTATCCCTACAAAATTTGTCATTGCAGACTCAATGGAATCATCAGAACTAGAATTCGAGGTCTCTTCAATCAAAAATTTAATAAGTCACAACTAAATAAGTTTTGACTACTTGAAAAGCTAAAATACGACCAGAACACCTAAAAGTTATGACAAAGCTTATTCTAGCACTAAAATCACCGCTCAAAATCACTGGAACCATCAAAATCCTAATTCAAGCACTGAATCTCAAAATGTTGACCAAAGTCAAACTTAAGTCAAACTTTAACTACTTTTTCAACTCCAGATCTAATTGAAGCTAACGTTAGAAGTGGTCTCATAATAGCTCTTGGAGTTGCCGAGGGCAACTTTGGTATATTGAGTTTTAAACTATTTTTTTCAACTTGAATTGGTAAATGTGGTAAGGAGGCCTTAAGATTGTTTTCTGATGTTTTCGTTGAGTTCAAATCGCTGTTTATGGTATGGATACATATTTAGTTTGTGAAATTCTTAGTTAGGATGAGCTTCGGGGGTCCATTTTGAGTAAGGGATTAGACTTGGCAATTAGTGTTTTGCTGATATCTGGTGTAGGGGAATTTCTTCTTCGAGTTCGAACAGAAGCCCTCGCATTCGCAGAGGTCTTGGACCTTGTGCTCCACATTTGTGGAGTTCATGTGACCCTAACCCTCCACATTCGTGGACATTTATCTGCATTCGCTGAGTCTATTTTTCTATCCAGTTTTACAAAACCTGAGAGTGATCATTTTTACTCCATTTTCGAACTTATGAAGCTTTTGGGACTCTTTTGAAAGAAGATTTTTGAAGGATGTTTTTGGGTAAGTGTTTCTAATACTAAACTAATCATTTTCCGTGAGTTTTTTTTTCTTTAAATTCATGAAATTGAACACCCAAATTTGGGAATCTTTAAACTATGATTTTTAAATGTTAAATGTTGATTTCTCATTAATTTTGAGCTCAATTTTTGTGGTATTTCACCCACAAACTATGTTTTTCATGTAGAACTCAATTTAAAGTCAATTTTTAGATTTGGAAACTTTAAATTTTAGCTCTAATTTTTACAAATCTGCATCTAAGGTAAAAATTCGAGCCAATTTGGGTATCAAACTTCATCTCTTGATGTGTAGTGTCTATTGTTGATAGTGATTAATCGATCTGAGTATCATTTGAAAACTTGAGTTGATTGAAACCTTGTTCGAGTACGATTTTGGCATCGAGGTAGGTTCGGCTAACCTTTTTCGCACTGGATTTGAGATATTGATCATGTTTATGTGGTAATTGTAAGACCTAGATTGTTTTGGTATAATTTGACTGAAATATTAGGATAATGATAGAAATATGGTTGTGGTCGGACTGATTTATGATGTAAACCTTGACCCCTTTGATGAACTGAGATGAAATCTTGTGGATTCTGATGAATTTGAATAAGATGCGATAATATGAGACTTATAAGACACTTGGGGTAAGTATGTGGTAATTGATCACTACTGATATGTCTTTGAGATTGTATATGCATAATTGGGATGAGTAAAGTTTGATATTACTGATATTCTTGCATAATTGGGATGAGTAAGCTTTGGTAGTACTAATATTCTTGCATAATTGGGATGAGTAAGGTTTGGTAGTACTAATATTCTTGCATAATTGGGGTGAGTATGGTTCAGTTTCATTGATATTCTTACATAAATGGGACGAGTAAGGTCCGATACTATTAATATTCTTGACTAATGACATAATTATGATGATTTGATACATGATGATGGTTTGGGTATTAGCTGTGACACTTTCATATTATTCTCTATGTGCATATGATTATATGAGATTCATGTATCAATATTCCTATTCTGAATCCATTCTATGTGCTACATACATTCTTGAATTTACATTTGTTGTATGTTGCTTGTGACATCCCTTGACCCAGGTAGGAGGCATGCTACACTTTGGTACCAACTCCTTGACCCAGGCAGGAGGCAAGGTAGGATTCATATTTTATATTCCCTTGACCACAGGCAGGTGGAAAGGACATGGCATTGTGATACTCCTTGACCACGGGCAGGTGGCAAGGTTGAGACACTCTGATATTACCTTGACCATGGGTAGGTGGCAAGGTTGTGAGACACCTGGCATATGGATTGATGAGTTGTGCATAGCATTCACGTTATTTATGTATCGTACTATGGGTTATTGAGGATATCTTAGTTCATTATTACGTATATATTTGATAGTGCACTAACCCTTTTGGATATAGGGATTGGATTCTTCATTATTGCCTACTTGTTTAAATTTCTCTTACATAGTCGATGGAGCCTACTGGGTATATTTCAGTGTACTTATCCCCACTTTGTTCCTCTCTACATATTGAGCATAAGGACCCATGCAGGGTAGGTGGTCACTCTAGTTGAGCTATTTTTGCTTCCATCCAGATCTTATCGGTGAGGCTCAGACTTAGGTTCGCTGGGGATCTTTGGGATTCTCTTTATTACTTTCTTGCCGCTTTGTATCATATATTATGAGACTGTTGTTTTTCATTTGGAAACAATTATATTTACTCTTGATTACTATTTTAGAAGCTCTTGTACTCATTACTCTAGGTTTTCCAAGATTTCTTGTGTTATATGAGTTGTCTCCACTTTAGTTTATCCTTCTTTAGTTGCGATCCGATTTCGGATCATGATGTGAAATCACCCTTGGGAACTACTAGAACCATCGAAATCCAATCCGAGCACCAAATCTTGAAATATTGACCAAAATCTAATTTGAGTCATACTTTAACTACATTTTCAACTCTACACCTAAAATGCATATAACAACTCAAAAGGTTCCATCGTCCACACATACCATTCTACACAAATACTTAGTGGGGACCAAAGCATAGTTAGGGTTCCACTCAAATGAAAAAGACATGAAAATAAGATACAAAGTAAAATTTCTGCAATGAAACACTCTAAATACATAGGTGTATTAAAATATTTAAGAGCCCTCATGTTTATAGGCCTGGAAAACAGGGTGTTTAGGATTTTTCTGATGATTTGATCCTATGAGCTACTCCACGGCTCGTAGAGGAACCACGAGTTATAGGTGGGTTCGTGGAATGTGCCCGATGAGAATGAAAAATTGAAGGAATTCTGAAAGTTGACTTATGAGTTACTAGGACTGACTGTATAAGAAACATGGCCATTCAAAGGTTTCATAAAAAGAGGCTCAGAAGAACCTAAAATTTTCTAAGTCTAAAACACTTCTACAGAAGGACTTATAGCCCGTAAGTGGAACTACGGGTCGTTTTGCATGTTCGTGGGTTAGAAGCTGCAAATTTCAGAAACTTGACTTTTGTGATGTGAAGTTCTATCGGACAAGGTACAGACCATTGGAAGACCCATGGCCCGTAGGAAGGGTCTCATAAACGATTATGATAGTTCTTAATGAAGGGAATTTTTGATATTTTCAATGCACATTTGTGTTAAACTACATCATTTTAGCTATACTAACTAACTTAACCAACCTAGCCCCTATAAGTTCAATTCCAAAACTATTCTAAGCCTTTAGTCCTCAAATTTCTCTCAAGGGTTATCAATATTTCTCCATCTAGGACATGAATTCCATTGAAGCAAGGGCTTGAAGGTTTGACCAAGGTTTTTCAAATTCTTTTCTTCAATTCTAAGGATTCTACTTGAGGTATGTAGGGCGTCATTCATGGATCATTTTCATCCATGAAGCCTAATCCAAAACATTCTTTTATCAAAGTTTCATGATGATTTCTTATGGGCTTTTAAGCTATGATTCCTAATACATGAATTATGATTCCTATGTGATGATTATACTACATTATGCTTGAAATATGAAGAATTACATGATTTATATGTTTTACAAGCAAAAGTATGTGATTTCAAGGTATGTATGATTAGGAATGTGCCACCATAGGAATTATATGATGTATAACAATGATTAATGTATTCCATAGGATATGACTTAGTACAAAGAGGGATTTGGTAGATTCAATAGTCCCATAACTATATGCCATCATACTTCTAAAGATGAACACTCACTATGCTAGATAGAGCCTAAAGGGCGGGTTCAAATGATGGGTTATCACCGGAAAGAACCTATAGGGTGAGGATCGAGTCTACCTTGGAAAAGTAGACTCCTCTTTGGTTGATGTAGAGGAAACGTAAAGATTCCATTTATTAATCTGCATGGTCTAATACGTTGGTTATGGTCGTATTTCCATACTTGCATGTTAAGATTTTGAATGAAGGTAATAATGCTTTTTCTCACTATTTGCATGCTCATGCATATTGTGTCCTCAACCTATTAATTATGATTATGCATATTGATTATTATTGTGATGTCCTTTGGTTCATGGCATACCTACATACTTAGTACATTCTACGTACCAATGCATATTTCTATGCCTACATGATTTAACCATGTCGGGGTGCACGATGAGGATACTATTCCATTACGTGGCTAGATTCACATTCTCAGCTTGAAGATTTGTTAGTAAGTTCCCATGCTTAAGGAACAGTCCCCATCTTATGCTTTCTTTTATGTTAAGTCTTTATCAGTTTCTTTGTTGTACATCTTGAAGGTGAGCTAGTGAGCGATGTGCTACACCCCGCCAAGATCTTTGATCTAGAGGCATGATTCAGACTTAATAGATTGATGTATATGACCCTATGGTAGTCATGACACTATTACCTTTTTATAGTTTCGCTTGCTAATTCTCTTATGAATGCTTATTTTACATTATGAATTCTTATGATATGAACATGAGGCTCGGATAGATGCCTTCAGGTGTCACAACTGGGTCCTAGGTCCAGGTTGTGACAAAAGTGGTATTAGAGCACAAGATTTGAAAGCATCCTAGGGAGTCCAATATGCCGCGTCTAGTAGAGTTTTGTTCATTAGTGTGAAATGCGCCACATCCATTATTAGGAGGCCAATGAGATGTTTAGCAAACCTTCACTTCTTTTGTGATCTATGTCATGTCTTCACAACTTCTATGTCCTAATGTTCATCCTTTGAACTTTTTAGAAACGGCTCCTTGATCTATTCAAGAACAGGTTCTCCGGGAGATTGGGACTTAACCTTCCAAGTTCTACAATCTATAGAGACATATGATGCATGCAACCGATTCATTCAAAGAATCACGGCAAAGTCGAACATCTCAAGTTCTAAAAGGTGACACGGGAAAACCTTGTGCAACACATAAATAGGAAAACCATGATAGACCCTATGTGCAACAACAAATTCACCCATAGGAGTAGAGACTGAAAACGAATCCTTCAAAATCATGAGACTCAAACCGAATTTAACAGCCAACAGAGGAGTCACAAAAGACAAATTTGCACTCGGGTCAAGCAAAAGATAAACATCAAAATCAAAGACTTTTAGCATACAAGTCATGATATCCAGAGCTTCCTCAACCTCTTGACGGGCGTAAAGCGCATAAAACATGTTGTTCTTTGGGGCAACATCTTGGGGAGCTCTTTGTTGGCCTTGACCACCTTGACCCACCGGACTTTGACCTCTATGTGCATATCTAGGACAATCAGCAACCTTGTGGTTCTTATCACCACACTCAAAGCAAGAACCTAAACCCTTCCAATAAGCACCCATGTGGGGTTTTCTACACTTGCTGAACAGAGGATGCCCTTGTCCATCACTAAGCAGTGCCCCGGGAGGAGGTGTCTGAACATTTGCAACCCGAGTTCCAGAACCTTGGCCCTACCAGAAACAACCAAAACCACCACTGTGAGAGCCAGAAAAACAACCATCAAAATGGGCCCTCTTAGGATCGTGCGTCCTCCTTTCCCTGAGTTTTTCCCCTTCGATTTGTTCAGCATACACCATGAGTCTAGAGATAAACATATCCCATATGAACATAGCAGTACGACATTCTTTCACAAGCAAGTCTGAGATACCATAAATGAACTTGTGCATCCTTGCACCGGGGTCAGCCACAAGTGACGGAGCATAGTTGGAGAGCTTTGTGAATTTGAGGGCATAGTCCCTCACACTCATACTCTCCTGCTTGAGGTTGATAAATTCAGTCATCTTGGCCTCCTTGAGCTCAAGTGGAAAGAAACGATCTAGGAGAGAAAGCTTGAACTCTTTCCAATTGACATCACCACCGCAAATTCTCTCCATAGCCAATTAGGTGTACCACACCTGAGCCACATCTTTTAGCCAATAGGTAGCCCACTCTGCCTTTTCCTAAGAAGTGACACCCATAATGTTCAATACCTTGATGAGCTCATCATAAACTCTTGAGCATCCTCATCATCCTTTGACCCATAAAACTCTAGAGGATTCATCCGGGTAAAATCCCTGACACTAGAAGCTGGTGTAGGATCCCGCAAGAGGTTAGCCTGCTTAGTTTGCGAGGTCACCACCTGGGAAAGCATGGAAAAAGCTGTACAAAATGAACCATTATAGGCCCTTGGGGTGCTGATCCTCATCAACCGGAGCTGGCCTTGGGTGGGGTCTTCCTTAAGGCATCTTTTGAAATGGAGCAACGATGCCGTGAAGATAAGAAAGCCAATTACACAAGTCTTAGCACGACATAGGGCATGAAGAAGTGAGGAAATTTCTAGAACGCCTTTGTAGCCTCCCACACATAGGCATGGTGCCCTTCACACCCATGAATAGGACTCTACTTGACGTGGCATGTTAGACTCTAAGGTCCATTTATTGACCTAGGCCTCTGATACCATCTTTTGTCATGACCCGGGTATAGGTCCTAGAAGTGACACGGCGAATGGGTACCCGAGAGTCCCCAAACAAGCTTCAAGTATCCAAATCTATACCATTGGTTCGGAAGTTCATTCAACTAGTAAACACATAATTCCAAGAGATGGGAAAGTAGGACTTACGCTATGGGGATAGCAAAAGGGAAGGGGTTTACATGGATCCACATAACACATAGCACATAGGAACTAAGGGGCGGGTAAGTATGTTTCACTTTATGGGAGCAATACAGGGCTAGGACCTTTCCACATTTCCACACCAAACATATGTATAGCATAAAGATCCATGAGTCTACAAGATGTCCAACAATGCCTCTAATCAAGATGGAATATAGGATAGGACATGCTCCGGGCTCACCCTCAAATAAGAAATGAATCTACAATAGCATAGGTAGAGGGAATATGGCTTGTCCTTGGAGGATGGGATTCACCTCAAATACTTTTTTCGGATCAGAGTACTCGTCAAACGGTTGATAATGGTTGTGATCAACCCCTACATGGTAAAATCATGTAGGCATAGAGTATGTGTCAGTGCGTTTGAATGTATTAAGTATGCGGGCATGCAATACATATGACTTATTAAACCTTCACTTAAATGTTAGATGACCAGGGCACATAATACAGAATGAATCATATAATCAAGGGAACAATACACAAGAGTCCATGAAATTCATGATGCATGAATGAAATGATGCTCATATATAACGAGAATGTGACCTCAATCAACATGCGTAAGACCAAGAGAGCTATAGCTTAGAATCCCGATGAAATCCCCTCACCTGCACAGAGTTGGTCTACTTGCCAAAGGTAAACCATACATCACCTTACGGGAACTCGTCCCATTTCGTATGAAGCAACCCCCTTACGGGAACTACTCCCGACTTGGAAAGGACTTTACATATCATATCATTATCATACTTTAACTTACGGGAACCCATCCCATTTCATATTAAGCAACCTTCCTTAGAGATGATTCTCATTACCTATGCTTAGGCACATAGTTCGAGAAAAGGGAAAGGGCCCTTGGGGATGGTCCTGAAGCCAGCAACCCATCAGTGCTAAGCCAACACCCCACGAGAATACTTATACATATATATATGTTTTCAAGAGATACAATATTCCTTTCAAACCATAATTCACTTCAAAACCATTCAATCTAAATTTAGGCTCAAATGCCAAATCATAATTCATAATCATGATACTCATGCAAGGAATAGCTCATTAACATATACAAGATGGTGCAAGCACCCAAGATTCTAAAAAAGCCATAATCATAAGATAGGTCTGTGATCATATTCTTATCATAAAAAATATCTTAATAAGATCATATTGAAATCATTTCCTTGTACATAATTGGGCTTAACCCACATTATAATTTCCATATAAACCAATGTTCATTAATGAAAATGCAATGCACAATGTGAAAATGACATGGATAATATAGATTCAATCGAAAATCAGCAATACAATATGATATTGAAATAATCCATAACTAAAGTCACACTTAAATCATAATATAGATCTCCCATGCATAAATCAAGCTTTAAAGGGGACATGCACATTCATAATTCCATAATCTCAATGTAAACTATAATTTAAGGGCTTAATTCAACTTAAAATGATCAATACAGCACAACCCGTACGTCAATTGAATATATAAAATCATCATTCTCAAAAATTATATTTAATGTAAGGAAAATTTGCGAAATAAATTGAAAAGAGTTTGGGGTCTTCTTGGTTGAAAGGGACCAAGAACCAATCCCACATACCTTGATTGAGGAGCTGAAATTTGGGGAAGAACCTAGCTTTAAGTTGAACTCCAATTAGGCCCTAGCTTTGAGTGTTGAGGGGGAGAGTAGAGAGTATTTGAGAGTGATCTTTTGAGAGGAAGAGGTTTCAAAGAGAATGAATTAAAAAGGGAAGGATATCAACTGAATTTAGGGGTTTTGGAGAGGTAAAAGGTCACAAATCTTAATTAAAATAAACTATATTTATGTAAACACCATTAATGAAATGGGTAAGAAATGAACCGTCAGGACCACACGAGAGCCTACAAGGTCGGTGAGCTGTCACACGAACCGTGAGCAGTGACCATGAGATGGAACTTAGATAAATTTCGTGGTGCCAACACTTAAAATTCCTTTGAGGTTAAGGGGTTCTATACAGGCAACCACACGGCTCGTGTAACGCTGCACGAGATTCCAAGAGCCGTAAAACATCACTTAGAAAAGTTTCGCATGAAAAGTTATGAGGCAGCGATTTCATACTTAACAAATATTTTTTAAGTTGCGAGCGTTACGGTAGGCCTCACGGCCCATGACTAGCCACACGGCCCATGTGGGTGGTTGTGTGCCCACACTTGGCCTGAAATTTCCCGTCGAGTCCATGCCATCAAAAACTTGGCCAAGTACCCTCTACTAGAGGCCACATGGTCCGTGTGGCTTCGCACGGGCTGTGTGGGCCTTCCATAGAGTGACACTTGGTAAATGTTTGTTTGGGACAACACTAAGATGTCCGATAAAGCCGTTTGAGCATCCGGGTCCTTCTAGAGGGATAAAGGATTACATTCCAAAGACAATATTCAAAAATCGATATGGTATTTTTGAATTTTCGGTTAGGTCATTTCTGACTAACAGATTCCTTTGCTACTTTTGCGAATCTAATTAATAGAATCTTCAAGCCAAATATGGACCTGTTTGTTTCGATGATCATTGATGATATATTAGTTTATCCGTAGGATGTGAAGGATCATTAAGATTATTTGAGGATTATGTTGGAAACATTGAGAGATAGACAACTCTTTCTTAAGCTCAACAAGTGTGAATTTTTGCTAGGAGAAGTGGCTTCTCTTGGTCACATTAATTCGGGTGATTATATTATAATTGACCCAAAGAAGACAGAGGCAGTGAAGAATTTGCCTAGATCATTGTCTCCTTCCGATATGAGGAGCTTCTTGGGTTTTGCCAAATATTACAGAAGGTTTGTTGATGAATTCTCCTTTATTTCTTCTCCTTTGACAAGGTTGACCCATAAAAAAGGTAAAATTTCAATGGTCCGATGAATGTGAAAAGTGTTTCATATTGTTGAAGGATCATCTCACTTTGGCTCATATTTTGACATTGCTCGAAGGTTTTAGATAGTTTTGTTGTGTATTGTGATGCCTCACATATATGTTTGGGATGTGTGTTCATGCAACATAGAAAGGTCATTGTCTATGTTTCAAGGCAATTGAAAGTGCATGAAAAGAATTATCCTATTCATGATCTTGAGTGTTTGGCTGTTGTGTTTGCATTGAAAATTTTGTGACATTATTTTTATGGGGTACACGTTGACATATTCACCGACCATAAGAATTTGCAATATGAGTTTAACCAAAGGTATTTATTTAAGACAAATAATGTGGTTGAAACTTTTAAAGGATTACAACATGAGTGTAATATATCACCTCGGCAAGGCCAATATTGTGGCTGATACGTTGAGTAGAATGTCTATGGGCAGCTTGGCGCATGTTAAAAATGAAAATAAAGAAATGGTCAAAGAATTACATCACTTTGCTTGTTTAGGTGTGAGATTGGACAGCTTGAGCAATGGTTGTGTGTTAATGCCTAATGGGGTAGCATCATTCTTAATGGAGATAGTTAAAGCAAAGTAAGAGATGAACCCTACCTTGGTGGAGTTGAAGAAGTTGGTGGTTGATAAGAACATAAGAGTTTTCTTATAGAGGAGATGGGGTATTACATTATCAAGGGTTGTTCAGCATGCCTAATGTGGATGGCTTGAGGGAAAGGATACCTGATGAAGCCCATAATTCCAAGTATTTTATTTATCCGGGATCAGCCAAGATGTGTCTAGAATTGAGCTAAGTGTATTGATGGAATGGTATGAAGAAAGACATTGCAAAATGTGTAATGGGATGTGCTAATTGTCAACAGGTGAAGGTAGAACAACAAAGATCCGATGGTTTAACTTAAGACATTGAGATACCTATGTAGAAATAAGAAGACGTAAACATGGATTTCATCATGGGTTTTCCGAAGACAAAAAAACAATTTGACACAATATGGATGGTTGTGTATAGAATGGCCAAAACAGCCCACTTTATGCTGGTAGAGACTTCTTATGGTGTTGAAGACTAAGATAAGGTTTACATCGAAGAATTTGTGACAATGCATGGAGTACCATTGTCCATCATATTGGATAGCGGTATGCAATTTACTTCTTATTTTTGGAAGTCATTCCAAAAAGGTCGTGGCATGAAGGTGAAGTTAAATACCAATTTCATCCTCAAATGGATGGACAGGAAGAAAGAACAATATAAACATTGGAGGATATGTTTCGGGCTTGTGTGCTTGATTTGGTACTAGATGCCATAGAGAATGTGAAGGTTACAAGGGAAAGGTTGAAGGTTGCCCGAAGTCATTGAAAGTCATATACAGATGTGAAGAGAAGAGAACTAGAGTTTGTTGAAGGTGATTAGGTGTATTTGAAGATTTCCCCAATGAAAGATGTGATGCATTTTTGTAAGAAATGCAAATTGAGTCCTACATATGTAGGACCTTATAAGATAGTGAAGAGAGATTGAAAGGTAGATTATGAGCTAGATTTACCTATAGAGTTAGCTATGGTTCATTTAGTGTTTCATATGTCAATGCTTAAGAAATGTTTAGGTGATCTAAATTTTATTGTTCCATTAAAGGATGTGTCCCTTTAGAATGATTTGTCTTACGAAGAACTACCAATTGAGATTTTAGACTGCCAGGTGAAAAGATTGAGAAATAAAGAGGTTGCATCCATCAAGGTGTTATAGAGAAACCAACAAGTTGAAAGCGCTACTTGGGAGGTTGAAGCGGACATGATGAAATGATACCCTTACCTCTTTCCTTCTATTCAAGCCTAAGGTACTTTCTATGACCCATTCGTTCAAAATTCTCACAAATGTGTATCTCTTAATAAGTTGCATGCATGCATGATCGTGAAACTGTTTTTGAATGATAATTAATGTATAAGTTTGATGATTTTATCAAAAAGATGATTAAGCTTCATTTTTGTGTATATGCTATGATGAATACTGTGTTACTACTCTATTCAAGCATATTTCTGTCTCATTCAAGGACGAATTATCCCAAGGGGAATATATTGTAACACCCCTTATGTTTATAGTCCTGGAAAACTAGAAGTGTAGGATTTTGTTAATGGTTTGATCCTACGAGCCACTTTATGACCCGTAGAAGAAACTATTGGTTGTAGGTGGGTTCATAGAATGTTCCCAGTGAAAATAGAAAATTGAAGGAATTCTAAAAGTTGACTTACCTGTTACCAAGATTGATCGTATAAGAAACCACAGCCGATCAAAAAGGTTTTATTGAAGGAGGTGCCCTAAAGGACCTACAATTTTCTAAGTGCGAGACACTTCTACGGAAGGACTTACGGCTCGTAAATGGAACTACGGGTCATTCTGCATATTCGTGAGTTGTATGCTGCTAATTTCAGAAACTTGACTTTTGTGACATGAAGTTCTACAAGACTAAGTGCTGACCATCAGACAAACCATGGCCCATAGGAAGGGTCTAATGGACGGTTATGACAGTTTTTAATGAAGGGTGTTTTTGACATTTCCAATTTATCTAAGTCTTAAACTACATTGTTTTGGCTATTCTAACTAACTTAACTGACTTAGCCCCTATAAGAACAATTCCAACACCGTTCAAAGCATTTAGAAAAATGATGATGATGATTGTATAATAATGATGATGCTATGATAAAGAGGTTGATGTTAACCCTAATGCTTATGATGATGTTAAGGTGGAAATGTCTATCCACATTATGTTGAAAAGCAAAATAGATGGACTTTTCTTATGGAATTATGTTTCATGAAATGTTATGACGATCATTTTAAATGCTATGAAAATATGATTTCAAATAAAGTATCAAGTATGTTGAAAGCTATGTATAGGGATGATTTATGTATTCCGTGGGATATAATTCCGCACCAAGAGGGCTTTGGCAGATTCCATAATCCCATAATTATGTGCCACATAGGAATGATGTTCATGTTTCTATGCCTTAAAGGTCTGATGTTGGATCTAATTAAATGGACACTCACCAGGCTAAGATAAAGCCTAAAGGGTAGGGAAAACTGATGGGTTTTCACCATGCTAGGATAGAGTCTATAGGGTGAGTATCGAGTCTACCTTGGCAAAGTTGACTCCTCGTTGCTTGATCCAGAAGGAACATCAACATTCCATGTAATACTCCCATGGTCTTATATGTCATTATGGTCTTATTCCCACATATACATGTTAAGGTTATGATTGAAGGTAATAATGCTTTTTCTCATGATTTTAAGCTTGCATGTTCCTGCATATTGTGTACTTAACCTATTGATTATGATTATGCGTATTGATTATTATTGTGATGTCCATTGTTTCATGGAATACCTGCAAACTTAGTACATTTCATTTACTAATGCATACTTCATTGCATACATGATTTAACCATGTAGGGGTAGACGATGAGGAGATTATTCCATTACGTGGCAAGATTCAGATTTTGAGCTTGAAGATTTGTGGGTGAGTTCCCATGCTTCGGGAACAAGCCTCTTCCGATGCTTTCTTCTATTTTGATATAAGTTTCTTTAACGTTCATCTTGAGGGTGAACTAGTGAGCTGTGTGCTAGACCCTACCAATATATTTGATGTAGAGGCATGATCCGTACTTAATTGATTGATGTATATTCCCCGAAATGTGTCATGACACTCTTACTTTTATATACTTCGCTTGCTTATTCTCTTATGTAAGCTTATTTTCGCTTATGAATGTTTATGATATTAACATGAGGTAAGGATGGGATGCCTTCGGATGTCATATTTGTCGTGTCACGGCTAGGCCTAGGTTCGAGTTGTAAAAAAATACATTGCATGAAGAAAGAAGGTTGAATCCCCAAACTAAGCGCTCACCAAGCTACAAGACAGGGTTGTCGGAAGCTAGCCATGTTCCGGTGGAGGAGGTGGAACACCAGTTGCTATGTGGTTACATCATGCAGATAAAATATGTGTTAGTACATTTGAATGTACTAAGTATAGGAAATGCAATGCAAACATGAAACTCTAATTCCATCGTGCATGAACTTCTAATGGCATCATTTATAAAATTTAGATGTCTCCATGCATTGAATAAAAATATTGTTCAAAACATACAAGACATGGTCAATGAATAACACGCAATAGTAAGTGAAAATCAAAGTATCATATCAAAACACATGTGATAGAATGAAGATATCAGCTCCTACAACTTGTGGGAGAGGATTGTGACCGACACATTAGACCATGTGAGCTACTACATGCAAATATAACCCCGCTATGTTGGCACAGGGAGACCACTTCTCATGTGGAATTCAGTCAATTTAAGCATGCATGTTGCTTTGTCGTTAGTTCTTTCATGGGTCAACTAGCTTAGAAAACAAGGGCTCCTATTGTGGCACATAGTTAATAGGGCAAGGGCTTACTTCTCGGGTTCCCTTATTGAACCCCACCTTAATGCCTCATTCGATTCTAAAACACTCCTACACAATACTTTAGAAAGCATAAGCATAGTCATGTAATTTAACTTAGAATCATAAGTAATAATATCATAGGAGTATCTTGATATATTGGAAACCACCCAAGTGAGAATTTGCCTTTCACATTGAGGTTCCATCATAAATATTTTGCACGGCTTTGCAACATGCTTATATCTTTGACAACATTCATAACTTTAAAATTTAGTTTTTTCCCTTATCCTTAACATCACACAAATCCATCATAAACACAGTGGCTCTTGCAATGACTTGAAATCACATGATTAATGGTATAATGCATGAATATGAAAACAATATGCAACTTTAAAACTAGGATTAAGCAATCCACATATCATTGGAAGAACCCTAGGTAATAAAACCATGGAAACCAACCTGAGAATGGTAGGAAATCATAGTATATCATCACATTACATCATTTGAGGCAAAATACATGAAAGACATATCATAAAAATGTTATTTAAATCATCGTCAAGAAACTTAACATTTTCAAGAACTAAAAGAAAAGGTAAAAGTATTCAATGTTGAACTTTGTGGGTGGAAGGTATGGACATATTGAACTCACATATAGGAAAATGACCTTAAGGAAAGGCTTAAAGAAGTTTAAGAAAGAAGCTCTCAGAGGGAAACCCTAATCCTTGCCTTAAGTGCTTCTTTCCGTAGATAATTTGAAAGAATAAGGAATAGAGTGAATGAGAGGGTGTAAGGAC
The DNA here is from genome assembly GCA_029948455.1 of Solanum rostratum. Classification (NCBI taxonomy): domain Eukaryota; kingdom Viridiplantae; phylum Streptophyta; class Magnoliopsida; order Solanales; family Solanaceae; genus Solanum; species Solanum rostratum. The sequence goes on along the minus strand of CM057047.1, from coordinate 15,815,187 downwards.
CCCCCCCCCCCCCCGTTAAGGAGCCTAAGAATGTAGAAAAAGTTGGGCATAAAATGACCTAATGTCATTTCATGATCCCTATGTATAGCCCGTAGGTGGAATTACGGCTCGTAGGTCATTCTTTAAATATGAACTTCAGGAAAGGGAAAAGGTTTCCTAGTGTCACGACCAAAAATTAGGCCGCACTTAAAGGATGATAGAATAAAGCAGAAACAACGCATATAACACAAGGAATCTTCCAAAACCTGGAGTCATGAGGACAAGAGCATCTAAGTAGTATGAAAGGATAAATACAAATGTCTCAAATAAGATACAAGCCATTCTCATAGTATTCGATACAAATCGGAGATAGAAGCAAATGAAAGGAATGCTGAAAAATCCATGGTGACTCAAAATATATGTCTTATCGCTAAGATCTGGATGGATTGATAGGAAATCTAGAGTGATTAGCTATCATGTACGGGTCTTTGTGCTCGATATGCAGGGAGAAAATAAAGTAGGGCTGAGTACACCAAAATATACCTAGTAGGTCCAATTCACTGGGTAAGAGAAATCGATACAAGTATGTAATAACGAAGAATTCTATCCCTAAATCCAAAATGGTTAGTACACAACTAAACATAAAAATAATAATGAATCAAGATATCTTTAACATCCCATAATGCCATATAACAATAAGTGTGAATCTGATGCACAACTCATCAATCTAGATGCTAAGTATTTAACAACCTTGCCATTCGCCCAAGGACAAGGTAATATCATAATGCCTCCACCTTGCTACCTGCTTGGTGGTTAAAGAAATATTATAATGTATCTACCTTGTAACCTGCTCGTGTTTAAGGAAATATCAGTATGCCTCCACCTTGCCACCTGCGAATGGTCAAGGAAATATCAGAATGCCTCCACCTTGCCACCTGCTCGTGGTCAAGGAAATATCAGAATGTCTCTAACTTGCCACCTGTTCATTTTCAAGGAAATATCAGAATGTCTCAACCTTGCCACCTAGTTGTGGTAAAGAAAATATCTGAATATATCCACCTTGCTACCTGCTCGTGGTGAGAATTTCTCCACCTTGCAAGCTACTTGTGGTCATGGTATAGAAGGTATAAATCTCACCCTTGCCTCCTTCTTAGGTCAAGGGGGTGATACCGATGTGAAGCATAATACCCTTCCTCCTATATAGGTCAAGGGGAAAGCAAAAACAACATACACTAGATGTAAAATAATAATTCAACCTAGATATGCATGTAAGCGTGTAGAATCACATTGAAAGAAGAATATCGATGCATGAAACTCTCAATAATTATATGTACTCAAGAAATAATATCAAGTGTCACAGCTAATGCCCAAACCATCAACATGCTTCAGATCATTATAATAAATATCAATAGTTTGGAGTATCAATAACACCAGATCTTACTTGTCCCAATTATACATATACACCTTAATGGTATCTCAACAAACATCAATTACCACATTATTACCCAAATAGTCTCACAAGTCTCATTTCGTCACATTTAATCTTAAATCATCATCTTTCATCTTAGTTCATCAATAAGATTAAAATTATAGCATAATTTGGCTTAACTGGACTCACATTCCCATCATATTTCCAACATATCAGCGCAATTACACAAATATCCATCTAGATCTCACAATTATCACATGAACATGACCAATAACAAAAGTTCAGTCCCAAAAAGGTTAGCTGAACCTACCTCGATACCAAAATCGCACTTAGACTAGCTTTCAATCAACTCAAGTCCTCAAATGGATCCCCAATTCAATCAACCACTATGAACAATAGATACTACTTATAAAGAGGAGCATTTCGATACCCATATTATCAAATATTAGGCATTTGGGCGAAATGGTCAAATTTAGGGCTAATATTTGACCTTCTCAATTCTGAAAATAACTTTAAAAGCAAGTTTTATACGAAAAATAGAGTTTATGGGTGAAAATGCAATTAAACTCAAGCTTAAATCGAATGAGAAATCAATTGTTAAAGTTTGAAAAGAATCTCCTAAACATCCCCAATTTTCGGTGTCCAGTTTTATAAAATCAAAGAAAAAATCAAAATAAAACTCATGAGAAAATGATTAGTTTAGTATTAAAAATAATTACCCAATTAAAATGTCCAAAAACCTTTCTTCAAAATTCCCCAAAAACATTGGAAATTTGAAAATGAATTAAAAATGATATTTTACGAGTTTAAAACTGTCCATGTATAAAAACTACTCCCCGATCGCGGAGCCCATACCATGAATGCAGAGACCAAAGACTCTACGAATGAAGGACAGTCTACGAATGCTGACGTCGACCGACCACACACTCTGCGAAGGCGGAAAAGAAACCCACTTGCAATAAAATATTAGCAAAACAGTAACCAAAGTCCAATTTTTCTACTCAGAGTGGAATCCCGAAACTCATCCGAACATAGAATTTCACAAATCAAATATTTATCCATATAAAAAATAGCACACCAAATTCAACAGAATCATCACATATCAGTTTCATCGCCTCCTCGCCACAATTGTCAATGCAAGTCGATAAAACTTGTTTAAAACTCAAAATACCAAAATTGTCCTCGACAATCCCAAAAATTATTCCGAGTTCATTTCTTGCATTAGTTTCACCTTTCAAAACTAGTGGAACCGTTAGAATTTCTATCTGAGCTTTCAAACTTTTAATGTTGGTCAAAGTTATTCTTTGGTTCCGAAAATGACTAAAATCACAACTTTTGGCCTAAAAACCTTATTCTAACGCCAAATTAAATTTTGTAACTTCTCATAGTTCAGTTTTTACATTCCAAAGCTAATTAAATTGACGTATCTCTTATCCGACCTCCGAAACATGGAATGACACAAAAAGTCACTTTTTTAATAACCTAAGCTATCAAAAATGCCAAATATTCATACTTTTAAACTTTCAAAACTCAAGATTCCAGCTCCAACCATTCAAATAGTTCGAAATAGGGTCATAGAAAGAGTATTAAACATGAAAGAAATTCGAGGTTGCTAGAAAGTAACCTAAGATTAAGAGCACAACCCGTAGACCATATTAAGTCCAGTAGAAACCCTTCGTGAATGTGATCCAGTAAACAAGGAAAAATGACTAGGTGTGGAAGGACATTACGAGTCCAACCACGAGCCATAGATCAAAGAATAGATTGTAGAATGGGTTTCGAAGTTTAGGGTCAGCAAAATCATTTTAGAAGTTTTTAAAAAGTTAACAGAATGGATAGGGACTAAGGTCTGTGGTTCAAACCATGACCTATAATCGAGACTTTGTAGGTTGGTTTTGGTAGTTTTAATGAAGGGCAGTTCGGTTATTTTCGTAATTTTTATTCTATACTATGTTACTGTTGGGATCCAAAGAGGGCTAAAGCAGACCTTAAACCCTAAGGGACCCTCTTTCTCTTCATTCTTCCAATTTCTACAAATTCTATAAGGCACTATTCTCTCTAGAAAAGGGGTCAAGGCATGATAAGGTTTTCAAGGTTCTTCTCAAAGGCTTTAAGTTTGATTTTCTCAAGCTTACCAAGGTTTGTGAGTTTGATTTATTCGTATCCTTTCACCCCCAAAGTCCTTCATAATGTATTTTACCTTTTCTTTAAGTTTCTTCTAGTAAATATGCATGTTAATGACGATTTTATGGTGTATTAAGTTATTAAATAATCTCAATGATATTCTATGATGTTCTTACTAAGTGTTTACATGTATTTAAATTAATGATGATGATTCCAATAATGAGTTTTTATTCTTATGAAGTATGGGCTGTTTTACATGTTTTCGATGAGCTTACTTTCATGATTTAAGTGTGGTTATGTGATTTATGATTGTTCTAATTTAAACACTTATCCCACTTAGTTTCAAGTAAAGATTTGTATGATTTATTAAGATTATTAGGGCATTAAAGATGAATTTTTAATTTATGATTTGTCAAAGATATAAGTATGTTGATAATTGCCCTAAAGATGTTTAAGAAAGTCCCCAAGGTGAAAGGACAATATTCACTTGGTGGTTCGTTAAGTTTGAGCTGCTCTTATAATTTACTACTTATGATTCTAAGTGCCATAATTTTAGTAAGCTATATTTTAAAGATTTTATGGGATGACTTAGCACTGAATGCGACATTGAGGTGAGGTTTGGAAGAGAACCTTAGAAGCAACCCGTTGTCTCATTAATTATGTTCCACCATAGGAGACCTTTTAGGCTAGGCTAGTGGATCCTCGTAGACCATTTATATTATTTAAAGATGCATGCAAAGTAAAAACGTTCCACCCAGCAAGTGGTCTCCCGTGGCAATGTAGGGGGTTATAATCCATGTGGTGTTATATGGTCTCCTCGTGCCAGCGTAGGGGGTTATGTTGGATTCCATATAGCAACTCACATGGTCTTATATGCCGGTTAAGGTCTTCTCCCACAAGTTTATGATTCTATAATATGATTTTATTACTTATGCTTTCTTTTGCGTTGACTCTTATTCATATTGAGAAATATTCCTTATGCATGTTTAAGCTCATATTTATACATCTTACTACCACACGTATATTTAAATGTTTCACTTATGAATGACGGCATTATAATTTAATGCTTGCATTGCATCTCATATACTTAGTACATTCCAACGTACTAATGTATATTTTTTCAGCATTATTTAACCATGTAGTGACAGGTAGTTCTCCATCGACTCGTGGCTAGGTTTTGGCATTCAAGACTAGCACCTTTATAATAGTGAGCTCTTAGTTTGATTCTTTATCATTTTCTATACTAGGTTGCATTTTCTTTTGAGACGATGGTAGGCCGAGCACCTGAGGCCCGGGGTAGAAATTTAGGGACTATACATTCCCAAGCAAAAGTGGGAGCTGATTACTATGGATATTTATGGGACTTCCTCGAACATCCAAGGGTATTGATGACATATGTGTTATTGTCGATCAGCTGAGTAAGTCATCTCATTTTATCCCAGTTTGATCTTCTTATTATGTTGAGCATTTAGCAAGGGTATACCTTAAGAAGATAGTTCATCTTCACAGAGTATCAATGTCCATAATATTTGATCGAGGGTCATAGTTCAACTCAAGTTTCTAAAGAGCCTTATTGAGAGAGTTGGGTGCCAGGGTTGATTTGAGCATAGCAATATCCATTTAGAGCATACTATCTATGTCCTTGAGGATATGTTATGGTACAATATTTTAGTGTTTGGCTGTTAGTGGGACCTATTCTTTCTGTTAGCTGAGTTCTCCTATAATAATATCCACCACTCAGGTATCTAGACGACACTATTTGAAGCCCTATATGGTAGGATTTTCTATACTCCTATTGGGGGCTTTAGTAGATGGAGCCTATGCCGTATCGCATACGCTTTCTCCAGGAGGCTACCTCATGTTTACATTATCCAAGATTGAATGAGGACAACATAGAATCAGCACAAGAGCTATGCTAACCACAAACACTATCTTTTATGCTTTCTAGATGGTGATTGGGTATTTCTATGGGTATTGCCATTAAAGAGGGTTATGAAATTTTGTAGGTAGGGTAAGCTTAGCCCATGGTAATCAGACTATTTGAGATCTTGCAGAGAGTAGTCACAATTAATTATGAGTTGGCATCGTTGCCAACATACTCTATCATACATCTAGTCCGTGTTTCGATGATATGCTGGTATGTGCTAAATGAGTCATATTTGTTGCAGTTTGATGTTATTGAGCTAGATGATCAGTTACCATTGGTTGAGGAGTCGGTAGCCATATTAGCAAGTGATGTTAGGCCATTATGCTCTTGAATGATGCCCATGGTTAAAGTTCAGTGAAGGCTTAGTCCGATTAAAGAGGCTACCTGGGAGACAGAGCAGGATATGCGAAGCAGTACCCAGGCTTATTTGACTCCTCAGGGATGACTTTATCTTTTCTTTTGTGAACAAAAGTTTTTGTAATATTGGATGTTGTAATTACCCTCTCGATTATTTCTTCTTGTCTGTGTTTGTTGCATTAGTTAGAGCTGAGCTATAGTGACCCTAAGTCATTTGTGACTTGTTGGCACTTTCAGATCAGTCGCCTGGTCGCTCATTTTAAAGATCTACAGTTTTTCATAAGATGCACCTGTTTAAAGTTAAAAAGTAAGTTTTCATAAGATAGGCCCGTTTAAATTTGAAAAGTGAGCTTTGCAGTAACGTTTGGATAAATGGTCTTTGAACAAAATTATGATAGTTCCACCAGCTCCCGAATAGCCAAATTAGGCTAAAAGAACATTCAATTACAATACTGAGATTCTGGGTGTTAGTTTATCAAATTGTGTTATTTAGCCTCAAGAATAGGGCAACAGTCGACTTTAGTCAGCATTCTTGGTAAACATGCCCGAATGAAAATTCTGATAGTAGAGTTAAAGAATGTTGTGTTTGGTTTAGAAAAACTTTTTGTTTGATTCTTGAGGCATACGAGTGTGTTTTGGGTCCCTCAATAGAAATTGGATAGAAATGAAATAAGGAAGTGGGACCCATGTTTAATCAAAAAGACCTCAAACGGGAATTTCAACTACATTATAAGATCCAGAAATGTCAAATTCTGAATGGTTGCATAGTTTGTTTACAAAAACCAGGCTCCGAACGAGTCTTGAACACCCAATTAGAGGATTAGAAATTTGTTGACATTTGATGTAGGCCCAACACTCCATGGTCACGGAGGTGGCCAACATCCGCAGGAGCCTTCCATGAGTGCACTCCGTTCACTAAGCTAAGGCCCACATTTGTGGAGCCTTGGGCATTTTGTTTTTCATGTTCATTGAGATGGGGTAAAGGCTGGGTAGGATAGCATATGTTCGTAGTGTCTCATCCCTCCTTAAACTCTACATGTTCTTTTCAAGCACAAAGGTTCTTTTGGTTCCCTTTTCATTCATCTCATCTTGATATCTCTTTTTCTTTTGATTCCTCATCCAAAGTGTCTCCCTTTTGAGCTTTCTTTCAAGACAACACTCTTTTACTTTACCTTTTTTGGGGAGGGTCATTGCTTTTCAAATGTTTTACTTTTCACTTTTTCTTTTCATTTTCTTCTAGGACTCCACAATGTCTTTCTTTTGTTCTCACCCTTCATTTTCAGACTCTACTTCCTTCTTCCACGACCAACCCCCTAACTTAGCCTTTGACCACTGCTTTACTTTCAAGTTCAAGGAGGGACTAGTGAGGAGCAAAAAGAACTTGTCTTTCACAAATATGAGTAAAGGATACAAGGTTACCAAAGAAGGGGTTAAGGCTCAAAAGAGGGTTACTAAGGATTCAATTCACTTTAAAGGGATGTCACTATGGTCAAATTGGACTAATGAAACCAAAGAAGTCCTAAGAACCCCTCCTAATCTGGAATTAACAAAGTCACTTCTCAAGACAAATCAGAAAGTTCTAGATGATGCAACACAAACATTTCAACAAGATCACTATCCGCACATTGGCAAAATGGCTTTGCATTCAAACAATGGTAACACATTTGCAATTTTTCGATCATCGCATATCCAAGCTCGATTGCTTACATTGTCAACTCAAGATTCCTCAAATCTATTCGGGGATTGCTTTATTAAGAAGGGACTAACTAGTGAGTTCATGCTCTTCGTCAATGGCACTATGTGAATCAAAGATATGGATCATCAATGGTCGGATTGCTAAGGACTAGAGACACGATATCACATTCGCACGCTTATCATATTGGCATGGGGTTTTGCAAAAAATTGCAATCATTCATTCATTTAACAAGAAAAACAAAAGAAATAACAAACATAAACACCACTCTATTACATCCCAAATTAAAATTTATTTACAACCCAAAAAGTTAAAAATTCTCCAAATATCCATCAATAGCACCATTTACCAAAATAAAATACCATCATTGTCTCATCAAAACAAAAATATCTAGAAGACAGGGAATTCCTCAAGCTCACCTCTTCCAATCAAAATAAACATTGCCCTCATTGTGCAAGGGACAACAAAGAGTAAGCATAAGATAAAGTAGTGAGTATGAGAATCCCCCTATCAAGTCAACCCTATTGTGGTGGTGGTGGTGGTGGTAGAGCTGAACAAGATGGCATGGAGGCATCTATGCCTTATACCGGTGTGCTCTAAAGGTTAATATCTAGCCTAGCAGGCTTAGGTGCACTGACACTAAATGTAACAATCATGGATTGTTCTAGCATAGAAGCTATAAGCGATGCATCTACCATCTCATTCTCCACTCCATCTAGATCTTCACGGTCCTCTTGGCTTTGCTCTACTCCCAATGTCTCCTCATCAGTCTTCGGAGTGCTCACCTCTTGATTCTCTTCACTGTTATCACCTAGAGTGTCCACATTCATCCCTTCATTTGGGATCGTAGTTACATCCACTTCGAGTGGTGGATCGTCCAGTCCATAAAACAAATGTGCTCAAGTCAACGGACCGGAGGGATGTCACCTCCTTCGTCAATTTATCAAAAATAGCTTTTAGAGATGATGTGTCTGTACTAACCGCCCGTCTTCTTAACTACCATTATTCTGTTTTCAAACTCGCTAACTCATTCCTATAGTCATCAATTATAGTGTCAAGCCTATCCATCCTCAGCTTGTGAGCCTCCATTAGCTTATGGTGTTTAGCCTCAGCCTCCACATATTGTTGTAAAGCCTTGGCTATGGTTGTCTCAACGATCTTAGACATAGATGACTCAACCCATGTAGCCCGAAGATCAATGGCTTTGGCCAATAGCAAAAATTGTGGCCTTATGAGTGGTGGTTGATCATTTGTGCTTTTTGTTTTTGTAGATGGAATAGGGGTGGAAAAATAGTGTGTAGTCGGGGAGAAAGAAGATATACCTGCCTCGGTGCCCAGCTCTACAGCTTTGCACTCAAGGGCCTCTATATCAATCACTAGCATTGTGTCAACTGGTCTCTTGCTAGCCCTGTCCGCCTTATCCCACAGGTATTCAGTCTCAATAAATCAAAAAGTAGTGGTCGCTGATGGAGTCACCTCTGTATCAATGTTTTGTTTCTTAAGGACTCCAATTTGCTAGCATAGAGTTGTAATAAGACTTGAGAATGGCAATGAAATTTGCTCTTATTTTGCTCTGGAAAGGACCTCTGAGGCGATGATTGATCAAAGATTCGGCTACGTTTTTCCATGATACAACCCATCAATGTGGCTTCAGCATGACGTAGTATGAACTCATTCCGAGAAAGCACCAAATTACTGCTAATGAACCCAAACCAAAACCGCGTTGGTATGTTTAGCTCCTTTTTCTCAGGGGTTTGCCCTCTCCTTCAACCACGAGGGGGTTGGAATTCTAATCAGTGCAGCTAAGCATACTTTGATATCTTTAAAGGTTTGGAGATGCAATAGGTCTTTCAAGTAGCTCGACTCTTGAATGTGCAACCCAAAGCATCATTAATTTCAGTCTCTAAACATGTTACTTGCACACACCGAATATCTACAACATCCAGGGGTTTTGATACAGTTGGTACCCTTTTTCTGCTTAATGGAAGAACTTGGCCATAGGCTTCATATGATTCAGGCAGAAGACTAGGCACATAGGAGTCCCCAAGTTTTGTAAAGCTATGAAAGTTATGGAATTTAAACAATTCCCAAACCTTCATACTGATAAGCCAATCTTCTGTTTATAGTTGTTTTCTCTCTAAGATTGTCCTATGCACTTTAGCCCTGAGCCTATTTAAAATTTTTAGAGATATGGCTTCCAGAATTTCCTAAGAGTGCTGTGAGATAGTGTCATGTAGGGCCTTCCTTCTGTGATTTTATGTTAGTTTGTTTTATGTGACTTTGTGTTTACACTTGCAAGATAACAGGTTGTCCTTGATTTTTGTAAAAGTGCAGAAGTTGATGACTTTTGCTGTTATATGAGACACTTTACTGGCCGTCGATCATTCCATGGGCCGTAGGGTTATTTCATGAACAATTTTATTGAGGGGCTCTTTACTGATGTTTATTCTATGAACATGCAGACGAGCCATAAAAGGTTTTACAAGTCTATAAGATGGTTCATGCCCTGAGGATCAGAGATTGGGACTTTCTGAAGTTCATTAGAGGAAGCCCCCTTTACAGGTCGCAAACCAATTTACTAGTCGTAGAGGGGTGTCATAGATTTAAAGTTCAAATTTCCAACAGCGGAGTACGAGACCCCGATTATGGGCCATGGAATGCAATACGGCCCGTAAATGACTTCGTATAGTGTGCCGACCAGTTCTACTATTTTGTTTAGGACTTGTATTTTATTATTATAAATAGTTTTTTAAGGTTATTTTTCATTATGTTTTAGGAAGTTTTTGAAAGAGGTTTTCGTCTAGTACTCAGAGGACTCGGTAATAAGAGAGAGAAAATTATGAGATCATATTGGAGAGTCTTTGAGAACACGTGTTTTTGAATTTCATCTTTTAGCTTGTAATTCTTTTTGATGTTGGATTTTCTTGTTCTTAATTCTATTGTGTAAGGGTTCAATTATGTTTTCTCAATTAATAATTCTTACGTCTACACAAAGCATGAGCAGTTAAATCCAACACTAGGGTTGTGGGAACCATGAATAACTGATAAAGTAAAATCGGATAATTCATAATTGATGAAAGGTGTATATGCACGTATTAATTAACTCTCTTCATTTTGCATGTCTTCTGATGGTGGCCAACATTAGAACCCACCCAGTATTATTGACTGGACCAAGGCAGTAATGAATAGGAAAAGAGATTAATTAATAGGACTTGATTGATGTGTTCTCGTCTAATCAACCAAACTGTGCCAAGGGGAGGTTTTAATGGGACTATTAGATAAGGGTTAGTAATGCACACTATAGATATGGGCCAAGTCGCATAGTGAAATTCACCTCTCACCTTCGACCAAAGGACTTGGTAAACATAACTTACCGTCCTGCATGCTATATACTAGAAATCAATTAGGTTATCCAGAAATACAGAGTTTGGGAATCATGGGGAACACAATACCCTAGTTTTTTTCCATATTGACTTCTCTCTTTTGTTAGTTAGTTTAGTTATATTTTTCATCGATTATTGCAAGAACCCCCCCTCTTTTGGAGAAGTAAGTCGGTTAACCATCAGAATTGTGATCATTGAATTCTCTTGAGTGTATGTATTCCCTTTGGGTTCGATCCTAACCTTTTTTAGGTTCTATTTCTAGATAATGACCACTTTATCCTATGAAAAGGAGGCGTAACTTAGGCGACATCACTAGGGGCATGAGGTTTATGCTTGCCCCTAAATAACAAAGAGCTCTACTTAACTTTGAGGCTCCTATTGATCATGGAATGGTGAACGCCCCTAGGTCTTCCTTCTCCGTCACCAGCTTTTGTGTTAGGATTGCATTGCAGTTGTGAGACACTTCAATCGCCCCACATTCAAGAGTCCTCTTCTTTGTCACCAATTCTTTAATGAAGTTGGCATATCTAGGCATTTCAATTAATGCTTCCACAAAGGGTACATTTATTGACAAAGAGTTAAACATTGAAAGAAACTTTTGAAATTTAGCATCCTCCTCGTTCTTCTTCAATCTTTGTGTGAATGGAGGATTCCCTTTGACATGGGGTTCCTTCAACCTTTCCGCTGAACTTGAGTTTTTGGGGATAATGTTCTTGGCTTTTGCTGCATTGTCTCCACTTTTATCGTACTTATCATTCTTGGGGTTGGCGAGAGCATAATCACTTACAACTTGAGCTTCCTGCTCATTATCCTCAACAACAATCATATCTTCTTTATCTTCTACCTCTTTCGGACCTTCATTAACAACCAGTGATGGTTTAGTCCCTTTGATCAACTTTTCACTTCGAGTAGTAATGGCCAAAAAATGTTGATCATTCCTTTTTTCATTGGCCACCGTGCCACTAGGTAGACCTCCCTTAGGATGCTGATTCAAATGAGCTGAAATATTTCCTAATTGATTCTCCGAATGTTTAATAGACGCCACATGAGACGTTATAGTTTTACTCAAGTGGGAAACTGAAAATTTCATTTCTTTTAATACCTTGTCTGAATCATCCACCTTACTCAAAATTCGTGAAAGCATATCCTCCGTTCGAGGATTCTCTTGATTAATCACTAGTTCAGCACCCTTCACTTTCTTATGTGGTGGAATGTACTTGTCTCCATCACGATTCCACTAACCCCCAACTTGAGGTTGATCATTTCATGCTCGATCTTACCATCCGAAGTTGTTGTTCCAACCTTAATTCCCAGGTGGCCATTGATAATACTGCCAAGAACCCACTATTTGGTTACCCATGTATGATTGTAACCACCTTCAAAAGGTGCACCTTCAAACATCACAACCCTAGTAGCTCCCACAATATTTACACTTTCACAATTTACTCCCATGACATGCTTGGTTAAAAGATCAAACTGAGTTAACATCTTAGCCATGTCCTCATCCCTTTCTTAGTCCTTAGCAAGTTGTTTCTTATTAGGACCTCTTTGTTTGGAGGGACTACATCATCTCTTGTATACCAGGCTCTACTAGTTTTTGTGATGCCATACATGAGGTTGCAAGCTTCAGTGAATGATTGTGTCATTAGACCTCCTCTTACTAGTTGATCAGCCACTCCTTTGTTTGCAGCAACAAGACTTGCATAAACATATTCTAAAAGCATATGGTCTGGAACTCCATTGTTAGGACATTGAAGCAAAAGTTTCCAAAACCGGATCTATGTTTCGTGCAATGGCTCACCCTCTAGCTTCTTAAAGTTCTCAATACTTTTTATCAGTTTAATCATCTTTGATGGAGGAAAAAATCTCTCTAGGAATGCAGTTTAGAGCTCCTCCCATGAAATAATGGAATCACGAGGCAACTCTTTTGGCCACCTCAATACCTCTCCAGTGATGGAGAAAGGAAATAGCCTTTAGATAGCCTCCTGGATTACTCCCCTGAAGTCGAATGGGAGACATACATAAACAAAATCACTCAAGTGTTCATGATAATCTTCGTGGTCGAACCCTACCAACAATGCCTTCAGTAGGAGAAGTTGCAACATGGTGCTCATCACATGGAAATTAACTCCTCCAGCTAATGGAGGTAGTCAAATAGCTCGGATGCTTCCAACCTGATCCCAATTAACATCTTGCATCTAGTTCATATCCCCGACATTCTCACCATAACCGCTTCCATCATTCTCCATCTTTACACCTAGTGTTCAACAGCAAAAACAACAAGAAAATAGTAAAAAGAATTTTAACTACAAGAACAAACCTTAACAAACACTTCCAATATGAACATGCCGATTCCCCACAATGGCACCATTTTTTATGTCTCTCAACCTCACTACTCAAAGGCAGAAGGGGCAGTCACCATCAGCATAGTAACCCAAATTTAGAGGTGGGGGTTGATGCCATAGGGAATCATTGTTCATGGCAGAAGTGACTTATTGGACCAAGTAATTGTAGGATATAGGGTTGCCATAATAAGAATAAAGTTCAGCTAACATGTTCTAATTATCGAATTAATCATCTATCAAGGGAAGATGTTGGGGATGCGCAAATATGGGCAATAATCTAACTGTTGGGTCTAGATGCTTAACTACATGAGTTGAAGTTGAGTGAATAGGCTAGGTTGCTTGTAAATCAAGTCACCTATGATATATGGGTGTTTCGCATGAATCAACTAAGATATCATATGTGGACCGTCGATGACACCCTTGGCCTAAGAAGTCGAGAAAAACACCTACTACCTTGGCCATTTAACCCATAAATGTGGATATCTACTAAAACCCCATAAGGTTTCCGGCTATTATATCCATTCCACACTCTAATAATCTCAGCTATGAAACAATCAGAGATCTGAATCACAACTCCAAGTTAGAAAATTTGAAATTCATACATTAAACGTATGAACAGATATAAATTCACCCAAATCAACTACAGATAAGTCAATACATCACAAACCCAGCTAGTTAATTAAAAACCCATATCAAAAGCACACCCCTAACATGGGGGTTTTAGCCAGTAATGCTAGAAATTAGAGATTGATTACCATACATAGTAGTTGAAGTCATGGGTAACAAGATTGAGTACAAATCAGTGGTTATCACCAGCTAATCCTCTCCAATTTGATGCCCAAAAGCATCAAGACTATAGCCTCCCTTGTACTCTAAGAAGAAGGTTCTATGTACTACTACGATAGAGTGATTGTTCTGATATAGAATGAACAAATGATTTACAACATCTTTTTTAAAATTTCTTATATACATCGTTCAAAAAGTGTGAAAGTTTATGCTGCGAAATGCCATTTAGCAACCAAGGCCGACAATCGCCGAGCACTCCAGTGATGCATCAAATGGGCCTTTGACCTCTTTTCTGTGCATCTTTATGAGGGTTCTTCCAGTGTTATATTAGACAATGACTCTTTGCTCTCCCTATCCAATTCAGCGATGTGCCAACATATTCTACATATCTCCATTCTATCAGTGTTTTGGGACATTGGCTATTGCAACTTTAGGTGATCACTTGTGTTCTTTGGCATATCGCCATGCATGCTTTGCGACATTGATCCTGACCGTACTCTTGACTTGACCTAGAACCTTGGTTGCTACATACTTAGGCAATCTCCTTCAGTGTTCGGCAAATCACCAAGGATGCTAGTGACACCACTTTTAACCGCCTTTCAGAACTTTTCCCACTTTCCGAGATTCCACCAAGACTTGCCCTTTTGTGCACTTTTAACTCCATTTTCTATCATGACACATGCATATTTTTTAGCAATTGGAATTATTTGCGCACCAAGGGCAATATTTCTTTGCAATTTAACCCCAAAATGAGTCCGAAATATCGACTCATCACTATTCTGTCAGTCAAAGCCCAATCTTTGCCCCTGGTCTTCCACATTCACTTTCAACTTGTCCAGCCTCAATTTTTATGTTGTTATCATCTCCTTCTTCTTCATTTCCTTATCTGGTAACCAGACCAATGCAGTTGTTATGCCCCTCTCAATCACTATAGGCAGAGTAGCCTCAACCCAATCGGCCTAGTGTCAGTCAATTTGGCTAATCAAACAATACCAGAATTGGTAGCCTATGTAATTTGGGATCGATCTTACAAAGCTTGGGGCTCCAGCTATGTAGATAATAAAGAATAAGCGGTAGGAGTAGGAGAAGAAGAGGCCAAGGCAGAGGAAAAAGGTATACCCGACTAGGTTTCCGACTCTGAAGTTCCAGTCTCAAGCATCTCAACATCCAGAACCCACGTAGTGTCTATCGGCTTCTTCCTAGCACTGTCCTCCTCATCTTTCCTGAACTCAGCCTCAATACCCCAAATATCTATGGAAATTGATGGAGTAATCTCAACATCCATTATGCTAATAAAAAGGACTCTAGCTATCCTGTACAATGTTGTAATAAAGCTTAGTAATAGAAGAGAAGTCTGGAACTGTTTGACCAAAGTAAGAATCAATATGCTTGTAGATAAGTTCACTTTCCTGCAGTCCATGATACCACCAACCAATGCCGCCTTGGGATGTTGAAGGATAGACTCATAAGGTTGCTGTTGATGAAACCAAACCAAAATCTTGCATCAAAAAGGTTATGCATGATTAAAATATACATAATGTTAACTCAAGATATCCATAATAACCCATTGTATTATACAATAAGAGATGTTAATACAATGCATGAACTCATTAGGCCACATACCAAGTGTATCACAACCTTCCCACCCACTCGTGGTCAAGGAATATAACAATACCTCAACCTTGCCACTTGCCCGTAGTCAAGAGATATAACATTGTCTCAACCTTGCCATCTGCCTGTGGTAAAGGGGTTTCATACTAACTCAACCTTACCACCTGCTCGTGGTAACATAATATCACAATATCTCAACCTTACCACCTACTCGGCTCTAGGGATTATAAAAAGCAATGTGGGATAAATGCATGTCAATGATACAACCCAGATGTGCATATAAATATACATAATGGCATCATAACAAGAATACTGATACATGAATCTCACATAGTCATGGAGTATATTATCAAATGTCACAATTAGTGCCCAAACCATCAACATGTCTTGTATCATCATAATTATATCATATGACGCAACTAGTGCCCAAACCATCAACATATCCCTAATCAAAATTGACTTTAGTATTAAGTTCTATACAAAAAATGGAGCTCGTAGATGAAATCCCACTAAATGCAAGTTCAAATTGAAGGAGATGTCACCATTTAAAGTTTTAAAATCAAAGACTAAAAATCCCCAATTTTGGTAATTCAATATCATGAAATTAAAGACAAAAGGAAGATATAAACTAAAAATGATTAAAATAAGCTTAGAAACACTTACCCAAAATAACTCTCCAAAACTCTCCTGCAAAAATCGCCAAAAAGCTTGAAAGGCTCACAAATGGGATAAAAATGGTGGGTTTCACACTGTTTCAGTCATAATTACACTCCACAAATGAGAGAGAGGCCCCACAAACACAGAGGTTTGGGGAACAACTATGATCCGTGAACACAGAACAAGGCCCACGAATGCGGAGGGTTGGCATCCTGACCTTTGCAAATGTGGAGGTTGGGACCGTGAATGTGGAGTAGCACCAGCTACACCTCCGCGAACGCAAGCCCTTGGGCGCGAACGTGGAGAGTAAGTGGGTGTTGCACTAGAAACTTGCACTGGTAATACACAGTTTAACCAAAATTCAGAATAGGCATTTAGAAGTAATCCGAAATAAAAATTTCACTTGCCATTTATGTATCATACTAGTAGCAGCGATCCAAACTCAACAAAATCATCATAAATTGATTTCGAAGCCTCCTTGCCATACTTACCAATGCAACTCTATAAACTAGTTAAAAACTCAAAATATCAAAACTGCTCTTGGAAACTCCAAAAATTATGACGAGACAATTTCTAGCATTGGTTTCACTATCCAAAATCACTAGAGGTGTTGGAATTTCAATTTGAGCTTTCGAAATTTGAATGTTGACCAAAGTCAAACTTTGGTTTTGGAAATAACTAAAAGTACAACTTTGGTCCTAAAAAACATACTTTAACTCTGATTTAAGTTATGTTACTTCTCATAGACCAGATTCGACGTTTCAGAGCTAATGGAATTAACAGATCTCTGATTCGACACCCGAAACTCAGAATGGTGCAAAAACACACTTATTTAACAACATAAGTTTACAAAAATATCAAAACTCATATTTTAAACTGTTAAGAATCAAGATTTCAGTTCCAATCGTATAGATAGTTCAAAGTAGGCCCAAAGCAACTTATGAAATGGTAAAATAGTAATTTTTATACGGACAAGGCCAAAAATGACCAGCTACGTCATTACATCATTTACCACAAAAAATAATGTTCGTTCTCGAACATAAGATAAAGAAAAGTACCCGAAGCCTCAAAAAGGCTAGGATATCTAGCCTGCATGTAACACTCCATCTCTCAAGTAACCTCATCAACAAAATGGTGTTTCCACTGAACCATCACAGAAGGTATATCCTTGTATATCAATCTTCGGACCTACCTATCTAATATAGCGATAGGATCCTCCTCATAAGACAAATCTGGACAAAACTCAACAAAATCATAAGAGATCATATGAGACTTATCAGGAATATACAAGCGGATCATAGAAACATGAAAAATAGAATGCACCGATGATAATCTCGATGGTAAGCCCAACTCATAGGCCACCTCACCAACTCTCCTTAAAATCTCAAATGGGCAAATGTATCTGGGACTAAGCTTTCCCCACTTCCCAAATCTCTATCATACCCTTCATGGGTGAAACTTTAAGCCAAACGTAGTCACAAAATAGAGAACTTCAAAGGCCTAATCATCTGATCAGCATAGCTCTTCTTGCAACTCTAAGCCTTCAATAGTCTACCTTGAATAAAACAAACCTGATCGATGGCATATCACACTCAATATATCTATTGAACCTGAGTCAAACCATCCAATGGGTGGTCTACACCTCCAGCCATACAAAGCAACAAATGGTGCCATCTGGATGCTTGAATGGTAACACCTGAATGATGTGCTCGGGCGATCTATCTATCTGGGGCTGGAAAGCACAACTTTAATGCACTCTAGTACCCAGGCCATGCTATAGGGCCCACCAAAATTAAGAGGTGAACACAGACACTCTATCTAATACTATAGACACCGGTACATCACGCAATCTAACCACATCTCTAATATACAACCTAGACAATTGTTCCGCACTGTAGCTTGTCTTTACTAGTAGAAAGTGAGTTGGTAAAACGATTAACAACCACCCAAATTGAATAGAACTTTCCTACGGCCATGGTTAAACCTATAACAAAATTTATAGTTACTCTCTTTTACTTCTAGTTCGGAAAGGGTATCCTTTATGTCGAATCTACCAGGCCTTTAGTTTTCATGCTTGACTTGTTGGAAATTCAAACACTTTGCCATGAAATCAGCTATTTCCCTTCTCATCCCAAACCACCAATAATGTTCCATTAGATCATGGTACATCTTTGCCATACCCAGAGGGATGGAATATCTAGTGCAATGGGCCTTCTCTAATATCAATCTCACCCAATCCCCAACCTTAAGAACACAAACTATATCATTTATCCTCAAATCACCCTCAAAATCATTAAAAACCACCTTAGGTTCATCCCTCCACACTTTTTCGCAAATCAGGTTTAGCTTGGGATCCTCAAACTGATGAGCACATATCTGATCTAGCAAGGAAGATATAGCCTCAACAAAGGCCAATATACTTTGAAGAGAAGAAATATCCATATGAACCATCTGTCTAGCAAACAACTAAACCTCCAAAGCTAAGGGAATTTCTTATGCCCTCAAGAATAACAAACTCCCCATACTAGTAGCCTTCTAGCTCAAAGCATCTGCCACCACATTGGCCTTCCCAAGTGATAAAAAATTGAGATATCATAATCCTTTAGCAACTCAACCCACCTATGTTGTCTCATATTCAAATTAGGCTGAGAAAAGATATATTTGAGACTCCAGTGATAAGTAAAGATCTCACCATGCACCTCATGAAGATAATGTCGCCACAACTTCAACACAATCATGACCGCAGCAAACTCCAAGTCATAGGTTGGGTGGTTTCTATTTTTCACCTTCAACTATCTAAAAGCATAGGCTATCACCTTCCCCCTTTGCACCAATACACCACCAAAACCACATAAGAAGTATCACAATATACCACAAATGACACTCCCTCCTTGGGTAAAGCATGAATCGGTGCTAAAGTTAACAAATCCTTGAGCTTTTAGAAGCTCGCCTCATACTCCTCAGACCACATAGATGTCACATCCTTCTGAGTTAATCTAGTCATTGGGATTGTTATAGAGAAAAATCCCTGAAAATGCCGATAATACCTTGCTAAATCAATGAAAATCTGAATCTTAGTCACCGAAGTAGGCTTAGCCCACTTAGAAATAGCCTTCACCTTTGTTAGATCAACCATAATGCCCTCTTTTGACACTACATGGCAAAGAAATGAAATAGACAAAAGACAAATCTCACATTTTGAGAACTTTCCATATAACTTCTCTTTCTAAATCTCTGAAGTACGATCCTCAAGTATTGAACATGATCAACCTCATTCTTAGTATAAACCAAGATATAATCCATAACATAACACAAATACATCCAAATAGAAGTAGCTAGGTCATTAGTCAACCCGAATAATATAATCGGAAACACATAATGCCAACAAAGGGTCCTAAAAGTTTTCTTCAAGATATCAGACTCCTAAAATTTCAACTAATGATAGCCGAATCTCAAATCAATCCTAAAGAATACTGAGGCACCCTGCAACTTGTCAAAAAGATTACCAATGTGAGGCAAAGGATATTTGTTCTAAAAGGTCACTTTGTTCAGTTGGCGATAGTCAATACACATACACATAGTGTCATTCTTCTTCTTCACAAATAAGATAGGAGCACCCTAAGGGGATACACTTGGATGAATAAATCCCTTCTTTGAAAAATCCTAAATTGCTCTTTCAACTCCTTCAACTCAGCCAAAGCCATCCGATAGGGAGTAATAGAGTTAGGCTTAATGCCCGACTCCATATCAATAGCAAAGTTTATATCATAATCCAGATGAACACTAGGCAAATCAGTCAGGAATATCTCCATAAACTCTCTAGCAACCTTGGTGATCTCCAATGATAGGGAATCTTGAGAAATAGCCTAAAAATGAGCTAAATAAGACAAACCTCCTCTATCCATCAATCAATAAGTGTGCATATAAGAAATAACTCCCATAGGATAGGAGCTAGGTGCTCTAGTCTACACCAACTGAGGCAATTCTAAGCAAGATAAGCTCACAGTTATCCATGGAAATCAAGAATAGCATGATAAGGCGATAACCAGTCCATAACCAATATCACATCAAAGACTACCATATCTAACAATATCAAGTCAGCAACAGTATCTCTCCTTATAAAAGTCACAATAAAATCTAGATAAACCCGATTCACTACTAATGATTCACCTACTGGGGTGAAAACACAAATAGGCTCGGCAAATAGCTCATGTATAATATTAATATCTGAAACAAAACAAGCAAACACATATGTATGAGTAGAGCCTGGATCAGATAAAGTTGAAATCGAACGTGGCACATTAGAACCGTGCCTGTGATGACCGCATCAAAGGCCTTTATCTCAGTTTAGCTAGGATAGTAGATCAAAATGTATGGCCACAACTAGCTTGTGGGCCTCCATAAGCTCCACCTCAAACTGTGCCACGACCTCCTCTAGTACCTCCCCTCATGCCCTGAGAGATGTCTCTAGTTGCTGGTGCTAGGGCTGGATAGGCTAGCTGAGGTCCTGATGTCTTAGCAGGAAATGCACGATATGGATAATGGTTGGCGAAAAACCCAACCTCATCATAAACATGAAAATCCTTGAGGTCTTACTCCTAAGATGATTGCGCCAATGAACTATCATGTCTGGTTGAACCAAGGGAGATATCACGGCCTATCTGAATAGGCCTAGACCATTCAACACTATCAGATGCTTGAAGGGCTGCCTGAACTGCCTGACCCTTGTAGCTCTGCCTCTAAAACTTTTGATCCCATGGCGGGTGTCCACTAAACTAGCCATGCTGATGGAACCTCTTCCTGCTACCCTGTCTATCATGCTTGATATATTCTATCATGCGAGCATGATCCACTATGCTCTGAAATGTGCCTCCAGCTAGAACCAAGAAAGTTGTAGCCTCTTGAAGAGCATAGTGATTCACACCCAGAGGTATGTGCCTCTCTAGAAATACCCCTGTAAACTATCCTCATGTCATAGTTGGAAGTCCAATAGGTTGATGAGCCAAAATTTAACTCCATCACTCCTTGGTGTGGCGGATGAACTAATAAGAGGTATAAGCTACTCCATGCGACTCCAGAATGGCCAAGTTACCAAGCTGGTCTAGACACTCTGATAAGAAATCATAAGCTCTTTCACCAGGATGTCATTTAACTTGAGGGAAGCCCCGCGCAAGAATCACTCAAAACTCTTTTGCTTGGTTGTGGACATAGTTGGACTGGAAGAAGATGGTGGTATCATAAATAAGGGTGGTGCAAAATATGGAACGATACACAAACTCTAAAACTAAGAACCCTAACTTGGTTAAGATATCTTAGGCATAATCATAGAAGTCATAGGAGAATTTGTTGGAACTGATAACGGACCACCATGAATTATGCCTTGCTCAAATAGAACTATAGAAGGACCAATCAATGTATTAAAAACCAGTGCCTCAATAGTATTTGGGGCGGGAGGTGCTCCATCCAATCTATCTAACACCCTCAAGAGAAACTCCTCAATCGAGGGAGTAACATTTGGAGCTGGGTTAGTGGGATAGAATTTGTAAGCACCACTGGGTCATAAGTATGCTCTAGAGAATCTGATCTTGTTTACCCACTCCACAGAGCTGCCCCTCTAGCATAGCCTCGGCCTTGGCCCTTTCACGAACCCTGCCTCGACCACAAGTGGGAGCCATATCATCAGACTATGGCTCTCCCACTGATCATTAGGATTTAGTAATCAGCTTCTGCATAGGAGTGGATGAGATACTTTCGAACTATGTAATATGAAAAAAATGCATGAATGGAAGCAAGACATGAAAGTTCTTCCTATAAAGTGGCTCGTAGCCTTGCAAAGATGGGTATGGACGTCTACATACCAATCTGCTAGACTCTACTAGATATCCTGCTCTTTACTCATGAGGCCAATGAACCCAGAGCTCTAGTACCAAACTTTTCACGATCCAAAAATGGATCTCGACTAAAGAACAATTAAATTAAGTGTAAACCATCACAACGTATCATAAGAAAACCCCAAAACCAGGAGTCATGAGTACAGGAGCAACTACAGTACTACAAAAGAGTAAATACAATTGTCCTAGAATGAACATACAAGACTATCTAATAATATTTGATACATTATATGAAATAGAAACACCATAAGGAAACTTGAAAGATCCACATCGACTCAAAGTTTGAGCCTCACTGCTAAGATTTTAAAAGATAAAGAATAACTCAGGTAGAATTAATCAACTACCTTGTGCAAGCCCTTCTACTCAATCTCCAAGGAGGAAATAAAGTAAGGGTGAGTACATCAAAATATACATAGTAGGTTCAATCGACTGGATAAGAGAACCAAGCAAGTATGTGATAACGAAGAATCTTATCACCTGTATCAAAACATTTAGTGCACGATTATAATATACATAATGGAAAGTGAAGACATCCATAATAACCCCTAGTACCAGATAATAAAAGACGTGAACATAATGCATGAACTCATCAGGAAATATGCCAAGTGTATAACAACCCTTCCATCTGAGCGTGGTCAAGGAATATCACAATGTCTAAACCTTGCCACCTACCCATAGTCAAAGGATATAACAGTGCCTCAACCTTGCAACCTGTCCATGGTAAAAGAGTTTCAAAGTATCTCAACCTTACAACCTACCCGTGGTCCAAGAACATAATAATATCTAAACCTATGCCACCTACTCGTGTGAAGGGATGATACAAAGAAATGTAGGATAAATATATGTCAATGATACAATCTTGATGTGCATATAATTATATATAATGGCATCATAACAAGAATACCGATTCATGAATCTCATATAGTCATAGAGTATATTATCAAACATTAAAATTAATGCCTCAAACCATCAACATGTCTCAGATCATCATAATTATATCAATAGTCAAGTGTACTAACAATACCATACCTCAATCATCCCAGATATACAAGTATAACATAATACCAGTTCTCGCTCGTCCCAAATAATACACATAATCCTCAAAAGTATCTCAACAGACATCAATTACCAAAAACATTACCCAAATAGTATTACAAGTCTCATACTATCACATTATTATCCCAAATTAATTCAATTCATAAGATTTCATCTCAATTTATCAATAGGATGAGAATATACTCACATTTTGGCTTAACCAGGACCATATTTCCATCAATATTCCATCATATCAACACAATTACTCTTCAATCAGTCTAGATCTCACAATTACCACATAAATATGATCAATAGCACAAATCAAGTCCCAAAAAGGTTAGTCGAACTTACCTCAATGCCAAAATCGCACTCGAACAACCTTTTAATCAATTCAATCCTCAAAATGATCCCTGAATCAATCAATCACTATCAAAAATAGATATTGCACGTCAAGAGGTACATTTTGATACTCATATTAGCATGAATTAGGCTTAGGGGTAAAGCGGTCAATTTCAAGGCTAAAATTCAAAGTTCCCAAATCAAGACATTGACTATAAAATCAGATTCTATAGGAAAAAAGAGTCCATGGGTGAAAATCCCACTAAAATCAAGTTCAATTCAAAGGAAAAATGGCCATTTAAAGTTTTGAAATCTAAGACCAAAAATCCAAATTTTGGTAATTCAAAATCATGAAATTCAAGACAAAATCAAGATATAAACCATGAAAAATGATTGAAATAAATTTAGAAACACTTACCCAAAATAATTCTCTGAAATCTCCTTCAAAAATTGCTAAAAATCTTGAAAGGTTCGAAACTGGGATAAAAATGGTGGTTCATAGTTTTTAATTGTTACTGTCATAATTACATCCCACAAATGCAAAGGGTTGGTAAAACAACTATGTTTCGTGAACGTGGAATAAGTCCCGCGAATGCAGAGAGTTGGCATCACTAACCTCCATGAATGTGAAGGCCAGGACCATGAACATGGAGTAGCACCAAGTACACTATCGTGAACGCGGATCCCTGGGTGCGAACGTGGAGAGTAAATGGAGGCTACACCAACAATACATAGGTTTAACCAAAACTCAGAAAAGGCACTCAGAACTCATCTAAAATTAGAATTTCACAGACCATATAAGTATCCATACGAGAAACAACGATCCAGACTAGACAAAATCAACAGAAATCAATATCACAGCCTCCAAACAACATTTACCATGCAACTCGTATAAACTTATTTAAAACTCAAAATACCAAAACTTCCCTCGACAACTCAAAAAAATATGGCGAGATAATTTTTGGTGTTAGTTTCACCATTTGGAACTACTAGAACTATTGGGAATTTTGATCAGAACTTTCAAGCTCTGAATGTTGACCAAAGTCAAACTTTGGTTCCCAAAGCAACTAGAAATACAACATTGGGCCTAAAAACCTTATTTTAAATCCGAATAGAGTTCTGTAAGATCTTATAGACTAGATTTGATGTTTCAAAGTTGATGGAATCGACGGATCTTCGATCCGACACCCGAAACTCTTAATCATACAAAAACTCAATTCTTTAAAAACTTAAGCTTCCAAAAATGCCAAAACTCATTTTTTTTAGTTCCAATCATTTAGGTAGTTCAAAATTTCCCAAAGAAACTTACAAAAGGATAAAAAAGTAATTTTTTCAAATAAGGCCAAAAATGACCAACCAGGTCATTAGAGTTATGTGGATAGTTTAAGATTACCTAATTAGAGACTGCAAGATAGCATCTTTACAGGATAGTGTACATAGGCTTTTGCTCAGACTACTAAGGACCTTTCTCATCATATTTGAAATACCCCCAGGGATAGGGAGCAGAGTAAGAGGGCTCGTACTATAGGGTCTTATAGGGAGTCACAAGGTAATTTAGGATTCAAACTATAGAGTCTTATAGGGAGTCATAAGGCAATTTAAGGTCCCCACTTCATTAATATTCTACCATGGTCTACGCAGTTTTCCACCACAAATATTTGGCCAACGATTTTATCATTATATTTAGTTTGGACTGAGGCATAGCTCAATCTAGCCTGAGAGACGTCGGCAGAAGCGTTCTACACAAATGAGATAGCTTACTCCTCCATGTACATTGTGCGTTAAGCTTCATAATGGGTAATATAGAAAGGGTTCAGGTGTATGTTACCATTATGGGAAAATAAGACATTAATTTAGCTAGTGACTGGGGTTAGGTAGAGGTACAAAAGCTCATCCTTCATGATCCGCACTGACCTCTTCATCATCAATACGTAAGAAGTAGAAAGCTCCATATCACTCTATCTCCATAGAATACAATATGAGCAAAAGACAGGAATCCTTAAATCGCGAAAGTCATAGTACAGTCTATGCAAGTATCCTCGACCACGTCCATAGTCTACTTAGAATTGTGGTAGGAAGAGAGGTGGAGGAGACACTTCATGTTCTACTAGTGGCCAGAATCATCTTTATACAATCATTGGATGATAGGATTTGAAGGCATCCCCAGATATTATCACAACTATCTTGATGATACATTTTCATATTGTTATGCATTAATAGATCTTGGCTCTATTTTCATATATAACTACATTCATTGCTAGTAAGCTTGATATAGGACTTGAGTTATTGCCACCATCAGTTGAGGTACCTACACCGGTTAACGACTCAATTATAGCTAGTCATATCCATCGAGGTTGTACGGTGTTAATTAATGAATATCGAAGATCTTATGATTTAGTTGAACTGATTATGCTAGATGGTGATGTCATTATAGGTACGGATTGATTAGCATCTTGTTATGCTAATATATATTGTCGTGAAAAGTTGGTCTACTTTCATTTTCTAGGTGAGCCTGATCTTGAAAGGTAATACTGTCGCGCCCAAAGTTAAGTTTGTTTCATACCTTAGAGTTAAGAAGCTGATTGCTAAAGGTTGTATATATCATCTAGTTAATTTCTAAATATTATATATATCATCTGGTTCATGACAGGGACATTGATAAGGAGCCAGCGACTCTTCAATTAGTCCTAATTGTGAATGAATTCTTGATAGTATTCCCTGACGAACTTGGAAGAATCCCCCCCCCCACACAAAGGAAAATTTATTTCTCTTTAGATTTGCTTCCCGATACATAAACAATATCTATTCCTCCCTATAGAATGGACCTGTAGAGCTAAGGAGATTGAACGAGCAACTAAAGGACTCACTCAATAAAGTCTTTATTTGGCCAAGTACATCTCCATAGGGTTCTCTAGTGTTCTATTTTCGAAAGAAAGATGGATCCTTATAGATGTGTGTCGATAACAAAATGCTAAATAAAGTCACTGTCAATAATAAATATCCTCTTCCATGGATTGATGACTTGTTATACTGGATGCAGGATGCCAATGCTTTTCAAGGATTGATTTACAATCTGGTTGCCACCACCTGTGAGTTAGGGATGTTGATATTCAAAAGATAGCATTTAGGATGAGGTATGGTCACTTTTAATTCCTTATCATGTCTTTCGAACTTACAAATTCCCCAGTAGCTTTTATAGATCTAATGAGTCAAGTCTTTAAACCATTCTTGGACAAATTTTTGATTGTGTTTATTGACAACACCTTGATGTATTCAAGGTCAGAAGTAGAGCATGTAGACCACCTGTGAGCTACATTAGAAACTCTCCAAGACAACAGGTTATATGCTAAATTCTCTAAATATGAGTTTTTGTTAACTTTTGTGGCTTTTCATGGTCATATTATTACTGGCGATGATATCAAGGTCGATGGACAAAATATTGAAGCAGTGATGGCTTAGCTGAGACCTTTGAATCCGATAGATAACCATAGCTTTTTAGGCTTTGTAGCATATTACAAAAGGTTTGTTGAGGGATTCTCCTCTATCTCTGAACCACTAATGAAATTGATGCATAAAGTAGCTAAATTTCAGTGGACTGAAGCATGTGAAAGGAGATTTTAGGAGCTAAAGAAAAGCCTTACAACCGTACCTTTATTTCCTCTTCCGGATGACATTAAAGGTTACATTGTATATTGTGATGCCTCGATAATTGGCCAAGATTGTATTCTTATGTAGCATGGCAGTGTTATCATATACGCATCCAGAAAGTTGCGAAAAAATGTATAACACTATCCTACTCATGATCTTGAGCTGCAATTATTTTTGCCTTAAAGATTTTGTGGTATTATCCATACGGATTTCATATTGATGTTTTTACTGACAACTAGAGTCTCAAATATTTATTAAAGCTGAAGGAGATGAACCTACAACAATGGAGGTTGCTATGATTACTAAAGGACTATGATGTTGATATTTTATACCAACTCGCCAAAGCTAATGTTGTTTCTAATGCACTTAGCTAAAGGTCCATGTATAGTATAAGCCATGTTAAAGCAGACAAGGTTAAAATGACAAAAGACCTATGTCGTCTAGTTAGCTTGCAAGTGCGATTGTTAGCGGAGCATGGAGGTGTAATTGTTCAGAATACAGCAAAATCTTCCTTTGTTACTGAAGTAAAAGAGGGATAAAGCAAGGATCTTGAGCTTATAACACTAAGGGAAAGTATTCCATAATAGCAGCATCATTCATTTGAGCTAACAGGAGATGGAGTCTTTAAGTACTAAGGCCTCTTTTGTGTGTCATACATTGGAGGGTTATGTGCCAAGATTCTTTCTGAGGCCCATTATTCTAGATATTCAGTCCACCCTGGAGTAAAAAAATGTATTGCAACTGTCAACAAATTAATTGGTGGAATGGCATGAAAAAGGATATTATCGAGATAGTAGCCCGATATCCCAAATGCCAGCAAGTTAAAGATGAACATCAAAGAGTTGGAAGCCTAGCTCAGTATATTGATCTTTCATTATGGAAATGGAACATGATAAATATAGACTTAATCACTGGGTTTCCTCGTACTCTATCTATTTGGGTAATCATTGATAGGCTGACAAAATCTGCTCATTTATTGTCGATAATAATGACATACTCAGTGTAGGATTATGCTAGACTCTTAAATTATCTTCCTTAATGGAGTCCCATTATCTATTATCTATAATCGAGAGGCTCAATTTATAGAACATTTTTGGAAGTCTTTTCAGGAAGGTCTGGGCACTCAAATAAATCTTAGCGCTGCTTTTCATCCACAAACTAATAAACAGGTAGAATGTACTATCCAGACCATTAAGGATATGTTACATGCTTACATGTTGAACTTTAATGGAAGATGGATGATTACCTACCTCTTATCAAGTTCGCTTATAGTGATGGCTTTCAAGCTAGCTAGTATTCAAATGGCTACTTAAGAAGTATAATATGGGCAAAAGTGCATGTCACTGATAGGTTGGCTTGAGATTAGGGATGCAAAGTTTCTAGGAACTAATCTAGTCTAGCAAGCGATAGAAAAAGTGAAAGTTATTAGAGACCGATTGCAAACTACCCAAAGTTGGTAGAAGTCTTATACAACTATTCAATGACAATACTTAGAATTTGATGTAGAAGATTGGGTTTTCCTGAAAGTATCACCTATGAAGGGTATCATCCAATTTGGAAAGAAAGGGAAGCTCAATCCTAGGTATGTTGGATCATATAAGATTATTCAAAAAATTGGCAAGGTGGCATACGAGTTTCATTTGCCTTCAGAATTGGTAGTAGTCAATTGGTGTTTCATATATCTATGTTGCAGAGGTGCATTAGAGATCCTTTGTGTACTACTCATATTGAAGATATCCACATTGTTGAAAACTTGTCTTATGATGAGGTAACAGTGGCTATTTTAGATTGACTAGTAAGAAAGTTTGAAATAAAGAAGTGGCCTCCGTGAAAATGTTGTGGTGGAACAAAAAAATTAAGGAAGTAACTTGGGAAGCCGAAGAGGAAATGATGAAGAAGCACCCCCAGCTTTTCACAACTTAAGGTGAGTCACATTTCAAATTTGGTAGTTATCTTTTAATGGTAATAAAATCAAATTTTAAATGATATGGAAGTGTAATTTGTATGTCTTGTCGCAGGATAGCTAGACGTAGCTTAGCGGTTGGAATTTTTAGAAGTTAACTTATGGTTTGTAAGGAAAAAGTATACCCTCAAAAATAACATTTTTTGTATATGGGAATGCAACAAAGAAGCTTTCTTGACCCATTCGCCGAGGAATGTTTTTAAGGGGGGAGTCTGGGAGACCACGTGTTTCTCGTCTTGCATAATGTACGTAGTGTTGTATGTTATATATGGAATATATGATTTTGTATAGTACCTAGGGATAGTAAGACTAAAATGAGTGGTAATATCAATGACTTAAAGTTTTAGGTCAAAGGAACCCAATAAACACATATGGGCCGAATAGCACCCCCGCCCTTTTAGAAGGATTTAAATTAAGTTTCACCTTTTGGATGGGACTAAAAGCTTATAATTTGATAATAATGGATTGTTAAGAAGTATTTTAACATCACAATGTTCATATGTTATGTTTTGGAGTGAAGAAAATAACGATACAAGGTTGGCAAAAGTTATTGTAAGCTTCTCTAAGAAATCTTTCTTAACTTTTTATCAAATGACTCGGACCATATCTCCAAAAATATAAGAAGTTAAAGGGGTCAGGAATTAATCAACGGTCTACGACTCTACTTTGCAACGCATAAAATCGCACATCAAACCAACTACAACATAAAACATTATGACAGTTTTACCGTGGACTACACAAGTAGGAAACCAGGTCACGGATCTGGTCGGGTCAAGGTCACTTATAAGTCGGAAAATCCGACATTTTAAAGCCCCATACATTTCCATCTTGTTCCAAAACAGTGAAAGAACTGTAGAGAATGCTTTCATGAGGTCCTCGAGCACTTTAGCTAAGGTTTTTGTGATTTTTACTGTTAAAATTTGGCCCCATTCCTAGAAATGCATGTGTTACGCTTGGCAATTCTTCTCCCCTATATTAGCTATAGTTGGGGATATTTTTGGAAAGTATAAAATTGGTATTCTTGCTGACTATTCTAGCCTATAACATGTTTGTTTAGGTAATAATCTTTGGGCCTTTGTATAATCATTTTATGAAATTCTGGGACGTTTCATTGTGTTACGGCTATATGGTAAAAATTTGTCAATTCATGCTTAATTATAGATTGTTTATTGGTATGTACAAGTTGCGTATAAAACATTTTTGCGAAGTTTACGATGTAAGGAACAACTTTCATAAAGAAAATTTGGATAATTGGATATTTGTTGGAGAGGTCCTTTTAGCACCAATATGGGAAAATTCTCAAAACGTCAAATGTGATATTTTACTATGTAATTGCTAGAAAGACCTTCTATAAAAGGCATTGGGATTGAAGCAAAAATATTTTCATGATAATGTTTGGTTGACATTACATTCATTCACTTACACTGGACATTCGATATCTACACATCAATTTATCAGTTTTTCTGACTACTTGTCCATGTATTTGAAGTGTTACTCTTCTTGGTGTGGTGTCACTGAAAATGGATTATGAGGGGAATGTAGTAGTCGTAGTCAATCCTCCTTTCCTCGCTAAAACTATATTTGAAGAACTTAAAAAGTAACACAGTGATTTCCAATTATCTCTTGTATAATTCTTTTGTTTAAACTACTAAGGCACTTGATTTTTTTTTAAATACTTTTTTATACTAATTGGCATGGAACCAAGTATACGCATTATGTGAAGCAACTTTATGAAAATTTTTGGAGTTAAGGCTTCATTCTAAATGTTAAGTTATGTTTTTTAACTTATTTGAAAGACATATAAGATCCCATGAGTCATGTGTATATGCTACAACAGTGATTATGATGTTATGAGAATAAGTGTACCAATGAGCCAAGATTGGCTAAATTCTTGCTATGGACTATTATGTGCATTCAAAATTTTTATCATACATTGCATTTTACAGATGGACTTCGAGCTATAATCGAAGATAAGGAGCCTATTTACCCAAATAATTATATATATGTATATAATACAGATGGGCATCAGTTGGCAAATAAAAATATACGATTACTCGAGCTAATATGCATATTTAATAACTAGAAGGTCGAATGTCACCCAGAGGGGTTATTTGATTTCTGGTTGCAGGTGATATCTCTATCACCCTTTCAACTATAACTATTTATGATTTTATTTCTACCTTGCATATCAGTACATGTTTATTCGTACTAACGACATGTTTCTTGGGGATGCTACATTTTGTGTAATGACCTGGTTGGTCAGTTTTGAGCTTATTTGTGAAAATAATTGTTTTACCATTTAGTTAGTTGCTTTGCACCTGATTTGAATTATTTGTATTGTTAGAACTAAAATCCTAAGTTTTAATAGTTGAAATTATGAGTTTAGGCACTTCTGGAAGCTTTAGTTATTGAAAAAGTGAATTTTTGTACCGTTCGGAGTTTTGGGTGTTGGATCTGAAATCCATCAATTTCATTATCTTCGGAAAGTCAAAACTAATCTATGAGAAGTTACAGAACAAAATTTGGATTTAAAATGAGACTTTTAGGCCCAAAGTTGCATTTTTAGTTGTTTCTAGAATCAAAGTTTGACTTTGGTCAACATTAAGAGTTCAGAAGCTCAGATCAAAATTCTGACAGTTTCAATAGTTTTGACTGTGAAACAAACACTGAAAATGGTCTTGCCATAATTTTTGGAGTTGTCGAGGTCAGTTTTGGTATTTTGAGTTTAAAATTAGTTTATTTGAATTACATTGGTTCTGCTTATTATGTTAAGTCTGTATTGCCGTTTCTAGCATGGACACAGGTCTAGTTAGTAAAATTCGGGTTCCGGGTAGACGCAGGGGGTCCGTTTTGGGATTTTGCAATTTCGGGTTAAGTATCTAGTGCAACCCTATTTTCTTCTCTACGTTCGTGAACAAACTTCTGCGTTTGCAGAGGTATAATTCTCTCTCTTCTTTGAATATGCGGAGGTATAAATCCATTCTTATCTAAGTTCGTGGAGTACAACTTTGTCTTATTAGTTTTAAAAGCGAGGAAACTCCATTTTTATCCATTTTCACAAACTTTAAGCTTTTGGGGGCGATTTGGGACAAGAATTCTTGGAGATTTCTTTTTGCTAAGTCTTTCTGACATCATTTTGATTAATGTCTATGATTTTGTCTTGAATTTCATGAATTTAAATGTCCAAAATTGGGGATTTTTCGGTCTTTGATTTTGAAACTTTGAATGGTGATTTTCTCTTTTGATTTGAAATCAATTTTAGTGGAATTTTCACCTACAAATCCTATTTTTCATGTAGAACCTAATTTTAAAGTCAGTTTCCAAATTCAAGAACTTTGATTTTTAGCCCTAATTTTAACCATTTTCCCCTAGGCCTAATTTGTGCCAATATGGGTATCAAAATGCACCTCTTGACAAATAGTATCTATTTTTCATAGTGATTGATTGATCCGTGGATTTTTTGGAGGCTTGATATGATTAAAAGCTTATCCTAGTGCAGTTTTGACGTTAAGGTAGGTTCAACTAACCTTTTTGAGACTAGATTTGAGTTATTGGACGTGTTCATGTGATAATTGTAAGATTTAGATTGATTTATGAGTCAATACTATGATATGATAGAATTTGATGGAAAGGTGGTACCGGTTATGCCGAAAATTGACTAAATGGTGATCCTATAGATAAACTAAGATAATATCATGAGAATTGAGATCATTTTCGATATCATTATTATAATATGGGACTTGAGATAGCTTTTGGATAGTGTTGTGATTAATTGTTGATGATTGCGGTAAATTGTAGATTTTTGAGCTTACTTAGGTACTGGTGGAGCCTTGTTTAATTGACATCCCAATTATTGATGAGATAGTAATGATATGAGATATAATGATGGCCTTGTAGTACTAATTGACATATATGATATAGTCTGTTTGATGTGATGGCTATTGTATGTGTCATTCTCATTTATATTTCTATTATGTATATTCTTGAAAGGATGCATTGGTATACACTTATCTCATAATTAACTAGTTGCATTGGTATGCGAAAATCCCATAGTTGATTAGATATATTGGTATGCACACACCTTATTCTTGATTGATTGCATTGGTATTGCACCCATCATACTTATATTGTGGCATTGGTATACACCCTTATACTTATATTATGGATTTGGCATGCTCACTTCATATTGCATTCGTACTACCTTAGACACTGTGATACTTGAGATATTTCGGTATAAGGCCCACGATGCCTTAAGACACCTCATGTGGAATGTTCGGTGGAGATTTCATGGTAATTGAGATATTTTTTGGAAAACCATGGGTATATCTTTGAACATGTGAGGTCCGATACTTTTTTACACTTTTGATTAGTGATAAAATTACAATGAATTGAGACATTATGATAGCTCAAAGTAGTAGTCGCAACACTTGTTGTTATTGTCTCTGATCCTATGATGGTTATTCACCTTTATTCTTATCATGATGCTAATATATACCTTGACAATATGGAATTAACATGCATTCATTACATTTTGTACATGTGCATAGGCCCTCCGAGAGTTGTGATTTCACCTTTTATACATGGGGCCTATGACACCTCGATACTCTTCATCTTGACGTCTGTGCCCTTGAGTTATTTTAGTACATGTCCTATGATGCCCCCGTATTCTCTCTTGTATCTACGGCTCAATAGGTGTGTACATCGACCTTGCGATGGTCATGATTTCACCTCATACATGGTTTGCAATGCCATTGCATTCATTTATCTCATACACAATGTATCATTGGCTACCTTTACTAGCTTTGTTTGTTCTTATCTTGACATACATACATACATACATAATATATATATATATATATATATATATATATATTATGTATGTATGTATGTATGTATGTATATACATACTCTGCATTGACCTTGTGATGCAAGTTGTATAGGCTTTTAGTTATTACATACTTGTTCGATAACTCTTATCCAGTCGGTTGAACTTACTAGGTACAGTTCGGTGTACTCACCCTTACTTTGTTTCCTCCCTACATATTGAGCACAAGGACCCGCACAGGGTAGTTAGTTCATTCTAACTGAGTTATTCTTCATCTATCCAGATTTAGGAGTGAGGCTCAAATATTGAGTCGTCGTGGATCTTTGTGATTTCCTTATGTTGTTTCTATTTTAGATAGTTTATCAGGCATTATGAGACAACTTGTATTTTCATTCTGAGATAGTTGCATTTACTCTTTTCTACTACTATAGATGGTTTTGTACTCATGGCTCCAGGTTTTGGGATTTCGGATTAAATATTGTGATTGTTTTTGTTTTTCTTTATTCTTCTTTAGTTGTGATTCAATTTTTGATTGTGATATTTTATTTTGTGCATGAAGGTTCAGATATGGACTCTGATCAACCCCTCCATTAGGAGACTAGTTCAATTATGAACTGGTAAGCTCCATGTTTTCCTGGAGCTTTCACAAGACACCTACTTTTATTATACGGATAGGTATGGTTGGGGCCCTATCCTGGCAGTGATAGTGACATTCTTAGAGGCTATTGTGGACATATTAATTTTTTGTTGGTTCTTTTCCAACTTTTGGTCTCCATCCATAGGTTCGGCATGTATATATATGTGTGTGTGCATGTACCTCCCTTGTTGCAGCCTCATCCGCTAGCTAGTACTTTATCATTTTGGTTTACCTACCTTTATGTACATGGCTCATTGTTGATCAGGTTATGACCTAAATGGTCCACGCTAAGTTTTTTGGACATTATGCTCCTTGATCTTTTGACCTATAGTCTAGTAAGCTAAAATGTTCAGTGGCCTACTCAGCCAATGATGATATTGAGTGCCAGTCGCGCCTCTCCTCTTTTTGGAGCGTGACACATACACCCGTAGATGGTCCAAGTTGCATGGTAAAATTCATCAATTTGCCGGTCCATGAACTTAGGTGAACATAACTTACTAGTTTCGCATACTAAAAGTTGAAATAAATCACTAGCACATTATTCTTGCTAAGTTATAAAATCATAAGAACACAGTGCCAGTTACTTCTATTAATTTTGACACCAATAAATATTAAAATGCAAGTTATTTTTTTTAATTCAAACCCCCTAATTTTTTATAATGACTATCAAGTTAAAATTTTCACTATTGGATATATTATTTCCATATTAGCTGTAGGATCAACCCCAATAAACAAGTTAGGCAAATATATTGTAAATGACCATTTATATTTCTTTTGAGAAGTATATTTTGGACATTACAAAAAAATGGTGACGGCATAGGGGAATGCGGCTTTTAGATTGGTTTAGTTAGAGTAATAACAGATTGATCCTTATTTATGTATTTTTTGTTGTTGTTTTTGTTTCTTTTCCGGCATATCGGTGCAGTGTATGCCCAATACACGTAATCAAGGAAATCATTTGATACCATACGATCCTTAGCTACAAAAAACATTGAGAAGAATTGCCCAAGACAATGCTAATAATGACATGAACGATGCATTCGACTTGCATGAGCAAGACCCACTAGCTCCACAAGTGGTGAACAATAACCACCACCAGTTCAACAAGTGAGAGTGACCCAGTGAAATCAATTTAGACTTCATCCAACTACAGTGGATGTAACAAGAGCCGTCGTATTGCCTCCACTACCCCTAGATACTAAGTTCACCATATCAAGTAGGTTGGGGTGTTCTCAAGCTTAGCATCAGAGGATCTATATAACCATCTACACAATGTTGTCTTTGTCCGCAAGATTATGATAGGAAGTCAGAACTTGTCTATGGATGCCGTTAGGCTCCGTGTAGTCTTATTATCTCTTACCAACGAATAAATAGTATAGTTATCAGACCTTCCATATAGTTCTATATCTAAATGGGCGGATATGGAAAAGGCTTTTTTGGAGAGGTATTTCCAAAAGTCAAAGTTGAAACTCAAAGACCTTATCAATAACTTCCAACAAGCATCAGGAGAGTCAGTTAGTGCAACATGGGAGAGATTCATCAAGTACCTAAGGAGTGTTCTACACTACAAGATCACAGAAGATTCCCTAATGGAGATCTTCTATCGAGCACTAGACGATAATAGCAAAGTAGTTGCCATCTCCATAACTGGAGGTTCATTCTTTGATTGAACTTTTGCTGAGATGGCCCAAAGACTTGAGAGAATAGCAAAGACTAATCGTGCATAGGGTACGAGAGATACAAAGATGACGAGAAATACTTTCTCAATTAGTAATCTAGAGCAATCAAGGATCACATAGTAGGTGCTATAAGAATTGGCTCAGATTAGTGTTAATATTGGGCTATTGATGAAGCAAAATAAATAGAGGGTTAACGCAGTGACTGATCAAATGGGGGATTTTTTTTACCAATACCGAAGGATCCAACTAGAACTACTATCTCCATGGTCAAGGAAACCATGGTCGAAACTACAACAGGAACAACGTCTACAATGACAGCAACAACTGAGGAGGATACTATGATAGGAACAAGGACCAAGAACGAGATGGTGACTGGGCACGCAGAGATGGGTATTGTAATGATCGGAATGGAGCATATATACTGCTACAAAATTGTGACTATGGAGTTTCTAGATTAAGGATTGAAGAGATTTTAGAAAATCACTCAAGAAAGTTGCTACACAGGATGAGACCCTAAAGGAGAAGAAAGCAGACATACCAACGATTAAAGAAAAGATTGAGTCTTATCTTGTGGCCATCAAACAGTTGGACCAACTATTCAGTCAAATGTTAATATAGTTAAACTAATAACAGATAGACACACTGCCAAGCAACATGGTGTAGAATTAATAAAATTATGGGCATTGCATGGCTGTGATAAAACAGGGAGGTAAGCAGATGACTAACCCACCAATGTCAATAGTAGACAGTGAGTTTAGAGAGGAGATCATGAAGAGTAAAGCACAATCGGAGACTAGAAATGAGAGTGCCGAGGATACCGTTGGAGATGACATGGTTGTACCGAGAAAGTTGAAACCCATACCAAGACCTCCACCACCTTTCCCCTAGAGGCTAAAGATGAATAACAAGGAAATAAAGTTTCAGAATTCTATCTCTATGTTGAAATAGTTGTCCATCAATCTTCCTCTCATAGTCTGGGTAAGCGACGTTTATGAAGAATCTGGTAATGAAGAATAGGATGATGAGTCAAGATTTGGCTCATGATCTTCGCCACTACAATGCCATTGCCACTAGATCTTTGGTGCAAAAGAAAGCATACCTTGGAACATTCACCATTCCCTAAATTGTTGGAGTTTTTAATTTCACAAAGGCATTATATGACTTGGGAGCAAGCATCAATCTTATGCCTCTTGCAGTATTCAAGCAGTTAGGCTTGCGAACCCCAACTCTGACATCGATGTGATTATTGATGGCAGACAGGATGGTCAAGAAGCCCATGGGGAACTTTATGACGTTCTGTTTTGGGTTGAAAATTTCCTATTCCCTACAAATTTCATCATTCTTGATTGTGAAGTGGATTTTGATTTCCCTTTGAGTAGACCATTCCTAGCCACTAGAAGAGATTTGGTAGATATAGAATTGGATAAATTCAAGTTTAGATTGAATGATGAAGAGGTCGTCTTCAATGTTTGCTAGTCTATGAAGAGACTCGATGATTTGAAGGTTGTCTTAGTGATCGAAAGTGCAGATTAAGTGAAACTAAAGGTACACATAGAAGAGAGGTCCGGTGTCAAAACACTTGAGGTTGTGTTGATGAATTCTGAGAGTGATGACATCCCAAACAATGATAAGATGGTTAAAGCACTCAAATTGCAATGGTACTACAGACACCAACTAAAACTTGAGTTGGAGT
Source organism: Solanum rostratum (assembly GCA_029948455.1). Taxonomy (NCBI): domain Eukaryota; kingdom Viridiplantae; phylum Streptophyta; class Magnoliopsida; order Solanales; family Solanaceae; genus Solanum; species Solanum rostratum. The sequence continues at coordinate 15,777,186 of CM057047.1, read as the reverse complement.
TGAAGAATTGTGAAATACCACCTACTAGACCACCCATTGAATAGCGACCGTTGTAGGAATTAAAGGATCTTCAAGCCCACTAGAGTTATGTATTTTTAGGATATAACAAGACTTTACATGTGATTATTGCACCAGACATTGATGACGGACAGGTGGAAGCATTGGTCTTGTCTTCAAAAGATTCAAAAGGGTAATTGGGTAGACAATTGCAAACATTATTAGCACTCCCCCAGGCAGTTGCACTCATAAAATTTATCTTATCAATGACTAAAACCCCAGTATTGAGCACTAGAGATGTCCTAACCCACCTCTGCAGGAAGTAGTACACAAAGAGATCATCAAGTGGTTGGACGTTGGTGTAATATATCTAATTATTGATAGCGAATAGGTAAGTTCAGTCAAGTTGCTCCAAATATGGGAGGTATCATGTGGTTTTAAATTAATGAAATGTGTTGATTCCCATGAGGCCAGTAATAGGCTTGAAAGTGTGCATGTATTATCGCAAGCTCAATGCTTCTATAGAGAAAGATCACTTTCCTATGCCATTCATGGACTAGATGCTTGATAGACCGAGGGGAAAGGGTTGGTATTGTTGTCTCTATGGTTATTCAGGCTACAATCAGATTTCTATCCCTCTAGAGGACCAAGAGAAGAATACTTATGCATATCCTTGTGGCACCTTCGCATTCAAGAGTATGACATTTGAATTATTTAATAGATCGTTCACCTTTCTAATATTCACGATGCCTATTTTCTCTGATATGGTGGAAGATACTATTGAAGTGTTTACGGATGACTTTAGTGTTTTGGGAGATTCGTTCGATGAACGCTTGAAGCATCTACTTAATGTGTTGAGGCGATGTGAAGAGTGACATCTCATTTTGAATTGGGAAATTAATACTTTATGGTTAAGGAAGGTATTATACTAGGACCAAAATCTCCATCAAGGGGAATGAGGTAGACAAGGCTAAGGCTTATAGAGAAACTCCCTTCGACTAGCTTTGTCAAATCTGTGAAGAGTTTATGGGACATGGAGGCTTCTATTAGTGGTTCATAAAGGATTTCGCAAACATTGCACATCCATTGTACAAGTGGCTTGAGAAAGATGCTAAGTTCATGTTTGATGCTACTTATATCAAGGCTTTCGAGGGGTTGAAGCAGAGGCTTATATCAGCACCTATCATTATTGTACCGAATTGGACTCAACTATTTCAGATCATATGTGATGCAAGTGGAGTAGCACTTGGTGTGGTGTTGGGTTAGCGCAAAGAGAAGATCCTACATCCCATCTACTATGTCATTAACTCCCCTAATACAACAAATGTGTTGTCAAAACACAACACTTATGCTGCTTAAAACTTGGGATTTTGTGTCTTCTCAATGCAATGTTTGTTGGTTTTATGTGTTTTGCAGGATTTCAAGTTTGGCATTGATTTTGGGAAGAATGCACATAAATTTTTGATTATGAGAAGTTACAAGACCCTTTATGGGCCCTAAAGCATTCTACGGTCCGTGAAGAGGTTTCTTGTGGAATTTTAATGAGGGGTTGATTTTTTGAAGTTTTTTCTACGAATATGTAGATGGGTCGTGAACTATTTTACGAGTCATAGATCAAGTCTCGTGCCATAAGGATCAAAGAAGGAGGACTTTCTAATGTTTCATCAGACGAAACCCCCTACAGGTCATAGAGGGGTATCGTAGAACACAAGTCTAGTTTTGCAGCAATAATTTACGAAAGCCCGATTACGGGCCACGGAACGTTATACGGCTCGTAAAGAATCTCATAAGGTATGCTGACCCAGTTATCCTATTTTGTTTTGGGCTTGTATTTTAAACATTATAATTGGTTTTTTAGGTAATTGTTCTTGGAGACTTCAAATAGTTGACAGAAAAATATTGAGATAGAGTAGACAGAAATATTGGAGAGTTTTGAGATACACTTGTACACTTTGATTCCTTCTAATTAAAATCTTGTTATTCTCATTGAAGCTTGGTGATACGCCCAAATTACACTCCAAATAGAAGAGTAAAGCGGTCGTTGGTCAAATATAGAACCCAACCAGAGTTGAGGTCGATCCCACAGGGAACACGTAAGAATTACTCTATTAGTACCAGCTTTCAGTCGTAAATGCTATTCCCAAGATAAACGTACATAAAATAAATGGGGGTTGCGTTATTTAGTTTAACTAATTTCGTAAAGTAATTAATAAGGACGTTCCGATTCTTAGACAGATAGAGAGAGGCTAGGGTTGTGTTCCTCATGACATACAATTACGACAACTAAACTGGATCTGTGAATTCGTTCCTAATGATGCATGCAAAATCTACAACTCAATTAATACCTAGGTCACCTTTCGGTCCCTTTTCTAGGTATATCTCACTCCTCTCCTCTCGGTCTCCGAGTGTATGCAATGCTAACCGTTGTTTCTGATCTCAGAATACCTTCACCTTTCGGTCTCAGGCACTTAGACTAGGTTCATAACCCTGAATCTCTGTTGTTAGACTCTTTTCCCAATCACTACATCCCTTTCGGGCATGTAACGAATACAGGCTTACCCTAATGCGTCGACTCATTAAGGAGAAGTTAAAACGAAGAATTTAACAATACATGCACTGTTTATGTGAACGAATTACCCCCAGTTTGCGTTATCTTAATTGGGTCGTCATGGTTCCCACAACCCTAGTTGTGGGTTTAGCCTAGCATTGATAGTTTGCCCACAACGAGTAGAAGAAAACATAAAGATGAACTTACGATTCAAGAACAAGAATCCGTGTTCAAGCTTTGAACAGTAATCACAAACGTGATTCTCACGAATTACAAAAAGCCAAACTAATGTTTTTCTCCTTGTTCTCTCTAGTTTTTGTCGTCAAAACGAAAGTATCTAATAAAATAAAATAACATCCTATTTATACAAAGTAAAACTAAGTCGATATAATTTAGGAAAATAATTTCGGCACGGGGCACGGTCCGTTACACGGACCGTCTAAGGTGAGATGGTCCGTGTGAACGGACCGTCTGGCGGTTGACTGTGCCCACACGGTCCGTGACACGGCCCGTGTGGCGTGAGACGGGCCGTGTAGCTCTTCCGTGTCGATCCACTTGCACGAATTCTGATATTTTCGACGAAGGCCCTTCGAGCTACGTCAGTTACATGGCCCGTTTACAAGATCCGTGTGGAGTAAGACGGGCCGTGTGGTTCCTCCGTGTGAATCTCCTTGCACGATTTCTTTAATTTTTGACGGGTTATCTTCCGAGCTACGTCAAGTACACGGTCTGTCACACGGTCCGTCTGGCGTCAGACGGGCCGTGTGGCCTAACCGTGTGACTCGTGTCGTGCCACTGACGGTCACACGGACCGTCTGGAGTGAGACGGCCCGTGTGGGCCTTCCGTGGTCCGGCACTTGGCTTTGTTTCTCACCCGTTCCTTGTACTTTCCGCCATTTCCCATGCCTTAGTCATTTTCCTGCACAATATCAAAACATACCTATTAAACCAATAACACCGCTCGAGAACACCCATTAGTTCTATGTTTTAAGCGTCGTAAAAGTCGTATTTTCATGACTCATCAACACCCTCAACTTAGAACCATTGCTTGTCCTCAAGCGATGACCAGAAACACCTTACGACACACAAAAGACAAGTAATTAAAAAGAAATAAATAGCAACCCCTTTGTTCATTAAACTCATGCTCAACACGTATACTTGTAATGCGTGCGTATTCCAACAGACTCTGATTAGATCGACCTAAACACGATACTATATCTCGTTGGCTCCTATTAAGCTCTCGAATAAAGATAAGCCAGTTATGTATAGCACCCAAATAGTGCGGTGATAGTGCCCCTTACTACAAAGAAGTCTCACACCATGAAATAATGTAGCACACAGAGACTGGAATGTAAACACTCACACTCAGAAAGAATTTTCAACCGACACACGAGTACAGACCATATGCTTGCCTTTATTTTCACCACCTTAACTCTTGAATGACCTTTTCAGGATCACTTTAGGACTTTCTAAGGCTTGTAACGTAGGCTCGGGCTTGGGTGAGATATATTTAGGATCAAAGTGACTAGCGTTTTGGTCCAAGACCTTGCTTTGACTCAGCCACTACTTTCGGTTTCCCAAAATCTTTGTTTTCCCTATTTTTCCACTTTGCTCTACAGAGGGGCGTGTACTTCTTTTTTTTTTTTTTTCAACTTTTCTTCTCACTACTTGGATCTTTTCCATCCCTATTCTTCTGCTTCTCTTACAATAGCCACCCTCAACTTAAGCTTTTAGCCCAAGTTGAGGTGCACAATGTCTTTTCAAGGACCAGGGCCAATATAAGCCACCCTCAACTTAGGCCTTTGGCCTAGATTGAGGTTCACAATGTCCTTAAAGCGACCAGGGCCTGAGTATGGTCTACAGATAGATTGGAAACATCGATTGGGTAATAAGAAAGAAAAGGTCTATTAAGGCTCAATTATTTGGTTCAAAGGGATAAACTTCATTTGGTTCATTCATTTTAGGCTTAGTGACTTCTTAACAACAATGGCCTAAGATCCTTTCCTAATCCACTCATTCAATCGTTTTAGGGGGACCAACCAGGCAAGTTCTAGTTTACAAGTGTGTCAGTTAAATTCAAGCAAACACACTCCCACACACATGGCACATATCCCCCACTATTCAGCACTACACAACACAGTCAGACTTCAATCGTTAATATGCCAACTAAACAATGTACATTGTGTTTTCAGAGGATCACAGAATCAGTCTATATGGGATACACACCTACAAGTTCCGTGGATTTTCATTTTTTTTTATTTTTCAAATTGGTGAGGTTACTATAAACTCTTATAACCACCTGTCTTTACCACACAAAACAAACATAATAAACCTAAACATGCCAGTTCTACTAGATAATCCACCTTCAAAGAAAAGAAACATGGCAAGAAAAACTCTTCAGGGTAAAGACAAGATGCCCCACCCCCAACAAAAAGCAGGGCAATGTCCTCATAGCACCAGAATAACCAACAAAGCAAAAATGGGAGCACGACATACCTGGGACGCCTTAGGCGTCAGGGGGGTCATCATGGCCCGAACCAACTGGCGGGTCCGGGCAAGCAACATCATCAGCTGGCGCCCTAGTACTTCCGGAAGCTCCTGTCCGGGCAGCCTCGTATGCGAGGCGCGCCTGCTCTTCCCGTGCAGCAGCCTCACGCCTCTGAGCCCTCAAGGCTTTTCGCAGCCTCCGTGCCTCCTCACGCTGTGGGTCCTCAGGTGGGCTAGTGCGCTGACTGCGGCACTTACCTTTGTCCGTATGTCCCGACGCCGCAGGAGGGGGTGCCTGGGCAGCAGGAGGTATGATCGGTATCCCCCAGCCCTCAGTCAGGCTCGGCTCCACCGGGGCACTAAACAATGATGCAAACGAATCGGGTGGTGGAGCCGGAGCGGGCCCGGTGCTGTTGTACCGTGCATACAAATCGTCAATTTTGTCCCTCATGACCTGCATCTCCTGCATCATCTGAGTCACTTCATCACCGGTCATGCTGCCAAACATGCGTCGAAGGTAGGCCTCCCACTGGTTAAACTGTTCCTGCAAACTCTGGATCTGGCCAAGTAGTTCAGCGCGAAGCCGATCCTCAGCCAACTGCACGTGAGTCTGCACCACCTGAGGCACCCGGACCACCATCTGGTCAACAATCGCCCGCGTCTGCCTCTGCTCTGTAACCATGCGGGCGAGGAGGTCGTAGGGGACATAAGTGTAGCCCGGATGCGTCTGAGGTGCCGCGCCACTGCCCCCGGGCTGCTCAGTATCTGTACCGGTCTGGGGGGCTGTGGGGGGCTCCTCAAAAGCCAAAGGCTGCTGTGGGGGAGCCCGGGGGAGCTGTGTCGGAATCCCATGCCGCCGGGATCGACTGTGGTACAATGGGTTGTCGATATCCTTAATCATAGCAATGTTGACGACACCCTTCGGAGCTATCTTCCGGTCCAAGAAGTGCGTGGTGGGAACACGGGCCTGCCGGCAAAGTGCCCGAATCAGGCATGGAAATGACATACCTGCGCGTTCGGAAAGGGCCCGATCCTTTATTTCCATAGCAATTACGCGACCCACGTTAATACCAAGGCGGGGCACCAAACTCGCGACCAACACAGCATGGGAGAGTTGGAGCGTGTTGTCGTTTACTGTGGGTCGAAGTCGGGCACGCACCACCGACCACCAAAACTTGGCGACAAATGTGAGGGAGGCTTTTGTAATAGGAATCTTGGGGTTAGTCACCCAAGGTGCCTCCACTCCCTGAAGTGCAATATGCTCCGCCATCCACTGTAACTCCCTAGTCCGGGTAGACGGGTCCGAGATCCTAACCTCATAAGTGACAGACACATAGTGAGAAATGAAGATCCCATCCGGTGGGGCACGGTAGTCTGGACCAAATAAAAAACGGTTGATCGTCTCTGCCGAGATGTCAACCTGTGCCCCCCGGATGGTGACATAATCCCGATGAGATAATTTAGCAGCAAGCCGCTTCTTCGCACGTCTGGGCAGGTTGCCTTCTATGGATGCAAGCAGGCTGGCGGCATAGCTGGAGTAAAATTCTGCGATCATATCTGGGCCATAGTATCCAGGAGGGCTGGCCATCCATCCAAACTGATATGCTTCAAATGTATTTCGTATTTCCGGAATGGAGTCCAACTTGTCCACTAGGACCCGCATTTCCGGGATAATTAGCCTCCCCTGATAGTCGCCAGTACCTTTGGTGATACCATTGACGTATACCTCCTTAGCCCCGGGGACTGACCATCTCCTCCGTAAAAAGATCAGGAGCCACTTGGCGGTTTCCGGGTCAGAAGTCCGGGCAACCGCCTGCTGGGTGGCCTCATCATCACTGTCGCGGAGGAGCAAAATATCCTCCTCTCCCCCAACATCGTGCTCGGCAGTGACTGGAGTGCCGGCCTCATCCTCCTGCTCTGGGACCGCAGCTTCCCCTGCCACCCCCGCTTCGGGAGCTTCCTCCTCAGAATCTGAAGCGATGAAGCGCCGCACCGGACGGGAACGGGCAGTGCGAGGGGATGGGGAAGGCACAGCTGACCCGCCTACGGAGTCATTGCCGGAGTCACTCCCCGGAGTGTGACTAGTGGATTCGGTGATCGAATCCCGGAGACGTGACTCCTGCTCGTCTTGTCGTGGGAGAGGTCGTAGACGTGGGGCCATAATAGTCCTGCAAACAACACAAAGAATAAAGAGAATATTAGTAATGCCAGGGTGTTTGGGACGACACACTACCGGGTACTCAGACTTCCCTTGTGGAAGTGAAGTGACAAAAACCCTTAAGAGTGGCGTCACCCGGTCTATCATAGGGAATGTCACACTAAAGAGGCCGATGAGACTTGATGAAAGTAAATACAATGACGTCTAAAAAAAATAAGGGGGCGTAGACGTGGGCCCTGCACGGGCCGTGTACAGGGGCACGGGCCGTGTAGAGGCCCGTGTGAACGCCTAAGGGGCGCAGGCGTCCAAGGGACACGGGACGGGCCGCCACACGGACCGTGAAAGGTCAGACGGTCCGTGTAACGGACCGTGTGGCGTGCCTTGGCATACAGTGGGATTTGTGACACGGACGGTCCGTGACACGGCCCGTGTGATGTCACACGGTCCGTGTAACGGACCGTGACACGGTCATCGTCCCCAGTCAGCCCCAACACGGATTTTGAAGTTCACACACGCCATAAGTCACAAAAAAATGCCGGATCGGGTACTCAAACTAAGCAAGACTACGTTCAACAACACAAACCCAATTTTTAACCACCCAAGAAGCACAAATACCCTATGTTTCAAGAGTTCAAGAAAGCAATAAGGGTGGCTACGACTACCCATTAACAAAACTTCAAGGAATCATGCCCCTAGAGAGTTATAGACGTCATAATCACAAGGTATATGCAAAAACTCGCTCACAAGAACAAAACTAAAAACAAAATGTCAAGAAACAAACTAAAGAACAACCAATCTAGGATTAAAAGCAAACTATATCAAAGAAACTTACTTGAATGAGGAACGTAGACTTGAGACTTGAAAAATTTGCCTAAGGATGGTGTGACGGATCGTGAGTAGAGTGCACAATCTGTGTGAGAAGAGTGAGGCGTGTGGGGTGTTTGTTTAGAGAGAAAGTGATTGTGAGGTGAGGGCAAAATCTGAAAAGAGGGTATAAATACCAAAATTTTCGTGCCCCAAGACGGGTGGGCAAACGGGTCGTGCCACGTGGCACGATCCGTATGGCGTTCCGTGGGTGGCGGCCGCATGGTCCCGAGGTAAACGCCCAAACGGTCCGTTAGAAGGACCGTTTCATGTGGGACGGCCCGTGTTGTGGGCCGTGTGGCGACACGCGTGGCGTCTGACGCCGCATGCTCCCACACGGTCCGTGTGACGGACCGTGTAAGCTCACACGGACCGTGTGATTTGGCCGTGTGAGTTGCCTTGGGGAATTTCACTTACCTGGAGGGGGACGCCCCAACGGGCCGTTACACGGTCCGTCTGGGGTCAGACAATCCGTGTAAACGGGCCGTGCGTCACCCCTTTGGGGAATTTTTGTCCTTCCTTTGCCCGTACGCCTAATTGGCTTTCCCTGTCACCATGTGCATCCTTCCCTGAGACAAAATATAGGCCAAGAAAAGCAGAAGTCAGTGTACTTTACGTTACTTCATTTTCATTTTTTTTTTTGATTGATGGGTTGCCTCCCATTTAGCGCTTGGTTTAACGTCACGGCTCGACGTGAAGCTCTTGACTACTCAGACTTCGTCGAGATGGAGAACCTCTATCACCGAGGATTCCTCTGCAGCGCCCAAGTACTTTTTCACGCGCTGCCCATTGACCTTGAAGCGGTGCCCCTCATTCGTCTCTAACTCACTTGCTCCATTAGTCAGCACTAGTGTGATCTTGTACAGGCCGGACCATCTTGATTTTAGCTTCCCTGGAAATAGCCTCAATCTGGAGTTGTAGAGTAGCACTCTATCACCAACATCAAAGCTTCGTGGGGCAATGAGCTTATCATGGTAAGCCTTCATCTTATTCTTGTACAGAGCAGCACTCTCGTAAGCCTGTAGACGAAACTCATCCAGCTCATTCATCTGGTCCAACCTCATGTTGGCTGCCTCCTTCCAATTCATGTTCAGGGCCTTGAGGGCCCACAGTGCCTTGTGCTCCAACACAATTGGTAGATGACAGGCTTTACCGAACACTAGCTGATATGGAGACATACCAATGGGCGTCTTATAAGCTGTCCTATAGGACCACAATGCATCATCTAACTTCCTAGCCCAGTCCGTTCTTGTGGCGTTGACAGACTTGGTCAGGATCTCCTTAATTTCCCTGTTGGATACTTCGACCTGTCCACTTGTCTGCGGATGATAGGGCGTGGCCACCTTGTGTTGGCGTACCCCATATTTCGCCAGTACAGCCCGAAAGGACGTGTTGCAGAAGTGGGAGCCCCCATCACTAATGATAGTTCGGGGTGTCCCAAATCTAGCAAAGATGTTCCGCCTCAGGAACTGTACCACACTCTTACTTTCGTTGTTAGGCAGCGCTATTGCCTCCACCCATTTGGAGACGTAGTCCACAGCCACCAAGATATACTTCATCCCATACGAGCTCACGAACGGGCCCATGAAGTCGATGCCCCACACATCAAACAGTTCCACCTCCAAAATGGGGGTCATGGGCAACTCTTGACGCCTTGAAATGTTCCCTTGGCGCTGACACTGGTCGCACCCCTGCACCAAGTCATGGGCATCTTTATAGATGGTGGGCCAGTAGTATCCACACTGCAGGATCTTCTTGGCAGTTCTGGCACCACCATGATGCCCCCCCACTGGAGAGGAGTGGCAGGCTTCCAGGATGCTCAACATTTCTGCCTCAGGGACACATCGCCGGATGACCCCATCTGCGCATGTTCTGAATAGATATGGATCATCCCAAAAGTACCTGCGCACATCATGAAAAAACTTTTTTCTCTGGTGAGGGTTAAGGCCTTCCGGCATAATATCGCTCACCAGGAAGTTAGCAAAATCAGCATACCACGGGACTAGGTCCGCAGAAGCGGCTAATACCTGCTCATCGGGAAACGAGTCATCGATGTCCACCCACTCATTGTCCCGGGCTGCGTCCTCTAACCTGGAGAGATGGTCCGCGACTTGATTCTCCGCGCCTTTACGATCCTGGACTTCGAAGTCGAACTCCTGTAGCAAGAGCACCCATCTGATTAAGCGAGGCTTAGCGTCCTTCTTGGCCATGAGATACCGGAGTGCGGCATGGTCAGTATGGACGATCACCCTCGTGCCCAGTAAATATGCTCGAAACTTGTCAAAGGCATACACCACGGCTAGCAACTCCTGCTCTGTGACAGTGTAATTCCTTTGAGCCGCATTCAGCGTCTTACTGGCGTAGTAGATAGGATGGAAAATTTTGTTCCGCTTCTGCCCCAGCACAACACCCACAGCAACTCCGCTCGCGTCACACATAACCTCAAACGGAGCGTCCCAGTCAGGAGCAACCACGACAGGCGCTGAAATGAGCTTCAGTTTTAAGGTCTCAAACGCTTGTCGACACGCATCGTCAAAGTGGAACTTGACATCCTTCTCCAACAGTTTGCACAATGGATGTGCAATCTTAGAGAAGTCTTTAATAAACCGGCGATAGAATCCAGCATGCCCAAGGAAACTCCGGACCCCTTTGACCGAGATAGGAGGCGGCAATTTCTCAATGACCTCAATCTTTGCCTTGTCCACCTCTATTCCCTTTTCTGACACCTTATGACCAAGGACTATGCCCTCCTTGACCATGAAATGACACTTCTCCCAATTCAGAACCAACTGGGCCGCTTCACAGCGCTGTAGTGCCTTGCTTAGGTTCTGCAAACAATCATCAAAAGAATCACCCACTACTGAAAAATCGTCCATAAATACCTCAAGGGTGTCTTCGACCATGTCTGAAAAGATGGACATCATGCAGCGTTGAAAAGTGGCTGGGGCATTGCAGAGCCCAAACGGCATCCTCCTGAAAGCAAACGTCCCATACGGACACGTGAAGGTGGTCTTCTCCTGATCTTCTGGGGCTATTAAGATCTGGTTGTACCCCGAGTATCCGTCGAGGAAGCAATACCATCCTCGCCCTGCTAGCCTGTCTAGCATCTGATCCATGAACGGCATGGAGAAGTGGTCCTTTAGAGTCCATTTGTTCAACTTCCTGTAGTCCATGCACACTCGCCATCCGGTGACAGGTCTCAGTGGGACGAGCTCGTTCTTGTCATTAACGACCACCGTCATGCCCCCCTTTTTGGGGACGCACTGTACTGGGCTCACCCACTTGCTGTCCGAGATTGGATACACCACCCCAGCATCCAGCCACTTAATGATCTCCTTCTTCACCACCTCCTGCATGGGTGGGTTAAGCCTTCGCTGATGCTCAATGCTAGGCACGTAGTCATCCTCGAGCTTGATTTTATGAGTGCAGATGCCTGGAGGGATGCCAATTATGTCAGCAATGGTCCATCCAATGGCGCGCTTGAACTTCTGTAGGACCCCCAACAATGCCTCCACCTGATGTTCCTGAAGATCTGCAGCCACAATCACAGGAAGAGTGTTGTTAGTACCTAAAAATGCATACCTGAGGTGTTGCGGCAACTCCTTGAGCTCCAGAACGGGCGGTTCCTCGATAGAGGGTTTCGCCGAAGGTGTTGGCCTATTTTGCAAATCCAAGTCCAACTTTCTTGGCACGAACGGTCTGGTCCCCATGCCCTGCAAGGCATAGATGGTGTCGTTGTACCCCTCAACACCATCTTTTGGGAAGTTCATCAGCACTGTGGCCAATGTGTCGACAGTCATCTTTTCCTCCAACGAGGCTTCAGAAACATTTTCGTCATCAATATCCAGGATGGACATCACAGCTAACTCCGTAGGCCTTTTCATGGCAGCACACACACTGAATTTCGCCTCTTCGGTGTTTAACCGGAATGTGAGTTCACCTCGCTCGACGTCCACCAGTGCCCTGCCAGTTGCCAAAAATGGCCTTCCAAGGATGATTGGTACCTCAAAGTCCACTTTACAGTCAAGGATGACAAAGTCGGCAGGGAAGATGAACCTTCCCACTCGAACAAGGACATCATACAGGATTCCCACGGGCCTCTTTACTGATCTATCTGCCATCAACAGCCGCATGGTCGTGGGTGTGGGGGCTCCCAAGCCCAACTGCTGGTAAACTGCCAACGGCATTAAATTAATGCTGGCACCAAGGTCACAAAGAGCCCGTGCGAAGTCATAAGCACCAATGGTGCATGGGATGGTGAACGCCCCCGGATCTCCCTTCTTTTCTACTAAAGATCTCGTAGCGATGGCGCTACAGTGGTGTAAATTATCGACTGGCTCGATCGTGGCTATCCTCTTCTTAGTGATTAAGTCCTTCATGAACTTAGCATAGCCAGGCATTTGTTCAAGTGCTTCCACCAGAGGTATGTTCACAGACAGCTCCTTCAACATGGATAGGAATTTCTGGAATTTGCCATCCTCTGCCTTCTTTTGTAGCCTTTGGGGAAATGGCGGCCTTGGTTTTGGGATGGCTAGCAGACTTGGGCCACTGGGGGAGTCTGTCACTACTGCCTTCTTGGTCACCTCGGGCTCTGCCACCACCGCCTCAGGTTCATTACTCTCAATGTCAACCTGACCCTCCATAGGGCCAGGCATGGTGTCATCGACTTTCACCTGACCTGCATTAGGAACAGCAACTGGGTTAGCAAGTACCTGACCACTTCTCGTGGTGATCGCCATACAGTGGCCATCGTTCTTCGGGTTTTGCACTGTGTCACTCGGGAGTGACCCAACTTTCCTCTGATTAAACGCCGCCGAAAGCTGCCCCATCTGCTGCTCTAACTGCTTGATTGAGGTGGAGTGCGAATCTACCAGCTGCCTGACATTGGAAATTTCGCTCTTGACATCTCTCACCCCTGCCTCAGTGGCCTCCACTTTGCTTAGGACTTTTGTCATCATATCCTCTAGCTTGGAGTTGCTGCCACCCTCGTTCTGGCGATCACGGGTTCTGTAGCCATCCCTGTTCTGCCAGTTCCCTTGGTAATTCTCCCGATTGAAGTTTCGACCTTGGTTACCGGAGTTGAAACCTCGGTACCCCCCCCTGACTACCAAGAAACTGTGCTTCCTCATCATATTCGCTGCCTTGATCGTCATACCTGGGTAGTGCTTCCATTGCTTTGACTTTCTCAGTGCCCCCACCAAGGAACTTCTTCGACAGCAAATCAATTTGTGTCCGCATATGGGCCATGTCCTGGTCCCGTTCTTCCTCCTTCTTGCACTGCGCCTCACTCATCTCAAATACCATCCCTGAGCAGTCTGCCTCTCTAGTATACCATGCCCTGTTGTTCTTTGCCACTTGGTCTAAGATGACCACTATGTCCGGGAAAGTCCTGGACATATATGACCCTCCCCAAGCTGCATCAATGATAGGCTTGTTAACGAAGTTGCAGGACCTGTAGAAGACTGCCTTCAAGTGTTCATCAGTGAGATGGTGATTTGGGCACTGTTTGAGCTTTTGCCTAAATCTTTCCCAAGACTGATACAGCGCTTCATTCGGCATTTGTTTATGGGATCCGATCTCATCTTTGAGTTTCAGTTGCCGTGAAGCAGGGAAGAATCATTCCAGAAAGGCCTCCTTTAGTTCCCCCCATGTGCGGATGGAATCGTGGGGGAGCTCGTTTAGCCACCTTATTGCCTCACCAGACAGAGACAATGGAAATAACCTCAGCCTCAACGCTTGCTGGCTAACTCCTGGAATTTCGGAGGACTGACAGGTCGCTAAGAAGTTAATCAAGTGTTGATTTGCATCCTCTGTGGCCGTTCCAGTAAACATCCCCTTCAACTGCAACATCTGCAGCATGGTGCTGGTGATCGTGAATTTGATCCCAGCAGGCAGTGGTGGGAGCACTATCGCCCCAGTTGACCCGGCATCATCATCATCATCTTGCACAGCTGGCGGGTACTGAGGGCCTTGAGGTCTCACCGGGGGTTGGTGTTGCTGAGGTGGTACAAGTGGTACCTGGCGAAGTGGCGCTGCTGGTGGTAACACATTACCAGCAAGATCATCCATACCCAACCCATCCTGACCTCCAGCTGCAGGATTCACTGCCAACTCCCTCTGCCTTGCTGCTTCACGATCTTGGGCGTTCATTCTGCGAATTGACTTGGTAAGCTCCGGATCGTAGGAAATAAGTGTTGCACCCTTGCTTCGGGTACTTGGCATACAATGCTGAACCCCTACGAGGACAAAAACAAGAAACAAAGTAAAATCAGGGACTAGACTTACAAGCTGAAAGTAGCAACTAATAGACTAGTTCCTTGCCGCAGTCCCCGGCAACGGCGCCAAAATTTGATACGCCCAAATTACGCTCCAAATAGAAGAGTAAAGCGGTCGTTGGTCAAATATAGAACCCAACCAGAGTTGAGGTCGATCCCACAGGGAACACGTAAGAATTACTCTATTAGTACCAGCTTTCAGTCGTAAATGCTATTCCCAAGATAAACGTACATAAAATAAATGGGGGTTGCGTTATTTAGTTTAACTAATTTCGTAAAGTAATTAATAAGGACGTTCCGATTCTTAGATAGATAGAGAGAGGCTAGGGTTGTGTTCATCATGACATACAATTACGACAACTAAACTGGATCTGTGAATTCGTTCCTAATGATGCATGCAAAATCTACAACTCAATTAATACCTAGGTCACCTTTCGGTCCCTTTTCTAGGTATATCTCACTCCTCTCCTCTCGGTCTCCGAGTGTATGCAATGCTAACCGTTGTTTCTGATCTCAGAATACCTTCACCTTTCGGTCTCAGGCACTTAGACTAGGTTCATTACCCTGAATCTCTGTTGTTAGACTCTTTTCCCAATCACTACATCCCTTTCGGGCATGTAACGAATACAGGCTTACCCTAATGCGTCGACTCATTAAGGAGAAGTTAAAACGAAGAATTTAACAATACATGCACTGTTTATGTGAACGAATTACCCCCAGTTTGCGTTATCTTAATTGGGTCGTCATGGTTCCCACAACCCTAGTTGTGGGTTTAGCCTAGCATCCTATTGATAGTTTGCCCACAACGAGTAGAAGAAAACATAAAGATGAACTTACGATTCAAGAACAAGAATCCGTGTTCAAGCTTTGAACAATAATCACAAACGTGATTCTCACGAATTACAAAAAGCCAAACTAATGTTTTTCTCCTTGTTCTCTCTAGTTTTTGTCGTCAAAACGAAAGTATCTAATAAAATAAAATAACATCCTATTTATACAAAGTAAAACTAAGTCGATATAATTTAGGAAAATAATTTCGGCACGGGGCACGGTCCGTTACACGGACCGTCTAAGGTGAGATGGTTCGTGTGAACGGACCGTCTGGCGGTTGACTGTGCCCACACGGTCCGTGACACGGCCCGTGTGGCGTGAGACGGGCCGTGTAGCTCTTCCGTGTAGATCCACTTGCACGAATTCTGATATTTTCGACGAAGGCCCTTCGAGCTACGTCAGTTACACGGCCCGTTTACACGATCCGTGTGGAGTAAGACGGGCCGTGTGGTTCCTCCGTATGAATCTCCTTGCACGATTTCTTTAATTTTCGACGGGTTATCTTCCGAGCTACGTCAAGTACACGGTCTGTCACACGGTCCGTCTGGCGTCAGACGGGCCGCGTGGCCTGACCGTGTGACTCGTGTCGTGCCACTGACGGTCACACGGACCGTCTGGAGTGAGACGGCCCGTGTGGGCCTTCCGTGGTCCGGCACTTGGCTTTGTTTCTCACCAGTTCCTTGTACTTTCCGCCATTTCCCATGCCTTAGTCATTTTCCTGCACAATATCAAAACATACCTATTAAACCAATAACACCGCTCGAGAACACCCATTAGTTCTATGTTTTAAGCGTCGTAAAAGTCGTATTTTCATGACTCATCACTTGGACTTACTTGTGCTTAATTCAATTGTGTAAGTTCTCTATTATGTTATTCAACATCATAAGTCTTGCATCTACACAAATAATGAGTAGCTAGATCCAAAACTAGGGTTATGGGAACTATGAAGAACTAATAAGGTAAAATCAAATAATTCATAATTCTTGGAAAGTTTTCATGTATGTATTAATTAACTCTATTCGTTTTGCATGTTTTTTTATGGTGGCCAACATTAGAACCCACCTAGTGTTACTGACTTGACCAAGATAGTAATGAATAGGAAAATAGATTAATTATCAAGATTCAATTAATGTGTTCTCATCTAATCAACCGAACTAGGCCAACAAAAGGTTTTACTGGGACAATAGATAAGGGTTACTAATGTCACACTACGGAGATTGGCCAAGTCATGTAGCAATGTTTAAAGATGGATTGGAGATCAATGATTCATTCTCAGATGAGAGAGTATTGGCTGCATCACATGACTTCATACCTTTGTTTGCAGACTTTGCTAATTACTTAGTTAGTGATGTTGTGCCACCTGTTATGACTTTCCACAATCATCAAAAGTTCATGTCTGATGTGAGAAAGATCTTTTGGGATGAACCTAATTGTTTCGTGTTTGTACAGATAGATTATCCATCACTACGTTCTTGAGGTCAAGATGATTAGCACTCTTGATGCTTGTCATTCATCATTAGTCAGTGGGTATCATAGTGGTATTTGGACAGCACATAAGATCTTGCAGTGAGGCTATTATTTGCCTACTATTCACCAAGATACCTATGACTATGCCAAAGTGTACGAAAAGTGATAGAC
Source organism: Solanum rostratum (assembly GCA_029948455.1). Classification (NCBI taxonomy): domain Eukaryota; kingdom Viridiplantae; phylum Streptophyta; class Magnoliopsida; order Solanales; family Solanaceae; genus Solanum; species Solanum rostratum. The sequence continues at coordinate 15,760,388 of CM057047.1, read as the reverse complement.
AGAAGGTGGAATTTCCCAAAAGCATGAGCTCCTCTTAACCCCTTATGGTTGTTGAGTTATTTGATATGTGGGGTATAAAATTCATGGGACCATTCGTAAGTTCATACAGGAATAAGTACATCTTGATTGTTGTGGACTATGTTTCAAAATAGGTAGAAAAGGTTGCACTTCCTAACAATGAAGGTAAAAGAGTCACAAAATTCCTTTTGGAGGAACATCGTTTCACGGTTTAGCATGACTCGGGCAATTATAAGCAATGGATGTTCCCACTTTTGTAATAGATTCCAGAACTCTACTGGAAAAGTACGGGGTGGGACATATTCTTGCAACTCCTTATCATCCCCAAATGAGTGGGAAAGTTGAGCTATCTAATTAGGAGATTAAGTAGATTCTTTCAAAAACAGTGAATGTAAACTGGACAGATTGGTCGCAAAATCTAGATGTTGCATTATGGTCATACTAGACTACATTCAAAACTCCAATAGGTTTGTCTTCTCACCAACTTTTTTTTGTAAAGCTTGCCACTTACCTGTAGACCTTGAGCACAAGGCTAATGCACTCTCAAGAAGCTGAACTTGGAGTGGAATGATGATGTGAATTCGAGGCTGAGCCAACTCAATGAACTTGATGAGTTTTAATTAAGGGAATATGAGAGCTCAGCATTGTACAGGCAAAGAGTGAAGTTGTATCATGATCATCGAACTGGTCACCGCTAGTTCACACTAGGATATATGGTTCTATTATTCAATTATAGACTGAGCTTATTTCTTGGAAAGCTCAAGTCTATGTGATTAGGTCCCTACAAAGTCACATATGTTTTCCACCACTGAACCATTGAGTTAGAGGCTAACAACGGCACAAGCTTAAAAGTCAATGTCTAGAGGATCAAATCAAACTTTGGCAACAATATTAAAATAAGGTCAATAACCAAGTAGTCTATGTCGTGTTGTGACATTAAATTAGGTACTACTTGGGAGACAACCAAAAATGTATCTTTCATTTCCTTGTAGTTGTGTTTTGTTTTAGTTTTGGACTTATACGTAGCTTAATATTTTGCAAAACATATTGGATTTTGGTACTTATAGTGAAGAAAATTATGGGGTAACAAATTATTTTGATTAATCTATGCAGGAAAAGAACAAAAAAGCAGACAAGTCAAAAACAATTTGGAAAATAAAGATTTACGGACCAATGTACAGGTCGTGGTTTAAACCAAGACTCATACATACTGCTCGTAGACCTAATTCCAATGAGCATGAGTTTCTACAAATAGATTCCACAAACCAACATTATGGTCCGTAGAAACATTCATGGGATGTGAATGGGGTTTGTGGAATCTAAGTATGACTTTTGAGAGTTTCTAGTTGTTGGAGGAATCCATGAAACCAATCTACGAGCTTAGTTCGGACCACGATTCATGAATGAGCTTTGTGGATCTTAGGTCTCAAATAATGGAAGGCTCAATCCACAAAACCTAAACCACGGGCCGTAGATGCATCCACGACCTATAATTGAGGCTTCTTGAATCAACACTGACAATTTTTTTAACTCAACCCATCAGTCAAATAAAAGGAGGGGTAATAAAATTTTAACCTTCCACTTATAAACAAAATTCCCAAATCCTCCGACCTACTTCCCGATCACCGACCCTGATTTCATTTATCTCTCCATTTCCTGACCACTATTCCCATGAGATTCTGACCAACACCTACTGTTCTACTGTTCCCATAATTGATATCCCTTGCTCACTCAACTCTAATATTGATCAATGTTTAACCATCATGTACCTTCTGAAAGCTCTATAGCATGTTTTTCTTCACTTTGACCTTAAAATTTGACCTCGGATTAGTGTAAACGATGCAATATTATGCCCTCTTTCTTGCCCAAATTAGGGTTTGTTTGTTGATCCGAGATTTTCTTCAGTATGATTGTGAACTCTAATATGTGGATTCTTGGTCGATAGCAACTTATAGAGGATATAGTAAGAAAGCATAATTGATTAAATTTTATAGTATATGTTTGAAAATGGATGAATTACCCTTGATGAATAGGGTTGGAACAAATATGTGCGGAATTTATCTGTGCAATCTAAAAAAATTGTTTCGTAATTATGAAATGGATGGAATTGAACATAGTGGGGGTTGCACTTGTATTGATATTAGACTGAAAATGAAAGTTGGATTTGAATGTATATATATGCCTTGTTTGTATAGTGTTAGTTCATTTGTTTAGGGTTATTTTTGTCATTGTGGTTTATAATTAAATTGGACTGGGTTGAAAATTGGGTTTGGGTATCTGCTTTTGCAAATTCATTGGGCTTGGGCTAGAAATTAATTGTTGGAAATATATATTGAAGTTTTTTACTGTGTTTGACACTTCATTGGGCATAAAGTGGATTGTATTTGGCTTACTCTTGTTGACTTGTGCCAGATTGTATATTGAAATTTATGTTACACTTGTTGTCTGGGTTGTTAGTTGAATAATAATGTATTCATACATGTCCATAAAATTGGATTGGACTTAGGATTTTTCAGGCACTATATTTCAAAAATCATGAGTGTATTTTATGGCCCATAGTTCAATCTACGGACCATAATTGCCCCGCGTGGATGGATTTCAGAAACTTAAAAAACTCAAGTTTAACAAGACGGACTTGTTTACGACCCATAGTTTCAAGCACAGATCCTAAACAACGTTCATGGTGTGAGTTCCTGTAAAATACTCTGAAGGGTCTACAACCATGACCTGTAGTTTAAATTATGAGTCAAAAGTAGGTCTTGTGGTTGCATTTCCAGGGAGCAAGGTACTATTCCTGAGTCCACAACTGGCTTTCATAGCTTGTAGTTCATTCTATTGCCCATAGGAAGCCTTTCATGCTTTCCATGACAATTAAACTTTCTGCAAAATTTATTTTATTTTCAATTGCTTGGGATCTCAAACAATGCTTACAAGATGAGCCGACAGAGTCTGAGAAGAGTGGTTCTATGGAGGAGTTTGACATCTAGCCTAATAAGGGTGTCAAGCCACAACGAACACATGCGTTTTCTTATCAGATCATGCCTTCTTAGAACCCTATATCCACTACACCTCCTCCCAAGTATGATAGGGAGGACCAACCCAGGAAATTTCATTAGTGCTATAGCTCGAGAGAGGGGTCTAAGTCAGGCTTCAATGATCGTGATGATTCAAGCTCCGTGGAGGGGTCTGATTTAGAGTTCGATAGTTTGCACAAGACCATCATCGTATCAGTCCATGTCTTCGGCCAACCCAGATATTGGTATGTCGTGGGCATGTTCCCTATATATTCTGATGATACCCAATAGGACGATCGAAGCTTGAACACAAGAGCCATTATAGAGGAGCTTTGGATTCTAATATTCAGACTTATCGCAACACTGGCAATCTAAGATTTATTTTGTCGGAATAGATAGGATTGGATGGCAGCACCATCAGGGAAGTACTCTCTGCATTAGTCCAAGATTTCTATGATTCCTATGCCACCACCATCACTCCGACCACTTCAAAGAAGTTCAAGACCATTACCCGACCGCATATAACCCGAACCTTGGTGAGAGACGTTTCGGTCGATCTTTCAGAGACCATGGTCTAGAGATCCCTATTCGAGCCAAAGTATCAGCCCTTAATTTCCACTGTCAAGTTTTTCTAGGGATTGGCATAGGCCAGGGATCGTGCGGTCATAAGGGACCCAGCTGAGAAGGTCGATTTGTTGCACTGGGTCGCACGTTATATAGCTGAGCGAGGAACAGAAGCTGAAGAGATATTCGATCCAATGGCTATTATTGATGTAAGGCTAAAGATATATATAGATATATATTTAATTATTGTTTACCTCATATTTGATCTTTTTATCTTGTTTGAGCATAAATTTTATGAATTGAGCTAAATTATATATTTTATTTGTACGATTGAATTATCACGAAGATGAAAACATTTGAAGCTAAAACAAATTAAAAATAAAAGATTACAATAACAAGTGAAGTTTTGCCATATCTTGTCTTATCACCTCCCCACAATACTTCTTCGGTCTATCTGTACCCCTCCGTGTATCCCCTAAATCCAACCTCTCGCACCTCCTAATAGAAGCATTGATACTTCTTCTCTACACATATCAAAACCAACACAGTCTCGCTTCCCTCATCTTGTAAGCCACCCTCTAGCTTCTCCCAGATGATCTCATTCCTAATCCTATCACTCCTGGTATGTCCACATATCCAACTCAACATCCCCATCTCCGCAACCTGCATCTTCCGAACATGTGAATTGTTAATAGGCCAACTCTCCACCCCATATAGCAAAGATGGTCTAACCACCATTCTATAAAACTTTCCTTTAAGCTTAGGTGGTAACTTTTTATCACACAATATTCCCAAGGCAAGCCTCCATTTCGCCCATGCTACCCTAACATGGCATGTGCCATCATCATCAATATCGACACTACTCTTGATGATAGACCCAAGATACTTAAAGTTATCTCTCTTGGGGATAGATTGAGTGGAAAGCCTCACATCAGTGTCTGCTTCATCCCTCACAACACTAAAATTGCACTCTATGTATTTTGTTTTGCTTCTATTCATTTGAACCCTTTGGATTCCAAAGCGTGTCTCGGAACCTCCAATCTATCATTAACATTAGTCGGGGTCTCATCAATCAGTACTATGTCATCTACAAATAGCATACACCAAGGGACCTCCTCCTGGATAGACCGCGTCAGTTCATCCATCACCAGGGCAAATAGAAAAGTGCTCAACAAAGATCCTTCATGAAGTTTCATCTCAACAGGAAAAAATACTCTAAGTCTCCTCCCACCGTTCTTACCCGAGTTTTGGCTTCATCGTGCATGTCCTTTATCACCCTAATATATGCCATTGGGACACCTTTCACCTCTAGACACCTCCATAGGGGATCCCTCGAAACTTTTTCATAGGCCTTCTCGAGATCAATTAACACCATATGATGCTCTTTTTTTCTTTCCCTATATTTCTCTACTAATCTCCGAACATGATGAATTGCTTCAGTAGTTGAGCATCCTGACATGAATCCAAATTTATTATCATAGATAGACACTACTTTTCTCCCCCTTACCTCTATAATTCTCTCCCAGACCTTCATAGTATGACTTAACGACTTGATACCCCTATAATTGTTACGGTTTTTAATATCACCATTATTCTTCTACAATGGGACCATTGTACTCCTCCTCCATTCATCAGGCATCTTGGCAGTCTTCATAATAGCACTGAACAGTCTAGTCAACCACTCTATGCTATCTTTGACCATGTTCTTCCAAAAATCCATCGGGACCTCATTGGGTCTGATGGCCCTCCCATTCTTTATCCTACTAATAGCACGTCTAACCTCCTCAACTCTGAACTGCCTGCAATAACCAAAATCTCGATGACTTTCGGAGTGTGCCAACTTACCCAGGTCAGTACCTCTATCTCTTTTTTCATGTAGGAGTTTATGAAAGTAAGCTTGCCACCTTAGCTTAATGGAAGTCTCATCCACCAACACCTCGTCGTCCTCATCCTCGATGCACTTCACTTGGTCTAAGTTTCGAGCTTACCATTCTCTCTCCTTAGCGAGCCTATACAATCTCCTTTTCCCGCCTTTATCACTTAGATCCTCATATAGGCGCTCAAACATTGTTATCTTAGCACTTGTCACCACAATCTTTGCCTCGTCCTTGGTCATCTTATATATCTCCTTAAGCCTTTGTTTTTCATCCTCATCCCTACACTCCAACCATTTCGTATAAGCAACCTTTTTTGCTTCCACTTTGCCTTGAACTTTGTCATTCCACCACCAATTGCCTTGACGTCCACCAAAGGCCATCTTGAAACCCCTAGTACCTCGGTAACTACTCGTCTAATGTAATTAGCAATAGTGTCCCACATATCGTTCACATTTTTGCCACTACTCCAAGCCTCTAAATTACACAACGTTTCTTGTATTTCTCGTGAAAGGGCAGGGGTCAGGCCTTCCCATCTAATCCTCGGTTGGGCATTAATAACCTTGTTGTTCTTTTCTCTCTTAATTTCTAAATTCTTCAGTAGAAGCCTATGTTTAGTGGAGATATTGTCACTCGAAATAACCTTGCAATTCTTACAAAGGCATCTATCGCCCTTTCGGAGAAGTAAGTAATCAATATGAGTCTGAGCTACTGTACTATGAAAGGTAATCAAGTGATTCTCCCTCTTCGGGAAACATGAGTTAGCGATAACTAACTCAAAGGCTTTGGCAAAATCCAAGAGAGAGGTCCCACCTCCATTCCTCTTCCCAAAACCAAAGACTCCATGGACATCTTCAAACCCGCTAGTGGTTGCCCCAATATGTCCATTAAAGTCTCCTCCAATGAAGAGTTTTTCCATCTCTAGTATGCCTCTCACAACCTCATCCATTCTTCTCAAAAGAGCCTTTTGACTTTCTCATCAAGGCCCACTTGGGGTGCATAGGCATTAACCACATTCACTACATGCCTACCAACCACAAGTTCAATAGACATCATCCTATTGTTAAATTTTCTAACTGCACCACATATTTCCTAAGGTCCTCATCTACTAGAATAGCTACACCATTTCTATCCCTAGAACCACCCGAATACCATAACTTGAATCTGTCTATACCCTACCCATCTAGTCTCCTAAAAACATGTTATGTTAATATGTCTCCTCTTAAGACATTTCACTATCTCTATGGATTTCCCTGCAAGTGATCCTATATTTCATGATCCTATCCTTAACTTAGATACTCTCGTGCCCCTCTTACCACCCCTACCCCTCACCTCCGACCCGAACCGCTAACATGACCCTAATCCGCCATTAGCTCCTGATGCCACAAAACTAAGAACTAATAACTCATTAAGCTACAAGGATCAAGAAGAAACAAATAGAGAAATATATGCTAGGCAATATCAATAATCAACAATAAAACTCAAAACAACAAAAATTACCCCTCCCTAATAAATTAATTTTCCCTAACAGTACTATTAGGAAACTTGCACAACTCCCTAAAAAGTAAATTCTACAATGAACGAACACGTAAAGAAAAGGAAACCCAATGTAATTGCACACGAACAAGTAGAAAAATATGAGAGTAAATGTAACCATAAATTCAAGTAGAAAAACTTTGGATTTGCAGCAAACAATGGATAACCACAGAATTAGTCGCTATGAATATTTACTGAAATATTTCTCACCTAATACCCAATAATGCAGTCCAATTTAGAGAACAATTACAAAAAGAACTCAATACTAGTCGAATTGGCAGAAATAGAACAAGAAATTGTAAAACTTGAACAAGAAACAAGAAGAAATAGCAACATTTGAACAAGAAGGGACAAGATTCTGACCGAAACCAAGGAAAAAGGGAAGATATCACTTGAAACATTCTGACAAGAAACTGAAATTGCATGTCTCTAGATTATTTTGACGCTATCGAAATTGTGCTGAATCTTGACGCTATCACAATCAGCTTCGCTGGAAAATCTTCAACCTTCTTGTTATTCTTCTCCTAGCACCGATGGAAGTTGACTTACCCATAATTTGGGTTTCAAAATTTTATATCTTGAAATTTTTAGAATAACCTTTATGGAAAGTGGAGAATTTTGGTTTATTCTTTTCATCTTTTCTTATTATTTATTTGTTTTCTTGACTATTGGAAGATTATTTAGCTATTGTTATTGAATTTTTATGAGAAAGTTTATTTTATAAATTTTGATTGTGTTTTTCGTATAACAATGAGCAGCTAAATTTTACAACTAAGATTGTGGGAATCATAATGGATTAACAAAGTAAGTTAATGTAAAAAGTTATTCTTGAATAAATTTTGTGCATGTATTAATTAATTCTGTTCGTTATGAATGCTCTTTGATGGTGGCGAACGTTAGAACCCACCTAGTTGTTACTAACTGGATCAATGTAGTAATGAATGGGAAAAGAAATTTATTAACATGATTCGATTAATTTCTTCTCGTCTAATCAACCAAACGGGATCAAGGGGAGGTTGTATTGGGACAATAGGTAAGGGTTAGTAATGTCACACTACGGGGAAGGATCAAATCACGCAGTGAAATCTACCTCTCGCCTAGATCAAAGGGTTTTGTAGACTCAACTTACCAGTTTTGCAAGCTAAAATTGAAATAGATCACTAACACATTATTCTTGTTAAGTTATAAAATCATGGGAACACATTCCTAGTTACTAATATTTATCTTGACACAAATAAATATTAAATTGCAAGCTATTATTATTTTCATTGTTATTTTCTATTTTATAAGTTAAAACCCCCCAATTTTTATAACGACTATCAAGTTAGAAAATTTACAGTTGATAATACTTTTTCATATTGACTATGGGATTGACTTCGACTCACAAGTTGGGTAAATATATTGCAAATGACCGTTTATATTTCTTTTGAGAAGTATATTTTGGACGTTATTAAAAAATGGCATTGTTGCAAGGGAATATGATTTAAATATTATCTTTAGTATTTATTTTTAGTTCTAGTCCATAAATTTATTTTTATTTATTTTTCTGCCTTTTTTCTTATTAATGTGACGCCCTCTGTTGAAAAAATGTTGGATGCTTGTAGTATTGGGATGAGAGGGGTTGTACATATGTTTTTGAATCATAAATGTGTACTTCTCGAAAAATTTAGAAAATCTCAACTTCGACAACTATGTGCTTTTGTCAAATGCTCATCAGTTTGGCTTTGATATCCACATTTTAAATATTGAGTTAAGTGTAAAGATTGATATGTTTGATGCTTAATAAGCTGGTAATGAATTGTGTGAGGAAGAAAAAATGCTTATGGGCCAATTTGAAGAATTAAACTTAGAGGGTCAACTACTTGATCATACTATTACTGATATTGTCAGTGGTGAGAAAAATAGACGAGAGTTATGTGAAGAAGTAGATAATATTATTTTTAAAAATTCTAATGTGTGTAAACATGGCGATGTAAATAATAATATAATTCATGAATCGGGACATATTGGACCTCATTCCAATTATTTTTCTACATTATATTTAGATGATGAAATATTAATCGAATCATCTAAGCATATGAAAAAATGTAAGGAGAAGGAAAAATATGTTAATATTCTTGAACTTATTGGGAACAAATCCAAAAATTGCATCCCTCATTTAAAGGCCAAAAAGTACAACATGCGATCTCTATTGTTTGTTTCTCTATTTTTATACCACCATACTTTGATCATATTAGAAAATTGGAAGAGAAATTAGGGTTATAATGTCACGCCCTGGGCAGGTACCCTTGGCGTGGCTGGCACTTCAAGAACCTTTATTTATTCATCAAAAGAGCCACCTTGCCTCATCGTCACATCTTACTTAACAGTAGAAGAAATACTCAATACAAGCATTAAGGGAAAGATAAAGATCTCATAAATAGTCTCCAAAATAAATCAAGTCTAGAAAATAAAATACTCAATAATACTCTGCTCAAGGTCTATGAAGCATCTACTCTAAATGTCTAGATGGTACCATGAAAAGCCATGGCTACCCAACTTAAAGAAAATAGAAATACTAGTGAAATAAAGAAGGCTCCTCCAAATGGAAAGGAGGGCTCACCAAATCTAAAACTCAAGAACTCTGAACCTCGATGGTGCGCTTGCTGAAGTCCTCTGTCACAAGTATCTGCATCATAAAATGTGGCGCTGAGTGGCGTCAGTACATGGAATGTACGATATGTAAAAAAGCTCAAGAAACAATTAAGGTTCAGACTCAATCAAAGAACACGACTCGAGACTGAACTCCTCATCTCATAACTCACCTCAAAGAACTGATGCAAGTAAAATTTTGAAATCATGCTTAGAAAGACTTAACATGTAACGTAACTTAGTTCAAAACTTGTGATAGGTTAACTCAAATGTTGGTTAGAAGTTTCTCTAACTGACATATGTCTCCACCCCACCATGAGCTTTGGTGATGTATAACGAAAAGACGTTATTGTCATGCTCGTCCTAAACTTTTCAAGGAATAGGACATCAACCTCTACCTCTCTCTCTTGGATCCAGAGAGAATCTCCATCTATTGGAACGTGAGCCGCCAGAGATAACTATAAAACTATCCTCGCGGGCAATGTAGTTCTGGGGTGCTCCTCAATCACCTAACCCGGTGCTAAATACTCTTTCCGAGATTGAAATGATTCATGAAAATTTACGCAAGCTCAACTCATTTCTCAGTAACTCAACTCAATTTCTTAACAACTCAATAACTTAGGACCATCATTAATGCAAAGCAACTCAAGACTCTAATTCATATCACGCAAGACACTCACGTATTACAGTAAAGTGACATCATATCATCCATGCTCAGCACATAAGACATAATAGATATTCATTACATGCATATATGAAACAAGGAAACTTACTTCTCAAGTTCAACATACTTGGTTTAGAAGGTTAGGTTCATAATTTCAATTTAGTAAGCAAAGAAAATACTAAGTTTAGGATCGAGTATCAAGCATTTGGAATACATTCATATTTCATGGTAATGATGATGCAACTCATAATTTAACTCAAATATATTCATGAAACTCAGACATATACAAGAATTTGGGACTCAAGATTCACATGATTGAGAATACGCAACTAATACTCATAATCTTATCTCAAGTAGATGAAGGGGCACGTGAATGAACATAATCCAATGCTTTAGGTAGCCCTACATACCTAGAATTGAAGAATAACTCAACCTTGACCTCAAGAACCCTCGCTTCTTCTCTTCTTCTCTCAATAGCTCTAATCTAGTCTTTGTGTGTTTGGAGGCTTTAAAATGGGATTTAGAAAACCTTTTTGACTAAAAACAACCTAAATAATCATGGTTTATGTTTATGAGGGATAGGAAAAAGAATAGAATGCCCTCATGAAAAAATAAAAAAAATCATTTCAGAATACCTAGTCTGCGCCGCAGATTGTGCGCAGTAGTGTATATTTGTAAAAAATATTCCAACAGATTTTTCCAATCCCCATCGAAAAGTATTTGAGAAAAACTAAGTCCTAGACCACGACAGAAGCGCGTCGTGCCTCTGTCGCGCACAAACACTATTTTCGTTTTGGATTGAAAAATTATATTTTGATTTGGTTGCTCTAAATATCAACCGAGACAATTTTCGCACTCAATATTTCATGATGATCACAAATCCAATCATGCATTTTCCATTGGAGCATGGAAAGATGCATTATGCACACATCTCTCTTCTAGGGGTATTTTGACAATTTTACCAATGTTATATTATCTCCCCTTGAGATCATTCGCCCTCGAATGATTAGTAGAGATGGGTATGAATGCATGAACAGACTCAAGACTCATCTCATTACTCACTAAACAACACAAACTCTGACTCCTCATTGACCTCAATAAACTCTCCTCAGACTCAAGAACTGACACGTCAACTCAAGAATAGGAACATCAATTAAGTCAAGGATAGGAACATTACCTTCAACATTCTCATTATTAAGCACGAATAGGTGCGGGTATTTAGCTCTCATATTCTCCTCAGCTTCCCACGTGGCTTCCTTAATGAATTGATTTCTCCACAAGACTTTGATTGAGGCAATCTCTTTGATCCTCAACTTGCAAACTTTCCGATCAAGGATTTGGACTGGAATCTCTTCATAGGAAAAGCTATCCTTTACGCTAATATTCTCAATGGGGAACACTATGGTAGGATCTCCCAAGTACTTCTTCAACATCGAAACATGGAATACTGGTTGAATTGCATCTAACTTAGAAAGCAACTCTAACTCATAAGCAACCTTCCCTATCCTTTTTACTATATGGTAAGGGCCAATGTAGCGAGGACTTAATTTTCCCTTCTTCCCAAACCTCATGACACCCTTCACAAGTGTCATCTTCAGGTACACCCAATCACTCATCTCAAATTCTAAGTCTCTTCTCCTTACATCGGTGTAACACTTTTTGCAGCGTTATGAAGTTCTCAACCTCTCTTTAATGACCTTTGCCTTCTCCATCGATTGGTTGACAAGATCAAGTCCAATCAACTTGGCTTCTCCAACCTCGAACCACCCAATAGGTGATCTACATCTCCTCCCATACAAGGCATTATTGGGGGGCATTTGAATGATTGCATGATAACTATTGTTATATGCAAATTTAATCAATAGTAGATGGCTATTCTAATTTCCTTTGAAGTCAAGGTTACAGGTCTCAACATATATTCTAATGTCTAAATGGTATGTTCTGCCTAGCCATCTGCCTGTGGATGAAAAGTTGTTCTCAGATTTACATGTGTATCCAATCCCATATAGGAAGATCTCCAAATTGGGAGGTGAATTGAGCTCCTTTGTCCGAGATGATGGACAAGGGAAACCTCACAATCTCTTGGACGTACAATTTTTCATACTCTTCTATCGTATTGGTTCTCTTAACTTCTAAGAAATGATCCGACTTGGTCATCCTATCGACGATCACCCATATTGAATCATGTTGTTTTTGAGACCTCGGTAGACTGGTAATGACATCAATGTTGATAATCTCCCGCTTCCATTCTAGAATCTCAATGTTCTGTGCCAATCCGCATGGCCGTTGATGCTCAACATTGACTTTTTGACAGTTTGAGCACTTAGAAACAAACTCAGCGATATCTCTATTCATTCCACTCCACCAATAGATTTTCCTCAAGTCGTGGTACATCTTGGTAGAGCCAGGATGAATAGAATACCTAGAACTATGAGCTTTAGCATGATTCTCTCTCGAATACCATCAACCTTCGAAACACATAACCTACTCTGGTATCTCAACACCTAATCTCCCCCTTTGGAGAAGACCATTACTTTCTGTTTGTGGACAGCCTCCTTTTATTGGAGTATGACAGGATCTCGATCTTGCTTCTCTTTTACCTCTGCCACTAGAGATAATGTAGATCCCCTTTGAACATTGACTCCTCCCTCGTCATTCTCCTCGAGTTAAACTCCCAATTGAGCCAATTTATGCACTTCCTTCACTAACTCTTTCTTTCCCACCTCCACATGGGTTGTGCTACCCATTGACAACTTGGTAAGAGCATCAACAACTATGTTAGCTTTACCTGAGTGGTAGAGAATGCTCATGTCATAATCCTTGAGCAACTCCAATCGTCTTCTCTATCACAGGTTGAGCTCTTTTTGATAGAAGTCATACTAAATATCTTTTGAACACATCCACATGTACTCCATATAAGTAGAGGCGCCAGATTTTAAGTACAAACACCACCGCAGCCAACTCAAGTCATGGGTCGGATAGTTCCTCATAAACCTTAAGTTGTGTGGAAACATAGGCTATCATCTTACCTCTCTGCATCAACACACAACCCAATCCAACTCTTGATGCATCATAATATAATACAAAGTCCTCCGTCCTATCGGGCAAAGTTAAAACGGGTGCAATAGTCAGCCTAGTCTTCAAATCCTAGAAGCTCTTCTCACATAATTAGACCACTAAAACTTGACCTTTTTTTGAGTTAACTTACCTTTTTTGAGTTAACTTTGTCAATGGTGCAGATAGCGAAGAAAATCTATCAACAAATCTGCGGTAGTAGCCTACCAACCCCAAGAAACTTCTTCTATCAGTCGGAGAGGTTGGTTTTGGGCCAGTTCTTAACCGCTTCAATCTTCTAGGCATCTACTCAAATACCATCACCCAAAAAAACATGGCCTAGGAAGGCCACTGACTTGAGCCAAAACTCACATTTTGAGAACTTTGCTTACAACTAATGATCCTTAAGAGTTTGAAGGACAACTCTGAGGTAATTGGCATGGTCATCCTCATCGATGAACACCATTACAAACATGTCAAGATATAGTCTGAACACTCTATTCATCAAGTCCATGAAAGCTAAACTTCAACTAGTCTCCATTTCGTTAACCCAAAGGACATGACCAAGAATTCAAAGTGGCCATATCTAGTCCTAAAGGTTATCTTTGGAATGTCATATTCCCTCACTTTCAACTAATGGTAGCCAAATCTGAGGTCTATCTTTGAGAAACAAGAGGTGCCCTGAAGTTTGTCAAACTAATCATCTATCCTTGGGAGAGGATATTTGTTCTTGATCGTGACCTTGTTTAGTTCTCTATAATCTATACACATTCTGAGAGACTCATCTTTCCTTTGCACGAATAGGAGGGGAGCAACCCAAGGAGAAACACATAAAGCACTTCTCTAACAAGTCCCTCAACTGCTCTTTCAACTATTTCAACTCAACGGGGGCCATCCTATAAAGTGGGATTGATATATGTTGGGTATTGAGAAGAACATCAATCTAGAAGTTGATCTCCCTATCGGGAGGGACTCCAGGTAGATCCTCAGGACATACTTTTGAAAACTCACTCACAATCAGGACTGACTCAAAAGTTGGAGGCTCAACATATCAAACTTGACTCGCACGAGATGGTAGATGCACCCATTAGAGATTAATAAAGTTTCCCTTCGATGCGACAGAATCTCCCCTACATTCATTCTATAACAGGCTCATTAGGAAACTAAAATTTGACAGTTCGGGTTCTGTAGTCAACAGAGGCATAGCAGGCGTGAAGCTAGTCCATACCAAGGATCGAATAAAAGTCAATCATCCCTAACTCAACCAAATCAGCAAGAGTATCCCCATGGTAGATAGACACTATGCAATCACTATAGACTCTCTTGGCGATGATAGAATCAACAACAGGAGTAGAAATAGGGAAAGGCTCAAGTAACCACTCGGGAGAAATCTTAAATTTTCTAGCCACGCATGGCATCACAAGGACACTGTTGCCCTTGGATCAAGCAAAGCATAACAATTGAAGGTAAAGACTTGAAGCATACATGTCACGACATCTAGTGCAACCTCTTGGTCCTGTCGGCTCCCCATTGCATATAGACGGTTTTTTTCTATGCTTGTCCCCGGTGTAGCACCTTTCTGATTAACCTTGGGTGGTGGCATTATAGTAGAAGATTGTACCTTATTACCCTAAAGTAGACATTCTCTTAGGAATGTTTGGCCACACTTTTAGCAACCGTTTCCTCCCTCCTTGCATTCTCCTAAATGCATCCTGCCATACTTTTCACAAGGGGGTTTCCCTATCGTGTCAAGTGTCACAATATCCTGCGAGCCTTATGCTCTAAAGTTCGACTGACCTTTGGATCTTTGATCTTACCTGATATTTGGAGTTTGTGCACTGGTTGATAATGGTGCATACTCTGAATGCCTGTATTAAAAGTACAATCTATCCCCCATATCCCTATTGTGCTTGCTAGGCTCATGCCTTGCTGACTCAGCTCTCTTACTCAAATGCATTTCTCTCTCTTTCTTTTTATCCTCCTCAGTTTGTTGGGCATATATTATGATTCTAGAGAATCCATACCGGGGATCAGTAAGGCTGCCTTGGACTCTCTCTTCACTTGTTTACCCAACCCAGACACGAATTTTCTCATCCTTGCCCTCATTTCCTAGACCATCTCTAGAGCAGACCTGGAAAACTTAATGAACTTAAGGTTATTCTCTTTGACTATCAATCGCTCTTGCTTTAGTTTCATGAACTCTTCAACCTTTGCCTCTTTGAACTCTAGGGGAAAAAAGTGACCGAGGAAAGTACTCTCAAACTCACTCCACTCAGCAGTCTCAGCATCCGCACCTCAACTATCTTCTCGATAGTGATACTAGACGTTCGCCACATCCTTGAGCTAATTGTAGGTAAGTTCAACTCACTCAACCTCAGTCGCATGCATAGCCCACAAGACCTTGCATATTTCATCGATGAAGTTCTGCGCGTCCTCCTCAACTTTTGACCCTTTGTAGATTGGCAGGTTCATCCTCAAGAAGTCTCGAAGCCTAATTGCAGCAGTGTGCTCTTGAGAGCAAGAGCTAGGAGCTTGGGTACCTTGGTTGCTACTAAGGGAGGCCACTAGCTGGCAGAGCATCGTAATGGCTTCTCTGAAGTCTGCCTCTGAAGTGGAGGCTGGCTGAGCAGAAGGTGCATATGGGACTCCAGTGGTCCTAGAAGGTCCACCCCATCCTCTCGTCCCTATCTGAGTAGGGACTTCTGGTGGATGATTATTAGTGTTTAGGGCTCAGTCATCTCGTTGGGCAATTTTACACTTAGGAGTCATGATCTGCAAATGCATCATGCACGAAAAAGAGTTCTATAGAGTTAAACTTATCGCATAAACTCATAACACAAAAAAGTGTAACCAAGCCTAATATCCTATAGCCTCATTCTTATGAAATGTGGTGCGCAACACACCCAAAAACAAGACTCTATTAGACACGGCTTCATAGACTCCCTAGGACACTTGAACTCTCTACACTGATACCAAGTTGTCACGTCCGAGACGGGTACCCTTTACGTGGCCAGCACTTGAAAAACCATTATTGATTCCTCAAGAGAACCACCTGGCCGCATCGTCACATCTTACTCTACAACGGAAGAAATACTCAATACAAGCATTAAGGGAAAGATAAAGATCTCATAAATAGTCTCCAAAATTGATCAAGTCTAGAAAATGAAATACTCAATAATACTCGGTTTAAGGTCTATGAAGCCTCTATTTTAAACGTCTAAATGGTACCATGACAATCCATGGCTACCTAACTTAAAGAAAATAGAAATACTAGTGAAACAAAGAAACCTCCTCAGAATAGCAAGGAGGGCTCACCAAATCTGGAACTCGAGAACTCTGAACTTCAACGGTGTACTTGCCAAAGTCCTCTGTCACCAGTATCTACATCATGAAATGATGCGGCACCGAGTGGTGTCAGTACGTAATATATATGGCATGTAAAATAGCTCAAGAAACAATTAAGGCTCAGACTCAAACAAACAACTTGACTCAAGACTCAACTCGTTATCTCATAACTCAATTCAAGTAATTGATGCAAGTTGAAGTTTGAAATCATGCTTTAGAACTAGACTTAATATGTAATGCAACTTAGTTCGAAAATCGTGATAGGTTAACACAAGTTTTGCTTGGAAGTTTATCTAACCGACATACCCCTCCACCCCACCATGAGCTTTGGTGATGCATAACGAAAATACGTAGTTGCCACGCACGTCCTAAACTTGCCAAGGAATAAGACGTAAACCTCTACAACTCTCTCTTGGATCCAAAGAGAATCTCCTTCTATTGGCACGTGAGCCGCCAGAGTTGACTATATGACTATCCTACATGGAAAACGTAGTTCTAGGGTGCTCCTCAATCACCTAACTCGGTGCTCAATACTCCTTCCAAGACTAAAACATTTCATGAAATTTCACTCAAGCTCAACTTTGTTGTCAGTAACTCAACTCAATTTCTTAACAACTCAATAACTTAGGACCATCATTCATGCAATGCAACTCAAGACTCTAACTCACATCATGCAAGACTCTCACGAATTATGATCAAGTGACATCATATCATCCATGCTCAGCACATGAGACATAATAGATATTCATTACATGCATATATGAAACAAGGAAACATACTTCTCAACTTCAACTTACCTTATTTAGAAGGTTAGGTTCATAATTTCAATTTAGTAAGCAAAGAAAATACTAAGTTTAGGGTTAGGGTATCAAGCATTTGAAATTCATTCATATTTCATGGTAATAATTATGCAACTCATAATTTAACTCAAATATATTTATGAAGCTGAGACATGTACAAGAATTTAGGACTCAAGATTCACAGGTTTGAGAATACGCAATAACTCATAATCTTATCTCAAGTAGACGAAGGGGTGGATGGATGAACATAATCCAGTGCTTTAGGTAGCCTTACAAACATGGAATTGAAGAACAACTCAACCTTGACCTCAAGAACCCTCGCTTCTTCTCTCAATAGCTCTAATCTAGTCGTTGTGCATTTGTAGGCTTTAGAATGGGTTTAGAAAATCCTTTTTCGACTAAAAATGACTTAATTAATCATGGTTTACGTAAATGATGGGTTGGAAAAAGTTTAGAATGCCCCTCACAAAAAATATTCAATTCAAAATACACAGTCCGCGACGCGGACTGGGCACGCAATAGTGTATTTTTTTCAAAAATTTTTTGAACGAGATTGTTTTTTCCAATCCCCGTCGAAAAAATTTGAAAGAAAATAAGTAACAAGGGCGTGACGCGCCTCTGTCATGCACAGACACTAGTTTTTGTTTCAAACTAAAAAATTATCTTTTGATCCGATTTCTCTAAAAATCGTCCGAGAGCATTTTCCCACTCAATGTTTCATGTTGATCACAAATTTCGATCTCGGATTGTCCATTGAAGCATGGGAAGATGCATTATATACACATAACTCAGCTAGGGGTATTTTTGTAATTTTATTAGGCATTACATACAATTCATAAGTTCAAGGTGAAAGAAAAAGTGGAGGGCCTCAAATTAGTAGTGTAACTTCTTTTTTTATATATAGTTTTTTTTGTGTAAATTTTATTTTTGGAGATTTAGGGAAAGTCTGAGTTTTCAAATTTGAAGCTAAGGAACACGTTTTTTTAGCTGAAGTGTGGGGTGCATGCAACCCTTGATAAATATTGAAGTAACATGTTTCTAGCTAGACCCTAAAGGTCTCAGGGAGTATTTCTTACCCTTTGGCTTCATCTCTTTTCTATAAATTGCTTTGGGGACAGAGCATGATTTTAGGTGTGGGATGGAATATCTTTAAATATTTTTAACGGTGATGTATGCTATAGGACTTTTTAATTATATAGTTCTAATTTTTAAAAAAAATAAAAAATTTAAAAAATTCATAAAATACAAAAGATTTTCTTTTCTTTTTGTTTTTTTAGATTAAAGTAGTTTTTTCTATGTTTCTTAGTTTTTCCTTTCAGTTTTCATTAGAGCATATTTCACCCGCCCTTTGATTTCTTTGGTTCTTTTCCTAGGGGGAGCCCATTGAACCAGATTTCTGTCTCGCCCCAAAGGGAGGGGAGGCGCGACTAGCACCCGATACGTCAGGGTAAGACACTAAACATGCTAGTGAACTAACTAGGTACCAGAAGAAAATCTGGCAGCATAACGTTTGAAAGACTAAGCCTGGACATTTTAGGTCATGACCTGGTCAACATTAAATCATGTACATCAAGTTAGAACCAGAACAATAATGTACTACCTAGCCGACAAGGCTGCCACCACAGAGGTACAGGCACACACCATATATACATGCCAATCTTATGACTGGAGACTGAAAGATACAAAAGGACCAACCCACAATAACATACAATAGCATCTAAGAGAGTCACTAACACTGCCGGAACAGGGCCCCGACTATACCCAACTTTATACAACAAAAAGTAAGCATACTGTGAAAGCTCCAAGAAGAGGTGGAGCTTACCAACTCATAGTTGAACGGGGCTCCTAGTGGAGGGGTAAATCAGAACACCTACCTGAACCTGCAAGCACGAAATAAAATGCAACGTCCCCAGGCAAAGGGACGTCAGTACGAATAAACATGTACTGGTATGTAAGGTAGGAAGTAAAATCATAGATAACCGTAGTAAAAAGGTTAATAGAAATACCACCTGTAACCAAAACTCAAATAGCCTTAATGGCTAACAAGCCACCTCCTAGTGCTAAAAAATGAATAGTATGCTCGAGTATCGCATGTTGTAAATACATATATATAGATGCAAATACAGGACATACCCAACCAAATGCTGGCACTGGTGGTCGTTTTCGGTAGCTAACCGACATCATATCTGCCAACCTGTGGCCATCAGTACCATATACATTTATATATACATATATATATACGTATATATATGGGCAAATAGGCCCCACAGCTTCAATTATAGCTCGAAGTCCATGCATAATGTGCAATGTATGATATTAATGTTGAATGCACATAGTAGACCATAGCAAGAACTTAGCCAATCTTGGCTCATCGGTACACTAATTCTCATAGCATCATAATCATTGTCATTTAGCCAATCTCGGCTCATTAGTACACTTATTCTCATAACATCATAATCGTTGTCATAGCATATACATATGGCTCGTGGGATAATACATGTCTTTTTAACAATTTTGGGAACTTAACCCAACATTTAGAGTGAAGCCTTAACTTTGAAAATGTTCATAAAGGTGCTTTACATAATGCGTATACTTGGTCCCATATGAATTAGTAAAAGAATGCATTTAAATAGGATCAAGTGCCTTAGTAGTTTAAATAGGAGCATTTCACCGGAGAATATTAAAAAACTAACGCATTACTTGTTAAATTCTTCAATTATATTTTTGTACGGAAGAAGGACTGATTATGAATACTACATTCCCTTCACATTCTATATTTATTTTAATGGCACTACACCAAGAAGAGAAACACCTCGAACATATGAATAGTTAGCCAGAAAAACTGACAAAATGATCTATAGATATTGAATGTCCAGCTTGATACCATTGTGAAAGTAACTCAATTGTAATCCCAGTGCCTTTCACAGAAGGTCTTTCTAGCAACAGAATAGTAAGATATCGCATTTGACTGATCTTAGCCTTAACATATCTCTCCAACAAATGTCCAATTGCCAAAAGTTCCTTCACGAAAATTGTTCCTTACGTCCTAAGCTTTGCAACGATTATATATACAGATCTTAAAGACGCCGATAAACAATAAAAAATTTAACATTAATGACCAGATTCGGCAAGGAGCATTTACGCGAGGAAATGTCCGTAAAACTTCATAAAAAAGACCGTAAAAGACCCCAAAAATTATTACCTAAACACACCAGCTGAAAACCAGCAAGAACACCACTTTTTTGCAGCCCAAAAACAGATCCAAACACAGCTAATAGGAGGGGAAAATAATTGCAAAGCGTAAGGCATGCATTTCTAGGCACGGGGATGACTTTAAAGGTAAAAATGCGAAAAACTTACCTAAATAACTTAGAGAACTTTCAGGAGCTTTCTCTTCAGTTTCATACTAGTTTGGGATGAAAATGACTCATTTTTTAGCTTTAAAATGTCAAAATAACTGACATTAAGTTGGGTCAACCCGACCTGACCCATGACCCGGTTTCCAGATCGGGCAGTCTCGGTAAAACGGTCATAACTCATTATTCTGAGGTTGATTTGATGCGTGGTTTTGTGAGTTGCAAACTGACTCGGTGCAGCTCTAGCTCTTTCACTCGGTGTCGAGAAAGATTTGAGATTCCGTAAGTAACTTAGTGCATGCTTTCTAAGAAGGGCTTGGAAGAAGAAAATGAAATAGGAACAACCGCGCTGGTCGTAATAGATCGACTTTCTCCATCGATAGATATTTTCTCATGGATAGATATTAAATTTTATAGGTCATTGACCTTCTAACTCCTTGTATTTTGGGAGATATAGCCTGATACATTTGGCCCCAATTTAAGAAGGGTTTCTTATAGAAACTTACGGTAACTTTTGCCAACCTTTATCTTGCAACTTTCTTGATTCCAAAACTTAATGTATGACCTTTATGCTATTAGAATAACTTGAAAAAAATCCATTATTAGAAAATTATAAACATTTAGTCCCATCTGAAAAGTCAAACCTAATTTAAACCTTCTGAAAAGGGCGAGGTGCCACCCATGTAATTTCTTTAATCCTGAATGTGCATTTAGGGTATTCCTTTGGCTTAAAACTTTAGGTCCTTGATATTACCACTTATTTGCAACCTTATTATCTTTAGGTGCTAGGAAAAATCACATTTGTCTTATATAACACCACACTATTCAAATAATGGAAGACGAGAAATACGGGATCTCACAGTCTCCCCCCCCCAAGAACATTCGTCTGCGAATGTGTCAAGACAGCCCCTTAGTTGCATTACCATCTACTAAAATGTTTTGTTTTTTTTAGATACATCTATTACCCTTGCAAACCATAAATCCACTTCCAAAAACTCCAATTACTAAGCTTTGTATAGCTATCCCGCGACAAAACATACAAGTTTCACCTCCAAATCCTTTAAAACATAAGTTATTATAAAAATAACTGCTAGTTTTAGAACGCGACCTACCTTAAGTTTAGAATAGGTGGGGGTGATTCCTCATCATTTCTTCTTTGGCTTCCCAAGTTATTTCATCAATATTTTTTTCTGACACAACACTTTCACGAAGGCCACTTTTCATTTCAAAGCCTTCTTATTTGTCAATCTAAAACAGCCTCTGGTGCCTCATCATAAGTTAGTCTTCAGCAATGGGGGTATCCTTAATGTGAGTAATTACTTCTGCAACATAGATACATGAGACACTAGATGGACTTCCCTCAATTCTAAAGGAAAATTAAGCTCGTATGTTACCTTGCTAATTTCTCTAATAACCTTATACGGTCTAACATATCTAGGATTGTGCTTTCTTGTCATTCCAAACCGCGTGATTCCCTTCATAGGTGATACCTTTAAGAAGACCCAATCTTCTATATCAAACTCTAAGTCTCGTCGTCGAACATCTTCAAAGACTTCTGCTGATTCTGGGCCTTTTGCGGTAATCTCTAATAAGTTTCTTCTTTTTTTTACGTTACTTGTTGAACTAGATTAGGCCTAGCAACTTTTCCTCCCCAACTTTAAACTAATCATCGGTGACCTACATCTTCGCCTGTATAGTGCTCCCTAAGGATCCATTTGAATACTAACATGGAAGCTATTATTATAAGCAAACTAAATAAGAGATAGATGATCATCCCAGTTTCCTTTAAAGTCTAGCGTATAGGCACGTAACATATCCTTAATGGTCTGGACGGTACGCTCTGGTTTCCCCAACAGTTTATGGACGAAAAGCGGTGCTGAGATTTACCTGAGTGCCCAGACCCTTTTGAAAAGACTTCCAAAATGTATGGTAAATTGAGCCCCTCGATCCAACATAATAGATAATGGAACTCCATGAAGGCAAATAATCTCTTGAATATAAAGCTTAGCATAATCCTCGCTGAGTATGTCATTCTTACTGGCAAGAAATGAGCAGATTTTATCAACTTATCAATGATTACCCAAATAGAGTCATACTTGCGTGGAGTGCGAGGCAACCTAGTGATGAAGCCCATATGTATCATGTCCCATTTTCCAAAACGGAAAATCTGTACACTTAGCTAGGCCTCCAGGTCTGTAATGTTCTATTTTAATATCCTGGTAGTTGGGGCATTGGCCACCATCTTTGGAATATCTTTTTCATGCCATTCCACCAATAGCTTTGTCATAGGTCTCAATATCCCTTTTTTTATTGCCCTAGGTTGAGACGAATATATAGGATAATAAGCCTTAAAATGAATCTTTGCACGGAGTCCTCCGATGTTTGGCACATATAAGAGGCCTCGGTACTGAAGGACTTCATCTCCAGTTAGCTCAATTAGAGGATGTTGTTGTTGTGGAACACTTTCCCCCAGTTCATAAGCTTAGGATCCTCACATTGTGGCTCTTTTATTTCCGTAACAATGAAAGATTCTGCTGTATTTTGAACAATCACACCTTCACCTTTTGCATCTGCTAATCGCACCTGCAAACTAGTTAGCTGATGTAAATCTTTTGTCATTTCAATCTTATTAGCTTCAACATGACTTAGACTTCTCATGGACTTTCGGCTAAGTGCACTAGCAACAACATTAGCTTTACCAGGATGGTACAAAATGTCAAAATCATAATTGTTTTTGTAATTCTAGCCACCTCCTTTATCGTAACTTCAACTTCTTCTACTTGAATAAATATTGGAGGCTCTGGTAGTGAGTAAAATCATCGATATGAACTCCGTATAGGTAATGCAACCAAATCTTTAAGGCAAAAACAACTGCGGCAAACTCAGGATCATTGGTAGGAAAGTTTTGTTCATGCTTTAGTAACTTTCTGGAAGTATATGCAATAACCCTACCATGCTGCATAGGAACACAACCTAGGGCAATTATCAAGGCATCACAATATACAATGTTGCCTTTGGTTCCATTCAGAAGAGCCAGATTAAGTGCGGTGGTAAGCCTTTTCTTTAGCTCTTGAAAACTCTATTCATATAATTCAGTCTACTGAAACTTAGTTGCTTGATGTTTCAACCTTGTTAGTGGTGTATAGGTAGTGGATAATCCCTCAACACACCTCCCATAATATTCTGCCAAGCCCCAAAAGCGATAGACCTCTGTTGGACTCAAGGGTCTCGCCAGGCCATTACTGCTTCAATTTTCTGGCCATCGGCCTTGATACTATCGCTAGTAATCACATGGCCACGAAAAGCTATAGTTAACCAAAATTCACATTTGGAGAATTCAGCATATAACTTGTTGTCCTAGAGAGTCTATAATATAACTCGCAACTGGTCTGCATGCTCAACTCCTGACTCATTTTAAATATTGCCTTTGAAATATCAACATCCCTGACTCGTAGCTGGTAGTACCTGGGTCACAAGTAAATCTTTGAAAAACAATCAACCCACATAAAAGGATACTTATTCTTGATAGTGAATTTTTTAGCTATCTATAACTGATACCCATTCGTAAGGAGCCATCTTTCTTTCAAGCAAAGAGCATTGGAGCACCCCATGGAGATGTGCTTGGCCTAATAAGGTCTTTATCAAGCAAACCTTTTAGTTATTCCTTCAAGTCTCTTAGCTCTACAAGAGCCATTATTTTTTAGTGGAATAGGTATACATTGTATATCAGGGAGAAAATCTAAAGAAAAATTGATATCCCTTTCGAGGGATCCCGGGAAGCTCATCGGGGAATATTATCATGAATTCATTCACAGTATAGGCTGACTAAAGGACCAGTTGTTAATAAAATATCATGTCTTCCCATAATGGTAATATGCACTTGAACCCTTTCCACACTGCCTAGTATAAAGCTTACCACATTGTGTACATGGGGAAGTAGGTTGTCTCATTTGTGTATAACGCTCCTGTTGATAGCTATCAGGCTGATCTAAATTTTGCCTTGGCCTTGACTAAATATAATAACAAATCGCTGCCCTTGCATCTGTGGTGGGAAACTACCTACTGGCGGAGGTGGATATCAGTGAAATGGGGGCCTAAAATCACCTTGTGGCTCCCTATAAGACCTCAAAGTATGAGCCCTTTTACTCTTATCCCTATCTCTACAGCTATCCCAAATCTGACGGGAAAGTTCCTCTGTAGTCTTAGAAA
Organism: Solanum rostratum; assembly: GCA_029948455.1. NCBI lineage: Eukaryota > Viridiplantae > Streptophyta > Magnoliopsida > Solanales > Solanaceae > Solanum > Solanum rostratum. Next base: position 15,735,323 of record CM057047.1, on the reverse strand, counting down.
AAGCCTGAATACGAGAAATATCTACACCATCTTATAAAAGGCTATCTTGCTGTCTCTAATCAAATGATCCCCCAAACCATCCAAATAATGATGAACTCTAGCACTCATGGTACATACAATATTTGGTGCAAACCTAGCCAAAGAATTAAACCTAAGGCCATACTCCCTTACTCTCGAATCCCCCTACTTCAAACTGATAAACTGGTCAAGACGGGCCTCCCGCACCTCCCGTGGTACGTAATGGGCTAAAAATGCCTCAGAAACGTCCTCCCACTCTATTGGCAGAGCATCAGGCCCTCTGGATCTCTCCCACTCCTCATACAACAAGAGGGCAACATCACGTAGTTGAAAAGAAGGCAACTCCACTGCCTCGGTAACTGAGGCATGTGTCACCCTCAATACTCTATACATATAGTTTGTAAAGTCCTGTAGACCCTCAGTAGGATTGGACCCTGTAAATACTGGAGAGGCCAATTGAAGAAACTCTCGTACCTTTGAGCTTTCTGTTTTATCCCTTCTGGTCCCCTGATCCCCAGTCTCTAATAGGGCTTGGGGTACTAGATCTCCTTGGGCCCCAACAGGTGCTAGTGAATCTGGTACTGTGGGCATTGGAGGCTCTCTATGTGCCTCAATAGGGAATATATCTTCCTCACCAAGCAAGACATGATTGGTACTTTCTCTCGGATCCATACGTATCTCATTTTGTGCCATTTCCTGAGCATAGATAACCCATTAAATAAGAACAACATGACATGTAGCACGATCTATTAAGTGAAAGAAATGTAACCATCCCTAAATGCCTCGTAGCTTCCTGATTATAAGTGTGGTGCACAACACACCCATAAGCAAGACTCTACTAGACACGACATTGTGGACTCCTTGGGACACGACCTGCTCTAATACCATGTTTGTCACGCCCCAAAGGGAGGGGAGGCGTGATTGGCACCCGATATCGCTACTGACCGGGTAAGCCACTAAACATGCTAGTGAACTAACTAGGAACCAGAAGAAAATCGGGCAGCATAATGTCTGAAAGACTAAGCCTGGACATTTTAGGTCATGACCTGGTTAACAGTAAATTATGTAAATCAAGTTAGATAAACCAGAATGATAAAAAACTAGTTAGCCGACAAGGCTGCCACCACAAAGGTACAGGAACACACCATATATACATGCCAGTCTTATGACTGTAGGCTGAAAGACACAAAAGGACCAACTGACAATAACATGTCCACAATATCCTCTAAGAGAGTCACTAACACTGCTGGGACAGGGCCCCGACTATACCCAACTATACAACAAAAAGTAAGCATCCTGTGAAAGCTCCAAGAAGAGGTGGAGCTTACCAACTCATAGCGGAACAGGGCTCCTAGTGGAGAGGTAAATTAGAATCCCAACCTGAACCTACACGCACGAAATAAAATGTAGCGTGCCCAGGCAAAGGGACGTCAGTACGAATAAACATATATTGGTATGTAAGGCCGGAAGTAAAATCATAGATAACCGTAGTAAAAAGGTTGATAGAAATATCACCTGTAACAAAAACTCAAGTAGCCTTAATAGCCAATAAGCCACCTCCTAGTGATAAAAAACATACATGGTATGCTCGAGTATCACATGCCATGAATACATATATATAAATGCAAATGCATGACATAGCCAACCAGATGCTAGCACTGGTGGTCCTTTCCAGTAGCTTACTGGCATCATATTTGCCAACCTGTGGCCATCTGTACCAAATACATATATATATATTTGGAAAATAGGCCCCATGCTTCGATTATAGCTCGAAGTCCATGCATAACGTGCAATGTATGATATGAATGTTTAATTCACATAGTAGACCATAATAAGAACTTAGCCAATCTTAGCTCATCGGTACACTTATTCTCATAGCATCATAATCATTGTCATTTTGCCAATCTTGGCTTATTGGTACACTTATTCTCATAGCATCATAATATTTTCATTCAGCCAATCTTGGCTCATTGGTACACTTATTCACATAACATCATAATCATTGTCATAGCATATACATATGGCTCGTGGGATCATACATGTATTTTTAACATATTTGGGAACTTAACCCAACATTTAGAGTGAAGTCTTAACTTTGAAAATGTTCATAAAAGTTCTTTACATAATGCTTATACTTGGTCCCATGTCAATTAGTAAAAGAATGCATTTAAATAGGATCAAGTGCATTAGTAGTTTAAATAGGAGAATTTCACCGGAGAATATTGGAAACCAATGCGTTACTTGTTAAATTCTTCAATTATATTTTTGTATGGAAGAAGGACCGATTATGAATACTACATTCCCTTCACATTCTACATTTATTTTAATGGCACTATACCAAGAAGAGAAACACCTCGAACATATGAATAGGTAGCCGGGAAAACCGACAAAATGATATACAGATATTGAATATCCAGCTTAAGCGAACGAATGGAATTTCAACCTAATACCATCATGAAAACAACTTAGTTGTAATCCCAGTGCCTTTCAAAGAAGGTCTTTCTAGCAACAGAATAGTAAGATATCGCATTTGACGTTTTGGGAAACATCCCGGATTTCGGGCAAAAAGGAGGGACGGAGCTTAGCCTTGACATACCTCTCCAATGAACGTCCAATTGCCAAAAGTTCCTTCACGAAAGTTGTTCCTTACGTCCTAAGCTTCACATCGACTATGTATACGCATCTTAAAGACACCTATAAACAATAAAAAATTTAACATTAATGACCAAATTCGGAAGGAGCATTTACTCGTTGAAATGTCCGTAAAACTTTATAAAAAAGACCGTTAAAGACCCCCAAAATTATTACCTGAACATACCAGCTACAAACCAACAGTACCAGCAAGAACACCACTTTGTTTACAGCCCAAAAACAGTTCCAAACACAGCTAATAGGAAGGGAAAACAATTGCAAAGTGTAAGGCACGCATTTCTAGGCACGAGGACGAATTTTAACGGTAAAAATGCGAAAAACTTACCTAAATCACTTAGAGCACTTTTGGAAGCTTTCTCTTCAGTTTCATACTGGTTAGGGACGAAAATGGCTCATTTTTTAGCTTTAAAATGTCAAAATAGCCGACATTAAGTTGGGTCAACCCGACCCGACCCATGACTCGATTTTCAGCTCAGGCAATCTCGGTAAAACGGTCATAACTCTTTATTCTGAGGTTGGTTTGATGCGCGGTTTTATGCGTTGAAAACTAGACTCATAGTCTTCAATTTTATAGGTCATGGACCTTCTAACTCCTTGTATTTTGGGAGATATGGCCTGATACATTTGACCCAAATTTAAGAAGGATTTCTTAAAAAAACTTACAATAACTTTTGCCAACCTTTATCTTGCAACTTTCTTGATTCCAAAACTTAATGTATGACCTTTGTGCTATTAGAATAACTTGAAAAAAAATCTATTATTAGCAAATTATAAACTTTTAGTCCTATCTGAAAAGTCAAACCTAATTTAAACCTTCCGAAAAGGGCGAGGTGCCACTCGGGTCATTTCTTTAATCCCGAACATGCATTTAGGGTATTCCTTTGGCTTAAAACTTTAGGTCCTTGATATTACCACTTATTTGCAGCATTATTATCCTTAGGTGCTAGAAAAATCACATGTGCCTTATATAACGCCACACTATTTAAATAATGGAAGACGAGAAACACGGGTTCTCACAATTTCATTTTTAAAAGTAGGTTTTATTTTTAGTATTTTATTTTATTTTATTTTATTTTTGGAGAGAAAAGAAAAGACTTTTTTAACTTGATTGATACAAAATAATTTAGGCGTGATTTTGATTGTTATTTTTCTTGTGAGTGCTTGAGCATAAAATAAAAATACACTTTTTGACACCTAGACTCATAGTTGTGACTTTGTATGTAACGTATTCTTTTTTATAAGTTTGTTATTACACGATCTATCTTAAAAGTAAAATTGATCCATCTTGATTGAGACTTGTGTCATGTGTGGTGAGGTTAATTGCATATATTCCATGTTTTGCATCTTAAGTCTAGAACTTGCCGGACATGTTATTGAAACGAAAGAAAAAGTATTGTTTTGTTTGTAAAATGATAATAGGCTTTCTTTGATTTCTTTGTAAGATTTATCCTTCTCAGATATTATATATATCACTAGTAACCCTTTCCAGTTTAAAATAGACCCTTTCATTTTATTATCCAAATTCACCTTTCCACCGTTTGATAATTCTCACTTTGGCCCTGGTGCCTTCTTGGACATCGTGCACCTCGACATAGGCAAAATACCTAATTTGAGGGTGGCTGCTATAAATGGCCCTGGTTCATCATAGGACATTGTGCACCTCAACTAAAGAAAAATGCATAAGTTGGGGTTGACTATTGTAAAGAAAATTGAAAACAATGGAATGTAAAACATAATAGGTTCATCATCTCCTCTTATTATTTATTTGTATTCTTGACTATTGGAAGATTATTTAGCTATTGTTCTTGAATTTTTATGAGTAAGTTTATTTTTATAAATTTTAATTGTGTTTTTCCTATAATAATGAGTAGTTAAATTTTATAACTAGGATTGTGGAAACCATTATGGATTAACAAAGTTAATGTAAAAAGTAATTCTTGAATAAATTTTATGCATGTATTAATTAATTCACTTTGTTATGAATGCTTTTTAATGGTGGCCAACGTTAAAATCCGCCTAATTGTTACTGATTGGATCAAGGTAGTAATGAATGGGAAAAGGGATTAACTAATAGGATTCTGTTGATTTCTTCTCATCTAATCAACCAAAATGGATCAAGGATAGGTTTTACTGAGACAATAGATAAGGGTTATTAATGTCACACTACGGGGATGGATCAAATCAAATAGTGAAATTTACCTCTCGCCTGGATCAAAGGATTTGGTAAACTTAACTTACCATTTCTGCATGCTAAAAATTGAAATAGATCACTAACACATTATTCCTGCTAAGTTACAAAATCATGGGAACATATTCCTAGTTACTCTTATTTATCTTTACACAAATATATATTAAATTGCAAGCTATTATTATTTTTATTTTACTTTTCTATTTTTTAAAATTTAAACCCCCCTAATATTTATAACGATTATCAAATTAAAATTTTTACTATTGACAATACTTTTTTTATATTCACTGTGGGATCGAGCCTGACTCACAAGTTGGGTAAATATATTACAAATGGTCGTTTATATTTCTTTTCAGAAGTATATTTTGGACATTACCAATTATCAAGGCGTCGCTCAACTTCGTGGCCAAGTTCTAGTGGGCCATGGTTCATACACACATCTGGCTGATCTAGGCGGAGAATATTCTCATGCCAGTTCGCGCAATACTAGTATCCAGCATCATGGCGGGCTACGGGATAGACTTTGCCTGATGCATTATTGCGGAGATCCATGAGCAGGTATTCAGGAAGTCGACATCGATTCCATTTCCTTACCTGGTTCACAGGTTGTGTGTTGATGTATGAATAGAAATCATCCCCAACGTCGACCTGATGATTGATATGCGGCATACCCAAGCTGCCAGCTTGATAAAGGCCAACGAGAACCCGATAGCACCCCAGCAAGTATCACAGACTACAGTATGACTATCGGAGATGTTCGTTGAGCCTCCACATCCTGAGGATGCCCCACCTGCTGCAGAGTATGAGAGGTCCCCATCAAATAGAGGATAAGATAGAGACAGAGCCAGTTACTATTTCCTCTACTGTGCTAGAGGTTGTGCCAACACGTCTACCATGCGCAGGTATGGTATAAATATTTGTGGGGTTTATGTAGGACTTGGTATAGCGCTTGGCTTATACAGATTCACAGTTGACTCAGCTAGTTCAGCAAAGAAATGGTACAACGCTTGGCTTATACTAAGTCATAGTTGACTCAGTTAGTGCAGCAGATATGACCTTGGGTTCGCAAGGCCATTACGGAATCGAAGGAGCACATTATAGAGCGTTATTGAGCCACACTTGACCAGTAGTTTAGAGTTATCCACAGCTGGGCAGACACATTTGATTGGTATTTGGAGGATTACCTTCGCTATGTACAGTCTCTAGACCTCTCCACCATTTGGACAGAGATCTAGCAGCTCCCCGAGGAGACAAGAGAAGCAGCACAAACACAGCTGACCATATTCATGCCTTTTATCACTCCACCAATGCTGGACCTATTTGTAAAGGAGCCATCTGTTGCTGCCTTTGGGAAGAGGCGACGTACTAGCCATGAGGGTTTAGATTCATCATAAAGACATGCTTCGAGGGTGGAGCACTAGTAGCTTGATGCTACCAGAAGTGCTTCATTGTTGCATGAGGAGATGCGGCTAGTGATGAGTCGATATTTCGAACCCATTTTGGGTTTAGAATGCATAGAAATATAGTCCTTAATGTGCTATTTTTTCAAAATACAAATTAATATGTATGTGTGGTGCCAGGAATGGGGATAAAAGTGCACAAAAGGACAACACTCAACAAGACCTGGACTAGAAGCAAAAAGGAAAAAAAAGACAGATAAAAGCGGCATCGCCTACTTAGATAGCGCATTGCCACCTGTTCAGTGAGACCGCCTAACAATCCAACAACCAAGTCTTGAGTTCTTTCCAGAAGGATGGCCTGAATCGACATTGCAAAACGAAATTGGCGTATCGTCTACATGGCATGAAGATGACCTAATATTACAAAACGTAAGAACCTAATATCATGACAAATGGCGATATGGAGGGAAATTCAGCATATCGCCAAATATCTTCTGCAGAGAAGAGAATCATCGCCCAATATTGCAAAGACCGAGGACTATAAAGGACTGCACAAGAAACCAGTGAAGTTCACATTCGGCACATTGCCGGAGTGCTCAGCAATGGCCGACCTTGACCGTCGAGTTGCAATTTAATGCAAAAAAATTAAATGATTTTGCATGGACTATTTAAGCAATTGTGGAAAAGAACATTGTATAGATTATTCTCTTCAGAATTCAATTTATAGAGAGAGTGAGCTGAGGGCACTTAGAGCCTTCTTATTCAAAAGGTACAAGGGACAGGGTTTCCAGCTTGTGGAGTCACAAATTTGTAATGATTAGCTTGCTTAAATAAACTTTTCTCTTCTAATCATTGTTACCCATGTACTCAGCTGCATATATTAGTATCAAATCTTTAATTTCTAGCATGTGTGGCTAAAACCCCCATCTTGAAGGTATGTAAATATTATGGGTTTCTGATTTCTAATGCTCGGTCTTTAATATTTTGTCTATATTGTTGTTGATCTGAGTAAATTTATGTCCATTTCTTAGTTTCAATTATAATCTCAAGGTTGCAAACTTGGGGTTTACTTCAGATCTCTAATTATTGCTTTAATATGAGTAATTAGAGTGTGGTGTGGATGTATTAGTTGGAAATCTTTGAGGTTTCCATTGAATGTCATACCATAGGTTCAACGCCTAAGGTATTAGGTGGTTTTTGATGATTTCAAGGGCCAAGCATGTCCTAGTTTAATCTGCATATGATATCGTAATTAAATCATGGGAAACACCTTGGTGTCATAAATAAACTAAGGTTACTAGCATCCTAGCCTTTTCACTCATATTTAGCTCAATTGCTCAAATGTTTAGAGCCAGATTTGTAGATCAAATCCCATACTTGCACACCCCCAACACCTCTCTACATTTATTGATTAATTTTTCTAAATACTTATAGTTTACTGAATTCAAGTCTTTAATTGTTGTAACCCCCCAAATTCAACCTACAATTACCTAATTCTATGAAATACTTCAGCTCTCAAACCTCCACTCCCTGTGGGATTCCACCCCGACTCTATTATTGGATGATATGCTGATGACGCCTGTCCCTACTTTCTTTGAGTAGTAGGATTGAGCGTCTATCGAAAATCGCATCATTGCCAAAGAGTGGCGTTAGTTTGTGATTAAGGTGTTTTTTGAATTGAATTCTTGTAGTTACATTTGTGTTACTGCTTTCTTGTTGATTTTGCAATTCAATGAATAGATGTTAAAATGGAAGATGAATAAAGTGTTCAAGGTGATATCATGGGAGAAGTAAGTGGCCTGTAAAACATCAACTGGGACCATGTAAGCAGTACAAGGGCAATCTGATTGCCTCCGGTAGCTAGAAATGCTAAACTTAAAGTAACTGATAAAATGTTACAATTACTCCAGCTGAGGAGATTGTTTTGAGGGAAGGCTTGTGAGGATACCCATAAGCATCTCCACAACATCATTGATGTCTGCCCACCATTCAAGTATTGGGGTGTCATGCAAGACGACATTAGACTGAGGCTTTTCCCTTTCTCTATAACAGGAGAAGCCGTGAAGTGGTTAGTTGAGCTCCTCCGAGATTCAATTGCATCAAGGGAAGAATTGTAAAATGTATTCCTCAAAAGGCTCTTTCCTCTTTTGCGAATGATCAAGCTATGTCAGAGCATTGAAAATTTTAGAAGGGCGGATGTTGAACTATTACATGAAGCTTGCAGCGATTCGGAAGCTTTTACTTTAGTGCCAATTCATGGGATCCTTGATCATTTGCTACTACAATATTCCTATGTGAGATTAAGTGTTATCAATAAAAGTGTGGCTGATCGATTAGAAAAAGAGGACTTGTGAAGCAAACATTCACAACTACTGTAGATTGCTAGATGAGATAACAAAAATAAGTAGGGTGTGGTACACGCAAGATGATTATGTTTCTTCTACAAAAGGGGAGTATCTAAAGAATAATTAGCTAAAGAGAATGAGTGAGATGATATCATGGAGAGCATGATGAAGCAGTTGAATCTCATAATACATCATGTGACTAATAGTGATAAAAAGAAATGATTGAATGATGTGCATGATGCAGGTACTTTGTCTAATGAATATGAACCAAATGAGAGTGGTCAAGGGAAATAAGTGTGTTTCATGGGAGTCAAGTATTGAGTTCTCCACCGGACTTTCAACGGTCACTCGACAATCAAGGTCGGAACATTGGAAGCATCTAGGTTGATGGTTGGTGGATTGACCAACCTATGAGTTGTCAGGGTGAAAGATAAGAGGGAGGTAATTTCATTTCACCTTAACACAAGCTGATAGCCAAAGAGCCGTTTGCTAAGCCAGAGGAGTCATGAGTTGAGGAGATGCTTGCTTGGATTTTAAGAAAGATAGAAGCCTTAGATAAAGTGTTGAATGAGATGAAACCAAGGTTCTCTGAATTAAATCAAACAGTGTCATCTCATTCAACCTCAATCAAATGTTTGGAGGTTTGTTTAGAAATTCTCTCGTCCCAACTGCATAACCGAACAAAGAGCGATGATCAGTTATAAATGGCTATCACTACTAGAAGTGGCAAAGTTCTTGAATCTAATATGGAATCCAAAACCCCTTAATTTAGGTAAATCAAAGAGTTTGAAAGAAAAGATGAGGTAGCATGAATGAAAGCAACATCACTCTTGGAATTCGGAGAATGCATATAATAATAAAAATGGGGGTAGTTCTAAAGACCTTGAAGAAGAACTAGTTGAGAGAAGCTATTCCTCAAAGGCCTTCCATTAGAGTTGTATCTTTACCTCAAAGATAGAAAAGGGGATGAAGAAACAAAGTTTTGGAAATTTCTTTCCATCTTCAACTCCTTAACAATTAACATACCATTGGTAGAGACTTTCACCAAAATACCAGCATATGCAAAGTTCATGAAGGAGTTGGTGACCAACTGGAGAACTCTAGAGTGCGAGACGATTGATGTTTCGCGCAACTGTAGTGCCATATTAACAAGACATGTGGTTGCTAAGAAAGATGTTCTGGGTGCATTCATAATACCATACACTATCGGGATGTGTAAGTTTTGGAGAGTCCTATGTGATTTGGGGGCTAGTATAAATCTAATGCCATTGATGGTGTTTAAACGGCTTGGTGTGGATACTCTAGGCCCAATGAAAGTGAAGTTGCTTATGGCGGATTCGTCAATTAAAAGACAAGTCGGAATATTATATGATGTCTTGTTTGGAGTGGATAGATTCATATTTCTAGCTGATTTTGTAGTTTTGAATTGTGACATGGATATTAATGTGCTGATTATTCTGGGTTGACCATTTTTAGCCACCTGTAAAGCCTTGGTGGATGTTGAAAAAGGTGACCTCAAATTTAGGGTGAATGATGAAGAGGTGAGTTTCAATATAGGTTAAACACTGAGAAGGCACGTTGATTTCCAAATAAATACCATCATTGATGAAGTGGATGAGGTTGTGCTAGATCTTGGAGAATTAAATTACTCAAAGATCGAATCAATGGAAGAAATCTTGTTGAACTATGAGAAGGCTAATGTCAATGATTGTGAGGAAGGAGTGGCGACATTAATGGGGGCTAGAAATCACTCAAGAAATCTTGTCAAACTTGACATGGATTCGCAGAACCGTGAAACGCAGCCAGCGAGGCCATCAATTGAGATACGAACGAAAATAGAGTTGAATGAGCTATCACGCCATTTGAAATATGCCTTTCTGGGTGAGAATGATATATTAATGGTGATTGTAGCAGCAGGGTTACAGGTAGGATAAATTAAAGCTTTTATTAAGGTGCTTAGGAAACATGTGAATGTTATTGGTTGGACGATCACTAACATTGTAGGCATTTTTTCAGGAATTCACACCGATAAAATTAAGTTAGTTAAGGGTTGCAAACCTAGTATTGAGCATCAACGTCGGTTCAATACTCCTATGCAAGAGGTGGTCAAGAAGAAATTAATAAAATGGTTAAATGCTGGCGTGATATGCCTGATTACATGCAGCAATCAGGTAAGTCTAGTAATGTGTGCCTAAAAAGAAAAGCATGGTTGTGGTACGAAATGAAAAGGGGCAGCTTATTTCAACAAGGCTAGTTACCAGATGGCAAATTTGTATGGACTATTGAAAGTTGAGTGCCTCAACGGAAAAAGATCACTTCTCATTGCTCTTTATGGATCAAATGTTTGATAGTTTTGCTGGGAGGGGGTGCTACTATTTCCTTGATGGGTATTATGGATATAATAAGATATTTATCCCCCTGAAGATCAAGATAAAACCATTTCTACTTGCCCTTATGGTATCTTCGCTTTCAACATGATGCCATTTGGATTGTGTAATGCACCAAATACGTTTCAAAGGTATATGTTGTCCAGTCTTTGTTGACATTGTTAAGGAATCCATGGAGGTATATATGGACGATTTCTTAGTGATGGGAGATACTTTTGAACAATGTTTGAGTCATTTTGAGAAAGTACTTTAGAGATGTGTAGGAAAAAACATAGTACTCAACTAGGAGAAGTATCACTTCATAGTTAAAGAGGGATTGTATTAGGCCACAAGATTATGGGGAAAGGATTACAAGTTGACCATGCAAAAGTAGAGGTCATTGCAACGCTTCCTCTTCTAATATCATTCAAAGGTGTGCAAAGTTTCTTAGGACATACTGGATTCTATTGAAGGTTTTTAAAGGATTTTGAAAAAATTGCTAGCCCCATATGTAGGCTATTAGAAAGGGACTCACCTTTTGCTTTTGACAATGCATGTTTGAAATCATTTGAAACAATCAACCAGAAATTGATTGAAGCTCAAGTGATAATCACCGCAGATTAGTCTAAGCCATTTGAAGTATTGTGTGATGCAAGTGGTATGGCCTTAAGGGTAGTGCTACGCCAACGAATTGGTACACTTTTCCACAGAATTTATTATGCTAACAAAATGTTAAATGCAACCTATAAAAACTACACAGTAACAGAGCAAGAGCTTTTAGCTGTAATGTATGCATTTGAAAAGGTTTGTGCATATCTTCTAGGCACAAGGGTTATAGGCCACACTGACCATGCAACACTTCACTATCTTCTGGTGAAAAAGAATGCTAATTCAACGCTTATTCGAATGGTCCGGTGGTTGCAAGAGTTTGATTTTAAGGTGAGAGATAGGAACGATGCAAGAATCAAGTAGTTGATCATTAGTCAAGATTTCAACCACCAAGCTCTCACATTGAGAAGGAGGATATCTCCAATAAATTTCTTGACGAAGTAGTGATGCGATTAGCTATAGTTGCTACTCAGTGGTATGTTGATTTCGTAAATTACTTGGTTTGTGGAATCATCCTAGACTTTTCCAATCCCTACCAAAGGAGAAAATTCTTACATGTGTGAAGAAATGTTGTTGGGATGAACCCTATTATTTTTAAGAGTGCATGGATAACATGATTTGTAGGTGTGTACAAAAGTCGGCAATGGAGGCGATTCTCGAAAAATATCATTCATCAGTTGTTAGGGACCATCACGGGGGAATAAGGACTGAATCTAAGGTACTCCAAAGTGATTATTATTGGTCAACCATACATAAAGATGCCCATGAATTTGCCAAGGCATATCCAAAATGCCAACTGCAAGGGAACATCTCAAGAAGGCATAAATTCCCACTAACCCCAATTTTAGAATTGGAAGTAATTGATGTATAAGGGTGGATTTCATAGGGCCATTAACAAGTTCCTTTGGTAAAAAATTTATCATGTTGGCTATCAACTATGTCTCAAAATAGGACGATGTAGTGACATTGCCAACTAATAATGGCAAAGGGGTGGTGTAGTTCTTGAAGAGAAATATCCTTACTCGATTCAACATATCCTAAGCTATCATTACAGATTGTGGATCCCATTTCTGCAACAGGATGTTTGGATCGTTGTTAAGAAAACATGGGGTTAAGCACAGAGTAACAATTCCCTATCATACACAAGATAATGGGAAAGTGGAAGTGTCTAATAGGGTGATAAAAATATCCTTACAATGACCATGAATGGAAATTGCAGCGGTTGGGTAACGAAGTTGGATGATGCATTATGGGCTTATCAAACAACGTATAAAGCTCCTATTAACATGTCACCTTAACAATTGTTATTTGGCAAGGTTTTCTGTTTGCCTGTTGAATTAGAACGCAAAGCTATGTGGGCTCTAAAAAGATTAAATTCAAGCATGATGAAGCTCTACAGGCTAGACTGACCCAACTCAACCCATTGGATTAATTTAGGTTGAATGCTTATGAAAGCTCAGCTCTCTATAAGGAGAAAATGAAGAGGTTACACAATTTAAAGATTTAAAATAGGGAATTTGCTGAAGGGGATCTAGTGATGCTTAAGGTTGTGTTTTTTCCCCGAAAAACTTAAGTCGATGTGGTTTGGACCCTTCAAGGTGACTGAAGTACTTGACATGGTGTGGTAGAGGTGAAGAACCATAAAGGGGAGAGATTCAAGAGGAATGGTCAAAGGTTAAAAAATACTATGGCAAGCCACTAAATGTCTAGGTGGTTAATGTCATATATATGAATGGGATGTGAGTTTGTAGTGGACATCGTCATGCCGCGACATAAACTCAGAGGCTTCTTGGGAGGCAACCCAAGTATTAGTGGATTTAATAACATGTGCTGATGATTGCAGGTATGTGTGTTGAGAAATGCGATACATTGAAGAAAGGTAACATCGTGCTCAAAATCGGCGAAACGCCAATTGAATTCGGTGATCTCGGCTTTGATTGCTTTTGGGCCATCTGATGACCCTAGAGTTGTTGTTAAATTTTTCGGTCCCAAGTTCAAGTCAGCGTATTGCCGACTGAATAAGGCGACAGCCTAGTTGCCCGCCTTCTCGCTTATCAACAAGCTCCCTCAATTGTTTTCAAATTTGGCGATCTTCATAAAAATTTAGTGTGTCGCCAAATTTAAAGGGCAATCACAAAATTAACCACACTTTGTGATCCCTGTAGAGACTTAGGTTGTTGCAAGATTCGTCGAACTTCGTGCAATTTGGCATGGCACCGAATGAATAAGGCGATGTCGATTTTGACCGAATCTTGAGAAAATATGATGGGGTAAGTCACTGCAGAATTGGGCGGTCACACAGGTAATTCGGTGTATCACCAAATTTATTTGGAAATACCCAATTATTCTGCTTGTGATCCGTGGATTAAGATTCAAAGTGAGGTATGAAAAGGTGGTCTTACGCACAATCGACGTGTCATCGACTATGCTCTACAGAAGTGAACAGTGATGCGGAAGACGAAGCGTCTTTGCATTTTACCTTGAATGCCCATTAATTGCCTTTACTTTTCATCTTCCCATATTTCTACTTCCTAAAACATACTATTCGCACTCTCCACCTTCAACTCTAATATCTTTTCTTTCTTTCTTTCACAGGAATTGATGTGCATCACTTCATCATCATTCTTTTCCACTTTCATTGTTAGCATATAGAGCTTCAAGTATATTATTTCATTTTTATTACACTTGATGTTATCATGAAATTAAATTTCGCAGGAGCATTGTGCTTTTAAGTACTTTTGATATGTTTGGAGAACCTTAGGACATCTGGAATCTTTGTGGTTGTTTGGCAAGGAAAAAACATGAATGTTGACAAGTTAAGCTCACAGTGCCTCTAAATGTGATTCCTCTGGACTGAAAAATGTTGTAGGCGTTAGTGATAATTGTTTGTTCTATGTATTTCTGGGTGAAGTCTGAGTAACCCATAGTTGTGATTATATGACTTTAACTTGTCCAATGATGGATTGGGTGATGTCATTCCTAAGGGTAAGTTTTCACTTGATCAAAATCATTCCAATGAACTAGTTGGAAATCTAAATAGAGGTTTGTGTCGTACAATTTCTTCTAAATTATTGCTTTGATGTAGGAAAATGCCTGAGGAATTTGGGATCTCTACGTTGCCGATCTGAGTTAGAGGTGGCCAATTTGACCGCCAAGGCTGACTCGGCGGTACGCCGAGTTGAATAACACTTTGATTATTATTCCTTATCGCTGAGTGTTGGTTCTATTGAATTTGACGATGAACTTCTTGATTGCTGAATCTATTCGGTGGTTCGCCAATCAATTTCAGGCGTCACCGAATGTAACAACTCCTTCCAATCTGCTTACTGCTGAATTCAACCTTTTTTAGCACATAAGATTATATATCCTCTATTTTAGAGCTATTTGGGCTGCCTATGGAGTATTGTTCCATTTTCAGGTACCTTCATTGGGTTGGAATATGTAGCTATATACCTTTATTTCTGAAATCTGGGTATCTATTTTTCCATTCTATACTTTGTACCCAATTCCAAACTTGGTTCCCATAGGCTTATCTCCAAGGCCCTTGAATATTACCTTAGAAATATGACCGAGAACCTTTTCATTGATCACCCAAATAAAAAGCTTTTTTTTCATAATATTGGAGACCCTTATCATTTCTGTATTCTTGATCATTTAAAGTCATAATATTTATCTTCTATATTAGTGTACTAATCACATGTTTTACTAATATCCCAATCTATGTAATCAATTGTGCCATCTTCTTATCTCGGATCTCTTCTTCAAGTATTTCCTCTTTTTGATAGTTTTTCTTTGGTTACTAGTTGCCTATTACCTTAACATATCTAGTGTTTTATGCCCAATTCATCTTTTTCATGCGATCAAGCGTAGTGCTAACCCCATCATAGGACTAGTCCATCAATAAATCTTCTGCAACATTATTCATCACAGAGGTATTGATTGGTGTGTTGCCCACCCTAGTAAGGGAAGGCCATACTTGTAAAAAAATCTCAAAAACATAGACAATAACATTATCATTTTGCACCAACATATTCGAGCTCAACTTTGGATGCATCACAATAAACCATAGAGTTACCCCATGTTTTCAATAGAATCAAACTAGAGTTCTACTCAAACTCATCTTAAGCCAGTTCTTCTTACATGTGTCAGACCATTGAAACTAAGAGCTTTAAAAGTTAACATTATAAATGGTTTTGCGAAAAGTAGGATATCATTCAATGAATCTTCAATAATACCTAATTAATTAGAAGAAACATGGATTTGTTCTATTGTTAGTTTTGGTTAACTCTTGACTACTTCAATTTTTAAGGATGAACTATTATTCATGCACTTGATACCACGTAACCTAAGAGAACCATGACCTCGAGTCACTTTATTTATTTTCTCTATAAAGTTGTTAGAGTAATTGACAATTGAAAAGGCATTACTAAAAACTCATAATGTCTGTGGTGAGTTCTGAAAGTAATATTTAGGATATAGTTTTTGAATTTAGCTAATGATTCCTAAAAGGGATGTCTACCCTTAAAAACAAAATATTGCACATTGAAGTTGATCAAACAATCTTTTATATAAGGTAACAAATACTTCTTTTAATCATACATTGTTCTTATATACATTCGAAGTGAACCATCTTAAAATCTATAGAAACCACATTAATACACCCTCAAGAAGAACTGTCAAGCCTGATGAAGCCCTCATCATGAGAGTATTTACTTGTTCCTCTAGCTTTATAGGAGAATGTGTTATGCGTCTGGTAATATATCAACCCAAAAATCTATAACCCTATCTGGTTGACCACCTAGGAGTTTATTTGAGGAGGTGTTTACAATTCATTCACAACTAGCATAGACTTAAGAGTTGGTATCTCGTCTTCCATATCAAAACTCATACAAAATAAGCAAGGGGCCCCTTGTCAATCGTTTTCTTGGTCTTAAGGTAGGAAATAAACCTACCCATAGGAATCATGGCATTATCCTTCATGACAATAGTCTTTTAATCGAAAAAACTCAAACAAGAGTTTTAAGCTTCCCAAATTGAAAAACTATGGTATTTTTAGTGAAATTCACTTGTATAGCTGAATTCATCTGATGCTCTTGATAAATTTTTCATTATGAATCTTAGGCAATTTAGAGATCGATCACATTGTGATTTGATATTTAGTAACAATATTGATACAAATTAGAGCTCATAAAAGAATTGGAAAAAACAAAGAGCAGAAGACTAAAAATGTCAATTGAAATATTTAGAAAATTTGGGAAGTGTGTTTTGCAGCATATGCAAAAACAAAAATAAATAAATAAGTCCGGCAAGTGATTCCTTTGTGCAACTTCTTGGATAAAAGACGAAGAATATCAAGGATGGACCAAGAAAAACTTTTATTGTAAGCCAAGTTCGTAACTCTTCAATATATGAATAGTTTTTGAAAGACTTGATTCTCAATAGAGAAATAAAGATACTATTGAAAGATTCCCCGCCCCCTCTACCCCTGTTTTTTTAAAGGATAACTTGTTCAATTAATTTGCCCTTGTGATTAATAAAAAAGGCGTTTTTAAGTGGGTTGTTGAAGATAAAATAGGATTAATACAAGAGAGGCTCATCAGTCATGCAAAGCAGAGAGAGAGAAAGGGACTGAAAAAGAGAGCAATAATGCTTAGGTAGGATAGCAGACAGAGGGTTGCTTTTTGGGTACTTGGGGAATAAAACGCTGTCTCTCTACGAGGATTGGCGTGACATCTCTTTTTCTCTTTCTCTTTCATTCTTTTCCAATCTGCTTAAAATATAAAATCCTTAACAAAATTGTACTAGTATTTCAATTAACTTTGATTCATTTATATGCAAAGAAACAAATGATAAACATAAAAAAGGCAACAAATCATCACTTTCCCCTTTATCGACTCTCCCTCTTTGTTTCCTACCTTTTCACCTTTACTACTTTATTTGAATTTCTGCCTGGCTTTCTCTCTCATCTTTCATGTAAAAAAAGATTTTCTTTAATTAAATAAACTCAAAGAATAAATAGTGTTTCAAAGAGGATCCCACTTCAAGACATTCTTTTAAAGTTACCATTTACATTAATTTATGTATAATTAAGAGGTAAAAATTAAACCCCATGTATATCTTTATTTAAATTACATTCTCTCATCCTTGGAAGAGAGAAAGCATGCATGTATAGCGATCCAAATCTTATTTTCTCTTTCTGCAGCTTTACATCTAGTGAGTATCAAATTCTCTGATAAATGCAGTCTAATAATAAAATAGCAATAAGTATCTTATAGCATAGAAATTACTTGACACAGTTCCCTATCCCCATGCAAAAAATGATTAAACAAAAGTAGCCTTTCATGCTAATTATCTTTACAAACAGTACAGCCCATTTGGTCATAAAGCTTCCAAGTAACAATGAAAGAAAAAGTAGTAAAAGAAAATGGTTTATGGAGAGACGAACAAAAGAAAAAACAACTATGAACTACTCCCATTTTACTCAACCCTCATCCCATTTAGATTAATTTAGAAAAGAATGATATTTTCTTTAGAAAAATTACATTTAGTAAGCATTTAAGGGCTATGAATTCGTTACGGAAACTTTTTTCCATTGAAATTTATATGACGCAGTTGGTACTTACAATGTCAATCAATTATTTTTTTATACATCTTTTTAAACATTTTTTAATTGTTAATTAATGTTCTTCAGTACTTACCTTTTTTCTTTTTTATGTATTTTCAAAATATATAAATACATTTCAAAAAATGTTAAGTTTTTGTGTTTGAATTAACGGTCAAAATATCAATTGTACCGTATAAATTAACATAAAGGGTGTAACATGATTTTATAGCCACATAAATACCATTATAAATTTAATATCACTAATATCAGGAGTTTAAAATTAAAAGTAATTTTTTTCCCTGAACTTTTGGTTCAATCAAAAGCATCCACTTTAAATACTATGGACGGATTAATGACTATTCTGTTTGTTTCAATTTATTTAGTTGATCTTGACTTAATGCAGAGTTTAAAAAAAATTGAATTTTTATTATCTTAAAATAAAGGAATATAAAATATATCAAAATTTCTTTTAATCTTATAATGTTAAACTCGTAAAAAAAAAAAAAGACTACAAACCAAAAATGGAGTAAATTGTCTTTAGATAAAGGAATAAAATAAAAGAAATGAAAAAGCTAGAACATGTAGTTTAAAGGCAAAGATATGATCTGTCTTGGCTTCTTTATTTAAAACCCTTGTGGCCTTGTGTATCTTTTCACTTGAAACGAAAAGAAAAAGAAATAAAGCTAGTAGTTCAAGCATATATATGCACACACATCCTCTTAAGAGAAAGAAGAAGTAGTAGCAAGAACGAAAGAAGCATACAAAAGAAAAGTTTTGAGTAGAGAGGGGGTGTTAGAGCTGGTAGAGGGGGTAATATAGAAAGAGATTGTTCAGTTCTCAGGCAAGATAGGTTACGGTATCAACAACGAGGGGGGGTGTAGGGGGGTGGGGTTGGG
The DNA here is from genome assembly GCA_029948455.1 of Solanum rostratum. Taxonomy (NCBI): domain Eukaryota; kingdom Viridiplantae; phylum Streptophyta; class Magnoliopsida; order Solanales; family Solanaceae; genus Solanum; species Solanum rostratum. The sequence goes on along the minus strand of CM057047.1, from coordinate 15,716,245 downwards.
GCTAAGTTATGCGAACAGGAGCAGGTAGTGCAGTGCAACAGACCCTCACAACAGAGGCTGCTTCAGTGTTGAAGCATTCTCTTAGCTTGGCCAGGAGAAGAGGCCATGCACAGGTTACTCCTCTTCATGTGGCTGCTATTTTGTTAAGCTCAAGAGTCAGTCTTCTTAGAAGAGCTTGTCTCAAATCTCAACCAAATAATTATTCTTCGCATCCACTTCAGTGTAGAGCTCTTGAACTATGCTTTAATGTGGCACTTAATAGACTTCCAACAAGTCCTGGTCCACTTCTTCATGGCCAGCCTTGTTTGTCTAATGCTTTAATTGCTGCCCTCAAAAGAGCACAAGCTCATCAGCGGAGAGGCTGCATAGAGCAGCAGCAGCAACAACAACAGCAGCCTCTTTTAGCTATTAAGGTTGAGTTAGAGCAGCTTATTTTGTCTATTCTAGATGATCCTAGTGTTAGTAGGGTTATGAGAGAAGCTGGTTTCTCTAGCACTGCAATTAAAAACAATATAGAGGAATCAGCTTCATCAGTCTTCCAGTGTTACAACAATAGCTCTGGTGGAATTTACACCACACCTAGCTCTCCTACTATTACTGAGAATAATCCTATTAATAGCTTCTGGAATTCACAAAACCCTATTCTCTTTCTTCCTCACAAGTTCATTAATACACAAATTACATCAGATGTAAAGTTGGTGATAGATGTGTTGCTGAGGAGTAACAACAAGAGAAGAAACAGTGTGATAGTTGGTGACTCAGTGTCAAGCACAGAAGGGCTTGTTGCACAACTGATGGGAAAAGTGGAGAGAGGGGATGTCCCCGAGGAACTGAAAGGAGCTCACTTTATCAAATTTCAGTTCTCAGCAGCACCACTAATGTTGATGAAAAGAGAAGAAGTGGAGCTGAACATATCAGACCTGAAAAGAAAAGTGGAATCTCTTACTGCAGGAATAAGTAATAGGGCGGGTGGAGTCATTATCTACACAGGTGACTTGAAATGGACAGTTGACAGTACTAATACTAGTACTACTACTACTCTTGCTCATGAGAAAGAAAGAGGATTGTTAGTTAATTATAGTCCAGTTGATCATCTTGTAGCGGAGATAGGAAAACTTGTTTCTTCCTACAACAACAGCAGCACTTCAAATGCAACGGTTTGGTTGGTGGCTACAGCAAATTATCAAACATATATCAAGTGTCAAATGAAACAACCTCCCCTTGATATTCAATGGTCTCTTCAACCTATTTCTGTTCCATCTGGGGGTCTAGGGCTAAGTCTCAATAGTACAAGGTGAGCTACCATTTATTATTTATTTATTTATTTCTGTCTTCATTATATTCTTGATAACCATAAACTTAATTTGTGTGTTTGATCATAAAACACTGTATTTGGTTGATTCTTGAATAATCATATAAGCTCTCCGATCATTTTTATTTGTTATATTTGAATTTGACGCGCTTGCTATTAACAAAAAAATTATTGATATTGTTATTTTACCACACTATTCCTACTAATATTTAGTGTACTTATTAAGTATTGAAAAGTTATTTGGGGATTAAATAATTTATGCTAAAAGTAAAACATGAAATTTTTTTTTGTCATCTTTCGATAAATTAAAAGTGACAAATAAATATAAAAGAATATTTTTGAAATAGTGAATAAATAAAAAGGGATGAGTATGATTTGTTTTCTTATATGTTTCTGAGTTTTCATGGTCTGAACACTGTGCAAAATTAGCAGGACTTAGGAGCACGCTCTATTATATTGCCAAAAAGAAATGCTAAGAAGACGTACAAATGCAAAATGGACATCTTTGGAATTTACTGCTTCCTTGTTTCATTTCATTTTTTTTTCTGCATAATTTGTAATGTTTTTAACTCATAATAAGGCGAAAAAGGCAAAATGGGGAAAGGAATTCGAAATACAATAGTATTAAATAATTACCTCCTTTATTCAGTGTTTAGCAGGTCATGTTGCAGTATGTGGGTTTTTGTCCCAAGCATGTTTGTAGTATCGGTGGTAGCCTTTTTCAGGTTTCAAGGGAATTATGTTCCTTTTTTGACTTCTTTTTCAGATGGAAAGCAGCTTAAAGAAGTGACACTAATTTTTATATTACTAATTTAAATACTATACAATCTTGTTAATTTCATTCTTTTTCCCACCTTCGGTTTCAATTTAGTGAGAATTTAAATTGTGCTAAACTTGTTACATCGTCCGTAAAAGTGTTCAAGTTATTTTTTTTCAGATTTAGAAATGTGCCACTCCCTCCATCACAAGGCCTGAAATTTAAGAAATTTAAAAGAACTTTTGAATCTTGTGATATAAATAAAAGATGTGTATGATTTTTAAAATTTTGTATTCTTGTATGTGTTATCTAAAATGTTGAAATTGAAAAAACTTAGTGCCAAATATTGAAAAAATTTATTTTCAGGACATATCTAAAAGAATGTAAGACACTTACATTGAGGCAGAGAATAAATAACGAAGAAGTAATTACTATTAATTTTTGGAATGAAGTATATTTACTAAACAAGCATACTTTCTCCTGGTTTTGCAGTGTCCATGAACCAAGGATACCATTCACTCAACAAATGTATGAGAAAAAGCCAGTTCCTAGAAAGGAGGAAGAAGATGCACTCACCTGTTGTGCACAATGCACTTCCAATTATGAAAGAGAAGCTAGGTTGAAGTTTGTCCAGCACAAAAATCCTATTTCTATCACGTGTGAATCTAAGGAGTCTGACAAGCCTCCAACATTATTGCCTGATTGGCTCAAACCGCGTGACATAGATGCAACTAATAAGGTACAGACCTCACAAATTCTCATCTATTAGCCTACATTAGTTCCAACTTTACCTTAACTTTGAACATATATATTCCGTTCAGTGTTTGTCTTAGTATTTTTAGTCCAGATGATGTCTTTTTCTTTTTCTTTTGCCTAGTTTTCAATTTTAACTGTTTACTTCATATGTTTAGGATTATAAGAGTATGGAACATTTTAATATATTTTATGTATCTTTAATATAAGATCGTAAAATTTAATTTTTTTTATTTTCTTAAATTTCAGAATCAAATCAAAATTGGACAAACATCATAAAAAATGATGATAGAATTCGGAGTACGAAAGTTAGGGTTTAATCAATTACATTCTCGGATAGTTTAGTAATTTTAAATTAAAATCGTAATACGTTGAAACTAATTTACTCCCTCCGATCCCTTTTATATGTCATCCTTATTATAAATAAATGGTTCTTAGTATAATTCATTTCACAAAATTAATTCATAAATGACACTGTTTTTCCTATTTTGTCCTTGATAGTTAGTGAGTTTCGAAAAGATATAATATATGTCTAACTAGAAGAACAAAAAAAACAATTAATGAACATTAAATAAGAACAAAATAGTAAAAATATTTTTTTTCTTAATGCAAGTACAATCACAAAATGTGACATACAAAATGGGGTAGTAGTAATTTTCAATTAAAATCTTAGTATGTAGAAACTAACTAAAAGATATTTAAGTCACAAATTTGATTAAATAAATACCAATATTTTACAATAAAATTATTTGATAAATTTTGTAGTCTGAGTGAAGCATGGTTAACTAGTAATATCATCATATAAAATGGGACATACAGTGTGTTAGATATTTATCTTTCGCTATTTTTTTTAAAAAACTTTGAAACAATATCTTACTAGACTTCTTTTTTTTTTCTTTCTTAAGGGGGACTTTCACGATGATATGGCCGAGTTGAAAGGAAAGTGGAGCAGGTTGTGCAAAAATCTTCATCAAGGGAAGCCTAATCAAAGGCAAACAAGTTCACTTATTTGCAATGAATCCAGTAACAGTGGGAAGAATTATTCTTTTAATTCATTGTATCCATGGTGGCCTAACCAGAACAGCATATTAGCAGATTCCAAATCAATTTCATTTAGTGATCCAGCAAATGTGAAGTCACATCAGGGAGCCAGCACTGTGTCAAGATTCAGAAGACAACAATCGTGCCATATCGAGTTCAGTTTCAGCAACGGGAACTCAAAAAATCAATCATCCCCGAACTTGGATTCTCTTAAAAACAGAGAAGGGAAAGAAGTGAAAATCACACTCGCTCTTGGGAATTCACAGCTTTCTGATATTGGGAGGAATGTTGACGATGAAAACATGCTCAAAATGTTACAAGAGAACTTGCCTTGGCAAATGGAAAACATGCATACTATTGTGGATGCACTGACAGATTTCAACACAATCAATAATCAGAAGAATTGGTTGTTGATTCAGGGGAATGACACAATCGGGAAACGGAGATTGGCTCGAGTGATAGCAAAATCAGCATTGGGTTCTGATGAATTGCTGTTGTGCATCAACTTGAGAAATTTGTCAAATCATGTTGAATTGCTCAACAAGGCCATAAGGAATAATGAAAAGCTTGTGTTCCTACTAGAAGATGTTGATTTTGCTGATACAGAGTTGTTGAAATTTCTTATGGATGCCTACGAAAATTTGAGCTCCAGCCATTTATTCATCTTAGCAATCAGGACTAGTGATTCAACTGATCACGACAGTGATGGAAGAGAGTACTATTGCAGAGAGTCTGTAATCCAGATGAAACTGGTGGTAAGTGAAACGAGCCTGAATCCTGGATCAGTATGTATTGATCATAAGAGAAAAGCTGCGTGGGAATTGTCTTTTCCTAGCCAGACCAAGAGTTCAAGAAACAATGTGATGGAAGATATCTCCTCAATTGCTGCTCAAAATGGGAAGACAATGAAGAAATTTACAAGGCAATTGAGCTCAAACACCCTTGACCTCAACATCAAAGCAGACGAGGTCTATGATGAGGGTGAAGAAAATGAAGCCAAAACTGAGGATTTTAGCCCAATTTCAAGTGACTTGACACGTGATACAGCCAACGATCAACATCACCAAAACAACAAAATAGCACTTGGTTTTTCGGAGCTCATCAAGAACCGCCTTCTTTTGAAGCGCGTCTCTTCTCAAGACAAGCAAATGAGAGAGGTGTTCATGTTCAAGATGAGAAGGTCATTGGAGGAAGTATGTGGGAGCAAAATACTAGAGAGTTTTTCCTTTGATGAAACGATGTTGGAGAAGGTATCTGAGGGGTGTGGTTCATTTCTCAACAGCTTGTTTGATGAATGGCTAAAAGTCGTTTTTCAAACGAGCTTGCAAAAGATTGAAGAGAATGAGAATATTGTGTCCATCAAGCTTTGTGAAGTGGTGGGAGCTAAAGATGAGACTGGTTTCAAAGGTTCATGTCTTCCAAGAGGGATTCAAGTTTCAATCATGGACTAAGTAGTTGTCACTTTTTCTAGCTGTATCATGTTACTATTATATTTCCTTGTCATGTACCACTACGTGTCCTCTTGTAACTAGCTAGTCTTTTTTCTTAATACAATGTTTGCTTTGATTTTCGTTTTATAAATTATGAATTATTAGAGCTTGTTTGGATCGCTTTATTTTAAATGTTTTTAAATCAAAATAATTTTTATACACTTTCGAAGTGTTCACCTAATTTTAAAAAGCGTTTATTTTTTAAGTTGACTAAAAACAATCCAAAAAGAACCAAAGATGACTTTTAATTTTTTTTTCCTTTATTTTTGAAGGTGTATGAAAAAGACAATTTTTTTAAGCACCTACTTTTAGGCCAAACAAGTACAAAAATCAAGTAAAAATAAAAAATTATGTATGACCACCTTATGACTTTTAGCTGTAATACTATAACAGCTTGTTTGGATGGTGGTTTTTGATGGTATGGTATGGTATGGTTACTAAGAGAACGACGTTTGTTTTGATTGTTTCATTAATTATAGGGTATGGTATGGTTTAGATTCATGGTTCTGTAACCATGAAAACCCCCACTTTTTGAAACCACCAATTTGGTGGTATCCCATGATTTCCTTATATTTTTTTCCAATTATACCCTTATTTAAATCTAAATAGTTTAATTTATCCTTTTTTTTTTATTAAACTTTACCCTAATATATATATTGTTTTTGTATTACTTATTTTTCTCCTCATCAACTTTTGAAACTATTTTTTCGCCTCCCATTTTTTCTATCACGTTTTAATTTATTGTTTGAGGTTTTTTTTTACGTTCTTACTTTTTTTTATTTTCTTACGTTGTTGTATTGTTTGGAGATATATTAGCTTGTATGTTTCCCTACTAGATTCTGTGTATTTTTTTTAAAAAACAATATTGATAAATTTAATATTTATACTAATTAACGACATTTTTGTAAATTTATAAGTTACGATACAATACCATACAGTCAAATCAAACAACAAATTATCATTAAACAGTAGCAACCCATACAGTCTATCCAAACATTGTATGGTATTGTACTGTACGATACCATAACATACCATACAGTACCATACATTATGAAACCATGACAAACCACCATCCAAACAAGTTGTAAGTCATTTAAAAAGAAAAATCAATCCAAAAAACTCTTAATTAAACAATAGAATCAACTACTCGCACTTGGATGCAGGTGTTCAGTAAGAATGTGAATTTAGAGGTTGGATTTTTTATGACCTTAATTTTAAGACTCGAGAATATAGATTCAAGTACGAATATAAATACGACCACGGTGATTTAACTAAATATAATTTCAATATCTAGTCTAGAAATAGAGCTAAATGTCTAAATTTTGTAAAACTTATATGAAAAACATACAAGATTTTATGAGGAAAAGATGTTAATCAAGAGGAGAATCTCTAGAAGATGATATCATAAAAAAGAATTGATACATATATTTTCCTAACAAGTTACTTCATTTTCTTCAATTTCACCTTAACTTTGTCTTGATTATATGAATCAATTTATCTGTCCTAAATTTATCTATTGAGTTTGATCAAAGCACCGAAAATCGATTGATCAACTACTACGGATCCTCTACCCCACCAATGTTGAGTAAATATGGATGTGGCGCTGAAACCCGAAGAATTTGAGCAACTTTGTATAAAGAACCAAAAGGCCAAGCTAAAAATAATTACTACTCCATTATTTTTCAAGATTGGGATTATTTAAGGATATATATATATACACATATAAAAACACTACGTATCTCTTTAAAATAGGTATGTTTTACTGCGAATTATTTCAAAGATTATAAGCGGTAAAATTTGGCAAGTTCAAGTTTATAATTGGAAGGGTAAGACGCCATGACCAATGTTAATTAAAGATAACTAAACTACATATTGTCTATATTCTTAACTAAATACTTATCATATACGAAAAAATTCTCGAAGAAGTTTGCTAACAAGTACTTTGGTTTTAGTATTTTATGAGCAATATTTTCTAAAAATAATTGATTTTTTATATTTTTATATTTGATATATAAATAAAAAATATTATTTTATCTTTATATAATCTAGATAAATACGATGAGTGGTGGGAGTGGGGGTAGGGTGTGCATCCATCGGTTCGGTTCGATTTGGTCTATGAATTATCAATTCAGTTTATAAGTTTTTTATTTTTAAAATGCTAAACGAATTACAAACCAATAGGATATTATTTATCCGTTTTTGATTTATAGATTTTTAATCCTTAATGGTTTACTTTTCGATTTATCCAATAAAAAAATGCTCATAAAATAAATATATGACTTCTCTATCGATTCGACGCAATACAATGAGACAATGCGACAAGTTAAACAAATAAATATATTGTAAATGACAGAAAGCTTTTGAAAACTAAAATAAGACTAATAAGGAATTGTAAAAATGAAGAACATATCTACTTGTCTAGTTTTACAATACTCGCCTAATTTAATAAAACAGACTTCATGAATACGTAATACCCATCCTCAAATGGACATTGTAATATCAAAACTAAATTAATAGGAAGTGAACAAAATATACGTTGAGCACCTAAGTTTAACAATATGCAATATTTGGCCTTAGACACTTACCCGCCCCTTAGATATTATTTGCTATGTGTTCATGCTAATCCTCTTCCCTATAACATCCCCATAGCTTGAGTTCAAAGTCCTGATTCCCTTAGAATTATGTATTTATTGTTTAATTATACTTCTGGAAACAAGGATGTGTCATGTATGCTTAAGTGGCTTGTTTGAGGTCCCTTCGGGTTCCCCATTTGCCGTGTTATGCATAGGACCTAGGCTTGGATCATGCCAAGCTTGGTGCAAAGCACTAGGTTGGTAAAGGATCTTCGGAAATCCAACACACCGTGTCAAGTAGAGTCTTGTTTATCGTTGTGAAGCGCATCACAACTATTACTAAGGGGCTATGAGGCATTTTATGAATGATTCACTTCTTCATATTCTATATCGTGCTTTGTCACGACCCTGGCCTAGGGTTTAGGAGAGACATGGCGAATGGGAACCTGAGAGTCCCCAAACAAGCCTTAAGTATCCATATTTCACATCAACGATTTGGAAGCGTATATATAAAGATTAAACACATAGTTCTAAGGGATAGAAAAGTAGGACTCATGCTATGGGGATGCCATAGGGATAAGGGATTAACATGGATTCACATAGCACATAACACATAAAAACTAAGGGGCGGGTAAGTATGTCTCACTCTGTGGGGGCAATACGTGACTTAGGATCTTCCACATTTCCACATCAAATCATACATACTTATCATAATTCTCATCAAAAATCCATAATAGCAATAGATAACCATAACCATAAGCTCCAAATACAACGCATAACATATAGATCCGACAAGAGTCTACAAGATGTCTAACAATGCCTCTAGTTATAGAATAGGACAGGGGCCAAGACATGTCCCAGTCTCACCCTCAAAGTAAATTGTAAAACGGGAACAACATAAGGTAGATAGATGGTTGCTTGTCATTGGAATATAGGACTCACCACAACACTTTCTCAAATCTGATCTAGCCGTCAAACGGTGGATGAAGGTAGTCTCCAGTCCCTACATGATTAGATCATATAGGCAAAAGTATGTGTTAGTACATTTGAATGTACTAAATATGCGGGTATACAATACATATGACTCATCAAACCTGCATTAAATGTTAGATGACAAGCGCACATAATATAGAAAGAAGTTTATATCCAAGAAGAGTATATAACAATATGTCATGAAATCCATGATGCATGAAATGCAATAATGCTCATATATAGTGGGATGAGACCATAAACGACATCTCAAACTCATGTGAGCTATTACATGAATTTGCCCGATGTTAACCTCCCATCGGGTGAGAGAAACTTACTTGCCAAAGGTAATCTACACCACACCTTACGACCCGATCATTTGGGTGTGATGGCCACCTTCCTTATGACCTGGTCATTTTGGAAGGATTTCCAATGTCATATCATATCAATAAATGAATAACCATCCCTTACGACCCAGTCATTTCGATGATGTCTACTATTCCTATGTTGACACATAGTTCAAGGGAAAAGGTCCCTTTTGGATAGCCCTGACACCTCCAATCCATTCGGTGCTAAGTAATCATCCCACAAGAAAACTTATACATATACGCGCTTTCAGAAGAGGCAATAGTTATTTCAAATCATTTCAATGCACAGTTAGGCTTAAAAGCCAAAAATTCTTCATCATCATTCATTCATGGGCTGAAACGCCGAATCATAATTCAGTCCATACTTTTCATGCATAGGAATCGCTCATTCATTTAACAATATGGTGCAAGCACCCAATATGCTCAAAGAGCCAATAACAATAGACGTTTATGTGATCACATTCTTTTTATAACCATATATGTGAGCTTAACTCACCAAAATCATTTTCATAAAACATATGTGAGCTTAACCAACCGATAAATTCATAAAATCCAATGATCATGAATACATATGCCATGAGTGATATGTTAATAGCAATGAGTAATATAGAATAAATCTTAAATCATCAAAACAATATGAAATTGAATTAAACTCACAAGTAAAATCCACATTCAAATCACAATTTTGATTACCCATGCTCAAATCAATCTTTAAAGGGACAATGCATAATCAAATCTTCATAATAATAATGTAATTCAACATATTAGGGCTAAAATCAACTTAAAATCATCAAATAAGCATAGCCCATACTTCAATTTAATTTATAAAACCATAATTATCAAAACTCATATTTAAAGTAAGCAAAATTTCATAAAATTTAAGTGAAAAGAGTTTGGGTCTTCTTGGTTGAAAGGGACCAAGAATCAAACCCACATACCTTAGCTAATCAAGAAGAAATAGGAAGAAATTTGATGAAGAAGAGACCATTTTCCTTAGCTTCAAGGAAATCCTTGAATGTTAACCTTAGGAGAGTTCTTAAGAGAGAGCTTGAATACAATTCTAAGTGTAGGACTGAATTTGAATGAGAGGAATAGAGTTTAGGTCATTTGGAGGTCTTAGGATAGCATAGGAAGTCATAAAAGACCTTGGGAGAAGCCACGATTACAAAAATGTCATTAATGAAACAAAATAACATTTCTTTCCACGGGTCCCATGAAGAGATCTCACGATCCGTACAAGTTCTCATGGCTTGTACAACCTTCACTTAAGACCACACATAGCCAATCTCAAAAAACACTGCATAGACAAACTTTATGAAAATGGGTTGAATTTCTTAATCTGAACTCGGATTGAGGTGAACCTGGATGCGTTGGAAAGCCAATTCAAAGAGCCTCAATTTGATTGGTCGTGGGCCACCTAGTTTGTTTTTTTCTAAGAGATATAACCATTCAAAATTGACCTTTCTATCAGTTCTTATGAAAAGCTTAGCCAATGGAATTCCTTTGAACTCGACTTGATGTAGGAGACCCATGATGGCCCTAAATAACATAAATAAGCTTGAATTGAGGGCTTGAAAGTAAACTTTGCTTGAGCTTAAAGATTCCATACTTAGAAAAATTTTGACATAGGCATCCATACGATTGACTTCACGATCCGTACCACTCTACGCGAACCGTATAGTCCTTTGTACCACCACACTTAGAAAATTCTCCATGATAATGTTTCGAGATAGTGATTCAATACTTGGAAAATTTCCATTTCGGTACCTATACAAGGGACCTCACAAATTGTGAAGCACTAAATGGACCGTGAGAGGGGCCGTACCACATGCCTTAAGCTCAAAACTGTGGAGTCTCAGGCCCAAATCTAACATACGACCCTCCACAAGGTCTATATCGCTTCACACAGTCCGTGTGGGGTCCAAGCATGGTATGCCTTTGTCTCAAACTCTACATTAAGGTTCTCATACCCTACACAAGGCCAAGGGTAACTCCAAGGAGACTCCACACGGTGTGTATAGCCTCACACGGACCGTGAAGGGTTCCATTGAGCGTCACCTTGGTCCAAAACTTTCCAAAACTAAATTTTCAAGATCCATTGAGGTCGTACAAAATCCGGGTCCTTACATCATCTCTCTCTTGGGAAAATTCATCCTCGACTGTGCTAGAACAAGGCTTGAAAGGCTTGACTTAAAACTTGAAACTTCCAAACACAAAGTACAATGCATATTTCATCGTTTGAAAACCATAAAGTAATTAAAATTCATATCAAAACCTCTTTAAATCATCTTCGTGCATATGTATGCATGTCATGTCATGAATTTCAAGAGTGAAAGAATTAGGACCATTGAGAATAGGAAGAACCTAATACCATAGGCTTGAGTATATTGGAAAGAATATAGGTGTCATCGCTTCATACTTGATTCCGCTTCCCATGTAGCACTTTCAATATGTTGGTTTCTCTAAAGCACCTTAACCGAAGCCACATCCTTTTTGTGAAGTTGCTTCACTTGCCTATCGAAGATCTCATCTGGGACTTCCTGATAAGATAAGTTTTTCCCACAACCTCAACACCTTCCAAAGGCCCAATTCTACTAGGATAACCAATCAATTTCCTCAACGTAAACATATGGAAAACCGGGTGAATAGAACAAAAATTAAGAGGCAAATCCAACCTATAAGCCACATTCCCAATCCGCTCAACAATCTCATAAGGACCTACATGCCGGGTCTTAGCTAGCACTTCTTCTCGAAACGCATCACAACCTTCATAGTTGAGACCTTCACATATACCAAATCACCAATACAAAACTCAATATCCCTCTTTCTAACATCCAAATAAGACTTTTGATGACTTTGAACCATCTTCGACTTTTCCCTAATGAATTTCACTCTTCCCATAGCCTTCAACACTAAATCCGAGCCTATAAGACATTTCATCTAACTCAAACTACCCCACCGGAGATCTACACCTTCTACTGCATAAAACCTCAAATGGTGCTATACTAATGCTAGCAGGAAAGCTATTATTGCAAGCAAACTCTATAAGTGGTAGATAATCACCCCTATTTCCTTCAAATTCTAACCCTCAATTCCTCAACATGTTCTCAACAGTTTGAATTGTCCTCTTGTCTTATCCAATAGATTGAGGATGAAAAACGGTACTTAACTTCATCTTGGTGCCAAGTCCCTTTTAAGATTATTTCCAAAAGTGAGAAGTAAATTAGGTACCACAATCCGATATAATAAAAGTAGGTACACCATCCAGTCTAACCAACTCCCAAATATATAACTTGGGATTGTCGTCAACATTGAAAGTAGTCTCAACCGATAAGAAATGAGCCGATTTGGTCATTCTATCAATAATTACCCACATAGAGTCAAATTGCTTCTGGTATGGGGACACCCAATCACAAAGTCCACATTCTTATTCTTTTCTTTAAAGTATGGATTTCAATATTTTGGGCCAAAAAATCGGGCCTTTAATGTTCAATCTTCCCTTGTTGGCAATTAGAGCATTCAGATACAAATTTGGCTATGTATTTCTTCGTACCATGCCACCAATACACATCCTTCAAGTCCTTATACATTTTGGTGGATCTCGGATGTATAGAATAATTAGAGTTATGGGCTTTACTCATGATTATCCCTCTAAGACTATCAACGTCTAGAACACACAATCGATCTTGGTACAAAATTACACCATCTCCCCCTTGGGAGAGAGCCTCTATCTTATTTCCGGCAATCAAACTCTTCAACATAACCAATGACGGGTCTAAGTCTTGATTTACTTTGACATCAACAACCACAGAAGATTCAATCCCATTCTAAACATGAATAATACCATCATTAGATTAGTTCAACCCAATTCCCCAATCTTGTCAAATGATGCACATCCTTCAACGACTCCCTTTTGACCTCACCTATAAGATCAACTACAACATCTTCATTGCCTGAAATGCATTACGGACCCAAAGTAACTCTCCCTATTTGATAGGAAGGGATGGACCAGGAAATCTTAAGACACGTTCCATGGGACGATAAGAATCATGAAAAATTGAAACATTTCCTAAAACACATTGTAGACTCCTACCATAGATGTGGCGCGCTTCACACCCATGAATAAGACACTACTTGATGCGACATGTTGGACTCCAAGGACCATTTATAAACCTAGTGCTCTTATCTATCTCTATCACGACCCAGACCTAGGGTCCAGGAGTGCCATGGCGAATGGAAACCTGAAAATCCCCAAACAAGCCTCAAGTATCCATATTCACATCATCAGTTTGGAAGCGCCTATATAAATATTAAACACATAGTTCTAAGGGACGGAAAAGTAGGATTCACTCTATGGGGATGCCATAGGGATAAGGCATTAACACAGATTCATATAGCACATAACACATAAGAACTAAGGGGCGGGTATATATGACTCACTCTATGAGGTCAATACGAGACTTAGGATCTTCCAAATTTCCACATCAAATCATACATACTTATCATAATTCCCATAATCAATCCACAACAACCATATCCAATAGATAACCATGATCATAAGCTCAAAATACAACACATAACATATAGATCTGACAAGAGTCTACAAGATGTCCAACAATACCTCTAGTCATAGAATACGTCAGGGGCCAAGACATGTCTCGAGCTCACCCTCAAAGTAAATGGCGAAATTGGAACAACATAAGGTAGATGGATGGTGGCTTGTCCTTGAAAGATAGGACTCACTAGAACACTTTCTCAAATTTTATCTAGCCGTCAACGGTCCATACATGGTTAGATCATGTAGGCAAAAATATGCGTTAGTACATTTAAATGTACTAAGTATGCAAGCATGCAATGAATGTGACTTATCAAACCTGCATTCAAGGTTAGATGACGAAGAAGAAGATCATATCCAAGAAGAGTATATAACAATATGCCATGAAATCCATGATGCATGAAATTCAATAATGCTCATATATAGTGGGGATGGGACCATAACTGAAATCACAAACTCATGCGAGCTATTACATGAATTTGTCCGATGTTGACCTCCCATCGGGTGAGAGAAGATTACTTGTCAAAGGTAATATACACCACACCTTACGACTAGCTTATTCAGTGTGATGGCCACCTTCCTTACGACCCGCTCATTTTTGAAGGATTTTTAATATCATATCATATTAGTAAATGATTAATCATCCTTTATGATCTACTCATTTTGGTGATGGCTACCATTCCTATTCTTGGTCATAGTTCAAGGAAAGGGAGAGGACCCTTAGAGATAGCTCTGATGCTCCTAATCCACTGGGTGCTAAGTCATCATCCCACAAGAATATTTATACATATACGCACTTTAAAAAGAGGAAATAGCCATTTCAAATCATTTTAATGCATATTTAGGTTTAAAAGCCAAACAATCTTCATAACTATTCATTCATGGGCTAAAAATCCAAATCACAATTCAATCTATAGTTTTCATGCATAGGAATAGCTCATTCATTTAACAATATGGTGCAAGCTCCCAATATGCTCAAAGAGCCAACAACAATAGACATTTATGTGATCACATTCTTGTCATAACCATATTTGTGGACTTCACACACCGAAATTATTTTTATAAATATATGTAAGCTTAACCCACCGATAATTTCATAAAATCCAATGATCATGAATGCATATGCCATGAATGATATGTGAATATCTATGGGTAATATAGATTTAATCTTAAATCATCAATACAATATGAAAGTAAAGTAAACCCACAAGTAAAATCCACATTCAAATCACAATTTTTATTACCCATGCTCAAATCAATCTTTAAAGGGACCATGCATAATCAAATCTTCATAATACTAATGTAATTCAACATATTAGGACTTAACTCAACTTAAAATCATCAAATAAGCATAGCCTATACTTCAATTGAATTTATAAAACCATAATTATCAAAACCCATATTTAAAGTAATTTTTTTTCCATAAAATTCAAGTGAAAAAAGTTTGGGTCTTCTTAGTTGAAAGGGACCAAGAATCAAACACACATACCTGAGATAATCAAGAAGAAATAGGAAGAAATTTGATGAAGAAGAGACCCTTTTTCTTAGTTTCAAGGCAATCCCTCAATATTTAACCTTTAGAGAGTTCTTAAGAAAGAGTTTGAATATTATTCTAAGTGTAGGAATAAATTTAAATGAGAGGAATAGAGTTCAGATCATTTGGGGGTCTTAGGATGGCATAGGAAGTCATAAAAGACCCTTAGGAGAAGCCACAATTACAAACCATTGATGAAGCTAAATACATTTCTTGCTAGGGGTCCCATTAGGACATCTCACGGTCCGTACAATTTCTCACGACCCGTATAACCTTCCCGTGAGACCACATTTAGCCAATCTCAGAAAAAACTACACAAATGGACTTTATAAAAACGAGCATAACTTCTCGATCCGAACTTGGAATGAGGTAAAACTGGATCAATTGGAAAGCTAATTCAAAGAGCTTCAACTTGATAGGTCTTGGGACACCTAGTAAGTTTTGTTCTAAGAGATATAATTATTTAAAACTGACCTTTCTATTGGTACTTATGAAAAGCTTTGCCAATGAAATTCCTTTGAACTCGACTTGATGTAGGAGACCCATGATGGCCCTAAACAACTTAAATAAGTTTGAATTGAGGGCTTGAAAATAAACTTATCTTAAATATGTCATACTTATAAAAATTTTGATGTAGGTTTCCATATGGTCGACTTCATAGTCTGTACCACTCTACACACCGTATAGTCCTCCGTACTACTTCACTTAGAAAATTCTCCATGATGAAGTTCTGAGATAGTGATCAAATACTTAGAAAAGTTTCATTCCAGCACCTATACAGAGGACTCACAGATCATGAAGTACCAAACGATCCGTGAGAGGGGCCGTTCCACATGCCTTAGGCTAGAAAATGTGGAGTCTCAAGCCAAGGCTACCACACGACCCTCCACAATGTCCGTATGGCTTTAGACGGTCTGTGTGGGGTCCAAGCGTGGTATGACTTGGTTTCAAAATGCACATTAAGGCTCTCACACCCCACACAAAGCCAAGGGAAACTCCAAGGAGGCTCCACACGATCTGTATAGCCTCACATAGACCGTGAAGGGTTCCATAAAGTGTTACCTTGGTCAAACACTTTCCGGAACCAAACTTTTAAGCTCCATTGAGGTCGTACAAAGTCCGAGTGCTTACATGCTTTAGGGGTCAAATTGAGACCTCCTATTCCTTATGGATGATCTTTTGCTATTTTAGATCATGCCTCAAAGAAGAGCAGCACAAAGAGTTCCCACTCTCGAGGGTGAACTAACCCCTCCATCTTCACAAGTCCTTCAAGGAGAAGAAGGGGTCACTTATGTCGAAAATTAAAATATGATCACTTTATTGGCAAGGTGATGAGTCCATATTTAGGACTCATTTTGGGCTGAAAATGTAAAAAACTATTGTCCTTGGTGTGCTATTATTTTCTAAAGACTAAGTAATATGCATGTGTTATGTCAGGAATGGAGCTAAAAGTGTATAAATGGACAGCACTCAACAAATCTATGAAAAGGAACAAAAGTATGAGGTAGGTGGACAAAATAGGCTTCACCAACTTAGTCGGCGTATCATCAAATTCTCAGTGAGATCACCTAATATTTTAGCAACCAACTATTAAGTTCATGCCAGAAAGGCGGTTAGAATCGAAGTCACAAAACATATTTAGCATATCGCCGAATAGCAAGAGAGATCGCCTAATGTTGCAGAACTCAGGACCACAAGCTCATGATAGAAGGGCGACATAGAAGGAACTTCGGTGAATTACCGAATATGATCATTGGAGTAAAGAACTATCGCTTAATCTTGCAGAGACTCATGACTTCAAGGAGATGTAGAGGAAAGTGGTCAAGTGTACATTCAACGCATAGACAAAGTAATCATAGATGGCTGGCCTTAACCACCATGTGGCAACTTGGTGCACAAACTTTTATGATTTTGCACGAACTATTTAAGCATTTTGGAAAGGACATTATACATATCATTCACTTCATGTTTTGCAGCTAGAGAGTGAGAGAGTGAGATTAGGGTACTTAGAACATTCTTGCTCTATAATACAAGGGTTAGAGGATTTCAAGCATGTGAGACACAAATTGGAGAGATTTGATGGTTTAAATCAACTTTTCTTTTATAATCCTTGTTACCCGTATACCCAGTTGCTAAAATTGGTATTGAAGCTGTATTTTCAAGCATGAGTAGCTAAACCCCCCATGTTGGGGTTGTGTATATAATATGGGTCTTTGATTTCTATGTTGGGTCTTTGATATTTTGACTATATTGTTGTTGATCTGAGTGAATTTATGTCCATTTCTGTGTTTCATCTATAATCCTGAGGTCGCAAACTTGGGTTAACTTCAGATCTCTAATTATTGCTTTAATATGAGTAGTTAGAGTGTGGAATGGGTGTATTGACTGAAAACCTTTTGGGGTTTTAGTTGAATGCCACTACCATAGGTTCAATGGCTAAGGTATTATGTGGTTTTCTATGATTTCTCAGGATAGTCGTGTCCTCGAGCGATCCGTATACGATATCATGATTAAGTCATGTGAAACACCTTGTTGTCGTAATTGAAGCATAAATTACCATCATCCTAGCCTATTCACTCATCTTTAAGACAATAAGTCAAATGTTCAGACCAACTTAGTAGATTACCAACATCCTAGCTAACATCTTTAACTCAATTAGTCAAATGTTTAGACCAACTTAGAAGAGCTACAACCATATTTGCACATCCTTAATGCCTCTCTACTTCTATTGATTAGTTTGTTAATTTAGTTATTGTTTGCTGAATCTCAATTTTAATTATTGTAACCCCCCCCCCCCCCCCCCCAATTTTAACATACAATTGCCTAATTCAATGAAATACTTCACCTCTTGAACCACCATTCCCTATGGGATTCAACCCCGACTCGACTGTTGGCTAATATGCTGATGAAGACTGCCCTGCTTCTTTTTTGTAGTAGGATTCAACGATCATAAAAAATGATGTCATTGCCAGGAGTGGTGCTAGTTTGTGACTGAAGTGTTTGTTGAATTGAGTTCTTATAGTTAGACTTGTTTTATTACTTTTGTGTTGTTTTTACTGTTGTGAAAATAGGTCTTAAGATGGAAGAAGAAGGAAGTGTCCATGGTGACAATGTCAGAGAAACGAATAATTTCCAAAACGTTAACTGGACCAAGTAGGGAGTACTAGAGCCATTTGGCTACCCATATTGACTGGAGGAGCTATTTTTCATGTCACTAGCATTATGTGACAACTACTTTAGTAGAAAGAGTTTTTTCGGTCCTCGTCCACGAGGATCCCCCTGAGTATCTTAAGAACTTTATCGACTGGTGTTTACCTTTTAATTTTCGAGGAGTCTCTCAAGAGGCCATCGGGATGAGGCTCTTCCCATTCTCTATCACTAGAGAAGCCATGAGGTGATTAGCCGAGCATCCTAGGGACTCTATCACTTTAGGGGAGGAACTCCAAGATGCATTCCTTGAAAGATTATTCCCTCCTTCAAAAATGGTTAAGCTGAGAAGAAGTTTTGAAAACTTCAAAAAAATTGATGGTGACCTATTGTATGAGATATGGCTGCAGTTCCAAAAACTCTTGGTTCAATGCTTGGACCATGGAGTCCCAGATCACCTATTGTTTCAATACTTCTACATAAGTCTTGATGCATCTAACAAAGAAGTGGCTGGCCAGTTAGTACGAGGTAGAATTATGAAGCAAACTTTTGGTGCTGCTTGTGAGCTATTGGATGACATGACCAAGATTAATCAGGTTTGGTATCAAGGGATGACCTTGTATCTTCTATGCACAGGGTCCGTCCAAAAGAAACTTGCTAAAAGATCAAGAAAGAGATGAAAACATGGCCAAAATGATGACTCAGTTGGATCTCTGGACTAAGCATGTAATGGGAGGAAACCGAAAAAGTGTTAATATTATAGCTGCTGCTGGAGATGTGGTGTATGATAATGTAACGTGTGAAGGGGATGTAGTAAAAAGGTATATTATATGGGTAATTAGATGATGAGTTCTTCGTTGACTTTTACAACCTCCTCTAGGAATCAAGATTGGAACAATGGTGTTGGATGGCGAGATAGAGCATGACTAGAAGAACCTCAAGTTGGAGGTCAGAGAGACCAAATGGAGCAAGGGACATGTATGTTCCACCCCAAGATAGGGAGGAAGGCTGCCGACCCTGTGGTGAACCCAAAAAACATCAAGACTAAGAACACGTTGACCCGAATCTTCAATAAGGTTAAGGACTCCAACAAAGTTTTAAAGGAGATGAAGTCCGATTTTTCACATCAGAGTCAAACTATGACTTCACACTCAGATTCTATTAAGCACTTGGACACTCAACTTAGTAATATCTCAGCCCATCTCAACCAAAGGCCGAAAGGAGGCTTGCCCCGTGACACAGTGGCTAACCCAAAAGTGTAGACTAATAGTATTTAGCTATAATGACACGCTGCAGTAAAGTTGTAGAAAGGTATTCAACCCACACATGTGGTTGAAGAAGGTGAGATAGAATTGGAAGAAGAAGAATGCACTGTGAGGTCTAATGATAATAATGTCTTGGTTGTGAATGAAAGTGACAAAACTCTTGAAAATTCCAAGAGTAGTGAAAAAGAGAAAGTTGGGGGTGATGTTGTCAATGCTAAAAAAGCACCCCCAAGAATTCAAATGCAGCCGTGAAGTTGAAAGCTCCTCAAGTTAAGATCGATCCTCCATTCCCTCAAAGACTGAACAAGAAGGAGGATACCAAGTTTGAAAAATTTCTTTCCATATTCAATTCTCTGTCTAT
The DNA here is from genome assembly GCA_029948455.1 of Solanum rostratum. Lineage (NCBI taxonomy): Eukaryota > Viridiplantae > Streptophyta > Magnoliopsida > Solanales > Solanaceae > Solanum > Solanum rostratum. The sequence continues at coordinate 15,696,120 of CM057047.1, read as the reverse complement.
AAATGTCCCATTAGTTGAGGTCATACTTGATATTCCAGGGTACGCAAAGTTTATGAAAGAGTTTGTGACCAAGAAATAGACATTGGAGTGTGAGTTGTTTAAGGTTTCACATAATTACAGTGCTATCTTGACAAAGAAATTGGTTACTAAGAAAGAGGACCCTGGTGCATTCATAATTCCCTACACCATTAGAGCTTGCAAATTTAGCAAGGCGCTTTTCGATTTAGGCACAAGCAAAAATCTCATACCCTTAGCCATATTTGAAGAGTTGGGCAAGACACACCTTAGCCAACGATGATGCAATTGCTTAAGGCCGACCAATCCATCAAAAGATTGATTGGAATTCTACATGATTTTTTTGTTAAGGTAGACAAGTTATTTTACCAGCTGATTTGTGATCTTGGATTGCGAGGTAGATATGGATGTACCTATTGTGTCAGGTAGGCCATTCTTGGATATCAAAAGGGCTCTAGTGGAGGTTGGGAAAGGGGATTGGAGGTTTAGAGTAAATAAGGACGAGGTCATGTTCAATATTTATGAAACTTTGAATCCAACAAAAGACCCGTAAGTGCTATAGATGATAAATCAATTGTGGATTACTTGAGGAAAGGAGGAACTATATCGTGCCATGACATCAACTAAGAAGCTACTTGAGAGGAAACCCAAGGTGAGTAGGTAGCTTACTTTTAAAATAATGGGCGTTGTTTTATGTAGATACATAAAAAGGGAGAAATAGATGTGGAATGGTGAAAAGAGACTGGATGACTCAGTTTGGCAGATCGCTAAGTTAAAACGGTAATCACCGAATTCGATCGCCTTTTAAGTCGTTTGGTGATTCTTGAGGTGTTGTCAAATTAGGCGGTTTCAGTTGCAAGTTGGTGGATCGCCAAACCAATAAGAGATGGTTAGTTTTATGGTGTTTTATGACTGGAGTTAAGGTTTGATTATTGTTAAAAAAGGATGATTCCAGGACAATGGACATACCGCCGAAAGTGTTTGGCAGATTGAACCGAAAATGCTGATTTCTCATGCCTAACCAACCTATTAAAGGATTTTCAAATGACTTGGCTTTTCATTCTCTATATTCCATCCTTTTCACTTCCTTTCCAAGCCAACCCCTTTCCATAGTATATTTTTTTTACATTTTGCTTTGGATTGAACACTTTTTATCAACAAGAATTTCATTTGGAAGCTCTCATCTCTAGTTTATTATCATAAAGGTATGTTTTGGCCCTTTAGTTTCTTTTTGAAGAATGGCATTGAAATGATGAAGGCATGAAAAGGGTTTTGTGAGCTTTTTAATCACAGATTGTGGTTAAAATCTTGTTAGAGATCATATGGGTAATGTGTTTTTGTGATTCTAGAACTCTATGCTTCATGTGTGCTTATTTTATTTAGATTTTTTATTTATTTGAAAATCATGATATTGAATATGGATATGATGCGGGATAGGGCTAGATTTGATAAGTATGTTACCCAAAGGTCGAATGCTATGGTGTATTGTCACAATTTTGACCTTGGTCTCTTGATGGATAGCCTTAAATTGAGATAATGTCTGGATCATTTGTCATGCCCCAAAGAGAGGGGAGGCGCGACTGGCACCCAATACTATTATTGGCCGGGTAAGCCACTAAACATGCTAGTTAACTAAACTAGGGACCAGAAGAAAATCGAGCAGCATAACGTCTGAAAGAGTAAGCTTGGACATTTTAGGTCATGACCAAGTCAACATTAAATCATGTACATCAAGATATGTAAACCAAAATGATAGAGTACTAGTTAGTCGACAACGCTGCAAGAATAGAGGTACAGGCACACACTATATATACATGCCAATCTGATGACTGGAGACTGAAAGGCACAAAAGAACCAACCCATACCTCTAAGAGAATCACTAATACTGCCAGGACAGGGCCCCGAATATACTCAACTGTACAACAAAAAGTAAGCATCCTGTGCAAGCTCTAGGAAGAGGTGGAGCTTACCAAATTACAGCTAAACGGGGCTCCTAGTGGAGGGGTAAATCAGAACCCCTACTTGAACCTGCTCGCACGAAATAAAATGCAGTGTCCCTAGGCGAAGGGGCGTCAGTACGAATAAACATGTACTGGTATGTACGGCAGGAAGTAAAATCATAGATAACCATAGTTAAAAGGATAATAGAAATACCACCTGTAACCAAAACTCATGTAGCCTTAATGGCCAATAAACAACCTCCTAGTAATTAAAATATGCATGGTATGCTCAAGTATGGCTTGTCTGAATACATATATATAGATACAAATGCATGACATATCCAACCAAATGCTAGAAAATGGTGCTCCTTTCTGGTAGCTAATCGGTATCATATTTTCCAACCTATGGTCATCTTTACCATATAAATACATATACATATAATCATTTGGGAAAATAGGCCCCATACCTCCGATTATAGCTCGAAGTCCATGCATTACGTGCAATGTATGATATGAATATTAAATGCACAAAGTAGGCCATAACATAAATTTATCCAATCTTGACTCATTGGTACACTTATTCTCATAGCATCATAATCATTGTCGTAGCATGTACACCGATTTTGTGAAATCTCACATGTCTTTTGAATAAGTTTGACAACTTAACTCAACATTTCAAATGAATCCACAACTTTGAAAGTGCTCGTAAAGGTGCTTTATATAATGCTTATACTTGGTCCCATGTCAATTAGTAAAAGAAAGTATTTAAACAGGATCAAGTCCCTTAGTCGTTAAAATAGGAGCATTTTACTGGAGAATATCGGAAATCAATGCGTTACTTGTTAAATTCTTCAATGATATTTTTGCATGGAAGAAGAACTGATTAGGAATACTACATTTCCTTCGCATTATACATTTATTTTAATGGCACTACACCAAGAAGAGAAACACCTCGAACATATGAATAGGTAGCCGGGAACGCAGACAAAATGATATATAGATATTGAATGTCCAGTTTAAGCGACCGAATGGAATTTCAACCTAATGCCATCATGAAAATAACTCAGCTGCAATCCCAATTCCTTTCACCAAAAGGTCTTTCTAGCAAAAAAATAGTAAGATATCGTATTTGACGTTTTGGAAAACTTCCCTGATTTCGTGCTAACAGGATAGACGGAGCTTAGCCTTAACATACCTTCCCAACGGATGTCCTATTGCCCAAAGTTTCTTCACAAAAGTCATACCTTACGTACTAAGCTTTGCAACAACTATATATATGTATCATAAAGACACATAGAAACAATCCAAAATTTAGCATTAATGACCAGCTTCGGCAAAGAGCACTTACGCGAGGAAATATTTGTAAAACTTCATAAAAATGACCGTAAAAGAGCCCTAAAATTGTTACCTGAACAAACCAGCTGCAAATTAACAATAACTAGCAAGAACACCATTTTCTTACAGTCCAAAAATGGACCCAAACTCATCTAGTAAGAAGGGAAAACAATTGCAAAGCATAAGGCACGAGGACGAATTTTAATGCTAAAAATGTTAAAAAAAAACTTAGTCAAATCCCTTTGGTACCTTGAGGGAACTTTTCCTTCAGTTTATAAACTGTTTGGGGACAAAATGGCACTGATTTGAGCTTTAGAAGCTCAAATTAGCCGACATTAAGGTAGGTCGACCCAATCTGACCCATGACCCGATTTTCTGCTCGTGCAGTCACAGTAAAATTGTCATAGCGTTGCAAACTAGACTCATAGATCTTAAATTTTATAGGCCATGTTCCTTCTAACTACTTTTATTTTGGGAGATATGGCCTGTTACATTAGGCCCAAATTTAAGAAGGATTTCTTAAAGAAACTTATGCTAACCTTGGTCAACCTTTATCTTATAACTTTCTTGATCGCAAAACTTAATGTATGACCTTTGTTCTATTAAAATGACCTTTAAAAAATCCATTATTAGACAATTATAAACTTTTAGTCTCATCCAAAAGTGAAACCGAATTTAAACCTTCCGAAAAGAGCGAGTTACCACTCGGGTCATTTCTTTAATCCCGAATGTATATTTAGGGTATTCGTTTGGCTTAAAACTTTAGGTCCTTGACTTTACCACTTATTGGACACCTTATTATCCTTAGGTTCTATCCAAAGTCATATATGTCTTATATGACACGCCACCCTACATATATATGGAAGATGAGAAACACAAGGTCAGTCTCCCCTCCTTAAGAACATTCGTTCGCGAATGTATCTAGACAACGTCTTGGTTGAACTACTAACTCTTGAAATGTGACTTTTGAGGATATAACTTTTGTTCATCTAATCTATAAATCTACTTTGAATTTTTTTTCTAATTATAAGCTTTGTATAGCTATCTCGTGACAACCCATATAAAGTATGCTCCCAACTCATTTAAAATTTAAGTTACTGCAGAAAGATGACTGCCAACTTTTAAAATATGACTCACCTTAATTTGTAAATAGTTAGAGGTGCTACTTCCTCATTTCCTCTTCTTTTTCCTAAGTCATTTCCTCAATATTGTTGTTCCACTACAATGCTTTCACGGAGGCCACTTCTTTATTCTGAAGTTTTCTCACTTGTGTATCTAAAATAGCCACTGGCAGCTCATCATAAGTCAATTCTTCATCAATGTGGATATCATCAATGTGGGTAATACGCGAAGGATCTCTAATGCACTTCCGCAACATCGATACATGAAACACCGGATAGACTGCCCCCAATTCTGAAGGAAAATCAAGCTCGTATGAGACCTTGCCAATCTCTTGAGTAATCTTATACATTCCAACATATCTAGGACTGAGCTTTCCTGACTTTCCAAACCGCATGATTCCCTACATAGGTGATACCTTCAAGAAGACCCAATCTTCTACATCAAACTCTAAGTCTCGTCGTCGAACATCTATATAAGACTTTTACCGACTCTGGGCTATTTGCAATTAGTCTCTAATAAGTCTTACTTTGTCCATCGCTTGCTAAACAAGATTAGGGCTTCACAATTTTGCCTCCCCAACCTCGAACCAACCGATCGGTGACCTATATCTTCGCCCGTATAGTGCTTCATACGACGCCATTTGAATACTAGCTTGGAAGCTATTATTATAAGAAAACTCAATAAGAGGTAGATGATCATCTCAGCTTCTTTTAAAGTCCAGAACACAGGCACGTAACATATCCTCAATGGTCTGCTTGCCCATCAGTTTGTGGATGAAAAGCGGTGCTGAGATTCACCTGAGTGCCTAGACCCTTATGAAAAGACTTCCAAAAATATGCGGTAAATTGAGCCCCTCGATCAGATATAGTAGATAATGGAACTCCACAAAAATGAACAATCTCTTGAATGTAAAGCTTAGCATAATCCTCTGTTGAATATATCATTCTTATTGGTAAGAAATGAGCAAGTTTTGTCAACCTATCAATGATTACCCAAATAGAATCATACTTGCGTGGAGTACGAGGAAAACCAGTGATGAAGTCCATATTTATCATGTCCCATTTCCATAACAGAAGCTTAATATACTGAGCTAGGCCTCCAGGTCTTTGATATTTTGCTTTAACTTGCTGGTAATTAGGACATTGGCTACCATCTCTACAATATACTTTTTCATGTCATTCCACCAATAGATTTGTCAAAGGTCCCAATACATTTTTGTTGCTCTAGGGTGGGTTAAATATCTAGAATAATGGGCCTCAGAAAGAATCTTGGCATGGAGTCCTCCAATATCTGGCATACATAAGCAGCCTTGGTACCTAAGGACTCCTTCTCCAATCAGCTCAAATGAAGGATGTTGTTGTTGTAAAATGCTCTCCCTCGGTGTTCTAAGCTCAGGATCCTTGCATTGTCACTCTTTTACTTTATTAACAATGGAAGATTCTGCTGTATTTTGAATAGTTGCATCCCCATCCTCTGTATCTACCAATCGCACCTGCAAACTAGCTAGCTGGCATAGGTCTTTTGTCATTTCAACCTTATCAGCTTCAACATGGCTTAGACTTCCCATGGACTTTTGGCTAAGTGCATCGACAACAACATTAGCTTTACTGGGATGGTACAAAATGTCAACATCATAATCTTTTAGTCATTCTAGCCACCTCCTTTGTTGTAGGTTCAACTCCTTCCACTTAAAAAAATATTGGAGGCTCTGGTAGTTGGTAAAAACATCAATATGAACTGCATATAGATAATGCCACCAAATCTTTAGGGCAAAAACAACTTCGGCGAACTAAAGATCATAGGTAGGATAGTTTTGTTCATGTTTTAGCAAATTTCTGGAAGCATATGCAATAACCTGATGCATAAGACCATAACCTAGGCCAATTCTCGAGGGATCACAATACACAATGTAGCCTTTGGTTCCATCTGGGAGAGCCAAGATAAGTGTGGTGGTAAGCCTTTTCTTTAACTCTTGAAAACTCTTCTCACATGCTTCAGTCCATCAAAACTTAGCTGCTTTATGTGTCAATCTCGTTAGTGGTGCAGAGATATCGGAGAATCCCTCAACAAACCTCCTATAATATCCCACTAAGCCTAAAAACCTACGAACCTCAATCGGATTAAATGGTCTCGGCCAGGCCATTACTGCTTCAATTTTCTGGCCATCGAACTTGATACCATCACTTGTAATAACATGACCAAGAAAAGCTACAAAAGTTAACCAAAACTCACATTTAAAGAATTTAGCATATAACCTATTTTCCTAGAGAGTCTGTAATATAGTTCGCAAGTGATCTACATGCTCAGTTTCTGACCGTGAATATATCAAGATGTCATCAATAAACATGAATACAGATTCATCCAAGAATGGATTAAAGACTCGATTTATTAGGTCCATAAAAGCTGCTGGGGCATTTTTAAGCCCAAAAGACATGACAAGGAACTCAAAATGTCTATACCTTGTTCTAAATAGTGTCTTTGGAATATCAACATCTCTGACTCGCAATTGGGGGTACCGGGATCTCAAGTCAATCTTTGAAAAGCATTTGGCACCCTACAACTGGTTGAATAAGTCACCAAGCCGCGGAAGAGGATACTTATTCTTGATGGTGACTTTATTTAGCTATCTGTAATCAATACACATCCGTAAGGAGCCATCTTTCTTTCAAACAAATGGCACTAGAGCACTCCATGGAGATGTACTTGGCCTAATAAAGCCTTTGTCTAGTAAGTCCTTTAATTGTTCCTTCAATTCCCTTAGCTCTGCAGGAGCCATTTTATAGGGAGGAATGGATATATGTCACGTGTTCGGGAGCGAATCTATAGCAAAATCAAAATTTCCCTTTCGGGGGAAATCCCTGGAAGTTCATTAGGGAATACCATCAGGAATTCATTTATAATAGGGACTGACTAAAGGGCTACTTGCTAATAAAATATCTTGCCGTCCTATAATAGTAACATGCACTTGAACCATTTCTACAGTACCTAGTATGCAACTTACCATATTGTGTACCTGGGGAGTAGGTTGTCTTATTTGTGCAGAATGCTTCTGTCGATGGCTATCAAGCTGGCCTAAACTCTGCCCCGGCCCTGTATAAATATAATGATCAAATCGCAAGCCCTTTATCTGTGGTAGGTACCTACCTACTAACGAAGGTGGATATAAGTGAAATGGGATCCTAAAATCACCCTGTGGTTCTCTATAAGACCTCATAGTACAAGCCCACTTATTCTTATCCCTATCTCTATGGGTATCCTGAATCTGACAAGAAAGGTCCTCTATATTCTGAGCAAAAGCTTGAATACAAGAAATATCTACACCATCTTATAAAGAGGCTATCCTGTAGTCTCTGATCAAATGATCCCCCAAACCATCAACATAACAATAAACTCTACCACTCATGGTACGTATAATATCTGGTGCATTCCTAGACAAAGAATTAAACCTAAGGCTATACGCCCTTATTCTCATATCCTCCTGCCTCAAACTGATAAACTGGTCAAAACGGGACTCCCGCATCTCCCATGGTAAGTAGTGGGCTAAAAATGCCTCAAAGAAGTCCTCCCACTCTGCTGGCAGAGCATTAGGCCCTCTGGATCTCTCCCATGCCTCATACCACAAGATGGTGACATCACGTAATTGAAAAGAAGCCAACTCCACTACCTCGGTGATAGGGGCATGCATCACCCTGAATACTCTATATATATGGTCTATAAAGTCCTATGGATCCTCAGTGGGATTGGACCCTATAAACACTGGAGGGGCTAAGTGAAGAAACTCTTGTACCTTTGAGCTTTCTGTTTGGTCCATTTATGTGTCTGCTGTCGCCTCTAGTTGTCTCTCATGAATAGAAACCATCCTAGTTAGTAGCCGAATAGCCTCTTTCATTCCTTGCTCCCTAGTCTCTAGTGGGGCTTGGGGTACTAGATGTCCTTGGGCACCAACAGTGCTAGTAAATTTTGTACTGTGGGCATCAGAGACTTTTTATGTGCCTCAATGGGGAATATATCTACCTCACTAGGCAAGACACAATTGGTACCTTCTCTCGGATATATATTTATCTCATGTTGTTCCATCTCCTGAGTATAGACAACCTATTAAATAAGAACAACATAACACGATATAGATTTCACATGTTCCTATAGCTTTGCTCTATAGCACGATATATTAAGTGAAAGAAATGTAACCATCCCTAAATGCCTCCTAGCGTCCTGATTATAAGTGTGGTGCACCACACACCCATAAGAAAGACTCTACTAGACACAACATTGTGGACTCCTTAGGACATGACCTGCTCTGATACGATGTTTGTCACACCCTAAAGAGAGGGAAGGTGAGACTGGCACTCGATACCATTATTGGCCGGGTAAGCCACTAAACATGCTAGTTAACTAAACTAGGGACTAGAAGAAAATCGGGCAGCATAACATCTGAAAAAGTAAGCCTAGACATTTTAGGTCATGACCTAGTCTAATCCGCCAATGGGTTGTTGAGATGAGGGTTCCCAGGATCCAGGAGACAATAGCCCCGAGATACTTAAACAGTCTCGAAATAAAGGGGCAAAGAATAATTCTGGAGGAGAAGCAACTATCAATAGATGGAGTGGTTGACAAGTATCTTGAGTTTTGGGATACTCTTAAATTCCATAATTTCTAGATATTCACCAAATCTAGGCCCCATATGTTCAAAGCATGGTCCATGAATTCTATGAGGCCTATGATAAGGCCATTCTAAAAAGAAAAATCAAGGTGAAGTTTGTGCTTAAACCACTTGATATAGTGGAAGTTTGAGGTGTGCAACTCCCGTGCAGTGAAATAGAGATAAATGATGTTTTGGGATGCACATACAGATATGAAAATGACATGAATGGATGATGAAGGTCCAAATATTTGGCGATATTAAATCATGGTTGGACCCTATGATCGGAATCCATGTTCCCTCATGGTTAGAGAAGGGAGAAATTATTGAAAAAAAGAGATGAACATACCGGCAAGATTTTGGTACTAATTTGTCAGCAACAACTTAATGCCATCGCAAAATGATTTGACCTTTTGACATTCTAAAGCAGCATTGGCTGCGTGTATCATAGACCATCGGAAGTTGAACCTTGGTGAAATCATCAACCCTGGGATCTTTACTTGGGTGAAGCAAGTGCAGACCTCGCTAACATTCCCCAGCCTTATTATAGCCTTATGCAAGCAAGCCAGAGTTCTTGGTAATAAAAAGATTGATATGAAGGTTACTGCAATAGTATCCATGAACATATAAAGAATTGAGACTTTGTTCCAAATGAATGAGGAGGATCAAGTAAGGAAGAAGCCGGTTCACAGAACATAGGGAGTTGATTTTGAGGCCCTCGAGTCCGGTGCTGCAAAGCTGGCCATGGAGGCAAGTAGAACTTTTTCCTCTCCCCCACTACCTTCATCCTCTACTCTGCTACCTTTCACTAAGGCACAGGTTGAGCCTCGAGCTAAGGATGACCAATCCCTGATCATTTAAGCCACTATTTTTAGCATTAGATAATTGGCAAAAACGACTAACATCCGTGCCTCTCAGGCTGAGTCTTCCTTACCCAAGTTGATTAAGGTAGCTATTACTAGGTATTAGACCCACACATTGAGGCTGAAGAGAAGTAAAGGGACTTACTAAAGCTCAAAAGTTGATGATGGGTAGGCTTGAGGCGACACTTGAGGATCTTGGGAAAGAGTTAACCAGTTATAAGGAGAGAGTGATAGCTCGGAGAAGAAATATGATGGCAGTGAAGGCACGTTGGCTATCAAACATAGCATTTACACTTTGAAGAAGGAGATGACATCTCTAAAGTCGATGGACTTGAGTTCCTCTGTGGATGGACTAGAGGAACTATCTAGAATTGACATAAATGCATCCCTTGATGATGTGATGGATGTGGAAACCTTGGGTGAAGGCGATAAGGAAGCTAATGTGGTAGGCACCCCAGAGATCGATAAGGCGCAATTGGGGGTTGAGCTTAGCCAAGAGGAGCGTCAAGAGTTGTCATGGTTAGAAAGACGGATTATAGACATAGTGAAAAAGATATATCTCCATGACACATGCATGATAGATATATCCGGTGTACATGAGCCTGGGCTCAAGTCCGAGAGGCCATTAATTGATCTAGAGAATACACCCCAGGATGAGGACATTGATATCCGTATGAACACTTCTTTAGCTCCACCATCACTGCCACAACAAGACTAATTTGGATCGAGGGGATTCTATCACTCATTCCTTCCCTTTATGTTTGTTTTTTGTTATTCCTGTGCATTGAGGACAATGATTTCTATTTAGGAGGGGATGAGTATTTCTGTTGATGATGATATTTTCCCACTGGTTGCTTGATGAGACATTGTTAGTTTTCACAATTTTTGTTGATGAATATTGGAGACAATTTTAATTTTGATTTGTAATTAATTTTAATTTTGGTTCTAATAGATTAGTATTTGTTTGTCCATTTTTAATTTTTTTCTTTTTGAAATGAATGGATGAATGATTGCAAATGTTGTCATTATTGTGTGGTAAACCCTGTGCATATGTGAAAAGCTATTCAAATACGAATATCATGTGTCCAGTCCTTAGAAATTTGAGTATCGATAATTCATATCTTTGATTCAGATGGTGCAATGGATGAGAAGTTTGTACTAATTTATCAATTAGTCCTTTTCTTGATAAATGAATCCATAAATAGATTTGATGCATCTTGAGTTGACTATGTGAGTGATTGAGCTTGGATATGCAATGATCGAAAGTTGTAAGGGTCTCGCCATTGTTTGAATGCGAATCCACTTTGCCATTGTGAGATAAGGAATTTTTTTGAAAGGAATGTTTTACAAAATCTAGAGCTTGTCCGATTTATTTTTAAGAGGGATTTAGTTGATTCCAGATTAGGAAAGGACCTTAGGCCTTCTTTGGTTCTCGTTAGTCCACTTTGACTATATTGGCCTCCAATGATAATGAACTGATTCCTTAGTGAAACCCTTTTGAGTCATGATCCTTTCGTTGGTAACCATGTAGCCCCAATTTGTATTAGTGAAAGACAATACCTTTTTGTTCTTTAGCAATCCCTCCTTGAGATTAAAAATAGTAAAGTGATGGCCAAAGGCCAAGTTGGAGTGTTGGCAGAAAGAGGGGGTGTCTCCCATGTAAGAGTTGAGGAAAGTAATAGGAAAAGAAATAAAAATAAGGAGTTCTACAAATGATGAAAATAAGAAATATGTTGAAAAAGCTGAAAATGTTGAACTGAAAACGACTTGCTGGAAAAAGGGGACTCTGCAAAATAATTGTTGAAAGAAAGTGAAAATATTAGGAGACACCTAGGATGAAAGACCAAAACAAAAATAGGTGTCAATAGGAGAGAAAAAGAGATGAGGATAAAAGGATCCATGGGCATAAAAAGAATGTGTATAGTTCAAGGAGGGATGAGCCACTAACATTCATAAGCTATCCTATCCGATCTTAATCTTACATTACAAAATGAACAAAGTCCTTTGAGATCCTAGTCTAGAGTTAAATCAAATGAACTTTGATTGACAATAAGGGCAAACCTATGGGTTGAAACTTACATGCTATTTATCAATTGGGAGAGTGAGCGTCGAAGAGATCCTTTGAAAATAATGTTATACTCTTGTATGTACATGATCTTTTTTGGCGTCAGGGCAAATGTTGATACTTTTAGGAAGTGATCAACAACTACATGAAAAACTATGAGTGTAGCCATGTTTTGGTTACTCCTTAGTCACGTCTTGAGGCTTCAAAATCACGTAAGTGGTTTGTGGAAGTTTGAGGGTGGATGACAAAGGTAGACTTGTATGTGCTTCTCCTTTTGGCTCTGTATGCAAGCTCTAAAATTTGATTGATCAATGTTTGATTTTTTTTAGGACAAGCAAAGGCTTAAGTTTGGGGTGTTGATGAGTTAGTATCTTGAACTCATTTTGGGCTTAGAATTCAAAGAAATATTGTCCTCGTTGTGCTATAATGTTTTAAATACTAACTAATATACATGTGCTATGTCACAAATGGAGCTAAAAGATCCCAAGTGAAAAATACTCAAACAATCTTGGAAAAGGAGAAAAAGCGTGAGATAGATCGACAAAAGTGAATTTGCCGGCTTAGTCGTCGTATCACCAAATACTCAATGAGATCGCCTAATGTTTCAGCTACCAAGTGGCAAGTTAATGCAAGAAAGGTGGTAAGAATCAAAGTTGCAAAACATATTTAGTATATTTCCCAACAGACAGAGAAACCGTCTAATGTTGCAAAACTCAAGACCCCAAGCTCATGACAGAAGGTGACATAGAAGGAACTTTGGCAAATCGGTGAACATGATTGGTGGAGTAAAGGACCATCGCTTAATTTTTCACAAACTCAAGCCTTTAAGGGGATGTAGAGAAAAGGGGTCAAGTGCATATTTAGCGCATCATCGAAGTGCTTAGCGATGGCCAGTCTTGACCGCTAAGTGGCAAATTGGTGCACAAACTTTTACGATTTTGCACAGACTAATTAAGCATTTTGGAAAGAACATTGTACATATCATTCACTTCAGGTTTTACAGTTAGAAAGAGGGAGTGAGATTAGGATACTTAGAACATTCTTGTCAATACTACAAGGGTTAGAGGGTTTCAAGCTTGCGGAGGCACAAATTGGATAGATTTGCTTATTTAAATCAACTTTTCACTTATAATACTTGTTACCCATGTACTTAGCTACTGAAATTGGTATTGAATTTTTATTTTCAAGCATAAGTGGCTAAAACCCCATGTTGGTGGGGTGTGAATAATATGGGTCTTTGATTCTATGTTGGGTCTTTGATATTTTGACTGTATTGTTGTTGATCTGAGTGAATTTATGTCCATTTCTAAGTTTTATCTATAATCTTAAGGTTGCAAACTTGGGCTTTATTTTAGATCTCTAATTATAGTAGTAACCATAGTAGTTAGATTGTAGAATGGATGTATTAGCTGTATACCTTTTGGGATTTTAGTTGGATTCCACAACCATGGGTTCGATGGCTGAGGTATTAGGTGGTTTTCTTTGAATTCTCAAAAGAGCCTCGAGCAATCCACATATGATATTTTAATTGAATCACATGAAACACCTTGTTGTTGTAATTGAAGCATACGTTACCAACATCCTAACCTATTCACCTATCTTTAACTCAATTAATCAAATGTTTAGATCCAACTTAGTAGATCTACTCACATATTTGCATATCCCAACACCTCTCTACTTCTGTTGATTAGTTTTCTAATTTAGTTGTTGTTTGCTGAATCTCAATTTTAGTTATTGTGACCCCCCAGTTCGAATCTATATTGTCTAATTCAATGAAATACTTCACCTCACAAACCGCCATTCCCCGTGGAATTCAACCTTGACTTTATTGTTGGGTCATATGCTAATAACGACCGTCCCTACTTTCTTTGAGTAGTAGGATTGAGCAATAATCAAAAGGGTTGTGGCCAACCAAGGAGTTCAAGCTCCTACCTCCTCTTTAAGAGTGAGATAAGAATGAATCCTCCGGAATTTTATGACTCCAAAGTTGAATAAAACCCCCAGGAATTCATCAATGAGGTGTACAAGGTTCTTGACCTTATTGAGGTAAGCTCAAAGGAGAAAGCAGAACTAGTGCCTTATCAACTAAAGGTCCTTGCTCAATTTTAGTTTGTTCAATGGAAGAGGAAAGAGGGTGAATAAGGAGCCCATCTCTTGGGAAGAATTCAAGGCTGGCTTCCTCAACCGTTTATTTCCCATGGAGCTAAGGGAGGCAAGGAGCATGGAGTTTATGAACCTCAAACAAGGTTCCATGAGTTAGGGAGTATTCTCATAACATTGACAACCTCTCAAAGTATGTTCCTCACTTTGTAGCCGATCCAAGTACAAAGATGCACAAGTTTGTGTCGGGAGTGTCCGACTTGCCAATGAAGAATGCCACAACACCATGCTCATAGAAGATATAGAATTGTCTCGGTTCATGACTTATGCTGAGCAACTTAAAGGATTAAAGCATAAAAATAGGAGGAGTGGAGAGTACAAGAGGGCTCGTTATGATGGTGGATTTCAAGATGCTAGAGGTGGTCGTCTTCAACAAGGCTACAAATTCCAAGGTCAAGGGTCCTCTAATTCTCAAGGACAAAGGTTTGATAATGGTAAGGTGCCCAACCTTAGAGCGCAAAGTTCCAATGGTGGGATGACTCTTCCGAGGTGCCAAAATGTGGAAGGAATCATAGTTGTGCATGTTTGAGAAACACGAGCGCTTTTTTCAAGTTTGGCAAGATGGGCCACAAGATTGCGGATTGTCCAAACAAGGGTAGAGACGGCAATCCTCATGGACAAGGTGCTCATGGTGACAAAAAGCCACAAGGTGGCCAACAAGGAGGTGCTCCACATCATAACCGATTCTATGCTCTTCAAGGAAGGCAAGGGGTGGATGAAGTACTCGATGTTGTTACCCGTATGTTAAAGATCTACAATTTTGATGTATATGATTTATTAGTTTTGGGTGCCACTCTCTCTTTCATTACTTTTTTTTACTAGTAGACTTCTTATGTGTCCCGAGTTTTTGTGTGAGCCATTTGAAGTGTCTACCCCCATTGGTGAGTTTATTGATTCTTAAGGAATCTATAGGGGTTGTCCTATGTCCATATTACATAAATTATTGCCTTGTTATATTGTTGAACATGACATGGTATAACATCATTCTTAGGATGGATTGGTTACATGCATATCATGCCTCTAATGGTTGTAGAAGCGATAAGGTTAAGTTCCAATTCCCTAATGAACCCTTCCTTGAGTGGAAAAGTCATGATTCATTGGTTAAGGGTAGGTTAATCTCCTATCTTAAGGCTCGTGAGTTAATTTCTATGGGTTGCATATACCATCTTGTAAGGGTTAGAGATATTGAGTCTAGAGTCCCTTTTATTGAGTCGGTTCCAGTGGTTAATGAGTTTCTTGATTTTTTTATGAACTCCCCGATATTCCTCATAAAAAGTAAATAGACTTCGGTACAAATATTTTCGCTGAGATTCAACTCATTTCCATTTTCCCTTGCTGCATGGCACCGACAGAGTTGAAGGATCAGTTGAAGGGCCTATTAGAGAAGGGGTATATTAGGCCTAGTAGGTCACCTTGGGGTACGCTAGTGTTGTTTGTAAGGAAGAGGGATGGCTCACTTAGAATATGCATTGACTACCGGCAACTCAATAAGGTCACCATCATGAACAAGTATGCCCTACCTCAGATAGATGACTTATTTGATCAATTATAAGGGGCTAGTCACTTCTCAAAGATTGACCTTCAGTCCGGGCATCATCAATTGAGGGTAAGGGAGGGTGATATTCCCAAAAAGTCCTACCAAACAAGATATGGACATTTTGAGTTTGTGGTAATGTCATTCAGCTAACTATTGCTCCAATGATATTCATAGATCTCATGAATACAATCTTTACACCCTACCTCAACCAATTTGTAGTAATATTCATTAATGATATTTTTATTTATTCCCGAAGTGAAGAAGACATGCGAAACATTTGGGAGGTAGTGTTGCAAACATTGAGGGAAGAATGTTGCTTGCTAAGTTTGACAAATGTGAATTTTGCTTGAAGGAAGTTGCATTTCTAGGGCACGTGGTGTCAGGTGAAGGGATTAAAATGGAACCAAAAAAGATGGAGGTGGTAAAATATTGGTGTAGACCCTTGACTCCAACAAATATTAGGAGTTTCTATGGCTTAGCAAGGTATTACCAAAGATTTTTTGAGGGTTTTTCTTCAATTGCTTCTCCCTTGACAAAGTTGACATAAAATAAGGCTAAACTTGTTTGGATTGATGAGTGTGCAAGGAGTTTTCAAACTTTGAAAGAAAAGCTTACACTTGTTCCTATTTTGGCTCTACTGGAAGGGTTTGAAGGGTTTGTGGTTTATTATGATGCTTCAAGAATCAGTTTGGGTCATGTGTTAATGCATAGTGGTAAGGTTCATGTAGACGTGTTCACCGACCCTAAGAGTCTCTAATAC
This sequence comes from Solanum rostratum, assembly GCA_029948455.1. Lineage (NCBI taxonomy): Eukaryota > Viridiplantae > Streptophyta > Magnoliopsida > Solanales > Solanaceae > Solanum > Solanum rostratum. The sequence goes on along the minus strand of CM057047.1, from coordinate 15,679,684 downwards.
ATGTTCACCCAAAGAGATCTAAATTTAAGGCAAAGGAGGTAGTTAGAGCTCCATGGAGATTTTGATGACATGAGTACGCATTATCATCTAAGAAAGGCTAATGTTGTGGCCGATGCTCTAAGTAGAGTGTCCATGGAGAGTACGATTCATATTGATGATGGCAAGAAGGAATTTGCAAGAGGAGTTCACCGGTCGGCTAGATTGTGAGTTAGGTTGGATGAGACAAAAAATCGAGGTGTGGTGGTTATAGATTGTTCGAAGTCTTCCTTGGTTGAAGATGTCAAATCCAAACATGACTTTGACCCTACATTTCTGGAATTAAAGTCATTGGTGAAGGATAGTAAGGTAGAGGTTTTCCTCGAAGGGGGAGATGGTGTCCTTAGGTACCACGTAGGTTATATGTGCCTGATGTTGATGGCTTGAGGGACTCGATCTTGAATGAGGATCATAATTCATCTTAGGGACTCGATCTTGAATGAGGATCATAATTCATCTTATTCCATTCACCCTGATTCTACAAAGATGTATAGAGATTTGAGGGAAGATTATTAGTGGGGTGGTATGAAGAGAGACATTGCCAAATTTGTAGCCGGTTGCCATAATTGCCAACAAGTCAAAGCCAAACATCAAAAGACGGGTGGCCTAGCACAAGATATTAAGATTCCTAATTGAAAGTAGGAAAAGATCAACATGGATTTTGTTATTGGTTTACCAAGGACTAACACTTTGATTATTGTTGATAGAATGACGAAGTCAGCTCACTTATTGCCGATTAAAATGACTTGTGATGCTGAAGATTATGCAAAGTTGTACATTCATGAGTTGGTTGGATTTCATGGGGTCCCATTGGCTATTATTTCAGATCGTGATGCTCAATTCATTTCATAGTTTTGGAGGTCTTTCTAAAGAGGCCTAGGTACTGAAGTTAAGCTTAGCATGGCCTTTCACCCGCAAATGGATGGCCAAGCTGAACGGAACATTCAAACTCTTGAGGATATGCTTAGGTCTTGTGTCTTGGTGCTTAAAGGTAGTTGGGATAAGCATCTTCTAGTTATTGAATTTGCTTACAACAATAGCTATCATTGTTGCATCGGAATGGCTCCCTTTGAAGCTCTATACGGTAGATGTTGTAGATCCCTGGTTAGGTGGTTTGAAGTGGGGGAGATGGCTTTGTTAGATTCAGATTTAATGATGGAATCTTTGGAGAAAGTGAGGATGATAAGGGAATGATTGATGATGGCTCAAAGTCGGAAAAAGTCCTATGTCGACACTAGAAGAAGAGACCTTGAATTTAAAGTTAACGATTTGGTGTTCTTGAAGGTTTTTCCAATGAAGGATTTTGTCCATTTTAATAAGAAAGAGAAGTTAAGCCCTAGGTATGTAGGGCCTTACCGGATCTTGAGACACGTTAGTATTGTCCATTTTGATAAGAAAGAGAAGTTAAGCCCTAGGTATGTAGGGCCTTACTGGATCTTGAGACACGTTAGTAAGGTTGCACACAAATTAAAGTTGCCTATGGAAATAAGAATGGTTCATCCAGTCTTCCTTGTCTCTATGTTGAGGAAGTGTGTTGGAGACCCAAATTCCATTGTGGTTTAGAGGTGGTGAATGTTGGAGAGAATTAGACTTATGAGGAAGTTCTAGAGGATATATTTGATAGACAAGTTAAAAAGTTTAGATATAAAGACATAGCATCTGTCAAAATCCTTTAGAGGGACCAATGGGTCGAAAGTGCCACTAGGGAAGCCGAAGCAGACATGAAGAAGTGATACCCCTATTTCTTCCATTCTAATCAAGCTTGAGGTACTATGATTTTCCTACTTGAGAACCTCTCCATCCTTGCATGTCATGTTCATGTCATCTATGCATGATTATATGGTTATGAGGTTGCATTATAAATGTTATTTAAAGTATGGTTTGAAAATTTTCATGAGGTATATACTGCATTTTTCATATGACGCATATGTTCTATTCCTTAGAGCTTTCAATTAGCATATTTGGGGACAAATATTCCCAAGGGGGAGATATTGTAAGGCCCCACATATTAAAAGGTGTAAAAAAGTTCCTAAGAGATGAATTCTTGAATTTTCAAAGTCTCAATGGCTTGCAAAGAGGTGTATGGGCCGAATGTCGTTTCATGAGTGACGTCGCCCAAGCTACGCCTCCTTTTTGAAGGTCAAAGCAATCGTTGTCAAGTTACTTAACCTAATTGAGGTTAGGGCCGATCCCACAGGGAATATGACAGACTCAGAGTAATTTCAAGCAATTCGAGTTAATGAACCTACTTATCTCCCGAAGAGGGAGGTGTTGTTTGTAATTTGCCAAAAGAAATCCTAAACAAAAACAAGTCCTGTGAAACCAGTTGAAGAGTAACTAGGGTATTGTGTTCCCCATGATTCCCTAACTTGTTATTACCTGATAATCACATTCTTTTCTAGTGTTGCATGCAAAACGGTAAGTTAAGTTTACCAAACCCTTTGATCCAGATCAGAGGTAAATTTTACTACGTGATTTGATTCATCCCCGCAGTGTGACATTACTAACCCTACCTATTGTCCAAGTACAACCTCACCTTGATCCAGTTTGGTTGATTAGATGAGAAAACATCAATCGAATCTTGTTAATTAATCATTTTTCCCATTTATTACTATCTTGATCTAGTTAGTAACAAATGGGCAAGTTCTAAGGTTGGCCACCATGAAAAAGCAATCAAAAGGAAGAGAATTAATTAATATATGCATGCACACTTTTCAAGAATTATGAATTATTCAATTTTACCTTGTTAGATCTTCATGGTTCCCATAACCCCAGTTGTGGATTTAGCGACACATATTCATTGTAGATGTAAGAATCATGATGTAGAATAAAATAATTGAGAACTTACAAAAATGAAATTAAGAATAAGAAATTCAAGCTCTTCAATGGAAATTACAAATTATGAATTAAAATGACCAAATAATGTTTCAAGTGTTTCACTCATTGTTCCTCTCTCTTCTTCCACGTTCTCTACTAAAAAAAACCTACAAAAACCTATTTATAGTACTTAAAATACAAATCCAAAATAAAATAGGAGAGCTGGATTTGACAAGCAGTACGAGCAAGGGCACAGGCCTTACTAAGTTCTACGACCTGTATCAGGCCTTCGTGGACTTTATTCTTCAATTTTGGGTTTTGTTTCTACAAGACCTTTCTATAGGTCGTATTCAGACTTATTGCCTGTACAGGGTTTCATCCGATGAATTTTTAGAAACTCCCAATCTTCTGATCCTCAGGGTACGGAACCTTATCTACGACTTGTACAAATTTCTATGACTCGTCTGATAATTCGTAGATGCAAATTTAGAAAATCACACCTTCAGTGGATTTTACTATGAACGTAACTCTATGACTCGTGGAAACTTCCACAGCCCATAAAGGGTGTCGTAGAACAGCAAAACGAGCGGCAATTGCACATTTAGCCCAAAATTATACCAAAGCTTGTAATTCTAAGAACAAACATAAAAACACATCAAACCCACCAACGTCGCTTTGAGAACACAAAATTTGTAGTTTTAAGCATAAAGTGTTGTATTTTTGCAAAACATGAACACCCTCAACTTAAAATTGTTGCATTTTCTCAAGCGACGGACGAAATCTACATAAGCAGTACAATAACACATAGACCTCAATCTAATGGCACACATCATTGTGAAATAAAGCATAGATACCCACACCACTTATAAATGCATATAAGATAGCTATTAGGCAAATCGATATAGATCAATACATGTGACAGTGAAACTATGACAAGCAAGGTAACCACAAATAAGCAACAATCACAACATTAGTTCTAGAATCAATAGTGCAATGCAAATGGCCTTACATAAAGAAGTCCCATATCCCACACACGTGTAATATTTTTAGATTCAATGCTAGGCATTAACCAAAATCACTCGCTCTCATACCAAATATTCATATATCGTGCTCTATACCATATGCTTGCCCCTATACTAACAACTATCACCTTCGACTATTTGGACTAGGATCACTATAGGATTTTCTTGGCTTGTAACGAGGCTTAGGGGGATTTGGTATGAATTTTTGGGAACATAGTGACTAAAGGCCCTCCCTGACACTGTGTTATTATACTCTTTTGTCCCACCAACACTTTCATTTTCAACTTATTCTCCCTTTCTCCTATTTTACGCTTTTTTGGGTGCCTTATTCTCATTTTTAGCTCATTGCCTTTTATTTTCACCTCATTTTTTCTTTTGAGCTTATTGTTAGGCATCGATTTTCATTCCCATAACAATTTTTTATCCCTGTTTCCTTGTATTACTAGCTTCAACCCTATTTTATGTGATTACCCTTACACCAAAACTCTTAACTTAGGCTTTTAGCCTGAGTCGAGGTGTACAATATCCAACCCATGAACCAGGGCCACTTTTGGTAGCCACACTCAACTTAAGCATTTTGCTTTAGTCAAGGTGCATAATATTCAAGGAAGGACTAGGACCAATTTTAGCATTTTACATTCAACAAGGCTAGGTAACTAAGGTTTCTACAAAGAAAAGGTATATGCAAGGCTCAAACATTGGGATCAAGGGATACTTTACATATTATGTTGGTAATTTAGGCTAAGTACTAAAATGAACAATAGCCTAAGATCCTTTCCTAACCGACTAACCTACAGTCTAAGTCAAAGTAACAGGTGATGTGTTGTCAAAATACAGCGGTTTTGATGCTTGAAACTTGAAATTTTGTGTGTAGTCAATGCGATGTTAGTGGATTTTATGTGTTTTTGTGTTTAATTTGCAGGATTCCAGGGTTGGCCTAGAATTTGGGAATAAAGTGTAGAAGTTGTTGATTTTGGTGATGTACGAGACCTATTACGAGCCATAGTTTATTTTATGGGCCATGAAGTAGGTTTTGTGGACAATTACAGTGAGGGGTTGAGTTTCTGAAGTTTGTTCTACGAACATGCAGACGGGTTGTGAACTATTGTACGTGTCATAGATTATGTTTCGTGCCCTAAGGAGCAGAAAAGAAGGTCTTTCTAAAGTTTCATTAGATGAAAGCGCCTTAGGTCGTAGAACACTTTACGAGCTGTAGAGGGGTATCGTAGATCATAGGTCTAATTTTCTAGCAATAATATACGGGAGCCCGATTACGGGCTGTGGAATGCAATACGACCTGTAAAGTTGTTCGTGAGGCGTGCTGACCCAACTATCCTATTTTATGTAGGACTTGTATTTCAAATATTATAAATAGGTTTTTAGGTTATTTTTCATTAAGTTTTTGGAGAGTTGAACAGTTTGAGAGGAAAATAGTGAGATTGAGTAGAGAAAACATTGGAGTGTTTGAGAAACACTTGTACTTTGATTTGATTGTATAATCTTGTGATTCTCATTGAAGCTTACTTATGCTTAATATAATTGTGTAAGTGCTCTATTATGTTATTCCAATTCAGTCTTGCATCTACACAAGTCATGAGTAGCTAAATCCACAACTAGGGTTGTGGGAACTATGAAGAACTAACAAGGTAAAATCGGATAAATCATAATTCTTGGAAAGTGTGCATGCATATATTAATTAACTCTCTTCATTTTGCATGTTTTATGATGGTGGCCGACATTAGAACCCGCATAGTGTTACTAACTGGACCAAGGTAGTAATGAATAGTAAAAGAGATTAATTATCAAGATTCAATCGATGTTTTCTCATCTAATCTAGAGAACAAGGCCAAGGGGAGGTTGTAGTGAGACTAATAGGTAAGGGTTAGTAATGCATACTGCGGAGATGGACCAAGTCACGTAGTGAAATTCGTCTCTCGCCTGGACCAAAGGGTTCGGTGAATGTAACTTATTGTCCTGTATGCTACACAGTAGAAAAGAGTTAGATTATCCAGTAACACTAAGTTAGGGAATCAGGAGGAACACAATACCCTAGTTTCTTCCCACATTGGTTAAACTCCTGTGTTAGTTAGGTTAACTATTTACTTATTACTACAAAACCCTCCCTTTGGGGAAGTAAGTTGGTTAATCACTCGAAATGCATTATTTGAATTCTCTTAATTCTATGTATTCCCTGTGGGTTCGACCCTAACATTGGTTAGGTTCTATTTCTTGATAATGACTACTTTATCCTAAAAAAAGGTGTTACTTGTGCGATATCAAGATTTTAGCGCCGTTGCTGGGGAATACAACTAGTCTTGGTTAATTTAATGTCATTTGGGTATTAACCCTTATTTCCTTCATTTCACATTTTCTTATTATGTTTGTTTCTTTTCAGGGTGGAAGTGTAGTTTATGCCTAACACGCAAAGTCGAGGAAATCCCTTGACTCCGCTTGACCAAGAGGTCAAGAGAGCATTGAGAAGAATGGCCCCAGATAATGCCAATAATGCAGCCAATGCAACTCTAAACAGGAACGAGAATGAAAATGCTGACCATGAGAACCCACTTTCTTTTGAGGATATTGTTCCACAGACACAAAATTCCAATGCCAATGCTTATCAGTGGAATCAATTTAGGCTGAATCCTATGGCTATGGAGGTGACTGGAACTATTATGTTGCTACCACTACCAGCTGACACAAAGTTCATGGTATCAAGTGGGTTACTTCAGATACTGCAAAATTGTGGGTTGTTTTTGGGCTTACCATTGGAGGATCCTCACAGCCATCTACAAAATGTCATATTTGTCTACAAGAGTATGATGGGAACACAAGATCTGTGTATGGATGTCGTGGGACTTCGTGTCTTCCCATTGTCTTTTACAGGCAATGCAATACTATGGCTATTTGAGCTCCCATAGAGTTCAATCACCTATTGGACTTTGTTGCAGAGGGTTTTATTGGAGAGGTTCTTCTCGAGATCATAGAAGCTCAAGTTGAAAGATCAAATCAACAACTTTGAGCAACTTCTTGGTGACTCGATTAGTACTATGTGGGAGTAGTTTCATAAGTGTTTGAGTAGTGTCCCAAACCACAACATTGTTTATGATGCCTTGGTGGAGATCTTCTACCCTGCCGTTGTTGAAAACAGTCAGGCCTTGTGTGATACCGTTATGGAGGCATGTTCTTATATCAGCCATCTGCAAGAATTGCAGAGAGGATGGAGAGAGTGGTCAAGACTAATCGTGCATGGGGGCAATTCGACAGAGCATCTACCAAAAGTTCATGTACTTTCAGTAATGGTTTTGAGCAAGCTAAGATCAATGAAGAGATTACGTAAGATCTTTCTCGAATCTGTACCGGCATGGAGGTGATGACATAGTAGAATTAGGAGCGAGTTAATGCAGTTGCTCATCAGCCTCCACTTGCACCCATGTACGATGATCCATACTATGAGGAGGGCACTTGTTTTGTTGTTGATCAGACGGGAGGTTTCTGGACCAACGCCCAAGGGTCCAATCAAGACTATTGGCACCATGGTCAAGGAAACCAAGTTCAAAACTTAAATCGGAATGGAGCTTTCAAAGACGATCATGGAGGATAATCTGACAAGAATAGGGGACAAGATAGAGATGCAGATTGCATTCGTAGAGATGGTTACAAAAATGTTCCTTATGTGCCACCACATAACTGCGACACGGTGTGAGTAGCTCAAGAGTTGAAGACATATTTGATCGTCTTTGGAAGAAAGCTGAGACACAGGATAAGACTTTGAGGGAGATAACATCTTAAATCTCTAGTATTAATCAACAAGGCCGTTTCTCCCACCTCAAACCAACTAACTAAGGATCTACAACACCTCCAATAAGCGGCTTCAACAGGAGCCCTCCCAATACTAGAGTGATAGCTATTGTTATAGGCAAACTCAATGAACAGGAGGTGCTTATCCCAACTACCCTTAAACACACAGACGCAAGCCCTAAGCATATCCTTAAGAGTTTGGATCGTCCTCTCGACTTGGCCATATGTTTGCGGGTGAAACGTCGTGCTAAGCTTGACTTTAGTGCCAAGACCCCTTTGGAAAGACCTCCAAAAGTGCGATGTGAATTAAGCACCACGATCCAAAATGATGGCTAATGGAAACCCATGCAACCTCACAAAATTATGAATATATAACTTGGCGTTCAGCACTATAGGTTGCCTTGACCGGTAGGAAGTAGGCCGACTTTGTCATTTTGTCAACAATAACCCAAATAGAATAAAAATGCCTTCTAATCTTTGGCAACACAACTACAAATTCCATATTGATCTTTTCTCACTTCCAAGTATGAATCTCTATGTCTTGGGCCAAATCAACCGGCCTTTGGTGCTTGGCCTTGACTTGTTGTCAAGTATGAAAAATGGCTATGAACTTGGCAATGTCTCTCTTCATACCACCCAACCAATACATTTCTCTAAATCTTTATACATCTTGGTAGAGCCGGGGTGAATAGAGTAGGAGGAATTATGGGCTTCTTTCAAAATCAACTCTCTCAAGTCATTGAAATTTGGCACACATAATTTACCTTGGTGCCGATTAATACCATCTCTCCCTTGGGAGAAAACCTATACCTTGCCACTTTTTTCCAATGACTTCAACTGTACCAAAGCGGGGTTAAGGTCTTATACCAATTTAACTTCTTCAATCAAGGAGAACTTAGAGCCATCTATCCCACCACCATTTTCGGTCTCTTTAAATTTAACTCCCAACCCAGCAAACTAATAGACCTTCTTCGACAATTCCTTTTTTCTATCATCAAGGTGTGCCACACTATCCATGGATACCCGACTTAGGGCATCGACAACAACATTAGCCTTGCCCGGATGGTAAGCACACTATTGTCATAACCCTTTAAAAACTTTATCCAGCTTCTTTGCCTCTTATTAAAGTCTCTTTAGGTGAACACATATTCAAGATAGTTATGGTCGGTGAACACGTCCACATAAGCCCCGTACAAATAGTGACACTATAACTTCAAGGAAAATACCACGGCTGCTAGTTCAAGATCGTGGGTGGGGTAAATATGCTCATATACCTTTAGTTGCCTCAAAGAATAGGCAATGACCTTTCCATTTTGCATCAATACACACCGCAATCCAATTCTCAAAGCATCATAGTACACCACAAATCCCTCTAACCATTCCGGTAGAGCCAAAATAGGAGCAGGCATAAGCTTGTCTTTGAAGGTTTGGAAACTTCTCTCACAGTCATTGGTCCATACAAATTTTGCCTTATTTTGGGTCAATTTTATCGAAGAGAAGAAATCGAGGAGAATCCATTAAGGAACCTTCGGTAGTACCCGGCCAAACCCAAGAAGCTCCTAATGTCCATTGGAGTGAAGGATCGAGGCCAATTTCTTATTGCCTCTGTGTTTCTTGAATCCACCCTAATCCCCTCACCCGACACCACATGACCCAAGAATGCAACTTTCTTCAACCAAAACTCACATTCGTCAAATTTGGCAAAGAACCTTTTTTTCCCTCAATGTTTGCAACACAACCCTCAAATGTTTTGCATGCTCCTCTTCTTTCCAAGAGTAAATCAAAATTTCATCAATAAATACAAGAAAAACCATATCAAGGTAGGGTTTGAAGACCCTATTTATGAGATCCATAAATATTGTTGGAGCATTAGTTAGGCCGAAGGACATCACCACAAGCTCAAAATGCACATATCTTGTCCAGAAAGTCGTGTTGGGAATGTCACATTCCCTTACCCTCAGTTGATGACACCTGGACCGAAGGTCAATCTTTGAGAAGTGACTAGCCCAATGCAATTGATCAAATAGATCATCTATTCTTCGCAGTGGATACTTGTTATTTATGGTCACCTTGTTGAGTTGTAAGTAGTCGATGCAAATTCTAAGAGAACCATCCTTCTTTCTCACAAACAATATCGGTACACCCTAAGGTGACTTGCTTGGCCTTATGAACCCCTTTTCTAATAAATCCTTTAATTTCTTTAACTCCACTAGGGCCATTCAATAGGGAGGGATAGAAACGGGATGAGTATTGGGAAGGAGATCTATACCAAAATCTATCTCTCTTTCGGGAGGGACACTTGGAAGTTCAAGGGGGAAGATAAAAAGAAACTCATTGAAAACTGGGATCGGATTAATAGGAGGGACCCTAGACCCGAAATCCCTAATAAACACAAGATGATTGATATAGCCTTTGGAAATAAACTTTTGTTCCTTAAGATAAGAGATGAATCTACCCTGGATCACGGAATCACGACCTTCCCATTCAAAGACGGGTTCATTAGGGATTTAGAATTTAACCGTATGAGTCCTACAATCAATAGTAGCATGATATACATATAAAAAATACATCCCATAAATGATGTCATAATCTACCATATCGTGTTCAACAAAATCACAAGGAAAAACTTTATACAATATAGACACAGGACAACTCTTATATACTTTTTTAGCAAGAATGGACTCACCGATGGGGGTGGACAACTCAAAGGGTTCTCATAACAATTCGGGACACACATGAAGCCGGTTCACAATATATAGCATAATGAAAGAAAGAGTGCCACCTGTGTCCAATAAAGCATGAACATCAAGATTGTAAATCTTCAACATATCAGTAATAACATCAGGCACCTCATCAGCCTTTTGTCTCCTTTGAAAAGCATAGAACCGGTTGTTGTCGAGGAAGACCTCCTTGTTGACCACCTTGGGCCCTTTAATCACCATGAGCACCTTGCCCTTGAGGATGACCATCCCTACCCTTTTTGGGCACTTCACAATCTTATGGCCCATGTTCCACAACCAAATAAAGCACCCATATTCCTCCAACATATGCCACTATGATTCCTTCCACATTTTGGGCACTTAGGATGAGTCATTCCACAATTTCCACCTTGAGCATTTGGGTTGGAGACCTGATCATTTACAAACCTTTTGTCTTGGGTATTGGAGGTCCCTTGGCCTTGGAATTTTAGGCCTTGTTGGAATCTTCCACCCTTAGCACTTTGGAACCCACCATCAAGTCATGCCCTCTTGGACTCCCCCATCCTTATATTTCTAAGTTTCACCCCCTGAAGTTGTTCGGCGTATGTCATGAGCTGCAATATTTCAATATCCCCAATGAGCATGGCAGCGTGGCTCTCTTTATTAATCAAGTTGGATACACCCGACACAAACTTGTGCATCCTTGCCCAGAGGTCGGTGACCAAGTGAGGAGAAAACTTGGAGAGGTTGTTGAATTTAAGGAAATACCCCAGACCCCACTTGTGGGATTTCACTGGGTATGTTGTTGTTGTTGTTGTACCCCTCACGCTCATAGAACCTTGCCTAAGATTTATGAACTCCGTGAACTTTGCTTCCCTTAGCTCAATTGGGAAGAAGCTAGTAAGGAAAGCAACTTTGAACTCCTCCCATATAATAGGCTCATCATCCATTGTCTCCATCTTTCATTGATTATACTATATTTGAGCAAGGACCTTGAGTTTATAGAATGCTAGTTCTGCTTTCTCCTCTGAACTTGCCCCCATGATAGCCAAAAGTTTATACACTTCATCAATAAATTCTTGAGGGTCTTCCTCTACCTTTGAGCCATGGATCTCCAAAGGATTCATCCTTGTGAAATCCCTTACCCTTGAGGCTGATTTACGAGCATCAGGGGCTTGAGACCTTTGATTGGCCATGAACCTTGCCAAGAGGGTGACCACATTCTAGTATTCGGCATGGGTGACCCTTTTTCCTTCTATTTTCATAACCTGTGGGGCTGGAGGGGCTGGTTATCCTCGGGGGTCAGAGCTCTTTGTGCTATTCGTCTTGACAGCATAATCTAAAGAAAAAGGTCGCTTGTTAGAGGTAGGAAACCTTTTGTCAAATCTAGAGCACGAAGTGGAACATGAAGGAGTAAACTATTTGCTGAAACGCCTCATAGCTTCTTATTCATTGTCATTGCGCGCTTCACAACCACAAACAAGACTCTGTTCGACACGGTGTATTGGATTTTTGAGGACCATTTAAAACCTAGTGCTTTGATACCATGCTTTGTCATACCCTAAGTTAAGGGCCTAGAAATAACAGGGCGAATGGGAACCTGAAAGGATACCAAAAAAGCGTCTTAAACATGCATAGAACGTCCTTGGTTTTGTAGAAGTAAAATTGAGCAATGAACACATAGCACATAATTTCTACGTGAAGCGAGATTTGGATTCATGCTATGGGAATGTTGGAGGGAAGGGTAAGAGCATAAATCACATAACAAGTAATTTCTAAGGTGCGGGGAAGTATGACTCACGCTATGGGGGTAATTCGGGACTTGGGACTTCCATCTCATCAAGAATTTCACATAAAAGGGAAGAATGGGACTAAGGGATGTTTTCATAATACAAAAGCATAAAGAGTTAAGCTCAATCATACGTAATCACAATATCCAACAACACATCTAATTACAAATAGGATAGGGGCCAAGACATCTTCCGGGATCACCCATAAAAGATATTATCCAAAAATAAATAAGTCTAGACTAGGCATAAAAGTAAGTGGAATCATGTCCCTTGATGTGGAGGACTCACCAAGCGGTCTTCAACTGGAACGTCTAGCCGCATGGAGAAGGAGGATGGTAAGGAGCTCTAGTTCCTACATGGTTAGATCATGCAGGCCAAAGTATGCGTTAGTACTTGGAATGTATTAAGTATGGGGGGTGTAAATTCAACAAGGAATATAAGCCATAATTAAGCAATATGCATAATCATAATCAATGGATATAAGCTCAATACAAAATAAATGCTCAGTGCCTTAGTCAAAACATACATCAGGATTGCCATATCATAAAACATATCTTACATGGATGGAAAAGGACCATAACTGATAAATAAGACCAAGCGAACTACTACTTGGAATCCCGATGTTCACTCCATGTCAGACAAGGAGTGGTCTTCTTTGGCAAGTAGACCTAACATTATCCTTATCGCATGGCCTTTTCAGAAAGTGCCAACACCTTATGGCATAGCTTTTGGTGGATGTTACATGGTATCCTTACCTTATGGCAAGGCCTTTTAGGTAGGTTCAACAAATATCCTTACCTTACATCATTACCTTTTTTGTAGGTATATGCCCATATATGGAATTAATGTCCAAAATCAATGGTGGAACATAATTATGGGACCATTGGAGACTACCAAGGTTCTCTCGGTGCTAGGTGAAAATCCCACGGAATACTTAAAACATAATCATAGATATAACATGCACAGTCCCAAAATATCTTATATCATTCTTGGAGTAGCTGATTGATTATAAGTTGTAACATCAAAGTTAGGGCTTCACATAACACTTGTAGTTCATGTTATGCTTATGAGCTCATAGAATACTTGTTAGCCACCTGTCCAGTCTCAACATGCTTATCATATGCCACAGAGCATTCATGACTTAAGAACTTGGCATGCATCTTAGATCAATTAATGCTGGGTACATGTACACAATCTTAACATCGTGCAACTATAAATAAATTCCATCAGAGGAGTACAATAAAATCCTTAATCATTATTCAAAATAACCAACCAATCAATAATAAGAATATTTGGTTAGGGCGCCATCAAACCCTCACATAAAAATCATGGATTTCATATGATATTACATGACATGATAATATACTAGGATAATAATTATAAAATACTTTAGTTTATCATCATAAAATGAATTCATAAAAATCATCATGTATTATCATTGCTTGAAAATAATCATAATGGAGGAGAGAAATCATTGAGCTTGTGGGGGAAAGTTCTCCACAATCAAAACATAGATACCATGTTATCTTAGTGGAGAGAATATCTAATTTGGAGGTGAAGGAACCAAAAGCTTAGCTTCCACTCTCCTTGAGGACTTGAGGAACACGGGAGGGGTTTGTGACTAAGAGAGTTTTGGAAGTATAGTGGGAAATAAGAGGAATTAGGATTGAAAGGGAGAATAAGGGTCTCTTGGAGGTCAAACGACATAGCTTAAGCATAAATTGCTAAGAAATGAAAAAACTGTCCGGACAAGTCTACGAGACCCCATTTACAAGACTGAGAACATTCTATAGGCAGGTCGTCTGATAGCTTTCTAGACTTGAAGATACCCTTTTCTCTGATTTACATTCCACGATACAGTCTATGACTCATAGAAGGTTTTACAGGTCATCTCATAAGTCATAGATTAAACATCTGAAAGGTCCCAAATTTAACCAATTTTGTCCAACTTCCACAAACTTACATATAGACTGTACTACCTTTTACGGCTCGTAACGATCGCTCATGGAAGCTGACAGTCAATATTTTTTACAAAGCTTATTTCTTGCATTTTTTATTCTCCTCTCTAGTAGGGTCTTATATAGATCCTCTGATGGTAGGCCCCCAAACAACTTGTGATTCTTTTGAATTTAGAGTAACCCTCTTAAAACAACAAACTTTGTATCATCCACTACTGGCAGTAACACAAAAGCTCTAGTAACATCCATAGCCATCAGATTCAATCGATATCAATTCCATTGATAAGGTTCGACATTGAGGTCTAGCGGCTATGGATCAATATCCTTGAGCGGAGGTGGGTTATTATCATTCTCATCCTGGTTCTGGTTCAGAGCTGCATTAACTATATTGTTCACATTGACTTGGTCCATTCTTCTCAAAGTTCTTTGGATCCCTTGGTCAAACAGAGTCAAGGGAATGCCTCGAATTCGTGTGTTGTGCATATACTACACTTGCACGCGGAATCTAAAACAAAAAACAACAAAAAATGTAAAAATGAGGGAAATAAGGGTTAATTCCCCAACTACTCGAATTAAATAAGTCAAGTTATATTCCATAGCAGTGGTGCCAAAAACTTGATACTGCCCAAGCTACACCTCCTTTTTGAAGGCTAAAGCAGTCGTTCTTAAGATATATAACCTAACCGAGGTTAGGGTCGATCCCACAAGGAACAGTGTAGATTTTGAGAAATTTCAAATAGTTCGAGTTGATTAACCTACTTATCTTCCCAAAGGGCGGGTTTTATAAAACTATAGAAAGAAATCCTAGGCTAAGACAAGTGTGAAATCAAAATGAAGAGTAACAAAGGTAATGTGTTCCCCATGATTCTCTAACTTTACATTACCATATAATTGAATTATTTTCTAGTGTGCAACATGAAGAATGGTAAGTTAAGTTTACAAAACCCTTTGATCCAGGCGAGAGGGTAAATTTCTCTATGTGATTCGATCCATCCTCGCAATGTGACATTACTAACCCTTACCTATTATTCGATACAACCTCCTCCTGATCCAGTTTGGTTGATTAAACGAGAAACATCAACCAAATATTGTTAATTAATCTTTTTTCCTATTCATTACTACCTTCATCAGTTATTAACACTAGGCAAGTTCTAACGTTAGCTACCGTTGAAAGACATTCAAAACGAAAAGAATTAATTAATACATGCATGCAAACTTTCCAAGAATTATGAATAATCCCATTTTACCTTGTTACTTCTTCATGGTTCCATAACCCTAATTGTAGATTTAGCTCCTCATTATCAATATAGATGCAAGAATTATGATGTTGAATAGCATAATTAAGCAATTACATAAATCAAATTAAGAATAGGAAATCCAAGCTCTTGAAGAATCGCGAGTATGAATTAAGAACACAAAATATTGTTTTTCCAAGTGTCTCAAAATGTTTCTCACTTTTCCGTACTGTCTCTCTACTATTATGTACGAAAAATAACCTAAAAAACCTATTTGTAGTATTTAAAATACAAGACCAAATAGAATAGGGGAACTGGGTTAGCAGGCTCTACGGATAACTCTACGGACCATATAAAGTTCGACGGTCCGTCGTCAGTGCTTTGTGGATTCCTTATTCAAATCTGGGGCTGACTTCTATGAGATCCATCCACGGATCATATATAGTTTGACGGCCTGTAGAGGGTTTTGTCTAATGATTTTTCAGCAACTCCCCTATTTTTAATCCTCAAGGTATGAGACCTTGTCTACGACTCAGATAATCTTTTATGGCTTATCTACATGTTCATAGACTCAACTTCATATAAATCACCCTTCATTAGATTTTTCTACAAAAACTACTCTACGGCCAATGGAAACTCTCACGGCCCATAAAAGGTATCGTATAAAGGCAATTTCTTTAAGTTTTGCACACTTTGCCAAAATATCACACAAACCCTGTAATCGTGCAAATCTAAAATAAAAACACATCAAATCTACTAATATCGCTATGAGAAAACATAAAATTCCAATTTCTAAGCATTAAAATTGTTGTATTTCGGAAGCACATCAACATCCTCAACTTAAAATTGTTGCTTGTCCTCATGCGACAGACTCAATCTACAAAAACAATACAGTAACACACAGACCTCAATCAAATGACATACATCACATCAAAATCAAGCACAGGTACCCAAACCGCCCATAAAAACATATCAGATAGCTATTAAGTAAGCCAATGTAGATCAACTTATGTGATAGTGCATCTATGAAAAGAAAGGCAATCATCAATAAGCAGTAATCACCAAATTAATCTAAGATCAATAATGCAATGCAGGTGCCCTCACAGAAAGAAGTTTCATATCTCACTAATGACGATAATTTAAGGTTCAATGCTTGGGACTGCACAAAATCATTCACTCTCACAAAAGACATTCAAATACCATGTCCAATACTATTTGCTTTCCTTTTTACTCATGCCTATGACCTTTGACTACTTGGACTAGGATTACTTTAGGACTTTATTGGCTTGTAATGTTAGCTCAGGGGGCATTGGAGTGATGTTTTGGGAACATAGTGACTTCAGGCCCTACTTGGCGCTCATTTTTCTACACTTTGCCCTACCAACACTGTCATTTTTTTTACTTTATTCTCCCCTTCTCCTATTTCAAGCTTTTCTGGATGCCTTACTTCCACTTACTTTCATTTTTTTTATTTTTGCCTTTTGTTTTCACATCATTTTTCTTTTTATCTTCATTGATTAGACATTCACTCATTTTTCTTGCACCCAGACTACCTTTTTATTCCTTTTTCCATATATCACTAGCTTCAACCTCATTTTGTATTTACCCTTACACAAGCCACTCTCAACTTTGGCTCTAGGCCTGAGTCGAGGTGCACAATATTCATCCTAGGAACTAGGGCCACTTTTTTTAGCCACCCTCAACTTAAGCATTTTGCCGCAGTCAAGGTGCACAACGTTTAAGGAAGGACCAGGGCCAAAATCTAATAATTCTAGGTAAGTTCGGTTCTTACAAAGAAAAAGGTATATGCTAGGCCCAAATATTAGGATCAAGGGATACATTAATCACTTGGTTGGTTATTTAGGCTAAGTGGACTAAGATGAACAACAGCCTAAGATCATTTTCGAACAAACTAATCTACAATCTAAGTTAGAGTAATAGGGCAAGTTCTTAATTGAAACATAACATAAGAATTTAACAAAATAGGCTCACTCACACATGTCACCAATTACACTATTAATAAAGACTCTCTTATCATGCTTTTATCATAATTTATCCTCACTTATCAGAACAAGCCCTGTCAACAATCAAACATGCGTGATTGCTATCAAGTCTAACTAACAAACATTTTGGTGGGGTATCATTATTCACATAAAACAAACATATGCCATAGATATGAGTACTATATGCTACTAATACTACCTACACATCCTAGACATGCAAATTCAACAAAAAGTGAATATCCTTAGGGAAACAAAACACATGTAAGAAAACCTTTAGGATTCAAAAGTTGGGATAGTTATAAGCCAAGGTTACTCAAACTTCACTGAGGGCTATAACTACCCACACCCATAAAAAAAGAGGCGCATTTTCCTCAATACACAAAATAAAATAGTAAAGCACTGGGGTCAAACAAGATATATACCTGGGTGCCTAAGCATCAATCTCTGGCTGACTCTGGCCTCCCTCAACTTGCCTAGTAGCCTCCCCCATAGTAGGAGCATGTCCGGATCATCCATCACAACTCACTCTCTAAAGCTCACGAGCGTGCCTCATCTCCTTATCTCGCATCGAACGTATCCTTGCAAGCTCTTACTCCTGCTCCTCTATCATTCCCATCTGTACTCTAACTATATCTAGATCATCAATGTAAGATTACTTCTCGAGGGAAGTGAGTGATGCATCCTTTAGAGAAAATAAATCAACCATTGACTCTAAGGGATCTGCTGGTGGGAACATGATCAGTACTGCCAAAGTTGTTGTCATATTGGCCCGGAGCTGCTGGATCTCTATCTAAAGGGCTGTCAAATCTACTGGCCATGTTATGCTGAGGCTCTGCTATACTTGCCAATAAAATGCATCAATACGGCTATCCACGACCATGTGTCTCTCCTTAATAGTGGCCACCGTGAACACTTGCATACGAGTCTCAGCCACTAAAATGGCCTGGCAGACCCAGGGCCTTATTTGTTCTAACAACTGAGTCTCTTGTGACTTAGTGCAGGCTAACCTCTATGTTATGGCTTGAATGGATGCCATTGACACATATACCATGCCAACAAGTGCTGTCAGTGTGGGCTCAGCCTCTGTGGCAGTGGTAGTATTAGTGGGCCCCCTCTCCACATCAGCCTTAGTCTGTGGGGGCCTCTCATTAGTGGGTGCAACAATAGTGGTGGTGGATGAAGGCTCAGGTGGTGGCACCACAGTGAACATCTTTCGCATCTGTGCTAGAGGGCATGGTGCTCGCTATAGGGCTATCAGATTATTATCAACCTTGATTAGGCTAG
The DNA here is from genome assembly GCA_029948455.1 of Solanum rostratum. Taxonomy (NCBI): domain Eukaryota; kingdom Viridiplantae; phylum Streptophyta; class Magnoliopsida; order Solanales; family Solanaceae; genus Solanum; species Solanum rostratum. The sequence continues at coordinate 15,661,042 of CM057047.1, read as the reverse complement.
AATCTAAAGTGTTCTGAACCTCTATAATTGAGGCCAGATAATGTAGAATCTCCACCCCGCCTTTATATAGAGACTATAGATTAGGCATGGGAAGCGGAAAGAGGTGGACCTCTTCACGGCCTTTTTATGAATCTTCCCCAAGATAAGGCTGGCCCAGTCAATCTCATAGCCTACCAAGATACCGGGCAACTAATACAACATGGTCTGGTGTTAGTGTATTATCAGCAAGTGTAAGTCAGATTCATGATCTTACCACAACCCACAAAAATTTTGTGGTGAAGCTGATTGAGGATTTCACAATAGGCCCTACTGACATAGCTATCAACTCAATGTCTGGGCCTTGCTCTACAGTTTGGTTGGTAATCCTTCTCACCAAACTGGCCTTGCGGGCCGGGTCTATCATGAGGGCCTTATCCCTGGTCTGCCCCAATCTCCTGTGTACTCTGCTGTAGATCTGGGGTCTGGGAACTCAGGCCTGAACAATATGCAGCAGATGGTAGTCTCAGAAATATCAAACCCTACCAACCTCTCACTATAATATGTGTCAATCTGGGTTGAGCGAGGGGCTTCTTACCTTTGTGAAGAGAGCTGAGAATAGTGATGGCATAAGATGCATAAAACTACCAAACCAAAGTTGGGAAGTACTTATTCGATGGTTGTGCCATCCACTGGAGTCTGTATCTGTTGATAGTGTCCTGCAAGCTTGGGACACTGTCTAATCTTGAAGTAATAATATGGGGCTTCTTTTAGATAGAAAGAGCTAGTTATTGAAGTAATAATATGGGGCTTCTTTTAGATAGAAAGAGCTAGTTATCCCCACTCGTTCTTCTGTATACCCTCTGTATAGATGGCCCCACATGCCCTTAATGCACCTATCTAAATAGAGCATTAGGAGGTAATGGTGATGCCTGAATGGCTACAGAGGACTCCATCTTGGAATTATTGCTAGATCCTGACTCGAACTCCTCCCTAGAAGGAGTCATCTGAATAGAAGTGCTATCTTTGTCACCTCCCTCTTTAGACAGAGGAGAGTAGACAACGATAGCTTGGGTTTGGGCCTGCCCATGTTTTGTAGCAGCCCGAGTCTGTGGTTGCTCAACGTCTAAGTCAGGCTAGACATTAACTCCTCATGTGATCCACTAGCCTCGGAGATGCCCTGATTCTCCGAGGGCTTTTCTCGTAGTCTTTGTTGTGGGGCCTTAATCTAATCTCTCCTAGCCTTTAGGTCCATAGTACCTGAAACACACACATTTAGAAAATATGGTTACCTCCACAAGTCAAGGAATGAAAAGAAAAAATCATATGAGACATGGTTATAGATGGGTATGTGAAGGAACTTCGACAGGCTATAGTAAAATCTATGAGTCGTAGAATGCAATCGTAGAAGTATAATGCATAAATTTTAGTTACTATAATTGCATCAGCGAGACCAGGTACGACTCATAGAATATTCCACAAGTTATAGACTGAGTTGTAGATGTATTCCAGTGTTGGATTTTTTACAGGCAAGGATCTACGAGACCTATCTATGAGTCGTAGTAGGTCTCATCCAATAGAGTCTCAGAAACTTAAAGTTTTTGGAATTTCATACGATGGGCAACTACCACTCGTGGAATGTTCCACTGGCCGTAGAAGACCCTTATAGTTTGGAAAAACCCATATTTATTTTCCAAGTCGATCAAATGGCTCCCAAATGACCTATTCAACATTTAAATAAGCATTGAAGCAAGACATGAATACCCCAATTGAATTTTAACAAATGCTTAACACCCCTCACACAATGATCACATACACCCCGTTGAATCTCATTTTACATGTTACCAAAGCAAACTGACCCTATTTGAATGTATAAACATAAAATCATACATGTGTACTTACATATTGATTTTTAAGAAATATAGTCTATTCAATTTAAATGAAATGGTTTTCACATAACATCTTTTAAACACACAAATCATGGATACATACTCATTTTTCGGCTCTTAACACTATTCGAGCAATCAGAAACAAATTATTCATGATTAAATTCTAAGCACATACAATGGCAACCATGGACTCGAACAAATACTAATCGGATTACCGTACCTATAAAGTAATTACAACTTAATTACAATAATCTCGGTATTAAAAGGATTTTATGGCTAAGAATTTACCAAATTGAGTGAAAAGGATACGAAAATTTAAGGAGGAGTCGAGTGGGGTGGAACTCTAGCGCTGCCTAGGGTGACTGAAAAAGTTCCCGAAAAAAAGAGTGGTGGCCGGACGGAGATAGTTAAAATGTGCTAGGGTAGAGGGTGGGGTATTTTGAGTAATTTCTTTTAACGAATGGGAGTGAAATTTATTTGACCCCCCTATTTATACATTGATCATGTCGGCTAAAATTATTAGGCCCAAGCTTCTATGAAACCCTAATTATGGGTCATAAAAAGTTTCTACGGCCAATAGATCCCGGTTTCGTAGATTACCTAAACCCTAGTTTTGGGAGATAGGTTTCACAAAACCAATCTATAAGCCATATAATTCAATACTACTCATAGAAGTGGTCGTATAAACCTTCAACACTTTGTCAAAAGCAAAAAAAACATACTTGGGGTCCACGAGCCCCATTCATGGCCCATAGTTTTATCCACGGGCCATAAAGTTTGCTCGTGGACTGTAGGGCACAAAATTTTGCTCATTGGAAGTGTTCTACATGTTAGTGTACGGGTCGTAGTTTTACATACGGCCCGTAGAACAAGTCATATGAACATTTCTTAATGACTTTACAGCCAAAAATGGCTTACTTGGTCATGTACCTACATATTCTACATAGAACACACTGTTACCCTAAATGCAACTAGTCTAATGTCCTAAAATTACAAGAAAAATACTAAAAATTAAACTACCTACAAATCCAAAAGCTTAAAAAAACATAACTACCACTATTACATCAATTATCTTGAGTTATCTTCCAAGTGGCGCTTGTAGAATCCTACATTGGACTAGGGAACTTCTCACACCCTTTACAGAGATGGGTGCGGGAAGCTTCCCAATTACCACCACTTTAGCACTATCGACCATGCTTCCTTTGATAGAGATTTTGTGCCCAACACAAGACCTTCGTTCAGAACGAAGTGACAATTTTCCCAATTTAGCATCAGATGCCATTCTTCATATCTTCTGAGTACAACATGAAAATGCTTCAAGCAATCCTTGAAAGAGTTAACAACTACACTAAATTCATCCATGAATACCTCAAGAGTGTCCTCTACCATATGATAGAAAATGGACATTATGTTGTATCATAGGAATGTTGCTGGCCTGTTGCATAACCCGAATGACATCTTCTTGAATGTGAAGCTGCCATAGGGGCATGTAAAGGTCATCTTTTTCCAATCTTTTTAAGCAATGGAGATCTAATTAAAGTCTGAGTAACTATCCAGAATGCAGTAGCAGCCCTTTCCTACTAAGTGGTCTAGCATTTAGTCCATCAACGACATAGGGAAATGGTCCTTTTCTTTCGATGCATTAACCTTTCTGTAGTCCATACACACCCTCCACCCAATGACCGGTTGCATGAGAATCAACTCGTTGCTAGCATTGGGACCATTGTGATACCCCCTTTCTTCAGAACACACTAAACTAGGCTCACCCATTCACTATCGGCGATTAGATAGATCACTCCTCCATCCAACCACTTGATTATTTGTTTGCGCATGACCTCTTGTATAGGTGGGTTTAGATACCTTTAGTGCTCAATATTTCCCTTGTAGTCATTGACCAATTGGATTTGCTGAGTACACACACCAGAAGGGATGCCAATGATGTCCGTAATTGTCCACCTAATAGGCTTCTTGAACTTCTTAAGTACCACGACCAGAACATTCACCTGTTTGTCATTCAGGTCTGCAGCGAATATGACTTGCAAGGTGTTGTTGGTTCCAAAAAATGCAAATCTCAATGGGTGAAGAGCCTTCAATTCCAAAACCAGTGGCTCCTCAATGGATGGTTTAGTAGGTGGTGATTCTCAATTCTGCAGGTCCAACTCCTGCTTATTTTGGCGTCTAAGGGCATAGGATGCCCCTAATGATTTCACTATTTCCTCGTAGCATGGAATGCCATCACCCTCAAAGTTCATCAACACTGAAGGTGTCGACACCTAATCTCTCCTCAACTGGTACTTCCGGTTCTACATCATCTATACTCTCAATGATAGAGATTACCTTCAAATCATTATACTTCTTTGCATGTTGGCAGACGTTGAACATGACCCTATCTTCACCCAATCCAGAATTGAGTTGGCATTGGTGGGTAGTTATAGACCTCAATGAAGTCCGAGTAATTATGGCCTATAACTATCCTAACTTTTGAATTCTAGGAGTTTTCTTGCTTTTGTTCTTTTCCCCCAAGGATATTTACGTTCTATTGAACTGACATGTTTAGGATGTGTAGATAGTATTAGTAGCATGTAGTACTAATGTGTATAACATATGTTTGTTTTATGTGAAAAATGATACCCACCAAAAGTTTTGTTAGTTAGTCTTTATAGCAACTATGCATGTTTGATTGATGACAATACTTGTTATGATAAGTGAGTATAAATTGTGATGAAAAGCCATGATCTGAGAGTCTTTGTAATAGTATAATCGGTGCCATGCATGAGTGATTTTGCTTTGCTAAATTCCTATGCTATGTTTCAATATATAACTTTCCCTATTACTCTTACTTAGACTCTAGGTTAATTTGTTAGAAAAGGATCTTAGGACATTGTTCATCTTAGTGCACTTAGTCTAAATAACCAACAAAATAAGTAATGTATCACTCGATCCCAATGTTTGAGCCTTGCATGTACCCTTTTATTTGAAAAAACCGAAGTCACCTAGCCTTATCAGACGCAAAATCCTCAAGTTGGCCCTGGTCTTTCCTTGAACATTGTGCACCTTGACTGAGGCAAAAATCTTAAGTTGAGGGTGGCTACCAGAAGTGGCCCTGGTTGCTAGGATGGCTATTATGCACCTTGACTCAGGCTAAACACCTAAGTTGAGGGTGACTGGTGTAAGGATAAATACAAAATAAGATGGAAGCTAGTGATACATGGGAAAAGGGATAAAAAGGTAGACTGGGTGCAGGAAAAATGAGTAGATGCATAATCAATGCAGCTAAAAAGAAAAATGATGTGAAAACAAAAGGCAAAAAGCAAAAAAAAAAAAAATTAAAGTAAGGCACCCAGAAAAGCTTGAAATAGGAGAAGGGGAGGTTGTACTAGAACAACAACTAAGAGTTAGTAATGTCACACATTAGGGATGGATCAAATCACGTCGTGAAATTTACCTCTCGCCTGGATCAAAGAATTTGGTAAACTTAACTTACAATTCTGCATGCTACACAAAATAAAAAAATTTGATTATTTAGTAATGCCAAGTTTAGGGAATCATAGGGAACACACCTAGTTACTCCTCATACGGATTTCATACTTGTTTTAGTCCATGATTTCTTTCTATAGTTTTATAACCCCCCCCTTTTTGGGGAGATAAGTAGGTTAATCAACTTGAACTGCTTGAAATTTCTCTAAGTCTACCGTATTCCTTGTGAAATCGACCCTAACCTCGGTTAGGTTATATATTTTAACAATGACAACTTTTAAATACATATTGAGCTTGTATTCGTTGTTTATGATTATGCAGATTGTTTCAGTATAGATCATGTTCCTTATTGCATTTGTACTTCACATAGTACGTTAGAATTACTAACACATAATCTTTTGCTTACATGATCTCACCATCTAGGGACCGAAACTCCTTTTCATTCTCCTCCTCCATGTGGATTGACATTTTGATCGAGATTGCTTGTGGTGAGTCCTCCATTCCAGGAACAATATCCATTTACTTTCATGTTTTATTGAGACTTGTATATTTATGGATATTTATCTCTTGAGGATGAACCTAGGAGATGTCTTGGCCCCTGTTTCTTTCATGTTAGAGGTATTTTTGGATATAGATATGTATGTTAGGAGTTCTACTTTTGCTGTGTTTATGTACTAAGGAAGACTCCCTTAGACCTTATTCCCTTCTTATGCTTGTTGTTGTTGATGAGATCTATGTCCTAAATCCCTAACACCTCCATAATGTATGTCATACTTACCCGCCCCTTAGATATTATTTGCTACTTTTTCATGCTAATCCTCTCCCCTATACCATCCCTATATCTTGGTTTCATAGTCCAATTTCCTGTAGGATTATGTGTTTGTTATTTCACTATGCTTCTACAACCAAGAATGTGTCATGTATGCTTAAGAGGATTTTTTGGGGTCCCTTCGAGTTTTCTATTCGTCGTGTTACGCCTTGTCCCGAGGTTTCGATCGTGACATCTTACATGTCAATTATGGTCCCTTCTCTTTTATGTATGATATGTTATGTGACTTGATGACTGTTCATGCATGTTTTGACAAAGCACTGATCGTTCATGTCATATGAGCTTATATCTGTTGATTATAACTAAAGCATACTGTTTAATTATGGCTTATGTTCCTTGTTGCATTGCATCCGACATACTTAGTACATTTCAAGTACTAACACATACTTTTTTCTACATGATCCAACCACATAGGGACTTCAACTCCTATTCATCCTCCACCTCCATGTGGCTAGACGGTTTAGTTTAAGATTACTTTTGGTAAATCCTCCATTTAAGGGATAATATCAATTTACTTTCACACTTTATCAATACTTGTCTATTTATTGATACTCATCTTTTGAGGCTTAGCCCGAGAGATTTCTTGTCCTTTGTTCCATTCATCTTAGAGGTGTTGTTGGATATAGATGTGTATGCTATAAACTCGACTCCTACTATGTCTATGTATTGTTAAAAACTTCCCTTAGTCCTTTATTCCATTCTATGTGTTGATGCTTGTGGTATGATGTGATGGAAGTCCTAAGCCCCTACTTCTCCCCATAGCGTGAGACATACTTACCAGCCCCTTATACTTTATTTGTTGTATGATCATGCTAATCCTTTTCTCAATGACATCTCCATAGCTTGAGTCAAAGTCCCTGTTTCCCTAGAATTATAAATTTGTTGTTTAAATTATACTTCCACAACCAAAGATGTGTCATGTATCTTAAGAGGCTTATTTGGGGTCCCTTCGGGTTCCCCATTCGCCGTGTTTTGCCTAAGACCTAAGCTTGGATCGTGATACCTAAGTAACAACTTAGCCTCGCTACATCTTAACACAACTTAGGACAACATTAGAAGCATAACATTACACCCTTGTCATGTACTACATGAGTAAAATTAGGAGCAGTAGTAAATGACTCCTTGAGCCTTCGAAAGGTCAACTCACTCTCCTTTGACCATATAAAAGGAACACCCAAATAAGTCAACCAAGTCAATGTTGCAGCAATAGTGGAAAACCCTTCAACAAACCATATGTAGTACATGACTAGATAAACAAAACTCCTAACCTCTCTAAAAGACATGGACTGGGTTAAACCACAAATAGCTTCAAGTTTAACTAGATCTGCTATAATACCATCCTTGGACACTACGTGCCATAGAAATGTTATAGACTCCAACTCAAACTCAAACTTAGAAACTTGGCATAAAATTCGTGATCTCTCAAAGTAAAGAGCATAGGCCTCAATGGTCAGGATGTCAATAATGAATTCAAATACAAAGGAGTCAAGATAAGGCTTGAATAGTCGAGTCATTAGATTCATAAAGGCTATGGGGATATTAATCAGCCAAATGACATAAACAAGGACTCATAATTGCCATAACGAGTCCAAAATACTGTTTTAGTGATATTCATCATCCTAATACTCAGATAATGGTAATCAAACTAAGATCTATCTCAGAAACAACAACGGCTCCCTATAGTTGGTCAAACAAGTCATCAATAAAAGGCAAGTAGTAATAGTTCTTCACTATCACCTTATTTAGCTGCATGCAATCAATTAACATTCATAGAGTCCAATCCTTCTAGTTAACAAACAAAATAGGAGTGTTCTAGGGTGAAATACTCAACCGGATGAATCCCTGATCTAAACTGCCATGAAGCTAAACATGAGGCTCTTTCAACTACGTGGAGACATTCCAATAAGGAGGGAAAGATATAGGCTTAGTAACCGGCTCCATGTCTATGGATAAATCAACATCCCTATCTAGAGGTAAGCTACGTAAGTCAGTAGGAAAAACATCGAGAGACTTCTAAACCACTGGAACTCAACCAACATAAGGGCTTCACCAGATATATCATGAACATAAGTTAAGTAAGCTAGGCTCCCAGTAGCTAAAAATCCCAAAACCTAAACATAAGAGATAATATCAACTTGGGTGCGGCTAACTTATCCCTACCACACCACTAGGGGAATATCAGGCATGGCCAAGGTGATAATCTTGGCATGATAATCCAATATTGCATGGTGAAGAGCCAATACTCCATTCCAGAATAGTATCAAAGTCAAGAATATCAAGAACATTAGTCTTTCTCAGGTATCTTGCCCCTAAATAGTAACCATACATGACTTGTATACTGACTAGTCCACATGTTGGACTCATGTAGGGCTTAAAATGCATAAAATATAGTCCTCAATGTATTCTTTTGCCTCATATATTAACCAATTTATGTGTTTGATGCTAGAAATGAGGAAGGAAATACATGAAGGACAAATCTTAACAAAACAGGACAAAAGGAGCAAATTTTCCAAAAATAGGTGATAGTAGTCTGTCATTACTAAACGATTCAACGAATCATTGAATGATGACATTTACCGCCTTTCATTGCAGTGTCCAACCCTAAGTATTCTTTGAAAAAAGGTGACAAAGGCGCCATTTTTATGGTTTTCCAAACGTTACAATGTCCAAGACCTCTAGGAGAAGTTCAAAAGGGAGGTCAAGTGCACATTTGGCGGATCATCAATGTGTTCGGCGATGGACGATCTTCACCATCAAATGGTGACTCATGCACAAATTGAGGGTATTTTTGTCTGGGGTATAAAATGAAAATAAAAGGACTTTTTAGTACACAATTGACATGCATTGAGATCCTCAGTACTACAATTGACACAATTGTAGAGAGAGGAAGTACATTAATGAGACATTAGTTTTTGCTTGAAGAAAGGGTTTTGCACTTGGCTTTAAAGAGTGAAGATTTGAGTAGGAAAGAGAAATTTATTTCAATTTTCTTGTTAAATCCTACACCATTGTCATGGAGAATGTATTTGGTAACTCAATTTATATTTTAGACATGCAAGGCTTAAAGCCCTCATGTTGGGGTGTGTGATGAGTTGGGTTCTTGAATTATTGTATGGGTTTTTATTAACTTGAATGTGTTTCTATTAATTATATGGATTCATGTTTATTACCATGCTTAATTGAAGCTTTGAGATTCCAAACTCAGGGTTTATATTTACACTTTTGGTTAAAGTATCCTTGAATAATTGAAGTGGTTAATGAATATGATAGTATGAATGTTGTGGGTTTTGTTGAATGCCTAGTTAGGGTACAACTAGCTAAGGTTTTTTTAAGGTTTTCCATTTAATTGCATAGGCCTTAATGAGTTCCTAGTGTGATTTGGCATATGAGACCTTTCCAGATTCATATGGAATACTGTTTTTGTTCAATTGGAGATTATAGTTATAAGCGATATAACCTACTCATGTCCAATTGATGCATTCATTCAATGTATGAAACCTAAATATTTACTTCTTGACACAAGTGTACACACCTCTTGCTTGTCTCTTCTCTATTTGTGTTAAAATCAATTGATGCAATCATGTTTTATCGTATCTTAATACAGTTAGTTTATAATCATTCTTATTTACTCTACAAACCATTAGAATAATTTAATACTTTAAACTATGAGTCATAAACCATTGTCTGTGGGAGTCGACCCCAACTCGTGTTGGGTATACTGATGATGAACACCATATCTTTTATTGGTTTTGAGGTATATATGAGCAATATCTAAATGGCGTAGTTGCTAGGAATAGTGTTATGTTTCTTGTTTAGAATTTTGTTTATCAAGCTAGTTCTTTGTAGTTGAGCTTATTTACATGCCTTTCTCTTGTTTCTTCTCTTGTGTTATTTTTATTTTCAGTTGAAGAACTGAGCAGTCAAGGGAGTATTAATGGTGATGACATCAAGAATCTGAATGATTTCTGTTGGGATCAACTTGGGAGTGCAAGAGCTACTAGGTCTGCCTCTTATTTTGGGCAATGTGGTATTTCATGTGACTTTCACCATACTACAATTGTTGTAGTTAAAAAGTTTATTTGGGGGTTTGGCACATGAAGACCCTCATGCACGCATTGTTAACTTTGTGGATGTGTGTTCTCCATTCACTTTCAAGGATGTCACTCAAGGAGCGATCCCATTGATGTTCTTTCCATTTTCATTGTTAGGGGAAGCAAAAAGATGGATTAATTAGTTACCAAGAGACTTTATTACTTCTTGGGAGGAGTTGTCTCAGGTTTACTATGAGAAATTTTCCCTCCTTCCAAGATGGTGAAGTTGAGAGAGAGCATTGAGAATTTCAAGCAGATAGATGGGGAACTACTTCATGAAATATGGTTACAATTCCAAAAGGTTTTGTTACAATGTCCCAACGATGGGATGCCGAATCATCTCTTGCTCTAATATTTCTATTTTAGCGTTGATGCACTGAACTAAGCGATAGCAGATCAACTTCTGCGATGTTGTATGATGAAGCAAATATTTTCCATGGCTTTAACCCTTCTAGATGATATGACAAAGATTAACTGGGCTTGGTATACTTGAGATGAGCTTATCTCCTCCTTTCTTAGGGGAGTGTCTAAGGAGCAACTTAAGACCAAGAGAGGGATGAACATCGCAAAAATGATAACACGACTACATTTTCTAACTAAGCATGCTATTGGTGGCAGTTTCAAGAACATGAATGTTATTGGTTATAGTAGTGGTGTAGCCTTTGATGATATTCCTTTTGAGGCTGCATATAGTGAAGAGGTGCATTATTTGGGGAACCAAGTGTTGAGTTTTCAGCTTGCCTATTATATGCCACCCAAGAATCAAGGTTGGACGAATGATGTTGGATGATGTGATCAAGATAGGAGAGATAGAACTGGGGTGGAGGGGATATGAAGGAGATAGGACTGTTATATTCCTCCTCACAATAGAGTGAAGCCAAAAGAGTCCTTTGCAAATCCAAAAGAATTTCATACTGAGATATGCTTGCTAGGATATTAAACAAGGTGGAAGGTTCGGACAAGGTTCTTAAAGAAATAAAGTTGGGTTTCTCTTCATTGTACGAAATGGTTACATCTCATTTGGTTTCAATGAAATAATTAGAGACACAATTAAGAACCATCTCCGCACCTTTGAATCAAAGGCATAAAGGTGGTTTGCCAAGTGATATCGTGGTGAATCAAAAGAATGAAAATCAACAATGTATGGCCATTACTACACGAAGTGGCAAGGTTATTGAGGGGAGTGTAATCCCTCTAGATATTGAGACAAGCAAAGGCAACAAGACATTTTCTTTTAGGGGACTAATGAGCCGGAAGTTAGTGATGATGTAATAGCTGATGAGGAAAACATTCTTTTGTCAATCTCGGGAGTGATTGCAACATTAAATTTTGGGGAGCTCTGAGCAAAGCTAAAAATGCACCCTCAAAATATTTTTCCTCATCTACCAAAATGAAAGTGCCTTAAGTGAAAATTAATCCACCTTTCCCTCAAAGGTTGGAAAAGAGGATGATGAAACCAAGTTTCAAAAGTTCTTGTCAATGTTTAATTCTCTTTCAATCATTATTTCATTGGTTGAATCTCTTGTACAAATGTCCAAATATGGCAAATTTATGAAGGAGCGCATGATTAATAAGAGATATGTTGAGTGTGAAACTATTGAAGTGTCACACAATTGTAGTATGATAGTGTCAAATAATTTTGTAATGAAAAAATAATCCGAGCACCTTTGCGATTCCACGGACAATTGAACTGTGTCTATTTGGCAAGGTTTTATGTGATTTTGGAGCTATTATCAACTTAATGCCATTGGCGATTTTCAAACTACTAGGTTTTGACGCCCCATCTCCAACAACAATGAGGTTTCTTGTGGTGGACCGATCCATTAAAAGTCTGATTGGCATTTTATATGATGTATTTGTGAAAGTGGAAAAGTCATATTTCCTGCCAATTTTGTAGTCCTTGTTTGTGAGATTGATGTTGAGATACCAATTATTTTTGGTAGGCCATTCCTTGCTACCAGTAAGGCCTTGTTGATGTGGAATGCGATGAACTCACATTTTGGGTGAATGATGAGGAATTCACCTTTAATGTGTGCAAATCAATGAAGAAATTAAGAAATTGTCAGGTGGTATCTTATGTTGATGTTGTCGAAGAAGCTGTTACGGATATCGCGGAGGTATTTAGCTTTGGAGAATCTTCGGCAGCGGGGTTTCTCAATTATAATGGTGAAATGGTTGGAGATTTTTTGAGATGTGTGTAGAATTAGAGGGAATGGGTAGAATTAGAGGGAATGGGTTCTCATTTCAAGAATTTTCAATTAAGCTCGATATTGATTTAAAAATTGAGAAATGGCCCCCCTGCCAAGTCTTCCATTGAAGAACCCCCTAAAATAGAAGTGAAAGCTCTTCCATCACATTTGAAGTATTTCTTGGGGAGTGTTAAGACACTTGTGGTAATTGTGGTATCTTCTTTGCTTGATCCTCAAGTGCAGACGCTAATCAAAATGTTGAAAAAGTTTATTAAAGCAATTGGATAAAGTATAAACGGTCATCATTAGAGTACCCTGGGTATTTGTAATCATAAAATTAACTTGATATGTGATTGCAAGCCGAGTATTAAGAATCAAAGGAAACTCAACCCACCTATGCAAGAGGTGGTAAAGAAGAAAATCATTAGGAAGTAAGATGCTAGAGTTATTTATCCAATTTTGGATAGTAGTTGGGTGCTGTCCATCATGTGCTGAAGTAGGGTGGCTTCACTTTTGTGAAGAATGAGAAAAATCAACTTATGTACACTCGATCGATAATAGTGTGGTATGTTTGCATGGAATATAGGCATCTTATGTCATAGATGGAGAAAGATTACTTTGCATTACCATTCATGGACCAAATATTGGATTGTGTTACAAGAAGAGGGTGGTATTGCTTTTTTGATGGTTACTTTGGGTACAATCAAATCTCCATAGCCCCAGAGGACCAAGATAAAATCACCTTTACATTCCCGTATGGGACCTTTAATTTGGGGAGAATTTCATTAGATCTTTGCATTGCTCCGGCTATTTTTAAACATTGTATGCTTGCTATATTTAAGGATATAGTAGAAGATTCAATGGAGGTATTCATGGATGAATTTTCGATCATTGGTGAAACTTTTGAACAATGTTTTACTCATCTAGAAAAGGTACTTCAAAGGTGTGTTGAAACTAATTTGATACTCAATTGGGAGAAGTTCCAATTCATGGTTAAAGAAGATATAGTCTTGGGGTACAAGATTTTAGGTGATAAGATACTAGTGGATCAAACTAAGGTCGAATTTATTGCTAGCCTTTCTCCCATTATATCAATCAAGGATGTGAGAAGCATTTTGGGAGATGCCAATTTCTTACAATGTTTTATCAAAGACTTTGCCAAGATAGCCAATCCATTGTGCTTATTTCTTGAGAAGGAGTCATCATTTGCGTTTGATGATGCTAGCATGAAGGCATTTGAATGCCTTAAAGAAACGTTGGTTGCGGCTCCAATAATTTTGTCTCATGATTGGTTATTACTCTTTGAAGTAATATATGATGCTAGTAGAGTAAATTTGGCGGTTGTATTGGGACAAAGAAGGGACAAGCTATTTTATCCTATTTATTAGGCAAGAAAGTTCTTTAATGTACACGAAAAGAACTACACCATGATGGAGCAAGAACTGTTGGCCGTCGTCTATGCTTTTTAGAAATTTCAGGCTTATCTAATGGGAACCAAAGTGGTAGATCATATGGATAATGCTGCACTTGGATATTTGATGGCAAAGAAGGATGCAAAGTTGAGGTTGATTAGATGGTTTTATTGTTGGAAGAGTTTGACTTTGAGGTCAAAGATCATAAAAGGTTGTGAAAATTAAATAGCGGACCATTTATCTAGGCTTAAATATAATGGTTAAGGTGCTAAAGAGGTTGATATTGGCGATGCATTTTTGGATGAAATATCATGGTCGTTTCTATTGACTCTAGCCCATGGTATGCAGACTTTGCCAAATATTTAGTGTGTGGGACTATTCTAGAGTCTCTCAACCATCATAGGTGAAGAAAGTTCATGTTTGATGTGAAATGATATTTTTAGGATGATCTTTTCCTATTTAGAGAGTGTGCGTGCCTACAATCTGATCGAGAGTTGTGTTCCAAAATCATCCATGAGTGCTATATTAGAAGAATGCCATTCATTTCCAATGGGAGGTCATCATGGAGGGATCTGAATAGCCTCAAAGCTTCTAAGTTGATATTATTGGCCCACTCTTCATAAGGATGCACATGAGTTTGCCAAGGCTTGTCCAAAGTTTCAACTTCAAGGTAACATATCTAGATGCCATGAATTCCCTCATACCCTGATGCTTGAATTACATATTTTTTATTTTTGGGAAATTGATTTCATGGGGCCTTTTGTGAGCTCAATTGGTACATCTTGTTGGCTATTAATTATATATGAAAATAAGCAGAGGTTATTGCTTTTCAATCAGATAATGGTAAGGGCATGGCGAACTTTTTGAAAACCATTTTCTCACTCATTTTGGTACCCATTGTGTTGTTATCTCTAATAGAGACTCACATTTTTGCAACAGGTTGTTTTGTGTATGGTTGAGTAAATATGGGGTAAAGCATTGAGTGACAACTCCGTACCATCCTCAAGCAAATGGCCAAGTTGGACTATCAAACTTGGGGGATTAAGGCTATTCTTTCTAAAATGATGAATGGGAATCGAAGTGAATGGGAAAGTAAGCTTGATGATATGTTGTGGGCACACTACACGACATAAAAGTCCCCAATTGGAATAATTTAATACTTTAAACTATGAGTCATAAACCATTGTCTGTGGGAGTCGACCCCAACTCGTGTTGGGTATACTGATGATGAACACCATATCTTTTATTGGTTTTGAGGTATATATGAGCAATATCTAAATGGCGTAGTTGCTAGGAATAGTGTTATGTTTCTTGTTTAGAATTTTGTTTATCAAGCTAGTTCTTTGTAGTTGAGCTTATTTACATGCCTTTCTCTTGTTTCTTCTCTTGTGTTATTTTTATTTTCAGTTGAAGAACTGCGCAGTCAAGGGAGTATTAATGGTGATGACATCAAAAATCTTAATGATTTCTGTTGGGATCAACTTGGGAGTGCAAGAGCTACTAGGTCTGCCTCTTATTTTGGGCAATGTGGTATTTCATGTGACTTTCACCATACTACAATTGTTGTAGTTAAAAAGTTTATTTGGGGGTTTGGCACATGAAGACCCTTATGCACGCATTGTTAACTTTGTGGATGTGTGTTCTCCATTCACTTTCAAGGATGTCACTCAAGGAGCGATCCCATTGATGTTCTTTCCATTTTCATTGTTAGGGGAAGCAAAAAGATGGATTAATTAGTTACCAAGAGACTTTATTACTTCTTGGGAGGAGTTGTCTGAGGTTTACTATGAGAAATTTTCCCTCCTTCCAAGATGGTGAAGTTGAGAGAGAGCATTGAGAATTTCAAGCAGATAGATGGGGAACTACTTCATGAAATATGGTTACAATTCCAAAAGGTTTTGTTACAATGTCCCAACGATGGGATGCCGAATCATCTCTTGCTCTAATATTTCTATTTTAGCGTTGATGCACTGAACTAAGCGATAGCAGATCAACTTCTGCGATGTTGTATGATGAAGCAAATATTTTCCATGGCTTTAACCCTTCTAGATGATATGACAAAGATTAACTGGGCTTGGTATACTTGAGATGAGCTTATCTCCTCCTTTCTTAGGGGAGTGTCTAAGGAGCAACTTAAGACCAAGAGAGGGATGAACATCGCAAAAATGATAACACGACTACATTTTCTAACTAAGCATGCTATTGGTGGCAGTTTCAAGAACATGAATGTTATTGGTTATAGTAGTGGTGTAGCCTTTGATGATATTCCTTTTGAGGCTGCATATAGTGAAGAGGTGCATTATTTGGTGAACCAAGTGTTGAGTTTTCAGCTTGCCTATTATATGCCACCCAAGAATCAAGGT
This sequence comes from Solanum rostratum, assembly GCA_029948455.1. Classification (NCBI taxonomy): domain Eukaryota; kingdom Viridiplantae; phylum Streptophyta; class Magnoliopsida; order Solanales; family Solanaceae; genus Solanum; species Solanum rostratum. The sequence goes on along the minus strand of CM057047.1, from coordinate 15,644,816 downwards.
TGGACGAATGATGTTGGATGATGTGATCAAGATAGGAGAGATAGAACTGGGGTGGAGGGGATATGAAGGAGATAGGACTGTTATATTCCTCCTCACAATAGAGTGAAGCCAAAAGAGTCCTTTGCAAATCCAAAAGAATTTCATACTGAGATATGCTTGCTAGGATATTAAACAAGGTGGAAGGTTCGGACAAGGTTCTTAAAGAAATAAAGTTGGGTTTCTCTTCATTATACGAAATGGTTACATCTCATTTGGTTTCAATGAAATAATTAGAGACACAATTAAGAACCATCTCCGCACCTTTGAATCAAAGGCATAAAGGTGGTTTGCCAAGTGATATCGTGGTGAATCAAAAGAATGAAAATCAACAATGTATGGCCATTACTACACGAAGTGGCAAGGTTATTGAGGGGAGTGTAATCCCTCTAGATATTGAGACAAGCAAAGGCAACAAGACATTTTCTTTTAGGGGACTAATGAGCCGGAAGTTAGTGATGATGTAATAGCTGATGAGGAAAACATTCTTTTGTCAATCTCGGGAGTGATTGTAACATTAAATTTTGGGGAGCTCTGAGCAAAGCTAAAAATGCACCCTCAAAATATTTTTCCTCATCTACCAAAATGAAAGTGCCTTAAGTGAAAATTAATCCACCTTTCCCTCAAAGGTTGGAAAAGAGGATGATGAAACCAAGTTTCAAAAGTTCTTGTCAATGTTTAATTCTCTTTCAATCATTATTTCATTGGTTGAATCTCTTGTACAAATGTCCAAATATGGCAAATTTATGAAGGAGCGCATGATTAATAAGAGATATGTTGAGTGTGAAACTATTGAAGTGTCACACAATTGTAGTATGATAGTGTCAAATAATTTTGTAATGAAAAAATAATCCGAGCACCTTTGCGATTCCACGGACAATTGAACTGTGTCTATTTGGCAAGGTTTTATGTGATTTTGGAGCTATTATCAACTTAATGCCATTGGCGATTTTCAAACTACTAGGTTTTGACGCCCCATCTCCAACAACAATGAGGCTTCTTGTGGTGGACCGATCCATTAAAAGTCTGATTGGCATTTTATATGATGTATTTGTGAAAGTGGAAAAGTCATATTTCCTGCCAATTTTGTAGTCCTTGTTTGTGAGATTGATGTTGAGATACCAATTATTTTGGGTAGGCCATTCCTTGCTACCAGTAAGGCCTTGTTGATGTGGAATGCGATGAACTCAAATTTTGGGTGAATGATGAGGAATTCACCTTTAATGTGTGCAAATCAATGAAGAAATTAAGAAATTGTCAGGTGGTATCTTATGTTGATGTTGTCGAAGAAGCTGTTACGGATATCGCGGAGGTATTTAGCTTTGGAGAATCTTCGGCAGCGGGGTTTCTCAATTATAATGGTGAAATGGTTGGAGATTTTTTGAGATGTGTGTAGAATTAGAGGGAATGGGTAGAATTAGAGGGAATGGGTTCTCATTTCAAGAATTTTCAATTAAGCTCGATATTGATTTAAAAATTGAGAAATGGCCCCCCTGCCAAGTCTTCCATTGAAGAACCCCCTAAAATAGAAGTGAAAGCTCTTCCATCACATTTGAAGTATTTCTTGGGGAGTGTTAAGACACTTGTGGTAATTGTGGTATCTTCTTTGCTTGATCCTCAAGTGCAGACGCTAATCAAAATGTTGAAAAAGTTTATTAAAGCAATTGGATAAAGTATAAACGGTCATCATTAGAGTACCCTGGGTATTTGTAATCATAAAATTAACTTGATATGTGATTGCAAGCCGAGTATTAAGAATCAAAGGAAACTCAACCCACCTATGCAAGAGGTGGTAAAGAAGAAAATCATTAGGAAGTAAGATGCTAGAGTTATTTATCCAATTTTGGATAGTAGTTGGGTGCTGTCCATCATGTGCTGAAGTAGGGTGGCTTCACTTTTGTGAAGAATGAGAAAAATCAACTTATGTACACTCGATCGATAATAGTGTGGTATGTTTGCATGGAATATAGGCATCTTATGTCATAGATGGAGAAAGATTACTTTGCATTACCATTCATGGACCAAATATTGGATTGTGTTACAAGAAGAGGGTGGTATTGCTTTTTTGATGGTTACTTTGGGTACAATCAAATCTCCATAGCCCCAGAGGACCAAGATAAAATCACCTTTACATTCCCGTATGGGACCTTTAATTTGGGGAGAATTTCATTAGATCTTTGCATTGCTCCGGCTATTTTTAAACATTGTATGCTTGCTATATTTAAGGATATGGTAGAAGATTCAATGGAGGTATTCATGGATGAATTTTCGATCATTGGTGAAACTTTTGAACAATGTTTTACTCATCTAGAAAAGGTACTTCAAAGGTGTGTTGAAACTAATTTGATACTCAATTGGGAGAAGTTCCAATTCATGGTTAAAGAAGATATAGTCTTGGGGTACAAGATTTTAGGTGATAAGATACTAGTGGATCAAACTAAGGTCGAATTTATTGCTAGCCTTTCTCCCATTATATCAATCAAGGATGTGAGAATCATTTTGGGAGATGCCAATTTCTTACAATGTTTTATCAAAGACTTTGCCAAGATAGCCAATCCATTGTGCTTATTTCTTGAGAAGGAGTCATCATTTGCGTTTGATGATGCTAGCATGAAGGCATTTGAATGCCTTAAAGAAACGTTGGTTGCGGCTCCAATAATTTTGTCTCATGATTGGTTATTACTCTTTGAAGTAATATATGATGCTAGTAGAGTAAATTTGGCGGTTGTATTGGGACAAAGAAGGGATAAGCTATTTTATCCTATTTATTAGGCAAGAAAGTTCTTTAATGTACACGAAAAGAACTACACCATGATGGAGCAAGAACTGTTGGCCGTCGTCTATGCTTTTTAGAAATTTCAGGCTTATCTAATGGGAACCAAAGTGGTAGATCATATGGATAATGCTGCACTTGGATATTTGATGGCAAAGAAGGATGCAAAGTTGAGGTTGATTAGATGGTTTTATTGTTGGAAGAGTTTGACTTTGAGGTCAAAGATCATAAAAGGTTGTGAAAATTAAATAGCGGACCATTTATCTAGGCTTAAATATAATGGTTAAGGTGCTAAAGAGGTTGATATTGGCGATGCATTTTTGGATGAAATATCATGGTCGTTTCTATTGACTCTAGCCCATGGTATGCAGACTTTGCCAAATATTTAGTGTGTGGGACTATTCTAGAGTCTCTCAACCATCATAGGTGAAGAAAGTTCATGTTTGATGTGAAATGATATTTTTAGGATGATCTTTTCCTATTTAGAGAGTGTGCGTGCCTACAATCTGATCGAGAGTTGTGTTCCAAAATCATCCATGAGTGCTATATTAGAAGAATGCCATTCATTTCCAATGGGAGGTCATCATGGAGGGATCTGAATAGCCTCAAAGCTTCTAAGTTGATATTATTGGCCCACTCTTCATAAGGATGCACATGAGTTTGCCAAGGCTTGTCCAAAGTTTCAACTTCAAGGTAACATATCTAGATGCCATGAATTCCCTCATACCCTGATGCTTGAATTACATATTTTTTATTTTTGGGAAATTGATTTCATGGGGCCTTTTGTGAGCTCAATTGGTACATCTTGTTGGCTATTAATTATATATGAAAATAAGCAGAGGTTATTGCTTTTCAATCAGATAATGGTAAGGGCATGGCGAACTTTTTGAAAAACATTTTCTCACTCATTTTGGTACCCATTGTGTTGTTATCTCTAATAGAGACTCACATTTTTGCAACAGGTTGTTTTGTGTATGGTTGAGTAAATATGGGGTAAAGCATTGAGTGACAACTCCGTACCATCCTCAAGCAAATGGCCAAGTTGGACTATCAAACTTGGGGGATTAAGGCTATTCTTTCTAAAATGATGAATGGGAATCGAAGTGAATGGGAAAGTAAGCTTGATGATATGTTGTGGGCACACTACACGACATAAAAGTCCCCAATTGGAATGTCACCGTACCAACTTGTGTTTGGCAAAGCTTGTCATCTACTAATAGAGCTTTGGTATCATGCCTTGTGGGCCTTGAAGAAATTGAACTTTCATCGTGATAAAACTCTAGACTCTCATCTCATCCAACTTCATTTTTTAGATGAATTTAGATTCAGGGTCTACGAGAGCTCATCCCTGTACAAGAAGAAAATGAAAAGATCTCATGAATTAAAGATCTTCAAAAGGGAGTTGAATGTTGTAGACCTAGTGTTACTATACAACTCAAAGTTGACGCGATTCCTGGGCAAGCTTAAATCTAAATGGTTGCCTCCATTCAAAGTTAGTGAATTACTTGAAAATGGTGTTATTAAGGTTGAGAACTTAAAGGTGGATAATTTCGGAGTGAATAGGAAGTGGTTGGAAGTATTATGGAAAACCACCTAATGATCGATTGGTTAATCTCATTTATGTGAAGGAATCATTAATAGTAATGAACTCTGCCGTGCCATGATGTTAAATAAGGAATTTCTTTGGAAGAAACTTAAGGTTTCAGTGATTTTCAGTAACGTGTGTTTTGTGTGTAGATGTGCAAAAATGAAATTTTGAAGTGGGTAAGAAAGGCTTTGGGGGTCACCATTCGGCGGATCACCGAGTTAAAATGGCAATCTTGAATTTGATTGCTTTTTGGGATAATTGATGGACCTTGACGTTATCTCAAATTCAGCAGTCAAAGTTGCAATTTGGTGGATCATCGAATTTTTTATGTGACACATAGTGTCACTGCCTTTTTGCACAACAAGGAGGGCTTAAGTTACTCTAGGAAATAGCAGCCAAGGACGCATTTGGTGGATCATTGAATGTGTTAGGCGGTGTAAGCAGAATTGCACCGCCTAATTGATTTACTTTACATTGAAGTACTCTTTCACTTTTCACATTTCATCCTCCTTCACTCCTACGTAGTCATCACTTATCTAGTACCCTTTCTTCATGACTTTTTTCATTAGGATTCAACTTAATTATGATCAATAACATCTTGTCATCCTCCTTTTCTTTGCATCATCTTCACGGTATGTCTTTAGCACTTCTCCTCATTTTTATGCTATTTTTTTGGTATCGGTATTGCTTGAATTTTGTTGGAGAATCATGTGGGTCATTGTGTGATATTGGAAATCATGGTATGTGTTGTTCGAATGATATTTATGGAACCCTAGGATTCAATTTTTACACTTTGTTATATGGGTTCTTGATTTCAATGATATTTAGTGAAATTGATTGCACATGTATGATGGGTCTAGTGTGTGAATGAAGTATGTGGTGCCTAATTGTTGTGATAGTCTGGGTCGCATCCCAATTTGATCGCATTGAATTTGTATGTCATCTTTGTTAGAATCATGAACTTGATTTCTTGGAAATGGATGTGAATGCATGTTTTATGGGTTTATTTGCATCGTGTGTTGTGGGTGAAGTCTGAGTAACCCATGAATTCAACCACATGACTTATACTGGCTGATGATGAAGTGGGTGACATCTCTCTTAAGGATAAAGTCGTCGTTTGGTCGAATTCGTGTTCATGGTTTGATTGTTAGAAAGAAATAGGTTGTGTTTGTGTGTGATAATGTGTTGATAAGACATGTGTTGTGAAATTTCCCTAGTTTTATTATTGGTATGTAAAAAATTGAATCTTGGGGAAATTCGCATTGCCAGTCAACTTTTATGATGGTCATTTTGACCGCCGAAAGGCCACACACATCACCCTTTGTGATAGATATTTTAGTCTTTGATTCTGTCATATTTGGCAATGGTACTATTGAGCGCCAATTCAATTTGGCGGATCACCAAATGCCTACATTCTTTATGAAATGTAACATTGTTTGGAATTCTAAGTTCTGTAAAGAATGGCAACAGTCATTTTGATCGCCAAAAATTTGTTTGGCAATCCGCTAAACATGTTCGATGGGCAAAATGACCTATTTTCCAAACATGTTCTCCTAAGGTTTCTTTTTCGGTTTTCCTTTCATACCATTGATTCTTACACACATGTTGACTTTGTTTTGCAAACATGCCTCATCAAAAGGAACTTTTCTTGTAGTTGATCTACGCAACCTGAACAACCCTTATAACAGCCGGGAAGGAAGAACAAAGAGCTTAAAGGCCTCGTAGGGAAGAATAAGGCAAGGGAAAAAGGAAAGTGATGGAACATGGAGATTCCAGTAGCAAGGAGGAGGGGTCTCTTGAGCTGCATTGGACAAGCTCTGAAGAAGAACAAATGATGTCCAAATCCCTAGTACATGAGGCCACGTGTTAGGAGATAATTCAAAAATATCCCCGAATTGGGGCAAAGAATAAGCATGCACGTGACCCATTCCTCCAGACATCTCAAACTATGTGAGAGATAATCTCTCCATGACATCTAAACCAGTTAAAAAGCAATTAGGTTTAGGATAATAACAGAGGAGTCGAGACTATCCACTAATGGGGTTGTTAAAAGGTACCCCGAGGTATAGGACACCCTAAGTTTTCATGCTTTCCAATACTTAACCACCCCTCGGGAACCTGATGTTCCAAGTTGTGTCTGCAAAATCTATAAGGCCTATGCTAGAGTCATTCCGAGAAGCAAAGGTTGGGTCAAAATTGCTCCAAAGCCTATGGATGTGGTTTAAGTGCAGGGTCTGCCTGTCCCTTACAGTGAGATAGAGATTAATAACTTGTTGAGATTCATATCTCGATTTAAAAATGATCTTGCTAATGTAATTAGAAGATCCTTGATGACGTTAAAGCATTGGTTGCGCCAATGATCCGTATTGCAGCCCCCTCGTGGTTGGAAGAAAGGGTAGTGATTGAGAAAAAATAGCTCAATATCCCTACAAGATATTTTTGGTTTCATTAGCAACAACCTTATGCCATCCTAAAATGAGACTATCCTTTGGCATCCTAAGGCATAATTAGTAGGTTTTATCATGGATCATAAGAAATTGAACTTCAGGGATTCTCACTCGAGCCAAATAGCTTCAGACTTCTCTCTCCTTTCCCAAGACTCATCACAACATTATGTAGGAGAGTCAATATGCCTTTTATCAGAAAATTCATGTTGAGACCACTCCATCAGTTGCTACAAACATCCGACGTATAAAGACTAATTTCAAGCAAAATGAGAAGGGTGAGACAGGTATACCTTCTCGCTTTCTCCCAGCTGCTTCTTCTGCTACTTCATTCCCCTTCATCATCTACTTAACCAGAGCCACAGGCTTCAATATCTCGGCCTACGATCACATAGGCTACCATCTACAGTATAGCCCGATTAGGAAAATTGACTAACACTGGGGCCATACGGGTCGAGTCCTATTTGCCTACATTGATTGAGAAAGAGATCGCAGTTGCATTGGTCCTATTACATGGTGAGGGAAAGAAGAAGAGAGAGATTATAGAGGAGCAGAACTTGGGGCTGAACCTAGTGGCTGTAAGTGCGGAGGACCATGAGGTGAGGATTGTTGCTTTCTGTAAGGACCAAGATCTCGTGAGACTTTGTTGATGTTTAAGATTAATGTTTTAGAAGTTCTAGACCAACGTGACACTCCATGGTCACCTCTATGAGTCGTAGAGGGGTCCACGAGCAGTGGAGGATGCCTAGGGGTGACCCTTTGCCTTGTGTGGGTTGTATTTTAGCTTATTGTGGAGTTTAAGACCACGTGGCACTCCAGTGAGCCCTTTATGGCTCGTAGGGCTCACCACTGGCCGTGAAAGTGGCTCATGGTAGGTTCCCTTGGCTTAAAAGCCACTGTGTGGCTAAGGAACCCACCATGGACCCTTGAACAATCCGTAAAACCCACCACAGCTCATGGTGGGGTCCCGTGATAGTTTTAGTAAGGAAACTCTCTAAGTACCAAATCACTGTCTTGAAACTATGATCTTTGTACATGAGCTTGTACAAACAGTGGAGCTTTGTACGTATTGTGAAGCCTAAAGTGGAAACATTGTTGGTTTAAAATTTGACTAAGTGTCTGAAGACCCTAACCACGGATCCTTGTACCATACGTGGTCCTTTGCACGAGCCATGGTGCTCCACCACGGGATCCTTCGGCACTTTTTAGTACTCGATTTGTTAAATGGCTTTCGAATAATTTTGGTGATTTCTAAGGGTCATTTGTGACTTTCTCACCTTTCCTAAACCCCTGAAAACACCTATACTTCTTCATTCTTATTCAAACTCATTCATTATACTTAGAATACTCAAAGTCTCTCTTCTAAGAACTCCTCTCAAGTGTGTCATTAAAGATTCCACTTGGAAATTCAAGAAAAGATTTCTTCTCGAATTAATTTTTATTACTTCCTCTAAGTTATCTAAGCTATGTGGTATTGATTCATGGTCCCTTCAACCAGGAAGACCCTAAACACTTTTTACTTCTTAATTTATACTTTGAATATGGGTCTTTGAAATTAATGTTGATTTGATTAGACTGAGATATGGACTCTATTTAACATATGTTTTTCAAGTGATTTAATCCCTAATGTGTTAAATTATATGGATATTATGAATGTTTGAATATGGATGTCCCTTTGAATTTAGGCATAGGCAATCCTAAGTATGGTTTAAATGTAAATTTCTTCATCGATTTACTTTAAGTTCAATCTTGTATTGTTATTTTAAGTATGAATCTATATTGCACATGTTATTCTCTCATCATTCATGGAATATGCATACATGAACAATGACTTTCAAGAAGATTATTGTCATGAACCATGCTTGTGGCCTAAACGTGACACGGCGAATGGAAAACCCAAAGGCTACCCAAACAAGCCTCTTAAGAATATCATTTGCACATCCTTGGTTGCGGAAGCATAATTAAACAAAAAGTAAGTAAAAAATATTTCTAAGGAGAAGTGGAACTTTGGACTCACTCTATGGGGATGTTACAGAGAAGAGGATTTGTATGAATCACATGAAAAATAAGGTTTAAGGGGAGGTTAAGTACTCACGCTATCGGGGCAATAGGGGACTTTGGACTTCCATCACGTCATCAACAAATATCAACACATACAGGGGGATAAGGACTAAGGGAAGTCTTTCGTAATCACATAAACATAGTGAATTCAAGATCATAACATAAATAGCCATATATCCAATGACACCTCTAACATGAGAGGAACAGGGGCCAAGACATCTCCCGATCTCACCCTCAAAATATAAATATCCTTAAGTAAATAAGTCTTAACAAAGCACAAAAGAAAAGTGGATGTTGTCCCCGAAATGAAGGACTCACCAATAGCAATCTTCAAACAAGCCGTCTAGTCACAAGGAGAAGGATGAATAGGAGCTCTGGTCCCTACATGATTAGATTTTGAAGGCAAAAAGTATGCGTTAGTACTTGGATTGTACTAAGTATGTGGGGTGCAATGCAATGAAGGACATAAGCCATAATAATCATGATGCATAATTATGATCAATACATATAAGCTCAATATGACATGTATGATTAATGATTGAATTAAAACATGCATGGAGATAGTAAAACTTGCATAATATATCACGCATATGTGGGAGGAGATCCTAACCAACATAAACCATGTGAGCTAATCCATGGAGTCCTGATTTCCCCCTACACCAAAAAAATGGGGGAGCTCACTTTGCCATAGTGAACCTCTTAATGTCTATATGGATCCACTAACCCATGTGTGAACCGGGTACTCGCCTCTAGTTCTTCGCCTCAAGTACTCGCTTCAAACCCTCAATCTTTGATATTCGCTTCAAGCCCTTTTCATAAGTGTACTCGCCTCGTAAAGATTTGGGTAATCGCCTCTAATCCCTTTACCTACGATGGCATATACTTTTGGGACATAGGTATTTGCCTCTAGTCCACTCGGTGCTAGGTCTAATCCCATGGAATACTCAATTTATATACATAGCCATATTATGAAACCTTTCATGATTCATGGTAGTATCATAAGAGTAGTTCATCAAACCATTACATCATGATATCAAAGAAAAGGGCTTCATATTATTTATAGCATCCAAAACATTATCATGAGCTCATAGCATGCATAATAGCCCTTCAACATTTATAATATTTATAAATCACATGTCTTATAAGAAGATTTCCATTACCATGGGATCTTGTCAAATACTTTAGTCAAAACTTGGTGGGTAATATACACATAAGCTTGAAATCATGTAATTCAAGAGTATAGAATACGATAGGAGTAAAATCAAATCATTTTAAAGTCATTCAAATAAACCCACCAACATTGTAGTAAAATCCTCATTTTGGATATCATGAAATCCAACTAATTTCACAAGTTCTTTCATAGTGTTTCATAGCTTCATAAAGTATCTAACTTAGTATCATACAATCCATCACAATATCCAACCCCAATAGTGTTTAAGCATAATATATCATCACTTGAAGAATTCAAACTTAAATCATGTGTACAATGCATAATAGAAATTACCCATAAAGTATACAACCTTAAAATCATGAAATTTGATAAAGAGAGAAGGATAGGCTTCATGGGTGGAAGAATCCCCATGAATGAAGCTCACATAACTTAAACTTTGAGTTTCTTGAAGAAAAACGTGAGGAAGAATTGAGGCTTCAACTGTGTTTTTGAAAATAAAAAAAAAGTTCTTGACATTTTTGATTGAGGGGATTAAGAGGAATTAGGAGGACTTTTCAGAGGATTTTTGAGTGTTCAAGGACTTGAAAATGGTTTAAGAGTAAGGTATTCTCGCATATATAGGTATTGGGTTATTAGAATTTTTTCCTTAAGTGAAACAGAAAATTGAGGAACTTGTTGTACTAGGCCACGATAAGTCCGCCGTGACTCGAACATACAGCAGACTGGTACATTTTCACGTGAAGATCAACTTTTCCCCTATTTTGGCCTAGGAATGGGTTTAGACCATTTTTTGCATAAGTGTGCGACAAGTATGCGACGTTGACTGGTTGAATACCATTTCTAATTCAGCCCCCATAATGAAATATTATTTTTTTCAATGGGTCACCTAAAGATCGAAGACCACCGCTTTCATACATAATGTTGCCTGTCGAAAAAGAATATAAAGTTTGATTTGCTTAATCATGTATGGATTTTGAGATATTCAAGAAATACTCTACTATGCATTTTTCTGAGGCATGTGAGGTGTGTTATATTATCTCCCTCTTGGGAACATTCATCCTCGAATGTAAAGGAAACATACGTAAGAGGAGTGATTAGAAAACTTTCAGCCCAACATAAATGCAATCCATGCACTTAGACAATATTCTCAAAAGTTTCAAACAGATACAACAAAATAACCAAAACTTGTTACCATGAACAGGTATGCATCCAAAAATGACATGAAGGCTTTAACTTAGGACTTCAATCATAGATAGGATTTAATTTGTTGCCTTAGGCTTGAATAGAGTGAAAGAGGTACGGATATCGCTTCTCATGTCTGCTTCAACTACCAAAGTGGCACTTTGGACTTGTTCATTCCTCCAAATAACTTTGACTGATGTCACATCTTTGTTTCTTAACCTCTTCACTTGCATATCTAATATTTCCACCGGGACCTTCTTGTAGGTCAAGTTATCTTCTATAACACCTACAACATCGAAAGTCGCTAAAGAACTTGGGTCACCTACACACTTCCTCAACATAGGCACATGGAAGATCGGATGAACCATACTCAACTCCATAACCAACTCCAATTCATAGGCAACCTTACCGATTCTCCTCAAGATTCAATAATGTCCTACATACCTTGTGATTAATCTGCTCTCCTTGCTTAAACCAAACAAAACCATTCATGGGTGAGACTTTCAAATACCAATCATCTACACTAAACTTAAGATCACTTCTCCTTACATTGGAGTAGGACTTTTGCCTATTTTGATCCCTTCTCAACCTTTCCCCTTATAAGCCTCACTTACTCATTGGCGGCTATAACCAAGTTTGGTACAATTAAAGCCTTCTCATCAACCTCACCAAGATACCTCCCTAAAACCTCTATATATCTTTGTAAAATTGGGATGAATTGAATAGGATGAATTATGCACCTCTTTCAAAATCAAGTACCTCAACCCAATCAACATTGAAAATACACAACCTACCTTGATACCTAATAATACCATCTCCCCATTGGGAGAAAACCTCCACTTTTCCCTCCTCCACCAATACCGTCAATTATAATAAAGTTAGGTCAAGGTCTAGGTCAATTTCTTACCACATCCATTTTAACTAAACTCACGTTTGTCAAACTTAGCAAACAAACCTCATTTCCTCAAGGTTTGTAATGCTACCCTCAAATGTTTCACATGATTTTCTAACTCCAGGAGTAAATCAAACTATCATCTATGAACACCACCACTAACATGCCAAGTTAGGGTTTAAAGACCTCATTTATGAGATCTCTAGATATCACCAGTGCACTAGTTAGGTCCAACGATTTCACCACACATTCAAAATGCCCTTATCTAGTCTGAAAATCCATCTTAGAAATATCACACGTCCTCACCCTCACATGGTGTCCAGACTGAAGATCAATCTTAGAAAAATGACTAGCCCCTTGTAGTTTATCAAATAGGTCATCCATTCTTGGCGAAGGATACTTGTTCTTTATAGTAACCTTATTGAGTTGCCGGTAGTCGATGCACATTCTAAGTGAGCCATCTTTCTTCCTTAAAAACAACTCTTGTGGCCATCATGCAATACCAAAAACATGCACTCGTGTTTCTCAAACATGCGATGACTTGATTCCTTCCACATCTTTGGCACCTAGAAGGATTTGGCGCACCATTACCATCGGGCTTAGCATATGAAAGTTGACCTTCAAATCATGCCCTTATTTTCTTTTATGTAGAGGCCACAGGATAATCTGTCATCTTATACCCAATACCCCCATACTTGAAACAACTCTCAGTGCTAGCCAAAAACTTTTCTTGATCCTTCTTGCAACACCCTTGAAAATGGAGAAAGGGAGCCTTTCCTTTCTATCCTTGGGAGTTGGTAGAGTAGTGGAAGATAAATAACTATCACCTCGGGTCCTCTTAGCCTTACTCTCCTTTCTATTATCATTTGTAATCTCAGGGGTACCCGCCCGTTGGTTAGTTGAGAGGTTACAACTTTGGCCAATAAACATAGTGCATTGCAAATCTCTGCCTTTGATATGTCATTATTAGGAAGTTGATCCTCATGTGAGGGATGGTTACCAACTCGTCCACCATTCTGAAGAGCGTGAGACATATTCTAAGATGTAAAATATAGGAATTAGAAAAAACCTTAGAGGATTTAGCTCTACCACAGGACATGGATCTTGAAGGAGTGATTCATTTCCAAAAATGCTTCATAGCCTCCTATTAATAGTTGTGGACCATGAAAGCATGAAAATTGGTTTCGGAAAAGTGTTGGACCATGGTGGCACTTCATGGTAGCCATCACGGCCGTGAGGTCATCCGTAAAGCTTCCGGAGTGAGATATTTCTAAGTATGGGACCTTATGCTCAAGATAAATTCTCTCTCAAGCCTTCAATTCTAGCTTATCTATGTTGTTTAAGATCATCATGGGTCCCCTACATCAAGTCAAGTTCAAAGGAATTCCCTTGGTTAAATTATTCTCAAGTGCCGATAGATGTGCCAACTTTAAATAGGAATATCTCTTATTAGCTCAAGATGAACTGGGTGGCCCATGAAATAACAAATTGAAGCTCGTTGCATTATCTTTCCAACGCATCCGGTCTCACCTCATTCCGAGTTCGGAGCAATACGTTATGCCCGTTTTCGTAAAACCTGTCTGGGCTAGACGGGAGCCTTCACGGGCCGTGAAAAGCTTCACGGACCGTGACACTAACCGTGTCAAGGCCCTTGTGAAATTTAAGGATCCATTTCATTAAGATGTTTTTGATATTTTGGTTCATCCCCAAGGCTTTTTATGACCTTTAAAACCCTTTTTACATTCCTAAACTTCTCCAACACTAAACCTAAAGGTTCTTCATATGATTTGGTAGAAGGGTCAACTTTAAATAGTCATATCTCTTAGCAAAACACGAATTAGGTGTCCTACAATATATCAAATTAAATCTCTTTGAGTTATCTTTCTAACGCACCTAGTTTCACCTAATTCCGAGCTCAGACCAAGGAGTTATGCCTATTTTTGTTCAGCCTGTCCGTGCAGGCAAGCCATAAGGCCAGCCACACGGACCATGTGGCAGCAAACGGTCCGTGAGGCTGAAGTTAGTCACGATTTTCTTTCCAAATTGTGTTCTAAGTGTGTCTCTTTCCTTGGTACCTTCATACGGAGCCTTGTACGGCCCGTGAAGCATCACACGGTCCGTACGACCTTCCGTTGGAAGCCCTTTGGCTTGAAATAGTTGCTGAAAATTCTAAGTCCATCACCACGGCCTTGTAAGCGGTTAGTGTGAAGCTACACAGACCGTTTACTGAACCGTGTGGCCCGGACGGACCAATTTTGGGGTCCGTCTCATTAATGGCATTTTGGTAATTTTGACTATTTTAAATGAAAACTTGGTCTTTTCCCACCCCTCCTAAGCCTCCTATATAAGCCTCTCACCCTCTCACTTCAGCCATTTCTACTTCATTTCTCTCTCTCTCTCTAAATTCACTCCCCCATGACTTGGCAACATCTCTCTAGGACATGTCAAGCTTAGGCTCTCAATTGAAGCCTACTTCTCCTCAAGTTTGTCTTCAAGTCAGGTATGTGGGTGTGTATTCTTGGTCTCTTCCAACCAAGAAGACCCAAATTCCTTCTTGAACTATTTATGAATTTGTCTACTTAAAATGTGAATTTTACTACTTAATCTTGGTACCTTTGAACCATGCATGTGCTATATTATGTTCAAAAAACTTGGTTATGATGAGTTTAAGTATGATGAACTATGTGGATTATGGAAATGTGAACATGCAAGTCCCTTTTAAGCTTTTACCATGCATGGGTGACCTATACTACATTTTATATGTATTTTACCATGAATTTTGGTCTCTTTATATTATTGTGAATTTTGATACACTCTACATTACCGATGTCATTCCTACACCATGCATTGCATCACATTCATGATATTTATAAATGGAAATCTCAGAAATGTGGGTTAAGCCCAATTTTGTCCGAAAAGGAGATTATAATGTGAATTTTTGGTAAGACATGGGATATGACAAGAAGGTGATCACCGGTATGTCTATTATTATGGCTCTTTGAGCAATAGGGGTGCTTGCACCATTTTGGTAAATGTGTAGATGAGCTATTCCTTGCATACGCATTATGAATATGATCTTGTGATTTGGCATTTGAGCTTACTTGTGCATTTAATGTTTTGAAATGAAAATTGGATCCTCTTGATAGCATATGTATATGTATAAGTATTCTAGTGGGATGTGTACTTAGCACCGATGGATTGGGGGTGTTAGAGATATCCCCAAGGTCCCTCTCCCTTTCCTTGAACTATGTGCTAGCATAGGAGCCCTTCCGAAATAGGGGTTGCCCGTAAGGAAGGAGGTCATTACCGAAATAGGGGTTGCCCGTAGGGAATGGCTATTCGTTATGTATGTTATGATGTGATTATGAAAACCCTTCCGAAATAGGGGTTTCCCGTAAAGAAGGTGGCCATCCACAGAAATAGGGGTTTCCCGTAAGGTGTGATGTAAATTACCTTTGGCAAGTAATCTTCTCCCTGCCGATGGGAGGTCCAAATCGGTCCGGTTCATGTAATAGCTCGCATGGACTTGGGCGTGTCGGTTATAATCCATCCCCGTTATATAGGAGCATTATCGCATTGCATGCATCACGCATCCCATGGCATCTTATATATTAAATTCCTTTGATTATAAGATTCTTGTATATTACGTGCCCTTGTCATCTAACATGATTATGCAGGTCCGGTAAGCCATATACATTGTATACCCGCATACTTAGTACATTCAAACGTACTAACGCATACTCTATGCCTACATGATTTTACCATGTAGGGACCGTGTGTTATGATCATCCACCACTTGACGGGTAGCTCGAATGCGGAGAGTTGATATTGTGGTGAGTCCTATCTTCCAAGGACAAGCCACCTTCCTTCCACCTATGTCGTTATCTATTTATCTTCTTAGCTGAGGGTGAGCCCGGGACATCTCTTGGCCCCCGTCCCAGCTTATGACTAGAGGCAAATGTTGGGCACTTGTAAAACTTTCTCATTTTGTATAACTATAAATGAATGGATTCTTGAGATTTGATTTCCGTCATTTAGTTATATGTGCTTAAATACTATTTGAACCAATGATGTGGAAATTTGATACTTTGAGGCTTGTTTGGGGACTCTCGGGTCCCCAATCGCCGTGTCACATCTAGGCCCCGACCCCGGGTCGTGACAGGTGTGTTGGATTTTTTAGGACCATTTACAAACCTAGTACTCTAATACCAAGCTTTTCATAACTCAAGCCTAGGGTCTAGACGTGACATGATGAATGAGAAACCCAAAGGCAACCCAAACAAGCATCTTAAGCATATAATTTGCACTTCTTTGGTTGCGGAAGCATAATTAAACAAAAAGCAAGTAAAAAGACTTTGGACTCAAGCTATGGGGATTCTATAAGGAAAAGGATTTGCATGAATCAGATAAACAATAAGGTCTAAGAGGCGGGAAAGTATGACTCATGCTGTGAAGGCAATAGGAGACTTGGGACTTCCATTACACCATCGACAAATATTAACACATAAAAGGGGATAAGGACTAAGGAATGTCTTTCGTAATCACATACACATAGTGGAGTCAAGATCATAACATACATAGCCATATATTCAATGACACCTCTAACATGAATGGAATAGGGGCCAAGACATCTCCCGGGCTCACCCTCAAAAGATAAATATCCATAAGTAAATAAGTCTTAACAAAGCATGAAAGGAAAGTGCATGTTTTCCACAAAATGTAGGGCTCACCAATAGAAATCTTCGAACAAGCCGTCTAGCCACGTAGAGAAGGATGAATAGGAGATCTTGTCCCTACATGGTTACATCATGTAGGCAAAACGTATGCGTCAGTACTTAAAATATACTAAGTATGCGGGGTGCAATACAACAAAGGACATAAGCCACAATAGTTAAGATGCATAATCATGATCATTAGACATAAGCTCAATATGACATGTATAATTGGCGCTTGAATTAAAACATGCATGGAGATAGTAAAACTTGAATAATATATCATACATATGTGGGAGGAGACCCTATCTAACATAAACCATTTGAATATATTCATGGAGTCCCGATGTTTACCCTACACAAGAAGAAAGGGGGAGGTCACTTCGCCAAGTTGAACCTCTTAATGACTAAGTGGAACCACTAAGCCATGTGTGAATCGGGTAGTCGCCTCTAGTTCTTTGACTCGGGTACTCACCTCAAGCCCTCGCACTCAGGTACTCCCCTAAACCCATTAGTATTAGGGTACTCGCCTCTCAGAGATTTTGGCAATCACATCTAATCCCTTTACCTATGGTGGTATATAATTTTGGGACTTAGGTATTCACCTCTAGTCCACTCGGTCCTAGGCTAATCCATGGAATACTCAAGTTATATACATTGCCATATTATAGAAGTTTCATAATTCATGGTCGTATCATAGGAGTATATCATCAAACCATTAAATCATAATATCAAAAAAAAGGGCTCCAGATTATTTATAGCATCTAAAACATTCTCATGAGCTCATAGCATGTATAATAGCCCTTCAATATCTATAATATTTATAATTCACATGTCTTATGACAAGACTTTCGTTAACATAGTATTTTGTCAAATACGTTAGTCAAAACATGGTGGATAATATACACAAGCTTGAAATCATGAAATTCAAGAGTATAGAATATGAGAGGAGTAAAATCAATTCATTTTAAAGTCATTCAAATAAACCCACCAACATTATAGTAAAAGCCTCATTTTGGATATCATGAAATTCAAATAAAATCTACAAGTTCTTTCATAGTTTTTCATAGCATCATAAAGTACATAACTTAATATCATAAAATCCATCACAATATTAAACTCCAATGGTGTTTAAGCATAATAAAATCATTACTTGAAGAATTCAAACTTAAATCATGTGTACAATGTATAATAGGAATTATCCATAGAGTATACAACCTCAACAACATGAAATTTGATAAAGAGAGAAGGATTGGCTTCATGGGTGGAAGAATCACCATGAATGAAGCCCACATAACTTAAACATGGAGTTTCTTGAAGAAAAACTTGAGGCTTCAATTGGGTTCTTGAAATCCAAAACAAGTTCTTGAGATTCTTGAATTTTGATGAGGGGATTATGTGGAATTAGGAGGACTTTTGAGAGGGTTTTTTGAGTGTTCTAGGGCTTGAAAATGGCTAAAGAGTAAGGTTTTACTTTATATATAGGCATTCTAATCCCATGGAGTACTAAATTTATATACATTGCCATATTATACAAAGCTCCATAATTCATGGTAGTATCATATGAGTAGCTCATCACACCATTAAAGCATAATATCAAAGAAAAGGGCTCCATATTATTTATAGTATCCAAAAATTACTCATGAGCTCATAGCATGCAAAATAGCCCTTCAACCTTATGATATTTATAATTCACATGTCTTATGACAATACTTTCGTCAACATAGTATTTTATCAAATATGTTAGTCAAAACGTGGTAGGTAATATACACATAAGCTTGAAATTATGCAATTCAAGAGTATAGAATATGAGAGGAGTAAAATCAATTCATTTTAAAGTCATTCAAATAAACCCACTAACATTGTAGTAAAAGTCTCATTTTGGATATCATGAAATTCAACTAAAATCCACAAGCTCTTTAATAGCTTTTCATAGCATCATAATGTACGTAACTTAATATCATAAAATGCATCACAATATTAAACTTTGATGGTGTTTAAGCATAATAAAATCATTACTTGAAGAATTCAAACTTAAATCATGTGTACAATGCATAATAGGAATTACCCATAAAGTACATAACCTCAAAATCATGAAATTTGATAAAGAAAGAAGGATTGGCTTCATGTGTGGAAGAATCCCCATGAATGAAGCCCACATACCTTTAACTTGGAGTTTCTTGAAGAAAAACTTGAGGAAGACTTGAGGCTTCAATTGAGTTCTTAAAATCCAAAACACGTTCTTGAGATTCTTGAATTAATTAGAGAATTATGAGGAATCAAGAGGACTTTTGAGAGGGTTTTTTGAGTGTTCTAGGGCTTGAAAATGGCTGAAGAGCAAGGTATTCCCGTATATAGGCATTAGGTTATTACCCAATTATCCTTAAGTGAAAACAGAAAATTAAGGAACCTGTTTAACTAGTCCGTGATAAGTTCGCGAAGCAGAAATGCAGTGGACTGGTACATTTCCGCGCGAAGTTTCATTTTCCCCTGTTTTGTTCCAGGAACGGGTTTAGGCCATTTTTTGAACAAGTGTGTGAAAAGTATGCGATGTTTACTTGTGGCATACCCTTTCCAGTTCAGCCCCCGTAAGGGAAAATAAAAATTTCACAATGGGTCATCTAAAAATAGAAGACCACCTGCTTTCATACATAATTTTACCCCAAAAGAGAATATGAAATCGAATTTGCAAAATCATGCATGGGTTTTGAGATATTCAAGAAAAATACTATAGGGAATTTTTTTGTGGCGTGTGAGGGGTGTTACAATTATGATGTGGGTTAAGACCCAATTTTGTTGATGATTAAGTATTTAAGGAATGTGTGATTATGACATGACATGTGATCACATAATGTCTATGATATGGCTCTTTGAGAAACTAAGGGTGTTTACACCAACATGTACACGTATAAATGAGCTATTCCTATTCATGAAAGTATGACATGAATTATGATTTGTCTCTTTAGCCCAAGTATGCACGAATATGAAGTATGATTTTCCTCTTTAGCCTAGTATACATGATTATGAAGTATATTTTTCTTTTAAACCTAAATATGCATTGAAATGATTTTAAAAGGACTTGAGCCTTTTTCGAAAGGATATATATATGTATATGCTTTCTTGTTGGATGATAACTTAGCACCGAGCGGGCTTTTGGGAAGGGGGCTATATCCAAGGGTCCAATTCCAGAAGTATGTGCCATACATAGGTTCATGTTTATGCCCCTTTGTGGATTATTATGCAATACATAAGTTCATGTTTATGCCCCTTTGTGCATTATTATGTTATGTTTGGAAAATCCATATCGAAGTGGGGATGCCCGTAAGGTACAATTATTTCTCCAAAATGGGGTGGCCATAAGGAAAAATATGATCTACCTTTGGCAAGTAGATCACATTTTCATTCAGTGTGGGAAAGACGATGGAATACCATGTAATAGCTTGCATGGTCTAAATTCAGTTAAGGTCTCATCCCTGTGTGTTGAAGTATAATTCATGCATCATAGATTTTATGGCATACTGATATTATATTCTTTCTTATATACTTCTTTCTATATATTTTCCCTTGTAATCTAATATTGATTGCAGGTTCAAAAGTTAATAAGCATGTGTAGGACCTCAAACTCAGTACATTCGAATGTACTAACACATACTCTTTTCCTGCATGATCTAACAATGTAGGGATCGAAGACTATCTTCATCCACCTCTTGACAATTAGCTTGGATTGAGAGAGTTTCTTGTGCTGAGTCTTATCATCCATGGAGAAGCCACTTTCTATCTACCTATTATGCTATGTCTTCTTATGTCTTTATATTAAGGGTGAGCCCGAGATATATCTTGGTGCCCGTCCTATTCTATAACTTCAAGGCATTGTTGAAGATCATGTAAACTCTATGTATGAGATTGTGATGTGTTATGTTGTTTGCTCATCGAGACTATGATTATGGATATCAATTGATGTTGATGATATGAAAATATTTTTGTGATGAGATGTGGAAATGTGGAAAGTCCTAAGTCCCTTCTATCCCCAAAGTGTCAGTCATACTTACCTGCCCCTTAGTTCTTATGTGCTATGTGCTATGTGAATCCCTATCCCTAGACATCCCCAAAGTATAATTCATACTTTTCCGTCCCATAGAACTATGTATTTACTATCTAATTATGCGCTTTCAAACTGATGATGTGTGTGGATTCTATGAGGCTTGTTTGGGAACTCTCGGGTCCATTTGCCATGTCACTCCTAGGCCCCTAGATCAGCTCTTAACAAGCTTTGTATCAGAGCACTATCTTTATAAATGATCCTAGATGTTCAATATGGCTCATCTAGTAGAGTCTTATTCATCATTGTGAACTGCACTATATCTATAAGTCTATAAGGGTGTCTTAGGAATTGTCTCACTTCTTCATTTCTAATGTTATGCTTTAGACCATGTCTTAAGACTTCCTAACTTTGACAACATCCTTGATGCTTTACAGAAGAGCCCCTCTTCAAAGACAGGCCCTAGTAAATGAGGACCAAGTCCCTCAAGAACCTATGGGAGAGTCGATTACCTAGGATAAATTTTTGACTGGCTTTTCCATGGTTGCCCAAGTAGTGACTAACCAGGCTAGGCAGGCTAATCCTCATCCTCATGCTCCCACTCCGGCTGCTAGAGTGAGTGATTTCACCCAGATGAATCCTTTGGAGATTTATGGGTCAAAAGCCAATAAAGATGCCCAAGACTTCATTGATGAACTCTCTAAGGTGTTGACTATTATGAGGGTGACTTCAGAAGAGAAAGCTAAGCTAAATGCTGATGTGATGCCAAAATACAACACTTTTGATGCTTAAAACTTAGGATTTTGTGTGTTCTTGATGCAATTTTAGTTGTTTTTATGTGTTTTAGCATTTATGTTTGTAGGATTATAGGTTGGCCAATGATTTTCAGGAAAGTTACGAAGTTGTTGTAGATTTTCTCTTATACGAGATGCCTTACGGGTCATAGACCATTTTACGAGCCGTAAGGTGGTTTCTTGAGGAATTCTAGTGAGGGGCCAAGTTTCTGAAGTTACTTCTACATATATGCAGTCAAGCCATAAATTAATTTATGAGCCATAGAAGAGGTTTCGTGCCCTGAGGGTCAGAGAATGAATATTTTCTAAAGTTCATTAGACGAAACCCCCTTTATGGGCTCTTAACCATTTTATGAGCCATAAAGGGGTGTCATAAAGTAGAAGTCTAGTTTTCCAGCAACAATGTACGAGACTCCAATTACGGGCCGTGAACTTTACTACGGGCCATAAAGTGTTGTCGTAGAGTGTGCCAACCAGTTCTCCTAAGTTGTTTATGATTTGAATTTTAATTATGATAAATTAGTCTTTTAGGTTACTTTTCATAAGTTCTCACCAGTTCACATATGTTTTGCTTTGTTTTAGGTTAGTGCTCAGAGAACTCAATATTCTAAGAGAGAAAATTGTGAGAGTCTTTGAAAACACTTGTGGTTTAATTCAATATTCAAGCTTGTGATTTTCATTGACATTGGATTTTCTTGTTCTTAATTCAGTTGTCTAAGTGTTTAATAATGTCTTCTAAATTCATAATCTCTTCATCTACACAAAGTATGAGTAGCTAAATCCATAACAAGGGTTGTGGGAACCATGAAAAACTAACAAAGAATTCTTGGAAGGTGTATATGTATGTATTAATTAACTCTCTTCGTTTTTCATGTTTTCTGATGGTTGCAAACATTAAAACCCACCTAGTGTTATTGACTGGACCAAGGTAGTAATGAATAGGAAAAGAGATTAATTAACAGGATTCGATTGATGGGACTTATAGGTAATGGTTAGTAATGCACACTATGAAGATAAGCCAAGTCGCCTAGTGAAATTCTCCTTTCACCTTTGACCAAAGAGCTTGGTGAACTTAAATTACCATCATGAATGTTATACAGTAGACAAGAATTAGGTTATCTGGTGAAACTGAGTTGGGGAATCATGGGGAACACAATACCCTTGCTGCTCTCCTTTATTGATCTTTTTGTCGTGATATATAGTTAGTGTGTTTTTCTTATTGATTTTTGCGAAAACCCCTCTTTGGGGAATTGAGTTGATTAACTACTCGAATTGCATGTTGGTGAATTTATCTTAAGTCTACGTATTCCTTGTGGGTTCGACCCTAATCTTAGTTAGGTTCTATTTCTTGACAACGACTACTTTATCCTTTAAAAAGGAAGTGTAACTTGTGCGACATCAAGATTATGGCGTCATTATTGGGGAATAAGGCTAGACTTAGTAAATTCATTAGTATTTCGAGTATTAATCCTTAGTTCCCTTTACTTTATTTTTGTCTATTGTTTTTGTTTATTTGCAGGGTGTGCAAGTAGTGTATGCCCAACACTTAGAGTTAAGGCAATCCCTTAACTCCATTTGATCCAAAGATCCACATAAAATGATAAGAAGGATGGCCCAAGATAACGCCAACAACGCGACCAATGCAGTTGGAACAATAATGATGATGATGGAAATGAGAACCCACTTCCTTTGAAGGATATTTCACAGCCTCAGGACTTCAATGCCAATGCTTACCAGTGGAATCAGTACCGCTTGAATCCCATAGCTATGAAGGCGATTGGAGCTATTGTATTGCCACCACTATCAACAGACATAAAGTTCACAGTCTTGAGTGGGTTACTTCAGATGTTGTAGAACCATAGGATTTTTGTGGGATTTCCATCAATGGATCCGTATAGCCACTTACACAATGTAACATTTATTTGTAAGAGTGTGATGGTAACACAAAATCTGTCTATGGATACTGCAGGACTTTGTGTCTTCCCATTGTCACTCACGAGCAATGCAACATTATGGCTATCTAAGCTCCCACAGAGTTTCAATCGCCAACTAGGCAGACTTGTAAAAGGCCTTTTTGGTGAAGTACATCCCTAGATCGAAGAAGCTCAAGTTAAAGGACCAGATCAACAACTTCGAGAAACTTCCTGGTGATTCCTTAAGCACTACTTGGGAGTAGTTTACAGAATGTTTGAGGAGTGTCCCTGGCCACAAGATAGTTGATGATGCCTTGGTGGAGAGCTTCTACTGTGCTCTTGATGAGAACAGTCAAGCCTGTGCTGACACTATCAACGTATGGAAAGAGTGATCAAGATAAATCGTGCATGGGGCAGAGGGATAGAGCTTCCATGAAGAGTTCATGTGCAGTTAGTGTCGGTGCAGAGCAAAGCCATGAGGAGATCATGCAACAGCTTGCTCAAATTCACACAGGCGTGGAGGTGATGATAAAACATAAACAAGAGAGAGTAAATATAGTGGTTCATCAACCTCCATGTGCACCCTTGTATGAGGAGCCATAATATAAGGACACATGCTTTGTTAATGATTAGACAAGGGGTTTCTGGACCAAAATTTAAGGGTCTAATCAGGACTATTGACGCCAAGGTCAAGGAAACCAAGGTAGGAACTTTGGTAGAGAAGGAGCATGCAGAGAAAACTGCGGTGGTTACTATGATAGGAATAGAGGTCTCGATGGAGATTGAGGTCACGAAGAAGGCTTTAGAAATAGTCCTTGTATGTCACAACACAACCGCGATATAGGTGCAGGCAATTTTAGAATTGTGGAGATGTTGGATCGCCTGTTGAAGAAGGCTAAGACACAGGTTGAAGCCCTATGGGGCATGAAAACAAAGATCTCTAGTATCAATCAAAAGATAAAGTCTCATTTTGTAGCTATCAATTAGCTGGAAAAAGATCTAGGTGCTTTCACCATACCCTGCACTATTGGAAATGTAGAGTTCACAAGGGAACCATGTGATTTAGGTACCAGTACTAATCTGATGCTCCTTGCGGTGTTTAAGAATCTTGGATTAGGGGCCCCTACTCCTACTAATATGTGGTTGCTAATGGCGGATCGCACTGTGAAGAAGCCTGTGGGGATACTATATAATGTCTTAATAAAAGTGGAGAAGCTCGTATTCCCTACAGACTTTATGATCTTAGATTGCAAAGTAGACTTTGATGTCCCAATCATCTTGGGAAGACCAATTCTAGCCACTGTACGAGCCCTAACAGATATGCAATTTGGTCAACTCGGGTTTAGATTGAACGACAAATAAGTTCTCTTCGATATTCCTCAGCCCATGAAGCATCCTGATGAGTTCAAGAGTGAAGTCCGGGCAATCAGTGAAGTCTAAATAAATAATTTGTTTCAAGTCGTGTCGCGACAATAAATCAGGCACTACTTAGGAGGTAACACAAGGTTTTTGATATAATAGCATAGTTATCAGTTTACTATAAGTTTTTGAACTCATATGTTGTTTATTTCTTTTGATTTGATTGTAATTATGTACAATGGGTTGGTTCATATAGGTTAACAGTGTATTTTATGAAGAATATGCAGGTACTGGACTAAGTCATTCATCTTGGCTGAGAAAGAGCATCAAGTTGTGGCTCTATGACAGGGATTACAGGCTGTTAAACACTTTACGGCCCGTACTCTACCTCGTAGAATATTCCAGTAAGCTAGACAATATGCACTCCTTTCCACGAGCCAACTTTACGATTCGTACATCCAACTATGAGTCATGAATGGGGCTCGCGGTTCCCAGGTAGTTTTTTGAAATTTTGTTAAATATTGGGGGTTCTACGAAACCATGGTTTACGAGTCGTTGAACCATCTACGGCTCATAATCTGGGTTTCATAGAACCAGGTCCATTAATTTTCAGAATGACCTAGTCAACATATAAATAAAGGGGTCAAAATTATTTGACACCACTTTCGACCTAAAATAACATATCAACCCAAGCACCCTACCCCGTGATTTTTCCGATCACTTCAAGCCATCTACAAACTTTTCTAGTAAGAATTCCAACGGCCGTAGGGTTTTTCTTCTAGTCACCTCCTTCAATCTTCTTCGATTTAATCTCAAGCATTGGTAATTTTCTCGATTTAATTATGACCTATAATTTACCTTGTTTAAAGATTGAGTTGAGAGTCATGTGGGGCATGGTGTTTAGACACAAAATCCTTGTTCTGAATTTGAATTATGCTAGTTGTAATTAGGTTTCCCTTGTATGATTATTGTCTAAGTTTGAAATTGGGTGTTTTTGTCTTGTATGAAATGTTTTGGGTTTTTTATTTGTTTTTATTGAGTCACCTACCATAGGATATTTAATGATATTGAATGATTTATGCTTGTTGAATTTGGGGTGGGGGGGGAGTTGATGGCATAATTACATGATCTTGTTGAAATCAATTAGGAATGGTCGGAACCATAGGATAATTCATGCTAAATCACTGGCGATGGGGTGTCGATGTATCGAAGAACTTTTTGGGGGTAGGGTTGTAGCATTGGGATCATGTGAGTTCGTGTGTCCTTGCTTCAATGATGATAATCTATGTGTTGAAAAAGTCCTTCGGGGTCCGTGTGATGGATTTAGAAACTCACGTGACTGAGTTTTTCTAGTTCACGAATGGCTTTTGCGGCCCATAGAGAAATTTACCAATCGCAATTTCTCCTTATGCATGGTTCCAGAAACTTGATGTTTTTGAGTATCCATCAGATGAGACCTTCTACGAGTCGTAGATCACTTTACGGCTCGTAGATAGGTCTCATAGATCCCTGCCTATATTTAATTACTCACTGGAATTTTCTACGACCCCAGTCTACGACTTGTAAACCACTTTATAAGTTATACCTTGTCTCGTAGACCTTTACAATGACCAATTTGTGTAGATCCACTGATTTACGAAGGCTCTTTATGACTCTTAGTATGCACTACGACCCGTAAAGGTGCTTTCATAAAACCCTTCGGCAATTGTACTCAGGTGATTTTTGCATTAAAATTATTGATTTGTGGGGCTAACCATCTTGTGTACATGTCTATGTTTCGAGTACTATGTCCCCAAAAGGCAAACATGCTGAGATCGAGGCTATGGAGGCGGCTATGGGATGAGCCAAGTGATGATAATCAGACCACTCTGCTGAGTTATTCACTGGAGGTCCTCGATGTTAGATCGGACCTAGAAGTAGGTGTACCGCAAAGTAGAGCCAATACCAGAGCTGGGCGTACTCAGGCTCTAGTTGCTCGTATTTTCCAATCTAAATAGGGAGGCAGTGATAAGAGCAACTTACCACAAATGACTCCATCAAGAGAGGAGTCTAGTTCGGAAGAAGGCTCTGAGGTTAGATCAGAGGCAGAGTCTTCCATCGCACCATTATCATCATCTACACCAGATGCCCTTGCTAGCCGGTGGTGCATCGAGGGCATGCGGAAGCAGAGTCTTCTATCGCCCCCCCATCATCATCTGCATGAGATGCCCTCACTAGCCAGTTATACATCTAGGGCACGCAAAAGATCTACACAAAAGGTACACAGCCGAGAGAGCAGGGCAAGCCAGCCCGCTCAATTCTTTAGGAGCCCAGAGTTATTGCTGATAGCTTTGATGGTGTTCTTGGCCTTCAGAATCCAATGATTTACGAGCTCTAGTGTTGTCCGGTTCTCTTGGACGATACTCCCCAATTATGGTGAGGGAGTTCAATGCATCATATGCAACCACTATCTATCTTACTCTTCCCAAGGGGAAGAAGTCCCTTGCTCAGCCCAGGCTGATAGAGATGAGGGTGAGGGACCGGCGGGTGGATATATCAAAGGATACCATCTTTCATATGTTATTTTGTCTCAAGTCTCGTGCCCCAAAATCCACCACAGAGTTTGACTATAAAGGCGAGCAGATGAGCAACCCACTAGTGATGAAGGATCCTGAGTGACAAGCCACATTGACAAGATGGGTCGCTGTATATATTGCAAAGCAGGGTTCGAAACCTACTTGGGTTGTCACTCGCTGGGAGCCTATAGTCAAGGCTTCACTCAATTTCCCTACTAAATTATGGTGGGGGGTTGTTCGTTCATGCATCTGACCTACATTTGCTGATAATACTTTGATGCCGAATTGCAGTTTTGGTTGCTAGCATGTTGGCTGGCTATGAGAATGATTGGGCTTGCCTCATCGCTAAGAAAAATCATGAAGCTAGACTAAAGAGGTTTACCTCCATCCCATTCTTGCACTTGATTTACAGGCTCTATCTAAAGTTGAGGGTGGAGATAGTACATCACCTGGACCAGAAGATTGAGGCCCAAGCACATACTGGATCCCAGCCTGATCAAGGCTGACGAGAACCCGATGGAACTCTGGCGGGCACAACCTCACCTATGCCCGAGATGTTTGCCCCAGCACACTGTCACCACCACTACTGTTTCTTCTACTTAAGAGAGGCTCCACACCTCGAGGTAGATTAGGAGAAGGGTCCCATTGTTACTTTTCTTGCACTAGAGGCCACTACTTTATATTCTCCCACCACGAGCATGATCTTCGTTTCTGCCACTTCTATACAGGCCATTATGCATAGTTTAGCAAATGCTGAGGCATAGTTGACTCAGCTTATTCAGCAGATCAGGCCATGGGTCTCCCAGGCTATTGCAAATTCAGAGGGTCGAAATAAGGCATTCACTATCGCGACTATTCAAGACCGTGTTTCTATCGTGGATGCTCGTATTGACGCCTTTGAGAACAGGGTACAACAAAGATTGGGTGAGGCCCAACCTACAGATTTGTCAGCTTTGCAGACAGAGATCCAACAGCTTTTGCGGCATCGGTTACACTACCAGCGACTCTACCTCTTACGCTGATAGTTGTTTTGTCTCCTCCTGAGGAGCCTATCAAGTCTTCCCTTGGGAAGAGACCTTGCATGGTTGAGGAGCCAAATGAGAGGCATGTACGTGCGAGGATGATAGAGGAGGAGGAGCTCGTGTTTTACTTGAGGAGATCAAGGCATGATGAGGAGATGATAGAAGTTCGAGTGATGGAGCAGGTGAGGGGTGTTGGCCCTTCCAGACAGAGTACCACCGCTGAGCAAACCACCCCACAGGAGGAGGGTGGCCAAAGTCAGCCACACATAGGCGCTTATGCACCTAAGTATTTATTTTTGACCCCTTGTGTTTTGTTTTAATTTTGTGCATTGGGGATAATGCACATCTTTTTCGATGGGGTGTGGGTAGTTATGGGCCTCAGTGAAGTTTGAGTAGCTTATGGTCCATAACAACACCAATTTTCAATCCCTAGGGTTTTCTTTTGTGTGTTCGTTTCCCTGTGGATATTTTATTTTTGTTGAATCAACATTTTTAGGATATTTAGATTAGATAAGTATCATATTATGCTAATACTTGTGGCATATATCATGTTTTTGTGTTTTGTTTGAAAACATGATACCCACCAAAAATCTTTATTCGTAGGTAGATAGTAATCATGCATGTTTAGGTGTTTGACAATATTTTTTCTGACAAGGTTAAATTGAGATAAGAAGCATAATCTAATAGTCTTTCATTGATAATGTATGCAGTGCCATATGAGTGTGAGCTTTATTTGATAAATTCATGTGTTTTGAGCTAATTTAGAACTTGCCCGATTACTCTAAGTTAGATTGTAGATTAGTTAGATTGGTAAAGAATCTTAGTCCATTGTCCTTAAATAGTCCACTTTAGCATAAAAAACCAACCAAATCAATTATATATCGCTTGTTCCTAATGTTTAAGCTTAACATGTACCTATTCTTTTAAAACACCAGATTAACCTATCCTTATCTAGTGAAAATCCTGAATTTAGCCCTGGTCCTTCCTTTAACATTGTGTACCTTGACTAAGGCAAAAAGCCTAAGTTGAGGGTGGCTACCAAAAGTGCCCCTGGTTCTAAAGATGGATAATGTGCACCTCAACACAGGCCAAAAGCCTAAGTTAAGGGTGGCTAGTGTAGGGGTAAAGCACAAAAATAAGAGAGGTGATTTAGGAATATAATGAATAAGGAGAAAAATCACATACTGGGTGCAAGAAAAATGAAAAATGCTTTAATTAAGATCTAAGAAGAAAAATGAAGTGTAAAAACAAGGCAAAAAGCTGAAAAATTAAAAGAAAGTACATAGAAAAGCTTGAAATATGAAAAATGGAGAATAGGGTGAAAATAATAGAGTTGGTTGGGAGAAAGTGTAGAAAAATGAAGTTTCAAGGAGGGCCTTTAGCCACTATTTTTCAAAAATATCATACCAAAGCCCTCTGAGCCTATGTTACAAGCCAAGAATGTCCTAGAGTTATCCTAGTCCAATTAGTTGAAGGTTTAGTAATACTTATAGGGGCAAGCCTCTGGTATTAGTCATTATGCATGAATATGTGAAGCCCCAATGCTAAAACATGGAAATATCATTGAGTGTCAGATATGAGACTTCTTTCTGTGCGGGCACTTGCATTGCATTATTAGCCTTAGATTTGTTCAGTAATTGTGGATTGTTGATAATACCTTCCGTGTCATAGTTGTGTTGTGACATAAACCAATTTGCATTATTTTGCTAAATAGTTATCTAATTCCATTTTGAAGAGTTGGTAATCCGTTAACTCTGTTTGATCCAGATAGCTACAAAACGTTGAGGGGAATGGCCCATAATGATGCAAATAACACTGTTAATGCGGCTCTGAACACGAACAATAATGATAATCTATAGCATTAGTCATTATGCATGAATATTTGTTGTGAGAGTGAGTGATTTTGGACAGTCCCAATGCTAAAACATGGAAATATCATTGAGTGTCAGATATGAGACTTCTTTCTGTGATGGCACTTGCATTGCATTGTTAGCCTTAGACTTGTTTAGTAATTGTGGATTTTTTATAATACCTTGCGTGTCATAGTTGTGTTGTCACATGTACTAGATTGAATTAGTTTCCTAAATAGTTATTGAATTCCATTTTGAAGAGTTGGTGTGAGTATCTGAGTTGGAGATGCATGTGATGTATGCCATTGAGTTGAGGTCTGTGTGTAACTGTATTGTCTGTATAGATTGAGTCCATCGCTTGAGGAAAAGCAACAATTTTAAGTTGAGGGTGTTGATGTGGTTCCAAAATACAACACTTTTGATGCTTAAAACTTAGGGTGTTGATGTGCTCCCAACTAAGTATCACCGGATAAAATTCATTTCTAGTATATAACATATCGGACAGTATGTTATGTTCACCAAGCCCTTTGGTCAGAGGTGAATTTCACTATGCAACTTGGCCCATCTCCATAGTGTGTATTACTAATCCTTACCTATCAGTCTAAGTACAACCTCCGCTTTGCCCAGTTTGGTTGATTAGACGAGAACACATCAATCGGATCCTATTAAATAATCTTTTTTCCTATTAATTACTACCTTGGTCCAGTCAATAACACTAGGTAGGTTCTAATTTTGGCCACCATCAGCAAACATGCAAAATGAAGAGAGTTAATTAATACATGCATATACATCTTTAAAGAATTATGAATCATTCGATTTTACTTTGTTAATTCTTCATGGTTCCCACAACTCTAGTTGTAGATTTAGCTACTCATGCTTTGTGTAAAGGAAAGAATTATGGATTGAGAAAACATAACTGAACACTTATACAAAAGAATTAAGAACAAGCAAATCCAATTTTAATAAGAATCACCAGCTAAAAGATGAAATCCAAATACATGTGTTCTCAAAGACTATCCAACATGATCTCAAATAGATGTGTTCTCAAAGACTATCCAATATGATCTCATAATGTCTTCTCTCTAAGTACTGAGTTCTCGGAGTACAAGATGAAAAAATCTAACAAACTCTCTCTCCTCTTTCGAAAAAAATTTAAAAACCTATTAATAATAAGTACAATACAAGTCCTAAATAAAATAAGAGAACTGGTCAGCACGTCATACGAAATGCTTTTACGGGCCGTATTTCATTCTATGGCTAGTAATCGGGGTCTCATACTCCACTGTTAGAAATTTGGACTTCAACTCTACTACACCCCTCTACGACTCGTAAAGTAGTTTACGACCTGTAAAGGGGGTTTCGTCTACTGAACTTCAGAAAGTCCCCATCTTTGATCTTCAGGACACGAACCATCTTCTACGACTCCTAAAACCTTCTACGGTTCATTTTCATGTTCGTAGGATAAACTTCCAAAAATAGCCCCTAATTGAAATTGTTCACGAAACTACCTTACAATGCGTAGAATGATCTATGGGCCCATAAAGGGTCTCGTAGAACAGCAAAAATAAGCAATTTTTGCAGTTTTTCCTAAAATCAAGGCCAATCTGTAATCCTTCAAATATAAACACAAAAACACATAAAAAACTAAAATCACATTGAGAACACAAAAAATTCCAAGTTTTGGAGCATCAAAAGTATTGTATTTTGGCAGCACATTAGTGGCGCTTTCCATCCTCAAACCGACTAATAAGCTGAAAGAACCATTTGAACCACAGAAGACATGTTGAGGGCTTGTGTGTTGGAATTCAAGGGAAATTAGGATGATCATCTACCACTTATCGAGTTTGCCAACAACAATAGTTTTCATGCTTTCATTTGTATAACATTGTTTGAGGCTTTATATGGGAGAAGGTGTAGATCTCTGGTGGGGTAGTTTGAATTGGGTGAAATGGCATTGATTGGCCTAAATTTGGCTTCGGAGGCTATAGAAAAAGTGAAGTTTATTAGGGAAAGTGGAATATAACTCAAAGTTGTCAAAAGTCTTATTCAAATGTTAGAAAGAGGGATCTTGAATGCCATGTTGGTGATTGGGTGTGTGCGAAGGTTTCTCCTATAAAGGGCGTAATGCATTTTGGTAAAAAGGGAAAGTGAATTTCTTAGTATGTAGGCCCTTATGAGATAGTTGAGAAGATTGGCAAGGTGTCCTATAGATTTGATTTGCCTTGGAGATGAGTTCTATTCACACGGTTTTCCATATCTCCATGTTGAGAAAGTTTAATCGTGATCCTAGTCCCATTGTTCCCTTGAAAGGTGTTGAGGTTGAAGAGAATTTATCCTATGAGGAGGTTCTCATTGAAATCTTTGATAGAGAAGTAAAGCAGCTTCGCAACAAGGATGTTGCTTCGGTTAAAGTTCTATGGAGTAATCAATATATGGAGAGTGCAACATATTAGGCGGAGGCGAACATGATTAGATGATACCCCTATCTTTTCCAATCTACTCAAGCCTAACGTATTTGATTCTTCCTACTATCCTAATTCTTTCACTCTTATGTTTCATGACATGAGATGCATACTTGTGCATGAAAATTAAAGGATGTTTTGATATGAGTTTTAATGGTTTTATGGTTTTCTAGAAATGAGTTATGTATTGTGTTTCTATGTTGAAAGGTTATATGTTCGATTCAAGCCTTTCAAGCAAATCTGATCCTCATGTGAGGACAAACGCTTCGAAGGGGGGAGATGGTGTAAAAACTTGGATCTTGTGAGACTTTATCAATGCTTAAAATCAACATTCTTAGTGTTTTTAATCAACGTTACACTTTATGGTCATCTCCACGAGCTGTGGAGGCTTCCTAGAGGTGGCCATTAGCCTTTTGTGGGTTGTATTTTTGCTTATGGTGGAGTTTAAGACCAAGTGGCCCTCCTCTGAGCCCTTCACAGCTCGTGGTACTCACCACTGGTTGTGAAAGTGGCTCGTGGAAGGTGTCCTTGGCTGGAAAGCCACTATATGGCAAAGGCACCCAGCACGAACCCTTGTATGAGCCATGCAACCCACCACGGTTCGTGGTGAGGTCCATGATACTTTTAGTTCAGAATTTTCAAAGTATTAAATCACCATCTCGAAACTTGGATCTTTGTGTGGGAGCTAGTACGGACCGTGTTGCTTTGTACGAACCATGAAGCCTTCAATGGAAATGTCCTCCATCTGAAATTTTATCAAGTGTCTGAGGACCCTTACCACAGACTCTTATATGGTCCGTGGTACTCTGCAAGAGCCGTGGTGCTCTACCACGAGACCTCTCAGCTTTTTTTAGTGCTCATTTCATTAATGGCTTTCTCATAATTTTGATGATTTGTAAGGGTCGTTTATTACTTTCAAAGCTATCCTAAGCCCCCTGAAAAAACATATACTCCTTCATTCTTATACAAATTCATTTGTTATACTTAGAATACTCAATGTCTCTCTTCTAAGAACACCTCTCAAGTGTGCCATTGAAGACTCAACTTGGAAATTCACGAAGGGATTTCTTTTCAAATTAATTTCTTCCTACTACTTCTAAGTTATCTAAGGTGTGTGGAATTGATTCATGGTTGCTTTCAACCATGAAGACTTCAAACAGTTTTCACTCCTTAATTATAAATTTCAAGCTTACATCGAATATGGGTCTTTTAAATTAATGTTTATTTGATTCAATTGAGATATAGGTTGTATTTTATTGATGGTTTAAAAGTGATTTAAGCCCTAATATATTGAATTGTGTTGAAATTATGAATTTTAGTATGCATGTCCATTTAAATGTTGAATTTAGGAATGAGTAATCTCACGTATGCTTTAAAAGTGAATTTTTTCATGGATTTACTTTGAATTTCATCTTTTATTGTTATTTTAAGTATGAATCTCTGTTGCCCATACTTTTCTCTCATCATTCATGGAATATGCATACATGAACATTGACTTTCATGAAGATTATGATGTGAGTTAAGACCCAATTACGTTGATGATTATGAATTTAAGAAAAGTATTTATGACATGACATATGATCACATAATATCTATGGTATGGCTCTTTGAGCAATTATAGGTGTTTACACCAACATGTACAAGTATGAATGAGATATTCATATGCATGAAGTATGATATGAAGTATGATTTGGCTCTTTAGCGTAAGTATGTATGAATATGACATATGATTTGCCACTTTAGCACAAGTATGCATGATTATGAAGTATACTTTGCTTTTGAGCCTAAGTGTACATTGAAGTGATTTGAAAGGACTTAAGCCTCTTTTGATAGCATGTTTATGTATATACATTTTTGTGGAATGATGACTTTGCACCGAGCGGAATTGTGGGAGGGGGGGTTATCTCTAAGGGTCCAATACCCAAGTTCCAATAACTATGTGTCAAACATAGGTTCATGTTTATGCCCCTTTATGGTTGATTATGTTATGTATGGAAAATCCATCTCGAAATGGGGGTGATCGTAAGGTAAGGTTATTGCTAAAACATGGGGGTGCCCATAAGAAGAAGTATGTTCTACCTTTGTGAAGTAGATCACCTCTCCATTTGGTATGGAGAAGACACCAGAATTCCATGTAATAGCTCGCATCGTCTATATGTCGGTTGATGTCTCACCCCCGTATATTGAAGTATTATACAATTAATGCATCATGGATTTCATGGCATATTGATATTATATTCTTTCCTACATACTTGTTTCTACATATGTGCCTTTTTCATCTAACATTGGTTGTAGGTTCATAAGTTCATTAGCATGTGCATGCCCTCATACTTAGTACATTCAAATATACTAACGCATACTCTTTACCTACATGAACTAACCATGTAGGGATCAGAGACTATCTTCACCCACCTCTTGACGGTCAGCTTGGAATGTGAGATTTACTCTTGGTGAGTCCTATCATCCAAGGACAAGCCACTTCTATCCACCTATAATGCAATTTCCACTTATGTCTTTATTTTGAGGGTGAGCCTGGGACATGTCTTGGACCCCATCCTATTCCATGACTTAGAGGCATTGCTGGAAATCATGAAAAATCTATGTACAGGATTGTGATGTATTATGTTATTTGCTTATGGAATCTATGATTATGGGTATCTCTTGATGTTGATGATATGATGATATGTTTATGATGAGATGTGGAAACATGGAAAGTCCGAAGTCCTTTCTATCCCTATAGCATGACTCATACGAACCCACCCCTTAGTTCTTATGTGTCATGTGCTATGTGTTGTGTGAATCCACAAAAATCTCTATCCTTTGACATCCCCATAGCCGGAGTCATACTTTCCAATCTTATAGAACAATGTCTTTATCGTATCATTATGCACTTTTATACCGATGATGTGTATGTGGATGCTATGGAGGCTTGTTTGGGAACTCTAGGGTTCCCATTCACCATGTCACTACTGGGATCTGGACTCGGGTCGTGACATTTTGTTAGACATAGTGGATGCTTCAAAGGATAATGGTGGTGTGATGTCTATCACGACGGTTGTAAAAGCTGATATTTCTAAGTTAAAGAAGAAGGTGAAAACATTGAAATCCACTGATATCACATCACTCTGGGGTTTGATGGACATGCCCCTCGATGCATCTGTAGGTGTCATTCCAAGTGTGGAGACTGAGGGAGTTTTAATGGCATCTTCCTCGAAGACAAACAAGGAGACCTTGGGAGTTGATATCATTCCAGAGGAGCATAGAAAGTTGAGAGAGACGCAGGAGGCTATCATTGTTGTCGCCAATATAGAGTCACTTTAAGATAGGTTCATCATTGAGATGAGTGGATCATCTGGTGTAGCTGATCCAGAGAAGGAGATTCAACATAATGGTACGGGACCACTACTCTGGCACCTACTTGAGAGTCGGTGTTGCAGGATCCAAGCACGGATGCCCCAACCACCACTTCGTGAGCATCTCTACAACCATGTACCGAGTGATCAGGAGGATTATTTATCTTACTCCTTCCTTTTGAGCTTTATTAATACTATTCTTATACATTGAGGACAATATGTTTTTAGAAGGGGGTGAGCATTTAGAATCCCAGTATTTGATGATGTTGTTTTTATTTGGTTTTATTATGGTTAGTTGAGATAATGGGTTATGTTTATTTTTGGGTTTTTGTAGATGTGTAATTAAGACACTCTTTTACTTTGTGTTTGTAGATATTCATTTGATTGTGATTGTAAATATTATTTTGGGTTGTAATAGTTAGTAACTTCTTTTTGTTTTTATTTTGGTGCTTTTGGATGATGTGCGTTGAATATGTCTTATTCTTTGATTTTTTCAAAGTACCCGTGCATATATAAAACGCTATTTCAAAATGATGTGTCATGACTCAAAGTCCTTCGAAATCCAAGTATTGATAGCCAATATCTTTGATTCGGATTACGCGATGGATGAAGAGCATGTATTGACTCACCTATTAGTTTATCTCATGTGAAAACAATCCCTGCATGGATTGGAAGCATCTTGAATTGACTAAGTGGGTGTCGATCTTGGATATCCAATTATCAATAAATTGTGAATGTGTATTGTCTAGCCATTTTTTGAATTCAGGAGCCATTTTGCCATGAGAGGCGAGGTATTTGTTGAAAGGTATGCTTGTTGATATCTAGAACTTGCCCGATTTATCTTGAAGCATTATCTTGGTTGAATTTAGATTAAGAAGATGACCATAGGCCTTCTTTGGTTTCTTTTAAGTCCACTTTTATCAAATAGCCTCCCTTGATTAGTTGTATCATTAGTGAGCTCCGTTGACCTTTAACATTTTTTCTTGACAACCTTATTAGTTTTGACCTTCAATTGGAAAGATATTCCTTTTTTTTAACACCATACCCTCCCTGAGCTTGAATTTGTGAAATTTATGGCTAAAGGCCAATGTTAGGGATGTTGATAATAGAGGGGTGTCTCCCATTCGAAAGTTTGAGGAAAGAAACTAGAAAAAAATGTAGAATCCCATGCATGATGAAAAGAAAAGGAAGAAAAAAATTTTAACAAAGAAAAAATAGAAGAGTTTGGCTCAAAAGAGGACCCTCAATGTCTTTGAGAAAAAGTCACAGATAGGGGACACCTAAGGTTTAGATTCAATGCAAAATGATGTCAATGGGAAATAAAGTGAATGTGGAATAAAAGAACTATGGGAGTTATTTGTAGAGTTGAAAGAGGTATTAGTCACTTGTGCCCAAATATTATCCTACACGTCCTTTAGCCTACATTACAACCCTAGCACAGTCCTTTATGATTCTAGCCTGGATGAGATTGAATGAACATGGATTGAGAATAAGGGAAACCCTATGAGTAAAAACTTGCATGTTATTTCTCATCTGGGAGTTTGAGTGTTTCTAGATCCTTAAAGTTAAGGCCATGATTTTGTATGCATAAGGATCTCCTTTGATTTGAGGGTAGGTGGCGATGTTTTCGGGCATTAATTAGCAACCACATTGACAATTCTAAGCATAGCTTTGACTGGAAAGCTCCTTAGTCATCTCTTGAGGTTTCGAAGTCGAATAAGTGGTTTGTAGAAGTTTTGAGGTTTGACTACAAAGGGAGGAATGTATGTGCTACTCTTTATATCCCTATTTACAAGCATTGTACTTTGGATTGATTGATATTTGACTTGCTTCAGGTCAAGAAAGAGTTCAAGTTGGGGATGCTGATGGAATCCACATGTTGGACTCATATAGGACTTAAATTGCATAAAATATTATCTTCGATATATTCTTTTGCCTCATATATTAACCAATTTGTGTGTTTGATGCTAGAAATGACAAAGGAAATGCATGAAAGAACAAATCTTAGAAAAATAGGACAAAAGAAGAAAATTTTCCAAAAAGGTGGTAGAAGTTGACCATCGTCGAACGATTCGATGGATCGCCGAATGATGACATTAACCATCTCTCATTGCAACATCCAACCCCAGCTATTCTATGAAAAAAGGCGATGAAGGTGCGATTTCGATAGATCACCGAATAGGTTTGGTGACACATCATTGCATCGCTGAAAGTTACAGTCTCCAACGCCTGCAGAAGAAGTTCAAAAAGGTAGTCAGGTACACATTTAGTGGATCGTCAATGTGTTCAATAAAAGCTGAACTTGAGTGCCGAATGGTGACTTATGAGAAAATTGTGAGTATTTTTGCGTGGAATATAAAAGAAAAATAA
This sequence comes from Solanum rostratum, assembly GCA_029948455.1. Taxonomy (NCBI): domain Eukaryota; kingdom Viridiplantae; phylum Streptophyta; class Magnoliopsida; order Solanales; family Solanaceae; genus Solanum; species Solanum rostratum. The sequence goes on along the minus strand of CM057047.1, from coordinate 15,606,240 downwards.
AAGGAATTTTGGGTACAGAATCGACAAAAATCAACATCCTCAGTACTACACATGACACAACTCTAGAGAGAGGAAGTACATTCATAAAAAATAGTTTTTGCTTGAAGAAAATCTTTTGCACTTGGCTTTTTGGAGTGATGATTTGAGAATCCGGTAAGGTCTCAATTCCAACACCCATTGTCATTGAGAATGCATTTGGTAACTCAATTTATATTTGACATGCTGGACTAAAAATCCCTCATGTTGGGGTTGTGTGATGTCTTGGATTCTTGAATTATTGTATGGGTCTTTATTAATTTGAATGCATTGATATCAAATGATGTGGGTTCATGTTTATTATCATGTTTAATCAAAACTTTGAGTTTGAAAACTCGAGGTTTATACTTAGATCCTTTATTATTGCAAGTATCTTTGAAGAATTGAAGTGGTAATGAATATGATAGTATCAATGTTGTAGATTTCATTGAATTCCTAGTTAGGGTTTAAACAACTAAAGTTTTGGAAGGTTTTCTACTTGATTGCATCGTTCCCAATGAGTTTCTAGTGTGATTTAGCATATGAGACCTTACCATATTCATGTGGAACGCTACTTTCATCCTACTCATGTCTATTTTATGCATTCGTTCAATGAATGAGACCCAAATATTTACTTCTTGACCCAAGTGTATACACTGTTGAAATGTCTCTTCGCTATTTATTTTAAAATCATTTTACGTAATCACGTTTTAACTACATTTTGGTATGATTATTCCATAATCATTTTACTCACTATATAAACCATTAGAATAATTGAATACTTCAAATTGTGAGTCATAAATCATTCTATGTAAGATTCGACCCCAACTCGTGTTGGGTATTCTAATGTTGACTGCCCTATATCTTAATGGTTTTGAGGTATATTTGAGCGATATCACATACCCCATCCACTACTAAAGAATCCCCTAAGAGAGACAAAACATGAAGTGGTGTTGAAAGAGGCTCAAAGTTCTTCCCTAAATGAGGAGCTAAGTATATAGATGCATAGGACTATGTGGAACTCAGATCAAATAGAGTTTAAGCTGACTGCTGGAATAAATAAACTATACCCATGATAGCACCGTCTGATGCGTCAGTCACAACCTCGGTCAAAGTGGCATAAAAATGGCTCTGACAGCATCCTCCTCGGTTGTCCCCTATGTTGTTTGATATACCACCTCTTAACCCCTGATGATCAATGTCGTTATCCTACTGACCACTCTATGATCTTTCTAGCCACCCCTACGATCCTGACCCTTGTCTTAGAATGGAAATGATGGTACCGAAGTGACCAGTATGTCTGAGAAGAAGAATACATTTCTCTCCACCTAGGAAAATCTCTGGACAAGTGATCTAGCTCCCTACAATCATAACACCCTTTGGAAGATAGTCTAGCAAAATGGTCATCACTACCATCTATAGTACCTGTGTCTAAGGCCTTAGAGCTTTGACCGGCTAAATAAGATGACTCGACCTGTCCTGAAGTTGTTAAGCTATATCTTTCTCCCTCTGCTCGGTGACATAGGGAGGTACAACCTGATTGGGAGTATGTCAATATCGTCGGTCACCCTTTGATATTTAAATTCAAGCTTTAATCGGGTGACAGGACTAGCTCGATTGGAACCTCTATTGTGACCTATCATAGTGCTCACTGGATCTTTATAGGGTCCCACTGTAGTTGCCCTCATAGAGGGCTTGCTTGTCACTACTCCCATGGTCCTTGTGACAAAGCAGCTCAATAGTACAAGTGGTCAATAATATCCATAAAACAATGACTCACGATAACAAAAGACTAAGTCTCAATCCTCAATTTCATCCTCAATCCCTTAATAAAACATTTGATCCTCTCCTCCTTGGTTGGTAGTATTATAGTCGGATGCCATGAGAGGTTATGAAATCTAGTTACATACTTAGACACAGTCATAGTGCACAACTCCATCCTCTATCATTGATCGTAGAGCCTATCTCTAAGACTCCTAAGGATAAATCTAGACATGAATGCCTCCAAAAACTCTATCCACGACACCAGTGGTGACCCAGTTGGTCTACTATCCACATAAACATACCACAACTATCCAGTGAACACATCAAGCTGATATATAGAAATAATTACCCCTCGAGACTCCAACAACTTCAAAGTATGTAGTCTCTGATGACAAGACGTCAAAAAATTATGGGCATCCTCTCCAATTTCCCCTAAGAACCTGGGTGGAACAAACCAGAGGAAATATCCAAGAACCCTTTGATCCTGAAAATGGTATAGCACCCTCTACAACATCTGATGGGCAAGGGAAGGCACTAGGGTTGCGTGCTCTCCTAGAACGAGAGTTGGGAATGCTCCTACAACACTGGTATTATTGGAGGAGGTTGTTCCTTTAGCACTAGAGCAGTATGCTGATCCTGCAGTGCTAGTAGTGTTGGGACTGGTGTTGGATCCTGTTGTGCACCACCTAGGGTTACTAGTAAGTGAGGTATAGCTACTTAGAGTGCATGAGTCATAACAGATACAACTAGGGTTAGTGTGGATCCTAGTCCCTCTGGTTGTAGGTGAATCGGGGTATCTGAAGGCTCCTCTATAGGGTTTGGAGTTGGGTCTCCATCCAAAGATGGTGCTGCACCAATACCCCTACCCTAAGGTCGACCATTGTGGGCCATGCCTTTTAAAGATTGAGACAAGTTACATTTTAGGAAACTAACAAATGCATACCATATGAACTTATGCAGTCATAGAAGATATTCCTAATGACATCCTATAGCCTCCTGAAGATATGTCACAGATGTCTCTGCACCCATCCATGGGACTATACCAGAAATTAGCATTGTCCACGTAAGACCAATAAACCTGCAGTTCTAATAACAAATTTTCACCGCCTTAAATCTTGAGTCTTGATGGTAGCTATTGTACCTCGTCAATAGGTAAGCCAACTCATAACTGAAACTATAAGTAATGCGTGTGAGGGAAGGAGACCAACTAAGAACTACAACCAAAGTAGAGATGCAGCCATATTAACAAAAAACCACAACTATAGGTAGGATATATATACACATCTTTTACAGCAAGAGAAACCCTCTCAGATGTGGAAGTCACATGTATAGAGCCACTGTAATAACAAGTATAACCCAAGTAGGCCAAAACAAAATATACACATATGTGTGTGTGTATATGTGTATGTATGTATGTATGTACACATAGAGAGAGAGACACACACACACAATACATAAGGCTAGTCTCTATTATGCAAAAGACGAGCCACATGAAAAAATGGAGACTGAAATGATCCAAAAAGGTATGATGCTCATCCTTGTATCTGAAAATAACCATTGTAGCAGAAGGGATCAAGACCACTGACTTGTTTTGGGACCTACAACAACAAGTCAATGCAGAGTGTAATATGAGTACTAGAAAAAGGTACCCAGCAAGCATCATCGACCGACTAAGTAAGAATAGTAAATAAAAAAGGAAGAATTAGAATAACACACAACACAAATAAGAACAAGAACTATACAGGTAGGTACACGGATGTAGGAGGTTGTCTAACCTAAACCTACATGCCCACCAGGCCTCCATAATCCTAGTAGGTACACCTACTTACCAAGTAACTATCTATGCTTGCATAAATAAAAGCCATATTCTACCAAATGCACTAAATTCTAGTAAGTCCGAACCTTGAAGGAAGGAAGGGAGCACAAAGACCAGACATTTAATATATGGATGTTTCGCCACATCGAGAATAATGTCAATCATGTTAAATGCAGCAAAAAGGGAGAGCCCAGAGCTCAGACCTTTAACACGTAGATGTGGTCCCTATGGTTGGTGACAAGATATCCCACAATTGAACTCTGATAGTAGACTCCATTATAGGAGTTTCAGTAGTAAATAACAGGGGATATAGAGCATAAACGTCTAATTACGGATGAATTATCCCAAAAGCTCCAATGTGGGCTTCGAACTCTAATCGCAAATGAACTCTCACAAAAGATCTAACAAGGCCCAACAGGTGAAACAAATGATCTTTAAAGACTAGTAAACCTTGATGATCAATTAAAAACATCTTAACAAAATAAAATTGGGACATAGAACATATTAAGGTTGCAAGTAAAGTCATTGCCTATCTGAGGCCCAAATCTGTTATACCCAAGTCTGTTGTATCCATCAAAAGGACCTATGTTGTAAGGACTTGTATGATAGGAGGTTAACAGTGCAAAAAAAAAATAGAACTAGAAACGTTGTAGGTCTAAGTAAGAGCCTTATTTATGGCTCGTGGTTCAAACCATAGGTCGTAAATAAGGATCGTGGATGGTGTCAGCCTAGGTGGAAAATTAACTAAGTGTAAGGGCCATCTACGAGGGGTCTTTATGGTCCATAAATAAAACTATCCATAGGATGGGTACATAGATTGATGACCTGAGTTGATAGAAAATATGATTTCTGAGGATTGAGTTATGAACAAATAGGATGAGTTGTAGTTCCTTTAATGATTCATAGTTTTTCCTTGTAGATGAGGTCCAGAGATTTAAAAACTTTCCTAAGTGTTAGGGTGCTCTACAAATGAGTGTAAGACCCATAGACCAATCTATAAGTCATAGGTGGGTCTCATGGATTGACCTTAAGAGTCCAAGTTTTACATGTTTCAAAAGTTGAATAGGATAAAACCTCAAGTATGGTCTATGGTTTGGTTTATGACCCGTAATCAACGTCATGATCTCAGTCCTGACATTTATAAATGAAGGATATTTTTGTCTATTCCTCGTGTTGTAAGCATAAAACTAAATCATTGTAGGATTATTTTACCCCTGATATCAGAGCCTAAACCCTCTTCTTCACTCTTATTCTCACCATTCCCAAACTCTCCTAAATGTTCTAAGGCAAAATACTCTCCATGGTAGGGCAAGGGCAAGGGCAAGGTTAGGATTTAATCCAAGAGCTTTCTTCCTTAACTTCTTTAAGCCATTACTTAAGGTCATTTATAGGTATGTGAGTTTGATTTCTGGGCTCCTTCCACCCACAAAGTTCCTCAGTGATTTCCTTTAACTTTTCTTTGAGTTCTTGAAAATTATGAATTTCATTAGCCTGATTTAAATGACTTCTTTTATGATATATTTACATATATTTTGATCTCAATAATCTAATGTGATGATATACAAAGAGTTCCAATGAATATAAAGTTGATTAGTATAATTTCATTATCTAAGAGTTTTCAATGATGATATGGGCTATTTAATCATGGTTTTAGAGTTACATATTCTATCATGTTCATTAATTATACCTTTCAATCATTTGATTTAAGTCATTGTATAGGACCACTAAGTTCATGATGAGTTTTTCATGATGTTAAAGATAAGTTCTAAAAGTGACTTTCGAAAGTTATGAATATTTTCAACTATGCAACCATGTTGTAAAGCCCTTACAAATATTTATAATAGACCCTCAATGTGAAAGGCCACTTCTAACTTGAGTGGCTTCCGAGTTATTGAGCTACTCCCATATATTGATACTTGTGATTCTAAGTTATATAATATCACTACACCAATGTTTCAAAGTATTTTGTAGAATTGATTTAGCACTGAATGAAGCATTGAGGTGGGGTTCGCTAGGGGAGCCTTATAAGAAACATCTTGTCCCATTAACTATGTGCTACCACAGGAGCCCTTATAGTCTAAGGCTAATGGATCCACAATAGCTAAATAAACTAAGGTAAGCATGCATTAGTTAACGGAGTTCCACCTGGCAACACGACTCCCCATGCCAACATAGGGGGTTATGTTTGTTTCTGTGTAGTAACTCATGTGGTCGTATATGTCGGTTACGATCTCTTCCTACAAACTTATATATTTTATATCACTATTCGCTAAAAATATTTTTATAGGATGCACTGATATTTACTTCTCATTGGACCTTATTCCTTAGATGCATACTTGCATGTTTGAATGATGACATTACAATTCCATGCATAGAGACTTCTAAATATTTTATGAATGATGGCATTATAATTTAATGCATGATGACATCACAGTTTCATATTAACATTGCATCTCACATACTTAGTACATTCAAATGTAATAACAAATATTTTACCTACATGATATTACTATGTAGGAACCAACACTCTCCTCCTCCACCAATATGTGGCTAGCTTTGATGTCCAAGATTAGTATTTTCGTGAATTTTTGGTTCGGGGATTACACCTTATTTCCCCATGTTTTGTGTATTTTAGACATTGATGTTTTGATTTTTATTTATGTAGACTTTTACTGTCTATATTATTTTCATGACTTTTGTATTTAATGGGAGATTGAGTATGCCATAGCCCCTTCTAAATCCCTTATGTAGATTGGTGCATTTTGATTACCTAGTTTATGTTTTTAAGTGGATGTTTCTTTGTATTTCTAATGATTGATGTCTCTTAGTCGCTTTCCCCACATTTAATTTTTCAGTGTGTTATTCATTTACCTATTAATGCTTGATGAATGCTAAGAGGTGTGGATGAGGTACCTTCGGGTTCCTTATTTGCCATGTTAACTACGTCCTATGTTGGGATGTCACAAACTTATAAGATTTGAAATATTCCTCAAATGTCCAATATATCACGTCAAGTAGAGTCTTGTTCATGGTTGTGAAACACGCCATAATCATGAATAAAAGGCTAGAAGGCATCTAGTAGACTTTTCCTTCTTCATAATTTATGTCATGCCTTTAGATGTGCCTGACGTTTCCCCTTATCTGACGATGTTCCTTTCTCTATTTCTAGATCTTGTTGCCTAGAAAAGCTCATTTACCAAGGAAGGTGAATGAAGAAAAAGCCCCTCCTCTACAACAAGAAGAGGGAGCTACACATGTGGTGTTTTGAGCTAGTTTTACAATGTTAGCCCAAGTCTTGGTCAACCAAACCAACTGGGAGGTTGCTCTTTCTCTCCAAGCACCTTCACCGATGACAAGGGTCCAAGACATTATGATAATGAACCCATAGGAGTACCATAATTCTATAGTTGATAAAGACCTAGTGGAATTCATTGATGAGGCATATAGGATCATGGGTATCATGGGGTGCCATCAGAAGAGAAGGTTGAGCTAGTGGCTTATCAACTAAAAGGTGCGGGAAAGGTTTATATGATCTATGAGTCGATGAAAGAGATGAACGAGGCGCCAAATAGATTGGGAAGAGGTTAAAGATCATTGTTTGATAGGTTTGTCCCATTCGAGCTAAAGGAGCAAAGGCACTAGAGTTTATCAACTTGAAACAAGGTCATATGAGTTTGAGGGAATATTCCCTCAAATTTATGAAGCTCTCTAAATATGCATCATTTATAGTGGTAGACCCACAGGCTAGATTGAGCAAATTTATCTCTGGGGTGCTAGAATTAGTATCCAAAGAGTGCAAAACTTCAGTGCTCATGAAATAGATGGACATTTCCTAGGTAATGGCATACACGGAGCAAATTAGAGAGGAGATATTAAGGGCTCTAATAGATAGTGGTGGATTCTCTCACGAAAGGAGTGGTTGAAATGGAAAGTCCCTAGGTGGCCAAAAGGGAATAAGTCAAGGGTCAACAAACATTCCTCCTCATTTCAACAAAGGCAAGGGAACCAATCCCAAGGCAAAAGGAGGGTTGGGTGTATAAGCTTCTCTCAATTGTGCCAAGTGTGAAACGGCCCACAAAGGGGAGTGTCTAGCTAGCCCCAATGCATGTTTCAAATATGGTAAGCCCGGTTATCACGCCAAATATTGTAGACGCAGTGGTGATAGGCCCTAATCCCAAGGTGGGCAAGCTCAAGTTGCTCCAAGAACATATTACCCACTAAGAAGTGGAAGAGACTCCGGATGTGGTTACTGATATGTTAAAATTTTATAATTTTGATGCATACGTATTATTAGATCCGAGAGCAAACTTCTCTTTTATAACCCCATTTCTTTCAAAAAGATTCCATATATGCCCCAAATTTCTAAATAAACTTTGTGAAGTTTGTACTCCGGTAAGAGAGTCCATTGTTGCACAAAGCATTTATAGGAATTGTCCATGTCCATTTTGCATAAAGTTGTCCCTTGCGATTTAATAGAGCTTTCCATGGTCAATTTTTATGCTATACTTGGGATGGATTGGCTACATTCTTCCTAAACCTCCATACATTGTCGAACTCATAGGATAAAATCCCAATTCCCAAATGAGTCTATTCTTGAGTGGAAGGGTAGTAATTCTTCATGTATAGTTTGGTTTATCTCTTATCTCAAAGCCTGTAAAATAATTTCTATGGGGTTTATTTATCACCTAGTGAGAGTTAGAAATGTCACTTCTGAAATACCCTCTCTTGAGTTGATTCCCATTGAAAATGAGTTTTCTAATGTCTTTTTAGAAGAATTGCCCGGTGTTCCTCCTAAAAGGGAAATAGACTTCAGTATATACCTCTTCCCCGATACTCAACCTATATGTATTCCTTCCAATCGAATAGCCCCGACAGAGTTAGAGGAACTAAAGGATCAATTGAAAGATCTATTGTAGAAGGGTTTTATTACGCCAAGTAGGTTTTCATGGGATGCCCCCGTATTATTTGTGATAAAGAAAGATGGGTCACTCCGAATTTGCATAGACTACTAGAAACTCAACAAGGTTACCATCAAGAATAAGTATCCACTTCTGGGGATAGATGAAGTGTTTGATCAATTACAAGAATCTAAACACTTTTCCAAGAATGACTTACGGTCTAATTATTATCAACTTAGAGTAAGAGAGTGTGGCATTCCCAAAATTGCTTTTCAGACAAGATATGGGCATTTCAAGTTTCTAGTGATATTCTTGGGCTTGACCAATGCACTATAAATCTTTATAGACCTCATGAACAATATCCTTAATTCCTATCTTAACATGTTAATAGTGATGTTCATCAATTACATTTTAATCTATTCTCGAATTAAGGAGGAGCATATGGAGCATTTGAGGGTGGTGTTGAAACCTTGAGGGAAGAAAGATTATTTGCTAAGTTTGACAAATTTGAATTTTCATTGAAATAAGTTGAATTCCTTTGGCTTGTGGTGTCGGGTGATGGAGTCAAAGTTGATCTCAAGAAGACGAAAGCAGTAAGAAATTTGCCTAGGCCATCGACTCCACTATACATTAGGAGTTTTTTGGGCCTAATTGGGTACTATAGAAGGTCTTTTGAAGGGTTCTCCTCCATTTTGGCATCTTTAACTAGTTTGACTCAGAAGAAAGTAAAGTTTATATAGACAGATGAGTGCGAGAAGAGTTTCTAAACTTGACGGATCGGATGACTTCAGCTCCAATCTTGACCTTGCCGAAGGGAGCTGAGGGATTCATAGTGTATTGTGATACCTCACAGTTTGTTTTGGGTTGTGTTGATACAAAATTGGAAGATTATTTCCTATGCATCAAGGCAATTAAAGGTGCACAAAAAGAATTATCCAACACTTGATCTTGATCTTGCTGACCATAGTGTTTGCTTTAATGATATAACATCATTACTTTTATGGGGTTCATGTTGATGTCTTCACTAATCATACGAGGCTCCAACATTTGTCCACTCAAAGGTACCTCAACCTAAGGTAAAGGATATGGTTAGCACTTCTCAATAATTCTGACATAAGTGTGTAATATGACTCGGGAAGGGCTAATATAGTAGATGACGCACTTAGTTGGGTGTCCATGGATAGTGTGTCACATTTTGAAGATGATGAAAAAAGGAAGTTACCAAAGAATGTCCATAGGTTGGCAAGGTTGGGAGTGAGGTTGAATGATGCCAGTAATGGTGGAGTGGTAGTATTGACTGGCTCCGAGTCTTCATTGATTGAGTATGTCAAGTCTAAGCAAGACCTTGATCCCGCCTTGGTTGAATTGAAGGCCTTGGTGAAGGAAGGTAAGATAGATTTCTTCTCACAACGGGGAGATAGGGTGCTTTGTTATCAAGGAAGATCATGTGTATTAAGATTGGTTGAGAGATTTGGTATTCCAAGAAGCTCAGAATTCTTCCTATTATATTCATCTGGATTCTATGAAATGTATAGAGACCTAAGGGAGGTGTATTGGTGGAAAAGAATGAAGAAAAATATAGCAAAGTTATTGTCTGAATTATCCAATTGTCAACAAGTTAAGGTTGAACACCAAAGGCCGGGTGGCCTAGCTCAAGACATTGAAATTCTGACTATGAAGTGGGGAAGAGATCAATATGGACTTTGTAGCTGAGTTGCCTATGACAAAGAGGAATTCTAACTCCATATGAGTGATATTAGATAGAATGATGAAGTCGGCTCATTTCTCACCGTTCAAGACCACCTGTACTATCAAATATTATGCCAAGTTATATATCGAAGAGTTGGTTAGGTTGCATGGGAATCCATTTTCCATCATATTGGTTCATGGGGCTCAATTTACTTCTCATGTTTGGAGGTCATTTTAAAAGGGCCTCGGTTCTAACGTGAAAGTGAGTATCGCCTTCCATCTTGAAATCAATAGGCAAGCCAAAAGAACAATTTAAATGCTTGAAGTTATGTTGAGGGTTTGTGCGTTGGATTTCATGGGATAATGGAATGGTCATCTGCCTCTTATTCAATTTGACTACAATAATAACTTTCACTCAATTATTGAGATGGCACCATTTGAGTTCTTGTATGGTAGACGGTGTAGGACACCGATTGGATGGTTTAATGGTAATGAAATAGCTTTCTTAGGGCCGGACAAGGTCATGAAGCCATGGGGAAAGTAAGACTTATAAGGGAGAAACTGAAAATGGCTCAAAGTTGACAAAAATCATACTTCGATGCTAGAAGAAGAGACCTTGAGTTCAACGTTGATGATTAGGTCTATTTGAAGGTATCTCTCATAGAGGGTGGTTTGGTTTGGCAAGAATAGGAAATTGAGCCCAAGGTATGTAGGGCCTTATAAATTTGTTAGGAGGGTTGGCAAGGTGGCTTATGAACTAAAGTTACCAATTGAGATGAATATGATTCACCTGATGTTTCATGTAATAATGTTAAGAATATTTATGAGTGATCTAAACTCCATTGTTCCATTAGAGGATTTGAGCATTGAAGAAAATTTGGCTTATGAAGAAGTTCCGATGGAAACCCAATATTGGAAATGTAACGACCCCGAGTTTTGTAGCCTTGAGTGTAGAAACGTATGCCTGTAAATGAACTGAAGTCAAGTTTATGAGGTTGACTACGACCCGTAGGTGTACTTACAACCCATCGGATTGGTCCTTAAACATGGGACTTCAGGAAGGGGAAAAGTTTCCAAGTGAGGGGTAACCCACGTACCAAGTTAGACTATCAGATATGAAGGAAATTTGGACTTTACTGGAAGTTGACCTACGTGTTACTAGACGGCCCATGAAACAAGGTACAACTCGTAGAGAGTATCGTGGAATGAGGCCAAGAAAAATAGTTAAGTATAAAAGGACATTACGAATCCAACCACTATTTGTAGGTGGTTATGATGTTGCTCAATCTGACTACTCAAAGGAAGTAGGGGCGGTCGTCATCAACATAATAACTCAACTTAGCGGTCGAGGTCAAATCCCACAATGAACAAACCAATTGCGATTGAATCGGCTGACTACTAGCTACTAGTTCTAATTGGTCAAGCGAGTACTAAGCAATTTCTAACTAAATTGGGGAAACTAAGCTAACAAGTACTCCTAATAAGAAAATACTAAATGGGGCAAGGATTGATTGAGCAAGGTAGCGAGGATAGGGATACGGGAATCAATCAAATCTCAATCGATCCATCACACTTAGCATCAATTTAACTCTATGTGTAGGCTAGGTAGCTTGTAACCATTCCTTCATTATGACAATGTGGTGTTCCGCAAGATCCTATTACGGCCTCTCACGTGAGCCACTAAAAAACATGCATGGCTTGAGCACCTCAAAGAAATACTCCCAAGACCTTAGATGTTGAGTTTTATTTGAGGACCTCAACACATAAACCCATGACTATCATGCAAACCCTCTGCTTAAACTATTCTATATAATGCAATAATTGAAGATCTAAGCTTTACTCAAGTTTGCGAGCTTAAATCATAAGTTAAATATGAAGATAGGCATGAACCCATGAATCAATTGAATCAAATCCAAGCAATTTGGGAAGAACCCAGTTGATTTTGCAAGTAAATCATCAACCAAGCATGAAAGCACGAGAAATAATCAAGACCCACAAATAAATCAACATCCAAGCTCAATTAAATCTACAAGCAATGCATTGAAGAACAAGGAAAGGAAAAGTGAGTGAAAGATAAATAAAAGTAAGCTCACGCTCTTCAATCCACTCAAGAATTCATAGAAAATTTGCATCCTCACCCAAAACTAAAATCTACACTACGGTGTGGTTTTCTCTTATCAAAAGCGTATGAAGGAGAGTTTTATGTCTCTTATTACTCTATGCTCGTTCTCCAAAATTATCAAACAATGGCTGGAGTGTGTGTTTATCCTTTTGGGACTAAAATGGTAAAATTCCTAATCTGCATCAATGCTTGGCACTTAAACACTCCGCGATGGCGGATCTTTAACCACATTCGTAGAGGTCAACTGATGTCCAATGCTCCGCCTACACGTCTTGATCAGTGTGTTTGCGCTTTGTAGCTTAGCATTACTCCGCATTCACAAGCCTGAAGGTCGTGTTAGCAGAGAGCAATGTTGCAAGGTACTACTTTGTACAGTTTCAGCTCTTCTTTGATCAAATTCAGCTTCAACTTCAATTCTTTCCAGAAAATCCAAATCTAAACCATATGTGCTTGAACCATACACCATACCAAATATAATTAGCCTCAAAGTATAAGATTAACAACACAAAATCATAAGAAATGAGTAAGAAATAAGTGTAAATTATATACTCATCAACACCCCCAATTTAAGAAGTTACTTATCCTCAAGCAAAATAAAACCAAACTCAAGAGGCTAGTAATTTAAGCACAACAATCCCAATTCAATTTAAACAACTAAATTATGATCCTGATAATGGTTGGTACCAACAATTAGCACAAGATTGTGAATGTCTATCAAGTAACTCCCTCACATTTCAAAAGCATATTTTTCAATCAAAAACTAACGTCCAAAGATGACCAAGTGACAACACAAATTCGCAAAAAGTGACTCGAACTCCTAGTTAACTAACAAGTTCCACTTGACTCAAACTTGGAAAAGCATCAATATCACCAATCCATGTCAATTTGCTTGTCATCACAAAAAGAAAGAAAGTCCTCAAAACACACAAGTATATACAAGGACTCAAACACTCACACTCGATAAAAGAACATCTTGTGCACACAAATGCCACACCATAGGCTTGCCTTAATTTTCAATCAACATCGGCTCAACTTCATTTGGTTAAAAATCTCAAAGGTCTTTTTAGACTTGTAATGTAGGCTTAGGGGTAGGGTAGGATAAAATTTGGAGGATAGTGACTAACACTCTTTATGTTCAACACAGAACATTCATCTTTTCCAACTTTTACAACTTTTCTTTTCAAATTTCACACCAATACATATTTAACCCTTCTTTCTCACTTAAGTTCCCCATTCACAACCATTTTCAACATTTTTGGAGGATTTTTTTCATTCAATCACTTTTTCTTCATTTTCTTTTCATTTTGAAAGGACTCATTTTCTTTTGTTTTTTTCCTCCATTCATTTTTCTTTTCTTTTCTTTTCTTTTCTTTTGACAAACCAAGTGGTAGACACCCTTCTTTTCTTCCTACATCACCTCCAACTTCAGCTTAAAGCCTCAATCGTAACAAACAAGTAAAGCTCAAAGAGGAACAAGGATTCAGAGGGGGGATATCTTTTCAACAAGGTCAAGGCTTGTTATTTAGGTAGCCAATAGAAAGGATTAGGCTCAAAAGGGACACTAGGGATAATGTCAATGAAGTTGGTAGCTATTTAGGCTTAGTGGACTCAATTTAAACAAAAGAATGCCAAAGATCACCTCCAATCATAATCTATCAAGACCAGCATCTCAAGACCAACAAGGCAAGTTCTACGTAACACAAATGCACACAAGGAACACAACAAAAACTCACAACACATAAGACATGCAAATCGAGTCAGAAAGGGTCAATATCACTCTCTAGTCAACCACAAGGGACTCATATCTCAAAGTATATCGATCTAGCAAGTAAGAGTCACAAAAAGAGCTAAAATGTTGTCTCAAAACTATCCCAAAACCATTTATCTTTCAAAAATTGGTGAGGCATGCCTTTTTTACAATCCACATCACTTGATTAAATATATTAGTACCAAATAAGTCACAATACCAAGGTATAGTACCAACAAGAGTCAATGGCTACTCAGACTTTATCAAAGACCATATTCTACTCACGCACTCACACGCCCAATCGATGATTTCCCTTAAGAATGTCGTTGCTCAATTCTACATCAGGTACCATTGATTATACACACCATTAAAAAGAAAAATAACAGGCCACAAAATCTACTACAATCGCTAAACCCAAAAACAATATACACAAGCCCGACAAGGGCATACCACAATCCAAATAGATTACGCCCGACAAGGGTACATTAATACAAAACAAGCAAAAGTCTACATATACTAACAAATCCAGAATATACCAGACAGAATTCAAGAGTCATAATAAAAATCAAGTCGTAGGACACCCCCAAGTAAATATGGTATTGTATCCTCACAATACAAGCACAAAATATAAGTGAATATGAAGGACTCCTTGAAATTATCACTCGACACTTGAGCCTGGATAGACTATCAACTCATCATCAGGATCTGAAGAATTGGGCCCACAAAGCTACCTCAACTTTCCCATCATCTTATTCAGGAATCTACTCTTCTTCTTCTGATTCTCCCTGAACTTCTTCAGCTGCCACTCTATCTTTCCCTGCCTCCGGCTCATATGCTTGAGCCAGTAACTCATAGCTCTCTGATCAACAGCAACTGATACAGGTGTAGGCTGATCATCTGTTGTAGCGCCTAGTGGTCTTGGAGAAAGCCCTTCAACCAGCTACCTGATTTGCTCATCCCTCCCATGAATGTGAGAGGACAAATATCTCATAGTAGGAGGACCAAACTGAATTGGTCCTAAAGAAACTAACGGACCTGCAACTCCTAAGAAATACCCCTACCTCTGATCCTGGCTCAGTGAACTTCCTAAAAGAGGGATCTTATATGTTAATATATCCTTTCTTTTTTCCCTCTGAGCCACTTCTATTCTTCGGTGGATATACATTTTTGGATGGCTTTTTCTCCTTATCTATAGGTAGGACAAACACCCTTGTCTCATAGCATAGTCTGGAAATCAAAAAGGGGTATACCAAGCTCATGTCCCTCCCTTGGGCCACTTTTGTAATCTAATAGACTATAATCCATCCCACATTGACCTGAAGACTGTCAAAAATAGCAGCTATAACATGTGCATGGGCTGGAGTATAACATTTGCATGGGCTAGAGTCACCTCCATATCAAGTGTAGATGGAAGGACTCAAGAACAAATGATGGAAAGCCAACATCTAGCTTCCACTGTGAACTCATGTGAGTCAATTCCTCTATGTGAAGTGAACCACTTTGGAGGAACTCCATTGTGCAACTTATCCACTAACCACTGAGTGCCCAACACTTAATATCTCTCCTTATACACCTTGTTTTCAACATTGGATAATCAATAAATGGCATTAAAAGAGGCCTGGATAAAATCGATTCTCACTCCTCGAATCATAGTAGCCACCTCCCCTCCAAAGTTTGTTCCACAACATTGGATTAGAACTTGACTACTATGGTGTTGTTGGCCTTGATAGGTTCATCAGCAAAGTAGAGACAACCTGAAGTTTGAAGCCAGCAAAAGCACCCTGGAATCTTTTCCTCTACTCTTTCTAAGAAAATCCCTCTCTCTCTTATCACAGTCTGACCCGAGTATTCATCATACTTTAGGGCACATTGGGCTGAGAGGAATCTGCTTTGATCAAAGTAGGCACCTTCACTCACTTCCAAAAGAATCTCATTTTCATAGAATGGATGTTCGGATTCCATTTTATCTCCAATTGGATGTACAATCAAAGGCAACATGTCAAAAACACCTTATAGATATTTTAAATCATATGTTTGAAAGCATTTGGACTAAGGAAGCCAATTGGAAACAGTCTGATTCAAATAGTGAAGCATTGTTGTTTTTGTATAGTGACCAACCATTCTCTATGTTTGCGGCGACACAATAGCGATCGCGGATTTCAAGTCACTCTAAGCTTCCACGTTTGTAGAGAGCGAAGAGTTTCTAGAACTTTTGCATCACAGCTTGTTGTTTGCTTTCGCCAAAGAAAACAGTCACCAACACCCAAAATTCAAAGCGGCATTTTATCAAACACATAGAGGGTATACATTTTCATCATGATTTTAGCAAGATAACAACCCTCAATCCATCCCCAACAGCGTATATTTACTACACAAGCAGCACTCAAGATTTATTCCAATTTCCAACATTTAAGCATGAGAATCAACTTTGAAAAGTGTGACACCATAGTGATGAAACATTCATGCCAACAAAACTAAAATGGAGAAAGAAATAAAAACTATAATAGTGTAGCAACATGATGCAAAGAATTTAGCACATTAGCATTTACCACTGTCAAGCCATTTTCGTGGTAACACATAATTTTCACTAATGAAAGAAGAATGCAGAAAGAGTAGAGTAGACATACCCTTTGAGGAAAGAACCCAAAAGGATGAGAAAGGAAGAACTTGAGCTTTTCTTGAAGATGTTTGAGAAAATAAGTTTTGAAAAAAAATTTATCTGCACATATCAGTTCTCCACCTTTGCTGACTTATGGGCACGATCGTGCCTCATTGTCTATTGTGCATTTCGCATTTGCGGACATGACGTCGCCTTCGCGGACATCAAATGGGTGCAAAACCTGGATTGATTTTCTGCAACTTTGGGCAATCCCAGGCCCATTTAGATGATCTACCCTTCAGTGATGAGCGATGTTTGGGCCCCAAAGTGCTGTCAAAATGGCCCAAATCCATCCTTTTGCAATATCTGTTGGTTTTTCCACTCAAATCTTCAACTCTAATAAACTTACCACTTTAAAACATGTACAAAACCACTACCAATGACTTGAAACTTATGAGGGTTAGGTAAAAATCAAAACTAAAATTAAGAAGCTACTCTAAAAATTCAAAATGTAAGAATTTACTAAAATATGAATAAAAGTTGACTCACCACCCTTTAGCGTTTCCACTTTGTGACAGTGAATCTTCTCCTTAATTTCAAGATTTTCTTGCATTTGATCTTATATGGATGCTAATAAAAGACCATCAACATTCTACACCTATCTCTCCACTTTGAGGATATGAATTGTTTACCCAACTTGGCATCAACTTTCCTTTTTGGTTCTTTGGGTAGACATGGGAGTGTCAAGAGGCCTTTTTCAAATTGATCTTCACACTTTGTGACCTCTAAGTAGGCAACACTCCCAGCTTCAAATGAACTAAAGTTTCCATGGCTTTTTCCTGCAACTTTAGTATCATTTCCTTAATCTTGACCTCTTTGATGATTATTGGGCTTGGTGAAATGAATTGGCCTAATGTCTCTTCCACATCAAGCACCACTCCTTCTTCTTGAGATTCCAATTCATGGTTGATCACCCTTAATCTGGGAGCCTTACTTACTCCATTGCTTAGTTTCTAGTTGACCTCCGAAACATCATCTTCCCATTCCAAATGGTCCAACCTATAACCTCTAGCAACAAACAAGCATTTGAGTTCATCCCTCATGTTGAGCAATTGGTGTCTTTGAGCCACTTCTTTGGCAAGTCTTAAGATAAAATCTGTGAGTCAATCTTGACTCACAACACTTTCATCCCGATTCACATCCTCAACACCATTTTTCTCACCATGAAGTGTAATACTCCAAAGGAGATAGAAAAAGGGCTTAGATTCATCATGCAAGTTTTTATCATAAGTAGCCAATCAATAAAAGCAAAAACAAAGAAAAAAAAGAAGTCTTGACTAATCAAATCAAAAAGAGTAAACTACAAGTCCTAAATCAACTCAATATACCAATTGTTCCCCAGAAACAGCGTCTTTTTTTATGTTGCTCAACCCGACTACTCAAAGGAAGCAGGCATTGTCGTAAACAGCATAATAACCCAACTTAGAGGTCGGGATGAAAGCCCACAGTGAAAAAACACATCGGCGATTGAATTGGCTAAGGACTATTAGCTACTAGTTCCGATTAGAAAACTGAGTACCAAGAAATTTCTAACTAAATGGGGGAAACCAAGCTAACAACTACTCCTAGTAAGAAAATAAAAAATGGTGCAAGAATTGATCAAGCAAGGATAGGGATACAGGAATCAATCAAAGCTCAATCAGTCCATCACACTCAGTATCAACGTAACTCTATTGGTAGGTAGGTTGATTGTAACCAAACCTCAATTAAGACATGTGGTATTTCACAAGAGCCTTTTATGCCCTTTCATGCAAGCCACTCAAAGACACACTTGGCTTGAGTACCTCAAAGCAAAACTCCTAAGACCTTAGCCGTTGAGTTATATTTGAGGATCTTAACACATTAACCTATGACTATCATGCAAACCATCCATCTCAACTAATCTAATTAAAGAAGTAATTGAACATCTAAGTTAGATTCAAGTTTGCGACTTCAAATCATAAGTTAAACATGAAGGTAGGCATAAACCCATAAATCAATTGAATAAAATAAAAGCAATTTGGGAGGTACCAACTTGATTTTGCAAGTAAATCAACAACTAAGCATCAAGCGAGAGAAATAATTAAGACCCATAAACAAACTAACATCTAAACTCAATTAAATCTACAAATTATGCATTCTAGAACAAGGAAAGAAAGAGTGAGCGAAAGATAAATACAAGTGAAGCTCACACTCTTCAATTCACTCAAGAATTTGTAGAAAACATGCTCTAAATCCTCACCCTAAACTAAAATCTACACTAAGGTGTAGTTTTCTCTCTTCAAAAGTTTATGAAGAAGAGTTCTATGTCTTATCTTCCTCTATGCTCATTCTCCAAAATACTAAAACAAGGGCTAGGAGTGCATGTATATTCTTTTGGGACTGGAAATGGAGAAATTCCTAATCCGCCCAATGCCTGGCACTTAAACTATTCGCGATCGCAGATCTTTGACCATATTTGCTGAGGTCAATTAAGGTACAATGGTCTTCCTACGCACCTGGATTAGTGCATTCACGCACAGCTTAGCATTACTCTGTGTTCATAGGCCTAGAGGCCGCATTCGTGAATAGCAATATTGCTAGGCACTACTTTGTACTATTTCATCTCTTCTTTGCTCCAATTCAGCTTCAACTTCAATTCTTTCCAGAAAAGCCAAATCTAGACCATATGGGCTGAAATATACACCATAACAAATATGATTAGCCTCAAAGTATAAGATTGGCAACACAAAATCATAACAAAAAAGCATGAAAATAAGTGTTAATTATGCACTCATCAGGTTACATGGCCCATAATAAGGCTCCATGGTTTTGGGTCCAGCAAAAGTCAGTTTA
Source organism: Solanum rostratum (assembly GCA_029948455.1). Taxonomy (NCBI): domain Eukaryota; kingdom Viridiplantae; phylum Streptophyta; class Magnoliopsida; order Solanales; family Solanaceae; genus Solanum; species Solanum rostratum. The sequence goes on along the minus strand of CM057047.1, from coordinate 15,586,716 downwards.
AGGGATTTCAGGTGTATTACATGACGAACGGAACCTACGGCCCATAAGTAAGGTTTCATAGGTTGAATTCGATGGTTTTAATGAGGTGCAATTTTATCATATTTTTTTATTTCTCTTTTTAAACTACATTATTTTGCGATCAAAAAAGGGTCCTAAATCAGCCTTAAAGCCTTAAGACTCTTCTCAGTCTCTCACTCATTCAATTTCTAAAAGTTTTTATGGAATTCTTTCTCCAAGAACAAGTTAGGGCAAGCTAGGGATTCCAAGTATCCTTCCAGGAATTCAAGGTCTGATTCTCCCAGTTTCCCCAAGATATGTGAGATAATTTAAAGGTATCCTTCTACCCATAAAGTCCCCTTTTAACTATTTTACCTTATTTTTAAGTTCCTTAAGTTATTATGAATGCTTATGATAATTTTATGATGTTTTAAGTTATCAAATGTTATTCATCATATCATATGCTAAGTATATACATGTTTTGAGCCACTGACGATGACCCCAGTGATGGGTTTCGATAATCATGAAGTATGGGCATTTCGATGGTCCTTAAAAGTAGAAATTTCCTAATGTTTCGATTTATGATTGTTCCATTTAAAAAGCCTAGCCCACATAGTTTTTCAGTGAAGTTTTATATAATTTATGAAGATGATTAGGGTAGTAAAAATGTGCTTTAAATATATGTTTGTCAAAGACATAAGCGTGTTGACAGTTGCCCTAAAGATGTTAAGATAGGTCCCTAAGATAAAAGGACAATCCTTTGTTGGTGGTTCCCAAGTTCAAGCTACTCTTATGATTTACTACTAATGATTGTAAGTTATGTTTTAAAGATTAAGTAGGATGACGTAGCAACGAGTGGACTTGAAATTGGGACTTACTCTATTAGTTGAGACATGACCCAATGTCCCTAACTATATGTCTCCATAGGATCCCTTGTGGGCTTGGCTAGTGGATCCACGTAAGCCCATATGTCATGAAAGATGTCATTGCAGAGTTACTAAGTTTTGGACATCTACCCTGGAAAGTAGATTCCCCTTCTCCCAATGGAAGGAGTTTGTTGGCCTTTTCCCACTAGAAGGAGTTTGTTGGCCTTTTCCCACTGGAAGGAGTTCATTGGATTATATGTAGTAGCTCACATGGTCATAAATGTAAGTTATGGTCTACTCCCACAAGTTTATGATTCCATGATATGTTTCCATTACATGTGTTTTCTCATGCATTGACTCTTTTCATATTGAGGCATATTTCTTGTGCTTGCTTAACCTAATTTATGTATCTTTGTCTCATACATATTTATATGTTATATTATGAATGACGGCATTATAATTTCATACATACATTGCATCTTACATACTTAGCACATTCCAACATACTAATGCATATTTTGCCTGCATAATTTAACCATGTAGGGATTGGCACACCTCCACCAACTCGTGGCTAGTACTCAGCATTCAAGACTAGCATTGTTATTTGTTGTGAGCCCTTAGTTCTTGACTCTACCATTATTCCACTATATCTTGAATTTACTTTTAAGATAATGTATTTACAGCCCTTTTTGGAAGTGTTTACTTTCTGTGTTGCGTAATTATTGATTCTTTTCTTTTTGATAACAATCGATTGCTACTGGTTCCATCCATCGTTATAGTAGTTGGTATGCTTATGGACAATGAATATTAGTTATTTTTACTACTTTTTAATGTTGCTTCATAGCTTAAATGGCCCACAGTCCCTTTCCTCTTATTTTTCGACAAATGTTTCTATTAAATGCCTATAAATTCTTAAGATGGTTGAGATGGCTTAGGTGATGTGTCTTTGGGTATCGCATTCGCCATGTGATGACTAGGCCCCTAGGTCGGGTCGTTAAAGAAAAGTAAATGTTATGACCCAAGCCTAGGGCCTGGGTGCGACATGATTATGGGGAACCCGAAGGAACCCCAAGCAAGTCTCTTGAGCATGCATAGCTAATGTCACTCAACGCTATCACTCAAAGGTATAAAAGGAGGTTGTCATCAGCATATTACCCAACTTAAAAGGTCGGAGGAACAATGTGTCGGCAAATGAGTAGAGCAAGGGCTTATAGATAATAGATTTGGATTTGATAGGAGAATACCAAGCCAAAATTCTAACTGAATTGAGAGGAAACTATACTTATAACTATTCCTAAGAACAATTGGGTAAGGGTTGATCTAGCGAGGGAGCAAGCATATAAGATATGGGAATCAATCAAAACTCAATGGATTTATCACTTAGCATCAAACTGACCCTATGGGTAGGCTATGTTGCTTGTAATCACCCAGGCTAGGGAAAAGATATATCACAAGAGCCAACTATGGTCTCCCACGCGGGATGCCTAAAGTTATGCTTGGCTTGAACACTAAAAGGATAAACACCCAGAATCTTTGTCGTTGAGTCTCTTTTGAGGATCTTAACTCATAAACCTATGACTATCACGCAATCTTCCCCCTCAACTACAACCCTAACAGCAATAATTAAAGAATTAATCTAGAGTTAAGGACCTACCTGAAATCTAAGCTAAACAAGAAGATATGCAAGATCCCATAGACCAATTCAAACAATTAAAGCAATTTGGAAGAAACCCTCTTGATTTTGCAAGTAAATCATCAACTAAGCATGAAGGCAAAGAGTAATAATCAAGACCCATATATAAATCAATAACCAAGCTTCAATTAAATCTAAAAGTTTAGCATTATAGAACAAGGCAAGAAAAAGTGAGTGAAAGATAATACAAGTAAACCCTACACTCTTCAATCCACTTCAAAATTTGTAGAAAACTTGCTCTAAATCCTCACCCTAAACTACAATCTACACTATGGTGTGTTCTCCTTCTTCAAGAATGTATGAATGTTCCTCTCTCTATGAATTGATCAAAGAATGAGGGCTAAGAGTATGTGTATATTCTGATTTTGGGACTGAAGATGGTGAAATTCCAAAACTGTCCTGACGCTGGCCATTGCAACATTCCGCGATCTTGTTGAGCATTTTGCAATCGCAGAGGTTTTGCATCCTTAAGTCCACCTTCGCGCCTGGGACTAGAGCGTTCTCGCTCCTCTACATGTCACAACTCCACAATCATCATTCTGAAGGTCGCGTTCGCAGAGTGTATCTGCTGCTAGGTACCATTTTGTGCAATTCAGCTCCTTTTGGCTCCGATTTCTGATTCTTCTTAGCAAAGCCAAATCTAAACCATATGTATCTGCAATATACACCATTCCAAGCATGATTAGACTCAAGTTATAGGATTAAAAACACAAAATCATAAGAAAAGAGCAAGAAATGAGTGCAAAGTATGCACTCATCAATACCCCCGACTTAAGACTTTGCTTGTCCTCAAGCAAAATAAAACCAAACTCGGTAGGCTAGAAATTTAAGCACATAATCCTAATTTACTTTTACACCACAATCAAGATCATGATCATGATAATGGTTGGTATCAACAGTTAGAACAATTATGTGGATGCCTATCAAGTAACTCCCTCTCATCTCAAAAGCATCATTTTCAATTCAAAGCACCATTTCTAGGGATGATCAAGTGACAACACAATTTCTCAAGGAGTACTTGAAACTCCTAATCAACTAACAAGTTCAACCTACCTCAAACATAGAAAACCATCTAAATCACCAATCTATGTCAATTTGCATGTCCTTATAAAAAATAAAGAAAGTCCCCGAAATGCACAAGTATTTACAATGAACAATGGATAAGGACTCTAACACACACACTCATCAAAAGAACATCTTGGTCACACAAACCCACACCATAAGCTTGCCTTTATTTTCAATCAACATTGGCTCAATATCATTTGGTTGGAAATTTCAAACGGATTTTTAAGATTGTAATCTAGGCCAAGGGGTAGGATTGGATACTATTGTGATACTAGTGACTAACTCTCCTTAAGTCCTACACACAACATTCATTCTTTTTCAACGTTTTCACTTTTTATTTTTCGCATCACACATCAATACACATTTAACCCTTCTTTTTCATTTAGGTGCCCCACTTGCAACTATTTTTCAACCTTTGGAGGATTCCTTTCACTCAAGCACTTTTTCTTCATTTTCTTTTCATTTTGAAAGCACTCTTTTTCAGTTATTTGCATCCCTCCTTTCATTTTTCTTTTTCTTTTTCTTTTCACAAGCCCACGAGTGGTAGACACCATTCCTTTTTCTCCTACATCACACCTAACTTAGGCTTAAAGCCTCAATCATCACAAACTTGCAAAATGCAAGGAGGGATAAGGGTTCAAAAGAGGGATATCTTTTCACAAAGGTTCAAGGCTTGTAATCAAGGTTGCCAATAGAAAGGATTAGGCTCAAGAGGGACACTAGGGATAAAATCAATGCATTTGGTGGCTATTTAGGCGAAGTGGACTCAGTTCAAACCAAAGAATGCCTAAATCATTTTCCAACCAAAGTCTATCAATACAAACAAGGCAAGTTCTAGGTGACACAAGTACACACAAGGAACAAAAGAAAAACTCACAACACACATGACATGCAAATTAAACAAAAAAAAGATTAATTAGCTCTCAAGTAAAGTACAAGGGACGCATTTTTCAAATATATCTGTCTAGCAAGTAAGAGTCACAAAAAGAGTTAATGTTTTGTCTCAAAATAATCCCAAAACTATTTAACTTTCAAAAATGGAGGGGTATGCCCTTTTCACAATCCACAAAACTTAACCAAAGTTGCGAGTACCAAATACGACACAATCCCAATGTATACTTACAACTAGAGTCAATGGCTACTCAAAATTCACCAAAGACCTTAATGTACACACATACTCACACACCCAATCAATAATTTGCCCTTAAGAATGTTATCACTCAATCAATCATAGGGAACTGTCGTTCATACACACCATTAAAAAGAAAAACAAGAAGCTACCAAATATAGTAAAATAGCTAAACCTATACACAATATGCACAAGCCCGACAAGGGCATACCATAATCACATAAATCAAGCTAGATAAGGGCATATCATCAATACAAAAAATGTAAGAGCCTACAAGTGCCAACAAGTCTAGTGATATAAAATGGGAAACAAGAGTCATAATCAAGTCATAAGAGCACCTCCAACTAAATATGATGTTTTTTCCTTACAACACAATCATAAAATAGAAGAGAACACGAGAAACTCCTTGAAAGGATCACTTGGTACGCCATCCCAAAGAGATGGTCAACTTATCATCAGGATCTGAAGAATCGGACCCGCACAACTACCCCAACTTGCCCATCATATTTTTTAGGAATCTTCTCTTCTTCTTCTTATGCTCCCTGAACTTCTTCTACTTCCACTCTATCTTTCCCTGTCTCTGGCTCATGTGCTCAAGCCGATCATTTATAGCCCCTTGAGCTCTTGCAACTGATGCAAGTATAAGCTAATCATCTGTTGTAGCTCCTAGTGGTCCTGTAGGAAGGCTTGCAACCAGCAACCTAATCTACTCATCCATCCCATGAATCTGGGAGGACAAGTACCTCATAGTAGGAGGACCAAACTGAAGTGGTCCTGAAGAAATTGAAGGACCTACAGCTCCTGAAGTAGGCTCCCTTGTCCCTGATCCTTGCTCTGTGAACTGCCCAAAAAGGGATCTAGAACATCAATTCGCCTCTTCTTTTGTCCTCCTAGGCCACCTCTCTTCTTCAATGGATAGATATCTTTGGCCGGCTTCTTCTCCCCATCTATGGATAAGAGAGATACACCTGCCTCATAGAATAATCTGGAAATCAGTGAGGGATACACTAATCTCTTCGGCCTTCCATGGGCCACTTCTGCAATCTAATCCACTATTATCTTTCCCACATTAACTTGAAGACCGTCTAAGATAGTTGCTATGGAAAGTGCATGGTCCAAAGTCATCTCCATGTCATGTGTAAAGGGAATGACCCGAGCACAAATTATGGAAAGCCAACATCTAGATTCTACCGTGAACTCATGTGAGTCAATACCTCTATGAGAAGTGAACCACTCCAGTGGGACTCCATCATGCAACTTTTCAACTAACCACTAAGCACCCAACTCTTGATACCTCGCTCTATACACCTGATTGTCAGCACCTGGTAGCCCATGAATAGTATTGATAATCGCAAGGTTGAAATTAACTCTCACTCCTTGGATCATGGTAGCCATATCCTCTCCAAAGTTATTCTCTGAGGCATTGGCATAGAATTCGGTAACTATGGTGTGATTGGCTTTGACAGGTTCATGAGCAAATCATAGCCAACCCAAAGTTTGAAGACGACAGAAGGAATATGGCGTCTTTTCCTCCACCTTGTCCAAACAAATTCCCCTCTCTTGTATCATAGGATGACCTAGATACTCGACATATTTTTAGGCACATTTGGCTGAGAGGAATCGACTTTGATTAAAGCGAGCATCTACATTCACCTCCAAAAGATTTCATTCTCATGAAGTGCTTGCTCAGGATCTATTTCAAACAATTTAGACGTACAATCAAAACACACACAACAAAAAAATCTTATAGACATTTAAATCATATGTTAGCAAAGATTTAAACCAAGAAAGTTATTTGGAAGTAATTTGGATCAGATAGTGAAGCATTGTTGTTGCTGAAATTGTAAATATCTGGTCTTAGCATTCGCAGGTACTCAAGCGCGATCATGGAGTTCAAGTCACTCTACGCCTCTGCGTTTGTGAAAGGATTTCCACATTCACAAAGAACAACGAGTTCCCAGAATATCTACATTCGCGGAAAACAGCAGTCACCAGCAATCGAATTTCAAAGAGGCATTTCATCGAGCGCATGGAGGGCACATAATTTAATCACGATTTTGACAAGATAATAACCCCCCCCCCCAAATTCCTCCCTAGCAACATACAATCATTCCCCAAGCTACAATGTACAATCTAGACTGAAAATTCACTTCAATTTCACACATTTAGGCTCAAAAATCATCTCCAAGATCTCCCAGATGGATTGCACCATAGTAACAACCTTTTGTCCCAAAAAGCAACAATGGACAAGAACACTTAAATTTTAGAATTTCACAACTAGGTTATGAAAGTTTTATCTATGAAGCATTATCATAGTCATGAAAATTTGTAGCCGCGTTGATTACCATTGATGAAAGCACATGAACATGAAGTGGAATGGCAAACCCTGGAGTAGATGACTGAAAATGATGCAGAATAGGAGAGCTTTAAGAGAATTTCTTTTGTATTTTTCGAGTTGAAAGGGTTGTCAAAGTACCTTTCACCTGTGTTCTCCTTTCTTGTGTTTGAAAGACAAAGTCACAAGTGACTTGTGTTTTTATTTAAATGCACCCATCAATTCTCTGCCTTCACAATAACGCCTCATCGCCCGTGTGCGTTCCGCGATCGCGACACCTTGACCCCCTTTGCGGAAGTCATCAGGGTGCCAAAACTGGCTGATCTTCTATAACTTTGGGCAATCCCAAGCCCAAATGGGTAGTTTTCCCTTGTGCAATGGGCAATGCTTAGGCCCAAAGTGTTGTCAAAATGACCCAGTTTCATCCTTTTGCCATTCTTGTTGGTGTTTCCACTAACTTCACCAATTCCAATCATATTGACACTTCAAAAACTGTGCACAGCCACTACCAAAGATTTGAAAATTGTGAAGGTCTGCAAATAATCAAAAATAAAAATTAAGAAGCTACTATAAACATTTAAAATGCAAGAATTTATTAAAATATGAACAAAGATTGGTTCACCACTCATTTGTGTTTCTAATTTGAGCCAATTAATTTCCTCCCCAATTTCAAGATGATCAGCCATTTGAGCTCATGAATAGGGTAATGAGGGACCATCAATATTTTCCGTCGGTCTCTCCACTTTAAGGACTTGGATTGCCTACCCAACTTATCATCAACTTTTCTCTTAAATTCCTTGGGTACACATGGGAGTGTCAAAAGGTCTTCTTCAATTCTAGCTTCACATTTCATGTCCTCAAAGTAAGCAATACTCCCAACTTCAAATGAACCAAAGTTTCCATTCAAGATTTCCATGGCGTGCTCTTCCAACTTTAGAATCATCTCCTCAATTTTGACCGCTTAGATGATTATTGGTCTTAAAGAAATTCATAGGACCCATATATGTTCCATATAAAACTTCACTCCTTTTTTAATAAACTCATAGTTGGCTACCTTTGAGTTGGAGGCCTCACTCACTTCATTGCTTAGCATCAAGTCTACCTCTGAAACATCAATTTCCCATTCAAACGGTCCAACTCATAAGCTCTAGCAGCAAACAAGCTCTTAAGATCATCCCTCGTGTTGAGCAATTGGTGTATTTAGGCCACTTCTTTGGTAAGTCTAAGATTCAAGTAGGTGAGGCAATGTTGACCCACAACACTCTTACCTCTATTCACTTCCTTAACACCATTTTGTTCATCACGAAGTGCAATACTCTAAAGAAGATAGAAAAAGGGCTTACATTCTTCAAGCAAGTGCTCATCACAAATAGTCATTCAATAAGAAAGCAAAAAAGAAAACAAAAAGTACTCACTAAATAAATCAAAAAAAAGTAGACTACAAATCCAAAATCAACTTAATATGCCTATTATTCCTAGGAAATGGTGCCATTTTTATATTGCTCAGCCATACCATTCAAAGGTACAAGGTTGTGTCGTTATCAACATATTACCCTACTTTAGAGGTCGGGGTCAAATCCCACAGGGAACAATGTGTCAGCAAATGAATAGAGCAAGGGCTTATAGCTACTAGATTTTGATTTGATAGGCTAGTACCAAGCAAGAATTCTAACTAAATTGGGGGAAGACTAAACTAACAACTACTCCTAAGAATAATTGGGTAAGGATTGATCAAGCAAGGAAAAAGGATATGGGATATGAGAATCAATCAAAACTCAATTGATCCATCACACTTAGCATCAAATTAACCCTATGGGAAGGCTAGGTTTCTTGTAATCACCCCCGGCAAGGGAAATGATGTATTGCAAGAGCCAATTATGGCCTCCCATGGGGATGCTCAAAGACACACCTAGAATGAACACAAAAAGGCAAACACCTAGAACCTTAGTCATTGAGCCCCTTTTTAGGATCTAACTCATAAGCCCATGGCTATCATGCAATCTTCCCCCTTAACTACACTTGAAATAGCAATAATTAAGGAATTATACTAGAATTAAGGACCTGCCTCAGATCTAAGCTAAATAAGGAGATATGCAAGAACCCGTAAACCAATTCATACAATTAAAGCAATTAAAGTAATTTGGGAGAAACCCACTTGATTTTGCAGGTAAATCATCAACTAAGCATGAAGGAAAAGAGTAATAATCAAGACCCATATATAAATCAATCACCAAGCTTTAATTAAATAAAAAAAATAGATTCAAGAACAAGGAAAGAAAGAGCGAGTGAAAGATAATACAATTAAAGCCCACACTCTTCAATCCACTCAAGAATTTGTAGAAAACATCCTCTAAATCCTCACCTTAAACTACAATCTATACTAAGGTGTGTTCTCCTTCTTTAAGAATGTATGAATGTTCTTCTCCCTATGAATTTATCAAAGAATGAGGGCTAGGAGTGCATGTATATTGTGATTTTAGGACTGAATATTGTGAAATTCAAAAATTATCCCGACAATGGCCACTGCAACAATTTGCGATCGCGCTCAGTATTCTGCGATTACGGAGGTTGTTTCTCCTTAAGTTCCACCTTCATGGCTAGGACTAGTGTGTTCATGCTTCTCTACATGTCACGACTCTGCGATCACGGGCATAAAGGCGACGTTCACGATGTGTATCTACTGCCAGGTACCATTTTGTGCATTTCAGCTCCTTTAGGCTCCAATTTCCAATTCTTCTTAGCAAAGCCAAATCTAAACCATATGTACCTGCAACATACACCATTAAAAGCATAATTAGCCTAAAGTTGTAGGATTAATAACACAAAATCATAAGAAAAGAGCAAGAAATGAGTGCAAGTTATGCACTCATCAATTGGTTGCAAAAGCATAAATAATCAATAACAAGCATAAAATAATTCTAGGGTAAACGAAACTTGGACTCACGCAATGGGGATGTTGTAGGGAAGAGGGTTTGCATGGATCACATTGCAAGATAAGACTATGGGGCGAGAAAGTATGACTCACGCTATGAGAGGGGGGAAATTAGTGACCTAGGACTTTTATCTCATCCATATAATAAGAATTCAACAGAGAAGGGGGATAAGGGACTAAAGGGAATCTTTCATAATACAAAAGCATAAAGAGTCAAGTTCTTGAGTACATAGCATAACCATATCGAACAACACCTGTAATCATGAATAGAACGGGGGCCAACACATCTCCCGGGCTCACCCTCAAAATATAGTATTTGAAAATTGATAAGTCTAAACAAAAGCATGAAAATAAATGGATATTGTCCTCAGAAGTGGAGGACTCACCAATAGCGCAAATCTTCACTCGAGCTTGCTAGGCACGTTGAAGAAGAGGATGGAGTGGTGCTTTGGTCCCTACATTGTTATTTCATGCAGGTAAGAAATATGCATTAGTATTTCGGATGTACTAAGTATGCGGGATGCAAATGTAACAAGGAACATAAGCCATAATTAAACAATATGCATAATCATAATCAATGGATATAAGCTCAATATGTCATGCATGCTCAATGCAATGGTCGAATATGAATGAGGAATCATCAAGTCATATAATATAACATACATATATGGTAAGGGACCATAACCTACATGTAATACCAAGTGAGCTACTACTTGGAATCCCCATGTTCACTCCACACTAAACTAGGAGTGGTCTACTTTTCTAAGGTGAAACAAACACTCAACTTATGAGAACTCCCCCATTTTGAAAAGTTCTTCATAATCACCTAAGGGGAACGCCATCCTTTTTGGTATACATATATTATCGATCTTACAGGAACATCGCCCTTTTTTTATATTTGATTCACATATATCGTATGGGAACACCACCCTTTTTGGTCAATCATGCAACTTAAGCTATATAGATCCATTAGCTAATTTAGAATCCTATGGTGGCAAAATAGTTATAGGATAATGATTATCTACCAAGGTCCTTTTGGTGCTAGGTCACAATTCCACGGAATATTTAAATCATACTTAAAGCCAAGAAATGCAAAACATCATTATATCATAATATTCTCATAGAGTAGCTCATTAAAACCGAAGCTTCTTCACATCAATATAGTGCCATAACTTTCACTATACTTTCACATTTTCTAACATGCATAATAGCCCTTTAATTCATATTAGTCGTGATTTCACAAAACTTGCCATAAGGCCTTCATATACATAGAAGCTTGGTATACATATTTATTCAAATGATGGTGGGTGCGTGTACAAACTTTAACACCATGCAAATCATGAGCAAATGACATGAGAGCTACAAAATAGAATCGCTTATTTACTATTCAAAGGACCCCCCCCCCAAACATAGTAAAACTTGGTTAGGGCATCATCAAACCCTCATATAGACCATCACATGGCTTTTTAATGCTTAATCAAATATAAAGGTATATCATCATAAAATGCTTCATATTATCATCATATAAAAGGGTTCATAAAATCACCATGTAATTTTATAACTTGGGAAATCACAAAGGAGAAGTGGAATGGTTGAGCTTGTGGAGGAAAGGTCTCCACAATCAAAACCTACATACCTTAGTGATAGGAGACGTGAAAACCTCAGAAAATTATTGAGAAACTCAGAACCCTTTCTTGCACCTTCTTGCTTGAAACCTTGGGAAGCTTGAGAGTGTTTTAGGACTTAAGAGGATTTCGAAATAGGGTGGAATGGAATAAATTAGTGTTGTAAAGGCTGATAATAGGTCTCTTGAGTGTCAACACAACATAGTATAAGCATTAGATAATGGGAAAGGTTGAATTTTCCCATTTTAAAACTCTACCAGGACCACGAGACTTGTTAACGGGCCGTGGTATATTCTACGGGCCGTAGGTAAAGGTCTCGTCTGATGATATTTCAAACTCTTAGATATGTTTCTCTGATTCACTACGACCAACTAATGGCTCATAAGTCATTTACGGGCCGTCTAATAAGTCGTACACCCTACCTAAAAAATTATCATTTTCACCAAGTCTGACCTTCAATCCACGAGTACCACTTATGGCCCGTGGAACCACTTACGACCCATAAGATCCCTCGTAACAACTGATACTTAGAAAATCTTCAGAACTCATTTCTTACACTTTTTATTCTTTTAACAAGTGGGGCCATACAATATCTCTTCCTTGGGAACATTAATCCCCGAATGTTGCTTAGGCAAGCTCTAAAGAATGGAATACATGCATCATATTCCAAATGCAACATATGCACCATGTAACCTCAAAATCAGATAACCATTCATAGATGACATGAAAAATGATATGTAAGGAAAGTAGGTTCTTAATTGGAACAAGTCACAGTACCTCAAGCTTGATTAGAATGGAAGAGATAAAGGTATCACTTTTTCATATCAACTTTGGCTTCCTAAGTAACGCTTTCAACTTGTTGGTTTCTCCAAAAGACCTTTACAAAGGGTACGTCCTTGTTCCTCAACTGTTTGACTTGCCTATCCAATATTTCTACCGAGGCTTCCTCATAAGTCAGGTTTGGTTCAATATTCACCACCTATAAGGGCACAATAGAATTAGGGTTCCCAATACACTTCCTCAACATGGAGTCATAAATAATCAGATGAACCATATGCATTTCCACGGGCAATTCTAGTTCATATACAACTTTACCAACACACCTCAAAATCTGATAAGGCCCTACATACCTAGGGCTTAATTTCCCCTTTTTGCAAAAATGAACCATGCCATTTATTGGCGAAACTTTCAAGTACTCACAATCACCAACTTCAAATTCAAGGTCTCTTCTTCTATTGTCAGCATAGGACTTGTGTTGTCTTTGAGCCACTTTAAATCTCTCCCTTAGCATTCTCACTTTTTCCAATGCTTCCATAACCAAGTCCGGGCCCAATAAAGCTATCTCCCCTACTTCAAACCATCCACCTGGGGATCTACAACGCCTCCCATATAAAGCTTCAAAGGGAGCCATTCTAATGCTAGAGTGATAGTTATTGTTGTAAACGAACTCTATAAGTGGATGATACTTATCCAAACTACTCTTAAACTCTAAGACACAAGCCCTTATCATGTCCTCAAGAGTTTTAATGGTCCTCACATCCGTTTGTGGGTGAAAATATTGTTAAGCTTAACTTTGGTATCAAGGCCTTTTTGGAAAGACCTCCAAAAGTGTGATGTGAATTGAGCACTACGATCAAGAATAATAGTTAATGGAACCCCATGCAATTTTACCAACTCATGAATATACAACTTGACATTGTCTTCGGCACCATTACTCATTTTAACCTGTAGGAAGTGAGCTAATTTTATCATTCTATCAACAATAACCCAAATGGAATCAAAATGCCTATTAGTCTTAGGCAAGCCGATCACAAAGTCCATGTTGATCTCATCCCATTTTAAGTGAGGAGCTCAATGTCTTGTGCTAGGACATCTGGACTTTGATGATCAACCTTGACTAGTTGGCAATTATGGCAACTGAAAACAAATTTAGCAATATTCCTCTTCATACGACCCTACCAATACACTTCCCTCAAATCTTTATACATTTTGGTGGAACCGAGATGAATAGAATAATAGGAATTATGTGCCTCTTTCAAGATTAAGTCCCTCAATTCATCAACATCGGCACACGTAACCTAACTTGGTACCTAAGAACACCAACTCCCTCTTGGGAGAAAACCACCACCTTATCATCATGCACCAATGATTTTAATTCCACCAAAGAGGGAGGGGGGTAAAGATCTTGTTTAGATTTGACCTCTTCAATTAGGGGAAGACTTAGAACCATTTATCACCACCATGCTACCATTTTTAGCTTCATCCAATCTAACCCCGAATCTAGCCATTCGATGGACATCTATTGCCAATTCTTTCTTGCTATCCCCCACAAGAGTGACACTCTCCATAGACACCCTACGTAGGGCATCAGCCATGACATTAGCTTTGCCCGGATGGTAATGCATGCTCATGTTGTAATCCTTAAGGAACACCAACCATCTCCTTTGCCTCAAATTAAGATCTCTTTGGGTGAACACATATCGGAGACTCTTGTGGTCGGTGAAACACATCCACATGAACCCAATACAAATAGTGACGCTATATTATAAACACAAACACCACGGCCACTAATTCAAGATCATAGTGGGATAATTTCGCTCATGAACCTTTAGTTGCCTAGAATCATGGGCAATGGCCTTGTGTTTTGCATTAAGACACACCCCAAGACGGTCTCGAAGCATAGAAATACACTACAACCCCTTTTAACCCTTCCGGTAGAGTCAAAATAGGAGCAGTTGTAAGCTTATCTTTCAATGTTTGGAAACTTCTTTTACATTCATCAACCCATACAAATTTAGGCTTCTTTTGAGTCAACTTTGTCAAAGGAGAAGCATTTGAAAAGAGACATTAACGAATCTCTGATAGTAACCCGCCAAGCCCAAGAAACACCTAATATCCATTGGATTCAAGGATTTAGGCCAAATTCTTATCACCTCCATCTTTTTTGGATCCACTTTAATGCCTTTACCCAGCACCACATGCTGCGGAATGCCACCTCCTTCAACAAAATTTCACATTTGTCGAACTTGACAAATAGCCTTTCTTCCCTCAATGTTTGCAACACTACCCTTAGATGCCTAGCATGCTCCTCTTTACTCTGCAATTAAATCAAAATATCGTCAATGAAAATCACCAAAACATGTTAAGGAAGAGTTTAAAGACCCTATTCATAAGAACAATAAATATTATCAGAGCATTGGTTAGGCCAAAGGACATCATTATAAATTAAAAATCCCCATATCTTGTCTGGAAAGCTATTTCGGCAATATCACACTCCCTAACCCTCGATTGATCGTACCTAAACCGAAGATCAATCTTCGAGAAGTAGTTATCCCCTTGTAGTTGATCAAATAGGTCATCTATTATTGGCAAAGGATACTTGTTCTTCACGGTGACCTTATTGAGTTGTTGGTAGTCGATGCACATTTTAAGTGAGCTATCCTTCTTCCTCACAAAGAACACTGGTGCAACCCAAGGTGACTTATAGGCCTTAGAAATCCCTTCTCCTATAAGTCTTTCACCTGGTCCTTTAATTTATTCAACTATACCAGGGTCGTTCGATAGGGAGGAATAGAAATGGGTTGAGTGTCAGGAAAGAGGTCTATACCGAAGTTTATTTCACTTTTGGGAGGAATACTTGGAAGTTCATTGGGAAAGGTATCAAGGAACTCATTGGCCACTGAAACTGACTCTATAGAAGGGACTTTAAACTTGACATCCCTAACCCGCACAAGATAATAAATGTAACCTTTGAAAATTAATATTTGCACTTTAAGATAAAAGATAACCCATCCCTTGACCAACAAATCACGACCTTCTAACTCAAGAATAGGTTCATTAGGGAATTGGAATCTAACCTTACTAGTCCTACAATTAATAGTGGCATGATATGCATGTAATCAATCCATCCCAAGAATGATGTTAGAATCTATCATGTCTAGTTCAACAAAATCACAAGTTAGGACTTTATGCAATATAAAACAGGACAACTCTTATAGATTCTCCTAGAAAGAATGGACTCACCAGTGAGGGTATACACTTTAAAAGGTTCACATAATAATTCGGGACACATATGAAGTCTATTAGCAACAAAAGGAGTAATAAAAGAGAGAGTGGTACCTGGGTCCAATAAAACATGCACATCAAAATTGTAGATCTTTAACATACCGGTGACAATGTTGGGCACCTCATCAACCCCTTGTCTCCCTTAAAGAGCATAAAAAAAATTTGACGTGAAGCGCCTCCTTGTTGACCATCTTGTGCTTGTTCATCAACATGAGCACCTTGTACTTGAGAACATCCATCCCTACATTTGTTTGGATAATCTGCAATCTTGTGGACCATTTTTCCACACCCAAAGCAAGTACCCATGTCCTTGTAGTATCTACCACTATGATATTTACCACACCTTCCACACCTAGGAATGATTTGTCCACCATTACCGCCTTGAGCTCTAGCATTGGGCACCCTATCATCAGCAAATCTTTTGCCTTGGGCATTATAGAACCCATGTCCTTAGAATTTGTAGCCTTGTTGGAAACAACCACCCTTAGTACCTTGGAATTCACCATCAAGCCGAGCCCGCTTGGGCTCCCCCCATTAAGTTTCTCTCCCTCAAGTTGTTCAACATATGTCATAAGGCAGGATATCTCCATGTCCCCAATGAGCATGGCAGTGCAACCCTCTTTATTTATCAAGTTGACACACCTGAAAAAAACTTGTGCATCCTTACCTTAGCATTGGCAACCATGTGAGGAGCATACTTTTTATTGAATTTAAGGGAATATTCATGAACGCTCATTGAACCTTTCTTGAAGTTTATGAAATCCGTCAATTTCACTTCCCTTAACTCAATTGGAAAGAAGCGATTAAGAAATGTAACTTTGAATTTCTCTCAAGGAATGGGCTCATCATTCGCTCTCTCCATCTTCCATTGATTATACCATGTTTGAGCAAGGCCCTTGAGTTGGTAGTCCTCTAATCTACTTTCTGTTTTGAACTTACCCCCATGATAGACAAAACTTTGTACACTCGATGAACTCTTGGGGATCGTTTACCACCTTTGAGCCATAGAACTTCCGAGGATTCATTCTTGTGAATTCCCTCACCCTTGAAGCCAGGGTAGGAGCATGGAGAGCTTAAGTTCCTTGGTTAGCCATGGCCCTTTCCAACAATGTGACTACATTTTGGTATTCAGCGTCGGTGACTCCTTTTTCCACTCGGGGAGCTTGTGGGGCTCAAAGAGGCCGGTTCACCATCAGGGTTGGGAGCTTATTGTGCCATTCATCTTGTTGGAATAATCTAAGAGAGAAAATGACCCCCCATTAGAGATAGGAAACCTTATTTCAAATCTAAAGCATGACATAGAGTATGAAGAAGTGAACTCTTTCCGAAAACGCCTTATGGCCACTCATTCATAATTGTGGAACGCTTCACAACTATGAACAGAACGCTAATTGACATGGTATGTTGGATTTCTCAAGACCATTTACAAACCTAGTGCTCTGATACCAAGATTTTCATGACCCAAGACTAGGACCTAGGCGTGACACAGCGAATGGGGAACCTGAAGGAACTCCGAACAAGCCTCTTAAGCATGCATAACATATCCTTGGTTGCGGAAGCATTAACAATCAACAATAAGTAGAACATAAATCTAGGGAAACGAGACTTTGGACTCACTCTATAGAGAAGTTTTAGGGAAGAGGAATATAATAGATCACATAGCAAGCAAAGACTAAGGAGCGGGAAAGTATGACTCATGCTATGGGAGAAATTAGGAACTTAGGACTTTCATCTCATCCATATAAAAAGCGTTCAATACCGAATAGAGATAAAGGACTAAGGAAATCTTTCATAATACAAAAGAATAACGATTCAAACTAATAAATAGATAGCATAACCATATCCAAAAACACCGTAATCATGAATAGAATGGGGGCAAAGACATCTCCAAGGCTCACCCTCAAAAGATAGTATCCAAAAATAGATAACTCTAAACAAAAGCATGAAAGTAAATGGATATTATCCTCAAAAGTGGAGGACTCACCAATAGCAAAACTTCACTAGAGCCAGCTAGCCACGTAGAGGAGGATGGAAAGGAGCTCTATTCCCTATATGGTTACATCATGTAGGCCAAAAGTATATGTTAGTGCTTTGAATATACTAACTATGCAGGGTGCAAATGCAACAAGGAACATAAGCCATAATTAAACAATATGTATAATCATAATCAATGAATATAAGCTCAATATGTCATTCATGCTCAATGCCATGGTAAAATATTCATGAGGAATCATCAAGTCATATAACATAATGTACATATATGGGAAGGGACCATAACCAACATGTAAGACCAAGTAAGCTACTACTTGGAATCCCAATGTTTACTCCATATTGGACTAGGAGTGGTCTACTTTGTCATGGGAAACCATACACTCACCTTACGGGAACTCTTCCATTTTAGAAGGTGATTCATAATCATCTTACGAGAACATCACCCTTTTTCATATACATATATTATCAACCTTACGGGAACACCACTCTTTTCGATATTCAATTTATATATGTCATACAGAAACACCACCCTTTTTAGTCAATCATGTAACTTAAGCTATATGGATCCATCAGCTAATTCACAATCCTATGATGGCACATAGTTATGGGACAATTGTTATCTAAGAAGGTCCTCTCGGTGATAGGTCACAATCCAAAGGAATATTCAAATAATACTTAATGCCAAGATATGCAAAACATAATAATATTTAGTAGCTCATCAAAACCAAAGCTTCTGAAAATCGATATAGGGCTTCATAACTTTAATAAATTTCACAATACTTTCACATTTTGTAACATGCATAATAGCCCTTTAATTCATATCGTTCATGATTTAACATCACTTCTCATAAGGCCTTCATATCCATAGAAGCTTGGTATACATCTTTATTTAAATCATTGTAGGTTCATGTATAAACTTTAAAACCATACAAATCATGAGTAAATATCATGAGAGTTACAAAATAGAATCACTTATTCATTATTTAAAGGACCCACCCAAACATAGTAAAACTTTGTTGGAGCAGTATCAAACCCTCATATAAACCATATATTTCACATGGCTTTTCCATGCTTAATCAAATACAAAGGTATATCATCATAAAATGCTTCATATTTTTGCCATATAAAAGAGTTCATAAAATCACCATGTACTTTTATTTATTGGAAAATCACAAAGGAGAAGAATAATGGTTGAGCTTGTTGATGAAAGCTCTCCACAATCAAAACCCACATACATTAGTGATAGGAGACGGAAAGACCTTAGAAAAATGGTGAGAAACTCGGAACCCTAGTTTGCACCTTCTTACTGGAAACCTTGGGGATTCTTGAGAGAGCTTTGGGACTTAAAAGGATTTTGGAATGGGATGGAATGGAGTAAATTAGGGTTGTAGGAGCTGATAAGGGGTCTCTTGAGGGATAAAACGACATTGTACAAGTATTAGACAATAGGAAGGATTAAATTTTCCCCTTATATGATTCTACCAGACAGAACCACGAGACCTCATTTATGAGTTGTGGTCCATTCTATAGGCCGTAGGTAAGGGTCGCGTCTGACATTTCAGACTCTCAGAAACGTCTCTTTGATTCACATTCTATGACTAGACTTATGGCTTGTAAGTCATTTCACAGGTCGTCTAATAAGTTGTACACCCTACTTCAGAAATTGATTTTCACCTAGTCTGACCTTCAACCCACGAGCACTACTTATGGCTCATGGAACCATTTACGGCCCATAAGACCCCTCGTAACAACTGATACTCAGAAAATTTTAAGAACTCATTTCTTACACTTTTGAGTCTTTTCCCAGGTGGGGCCTTACAATTAAGAGGCTAAGAAACAATGAGATCACTTCTGTTAAAGTGTTGTGGAGAAGCTAACAAGTTGAAGGTGCAATGTGGGAAGTAGAAGAAGACATGATGAAGTGATATCCTTATCTTTTCCACTCGACTCAAGCCTAACGTACTAAGTTCTTCTTGCCTTAAGATCTCAAAATTCTTGCATTTAAAATTTCATGTCACCTATGTGTATTTTCATATTAATGAGACTATTTTTGATTGATGTATGAAACATGATGTTTAAATTTTATGAAAAGATATTCAAAATTGTATTTTTACATTCCTGCTAGGTTATTAGCTACTTCTTTAACTCCTTAAAGCCTACGTTTAGCATATTCTAGGATGAGTGTTCCCAAGAGAGAGATATTATAAGGACCCATAACTTAGGAGGTTAGAAAGTACAGAAGAAGTGAAACTAGAAATGTTATAGTCTAAGTACAAGCCTCATTTACGGCTCGTGGTTCAAACCACGAGTTGTAAATAAGGCTCGTGGATAGGTTCATTCTAGGTGGGAAATTTACTAAGTGTGAGGGCTATCCATGAGTGTTCTTTATGGTCCATAATAGAATTATGGACAATAGGATGGGTTCATGGATTGATAACCTGAGCTGATGGAAAATTTGGATTCTGAAGATTGAATTACAAACAAACAATACAAGTTGTAGTTCATTCTACAGTTCATAATTTGTCCTCAAAGATGGTGTCCTATGATTTGGAAATTTTTCTAAGTGTTGGGCTACTCAACAAACGAGTCTATGACTCATAGACCAATCTATGGGTCATAGATGGGTCGCATGGATTGATTTTCAAATATGAAGTTTTAGATGTTTTAAAAGTTGAATAGGATGAAACCACAAGTACGGTCTGTGGTTTTGTTTGGACTGATAATCACGTCATGGACTAGGTTTCAACAGTCTTAATGAAGGATATTTTTGTCTATTTCTTCTTCCCTAAGCCTAAAACTATGCCATTTTCGACTTCCTGTATTATATCCTTAACCCTTTCATTGACGTTCATTCTTATTATTCTCAATCTCTCCTAACATATTCTAAGGCAAAATACTCTCCAAGGCAAGGCAAGGGTTTTATTCCAAGAGCTTTCTACCTCAACTTTTTTTAAGTCTTTCCTTAAGGTTATTTACAAGTATGTGAGTTTGTTTTTGGGTTATTTACAAGATGATGTTTTTATGATATATTTACATGTATTTTTATCTAAATGATGTAATGTGATGATATACCATGAGTTCCTATGACTTATCAAGTTGATTTCTATAATTTCATTATTTAGGGTTTTTAAATGATTATGTGGGTTGTTTAATGTTGGTTATAAAGTTACGTACTTAATCATATTCATGAATTATACCCTTGAATTATGTGATTTTAAGTTATTGCATAGGCTCAATAAGTACATGATGAATTCTGCATGATGTTAAAGATATAGGCTAAAAGTATCTTTTGAAAGTTAAGAATGTCGCCAAAGATGTAAGCACATTGTAAATCCCTTAACGATGTTTATGTTGGACCCTCAAACTGAAATGCCAATTTTCACTTGAATGGCTAATGTGCTACCAAAGTACAGCACTTTTGATGCTTAAAACTTGGAATTTTATGTGTTCTTAATGCGATGCTAGTTGGTTTTATGTGTTTTTGTGTTTATGCTTGCAGGATTACAAGTTGGCCTTGATTTTGGGAAAAACTGCAAATGTTACTGGTTTTTGTTGTTATACAAGACCTTTTACGGGCCGTAGATCATTCTATGAGCCATAGGGTAGTTTCATGAACAATTTCAGTGACGGGTTGTTTTCTAGAGTTTACTCTATGAAGATGCTGACGAGCCGTACAAGGTTTTACTACTTATAGATGATGGTTCGTGCCTTGAGGATCAAAGATTGGGACTTTTTGAAGTTCATCAGACAAAACCCCCTTTACGGTTCATAAATCACATTACAAGTGGTAGAGGGGTGTCGTAGATTTGAAGTCCAAATTTTCAGCAATAGAGTAAACCCCTTTCGTGTAGCATGCCAACCTGTTATCCTATTTCATTTAGGACTTGTATTTTACATATTATAAATAGGTTTTTTAGTTTATTTTTTGAGAGAGTCTATAGTTTTTGCTATGTTTTTATCTAATGCTTAGAGAACTTAGTAGAAAAAGATAGAAAATTGTGAGATCAATTTGGAGAGTCTTCGAAAACACTTGTGGTTTAATTCAATCTTCAAGCTTGTGATTTTCATTGACATTGGACTTGCTTGCTCTTAATTCAGTTGTGCAAGTGTTTAATTATATCTTCCAAATTCATAATCTCTTCATCTACACAAAGCATGAGTAGTTATATCCACAACTAGGATTGTGGGAACCATGTAAAACTAATAAAGTAAAATCGAATAATTTATAATTCTTGAAAGGTGTATATGCATGCCTAATTAATTCTCTTCGTTTTTTATGTTTTCTAATGGTGGCAAACATTAGGACCCGCCTAGTGTTACTGACTAGACCGAGGTACTAATGAATAGGAGAAAAGATTAATTAACAGGATTCGATTAATGTGTCCTCGTCTAATCAACAAAACTAGGCCAAGGGGAGGTTGTACTGGGACTAATAGGTAAGGGTTAGTCATGCACATTATGGAGATAGGCCAAGTCGCATAGTGAAATTCACCTCTCACCTGGGACCAAAGGGTTTGGTGAACATAACTTATTGTCCGGTATGCTATACACTAGAAAAGAATTAGGCTATCTGGTGATACTGAGTTGGGGAATCATGGGGTACAAAATACCCTGGTTTCTCTCCATCTTCATCTCTCTTGTGTGTGTTAGTTTATTTGTAGTTTTCATGGATTTTTGCAAGAACCCCCGCCCCCTCTTTCACGGAAGTAAGTTGGTTAACTACTCGAATTGTGGTCCTTAAATTCTCTTGGGTCTATGTATTCCCTGTGAGTTTGACCCTAACCTTTGTTAGGTTCTATTTCTTTGAAATGACCACTTTATCCTCTAAAAAGGAGGTGTAACTTGGGTGACATCAAGATTTTGGCGTTGTTGTCGGGGAATACTACTAGACTTAGTGAATTCATAAGTAATTCGGGTGTTAACCCTTAGTTCCTTTATTTTACTTTTGTTTGTTGTTTTTGTTCTTTTTAGGGTGTAAGTATAGTGTACGCCCAACACCCAGAATCAAGGCAATCCCTTAACTCCATTTGACCTAGAGATCTACAGAACATTGAGGAGAATTTCCCAAGACAACGCCAATAACGCAACCAATGCAGTTTTGAATAGGAACAACAATGATGATGTGGAAAATAAGAACGCACCTCCTCTTGAGGACATTGCTCCATAGCCTCAGAATTTCAATGCCAATGCTTACCAATGGAATCAATATAGGTTGAATGATGTCACCCAAGTTATGCCTCCTTTTTAGAGGATAAAGCGGTTGTTGTCAAGAAATAGAACCTAACCAAGGTTAGGGTCGAACCCACAGGGAATACGTAGACTCAAGACAAATTCACCAACATGCAATCCAAGTAGTTAATCAACTAAATTTCCCAAAGGGCAGAGTTTTGCTAAATCAATAAGAAAAATAAACTAACTAACTATCACGAGAGAAAGATCAATAAAGGAGAGAAACTAGAGTATTGTGTTCCGTATGATTCCCCAACTCAGTATAACCGGATAACCTAATTCTTGTCTAGTGTATAGCTTGCCAGGACGGTAATTTAAGTTCACCGAGCCCTTTAATCAAAGGTGAGAGGCGAATTTCACTATACTTGGCCTATCTCCATATTGTGCATTACTAACAATTACCGATTAGTCCCGGTGCAACCTCCTCTTGGCGTACTTTGGTTGATTAGATGAGAACACATCAATTGAATCCTGTTAATTAATCACTTTTCCTATTCATTACTACCTTGGTCCAGTTAGTAATACTAGGCCGGTTCTAATGTTGGACACCATCATAAAACATGCAAAACGAAGAGAGTTAATATATACATGCATATACACCTTCCAAGAATCATGAATTATCGATTTTACTTTGTTAGTTCTTTATGGTTCCCACAACCCTAGTTGTGGATTTAGCTACTCATGCTTTGTGTAGATGCGGAGATTGTGAATTTAGAAGACATAACTAAACACTTAAACAACTGAATTAAGAACAAGAAAATCTAATGTCAATGAAAATCACAAGCTTGAAGATTGAATTGAACCACAAATGTTTTCAAAGACTCTCACAATTTTTTCTCTAAGAATATTGAGTTCTCTGAGCACTAACCTAGAAGTAAGCTTAACTTACGTGAACTGGTGAGAGCTTATGAAAAATTACCTAAAAGACCTATTTATAATAATTAAAATTCAAATCCTAAACCTCTTAGGAGAACTGGTCGGCAAACTTACGACAGCACTTTACGGCCCATATTGAAGTTCACCGCCCATAATCGGAGTCCCATACATTCTTTCTAGAAAACTGGACTTCTCCTTTACGACAACTCTTTATGACTAGTAAAATGGTTTATGACTTGTAAAGGGGGTTTCATCTGATAAACTTCAGAAAGTCTTCATTCTCTTACCCTCATGGCACGAAACCACTTCTACGACTCATACATTATTTTACCGCTCATCTGCATGTTCATAAAAGTAACTTTAGAAACTTGGCCCCTCACTGGAATTCCTCCTGAAACCACCTTACTACTCGTAGAATGGTCTACAACCCATAAGGTGTCTCATATAACAGCAAATCTATGGAAACTTTGTAACTTTCCCCAAAATCATTGGGCAACCTGTAATCCTGCAAACATAGACATAAAAATAACTAAAGTCGCATTGAGAACACACAAAATCCTCAGTTTTAAGCATCAAAAGTGTTGTATCATGGCAGCACATCAACACCTCAACTTAAAATTATTGTTTGTCCTCAAGCGACGAACTCAATCTATGAAGACAATACAGTCACACACAGACCTCAACTCAATGGCATATATCACATACATCTCAAACTCAGATACCCACACCAACTCTTCATGACTGAATTAGATAGTTATTTAGAAGACCAATTCAAACTAGTGCATGTGACAACACAACTATGACACACAAGGTATTATCAACAATCCTTAATTACTGAACAAGTCTAATGCTAATAATGCAATGCAAGTGCCTTCATAGAAAGAAGTCCCATATCTGACACTCAATGATATTTCCATGTTTTAGCATTGGGACTGTGGAAACTCACCAACTTTAAAAACAGATATTCATGCATATTGCCTAATACTATAGGCTTGCCCCTATACTCATGATTCTGACCTTCAAGTAATTGGACTAGGATCCCTCTAGGACTTCCTAGGCTTTTAACGAAAGCTCACAGGGCTTTGGTATGATATTTTGGAAAAACAGTTACTAAAGGCCCTCCTTGAAACTTTATTTTTCTACACTTTCGCCCTACCAACTCATCTATTTTCACCTAATTCTCCATTTTTCCTCTTTCAAGCTTTCCTGGGTGCTTTCGTTTCATTTTTCAGATCTTTGCCTTGTTTTTACACTTCATTTTGCTTCTTAGATCACAATAAAGGCATCTTTCATTTTTTTACAATGTGATTTTTCTCCTTTTTCTTTGTATTCTTAATTCACCTCCCTTATTTTGGTGTTTTACCGTTATAGAAGGCACCCCTAACTTAGGTTTCTAGCCTGTTTTGAGGTGCACACTATCCATCATCAAAACTAGGGCCGCTTTTGGTAACCACCCGCAACTTAGGCTTTTTGCCTCAGTCAAGGTACACAATGTTCAAGGAAGGACCAGATCCAAATTCAAGATTTTTCACTAGATAAGACTGGGCTAATTAGGTTTATTTAAAGAATAGATACATGTTAAGCTCAAACAGCAAGAACAAGAAATATTTCATCGATTTGGTTGGTTATTTTTAGGCTAAAGTGGACTATTTAAGAACATTGGCATAAGATCCTTTCCTAATCCAACTAATCTACAATCTAACTTAGAGTAACCGAGCAAGGTCTGAATTAGCACAAAACATGTGAATTTATCAAATAAAGCTCACACTTACATGACACGACATACATTATCAACAAAAACATCTCAGATCACGCTTTTTATCTCAATTTACCCTTACTTATCAGAACAGATATTGTCAAACACCTAAACATGCATGCTTACTATCTAACTACTAATCAAAAATTTTGGTGGGTACCATTATTTCAAACAAAACACAAAAACATGTTATATGCCACAAGTATTGGTACTATATGTTACAAATATTATCTAAACATCCTAAATATGTCGGTTCAATAGAAATTAAATATCCACAGGGAAAAAGAACACAGGCAAGAAAACATCTGGAAATAAATTGGGGTGGTTATGGACAATAAGCTACTCAGACTTCACTGAGGCCCATAACTACCCACACCCTATCAAAAAAGATGTGCATTATCCCCAATGCACAAAATTAGAGCAAAATAGAACATAAAGGGTTAAAAATGCATACCTGGGCGCCTAAGCGCACGTGTGTGGCTGAGTCTAGGCACCCTCCTCCTACGGGATAGTCTTCTTAGCAGCGGTACTCCGTCCAAAGGGGCCAGCACCCCTCACCTGCTCCATCGCTCGAACTTGTGTCATCTCCCCATCATGCCTCGATCTCCCTAAGGCAAGCTCGAGCTCCTCCCCCTCTGTCATCCTCACACGTAAGTGTCTCTCATCTGGCTCCTCATGTGTTCAAGGTCTCTTCCCAAGGGAAGACTTGATAGGCTCCTTGGAAGTGAACAAATCAATTGCCGACACTAGAGGTACAGTTGTTGGTGCAACCCGTGCCGCAAGAGTTGCTGTCAAGTCAGCTCGATGCTGCTGGATCTTCATCTGCATAGCTGAAAAATCTTTAGGCCAGGCCTCGCCCAATCTCCATTATACCCAATCCTAGAGGGCATCACTGCGGGCATCCACAATAGAAATATGGTCCCGAATAGTCGTGATAGTGAACGCCAGAGTCTGACCCGCTGAGTCTGCAATAGCTTGGCTAACCCATGGCCTAATCTACCGAATAAGTTGAGTCAATTTTGCCTCAGCATGTGCTAACCTCTATTTCATAGCCTGAATAGAAGTGGTAGACACGTAGATCATTCCGGTAGTGAGAGGCTCTGAAGTAGTGGACTCTAGTGTAGGAACAGTAATAATGGGCCCCTTCTCCTCAACTGCCTCAGGCTGCAGGGGCCTCTACTCAGTAGTAGCAGCAGTAGTAGTGGTGGCAATCTTATAACCCTCAGGTGGTGGCGCTGGGGCGAGCATCTCAGGCATAGGTGGAGGTTGTGCCCACTGAAGTATCGGGTTCTCGTCATCCTTGATCAGGCTGGGATCCAATGTGCGCGCAGCCTCAGTCATCTAGTCCAGCTGATGTAGTATCTCTACCCTCGACTCTAGACAGAGCCTATAAATCAAGTGCGAGAACGGGATGGAGGTGGACCTCTTCAGTGCAGCCTCATCAATGTGCTCAGCAATAAGGCGGGACCAATCAATCTAATAGTCAACTAAGATGCTGGAAACCAAAACTACACGCTCCGACGTTAAAGTATTATCAACAAATGTTGGCCGGAAGCATGAATGAACAACTGCCCACCAAAATGTATCGGGGAAACTGAGCGAAACCTTGACTATAAGCTCCAAGGTAGTGGTGACCCAAGTAGGTTCTCGACCCTGTTCTGCAATATATCTAGCCACCCATCTCATAAATGTGGAACATCACTTAGGATCCTTCATCACTAGTGGGCCCCTCATCTGCCACACCCTGTGGTTGAACTCTGCGGTGGATCTGGGGGCACTACACTCAGAACCAAATAACATACGGTGGATGGTCTTCTCTGATATATCCACCCACTGGCCCCTCACCCTGGTCTCTATTAGTCTGGGCTAAGCGAGGGGCTTCTTTTCTAGGGAAGAGTAAGCTAGATGGTGGCTGTGTGTGATGTATAGAACTCTCTCACATAGTCAGAGAGTATCGTCCAAGAGAATTAGATAGCCACTGGAGCCCGTGTCGAATCATGGTGTCCTGGACGCCAGGGACACCATCAAGTCTGTCAATATTAACTCTAGGCTCCCCATAAATGGAGTGGACTGGCTTGGCCCTCTCTCCTAGCTGTGTGCCCTCTATGTAGATCTCCCACATGCCCACGACGCACTACCGGTTAGTGAGCATATCTGGTGCAGATAATGATGATGGTATGACAGAAGACTTTGCCTCTGATCTATCCTCAAAGCCCTCCTCAAAACTAAACTCCTCTCTTGATGGAGTCATCTGCGGTAAGCTGCTCCCATCACTGCCTCCCTCTTCAGACTAGGGTGTGCGAGAAATTGGAGCCTATGTACGCCAAGCTCTGCTAGCGGCTCTGGTCTGTGGTACAGCCACCTCTAGGTCCGATATAACATTGGGGCCCTCTAGTGAACCACTCAGTTGAGTGGTCTGATCATCATTCATGGGCACATCCCTAAGTCGCCTCATCATAGCCTCGATCTCATCACGTTTACCTTTTAGGGTCATAGTACCTGAAACATAGACATGTATGCACTATGGTTAGCCCCACAAATCAAGAATTGGAAAGCAAAAATCACTTGAGTACAGTTGTAGAAGGATTTTATGAAAGCACATTTACAGATCGTAGTGCACACTATGAGCCGTAAAGAGCCTTCATAAACCAGTGGTTCAAAACAAATTGGTTACTAATAAGGTGTACGAGACTAAGTATGACTCGTAAATTAGTTTATGAGTCGTAGACTAGGTCATAGAAAATTCTAGTGAGTAATTAAATTCAGGTAGGGATCTATGAGACCTATTTATGAGCCATAAAGTGATCTACGACTCATAGAAGGTCTCATTTAATGGATACTCAGAAACATCAAGTTTCTGGAATTATACACGAGGGGAAATTAAAACTCGTAGATTTCTCTACAGGCCATAAAGGCCACTCGTGAACTAGAAAAAGTCGGTAACTTCAGTTTCTAAATCCATCACACGGACCCTGAAAGACTTTTTCAACACATAGATTATCAGCATTGAAGCAAAGACACATGAACCAACATGATCTCAATGTTATGGCCCCACCCCCAACAAGCTCTTCAATACATACTCACCCTATTGATAGTGATTTAGCATGAATTATCCTATGGTTCCGACCATTCATAATTGATTTAATCAAGATCATATACCTATGTCATTACCCCCAAGTCTACAAGCACAAATCATTTAATATCCTATGGTGGGTGGCTCAATAGATACAAATAATAAACCCAAAACATTTCATACAAGACAAATATTCCCAATTCATGACTTAATCTATCATACATGGGCAACCTAATTAAAACTAGCATAATTCAAATTCAAAACAAAGATATTGGCCAAGTTTGGTTGATTAGATGAGAACACATCAATCGAATCCGGTTAATTGATTTATTTTCCTATTCATTACTGCCTTGGTCCAGTCTGTAAAACTAGGAGGGTTCCAATGTTTGCCACCATCAGAAAACATGCAGAACGAAGAGAGTTAATTAATACATGCATGTTCACCTTCCAAGAATTATGAATTATCCAGTTTTACTTTGTTAGTTCTTCATGTTTCTCACAACCCTAGTTGTGGATTTAGCTACTCATGTTTTGTGTAGATGAAGAGATTATGAATTTAGAAAATATAATTAAACACTTACACAACTGAATTAAAACAAATCCAATGTCAATGAAAATCACAAGCTTGAAGATTGAATCAAACCACAAGTGTTTTCAAAGACTCTCCCATAATTTTCTCTCTAAGAATATTAAGTTCTCTGAGCACTAACCTAAAATTAAGCTAAAGTTACGTGAACTGGTGAAAGCTTCAGAAAAATAACCTAAAAAACCTATTTATAATAATTAAAAATCAAATCCTAAACAACTTAGGAGAACTGGTCGCCACACTCTACGAAATCACTTTATGGCCCATATTGAAGTTCATGGCCCATAGTCATGGTCTTGTACATTGTTGCTGAAGAACTGGACTTCTCCTTTACGACACCCCTTTACGACTAGTAAAATGGTTTACGACTAGTAAAATGGTTTATGTCCCATAAAGGGGGTTTTGTCTGATGAACTTCAAAAAGTCTTCATTCTCAAACCCTCAGGGCATAAAACCTCTTCTATGACTCGGACATTAATTTATAGCTTGTCTGCATGTTCGTAGAAGTAACTTCAAAAACTTGGCCCCTCACTAGAATTCCTCACACCCATCTTACGGCTCATAGAATGGTCTATGGCTCGTAAGGTGTCTCGTATAATAGCAAATTTGCAGCAACATAGTATTTTTCCCCAAAATCATTGGCCAACCTATAATCCTACAAACATAGACATAAAAACACATAAAAAAAACTAAAGTTTCATTGAGAACACGTAAAATCCTATGTTTTAAGCATCAAAAGTGTTGTATTTTGGCAGTATATTACTGAATCCCACGGCTATGGAGGTGACTGAAGCTAGTGTGTTGCCACCCCTACCAGCAAAAACAAAGTTCACAGTCGTGAGTGGATTACTTCAGATGTTGCAGAACCATAGGTTATTTGCGAGCTTGCCATCGAAGGATCCTCCTAGCCACCTACACAATGTGGCATTCATCTATAAAAGTGTAGTAGGAACACAATATTTTCTATGGATAATGTGGGACTTCGAGTCTTCCCATTGTCTCTTACAGGCAATGCAGCATTATGGCTATCTGAGCTTTCGTAGAGTTTGATCACTAGTTGGGCAGACTTGCAACAGGCCTTTTCGTAGAGGTGCTTCCCTAGATTGAAGAAGCTCAAGTTGAAAGACTAGATCAATAATTTTGAACAACTTCCTAGTGATTCAAGTAGTATTACGTAGGAATGGTTCACCAAATGTTTGAGGAGTATCCTAGACCACAAGATAGTTGACGATGCCTTGGTGGAGATCTTTTACCGTGCCCTTGATGAGAATAGTCAGGCCTATGCTGACACTATCATTGGGGGCATGATCTTATATCAGCCATTTTCAAGGATCACAGAGCGAATGAAAAGAGTAGTCAAGACTAATCGTGCATGGGGGCAGAGAGACAAAGCATCCACTAAAAGTTCATGTGTTGTTAGTGTGGGTCCGACTCTTCTATCTACACAAAGCATGTGTAGCTAAATCCATAACTAGGGTTGTGGGAACTATGAAGAACTAACAAAGCAAAATCGAATAATTAATAATTCTTGAAAGGTGTATATGCATGCATTAATTAATTCTCTTTGTTTTGCATGTTTTTAATAGTGGACAACATTAGAATCCTCCTATTGTTAGTAAATGGACCAAGGTAGTAATGAATAGGAAAGAGATTAATTTACAGGATTTGATTGATGTCTTCTCATATAATCAACTAAACTGGGCCAAGGGGAGGCTGTACTAGGACTAATAGGTAAGGGTTAGTAATGCACATTATGGAGATGGGCCAAGTCATATAGTGAAATTCACCTCTCACCTTTGACCAAAGGGCTTGGTGAACATAATTTACCATCCTACATACTATACACTAGAAAAGAATTAGGCTATCCGGTGATACTGAGTTGGGGACTCATGGAAAACACAATACCCTAGTTTTTCTCCATATTAACTTCTCTCTTGTGTTAGTTTATTTGTAGATTCATCAACTATTGCAAGAATCCCCCCCCCCCTTTGGGCAAGTAAGTCGGTTAACTATTTGAATTGTGATCGTTGAATCCTCTTGATTTTACGTATTCTCTGTGGGTTTGAGCCTAACCTTTGTTAGATTCTATTTCTTGATAGTGACTGTTTTTATCCTCTAAAAAGGAGGTGTAACTTGGGTGACATCAGTGGCTTTCGAGTTATTGAACTACTCCCATGTATTCCTTCTTATGATTCTAAGTTATATTGCATGACTACACTAATGTTTTAAAGTATTCTGTGGGATTGACTAAGCACTGCATGAGGCATTAAGGTAGGGTTCGTTAAGGGAATCTTAGAAGCAATATCTTACCCATTAACTATGCGCCACCATAGGAGCCCTTGTAGTCGAAGGCTAGTGGATCCACAGTAGCTAAGTAAACTAAGAAATGCATGCATGAGTTGACGAAATTTCACCCGGCGAGTGGACTCCCTACGCCAATATAAGGGGTTATGTTGGATTTCATGTAGTAGTGACATGGTTTTATAGGTCGGTTATGGTCTCTTCCTACAAAGTTATGTATTTGATGTCATTGTTCTATAAAGGCAGAATGACCTAATAGGCCCTTATACTTGGTTCCGTTGGTTACCTAGGCCCTTATACTCAGGACTTTGCCAAATGAACACTTATACTCGACAAACCCAATGTTTTAAACCCCTTAAACTCAAAACTCAACCTTTTAAACCCCTCCAACTTATCGTGTCTCTCAATCACGCTGATGTCACACTCCATGTCAGATCAAATTTGCCACATCATTTTTTATATTTTACAATAATTTTTTAATCAAATTTCCCCCCTTCAAACATAAGTACACCACCCTAATTTGTCAATCCCAAATCAACAGAAATCAAGAAACAAAATCCAAATCAAGAAACAAAACCCACCAAAAAATTCAGCATCAATCTACAAGAAAAAGCTTAAACTTTTTGTCAGATCATCAAAACCCAAATCAAGAAAATATCAAATTTTTGAAAAAAAAAACCCACCTCCAATTCAGCTCAAGAAACAAAACCCACCAAAAATTCAACTCTAAATTACTAAAAAAAACATGTCTTTTCCAGTTTAGATCAAACCCAAATCAAGAAAAAAAAGACTATTTAAGGGAGAAAAGGAGATCTTGGGAGGAATTGTTTCTCTGGTTCCGTACATGCTCATTCCTAATGCAAGGAAGGTTGTCGTTTCCTCTAGTGTGGTGACTATATTGGCCTTATTGTTCTTCGGGTTTGCCAAAGGCTACTTCACTGGAAATAGGCTATTTAGGAGTGCTTTTGTAACAACACTTATTGGAGTAATTGCATCTGTTGCTGCTTTTGGTTTAGCCAAGGTTGTTCAAGGCTAAGGACCTTGACATTTATGGTTTAAAAAAATGCACTTTATTTGCATAAAAAATAGTGTTCGGGGATAAAAAGAATTATCTTGTCCTAACAATGTTAAGAACACTATTTATTCATCGAGATAAAAATAATGCAAGTTCTTTTCTTAAAAAAAAATGAGAAATTGAATTTGAAATCAAAAGGATGAGAAGAAAAATAGGAAAAAGCTTAAACCTATTTTTCTTGTAGTTTTGTTTTTAATTTTAGACCTTAAAAATCAAAATTTATCTCTTCACTCTCCTTATGCGTGTGAAACTCACGCACTTTGTCCAACTGACCAATTAAGTTGCCACACAAGCTTAGTCAATGGTCAGAGGGGTTTAAAAGGTTGAGTTTGTCGAGTATAAGTATTTAGTTGGCAAAGTCCCGAGTATAAGGGCCTAGGTGACAAACGGAACCAAGTATAAGGGCCTATTAGGTCATTCCGCCTTCTATAAATATGTTTATTTAAGATGCATTGATCTTTACTTCAGATTGAACCTTATTCCTTAGATACGGACTTGCATGTTTTGAATGATTACTTTATAATTCCATGCATGGAGACTTCTAAATTTTATGAATGATTACATTACAATTTCATGCATGATGACATGATGGTTCTATGTTCGCATTGCATCTCACATACTTAGTACATTCAAACGTACTAACATATTTTTCCTACATGATGTGACCAGATAGGGATCAGTGCTCCACCTTCTCCATTGGCATGTGGCTAGCTTTGATATCTAAGATTAGTATCTATGGTGAGCTCTTAATTTGGGTATGACATCTTATTTCTTCATGCTTTGTAAATTATACACACTGTTTTTTTAGTTCTATTTATGGAGACTTTTACTTTCTATCTTATTTTCATGACTTTTGTATTTGAGAAGAGGTTGAGTATGTCGTAGCCGCCGCTAAATCCCTTATGTATAATGGTGTGTTTAGATGACTTAGTTTAAGTTTTAAGTGGATGTTTCTTCATATTTCCAATGATTAATATCCTTTAGTCCCTTTTTCCATTTTTAATTCTGCATTGTTGTTTATTTACCCATGAATGTTTGATGAATGCTAAGAGGTTTTGATGAGAAATCTCTGGGTTCGTTATTCGCCATGTTACGACTAGGACCTAGGCTTGGATCGTTACATATAACTCTTAGTTCACACCAGGGAAAACTAATTAGCCTATCGGCGCTGAAGGGCGTGGGTTTATAGAATAATTAGTCTAAGCCTAGACTAAGGCCCAATACAAGCATCAAATATCATAATCTCAATGGAAGGTAACCATTCTAGGCATAGATGATCTGAACGTAACCAAAGAAGTACCTAGTAGCCTTAGATATCGATGAAAATGAGAATTTTAGCAAATAAGGTACCTGAAATACTCCCCATCCATTATTCATGCAATTTCATAAATATGCATGCACTTAGACTTAGTCTAAAGGAATGGAAGTCTTAGCCTATTTGTAGGCTGAACAAATGCGCTTCAACCTACTTTGTTGGTGCTTTACCAATTTGGATAGCATCAGAATGCTACTAAGCTGCCAAAAAGAGATCCACAATGCTATAATGATCATTATGAAATTAAAATTACAAGGAATGAAAGTGGACCTATTTCAAAGTAAAACGGTAAATGTTCGACCCGTATCCAGAATTTTGAAATTAACCTCAAAAACATGGTCTTAACTAGCTCCCAGAGCTCATGTCCTAACATGGGACATAATTTGGAGTCTAAAAGCACCCCCAACGCCAATAATAAATGAGAGGCCCAATTTTAGCTCATTAAATGCAACTTTGGCATCAGCCAACAAAGGATATTTACCCAAAACAAAGCCCTCTC
This sequence comes from Solanum rostratum, assembly GCA_029948455.1. Classification (NCBI taxonomy): domain Eukaryota; kingdom Viridiplantae; phylum Streptophyta; class Magnoliopsida; order Solanales; family Solanaceae; genus Solanum; species Solanum rostratum. The sequence continues at coordinate 15,552,307 of CM057047.1, read as the reverse complement.
AGTTGAAACCAAGCACACCATAATGTTTACCATGAAAATCCTCATTATTTAGTCTTTTGAATCACCTAATTCAAAACTATATTGACCAATATATTATTTTTCAAAAAATTCCACAAATTCGAGCCGAAAATGGTAGGGACGACCGTTAAAATGAAGAACTAACCTCCAATGAAGCTACTAAGTCACTTTCTAATCCTACCAACAAATTGCTTTAATTTAGCCTTTTGAATCACAAAAAACGGACTTAAAATGACCAGGTATTATTTCTTAAAATTTGAAAAAATTGCTAACCACAACCTGGAAATAGGAATATAAAGGCCACCAGAGTGACCTTCACGAACATGACCCCAAGCCCGCAATCGCGGCTCATTTACAAAGTGGCCTTCGTGAACGTGGCTTGGGCCTCTGGGATCGCAAAGGTCCTTAAACCCATATCTCCGCAAATGCAACTACGCCTCCACGAATGTCACGATCCAAAACCAAATCGTAACTAAAGAAAATAAAGTAAAGGGGAAATAATCACAACATAACGTATGAAATCCCAAAATCTGGAGTCATGATTATAAGAGCATCTAAAGTGGTAAAATAGAGTAGATACAACTTCCTCAAGAATGCAAAGATGATAATATCTGATTCAAAGTCTAAAAAGAAATAATAAAAAAAGTCACAAGGATCCACAATGACTCAAAGTTTGAGCCTTGCCACTAAGGTCTGGATAATTGGAGAAAGCTTTGCTAGAGTGAATCAACTACTCTATACGGATCCCCATGCTCAATCTACAAGGGGGGAAAAAACTAGGGGTGAGTACACCGTAATGTACCCAGTAAGTTCAACTGATTGGGTAAGAGAAATTGAACAAATATGTAATAACTAAGAGTCTCTTCCACTTGCAACACAAGGTTAGTACACAATATAACATAATCTGGAGCAATTAAGGGCAGTAAATACAATCAATGATGCAATGCAAGTGAAATGCATGAATGCAATGGCGTCGCAGGTCATGTATGAGGTGAAATCACGATTTTCACACCCGATGTACACATCTATCAGGTCGAAGCTACAAGATAGAACTTGGGGGCGTCACAGGCCATGTACTCAAATATATCAAGGCGCCGCAGACCATAAACAGAAGTACCTCAAGGTGTCCTAGACCCCATACTGAAGTGTCTCAAGGCATCGCAGGCCATATAATGAAATGTCTCAATATATCATAATATCACAAATGGTATGGATGCAATAAGATATGTGTATACAATGTAAAGAGCCAAGTATAAGATATGTGGATACCAATGCGAACAGTCAAGTATAAGGAATGTGCATATCAATGCAACCAGTCAAGTATAAGACATTTGCATACTAATACAACTTTTTAAGCATGTATGTAATGGCAATATAAAAGACAACTCATATATACAATAGCCATCACATCAAACGGGTTACACCATGTGTATCAACTAGTACCACAAAGCCATCATTATATCTCATATCATTATTATATCATCAATAATAAGGATGTCAAGAAATAAGGCTCCATAAGTACCCAAGTAAGTTCATAATCTCAAGTTTATCACAATCATCACCAATGAATCACTACACTATCCAAAAGTTATCACAAGTCTCGTGCTATTATCATGATATCCAAAATTATCTCAGTTCTTATGATTTCATCTTAGTTAATCTATAGGATCGCCATTTACTAAATTTTTTGGCATAATTGGTATCACATTACCATCAAATTCTATCATATAATGTCATTGGCTCATGATTCAATCTAAATCTTACAGTTTTCACATGAATATGTCCAATAATTCAAGTCCAGTCCTAAAAAGGTTAGCAGAACCTACCTCAATGCTGAAACCGTGCTCAGACAAGCTTTCAATACACTCAAACCTCCAAATGATCCCCCGATCGACCAACCACTATCAAAAATAGATACTACACATCAAAAGATAAATTTTGATATCCATACTAGCACGAATTAGGCTTAGGGGGGAAATGGTCAAAATAAGGGCTAAAATCAAAATTTCTGAATCTGAATATTGACTTTAAAATTAGGTTCTTCATGAAAAATAGAGTCTGTCGGTGAAAATCCCACTAAAATCGAGTTCAAAATGGAGGAGAAATCACCATTTAAAGTTCAAAAATAATAAACTGAAAATCCCCAATTTTGGGCATTCAAAATCATGAAATTCAAGATTAAATCAAGATAAAAGTCATGGAAATTGACCAAAATGAAGTTAGAAACACTTCCATAAAAGAAATCTCTGAAAAATCTTATCCAAAATCGCTTCCAAAAGCTTGAAATTCGTAAAAATTACTAAAAATGGTGTTATATTAACTTTTAAAACTGATCAGGTAAAATGTACTCCACGAATGCGGGTGAGGTCCTGTGAACGTGGAGATAAAGATCATTAGTGCTGCACGAATGTGGCTAAGACTCCAGGAACATGGAGCGAAATAGGGGTAAGGCGACTATAGCTCCACGAACGTGGAGCTTTTCCCGCAAACATGGAGTAGAACAGAGGTAAGGCGACTATATCTCCTCGAACACAAAGCATTTCCTGCGAACACAGAGGAGGCCAAAACATAAACCTCTGCAAATGGGGATGTTTTCCCGCGAACACGCTGAATGACCATAATTGCGCAGAAACTCCTTTACACCAGCAAAATCAGCCAACAACAATTTCTGACACGGCCCCTCAAAATTCATTTGAACTCAGAATTTCACAAACCAAGCATGTATCCATACCAGAAATGACAATCCGGACTCAATGGATTGATCAGAATTTTATTTTGAGGTCTCCATGACACATTTACCAATGCAAGTCAAATAAACTAATTTAAAACTATAAATATCAAAACAGCCCTCGGCAACTCCAAAAGTCATGACATGACCATTGCTAGTGTTAATTCACCATCCGAAACTACTAGAACTGTCATAATTACAATCCGAGCTTCTGAACTCCGAATCTTACCAAAGTCAAACTTTGGCTCTGGAAAAGGCTAAAAATACAACTTGGACATAAAAACTTCATTTTAACTTCGAATCTACTTTTGTAACTCCAATTCTCCTAGACTAGATTCAACATCTCGGAGCTGTGGAATCGACGGATTTTCGATCTGACACCCAAAATTCAAAACGGCAAAAAAATTCACTTTTTCAACAACTTAAGCTCCCAAAAAAGCCAAAACTCATATTTTCATCTTTTAAAACTCTGAAATTCAGTTTCAACAATACAAATAGTTAAAAATATGCCCATATAAACTTATGAAATGATGATAGTAATTTTCATAGATAATCGCAAAAATGAACAACCAGATCATTACAGTGAACTCGAAGACCTCAAGGCCAAACCTTCACTAACGCGATTGCTTGGGCTCGCAAACGCAACTACCTGGGTTCATGAACGCCATGAGCAACTTGGCCTGCATCAAATATCAGCTAAAAAGCTGATTTTCTCCAACTTTACAATTTCCGACGAGGTACTCGAAATTCATTGGAAATCTTATGCACGCAAATGGACTATGCTATGTCCATCAAATTTGATGTTCTGGACTCAATGACGTAGTTGAAATTTCCATATGAGCTCGTTATGACAGAATGTGGATCTCACTTCCACAGCCATGTTAAACGAAATTCTACCAAGGGCTCGAAATAAGTCTAGAATCTTAGGAACCAAATAAAAGATCGTTCTAGACAAAATTCGACGTTTCGAAGCTAACTCTTGTCAAAATTTCTATTCAACATGTTTTCCAAGAATGTTGACTGAAGCCAATTTTTGGTCATTTTTCAAGGTTAAAATGCTAAGTACAATTCAAACTCACACAGAAATCCTCAGTACTCAAGGCAACCATGTTTTTAGCCTAATTTGGCTATTTCAAAGATGATGGGATAGTGAGAATTCTGTTATGAGGCCATTTATCTGCATTTTAGTTCAAATTAACTTTTCAAGTTATAAAGGCCGCCAAACATTGAAAATTGCACAACATCCAAATGAATGACCAGGCGACCGAGCTATCATCACCAGCATGTCATAAATGACCTGGGGTCGTTTTAGGAATGCTCTAATAAGCAAAAAAGGTGCAGTACACAGAAAATGACCGGAAAGATCATTACAAAATATTTCTTATACTTTTTATGTTTTAACATATTATTTCAAGTTTAATAAAGGCTATTGTCCATAAATATTAGTAGGAATAATTACCTTTTTGAGTTTTTTTTATAAAATATTTACTATTTTTGAAAAAAAAAATTATTTATTTATCATTTATAACAACTTTACTATGTGCTAGCAGTGAATTATATATACACACACAAAAAAAAATTGTGACACCTTTCTCGCAGATATTTCAATTCCAGCGAATGATGACGCCATATCCTCAATCTGATTGATTCTTAGTATTCGCAATTTGTGAGGGTCATTCTAGCTATATAAGAAATCCTTGCTTAATAATAACGTAATAAGATAAATAACCTACTTCAGAAATCCCTTATGGAATTGCTTACTATTTCTGAATTTCAAAAAATAGATAAAAATAACTGGGGATATTATGTGATTTATTAATTAGTTGGTATTCCAAATATCTGATTCAAATAGACAAAGAGATTGTTGAATAAAATAATTATGTTTAAAGTTTGATTTTTACATATATGTATGTGTGTGTATTATAAATATATTATATATATTTTGGTAAAAAAAAGATACAGTATGTGTTAAAAATGAATTATGCATGTAATATAGATATATTATACTATATTACTATGCATAAAAATAAATTTGCATATAATGTAGATGTATTATAAGTGTCTTAAATTGCATTAGGTTTGGTTTGATAAAAAAAATTGAAATTATTTATTTTACTGGATGACATATTTATTAAAATTAATTTATATAGCCATAAATGGTAAATATTTTTTAAATATGATATATTTAGGTAAATTTTTTATATTAGTAACTGTAAAGATCAAATAAAAAAATTAAATCAATACTAATGCTAGCAAAAGAAAAATTAATCCATCACTAAGAATTAATAATAATGAATAATTTTCCTTTAATTTTACATTGGTTTAGGCAATTTAAATGCATGATCTAATTTTGGTTTTTCTCTAATGTTTACTCATGTAATAAATAAGTACTTATTATCTTTATTTAGCATGATTTAGTAATTTAAAATTATAATCATTTTCATTATAGTTTATTTATTTGCAATATTTATTTTATGCGATTTCATTATTATTTTTTTATTGAATATTTTAGTGCCCTCTCTCATATCAAATTTTGTGTTTTTCTTTAAAAACACCCTAGATATTTATATTTTAATAGGGCTATAGAAATATTTGAATCACAAGTTCATTATATGCTTTTACGGATACTTTATTGACATATCTAAAATACACTAGAAATCAAGAAACAATATGAAAGTTCGAGAAACTTGAAGAAAAACTCAAAAAATCCGTAGCTTGAAAATTTGAGTTTTATTGGTTTGGTATTGTTTAGATATTTTAAAATTTGACACAAATGATTTTATTTGTTTTTTAAAAAATCCGAACCAATTCGGTCCATATACATCCCCTTAATTAAGGGATAAAGTCGTACCAACCCCTCATTTGAGAGAGTAAATAGAATAGTGTCGGGCTTACAACAGTTCTACTTTTGAACAACTAAGTAGCTATTAAGCTCTTGCCCACCTCAACCAATTAAATTACTATAATCCCTTCTTATAAAAAAGAATGACGTAGTCTGAATTAGCACAGAGTTTAAGAATATATACAAGACATTGTAATTGTGTGATTCTATATTAAAGTTCTATCAAATTTATCAAGATGCCCTTTGATATTGTAGCTTTAAACATGGCATTGGAAAGTCAAAATTAAAATGTTGTTTAAAAAGGAACGGGGTCATTCTTTTTTAAACAGACTAAAGAAGAAAATAAAGTCATTCTTTTTGAAGTGGAGGGAGTAGTATTAATAGGTTATCGGTTTAACCAATAACACAATACTAAAATAAAAATTGAACCAATAATCCAATAATTTATTTTTTGTAAAACAATTAAAAAACCATTAACCGAATAACTCAATAACAATTTTCTAGATTTGGTTTATTAATCGGTTCAATTTATGCACATCTCTAGTATGAGGGTAGGAGTGTGGGATAGGATGGTGAAGACATACTTTGGAGTATGGGTGAAGCTAGTGTGTTGGAGGGGATAGAAAATGCACGATCAATATAAAATATTGCTTACGAAATTTGTTTTTCTGTTGTCATCATAAAAGTCATATATCTTATTTTTAAGCAATTTGTTTTCTGAAAAAGATTTAAAAATTTTGACCAATCCTTAATAAGTTAAAAGGAAAGAAAATACACCCCCTTTCTTCATTCGAATTCCCGCGGAGTTGAAACTATTAAGCTGACTTATATAGTATGATTTCACTAATTAACAATTTATACTAATGGAAAAATTATACTCCCTCCAGTTTAATTTATGTATGTTTGGATGGTTGTTATGTATTGTTTCATAATGTATTGTATTGTGTTGTAAGGTATTGTGTTATATTGTACTGTGTTGTTTCAATGAATATAATGTTTGGATAGATTGTATCATTTTTTGTAGTTACATAATGTCATATATTCATGATTGAAGAAAAAATTTAATAAATAACAACTTAGAATTATGTTATTACTAATAATGACAATAGAATCCAACTTTCAAGGCATAGCAATATAAAATTTTCATAAACTAAATAAGAAAAAAAACAGTGTAAGGGTATAATGGCAGCTAAAGAATGACCATTAAAAATAGTGATTACCATATTAGATGTAACACAATTTTCTATTTTTGGTTGTAGCATAATCAGTTATTACACATTTTTTTATTTTTGGTTATAGCATCTACATTAAGTACATCTTTTTTGTTTCTTTCATAATATAAAATCTTCCATATTTGAATCGATTGTAAATATTCCATTATTGAACAGATTTTTGCAATGTTGTGATTTTAATTTTTTGAATTTTTGGGATCTAATTTTCCTTTTTTTTTTTTTTTTTGAAATGCCATAGAATCGAACTTTTCTTTTATTGTGATTCAACATGGTGGCAAATTGGATTCTTCAGGTTCGTAAATTTTTGTTCTATGTTATATGTCAATTTTCGTTCTATTTTTGTGATGGAAATACGGTTTATTTATGATTTTTTTAAATAAAATTTTGTAATGTTATATATGTGCATATTTGATATATTTTTTGTATTCTGTATGTTATTTAGGTGTTTTGTATGCTGATTTTTATAAGTGATTTATGTGTTCTTGCATTTAACTTTATTTCATGACTATTGAAATAGGTATGATTATGATTTGAACGGGGTGTTATATGATTCGAACACTCACTATAATGAGTTGGTTGAAGTTCTATCTGCATAACTGGGGATAGACACATCAATTGACGAAAGTATGCCTGTTGTATAAGCAGATAGAAATTTGGTTTCGGAAAAGACTGGGTATCAAGATTTATACTTCATTGATTCAATACGTTTGTTTGGCATTACCCCTAACGAAGAGGTTCATGATGTGGATGAGCGTGCTATCTCTATAATAAGTGATTTGGTAATTTGGAAGTGAATTTAAACCAAGTTTACAAGGACAAAAATGTGCTAATGGATGTGATTAAACACCATGCATATGTCAACACATTTTGATTTACAGTGATCAGGTCTAGCCCAAACTGGTTAGTTTCATTATTTTTTTTATGTATTTCTGGTATAATTGTGGATAAATCTTGTTGTATTTTTCTATAAAATATGTATAATTCAGGGTGTATCTAGTACTTACCAATATACCAATTATATATCATTTAAACACCCAAAAAAATACATAAAATATATTTAGATTTGTTTTTTTTAGAATGATAACGTTCGTTTATTTTGTGTGTATATCTGATATATTTGTGGATAAAACTTGTACTTTTTTGTAAAATATGTATATTCATGATATGTCAAGTATTTATAAATATACCAATTATATATACAATTTGGTATATAGTTGATATAGTTGATTTATTTTTTGTATTCTGTAAGTTTTTAAAGTGTTTTATATGCGGATTTCTCTTAAGATTTGTGTATTCTTACATTTAACTTTATTTCATGGTTATTCATGTGGGTAAGTATGTTGATTATTTTTTGGACGGAGTGTTGTATGATTTAAACACTTTATGTAATTGGTTGAAGTTCTATCTGCTCAACTTGAGATAAACACAACAAATTGACAAAATGTGGGCGCAGCGATCGAGTGAAAAATAATAGAAGGAATGTACTAGATATCCTCGGAAAATTAATGGCGTCATAAAGATTTGTTGGTTGCCCTTTTGAAAGATAGTAAAAAATTTGTTTTCACTTAATGTTTGGAGTTTGTGTTCTATTTTGGTTTGATTCTTAGTTATGACAAGAACTTAATGGATTTTGATCATTTATTGATCTATATTTTGGTATTTTAGTGATATATATTTGGATACTATGTAAAATCAATATATGTTTGATTTGTTGTCTCTTTTTGAATGATAGACATAAATTTTATTATTGTAATTTATAGATATGTATATTTTGGTATTTAAGTGATATATATTTGGTTTATTGGTATAACTTGACATACCCTGAATAAACCAATTATATTCTTAAGAAATAAAGCACACGTAAAAATGATATCATTGAAATATCTTGAATAAAACCAATAGTATACTGAAAAATTCATTATTTGCATTTTAATGGTGGATATATATTTTGGTATTTAAGTGATATATATTTGATTTATTGGTAACACTTTAATCTACCCCTTAATAAAATCAACAATATTCTTAAAATATATAGCACACGTGAAAAATAGTGTATATATATTTTTGGTATTTAAATGATATATATTTGGTTTATTCATAAGAACTTGACATACCCTTAATAAAACTAACAATATTCCTAAAAAATACAACACACATGAAAAAAGTGGATCACATTTTTGGTATTTAAAGTGACACATTTGGTTTATTGGCAAAACTTTTATATACCTTTAATAAAAACAACAATATTCTTAAAAACTAATGCACGTGTAAAATTTAAGTGGATATATGCTTTGATATTTAAGTAACCTATATTTGATTTATTGGTATGAAATTGTCATGCCCCGAAAGAAACCAAAAACATTCTTAAAAAATAAGCAGACGTGAAAATGATATGATAGAAAAACCCTAAATAAAACCAATAAATTCAGTATATTCACATTTAATTCAGTATGATTATTGATCACGGAGACTAGAAAAAAATAATTTGAGAAAAAAATTAAAAAGCAAAAGTCTTAATGTCATGACCCGAAAATGGACGTGATGACACTTGCTCAAACCCACCAAAACAAGTCAGCCTAAACCCAACAAGAAATCGAGATGATGTGCGGAAGTATTAAATAAAATAGATAACTAAAAAGAGAAATCTTCACAAACTTAAATGCCACCCAAGGATTGGTTGTCACGTGTACAAGCCACTAGTCATACAGAAATCCAAAGAATTACAAGTTTGAAACTATCTTTCTTCTCAAATAGAACAAAGCAGAAAGGAAACAGGACAAGAGAGTCAGCCAAATGACAACAGCTACCTCTCTAAATCTCCTAAGAAGCCTCAGATGATCAAGAAAAAAATACTACTCATGGTCTGGGCTTAAAACCTACACAAGTGTAGAAGCAAGGGTGAGTATCAAAAACAATGCGGTACCCAACAAGTCAACTAACAAAACAGAATAAACCCAATAGAATACGCAAACTCATTTCACCTCAACCGACCTCCATAATTACAACCTGCATAGAAAATCAGCCCAACCCAACAACACATAATACACAGTAAAGATTATTTTCATAATACCGCAGTTATCAAATCACAAGTCACAACTCACAAGTAATAACGCAATCAATCACAGGAATGACATCATGCCACACTAGAATATGTAAAAATGAGATGTAATGCTTATGCAATAATCGTCGGCAATGACCTTGGCGTCATAACATCACTGAAAAATACCTCAATATCACAACATTGCTGGTAAAGATCTCGGCGTGATATCATCACCAGCAAAGACCTCGGCATCACAATATCACTAGTAAGCTCTAATCATCACAATCTCGCCGGCAAAGACCACGGCATAGCATTATCGCCGGCAAAGACCTCGGCATCACATCTCGACCGGTAAAGACCTCGGCCCCAACTTTTATCATATTACTCATAACAATATCCAGAACAATGCAAACGTGTATGTCATAGAATGAATGAACAAGAGATGAAGTCCACAAACAAATCCACTCACAATAACCAACCACAACAATATATCTCAAAATTAGGATTTTCATCTTAACCACATGTTTAATTCAAGTGTCACAACAACACACCAACTCACATTTATATTTAAGCACCTCACTAAAATATTTCATGAATCACACATAGAAGAAAAGATAATTTGAGAATCCTACGAGAATTACAAAGTTTTGAAAATTCACTTGCCATAGTCAAATCACGATCAATCGACCACTTGAGTCTTTCCCTTCCGAATAGACTCCGAAGTACCAAAATCTAGTCAACACATAATCACAATAAGGTTTTTGAAACTACCCACACAAAATCTATAGTCAAGTTCTCAAATTTTAAGCATTGGGTTTCATCTTAATTCCTCCAAATAACATAACTTCAAAGGGGGGTTTATAAAAGATAATACATCCAACATCTAATTATCTATTACTATACTTATTTGCCAAAAGATAACAAAAAATATATTTAATATATACATATATAGGATAGAGGTCTGCTGGCAGCACCTATAACCTCGAATGCCCAATTTACTTAAGTTGTCACTTTGTGGAATAGCAAATTGGGGTCCACATGTCACACACCCCTTCCCACACTCTTAATTTCTCTTTTTGATTGGATCTGTACACCCTTATTTCTTTCTATATCTATTAAATAATTAACTCATTGTGATGAACAATTTATAATTAATCAAAAGTGTCCACTCCTGCACATATACCTAGGGATTATTAAGGACGATAACACTAATGAAAAGAAATCATACCGGATGCCGCAGCAGTTGCTCCTCTTCTCCTTCGAAGCGTTTTCTTTTCTTTTATTCTTTTTTTTCTTTTGAACTAATTAAATCCTACTGACCTAATCTAATATATGGGTCAAGTGATATAGGGTTTTAACCAAATTAACATTTAACCTATAAGTTATTAATTATTCAAACTTACCCCTAAATTAAAGAGTTTTAGCTATCGAATATTCCAAAGTGCCCACTAGAATTTTTACGAGGGAGATATTTTTATGAAATCCAGTGGACTAATTCCAAAAATAATATTATGGGTCATTACATTATCCACCACTAAAAATCATGTTCGTCCTTGAACATAAGGTAAAAGAAAGAACCTGAAGCTTCGAAAGGATAAGGATATTCAGCATGCATGTCAGACTCCATCTCCCAAGTCGCCTCTCTAACTGGACGATTCTTCCATTGCACCTTCACGGAAGCAATCTCTTTGTTTCTAAGTTTTCGAACCTGTCTATCCAAAATAGCTATAGGCTCCTCCTCAAATGACAAGTCTGGACTCAACACCACCGCATCATATGAAAGTATATGAGACTCATCGGGCACATACTTCCGAAGCATGGAGACATGAAACATAGGATGCACGGATGACAAGCTAGGTGGCAAGGCTAGTCTATATGCCACCTCTCCAACTCGCTCTAAAATCTCAAATGGGCCAATAAATCGGGGGCTAAGCTTTCCCTTCTTACCGAACTGCATAACACCCTTTATAGGTGACACTCTAAGCCAAACATGATCGCCCACCATAAACTCTAAGTCTCGAACCCTCCTATCTGCATAACTCTTCTCTCGACTCTGAGCGGTCAACAACCTACCCTGAATCATACGGACCTGCTCCATAGCATCTCTAAGAAAGTCTGCATCTAATGACTCCATCTCAGAAAAATCAAACCAACCAATCGGAGATCTACACCGTCTACCATACAAAGCTTCGAATGGAGCCATTTGTATACTAGAGTGGTAACTATTATTATAGGCAAACTCTGCTAAGGGCAAGTGTTGGTCCCAATGGGAACCAAAATCGATCACACACGTTCGAAGCATGTCCTCCAACACCTAAATTGTCTGCTCAGACTGTCCATCTGTCTGAGGGTGAAATACTGAACGCATATCCAACTGAGTGCCTAGACCGTGCTGCAAGGCCCTCCAAAAATGTAAAGTGAAGAGTGAACCCCAATTTGAAATGATAGAAACAGGCACACCATGCAATCTAACTATCTGACTGATGTAAAGCTCAGCCAACTTCTCCGCTGTATACTTAACCTTGACAGGAATGAATGGGCCGACTTAGTCAATCGATCCACAACTACCCAGATAGAGTCATAACCACCCACAGTAGTGGGTAAACCCACCATAATATCCATGATGATATGCTCCCACTTCCATGTAGGAATGGGCATCCTCTGTAACTCACCTCCAGGCCTTTGGTGCTCATACTTAACCTGCTGACAAGTTAAACACCTGGACACAAAGTCTGTGATGTCCTTTTTCACGCCACACCATCAGTAATGCTGACTCAGGTCATGATACATCTTCGCTGCTCCTGGATGAATGGAATAACGAGCACAATGAGCCTCATCCATGATCACTCTAATCAAGTCACCTACATTAGGCACACAAATTCGACCTCCAATCCTCAAGACACCATCAGGATCCATTGTCGCTTCCTTAGCCTCTCCTCGAATCACCTTGTCTCTGATGAGACACAACTTTTCATCCTCAAACCGGCGCTCTCGAATTTGGTCTATCAAGGAACAACGAGTCTCAATGAAAGCATGTACACCACCCTTATCTGAAAGTTGTAACCTGACTAGGCCATTAGCTAGACGTTGGACATCCCTGGCCAAAGGTCGCTCCTCAACTTGAATAGCAGCTAGACTCCCCATGCTAGAAGTCTTTCTACTCAAGGCATCAGCCACCACATTAGCCTTCCCCGAATGATATAAGATGGTCAAATCATAGTCTTTTAGCAACTCAATCCACCTACGCTGCCTCAAGTTCAGATCCTTTTGACTAAAAATATACTGAAGACTTTTATGATCAGTGAAGACCGAACAATGAACCTCATATAAGTAATGACGCCACAACTTAAGCACAAAAACCACAGCCGCTAGCTCCAAGTCATGGGTAGGATAATTCTTCTCATGAACCTTCAATTGTCTAGAAGCATAGGCAATCACTTTCCGCTTTTGCATCAACACACCACCTAAACCAACTCCTGAAGCATCACAATACACCGTAAAATGGGAGTTGAAGTTAACAAAGTCTTGAGCTTTTGGAAGCTCGCCTCACACTCGTCGGACCAATGAAAGGCTACATTCTTCTGAGTTAATCTAGTCAATAGGGCTGCAATAGAAGAAAAACCCTGAATAAACCGTCGATAATACCCTGCTAACCCCATAAAACTGCGAATCTCGGTAGCTGAAGTAGGCCGTGTCCAACCTCTAACTGCCTAAACGTTAGCCGGATCCACTCTAATCCCTTCCTTGGACACCACATGCCCTAAGAATACCACTGAATCAAGCCAGAACTCACAGTTGGAGAATTTCGCAAATAACTTTTCCTCCCTCAACCTCTGTAGCACTATTCTCAAGTGACGAACATGATCACCCTCAGTCTTGGAATATATCAAAATGTCATCAATGAATAATATCACAAAAGAATCTAAATAAGGACGAAATACCCTATTCATCAACTCCATGAATGCTGCAGGGGCATTAGTCATCCCGAAGGACATCATCAAAAATTCATAGTGGCTATAACGGGTTCGAAAAGTTGTCTTAGGAATATCTGATGCTCTAATCCTCAACGGATGATAACCAGACCTTAAGTCAATCTTAGAGAACAAAGCCGCTCCCTGAAGCTGATCAAACAAGTCATTGATACGGGGAAGAGGATATTTGTTCTTAACAGTCACCTTGTTTAACTGCCTGTAATCAATACACGTCCTCATAGACCCATCTTTCTTTTTCACAAATAAGACTGGGGTACCCCATGGTGACACACTAGGACGAATAAACCCTTTGCTCAGCAAATCTTGAAGTTGCTCCTTTAATTCTTTCAGTTCAGCTGGAGCCATTCTATATGGAGGGATGGAGATGGGCTTAGTGTCTGGCTCTAGATAAATAGGAAATTCAATATCTCTATCGGGAGGAACACCTGAAAGGTCAGTAGGAAACACATCGACAAACTCCTGAACCACAGGAATAGACTCCATAAAAGGTAGTTCAACACTGGTATCTCGAATGAAAGCTAAGTAAGACAGACACCCCCTATCAATCAATTTCTGAGCATGGATGTAGGAAATAACTTTGCTACGATAAGAACCACTATCACCCTTCCACTCAATCTTTGGTACACTGGGCATGGCTAAGGTCACCGTTTTTTCATAGCAATCAAGAATAGCATGGTAAGGAGAAAGCCAGTCCATCCCCAAAATAACATCAAAGTCTACCATCTCAAGAATAATCATATCTACCCAAGTATCACATCCAGCCAGAGAAACAAGACAGGATCGATACACTCGATCCACCACTAAAGGCTCACCTATCGGTATGGAAACATGCACAGGCACTAACATCCGTTCACATAATAAATCAAACCCAAACAAAAAGTACGTAGACACATAAGAGTAGGTAGATCCAGGATCAAATAGCACAGATGCAGGTCGATGACAGACTTGAACAATACCTGTAATAACTGCGTCTGAAGCCTCAGCCTTGGGCATCCCAAGAAAAGAATAGCACTGAGCTCCTCTGCCACCCCCGGGCTGACCAACACCTCGATCTCCGCCACGTGGAACCAAGGCACCACTATCTGACGTCCTGCCACCTCTAATAGTTTGAACCCTGCCTCGACCCCTGGTCGGTGGAGCCAAATCTCTAACTGGAGCTGCTGAATAAGTACGATGAGGTCCCGAATGAATCTGAAAGGGACACTGTCGAATCAAGTGGCCTGGATCCCCACACCTAAAGCAAGACCTAGGTGTAGAGGACTGTTGTCCACCAAATGAACTGCTATGGCTACCACGGGTGGAACTGTGGGACCCTCGAGACATCTGTCCACCCTCAGCTTCTGGCATAGATGTATGCACAGGATCCTGACGCCTAAAAGATCTACCACTCCTATGTGAACCTCTACCTCTTGACGAAGTACTAAAAAACTGCCCTATAGTACGAGCCCTCTTAGGGTCCCCAAACTTCTCTAGAACCAACAAATCTGCTTCCTTGGCGGTGCTCACAATAGACTGAAAGGAAGCCCCCTCACGAGCTGCTCTGAACACATAAGATCTAATGGTGAAATTCAAACCCCTCACAAACCTACAGACTCTCTCCACCTCATCTGGAATTATAGCTAAGGCATGTCGAGATAACTTACAAAACGAGCCTCATACTCAGTAAAAGTCATACCACCCTGTCTCAATCCTCAAACCTCAGTCGACTCTCCTCTCGTACACTCCAAGGAACGAAATGATCCTGAAAGGCAATGGAGAACACACTCCAATCCACTGGAGGGGATCCTACTGGTCTGGATCTCACATAAGTCCTCCACCACTCCCTGGCTGGCCCACGGAGCTGGAGTGCAATAAAAAACGGACACCACGCTGATCAACCAAACCTACTGCTTCTAGCATCTCATGGCACAAGGTCAGAAACTCATGGGCGTCCTCGCTCCTACCACCCTGAAATTGAGGTGGTTTCATCTTCTGAAATCTTTCGTAACTAAGCTGATCATCTGCTGCCAAAACTTCCTCTGGAGTGGTTTGTGCCCCAATAGCTGGTGCAGGAACCTCTGGGGGCTGAACCACCTGATCATTAGGAACTCGATCGTGATGTTGTCCTGAAGTCTGTTCTCCTACTCTCATCTGAGAAACTCCCTGCGTGCCTATCGCACCACCCCTGAGTGAGGTTCTCAAGCATACTCATCATCCTCAACAGGGTGCCTTGAAGCAATGGTGCAACTGTGGGCTCCGGAAAAGCCTAATCCTCATCAACTTCTATCTGTGGCTCTGGAGAAATCCCTCTAGCCTATCCTCTAACTGGTGTTGCCCCTCGGGCTCGTCCTCTCACTGATGCCACTCCACGAGCACGGCCTCTAGCTCGACCCCTGCCTTTACCTCTAACTGGGGCCTCAACCATGGTCTCGGGAGCTGCCTCGCCTCTACCACCAGTAATCATAGCTCTAGTCCTTGCCATCTGTCAAAAGAGCATGGCCACAACTCAATACTAATGAAGATAACCACGCAAGATAAGAGAGAATAAATAAAAGAAGTTTCCTAACAGTCTCAATAGCCTCTCAAAGATAAGTACAGACGTCTCCGTACCGATCCTTGAGACTCTAATTAGACTTGACTCGTACACATGTGAGACCTATGAACCTGGGGCTCTGATACTAACTGTCACGACCCGAAAATGGACGTGATGACACTTGCTCAAACCCACCAAAACAAGTCAGCCTAAACCCAACAAGAAATCGAAATGACGTGCGGAAGTACTAAATAAAATAGATAACTAAAAAAGAGAAATCTTCACAAACTTAAATGCCACCTAAGGATTGGTTGTCACGTGTACAAGCCACTAGTCATACAGAAATCCAAAGAATTACAAGTTTGAAACTGTCTTTCTTCTCAAATAGAACAAAGCAGAAAGGAAACAGGACAAGAGAGTCAGCCAAATGACAACAGCTACCACTCTAAATCTCCTGAGAAGCCTCGGATGGTCAAGAAAAAAAAACTACTCACGGTCTGAGCTCAAAACCTACACAAGTGTAGAAGCAAGGGTGAGTACCAAAAAAAAGCGATACCCAACAAGTCAACTAACAAAACAGAATAAACCCAATAAACTATGTAAACTCCATTCACCTCAACCGACCTCCATAATTACAACCTGCACAAAACATCAGCCCAGCCCAGCAACACATAATACACAGTAAAGATTATTTTTATAATACCACGGTTATCAAATCAAAAGCCACAACTCACAAGTAATAAAGCAGTCAATCATAGGAATAGCATCATGCCACACTAGAATATGCAAAAATGAGATGCAATGCTTATGCAATAGTCGCCGGCAATGACCTCGGCGTCATAACATCACTGAAAAATACCTCAATATAACCACATTGCCGGTAAAGGCCTCGACGTGATATCATCGCCGGCAAAGACCTCGGTATCACAATATCACTAGTAAGCTCTCATCATCACAATCTCACTGGCAAAGACCTCGGCATAACATTATTGCCGGCAAAGACCTCGGCATCACATCTCGACCGGTAAAGACCTCGGCCCCAACTTTTACCATCTCAGTCATAACATATCCAAAATAATGTAAACGTGTATGTCATAGAATGAATGAACATGAGATGAAGTCCACAAATAAATCCACTCATAACCACCAACCACAATAATATATCTCAAAATTAGGATTTTCATCATTTAACCACATGTTTAATTCAAGTGTCACAACAACACACCAACTCACATTTATATTTAAGCACCTCACTAAAATATTTCACGAATCACACGTAGAAGAAAGGATAATTTGAGAATCCTACGAGAATTACAAAGTTTTGAAAATTCACTTACCTTAGTCAAATCACGATCGATCGACCACTTGAGTCTTTCCCTTCCGAATGGAATCTGAAGTACCACAATCTAGTCAACACATAATCACAATAAGGTTTTTAAAACTACCCACACAAAATCTATAGTCAAGTTCTCAAATTTTAAGCATTGAGTTTCATCCTAATTCCTCCAAATAACATAACTTCAAAGGGGGATTTATAAAAGATAATACATCCAACATCTAATTATCTATTACTATACTTCTTTGCCAAAAGATAACAAAAAATATATTTAATATATACATATATAGGATAGAGGATTGCTGGCAGCACCTATAACTTCCAATGCCCCATTTACTTAAGTTGTCACTTTCTGGAATAGCATATTGGGTCCACACGTCACACACCCCTTCCCACACTCTTAATTCCTCTTTTTGATTGGATCTGTACACCTCTATTTCTTTCAATATCTATTAAATAATCAACTCATTGTGATGAACAATTTATAATTAATCAAAAGTGTCCACTCCTGCACATATACCTAGGTATTATTAAGGATGATAACACCTAATGAAAAGAAATCATACCGGATGCCGCAGCAGTTGCTCCTCTTCTCCTTCGAAGCATTTTCTTTTATTTTATTCTTTTTTTTCTTTTGAACTAATTAAATCCTACTATCCTAATCTAATATATGGGTCAAGTGGTATAGGGTTTTAAACAAATTACATTTAACCTATCACTTATTAATTATTCAAACTTACCCCTAAATTAAATAGTCTTAGCTATCGAATAGTCCAAAATACCCACTAAAAATTTTTACAAGGGAGATATTTTTATGAAATCAAGTGGATTAATTTCAAAACAATATTATGGGTCATTACACTTAATAGGATCCGAAATAATTTTAAAAGAAAAAGTCCTAATAGGACTCCTACGTAATTGTTTTGAAAATGAAAAAAAATTCATAAATAGTTGAAACAAATTATAAACAGAATAGAAATATTTCTTTTTTTTTTTTACATATATGCAATATGTAAAAATTAATAAGTAATAAATGGTAAGTAAATTACTATCAACATATCTATCTATAAAACAAAATATAAACAGAATAGAAATAATTTTTTTTTACATATATGCAATACATAAAAAATATAAAACGAAAATTGATCAGTGATCATGAAGAAAAAAATTGAAAAAAGATTAATATAAAAAGAATCACAAATAAAAAAAAATATTGAGGAAAAACATCCCTAATTTTGAAAACACATGAAGAACATATGGGGTGAGATGTGGAAGTCTTGGGAAAAGAATTTACAATCATTAATGATGGTTTAGTAGGAAGAAACAAAAAAAATTGCTTTTGGGAATAAGGTGATTGATAACTGCAAGGGTGAACATAGGGTGAACATGGGACTTGCAATAAAAATTAAAATAAATAAATATTCTCTCTGTCTCATATTAATTGAATTTGTGAGACAATGCACATATATTAAGAAAAGAATTCAAAGACAAAATTTGCACTATATTTTTCACTATTGTCCTTTATGAAATCATAAATACGTAGTATAATTTATCTCCTAGAAAATATAAAACTTCAATAAATGAAACGGCAAATATGGACAAAGTTTCAAACATTCTTTTTGAACTTTGAACAATTCAACTATTTTGAACATCGAAAAAAATCTCAAAAATTCAACTAATTTGAAATGGAGGGATTGATAGTTAATATAAATTTGTAATCATCCCTACATAGATAATTGTTCCAAAAAACATTGTATTAAATTAACAATATAATACGATACAACAACTAACAACCATCCAAACAAGGTGATAGTGATCACCAGCATGCCTAGAGTCAGGAATATGGATATACGGATTCCCAATAGGTAATAGTTTTAGCTCACGTTTTAATTTAATATTCTCTCCGTTTACTTTTACTTGTCCATCATATTATTTTAGAATGTCCAATAATATTTGTTCAGTTTATAAAACATATGAAAAATTTATTATTGTATGTCTATTTTATCCTTTTTATTAAATAGTATTCATTTTTAATGTTTAGATCACTTATATTTAATAATGGTGATTTGAAAAAATTAACTCTATCATTTATTGTTTTTCAATTCCTAGTGTCATGTCAATAATGGACAGCTATCATATTGTTGAACAGAGGAAGTATTACAAGATATAGATGTCTTTTTTTTTTAATTTTATTAAGGTTCATATAAGTCAATATTGATTAAACAAATTAAAACAGTGGGAGTATTTTGGAACTTATAGTCTTAAAACGAGATTTTTGCACTGTATAAGCAATATATCAGTTATTGGAAAAAAGCTTAAAGTTGAATTATTTTTAATAAAATTATTTTACAATTTAGAACAAGAGCTAATAAAAATTAAGTAGTGTATCACAAAATTGACTAGAAGAATTATTAATCAAGTACCAATTATGATAAAATTGAAATTCCTTTCAGTTAAAGAAACAAAGCAAAAAAAAAATAAAAAATTCTTTCAAGTTACGAAAATTGGATAAAAATGTTGCTGAACGTATCAAATCAAATATTCTGAAAAGATATATATATATATATATATATATATATATGTATGACCTATAGTTTTGTGGGAGCAGGGAGATGCATTGTTTTCTTTCCTAGAGTTCAATCAGCTCAAACTTCATCATGATGCCTAACAAATCTTTAGACTATTGCCACAAATGTTGGCTAAACTATTCAATAAAGAAATATCACTACTTGCCCTTTAAAGTACTTCAATGCCACTAAGGAGGACAGAGAGATTGTTTCAAGAATGAAAAAAGATTCTAGGGAGAAACAAGCCATCCCATTTATTTTGTTTTAAATAGTGGCATCCACCAATACTACGCATATATATATATATATGACCAGTACCAATTCCTTGACCTAAAAAAAGTAATCTTTTTCGATAAAGTCGGTTGATTAGAGTAAAATAGTATCCCTTAGGAACCGTACATGCGTCTTTTGATACATACAGTTCAAAAACATTGTGAATCAATGTATAGATTCCAGTCCTCTTTCTTTTTTTTCTAGAAAGGTTCTTTTTTATTTCTAATGAAAGGGCTTTTCTTCGATTTTGTAATAAAGACGAGTTTTTACTCCTCTTTTAGATTTTCCATTATAAAATTCAAAGTTATATGAAAGGGTCATTAAACTTATATATATATATATATACACACACACACTAGTTCCAGTCTATGTGTTCTGCATGTATGTGTTGCGTCAATTTAAAAGGTATATATAAATAGTACTCGTCATTAAATAAATACAATATTCATATAAAAATAAAATAAATACTATTAGTTTGATGCAATAATTTAGTTTATTGTGAAATGACAAACATGAGAAAATCAATTCAATAGCTTATAATATGGATAAATTAATAGTTTTTAATACATAAAGTAATAATTTTACTTTATGAAATTAAAAGTGAATTTGAGTGTTGAATGGGTAAAACATAAGACGATGAACTTGAAATATTACTTATAAGATTTATTTTTTTCCTACTTTCATATTTTAAGATTATTTTGATTGATCAAATATATAAAAAAAAAAAAAAAAATCTCCGTACCAAATCCACTCTCAAAGTAATATATGAATAATAAGAAGTTAAATAATTAACTAATTAAAATTTAACGTAACAAAAGATTACTAAATATAAAATGAGTAGTTTAATGTTTCCAACATAATTTTATTTTTTTTTTCTTTTTAAATTTTTCATATTATATACTTTTATTAACAAAATATTTGATAGTCAAAAATTTTAGGTAAGTATTTACATAGAATAGTACTAAATCAAAATTGAATCGTAAATATAAAGAAATTCTCATTCAAACGTGAATCCTAAAACAAAATAAATAAAATATCAAATAATAAATTAAGAAAAATAGTGAAAAAAATTGTGAGTATTTTAACGAAGGACAAAAAGTTCAATCAATATTTTTAAGGGCATTCACACTTTTAATATAGTAAAGATAGATATAGACACACATACATAGAACATGTGAATTGCAGTACATATCCATAATCTATTTTCTTTCTGGATCAAGTTTATTTTAGTTGGAAAAGGATTCTTTTTGTAGGAATTTAGCCATAATAAGAAAATCTTCTCCATTTGATTTCTATTGTGTTTATTATATTTAATATTTGATATTTTGTTTTTGCGCATGATCAAAAAAGCGTGTACTTTATTCGGTAATAAATATTACAAAGAAAAATTAAATTTAGTTATGAACTTATGAAAAGATAAATATTTTACTACAAAAGTAATTTTGATAAATTGTTTATTTATAAAAGTCTTATATTTAGAGATTATATCACTAATTAGAACTCATGCTAATTTAGGATTTTTCTTAGCAGTTGTAGATTATTTTCTTGATTCAAATAAGGAAGAAGTAGAAGTGAATTTTTAAATAAGGAAGATTCAGATTTTTTTCACGGTTAAAGTCCTTATTTTATCACTTCTTTTCATATATTTTAAAAGTCACAATTATAAATATAATTAAATAAGAATTTAAAGAAAAATGGTGAAAAGACAATTTTATCAAAAAAGGAGTCTTTTAATGAAGAGCAAAAAGTTCAAACAACATTTCTAAGGGCCTTCAAGCTTTTAATATAGTACTAGTTTAGTGTACGTGCTTTGCACGCGTGTACCGTGTTAAAAAATAAATCAATTATTATGTGTATAACTTATATCATGGAGCATACAACTATAAATAATTATGTAAATATTACTATCTCATATCACTAAATTTACAAATACGTCATTTCTCAATTCCTATCGCATCATACAAATCAACTTCATTCTATTTGACAATTACGGAAAAGGACTAAAATAGTACATTATCTTTGGGTTTGGACGCAAAGTCATTCATGTTCTTTTGCTTGGAGCACTAATATACACAATGTTTACTACAGTGGTGCGATTTTGGTCATCCTCCAAATTTTTTATTAAATTTTAATAGAATGTTTTCGACTTTGAATGTAATATACCATTTTTCCAGTAACCTAGGAAACATTATAAAGTTATTAATAACTAATAAATTTTACAAATTTTTTCACACCAATATATCCTTATTTTGAAAATATAAATTCTTTACCATTTATTAAATTTGATCTTGTACTTGATTTGAAGATATAAAAATTAAAAACTTCACCATTTATTGAATTTGGTTTTGTATCTGGTTTGCAGATTAACATAATACACCGTTTAACTAAATTTGTTTATTAGAAATATGCGATTTGAAGAGATAAAAACTTCACCATTTCAATAAAATTGATTTATTAAACAATAAGAAATGATAAAGAAGCAGTATAATAATGATTCACGAAACTTTAATGAGGAGAAAAACGATGGAGTAAAATGCATCTTCAAAAGAATATGTCAAACTTTTATGAGATCAATCTAGTATGGTACTTGCATCCTCATCGCTGATTTTAGAAATTACTATGGTATTGAATTAATTTGATCATGTTGAAGAGTTTGATGAAGATAAATAATAATAATCATGAATGCGGAGATTTTGTTTGAGGCTACGAGCCAAGTGTTTCTTTCAACATATGGATATACTGGTGTGAGAAAGTTAGCAAAATTTATTGGTTATTAATAACTTTTATGATGTTTTCTAGGTTACTGGAAAATGATATTTTGCATTCAAAGCCGAAAACATTCTGTTAAAAATTAACAAAAATTTAAAAATCCATCACTGTAGTAAACATTGTGTACTATTAGTGCTCCAAGCAAAAGAACATGGATGACTTTGAGTCCAAGCCTAAAGATAATGGACTATTTTGGTCCTTTTCTTTGACAATAACAGTAAACAAAATAATTGAAACTAATGATTCTATATGTGTCATTTTTTTTCCTCATTGATGTTCGGTGTCATAAGAATGGAGCAGTTTCACTACTGCACTACAACCCGGGTGATAATTCTATGTTCTTCTAGTGTTCAAGAGAAAGAATAACATAGTTTATCATCGAGTTTTAAATTTATGTACACCTCATATCTACCTCGATATGAATTATAATTAATATGTTCATATTTTCTATTATAATATAATTCAAAAAATAAAATATTTACTTACCATTATTTTTTTATTTGAGACTTTTAGCAAGAGAACGAACATAATAGTTTCAATAACTTGGGTCATATACTTGAACGCTATAATTTATATTGAATATCAATTTATAGTTCCTTTCGGTGGGGATTGTTGAGTCATATTCTGAAACACTCTTTAATTTTTAAATAAACATATATATTTCTTTCAAGCATACAACATCCAAGTAAAAACGTGGACAAATCAATCAACAAACATACAAATTAAGGGATAATATAATATTATGAAATAGAGAAAAAAATATTATCACCTCTAAATCCATAAGTGTATAAGCATGTTGCTTTGACATGAATAAAAATTTACTTCTTATATATATAATATGTGCTTTAGTGTTATGGTCTAACTGAAATTAGTATCGAATTGTAGAATTGAATGTTTGTGCATTAGTTTATTTCAATCCTATATATTAGGTAAATTATTACTAACAAAAATTGACTTTTTTTTCTTTCATATTTTTAAGGTTCTTTTTGCCTTTTTTTTGGGGGGGGGGGGAGGGGGGGGGGGGAATTCATTAATTTTTGATATAGAAAAAAACTTTTTTGATTATTATTTAAAGTTGTGCAATCATGAAATTTATTATTGTATTTACAAGGTCCTTTTCTTTTTTATTTGATGTTCCATGTATGGTTTTATTATTATTATTTTTTTGGACAATTCATTAATTTTTGATATAGAAAAAATCTTTTTTGATTATTATTAAAAGTTGTGCCATCATGGAATTTATTTTTGTATTCACAAGGTTTTTTTCTTTTTTATTTGATGTTCCATGTATGGTTTTTATGTGCTTTAAATATTTGTAGGCCTCTTTTCATCTTTAAAATTGTGAAATAATAGGGATTAGATTTTTTTTCTCCATTTTTCTACGTCAAATCTATTTTAATTCAAAAAGGATTTTCTTATTGGAATTTAATCATGATAAGAAAATTTTTTCTATTTAATCTTTATTATACTTATTATATTTAGTATTTAATAATAATATAATAATAGGAGAAACAATGTTATAAACAGCCAAATTTATATACTATAAAAAATGTATTGAAAAGGAAAAATTGTACTGCTATTTGCACGAGTAGGGCCACTTTCTTTCATTTTCTATTTTGGTTTTTGGACGTTTAATCTGATGATCAAAGTTCAAAATTGAAAGTTTTTACCCTTTTTTTTGGACGGTTTTTAAACCTGTCTTTTTGGGTTTTGGTTTTGACTATTTTTCAAATATAGTTTAATTGAAAAAAAGATTTTTTGTATAGAAATTTAATCATAATAAGAAAATCTTCTTTATTTAATTTTTATTAAATTTGATATTATTAAAATAATAATATAAAAAATTTTAAAAAATGGTGAAAAGACGAATTTGTGAGTCTTTTAATGAAGGGTAAAAACTTCAAACAACATTTTTAATGATGAAGGATAAAAAGTTCAAACAATATTTTAAAAAGCCTTCACGCTTTTAATATAATATAATAATATATATATATATAGATAGATAGATAATCAATGTATGATAATAAATAATATTAATCTACAAAATTACGCAATTAATAACAAAAAAGAGGACCGTACGTATCATATATGAGAACCATTTATGATGTAAAAAATTTTGCCTTGTTGCAATTTTTAGTTTCGCTTTGCAATATTATCGTTAAGAGTGTAGCATTAAATTTTGTACCCTATTAAAAAATTAAACGTTAACGACTAAAATTAATATGTAATGTTAAAATACAAAAAAAATAAAGAAAAAAAGCTATTACCTCTTCATCAACAAATGTTAAAGTCTTTCGAGTACCTTCATTGGTGTCCCTTTTATATTACTTTATTGGTCCATTGCTCATAACCAATCGTATCTTTTCAAGTTATTAATTGACACAACTTCATTGATCAAGGCCTTCTCAGAATATATTGCAAGATAGCCTAAAATAAATTATTGACAAAAAAAATAATAAGAATAATATATAAATTTATATTAAAAAAATTATAAGATAGAAGAAGTATTACCTTACTTGAGATATATGAAACTTATGTATAGATAGAGATGTTAGTGACGAAATAAGTGAAATTTTTAGATAATGAAAAATTTAAAATAGAAAATAATATTCATCATATAATTATGATTGATGATGAAAAGGAAAAATAAATTGACAAACCAATGAATTATGAAAAAAAAAAAGTTGACAAGCCAATCAACTATAGTTCAATATTTTCAAAACGGGACTTTTTTGGATCAGCACGGAAAAAGGAAAGAAACAAGAAATTCACAAACCAAGCTTTTTTATGGTTTGTATCAATATTTTACAGCAAAAAGAAAAGAAAAAAAAAAAAGAAGAAATTGACACAGCAATCTCTGTACGTTTTCCCTTTTAAAAAATATATTTTTTGAATTATATATCTATTTATACAATATTAAAATTGTGAAGATTTTGTTGTTTGAATTTTTTGTCCTTCATTAAAATACTCTTCTTTAGACAAAATCGTCTTTTAATTATTTTTCTTAAAATATTATATAATTATACATTATATATTGACTATAATAAACATATTATAAATTATATTGAGAAGATATTCTTATTATAGTTAACTTCATATAAAGCAATTTTTTTTTCACCTAAAATAGATTTGATTAAAAAATATATTGTAGTAGAAAGAACTTCGAAAATAATAGAAAAAAAAAGTTTAGTAAAAGGTCTTGAAAAAAAAAAATAAGAAGAAAACAAAATAAATTCCACAAAAATAGGGAAATTTTTCTTTCTAAAAATCGCCCAAAAAAAAGTATCTAAAAAATATGGGGAAAAACATAAGGAAAAAAAATTTACTTCCAAACGACCAAAAAAAACCCCAAAAAATAGAAAAAAGTTTTCAAAACACGTCCAAATAAACAACCAAAAAAATAGGCAAAAGTAAAATGAAAAAAACAAAAGAGTTTTGTCACGCCCCGGGAGGGTACCCTAGGCGTGGCCGGCACTCAGAGACTATTGCTAGCCCCCAAGCGAACCACTTAGCTTCATCACATCATTCATTATAGACATTGCGGAAGGAAATAGTAAACAATACTTTAAAATAGTGGGCCAATGGCCAAACATCAATTTGATCATCAAAATCAAGCAAGGAATTATTGCTCAGTTGTCAAAACATTCACCTTGACTACATCATTATGTCTACGAAGCCTCTAACATTATCTAAACCGTCTAAGAAGGGGACCATGACATGCCATGGCTACCCGACTCAATGAAATAATAGGATAGCATCAAATAAAGGTTTCCTCCGAAAACAGGGAGGCTCACCACAGTCAGAACTTGCAAACACTTGGCTTCAACGGGGCGGCTGCTGAAGTCCTCTAGCTCCTGTATCTGCATCATAAAACGATGCAGCGCCAAATGGCGTCAGTACGTGGAATGTACTGGCATGTAAAATAGCTGAATCACATCATTAGAATCATCCGAACATAACGTATATCATCATGAGACTTTAACATTTATATCAGGGAAACATTAACATTGACCTTTACATTAACATTGACCTTTACATTAACATTGACCTTTGCATTAACATTGACCTTTACATTAACATTGACCTTTCATTAACATTGGCCTTTACATTAACATTGACCTTTGCATTAACATTGGCCTTTACATTTAACATTGACCTTTGCATTAACATTGGCCTTTACATTTAACATTGACCTTTGCATTAACATTGACCTTTACATTAACATTGACCTTTACATTAACATTGGCCTTTACATTAGAGTACTATTAGGGAAACCTTTTCTGAGAGGCCTAACTGGGAGTTTCTTTAACCGACAACCATCACTTATGAGCCAGTGATGATACAACGAAGCGATGCCGTTGCCACATCCATCCATTACCCTGCCCAGGGTAAAGGACATTACATTAGTGGATCCATAAAACATAACATTAGTCCTCATTTGGGACAAGATAGGAGCCATCCGCATTGCGGTTCAATCCTCTCTTCCTACGCGGGCCACGTAGTTAATGGACTCAAGTGGGACTCACTTTTATCCATTTCGGTGCTCAATACTCCTCCCAGGACTCGACATTGCTCATAAAACATTAACATTCATTTGTCCCATAGGGACACATTACATTATCATTAGTCCCCATAGGGGCATAACACTTTATCATTGACATCTCCTTTACATTAACATTAACATCATTGTCATTCCATTCCATTAACATTAACATCATGGACCTTAGGGACACTAGTTTAGGAACTTTGACTCTCAACTTAGAGACAATCCCACATTCACATGCTCAACGTTCATCATTCATTATTTTATCATTACTCTAGACTCTACACACACACCCATGTTCATCATGCATGCTTTTCTAGGATACATATACAATAGATATAGGATTTTTAACTAAATGCTTTTCAAGAAAATAGTTTAAAAAGGATGCATAAGGGTTTTTATGAGGGTCATCATCAATGCAGGAAAATATGTAGGTTTACGCATAAAATAATGGCATTTATTCATTACATTACATGAATTAACATGTTTCACTTCATTACCCTAACATCATTCACCATTAAACTTTAATACATTACTCATGGGGCACATGGGAGGACATTCCCATGCTTTAAGTATAGCCTTACATACCTGGAAATTTGATATCACAATCAAAATTTGATGAATAATCGTTTTCTTGGAGAAAATCCTCAACCTCGATAGTTCTTTTAGAATGGAAGAACTTGGAAAGATATTGTTGAAGAACTTCTTTTTGATTCTTGACTTCTTGACTCAAAATCTTTAGAGTTTCTTGGTAAAGAACCCTAATCCATGGAAAGAAGAATCAAGGAATCCTTTCTTGGGATTCTTGAATTTGCTTTCTTGAAACCCTTGATGAAGAATCTTGAAAGTTAATCCTAACTTGATGACTTTCTTGATGATTCTTGAGCGTTTTATGTTTAGGAATGAAAGAGAGAGTTTTGACTTATGAAACTGACGTATTATGCGTTTTGGGACCTTAAATAGACCCCCAAAGGCTTTAGGGTAAAAGTACCCTCAAAATAAAATAAAGGAATGTCGGTTAGCTTATCCAGAAAGGGTTCGCGATAGGTCCGCGTCGCGGAGCCGTCGCGGACCTTTAGACAGCTCTGCAGTTCTCCAGTAAAATGGTCATAACTCTCTACTCCGAACTCCGTTTAACGCGAAATAAGATGCGTTGGAAAGATAATCCAAAGATCTTTAATTTGATATATTATGGGTCACCTAACTCATTATACCTTAGGAGATATGGTCGTTTGAAGTTGACCCTTCCATCAACTCATATGAAAACTTAGTCACTAGAAATTCTTTGGACTTGGCTTGATGTAAAAGATCAATTATAACTCTAAATCACATCTAATATACTTTAAATACTTATGAATTGATCCTATAATATGAAGGATGACTCAACCTTAGTAAAAAAAAGTTGGGGTGTTACAAGTTTACTCTCAATTTTTTTTTAAAATAGGTTTTTTAAAAAAACTTCTACTCATAATTAAATAAATAAATAATATTCTACTTAAAATAAAAAAACACATACATCTATCAAAAGGTAGGCTTTCTTTTTATTATTTAATTTTCTTATTTAGTTTCAAGATTCACTTTTACATTATGATTTCTTTATATTTAGAATTCACTTTTGATTTAGGACTATTATATGCAAACAATTAACTAAAATTTTGACTATTCGGTATTTTGTTAATAAAAGAATATAATATAACAAATTTTAAAGAAAAAAATTCAATAAAATTACGTTGGAAACATTATGCTAACCCTTTTATAAGAATCTTTTGTTACATTAAATTTTAATCGGATAATTATTTAGGACAATTTTTTAACTTCTAGTTATTTAACTCTAAATTATTACTTTATGTATTCAAAAATTTATTGATATATCTATATTATAATTTTTAAGTTGACGCGATATATACGTGCAAAGCACATACACTTTGAACTAGTTATTTGGAAAAACGTTTTCCCCTTTTTTAAAATTATTATGTGAGAGTTTCTTTTGGCTATTTTCTTTTTAGTTGGAAAATAATTTTTTGTGTAGGAATTTAACTATAATATTTAATTTTAGAAGGAAAAGGATTCTTTATGTAGGAATTTAACTATAACAAGAAAATATTCTCAATTTAATTTTTATTATATTTGATAGTATTAAAATAATAATAAAATAATTAAAAAAGATAGTGAAAAGACGATTTTGTCTAAAGAAGAGACTTTTCATGAAGAGCAAAACGTTCAAACAATATTTCAAAGTGTAACACCCCACATCTTAGGTGTACTAGTCCTACGCATATGGAACATGATATGATTTGGTAGAAGGAACACTAACTTTAAAAGTGCCTAACTTTTAGATTGGAGGGCTATATTTACGTCTAATGCTTAAGATGAGTGAGTGTATATAAATTTTAAGCCAAATTGATGAGATCGCGACCTTAAACAAAGTGAAAAAACGAGGTGTTTATAGGACTTAGGAAGCTAATAGGTGAGTCACTTACGTGCTTAGCTTAAATAGACTAGGTAGACGGAGACGCGGCCCAACACCGAATCTGTTCAAGACAGATAATGTATAAAGTCCAAGTTAAGGGTGTGATTTTGGGCCATGGTTTAGTATCGTAAAGGGATAATATTTGCAGTCCAATATGAATAGAAAAAAACCCAAGTACATTCACAACCCACTTGACGATTTGGGCATTAACTAAGTGAAGGGAAAAGAGAAAAAATGGGTAGCCAAAGCCCATCAAATTGGAGCCCAATATGGCCTAAGTGAAAGGGCCAAGCAGGTGCATCACCACCTTGCTAACAATGTGGCTTAAATTATGTCATGACCCAAAAATGGACTTGATGGCACTCACGTAACCCACCAAGGCGAGTCAGCCCAATACGTACTGATCCAAATATAACAATAATAGCGGAAGAGAAAATAGTCTAATATGCAAATAATCATAGGAAGACTAAACTACAACCATCCCAGAACTGGTGTCACGTGTACAAGCCTTTAAATACATAGTACTCGAATAAAATAAATGTCTCAAATGTCTAGTCCTCAAATAGAACGGAACATAATAATGGATTCCTTGAAGGTCCACCGGTGATATAAGCAACTACCTTAAGGATAATCCGAAAGCTCGGTCTTGCAATGAAAAAAATTCTAACTAGAGGGACCGGGCTCGCAACCTGCAAAAATGTAGCAAGGGGTGAGTACCAAAACAACGCGGTACTCAACAAATGGAACTAACCTAGAGTAAAATAATGAAGAACCAAGTAACTCCTTCGCACCTAACCACATACCGCCGAACTACAAACTTGCACTCAGAAAAGCCCAGTCCAGCAACATATAATACACAATAAAGTTAGTTTTTCAGTATATCACAATTATCAAATCACAAGCCATAACTCACAAGTGATAACATAATCAATCACATGAATAACATCATGCCACATAATAATATACAAGGATGAGATGCAATGTCGTGCAATGCAAGGTGGTATTAAGACCGTCGCACAACCTTTCATATATACCCCCGTCGAGCTAAGGCTCCAAGACTAAGGGGACCCATGGGGACCTCGCAGGCCATATACCTCAATCACAATATATCAACTACCTTGCCACCTAAGTGCTCGTGGTCAAGGACTCATGATAAGAATCTCGATGTATCAACTACCTTGCCACCCAGGTGCTCGTGGTCAAGGACTCGTGATAAGAATCTCGATGTATCAACTACCTTGCCACCCAGGTGCTCGTGGTCAAGGATTCATGATAAGAATCTCGATGTATCAACTACCTTGCCACCCAAGTGCTTGTGGTCAAGGACTCATGATACGAATCACCATTCATAACTTCCCACAATGTCATGACATGTAGTGTGAGGATGCATACAATCAAGGCACAATTATGGAAACAATATTCCTCTCAATAAGCACAATAGATATCAAGTTCTCGAGTTTAGCAATTATAATGTTCATCCTCTTTTATACACATTTGGATGCAATTCTCTTTTTTAAAATATTTCACCCTATTTTAGTAACTTTCTTTTCTCAAACCAACCATGATCCTCAATACATATCTCAATTATCTCCCTTTCCCAACATGCCATGTTCACACTATTCTCAATTTAAGATTCGCATGCTCTCGAAGCAACACATATACCATTAAAGCCCTCATACTAGCATCACAATAAGAATTATCAACCTAACACATGATACGATCTCATCCCATAGATTATAGCATAAGAAAGCATACGAGATTCAATATATTTAACAAAAGTTTAGAAATCCACTTGCCTCAGTTAATAGAATCACACTCCGAATATTGAGTCTTTCGTAGCGCTTTCAGATGATCAAAATCTGTTCAAATACATAATCTACATAAGAATATGAATCTAATGACACCCATATTGCTATATTTATTTTTGGCTCAAAAATCGGGTCAAAAAGTCACCCCGAGCCCTTAAATTCGAATCTGAAAATTTCTTTCAGATTATGTTTACCCATAATAAACTAAATGCATACGTCAAATTTCAGCTAAAACGGATCGTTATTCGACCCCCAAATCAAAATTTTATTCTAAGAAACCTAGGGCTATATTTTCTTAATTTAATATAAATTATACACGTTTCTACCCTAAAAATTTATTCATAATCTCATGAAAACTTAATAGAAAGGATGAGAATAATTACCTTGATATTTCGGGATGAAAATCACAATTGTCTCTATCTTTTTCCCTTTCGTTTTCTTTCCCGTAATTTTTTTCTTCTTCTGCGTTGTGTGTCGTTATTTTTCTCGTTGTTTTCTGTTTTGGGTTTCAACAGTTGGGGCGGCAGCAGCCCCTTTTCAACCCCCCCTTTTTTAATTTTAATTCCTTTTATATTATTATTATTATTATTATTATTATTATTATTATTATTATTATTATTATTATTATTTTGTACTAAAAGTAATAAATCCTATTACCCTATTTTTTTTAATAAATATGAGATAAATAGTATAGGATATTAATTAAAAATATTATTTTAATCCACCAACTAAATTAATTATCTAAAATTATCCGTCAACTGAATGACCGTTTATTATCGAATAGTCCAAAATTTTCAACTTAAATTTATGAAAAAAATCTTTTATGAAAGAGAGAGTATTTATTTTTAAAATGCCCTAACGGGTCATTACATTATCCACCACTAAAAATCATGTTCCTCCTCGAACATAAAAAGGAGAAGGAAGAATAATTGATATTACTAACTAAGTTATGATCTTCCAAAGTCAGTATTTCATCTCTCCAAGTAAGCTCATCCTTTAAGACCATTCTATCACAATCTTCTATTAAGAACTGAACTTTCGAATCAAACCTTGAAAGATTTTCAAATCGATAGTGATTCTCAAGTCACTGGCTAACTCATGAATTCGATACGAATAACAACTCACTAGTCATAACTTAATAAATCTTTTCTCACATAATCATGATAAAATTCTAAACCAATACCAGCCATAATCAAAAGCAAACCTAAATCAACCATCTCACACTTCTAATGCATAAACCCTCATAGAGTTGTTAAGATTTCATTCCCACAGTCAAATCTTTCCATGATCTTAAGTTATAAAATGTGATCTTTTAGACATTGGATACGCATCATAGACAACCGAATTTTTTGAGCCAATGAAGAAAATGATTTAAGTAACCACTTCGCGAACGATATAGCAAAACAAAAAAATTCTCTAACAATACTATCAAAGATACTAGATCAATAGTTGTGACTATAAATAACCTTTAAGAGCGATAGAGCTAGACCCAACATGCCTCATATTTTATCATACATAGCCAGAACATAACCTCAATGACGAGATGAATCTTAATACTGCTGGGCAAGTATAAGTATTCATGATAGCTCTTCTATAAATTCACATAAGTAAACACTACAAGAAAAGAGACTTTTAACGACCATTTCTTAACGACGAGAAATGAATCTGGTCGTTATAAATACACTTATAGTGACCAAATTCTTTTCCGGTCGTTATAAATATACTTATAATGACCAAATATTTTTTCGGTCGTTATAAATATACCTATAGTGACCAAATTTTTTTCGGTCGTTATAAATATACTTATAGCGACCAAATTATTTTACGATCGTTACAAATACACTTATAGTGACCAATTTTTTTTCAGATTATTACAAATACACTTATAGAGACCAAATCTTTTTTCGGTCATTAAAAATAAATTTTAATCTAACATTAACGAGGGGACACATTTGATTTTTAGAAAGCATAACATGCCATTGTTAAAACATATTAGTTAGTGTAAAAATATGTTTAACTAATATGAGAATAAAGAGATCAGATCAAATCATGTTATAAGTATAACAACTGGTGTTTTGTTAATCATTCTGATAAAAATCCTCCATCTTTTATAATTTTGCTTATTCCATAAAAAAAAGTTTAATAAAAAGAAAAGAATATTAATTTATTATTTTCTAATAACTCTATCCATCATTTGTATTATATTCAATTATATAACATTTTGAAATATTATAAAAAAAATTTAGTTACAATCTTTTTGACATAATTTTTTTAACTTAAATATTTTCTTGATATAGTTTTTATATATGTTTTTATTTTGAGAGACAATTTATTCATCTTTACTTGACATTTTTAAAGATGCAAGATGAAGTAGGTCAAAACAAAAAATTGTAATTGAAACAAAAAATTAACAATAAAAGTAATAATATTAAATATATAATTATGAGCTTATGAGATTGATTTAAGTTAGAAAAGTTAAATAAATTTTGTCGTAAGTAATTTTCTCAAGAGGAAAGATGTTTCTCCACTTGCAAATTACCTCGATCAATAGACTTAAGAATCAGTATCCAGTAATAATGTTTCTTCTAATAAAAAAATATATATTGTACTGATTTTTTTCCATTATTGGTTGTGAAACCAACCGGTGTATACAAAGAAAAATCATTTGTTTAAAGTTAGAAAGGTATAACGTGAAATCTTACAAATAGAAAATTTAAAAACTTTACATGACATATAATCAACAACTAATTAATTAAGAAATCGTGATTTTTTTATTATTTAAAATTTAAGATGATATAATTGATTTGTATCTTCATAGTAATTTTAATGATATTGAATTATTTAAATTAGGTGAATACCATTAGTATAAAAAGTGAAACTAAAAGAAGTTGGGGGTTTTATCCATGAAACAATATGCAAAAAGTCAATATCTTAAGGTGCAAAATACAAAACAAACAATTTTAAGTCTAGAACTAGGAAGCCCAACTTACTTTTTATATGGTTGTGAAAAAAAATTATATTTCATTGTGGTTAATCTTTGATTTTGCGAAAAAGAAAAAGGAAGATAATAGTTATTAGGAGTATTATTAATAACTTTACATGAAGTTTTTATACTTGTTTTTTGAAAGGTCATACAGTTTGAAGAACTCATCCTCAGAAAAAGTGTAAAGAAGTATAAACAACAGAAAATTTTGAAGCACAGGAAGAATGCATTTCATATTTTAAAAATTATTTTAAAATATTCTAGTTTTTATTTTATTAAGAGTTAAAAAATATAATATTATATAAATTTGTATGTCTATATTTTTGTAACTTTACGCAATATCATTCTTTGTAGTGAACTATGAAATTTTATATGAATATAATAAATTTATATGTTTTCATATGTGCATGTTTTTGTATATTTCTGTGTGTAAATCCATACGTAGTTTGCACTTTTGCTGATTTGATTTGTGGTTATAATTAAAGTTTTAATAACTAGAACTGAAGAGAGCCTTGGAGTAACTGGTAAAGATTTTGTCATGTGACCAGAAGGTCACGGGTTCAAACCTTGGTAACATCATCTAGCAGAATTGCAAGGTAAGACTACTCTACAATAGATTCT
Source organism: Solanum rostratum (assembly GCA_029948455.1). Taxonomy (NCBI): domain Eukaryota; kingdom Viridiplantae; phylum Streptophyta; class Magnoliopsida; order Solanales; family Solanaceae; genus Solanum; species Solanum rostratum. The sequence goes on along the minus strand of CM057047.1, from coordinate 15,516,573 downwards.
TGTGGTTAGACCCCTCCTCCGAAGTGCACCAGGCTTGCCTTTTTTTTAATAACTAGAAAATCAATTAGTGAAGGAAAAATTTGATTGCTACAAAAAAGGTATAGTGACCGGATTTTTGTCGTCGTTAAATTATTTTTAATGACCAAATTTAATTCGGTCGTTAACTTTTGATGACGAAATTTAATCCGGTCATTAACTTTTAACGTCGGAGCTACTAACGATCGGTGACGACGGGATTTTTATCAATCGTTATTGACTAATAACGACCGAATTATACTTCTAACAATCGAATTTTCCCTCGTTAAAGACCTATTTTCTTGTAGTGAAAATTGTGTGTAGAACCACTTGTATTCTTTAACTGTCACAAATAATACTAAATATGTCAACATTGAAATAATTAGGTCTGCATAAGCATCCTATCTTACTAAGAGAAAAATGCAGGATCGGTTCACCTGATCCACCACTAAGGATCCGTCTATAAAAGTGAAGACACGAGTGGAAATAGGCAATTATTCCCATAATAAAGTAGGTAGCCACACCAAAATACACGGAATCAAGGTCGAATAATACATGACACTCCTTTCATAATGCCCCTAGCAAATATTTTCATTCATCTAACCCTATCTCTTTTTTTTAATTCCATTTTTAGCTGCACATAATCAACCTGTCTGGTCCTAATACAATTGTACACATACTTAATTTATCAAACTTCATATACACTTCACAGTATTGCATCAAAGACAACACTCTTAATACTAATAGAATATCATAGCCATTCTTGTCATTTACCATTCTCTCAAATTGTTACCAGTATTAAAGTCTTCTTAGCTACACATCATCACCTTCAAATATTTCAACTATGGTTTCCTCTCTTTTTATTTAAGCACTTTTTATAGATATGAGTTAAACCCAAAGCTGATAGCATTGATTTCAAATTTTATAGTACTTTTCTCATCGAGGTAAGGTTATTTAATTCTAAAGTCAATTTCATGCAATCTTTCACATCCCGAATTTCAACTACCATTCAAAACATCATATACCTCATGCCAAAACTTAGAGAGATTCAATCACCTTAATCATTTGGCATACCATAAGCACGTAACCTCTAGTCATCATCAAGTGTCTATGTAACGCATCACAATAATCTATGTAGTTCCATTAATAAGGTAATTTTAACCCCCTCAATATCCTCAATAATCATGTGGAACTATAGATCCATACCGTAGCGCCCCCATCTACCATAATTCGAACAATCTAAACCAACATAAAAATGTAGAATCTTTCACCTTTCTTAGATTCTTCCTATGATACCAATTTGGATACCATGAACTTTTCGATATACCAGACTCTTGTTCCTTCACTGACTCATTTATAAATTTTATTCTCTAACCAATAATATATGATGTTTTACCTCCTACTCTAAGCCAAAGCTTTAAGTAGAGCAATATTTAGGTTATTCAACAATCAAAATGAACTAAACTTATGGCCCAACTCATGTGAGAGTCTTTTCAAATGCTAAATACTCGATGCTGTTAGTTATTTCTTATCTTACCAATTCATATCTTGACAAATTATACTACCGAAAATGTAAACTAACAATGAAAAACTTGAATCTTTAATTTTAACTTGTACTCCAATTCCTTTATCTATTGGTATTAGCTCATGGCTTGAGATCGTTATGAATTCATGTATCTAAACTTAATATTTATCACCTCTTTATCGACTTTACCATATCCTTTATAAAAATTTCAATGTACTAATTACCATACTCAAAATCACAAAAGAGATTATCACCATATTCAAGCCTAACATTGTAGATATTTTTTTTCTCAAATATTATCCAACAGTTTTCTAGCCAAGACCAATGATACTTAATACTATCACCATAACCAAAGCAAAATACATAAAACTGGGTGGCTTTAAATTCAATCTCTCGAAAGTTATATTTTTGACCTTTACCATCAAAGTGAATATCTCTACATCTCACTAATTTATTCATTTATGACTCTAGCTCATTTCAATTCTATCGAAGCAGTATTTCAACACATTTTACATCTTTCTTATGATCATGTTACTCATCAAATAGTAGCAAACATAACTTTTGATACTTGCAGATTGTGTTTACCATACTGAATTAACTCAATAAAAAATTCTCATCATATAATTGCATCTTGATCATAATCCATCATAAACTTTTATTACCATTATGTTCTATAGCCATTTCCATCATCTCAAGGTTACCCTCATCATTGATATGACACCAAAATTATATCGATCAAATATAAAGAACTAACTCCCTTGGATCTTATTATGGAGTAATAGTCCTCATTTAGAATTCCCCGAATACACCTCACAACTTAATTACATTAATTGTACCAAAGATCCACCACTAACATTTTCCTTATAAATAATACTTAACTCAAGCATCTAGAGTAGCAAACTAGTTGATTTCTCGAATATGAGTACGACATTAAACCTTATTAAATGAGCCCATGATACACTAATAATTTATAAAATAGTTTGTATTCACGCTTCGCAATTGACATATCCATTTTCATATACCACCAAATACTATATTGTGAAAGTCCATTAGATTTACCAATAAAATACATCATACCTATCAAGAAAGTAGCACCAAACTAGCCCGCCTGCTTCTACCTATCAGTAGCCGCAAAACGTTATCCAATCCATCATGACTTTATCCTAAGTAATTAAATATTCTTTTCATAAATTCAGTCATAGCAAAAGTAACATACTCCCTAACTCTAATCAAGTAAGCATTGGTATCGTGGTGATAGTCGTATCATGACACTCCTTAATATCCACTCGATCTATGAAATCATAATAGAGATTCTGACCTTAATTGGCAGAACATCATTCTTATCATTATCTAAGCAATCCATACATATTATGAAAACTTTAGTAGTATTAGTTTACCGAACAAAATTTGTGATCTACCTATCCTTTTAACATTCCACCTTAAATTGTAGAACCATTTTCGATATCGTATACACCCACATCCTTTTTACAAGTATGTCACTTACACTTTAGTACTAGATCTAACATTCAAGTCATATATAACCCACTAACTACTCATTTAAAGAACCAAACACGAATCATCTCTATAAATGAGAGAGAATGAATAAAATGATGAGAATCACACTGAATCAAGGACGCATGATGGAAAAAGAATAAACAAAAGGAAGTTTCCTAACAGTCTTCATAGCATCTCGAAGATAAGTATAGACGTCTCCATACCGATCCTCGAGACTCTACTAGACTCGGCTTGTACACACGTGAGACCTATGAACCTGGGGCTCTGATACCAACTGTCACGACCCAAAAATGGACGTGATGGCACTCACTTAACCCACCAAGGCGAGTCGGTCCAATACCTACTGATCCAAACATAACAATAATAGCGGAAGAGAAAATAGTCTAATATGACAAATAATCATAGGAAGACCAAACTACAACCATCCCAGAACTGGTGTCACATGTACAAGCCTCTAAATACATAGTACTCGAATAAAATAAATGTCTCAAATGTCTAGTCCTCAAATAGAACGTAACATAATAATGGATTCCTTGAAGGTCCAGCGGTGACATAAGCAGCTACCTTAAGATAATCCGGAAGCTCGATCTTACAATGACAAAATTCTAACTAGAGGGACCGGGCTTGCAACCTACAAAAATGTAGCAAGGGGTGAGTACCAAAACAACGCGGTACTCAGCAAATGGAGCTAACCTAGAGTAAAACAATGAAGAACCAAGTAACTCCTTCGCACCCAACCACATACCGCCGAACTACAAATCTGCACTCAGAAAAGTCCCAGCCCAGCAACACATAATACACAATAAAGATAGTTTTCAGTATATCACAATTATCAAATCACAAGCCATAACTCACAAGTGATAACATAATCAATCACATGAATAACATCATGCCACATAATAATGTGCAAGGATGAGATGCAATGTCGTGCAATGCAAGGTGGTATCAAGACCGTCGTACAACCTTTCGTATATACCCCCGTCGAGCTAAGGCTCCAAGACTAAGGGGACCCATGGGGACCTCGCAGGCGATATACCTCGATCACAATATATCAACTACCTTGCCACCCAAGTGCTCGTGGTCAAAGGACTCATGATAAGAATTTCGATGTATCAACTACCTTGCTATCCAGGTGCTCGTGGTCAAAGACTCATGATACGAATCACCATTCATAACTTCCCACAATGTCATGACATGTAGTGTGAGGATGCATACAATCAAGGCACAACTATGGAAACAATATTCCTCTCAATTAGCACAATAGATATCAAGTTCTCTAGTTTAGAAATTATAATATTCATTCTCTTTTATACACATTTGGATACAATTCTCTTTTTTAAAATATTTCACCCTATTTTAGTAACTTTCTTTTCTCAAACCAACCATGATCCTCAATACATATATCAATTATCTCTTTTTCCCAACATGCCATGTTCACACTATTCTCAATTTAGGATTCGCATGCTCTCGAAGCAACACATAGACCATTAAAGCCCTCATACTAGCATCACAATAAGAATTATCAACCCAACACATGATACGATCTTATCCCATAGATTATAGCATAAAAAAGCATACGAGGTTCAACATATTTAGAAATTCACTTGCCTCAATTAATAGAATCACACTCCGAATCTTGAGTCTTTCATAACGCTTTCAGATGATCAAAATCTGTTCAAATACATAATCTACATAAGAATACGAATCTGATGACACCCATATTGCTAAATTTATTTTTGGCTCAAAAATCGGGTCAAAAAGTCACCCCGAGCCCTTAAATTCGAATATGAAAATTTCTTTCAGATTATGTTTACCCATAATAAACTAAATGCATACGTCAAATTTCAGCTAAAACGGATCGTTATTCGACCCCCAAATCAAAATTTTATTCTAAGAATCCTAGGGCTATATTTCCTTAATTTAATATAAATTACACACGTTTCTACCCTAAAAATTTATTCATAATCTCATGAAAACTTAATAGAAAGTATGAGAATAATTACCTTGATGTTTCGGGATGAAAATCACAAATTTTCTCTATCTTTTTCCCTTTCGTTTTCCTTCCCGTAATATTTTCTTCTTCTGCGTTGTGCGTCGTTCTTTTTCTCGTTGTTTTCTGTTTTGGGTTTCAACAGTTGGGGCAGCAGCAACCCCTTTTCAACCCCCCCTTTTTTAAATTTTAATTCCTTTATTATTATTATTATTATTATTATTATTATTTTGTACTAAAAGTGATAAATCCTATTACCCTATGTTTTTTAATAAATATGAGATAAATAGTGTAGGATATTAATTAAAAATATTATTTTAATCCACCAACTAAATTAATTATCTAAAATTATCTGTCAACTGAATGACCGTAATTATCGAATAGTCCAAAATTTTCAACTTAAATTTACGAAAAGAATCTTTTATGAAAGAGAGAGTATTTATTTTTAAAATGCCCTAACGGGTCATTACAAATTAAAGGGGAAAGTCGGCCAAGAGTGGCCCTTTAAAAGGGGTTACAAACCAACAACTTTAAGTCATTTTAACATAGCCAAAAAATTAATTTTTTCAAAGTTTTTCTCCTTGCTCTCCCTTGCCTTTATAAAGCAGCCACAATAAAACTTTAGGGTTCTTGGAGAATCCCTACTCCTTGGATATTAAGGTAAGTAAGAATACCTATGTATTTAGTGCAATGTTTTTCATGAAAGACAGGAGAAGTAAGCTGGTTGTTCTTGTGCAAAATATTAGACCTCATGTGTTCCAAGAGTTGCCAACTCACTTTCCTTATATTTTTAGAGACTTCTCTCTTCTTGGTTGGCTTGATTATGAAGGGAGGTTGATGTTTTAAGTGAGGTCTAGTTCAGGAATGATGTAACTAGGTTGCTGCACCATTTTTATTTTCCTTTCAAATGAGTTCTTGCATGATATTTTAATTGTGCTTTTAGTAAGAACTTGTGGGCTCGTAATTGGATATTTTTGTCTCACGTCCTCCATCTACTTTGGAAATGTTTTTCGGAACTTTTTAGGACTAATTTTATGTGTAAATATGTTAGGGACAGTTTGATTGAAGTTGGAACAGATTTGGGATTATTGACGTTGAAATATAGCGAAAGGACATAATGTTATGCTGCCTACTTGTGTGTTGTGTAGAGTTGTTATGTGTTGTACTTTGTGAGCTATTGTAAGCTTTTTATAAGACTAAAACAAGTTGGATATGACATGTATATAAGAATGTGTATTAGAAAATACGATTAGAAGTGGAAAGATTGAAAGAATACTCTTGGATTGATAATTACAAGCTTGCTGCCCAAGTGTTATTTTTATGAGATTGGACTGCCAAGACATTTTTATTAGCTGTTAATACTAGTTTTATCACCTGCTCTATTGTAGATAAATATTTGGAGGAAAAGGAGATTACTTCGAGGTAATAATGAGGTCGTACAATGAGGTATGTAAGGCTACTCGATTTTCTATTATTTTGCATGAAATCTAAGTTCTTCTTTGTCATTTAGAGGCACTTAAAAACTCCAGCATAACTAATAACAGCGTCTTCACTCTTCAACATGTTCATATGCTCCCATACATAGCCATTGTCAAATTTGCATACATACTTATATACCAAAGATATATGAGTTCCTTTTTGATAAGTAAAGTCCATGTGTTGTTTCATCTCCTCTGAAGTTCAATAGTTGTGTAAATTACTCTTTTCATTGTGGCATTGTCTTGCATGGTTGTTTATATGCCACATTTTATATCTGTAATCCTACAACTCCAAAATGTTATGACTACCAAAAGAACCTCAAAAGTAAATAAAAGATAAAGTGAAGTTTCTTATTGATGGGTGGTATCCCAGGGGTGGAAGAATCACCTATCATGGGTCGATCCCATATTACGGGGGGTATCCCAGGGGTGAAAGGAAAGCCTAGCATGGGTCGATCCTGATATTGATTTACCACTAATCAACTAGTCATTTATATCATATACTGTGGACATATTATATAGTAAAGAAAGGTAAAGTAACGAAAAGGACATAATTGCACATTATTCCACTGTATGACTTAAAAGTGGTGTCCTATCATTACATAAATGCACGATTTCATTTAAGTTCTTATCTCATATATACTATTTCTTGCCTTGCATATTCAGTACATTATCTCGTACTGACATCCCTTATGGGGGACCTACATTTCATGTTGTAGGTACAAGAGCTAGTAGATCTCCTTAATAGGAGCATAGGATATCCAACTACTGTTACTGAGCTCTAGGTTGCTTCGGGGCTTTGTGTGTCTAGAGCTTATATTTTTGTATTGTATAGTTGGTAATGAGGCGGGGCCGGTCCCGATCCTTATAGATACTGTTCCTTATCGAGAGGCTTTGTATACTATGAAAGTGTGGTCATGTATCATACTTTAAACATCGTGGCTCCAACGGCTTAGTCATACGTATTCCCTTTTGGATTGCTATTACTGTCTACTTTCTTGAAAGCATGTTGAATGTGGAAATCCTTTATAGAAAGTGTATGGTTATATGTTGGTTCTCCTGAGCCTTGTCGGCAACGGGTGCCAGTTCGCCTTAATGGGACTTAAAGAGTGACAAAGGTGATATTAGATTGGGTCATCCTAGGGAGTCTACAAAGTTGTGTCTATGTAGAGTCTTGTTTATGGATGTGTTGTGCATCACATTTATAAGAAGGAGGCTACATGGCATTTAGGAGTTGTCACTTTTATTTCATTCTTTAGAGCTTACCATAGAGACAAGTGTTGTAGGTGATGACTTCTAACCTCTAAAGGTTTTTGTACAACGAGTATGCTAGAAACAAGGAAAAGTAAAGGCAAAGGGAAGGAAGCAGAAGTGGTAGTTGGTGTACCTAGTTGGGTGAGACAATGAAATATGTCCTAAGATGAGTTTCTATCATAAACATCTCCAATTTCTCCTGCTCCTGATGAACCAAGAAGCTGTGAAATTCCCTTAGAACCACCTACGGATGCTACCGTCTAGGATCTGAGGAATGCAGTCTAACTATTGACTCGTAATATTGTTGGCCAAGGTCAAAGACAAAAAGGCCCAGTTGTAGGTCCAGGTAGTGCTAATAGGGCAGCTAGTATAAGGATACGTGACTTCCTTAATTTGGACCCTCCATCTTTTACGGGGTCAGATCCTAATGAAGATCCTTAAGACTTCATCGATCAAATCCAATGCACTTTGGATGTTATGCACGTAAGCGATATAAAAGCTGTGGAGCTGGCAACATATAGATTGAAGGGTGTGGCTATACTATAGTATGAAGCTTGGAAGCAATCTAAGGGTATAGATGCACCTCTAACTACCTGGAAGGAGTTCAAAGAGGCATTTCTTGATCATTACTAGCCATTGGAGATCCGAGAGGCTCGTGCAAATCAGCTTCTGAATCTGCACCAAGGAAATATGAGCGTGAGGGAGTATAGCCTTCAATTTAGTTCCCTGGCCAGGTATGATCCTAATGTAGTCGCTACTATGACAAAAAAGGTTCATCGATATGTGGATAGGTTGGATTCGTATCGGGTCAGAGATTGTAACATTGCTTTTTTGAATAAAGAAATGGATATAGTGAGGATGCGATCATTTACACAAAAACTGGAGGATCAGAGGCAAAGAAGAAGGACACAAGAGTTAGAAGGGGGCAAGTCCAAGAGGGCCAGATCTACGAGGCAGTTTATACCATCCTAAGGTGAGTTTAGGCCTCGATTTTCTAATAAACCACCTAGGACATCATCCTCCTACTCTGCAGCTAGTGCACCACCAAAACTTCAAGGGTCTAGAAGTAATACGTTTGGTAAAAAAAGGGAAGGCCAAGGTGCACGGACAACAAAATATTCGGCAAGCCAGCAAATGCATCCTAGGCAGCCTTGCAAACAATGTGGGAGGAGTCATTTAGGTATGTGTCGTGTTGGGACAAATGCCTATTATTGGTGTGGTGCGCCAGAGCATATGATGAGAGATTGCCCGAGGAGACGTGGGTGATATAGCACAACCTACTAGGTCAGCTTTTGCATTATCATCATCAGTTCCTTCATTAGGTAGGGGTCAACAAGTTCCTACAGGTCGTGGTAGAGGTGTCAGAAGGGCAGCTAGCTCTAGCGGAGCCCAGAATCGCACTTGTGCTCTGGGGAGTTGGAAAAATTTGAAAGCTTCACCCAATGTAGTCACAGGTACATTGTTCATCTTTTCACATAATGTATATGCATTAATTGACCCGGTTCTACAACTATAATATATCACTCCAGTAGTTGCTGGGAAGCTTAAGAGAACACCTAAATTATTGAACAAGCCATTTGAAGTGTCTATACCTATCGGTGAATCTATTATAGCTAGAAGGGTCTATTATAACTGTGTAGTAACAGTTTGTGACCGTGATGTACTGGCTGACCTTGTTGATCTAGAATTGGTGGAATTTGATGCTATAATGGTTATGGATTGGTTAGCCTCTTCCTATACCATTATGGATTTCCGAACTAAGAGAGTGTATTTCCACTTTTCAAATGAGGCGGTCCTTGAATGGGAAGGCAATGTTGGGGCACCAAAGCGTAAGTTTGTTTCTTATTTTAAGGCAAGGAAGATGATGTCAAAGGGATATATATGCCATCTAGTTAGAGTGAGGGATATGGAGGCAGAATCACCAATTTTTCAATCTATTCCCACAGTGAATGAATTTGTTCATGTATTTACTGAAGAGCTCCTGGGTTTACCTCCAGAATGAGAAGTAGATTTTGGTATTGACTTACTTCTAGGCGCTCAACCTATTTCTATCCCTCCATATAGAATGGCCCTAACAGAATTACGTGAATTAAAAGAGCAATTAAAAGACCTAGTGTGTCCCCTTGGGGTGCACCAGTGTTATTTGTACATAAAAAGGATGGCACCTTGAGAATGTGTATTGAGTATCGACAATTGACTGAGGTTATAATTAAGAACAAATACCCCCTCCCCAGGATTGATGATTTATTTGATCAGTTACAAGGTGCCAAATGATTTTCAAAAATTAATTTGAGATCAGGTTATCACGGAGTGAGGGTAAAGGAGAAAGATATACCCAAGACAACCTTTAGGACATGCTATGGTCACTTTGAATTTCTTGTTATGTTCTTTGGGCTGACAAATGCACCATCAACTTTTATGGATTTAATGAACAAGGTATTGAAGCCATTCTTTAATGTATTCGTGATAGCATTTATAGATGATATTTTGGTATATTTAAGATCAGAAGAGGACCATGGAGATCACTTACAACAAGTATTACAAGTTCTTTGTGATCGACAATTGTACGCGAAGTTTTCCAAATGTGAATTTTGGTTAAAATAAGTGGCATTCTTAGGTCATATTGTATCCGATGAAGGAATAAGGGTTGATTCACAAAAGATCGAGGCAGTGAATAATTTGCCAAGGCTAACAACACCCACGGAAGTTCGAAGCTTCTTAGGTGTGGCAGGTTATTACAGAAGGTTTGTTGAGGGTTTTTCTTCTATTTCTGTACCTTTAGCAAAGTTAACACATAAGGAGACCAAGTTCCAATGGAATGATGCATATGAGAGGAGCTTCTAAGAGTTGAAAAATAGGCTAACTTCTGCACCTGTGCTAGTGCTTCCAGAAGGCACAGAGGGGTATGCGGTGTATTGTTGATGCTTCAGGAGTTGGCTTAAGGTGTGTACTGACACAACATGGTAGGGTAATTATTTATGCCTTAAGACAACTGCGACCACATGAGAAAAACTACCCAACACATGATCTTAAGCTAGCAGTGGTTGTGTTTTCTTTGAAAATATGGCGCCACTATTTTATAGGGTTCACATTAACATATATACTGATTATAAAATCCTACAATACATCTTTAAATAGAAAGACCTAAATTTATGACAACGGAGATGGCTAGAGCTAATAAAGGATTACGACATTGATATACTATACCATCTAGGGAAAGCAAATGTGGTAGCCGATACTTTGACTCGTAAGGCAATCATGAACATTGGTGATTAGACGATGGTAAGTCAAGGAGTGGCTAATGATCTACATTAACAAGCCAATCTAGGAGTTAGCCTCCTTAAAACTCCAAAGGAAGGGGTGTTCATTGGTAATGGAGGTGAGAGAAAAACAATTCAAGAATCCTGTTCTATGTTGACTTAAGGAAAACATGAGTCAAAGTATGATGAAGGGCTTTGAACTTACACAAAATAGAGTACTTTATTGCCAAAATAGATTATGTGTTCCTGATATTAATGGACTAAGAAGGAGGATGATGGAAGAAGCCCATTATTCAAGATATTCCATCCATCCATGATCAACTAAAATGTATCATGACTTGAACCGAATGTTTTGGTGGGGAGGTATGAAAAAGGACCTTTCAAAATTTGTGGCTCAATGTCCGAATTGCCAATAAGTCAAGGTAGAGCACCAAAAGTCGGGAGGTTATATGCAGTGCATAGAGCTTCCAACATGGAAGTGGGATATGATTAATATGGATTTTGTTATTGGGTTGCCTCGCTCATTTCAGAAGTTCGACTCCATATGGGTAATAGTTGATAGACTTACAAAGTTAGCACACTTCTTGCCATTTAAGAGTGATTATACAGCTGAAGAGTATGCAATGTAATACCTCAAAGAGATAGTAGGCTACATAGGGTCCCAATCTCCATTATATTTTAATAGGGAGCTCAATTTACTGCAAGGTTTTGGAAGTCTTTCCAAAGGAGTTTAGGGACACAATTGAATTTGAGTACAACTTTCCACTCTCAAATCGATGGTCAAGCAGAACACACCATTCAAACACTTGAATATATGTTGCGGGCTTATGCATTAGACTTCAAGGGTAGTTGGGTGGACCATTTCCCACTTATTGAATTTGCCTATAATAATAGCTACCATTCAAGCATCAAGATGGCACCTTATGAAGCTTTGTATGGAAGGAAATGTCGGTCGCCAATAGGATGGTTGAAGTGGGTGAAACTACCTTTCTTGGGCCAACTCTAGTCCAACAAGCCACAGAAAAAGTCAAGGTAATTTAATAGCGGCTAGAAACAGCCCAAAGTAATCACAAATCAAATGCAGATGCTAGAAGGAGAGGACTGGAATTCTTAGTAGGAGATTAGGTATGCTTAAAGGTATCCCCAATGAAAGGTGTTATGAGATTCGGTAAGAAAGGAAAACTAATCCAATATTACATAGGGCCATATAAGATTATTAAAAGGTTTAGACAAGTTGCGTATGAATTAGAGCTACCCGAGGAGCTTTCAATGGTTCATCTAATTTTTCATGTCTCACTGCTTCGAAAATGCATAGGTGACCCATCTCGTATCACTCTTATTGAAGATGTGCAAGTTGCAGAAAATCTCACCTATGAAGAGGTACCTATTGCTATCCTAGATTGTCAAGTTAAAAAGCTAATGAATATAGAATTACCTTCAGTAAAGGTACTTTGGAGGAACCAACAAGTAGAAGAGATAACGTAGGAGGCAGAAAAAGCGATGAGATCTAAGCACCCTTATTTATTTGAAGCTAAAGAGGAATTCCAAGATGCAGAGTTGGGGCGTTAATAGGTACGTGAGTTTGAATCCTTATTATGTTGTCAAAAGTTTGTTTAAATGAGGTTTTAAACTTGTTTAACCTATCTAATTATGCTAATATTTGGGGACGAATGTTCCTGGGGGGAGGATGTAACACCCCACATCTTAGGTGTACTGGTCCAATGCATATGGAACATGATATGATTTGGTAGAAGGAGTACCAACTTTAAAAGTACCTAACTTTAAGACTGGAGGGCTATATTTACTTTAATACTTAAGACGAGTGAGTGTATGTAAAGCAAAATTAAGGAGATCGCTGCCTTAAACGAAGTGAAAAAATGAGGTTCTTGTAGGACTTAGGAAACAAATAGGTGAGGCACCTACGTTCTTAGCTTAAATAGGCTAGGTAGACGGAGACAAGGTCCAACACTGAATCAGTTCAAGTCCGATAGTGAATAAAGCCCAATTAAGGGTGTGATTTTGGGCCATGGTTTAGCATCATAAAGGGACGATATTTGCAGCCCAATATGAATATAGAAAAATCCCAAGTACATTCATAACCCACTTGATGATTTGGGCCCAAACAAAGAGAAGGGAAAAGAGAAACAACGGGCAGCCAAGGCCCATCAAATTGGAGCCCAATAAAGCCTAAGTGAAAGGGCCAAGAAAGTGCATCACCACCTTACTAAAATTTTGCTTAAATTAAAGGGAAAATTCGGCCAAGAGTGGCCCTTTAAAAGGGTTACAAACAAGCAACTTTAAGTCATTTTAACATAGCGAAAAAATTGGATTTTCCGAAGTTTTTCTCCTTGTTTTCCCTTGCCTTTACTAAGCAGCCACAACAAAACTTTAGGGGTCTTGGAGAATCCCTACTCCTTGGAGGTTAAGGTAATTAGAAAACCTATGTATTTAGTGCAAATTTATCCATGAAAGACAAGAGAAGTAAGCTGGTTGTGCTTGTGCAAAATATTAAACAACATGTGCTCCAAGAATCGCTGCTCACTTTCCTAATATTTTTAGAGATTTCTCTCTTCTTGGTTGACTTAATTATGAAGGGAGGTTAATGTTTTTGATGAGGTTTAGTTTAGGAATTATGTAACTAGGTTGCTGCACTATCACGTCCTCCATCTACTTTGGAACTATTTTTTTGGACTTTTTAGGACTGTTTGTGTGTAAATATGTTGGGGACATTTTGGTTGAAGTTGGAACGGATTTGGGATTGTTGACGTCGAAATGTAGCGAAAGAACGTAATGTTGTGCTGCCTACTTGTGTGTTGTGTCGTGTTGTTATGTGTTCTACTTTGTGAGCTGTTGCAAGCCTGTTAGAAGACTAAAACAAGTTGGATATGACATGTAGATGAGAATGTGTATTAGAAAATACGATTAGAAGTGGAAATGTTGAAAGAATACTTTTAGGTTGATAATTACAAGCTTGTTGCCCGAGTGTTATTTTTATGAGATTGGACTGCCAAGGTATGTTTATCAGCTGTTAATACTAATTTTATCACCTACTCTATTGTAGATAAATATTTGGAGGAAAAGGAGATTACTTCGAGTTAATAACGAGGTCATACAACAAGGTATGTAAGGCTATTCGATTTCCTATTATTTGGCATGAAATTTAGGTTCTTCCTTGGCACTTAGAGACACTTACAAACTCTGTCATAACTAATAACCGTGTCTTCACTCTTTAACATGTTCATTTGCTCCCATACATAGCCATTGTCAAATCTGCATACATACTTGAATACCAAAGATATATGAGTTCCTTTCTACTAAGTAAAGTCCATGTGTTGTTTCATCTCCTATGCATTTCATTAGTTGTGTAACTTACTCTTTTCATTGTGGTATTGTCTTGCATGATTGTTTATATGCCTCATTTTATATCTTTAGTCCTACAGCTCCAAAATGTTTTGACAACCAAAAGAAGCATCTCAAAAGTAAATAAAAGATAAAGCGAAGTTTCTTATTGATGGGTGGTATCCCAGGGGTGGAAGAATCACCTAACATTGGTCGATCCCATATTACCGGGGTATCCCATAGGTGAAAGGAAACCCTAGCATGGGTCGATCCTCATATTGATTTACCACTGATCAACTGGTCATTTGTATTATATACTGTGCACAGATTATACAATAAAGAAAGGTAAAGTAACGAAAAGGACATAATGTAAATTATTTCATAGTATGATTAAAAGGTGGTCTTTTATCACTACACTAATGCATGATTTCATTTGAGTTCTTATCTCATATATACTATTTCTTGCCTTACATTTTAAGTATATTATCTCGTACTGATGTCCCTTACGGAGGATCTGCATTTTGTGTTGCAGGTACAAGAGCTAGTAGATCTTTCTAGTAGGAGTAGAGGATATCCAGCTGCTGTTATTGAGCTCTAAGTTACTTCGGGGCGTTGTGTGTCTAGAGCTTATATTTTTGTATTGGTTGGTCATAAGCCGGGGCTTGTCCCGATCCTTATAGATACTGTTCCTTATCCAAAGGCTTTGTAGACTATGAAAGTATGGTCATGTGTCGTATTTTAGATATCGTGGCTCTAACAACATAGTCATACGCATTTCCTTTTGGCTTGCTATTACTGTCTACTTTCTTGAAAGCATGTTGAATGTGAAAACCCCTTATAATATTCATAGAAAGTGTATGGTTATATGTTTGTTCTCTTGAGCCTTGTCTGCAACGAGTGCCAGTCCGCCTTAATGGGACGTTGGGCGTGACATAAAGGGCCTTCATGCCTTTAATATATATATATATATATATATATGCGCATGTGTAAACCATGTCATTACTATATTATGCTATAAAATAGAATTAGTATTATCAGAATAAACCTTTTCAATAAATAATAATAATTGAAAGAACATAGAATACGTATTTTAAATGATTAATATAGATAGTCATGAAGTCACTTTTTTTGAGATCACAATAACCAAATGTCATGGAAACATTTTAAAATCTACATTCAACTTTTAAATATGGGGAGAAACTGATGACGATGCTTAGTAGTATATCTCCTTTTTACTATATTGGATGTGTACTTATTTTTTATTGTTGTTATTATGTTATAGTTTATCCTTATATACAACTTGTTTATTAATTTGTTTTATTTTTTCTCTTAATTAGTGTTCATTTTTAATTAATCATCATATGTATGTAACACCCGTTAAAATTACCAAAATTCTTCTAGATGAGAAATGTGCACATAACGTATCTTCCCAAACTCCGATGGCAAATCCGAGGCTGGGAATGCGATCAACATAAAAAATTATGTGCGAAAATAGTTTTCCTAAGGCGAAGATTTTTTTCAGTTTTTGTGAGGGGCATTCCTGACTTTTTCCAACCCCTCCTAAACTTAAAAAATGATCTAAATGGGTCGTTTTAAGCATAACAAGGGTTTTAATCCCCATTCCTAAGTCTTTCTAAGTTTCTAAAAAAGACTAGGGTTAGAGAGAAGAGAAAATGAGCAAGATTTCGAGAAAATCGAGAGGATTTATACGAGATTGAGTGTGAAAGCTTCATACCAGGTATGTAAGGCTAAACTAAAGCTTGAAATTGTTCTTCCATATGCCCCATTGATGGTTAGATTGTGAGTATATTGAGTCTTCTTGCATGTTTTTTGAATACTTTCTAGTAAATTATATATCATATGTATTTTCATATGTTGATGATCATCATAAACTTGATTTTCCGAATTAAATACTTTTCATGAGTTATTTCACAAGGGATTGAGTCTAGAGTTTTGACTTGAGAATGTTGATTGTGATTGTGATGTGAGCATGATGATAGATTGATAGAACTTGATGGTCCCATGAGTATTCATGATTGAACTCTAGAGATTGGTCTAATTGACTTCTTCCTAATGATTGATCTAAGCCTTGAGCTATTTAATGAGAATTGAGTTGACGAAATGATTGAGATAATAGGCCGGAAGGCCCAATTGAGTTTGAGTTATGAGTTGATAAGTGTCTCTATGAGGCTAATTGAGATCATTGATTGAGTTGGATGGTCTTATGAGCATGAGTCTTGGAGAGGAGTATCGAGCACCCAAATCAGTAAGAGAAAATCCAATTCACACTCAATAACTACGTCACCAAGCGTAGGTGAGCATTGTGCCATTACATTTGAGGTCCCTTCTTGAGTCGAAGTCCCTGAAAGCAATAAAGGACTTGAGAGAGACTAGACCCCTTTGGGATTCGGTTCATTCTTTACCTGGCAAGTAGTTATGGCAACATCAGCGGGATCGTTGTAAAGTCACTAACTCACAAGTCATTATTGTCGGATAAGAGAAATTCCAAGATAGGTCCCACACTAAAAGTACTCCAAGTTGAGTTGATTGGATGAGTTTTGATTACTATTGATGAGTCATTTGTCCACTCTTTATTCTTGCTTTAGATAGACATTTGATATTTTGATTGAGTATCTTCTGAGATGATGTTATTTTGTATTATTCAGTGTATATCTATTTCATTTAGCCATTTTACATACTTGTACATTTCACGTACTAATGTTCATTTAGACTGCATCATTTTATGGTGTAGAGCAGGTACTAGAGATCATCAACAAGCACACCGTTAGTGATCTATCGCAGTCAGTTGAGTTGGTCAGCTCCCTTACTTTGGAGGATCCTTATTTTAATTTCATCTAACTAATATAGGTGGAGTTTAGACTGGCTTTATTTTTGAGTTGAGGTAGCCATGGGTCTTTTATTGGCACCAATTGATAGTGATAGAGGCTTCATAGACTAGAGTCGAGTTGTTGATTTGAGATTATGCTGAGCTAGCTTCTTTTAGACTAGCTTGTTTTATTTATATGATTTTTTTGAGATTTAAAATGTCCTTCATTATTTATCTTTAGTCTTCCGCTGATATATTAGTTATGTTGAATGAATGAGTATGATGAGGCCAAGTGGTCTCCTTGGGGACTAGCAATAGCCTCTGAGTGTCAGCCGTGTCTAGAATACCCTACCGAGGTGTGACAAACTTGGTATGAGAGCATAGAGTTCAAGTGTCCTACTGAGTCTATGAAGCCATATCTAGTAGAGTCATGTTTATGAGTGTGTTGTGAACCACACTTTATAAGCTGGAGGCTATTGGATATTAGGAATGGTTACATTCTTTCATGATCTGATTCGTGCAATAGAAATGAAACTATGAGAACTCCTTTCTAATTCATTTATTGCGTGTTTACACAATCACGACCATGCCTCTAAGAAGAGCTGTCAGAGGAAGAGGGCGTCCTGCCAGACAGACGGTTAACCCACCTGAGCCCCAGGGACATGATGAACCCATAGGTCCAGCTATCCCTGCTAAGCAGCCCCTACAAGCTGAGATTTCTAATGCTGAGCTTCGCCAGACTATCCAGACTCTAGCGCAAGGTGTCACAACAAGTGCTGCTAGACAATGAGCAGGTAGATAGGATGCAAAGGACACATTTAGAGTCCATGAATTCTTGAGTATCAACCCGCCTGAGTTCATAGGGTCCGCATCCGATGAGGATCCTGAGAACTACATTGATGAGCTTTAAAAGATATTTCAAGTGATGCATATGGCTGATGTTGATAGAGTTGAATTGGCTGCCTACCAACTTAAGAGTGTTGCCAGACTGTGGTTTGATCAGTGGAAAAAGGGTAGAGGAGAGGAAGCCTCATTGCTAACTTGCGCAGTGTTTAAGGAAGATTTCTTCAGGCATTTCTTTTCGAGAGAATGGAGGGAGGCTAAGGTAAGAGAGCTCTATGACTGTGCAAGATTATGGGCTTAAGTTCACCCAGCTATCTTGCTATGCTCCAGATATGGTTGCTGACATGAGAGGGAGAATGGGGATGCATGTTGATGGGTTGAACAGAGGGCCAAATAAGGATGGAAGGGGAGCTATGCTTGTGGGTGATATGTATTGGAAGGCCGATGACTTATGTCCAACAAGATAATGAGCAGAGACAACACGACAAGCAAGAGTTTAGAAATAAGAGGGCTAAGACATCCATCCATGAGGTCGGAAAGAGAGGGAATGGCAATAAGTTTCAGTTAGGGAGAGCACCACCATCTGCTAGTGCACCTGCACCCAGAAACCAGAATGATAAAAGGTCGTAGAATTTTGGAGCCCAGGGATCTCAGTCACAGGCTAGTGTAGCTCAAGGTTCATAGGGTAAGCCGCCATGTGGTAAGTGTGGCAGGTTACACTTGGTGAGATGCCGTGATGGGAGTGATGCATGTTTCAAATGTGGCCTAGTGGGTCACTTCCAGAGAGATTGTCCAAATAGGTTGACCGGGCTCAATCTTTTACACCAGCCCCACCAGCCAGAGGAACTCAAAAAAGTGCTATATCAGGCACAAACAGAGCTACAAAACGTTTGTATTCCATGGGTAGTTGCCAAGATCAGGAGAACTCCCCAGATGTTGTGATGGGTATGATTCAAGTCTTTACTCTTGATTGCTATGTTTTGATGGATCTTGGTGCCACATTATCATTTGTGTCTCCATATATGGCTATTAGATTTGATAGAACTCATGAGAGTCTTCTTGAGCCGTTTGATGTTTCTACTTCAGTGGGTAAGTCTATTCTAGCCGAGAGAATCTATAGAGATTGTGTAGCATCCATCCATCATAAGGATACTCTTGTTGATTTGATTGAGTTAGAGATGATTGATTTTGAGGTGATCCTTGGCATGGATTGGTTTCACGCTTGCGATGCCTCTATTGATTGCAGGACCTGAATCGTTAAGTTCCAATTCCTGAATGAACCGGTCCTAGAGTGGAAGTATGATTCTGTTGCACCTAAGGGAAAGATTATCTCCTACCTTAAAGCCAGAAATCTAATCTCTAAAGGCTGTATCTATCACCTCGTGCGAGTTAAGTCTTATGATGTTGAGCCTCCTACTGTTGAGTCAATCCCGATTGTAAATTAGTTTCTTGAAGTGTTTCTTGAGGATCTGCCTGGAATCCCTCCTGATAGAGAGATTGACTTTGGGATTGATGAATTTCCTGACACCCAACCTATCTCAATTCCACCTTATAGGATGGCCCGCTTAATTGAAAGAGTTGAGAGAGCAATTGAGAGATTTGTTAGAGAAGGCTCTATCAGGCTGAGTGTTTTTCCTTGGGGTGCTCCTGTCTTATTCGTGCAAAAGAAAGATGGGTCTCTCAGAATGTGCATTGATTACAGGTAACTGAGCAAGGTCACGATAAAGAATAAATATCATCTCCCTAGTATAGATGACCTATTGGACCAACTTCAGGGTGCCTCTTGCTTCTCAAAAATAGACTTCAGACCTGGTTACCATCAGTTGAAGGTGAGAGCATGTAATATCCCAAAGATAGCCTTTAGGACTAGATATGACCATTTTGAGTTCTTGGTTATGTCCTTTAAATTGACTAATGCACCTGCAGCCTTCATGGACATGATGAATAAAGTGTTTAGAAAATATCTTGATATGTTTGTGATCGTGTTTATCGATGATGTTTTGGTGTATACGAGAGATGAGGAGGAGCATTCTAATCTTCTCAGAATTATCCTCCAAACTCTTAAGGACCATGAGTTGTATGAAAAGTTTTCAAAGTGTGAGTTTTGGCTCAAGTGAGTGGCTTTCCTAGGCCATATTATTTCGGGAGATGGTAATCGAGTAGACGCCCAAAAGATTGAAGCGGTTAAGAACTGGCCCAGAACAACTTTTTGAACCGACATGATAAGTTTCTTAGTGTTGGCAGGCTATTACCACAAATTTATGAGGGATTTTCTTCCCTATCCGCACCATTCACTAAGTTGACTCAGAAGAAAGTCAAGTTTCAATGGTCCGATGAGTGTGAAAAGAGCTTCCAACAGTTCAAAACCCGACTGACTACTACACCGGTTTTAACCTTACCTTATTGGATAGAAGACTTTGTGATATATTGTGATGCGTCAAGAGTTGGACTGGGTTGTGTGCTGATGCAGAGAAGAAAAGTGATAGCCTATGCCTCCAGATAACTTAAGCTTCATGAGAGGAACTATCTAACCAATGATCTTGAGTTGGCAGCGGTGGTGTCCGCACTCAATATTTAGCGCCGTTAGTTATGTGGAGTGCATGTGGATGTGTTCACTAACCACAAGAGTTTGCAGTATGTTTTCAGTTAGAAAGAGCTCAACTTGGGGCAGAGGAGATGGTTGGAGTTTCTTAAGGATTATGGCATGAGCATGCTCTATCACCTAAGTAAGCTTATGTTGCTGACGCTCTTAGCAGGTTGTCAATGGGTAGTACAACCCTTGTGAGGAAGGAACGAAGGAGTTGGCTAAGGAAGTGCATAGATTGGCCTGATTGGGAGTTCAACTCGAAGAGAATGATGAGGGAGGAGTCAATGTTCAGAATGGGTCTGCTTCATCTTTAGTAGCAAAGGTGACAGAAAAGTAAGACCAAGATCCTGTCCTACTTCAATTGAAAGAAGCGGTCCATAAACAGAAGGTGATGGTCTTCTCCAAAGGGGGAGATGGGGGTGTTGATCAGAGTAGATAGTACGTTCCAGATGTTGATGGTGTTCGAGATAGAATTATGGCTGAAGTCCACAACTCTAGATATTCCATTCATCCTGGATTTACCAAGATGTACCACGATTTGAAGGAAGTCTATTGGTAGAGTGGAATGAAAAGAGATATTGTTGAGTTCGTTTCAAAGTGCCTGAACTGTCAACAAGTCAAAGTTTAGCATCAAAGGCTATGTTGATTGGCTCAGAACTTTGAGATCTCTGAATGGAAGTGGGAGATGATCAACATGGACCTTATTACCGGTTTACCAAGGTCCCGAAGGAAGCATGATTCGATATGGGTGATTGTGGATAGGATGACCAAATCAACTCATTTCTTAGCAGTTAAGATGACTAACACTGTAAAGGAGTATGCCAAGTTGTATATTTGGGAGATTGTGAGGTTGCATGGAGTTCCCTTGTCCATCATCTCGGACAGAGGAACTCAATTCACCTCCCAATTTTTGGAGATCTTTTTAGAAAGAATTGGGTACTAAGGTGAATATGAGTACTGCCTTTCATCCTCATACAGATGGCCAAGCAGCGTATAACATTCAGACTTCGGAGGATATGTTGAGGGCTTGTGTCTTTGACTTTAAAAGAAAATTGGGATGACCACCTACCATTGATCGAATTTTCATATAACAATAGTTATCACGCAAGCATTCAGATGGCTCCCCATGAGGCTTTGTATGGGAGAAGATGTAGATCACCAATTGATTGGTTTGAGGTTGGAGAAGCCGAGTTAATTGGAATTGATCTTGTCCATCAGTCAATGGAGAAGGTAAAGGTCATTAAAGAAAGGTTGAAGACTTCTGAAAGCCGCTAGAAATCCTACACCGATGTAAGAAGGAGAGACTTAGAGTTCGAGATCAGTGATTGGGTGTACCTAAAAGTGTCACCCATGAATAGAGTCATGAGATTTGAGAATAAGGGAAGAGTGAGTCCATGCTATATTGGTCCCTATCAGATTGTGAAGAGGACATGGAAGGTTGCTTATGAGTTAGAGTTACCTTCAGAGCTAGACGCGATCCATTCAATCTTTCACATATCGATGTTGAAGAAATGTTTGGGAGATCCTGCATTGGTAATCCCTATTGAGAGCATTGGAGTAATGGATAGTTGTCCTATGAAGAGATTCCAGTCCAAATCCTTGATCATCATGTTCGAAAGTTGAGGACCAAAGAGATTGCCTCAGTCAAAGTCTCGTAGAGAAATCTATTTGTTGAGGAAGCCACATGGGAAGCTGAGGAAGAGATAAGAGCTAAATACCCGCATCTATTCATGCCTGATGATGAGCATGTTAAAGGTAATGTTCGTATCCTTGATTTAAAGTGATTTGTTTATCCCTGTGTTGATTTGTCTATTCGTGAGTCTGAATAAATATTGTTTAAGATTGGTGAAGAGTCGAGAGTTTGATTGGTTGATTGAGTATGGAGAAGAGTCTTGATTATTATTCGTGCCTTCATGTCTACCTTTACTCATCAATCGAGGATGAATGATTCCAAGGAGGAGATGATGTAACACCTGATAACATTATCAAAATACACTTAGATGAGAGATATGCGCATAACGCATCTTCCCAAACTCTGATGGAAAATTCGAGGTTGGTAATGCGATCAACATGAGAAATTGTGTGGAAAAATGTTTTTGGTTGATTTTGGACCACCCAGAACAAAAGATAACTTTTCGGTGCGAAAGTGCATTCCAGTAAGAGTGTGCGACATGTCCGCATCGTGGACTTGTCATGAATTCATACTTAGATGTGATCCCAATATTTTCTATGAGATTAGAAAACTTAATCGAATATTTCTTGGCGAAAACCCCCGAAAAAATCACCTAGTCCGTGTCGCGGACTAAGTATCCTCGAGGCGAAATTTTTTCCTTTTCTTGTAAGGGGAATTTTCGATTTTTTCAATCCCTCCTAGACTTAAAACACGAACTAAATGGGTCACTTTGAGCGTAAAAAGAGTTTTAATCCCCATTCCTACGTCTTTCAAAATTTCTTAATAAGGATTAGGGCTTGAGAGAAGAGAAGAAGAACGAGAATTTGAGGAAATTGAGGAGGATTCATACAAGATTAATTTACAAAGCTTCATATTAGGTATGTAAGGCTAAACTAAAGCATGAAATTGTTCTTCCATGTGGCCCAATAGAGATATTGTGAGTACATTGAGTCTTCTCGCATTTTCTTGAATACTTTCTAGTAAATCATATATTATATGTATTTTCATATGTTGATGATCATCATAAACTTAATTTCCCTAATTAAATACTTTTGATGAGTTATTTTACAAACCCTATGTATTATTTTGTAAAAGAATGCAAGAATGAACCTAGGGATTGAGTTTAGAGCTTTGACTTGAGAATGTTGATCGTGATTGTGATGTGAGCATGATGATAGGTTGATAGAACTTCCCATGAGTATTCACAATTGAACTCTAGAGGTTAGTCTAATTGACTTCTTCCTAATGATTGAACTAAGCGTTGAGTTATTTAATGAGAATTGAGTTGATGAGATGATAGGCCGGAAGGTCTAATTGAGTTTAAGTAAATGAGATGATGAGAGTCTCTATGAGGCTAATTGAGATGGATGGTCTTATGAGCATTAAGTCTTGGGAGGAGTATCGAGCACCCAAATGAGTAAGAATAAATACAACTCACACTCATTAACTACGTTGCCAAGAGTAGGTGAGGATTAAGCGACTACATTTGAGGTTTCCTCTTGTGTTGAAGTCCCTGAAAGCAATAGAGGACTTGAGAGAGACTAGATCCCTTTGGGATTCGATTCGTTCTTTACCTGGAAAGTACGAAATAGATGTGGCAACATTAGCGGGATTGTTGTATAATCACTGGCTCATAAGTTATTATTGTTGGATAAGAGAAACTCCCAGATAGGTCCCACACGGATAGTACTCCGATTTGAGTTGATTGGATGAGTTTGGATTAGTATTGATGAGTCATTTGTCTACTCTTTATTCTTGCTTTAGACAGAGATTTGACATTCTAATTGAGTATCTTCTAAGATTATATTATCTGTATTATTTTTCCTATTTCTGTTTCAGTCAGCCACTTTACATACTCGTACATTCCACGTACTGACGCCCATTTGGACTGCATTGTTTTATGATACAGAGGCAAGTACTAGAGATCGTCACAGGTGCACCGTTGAGGATCTATCGCAGTCAGCTGAGTTGCTGAGCCTCCCTTACTTCAGAGGATCCTTATTTTATTTTCATCTAGCTATCAGAGTCGGACTTTAGACTAGCTTTATTTTTGAATTTAGGTAGCCATGAGTCTATCATTAGCATCAATTGATAGTGATAGAGGCTTTATAGACTAGAGTTGAATTATTGATTTTAGATTATGTTTAGCAAGCTTCTTTTAGACTAGCTTGTTTTATTTATAAAATTTTTTTGAGATCTAGAATGTCCATCATTATTTATCTTTAGTCTTCCAATGATTGGTTAGTTATGCTGAATGAATGAACGTGATGAGACCAAGTGGTTCGCTAGGGGACTAGCAATAGTCTCTGAGTGCCGGCCACGTCTAGGGTACACTCCCGGGGCGTGACAACATAGATGTATAAATATTATTGATATTATGTTTAAAATAAAACTCAATGAATCCGGTGATTATCAAAAGATAATTGTTATTTTAATATAGTTAAACCTTGTTAATGCTTGTCTAAAAATTTCGTGACTACTATAAAGAGGTGTTATTTATATTTATATTGATTTTTGATGTTTAGATCTCAATTACCTATTAAAAGGAAGAAAAAATAGTTACTAATTTTTTGTACGACGAAGAAAGAATGTATTTATAAACAAATTTAACCAACAAAATATAACACGTATTAATATACAAAAGATCATCAACAACCTTTCCTCTTGATGTTATGACAATAAATAATGGACATCATTAAAATATATTTTTTTTTAAAATTGAAACTTAAAATTACAATGCGCATGATACTAATGACGATTACCATAAATATTTCATTATTTGATCAATATATATAATATATTCTCTTATAAAATATTATTACTCAATATTTGAGTATGATTATTATACAGGAGGTAGTTTTACAAAGAGTGAACTTTTATAGTGAAGGTCAAAACTAGTATAAGTAGAATATTATCACAGTGAAAAAAAAATATAAGATGAACAATCAATTCCAAAGAAAATTAGGCCATTATAATGAAATATTGTTATAATGAATGATGGTTAAGTAGAGATTTGAGTGATTGTTAAATACTTGATTTGTCTAATTCTTTGTTTTAGGTATATATATTTTAGTAGCATAATTTAATGTGAATTTATCTACTTTATCTTTGGGAATTAAAACCTTTTACTTTTTATTGTCACATACATAGTATGTAATTGTTTTTTAATGAATGTAGCTAGTATCTTATAGAATTTGTATTGTGATATAAAACATTAAACTTTATCAATGAGAAAATTTATAGATGAAATTAAATTGATTTTTCTGATCAATCACTATTTTCATTTCAATTTTCATATAGGTAGCAAAAAGTGTATTTTTTGACATAACATTTTCTTAAATTTAAAAAAAAACACAAAAATAATAGGAAATTCAAACTTAACAAATTTCATACTCAATATAAATGTAAATATAAAAAATATACGAAATAATTCATAGCCAATGAAGAAGGAAGATGACAATATATGCTATATTCATTCTAGTGCCCCAGTTGGTTAATATCTGTTACCACCAATACTTTACCTTCGTTCATTATTTTTGGACTTGACATATCTATTTATTGTGATGACTATATTATTATATTATCTCTATTAATTGATGTTTAATATTATGCTTTGAAAAGTAATTTGGAAAATAAACAATTAATGGTAAGAATGAAACATGAGAAAATAATTATTATTCTTAATAAGTAAAGTAAAAATCTAGTTTTGAAATAATGGACTTAACATCAAAATCAATAATTCAATGAACTATGTTAATGATCTTTATGGATGAATCTAGTCCATGAATGAAGCCCTACATACCTCAAGTGAGAATTCCTAAATTTGAAGAAGAAAATTCCTGAAATTCCTTAGTCAAACCTTCAAACCCTAGCTTTAACGGAGAGAATCCTTAGAGAGAGAATTTTTGAGATCTTTGGAAGAGGTTTCGAGAGTGAATGAGATAAAATAAATTAGGAATAGGTTTTATAGGAGTTAGGTCAGTTAAGTTAGTTAGAAGGGTCAAAACAGCGTAGTTTAGGAGTTAAACGGATTGGAAATGACCAAAACATCCTTCATTTAAAATCTGCCAAACCCATTTATTAAACCTCTTTCACCGCCCATAAACTATTCCATGGGTCGTGCTTTGGCTTGTGCTTGGCATGGTCCCAAAAATTGAGCTATTGGAGTTTGCATCTAAAACGATAAAACCCCATGTATGGTCCGTAGTTCCATTTGTGGACCCTAAAATCCTTCATAGAGTGAGACTTTCGGACTTAGAAAATTTTCATGCCTCAGGTCCATCCACAACTCAGTCTTCGATCCATGAAATGGAATATGATCTGTCCAGTTCTTTGTGGAGTGAATTCCAACGACCAATACTTTTTCCATCTTTTGGACATCAAAACTATGAGACTTTTCTACGACTCATGGTCCAATCCATGAGCCATAGATTGGATCACACAACAAACCAGTCTCAAAATTTTCATTACTTTCCTTTTTCTAGGCTTTTCGACATGTGGAGTATTACAATATCTCCCCCTTGGGATCATTCATCCTCGAATGAGATAGACAAAAGCTTGCGTAGAGTAGAAACATAGACATGAACCCATCATGAATGCAAAAACATCAAACTTACTCATCCCATATCATTCAAAAATAGTCTCATGATCATGTATGCATGCAATATGATAAGGAAACACGTATTCGTGAGAATTTGGAAGAATGAATCATATTTGGTATCTTAGGCTTGAATAGAAGGAAAGAGGTAAGGATATTGTTTCATCATGTCCGTCTTCGGTTCCCAAGTAGCACTCTCAACTATTTAGTTTCTCCATAACACTTTGACGAATGCAATCTCTTTATTACTCAATTTCTTTACTTGCCTATCAATAATCTCAACTGGCACTTCCTCATAGGTCAAATCCTCCTCAGTAGTCACATCCTTCAGTGGAATAATAGAATTAGGATAACCCATACATTTTCTTAATATTGACACATGAGACACTGGATGAACCATGACTAACTCCATAGTCAAATCTAGCTCATAAGCTACCTTCCCAATTCTTTTCCTAATCGCATAAGGTCCCACATATCAAGGACTCAATTTTTCCTTGTCAAGATGCATTACACCTTTCATAGGTGAAACCTTTAAATACACCCACTCACCTTCATCAAACACAAGGTCTCTTTTTCTAACATCAGCATATGACTTTTGATGACTTTGGAAAGCCTTTAGCCTATAACGACCCTCAGGTTAGGAGCCCTGAGTGCAAAAAAGTTGGCCAGAAAAGTGACTGAGGACCTAGCTCATGAGATCGTTTATGGCCTATGGAATTTTCTACGGCCCGTAGAATAGTTCATGAGTAGGATTCCCAAACGTTACGAAATTTGAAGTTTTTACGAAGTTAATCCACGACTTATCAGGCGACTCATAAAATGTTATAGGCTCATATAAGGTCTCGTAAAATGATGTTAGACAAAAGGTGAGAATTTGTCTAAGTGTGGAAAGACTCCACGAGTCCAATCACGACCCATACAAAATAGTATGACCTGTCCTAATAATCCCTAATTCAACAAAGGCCATATTTCAATATTCTGAGGTGAGCCATCAAATGAAAGGGTTTACAACATGTAAAACCATTTATAGCCTGTAGTCAGGGTCTCGTAGATGGCTTTGGTCAGTTTTAATTGAGGGATGGTTTGGTCATTTCTCGTAATTCTATTCCTATACTATGTCGTTTGGAGGATGAAAAGGGGGACCTACATCAGTCTTCAAGCCCTAGAAACACCCCTCGTTCTTCCATTCCTCTAATTCCAAATTCCTAAGGCTTGAGCTCTCAAGAAAAATGCTAAGGCTTCCCAAGTTCCTTCCCAGGACTTCACTCTGATTCTCTTTAGTTTCTCAGGTATGTGAGTTAAATTATGGGTACGCTTTCACCCATAAAGTTCCTTATTATGCATTTCTCTTTTCTTTAAGTTCCTAAGTCCTAATGCATTCTTATAATGATCTTATGGTTCCTACACTATTATATGATGTTCCTAAAGTTCCATGACTATTTTGTCAAGTGAATATACATATATTTGGAAGTGTGACGTTGATTCTAAGATGGGTTTTGATATGATTAAAGTTGGATGATTTTGATATTCTTTTAAATGAAATTTCTTATGACTTATGTGATTTATGATTGTTCCATGCATCAATTAAGCCCACCTTATTTTCCAAAGAAGGTGTTTATGAATTATGACTATGAATAGGGCATTTATGATAAAAGTTAAGTCTTTTTAAAGATATGTGTAAAGTGATTATTTTCCTAAAATATGTTTATGAAGGATATGTAAGTTCGAGCTACTCCTATTGATCGCCACTTATGATTCTAATCTATGCTTAAAGATTCTGTGGGATGACTTAGCACCACGAGGACTTGAGATTGGGACTCATACCATTATTTGAGGCATGACCCCTTGAAGCTAAAACTCGATGTCCCTAACTATGTGCCACTATAGGAGCCTTGTAGGCCAGGCAAGGGGATCCACGTAGGCTTTAAAGTTATGAAAGATACTAAGTTTTGAACATCAACCCTGGCAAGTAGATTCCCCTTTTCCCAATAGAAGGAGTGCATTGGTCTTTTCCCAATGGAAGGAGTTCATTGGATTCCATGTAGTAGCTTACATGGTTACTGTCGGTTATGGTCTATTTTCACAAGTTTATATGATTCCATGATATGTCTTGATTTCATGTTTTAAATATGCATTGTCTCATATTGGTCTAGCCGTATTCCTTGTGCATGTTTAAGCTTATTTCATGTTTCTTTAACCTTATGTTTGCTAACATATCATGATTAATTATGATGGCATTAAGATTTCATCCATTCACCGCATCTCATATACTTAATACATTCAAACGTAATAACAAATATTTGTCTGTATGATTTAACCATGTAGGGATAGGTACTCCTCCATCGACTCATGGCTAGTACTCGATGCCCAAGACTAGCTCTACTGTTGTTGTGAGCCCTTAGATTGGGACTCCTCCAGTCTTTCCTTCTAGCTCGTATTTAGTTGATTTGAGATGATGTTTTGTAGCCCTTCCGAGGCACTTATTTCAGTATTGTATTGTCTAGATTTCTTTCTATTGATTGAGACTATCTGTTACTAGACTTATCAACTTATAATGTAGTTGCTATGCGTATGGATAAAGTAATGAATTAGCTATTTATACTATTTTCAATGTTACTTCGTTATTCAAAAGCCCATAGCCCCTTTTCCTTATATTTTCCATATTATGTTTCTTTTTATTACATATGAATGCTTGAGATGCTTAGATGGCTCGGGTGAGGTGCCGATGAGTACCTCATTTGCCATGTGATGACTAAACCCTTAGATCGAGTCGTTACACACTTGGTATCTGAGCACGAGTTTTAAATTATTCCTCGGATGTCCATGCATACCTTGTAGCATAGATTCCTTTTCAAGGTTGTGAACCACGCCACTATCTTGAACTAGAGGCTATGAGACAGTTTAGGAAAGTCTTCCCTTCCTTTCTTATTCAATATTTTGACTTAGAGTTGAGTAAGAATTTCCACTAAGTAACAACTAGTTTTTATTTTTTTCTAAATTATGCCGCTTGAAGAGATACCACCAACGAGGCACTCCGGGCCAACAAGTCCCTCTACTCCAGCAGGACGAGGGATTGTTTCATGTGGAGTTTAGAGCTGCTTTCACGGTGCTACCCCAAGCTTTAGCTAACTAACCCAACAAGTGCCTACCCCAGCTGCTAGAGTCCATGACTTCATGCGAATGAATCTGCTGTAATTTCATGGGTCAAAGGAAGATGAGCACCATATGTAGTTTATAGAAGAAGCTTACTAGGTTATGGCAGTTGTCATGCCCCGGGAGTGTACCCTTGGCGTGGCTGGCACTCAAAGACTATTGCTAATCCCCAAGCAAACCACTTAGCCTCATCACATAATTCAATCAAATAACTCTACTGAATAGCGTAAAGTATGAGTAAGTAAGTGGGCACATCTAATATAAAGGCTCAAAATAAATAGATAATAATAATGAAAGATAGTAGAAGGAACTAGCTCACAATCTCAACATCAAGGCTTGACCATCATCTATAAAGCCTCTATCACTAATCATGTGGCGCTAATGAAAGATCCATGGCTACCCAAATCAAAATAAAAGAAATAGTCCAATCTAACTCTAAAGCACGATGACATAAAAGTAGTAGATCCTCCAGAGTAAGGGAGGCTTACCAAATCAGCTTTGATTCTCAGATCTTCAACGGAGCACCTGTTGATGATCTCTAGTACCTGCCTCAGCATCATAATGTACTGGTATGTAAAATAGCTGAGTGAAACAGAAACCGGTAGAAAAATATGGAAATAACATCAACTCAAAATAAATATTAAATCACATCAAATCATCAAATGTCCATCTATGAAAGAATAAAGAGTAGGCAAGTGACGCATCAACAAGTCAAACTCATCAATCTTCTTAGATTCATCTCAACGAGCTCACCTCTTCTCATTCATCTTATCTCATCTCAAAAGAGCTCACCTCCTCTCATGACATCTCATCTCATCTCAGAGGAGCTCACCCCCTCTCATATCATCTAGACTCGGAGTACTCAAGGTAGGAAATTTATGGGAGTTTCTCTTATCTGACAACACTTACTTATGAGCCAGTGTATGTACAATAATCACACTGATGTTGCCATAGCCATTCCAAACTTGCAAGGTAGGGAACGCGCTGAAACCATATCAGCTCACCCAATATGGAGTCAGTACTCAAAAGATCCGCTATTGCTTTCAGGGACTGTTACTCTCGAGGGAACCATATTATATGTGATGGTTTTATGCCTCACCTACGTTTGGCGACGTAGTTAATGAATTTGAGTGGGACTCACTCTTACCCATTTTGGTGCTCGATACTCCTCCCGTGACTCAATGCTCATAAAACTTCCATCTCAACCAATCTCATAGGGACTCACTCCCTGTCAACGACTGATATTTGATAGGGAATTTAACCCTCTCATCAATCAATCTCATCAATGACTCAAGATTGTATAACAATCATTTGGAAGCAAGTGAATAGACATATCGGTAGAGTTCATCTATAGGGACCCATAAAATAATCAAAATTATGTTAACTCATCATCATTCTCTCATCACAATCAACAATCTCAACTCAAGGCTCTAGACTCAATTCTCAAGTACATTATGCATGCTTTTCAAATTAGTCATGAAGGATTATGCAAATTCTCATAAAAATATTCAATTTAAGAAAACAAATAGTATGATGATCATCAACGTAGAAAACATGTAATTTCAAATCAATTTTTCAAGAAAAATTCTCAAGTATTCATGCATGTAGACTCTTCAATCATCAACTCATCTATGACCTCTATAGGGCATATGGGAGAACAATCCCATGTTTTTAGTTAGGCTTACATACCTGGAAAGTTGATATTACAATTGAAATTTGATGAATTACTAGCCTTCTTGGAGAAAATCCTCGATCTCGATAGTTCTTTTAGAGTGGAAGAACTTGGAAAGACATTGCTTGAAGGGCTTATCTTTGATTCTTGAATTCTTGACTTAGAATCTTTAGAATTCTTGATGAAGAACCCTAATTCATGAAAGAGAAGAATCAAGGAATCCTTTCTTAGAATTCTTGAATTCGTTTTCTTGAAACCCTAGGTTATGATATAAGACTCTATTAGAGATTCATGAATAAATGAAGAAATTTAGGTTGGGTAGATTGAAATTTATGAAGAATAGCTTACCTTGATGATGAATCTCGGAAGCTATCCTTAACTTGATGATTCTTGAGCGTTTATGTTTAGGAGTGAAGGAGAGGGTTTTAATCATGAAAACTTATGTTTTATGCGTTTTGGGACCTTAAATAGACCCCAAAGGTTTTAGGATAAAATTACCCTCAAAATAAAATAAAAGGATGTCGTTTAGCTTATCCAGAAAGAGTTCGCAATATGACTGTGACGCGGAACTGTCGTGGATCTTCAGACAGCTCTGCAAGTCTCCAGTAAAATGGTCATAACTTTCTACACCGAACTCTAATTAAGGCGAATAAAATGCGTTGGAAAGATAATTCAAATATCTTTAATCTGATATATTATGGGTCACCCAACTCATTATACTTTTGGAGATATGGTAGTTTGAAGTTGACCCTTCTATCAACTCATATGAAAACATAGTCGGTAGGAATTTTTTGGACTTGACTTGATGTAAAAGATCCTTTATCTTCTCCAATTTTATTCCCACTCTAAGAAAGTAATTTTAAAATCTATGCTCAATTAAGAATTATCAATTAAAATCATATATCATATGAAGGATGACTCGATCTTAGCTTAGAAAAAAATTGGGGTGTTATAGTAGTGATAGGTGTGTCGTTAGTGGACTAAGCTGGGTTGGTGGCTTACTAGCTTAAGGGAGTCACCAAGGTGTGGTACAAGACGTGGGACAATAAGAGAGGTCAAGAAGTAGGTTTCATTGGCTGGGAGGAATTCAAGTGTGCCTTTTTAGACCGGTTCTTCCCCGTGAGCTTAAGGAGGTGAAGGCCCAAGAATTCATCAACTTGAAGCAAGGGAGTATGAGGGTGAGGGTATATGCCTACAAGTTCACCCAATTGTCCAAGTATGCTGCATTTGTGGTTGCAGATCCGAGGGCTTGCATGAGCGAATCCATTTTGGTGTCTCGGAGTTGGTCTCTGAGGAATGCAAGATGGTGATATTGGTTAAAGAGATGTATATTTCCCGCCTAAGGATGTATACCGAACTAATTGAAGAGGATAAGTTCTGAGAAGGGGAAAGGGAGTCAAAGTGGGCTCATATGGATGGTGGGAACTATTCTCGTCAAAGGAGCAGTAGCTATGAATCTCAAGGTGGCCCAAGGCAAGGATCCACCAACAGTACTCCTTATAGGAATGACGCAGGGGTTGCCCCAAACTACTGATTTCCCTAAGTGTGGAAGACCCCATAAAGGGGAATGTTTAGCTGGGTCCAATGCCTACTTTACTTATGAAATCTTTGCTACCATGCCAAGGATTGTAGGAGTGGAGGCACAAGGCCCTAAGGCCAGAGGGGTCAAGCTCATGGTGCCCCAAGGGCCAACCGGTTCTATGTCCTTCACGGTCATCAAGAGGTTGAGAAAGCCTCAGACGTGGTCACTAGTATGCTGTAAGTTTATTATTTAGATGCATGTGCAGTTTAGATCTGGGAGAAAACTTGTCTTTTTAACCTTATTCTTTGCATATAAGTTTTATGCATG
Source organism: Solanum rostratum (assembly GCA_029948455.1). NCBI lineage: Eukaryota > Viridiplantae > Streptophyta > Magnoliopsida > Solanales > Solanaceae > Solanum > Solanum rostratum. The sequence goes on along the minus strand of CM057047.1, from coordinate 15,482,997 downwards.
TCTTGAAGTCCTCCATGAGACTTATGAGGTGAGTAACCCCGTGGGTGAGTCTATCATAGCCCGAAGAGTCTAGGAGTTATCCTGTTTCTATTCTACATAAAGTAATCCCGTGTGATTTAGTTGAGCTCTCCATGGTAGACTTTGATGTAATTTTGGGAATAGATTGGTTTCACGCTTTCTATGCCTCTTTTGGTTGTAGAACTCATAGGGTCAAATTCCAATTCCCTAATGAGCCAGTTCTTGAATGGGAGGGTAGAAATTCTTTATTTAAGGGTCGATTCATTCTTTTTATCAAGGCCATAAGATGATTTCCAAGGGGTGTATCTACCATTTGGTGAGGGTCAAAGATGTCTCTTCCAAAGTTCCCTCTCTTGAGTCGGTTTTGGTCATAAGTGAATTTAGCGGTGTTTTCCCTGGTGAGTTATCGGGTGTCCCTCTTGAAAGGGAGATAGACTTTGGTATAGATCTTTCACCCAATACTCAACCCATCTCAATCCCTCCTTATGGGATAGCTCCTGCTAATTGAAGGATTGAAAGAGAAACTGAGGAATCTGTCGGAGAAGGGATTCATCTGACCTAGTCAGCCTCCGTGGGGTGACCCCGTGCTATTCGTAAGAAAGAAGGATGGGTTTCTCATGTGCATTGATTACCGACAGCTCAATAAGGTCACCATCAAGAATAAGTATCGTTTCCTTAGGATAAATGATTTATTTGATCTACTCCAGGGGCCACTCAATTCTCCATGATTGACTTGAGATCTGGTTATCACCAATTAAGGGTGAGAGAAAACGACATCCCTAAGATGGCTTTTTGGATAGGTATGGTCATTTCAAATTTATGGTGATGTCCTTTGGCCTCACTAAGGCACCGATAATATGTATGGACCTCATGAATAGGGTGTTCAAGCCTTATCTCAACATATTCGTGGTAGTGTTTATCGATGACATTTTGATCTATTCATAAGGTTGGAAAGAGCACAAGGAGCACTTGAGGGTAATATTGTAGACCTTGAGGGAACTGAAGCTCTATGTAAAGTTTAATAAGTGCAATTTTTGGCTAGACAAGGTTGCCTTCCTTGGGCACGTGGTATGTAGAGAGGGCATCAAGGTTGAAACTAAAAAGACGGAAGTAGTAAGAAACTGGCCAAAGCTATTGACTCACACCAACATAAGGAGTTTCTTAGGTCTAGCCGATTACTATAGATGGTTTGAGCAAGACTTCTCCATGATTTCATCTCCACTCACTAAGCTAACTAAAAAGAATGCTAAATTTTTCTGGACGGATGAATGTGAAAGGGGTTTTCAGGTCTTGAAGGATCGGTTGGCTTCAGCCTCCATATTGACATTGCAAGAGGGAAGTGATAGTTTTGTCGTGTATTATGATGCATCCAGGATCAGGTGGGCTTGTGTGCTAATGTAAAATGGTAAGGTGATTACCTATGCTTCATGACATTTTAAAGTGCACGAGAAGAATTACCAGACTCATGACCTTGAACTCACGGTGGTGGTGTTTGCCTTAGAGATCTAGCAACACTATTTGTATGGAGTCCATGTGGATGTTTCCCCAATAACAAGATCCTCCAGCATGTGTTCACCCAGAAGGATCTCAACTTGAGGCAACGAAGGTGGTTAGAGCTAGTCAAATATTATGATATGAGCATGAAGTACCACCCCAGAAAAGCCAACGTGGTAGCTGATGCCCTTAGTAGAATTTCTATGCGCAGTGTGTCCCATATAGAAGATGTTAGAAAGAGGGATTGGATAGAGATGTTCATAGGTTGGAAAGGCTGGGAGTAAGATTGAATGAGTCTATAAATGGTGGTGTGATGGTTCTTTATTGGTCATCATCTTCTCTGACCGGGGAGGTTAAGACTGTAACACCCCAACTTTTTTTTTTCTAAGGTTGAGTCATCCTTCATATTATAGGATCAATTCATAAGTATTTAAAGTATATTAGATGTGATTTAGAGTTATAATTGATCTTTTACATCAAGCCAAGTCCAAAGAATTTCTAGTGACTAAGTTTTCATATGAGTTGATGGAAGGGTCAACTTCGAATGACCATATCTCCTAAAGTATAATGAGTTAGGTGACCCATAATATATCCAATTAAAGATCTTTGAATTATTTTTCCAACGCATCTTATTTCGCATTAAACGGAGTTCGGAGTAGAGAGTTATGATCATTTTACTGGAGAACTGCAGAGCTGTCTAAAGGTCCGCAACGGCTCCGCGACGCGGACCTATCGCGAACCCTTTTTGGATAAGCTAACCGACATTCCTTTATTTTATTTTGAGGGTACTTTTACCCTAAAGCCTTTGGGGGTCTATTTAAGGTCCCAAAACGCATAATACGTCAGTTTCATAAGTCAAAACCCTCTCTTTCATTCCTAAATATAAAACGCTCAAGAATCATCAAGAAAGTCATCAAGTTAGGATTAACTTTCAAGATTCTTCATCAAGGTGAGTTATTCTTCATAAGATTTAAGCTAATTTCTCTATCTATTCATGAAATCCCTAATAGAATCTTAAATCCTAACCTAGGGTTTCAAGAAAGCAAATTCAAGAATCCCAAGAAAGGATTCCTTGATTCTTCTTTCCATGGATTAGGGTTCTTTACCAAGAAACTCTAAAGATTTTGAGTCAAGAAGTCAAGAATCAAAAAGAAGTTCTTCAACAATGTCTTTCCAAGTTCTTCCATTCTAAAAGAACTATCGAGGTTGAGGATTTTCTCCAAGAAAACGATTATTCATCAAATTTTGATTGTGATATCAAATTTCCAGGTATGTAAGGCTATACTTAAAGCATGGGAATGTCCTCCCATGTGCCCCATGAGTAATGTATTAAAGTTTAATGGTGAATGATGTTAGGGTAATGAAGTGAAACATGTTAATTCATGTAATGTAATGAATAAATGCCATTATTTTATGCGTAAACCTACATATTTTCCTGCATTGATGATGACCCTCATAAAAACCCTTATGCATCCTTTTTAAACTATTTTCTTCAAAAGCATTTAGTTAAAAATCCTATATCTATTGTATATGTATCCTAGAAAAGCATGCATGATGAACATGGGTGTGTGTGTAGAGTCTAGAGTAATGATAAAATAATGAATGATGAACGTTGAGCATGTGAATGTGGGATTGTCTCTAAGTTGAGAGTCAAAGTTCCTAAACTAGTGTCCCTAAGGTCCATGATGTTAATGTTAATGGAATGGAATGACAATGATGTTAATGTTAATGTAAAGGAGATGTCAATGATAAAGTGTTATGCCCCTATGGGGACTAATGATAATGTAATGTGTCCCTATGGGACAAATGAATGTTAATGTTTTATGAGCAATGTCGAGTCCTGGGAGGAGTATTGAGCACCGAAATGGATAAAAGTGAGTCCCACTTGAGTCCATTAACTACGTGGCCCGCGTAGGAAGAGAGGATTGAACCGCAATGCAGATGGCTCCTATCTTGTCCCAAATGAGGACTAATGTTATGATTTATGGATCCACTAATGTAATGTCCTTTACCCTGGGCAGGGTAATGGATGGATGTGGCAACGGCATCGCTTCGTTGTATCATCACTGGCTCATAAGTGATGGTTGTCGGTTAAAGAAACTCCCAGTTAGTCCTCTCAGAAATGGTTTCCCTAATAGTACTCTAATGTAAAGGCCAATGTTAATGTAAAGGTCAATGTTAATGTAAAGGTCAATGTTAATGTAAAGGCCAATGTTAATGCAAAGGTCAATGTTAAATGTAAAGGCCAATGTTAATGCAAAGGTCAATGTTAAATGTAAAGGCCAATGTTAATGCAAAGGTCAATGTTAATGTAAAGGCCAATGTTAATGCAAAGGTCAATGTTAATGTAAAGGACAATGTTAATGCAAAGGTCAATGTTAATGTAAAGGTCAATGTTAATGTAAAGGTCAATGTTAATGTTTCCCTGATATAAATGTTAAAGTCTCATGATGATGTACGTTATGTTCGGATGATTCTAATGATGTGATTCAGCTATTTTACATGCCAGTACATTCCACGTACTGACGCCATTTGGCGCTGCATCGTTTTATGATGCAGATACAGGAGTTAGAGGACTTCAGCAGCCGCCCCGTTGAAGCCAAGTATTTGCAAGTTCTGACTGTGGTGAGCCTCCCTGTTTTCGAAGGAAACCTTTATTTGATGCTATCCTATTATTTCATTGAGTCGGGTAGCCATGGCATGTCATGGTCCCCTTCTTAGACGGTTTAGATAATGTTAGAGGCTTCGTAGACATAATGATGTAGTCAAGGTGAATGTTTTGACAACTGAGCAATAATTTCTTGCTTGGTTTTGATGATCAAATTGATGTTCGGCCATTGTCCCACTATTTTAAAGTATTGTTTACTATTTCCTTCCGCAATGTCTATAATGAATGATGTGATGAAGCTAAGTGGTTCGCTTGGGGGCTAGCAATAGTCTCTGAGTGCCGGCCACGCCTAGGGTACCCTCCCGGGGCGTGACAAACTTGGTATCAGAGCACAGAGTTCAAGTGTCCTAGGGAGTCTATAAAGCCGTGTCTAGTAGAGTCCTTATTATTGGTGTGAAGCGCGCCACATCCATAATGGGGAGGCTATAGGACATTTAGGATAAGTTTCCCTTCTTTCTGATTCTGATCGTGCGATAGAGCTATTTCTTAAGAAATTTATGATGATTCGTGCGTTGCTCTAAATCTTTCGACGATGCCTCGTCCACGATGTGATAACGATAGTAATTTTCTAACTCTTACGGATGAGATCTTCTTAGATAAAGTAACCAGAATGGTAGAGAGACTATCTAGGCTTGTGAAAAGCCGACTGAGATGCGAAGTTGATTGACGAGGAAGAGTGCACTATTATTCATATGAATCGTGCATTTGAGTTATCTCTAGATGTACCTAGACCCATTTGTTTTTATAAATTATCTTCCGAGGTGACCCATGAGGGAGAAACTTATGTCTCTAAAGAGTTTGATGTTACCACTTAAGAGTGAGATGTGAGGTCTTATAAATCTTGAGTAGAATCGAATCATCCCAGAGTTAGAAGGATGATGATGGAAAGAAAGGGACGAGATAATGAGAGTGATGGATGATTGAGGCTCGTAGTTCGAGTTACATATTTATTAGGTAAGTAATGATGTGCTGAGTTGATTACCATAAGTTTGATGAAAGAGTCATAAGTACTCTAGTGATTTTCATGATGAGGTGTATAGGAAGAGTTATTGTTAGAATGTGGTAGAGCATGCTCAAACTAGAAGGAAGTTTTCTTGATGTGTTGTAGTATTCATGCTATTAAGGGTGAAGTATAGATGTTGAATAGAGGAAAAGAGTGCTTTCAATGTGATAGATCTAAACTAGGCTTATGATTTTTAATTGTGAGTTTATGAGACTCATCGAGTTATGAGGTTAGACAGATAAGAAGAGGCTTGATGATATGTATCCATGATTGTGTAAAGATGTGTGAAGCTCTAAGTTATGACTGCTATAAGAATCTAGATAGTATATTCGAGTTATCGATGTGGAGTAGGCTGATGTAAGTAATCTTAATCATCATGAGTAACTAAGTTGATTTGGGGCTTATCAATAGATGATGACGAGTTTGCATGATAGACTAATTCGTGTGCAATTAAATTTATGGGAGCGCAGAAGTTGAGCGCCAGCAGGCAAAAAGAAGAGGTTAGACTGTGAGAGTTATGAGAAGTGGTTATGTACGCCATAAGAATAGCAAATATAGAGATTTACATAGAGGCTGGAAGGAGCTAAGAGTGATAGAGTTGAAAAGAGTCCGAGTGGCTAGTTATATGTATGCGACTATAGCATAACAGAAGAGCTTAAGATATTCTTGTGGATAGTGATTCCTTGACCATGTGGAGGTATATACTTATAACCTAGTAGAGGAAATTGATTTATGAATGTAGAGAGAGGACCTTGAGAGCTAAGGAAGAGTTGATGTAAAGCCTGGTAAAATTACCAAAGTACCCCTAGAGGAGAGATGTGCGCATAACACGTCTTTCGATGCTCGGATGGCGAATCCGAGGCCGGATTTGTGATCAGCACAAAAATTTGAGTGGGGGAAGGGCTTCGGTTTTTAGAGTGACCGAGTGAAAAGATTATTTTTCGATCCGAACACCGAAACAGTGTCGGTGCGCGACAGAGGCGCGTCGCGCACCTGTAGCGGAGTGACACTTGCATTTTTTTAAAACTTTTCGATGGGATTGAGAAAACTCGTTCAGAAAATTTTTGCAGAAAATTTCTAGTCACTTTGAGGCTAGAAATTTCTAAAATTATTAAGGGGCATTCTGGTCAGTTCCTAACACCTTATAAACTCCCTATACGACTAATATAAGTTGTTTTAACATGAAAAGAGTCTAAAACCTCATTCTAAGTCCTTTTCTAACAATTGAATTGGACTAGAGCTTGAGAGAAGAGGAGAAGAGCTTGAGATGGAAGAATTCAATGAGTGAGTAAGAGTTCTTAATTCTGATGATGATGTGATGCCATTTCCTTTTAAGGCTATAGATGAGGAGGAGCAATTAGAGAAATTGTAAAGAGTCTATAGACAGGTAAAACCATATTATTATTCCCCCGAGGTAAGAGTTTATGCGATCGAGGGTGTGAGCTGCTATGATAGGCTCAAATATGTGGGTTACTATGGAGTAAGAGTTCTTGATTCTGATGTCATCTTACGCGTGTACTGACCTTCGGCTTATTATGCCATTATTGATGATATGATGTAGAGCATCAAGTTTTAGAGGTATAATCATGTTTATTCTGCATGGAGAGGCGCCTTTTGGGGTGAGCCCAAAGGGACAAATCCGTGATGGGCTAGGCCCAAGAGCGGACAATACTTCACAGTGTTGGGCCAGGTCGTTACAGGACCTTTTCATCTTTTCATGTTTATTCTGCATGGAGAGGTAGTAATTTGGGGGTTTTGTCAAAGGGGGAGATGATGAGTTCCTCCACGTCCAAATAGTGATGTTGATGATATTAGACTGAGAGTGGGGGTAAATGAGAAGGAGTGAATGTATCCTTATTGTGATACCGGTATTAAACTTGTGTCATGAAGGGATAGAGATAGGGATGAGGAAAGAGATGAGATCATATGATGCGCAAATGAAAGGTAAGAGTATGTTGATGTGACTTTGAATGAGAGTTCATTGAATGATGGAGGTAGAGGTGATAAGTAGCCTTGAAAAATTCTAAGACATAATCAATGTGGTTGTTATTGCGCGAGTATGCATAATAGACTATTGAAGACCTCATAATAAGTGTTTCGAGTATAGAGTTGAGTATTGAGGATTAGCATTGTATGAATATGATCACCTTAAGAATAACACCTTAAGGCTTAGAACTAGGCCCGAATGAAAGAAGAAGAGGTGGTTAGGTAGAGGTTTGAATAAGAGCTATAAGTTTGCATTGATGGGGTAAAGTTCCATGAAAAGGAGCAAAAAAATTATGGTGGGGACTTGAGCATGAGAGTATCCTCAGAGTCTTGTTTATATGATGTTCCTATTCTCAATTTGAGTTGATGGCTTCCTTCCTGAGTTCGAAGGACTGATTTATGAGGTGTATAAATGATTTAAATTGATTGAGTTTCGACGTTCCATTCGTGCTTGATGAAGATGATGTAAGATGTAATTTCCTTACTCTTGATTTAAACTGACTTTTCTATTTCTGAGTTGATGTGTCCACTCCTGAGTCTGAATGGAGATGGTTTGAGACTGATGACGAGTTAGAGTTTGATTGATTGATTGAGTTTTGAGAAGAGTTCTGATTCTTATTCGTGCCTTGATGTCTACCTTACTCATTATTCGAGGACGAATGATCCCAAGGGGGAGATAATGTAAAGGTCAATGTTAATGTAAAGGCCAATGTTAATGCAAAGGTCAATGTTAAATGTAAAGGCCAATGTTAATGCAAAGGTCAATGTTAAATGTAAAGGCCAATGTTAATGCAAAGGTCAATGTTAATGTAAAGGCCAATGTTAATGGAAAGGTCAATGTTAATGTAAAGGCCAATGTTAATGCAAAGGTCAATGTTAATGTAAAGGTCAATGTTAATGTAAAGGTCAATGTTAATGTTTCCCTGATATAAATGTTAAAGTCTCATGATGATGTACGTTATGTTCGGATGATTCTAATGATGTGATTCAGCTATTTTACATGCCAGTACATTCCACGTACTGACGCCATTTGGCACTGCATCGTTTTATGATGCAGATACAGGAGTTAGAGGACTTCAGCAGCCGCCCCGTTGAAGCCAAGTGTTTGCAAGTTCTGACTGTGGTGAGCCTCCCTGTTTTCGAAGGAAACCTTTATTTGATGCTATCCTATTATTTCATTGAGTCGGGTAGCCATGGCATGTCATGGTCCCCTTCTTAGACGGTTTAGATAATGTTAGAGGCTTCGTAGACATAATGATGTAGTCAAGGTGAATGTTTTGACAACTGAGCAATAATTCCTTGCTTGGTTTTGATGATCAAATTGATGTTCGGCCATTGGCCCACTATTTTAAAGTATTGTTTACTATTTCCTTCCGCAATGTCTATAATGAATGATGTGATGAAGCTAAGTGGTTCGCTTGGGGGCTAGCAATAGTCTCTGAGTGCCGGCCACGCCTAGGGTACCCTCCCGGGGCGTGACAAAGACGAAGCAAGATCTTAATCCCACTCTGGTTGAGTTGAAAACTTTGGTGAAAGATGTAAAGGTAGAGGTCTTTTAACAAGGGGGAGATGGTGCGCTCCAGTATCAAGGTAGGTTGTGTGTACCTAGTGATGATGAGTTGAAGAAGTTAATCATGCAAGAAGCCCACAACTCCTCCTACTCTATTCATCCCAGTACTACCAAAATGAATAAAGATTTGAGAGAAATTTACAGGTGGAATGGGATGAAAAAAGAAATTGCCCAATTTTGTCCGAATGCACCAACTGACAGTAGGTAAAGGTTAAACACCGAAGTCTAGGTGGCTTAGCTCAAGATATTGATATTCCTACTTGGAAGTGGGAAGAGATTAACATGGATTTTGTAGTTGGGTTGCCGAAAACCAAAAAACATTTTGACTTTATATGGGTAATAGTTGACCGTATGATTAAACAACTCATTTCTTACCGGTGAAAACCGTATTCATTGTGGAGGACTACACCCACTTGTATATCCGAGAGTTTGTGAGGTTGCACGGGATTCCATTGTCCATCTTATCGGACCATGGAGTTTAATTCATTTCTCACTTTTAGATGTACTTCCAAAGAGGACATGACACTAGAGTAAAATTGAGCACAACTTTTCATCCTCAAACCAATGGCAAGCTGAAAGTACTACTCAGACCTTGGAGGATATGTTGAGAACCTGCATGTTGGATTTCAAAGGAATTTGGGATAAGCATTTGCCACTTATTGAGTTCTCCTATAATAATAACTTCCATATGAGCATTGGGATGGCATCATTTGAAGCCTTGTATGATAGACGATGTAGATCGCCCATTGGGAAGTTCAAAGTCAGTGAGGTGGCATTAATAGGACCAGACCTAGTGATGATTGCTATGGAGAAAATTCAAAACTTAAGGGAGAAATTGAAAACAGCCCAAAGTCGACAAAAGTCCTGTTCGGATGTAAGGAGAAGGGACCTTGAGTTCCATGTTGGCGATTGGGTCTATTTGAAGGTATCTCCGACAAAAGGTGTTCTATGGTTTTGTAAGAAAGGGAAGTTGAGTCCTAGATATGTGGGACCTTACAAGGTGGTGAAGAGAGTGGAGAAAGTAGCATACGAGTAGGACCTATCCAATGAATTGCATTTGATTCATCCGGTCTTCCATGTATCGATGTTAGGGAAATTGATGGGTGACCCAAGTTCCATAGTTCCCTTGCATAATGTGAATATTGAAGAGGATTTGAGCTATGAAGAGGATTTGAGCTATGAAGAGGTACCAGTTGAGACCCTACACCAGTAAGTGAAGAAGCTAAGGAATAAGGAAGTCGCGCCTGTTAAGGTGCTTTGGAGGAACCAACACGTAGAGGGTGCTACATGGGAAGTGGAAGTGGATATGATGAAGCTCTATCCAAATTTAGTCCACTCCACTCAAGCCTAAGGTACTAAGAAGTTCTTCCAAAATCCTCAAACTCCATGCATTTTAGGTTCTCTTGATGTATGCAATTATTTTGATTATTTTGATTTTTATGGACTGTTTTGATGCATAATTTAAAGTATAAGATCAAGAATTTTGAGAAATGATGTTTGAATTGCATTTTGAATGCATGTTGGGTTATTAGCTGCTAGTTTACTATTTAGAACCTACCTTTAAGTGCATTCGAGGATGAATGTTTCCCAAAGGGAGATATTGTAGTGACTCTCACTTTAGGAGCCCTAAGTGCAGAAAAGTTGGCCTAAAAAGCGACTGAGGACCTCGTTCAAGAGATAGTGTACCACCTGTGGAATTTTCTATGGCCTGTAGAATGGTTTGTGAGTGGGATTACCAAACATGAGGAAAATTGAAGTTTTTAGGAAGTTAATCCATGACTTATCTGATGGATCATAAAATATTATATGGCTCGTATAAGGTCTCATAAAAAAGGGTCAGACACAAGGTGAGAATTTGGCTAAGTGTAAAAAGACTCTACGAGTTTAACCACAATCCATAGAAAATAGTATGGCTTGTCTTGTTTGTTGTAATCCCTAATTCAGCAAAGTCTATATTTCAGGATTCTATGGAGAGCCATCAGACGAAAGGGTCTATGGCCCGTAAAACCATTTACGGCTTATAGTCGGGGTCTCGCAGATGGTTTTCGATATTTTAATTAAGGGGCAGTTTGGTCATTTCCCATAATGATATTCTGATACTACGTCCTTTGAAGGATGAAAAAGGGGACCTATATTAGTCTTCAAACCTTAGAAACACCCCCCATTCTCCCATTCCTCTAATTCCAAATTTCTAAGGCAAGAGCTCTCAAGAACAAGGCTAGGGTTTTCCAAGTTCCTTCCCCGAGACTCCGCGCTGATTCTCTTTAGTTTCTTAGGTATATGAGTTGATTTATGGGTACCCTTTCACCCATAAAGTTTCTTACTACGTATTTTCTCTTTTTGTATAAGTTCCTAAGTCCTAGTACATGCTTATAATGATGTTATGGTTCCTATGCTATTATATTATGTTCCTAAAGTTCCATGACTATTTTGTTAAGTGAATATACATATATTTTGAAGTGTAATGTTGATTCTAAGATGGGTTTTTGATATGATTAAAGTTTGACAATTTTGATGTTCCTTTAAATAAAATTTCTTAAGACTCATGTAATTTATGATTGTTCCATGCAACAAATTAGACCACCTTATTTTCCAATGAAGGCCCTTATGAATTATGACTATGAATAGAGAATTTAAGAAAAGCTTCAAAGTTAAGTCTTTCCAAAGATATGTGTAAAATGATTATTCCCCTAAAAGATGTTTAAGAAGGATTCTTAAGTTTGAGCTACTCCTATTGATTGCTACTTATGATTCTAATCTATGCTTAAAGATTTCGTGGGATGACTTTGCATTAAGAGGACTTGAGATTGGACTCATCCCGTTAGTATGACCCCTTGAAGCTAATCTCGATGTCCCTAACTATGTGCCACTATAGGAGCCTTGCAGGCTAGGCAAGTGGATCCACGTAGGCCCTAAAGTTATGAAAGATACTAAGTTTTGGATATCTACCCTGGCAAGTAGATTCCCCTTTTCCCAATAGAAGGAGTGCATTGGTCTTTTTCCAATGGAAGGAGTTCATTGGATTCCATGTAGTAGCTCACATGGTCTTACTATTGGTTATGGTCTATTCCCACAAGTTTATATGATTCCATGATATGTCTTGATTTCATGTTTTAAATGTGCATTGTCTCATATTGGTCTGAGCCGTATTGCTTGTGCATGTTTAAGTTTATTTCATGTCTCCATAACCTTATGTTTGCTAACATATCATGTTTAATTATGATGGCATTACAATTTCATCCATCTACCGCATCTCACATACGTAATACATTCAAACGTAATAATAAATATTCGCCTGTATGATTTAACCATGTAGGGATATGTACTCCTCCATCGGCTCGCAGTTAGTATTCGACGCCCAAGACTAGATCTATTGTTGTGGTGAGCCCTTAGATCGGGACTCTTTTAGTCTTTTCTTCTAGCTCGTATTTAGTTTATTTAAGACGATGTTTGTAGCCATTCTGAGGCACTTATTTCAGTATTGTATTGCCTAGATTTCTTTCTATTGATGGAGAATATATGTTACCAAACCAATAGACTTATGATGTAGTTGGTATGTATATGGACAAAGTAATGAATTAGTTGTTTCCACTATTTTCAATGTCTTTTTGTTATTTTAAAGCCCATAGACCCTTTCCCTTATGATTTTCCACATTATGTTTCTGTTTATTACCTACGGATACTTGAGATGCTTAGATGTCTTGGGTGAGATGCCTCTGGGTACCTCATTCCCCATGTGATGACTAGGCCCCTAGGTCATGTTGTTACACAACCTTTCCCTTATGACCTTTACTTTCTCTATAGCATCAAGTACCCAATCCGGTCTAATCAAGGACATCTCTCCAACTTAAAATCATCCCATCGGTGACTTACATTGTCTACTATACAAAGCTTCAAACGGCGCCATCTCAATAGTTGAGTGAAAACTATTGTCATAAGAAAATTCAATGAGAGGAAAATGATCATCACAACCTCCTTTGAGATCAAGCACACATTCCCACAATATATCTTTCAATGTGTAATTTTCCTTTCGGCTTGCCCATCCGTTTTAGGATGAAATGTTGTACTTAGTTTCACCTTTGTACCAAGGCCTTTTTGGAAAGTTCTCCAAAAATGAGAAGTGAATTGAGCACCATGATCTGATATGCGACAATTGCACCCCATACAATCTTACCAATTCTTGAATGTAAACCTTACCATAATCTTCGGCACCATAAGAAGTCGCAAAAAGTGGGTTGTTTTCTTCATTCTATCAACGACCACCCATATTGAGTCAAATTGCTTCCTAGTATTTGGAAAACTTTTAATGAATTCCATATTCACATCCTCCCATTTCCAAATAGGTATTTCAATATCTTAGGCCAAACCACCCGATCTTTGGTGTTCCACCTTCACTTGTTGATAATTCACACTCCATATTACAACTTCGTTATATCTTTTTTCATGCCATTCCACCAATATACCTTTCTCAAATAATTATACATTTTAGTGGATTTCGATAAATAGAATACATAGAATTATGAGCCTCATCAAGTATTATTTCCCTTAGACCATCGACATTAGGCACACATAACCACCCGTGGTAATGAACCACTCCATCCCCCCTCCCCCGCCGTAAGAAGATTTCAATCTTTTTATCAACCACCAATTTCTTCAATTTAACCAAAGTAGGATCCATGTCTTTGTTTTTGCTTTGACTTCCTCTATCAAAGATGATTCCACCCCATTTTGTACAAGTACAACACCATTATTCAAGCCATTTTCAATCTCACACCCAAATGAGCCAAATGGTGAACTTCTTTAACTCACTTTTTCTTTCCATTCTCAACATATGTAATTCTTCCCATAGACATTCTACTCAATGCATCAGACACAACATTAGCCTTGCTAGGTTGTTACATCACACTCGTGTCGTAATCCTTTAGAAGCCCCAACCACCTTATATGCCTTAGGTTTAAATCCCTTTGGCTAAACATATATTGCAAGCTATTGTAGTCGGTATATAAATCTACATGTACACCGTAGATATATGTTGCCAAATCTTTAATGCAGATACAATAGACAATAAATCAAGATCACGAGTCGGACAATTCTATTCATGCACCTTCAAATGCCTTAAGGCATAGGCAATGGCTTTCTCGTATTGCATTAACACACAACCCAAACCAATATGTGAGGCATCACAATATATAACAAAACCATTCGGAACTTTGGGCAATGTTAAAATAGGAGCCCATGTAAGAGGATCTTTCAACATTTGGAAACATTTCTCACATTCATCCAACCATTGAAATTCCGCCTTCTATTGGGTCAACTTAGTCAGAGGAGAGTCAATAATGGAAAATTCCTTAACAAATATTCTATAATATCAAACCAAACCCAAAAAGCTCCTAATATCAGATGGAGACACTGGTCTACGCTAATTCTTCACCACCTTTATCTTTTTTGGATTAAACCTAATACCATCACCTGAAATAATGTGACCAAGAAAAGCCACCTCCCTTAGCCAAAACATACACTTACTAAATATGGCAAAAAGTTGCCTATCCCTGAATGTTTGCAACTCTATCCTCAAATGATCCTCTTGCTCCTTTACATCTCATGAATAAACCAATATATCATCTATAAATACAACTACAAAAATATCCAAATATGGTTTAAAGATCATATTCATCAAATCCATGAAAACGACAAGGGCATTTGTTAGTCCTAATAACATAACCAAAAATTCAAAATTAACATACTGAGTTCTAAATACTGCCTTTGAAATGTCATCCTCCTTCACCCTCAATTGGTGATACCCAAACTGTATATCAATCTTAGAGAAGTAGGTTGCACCTTGTAGTTGGTCAAATAGATCATCAATCCTTGGAAGTGGATACTTGTTTTTGATAGTCACCTTATTCAATTGCTAATAATCCACACAAATCAGAAGTAAACCATCCTTCTTTCTTGCAAACAATATGGGAGCACCCCATGGAGATACACAAGTCCTTATGAACTCTTTATCATACAAATCCCTTAACTGTTCCTTTAATTCTTTTAACTCCGATAGGGCCATTTGGCATAGAGTATATAAATAGGTTGAGTGTGAGGTTAAAGATCAATGCCAAATTCGATTTCCTTTTCGGGAGGAATAATGGGCGAATCATTGGGAAAGACTATCGTGACCCAGACCTAGGGCCTAGCCATGACCTGGTGAATGTGACACTTAAAGGGATCTCATCCAAGTCTCGTGTTCATATTATAAGTATTCATAAGGTAAAATAAGCATAAAATAAGAGAATAAGTAAGAGAAATGCATCATAGTATAAATGTCATAGTTTCCTTGTGGGGAAAATTACATCAAATCATAATGCCCACAAATATGCCTCTACATCATAAGATCTTTGCGAAGTCTAGAACATTGCTTACTAGATCACCCTCAAGACATACATTAAGAAAAGTAATAAAGTCTCAAAACAAATCATAAAAGGGCATGTTCTTGAAGCATGGGAACTTACCAATAAGTCTTCCAGCACCATCCGAAACTAGCCACGAAATGGAATAGTCATCTCACCATCCATCTCTACATGGTTAGATCGTGTAGGCAAAGAAGTATGAGTTAGTTCGTGGAATGCACTAAGTATGCTAGTATGCCATGAATCAAGGACATCATAATAATATCACTATGCATAATCATAATAAATAAAGTGAGGACACAATATGTAGGATGAATGCAAGTTTAAAAGCATTAGAAGAAGCATCATAAAAATCCTTTCATAACCCTAACATACTTATGTGGAAATAAGACCATAACTAACATATAAGACCATGTGGACTATTACATGGAATCTTGATGTTCCCTATACACAAAGCAAAGAGGAGTTTACCTTGCCAGGGTAAACTCAATCGTTACCCTACAAGCTCTATCGTAGCACAATGAGAACCCATCATTTGAACCCACCCCTTAGGTTCTATCCTAGCATGGTGAGTGTCTATTAAAAGCTATATGGAGCCATTAGCACACCTTTAGGGAATAAAAACATGAACATCATTCCTATGGTTGCACATAGTTATAGAACTATGGAATCTACGAAGTCACTCTCGGTGCAAAGTCATATCTCATGGAATACATAAATCATATATATACATATCTTTTCAACATTGATCATACTTTATAGCTTGGAAAATAGTCACCATAGTCTTTCATAAAAACATTTTATGCTATAGGGATAGTCCATCTACTTAGATTTCCATATAGTATGGGCAAACATCCTACCATAATATCATCATCACAAACATTAGGGCCTTAATCACCCTCATCATCATAGCATCATTATCATCAGAATATCATCATCATTGTTATTAAAATATGCTTTTACATACTTGAGATCATAGTCATGAAAATCTATATCTTTATCATAGGAGACAAGGGCTACGTGTATGTTTATGAATAATTGACTCAAAACCTTGTGGTTTAATGAAACTCATAGAGGAATTATGTGATTAAAATAAATTTGGATCAATTAGTAAAGGAACCCACATTAATTCATCAAGTCCTAATCATACTTATTTGTACTTGTTCTTAAAATCATAGAAATTATGTAATTCTTCATAATTCATGCATAAATAAGTATAATAATCATGTAGGAATCATAATCCATGCATTTGGAATCATAGCATAAAAATCCATTAGAAGTACTCATGAAGCTTTGATAAAAAGAGGGTTTTTGGATTGGGCTTCATGGATGAAACTAATCCATGAATGAAGACCTACGTACCTTAAATGTGAATACCTAAGAATTGGAGTAGAAAAACCTTGAAATCCTTAGCAAAGCTTGGAACCCTAGCTTCTATGGAGTCCTTGTCTTAGAGAGAGAAATGTTTAAGAGCCTTTAAGAGAATTATGAGGGTAAATGAGTTAAAATAAATTAGGAATAGGATTTATAGGGGTTAGGTCAGTTAAGTTCGTTAGGAAGGCCGAAATGACATAGTTTAGGAGTTACTTCTATTGGAAATGTGAAAAATATCCTTCATTGAAAATCTGCCGAAGCCATCCAAGAGACCCCGTTCACGGGCCGTGGTTCCACCCACGACTTATGCTTAAAGTCATGGAACCTATGCTACAAAAGTTTGAGCTATTCGAATTGACACTTTTTCTAACCACGAACATGTAGGATGATGCATATTTCCTTATACGGGCTGTAAGTCCCTTCGTAGAGTAGTTCCAGACTTGGAAAAATTCTTCTATTAGAGGTCTCTTCGATAGTGCCTTCCCAAGGCCATGGTCTTATGGATGACTTGTCCTATTAATCGTAGGTCAACTTCTAGAAATGTAGAAATTTCCCAACTTTTGGACCCCTTCCCAAGAGTCCCTTAATGGTCCCATCAACAAATCTTGGATTAGCTCATGAGTCCCAACCAGTGTCAAATTTCCTTAACTTTCTAATTTCCAAACCCATTAACATGAGGGGTGTTAGAATATATCCCTCTTGGGATCGTTCATCCTTGAATGAGATAGAAATATGCTTGAACAGAGTAGAAACATAGTCAACATCATAAGGCATACGCAAAAATGCAACTCAATCATCATTTTTCATATAATCATCAAACTTATACAACAAAACATCATTCAAACACAGTTTTTATAATCATGCATGCATGCAACATAAATAAGGAAACCTATATATATGAGAACTTTAGAGGAATAGATCGTGTTAGATAGCTTAGGCTTGAATAGAAGGAAAGAGGTAAGGATAGTGCTTTATTATGTCCGCCTCAGCTTCCCAAGTAGCACTCTCAACTTGTTTGTTTCTGTATAACACTTTAACGGACGCCACTTCTTTATTTCTCAATTTCTTCACCTGGCGGTCTAAAATCTTAACCTGTACCTTTTCATATGTCAAATCCTCATCAACGGTCTCATTCTTTACTAGGACAATAGAATTAGGATCACCCATGAATTTCCTCAACATCGGTACATGTAACACCGGATGAACCATAGCTAACCTTATAGGTAAATCTAGCTCATAGGCTACTTTCCCAATTCTTTTCACTATCTCACAATGTCCCATATATCTAAGACTCAATTTTCCCTTTTTACCAAAATGCATTACTCTTTTTATTGGTGATATCTTAAATGTATCCAATCACCTTCATCAAACACCAGTTCTCTTCTCCTATCATCGGAAAATGTCTTTTGATGACTTTGATGACTTTGGGAAGCCCTTAACATTTCCCCTATGACCTTATCCTCTCCATAGCATCAAGTACCAAATCCAGTCCAATTAAGGATATCTCTCCAACTTCAAACCATCCTATTTGTGATCTACACCGCCTATCATACGACGCTTCGAATGGTGCCATCTCAATACTTGATTGAGAAATATTGTTATAAGTGAATTTAATAAGAGGTAAGTTATTATCCCAACTTCCTTTGAAATCAAGGACATGAGCCCTCAATATATCTTCCAATATCTGGATTGTCCTTTTGGCTTGTCCATCCGTTTGAGGATGAAATGTGGTACTTCGCTTCACCTTTGTACTAAGGCTTTTTTGAAATGACTTTCAAAAATGAGAAATAAATTGAGAACCTCTATCCGACATAATAGACAATGGTACACCAAGCAACCCTACCAATTCTTAAGTGTATACCTTAGCATAATCATCAACACCATAAGAAGTATTCATCGACAAAAAGTGGACGTTTTGGTCGTTCTATCTGCAACAACCCATGTTGAGTCAAATTGCTTTCTATTCTTTGGCAAACCCGTGATGAAATCCATATTCACTTCCTCTCATTTCCAATTAGGTATCTCCGCATTTTGAACCAAACAACCCAGTCTTTGGTATTCCACCATCACTTGTTGACAATTTGCACACCCCATCACACACCTTGCTATGTCTTTCTTCTTGCAATTCCACCAATGCACTTCTCTCAAATTTGTATACATTTTGGTGGATCTCGAGTGAATAGAACACTTAGCATTATGATCTTCATCAAGTACATTTTTCATTAGATCATCTACATTAGGGACACACAACTGGCCTTGGTAACGTAGTACTCCATCTCGGCCTTGTGAGAAGAGTTCTACCTTCATGTCAACTACTAATTTCTTCAATTCTAAGTAGGATCCGTGTCTTGCTTTGCTTTCACCTCCTCTATTAAAGATCATTTTTCCCTATTTTGCACCATTACATTACCATTATTCAAGCCATTAAACCTCACGCCCAAATGCGTCAAATGATGCACCTCTTTAGCTAACTTTTTCTTTCCCTTCTTGATATGTACAATTCAACCCATAGACACTCTACACAAAGCATCGACCACATCATTAGCATTGTCAGGGTAATACGTTACACTTATGTCATAATCCTTCAAAAGTTCCAACTAACTCCTTCGCCTTGGGTTTAAATCCCTTTGGCTAAACACATATTGCAAACTCTTGTAGTAAGTGAATATATCAACATTTACCCCATAGAGATAATATTTCCAAATATTTAGTGAAAACACAATGGCTAACAACTCAAGATCATAGGTCGGATAATTTCTTTCATGCACTTTCAATTGCCTTGAGGCATAGGTAGTGGCCTTTCGATGTTGCATCAAAACATAACCCAAACTTACATGTGAGGCATCATAATATACAAAAAAACCATCTGGACCTTCGGACAATGCTAAAATAGGAGTCGACGTAAGACAATCCTTCAATATTTGAAAACTCTTTTCACATTAATCGGACCATTGGAATTTCACCTTCTTTTGGATCAACTTAGTAAAAGGAGAGGCAATAGAGGAAAATCCTTGAACAAATCTCTCATAATATCTTGCAAAATCAAAAAAGCTCCTAATGTCGGGTGGAGACAATAGTCTAGGCCAATTCGTCATTGCTTTTATCTTCTTTGGATCCACTCTAATACTATCACCCAAAACAATGTGACCAAGAAAAGCCACCTCTCTTAGCCAAAACTCACACCTGCTAAACTTGGCAAAGAGTTGTCTGCCTCTCAATTTTTGTAATATAATCCTCAAATGGTCTTCATGATCCTTTACATCCCGTGAATAGACCAATATGTCATCTATGAATGCAACCACAAACATGTCCAATACGGTTTAAAGATCTTATTTGTCAAATTCATGAAATCGACGAGGTCATTTGTTAGTCCAAATGACATAATCCAGAATTAAAGATGGCCATACCAAATTCTAAATGCCATCTTTGGAATGTCATGCTCCTTCACCATCAATTAGTGATATTTGGGCTTGAGATTAATTTTAGAGAAATAGCGTGCACCTTTTAGTTGATCAAATAGGTCATCAATCCTTAGAAGTGGATACTTGTTTTTAATAGTACCTTATTCAATCGTTGATAATCTACACACATCTGAAGTGAACCATTCTTCTTTTCTATAAACAACATAGAAGCACCCCATGGTGACATACTATGCCCTATGGAAACTTTATCAAGCAAGTCCTTTAATTCTTTCAACTCCATCGGGGACATTTGATATGGAGGTATAGAAATAGGTTTGGTGTCTCGCAAAAGATCAAGGCTAAAGTAAATTTCCCTTATGAATACAAAGAAAATCATTGGGGAAAACATCGGGAAACTCTTTAGCTATGGGAACCTAATAAAGAGTTGGAACATCGTACTCAACATCCATGACTCGGACAATATGATATAGGAAACCTTTTGACATTATTTTCATCTCTTTCATATAAGAAATGAAATCTCCTTTGTACACCGAATCAATTCCCTTCCATTTAAGGATGGACTCATTAGGAACTTGAAATGTGACCTTATGGGTTCTACAATCAATAGAAGCATATGATACATGAAACAAACCAATGCTAAGAACATCAAAATCAGTCATATCAAGTTCAACAAGATCACATGGGAAGACTTTATGCAAGATTGACACGGGACAACTCCTATAGACATTCTTGGCTAGGATTGACTCATCCATAGGAGTATAGACCGAATAAGATTCTAATAAAACTTTTGGAGACGTATCAAACTTTATGAAAATGTAATGAATAACAAAATATATATTAGTACCAGGGTCAAGCAAAGCATTCACATAATGATCAAAGACTCTTAACATATTGGTAACCATATCGGGAGGCTCCTCAAGCTCTTGCGTAGCATACAAACCATGTAACTAATTACCATTTAGACCACCACCTTGAACTTGGGCACCTTGTTGAACTTTCCCTCTCTGAGACACTTGACTCGGTAATCTTCTGTCCCATCTTCCCACAACCAAAGCAAGCAATGGTACCTCGAAATTATTCACCAACATGGTTTCTCCCATACGTAGAACACCTAGGAGGAGTAGCACAACCCTTTATAACCTCACCTTGAGATCTGGGGTTAAACACCCTTTCTTTGTCGAACCTTTGAGAAGCACTTTTAGAATACCCTTAGCCTTGTATGAAATGGAAACCTTCGGATTTAACATGAGAAACTCCACCATCATATTGAGCCCTCTTGGACTCTCTCATCCTCATATTTTGAAGTTTCTCACCTTCCACTTGTTCGGCATTGTCATGAGTCTAGAGATATCCATTTTCTTAATGAGTATCGCAACCTTATACTCTATCTTTACCAAGTCGGACACACCTAATGTAAGATTTGTTCATTTGGACCCTAGAGTTCTCCACTAAGGAAGGAGAAAACTTTGAAAACATGATGAGTTATAGAAATATGGCTCTTATGACGCTTTAAGCGAAGAATTTTTGCACGTTCTCAAGCAAATATGTTGGTTTGATGTGTGTGTTTTGGTACTTTGTAGGAAAATAATGAAGACATGGAATGATGGAGAAATTGTGAGAAAAAGAATGAAAAAATCAGTGAAGTGGTGACATACGAAACCTCTCACGGGCCCTAATGAGTCGACACATTAGGGCACGCCCGTATTTGTTACATGCCTGGGAGGGAGGTAGTGATTAGGAAAAGAATTCTACAATAGAAATTTGGGGTTTTTTAACCTAGTCTAAGTCCTGAGACCGAAAGGTGAGGGTATTCTGAGCTCGAGAACAAAGGTTGAAATTACATACACTCTGATACCGAAAAGAGATGAGTGAAATATAGCTAGGAAGGACCGAAAGGTAAACTAGGTATTATCTATTTTGTTTGATCTTGTGTGCGCAGTCATGAAGGAGTTTATCGTGCCAGTTTAGTTATCGTATTAGACGTCATGGGGAACACAACCCTAGCTTCTCATTAAATGTTTGAAACCCAGTATCATCATCCTTATTAGTAACTTTACAATAGGAATTTAATTGAAAATACGTAAGCCCCCATTTACTTTATGCAACTTTATCTTGGGAATAAAATTTACATCTGAAAGAGGGTGCTATAGAGTCATTCTCACGCGATCCCTGTGCGATCGACCTCAACTCTGGTTGAGTTCTATATTTGACCAACAACTGCTTTACTTTTCCTTTTGGAGTGTAAATTTGGGCATATCAAATTTTGGAGCCGTTGCCGGGGAATGCGGCGAAGAAATAGTCTATTAGTTGCTACTTTCAGTTTGTAATTCTAGTTCCTAATTTTACTTTTAATTCTTGTTTTGTCTATTGTAGGGAACCAACAGTACATGCCAATCACCTGAAGTAAGGGTGATGTTCTTATTCCCTACGACCCTGAACTCACTAAGTCAATTCGCAGAATGAACACCCAAGACCGTGAAGCAGCAGGGCAGAGGGAGTTAGTAGTGAATCCTGTTGACAAGGGACACGGTGGTTAGGTGAGAATGATCTCGCCGGTAATGTGGTACCACTAGCGGCACCAATTCATCAGGTGCAACTTTTGCCACCACAGCAACACCATCCCCCTGCGAGGCCTCAAGGGCCCCAGTATCCTCGAGCTGTGAATGATGATGATAAAGGTGTTGGGACCACTAGGGAAATAGTGCTGCCACCTCTGCCTGCTGGTGTCAAGTTCACTATCACTAGCACTATGCTGCAGATGCTGCAGTTAAAGGGGCTGTTCAGCGGGTCCGCCATTGAGGATGCAAATCAACATCTGATGAATTTCTTGGCGACATACCAGTCATCCGAGATCCCAGGAGTTAGTCAACAAGCACTGAGGTTGAGGTTATTCCCATGGTCTCTGTCTGGTGATGCGATAAGTGGCTAAATGAGCTCCCCCATGATTCTATCCGTACGTGGGGAGAAGTAAAGAAAGCCTTCTTAAAGAGGTTCTTCCCTGCTTCAAGGCAACTGAAGCTCAAAGATGAGATCAGATCTCACAAGCAACTGTCGAATGAAGCACTATACAAATCTTGGGAGAGATTCCGATAGAAACTCAAGCAGTGCCCCAACCATTATCTCACAGATGAGCACTTAAAGGCAGTCTTCTATAGGTCCTGCAACTTTGTAACCAAGCTGATCATTGATGCAGCTTGCAGAAGATCGTACATGTCTAGAACGTTCCTTAACATCGTGGTGATCTTGGATCATGTAACGAAGAACAACAGGGCATGGTACACCAGAGATGTAGACTGCTCTAGGATGGTCTTTGAAATGAGTGCGGAACAACGAAAAAAGAAGGAAGAGCGAGACCAAGACATGGCCTATATGCTGACCCATATAGACTTGCTGACAAAGAGGCTACTTTTCTGGAGGCACAGAAAAGGTGAAAGCAATGGATATACTCCCAGGTATGATGATCACGGCTACAACTATGATGAAGAAGCTCATTTCTTGGGAAATCAGGGGGGTTACCAGACATTTAACTCTAGTAACCAAGGTCGGAACTATGGTCGTGAGAACTACCAAGGGAACTAGCAGAATAGAGATGGCTACAGAAATCAGGAGCGGCAAACCGAGAGCGGCGGAAACTCAAGGCTAGAGGAGATGATGGCAAAGGTTCTTGACAAGGTAGAATCCACTGAGGCAGGGGTGCGAGATGTGAAAGGAGAAATGTCCAATCTGCGGCAATTGGTAGACTCACACTCCACCTCGATCAAGTAACTAGAGCAGCAATTGGGGAAACTTTAAGCTTCACTGAATCAAAGGAAGGCTGGGTCACTTCCCAGTGATACTGTGCAGAACCTAGAATGATGGCCACTGCATGGCGATCACCACGAGAAGTGGTAAGTTACTTTCTAACCCTATTGTTGCCGGTGATGCAGGTCAAGATAAAATAGATAGCAAGATACCTAGCCCCATGGAGGTGCTTGTGGATAATGGGGATAACGAGATTGACGCAGCACCAACAGAGCCAGAGGCCGCCAAAAAGGCAATAGATGTGGACTCTCTCAATACTCCGAGCTTGCCAGCCATCCGGAAGTCACCACCACCATTCCCACAAAGGTTGAAAAAGAAGGCTGAGGATTGCAAGTTTCAAAAATTTTTGTCTATGTTGAAGGAGCTGTCCGTGAACATCCCTCTAGTGGAAGTACTTGAGCAGATTCCAGGATATGGTAAGTTTATGAAAGACTTAGTCACCAAGAAGAGGACAACCACGAATGAGCCAGCTGGCAATCTACACCATTGTAGCTCCATTGCTACAAGGTCCTTATTTGAGAAGAAGGGCGATCCAAGGGCCTTCACCATCCTGTGCACTATTGGGGCCTATGATTTTGCTTGGGCCCTCTGTGACCTGGGTGCCAGCATTAACTTAATACCGCTAGCAGTGTATCATCAGTTGGGCTTGGGAGCCCCCACACCCACTACCATGCGGCTACTAATGGCAGACAGATCAGTGAAGAGGCTCGTGGGGATTTTGTTCGACGTATTGGTTTGAGTTGGCAGGTTCATCTTCCCTGCAGATTTTGTAATCCTTTATTGTAAAGTGGATTTTGAGGTGCCCATCATCCTCGGAAGACCATTTCTGGCAACTGGCAGGGCACTAGTGGATGTAGAGCATGGAGAACTCACCTTCTGATTGAACACTAACGAGGTAAAATTCAATGTGTGTGCTGCCATAAAGAGGCCTAAGATGTCTATCATGGATGTAGACAATGACTGTTTCTCAGAGATCCCACTAGAGGAAAAGATGACCATAGACACGCTGGCTGCAGTGCTGATGAACTTTCCAGGAGATGGTGTCGATGGGTACAAACACCGTGTATGCATTACCGGGCATGGGAACCAGACCATTTGTCCCCTGGAAGCTGGACATGGACACCGTGTATGCATTACCGGGCATGGGAACCAGACCATTTGTCCCCTGGAAGCTGGACATGGACTTGAAAAATAGGCTGCCACCACCAGCCAAACCATCTATCGAGGAGCCTCCTGCTATGGAGCTCAAGAAGTTGCCCCAACACCTAAGGTATGCATTCTTGGGCAACAATAACACTCTTCCTGTGATTGTGGCCGCATATCTTTGGGAGGACCAGGTGAAGGCATTGTTATGGGTCCTCCAAAAGTTCAAGAGAGCTATTGATTGGACTATTGCAGACATTATCGGAATCCCTCCAGGAATCTGCACTCACAAAATCAAGTTGGAGGATGACTGAGTGCCCAGTATCGAGCATTAGAGAAGGCTTAATCCACCCATGCAAGAGGTGGCGAAAAAGGAGATTATCAAGTGGCTAGATGCTGGGGTGGTATACCCCATCTCGGACAACAAATGGGTGAGCCTAGTACAATATGTCCCAAAGAATGGGGGCATGATAGTGGTGGCTAATGACAAGAATGAGCTTTTCCCTTTGAGATCTGTCACAGGGTGGCGAGTGTGCATGGACTCCCAGAAGCTGAATGATGGACTTTGAAGGATCACTTTCCCATGCCCTTCATGGACTAGATGCTCGACAGGTTAGCAGGTAGAGGGTGGTATTGCTTCCTGGATGGGTATTCGGGTTACAATCAAATATCCATCACCCCAAAGGATTAGGAGAAGACTACCTTCACTTGCCCTTATGAGATGTTTGCCTTCGAGCGGATGACATTCGGGCTCTGTAACACCCCAGCCACCTTCCAGTGTTGTATTATGGTCATCTTTTCGGACATGGTCGAAGACACCCTCGAGGTATTCATGGATAACTTTTCTATGGTGGGTGATTCTTTTGACGACTGTCTGTTAAATCTTAGCAGGGACTACAATGCTACGAGGCTAACTTAGTGATATACTGGGAGAAATGCCATTTCATGGTCAAGGAAGGGATAGCCCTTCGCCACAAGGTTTTAGATAAGGGCATCGAGGTTAATAAGGCAAAAATTGAGGTTATTGAGAAGTTGCCACCTCCCATATCAGTGAAGGGGGTCCGAAGTTTTCTTGGGCATGCGGGCTCGTACCACAGGTTTATCAAAGACTTCTCCAAGATTGCACATCCATTGTGCAAGCTATTGGAGAAATATGTGAAGTTTCGATTTGATGATGCGTGCCGGCATGCCTTCGAGACTCTGAAGCAAAAGTTGATCTCTGTGCCAATGGTAGTTGCACCAAATTTGGGTGCCCCATTTGAGGTGATGTGTGACGCGAGCGGAGTTGCTGGGGGTGTTGTGCTGGGGCAAAAGCGCAATAAGATCTTTCATCCTATCTACTATGCCAACAAGACCTTGAATGACGCTCAAAGGAATTACACTATGACTGAGCAGGAGTTGCTGGCTGTGGTGTTCGCGTTTGACAAGTTCCGGGCATACCTATTGGGTACAAAGGTCATTGTGCATACAGGCCACGTAGCACTACGACATCGCATGGCAAAGAAGGATGCTAAGCCAAGACTAATCCGATGGGTGCTCTTGCTGCAAGAGTTAGACTTTGAGGTGCAAGATCGAAAAGTCACGGAGAACCAAGTGGTAGACCACCTGTCAAGGTTGGAAGATGAGGCCAGAGCTAAAGATTGGTTGAGCATCGATGATTCGTTTCCCGATGAGCAGGTATTGGCAGCTTCTGCTAGCTTAATCCCTTGGTTTGCTGATTTTGCTAACTTTTTGGTGAGCGATATTATGCCTGAGGGTCTTAGCCCTGACTAGAGAAAAACCTTTCTTCATGATGTTCGTAGGTACTTTTGGGATGACCCATACTTGTTCGGAACATACGCAGATGGGGTCATCAGGCGGTGCATATCGGAAGTAGAGATGTTGAGCATCATGGAAGCCTGCCACTCTTCCTCAGTGGGGGGCCATCATAGTGGTGCCAGGACAGCGAAAAAGATCATGCAATGTGGATACTACTGGCCCACTATCTACAAAGATGCCCATGACATGGTGTGCGGGTGTGATTAGTGTCAGTGCTAAGGCAACATCTCCAGGCGTCAAGAGCTCCTAATGACTCCCATCCTTGAAATAGAATTATACGATGTATGGGGCATTGATTTTATGGGTCCATTTGTGAGCTCCTTTGGAATGAAGTACATCTTAGTGGCGGTGGACTACGTCTCCAAATAAGTGGAAGCAATAGCATTGCCAAACAATGAGATAAAACCGTGGTACAGTTTCTGAGGCAGAACATCTTCGCCAGGTTTGGGACACCCAGAACTATCATTAGTGATGGGGGCTCCCAGTTCTGCAACAAATCCTTCCGGGCTGTACTAGCTAAGTACGGGGTGCAACAACATAAGGTCGCAACACCTTACCATCCGCAGACAAGTGGGCTGGTTGAAGTGTCAAACAGGGAAATCAAGGAGATCCTGACCAAGTCTGAGAATGCCATAAGAATGGACTGGGCTCGAAAGCTAGACGATGCACTATGGGCCTATAGAACGGCTTACAAGACGCCCATTGGTATGTTTCCATATCAATTGGTGTTTGGTAAGGCCTATCATCAGCCGGTGGAATTGGAGCACAAGGTGCTCTGGGCTCTTAAGGCCCTGAACATGAAGTGGGATAAGGCAGCCAATGCGAGGCTTGATCAACTAAATGAACTTGATGAATTTCGCCTCCAGGCTTATGAGAGTGCAGCACTGTACAAAGACGGGATAAAGTCCCATCATGACAAACATATTGCACCAAGAAGTTTCGATGGAGATGACAAGGTTCTGCTGTACAACTCAAGGTTGAGGTTATTTCCAGAAAAGCTGAAATCTATATGGCCTAGCGCATACAAGATTGCTCAGGTATTCCCACATGGTGCAGTTGAGTTGGAAACTGACGAAGGGCACCGGTTCAAAGTTAAGGGGCAGCAGGTGAAGCAGTATTTGGGTGCTGCAGACGAAACCTCATTCATTGAGGTCTTACATCTTGATAAAGTCTAAGTAGTCAACATAACTATGCTACGTCGAGTCGTGACGCTAAACCAAGCGCTTAATGGGAGGCAACCTATCATTTAAAAACAGGTGTATATTTTATGTCATGCATTGCATTGTTTTTTATTTTGGCTCCAGGGAAGGATGAGCACTATGGTGAGAGGCGTAAGAATACGTGTGGGTGAAGGGGGTGACACAAACACACAGAAATCAGCTGGCAAAGAAGAGCCGCACGGAGGCCTAAACGGCCCGTGTGACACCAAACGGACCGTCTAATAGCCCGTGCGGCGCGTGGCCCCAGGTAAGTGCCACTAATTCAAAGGATGGGCATACAGACCATTCTCATGGTCCGTGTGGCTCTTTACAGTCCGTCCAGGTGTCCGTTGGGTGTGATAGTGCCAGGTATGATTTTTAAACTCCAAGGCTAGGTACACGGTGGCGTCAACGGACCGTGTCACGTGACACAGACCGTCTGACCAACCGTTTAGGCGACACATCTGACTGGGTATTTATACCCTCTTTCCCGCTTCCACTTTTTATATTTTACTCTCCTTTTACATCTCTCACGACAACTTTCCCCTTATCACCCCTACAAAAATTCCATCTCTTCTTGCACGATTTGTGAAACACTCTCATGATCCATAGCACTTTCCTAGGGCGATTTTCAAGTTCTAACTTCAAGTCTCTCTTGTCAAGTAAGTTTTCTAGTTTGTTCTTTTTCTTTTAGTTTAAATTTTCTCTAGTTTTTAGTCTATGTGTGAATTTATGTTTCCACCTTGGTCCATCACGTGTTAGATGACACTTTTGTGTACAATTTCTAGAAGATTTTGTGTTGGGTTAGAGTAAATCGCCATTGTTGAACCTAGGATTCTTGAACATGGGATTTTTGTGATTTTAGGGTTTCTAGAGTTAAATTAATGATGTCTTGTGTGCTGTAAACAAGTAAAATGGTTGATCTTGTGTGCTATATGCTAAATTTCATGAATGAATGTGGGTTTCTATGCTTTGGGGCTAACTGGGGGTGACAAGTGGTTTCACGGTGCGTTACACAGACCGTGTCATACTACACGGGCCGTGTAGTGGTCCATGTGGAATCACTTGTTGCCCCGATATGGAGCACCTCTC
Organism: Solanum rostratum; assembly: GCA_029948455.1. Taxonomy (NCBI): domain Eukaryota; kingdom Viridiplantae; phylum Streptophyta; class Magnoliopsida; order Solanales; family Solanaceae; genus Solanum; species Solanum rostratum. Next base: position 15,454,008 of record CM057047.1, on the reverse strand, counting down.
ACGGATCGTCTTCACGGACCATGTTACTCTACACGGGCCGTATGGCCGTCCCTGTCAGGTCACTTACGCAGTCAAACTCCAAGTTCACTCACATTGGCCTTACCACAGACCGTGTAATGCTACACGGCCCGTGTAAGGCCCTCCGTGTCAGATTACTTCTGCACCTAATGTTGCACTGTATTGATCCTCGTTAGTTTTTCCATGAATCCTAGTGCAAAACTCCCTATGATAGATTGGGTGACACGACTCTTAAGGGTTTTCCCTATGATAGATCGGGTGACGCCACTCTTAAGGGTTTTTGTCACTTTTATAACATAGGGGAAGTCTGAGTACCCATTTATGTGTCGTCCTGCTTATTCTGACATAACTAACTATTTTATTCTTTATGGTATTTGCAGGCAAAATGGGTCCCCGTCTAAGATCACGCCAGCCTAGGGACGAGTATGAGTCACGTCTCCGAGATTCTATCACTGAATCTGCTAGTTAGCACCAGGAGAGTGACTCAGGTGATGACTCCTCAGGAGGGTCCGATGTGCGGTTCACCGATAATGTCTCCCCTCACTCCCCTCGCACTACAAGAGCTCGTGCAGTGGGCCAACTTATAGCCCCCCGTCAGAGGAAGGGGTTCCTGAGGTGGGAGTTGAGGGGGAAGATGAGGTCCCGGAGCAGGAGGTTGAGGTAGGCACACTCAAAATAGTTGAGCATAATGTAGAAGATGTGGACGACATCCTGGTCCTCCGAGACAGTGACGATGAAGCCATACACCAGGCGGTATCTCGGATATCTGACCGTGAGACTGCACGGTGGCTTCTCGTGTTCTTGCGCGGAGGATGGACAGTCCCCGGTGCTAAGGAGATCTATGTGAATGGCCTTACTAAAGACTCTGTGGGTTACAAACGGAGGGCCATCATCCCTGAGATGCGGGTCATCATTGGTCAACTGGATGGGGTTCCGGAGATAAAAGCTGCATTTGAGGCCTACCAGTTTGGGTGGATGGCGCTACCACCCGGCTACTACGGGCCATACCTGATTTCTGAGTTCTACTCCAACTATGCTGCCAGCCTACTAGCCTCTATCGATGGTTACCAGTCCAAGAGAGTGAAGAGGCAATTGGTCTATAAATTGTCCCCACGGGAATATGTCATGGTGCGTGGGGAACAGGTAGAGATTTTAGCATCCACCATCAACAGGTTCTTATTTAGGCCAGACTACCGAGCCCCACTGGATGGATTATTCATCACCAGGCACCTGCAAATTACTGATGAGGTCCAAATGTCTTACCCCACTTCACGGGCCACTCGGTTAAAGTGGGTTGCGGTGCAGATTGCTATGCAAGGAGCTGAGCTAGCCTGGGTTTCAAACCCCACTTTTGTCAAGGAGTTGAGGCACCGGATGGATTATTCATCTCCAAGGCGTCACTCACTTTTATCGCAAAGTTCTGGTGGTCGGTGGTGCAGGCCCGACCACGACCCACAGCTAATGACAACACACTCCAACCTTTTCATGCTTTGTTGGTAGCGTGCTTGATTGCACGGTATGTAATCAATGTGGGTCGGCTCATTGCCTTGGAGATGATGGACAGGGCCCTATCAGATAGAACAACTATGTCCTTTCCATGCCTGATTTGGGCGCTTTGCAAGTGGGCACATGTCCCTACCACCCATATTCTGGATCGGAAGATAGCTCCGTAGGGCGTGGTCAACATTGTCATGATTAAAGATGTTCAGAACCTATTGTTCCACAGTAGAGCACGTCGGCTTGGATTGCCTGCAACGCTTCCTCGGGCACTTTTACAGCAGCCCTTGTCTTTTGCGGAGCACACCACCCCCACAGTCAGGTATGGCTTCTAAGCAGCCCGAGGGTAGTGGTGCAGCTCCTCCGACACAACAAGGGTATGCCTATGTCCCTTATGAGTTTTTAGCCTGAGTAGTGACCGACCAGCGGTAAACACGGGCAATTGTTGACCAGATAGTGGCATGGCTGCCTCAGGTGGTGCGATCTCACGACCAACAGGCGGAGGATCGTCTCCAAGCAGAATTACTAGGCCAAATCAGCAGCTTACAAGAATAGGTCAACACCTTGGAGGGATACTTCCATAGCATGTTTAGGAGTATGTCCAGCGATGAAATGTTCATGTTGGTGTAGACTATTCATGATATGAAGGCTAAAATTGCCCAGCTGATAGCCGAGTATAACAGTACGGTACCGCCTCCGGCTCCGACTCCACCTCCGGCTCCGACTCCACCTCCGGCTCCAACTCCACCTCCAGATTCTTTGATGTCACTTTTCAATACCCTGGTGGAACCAGGTTAGACGATATATGGGGCGTTCCACCCGCGCCAGCTGCTGTCCAGGTTCAACCCTTGGAAGCACCCAAAAGAAAGGACAAAGGGACGCGCCGCAGCCATTGTAGAAGCCCTCCGAAGGATCCGCAGTGCGAAGAAGAGAGGAGATTGTGCAAGGCCCTGGGAGCCCAGTGCCGAGAAGCTGTAGAATAGGAAGAGAGAGAGCAGCTAGCATATGAGGCAGCTCAGACAAGAGCCTCCGGGAGCACTGTCGGACCGGACACAACTATTGATGACATGGACCCACCTGATGGGTCTGACCACGACGGCCCGACTGACGCCTAGGGCGTCCCAGGTATGTTCTACTCCCATTCTGTGCTTTATTGTTAATTATGGTGCAATGAGTGCATTGCACAGTATCTTTGAAGGGGGTGGGGCTTCCTGAACCCTAAGGAGTTTTTCTTGCCATGTTTCTTTTCTTTGAAGGTGTATTATCTAGTAGAACTGACATGTTTAGGTCATAATGTTTGATGTTTTAGTAAATACATGTGCTTACATTTGTTTAGGTAACCCTTGTTCTGAGTTTAACATTAAAAATATCGTAAAAAGCTTGTATGTGCATGCATCCCATCCTGACAAACTGTTATGCGTTTTGGAAAGCATGTTATGCATGGTATAGTTGGCTCATTGATGAATGAAGTGTGACTAGGTTGATTTGCACCTATTTAGTGTAAAGGATGTGCCGCGTGTGTGTGAGCATGTTTGTTGAAAAATCCGGCGGCACACTTGTACACTAGAACATGCCTGGTTAGTCCCACTAAAACAATTGAATGATTGAATTAGGATAGGATCTTAGGCCATTTTTGTCGTGAAGTCACTTAGCCTGAAATCAACCAACCAAATGAAATTGCTCCCGTCGAATCAAAAGTTGAGCCTTAATAGACCTTTTCTTTCTAATCACCCAATTCACCTTCCTAACCTATCTGCAGATCTTTACCTTGGCCCTGGTCTCTCTAAGGACATTGTAAACCTCAACCTAGGGCAAAAGCCTAAGTTGAGGGTGGCTTACACTGGCCCTGGTCCGTTAAAAAGACATTGTGAACCTTAACTCAGGCCAAAAGCCTATGTTGAGGGTGGCTATCGTAAGAAAAACAGGAAAGTAAGTATGAAAAAGAGCCAAGTGACAAGAGGAGAAGGAAAGTTTGGGGTGTGAACATGAAAAAAAAAAATACAGTGAAGTCACTCCAAATTGCAAAAAAAATTAGAAGGATAGGGTCAATAAGAGTTTGGAGGCCGAAAGTATTGTTTAAGTAAAAGTAGTGTCTTGGAAGGGAGAATTAGTCACATTGAGGCTAAAGTTACCTCACCCTAGCCCAAGCCTACATTACAAGCTGAAAAAGTCCTAAAGTGATCCTAAAAAGGTCATTCGAGAGTAAGGTGGTGAAAATAAGAGTAAGCATATGGTCCATACTTGTGTGTAGGTGGAAAGCTTTTCTCTAAGTGCGAGTGTCTACATTCCAGTCTGTTTATTGCATTTATACACTGTGTGTGAGACTTCTTTGTAGTTAGGGCACTATCTTTGCACTGATTAGCTACTTATACAACTGATTCATCTTTGTTCCGGATCCTATGGAGGCTGACTATACATGCAGGCTTCCTACCTTAATTTGTGCGGGTCGGTTTGGGGTGAAAGCATATTTAGGGCATGGTTTTTGAGCATACATCGTAAAATTAAAGGGTTACCCATAAGATTAATGAGGCACTTGTATTTATGAGTTGTTTGTGTGAGTCTTCATTGCTTGAGGACAAGCAAACTTCTATGTTGAGGGTGATGATTCATAGAAATATGACTCTTATGATGCTTTAAGTGAAGGATTTTTGCACATTATCAAGCAAATTTGTTGGTTTGATGTGTGTGTTTTGGTACTTTGCAGGAAAATGACGAAGGCATGGAATGACGCAAAAATTGTGAGAAAAAGAATGAAAAATCGATGAAGTGGCGATATACGGAACCTCTCATGGGCCGTGTAACATCACACGAACCGTGGGAGGGTGCATGAAGGGCCCAACAAAGAGAAGCTGTAAATTGAGCCAAGTGAGGGACCAAGGGGGTCCTCATGGACCATTTCACGGTACACAGACCGTGTGACCAATCGTGACCTTACACTTGGCGTGGAACTGGAACGAAACCAAGGCAGAACTCACGAGGGGCTCAAACGGACCATCAAAGCTCTCGTGGGCCATGCCATATGCCTTAAAGTTGACGTGAATTAGAATGATCATCGTCGAAAATAACAGAAATCGTGCAAGTAAAGGTAAATGGGCCCTGTCACGGACCGTGTGATCTTTCACGGACCGTGGCATGGGCCGTGCAGTTGGAATGTCTAGACACCGGTCAGAATTTTCTCAAGTGAAGACTCATGGAGCGTTAAATGGTCCGTGAAACCCTACACGGGCCATTTCAGCATCCGTGAGAAGCACGAAATGATGACTCACGGACCGTGTGACAGTCCGTCTGGACCTACACGGCCCGTGTGAAGACCTGTATCCATGCCGAAGTCTATTTTTTTATTTTTAATTGGGTTAGTGTTTCCTTGTATATATATATATATATATTATTCCGATTTAGGTTGTTGTTGAACGCTGGAGTCTGAAAACAAAAACAGAGAACAATATTGTGACTTTACTTTACATTAGATTCTTGTGTTTTGATCATCTCTTCGAGGATTATAACACGTGCATTCATCGTTATTTCAATCGTAAGTCAATTATTATGATTTCATTACATTGTTGTTGACAAGTTGTATTGAACATGCTAGGCTAAACCCACAACTAGGGTTGTAGGAACTATGACAATTCAATAAGATAATACAAACTAGGGTAAATTCGAGGGATTGATCACCGCATTCATTGTAGAATTCTTCACTTTAACATCTCCCTAATGAGTCGACGCATTAGGGCAAGCCCGTATTTGTTACATGCCCAGGAGGGATGTAGTGAATAGGAAAAGAATTCTACAACAAATATTTGGGGTTTTTAACCTAGTCTAAGTACCTGAGACCGAAAGGTGAGGGTATTCTGAGATCGAGAACAAAGGTCAAAATTACATACACTTTGAGACCGAAAGGAGATGAGTGAAATATAGCTAGTAAGGACCGAAAGGTAAACTAGGTATCATCGTTTTTGTTTGATCTTGTATGGCAGTCACGAAGGAGTTTACTGTGCCAGTTTAGTTATCGTATTAGACGTCATGAGGAACACAACCCTAGCTTCTCATTAATTGTTTGAAACCCAGTATCAACATCCTTATTAGTCACTTTACAGTAGGAATTTAATTGAAACTACGTAACCCCCTATTTATTTTATGCAACTTTATCTTGGGAATAAAATTTACATTTGAAAGAGGGTGCTAATAGAATCATTCTCACGCGTTCCCTATGGGATCAACCTCAACTCTGGTTGAGTTCTATATTTTACCAACGACCGCTTTACTCTTCCTTTTGGAGTGTAAATTTGGGCGTATCACGACATTGTAAGCTTAAGGGCAAATTCCCTTAAACTTATACCACTTTGCCTCAAATTTATCAACTCCATCACTTTGGCTTCCCTTAGCTCAAGTGGGAAGAAATAATGTCGCCCAAGTTACACCTCCTTTTTAGAGGATAAAGCAGTTCCTGTCAAGAAATGGAACCTAACCAAGTTTAGGGTCGAACCCACAAGGAATATGTAGACTCAATAAAAATTCATCAACATGCAACCCGAGTAGTTAATCAACTCAATTCCCCGGAGGGGAGGGGGTTGCAAAAATCAACGAGAAAAGTAAACTAACTAAGTATCACTAGAGAAAAATCAATAAAGGATAGAAACTAGGGTATTCTGTTCCTTATGATTCCCCAACTCAGTATCAATGGATAACCTAATTCTTGTCTAGTGTATAGCATGCAGGAAGATAATTTAAGTTCACCAAGCACTTCGGTCAAAGGTGAGAGACGAATTTCACTATGTGACTTGGCCCATGTCTATAGTGTGCATTACTAATCATTATGTATATATCCCAGTACAACATCCCCTTGGCCTAGTTTGGTTTATTTAAACGAGAAAACATCAATCGAATCTTGTTAATTAATCTCTTTCCTATTCATTACTACCTTTTTCTAGTCAGTAACACTAGGCAGGTTCTAATTTTTGCCACTACTAGAAAACATGCAAAATAAAGAGAGTTAATTAATATATGCATATACACCTTCAAAGAATAGTGAATTATCCAATTTCACTTTGTTAGTTGTTCATGGTTCCCATAACCCTAGTTGTAGATTTAGCTACTCATGCTTGTGTAAATGAAGAGATTATGGATTTAGAAGATATAATTAAACACTTACACAACTTAATGAAGAACAAGCAAATCAAATGTCAATGAAAATCACAAGCTTGCAGATTGAATTAAACCACAAGTGTTTTCAAGGACTCTCTCCCAATTTTCTCTCTAAGAACATTGAGTTCTCTGAGCACTTAAGCTGAAACTACTCAAAACTGACGTAAACTCTTGAGAACTTCTGAAAAATAACCTAAAAGATCTATTTACAATAATTAAAAATGTCCTAAAATAATTAGGAAAACTTGTCAGCAAACTCCACGAAAACACTTTACGACCCGTATTGTCTTCTACGGCTCATAGTTGAGGTCTCGTAATCAGCTGCTGCAATTTTGGACTTCACTTCTATGGCACCCCTTTACGACTCGTAAAAGTGGTTTCATTGGATAACTTTCCTTCAAGTCCACCTCTCGGATCCTTAGGGTATGAAAGGTATTCTATGACTCGTAAATTTCTCGACGACCCGTCTGCATGTTCGTACACTTCATGTTGTGCAAATAGCCCCTCAATAGAAATCCTCACAAACCTATCTACGATTCGTAGAATGGTCTACGACCCGTAGACTATCTCGTACATTAGTAAAAACCAACAACTTCTGCAATTTTCCCCCAAATCATGGCCAACCTATAATCCTGAAAATCTATACACAAAAACACATAAAACCCACAAATATTGCATTAGGAACAAACAAAATTCTTAGGTTTAAGGATCAAAAGTGGTGTATTTTGGTAGCAGATTTACACCCTCAACTTAAAATTGATGTTTGTCCTCAAGCGATGGACTCAATCTATATAGACAATGCAGTAACACACAGAACTCATCTCAATGGCATACATCACATACATCTTAGACTTAGATACCCACACCAAATTTTCAAGACAGGATTAGATAGCTATTTAGTAAACTTAGGCAAACTGGTGCATGTGACAACATAACTATGACAATCAAGGGGTTATCAATAGAACACACTAATTGAACAAGTCAAATGCTAACAATGTAATGCAAGTGCTCTCACAGAAAGAAGTCCCATATCTGACGCTTAATGCTATTTCATATTTGACCTTGGGACTATGCAACAATGCTCACTCTCACAAAAAATATTCATACATGATGACTCATTCCATAGGATTGACCCTATACTCATTACTTAGACCTTCAACTAATTAGACTAGGATCACTTTAGGACTTTTTTTGCTTGTAACATAGGCTCAAAGGGCTTTGGTATGGTATTTTGAAAAAATGTCCCTCCTTGAAACTGCGATTTTCTACACTGTTGCCCCACCAACTATGTTATTTTCACATTATTCTCCCTTTTTCTTCTTTCAAGCTTTTTTGGGTGCTTTCTTATCATTTTCAGCTTTTTGCCTTATTTTCATATTTCATTTGCTTTTTAACTCTCAATTAAGGCATCTTTGATTTTTCTTGCATCCAATACATGATTTTTCTCCTTTTTCTTTGTATCCTAACTCACCTCCCTTATTTTTGTGCTTTATTCTTACACTAGCCTCCCTCAACTTAGGCTTTTGGCCTATTTTGAGATGCACACTATCCATCCTTAGAACAAGGGCCACTATTGGTAGCCACTCTCAACTTAGGTTTTTTGCCTCAGTCAAGGTACACAATGTCCATGGAAGGACCAGGGCCAAATTCTTGATTTCTCACTAGATAAGGCTGGGTTAATCATGCATTTTGAAAGAATAGGTACATGTTAGGCTCAAACATTAGGAACAAGGGATAAATCATCAATTTGGTTGGTTATTTTTAGGCTAAAGTGGACTATTTAAAACAATGGCCTAAGATCCTTTCCTAATCCTACTAATCTACAATCTAACTTAGAGTAACTGGGCAAGTTCTGAATTAGCACAAAACACATGAACTTATCAAATAAAGCTCACACTCACATGACACTACATACATTATCAACGAAAGACTATCAGATCATGCTTCTCATCTCAATTTACCCTTACTTATCAAAATAGATATTTTCAATCACCTAAACATGCATGGTTACTATGTAACTACTAATCAAAATTTTTGGTGAGTATCATTTTATCAAAAAAAAAATAAAAAAACATGTTATATGCCACAAGTATCGGTACTATATGTTATGCATTTTATCTAAACATGCTATTCCCATAGAAATTAAATATCCATAGGGAAAAGGAACATAGGCAAGAAAACCCCGGGATAAAAAAATTAGGGTAGTTATAGACCATAAGCTACTCAGACGTCACCGAGACCCATAAGTACCCACACCCTATCGAACAAGATGTGCATTGTCCTCAATGCACAAAATTAAAAGAAAATAGAACATAAGGGGTCAAAAATACATATTTGGGCACCTAAGCGCCAAGGTTCCTTGGGTTGCCTCCCAAGCAGAGCCTTATTTATTATCGCAACGCGATATAAATGGGTAGAGTATTCCGAATTCCTCTAGCCGTTGTGCTCCCTTATCATCAAGCTTTTCCTCTATCTGGAGCCTATTCGTGTTTTTTCGATCTAACGCTTTGGCGTTTGTTATCATTCCTCTTTGAATCTGATCCAGTTGCATTGGCAAGTCTAAATTGTTGATTTAGCCATTTGATTGCCACGTAATGTTGTTCAATTTTATGATTTATTTCGAAAACGTCGTACTTAATCTCCCTTAAAATCTCATATTGTGTCTCTGTCTTTTTTAGCAATTGGTCAAGCATCTCCTCAATTTTGCACTATCTATTTCCCACATCACGACTGTGGGGAGGCACATAGAGACCACCCTTTTTGCCTTCTTTGAAGCTTCCATATTAGGTTTCATTAGCATCTCCAGGTTGGCTCTGTTTTCAACAAGCACTATGAGGATTTCCGCATTTATTCGTGCTTAGTCAGAGTTCATATCAATAATCTCTACATAGCTGGTTGGATGTTCCTTGATAGGTCTGTACACGTGATTCAGTTTCGCCACCCTGTCTAGCTTCTCAGCAATTCCTTCGAATGGTTCTTCTACGAACAAACCTCCTAATAGGGCATTATCACATGCTTGGCTATTTGCATCTTGAGCTCGGTGGAAATTCTTTACTAGGATATTCTCTGTCATCTTATGGTCTAGTGCAATCCTCAAGCATCTATTAAACCGCTCCTATGTGGCAAGGATTGAGTCACTAGGGAATTACTTAAAAGTTGTTGATCAGGTCCTGCACATTGAGCCAGTTTTGTTTAATTGAGTACTGTGCTAAAAAAGCCCTCTACAATTCTATCCATTTGGTGATCGAGCCCTGTGTGAGCTCTGATAGCCACAATGCAACATTACATGTGAGAGACAATGGAACGACACGAAGTACCACAACATGCATAGACAGATTCTGTTTTCCTATCACACTCTTACAAACAAATGCCACATTGTGTAAGTGGCTATGTGGATCCTCTGATGGTAAGCCCACAAATAGCCCACAATTCTGTAGCATTTGAAGTAACCCACTCGATATTGTGAACTTTGTGTCTATTGGTAGTGGTGGTAGCACAATAGTTCTAGCACATCCACATCCATAGGATTCAACCAGTACGAATTCCACTAGTAAGCATTGGTGTTGAAGTGTTGGGACTGTGGAAAATCCTCCAAAAGAGGTGGTTTCTCATTCTCATCAACATCATTATTGTTCCGATTCAGAGCCGCATTTGCCGTGTTGTTGGCATTATCTCGGACTATCTATCTTATCATTCTGTGGATCTCTTGATCAAATAGAGTTAAGGGATTTCCTTGACTACGAGTATTGGGCATACAATACTCGTACACCCTGCAAATAAACAACATCAAACAAAAGTAAAACAAAAGCTAGAGTTTTAAAAATAATATTATCTACTTCTTCACACAAATCTCGTGTACTTTTCTTAGTTGTGAAAACATCAATGATAGTATGATCAAGAAGTTGACACTCCAATTTAGCTCTTTACACTGGCTTATAAGCATTTTTTTCTTCCTCAATCAATTCATCATATCAACTTTTATGCTCAACTCACTACTTAAATTGTGGACATCCAAGCCAAATTGATGAACATTTGACAAAAACACATAATTGTCTAAATCGAAATTCTCTAATATTTTCATGAAGTACATATTGTGATTCAAAACTTATGTACAACCCCTCTCATTCGAATTCTACTATCATCCAATATTTCTTGAACAAATGGTGCCATGTTAATAAGAAAAAAAATAGAAAAAGATCAAAAACAAAAAAAAACATAGAATGTGGGAAGTAAGGATTAACACTCGAATTACTAATGTATTCACTAAGTCTAGCCGTATTCCCTGGAAACGGCGCCAAAATCTTGATGTAGCCCAACTTAAACCTACTTTTTAGAGGATAAAGTGGGCGCTGTCAAGAAATACAACCTCAAAAAGATTAGGGTCAAACTCACCGAGAATACGTAGAATCTAGAAAAAAATTCACCAACATGCAATTCGAGTAGTTAACCAACTAAATTCCCCTAAAAGGGGGGGAGGGGTTTGCAAAAATCGATGAGAAAAATAAACTAACTATCACGACAAAAAGATCAATAAAGGAGAGCAACTAGGATATTGTGTTCCCCAAGATTCCCCAACTCAGTATCACTGGATAACCTAATTCTTGTCTAGTGTATAGCATGCAAGGATGGTAATTTAAGTTCACCAAGCCCGTTGGTCAAAAGTGAGAGGCGAATTTCACTATGCGACTTGGCTAATCTTCATATTGTGCATTACTAACCATTACCTATAAGTCCCAGTAGAGCCTCCCCTTGGTCCAGTTTGGTTGATTAGACGAGAAAACATCAATTGAATCCTGTTAATTAACTCTTTTCTTATTCATTACTACCTTTGTCCGGTCAATAACACTAGGCGGGTTCTAATATTGACCACCACTAGAAAACATGCAAAATGAAGAGAGTTAATTAATACATGCATATACACCTTCCATGAATCATGAATTCTTCAAATTTACTTTGTTAGTTCATCATGGTTCCCACAACCCTAGTTGTGGATTTATCTACTCATGCTTTGTGTAGATGAAGAGATTATGAATTTAGAAGACATAATTAAACACTTAAACAACTGAACTAAGAACAAGCAAATCAAATGTCAATGAACATCACAAGCTTGAAGATTGAATTAAACCACAAGTGTTTTCCAAGACTCTCTCACAATTTTCTCTCTAAGAAGATTGAGTTCTCTGAGCACTTAACCTAAAACTACTCAAAACTTACGTTAATTGTTGAGAACTTCTAAAAAATAATCTAAAAGATCTATTTATAATAATTAAAAACAAGCCCTTAAAAAATTAGAAAAATTGGTCGGCAAACCCGTATTGTCTTTACGACTCATACTCAGGGTCTCGTAATCAGCTGCTGGTATTTCAGACTTCACTTCTACGGTAACCCTTTACGACTCGTAAGGTGGTTCACACCAGTAAAGGGGGTTTCGTCTGATAACTTTTCTGCAAGTCCACCTCTCTGATCCTCAGGGCACGAAAGGTATTCTATGACTTGTAAACTTCTCCATGACTCATTTGCATATTCATAGACTTCCAGTTCTATTCATAGCCCCTCATTGGAAATCCTCACAAAACCTATCTATGACTCGTAGAATACTCTACGACCCATAGACTATCTCGTACATTAGCGAAAACTAGCAACTTCTGTATTTTTCCCCTAAATCATGGCCAACCTGTAATCCTGCAAATTCAAACACAAAAAGACATAAAACCCACAAATATCGCATCGAGAACACAGAAAATCCTAAGTTTTAAGCATCAAAAGTGCTATATTTTGGCAACACATCAAGAAATGATCAAGGAAAGTGTCCTTGATTATCTCCCAACCAATAGACCCTTTTTAAACTCTCTTAGATTTGTATTAGGTAAACCAAACTTGAGCAACTCCCTTTAGTTGATAAGCTACCAATTCAGCCTTCTCTTCGAAATACACCCCCATAGTCTCCACCACCTTTGAGACTTCATTAATGAACTTTGGCGGATCCTCATCCACCTTGGAACCATGAATCTCCGGGGGATTCATCCTAGCAAAATCTCTTATCTTTGAAGCCAGAGTAGGATTGTTTGAAGAAGCGAGTACTTGACCTAGCATAGAGATAGCGACCCTAAATTCATTATTGGAGACTTGGTCAACTTGAGGGACTTGAGGAGCCAGAAGAACTTGGTCCTCGTCAACATTATCTCCCCTGGGTAATGGAGCACGTTGTGCTGCCATTTATAAAAATGTCAAAGGACAAGTATTAAGATATAGGAGTTTTGAAGGCACGACATAGATAACTGTCACGACCCGAAAATGGGCGTGATGGCACTCGTCTTAACCCATCAAGACAAGTCAGCCTAAACCCAACAAGAATATCGAAATAATGTGCGGAAGTACTAAATAAAATAGATAACTTAAATAGAGAAATCTTCACAAAACTTAAATACCACCCAAGGATTGGTTGTCACGTGTACAAGCCACTAGTCATACAGAAATCCAAAGAATTACAAAGTCTGAAACTGTCTTTCTTCTCAAATAGAACAAAGCAGAAAGGAAACAGGATAAGAGAGTCAGCTAGATGACAGCAGCTACCTCTCTAAATCTCCTGAGAAGCCTCGGATGATCAAGGAAAATACTACTCACAGTCCGGGCTCAAAACCTACAAAAATAAAATTGTGGTAGCAAGGGGTGAGTACCAAACACACGGTACCCAACAAGTGAACTACTAAACGCAAAATTAAGCAATACAGAATACAAGTACTCCTAACTCCACGCCAGAATCTCTACAACTGCAACACACATAACATCGGTCCAACAAATTAGTTCATAATGTATATAACATGTAACTCAGTAACCACACCAATATTCATAGATCAACAACACAGGAATCGGTTCACCTATCACCAGTTTCACAAATAGGCACCGACAAGCTCATAAATGATAAGAATGTGTAATGCAATGCAATGTTAAGTAGAATGATGCATGTCTGACCTAGTAATACACACCCGCTGTCTCTCAGTCTGGGACCCATGGGGGACTCTTAGTCCGTGCATCCGTCGCGGCGTGCGACCCGACCCTCGAATCATATATATATCTGTCGCGGCGTGCGACCCGTCCCTCGATTTATAATATCTGTCGCGGCGTGCGACCCGTCCCTCGATTTATAATATCTGTCGCGGCGTGCGACCCGTCCCTCGAATGGTACATCTTTTTTTTGGTCTTATTCTTTCTCAGTTCACATAACATTTGCCACAAAATCAATGTAATAGACAGGTTTACACTATGATGAGGAGATAACCGAATTTTTAATACAATGCACCTTTCACAACAACATAGCTTTAAAATAACATCAACACCAAATTCATATTTCAAAATCACTATCAACACCTCACATAGGAAGCACAAGATTCTATATGCTTAACAAAGGTTAAGAAATTTACTTGCCTTATATAAAGTCTCCAATCATGTCAATTCCGAAGCTTTTCCCTCTCTATAATACTCCAAATCACCAAAATCTATTCAAGTATAACATCACAATCACATAACGAATCTAAGGACACTAAAATCAATTAATTCGGTGAAAAGGGCAAAATGGTCCAAAAATTTCGTCACCAAAAAAAAGTCATCAGAAATCTGGAAATTTATACATAAAAATGTTCTCCCAGTAATAAGGAATTCAATGGAGAAAACCGTTTAAAAAACGGAGCTAAAACGAGGTAGAAATCTCATATTTAAAGTTTCCAAAAAAAGACATCCGAACCAGCGAAAAACAGCAAATTTTACCTCGAACGGCGCACCAAAATTAATTTCTGAAACCCCCATGGTGTTTCTCTCGGAAAAATACGCGATTTAGCCTTTTGAATCGCCCAAATCGGACCAAAATCGAGGGAGAAATCGTGGATTAAAGTTTGGGAGAAACCCAGAAAATTTTGAGAAGAAATCTGCATTTATATTTTTTTATATATTGCGTCTGCCACGTGGCAGCGCCTAATTGGGCCACGTCATCCCCGCTTCAGCATCTTCAGCAAACTCTCAAACTTAAATTCAATGCTCCGGCCTCATCCGGAGTCGGAAAAATACATTCCATATATGAAATTTGATCGGAAACAATGTTTCGAACTCAACGGTGTAGTCGAAATTCCCATCGGAGGTTATTTTATTCCAATGTAAGTCCCAATTCCCAGTATCAAAAATAATCAAAAGGGCCAAAACACACCTAGAAGCTTTGAAAATTGAATGAAGGGTCCTTCTAGACCAAAATCGATATTTCGGATCCAACGGAATCATCAGAATTTTCAATTTAAATTTACGAAAAAAAATCTTTTATAAAAGAGAGAGTGTTTATTTTTAAAATGACCTAACGGGTCATTACATTATCCACCACTAAAAATCATGTTCGTCCTCGAACATAAGAAGGAGAAGGAAGAATAATTGATATTACTAAAATTCTAAGTTATGATCTTCCAAAGTCAGTATTTATCTCTCCAAGTAAGCTCCTCCTTAAGACCATGCCACCAAAATTCACTATTAAGAACTGGTTTTTTTTTTTTTGAATCTAACCTTGATAGATTTACAATTCGGTGGTGATTTTCAAGCCATAGGCTAACTCATGAATTCGATATGAATAACCACCCACTAGTCCATAACTCAATAAATCTTTTCTCACATAATCATGATAAAATTCTAAAATAAATACCAGCCATAATCAAAAGCAAACCAAAATCAACCATCTCACACTTCTAATGCACCACCCTCATAGATTTGTTAAGATTTCATTCCCACAGTTAAATCTTTCCACGATCTTAAGTTATAAAATTCGACCTTTAGACATTGAACACTCACCATAGAGAATCGGATTTTTCTGACTCAATGGAGAAAATGGTTTAAGTAACCACTTAGCGAACAATACACCAAAATAAACAGATTCTCTAACAACACTATCGAAAATACTAGATCAATAGTCGTGACTATAAATAACCCTTTAAGAGTGATAGAGCTAGACCCAACAGGCCTCATATCCAATCATGCATAGCCAGAACATAACCTCAACGATAAGATGAGCCTTAAAACTACTGGACAACTATAAATATTTATGGTAGCTCTTTTATAATTCACCTAACCAAAGTTTTGTGTGTAGAATCACTTGTATACTTCAACTGTCCCAAATAATACTAAATATGTCGAAATTGAAATAATCGAGTCCGCACAAGCATCCTATCTTACTAAGAGAAAATTGCAAGATCGGTTCACCCGATCCACCACTAAGGATCCATCTACCAAAGTGAAGACACGGTGGAAATAGGCAGGTATTCCCATGATAAAGTAGGTAGCCACACCAAAATGCACGGAATGAAGGTCGAATAACACAAGATACTCCTTTCATAGTGCCCTTATCAAACTTTTTCATTCATCTGACCCTTTTTTTTTTTAAATTCCATCTTTAGCTGCACATAATCAACTTGTCTGGTCCCATACAATCGTACACATACTTAATTATCAGACTCTACATATTCCTCACAACACTGCATCAAAAGCAATGCTCTCAATACTAACATAATATCATAGCCATCATTGTCATTTACCATTCTCTCAAATTGTTACTAGTATTAAAGTCTTCTTAGCTACACATTATCGCCTTCAAATATTTCATATTATGATTTTCTCTATTTTTATATAAGTATTTTTTTTTTACACAAACCACACACAAAGCTGATAACGTAAATGTTAAATTTGATAGTACTTTTCTCATCGAGGTAAGGTTACTTAATTCTAAAGTCAATTTCATGCAATTTTTCACATCCCGAATTTCAACTACCATTCAAATCATCATATACCTCATTCCAAAACTTAGAGAAATTCAATTACCTTGATCATTCTGCATACCATAAGTACATAACCTCTAGTCAACATCAAATGTCTATGTAACGCCTCACAATAATCTATGTAGTCCCATTAATAACGTAATTTCAACCCCCTCAATATCTTCAATAAGCGTGTAGAGCTATAGGGTTATATCGCAACGCCCTCATAAGTCATTTATCATAGTTGGACAATCTAGACCAATATAAAAATGTAGCATACCTCAAACAACATTATTTGTCACTCGAATTCGAAACTTAGTCTTCATAAAAGTCACGAGTATATCCTGGAAAATCTGTGGTGAACAAGTACGCATTGCGTTATCACGTTTGAGCTCAAAGGCAAAATAAGTAAAACCTTTAATTTCGAACCAAGGGTCCATACATGAGATCTTATTCCTTCACTTCCTTAAATTCTTCTTATGACATAAATTCCAGATATCTTGAACTCTTCAATATATTAAATTCTCATTCCTTCACTAACTCACTTATCAACTTTACTCTCTGACCAACAACACATGACATTTTCCCTCATGTCCTAAGCTAAAATTTTAAGTGGAGCACTTCTTTAGGTCCTTCAACAATTAAAAAAAAAATAACTAAATTTATGACCCAAATCACATGCAGGTTCTTCCAAATGTTGATCACTCATTGCTATCCATTAGTTCTTATCTTATCAATAAATATCTTGGCAGAATATATATACTACCAAAAATATACTAACAATTAAAAACTTGAATCTTTATTCTAACTTGTACTCCAATTTCTTTATCTGTCGGTATTAGCTCATAGCTTGAGATCTTTATGAATTCATATATCTTAACTTATGATTGATCCCCTCTTTATCTAACCTACCATATCCTTTATAAAAAAAAAAATTCAATATACTAATTACCATACTCAAAATTACAAAAGAGATTATCACCATATTCAAGCCCAACCTTGTAGATTTTTTTTCCTCAAACAATAGTTTCCTAGCCAAGACCAATGATACTTAATACCATCACCATAACTAAAGCAAAATAAATAAAACTGTGTGGTTTTAAATTCAACTCTCTACTCTCTCGAAAGTTTTTTTTTTTTTTGCCTTTACCATCAAAGTGAATATCCCTACATCTCACTAATTTATTCATTTATGACTCTAGCTCATTTCAATTCTATCAAAGCAGTATCTCCACACATTTTACATCTTTCTTATGATTACGTTACTCATCAAATAGTAGCAAACGTAACTTTTGATACCTGCGGATTGTGTGTGCCATACTGAATTCACTCAATCAAAAATTCTCATCATATGATTGCATTTTGATCATAATCCATCACTAACTTTTATTACCATTATGCTCTATAGCCATTGCCATCTCCTCAAGGTTATCCTCATCATTGATATGACACCAAAACTATATCGGTCAAATATAAAGAACTAACTCCCTTGGATCTTATTATGGAGTAATAGTCCTCATTTGGAATCCCCCGAATACTCCTCACAACTTAAATACATTAATTATACCAAAGATTCACCACTAAATTTTTTTTTATAATTAATACTTAACGCAAGCATCCAGAGTAGCAAACTAGTTGATTTCTTGAATATGAATACGACATTAAACCTTATTAAATGAGTTCATGATACACTAATAATTTCTAAAATAGTTTGTATTCACGCTTGACAATTGACATATCCGTTTTCATATACCACTAATACTATATTGTGAAAGTCCATTAGATCCACCACTAGAACACATCATACCTATCAGAAAAGTAGTACCAAACTCGCCTGCATATTTCTACCCATCAAGTAGCTGCAAAATATTAGCCAATCCATCATGACTCTATCCTAAGTACTGCACTTTTTTTTTCATAAATTCAATCGCTAGAAAAAGTAACACACTCCATAACTCTAATCAAGTAAGCATTGGTATCGTGGTGATAGTCGTATCATGACCCTCCTTGATATCCACTCGATTTATGAAACCATAATAGAGATTCTGACCTCAATTGGCACATGATCATTCTTATCATTATCTAAGCAATCCATACATATTATGACAATTTTTTTTTTGTAATATTAATTTACTGAACAAAATTTGTGATCCACCTATCCTTTTAACCTTCACCTTAAATTGTTGAACCATTTTTGATATTATATACACCACATTAATACTGTTTGGGTTTCTGGATAACTAACCCCGAAAATCATAACACATTCATAAAATCCCTCAATCCATTGTTTGACCTTATCACTCAAATATCCTCAAGTGTATTATTGAGTCATCACCTTACTCACCCTCTTCTAATAATTGAATCTTTTAAATCTAACCACACATCATTTTTACAAGTATGTCACTTAGACATTAATACTAGATCTAACATTCAAGTCATGTATAACTCACTAACTACTCATTTAAAGAACCAAGCACGAATCATCTCTATAGATGAGAGAATGAATAAAATGACAAGAATCACACTGAATCAGGGACGCACGATGGAGAAGGAATAAACAAAAGGATGTTTCCTAACAGTCTTCATAGCCTCTCGTAGATAAGTATAGACGTCTCCATACCGATCCTCGAGACTCTACTAGACTCGGCTTGTACACACGTGAGACCTATGAACCTGAGGCTCTGATACCATCTGTCACGACCCGAAAATGGGCGTGATGGCACTCGTCTTAACCCATCAAGACAAGTCAGCCTAAACCCAACAAGAATATCGAAATAACGTGCGGAAGTACTAAATAAAATAGATAACTTAAATAGAGAAATCTTCACAAAACTTAAATACCACCCAAGGATTGGTTGTCACGTGTACAAGCCACTAGTCATACAGAAATCCAAAGAATTACAAAGTCTGAAACTGTCTTTCTTCTCAAATAGAACAAAGCAGAAAGGAAACAGGATAAGAGAGTCAGCTAGATGACAGCAGCTACCTCTCTAAATCTCCTGAGAAGCCTCGGATGATCAAGGAAAATACTACTCACAGTCCGGGCTCAAAACCTACAAAAATAAAATTGTGGTAGCAAGGGGTGAGTACCAAACACACGGTACCCAACAAGTGAACTACTAAACGCAAAATTAAGCAATACAGAATACAAGTACTCCTAACTCCACGCCAGAACCTCTACAACTGCAACACACATAACATCGGTCCAACAAATTAGTTCATAATGTATATAACATGTAACTCAGTAACCACACCAATATTCATAGATCAACAACACAGGAATCGGTTCACCTATCACCAGTTTCACAAATAGGCACCGACAAGCTCATAAATGATAAGAATGTGTAATGCAATGCAATGTTAAGTAGAATGATGCATGTCTGACCTAGTAATACACACCCGCTGTCTCTCAGTCTGGGACCCATGGGGGACTCTTAGTCCGTGCATCCGTCGCGGCGTGCGACCCGACCCTCGAATCATATATATATCTGTCGCGGCGTGCGACCCGTCCCTCGATTTATAGTATCTGTCGCGGCGTGCGACCCGTCCCTCGATTTATAATATCTGTCGCGGCGTGCGACCCGTCCCTCGAATGGTACATCTTTTTTTTGGTCTTATTCTTTCTCAGTTCACATAACATTTGCCACAAAATCAATGTAATAGACAGGTTTACACTATGATGAGGAGATAACCGAATTTTTAATACAATGCACCTTTCACAACAACATAGCTTTAAAATAACATCAACACCAAATTCATATTTCAAAATCACTATCAACACCTCACATAGGAAGCACAAGATTCTATATGCTTAACAAAGGTTAAGAAATTCACTTGCCTTATATAAAGTCTCCAATCATGTCAATTCCGAAGCTTTTCCCTCTCTACAATACTCCAAATCACCAAAATCTATTCAAGTATAACATCACAATCACATAACGAATCTAAGGACACTAAAATCAATTAATTCGGTGAAAAGGGCAAAATGGTCCAAAAATTTCGTCACCAAAAAAAAGTCATCAGAAATCTGGAAATTTATACATAAAAATGTTCTCCCAGTAATAAGGAATTCAATGGAGAAAACCGTTTCAAAAACGGAGCTAAAACGAGGTAGAAATCTCATATTTAAAGTTTCCAAAAAAAGACATCCGAACCAGCGAAAAACAGCAAATTTTACCTCGAACGGCGCACCAAAATTAATTTCTGAAACCCCCATGGTGTTTCTCTCGGAAAAATACGCGATTTAGCCTTTTGAATCGCCCAAATCGGACCAAAATCGAGGGAGAAATCGTGGATTAAAGTTTGGGAGAAACCCAGAAAATTTTGAGAAGAAATCTGCATTTATATTTTTTTATATATTGCGTCTGCCACGTGGCAGCGCCTAATTGGGCCACGTCATCCCCGCTTCAGCATCTTCAGCAAATTCTCAAACTTAAATTCAATGCTCCGGCCTCATCCGGAGTCGGAAAAATACATTCCATATATGAAATTTGATCGGAAACAATGTTTCGAACTCAACGGTGTAGTCGAAATTCCCATCGGAGGTTATTTTATTCCAATGTAAGTCCCAATTCCCAGTATAAAAAATAATCAAAAGGGCCAAAACACACCTAGAAGCTTTGAAAATTGAATGAAGGGTCCTTCTAGACCAAAATCGATATTTCGGATCCAACGGAATCATCAGAATTTTCAATTTAAATTTACGAAAAAAAATCTTTTATAAAAGAGAGAGTGTTTATTTTTAAAATGACCTAACGGGTCATTACAATAACAAAAGAAGTGAAGATTTCCTAAACGTCCCATAGCCTCTTTTTCATGGTTGTGGCATGCTTTACACCAATGAACAAGATTGTACTAGACACAACACATTGGACTCACTAGGATGCTTTCAACTATTGTGGTCTGATACCACTTTTTTCATGACCCAAACTTAGGGCCTAACTGTGGCACGCTGAATGTGACATCTAAGCCTAGTTTTCATATCATAAGCATTCATGAGGTAAAATAAGTAAAATATAAGAGAATAAGCAAGTGGAATGTATCATAGTAGAAATTTCATAGTTTTCCTTTAGGGAAAATTACATTAAATCAAAATGTCCAAAAACATACCTCTACATCATAAGATCTTGACGAGGTCTTGAGCAAAGCTTGCTAGGCAACCCTTAAGACATTCATCAAGAAAAGTAGTAAAGTCCCAATAGAAAAGCATCATAAAAGGGCTTGTTCCTGAAGCATGGGAACCTACCAATAAGTCTTCAAGCACCCTCCAAAAACAAGCCACAAAATAGAATAATTGCCTCGTCATTCATCCCTACATAGGTTAGATCATGTAGGCAAAGAAGCATGCTTTAGTACATGAAATGTACTAAGTATTCAGGTATGCCATGAATCAAGGACATCACAACAATGTCAATATGGATAACAATAATCAATAGAGTAAGGACACAATATGTATGAGAAATGCAAGTTTTAAACCATGAGAAGAAGTATCATCAAAATCCTTACATAATCCTAACATACTTACGTGGGAATAAGATCATAACAGACATATAAGACCATACTGACTATTGCATGGAATGTAGATGTTCTCTTTATTAGAAGCAAATAGGAGTCTACCTTGCGAAGGTAAACTTAATCGTCACCCTATAGGCTCTACCCTAGCACGGTGAGAACCCAATATTTGGCCCCACCCTTTAGGCTTTATCCTAGCACATTGAGTGTCCATTAGAAGCTATATGGAACCATTAGCACACCTTTAAGGCATATAAACATGAACATCATTCCTATGATGGTACATAGTTATGGGACTATGGAATCTACTAAAGCCCTCTTGGTGCTAAGTCATGTCCGATGGAATACATAAATCATGCATACACAGATTTTCAACATAGATCATACTTACTTAACTTGGAAAATAATCATCATAATCTTTCATAAAAACATCTCATATCATTGAAATAGTTCGTCTACTTAGCTTTTCATTTAGTGTGGGTAAACTTTTGACCATAACATCATAATTATAAATATTGGGGCCTTAATCACCTTCATCATCATCATAGCATCATTATCATCACAACATAATCATCATTGTCATTAAACATATTTTTACCTACTTTTGATCATAGTCAGGAAAATTCATATCTTTATCATAGGAGACTGGGACAATGTGTGGGTTCATGGACAATTGAGTCAAATCCATGAGATTTAATGAAATTCATAGAGGAATTATGGAATTATAATCAATTTGGATTATTAGTAAAGGAACCTACATTAATTCATCAAGCCATATTCACACACACTTGAAATCACATACTTTTTTTTTTAAAATTATAGAAATCATGTAATTCTTCATAGTTCATACATAAATAAGTGTAATAATCCTGTAGGAATCATAATTCATACATTTGGAATCATATATAGCATTAAAGCCCATATGAAATTATAATGATACTTTGACAAAGAGAGGGTTTTTGGACAGGGATTCATGGGTTAATCTAATCCATGAATGAATCATTACATACCTCAATTGAGAATACCTATGAATTGGAGTAGAAAAAAGTTAAAATACTTAGCAAAGCTTGGAACCCTATCTTCAATGAATTCCTTATTTTAGAGAGAGAAATATTTGAGAGGTTTTGAGAGAAGTATGAGAGTGAATGGGTTATAATGAATTGGGAATAGGATTTATAGGAGTTAGGTCACTTAAGTTAGTTAGGAGGGCCAAAACGACATAGTTTATAAGTTGCTTGAATTGGAAAAACAAAAAATACCTTTATTTAAAATCTGCCGGAGCCATCCACAAGACCCCATACACGGGCCGTGGTTTGACCTACGACTCATGCTTAGGCTCATTGACCTATACCACAAAAGTTTGAGCAAATGGAATTGGCACTTTTCAAACCATGAACACGCAGGACGACCAGAAGTTCCTTATACTGCTGTATGTCATAGAGTAATTCCGAACTTTGAAAATTTTCTATCCTTTAGAGGTCTTTTTGATGGTGCCATCCATGGTCCTTGGTCAGATGGACGACCCATCCTATTAAACATAGGTCAACTTCTAGAAACCCAAAAATTTCCCAACTTTTGGGCCTCTGCTCATGAGTCCCTTCCACGACCCGTGGTTCCAACCAATGTCAAACTTCCTCAACTTTCTAGTTTTCAGGCCCATTAACATGAGGAGTGTTACAAAGACATCGGAAAACTCATTAACTATAGGAATTGAATCAAGAGTAGGAACTTTAGATTCAACATCCATGACTCGGACAACATAATATATGCAACTTTTGGAAATCATTTTCATAGCGTTTACATTAGAGACAAACTTACCCTTGAACACCAAATTCTTTCCCTTCCATTCAAGGATGGACTCATGGAATGTGACTTTACGAGTTCTACAATCAATAGTAGCATAAGATTCATGAAACCAATTCATACAAAGAATAACATCAAAATTGGTCATATCAGGTTCAACATGATCACATGGAAAGACTTTATGCAAACAAACTTACACGGGATAATTTTTATATTTCTTGGTGAGAATTCACTCACCAATATAAGTATAAACAGAATAAGTTTCTTACAAGATTTTTGGAAACATGTCAAACTTTATGTCAAGGTAAGGAGTAACAAAGACAAATTAGCACCCAGATGTAGCAAAGCATACACATCATGACCAAAGTTTCTTAACATACTGGTAACCACATCAGGAAATCCCTCAACCTCTTGCCTAGAATACAAAGTATAAAATCGGTTACCACGTGGACAACCTCCTCGAGCTTGAGCACGTTGTTTCCCTTGCCCTCTTTGAACCATTTGACCTTTTGGACATCCATACCAACCTTTGTTAGTGACATTAGGATACTCGGAAATCTTGTGCCCTACTCCCCTACATTCAAAGAAAGCATTTGTACCTGTCAAACAATCTCCAATACAATTCTTCCCATACCTAGGACACTTAGGAGGAATAGCACCACCCTTCACAACATCAGTTTGAGCCTTTGGGTTAGGCACCCTCTCTTTGTTAAACCTTTGAGAGCATCTTTAGATGATCTTTTCCCTTGTTGGAAACGGCCACCACTGGACTTAATAGTTAAAATCCACCATCAAAGTGAGCCCTTTTTTACTCTCTCATCCTTAACCTTTAAATTTTAACTCTCCACTTATTTGGGATATGTCATGAGCTGTGAAATATCCATCTCCTTAATGAGAATTATGCCTTTACATTCCATTTTCACCAAGTTAGACACACACAAGGTGAACTTGTTCATACGAGCCATAGAGTTAGGAGCAAACTTTGTAATGACTTGGTTGGTCATTTTTGGCCGTATCTATAAAAATTACTATTATCCTTTCATAAGTTGCTTTCTACCTATTATGAACTATCTTTATTTTTAGAACTGAAATCTTGAGATTTTAAAGTAGAAAATATGAGTTTGGCATTTTTGGATGCTTAAGTTGTTGAAAAAGTTAGTTTTTGTATCATTCTGAGTGTTGAGTGTCTGATTGTTGATCCGTCAATTCCATTAGCTCCAAAACATCAAAAATGGTCTACATTCAGAGTTTAGAAACTCAGATAAAAATTCTAATAGTTCCAATAGTTTTGAATGGTGAAACTAACACTAGAAATAGTCTTGTCATAAATTCTAGAGTTGCCAAAGACAGTTTTGGTATTTTGAGTTTTAAACTAGTTTATATGAGTTACATTGGTAAATGTGATGAGAAGCCCTTTAAATTGATTTGTAATGATTCCGTTGAGTCCAGATCGCCATTTTTGGTATGACTACATACTTGGTTTGTATAATTTTGAGTCTAGATGAGTTCCAAGGGGCCATTTCAAGTAGGAATTGGACTTAAGCATCGCTAGTGCAATATTTCTGGTGTAAATGAACATCTTTTCCGCATTCATAGGAGGACCTTTGCGTTTATGGAGGCATAGGGTATCTGCTCTCCACGATCGCATGGAGATCTCTGCATTCACAAAGTACTAGATGGTGGTCCCTTATTCATCTCAGCATTCGCGGATCACCTCCCGCATTTGCGGAGGCCTATTGTTAGCCTCTCCTCAACGTTCGCAGAACATCCTCCATATTCGTGGAGTGCTTTTGCCTATACAGTTATTAAAAACCTGAGAGTCACCATATTTACTCCATTTTCAAACTTTTCAAGTTTTTTAGGAGATTTTTGAAGGAGACTTCGAGAGAATTATTTTTGGTAAGTGTTTCTAATATCTTTTTACTTAATTCCTTGAGTTTTATCTTAACTCTATCTTGAGTTTCATAATTTTGAATGTTCAAAATTGGGGATTTACGGTTTATGTTTTTGAAACTATAAATAATGATTTCTAATTCATTTTGAACTTGATTTTAGTGAGATTTTAACCTACAGACTCCATTCTTCATGGAGAACTTAATTTTAAAGTTAATTTTCATTTTCAAGAACTTTGAATTTTAGCCCTAAAATTTACCATTTTGTCCCTAAGCATAATTTGTGCCAATATGAGTATCAAAATGCACCTCTTGACATGCAGTATTTATTTTTGATAGCATTTGATCGATTTAGGGATTGTTTTGTGGAATTGAGTTGATTAAAAGCTTGTCCAAGTGAGATTTTGGTATCGAGGTTGGTTCGGCTGACCTTTTTGGGACTAGATATGAGTTATTGATCATGTTTATGTGATAAATGTTAGATCTAGACTGACTTATGATTAATCGTGATGATATGATATAATATTGATGGTAATATGATCCCCATTGAGCTTAATTATGAGTAGATGGAGATCCTATTGATAAATTGATATAAATCTTATGGATTGAGATAAGTTGGGACAATAATATGAGACATTGTGATACCTTGTGGGTGATTTCATTGGCGATTGATGGTTATGAAGTATGCTTGTATATTGGGGATGAGTGAGGTCTAGTATAATTGTGTGCCTGTATTTCTAGGTGGAGTGAGGTTCGGTATTATTGATATTCTTGGCTATTGTTAGAATTATGATGTTATGAGTGATGTGAATGGTTTGGGAACTAGCTGTGACACTTGATATTATTCTCCATGATTTTACGACCATAGAAGTTTCATGATTCAGTATTCTTGTTATGATGCCATTTTATAAGTCTATATTTGTATTTGGGTTGTATCTTTGGCTTACATCGATTCCATGTTGCTTTATGATATCCCTTGAGCTGGTAGGAGGTAGGGTAATATGCTCCATATTTGTACAACCCCCTTAACTCGAGCAGGAGGCAACAGTGACACCTAAAGTTCATAATCTATTAATCATGGGCAGTTGGCAAGGAGGACACCTTATGATACTCCTTGACCATGGGAAAGTGGCAAGGTTGCGACATTGTGACACTTCTTGACCACGGGAATTTGCAAAGATTTGGAGAGTCATGGTTTACAGCTTGATGAGTTCTATGCATTATGATCATATCTCTTATTGTATTATATCAATGGTGATCATATCTTATAGTTATGTGTATTTTATTGTGCAGTGACCTTTTTGGATGCAAGTGAAGGATTCTTCATTATTACATACTTATTTTGATTTCTCTTACCCAGTCGGTTGAACCTATTGGGTACATTTTGGTGTTCTCACCCCTACTTTATTTTCTCTCTGTAGATCGAGCACAAGGACCTGCACCACGTAGTTGATCCATTCTGGATGATTCATTTTTCCTTTGTCTAGATCTTAGTGGTGAGGCACCGACTTTGAGTTGCCATGGTTCTTTGAGGTTTCCATATGTTGGTTCTATTTCAGACCATGTATCAGACTATATGAGATAGTGTTGTATTTTTATTTTGAGATAATTTTATTTACTCTTTGGTACTGTTTTAGGTGCTCCTGTACTCATGTCTCCAGGTTTTCGAGATTTCTTATGGTATGTTGAGTTTTTTTCCACTTTATTTATCTTTCTTTATTCACAATCCGATGTTGGGTCATGGCAAGTTTGGTATTAGAGCTCTAGGTTTGTTGGGCTGGTATATCAAGAGCAGGGTGTCTCGTAGAGTCTCGTAAATTGGTAATTAGATGTCCACACCCATCCTAGAGAGGCTATGAGGCATTTTATAGGAAAAACTTTCACATCTTGCTTCTATTCATGCATTTCTTTGTATTACCCACTTTGAAAGTATCAAAAACTCCTTCTACACAAATGTTGATTGCAAGATCTCATCGATCAGTGGGAAAGCTCAAGACACCTGATATTGTTCTTATTTAAGGTTGAGACAGAGTTCGGGATAGGGCCAGCAACTGAGGATATGTTAAAGGGGGAGATCTGCCTTAAAGGCAGATTAGATCGACTTCTTTGGAGCTAGCTTATGAGCCAGTGGGGCCTACAGATCCTATTCCACCACCCTCAGCCTTGGATGCTAGCATCCCCCCTCATGCCCTAAGAGTAACCTCTCAAGGCATGAGGATTGGTGCTAGAGGAGGTCGTGGTACAGGGAGAGGTAGAGCCCGTGGAGGACCTCAGGCTAGTTTCGGTCATAGTGTTTGCTATGCTATTCCAAATAGAGCCAAGATAGAAGTTTCTAATGTGGTCATCATGAGTATGGTTCCAGTGAGCCACCATTCAATTTTAGTTTTATTTGATCCAAGCTCTACTTATTCCTATGTGTCAGCTTATTTTGCTTTAGATATTGATATTATGTGTGAGCCACTTGTTGAGCCTATTTGTGTTTCCACCCTGGTAGGTGAGTCATTAGTGGTGAATCGTGTCTATCGGGGATGTATTGTGACATTTATGTAGATTGGAGCACCTAGCTCCTATCCGAAGGTTGTTATTTCTTATATAGACGCTTATTTGTTGATTGACAAAGGTTGTTTGGCATATTTCGCTCATGTTTGGGCTGGTTCACAGGAGCCACCATCATTGTAGACTACCAGGGTTGTTAGAGAGTTTATGGATGTATTTTCGACTAATTTACCTAGTGTTCCTCCAGACCGTGATATTTTTGCTATTGATGTAGAGCTGGGCACTAAGCCCATATCTATTACTCTTTATCAGATATCCCCGATTGAATTGAAAGAGTTGAAAGAACAATTGGAAGATTTGTTGAAAAAGGGATTTATTCATCCGAGTGTATCTCCCTAGGGTGCTCCCGTATTATTTGTGAAGAAGAAGGATGGCACTATGCATATGTGTATTGACTATCATCAGCTTAACATAGTGACCATCCAGAATAAATATCTTTTTCCCTCGTATCGATGATCTTTTTGACCAGTTGCAGGGTGCCTCGACATTCTCCAAGATTAACTTGAGGTTCCGCTATCATCAGTTGAGAGTTTTGGAGTTTGATATCCCAAAGACAGCTTTCAGGACCCATTATAGGCATTATGAGTTCGTGGTTATGTCATTTGGGTTGACTAATACCCCAACTGCTTTTATAAAGTTGATGAACTGAGTGTTCAAACCCTATTGGGGCATCTTTATGATTGTGTTCATAAATGATATCTTGGTTTATTCCAAGAGCAAGACCAATCATGTTCAACACTTGAGGAACATACTTCAGAGATTGATAGAAGAGAAGTTATATGCCAAGTTCACAAAATGTGAGTTTAGGCTTGACTGTATTACATTCCTTGGGCATGTAGTGTCAAAAGAGAGTATATGGTTATCCAACCTATGTGGAAGCTGTTCATGAATGGGCTAGGCCTACTTCACTGATTGAGATTTATAGTTTCATTGGTTTAGTGTGGTGTTATCTGAATAGATTGACTCAGAAGAATGTGGCATTTCAGTGGTCTGAGGAGTGTGAGATGAGCTTCCAAAAGCTAAAGGATTTGTTGACTTCAGCATCGATTCTTGCTTTACCCGAGGAGGGAGTTCCATTTGTGGTACATTATGATGCTTGTGGTGTGGTTTTGGGTGGTGTATTGATGCAAAGAGAGAAGGCTATAGCCTATGCTTCTAGAGAGCTGAAGGTGCATGAGAGAAACTACCCTACACATGACTTGGAGTTGGCTGCGATTTTGTTCATGTAGAAGTTATGGTGACATTATCTTTATGTAGTTCATTGTGAGATCTTTACTGATCACTGGAATTTCAAATACATCTTTTCTTAGCTTGACTTGAATATGAGACAACGTAGGTGGTTGGAGTTTCTAAAGGACTATGATATCTCTATTCTATATCACCCGGGGAAGGCCAATGTGGTGGAAGATGCTTTGAGATGGAAGGCTACTAGTGTGGGGAATTTGACATTCTTGAGGGATAAGGAGAGAACCTTAGCTTTGGAGGTTCAGTCACTTGTTAGAGAGATGGTTTGATTAGATATTTCTCCTCCTCAGAGTATATTGTCCTTTGTTGAGGCTAGATCTTTGTTGCTTGATCAGGTATGTGCTTATCAGTTTGAGGAACCCAAATTGTGCACAATTAGTACTAAAGTGTTGATAGGTGAAGCCAAGGCAACTATTATTGATTCCAATGGTGTTTTGAGGATAAATGGTAGAGTTTGTGTGCCTAAGGTTGGGGATTGGGTAAGATTGATATTAGAGCAGACCCATTGTGCTAGATATTCCATCCATCCTGGTGTGGCAAAGATATACCATGATCTAAAACAAAATTATTGGTGGTTTGGTATGAGAAGGGACATAGTTAAGTTCGTGGCAAAGTGCATGAATTGATAACAAGTCAAGTATGAACAACCAAGGCTTGGTAGATTGATGCAAAAAATGCCTATTATTGAGTGAAAGTGGGAGAAGGTGAATACGGATTTTGTCACAGGTTTTCCCATGGCCTTGGGAAAGTTTGACTTAGTTTGGGTAGTCATTAATCATTTGACCAAGTCGGCACACTTCTTACCGATGAAGAATAGCTACAGAGTTGAGCAGCTGGCTAGGTTATACATTTGAGATACTGTCAGATTGCATGGTTGCTAGTATCTATAGTATCAGACAGAGGGACAGTGTGAACTTCCCTTTTCTAGCGGGCACTACAGCATGGTTTGGGTGTTAGAGTGCATTTGAGTTCAACTTTCCACCCTCAAACTGATGGCCAATTCAAAAGCACTATTCAGGTGTTGAAGGACATGCTTAGGGCTTATGTGTTTGATTTTGGTTCTTGATGGGACCATCACTTACAATTGGCAGAGTTTGCATATAACAACAGTTATCATTCCAGTATCCAAACGACACCATTTGAGGCCTTGTATGGCTAGAAGTACAGATTACTGATCGAATGGTTTGATTTAGGTTCAGCTGAGGGGTTGGCTGTTGATTTGCTTCAGGATGCCATCAACCGAGTTTGTCTTATTTAGTAGATTTTGACAGCTCACAGTCGCCATAAGAGTAATGCTAATCGGAGGATTAGGCCTTTTGAGTTCTCTATTGGTGACAGTGTGTGGCTGAAAGTTTCAACCATAAAGGGTGTGATTAGATTCACGAGGAGTTGAAAGCACAGTACATCCTGTTTTTCAATTTTCTATGCTCTGATGGTACATTCATGATGAGTCCTGTGCAATCTCTAACGATTCTGTTGAGTTGGGCTCAAATTTGTCTTTCGGGGAGAAGCCTATAGCTATATTGGACAGGCAGGTGTGGAGACTGAGATCCAAAGATATACCTTCTGTGAAGGTTCAGTGGCAATACCATCCTGTTGATGAGGCTACTCGGGAGTTGGAGTTTGGCATCTGGGCCAGATATCCTCACTTTTTCTACGCTTTAGGTACTTCCTTATTCTTTATGTTCAAGGATGAACTTTATTTTTTGTTGGTCATTTTTGGCCTTATTTGAGAAAATTAATGTTTTACCCTTTTTTAAGTTGCTTGGAGCCTATTTTGAATATATTATTAGGACTAAAATACTGAGTTTTCAAAGTGAAAAATATGAGTTTTGGCATTTTTGGAAGCTTAAGTTGTTGAAACATTTTGTACCATTCTGAGTTTCGGGTGTTGGATTGGAGATCCATCAATTTCATTAACTCTGAAACGTTGAAATTGGTCTATGAAAAGTTAAAGAACTGAGTTCGAAGTTAAAATGAGGTTTTAGGCCAAAGTTGTGATTTTGGTTGTTTCCGAAACCAAAATTTGACTTTGGTCAACATTCAGAGTTCGGAAGCTCAAATCAAATTTTCGACAATTCAAATAGTTGTGAATGGTGAAACTAACGCTAGGAATGGTCTCATAATAATTTTTGGAATTGTCAAGGGAAATTTTGGTATTGTAAGTTTTAAACTAGTTTTAAACTAGTTTATAAAAGTTGCATTAGTAAATGTGGCGAGGAGGCCTTGAAATTGATTTCGGATGATTCTATTTAGTCCGAATTGCTGTTTCATGTAAGAATACATATTTGGTTTGGACAATTCTGAGTTGGATGAGTTCCGAGGGTCTATTTCGAGTATGGAATTGGAATTAGGCATAACTTGTGTAGTTATTTTTGGTGCATATGAATACTTCGCCGCGTTAGCGGGAGGACTTCGTTTTTTGCGAAGGCATAGGGTATTTGCTCTCTGCATTAACATAGAGATCTCCGCGTACACGGAGTACTAGATGGTGGTCCATTATTCTTCTCCATGTTCATAGATCAGCTCTCGCATTTGTAGAGGCCTATTATCAGCCTCTCCTTTGCGTTCGCGAAAATTCCTCCACATTTGCTGAGTGCTTTTACCTATACAATTATTAAAAACCTGAGAGTCACCATTTTTACTCCATTTTCAAACTTTCCAAGCTTTTTGCGTAATTTTTGAAGAAAATTTTGGGATAATTATTTTGGCTAAGTGTTTCTAACATCATTTTACCTAATTTCCTTAGTTTTATCTTAATTCTATCTTGAATTTCATGATTTTGAATGTCCAAAATTGGGGATTTTCGGTGTATGTTTTTTGAAACTTTAAATAATTATTTCTCATTTATTTTGAACTCAATATTAGTAGTATTTTCACCCATGGACTCAATATTTCGTGTACAACTTGATTCTAAAGTCAGTTTTTAGATTCAGGAACTTTGAATTTAGCCCTTAAATTTATGATTTTCCCCTAAGCCTAATTCATGCCAATATGAGTATCAAAATGCACATCTTGATGCGTAGGTATCTATTTTGGGTACCATTTGATCGATTTGGGGATCATTTGGAGGATTTGAGTTGATTGGAAGCTTGTATGAATGCAGTTTTGACATTGAGGAAGGTTCGACTAAACTTTTTGGGAAAGGATATAAGTTATTGATTATGTTTATGCGAGAATTTTGAGATCTAAAATGACTCATGAGTAATTGTGATGATATGATTAAATATTGATGGTAATGTGATCCCGGTTGAGTGAAATTATTAGTAGATTGTGATCTTATTGATAAATTGAGATGAAATCTTATGAATTGAGATATGTTGGGATAATAATGTGATAGTATGAGACTTCGTGATACCATGTGGGTGATTTTGGTGGTGATTGATGACTGGTGAGGATTTGTGTATTTTTTGGATGAGTGAGGTCCGATATAGTATTATGCTTGTATATTTGGGACGAGTAAGGTCTAGTATAGCGTTATGCCCGTGTTTCTGGGGTGAGTGAGTCTTGTATTGTTGATATTCTTTGCTATTGACATAATTATGATGTTATGAGTCATGTGGATAGTTTGGGCACTAGCTGTGATACTTGATAATTATTCTCTATGATTTTATGACCACAGGAGTTTCGTGTATCAATATTCTTGTTATGATGCCATTTTATATGACTATATTCGTATCTGGGTTGTATCATTGTCTTGCATCTGTTCCTTGTTGATTTCCCTTGACCCCGGTAGGAGGCAAGAGTAATATGCTTTATATTTGTACAACCCCCTTGACTCGGGCAGGAGGCTAGGGTGGGACCTACACTTCATAATCCCTTGACCACGGGCAGCTGGCAAGGAGGACACCTTATGATAATTCTTAACCATGGGCAAGTGGCAAGGTTGAGGCATTATGACATTTCTTTCCCACGGGCAGGTGGCAAGGTTTGGAGTCCTTTGGTTAATGGCTCGATGAGTTCTATGCATTCTGATTATATCTCTCATTATATTATATAATTGGTGATCATGGTGATCATAACTTATAGTTATGTATATTTTATTATACACCAACCTCTTTGGATGTAGGTGAAGGATTCTTTCTTATTAAATACTTGTTTCTATTTCTCTTACCCAGTTGATTGAACTTACTGAGTATATTTCAGTGTAATCACCCTACTTTGTTTTCTCCGTGGAGATCAAGCACATGGATTCACATAGGCTAGTTGATTCATCATAGCTGATTTTTCTTCCTCTGTCTGGATCTTAGCAGTGAGGCTCCAACTTCGAGTTGTCGTGGATCTTTGAGATTTTCTTATGTTGGTTGTATTTCAGACAGTGTATCGGACTTTAGTAGATAGCCTTGTATTTTCTTTTTGTGATAGTTATATTTATTGTTTGGTAATATTTTCGGCGCTCTTGTACTCTTAACTCCAGGTTTTGGGGATTTCTTATGTTATTTTGAGTTTGTACCCGCTTTATTTTATCTTTCTTTAGTCGCTACCCGATTTTGGGCCGTGACACACTTAGACAATTTTGTGAACTTGAGGGTGTACTCCCTCACACTCATACCACCTTGCCTTAAATTCATGAACTCCATCACTTCAACTTCCCTTAGGGGCCGTTTGGTAGGATGTATAAGGACAAAATAATTCATGTATTAACCATGTTATTAGGTAATGCTATGTTTGGTTGAATTTTTGGACCATGTATAACTAATCCATGGTATTAGTTAATACCACATACATGGTATTAGCTAATATCTCCCATTTGATGGTATTAGCTAATACCTTGGATTAATACCATGGGATTAAATACACAAAGACAAAAATACCCTCAAATTCTTTTATATATTTTTGTTTTCTTGATTTTGTATTTTATATTTGTAGTTTTGTACAAGTAAATTTATTTAAATAAATTAGCTTACAAAAATTTTATTTATTTGAGGGTTCATATTTTCATAATATAAAAATAAGTAAATTTACCATGTCAAATTTTTAAATTTTATTTATTTGTTTCAGATTTACATAATATACAAAAAAATATTTTGACATGTCAAATTTTTTTAATAACCAATTCTAGTTGAGTGATTTTATTGATACAATATAAAGTCCAATGATGTTAAATATATTCTCAAAGTTGAATGACCTCGTAAGATGTAAACACTATATTAAAATTACAACTTTTTATGTGTGAATATAGATTGTCTATTTTACAATTGTTTACCATTTTTTCTATTTTAATAATAGATGGTCTATCTTTATTAAATTAAAGATTGACATTTTATTAGCAATGAATTTATTAAAATTTAATTATTTATTCTCAAATAATTCAAATGAGAAAATAATAAACATAATGACAAATTATTATTTTCCTAACTAGTTACAAGTCATAAAAAAATAATATACTTTGATCTAATTACATGAAATAGAAAATCTCATAAAAGTTCAAGGGCATAATTGGAAAGAAACATTTTATAGAATTTTAAACCAAGCATAAAATTAAATGGAAAACAATAAACCAAACATTGGATGAAAAATAATCTCAGCATTACTAATCCCTGCATAACTAATCCCTGCATTACTAGTTCCTGCATTACTAATCCCTGCATTATTCATTTTTGTACCAAACGACTCCTTAATTCAATTGGAATGAAATGTTAAAGGAAAGCATCCTTAAACATCTCCCAATATATTGAGCCACCTTCAACCCTTTCAGACTTCCATTGTGTGAACCAAACTCAAGCAACTCCCTTATGTTGGTAAGCCGCCAATTCTGCCTTTTCCCGAAAAGATACCCATAGATCCACCACCTTGTTGAACTCATCAATGAACACTTGTGGATCCTTATCCACCTTGGGACCATGGAACTCTAGGGGGTTTTCATGATCCGACCTGGGGGCCTAGTCGTCACGCAGTGAATAAGTGTCCTGAAGGTACCTCATCAAAGCCACCCAAGAATCCAAAGCATTCGTAGGCATTAAACTGAAACTTTTGTGGGAAACATGAGGGGAAAGGACTATGGGCCTTTTTTAAGCAATGAAGCAACATACAAAAATAGCGAAAACAGATAGCATCATTTTTGTCCATAATCATACCACTAATATATAATGGACAAACCAGAACGGTCAATTTCCATCAAATAGAAAGAAAGTCATAGATACTAAACATAGAACACAAATGCCTAAGAAGGACCATAAATACATCGTCTAAAACAAAAATACATAACAGAGTGGAAAATGGGTGGAGTCCCAAACAAAGGGATCACCACATTAATAAGTTAGTCTTGAACGCCAACTACTAGCCAAGAGCCGGTGGAGAAGTGTCTGTCCCTATATGGTTAAATAATGTTGAAAAATATGCGTTAGTACGTTTGAATGTACTAAGTATATGAAATTTAATGCACATATGAAATTGTAATATCATCATAATTACACATAACATACTGGTAAACATAGGATAAAAGATTCATAAAATAAGCTTAAATATGCAGAATGAGTATGGCTCGGATCAATATGGGACAATGCATAGAAAAACACATAAAGTGAAGAAATATCATAAGATCATAAAAACTATAGGAATGAACCATAACCGATAATAAGACCATGTGAGCTACTATATGGAATCGAATGAACTCCTTCCATTGGAAAATGGCCAATGTATGCCTTCCATTGGGAAAAAAGTAAACTACTTGCCAAGGTAGATATCCAAAACTTGGTAACTTTGCAATTGCATCTTTCATAACTATTGGGCTTATGTGGATCCACTAGCCTAGCCTATAAGGCTCCTATGATGGCACAAAGGTAGGGATATTGAGAGTTAGCTTCAAGAGTTCATGCCTCAACTAACGGGATGAGTCTCAATCTCTAGTCCTCTCGGTGTTAATTCATCCCATGCAATCTTTAAAACATACTCTTAGAATCATAAATAGCAATCATAGGAGTAGCTCGAACTTAAGAATCTTTCTTAGACATCTTTTAGGGCAATTAAAATCAAATATATATCTTTGGTAAACTTTACTTTGAAGCTCTTTATAAATTCCCTAATCATAATCATAAATCATGGGAAACTTTTGTTGAAAATAAGGTGGGATTAGTTTTTGCATGAAACAATCTTAAATCACATAAGTCTTAGGAATTTCTTTTAAAAGGAACATCGAAATGACCCAACCTTGATCATATCAAAACTCGTCATTTAATAAATATTATATTTCAAATATATATATATATATATATATATATATATATATATATATATATATATATTTACTTATCAAATTTGTCATTGAACTTCATGACTATCATATAATAGTATAAAGATTATGAAATCATCATAAGCATGCACTTTCGATTGAGGAACTCAAAAAAAGGGTAAGAATATGTAATAGGGAACTTTATGGGTGAAAGGATATCCATAAATCAACTCACATACCTGGAGAACTAAGGAGAAACGAAATTGAAGCCCTTGAAAAAGAAAGCTTTGAAACCCTAGCCTTGTTGTTGCCTAGTCTTGAGAGCCTCTTTTGCCCTAGCAAATTTGAGAGTGAAGAGTAATAGGAATTAGGGCTTGAATGCTGAAATAAGTCCCTTTCCATCCCTAAAACGACATAATTTAGGAATAGATTTGTGGGAAATGTCCAAATTTCCTCTAATTAAAAATTGTCGAAAGCAACTTATGGAACCTCGATTACGGGTTGGAGGTTGACTTACAAGTTGTAAGTCCCCTCATCTAATGACATATCTGAAGATCCTGAAAATTGACTTTGTTAAACTGAAAACCATGAATAGCAGTACGGGCTGTGAAACTTCCTATAGGCCATGGTTGGACTTCTAGAGCTCTTCCACACATAAATAATATTTCCTCACTTCCTTGTCCCTGCTGATGAAAGGTCTACACGGGCCATAACCTATTCCATAAGCCGTTTGATAGGTCATATACTACCTTCTTGAAAACTCCAAATTTCCTTCCTGTCTGGAGTCCCACTCACCGAAATCTACGAGCCATCACTTGCTCTGTGGATTACCTCACACTTGGAAACCTTCCTAAAGTTCTATGTTTAAGAATCGAACCTCCAGGTTGTATGTCATCTTACGAGCCGTAAGTGGTCCTGTAAACCATACTCCATGTCACTTTTCAGGCAGACTATTCTATACTCAAGACTCCTAAACTGGGGGTCCTTACAATATCTCCGCCTTGGTAACATATGTCCCTTAATGTATGTAAAGGCAGGCTCTAAATAGTAGACTAGCACCTAATAACCCAATATGCGTGAAAAATGCAAGTCAAGCTTTTTTTCTAAAACATTTCAGATTTCGTACATCAAACATGTCTCAAAATAGTTCATAAACATCAAAATACATGCATATATCATGAGAAACTAAAATGCATGGAACTTTAGGTATTAGAAGAATTTCTTAATACCTCAGGCTTGAGTAGAGTGAAATAGATGTGGATAATGCTTCATTATGTCTTCTTCCTCTTCCCATGTAGCACCCTCAACTTGTTGGTTTTTCCAATGTACCATGATAGATGCAACTTCTTATTCCTTAGCTTCTTCACTTGCTGGTCTAGGATTTCAAACGGTACCTCTTCATAACTCAAATCCTCTTCAATGTTCATATCATGAAAGGGAACTATGGAACTTGGGTCACCTATGAATTTCCTCAACATCGGCAAATGGAAGGCCGGATGAATCAAGTGAAACTCATTCGGTAGATCCAACTCATACACTACTTTCCCCACTCTTCTTACCACCTTGTAGGGTCCTACTTTTCAAGGACTCAATTTTCCTTTCATACCGAATTGGTGAAACCTTTCATTGGAGACACCTTCGAATAGACCCAATCACCAACTTGGAACTCAAGTTCCCTTTTTCTCACACCTAAGTAGGACTTTTGTTGGCCTTGGGATGTTTGTGATTTCTCCCTTATGCTTTTAATTTTCTATATTGCATTCATCACCAAGTCATGCCCTATTAATGCCAACTAACTAACTTTGAATTACCCGATGGGCAATCAACATCTTCTATATATACAACACCTCGAATGGTGCCATCCCAATACTTGCATGAAAGCTATTTTTGTAGGCAAACTCAATAAGTGGAAAATGTTCATCTCAACTTCCCTTAAGTTCAAACAAGCAGGATCTCAATATATCATTCAATGTCTAAATAGTCCTCTTGGCTTGCCCGCTGATTTGAGGATGAAAAGTCGTACTTAACTTCACCCTAGTGCCAAGTCCTATTTGAAAGGATATACAAAAGTGAGAAGTGAATTAAACTTCATGATCAGATATGATGGACAATGGAATCTCATGCAGCCTCACAAACTCTTGGATATACAAGGAGGAATATTCAATAATTATAGTCTTGACTGGTAGGGAATGAGTCGTTTTCGTTATGCAGTCAACTATTATCCATATGGAGTTTCAAAATGCTTTTTGGTCTTTGGCAACCCAAATACGAAATCCATGTTGACCTCTTCCTATTTCTAAGTAGGAATGTCAATGTCTTGTGCTAGGCCACCTGGCCGTTGGTGTTCAACTTTGAGCTATTGGCAATTAGTACATTCGGACACAAATTGAATAATGTCCTTCTTCATCCTATTCAACCAATAAATCTCTCTCAAGTCTCTATACATCTTGGTAGTGCAGGGATGAATGGAATAGGAAGAGTTATGGGCCTCTTGCATGATCAACTTCTTCAACTCACTATCATTGGGCACATACAACCTTCCTTAATCGGAGTGTACAGTCTCCCCCTTGTAAAAAGACTTCTATCTTTCCATGCTTTACCAAGGTGTTAACTCAATAAAGGTGTGATCAAGATCTTTCTTGGCCTTAACCTCATCAATCAAAGAATATGTGGACCCATAAAGAACTATTGCATCGCCACTCCCAGACTCACCCAATTTCACTCCCAGTCTAGCCAACCTATGAACATCTTTTGCTAACTCCCTTTTTCCATCATCTTCTATATGGGACTCACTACCCATGGAAATTCTACTAAGGGTGTTAGCTACCACATCAACGTTTTCGGGATGGTACTTCATGCTTATATCATAATTCTTGAGTATTTCTGATCATCTCCGTTGCCTCAAGTTGAGATCCTTCTGGGTGAACACGTGTTGGAGACTATTGTGTTCAATGAAAATATTCACATTAACTCCATATAAGTGATGTCACCAAATATTTAAGGCAAACACCACCACTGAAAGTTCAATATCATGATTTGGGTAATTTTTCTCATGCCCTTTCAACTGCCTTGAAGCATAGGCAATAACTTTAACATTGTGCATTAATACACAACCCAACCTGATCCTTGATGCTTCAAAATATAGGATGAACCTATCATTCCCTTCTTGCAATGTCAATAAAGGGGCTGAATTTAACTGATCCTTTAAAGTCTGGAAACTCCTCTCACACTCATTTGTCCACAAAAACTTAGCCTTATTTTGAGTTAGCTTGGTGACTGGAGATGAAACATTGGAGAATTCTTGCACAAACCGCATATAGTAAACGACTAGACCCAAGAAACTCCTTATGTCAGTGGGAGTCAATGGCCTTGGCTAGTTCCTTACCGCTACTGTCTTCTTAGGATCAACTATATGCCCTATCTAGATACCACATGCCTAAGAAACACAACCTCATCTAGCAAAAACTTGCAATTGTCATATTTTGCATAGAGCTTCCTTTCCCTCGAGGTCTGTAATACTACTTTCAAGTGCTTCATGTGCTCTTGCTCTCCTCGGGAATATATAAGAAAATCATCAATAAACACTATGAGGTAAGGCTTGAACACCCTATTCATGAGGTCCATAGATATCGCCAGTACATTAGTGAGGCCAAATAACATCACCACAAACTCAAAATGACTATACCTAGTCCAGAAAAATGTCTTAGGGATGTTACTTTCTCTCCCCCTCAATTGGTGATAATTGGATCTCAAATCTATTGTTGAAAACTGAGTGGCCCCTTGAAGTTGATCAAAGAAATCATCTATCCTCAAGAGAGGATACTTATTCTTTATGGTGACCTTATTGAGTTGTCGATAGTCAAAGCACATGCAGAGCGACCCCTCCTTCTTCCTTACAAATAACTCTAGGGCACCCCATGGGGACCGAATAGGTCTAATAAATCCCTTCTCTAAGAAACCCTTCAGTTTCTCCTTCAATTCCTTCAATTCTATGGGAGTCACTCTATAAGGAGGGATTGAGATAGGATGAGTATCGGGTAAGAGGTTTACCAAAATCTATCTCCCTTTTGGGAGGGACACCTGGTAACTCTTCTGGGAAGACATCGGGGAATTCAAATACAACAGGGACTGACTCAAGAGAAGGAACTCTAGAACAGACATCTTTAACCCTCACCAAGTAGTAGATGCACCGCCGAGAAAATTTTTTTTAAGCCTTTACAAAGGAAATAAATCGACCCCCATATGAAGAGTTGCTACCCTCCCATTCAAGAATTGACTCATAAGGGAATTAAAAGTTTAACCCTATGGGTTCTGCAAATAGAGGTATAAGAAGCATGTTACCAATCCATCCCTAAAATCACGTCAAAGTCTACCATAGAAAGCTCAACCAAACCACATGGAATCACTTTATGTAGGATAGAAATGGGACAACCTCTATAGACACTCCGAGCTATGATAGACTCACCTATGGGGTTACTCACCTCATAGGGCTCATGGGTGATTTCAGGACATGCATGCAACTTATATGCAAAGAATGGGGTTATAAAAGTGAAATTTACTCCCAGATCTAAAAGTGCACATGTATCATAATAAAAAACTCTTAAAATACCAGTAACCACATCCAGAGCATCTTCAACCTCTTTGCAACCATGAAGAGCGTAGAACTAATTGGTCCTTGGTCGCCTTGAGCTGGACCTCTTTTTCCTTGAGACCTTGTGCCTCTGCTCATGAAATCCTTAGCATGGTGACTGAGCTTCTCACAAGTAAAGAAAATATTTGACCCAGCTAAGTACTCTCTTTTATGAAGCCTCCCACACTTAGGGCAATAGGGACTTTCGGGCTTGGGAGCCACCCCTTTGTCCTTCTGAGGATGATGAGTATTGATGGATCTATGTCCGCTTTGCCTTTGGCCACCTTGGAAATTGTGGGCACCCCCTATTGGTTAGAGTAGTTCCCACCATCCACACGAGCCCTCTTAGACTCCCTCGCCCTTTCATGAAGCTTCTCTTCAACAATTTTCTGTGCCTAGGTTATCAAGCGGTAAGTGTCCATCTTTTTGACCAAAATGGCCATCTTCCACTCCTTAGAGACCAAATCAGTGACCCCTGAAATAAACTTTCTCATGCGAGCCCTCAGGTCTGTGACCATAAATTGAAAATACTTTGACAATTTGGTAAATTTGAGGGCATACTCCCTCACGCTCATACTCCCTTGCTTCAAGTTGATGAACTTCTAGACCCTTTCTTCCCTAAGTTTGACAGGGAAGAATCGGTCCAAAAAGGTACATTTGAATTCTTCCCAAATAATAGGACTTGCTCCTTGGATTCTCTCATCGGCCCGTTGCTCGAACCAAATATTCGCCACTCCTTTAAGTTGGTAGGCAACCAACTTAGCCTTCTCTTCAGATGGAATTTCTATCACAACCATAACCCAATAAGCTTCCTCAATAAACTCAATAGGGTCCTCGTCCATCTTTGATCGATGAAATTCTTGAAGGCTTTCCACATAAAGTCACGTACTTTTATGGCCAAAATGGGCGCTTGAGAAGGCACGACCACCTCCCTATTGGCTTTGTTGGCCAGGGCCTGTTCCAATAAAGTGAATGCAGATCTGAACTTTGCATGAGACACTCCGTCGTCCTGCTGAAGTGGAGGGACTTGTTACTCGAAAGTGCCTCACTGATGGGGAGCTCTTTGTGGTGGCATGATCTAGAAACAAGAAAAAGCCCATTGTTAGTGCATAGAAACTTATTCAACTCTTAGGTACAACATGAATAAGAAAGAAGAGAAGACTTTCCTAGACAGTCTTATACACTCAAGATAGTGGTGCGCTTCACAACTTTGAATGAGATTATACTCTATAGGGTATGTATGGACATCCGAGGAACATTATCAAATCTCGCGCTTTGATACCAAGTTTGTAACAACCTGGCCAAGGGGCCTAGTCGTCACGTGGTGAATGAGACACCTGAAGGCACCTCACCTAAGCCATCTAAGCATCTAAAACATTCATAGGCATTAAACTTACAACTTTTGCTAAAAATATAAGCAGAAAGGACTGTGTGCCATTTTTATGCAGTGAAGCAAAATAAAAAGAAGAAAATATAGACAACGTCATTTTTATCCATAAGCATACCACTAATACATAACAGACGAAATTGGAACGATCAGTTTCCATCGAATATAAATAATCCATAAATAGTCAACATAGAACATAAATGCCTCAAAAGGTCCATAAATACATCGTCTAACAAAAATATAGAACAGAGTGGAAAATGGGCGAAGTCCC
Source organism: Solanum rostratum (assembly GCA_029948455.1). NCBI lineage: Eukaryota > Viridiplantae > Streptophyta > Magnoliopsida > Solanales > Solanaceae > Solanum > Solanum rostratum. The sequence continues at coordinate 15,411,103 of CM057047.1, read as the reverse complement.
AAACTAAAGGCTCACCACAATAGTAAGTTAATCTTGAACTCCAACGACTGCCCATGAGCCGGTGGAGAAGTATCTTTCTCAACATGGTTAAATCATGTAGGCAAAATATGTGTTAGAAAGTTTGGATGTACTAAGTATATGAGATGCAATGCACGGATGAAATTATAACACAATCATTATTAAACATAAGATATGGGTAAACATAAGACAAAAGAGCCATGAAATAAGATTAAACATACAACATGAGTATGGCTCGGATCGATATGAGACATTTTATAAGAAAACACATAAAGTGAAGACATAGCGTAAAATCATAAAACATGTGGGAATGGACCATAACAAATAGTAAGACCATGTGAGCTAGTACATAGAATCCAATGAACTCCTTCCATTGGAAAATGGCCTATGCACTCCTTCCATTGGGAAATGGCCAATGCACTCCTTCCATTTGGACAAGGGGAATCTAGTTGCCAAGGTAGATATCCAGAACTTAGTAACTTTGCAATTGTATCTATCATTTATGTGGATCCACTAGCCTAGCCTATAAGGCTCCTATGGTGGCACATAGTTAGGGACATTGAGATTTAACTTCAAGATCATGCCTCAACTAATGGGATAAGTCTCAATCTCTAATCTTCTTGGTGCTAAGTCATCCCATGGAATCTTTAAAACATACACTTAGAATCATAAGTTGGAATAATAGGAGTAGCTCAAACTTAAGAATCTTTCTTAGACATCTTTTAGGGAAATTAACATCAAACATATATCTTTGGTATACTTAACTTTGAAGCTCTTTCATTGAAAACAAGGTTGGCTATGTTTTTGCATGGAACAATCATAAATTACATAAGTCTTAGGAAAATCCTTTTAAAAGGAACATCGAGATCGCTCAAGCTTGATCGTATCAAAACTCGTCGTGGAATTGGCATTATAATTCAAATATGCATATATCATTGAACTTCATGAGTATTATATAATAATATAAAGATCATGTAATCATCATAAGCATGCACTTTAAATTGAGGAACTTAAAGAAAAGGTAAGAATACATAATAGGGAACTTTATGGGTGAAAGGATATCCATAAATCAACTCGTATACCTTGAGAACTAAGGAGAAACACAATGGAAGCACTTGGGAAACAAAGCTTGTTAACCCTAGACTTGTTCTTATCTAGTTTTGAAAGCCTCTTTTGCCTTAGAAAATTTGAGAGTGAAGAATGATAGGAATTACGGCTTGAAGGCTGAACTAAGTCCCTTTCATTCCCCAAAATGATATAATTTAGGAATAGAATTGTGGGTAATGACCGAATTGCCCCTTATAAAAAACCACCAAAAGCAAATTACAAAATCCCAATTACGGGCCGTAGGTTAACTTATGAGCCGTAAGTCCCCTTGTCTGGCGACTCAAATAAATATCCTAAAAATTGACTTTGTTGAACTTAAAACCACAAACAATAATACGGGCCATGGATGGACTTGTAGAGGCCTTCCACGCTTAACCATTTTTCCTCACTTTCTTAGCCCTACAATTGGAAGGTCTATACAAGTCGTAACCCATCCCAGAAGTCATCTGATAACTCGTATACTACCTTCATAAAAAATCTAAATTTCCTTCATGTTTGGGGTCCCTCTCATGGAACCATCATCGGGCTGTGAAGTATTCTATAGGCCGCCACATATTCCATGGGTTATCCCAAACCTGGAAACTTTTCCCCTTCCTGAAGTTCTATGCTTAAGAACTGAACCTACGTACCATATGTCATCTTACAGGCTATAAGTGGTCCCATAAAACTGATTCCAGGTCACTTTTGTGGCCAATTTTTCAATACTCAAGGCTTCTAAAATGGGGGCCATTACAAGTTCATTCTAGCAAACTCTCCCTTATCCTTGAAGCTAGAGTAGGAGTCTTTGGAGAAGCAACAACTTGAGCCAACATTGTAATAGCGGTCCTAAATCATTATTAGTAACTTGGCAGGCTTGAGGGACTTGAGGAGCTGGAGGAATTCTATCCTCATAAGTATCAACTCTCCTAGGCAATGATTACGTCATGGAGGCATTTTCTAAAATATCAAAGGACAAGCCTTAGGGAATGAGAGTTTTGAAGGTGCGACATATATCACAAAAGATTCATAAATGTGTCATAGCCTCTCGCTCATAGATGTGGTGCGTTCAACTCCCATGAACAAGAGTCACCTAGATGCGGCATGTTGGACTCCTTAAAATGCTTTAATAACTTTTGTTCTGCTACCAAGTTTATCATGATCTGAACCTAGGGCCTAGCTATGATACGGTGAAGGTGACACCCAAGGGCGCCCCATCAAAGCCTCACGTGCATATTATAAGCATATGTAAAGTAAAGTAAGCAAAACATAAGAGAGTAAACAAGAAAGACATATCAATATCAAAGTCGCAGTTTCCCTTAGGGGAATTACAAAATCATTTGGTCCAAAACATACCTACACCATTGGATCTTGGCAGGGACTAAGACATGCTACTAGCTCATCCTCAAGATAGAATAACAATGAAAACATAAAGTCCTAACATGAAAGCATAACATGAATAAGGCTTGTCCCCGAAGCACGGGAACTCACCAACAATCTTCAAAAGCTCAACTCTGAGTTTAGCCATGAAATGGAATAGTAGTCTTGTCGTATATCCATATATGGTCAAATCATGTATGCAGAGAAGTATAAATTAGTAAGTATAATGTACTAAGTATGTAGGTTTGTCATGCATCAAGGAACATCATAATATAATGTTAATATACATAATCATAATCAATAGAGTAAGGACACAATATGAATGATCAATGCATATTTTGAAAACCGTAAGTAGAAGAATCATAAAACCTTTCATCACCTAGTATATCTATGTGGGAATAAGATTATAATCGACAGTAAAACCTTGTGGACAATTACATAAAATCCCGATGTTGCCTCTACACCAGAGAAAGAGAAGTTTACTTTGTCAAGGTAGACTAAACCTTACCTTATGGGACCCTTCCCATTTCGGCGGGTGCCTTTATCAAAAACCTTACGAGATCCTTCCTATTTTAGTGTATGCTTTACTTATGTGGATCCTCTAACATAATACCACATAGGGTAATCATAAACCTATGATTGCATGTAATTATGATATTTTAGGATTTACATAAAGAGCTTAGAGATAATCATCCTCACATAGGCTTATTTTGTGCTACGCCATATCCTACCGAATATATAATCATGCATATACATAGATTTTAATATAATTCATGCTTTATCAAAAACATAATTTCATAGCATGTGAAATAGTCATCATAACTTCATAAAAACATGTCGTATCATAGGAATAGTCTATCTACATAACCTTCAAAAAGTGTGGGTATACTCCCCATCTTAACATTATTTCATCAGCATTAGGGTCTTAAGTCACCCACCTTATCATATCATCATCATCTGATGAAATGCATGCATCCACTGAGCATATGAGGACCAGGACCCTCATCAGAACAATAATCAATAAAAAAAGCTAAAATAATAAGAAAGCAAAGTTAGTGCACAAGCTATTTTACGTGGAAACCCATTGCTCAAGAGAGGAGAAAACCATGACTCGTCCTCACAAGATTTCAACCCAACTCCATTCAACTCAAAGGAGCAAAGATTTTAGATTATAAACTCTTGTAATTAATGAATTTAACTCTAAATCCCTTCCACCTCATTGTGATAACTCTACCACAAGTACGAGCAAACTAAGTAGCAACTCCGTTACCCACTAAATCGACTAACTCTAGCATACTTAAACTTTAAGACTCACAATAACTAACTCTAGCAATAAAGAGCAAAAACTTGCTTAATATTAGATCCCTTCATAAAATAGGAATTGATTAACAAGATGCAAGCATCATTAAGCATAAAGGAAGTATGAAAAATTCAGAACAACTCTGATATTCCTAGTAGTATTCGAGAGCCTCACCATGAATACTCACTCAATATATGTAGAAACCCTCAAGCTTTCTTCTCAAGAAAGGTTGGATATAAATATCAAATATTAGAAACATTTAGAGCATTTTCATTGGATATACAATTTCTGCAGCGCAGGAAGATATGCACTAACAAATAATAAAACTGTCAGTGCATAGTTATTTGTTGTGTGTAGTTTTAAAATTTATAGCACTCATGGTATCTAGACTCTCATCTGTTCCCATGGTTCTTTAAATCATCAAAACTTCGTAATATCATTTTACCCCTTTTTGAATATGACAAACCCAAGACATGTCTAGCAATGAATTTTTGCAACATTCAACATTTTCAGTTCAACAACTTGTTCTTTAGTTCAACAATTTGTTCCCCCTATTAATAAACTTTCTCATTCAACCAAGTCCCTATATTAGTTCCCCCGTCACCACTAATGTGTTCACATATATTCACTTTCTTAAAGCATATCATTTTCCCCCTTTGGCATCCTAAAAAAGAAATGATAGTAAACCCAAAATTAATGCAATACAAGTATGACTAAACAACAGTAGATACCACAAGCATAGATGGAAAGGAATAGAGGAACAAAGAAAGAAACCAAAGCAATCTATTGATTCATTAAATAAAAGATCTGCAATAAAAAAATTACGAAAATCCTTCCATTAGAGGACCACACTAGAATACTTAGAATAAATATTAAAAAACATAACTGGGAAAGACTATAGGAGTTGACAAGTGATGTGCTCCCAAAATACAACACTTTTGATTCTTAAAACTTGAAATTTTGTGTGTTCTCAATGCGATGTTGGTTAGTTTTATTTGTTTTTGTGTTTAGATTTGCAAGATTATAGGTTGGCCTTGATTTTGGAAAAAAGTGCAGAAGTTGCTGATTTTTGCTATTATACAAGATCCGTAGATCATTCTACGGGCCGTAGGTTGCTTTCGTGAATAATTCCAGTGAGGGACTATTTTTTGAAGTTTATTCTACGAACATGCAGATAAGTTATAGAAGGTTTTACTACTCATAGAATATGGTTCGTGCCCCGAGGAACAGAGATTAGGACTCTAGTTCATCAGATGAATCCCCTTTTATGGGTCCTAAATGACATTACGAGTCATAAAGGGCTGCCATAGAGTTTGACGTTCGAAATTCTAGCAGCAGAGTATGAGATCCTGATTAGGTCGTGGAATACAATACGACCCATAAACCCCTTTCATATAGCGTGCCAACCAGTTCTCCTATGTTTTTAGGAATTGTATTTTATTTATTGTAAATAGGTTTTTTAGGGCACTTTTCATAATTTTATTGCCTAGTACTTAGAGAACTCAGTAATTAGAGAGAGAAAATTACGAGATCATATTGGAGAGTCTTTGGAAACACAAGTGTTTGAATTTCTTTGTTAAGCTTGTGATTCTTATTGAAGTTGGATTTTCTTGTTCTTAATCTACTGTGTAAGTGTTAAATTATGTTTTCTCAATCCATAATTCTTGTATCTACACAAAGCATGAGTAGCTAAATTCACAACTTCGATTGTGGGAACCATGAAGAACTAACAAAGTAAAATTGAATAATTCATTATTTTGAAAGGTGTATACGCATATATTAATTAGCTCTATTTGTTTTGCATGTTTTCTTATGGTGCCCAACATTAGAACCCGCCAAGTGTCACTAATTGGACCAAGGTAGTAATGAATAGGAAAAGAGATTAATTAATATGATTCGATTGATGTGTTCTTATCTAATCGGCCAAACTAGGCCAAGGGGATACCACTAGATTTAGTGAATTCATATGTGATTCGGGTGTTAATCGTTAGTTCTCTTGTTTTACGTTTTTTGCTATTTTTGTTCTTTTTCACGGTGTAAGTGTAGTGCATGCCCAACGCCCAGAGTCAAGGCAATCCCTTAACTCAATTTGACCTAGAGATCTACAAAACATTAAGGGCCAAAGACAATGCCAATAACATGGCCAATCAAGCTTTGAACAGGAATAACAAAGAGGATGCCGAGAATGAGAATCCACCTCCTCTGGAATGCATTGCTCCACAGCCTTATGATTTCATTGCCAATGCTAACCAGTGGAATCAATGTAGATTTAATTCGATGGCTATGGAAGAGACTGGAGCTATTGTGTTGCCACCACTGCCGGCAGATGTGCAATTCACAGTCTTGAGTGGGTTACTTCAGATGCTGCAGAGTCGTGGGCTATTTGCGGGCTGACCATCGAAAGATACTCATAGCCACCTATACAATGACGCATTCATCTGCCACAGTGTAATGGAAATACAAAATCTGCCTATGAATGCTATGGGAGTTCGTGTCTTCCCATTGTCTCTTATGGGCAATAAAGAATTATTGCTATTTGAGCTCCCACAGTGTTCGATCACCAGTTGGGCAGACTTGCTGAAGACCTTTTTGGAGAGCTACTTCCCTAGATCGAAGAAGCTCAAGTTGAAGGACTAGATCAACAACTTTGAGCAACTTCTTGGTGATTCGATCAATAATACTTGGGAGCGGTTCACCAAATGTCTGAGGAGCACCCGTGACCACAAAATAGTTGATGATTCCTTGGTGGAGATCTTCTACCGTGCCCTTGATAAGTACAATCAGGCCTGTGCTGACACTATCATGGGGGGCATGTTCTTAGATCAACCATTTGCACGGATTGTAAAGCGAATGGAAAAAGTTGTCAAGACTAATCGTGCATGTAGCAGAGAGACGAGCATTTACCAAAAGTTCAAATGTTGTTAGTGTTGGTTCAGACAAGCAAAGATCAATAAAGAAATCATGCCATATCTTGCCCAGATTTGCATAGGTTTGGAAGTGATGATGAAGTAGAACCAAGAGCGAGTGAATTCAGTAGTTCATCAACATCCACGTGCACCCATGTATGATAATCCATATTATGAAGAGGACGTATGTTTTGTTGCTGATCAGATGGGGGGTTTCCAGACAAACAGCCAAGGGTCCAATCAGGACTATTGGCACCAAGGTCAAGGAAACCAAGGTTAGAGCTTTAATAGAGATGGAGCTTGCAGGGACAATTACAAAGATTACTATGACAGAAATATGGGTCCAGAGAGAGATCCGGCATGGGGTTGCACACAAGTCTTTAGAAATGGTCTTTATATGCCACCATGTAATCGTGATATAGATACAGGTAGTTCCATAATTGAGGATATGTTCGATCGCCTATTGAAGAATGCTGAGACAGAGCATGAGACTCTGAGGGGCGTGAACTAAGAGATTTCAAGTATAAATCAGAAAATAGAGCCCAACTCTATGGATATCAAACAACTTTAACAATAGTTCAGTCAAGTGTCGTCTTAAATTAATCAGCGTTAGAGGGGTATACAACCTAGTAACACAGTTTAGAATCCAAAAATTAAAGTGCAGTGTATGGAGGTTACTACTCGAGGTGGGAATAGCACCGTTCATCTTTCCATGCCAGTTGATGAGGAAGATATTTTGAAAGGAGATGGATGCAACCAAAGGTGCAGCAATAGGAGATGATTGTGACGAGGATGGGGTGAGTGAAGCTGCCGATGGGCCACAGAAGTTGAAGCCCATTCCTAGGCCTCCTCCTCCCCTGCATAAAAGAATCAAAAAGAGGGAAGAGGAATGAAAATTCAAACACTTTCTCTCCGTGCTAAAACAACTCTCCATCAACATCCCCTTCGTTCAGGGATTGGAGAAGATGCTAGGGTATGCTAAGTATATAAAGGACTTGGTAACTAAAAAGTACAGTATAAGTCAGGAGCTCTCCCAAGAGCTTCAACATTGTAGTGCTATTGCTACGAGGTCCTTGGTTCAGAAGCGAGAAGATCCAAGTGATTCCACCATACCCTACACCATTGCAGATGTAGAGTTTGTGATATAAGTGCTAACATTAACCTTATGCCCCTTGCGGTCTACAAGGAGCTTGGATTATGAGCCCTTACTCCAACTAGAATGCGGCTGTTAATAGCGGATCGCATGGTGAAGAAGTCTGTGGGGATACTATATGATGTGCTAGTCGAAGTTGAAAAGTTTATATTCCGCAGACTTTGTGATCCTAGATGTGAAGTTGACTTCGACGTCACAATCATCTTAGGAAGAGCATTCCTAGCTATGGAAGCGGTCAACTTAGGTTTAGATTGAATGATGAAGAGGTCGTTTTCAATATCTGTCAGTCCATGAAATGTCCAGATTATTTGATGAGTGAATTCTAGAAAATTGATAAAGTTTGAGTAACTAATTGGTCCAAGTTGTGCCGCGATAATAAATCAAGGGCTACTTGGGAGGCAACCCAAGGTTCTAGATGTAATAGTATAGTTTATAGGCTTAAGTTTTAGTTTTTGGATTCATAGGTAGTTTATTTTCTTGTATTTTGATTGTAATTTTGGACATGTGGTTGGTTGCATATAGGGTAACAATGTGTTCTATAAAGAGTACGCAGGTACAAGACTAAATCGGTCATTTTGGTTGAGAAGAGCATCAGGAAGTGTCTCTATGACGTGGTCTACGAGCCATAAAGCACTTTACCACTCGTACCCCAGCCAATAGAGATTCCCAGTGAGCAGAAAAATTATGCACTCCAGTCCACGAGCCAACTTTACGATTCGTAGATCAATACATGGGTTATGAATCAGGCTCTTAGACCCCAGGTAAGTTTCTTGAAAGTTTTGCTAAGTGTTAAGGTCTTTACGACAAACTCTATGAGCCATAAATAAATTTATGACTCGTAGACTGGTCCATGAAACCCAGTCCTAAAATTTAAGGTTTGGATATTCTATGAAACCATAGTTTACAGATTGTAAATCCCTCTACATCCCGTAATCGAAGTTTCATAGACTCTAGGCCATTTCAGTTGACCCGATCAAGATATAAATATGGGGTCGAATTTATTTCGACCCCATTCTTAACCTAATTTACCTAATTGACCCAGCCATTCCCCCTTCGTTAATCTGACCACCAGCGGCAACAAAGGCCGCATTTTTCAGTGAATTTATGGCAGCCTAGGGTTTAGTGCCCGTTCACCCTCTTCATCTTCTTCAATTTAATCACAATTTTTAGAAAGTTTTCAGTTAAATTAAAATATTTAATTTGCCTTTTTTTGGATGATTGAATTGGAAATTGTGTTTGGAATGGTGTTTAGATATAACATCCATGTCTGAATTTAATTTGTGTCACATAAAAATTGGGTTGCACATATTTTAATAATAGTCTAAATCTGGAATTAAGTATTATTGCCTTGATTTTAGGTGCTAAATAATTGTTAGTGCCTATGATTCAACCACCATGTGTGATTAATTGATTTTATGTGTGGAATGGTGGGCGATGATACAGGTGCATAATTTTGTTATACAGTTGTTCTGACATGGTCAGAAGGGTTGCGGAAACATGCTTAATCATTTTTGACGGGCTATACAAGTTTATTAACATGTTGGGGTCTTAGTTGTGGTTTGAAAATCATGTGGGTGTGTGCATTTTTGCTTCGATGCTACTAGAATAAAGTTGAAAAAGTCATATGGGGTCTGTAGGGATGGACTTGGAATCTCTGGTAACTAAGTTTCTTTTATACTAGTGGCTTTTACATCCTGTGAAACATTCCACGAGTCGTAATTTCCCCTCTTACAAGATTCTAGAAACTTAGGGTTTCTGAATATCTATCATACGGGACCTTCTAGGACCCGTAGAATAGTTTACGACTCATAGCCATGTCTTGTAGATCCCTGTGTAGAATAAGTTCAGACAATGAAAGTTTCTACGACTTGGTCTATGACTCATAAACCATTTTATATGTCATACCTGGTACCGTAGACTATTCTACTGTCCAAATATTACTGTGACTATTATTTCATGAGAGATCTCTACGGCTCCTAGTATCCACTACGACCTGTGAAGATGCTTTTGCAGACCCTTTTTCAAGTCAATCTGAAATATTTTTGCATTTTGTTTTTTAATTTGTTGGGTTAAGTAAGGTGCGTAAATGTTCATGTTTCAGGTACTATGGTACTAAAAGCTAGACGTGATGACATTAGGGCCCTAAAGAGGAGGTTCAGAGATGAGTCTTTGGGGGATGAGCAAACTCCAGTTCTAAGTGGATCATTAGAGGAGCTGGGCATCAACTCGGACAAGGAGGCTTCTAGACCTCAGACTAGAGCAGCTACAAGAGCTGGACAGGCTCAGGCTCTTCTTTTGCACACTCTCCAGTCTGATAAGGGAGGTAACGATAGGAGAGATTCTATTCAGATGACTCCATCAAGAGTGAAATCTAGCTTTGTGTTAGATTCCAGAGTTGCATCAAAGACGGAGTCCTCTACATTGCCTCGTTCATCACCACCTGACGCTCTTACTAGTAAGTTGTGCGTTGAGGGCATGCAAACTATTTATGCTGAGGACGTGCAACAGACCGAGTGGGATATGCCAGCCTGCTCCATCTATGAGAAGCCCCGAGTCATCCCAGACAGAATCGACAGTATCCCTAGTCTCCAAGACACGATGATCGGATATGAGCTCTAGTGGTTGACCAGACCACTTGGATGATGCTCCCCAACCATGATGAGGGAGTTTTATCCTTTATATGTTGCTATAGTTTATAGGACTTTTTCCAAGGAGAAGAAGCCCCTCGCTCAGCCCAGATCGATCGAGACGAGAATGGGGGGCCAACAAGTGGATATATTAGAGACCACCATCCACCGGATATTATTCGGGCCAGAATTCCTTTCCCTAAGATCCACCATAGAGTTTGACTACATGGGAGGAGCAGACGAGGTACCCATTATTGATGAGGGATCTAGAGCATAGAGCCAGCTTGATGAGATGGGTGGCTGGGTATATTAATGAGCAGGTTGTAGAACCTGCATGGGTCTCCACTCACTCAGAGCCTATTGTCAAGGCTTTGCTCAGTTTCCATGCCAAGTTTTGGTGGGCAATTTTTCATTCACGCATCCAAACTACACTTGCTGATAATATGTTCACACCAGAGCACGCGGTTTCAGTTGTCAGCATCTTAGATGGCTTTGATATTGATTAGGCCCCCTCAACACCGAGCAGATTTATTAGGCTGCACTGAAAAGGTCTACCTCTATCCCATTCCTGTGCTTGATGTACAGACTCTATCTAGAGTCGATGGTGGAGATTTTACATCAACTAGACCAGCTGATTGAGGCCCAACGCACATTGGATCCTAGCCTGATCGAGGCTAAAGAGAACCCGGTGGCACTCTGGCAAGATTGCCTCCAACTATGCCTGAGATATTTACCCCAGCACCACTACCTGAGGGTTCATAGTTTACAACCACCATGACTGCTACTATTCAAGAGAGGCCCTCGCAGCCTGAGGTAAATGAGGAGAGGGTGTCTACTACTATTGTTCCTACACCATAGGCCACAATGCCATATGGTTCTCCCATGGGCATGATTTATCTGTTTGCCACATCTATAGAGGCTCTGGCGTAGAGGTTATCTTACTCTGAGTCACAACTGACTCAGCTTGTTCATCAGATCAGGCTATGGGTCTGCCAAGATAGTTCCGACTCAGAGGGTCGTATGCAGGCATTTGCAGTTGCCATTATTAAGGACTATATCTCTACTATGGATGCCCTTATTGATGCCTTTAAGGAGAGGGCAAAATAGAGCCCGTGCACGACCCTGCAGAAAGAGATGCAGAAACTCCGGGCCGACATGACATCAACGTTGGCAACACTGGTTGCATTACCAGAGATTACATCCAGTATTGATGGTTGATCTTTGTGCTCCCGATGAGCCTATTCAGTCTTCCCATGAGAAGAGACCCCACAAGGACTATGATCCTGATGTTGTATGCTTATAGATGAGGATGACTGAGCAGGAGGAGCTCAAGCTTTACTTGAGGACATCAAGAAAAGAGGCGGAGATAAGGCGAGCTCAAGAGGTAGAGCAAGTGAGGGGTGTAGGTCTTTCCAAAGAGAGCACTATTGCTGAGGAGACTACCCTACAGGAGGAAGGCTGCCAGACTCAGCCACACACAGGCAATTAGGTGCACATGTATGTTTTTTGACCCCTATATGTTTTATTTTGCTTTGTTTTTGTGCCTTGGGACAATGCATATATTTTTCAATGGGGTGTGGGTAATTATGGGCCTTAGTGAAGTCTGAGTAGCTTGGATCCATAACTACCACAATTTTTTATCCTAGAGTTTTCTTGCTTGTGTACCTTTTCCCCATGGACATTTAATTTATGTTGAATCGACATTTTTAGGATGTCTAGATAGTATTTGTAGTCTATAGTACTAATACTTGTGGAATATAACATGTTTGTTGTGTTTTGTTTTGAAAAATGATACCCACAAAAAAATTGTTTTGATTAGTAGTTAGATAGTAAACATGCATGTTTAGGTGTGTGACAATATTTATTCTGATAAGCGAGGATAAATTGAGATAAGAAGCATGATCTAAGAGTCTTTTGTTGATGATGTATGCAATGCCATGTGAGTGTGATCTTTATTTTCTAGATTCTTGTGTGCTGTTCAGAACTTGCTCTGTTACTCTAAGTTAGATTGTGGATTAATTGGATTAGGAAATGATCTTAGGCCATTGTTCTTAATAGTCCACTTAGCCTAAAATGACCAACAAAAAACAATGATATATCCCTTGTTCCTAATGTTTGAGCCTAACATGTACCTATTCTTTGAAAACACCTGATTAACCTAGCCTTTTTAGTTTTAAATTCCTGAAATTGGCCCTGTTCCTTCCTTGAATAATATGCACCTTGATTAAGGCAAAAAGCCTAAGTTGAGGATGGATGGTGAAAGGGTGAAACATAAAAATGGGAGGGGGGGGGCGGTGTTAATTAGTGACATAGAGAAATCATGTATTGGATGCAAGAAAAAAAAATGATGCCTTAGTTGTGAGGTAAAAAGCAAAATAAAGTGTAGAAATAAGGCAAAAAGCTGAAAAATGAAAAAAACACTCAGAAAAGCTTGAATATAGGAAAAAGGGAGAATAAGGTAAAAATAACAGAGTTGGTAGGGGGAAAGAGTAGAAACATTCAGTGCTTAGAAGGGCCTTTAGTCACTATGTTCTCACAATATCATACCAAAGCCCCTTGAGCCTACGTTACAAGCCTAGAAAGTCCTAAAGTGATCCTAGTCCAGTTAGTTGAAGGTACTAATCATGAGTATAGGGGAAATCCTACGGTATTAGGCATGATGCATGAATAACTTTTGTGAGGGTGAGTGATTTTGCATAGTCCCAAGGTTATACATGAAAACATCATGGAGTGTCAGATATGAGACGTCTTTCTTTGAGGGCACTTGTCAACAGTGATTTTGGATTGTCGATACTACCTCACTTATCATAGTTGTGTTGTCACATGCACCAGTTTGTATTGGTTCGCTAGATAGCTATCTGATCCTTTTTTGAAAAGTTGGTGTAGGTAACTAAGTTTGAGATTTATGTGATGTATGCCATGGGGCTGAGGTTTGTGTGCTACTGTATTATCTATATATATTGAGTCCGTCGATTAAGGACAAGCAACAATTTTAAGTTGAGGGTATTGATGTGCTACCAAAATACAATACTTTTGATGCTTAAAACATGGAATTTTTTTCTTTTCAATGCGATGTTAGTTGATTTTATGTGTTTTTATCTTTATATTTGTAGGACTACAAGTTGGCCTTGATTTTAGAAAAAAGTGCAGAAGTTGCTGAGTTTTACTATTATACGAGACCCTTTACAGGCCGTAGATCATTCTACGGGCCGTAGGGTGGTTTTATGAACAATTCCAGTGAGGGGCTATTTTCTGAAGTTTATTCTATAAACATGAAGACGAGCGGTAGAAGGTTTTACGAGTCGTAGAAGATTGTTCGTGCCCTGAGGATTAGAGATTAGGACATTGTGATGTTCATTAGACAAAACCCCCTTTACGGGTCGTAAACCACTTTATGAGTCATAAAGGGGTGTCATAGAGTTGAAGTCCAAAACTCTAGGAGCGGAGTACGAGAACCCGATTACAGGCCGTGGAATGCAATATGGCCCGTAAACCCTTTTCATAAGCCATGCCAACCAGTTCTCCAATTATTTTAGGACTTGTATATTACTTATTATAAATAGGGATTTTAGGTTCTTTTTCAGATGTTTTTCACCTAGTACTCAGAGAACTCAGTAATTAAAGAGAAAATTGTGAGATCATGTTGGAGAGTCTTTGAGAGCACTTGTGTTTAAATTTCATCTTTAAGCTTGTGATTCTTATTGAAGTTGGATTTACTTGTTCTTAATTCTATTGTGTAAGTGTTCAATTATGTTTCCTCAATCTACACAAAGCATGTGTAGCTAAATTCACAACTTGGGTTGTGGGAACCATGAAGAACTAACAAAGTAAAAATAGATAATTCATAGTTCTTGAAAGGTGTATATACATGTAATAATTAACTCTCTTTGTTTTGCATGATTTTTTATTGTGGCAATCATTAGAACCCACCTAGTGCTACTGATGAACCAAGGTAGTAATGAATAGGAAAAGAGATTAATTACAAGGATTTTATTGATGTTTTCTCGTCTAATCAACCAAACTAGGCCAAAGGGAGAATGTACATGGACTAATAGGTAAGAGTTAGTAATGCACACTATGGAGATGGGCGAAGTCGCATAGTGAAATTCACCTCTCATCTTTGACCAAAGGACTTGGTGAACAACTTACTGCCCGACATGCTATACACTAGAAAATAATTAGGTTATCCGATGACACTGAGTTGGGGAATCATTGGGAACATAATACCTTAGTTTTTCTCCATATTGATTTCTCTCATCTGTGTGTTAGTTTAGTTATATTTTTCATTGACTATTGCAAGGACCCCCCCTCGGGGGAAGTAAGTCGATTAACTATTCGAATTGCAATCATTGAATTCTCTTGAGTCTATGTATTCCCTGTGGGTTTGAGACGGACCTCCGTTGACTTGAGAGAGATAGGCAACTAATTCAGTATGATGATTGAGCAATTTCTCCTTAAGATATGCCACCTGAGCTTTCTAGCTCTTATTCTGAATTTCAGCATAAGGACCTCCTCAGTACCAGGTCCCTCCAATTTTGCCTGACCACTTGAGCTTTCAATAGAGAAATTTTAGCATCTCTTTTACTCAAAAGAGTAGTGTGTTTCTCCAATTCCTTCTTCGTATGCTCTTGCTCTCCCAGTAGTTCATATACTCTATTTATTTGTCCAGTTTTACCTTCAATGCACTCATACTTAAGGAGAGTATTCAAAGTAAACATTTGTTTCACCATCCCCCTAATACAAACATCAAGCGGAAGACCCATATAGGTGAACAACTTTATCAGCACGAAACCATTTCCCATACCATACTTTCCGTCTTCAGCATTGATAGTTTTATACATATGTTCTAAGATTATAGCAGGTAGGTTTATGGCTTCAAAAATTGTTAATTGTCTACATCATAAATAAGTCTGCCCCAGAAGCAATGTTCCTTTTCTCAGATCTAGGTAACATAACCTTGTTCGTAAATCTGAAAGAGAGTTGATAAACTCCTTTTATAAATTTCTTAGGAGTACCAGCTCTATTTAGATTTGACAACTCGCCACACTCATTCAACAACCCTTTTGAACACATTTTTTCCTGAAACAGATCCAACACCTTGAATAGGAATACCTAGACTTTCACCAAGCAATATTTCACCCAAATACAACTTTTTTCTCACACTCCAAGTTATAGTAAAACCCCCGTACTTTATCTTCATGCAATATTGGACTACTGTCCACAGATATGTAACTCTAATTTTGCAGTTCCACTGTATCTGATAAGTCGCATATACCACGTTTTGACCTAATTTCTAGGTCAAAGACCCTTCCATTCATAACGTTTTAGGTTTCAGCATGGACATGCTCTCTTCTCTAGTAAAAATAGAACAGCTTTCTCTTTATATTTTGGGGGACAAGCTCCCGCACTTTTTTCATCAACATCCTCGGTGCTCGTTTTGCTTTGTTCTTCACTTTCCTTAATAGTTTCTTTCTTTTGCAAATTTAAGTCTTTTCCTATTGCTTTTTCTTTCACTTCTCAAAATCCCTGATAATGTCACCTGATTCAGTTTCACTTTCACCTTAATCAACAATGATCATCTCGTTTTCAAGAACCAAGTCCTTTTTCACCTTACTCCGTTTCAGTGTTCTTCGAGTAAAGGCTTGAACACTTCTTGCTTTAATAGTTCATTCTTTAATTTTTGAGCAACACCTCTAGCAGGTTATGAGCTTATCTTCTTTAACTTTTCATCTATAGAAACCTTTTTTACCATTAATAGAAATAGGAACCATTCTTTTTCTTACCTTCCAAACCAGAGGTTGATTATCCTCTTTATCCTCATCAAGCACAGAGTCAGCAATAGAAGAGATACCTGGAGGTGTAATGATTTTTGGAACAAGATGGTCTTTTGACTTTTTAGCCATCTCAAACCCTTTCTTAGAGAGAGGTGTATCCACATTCTCTTTCATCTCTGATAAACTCTGAGCAACATATTCTTTACTAAAAGTGAGAATATTTGATTCAATTCCCTTGTAACTTAGAATATCTTCTTCTTCACTGAGGTTACATAGTACAACAAGAGAGGAATCAACAAGAACTAGAGAATAAAACCTCTTTAAACTCAAGAAGGAGAGTTTGTTGCACTAATTCAAGGGGAAAAAGATTTTGGATGACATTGATATCTTAAACCAGGTTCTTTTCAGGGATAGGAACTTGGGGTTCTTTTGTTTTTGGAACAGGGTTTTTCTCTTCTAGAAGATTAGAGGTGACTTTTATTGGAGAAGAAGGGGTTTGAGAGGAAAACTCCCTTAGTTCTTCTATTTCATGAAGAGCATTAAACATTGTTTTAGTTAAGTTAGGTTATTTGAGACATTGTGAGAGTTTTCTCGCAAGGAGAACAGGGAGAAGAGTAGAGTTTTTGAAGAGCTTTCGAAAACAACATATTGTTTACAGGGCTTTTAGAACCTTTCTTTTCATCAGAGAGGGAGTTAAGACAAAAATAAAAAGGGAAGAAGGTTTCTTGAAAAGGAAATACTGGTGGTTAGGTTTCAGGGGCTGATCATATTGTTGTCAACTAGTAAAAAGTTAACACAGAGCAGTACCTACTATTCCGAAAAGCAGATTAAAAGTAATATAATGAGTGCTAACCTTTTGAGCTAGGAGTACCCTACGAAGAGTTTCAGATGATTAGCTTGAGTTGTTTTCTAAACCTTATTTTTTAGCTACAAATTACTATGCGTGAGTAACTGTAGAAAAGTACAAGAGTGTTTTGGTTACAACAAGCATTGCACAAATAATAGGATACCTACCTTTCTAATCATAGCCACAAAGGATATATTGATTTGCCTCCAAAATCCAAGAGCTTATTAAAGCTTTAACATTCCCAGCTTCAATTTATTCTTCACAAACTACTCTCTACTTAAAGCCTTTGTGAAGATATCTGCAACTTGATCTTCAATCTTGCAAAATTGCATGTAGATATTTCCTTTTCAAAATTATCAATTAGAAAGTGATGTCACACATCAATGTGTTTTGTCCTCTTGTAATTAACATGATTCTTTGACATACTTAAAGAACTTATACTGTCACACAATAATGGAATTGTATGTGATGATTCCAAGATCCTTTAGTTGCCATTTTATCCATAGAAATTGAGCACAACAAGAGGCAGCAACTACATTCTCAACTTCATTAGTTGAAAGAGCAATAGAATTTTGTTTCTTAGTCCCCTAAGATACAAGACATGATGCAAGGAAGTTAGCTATCCCAGAAGTGATGTTTTTATCTAATTGATACCTAGCATAATCAACATCAACATAACCTATCAACTCAAAAGGATCGCCTGACCAAATCTTATGTTTTCTTCAAGTACCTTAGCATTCTTTTAGCTGCCTTCAAGTGGGACTCCTTTGGTTTATATTGGAACCATGCACACATTCCAATACTAAAAACAATGTCTAGTTTACTTACAGTTAAGTATAGTATCCTCATTAACACATGGACCAACTTCATCAACATATAGTTTGAAATTTGTTCCCTTATGAGTGTCAATAGGCTTTGAATCTTTCGCTTGAAAATTCTTCAATAACTTCTTGATGTACTTTCCTTGGATGATTGAGATTCCTTCAGGGGTTTGTTTGATCTCAAAACCTAAAAACGAAACTCATTGACCAATTATTCTCATTTCAAATTCAGTCCCTATCGACTTTGAGAATTCATCACACATAGACTCTGACATTGCACCAAAGATGATATCATTATCATGGATTTGTATGATGAGAATGTCCATTCCTCTTTTCTTAAAAACAATGTGTTATCTATATTGCCTCTTTTGAAACCATTCTCCATAAGGAACTTAGACAACCTTTCATATGATGCTTTGGGTGCCTATTTCAAGCCATATAGTGCCTTCTTCAGTTTGAACTCATGGTTGAGATGATCAATATCTTCAAATCTAGGAGACTGTTTGAAAAACATTTCCTTGTTTAGATAGTTATTCAGGAGAGCATTCTTCATATCCATTTGATAGAGCTTCAAACCCATGAATGTTGCAAAGGCAATAAGAATTTTGATGGATTCTTGCAACAAGAGCAAATTTATTACCATGATTTGTTCCTCCATATTCATCCAATTTGTTTTTGAAGACCCAACTAGTTCCAATAATTTTCCTATCATATGTCTTGGGGACTAGGTTACACACCATAATTCTTTCAAACTAGTGCAATTCTTCTTCCATGGAATTCATACTATGAGCATCTTGAGCCTCCTTCACATTTTTATGCTCAATAGAGGAGACAAAAGCTGAGAATGCGGCAATGTCCTCATCTTTGATATGATTTGAACTTCATAGTCCAAAGGTGAGATGAAATTATCCAAGGGATGAGCAGATCTAAGTCTTCGTAGGGGTGTCATGGGAATCTGACTATCTTTCTCATTTTTTGCACTGACTACTCCATCATCTGCATTTTTGAGCTGTACAATAATAACTTGTTTGTCATCATTAACTGGTTCAGGACTAGGTCCCCCATAAGGAACACCTACATCACCTAAAACATCAAAATCAAGATTAGTTTTCTCCATGTTGCCATCATCATTTTGATAAGCATTGACACTATGCCTATGGAATTGTAATAGTTTTTCAAATTTAGCCTTATCTTGGTTTCAATTTTCAAGTTCACTAGACTTATCAAAGATCATATGGAAACTTTGTTGAATGCACTCTGTCCTTTTGTTAAAAATTCTATAAGCCTTCCTAAAACTAGAGTAGCTAAGAAATACACCACTATCACTTCTTGCATCAAACTTGTCCGGGTCTTCTTTGCCATTGTTGAAAACAAGGCATTTTCCACCAAAATCCCTTAAGTAACTTACTTTAGGCTTCCTTTTTTTAAGAAACTCATAAGGTATTTTTTTAGAAGTGACCTGATCAAGCATCTATTTTTCATATTGCATGAAGTATTCACAGCTTCAGCCTGAAAGTTCTTATAAAGTCCAGAATCTATCAACACTTTTCTAGCAATATGCATCAGGGTTCTGCTCTTCATTTCTACTACACCATTTAGTGAGGAGTTCTAGGAGTTGAGAAATCTTGATGGATTCTATTTTCTATACAGAAAGTATCCATCTTTGCATTTTCAAAATCAGTTCCATAGTCAGACCTGATACCTACTATCTTGCAATTCAACTTTGTTTGTATCATCATAGAAAAGATCACAAATACATCATACGTTTCATCCTTAGACCTCTAGAATATGGTCCAAATAAACCTTGAGTAATCATTCATGACCACCAACATATACTTCTTTCCTCCTCTACTTTTAATCCACACTGGCTTACATAGATCAATATTGATAAACTCTAGTGGTTTGATATTACTGACCTTCTTCTATTATTAAAATGTGAATCTAGTCTCCTTCCCTTTAACATAAGCCTCACAAGATTCATCTTTTAGAAACTTCACTTTTGGTAGCCCATGGACTGGGTCCCTTGCAGCATGTTTGTTAAGCAATGATGAACTAACATGACTAAGTCTTTTGTGCCAAACTTCTGCACTTTCACTTTGAGCACTAAGAAATGTAAGATTATTTCCCTGTATAGAATCTAGATGAGCCACAAACAGATCGTTCACTCTTTTTACCACAAGAATCATTTCTTGTGATGCCAGAATAGCGACACCATAATCTTTAGAAAATTTCAGTAGATTGTCCTTGTCACAGATTTGAGATACACTTAACAGACTGAATTTCAACCCATTCACATAATAAACATTTTCTATTAAGTGTTCCAATGATTTTCCAGTAGTCTATTTTGAATGATTTGGAAAACTATTCTTTTACTCGAACCAAGTTCCTCTCTAACTAAATATTCCTTTTAAGTGCTATGGCTAGCTTTGTTTCAACATCATTCAGACTAGCTTCAACATCAAGTTGTAAGTTACTAGCATTTTATTTCCCTTTCAGATAACCCTTTGTTACTTCATTCAGTTTTTCACAAAGAGCTACATTAACTAGATTCAAATCCAACACATATTTCTCCACTTCAGAGAACTGAGAAACTAAGACAACTTTTTCATCTTAAACAAGAACTAATTGATTATTCAACACATTGTCTTTAATGGTTAACTTAGTAATCTAATCAATAAGAATAGCAGTTAACTTCCTCAACTTCTTGATAGAGAGAATATGCAAATTTTTCTTAAACTCAAATAGAGTTACCTCTTCCGCAAATTCATCACTATCCTCAAACTTTGCAATGAATGCAAAAATTTGATTGAAGGTCTCATTTTGTTCCTTTATATCCATCAAGGAAGCATTCTCTGGGTGCTAAAATTCTTCTAACTCACTGAGGGAGTTTCCCCAAACAACAAGAGCTTCCTTCATAACAAAGTCTGTTTGATGCTCTAGATCATAAGCTAAGACTCAAGTAATTTCTTATGTGTGTATGGGATCAACTTGATGACTTACAAAGTCGTAGAATATATTATGAGGTATCAAAAGTAGATTACATGTCATTCGGGGTTATAAGACATCTCTTACATTGAGCCAAGTCCAAAGGATTCCAATCTTCTATGTTTTGATATGAATTCATAAAGAGGTCAACTTAAAATGGCCATATATCTCACAAAATAAAATAGGTGACCCACCACCTGCCAAATTAAATTACTTTGAATTATCTTTCCAACACATTTTATTTCACCTTATTTTTAGTTCAAAGTGAAAAGTTATGGTCATTTTACTGAAGCTTGTCGAATTATTCAATGTTAGCTACTCACCGAATAATTCAGAGAGTAGCCAATTGCATGCCAAATCATCCTGAGAAGGGTTCAATTCCTGTTAAAAACGTGATCTAAAGGTCCCATTTTGAGATCCACCAAATGGTTTGGCGATAAGACTCCTGAATTGCCAATTTTGACGCTGGGACACATTGAAATGTCATTTTATTTTACTTTTGATGATATTTTTAGTTTCTCAAAAGGGGTTTTCAACCCATATAACCGAAATACACTTTCCTAAGCCTATTTTCATTCCTAAATAACCTCCCACTTCACTTATTCTAAATTTGTCTCTCAAGGAAGAAGACCCAAATCCTTCATTGAAGAATTAGCACAATTTCTTCTAAGCTTTTCATCAAATCCAAGATTCTCTTTAACTTTCTTCTCTATTTTGCTCTAAGGTATGTGAGTTTCTTCATCCATGAATCCTTCTACCCATATAGCCCAAAACCCTTTCAACCCAATTTTTAATTTTAAGATTTATTTTATTACGAATATTTCCTATTCCTAATTATATGCATGACTCATATTAGAAATTATTATTTATTGATTTTAAATGCATTAAGTGAGTGGATATTTATAAACTCTTTAGATATAATACTGATTTGATGATTTATTAAATTGATTTTGTTAAATCATTACCCAAAGGCTAAATTTTGATCCAAATCATAAATATTATGTTCAAATGAGCATTTATTGCCGTTCAATTGCATTAATCACTTTTAAGGGTTTATTATTATGAGCTATTTTATGATATTCATGTTAAGGATGTCATGATACCATCAAATACTATCAAGTTGATGATTTTACAAGGTGAATTTTATGTTTTCGTGTCTAAGTTTTGAAGGATGATAAAAATGATGACAGTGGGTTGTTTTAGAATGATTTCAATTGATAATTTTAACTATTTTATTTCATTATCCTCATGAGTTACATGATTTCAAACCTACATGCTTAAACCCACCAAGTTTTCATATTATGGTTTCCAACGAAGCATGATTTTGAATGATGAGAGTTTTACTATATGCAATGAAAGTCTATGAATGTTATGATGAAGTTATGAATCTCTCTTATGAAAGTAAATTTTGTAAAAGGACAATTCTCACCGAAAAAATGGATCTTCTTGTGAAAGGACAAGTCTTACTTGATGGATCATATGTTTAATGAGCTACTCCTAATATGATGATGCTATGTTTACAAGCTTAAGAATGAATATGATTATGCATATGTTTTCAACTGTATTCCATAGGAATGATTTAGCACCGAATGGGGCATAGTGGTGGAATTCGATAAGGGAATTCTAATAGCAACCATATGTCTCATAAACTATATGCCACCATAGAAGTGCTTGTAGGCTAGGCTAGTGAATATGTAAGCCATTTTAATGATAAACGATGCATGCTTAAGTTGACAGAGTTCATCCGAGCAAGTGGCCTCCCTATGCGAACGTAGAGGGTTGTGTTAGATTTAATGTAGTATATCGTATGATCTTATATCTCAATAAATGCCTCCTCTCATATATGTATGTTATTCCATGAAATTAAGTTTACCTTCCATGTACGTTTTCATCAAACAATTACTCATGCACGTCATGTTATGCTTCTTTCAATTGTATGTAGTTATGCATCTTGTCTGTTTTGGCTTATGATCTTTTATTGCATTGCACCCTGCATACTTAATACCTTCCAAGTACTAATACATACTTTTTTCCTACATTATTTCACCATGTAAGGATCGGAGCTCCTATGCATCAACCACCTCATGACTAGTACGATCTATTGAAGACTTGCTTGTGATGAGTCCTTCATTTATAGGACAATACCCATTTTCTATTTTTCTTATGTTAGGACATTATTATCTTGTTACTTTACTATTGAGGGTGAGCCTGGGATATGTCTTGGCCCCCATTCTACTCATGCTTAATGGTATTATTGGATGATATGTTATATATGACTCAAGCGATGCTTTTATATTTATGAAGATTTCCCTTTTATTCCCTACACATTATATGTTGTTAATTGATATTGATAGCAAGCGGTGCCCTTCCTAAGTCCCTACTCCCCATAGAGTGTCTCTCATGATCCCTTCCCTTAGGTTTACTTGTTGTGATTGTAAGATGGAAGCCCCATGATCTCTTGTCCCATAGAGTCTATCCTAAGTTCCAAATCCCCTTAGTACTAAAAGCTTATGATTGATCCCTTCTTCCTAACCAAGGATGTGCTTATGTATACTATAAGGCTTGTTTGGGGTACCTTCAGGTTCCCCATTAACCATGCCGCACCTAGGCCCTAGTCTTAGGTTATGACAACTTTAGTAACAGAGCATATGGTTTATAAATGGTCCTAAAAATCTAACATATTGCATCAAGTAGAGTCTTGTTCATGGTTGTGAAGCATGCCACATCTATAAATAGGAGGCTATGAGGTGTTAAGCAATTGTCTCACTTCTTTATGGTCTATGTCATGCTTTAGAATTCATCTCAGGACTTCCTATATTTAATGAGTGCTCTTTGTGCTTCATGATAATGCCTCCAAGAAGAATGCCACAAAGGAAGATCGATTTTGGCATAGGCCGTCTCCCCAATGCTCAACTGATTTCTATTCCTCCTCACTGTATGACCCCGGTAGGATTGAAAGAGTTAAAGAGCCAATTAAAGGACTTATTAGAGAAAGGTTTTATTAGGCATAGTAAGTCATCATGAGGTGCACCAGTGTTATTTGTGAAAAAAAGGGGGAAGGAGTCTAAATCAATGGACATTAATGAACCATCATTGATGGACGTTGCACATGACACGATCAATTCGACTCAAGGTCCGGCGAGTCCTCACTGACCTGAGCGATTTCGAAGGATGGCTTATTTAGAATGTTTAATGACTACAGACAACTAAACAAGGTCACCATAAAGAACAAGTATCCCCTACAAAGGATATATGATTTATTTGACAAATTTATAGGGGCAATTCATTTTTCTACAATTGATCTTCGATTCGGATACCGTCGAATATGGGTAAGGGAATGTTATATTCCTAAAACAGCTTTGTGAACAATGTATGGGAATTTTGAATTCGTAGTGATATCTTTCGGCCTAACTAATGTTCCGACAATATTTATGGGTCTCATGGATAGGGTCTTTAAACCCTACCTCAATATTTTTGTTTATTGTTCATTGATGAGGTCTTGATTTATTTTTGGTGCGAGGAAAAACATGCGAAATATTTGAGGGTAGTATTGAAAATTTTAGGGGAACAGAAGTTGTTTGCCAAGTTTGATAAATGTGAATTTTAGTTGAAAGAGGTTGCATTCCTTGGGCATGTGGTGTCGAGAGAAGGAATCAAGTTGGATCCCATCAAAATGGAAGTGGTGAGAAATTGGCCTAGGCCCTTGACTCCAACGTATATTAGAAGTTTCTTGGGCTTAGCAGAGTACTATTGGAGATTTGTTATGGGTTTTACCTAAATTGCCTCCCCTTTGACAATGTAGACACAAAACAAGGGAAAGTTCCTTTGGACAAATGGGAGTTAGAAAAATTTTAATAACTTAAAGGATAAACTTACATCTGCTCCCATCTTTACATTACAAGAAAGGTTAGAAGGGTTCGTCATCTATTGTGATGCTTCAAGGATCAATTAGGGATGTGTGTTAATGCAAAGTTGAAATGTCATTACCTATACTTCTAGGCAACTAAAAGTGCATAAGGATAATTATCCTACTCATGAGCTTGAACTAGCTGCCATGGTACTTGCTTTGAAAATATGGTGATATTATTTGTATGGAGTTCGTGTAGATGTCTTCACTGATCATAAAACTTACATATGTGTTCACCCAAAGAGATCTCAATTCGAGGAAAAGGAAATGGACTACTTAAGTATTATCACTTGAGTGTGCATTATCATCTGGGCAGGGCTAATATTATGGCCGACGCATAAGGTAGGGTGTCCATGGAGAGTATAGCTCACATTTATGATAGGAATAAGAAGTTAGTAAAAGAGGTTCATCAATTTCCTAGCTTAGGGGTTAGATTGGGTGAAACCGAAGATGAACGTATCGTTTTTCTAGATGGTTCAAAATCATGCTTTGTCGAAGAAGTCAAATCCAGGAAAGACCTTGATCCTTCCTTAAGCTGTATTAAAAGTATTAGTAAAAGAGGGTAAAGTAGAGGCTTTCTCCCATGGAGGAGATGGTATTCTTATATACCAAGAGAGGTTGTGTTTGCCAAATGTTGATGGTTTGATGGACATGATTTTGGAAGAAACCCATAGTTCATCCTATTCCATTCACCCCAATTCTACAAAGATGGATATGAATGTGAGAGAAGTATATTTGTGGGGTGGTATGAAAAGGAACATTGCAAAATATTAGCCGGATGTCATAATTTCAACCAAGTCAAAGCCAAACATAAAATGCTGGGTGGCCTAGCCTACGGCAAAGAGATTCATACTTTGATGTGGGAAGAAATCAATATGGATTTTGTGATTAGTCTATCAAGGACCAAGAGGAATTTTGATTCTATTCGAGTTATTGTTGATAGAATGACAAAGTCATGTCACTTCCTACCAGTTAAGACAACCTATGGTGTTGACGTGTATGGTAAATTGTGCATCAACAAGTTGGTTAGATTACATGGAGATTCAATCGTCTATTTTCCTGGATAGTGGTGCCCAATTAACCTCTCACTTTTGATGATCTTTCCAAACAGACCTTGGAACACAAGACAAGTTTAGCACGACATTTTGCCAACAAACAGATGGTCAACCTGAAAGAACCATTCAAAACCCTGAGTTTTTTTCTTAGGGCTAGTGTGTAGGAATTTATGGGAATTTGGGATGAACATCTTCCACTTATTGAGTTTATTTAAACAATAGTTACCATTCTAGCATCTGGATGGCACCGTTTGAGTTCTTATATGTGAGGTGTTGTAAATCCCCAGTTAAGAGGTTTGAAGTTGGAAAGATGGCTTTGATAGGTCCGGATTTTCTTTTTTAAGCCTTGGAGAAGGTAAACTTGATAATGGAAAGATTAAAGATGGCTCAAAGTAGGCAAAAGTCTTATTTCGACATTAGAAGGAGAGATATTGAATTTAAGGTTGATGATCAGGCGTATTTTAATATCTTACATATGAAGGGTATACTTCGGTTTAGCAAGAAGAGAAAATTGAGCCCTAGGTATGTAGGGCTTTATAAAATCTTGAGATGAATTGGTGAGATTACTTATGAGTTGGAGTTGCCTATGGAGATGAGTATGGTTCATCCAGTCTTTCATATGTCTAGGTTAAGGAAGTGTGTAGGTGACCCAAGCTCCATTGTGCCTTTGGAGATGGTGAATGTCGAAGAGAATATGGCGTATGAAGAGGTTCTGGTTGAAATATTTGATATACATATGAAGAGATTGAGGAACAAAAAGGTATATCCCATTAAGGTCCTTTAGAGGTATCAACAAGTCGAAAGCACCACATGGCAAGAGGAATATAATATGAAGAAATGATATCCTTATATTTTCCCCTCTACTCAAGCCTAAAGTAATAATTTGATCATGTCTAAGGTTTCAAGTCATGTATTTCATCCCTTATGTCATTTTCCATGCATAAATACTTATGGTAAGACGTTTTGATGGTATTTGATGCATAAGATTGAGAATTCATTTAAATAATGTTTAAATTGCATTAATTCATTCATGTTGGGGTGAAATTTGGTTATTAACTCTTCTCAACTATATTTCCATCACATTCGAGGACAAATGTTCCCAAGGGGGAGGTATTATAATGCCCAAATCTTAAGCTAAGATCTGAGCCATTCCACATATGCGTATGGGATAAACTTGATGACTTCTAAAGTGATGGGGCCAATTATTGGATTTTCAAACTTGATGACTTCTAAAGTGATGGGGCCAATTATTGGATATTCAAAGTAAATTACATGTGGTTTGGTGTCATAAGGCATCTCTTACATCTAGCCAAGTCCAAAGGATTCCAATAAGCTAAGTTTCGGTATAAATTCATAAAGGCTTCAAATTACCATATCTTATAGAACATAATGAATTAGTTAAAATAATACCTACTAAATTAGATCTATCTGAGTTAAATTTCCAATGCATTCAATTTTGCCTCATTCTGAGTTCGGAGTAAAAAGTTATGGCCATTTTACTGAAGCTTGCTGAATTTATCAATATCGGTGAATTCCTGAATAATTCTGCAAGCAGACGATCATGCTCACCAAGTCATCCCCAAAAGGCTTTAGTTTCTGTTAAAAAGGCAATATAAAGTTCCCATTTGGCGATCCAACAAATGGTTCAGCGATGGGACCCCTGAATTACAATTTTGATTCTGGGACACATTGAAATGTCATAATTTTTTACTTTTGATGATATTTTACTTTCTCTAAAGGGGTTTTCAACCCATTTAACCTAAATACACTTTCCAAAACCTATATTCATGCCCAAATAACCTTCCCCTTCACTGATTCTAAATTATTCTCACAAGGAATAAGACCCAAATCCTCCATCAAAGAATGAGCTTCAATTTCTTTCAAGCGTTTCATGAATTCCAAGATTCTTTTCAACTTACGTCTCTATTTTGCTCTAAGGTATGTGAGTTTCTTCATACATGGGTCGTTCAACCCATGGAACCCAGAACTCTTTCAACCCAATGTCATGACTGAAGCCTAGGGCCTAGGTGAGACATGGCGAATGGGGAACCCAAAAGAACCCCAAACAAACCACTAAGAATAAGTAAGCACAACCTTGGTTGTGGAAACATAAGATAAACATCAAGAAATTAAGTCTAAGGGAAGTAGGGCTTTGGACTCCTCTATAGGGATAGAAAGGGAATACGAATTTCTACCATCAAGTAGCTAGCAATGAGTAAGGGGAGGGTAAGTATGACTAAAGCTACGGGGATAATAGGGACTTAGGACTTTCATAACATGCCATCATATCAAGCAACAACATATATGAATAGGGACTAAAGAAAGTCTTAAATTATTACATAAGCTTCATAAGAGTCAACAATTCACATTATGTAATGAAACCTCTATCATGAGTGGAATGGGGGCCTTGACATCTCCCGGGCTTACCCTCAAAAGTTAATATTCAATGATAGAAAAGTCCTAACACAAGAATGAAAGGAAAAGGGATATTGTCCCAAAAATAGAGGACTCACCAATAGAAATCTTCATGAAAGCCAAATAGCCATGTGGAGGAGGACGAATAAGAGCTCTGGACTCTATATGGTTAGATTATGTAGGCAAAAAGTATGCGTTAGTATTTGGAATGTACTAATTATGTGGGGTGAATGCAACAAGGGAACATAAGCCATAAATAAACATGATTCATAATCATATGCAATAATTATGAGCTCAATATGACATGAATAATAAATGCTTAGTCATGATTGTACATAGTCAAACTTACATAACATAACATACATATGTTGGAGGAGACCTTAATCGACATGTAAGACCATGCGAGCTGCTGCATGGACTCCTATTGTTGCCTCCACACCGAAAAAGGAGAGGTCTACTTGCACCGGTAAACCATACCCCACCATTGTAGGTACCATGATTTAGTTGAATCCACTAGTAAAACCCCATATAAGGAAATAATGCAAACCTATGCTGGCACATAGTTATGAGACTAAGACTATATATAAGGACCCCGTGAGTTGAGCATCCACCTTAAGCCTTATTAAGTTCTATGTCTAATCTTAAGTAATACATGACATAAGCTTAAGTGTAATTATAACTTGAATAACTTGTACAGACATGCAAACATGGTAAGAGTAACTCATTCACATACATGACCCTTTCAAGTGAGCATTTGCCTTGCACATGAGGGTAGAATACTTAAAAGACATAACCCCTTCAAGTGAGCAATATTCATTCACAAAAGGGCGAAAACATAACATAAAGGCTTAAAATCTTGTTTAACAATCATAGGAGCTTTTCATGTGTTCAATACATGCTTAGAAGCCCATAATTTATCATAACATACTTGTCTTACATAACTTGTCATAAAACATTTCATCAACATGTGAGGCTTTATCATGTAAACTTAGTAGAACATGGTGGGTGTATGAAATTGAACTTAAATTCATGCAATTCAAATGTGTAGGGCATGAATGGAGTAAAACATAGTCATTTGGAAATCTTTCCAAGTAATCCACCAACATTGCAGTAAAACCCGCGATCTGGGTATCATGAAATCTATTAAAAATCAATAATCTTTCATATCTTTTCAAGATATCATAGCATGCATATTATGAACATCATAAGACATTCATAATATCAAAACCTTATGAGTGTTCATACACAAGAAACTCAATGGTTGATAAAATCAAACTCAAACCATAATCATGATGTATAATAGAAAGTATCCATTAAGTATCAAGCCTTGAAATCATGAACTCTTATCAAAAGGAGAGTTAGGATACAAGGGTGGAAGGACCCATGGATGAAGATTCACACACCTTGAACCTTGAAATCACTTGAAAGAAACTTGAGGAGGCTGAAAGGATTCACTTGTATTCTTGAACATCAAAGAAATCTCTTGAGAATCTTAGAATTAATTAAGGAATGTAGTGAGGATCTAAGAGGATTTTTAGAGTGTTCTTGAGTGAACTAGGGCTAAAAATGGTGGAATAATTGAAGAATCCTATCGATAAGGGTGTTGGGTTATGACTCAATTACTCACGCTTAAACAGAGAAAGTTCGAAGAAATTTACACATGCAGGGACCAAAGGCGCGCCGTGCTCTAGTTCCCCACTGTGTAATTTTTTTTGCAAATTTCAATTTCCCTTACTTTTCACTAGGAATGAGTTTAGGCCACTTTTGTGCTATAGGGAAACAAGTGGGCAATGTGAATTGCTCTCTCACTTTTCCTGTTAAGGCCAAAATCACCGAAAAAATTATTTTTTCCATATTGGTCACCTCAGAATCGAAGGCATCCATTTTCCTACACTATTTTACCTCCTGAAAAAGAATACAAAGTCGGATTTGTCAAATGATATACAAATATTAAGATATTCAAGAAATACATCATAAGAGCACTTTCGAGTCGCATGAAAGGTGTTACAATATCTCCTCCTTGGGATCAATCATCCTGGAATGTGATGGAAACATACTTAAGAAGAGTGCTTAGACAACTTTCAGCCCACATGAGTGCATCAGTGCATCTTAAGCATTATTTTCTGGAAATCTCACACTTATGCATCAAAATCATCAAAACTTGTTACCATGAGTATGTATGTATGCAACATGACATGAAAGGGCTAAATTACATGACTTGACTACATAGATAGGATAAAAATATTACTTTAGGGTTTATTATAGTGGAAGAGATAAGGATATCGCTTCTTTTTGTCCACTTTGGCTTCCCAAATGGCATTTTGACTAGTTGGTTCCTCTAAAGGACTCTGACGGATACTATATCTTTGTTTCTCAATCTTTTCACTTGCCTATCTAATTTCTCAATTGGAACTTCTTCGTAAGCCAAATGTTCCTCAATACCAACAACTTCCAAAGGCACAATAGAGTTTGGGTTACCTACACATTTCCTCAACATAGAAACATGAAATATCAAATGAACCACACTTATCTCCATAGGCAACTCTAATTCATAAGCTACCTTACCGATGCTTTTCAAGATTTTATAAGGCCTTACATATCTTGGACTTAACTTTCCTTTCCTGCCAAACTGAACTACACCCTTCATGGGTAAGACCTTTAAGTATACTCAATCATAAACATTAAACCCAAGCTCCATTCTTCTCACATCACAGTAGGACTTTTACCTACGTTGAGCCTTCTTCAGTTTCTCTTTTATCATCCTCAACTTCTCCAAAACATCCATAACAAAATCGGGACCTACCGAAACAATTTCTCCCACTTTAAACCAACCAACTGAGGATCTACAACGTCTTCCATATAGAGCTTGGAAGGGATCCATTCTAATTCTATAGTGATAGCTATGGTTGTATGATAACTCAATAAGTGGTAGATGATCATTCCAACTATATTTAAATAATAATATACAAGCTCAAAGCATATCTTCAAGAGTTTAAATGGTTCTTTCAGCTTGACCATCCATTTGTGGGTGAAATGTCATGCTAAGGTTGACTTTAGTACCAAGGTCTCTTTTGAAAGACCGCTAAAAGTGTGAAGTAAATTGAGCGCCACAATCTAAAATGATAGATAATGCAACCCCATGTAATCTAACTAACTCATGGACATATAATTTAACATAATCTTTAGCACCATAGGTTGTCTTAATAGTTAAGAGGTGAGCCGAGTTTGTCATTCTATCAATAATAACCCAAATAGAATAAAAAAGCCTTTTAGTCTTAGACAAGCCAATCACAAAATCCATGTTGATTTCTTCCCATTCCCAAGTAGGAATATCCATATCATGAGCTAGGCCATCCATCCTTTGATATTTAGCTTTGACTTGTTGGCAATTATGACAATCAGCTACAAAACTTGCAATGTCCCTTTTCATACCACCCCACTAATACACTTCCCTCAAATCACTATACCTTTTTAGAGAACTAGGGTGAGTAGAATCGGATGAATTATGTGCCTCTTTCAAAATAAAGTCCTTCAATCGTTCAATATTTGGTACACACAACCTACCTTGGTATCTAAGAACACCATCTACCCCTTGGGAGCAAACCTCCACCTTCCGCTCTTTCACCAATGCTTTCAATTCTACCAAAGTTGGTGTCAAAACCTGGTTCAGGTAAAGATGGCTGTTGTTAGATCCCATATACAAACAAGCCAATAACCCAAACTCAAGATGGCTTTCCTAAAACACTAGTCAAAATATACCAGACATAACTCAATGAATCACACATACAATCTATCCAGAACCTGGTAGTCAACTACACAGAGCTAGAATAGACTCAACACACTCACATATATACAATGACAATAACCATAATATGTATAAAATAGGACTACTCTTACAAATACAAGGCACTACACTGTATAAGGACAATATCTTGATACAATAGATGACCATTAAAAGGGAGGAGACTACAGAGTATCTAGAGTTGTCAGTGCTTTCTAAGTAACTCATGTAACACCCATGCACCCCCAACTCAGTGACCGTAGCTAGTACCTGGACCTGCACTATGGGAAGATGTAGAAATTTAGAGGGTGAGTATCAGTAAAAAGGATTTATTAGGCATCATCCGTCAACTAAATAAAGTATCACAAATATATAGAATGCTCAAATACATAGAAATGCGATAATACTAGTGAACTAGAACTTGGCTATAGTAAGTGTCAAAGTAACCCCATCATGTTCCAACAGCCCAAAGCAAGTAACATATAACAACCCAACTGACAGAACACAACAAAGCACAATCGCCCAGTATCACATAGTCAAGGGGTCGAATTATATGTGGGTGTAATGCCCTAATATCTATGGTTGTTTATTCTGTGAGCCTAGAGGGTACACTTACACAGAATTATGGTGTGCATAGGTGTATGGATAACATGGGGCCTTGAACCCCTACCGGTCGAATGGGGCCTCGAACCGCTAGTCTTCCCGACCTAGCCTCCGACCGAGGGAAGTCAACCAACGCTAGATTGTTTGACAATAACTTGGGGCCTCAAACCCTAATAGTCATACAGGACCCCAAACCACTAAATATATAAGCAAATGTATGGTTGTATACATAGTCTCTTTAGGGAAGTGTTAGTCTAAGCCTATCACATATATCACAGAGCGACATATAATCATGTCTATCTCAGCAACCATTGGATAATCTAGGTTTTCATGAATACTCAGATTGAACATAGACATTCACAACTATATCATAAGTATCTAAGAAAACTAGAGCTATCAAAATCATATATAGATGTTAGAACCAGTGCATAAGACCGCATATAATCACTAGTCAACCTTACAAGCTAGCATATCACCATAGCATTAGGCTACACACACATAGGGTCAAGAATAAATTTCACTATACATACCTTTCATACATCTACAGCCTAATCTAGCACTTACGAGGCCATCTCACAGTCTAATAGTCTCAAAATCTAGCCAATACAATAGCCATAACTAATGCAACTATCAATAGAATAAGTGCCACCTCAAGCCCGCATATATCAGATATATATAGTAGAATGAACCATGTATACATCTCATACTCAATACTCAACAACTTATATACCACGCATCTCAACCGATAGTCATATTCAACTCAGTATAATGTTTAGGGAAACCTAGCATACCTAGAAGGCGATTCCTCACGGCCTTGGTCAATCTGCTTGAGCTTTTCTGTTCTTGCTCACCTCCAAACGTTGCTCAATTGTCAAAACATGAATCACGAGATTAAATGGTTGATTTGTCTATGAAAACATAAACAATGCATGAAATTATGTCAATCGCGCCTAAAAGAGGGAAAATATGGCCCGCACCCAAATCCCAAACAATTTCTCGTAAAATGATTTTTACATCACCTCAAGGCTATAGCTAGAAATTGAGTCAATTAGATCCTAGAAGGCTGAGAAAAGACTCAAAAACATGGTTACATTCTTTACTAGAAAACATTTCTAACAAAACTTTCCTAGTTAGATATTACAAAAAAAGCCTAATTATAAGAATCCAAATATACCAGTGTTCCTTTTAAAAAATAAAATAACTTAGAATTATTTTTACATAATTTCATTGAGTATCGACCAATAAAGTTTTCACACGTTTCCTAGAATTGACAAGCTAAAATAGCAAATTTACCTGAAAATATGTGCCGAAAAAGAATCGGACACCTCCACAGTGTTCCTTATGAAAATCCATGTCACATAGTCTTTTGAATCACCAAAAATGGAGTTATGGATCAAAAGTTACGCATGTATGAAATATGGGTCGAAAGTTGGTCGGGACAAGCCTTTTATAGCTGGCTACCGACTCACCATTTGGCTTGGTGAATGTTGACCTGGTGCCACAAATATGGTGCCTTGGCATGTCTATGCCTCCGAGAATGCACCTAGGGCCCTGCAAACGCGGATCCTTGCCTTGGCCCTTCCTCGCAAAAGTGCCTAAACCCTCGCGAACAAGGAGAGTTAGTTGTTCAATGCTGCACCAGCCTACATAAAAACATCCCTAGGTCATTCTCGGGCCGTTTGATATCCATTTTATGCAAATAAATAATGCTACCATATGGATATTAATGTTTTGGATCCAACAGTACGGTCGAAATTCCCAAAGGAGCATCCTACAGAAAATGACTGTCCAACATCTTCCCGACTTTTGTCATGTAAAAAACAAGGGGGTCAAAATACACCTGGAGGCCTCTGTCATCTGATGAAAGGTCCTTTTAGACTATTTTATATGTTCCAGAGTTAACCACACAATCAATAATGATCTTGTTGGTCATTTTTGAGTTTATCTATTAATTTTACTATTTGTCCTTTATTATGTTGCTTTGGACCTATTTTGAACTATCTGTATCGTTGTAACTAGAATCATGAGTTTTAAAAGATGAAAATATGAGTTTTTGGAAGCTTAAGTTATTGAAATAGATAATTTTTGTACAATTTTGAGTTTAGGGTGTTGGAACAGAAATTTTTTGATTTCATCAGGTTTGAAACATCGAAAATGGTCTATAAAAAATTACATAACTTAATTCAGAGTTAAAATGAGGTTTTTAGGCCCGAAGTTGCATTTTAGTCATTTTTGGAGCTAAATTTCAACTTTGGTCAACTTTAAAAGTTAGGAAGTTCAGATAAAAATTCTGATAGTTACAACAGTTCTGGATTGTGAAACTAATGCTAAAAATGACCTCAACATAATTTTTGCTATTGCCGAGGGTAGTTTTAGTATTTTGAGTTTTAATGTAGTTTATTTGGCTTGCATTGGTAATTTTGTTTAGGAGGCCTCAAAATCAAATTCTGACTGTTCCGTTGAGTCTAAATTGCCATTTATAGTATTGATACACGTTTGATTTGTGAAATTTTGAGTTTGAATGAATTCTGAGGGGCCGTAATGACTTTTGTTGTAGGCTGAATTAGCTGGTGCAAGGAGTATCTGGTGCACACATGCTCCTTCTCCGAGTTCGTGGAAGAGCAACCGAGGTAAATGCTCCGCGCTTGCGGAGCTATAGTTTTCTTATCCAAGTCCTATTTTGCGTCCACTGTTCACAGCGACGTTCACGGAGCTTTTCCTAATATTCTCGTTAGTGTTTATGAACCCCACTCCATGTTCGCTGAGAGTATTTTACCTGTCCAGTTTTAAAATTCGAGGAAGCATCATTTTTACTCATTTGTATGTTATTTTCGACAAGAATATTTGGAGATTGCTTTTGGATAAGTGTTTCTAACATTATTTTTATTAATATTCATGACTTTTATCTTGATTTTGTCTTGAATTTCATGATTTTGCATGTCAAAAATTGGGGACTTTTGGTCTATGATTTTGAAACTTTTAATAGTGATCTCTCATTTGATTTGAACTCCATTTTAGTGGGACTTTCACCCACAGACTCTATTCTTCATGTAGAATCTAATTTTAAAGTCAATACCTTGATTTGAGAACTTCAAATTTTAGCCCTAATTTTGACCATTTTGCCCCTAAGCTTAATTCGTGCTTATATGGGCAACAAAATTTATCCCTTGACACATTGTATCTATTTTTGATGCTGAATGTTCAATCCAGGGATCTTTTGGAGGTTTGAGTTGATTGATAGCTTGTCCGATTGTGGTTTCAATATCGAGGTAGGTTCGGCTAACCTTTTTTGGATTAAATTTGAGTTATTGGATATGTTCATCTAATAATTGTAAGATATAGATTAATTTAAGAGAAATTGGATTGATATGCTAGAATTGCGGTGGAAATGTGATACAAGTTGATGTGCTGCAAAAATACAACACTTTTGATACTTAAAACATGAATTTTGTGTGTTCT
The DNA here is from genome assembly GCA_029948455.1 of Solanum rostratum. NCBI lineage: Eukaryota > Viridiplantae > Streptophyta > Magnoliopsida > Solanales > Solanaceae > Solanum > Solanum rostratum. The sequence goes on along the minus strand of CM057047.1, from coordinate 15,374,989 downwards.
CAATGCAATGTTCGTTGGCTTCATTTGTTTTTGTGTTTATATTTGCTGGATCACATGTTGGCCTTGATTTTAGAAAAAGTGCAGAAATTTGCTGACTATTGTTGTTATACGAGACCCTTTATGGGCCGTACGAAGGTTTGGTGAACAATTCAGTGAGGTATTGTTTTCTGAAATTTATTCTATGAATATTTAGACGAGCCGTAGAAGATTTTACTAGTCATAGAAGATGGTTCGTGCCCTGATGATCAAAGATTGGGGCTTTCTGAAGTTCATCAGACAATACTGCCTTTACAGGTCGTAAACAACTTTACGAGTTGTAGAGGGATGTCATAGAGTTGTAGTCCAAAATTCTAAGATCGGAGTAAGAGACCCCGAATACAGGCTGTGGAATGCAATATTACCCGTAAACCCCTTTTGTATGGCGTGCCAACCAGTTATCCTATTTGTGTAGGACTTGTATTTTGTTTATTATGAATAGGGTTTTAGGTTATCTTTCAGAGAGTGTTTCCCGCCTAGTACTCAAGGAACTAAGTAATTAGAGGGAGAAAATTGTTTGATCATATTGGAGAGTCATTGAGAATACTTGTGTTTGAATTTCATCTTTAAGGTTGTGATTCTTATTGATGTTGGATTTGCTGGTTCTTAATTATATTGTGTAAGTGTTTAATTATGTTTTCTCAATCCATAATTCTTGCATCTACATAAAGCATGAGTAGCTAAATCCACGACTAGGGTTGTGCGAACCGTGAAGAACTTACAAAGTAAAAGCGGATAATTCACAATTTTTTAAAGGTGTATATGCATGTATTAATTAACTCTCTTCCTTTTACATGTTTTCTCATGGTTGCCAACATTAGAACCCGCCTAGTATTATTGACTGGACCAAGGTAGTAATGAATAGGAAAAGAGATTAATTAAAAGGATTACATTGATGTGTTCTCGTCTAATCAACCAAACTGCGCTAAGGGGAGGTTTTACTGGGACTAATAGGTAATAGTTAGTAAGGCACACTATGGAGATGGGCGAAGCTGCATAGTTAAATTCACGTCTCACCTTTGAGCAAGGGGCTTGGTGAACATAACTTACTGCATGGCATACTATACACTAGAAAGGTATTAGGTTATCTGGTGATACTAAGTTGGGGAATCATAGGGAACATAATGCTCTAGTTTCTTTCCATATTGACTTTTCTCTTGTGTTAGTTAATTTAGTTATAATTTTTCATCGATTATTACAAGAAACCCCCCACCCCCCGAGGGGAAGTAAGTCGGTTAACCATTCAAATTACGATAATTGAATTCTCTTGAGTCTATGTATTCCCTCTAGGTTCGATCCTAACCCTTTTCAGGTTCTATTTCTTGACAACAACAACTTTATCCTCTAAAAATGAGGTGTATCTTTGGCGACATCAAGTTTTTGGTGCCATTGCTGGGGAATATGGCTAGACTTAGTTAATTCCAATGATTTAGGTATTAATCCTTATTTTCCTCATAATATTTTTTATCTTCTCTTTAATATATGACACCCACTGTTGTAGGAATATTAAATGATTGGGGAATTGAGATAAGAGGGGTTGTAGAAAAGTTTTTGAATCGCAATGTGTACTTCTCGAAAATATTAGAAAATATCGACCTACATAACTCTGTGCTTTTGTCAGAGGTTCATCAGTTTGGCTTGGATGTTAACAACTTAAGTGTTGAGTTGAGTGTAAAGATCGATGCGTTTGATGCTGCGTGAAGAAGAAAAAATGCTGATAGGCCAAATTGAAGAGCTAAAATTGCAGAATCAATTTCTTGACCAGACGATTATTGATGTTGTCACTATTGAGAAACGCACACGAGAGTTATGTGAAGAAGCAAATAATATTATCTTTAAAAACTCTAGGGTGTGTGAAGATGAGGATGTAAATAATAATATAATTAATGAATTAGGACTCAGTGGACTTCACTCCAATCATTTTTCTATATTATGTTTAGAAGATGAGATATATATTGAATCATCTAATCATGTGGAAGAATGTAAGGAGAAGGAAAAATATATTTATATTATTGAATTTGTTGGGCTCAAAATAAAAAATTACATTCCTCATCTAACAGCCAGAATGTACAACATGGGATCTCTATTGTTGTTCATCTTATATTCATGCCACCACCCTGTGAGAATAATAGAAAATTAGAAAAGAAACTAGGGGTACATTTCATAAGTTCAAGGTGGATGAAAAAGTTAAAGTATGACCACTTGGCGAAGTTTGAATAACCAAGTTATCTAAGTTGTGTTGCGATAATAAATCAGGTGCTACTTGGGAGGCAACCCAAGGTGGAACGGACGCTTAGCCACCCAGGTATGTTTTTCTACCCTATATGATATTGGTGACAATGGATATCGTTTTGATGGGGTGTGGGTAGTTATGAGCGTCAGTGAAGTCTGAGTAGCTTCAGAATCCATAATTCCCCATTTTTTTATCCCAAGGTTTTCTTTCATGAGTTGTTTTTCCTGTGGATATTTAATTTCTTTTGAACCTACAAGTTTAGGATGTTTAAATAGTGTAGCATATAATACCAATACTTTTGGCATGTAACATGTTTGTTGTGTTTTGTTTGAAAGATGATACCCACAAAAAAATTATTTTGATTAGTAATTAGATAGCAACCATGCATGTTTCGGTTTGTGAAAATTTTTGTTCTAATAAGTGAGGATAAAATGAGATAAGAAGCATGATCTGAGAGTCTTTTGTTGATTGATGTATGCAATGCCATGGGAGTGTGCGCTTGATTTGCTAGATTCATGTGTGTTGTTCTAATTAAGAACATGCCCTATTACTCTATGGTAGATTAATAAGATTAGGATGGATCTTAAGCCATTTTTCTTAATAGTCCACTTAGCCTAAAATGCCCAACAAAAACTATGATATATCCAACACCTCATTAACCTAGACTTGTTAGTTGTAAAATCTTAAAATTGGCCCTTGTCCTTCCTTGAACATTGCGTACCTTGACTGAGGCAATAGGTTTATGTTGAGGTAGGCTGTCAAAAGTGGTCTTAGTTCTTAGGCCAGATATTATGCACCTCAACAAAAGCTAAAAGCCTAAGTTGAGGGTGGCTCGTGAAATGGAGAAATACAAAATGAGGGGTGGAATTAGTGATATAGAGGAAAAAGGAAAAATCATGTACTAGGTGCAAGAAAAACAAGTTATGCCTTGGTTGAGAGATAAAAAGCAAAATGAAGTGTAGAAGTAGGGCAAAAAGCTGAAACATGAAAAGAAAGCACCTAGAAAAGCTTGAAAATAGGAAAAAGGGAGAATAAGGTGAAAATAACAGAGTTGGTAGGGAAAAAGTGTAGAAAAGCGTAGTGTCAAGGAGGGTCTTTAGTCACTATGTTCCCGTAATGTCATACAAAAACCTCCTAAGCGTACGTTACAAGCAGAGAAAGTCTTAAAGTGATCCTAGTCTAGTTAGTTGAAGGTCATAATCAAGAGTATAAGGGCAATCCTATGGTATTTGGCATGATGCATGAATACCTTTTGTGAGAGTGAGTGATCTTGTATAGTCCCAAGGTTATATGGGAAAACATCATTGCGTGTAAAATATGATACTTCTTTCTGTGAGGGCTCTTGCATTACATTATTAGCACTAGACTTGTTCAGTGATTGTGGATTGTTGATACTACCTTGCTTGTCATAGTTGTGTTGTCATATGCACCAGTTTTTATTGGTTTGTTAGATAGCTATCCGATCCTGTTTTGAAAAGTTTGTGTAGGTAACTGAGTTTGGGATATGTGATGTATATCATAGGGTTGAGTTTATGTTATACTGTATTATCTATATAGATTGAGTCTGTCACTTGAGGACAAACAACAATTTTAAGTAGGGGTGTTGATGTGCAGCCAAAATATAACACTTTTGATTCTTAAAACTTGGAATTTTGTGTGTCTCAACGCGATGTTAGTTTGTCTTATGTTTTTGTATTTATGTTTGCAAGATCACAAATTGACCTTAATTTTGGGGAAAAGTGCAGAAGTTGCTGTTTTTGCAGTTATACGAGACCCTATACGAGTCATAGATCATTTTACGGGCCGTAGGGTGGTTTCATGAACAATTTTAGTAAGGGGCTATTTTCTGAAGTTTATTCTCCCGATCATGCAACGAGCTGTAGAAGGTTTTACGAGTCATAAAACATGGTTCGTTCCCTGACGATTAGAGATTGGAACTTTCTAAAGTTCATTTGACGAAAACCCCTTTATGAGTCGTAAATCACTTTATGAGTCGTAGAGGGATATTGTAGAGTCGAAGTTCAAAATTCCAATAGCCGAGTATGAAACCTCGATTACGGACCATGGAATGCAATACAGCCTCTAAACCCCTTTCGTATAGCATGCCGATCAGTTCTTCTATTTTTCTTAGGATTTGTAGTTTTACTTATTATAAATAGGTTTTAAGGTTATTTTTTCCAGAGGCTTTGTTTCGCCTAGTACTCAGAGTATACAATAATTAGACAGAGAATATTGTGAGATCATATTGAAGAGTCTTTGAGAAAACATGTGTTTGAATTTCATCTTTAAGCTTGTGATTCTTATTGAAGTAAGATTAGCTTGTTCTCAATTCTATTATTTAAGTGTTTAATTATGTTTTCTCAATCTGTAATTCTTGCATCTACACAAAGCATAAGTAGCTAAATCCACAACTAGGTTTGTGAGAATTATGAAGAACTAATAAAGTAAAACCCACCTTGGGTTGAAAGGTGTATATGCATGAATTTATTAACTTTCTTCGTTTTGAATTTTTTCTGATGGTGTCCAACATTAGAACCCACCTAATGTTATTGACTGTCCAAGGTAGTAGTGAATAGGAAATGAGATTACTTAATAAGATTGGATTGATGTTTTCTTGTCTAATCAACCAAACTGGGCAAAAGGTTGTTTGTACTGGGACTAAAAGGTAAGGGTTAGTAATGCACACTATGGAGATGGTAAAAGTCTCATAGTTTGATCCGCGTCTCACCTTTGACCAATGGGCTTGGTGAATATAACTTATTGTCCTGCATCCTATACACTAGAAAAGAATTAGGTTACAAGGTGATACTGAGTTGGAGAATCATGGGGAAAATAATACCCTAGTTTCTCTCCATATTAACATCTTGTGTTAGTTTAGTTATATTTTTTCATCAATTATTGCAACAATGCCCCCCAGCAAAGTAAGTTGGTCAACCATTCAAATTGTGATCATTGAATTCTCCAAAGTCAACGCATTCCTTGTGGGTTCGACCCTAACCTTTGCTAGGTTCTATTTCTTGACAGAGATTGCTTTATCCTCTAAAAACAAGGTGTAACTTGGGTCACATCAAGATTTTTGCGCCGTTGCCGGGGAATACGGCTAGACTTAGTTAATTTAAGTGATTTGGGTATTAATCCTTATTTCCCTCATACTTTTTATTTTTCCTTTTTGTCCTTTATATATGAAACCCTCTGTTTAAGAAATATTGAATGATTATGGTATTGAGATGAGAGGGGTTATAGATAAGTCTTTGAATTGGAATATGTACTTCTTGAAATATTAGAAAATCTCAACCTAGACAACTATGTACTTTTATTAGAGGTTCATCAGTTTGGTTTAGATGTCCACCATTTAAGTGTTGAGATGATTGTAAAGGTCGATACATGTGATGCTCAACAAGCTAGTTATGAATTGTATGGAGAAGAAAAAATTCTTATAAACCAACTTGAAGGGCTAAAATTGGAGGGTCAACTACTTGACCAGACGATTATTTATATTCTCACTTTTGAGAAAGGTACACGAGAGTTATGTGAAGAAGTAGATAATATTATCTTTAAAAACTCTAGGATGTGTGAAGATGAGGATGTAGATAATAATATAATTTATGAATGTGGATGAATTAGACTTCATTCCAATCATTTTTGTACATTATGTTAAGATGGGGAGATATTAATCGAATCATCTCATAACATAGAAGAATGTAAGGAGGCGAAAAACAATTTTTATACTCTTGAATTATTTGGGCTCAAAAGAAAAAAATTCATTTCTCATTTAACGACCAAAAAGTACAACATGCGATCTCTATTGTTTGTTCGTCTTATTTTTATACCACCACCCTATGAGCATAATAGAAAAATTAGTAACGTAATTAGGGGTACAGTTCATATAAGTTCAAGATGGAAGAAAAAGTGGAAGCATGGACACTTGTTGAAGTCTAAGTAACTAAATTTTTCAAGTCGTGCCGTGATAATAAATCAAGCGCTACTTGGGAGGTAACCCAAGGAGGACACAATGCTCAGGTGCCTAGGTATGTTTTTTTTAACCTTATATGTTTTATTTTTCTTTGATTTTGTGCATTGGGGACAATCCATATCATTTTCGTTGGGGTGTTGGTAGTTATGGGCTTCAGTAAAGTCACAGTAGCTTGGGAATCCACAACTACCCCAATTTTTGATCCCCGGTTGCCTATGTTATTTTTCCCTGTGGACATTTAATTTTTATTGAACCAACATCTTTAGGATGTTTAGATAGTATTTGTAGCATATAGTACCAATACTTGTGGCATATAGCATGTTTGTTATGTTTTGTTTAAAAAATGATACCCATGAAAAATGTATTTTGATTAGTAGTTAGATCGCAACCATGCATGTTTAGATGTGTGACAATGTTTGTTCTTCTATGTGAGGATAAATTGAGATAAGAAGCATGACCTGAGAGTCTTTTGTTGATTGATGTATGTAGTTCCATATGAGTGAGAGCTTAATTTTCTATTTCATGTTTGTTGTTCTAATTCAGAACTTTCCCTGTTACTCTAAGTTAGATGGTAGATTAATTAGATTAGTAAAGGATCTTAGACGATTGTTCTTAATAGTGCACTTAGCCTAAAATGAACAACCAAAACTATGATATATGCCTTGTTCCTAATGTTTGAGTCTAAGATGTATCTATTCTTTGAAAACACTTGATTAACCTTGCATTGTTAGTTGTAAAATCCTAAAATTGGCCCTGGTACTTTTTTTAACATTGTGCACCTTGCCTGAGGCAAATATTCTAAGTTAAGGGTGGCTATCAATAGTAGCCCTAGTTCTGAGGACAGATATTGTGCACCTCAACACATGTTAAAAGACTAAGTTGAGGGTGGCTGATGAAAGGGTGAAGCACATAAATGGGGGCGGGGGGTGAATTAGTGATGTAGAGAAGAAAAAGAAAAAATCATGTACTGGTTTAAGAAAAACCAGTGAAGCCTTAGTTGTAAACTAAAAAGCAAAATGAAGGGTGGCAATAAGGCAAAAAGCTAAAAAATGAAAAGAAAGCACCAAGAAAAGCTTAAAAATAGGAAAAAGAGAGAATAAGGTGAAAATAACATTGTTCATAAGGCAGTATCAAGGAGGGCCTTTAGTCAATATGTTCCCATAATGTCATACCAAAGCCCCTTGAGCCTACGTTACAAGCGTAGAAAGTCCTAAACTTATCCTAGTCCAGTTTATTGAAGGTCATAATCATGAGTATATGGGAAAGCCTATGGTATTAGGCATGCTACATGAATACCTTTTTTAGAGTGAGTGATTTTGCATAGTCCCAAGGTTATACACGAAAACATCATTGAGTGTAAGATATGAGACTTCTTTCTATAAGGGCACTTGCATTGCATTGTTAGCATTAGACTTGTTCAATGATTGTGGATTGTTGATACTAGCTCGCTTGTCATAGTTGTGTTTTCACATGCATCGGTTTGTATTGGTTTGCTAGATAGCTATCTGATCCTGTTTTCAAAAGTTTGTGTGGGTAACTGAGATCGAGATTTATGTGATGTATAACATGAGGTTGAGGTTTGTGTGTTATCGTATTATCTATATAAATTGAGTCTGTTGCTTGAGGATAAGCAACAATTTTAAGTTGAGGGTGTTCATGTGCTGCCAAAATACAACACTTTTGATGCTAAAAACTTGGAATTTCGTGTGTTCTCAATGTGATGTTAGTTTGTTTTATGTGTTTTTGTGTTTCTAGTTGCAGGATCACAAGTTGGCCTTGATTTTAGGAGAAAGTGTAGAAGTTATTGATTTTTGTTTTTATACGGGACCATTTATGGGTCGTAGACTATGGGTCGTAGGGTGGCTTCGTGAACAATTCCATTTAGGGATTATTTTCTGATGTTTATTTTATGAACATGTAGATGAGCCATAAAAAGTTTTACTAGTCTTAGAAGATAGTTCGTGCCCTGAGGATCAAAATATTTGGACTTTTTGAAGTTCATTAGACGATATCCCTTTTACGGGTCGTAAACCACTTTACGAGTCGTAGAGGGGTGTCGTAGAGTTGAAGTCTAAAATTAAAGCAGTGGAGTATGAGACCCCGATTATGGGTCATTGAATGCAATATGGCCTATGAACCCCTTTCATATGCCATGCCGATCAAATCTCCTATTTTGTTTAGGAGTTGTATTTTACTTATTATAAATAGTTTTTTAAGTTATTTTTCAGAGCTTTTTTTCACCTGGTACTTAGAGAACTAAGTAATTAGAGAGAGAAAATTGTGAGATCATATTGGAGAGTCTTTGAGAACACTTGTGTTTGAATTTCATCTTTAAGCTTGTGATTCTTATCAAAGTTTGATTTACTTGTTCTTAATTCTATTGTGTAATTTTCAGTTACCGTTTCTCAATCCAAAATTATTGCATCTACATAAAGTATGAGTAGCAAAATCCATGACTAAGGTTGTGGGAACCATGACGAATCAACAAAGTAAAACCGGATAATTCATAATTCTTGTAAGGTGTATATGCATGTATTAATTAACCCTCTTCATTTTGCCCTTTTTCAGATGGTGGCCAACATTAGAACCCACCAAGTGTTACTAACTAGACAAAGGTAGTAATGAATAGGAAAAGAGATTAATTAACAAGTGTCGATTGATGTGTTCTCGTCTAATAAACAAAACTAGGCCAAGGGGAGGTTGAACACAGACTAATAGTTAAGCGTTAGTAATGCACATTATGAAGATGGGTCACGTTTCATTGTGAAATTCACCTCTAACCTTTGACCAAAGGGCTTGGAGAATATAACTTACCATCCTACATGCAATACACTAGAAATGAATTAGGTTCTCCAATGATTATGAGTTTGGGATTCATTGGGAACACAATACCCTAGTTTCTCTCCATATTGACTTCTCTATATGTTAGTTAGTTTAGTTTTATTTTTCATCGATTATTGCAAGAAAACCCCCTACTTGGAGAAGTAAGTTGGTTAGTCATTCAAATTGTGATCATTGAATTATTTTGGGTCTACGTATTCCTCGTGGGTTTGATCCTAACCTTTGTCATGTTTTATTTCTTGAGAATAACCACTTTATCCTCTAAAGGAGGTGTAACTTACGCGACATCACCAGTTATGCTAAAATTTAAGTCATTTGTGACTCTATTGATAAATTGAGACGAAATCTTGAGAATTAAGGTATGTTGGATATAAATGTGATAATATGAGACTTGTGATGTCATTTGGGAGAGTTATATGGTGAATTGATGATAATTGTGATATCATTGAAGTACGTGTGCTTATTCGGGGACTTTATGAGTCTGGTTTCATTGACATTCTGATTATCAATGATATTGTGATGGAATTAGATTTGTGGATAGCCTGGTGGTACTTGTAGATGCACTTGACATAGCCTTTAAGATGTCATGGCCATTATGCATATCATTATCATGTCATATTGCAAATATGTATTAATGTTGTTGCATTGGCATGTATACATATCGTATTGCATCTGTACCACAAAGTGACTAAGATATTTGAGACAGTCATATCACTTGAGATTTACTTGCCAGCGCTAGAGTCTGCCAAGGCATACTAATATTGATATACATCTTGATATTGTGATTTGGTTTGCATTGCATTTATATTCCTTTGGTCGTGAGACAGATGTATTACCTTATATCTCTTTCCCAATGCTAGAGTCCGCCGAGGAATCATCTGTGCCAGAGTCCATCGTGAGACTAGAGAGCTCTATATCGACACTAGAGTCTGTCGAGGTGTCATTCGCACAAACGATCATCATGACACTTGAGAGATTTTTTATATGGTCTGACAAGACCCCTATGTGTTCTGCCTAGTATCCTCAACTCGGTAGATGTATACACTAGCATCAGAGTCTGTCATGATACCACATCCTTCATCCCATTCATTGACTTCATATGCATTGCATCATTGATTGTCATTGTTATTCTCTTCTATCCATGTATATGTTTATATTCTGCACTAATTCTTTCTTTTTTAAGTTGCTTTGAACCTCTTTAGAACTATCTGTATTTTTTGGAATTGAAATCCTGAGTTTTAAAAGTTGAAAATATGAGTTTTGACATTTTTGGAAAATGAAGTTGTCGAAAAAGTGAGTTTTTATACCATTCAAACTTTTGTATGTCAGATCAGAAACTTGTCAATTCCATCAGCTCCAGAATATCAAAAATTAGTCTAGAAGAAGTATGAATTTAGAGTTATAATGACTTTTTTAGACCTAAAGTTGCTTTTTTAGTCATTTCTAGAGCCAAAGTTGACTTTGATCAACATTCGGAGTTCAAAAGCTCGGATCTAAATTTCAATAGTTCAAGTAGTTCTAGATACGAAAAATAATGCTAGAAATGGTCTTGTCATAATCTTTGTTGTTGTGGAGGGCAGTTTTGGTATTTTGAATTTTGAATTAGTTTATTTATCTTGCATTGATAATTGTGTCGAGGAGGCCTCATAATCGAATTCTGACTCTTCTATTGAGTCCAAATCACCATTTTTACTTTAGATACATGTTTGGCTCGTGAAATTTTGGGTTCAGATGAATTCCGAGGGGCCATCTCAGGTTTTGTTGTTTGTTGACTTTAGCTAGTACAAAGAGTATCTGGTGCACTCATGGTCCTTCTCAATGTTTGTAATGATTTAAGTCTTTGCCTCCTCCGCATTTGTGGGAGATGCTTTGAGTTCACAGAGCTATAGTTGTCTTATCGCAGTCCTTCTCCACATTCACGCAGTTTTGTAGATATTCTACTCCGGTTCGTAGGCCGCACGCCACGTTTGCAGAGTTTATTTTACCTCTCCAACTTTAACACTCAAGGAAACACAACTTTTACGAATTTCATGCTTTTGGGGGCGATTTGAATAAGAATATTCATATATTTTTTTTGGGTAAGTGTCTTTAACATCTTTTTGATTAATTCTTATCTTTTATCTTGAATTTCATGATTTTAAACGTCTAAAATTGGGGATATTTGGTCTATGATTTTAAAACTTTAAATGGTGATCTGTCATTCGATTTGAACTCAACTTTTGTGGGAATTTCCCCCACTGACTCCATTTGTCGTGTAGAACCTAATTTTAAAGACAATTCCCAAATTCTGGAACTTTGAATGTTAGCCCTAATTTTTATCATTTTGCCCTTAAGCCTAATTCGTGCCAATATGAGTATCAAATTTCATCTTTGGACATGTAGTATCTATTTTTGATAGTGATTAATCGATCCAAGGATCGTTTGGAGATTTTAGTTTATTTAAAGCTTGTCCAAGTGCAATTTCGACATCCAGGTAGGTATAGCTAATCTTTTTGGGAATGCATTTGAGTTATTGGATATGTTCATATGATAATTTTAAGATATAGATTGATTTATAAGAAATCAGATTGATATGCTGGAATTGTGGTTAAAATGTGATACTGGTTATCCCAAAATTTGGCTAATTTGTCATTCTATCGATAAATTCAGATGGAATCTTCAGAATTGATATATGTTGGATATTGATGTGATAATATGAGACTTATGATGTCATTTGGGAGAGTTATATAGTAAATTGATGATAGATTATGATACTGTTGAGGTACATGGGCTTATTTTGGGACTTGACGAGTCTGGTTTCGTTGACATTTTGATTGTTTATGATGGGGTGATGGAACAAGGCTTGTGGATAACCTTGTTGTACTTGTTCATGCACTTGACATATCCTTTAAGATGCTATGTCCATTATGCATATCATTACCATGTCATATTGCATATATGTAGTCGTATTGTGGCATTTACACGTATACATATCATATTGTATTTGAACCACTGAGACACTAAAATATTTGACACAATCTTATTACTTGAACTTTCCTTGGCGGCGCCAGAGTCCACCGAGGCATACGATTATTTATATACATCTTCATATTGTGATTTGGCATATATTGTATTGCCCTAAGAGAGATGTATTAGCTGATATCCCTACTGGTGGCAGAGTCCACTGTGGTATCATCAACGCAAAAATCTGTCATGATACTAGAGACCCTTTTACCGGTGCCCGAGTCCACCAAGGTATCACCGACGTCAACAAACGTCATGATACGTGAGAGACTTTGTATATGGTTTGATGAGGCCCCCATGGGTTCTACCTGGTATCCTCAGCTCGGTAGATGTATACACCGGCACCAGGGTCTGCCATGATTCCACCTCATACATCACGTTCATCCACTTTATATGTATTGCCTCATTGATTGTCATTGTTGTTCTATTCTGTTATCATATATGTTTATCTAATTCACTAATTCTTTCTTTGCTGGTGGTAGCATTCTTGATTATTGCATACATATTCGATTTTGCTTAACCAATCGGTTGAACCCACTAGGTAATTTCGACGTGCTCATCCCTACTTCGTTTCCTCTCTAAAGATCGAGCGCAGGGACCCGTATACAGTACTTGATTAACTCTAGCAGAGCTTCTCTCTATCTATTCAGTTTTTAGCAGCGAGGCTCAGACTTCGAGTCAACGTGAATCTTTAGGATTTCCTCTATTGTTGTTTTCTCTTTAGATTTTGTATTAAACATTATCTGACATCATTGTGTTTCATTTGAAACAGTTGTATTTTATCTTGCATACTACCGTTGATGCTCTTGTACTAATGACTTTAGGTTTAGAAATTGAATTGAGTATTGTGGTCGGTTTTACTCGAATTTACTTTCTTTAGTCGTGATCCTATTTTGGGTGGTGACACCATTAGATTTCCATTTTGAGCACGTTTACCTAAGCTTTTACAGAAAAACACTTTTAGTTTCCTATTGAACTTGTTTTGCGAATTTTGACTTAAATTCATACCAGGACCTCAAAACTCAGACTAACCACGCTCGTGGTTTAATTTGGTCGTTCTGGAACTAATGGAACTATACGAATTTCATTACAAGGCCATTTGCTAGGACTTTACTAGAAATGTCATTTTTAAAGTTATAACTTCCCGCTAACTCAAAATCCACACAACTCACAACCAATTCATCCAACAACCATCACGACAATCCTAAAAAGTCACAAATGGTCTGAGGTTACCATATGCAAGCTCAAATCAATGGAATAACTACAGAAATACAGAAATTACCCGGAGGGTCATAACATCCCCTTACTAATAAGACTTTAATCCATGAATATAAAAGTAAGGCATACCTGATGGCTAAATAGGCTGGGAACTGCTCTCGCATCTTTGCCTCTAACTCCTAGGTAGCCTTCTCGACAGTACAGTGATGCCAGTGAACCTTAACCATGGATATAACATTGGAACACAACTGCCGGGTATCCTTGACTCTAATGGACACCGCCATCTAAATAAATGTAAGACGATCATCTAACTCAACTGAATCATATGAAGAATATGTGACACATCTGGAATATACCGACACAATATCAATATGTGGAATACAGGATGTATAGCAAAATAAACTAGAGGTAGGGCCCCACCAATCTTTCAATCTCAAAAGATCCAATGTACTGGGGGCTAAGATTAACCCGTCTACCAAACCGCATGACCCCTTTTAATGGGATATTCGTTAAGGAACACTCTGTCTCCAACCTCAAACTGTACGAATCGCTATTTGTTGTTGGCATAACTATGGTGTCAGACTCTGACTTTTCCTCATTCTATTTGAATAACCCAGACCTTAGCTAAGGCATCCTATAATAGATCTGTACTATATAGCCCGAACTCTACATACTCAAACTACCCAACTAGTGTATGACATTGTCGGCCATATAATGCCTCAAACGGAGCCATCTGAATGATAGTGTGATAGATATTACTATAAGCGAACTCTGCTAATAGCAGTAACTAGTCACGTTGACCCCCAAACTCTACCACACAAGCCCATAACATATCCTTAATATAGCCCGAACTCTACACACTCAAACCACCCGACCAGTGTATGACATCGTCGCCCATATAATACCTCAAACGGAGCCATCTGAATGATAGTGTGATAGATATTATTACAAGTGACCTCTACTAATGGCAGTAACTAGTCGCGTTGACCCCTAAACTCTACCACACAAGCCCATAACATATCCTTTAGAACTTGTATAGTATGCTCAAATTGACATTAGTCTGGGGATGAAATGTTGTGGTTAGATCAAATCGGGAGCCCAAAACCCGCTGAAAAGCCCTTGAAAAAATTGAGGTAAACTGTGACCCTCGGTCAGATATGATAGATATTGACACCTCATGCAACCGAAATATCTGTTGAATATAAACACGAACCATTTTCTCAATAGTAAAGGTGAAACGAATCGGAAGGAAGTGTGCATACTTTGTCAGTCGATCAACTATATAACCCAAATGCTATTATAACCTCTAGAAGTATGAGGGAGCCCCACATCAAAGTCCATTGGGAATGGGCAAACACTAGAGTTTCACACCTTGACACTGGTGTTCAGCCTTTACCTATTGGAAACTAAGGCAATACAACACATAATTGGTAGTGTCTCTTCATCCCATCCACCAGTAATATTGTCTTAGATCTCGGTACATATTTGTTGTATTTAGGTGAATAGAATATCAGGAATCATGTGGCTCATGCAGAATAAGTTGTATCAAATCGCCCATTATAGGAACACACAGTAAGCTATCAAATCTAAGGACCCCGTCTGGATCAACTGTAGCGTGGCGACCAACACCCTATACAACTCTTGCTCTAAGATCCACTAATGACTCATCCTTGAATTGTCGGGTTAGAATCTTATCAATAATGAAGAATAATCCCTAATGAATGCCAACACTCGGCTGGAGTTTGAAACATCCAATGGGACCAAATTGTTAGCCAAGGACTTGATGTCCAAAGCTAAAGGTCGCTCCTTTGTAGTCAAATGTGCTAGGCTGCCCATACTCACTTCCTTCCTACTCAAGGTATCCACTACCACTTTTGCCTTCCTCGGATGGTGTAAATGGAAAGACCATAGCCAACCAACTACTCAATCCACCGTCACTTGTGGGAGTTCAAATCCTACTAAGTTATAATATAATTTTAGCTCCAGTGGTCTGTATAAATGTCACAATGCACACCATATAGATAAGGTCTTCGTATCATGATTGCAAACACTACCACCACCAGCTTCATGCCATGCGTGAGGTAGTTACACTCAAGGGCCCATAACTTATGAGAAGCATACATATTAACCCGAGCTCGGTGCATCAATACACAACCAAACCCAATACGAGAGGCATCATAATATACAACGAAGGTCTCTCACTCAAAAAGAAGGGTTAGATTAGGGGCAATACTTAATAACTCATTCGGCCTCAGAAAACTATCCTCACACTCATCAGACAACATAAACGACACACCGTAATGAGTTAGCGGAGTCAATGGAGTAGCAATAGTGTAGAAGCCCTTAACAAACTATTTGCAATATCTTGCTAATCTGATAAAGCTCCATATCTTAGGCATTGAAGTAGGTCTAGGTTAGCCATGAATCGCATCAATCTTAGCCGGCTCCACCATAATACCCTCTTTTTAAACCACATGCCTTAGGAAAGTCATAGACTCAAGTTAAAACTTACATTTAGAAAATTTAGCATATAATTGTGATCTCTTATTGTTTGCAATACAATCTGAAGGTGGTGGGAATGCTGCTCTCAGCTCCACAAATATACTAGGATATCATTAATAAAAACCACAACAAAGTAGTCTAGATACGACTGAAATACACGAGTCATCAAGCCTATAAATGTTCCAGGGGCATTAGTCTGCCTAAATGGCATGACTAGAAACTCATAATGCCCATAGTGAGTCTAAAAGGTAGTCTTTTTAATATCCTCTATCCGGATCCTCAGTTGGTGGTACCCCGATCTCTGGTCAATCTTAGAAAACACCATTGTCCCCTATAACTAGTAAAATAAATCATCATTCTGCGGTAGGGGATAACTATTTTTTAGCATCACCCTATTTAGCTTTTAATAGTCAATATATATTTGGAGAGTCCCATCCTTCTTCGTCACAAACATAATAGGGGATCCCTAGGGAGAAACACTCGACCATATAAAAAATAGATCTAAAAAACCCTAAAGTTATGTACTAAGTTTCTTAAGCTCTGTAGGGGCATCCGATACAACAAAATAGATATTGTCTTGGTACTCAACTCAACCTCTATCGCAAAGTCAACATCTCTCTCTGGTGGCAACCTTAGCAGATATGCAGGAAACACATCAGGAAACTCACAGACAATAGGCACTGACTCCATAAGTGGAGCCTTAGACATTATATTATAGACATGGGCTAAATAGGCCAAACACTCTACAATCGTCAACCCCTGAGCCTAAATATACGATATAATACATGTTACCACGTGACTCACAAAACCCTTCCATATAACTGAGGGCATCCCTTGTATCACCAAGGTGACAGTCGTGGCATAGCAATATAACAAAATATAATGTGGGGCCAACCAATCCATACCAAGAATAATATTGAAGTTCATTATATCAAGCAACATCAAATTAGCCTAAGTGTCAAACCTATAAAGAGTGATCACATACGCTCTGCATACGTAATCTACCACAAGAGAATCCCTCATCGGTTGATACATAGACCTGGGATGAAACATGCTTGGGAGTCATACCCAAGCGAGAAGCATAGTTTACCGAAACATATGAGAAAATGGAACCTAGGTCAAATAATGCTAAAGCTAGCTGCTGACATACAATAATCATATCTGTGATGGCCTCGTTAGAAGTCTCTACCTCTGCTTCTTCTAGAGTGGCATAAAAGTGGTTCCACCTTAAGCACCACCTCCACCCTTTACTCTACCGCCTTTGGAGGGGCCTCTGGAACCCTACTGTAACCTCTACTGGTCCTCACGGTCTTTATACTGGTCATCCTGTGATCTTTTGATTTTGGCCCCTACCCCTACTACCTAGTAAGGGAGATGATCTGGGGTCCTATGAGGCTATATACGTTTCACGGTGTTCTAGAAAGTCTCTGAGCCAATTATCTGGTGCTCTGTACCCTAAACAACCTAAAGTGGCCCTGCCTTGGAAGCTTTACTACCCATGATGGATGACCCAACTAGCCGTGATAAAGCGGTGTCACTCTCTCTACATACGCCTGGCAGGATAGGAAGAAACACCTTGATTGGAAGTGCCTGGGCCTTGATCCTACCCTCTGAAGCCTATAATGATGCATGGAATGGCTGACTAATCTGACCCTATTATCCCCTCCTCATAGACCTATCATTCGGCACCCTAAAAACTAGCTAAGATCCATTAAAATCTCTCACGTGCCTTGTCAACTTGTCGCGGCCCCCTCGAGCATTGCAATTAAACTACTCTAAAGAATGAGCATGATCAACACTATCAAGATAAGACCTGTCTGAGGTCACAAATCCATGTGCACCTATCCTCAACTACAGACTCAATCCCCGCACAAAGAAGCGAATCCGCTCCCCCATAGGCAAGATAGTTGTTTCATACTGAGATAGCTCTTTGAATCTAGACTCGTACCGTGTCACGGTCATTTGCCCCTACTCCAAAAATACAAAATGATCCCGACGTCTATCCTTAAAACTCCTGGGCACAAACCTAGTCATAAATGCCTTTATAAACTCTGCAAAAGTCACTGGCACGACATATGCTAGTTTGGTATCTCCGCAAGTCCACCTCGACTCTCTAGCAGCCCTATCTAACTGTTAAGCAATAAACTCCGCACTCCGAGACTGTAATAGTCTAAATGCCTATAGCCACTCAATACATGCAGTCAGAAACACCTGCACGTCCTTTCTCGCAACTTCATATAACCTTGGTGGAGTCAACCTTAGAAAGTACCCAATAACTACTAGTCTTGGTATGGTGTGACTCCCTCACGTTGTGCCGAAGCCTCTAAAGTAATATGCTCTTCTGGTGCCTGAGCTAGAAGCGCTGGATCTTGAGTCACACCTTGCTATAGTGCTCTAAGCATTGCTATGAACTATCTTATAGTCGCTTGTACCTTTGTTGTGACTACAAAGGAGGCTAGGGGAGCTGGTACCTCCGACGATGGGGGAGTTGTGGCATCTGGTCTCTGCTCGATGGGCGCAAGAGGATGTTTATTATCCAGAACTTATGGTGTAGCCCTACCCTTGCCCAGCGGTCGTACTCCACGCACCATATGTACAAGAAACAAATTAAGTCAAATTTCAAAAAATCGAAGGACCTTTTACAATATCACACAACAAGAATCAACAACCCAAGAAGTTTCCTAAACGTCCCGTAGCCCCTTGGGAATAAATTATAAACATCTCTACACCCATACATGACTTTACTAGATTGTAGCTCTATACAGATTAGTCTAGTGAACCTTAGGCTCTGATACCACCTTATCATGACCTGGTTTTGGTCATGATGGCGCCTTTTATATCCCATTTACAGGTAATTAAATTACCCAATTCCAGGGTACCTATACAGAAACACTATTCATATGATACTTGAAAAATTGAATAACCCATACAAACAACATACCTAGGACCTGACAGTCAATTACACAAAGCTATAACAGACACAACACACACTTATATACATACAATAATAATAATCATAGTATACATAACAAGGAAGACTCTTACAAATACAAGCCACTACACTAAATAAGGCCAATGTGTAGATACAATAGAATACCATTAAAAGAGGAGACTGCAGAGTGTCTACAGCTACTAGTACTCACCAAGTGTCTCCTATAATGCCCCACGCACCCCCAACTTAGTTACCACAACTAGTACTTAGAGCTGCACCATAGGAAGATGTAGAAATGTAGGGGTGAATATTAGTAAAAGGCACCCAGTCAGCCTCATCGTTCGACTAAGTAAAGTATTGTAAATTTATAAAACGCTCGAATATCGAGAACTGTAGGATACGTGTAAACCCATGCTCAAACAGGGTGTGTATAGGTGTATAGATCACTTGGGGCCTCGAACCCCTACCGGTAGAATAGGACCTTGAACCCCTAGCAATCAAGAGTAGGCGCTTACCCCAAGTCCTCCCTACCTTGCCTAACCCAAGGAAGTTAGATAAGGCATACGATTTGACAATAAATCACAGCCTCGAATCCCTAGTGGTCAAATGGGACATCGAACCTATAATAGTCACACAAGGCCTCGAATCCCTAATAATCACACGGGGCCTCGAACCCCTTAGTATATAAGCAACGGCATGGCTCTATGCATATTACCTCTAGAGAAGTGTTAGTCTAATCCTAGGCTAAAGCCCTAAGAGAACAAGGAATCAGAAATGTGTCACCTACCCAGAACTTACCACAGCCTAGCTGTTAGATATAATACTTGTCAAGGAACTTATGTGTTGGCTCACTAGTAAGTGCCCATCTCCAGAACAAGATGCCAATCCCTAAGGCTAAACCGTATATATAGCATCTCAATCACAGATGACCCAAGGAACCTCGAAGGATATAGCCTACCCCTCTCTAATAGGGTCATATTCCCATTTCTAGCCAATAAGTGGTTCCGTAGTATCATATCTCTTATAAGCAGTCATAAGGCCTAACCAGTAGCATAACTATAACTAGTTCCAAAAATAGAGTATGCTTCCCTAGGTACTAGCCAGTATAACAGGTACATGACAGGTAACAACTGTATATTGAATCACATATGTCAAGAGCCCCACAGAATAATTTCTATTTTGGGAACAATATCATAATCTAGGCAGTCACAAGTACTCATAGTAAACATAGATGGTCACTGCTATATAAATATCCAGTATAACTAGAGCCATCAAAATCATTTATAGATACTAGAACCAGTGCATAATATCGCATGTAATCACTTGTCCACCTCAAAAGCTAGAATATCTTCATAGCATCAGGCTACACACACACGGTCAAGAATCAAGTTCAGTATACATACCTATCGTATATCCACAACACAATCTAGCTCTTACCTAGCCATCTAAAAGTCTAATAGTGTAAAAATCTAGCCAATATAGTAGTCATAACTAGTACAACTATTAATCAATAAATGCCATCTCAGGACCGTATATATCACACTTATATAGTAGAATCATCAATGTATACATCTCATATTCAACACACATCAACTCATACACTGCACATCTCAACCTATAGTCATATATTTTAGCTCAGTCTCAGGTTTTGGGAAGCCTAGACTACCTGTAAGGCAATTTCTCATGCCCCTAGTCAGTATGCTCGAGTTTTCCCTTTCCTACACTCCTCTAGACGTTGCTCAACTATTAAAACATGAATCATAGGGTTAACACGATCGATTGTTCTGTAAGATCAAAAAGAAAAGAGAAAAATTATATCAATTATTCCTAAAATGGGGAAAATAGGGACCATGCCTGAAATCCGAAGCAAATCCCCGTAAAATGATCTCCATATCAACTCGAGGCTATGACTAGAAATTAGGCTAAAAAAGATCCGAAAAGGCTAGGAAATTACTCAAAATTGCGGTTAAATTCTTTATCAGAAAATACTTCTTACAAAACTTTCTCGGTCAGATTTTTTATCAAAAAGAGTAAAATTATCAATATTTGAACATAGCATAGCGTGCCTCTCAGAAAATAAAACAATTTAGACCCAATATATATTACAATGAGAATCACTGAGATAATGCAATCTAAAACTTTTACACATTTTTGAGAATATCACCAGCTAAAATAGCAAAATTACCTCAAAGTACATGCAAAAACGAGAATCCAAAACATCCACAATGTTCCTTCCAAATATCTTTTTCACGTTGCCTTTTGAATCTCTAAATTCAGAGTTATTGATCAAAAAGATATGCATGTATGAAAGGTGGTGCCAAGGATAGTCGCAAATAGCTTTTATAGCTAGCCACCACCTAACAATTTGGCCTATACAAACGCGGGCCTGGTTCTACGAATGTACTGGCTTTGCATGACTAGGCCTCCATGAACTCACCCAAGGCCCCGCAAACATGGAGCCTTGCCTTGGCCCTTACTCGCGAACACTTCTGAAGCTCCACAAACTACGGAGCATTAGTTGTCTGGTGTTGCACCAACTCACTCAAAAACTTTCCTGGCCCATTCGCGGGTTATTCGATGTCTATTTTATTCCAATAAATACTGCTACAACATGGATTTCAACGTT
Source organism: Solanum rostratum (assembly GCA_029948455.1). Taxonomy (NCBI): domain Eukaryota; kingdom Viridiplantae; phylum Streptophyta; class Magnoliopsida; order Solanales; family Solanaceae; genus Solanum; species Solanum rostratum. The sequence continues at coordinate 15,353,625 of CM057047.1, read as the reverse complement.
CCGCATCCAATAGCGCAGTAAAAAATCACGAAGAAGCATCCTAGAAAGAAAATGAGGGTTCCACTTCTTCTCGGACAAAGAAAATGAGCATCCAACATGTTGCACCACTTTTAGCTAAAAGAACTAAGGGAGTCAAAACACGGCTAGAGGCTTCCGCCATTCAACAAAAGGTTATTTTAGACTATTTTTTATCTTTTCTGAAGTTGACCACGCCATTAGATTTTAATTCCGAGCACATTTATCAAATTTTTTTTTCATAGAAAACCACTTTTTCGCTTTTGTTTGAACTACTTTTGCAAAGTTTGACTTAAATTCATACTGGGACCCTCCAACCTTGGACCAACCATGCTCCTAGCCTAATTCGGCCATTCCAGAAATTGGTGCCGTCAGAATTCCATTCACAGACCGTTTGCTTGGACATTACAAAAAAACTTATTTTTACAGTTATAACGTCCCACTTACTCAAAAATTCACATAACTCCTAACTAATTCACCCAATAACCATCCCGACGGTCCTAACAAGTTACAAATGGTCTGAGGTTACTTTACGTAATCTCAAATTAGCAGAATAACCACAGAAATATAGAAATGACTTGGAGAGTCATTGTAGCAGCCAAAGTCTAGTTTGGATTTGACTTGGAACCATCTACAACCATTACACCTAAACTTCATTCAATCCATGTCCCAAGCCAAGTAGTGGACTACCTTTGACAATTCCTTCTTACCATCATCAATATGAGCCATAATTTCCATGGTCACTCTATTTAGATCATCGACCCCAATATTAGCCTTACTCGGGTGATAATGCACACTCATATCATAATCTTTGATGAGTTTGATCCACCTTCTTTGCCTTAAATTAAGATCTCTTTGGACGAAGACATTCTGAAGACTCGTGTGATAGATAAAGAAGTCTATATGAACTCCACACAAATAATGATTCCATATATTCAAAGAAATTACCATGGGTACTAGCTCAAGATCATGTGTAGGATTATTACACTTATGCACTTTATGTTTCCTAGAAGCATAGGTTATGAATTTGTCACTATGGATCGATGCACACCCCAAACCAATTCCTGAAGCATCACAATACACAACAAACCCTTCTTACCCTTTTTGCAGAGCTAAGATAAGAGTAGATGTAAGCTTGTGCTTTTATGTTTGGAAACTCTTTTCACATTCATCGGTCTACACAAATTCTTCTGTGTCAACTTTGTAAAAGGAGAAGCAATTGAAGAGAAACCCTCAACAAATCTCTGGTAGTAGCCCTCTAAGCCTAAGAAACTCCTAATATTTGCTGGAGTCAAGGACCTAGGTCAATTTATCACTACTTCAATCTTTTAGGATCCACCTTAATCCCTTCCCCCGACACCACATTCGCTAGACTAGAAATACCACTTATTTTAACCAAAGCTCACATGTATGAAACATAGCAAATAAATTTTCATCCCCAATGGTTTGCAACACTACCCTCAAGTTTTTTACTTGCTCTTCCTCACTCCAGGGGTAAATCAAAATACCATCAATGAATACCACAACAAATATATCAAGGTAGGGGTTAGAGACCCTATTTATAAGATCCATAAATTTGTTGGTGCATTGGTTAGGCCAAATGACATCACCACAAATTTAAAATGCCCATATCTATTCTGAAAAGCCATTTTAGGAATATTACATTACCTCACCCTCATTTGATGGTATCCGGATCGAAGATCAATCTTAGGAAAATGACTAGTCCCTTGCAATTGGTCAAATAAGTCATCTATCATTGGTAGAGGATACTTGTTTTTCATGATTACTTTTTTTAGTTGCCGGTATTCGATACACATTCTAAGCGCGCCATCCTTCTCCCTTACAAATAACACCGATGCACCCGAAGATAATTTGCTAGGAGTATAAACACTCTACTCCAACAATTCTTTCAATCGATCCTTGAACACTTTCAACTCCTCCTGGGCCATACAGTAGGTAGAAAGGGAAATGGGTTGAGTATTGAGGAGGAGCTCTATTTTAAAATATATTCCCTTTCTGGAGGAACACCAGGAAGCTCATCAGGAAAGACAACAAGAAAGTCATTGCCTAGTGAAACTGGCTCAAAGGAGGGACTTTAGATTCAACATCTCTAACCCTTACAAAATAATGAATGCAACCCTTAGAAATTACTTCTTGAGCCTTAAGACAAGAGATGAACATGCCCTTAACCACTGAATCATGAGCTTCCCACTTAAGGATGGGTTCATTTGAAAATTAGAATCTAACTTTATGGGTTCTACAATCAATAGAATAACGATAGGCATGTAACCCAATCCATCCCAAAATTATATCAAAATCTACTATGTCAAGCTCAACAAAATCACCAGGCAAGACATAATGCAATATAGACACGGGACAACCTGTATAGACTTATTTAGCAAGAATAGACTCACTAATGGGGTAGACACCTCAAAGGAATCACATAACAATTCCTGACACACATGACGATTATTAGAAACAAATGGAGTAATGAAAGATAGAGTGGCACCCAGATCCAATAAAGCATACAAATCATAATCATTAACCTTTAACATCGTGGTAATGACATCGGGTGCCTCATTCACCCCTTGCCTCCCTTGAGGAGCATGCAACCAGTTGTGACGTGGACCACTTCCTTGTTGACTACCTTTTCTTCTTTGATTTCCATGAGCACCATGTTCTTGAGGAAAACTATCTTTTCCCTTGTTTTGAGCATAAGGACAATCAACAAGATTGTGGCCTACTTTGCCACACCCAAAACAAGCATTTGAAATTTGTCAAGCATTTACCACCATGATGCATTCCATATTTTTGGCACCTAGGAAGGGTTGGCCCACTATTTCCACCTTGAGCTTTAGGGTTTGCTACCCTATATTATGCAAACCTTTGGGTTTGAGTATTTGTTGATGTTTGGCCTCAAATTTATGGCCTTATTGAAAACGACTACCTCTAGCACTTTGAAATACACCATCATAACGAGATCTCTTGGACTCCCCACTTTTTCTCTTTCTTTGCTTTTCTCCATTAAGTTACTCAGCATATGTCTTGAGCAAAGACAATTCCATATCAATAAAAAGCATAGCAGTGTGACATTCTTCATTAAACAAGTCGTATATTCTTGACACAAACCTGTTCATCCTTTCCCTAGAGCTGGCAGTCAAGTGAGGATCGGATTCACACTCATAGAGTCTTGTGTGAGATTTATAAACTCAATTATCTTTACGTCCCTTATTTTAACAGGAAAGAAATTAATGAGAAAGGTGGCTTGAAGTCTTCCTATGGAGTAGGCTTATTATTCTCCTTTTCCATATAGGCTTTGAACGCTTCCTATGAAAGAGGCTCATTATTCTCCCTCTCAATCGTCCATTAAGAAAAATAAATTTGAGCAAGGCCTTTGAGTTGATAGGCTGCAAGTTCTTCCTTTTCTTCCGAGCTTACACCTATAATAGCAAGAACCTTGCACACTTCATCAATAAATTCTTAGGGGTATTCCTACACTTTAGAGCCATGAAACTCCAGAGGGTTCATCATTGTGATGTCTCTCACCCTTGAGGCCGGAGTAGGAGAATGAGAAGCTTGGACCTCTTGGTTAGTTACGACCCTTTCCAAAAAAGTAACCATATTTTGGTACTTAGAACGAGTGACCCCTTCTTCTTCTATGAGAGCTAGTGGAAGCCGAATGGACCGGATCATTCTTTGGAGTAGGAGCTCTTTGTGCCATTCTTCTTTGTGCCATGATCTAAATGAGCAAAAGAACACCTATTAGAGATAGGAAACCTCATTTCAAATATAAAGCATGACATGGAGTATGAAGAAGTGAACATTTCCTAAAATGCCTCAAAGTCTCTCATTCATAGCTGTGGCGCACTTCACAACCATGAAGAAGACTCTACTCAACATGGTGTATTGGATTTCCAAGGACCATTTACAAAGCTAGTTCTCTGATACCAAGCTTGTCATGACCCAAGCCAAGAGCCTAGGTGAGACATGAAAAATGGAAAACTCGAAGGAATCCCAAACAAGCCTCTAAGAATTAATAAGCACATCCTTGATTGTGGAAAAATAAAATAAACTTCACATAATTAAGTCAAAGGAAGGAGAGGCTTTAGACTCACACAATGGGGATATAATGGGTATATGAATTTCCACAATCAAGTACCTAGCAATGACTAAGGGAAAGATAAGAATGTCTCATGCTATGGGGATAATTGGGACTTATCACTTTCATCACATGACATCATATCAAGCAACAACATATAAGGGATAGGGACTAATGAAAGTCTTAAATTAATACATAAGCTTGAGAAGAGCCAATACTTCATACTATCTGATGACACCTCTAGCAAGAGTGGAAAAAAGGCCAAGTCATCTCTCGGGCTCACCCTCAAAAGTGAATATTCAAAGATAGATAAGTCTTAAAATAAGCATGAAATGGAAGTGGATATTGTCCTTGAAATAGAAGACTCGGCAATAGCGATCTTCAAGCAAGTCAACTAGCAATATGGATGAGGTTGAATAGGAGCTCCAATCCATACATAGTTAGATCATGTAGGAAATAGGTATGCATTAGTACTTGGAATGTACTAAGTATGCGAGGTGTAATAAAACAAGGGAACATAAGCCATAAATAAACAAGATCCATAATCATATATAATATATATGCTCAATTTGACATGAATAGTGAATGCGTAGTCAAAACATGCTTGTAGATAGTAAAACTTTCATAACATAACATGCCTTGTGGGAGTACACCTTACCTGACATGTTAGACCATGTGAGCTACTATGTAGAATCCCAGTGTTGCCTTCAAACCGAGAAAAGAGAAGTCGAATTCCCAAGGTAATCCATACCCCACAATGGTAGGCGGCATGACCTAGTTGGATCCACTAGTAAAAGACCATATAGGAAAATAAAACAAACCTATGGTGGAACATAGTTATGAGACTAATACCTCATAAAAGGACCACTTGGGTTAAGCCCCCACCTTAAGCCTTATTCGGTGCTAAGAATCCCACGAAATACATGACATAGTTATAAGTGTAATCATAACTTGAATAACTTTTAAAAACATGTCAACATGGTAAGAGTAACTCATTCATATACATGACCCCTTCAAGTGAGCATTTGCCTCGCATATGAAGATAGGACATTTCACATACATACATAACCTCTTCAAGTGAGCATTCGCCTTGCCCATGAGGGTTGAATACATAATATACATAATCCCTTATAGTGTGCATTATCCATTCACAAGAGGGTGGAAACATAGTATAAAGGCTCAAAATCTTATTTAACAATCATAGAAACCTTTCATGAGTTCAATACCTGCTTCGGAGCCTATAATTTATCATGAAATACTTTTCTTGCATAATTTTACATAAAATATTTCATAGACATGTGAGATGTTATCATGTAAACATAGAAGAACATGGTGGGTGGTTTTATGCAATCGAACTTTAAATCATGCAATTAAAGAGTATAGGAGACGAGTAGAGTAAAACATAGTGATTTGGAAATCATTTAAAACAACCCACTAATATTTTAGTAAGATCTCTAATTTGGGTATCATGAAATCCATTCACAAATACATAATCTTTCATAGCTTTTCAAGATATCATAGCATGCAGAGTATAAGAATCATTAGCAATTCATAATATCAAACCCCAATAGGTGTTCATGCACAAGCATCTCTAAATATTATATAAAAGGGAGTTGTGATCCATGGGTGGAAGGACCTATAGATGAAGACCCATATACCTTAAATGTTGAAATTACTACAAGGAAACTTCAGGATGCTTGAAGGATTCACTTGTATTCTTGAACTTCAAAGAAAACTCTTGAGAATCTTGAAATTGATTGAGGAATTTAGTGAGGATTTTGAGAGTGCTCTAAAGTTAACTAGGGCTTAAAAAGGTAGAATAATTTAAGAATCCCGTCTATAAGGGTGTTGGGTTATGACCTAATTGGCCACACTTGAAATAGAGGAAGTTAGAGAAATTTACACATGTAGGGACCAAAGGAGAGTCACACCTTTGTTCCCTAACTGTGTAATTTTTTGTAAAGTTCAATTTCTCTTGTTTTGGCCTAAAATGAGTTTGGGTTAGTTTTGTACTATCGGGGAGCAAATGGGCGATGCCAATCGGTCACACACTCTTCTGGTTCATCCATAAGCATCTAAAAATTTATTTTTTGATACGGGTCACCTAAAAATCGAAGGAGACCCTTTTTGAACACAATTTTGCCTTCTCAAAAAAATACGAAGTTGGATTCACCAAATGATGCTCCAATTTTAAGATATTTAAGAAATTAACCATAAGGACACTTTCGATTGACGTGGGAGGTGTTACACCCAAGCATTAATTTCAAGATTTATTTAATTAAGGGTATTTACTATTCCTAGTTATATGTCTGATTCATGTTAGAAATTGTTATATATTTATTTTAAATGCATTGAATGAGTGCGTATCTATTAATCCTTTTTATTAAAACGTTGGATTGATAATTTCGTAAATGGTTCTCGTTAAATCTTTACCCAAATGTTGTATTTTGATCCAAATCATGAATATTATGTTTAAATGAGCATTTATTGCCATCCAATTGCATGAACCACTTGTAAGGGATTATTAGTAAGACCCTACCTGTGAGAATTATGAAAAGTGCAAGAAATGAGTTCTAAGTATTTTCTAAGTGTCAGTTGTTAGGAGGGGTATTACGGGTTGTAATTAGTTCCATGGGCCAAAACTAGTACTCGTTGGTTGAAAGTCAAACTTGGTGAAAATGATGATTTTTGAAGTTGGGTATACGACTTCTCAAATGACCTGTAAATTGACTTAAGACCCGTAAGTCAGGTCGTAGAATGTGATCTACGACCTGTGAGTTGAACTACGGCCCGTAAACAGGGTCTCATAGTCATGTCCGACAGAATTATAAGAAGGATGAATTCATCATTTCCTATTCTAATATTATACCACGACGCTTAGGCCCTCAAATCCTTAGTTTCCAGCGTTAGGTGTACAACACTTTCATTCTAATTCATTCCCAACAAAACCCAAGTCCAAAACTCTCCCAAACTTCATAAGGCTTCAAGAAGAAGAAAGCGAACTAGGGTTTTGGATTTTCTCATCTCCAAGTCTGATTTTCCTCTGCTAAAGTACTAGGTATGTGGGGTTTGATTGTAGAGACCCTTCCTCCAAAAGATTAACCACTCCTTTTCTCTATTAGGCTTTCTGGAGTTATGCAATACATGATGATTTTAAGAACACTTTTACATTAAGATAATATGAAGTATTTTATGATGGTTTATCCTTAAGCATTATTATGATGTTAAATATCATTTGAAATCTACTACTTATATGAGGATTTGATGATGCCCTAACAAAGTCTTTACTATGTTTTGGTGAGTTCATTGAATGATGAATAAGTTATTCTATTTGGAAACTCTCATGGTGTTTACTCATGATTTGCATAGTTTTAAGTTATGTATATGTACCCACCATGGTTTTAAAGTAAGATCCATGACAAGCTTCTATGCTATTGAGGGCCTTATGTCAATATATTTGAGTTTTGAATGATATTAATTAAAGGTCTATTATGCATGTTATGAAACATGAGAGCATTGTGAAAGTTATGAAGGTTGTGAAGCTCTATCTTTGATATATGAAGCTTTGATTTTGATGAGATACTCCAAGAAAATATTATGATATAATGATGCTCAACATATTATGTCTATAAGTATGAATTGAATATTCCTTAATATTGTGACCTAGCACCGAGAGGATCTTGGTAGATAACCAATGTCCCTTAACTATGTTGTCACCATAAGTTTGTGAATTAGTTAATAGATCCATATATTTAGGATTACATGATTGGCCTAAAATAGTGGAGTTGGCGTACGACACATCTTAACCGAATACCAAAAATGGGGATGTTCCCATTACGTTGTTAAAGTAAGATTAACCATAAAGGGTGGAGTTCCAGGAAGGTGTTTATGGAGAATTTATCATAAATGGGTAGGTTCCCGTAAGGTAAGTGCCATGTTTACCCAGATAAAGTAGACCACTCCTTGTTTGGTGTAGAGTGAACATCAGGATTCCCAGTAGTAGCTCGATTGGTCTTTATGTTGATTATAGTTCTTTCCCATATATGTACGACATGTAATGTGACGTGATGATTTCTTATGCATTATTTGATTATGGCATTTAGCATGCATGTCCTATTGAGCTTATATCCGGTGACTTACTATTATTCATATTGTTTAATCAGGGCTAATATTCTTTTTGCATTGCACCCCACATACTTAGTGCATTCCAAGTACTAATGCATACTTTTACCTGCGTGATCTAACCATGTAGGGATTAGAGCTCCTTTCCATCCTTCTCTTCTACGTGGCTAAACGGTTCGAGTGAAGATTAGCCATTGGCGAGTCCTCTACTTATGGGGACAATATCCATTTATTTTCATGCTTTTATTTAGACTTATTGATTTTGGGCACTATCTTTGAGGGTGACCCCGAGAGATTTTTGGGACCCACTGTATTCACGATTAGAGGTGTTGTTGGATATGGCTATTTTATGTATGTATGAAGTTGACTCTTTTGCTTATGTAATTATAGAAGAACTCCCTCAGATCCCTATTCCCTCTATGTGTTATTTTCCCATTGTGTTGTTGTGATGGAAGTCCGAAGACTCTATTGCCCCCGTAGCTTGAGTCATACTTACCCACTCTTTAGACTTTACTTGCTACATAATCCTCTTCTCGATAACATCCCCATAGAATGAGTCCAAAGTTCCATTTGGCCTAGAATTATTTGCTACTTGTTTATTGACTTTTTATGCTTCCGCAACAAATGATATGTTATGCATACTTAAGAGGCTTGTTTGGGGTTCCTTCTGGTTCCCCATTTGCCATGTCATGCTTAGGCCCTAGGCTTGAGTTGTGACAAGCTTGGTATCAGAGCACTAGGTTTGTAGATGGTCCTCGGCAATCCAACACACAACATTGAGTAGAGTCTAGTTCATAGTTGTGAAGCGCACCACATCTATGAATGAGAGGCTATGAGGCGTTTTAGGAAATGGTTCACTTTTTCATACTCCATATTGTGTGTTAGATTTGAAATAAGGTTTCCTATCTCTAATGGGTGTTCTTTTTTCCTCTTTTAGATCATGCCGAGATGAATGGCACAAAGATCTGCCACCCTTGAGGGTTAACCGGCCTTACAAGTTCCCCAAGCAAAAGAAGGAGCCACCCACACCGAATACTAGAATGTAGTCACCCTATTGGCAAGGTCCATGGCTATCAAAAGGGTTCAAGCTCCTCACACTCCTACCCAGAGTTCAAGGGTGAGGGATTTCACAAGGATGAATCTCCCAGAATTTTAATGGCTCAAAAGTTGAAGAAGACCCCCAAGAGTTCATCAATGAAGTGTATAAAGACACGGCTAAACCGAGGGTATGTTCGGAAGAGAATGCAGAATAAGCAGACTACTAACTCAAGGGCCTTGCACAAACATTGTACAACCAATGGAAGATGGAGAGGGCGGATGACGAGCCCATTCCTTAGGAATAATTTAAGGTTTCTTTTCTTTACTGCTTGTTTTCGATCAAGCCGAGGGAAGCGAAGATGACGGAGTTGATGAACCTCAAGCAAGCTTCAATGAATGTTAAGGAGTATTCCTTTAACTTCAATGATCTTTCAAAATATGCTCCTAACTTGGTTGCCGATGCTAGGGCACGGATGCACAAGTTTGTTTGGGGTGTGTCCGACTTGATAAATAGAGAGTGTTTTACCTCCATGCTCATCGGGGACATGGATATTTCTTGGCTTATGACATGTGCCAAACAACATGAGGGGGAGAAGATTAGGAAGAGAAGGACGGGGCAGACCAAGAGGGCCTGGCTTGATGGAGGCTTCCAAGGCACAAAGGGTGGTCACTTCCAACAAGGCCACAAATTCCAAGGCCAAGGGTCCTCCAATGTCCAAGGCTAAAGGTTTGCAAATGATAGGGCTCCCAACCCTAAAGCTCAAGGTGGAAATTATGGTCAAATCATTCCTAGGTGTTGAAGGTACGGAAAATCATGGCTTTAGGTGCTATAAAAAATTTCCAAATGTCCTTATGCTAAAACAAATGTTAGGGATACTTGTCCTCAAGGACAAGGTTCTCATTGTGACCAAAAAGCACAAGGTTCCCAACAAGGAGGTGCTCCATATCATAACCGATTTTATGCTCTTCAAGGGAGACAAGGGGTTGATGAGGCACCCGATGTGGTTACCGGTATCTTAAAAATTTATTGTTAAGACATATATGCTTTATTGGATCCAAGTGCCACTATTTCTTTCATTACTCTATTTGTTGTTAATGGACTTCTTGTGTGTCCTGAATTGTTATATGAACACTTTGAAGATTCTATCACCATCGGTGAGTCCATTCTTGATAGAAGAGTCTGTAGAGTTTGTCCCATGTCTATATTGCATAAACTTTTTCCTTTTGATTTTTTTTTAACTAGACATGGTTGATGATGATATCATTCTTATGATGGATTGGTTTCATGAATATCATGCTACCATTGTAGGACTCGTAAGGTTAGATTTCAATTCCTTAATGAACACATCCTTTAGTAGGAAGGTTGTGATTCGATGGTCAAGGGCAGGATTATCTCTTGTCTTAAGGCTCTGAAATTGATCTCTAAAGGTTGTTTTAACCATCTTGTGCGGGTTAGGGTTTTCAATTCTAAAGTCCCTTCCATTGAGTCGATTCTAGTGGTCAAGTTTCTTGATGTCTTTCCCAATAAAAATTGTGGTATTCCTCCATAAAGGGAAATATACTTTGTTATATACCTCCTCCCCGATGCTCAACCCATTTCAATTCCTCCGTACCGAATGGCTTCAATGGAGTTGAAAGAGATAAAGGACTAATTGAAAGACTTTTTGGAGAAGGGGTTTATAAGGCCTAGTAAGTTAGGTGAACCCGTGTTATTTGTGAGGAAGAAGGATGCCTTACTTAGAATATGCATCGACTATCAACAACTCAATAAGGTCACTATAAAGAATAAGTATCCATTGCCAAGTATAGATGACCTATTTATCCACTTCAAGGGGCTAGTAACTTCTCAAAAATTAACCTTCGGTCCGGGTATCATCAATTTAGGGTAAAGGAGTGTGATATTCCTGAAATGGCTTTCTGAAATAGATATGGGCATTTTTAATTTTTGGTGATCTCTTTTGGCCTAACCAATTCTCTAGAAATATTTATGGATCTTATGAATAGGGTCTTTAAATACCTCGGCATGTTTGTGGTGGTATTCATTGATGACATTTTGATTTATTCTCAGAGTGAAGAGGAGCATGCTAAACATCTGAGGATGGTGTTGCAAACATTGAGGGGAGAAAGGCTATTTGCCAAGTTTGACAAATGTTAATTTTTTTTAAAGGAGTTTGCATTCTTAGGGCATGTGGTGTAGGGTGATGGCATTAATGTGGATCTGAAAAAGATGGAGGTGATAAAAAATTTGCCTAGACACTTGACTCCAACAGATATTAGTAGTTTCTTCGGCTTGGCGGGTTATTACCGAGGTTGTGAATGGTTTCTCTTAAATTGATTCTCCATTGAGAAAGTTTACACAAAAGAAGGCTAAATTTGTATGGACCAAAGAATGTGAAAGAAGTTTCAAAAAATCAAAAGATAAGCTTACATATGATCCTATTTTGACTCTACCATAAGGGTTAGAAGGTCTTGTGGTGTATTGTGATGCTTCGAGTGTTTGCTTAGGGTGTGCATTGATGCAAAATGGCAAATTTATTGCCTATTCTTAAAGACCACTAAAGGTGTATGAGCGCAATTATCCCACCCATGATCTTGAATTAGCAGCCATGGTATTTTCCTTGAAGATATGGTGTCACAATTTGTATAGTGTTCATATACATACCAACCACCAGAGCATCAATGTGTGTTCACTCAAAGAGATCTAAATTTAAGGCAAAGGAGATGATTGGAGTTCTTTAGGTATTACAAAATAAGTGTGCATTACCATCCAGGCAAAGGTAGTGTTATGGTTTATGCCCTATGTAGGGTGTCTATGGCGAGTGTGGCTCATGTGAGGGATAGCAAGAAAGAATTTGCAAGTGAGGTCCATCAATTTTCTAGGTTCGGGGTTAGATTGAATGAAATCGAAAATAATAGCATCGCAGTGATAGATGGTTCTATGTCTTCCTTGACTAAAGAAGTCAAATCTAAACAAGATCTAGACCCCGCTTTAGTGGAATTAAAGTCAACGGTGAGGGATGGAAAGGTGGAGGTTTTCTCCCAAAGGGGAGATGGTGCTCTTAGGTACCAAGATAGGTTATGTGTGCCCGATGTCAATGAGTTTAGAGATTTAATCTTGAAAGAGGTTCATAATTCATCTTATTCTATTCACCCGATTCCACCAAAATGTATAACGATTTGAGGCAAGTGTATTGGTGGGGTGGTACGAAGAGGGATATTGCCAAACTCATAGCCGATTTCTGTAATTATCAATGAAAAAAGGCCAAACACCAAAAGTTGGGTGTTCTAGCACAAGACATCGAGATTCCTACTTGGAAGTGAGAAGAGACCAGTAATAATTTTGTGAATGGTTTTCCAAAGACTAGGAAACATTTTGGTTCCATTTGGGGCATTATTGATAGAATGAAACAATCATCATACTTCCTACCGATTAAGACAACCAATGGTGCCGAAGACTATGCCAAGTTGTATATAACTAAGTTGGTAAGGCTACTTAGGGTTCTATTAGATATTATTTATGATCAAGGTGCTCAATTCACATCATACTTTTGCAGGTCTTTTCAAAGGGGCCTTGGTACTAAAGTCAAGCTTAGCACGACATTTCACACACAAATGGATGGTCAAGCTGAGAGAACCATCCAAACTCTTGAAGATATGCTTTGATCTTTTGTTTTGGGGTGTAATGGTTGTTGGGATAAGCATCTTCCACTTATTGAGTTTGCTTATAATAATAGTTATTACTCTAGCATTAGAATGTCTCCCTTTGAAGCTCTATATGGGAGGCGTTGTAAATCCCCAGTCGGTTGGTTTGAAGTGGTAGAAAAGGCTTTGTTGGGTCTGGACATGGTTATGGAAGATTTGAAGAAAGTGAGGATGATAAGGGAGGGATTAAAGTGTCTTAAAGTCGACAAAAGTCCTATGCTGATACTACCAGGAGAGACCTTGAATTTGAAGGTGATGATTGGGTATATTTGAAGGTTTCACCAATGAAAGGTGTTGTTTGTTTGGCAAGAAAGGGAGTGTAAGCCCTAGGTATTGTAGGGCCTTACCTATTTTTGAGGCTTGTTGGTAAAGTTGCATATGAGTTAGAGTTGCCCGCGAAAATGACTATGGTTCATATATTTTTCCAGGAGTCCATATTGAGAATGTGTATTAGGGACCCTAATTCCATTGTGGCCTTGGAGGTGGTGAATGTTGAAGACAACTTGACTAATGAGGCAGTCCCGCTATGAATATTGGATTGGAAAGTCAAGTAGTTGATGAACAAAGAAGTGCCCTCCGTCAAGGTTCTTTAGACGAAGCATCAAGTCAAAAGAGCTACTTAGGCGGTCAAAGAAGATATGAGTAAGTGATACCCCTATCTCTTCCATTCTAATCAAACTTGAGGCACTTTGACATATTCCAATTAAGAACCTCCCTTCCTTGCATGTCATTTTTCATGTCATCTATGCAAGGTTATGTGATTTTGAGGTTGTATTGCCAATGTTATTTGAAGCATGATTTAAAGATTTTCAAGGTGCGTATGTTACATCTTGGATATGATGCATGTATTCCATTCTTTAGAGCTTCCCTTAGCAACATTCAGGGACGAATGCTCCAAAGGAAGAGATATTGTAATGCCCCACTTTTGAGAAGTACGAAATGTGCAAGAAATGATTTCTAAAAATTTTTTGAGCGTTGGTTGTTATGAGGGGTCTTGTGGGCCAAAATTGGTTCCACGGGCTGTAACAAGTACTCGTGGGTTGAAGGTCAGACTTGGTGAAAATGATGATTTCTGAAGTTGGGTGTACGACTTATTAGACGGCCCATAAAGTGACATACGAGCCATAAGTCAAATCATAGAATGTGATTCAAAAAATAGTTTTGACATTTTGAAATGGCATTAGATGAGACCCTTACCTACGACCCGTGAGTTAGACCACGACCTGTAAACGGGGTCTCGTGATCCTGCCCGACAGAATTCTAAGGAGCGCAGATTCGATATTTCCTATTATTTAATATTATGCCACATCGTTTGGTCTGTCAAATAGTTACTTTCTAGCCTTATACACCCTCAACACTTCCATTCTAATTCATTCTCAACAAAATCTAAGTATAAAACTCTCCCAACCTCCGTCAAGTCCTCCAAGGCTTCAAGAAGAAGAAAGCAAACTAGGGTTTCATATTTCCTCAGCTCAAGTATGATTTTCCTTCGCTAAAACACTAAGGTATGTGGGTTTGGAATGTGGAGGCCCTTCCTTCACATGCTCAACCATTCCTCTTATCCTTTATGCTTTCTCTAGTTAAGGAAATACATTATGATTTTAAGAACTCTTTTACATGAATATAATATGAAGTATTTGATGATGGTTTATCTTTAGGCTTTTTTATGAAGTGAAATATCATGTGAAATCTCTAATTTATATGTGGGTTTGATTATGCCCTAATCAATTCTTTACTATGTTTTTATGTGTTCTTTGAATAACTAAAAAGTGATTCTATTTTGCAACTCTCATGGCATTTACTCGTGAATTGCATGCTTTTAAGTTATGTATATCTACCCACCATGGTATTGAAATAAGATCGATCCCAAGCTTCTATGATGTTGAGGGCCTTAGGGCAAGATATGTGAATTTTGAATGATATGAATTGAAGGACTATTATGCATGTTATACAACATGAATATTTTGTGAAAGTCATGAAACCTTTGAAGCCCTATGTTTGATATATGAATCTTTGGCTTTGATGAGCTACTCCGTGAAAACATTATGAAATCGTGATGCTTAGCAGATTATGGCTATAAATATGAATTGAATATTCTATGGGATTGTACCCTAGCACCGAGAGGACATTGGTAGATAACCAATGTCCCTTAACTATGTTGCCACCAAAGGTTTGTGAATTAGCTAATGGATCTATATATCTAGGGTAACATGGTTGTCCTAAAAGGGTGGAGTTCCTATACGACACATGTTAATTGAATAATGCAAAAGGGGGTTGGTCCCGTAAGTTTGTTGAAGTAAGATTAACAAAAAAAAGTGGTGTTCCCGTAAGGTGTTTATGGAGCATATATTAGAAATGGGGAGGTTCCCATAAGGTAAGTTCTTGTTTTACCCTGGCAAAGTAGACCATTCCTTGTCCGGTGTGGGGTGACAATCGGGATTCAAAGTAGTAACTCGCTTGGTCTTATATGTCGATTATGATCACTTCGCATATATGTACGATATGTTATATGACATGATGATTCCTCATGAATTCTTCGATTATGGCATTCACCATACATGGCATATGGTGTTTATATCTCGTGATTTATGACTATGGATATTGTTTAATCATGGCTTATATTCTTCTTGCATTGCACCCCGCATACTTAGTACATTCCAATTACTAACTTCTACTTTTGCCTACATGATCTAACCATGTAGGGACAAAAGCTACTTTCCACCCTTCTCATCCACGTGGCTAATAGATTTGATTAAAGATCAGCTATTGGTGAGTCCTCCACTTCTGGGGACAATATGCATTTTCTTTCTGGCTTTTATTTAGATTTATCTTTTTCTTGAAACTATCTTTGAGGGTGAGCCCGGGGAGATGTCTTGGCACTCATTCTATTCATGATTAGAGGTGTTGTAAGTTAGATATGGTTATGTTATGTGCTTATGAACTTGACTCTTTTGCTTATGTACTTATGGAAGAACTCGCTTATCCTCTTGTTCCCTGTATATGTTATTTGCCTATTGTGTTGTTGTAACAGAAATCCTAATTCTCTATTGCCCACATAGTGTGAGTCATACTTACCCGCCCCTTAGAGTTTACTTGCTCCATGATTCACTCTGATTCTCTTCCCGGTTACATCCCCATAGTGTGAGTCCGAAGTCCCATTTCCCCTAGAATAATTTGCCACTTGTACATTGATTGTTTATGCTTCCACAACCAAGGATGTGCTATGCATGCTTAATAGGCTTGTTTGGGGTTCCTTCGTTTTTCCCACTAACTGAGCAACGCCTAGGCCCTAGGCTTGGGCCGTGAAATTATTATGAGCTATTATATAATATTTCAGCTAGAGATGTTATGATACCATGAGATACTATAAAGTTGATAATTTTACAAGGTGAATTTCATGTTTCCATGTCTACGCTTTGAAGGATGGTATAAATTATGATGATGGGTTGTTAGAGTAGAACATTATATCATCAATAAAGACAATAACTAAAGAATCCAAATATTGTTAGAATATACCATTCATCAACTCCATAAATGTTATTGGGGCATTAGTCATCCTAAATTTCAAAACAAGGAACTCATAGTGCCCATACCTCATACGGAAAGTCATCTTAGGCATTTCAAAAATCTTGATCCTCAACTGATGATACCTAGATCTCAAATCAATCATAGAAAACATGGCTGCACCCTTAAGCTGGTCCAATAAATCATCAATCCTAGGAAGGGGGTACTTATTCTTGACTATAACCTTGTTTAGATGCCGATAATCAATATAGATTCTCAAAGAACCATTCTTTTTCTTCACAAACAGACTGAGGCACCGCATGGTGATATATTAGGGCACATGAACCCCATACTCAAGAAATCTTGGGACTGCTCTTTTAGCTCTTTCAACTCAGCTGGCACTATACTGTATGGGATAATACAAATAGGCTTAGTGCTTGGATCAAGATCAATGGAAAAGTTAATATTCTTATCAAGACAAACTCTAGGAAGGTTTGTAGGAAACACATCGACAAACCTCGAATACTGAAAATAGACTCCATCAGTGGCGGCTCTACATTATTATAAAAAATGAATGACAAGTAAGAACGGAACCTCGATCCACAAGTTTCCATGCTCAAATATAAGAAATGACTGTTTTGGCATAGGAAAAACTCGAACCTCGCCGTAAAATATTCGATATACCAGGAATAGTCAATGTCACAATCTTAGCATAAAAATCATGAATAGCCCAATGAGGAGAAAGCCAATCTACCCCCAACATAACGTCAAAATCAACCATATCAAAAATAATCATATCAATCCTAGAATAATGACTATCTAAAGAGACAAAACAGGATCGGTAAACTTGATCCACCACTAAAGGATCACCTACCGGGTTGGATACATAAACGGGCACGGGCACACGCTCACACAATAAATCAAACTGAATAGACAAATATGCAAATACATAAGAATATGTGGATATAAGGTCAAATAATACCGATGTTGTCTTGTAATGGACTGGTAACATACCCATAATAACGGCATCAAATTCCTTAGCCTTGGCCCTCGTGGGAAAAGTTTTAAAATGACCGCCTCTATCATCAATCGACTCAGTTGGACCTTTAACCCCTTGTTGTCCCATTTCATCAGCCATACCACAACTCGGAGTATGCCTACCTTTACTTGGCTTCCCCTACTACGACCCCTAATCTGAGGTTTAGCCTCTCTAGCTAGAGGAGCCTGATCCCTGATTGGTGCTACCAAATAAGAGCGATGTGGCCTTGCATAAGTCTGATGATGGGGGAATATGGTAACCACCTTGGCCCACAAGCCTCTGCTGAAAACTGGATGTTCCCTATCCAGAACTATGTGAACCACAAGGGCCCTAAACACCCCCTGAAGTAAGCAATGAAGCATGAATTGGACCCTGATGTTTAGAAGTACCACCCTATCTGTGGAAACCTCTACCCGCTGATAAGGTGCCTATGATGTGACCAGATGCTCGGACCCTTTTGGAGTCTCCACACGCCTCCTTCAGCAGCAACTTTGCCTCTTTGGCGATACTGACTATGGTCTGCAAAGACGCGCCCTCATATAAAGACTGAAAACATAGGAGTTAATATAAAGGGCTAATCTTTTCACAAAATCCACGAACTCTCTCTGCCTCTATAGGAATCAATGTTAAGGCATGTCGAGACAACTTATAGAATCTAGCCTCATACTCGGCTACTATCATACCTCCTTAAGTCAGAGTCTCGAATCTGGACCTTCTCTCCTCTAAAACACTCGAAGGGATGAACAACTCCTCCAAATCCTCTGAAAATACCTTCCATTCGACTGATAGAGACCCTACTGGCCTAGAGCGCATATAAGACTACCACCACTCTCGCGCCGCTCCTTGTAACTGTAAGGCAACAAATCTAAAACCTCGAGAATCCACTAGGCCCACAACCTCCAATATCTCCTAACTTAAGGTAAGAAACTCATATGCATTGTCTCCTTTACCACTATAAAAGTGGGGTGGTTTAATCTTTTGATAGCACTCCTATCTCCGTTGGTTGTCTGCTGCCAGTACCGTCTAATGAATAACTTGGGCTAGAGGAACCATCTATGTTGTTGTATCTACAAACACAAGAGGTGGCATATAAGGTGTATGTCCCACTGAAACGGAATGGTCTATAACAAACGCACCAAAATCATGATGCTACTTCGGTACCTAGGGAGGGGGAACCTCACCTCTAGCTAGTCCTTGTGCTACACATTGGGAAATAGTCTCAAGCATGTATGTCATCCTCTAAAGAGTTCCCAAAATAGTTATAGGATCCTCATCCTCTGGAGGAGCCTAGTGCTGCCTAGGCTCGACAAGAGGCTTGGGGGAGATACCTCTGTCATAATCTTTCATAGGCGTCGAACCATGGGTATGTCCTCTAGCTCTACTTATACCTCTACACTGAGCTAGGGCCTCAACAGTAGCCTTACGTGCGGGCTGCTCAACTCTACCCCTAGATAAGGATCTAGTCCTAGCCATCTGCCAAATGAATACATAATGTTCAACAACTCCATAACAATGATGCACAATAGGAATTGAAAGAACAAAAGGGAATTTGTCAACAATCTTTACAGCCTCTGAAACATACGTAATGGATGTTTCCGTAGCGATCCTTAAGACCCTACTCGACTGGGCTTGTACATATGTGAGACCGATGATCCTAGGGCTCTAATACTAAATTGTCACAACCCAAAAATGGGTGTGATGGCACTTGCCTAACCCACCAAGACAAGTCAGCCTAAACTTGCTCAGTTCTCTATTAGAAAGGAACATAATGAACAAATACAAGTTTTATACACATTTTTTCTCAAACAGAAGAAATACTAAAGTAAACCGATAATTTGAGAGTAGGCTAGAACAAACTAGTCAACTGCCTCTCCACTATTACAACACGATCTAAAGAAAGAGCGAGAGCACTTACTAGATTCGGGCTCAAAACCTACATTCATTTGTAGAAGCAAGGGTGAGTACCAAAAAAACATGCACTCGACAAGAAGATCTAAACACAAGTAAAGAAATAAAACAAAATACTCCTTATACTTTAACCACATAGAGCCGAATGACGCACCTGCACTCAGAAAAATCTTAGCACAACAATAACATTATAGGTATACACGAACTAACCCATGAATATTCTCAACAATTGCCACAAGATATAAATTAGATATACAATAATGTCTCAATATATAACTCGTTTATAGAACATATATCTCAAGATATTTTCAGATACTCTACAGATACAGTCTAGGAATGACCATCTCAATATCCACTCTCAATAAATGAATCAAGTCACAGTCATAAGTTTGAATTATATGAAATGGAATGAACTAATGCAATCTCAAGTAATCATGATTCATGTATGTCCTATGATGCACATTAAATGATATAATAATTTCGAAACTCATGGGGGACATATCTTTCCATGTATTTTCTCTGGCTCGTGCGGATCGTCACCTCTATAATCAATGTCATATGCCATGACTCGTCTCACCCATCCCCTATAATGAATCAGTGTAACATGCCATGGATCGTATAGTCCATCCCCTATTTTATATCAATGTCAGTTGTCATGGCTCATGTGGCCCACCCCTATTTTATATAAAATAAATGAAACTTAGTCAAGAATGCATAATAAGTACATATTCATATAGTGTAGTTATGAGAAGTGCATGCAAGAGTCCCCATTACAACAATATATCAATTCAAATACAAGGTATAATGATTTATCTGTTCTAAGCTTATAGTCAATCTTCTAACCCACAAGTGAAATCCAACAATAACATCTCTAAAGTTTTCCATGAACAAGAACAACATGATCCACAATCTACATTTGTATATCCCAAGGGGTTCTCAATATCAAATCACATGTCAATACCTATCAATCTCTAACATTCACTTTCATATGATAAGGGAAATTCACAATTAAATCAAATTGTCAAAATTTACCAATTTCAATCCTGTCAATCATCAATTACCCTATCATTCTAAGTCTAAAACAAAGTAAATAGAGTGTTCAAGTAAGCGCAACAAGGTTCAAAGATACACTTGTCTCAACCAGTAGCCAAATCAAGAAAATACTAGAGCTTTTCCTCTCGAATTCGTACCCAAAATATCATAATCTAGACAGATATTCATTCACAAGATCAATACGAAGCTAATGATACTAAAAGCAAGCAATTCGGGTGAAAATGCAAAATGGTTCAAAAATCACATATCGAAAAAGATTCCCAAAATCTGAAAATTATTACATGAAATAACCTTCAAGTAATAAGGAGTTGAACGGTAAAAATCTTTTTGAAAATGGAGTTAAAATAATCTCACAATCGCCATTTTTAATTCATAAATCAGTGTCCTAGAAAAATCCCAAATTTTTGAATTAAATCCCTAATTTTCATGTTAAAATCACAATGTAATCAATGGGAATTGAAGAAATGAGTTATAAACACATTACCCAAATGCCAAGACTCAAAATTACTTGTAGAATCTCTATAAATAAGCTTGAAATATTAAAAATGATGAAAAATAATGAAACCCAACATTTCTAATTAAAACCTGTTTCATTCATGCAATGCTCAACGACACGAAAAAACTCCCGCGATCATGGAGGTCAAGTTTAGCCAATACTTCATGAACATGGGGACTTCAATCGAGAATAGGGAGGTCTTTCTTACCTAACGCTCCATGAACGTGGGGCCTATATTTGTGAATGCGAAGGTCAAAGCGGGTAGGCCTCCATGAACATCAATCCCAATCCTGCGAACGCGGAGAACAACCATAACTGCATAAGATTTCAGCCTAACCAACTTTTCAAGACTCAAAATGAATCCTTAGGGTTCATTCGAAACCCAATTCACATAGAACAAATACGAACTCTACTCGAAATGACATTCCAGCCTTAATAAAATCATAAAAATTTGATCTCGAGGTCTCCTTGACTTGGAACCCAATAAAGCTCACCAAAACTAACAAAAAACCTTTAATACCTAAAATGACCTTGGAAACTCTAAAAATTACAACGAGACCATTTCTAGTGTTAGTTTCAACATCGAACCACTTGAATCGTTAGAATTTTGATTAGATCTTTCGAACTACAAATAGTGATCAAAGTCAAACTAGGATCTAAGTCAACTAAAAATGCAACTTTACGTCCAAAATATTTGTTTTAATTTAAAATTCACTTCTATTTGTCCTCCTAAACTAGATTCTTCATTTTAGGGTTAACGAAGTTGATGGAATTGCATTATGACAATCGAAACTCAAGATGACCTTAAATCTCAAAATTTGAAATTTTAACCATTTCAAAACTCTTTCTTTAGCAAAGTCCCAACTTTTTATAAGGTTTTCAAAATCCAACTTTTGAACTCATCAAAAATGGATTAAAGCAACTTTCACGAAGGGTGAACTGGTAATCTAGTTGAAAATACGAAAAAATAACCGCCAGGGTCATTACAAAGGCCTTATAGGATTTTTTTATCAGTTGGCAAATATGCTTATGAATTAGAGAATCCTATGGAGATAATTATGGTACATTTGGTCTTTTATGTTTCCTTGTTGAGGAAGTGTGTAAGTGACCCAAATTCCATTTTTTCCTTGGAAGTTGTAATTGTGGAAGAACACTTGACTTACAAAGGAATCCTAATTGAAATACTGGACAAAGTCAACAGGTTAAGCAACAAAAATGTCACATTTGACAAGGTCCTTTGGAGAAATCAACTAGCTGAAAGTGCCACATGTGAAGTAGAACCAGATATGAAGAAATGGTACCCTTATCACTTTCACTCTACTTAAGCCTATGGTATTAAGTGTTCTTGCCCAAAAGTCCTAATTTTCTTGCATTATAGATTTCATCTCATCCATGCATAACTATTGTATATGATACTATATATGAATGATATTTGAAATATGATTTTGAATATTTTTTTGAAAAATGTGTTTAATTTGTATTTTTTAATCGATGTCGAGTGAATAGCTACTTATTACTCTTCTAGGGGGAGATATTGTAAAGGACTAATATGTTATAAAGTAGGGTCATAGACAAGACTCGTGAGTTGAGTCTGTAAGGGTGAAAATTCGAAAAAGTATAGGGGTGGTCTGTGAGAGGTAATTACAGTCCATAAATTGAACAATGGACCGTACAATGTAACCATCGATTGGTTAGATTCTAAGCTTCTAAATCTTCGACTTGAACAAACATGATGAGTCGTGGTCCTGTTCCTGAGTTACAAGATTCTCCTAAGTATTGGGCAGTTTTATGACAGTGTTTATGATGCATAAACCAATCTATGGTCATAGAAAGGCGCTCATAGCTAGAGTTTCAAAGAAATTTTCAAAGGTTTCAAAATGTAACAAGGACAAAAACCATGGTTTACAAATCATAGACTGGTGTGGTCTGGGTTTTAACAATTTTAATGAGCGGTACTTTGACATTTTCTCAATATCCCAAGTCTAATACTACGTCATTTTGAGCTGTAAGATAACCCTTATCAGACCTATCCCTTCCCTTATACTCTCACTTATACTTTGTTCAACTTCCAAAATATTGACAACTAGGGTTTCCCAAGCTTCCTTCTTCAACTTCAATCCTTTTTCCTAGGCTCCTTAAGAAAGTTACGTGAGGTTCATTGATGGGTTCTTTTTTCTCATGAAACTTCAATCTAATTTAGATTCTTTGATTTTCGTGAGTTTCCAAACTACTTCTTTAACTGCATAGATTATGAGTTATACGATCATTATTTATCTATTTTGACATATATTGACTCTCAATTGCATAAAATTGTTGATTTATCAAGTGTTCCTTGATAAAGTTAAATTATGGCTTTTGCATGCATGGTAAGTTATTTGGATTGTGATTTAAATTGATGAAATTTATGGTGTTTATGCATAATATTATTGACATACATGATTTAAAGATGGTTTGACTTGAACTCACCTAATTTATACCATTTTCCATGAAAGCATAATTTGTTTATCCAAGGCTCTAAGAAAACGTTTATGAAAGCTAATATTTATCCATATGCCAATCCTTTGGATTGATAAGTTGGTAAATGGTTTTCTCACCTCGTATGATGGATTCTTTGTGTGAAAGAGTAATTCTCACATACTTGAATCACTAAGACTTATGAAAAAACTACTTTATATGCATGAAGTCTTGTCAAGCTTTTAACTATGATTATTATTGAACTTATGTATGTATGAATATGCTTATGTTAGAGTATTTTATGGGACTTGACTTAGCACTAACTGACGCTTAAGGTGGTGGCTCGACCTAAAGGGTCCTTATATAAAGTCTTAGCCTCAAAACTATGTACCTTCATCGTATGATATGTCAATATAGCTTAGCTAGTGGATCTACGTATAGTATTATGTTCATGACACCCATTATGTAGGATAGAGTTCTATATTGGCAAGTAAACTCCTCCTTCCCCGATGTAGAGGCAACAAGGAATTCCATATAGTAGTTCACATGGTCTTATTGTAAGTTATTGTCTCCTCCCACAAAAGTATGTCCATGGCATTTAATGATATTTAGGTCACTCCAAAGCATGTTTTAAATGATACATCGATCAGTCATCATATTAATCTTTAATTCCTTGTTATGGTTATGCATACTTTCGATATAATGTCATAGTTATATTTTTGCATTTCATTCTACTTTTTTGCTTTTGGCCCTTTTTGTTAGGCATTGCTTTTCCATTCCCTGATCCGTGCCTCCTTGCTATACGTTCCATAGTATTAATGCATATTTTCCCTATATGATGTCACTATGTAAGGTTTGGCGATCCTCCTCCTCATACTTGTTGTTGACTCTTGGGATTGAAGACTTAGCTTCATTGGTGAGTACTCATATTAAAATACAATAGCATAGTGTCCCGCTTTCTACTTTAAGACTATGATTTTGTTCCATTTATTATACAGTTGAGGGTGAGCTCGGACATGTCTAAGCCCCCGCCCTATCTAAGACCTAGAGGTATTTTTGGATATATGAGTATGTGCATATTGTCATGACTGCTTTTCTTATGATTACATTGATTATCCCTTAGTTTTCTCTTATTTTAATGTCTAAACCTGTAATATGCTTGATGAATGCTATTGGGCTTTTCTTGAGGTACCTTAGGGTTCCTCATTTGCTATGTCATGTCTAGGCCCTAGGCTTGGGACGTGACAATAAACTTCCCTTAGATCTCTATACATATTGAAGGATAGAATATTAGGAACCACGAGCTTCACTCAATATCATACCCCTTAGGACCACCATATCGGGAAAATACAACAGACTTTGGTAACTAAGCACTCCATCTTCCCATTGTGAGAAAACTTCAATCTTCTTATCAACAACCATTTTCATTAACTCTATCAATGAGGGGTCCATTTTATATTGTCCTTTGACATCCACCACCAATGATGATTTGGACAATTATCCATCTAAATACCAAAATTATCGGATTCACTTAGTCTCACATCGAATTATGCCAATGGCAACACATTTTTAACTAGCTCCTTCTTTGTATTATCAACATGAACCACATCCACCATCAATAATCCATTAAATGCATCGGCAACAATGTTGGCCTTGGTCAGATGATATAACATAGTCATGTGATAGTCTCTTAGGTATTCAATCAACCTCCTTTGCTTAGATTCAAGTCTCTTCAGGTGAATGCATATTTCAAGCTCTTGTGGTTGGTAAGCATATCAACATGTACCCTATAGAGATAGTAATGACAAATTTTATATGAAAACACCGTAGCTACCAACTAAAGATAATGGTTTATAAAATTCTAATCATGCACTTTCAGTTCTGTCAAAGAATATGCTATAACCTTACCATATTTCATCAAAAACAACCCAAACCAATATGCGAGGATCATAATAAACAACTAAACCATTCAATCCTTTCAGTAAAGTCAAAATAAGAGTCGATATGAGATGATCTTTCAACATTTCGAAACTCCTTCCACATTCATCCGACCATTGGAATTTTACCGTCTTTGTGATGAACTTTTTCAAAGGTGATGTAATCAATGAAATTCCTCAACAAACCTTCTATAGTACCTGGCGGAGCCAGAAAATCTTCTAATGTCTAAAGGAGACAATGATCTAGGCCAATTCATCACCACTTCTATTTCTTTTGGATCAACCATGATGCAATCATCAGATACAGTATGCCCAAGGAATGCTATGGACCTTAACTTGAATTCACATTTTGTAATTTTGTCTAAAAGTTATTAATCCCTCAATGTTTGCAACACAACTCTCAAGTATCCCATATGTTCTTCTTCGATTTGGGAATAAATCAATATATCATCAATGAAAACCACCACTAACATATATAGATACGGTTTGAAAAATCAGTTCATCATGTCTATGAAAATGGCAGGAGAATTAGTCAACCTAAATGACATACCCAAAAATTTAAAATGGACATACCACAAAATGTCATTTATGAAATATTACAATCCTTTACCCTTAATAGGTGGTAACCAGACCGGAGATTAATTTTGAAGAAGTAACTTGCCATTTGCATTTGGTCAAACAAATCAGCTATCCTTTGAATTGGATACTTTTTCTTTATGGTCATTTTATTTAATTGTCGATAGTGTATGCACATCAAAGTGACCCATCCTTCTTCCTAAAAAACAACACAGAGAGACGCATGATGACATGCTAGGACTTATGAAACACTCCTCCAACAAGTCTTTTAATTGTTCCTTCAACCCCAAAAGTTCCACCCGGGCCAAATGATAAGAAGCAGTAGGGATTGGTTGAGTACCAGATAAGAGATCTATTCATTATATTCCTCTTTTGGGAGAAATATTAAGTAAATATTCAAGAAAAACATTTTGAAACTCATTCTATAAGTAGGACTAACTTAAACGTAGTAGTTTGGAGATGGTCATCCCTAACCCTCACGGTATGGTAGATACACCCTTCTAAAATCAGCTTATGAGATTTTAGATAAGAAATGAAGTTACCATTAAATGTTAAATCACTACCCTCCTATTCAAAAATCAGTTCGTTGTGAAATTAGAAATCTGACGCTACGGGTCCTACAATCAATGGATGCCTACGAGGCATGGAGCCAATCCATATTGAAAATTATATCAGAATTAGTAATTTCAAGTTTAATGACTGACATGAGAAGATCCCTGTAGACCATTTTTGTTCGAACGGAATCACCAACGAGGGTGTAAAATGAAAAAGGCTCTAACAACACTTCAGGAAACACTCAAATCTCATGGAAAGGTAAGAACTAATAAAAGCAAAAATAGGATTGGATCAAGTAGAGCATATACATCAAAGCCAGAGTCCTGCAACATGTATGTAACCTCATGTGGGGTCTCCTCAAAATCCTACATAGCGTGGAGAGCATAGAACCTAATGTGGCAGAGTCCATCACTCGAGAAGCAACATCTATTTGAGCATGTCAACCAGTAGCATGAGTCTGAGCTTGTGTCTGGGGTCTAGTACCGCTACCCCTACTATCTTTAGCATGATTATCGGGCTTCTCACATAAAAAGGACACATCAAACCCAACCTAACACTCTCTGTTCTGACTAAGACCTTGGGCCTAGGAGTGACATGGCGACTGAGAACCCGAGGGTCTCCAAACAAGCCTCAAAGTATCAATATTCACATCATTAGTTTGAAAGCGCATAATGTAGTGGTAAACACATAGTTTTAAGGGATGGAAAAGTATGACTCACACTATTGGGATTTCATAGGGATAGGGATTTGCAGGGATTTACATAGCACATAGTAACTAAGTGGCAGATAATTATGACTCACGCTATAGGGATAGAACGGGACTTAGAACTTTCAACAATTTCTCATCTCATCATATCATATCATCAACATTCAATAGACATCAATAATAATAATCTCCATAAACAAATAGCATGACATTGCACAAATTCATACAAGAGTCTACATGTTGTGCAACAATGCCTTTAAGTCATAGAATAGGTCTACGGTCAAGAAATGTCCCGGTCTCACCCTCAAAGTAAATAAAACATAAGCGGAAGAAACATAATAGGTGGATGGAAGGTGGCTTGTCCTTGGATGATAGAACTAACTATAACAACTTTCACAATCCGAGTTAATGGTGGATGAAGATAGTCTCTGGTCCCTCTATGGTCAGATCATGTAGGCAATGAGTATAAGTTAGTACATTTGAAATTATGTACTAAGTATGTCTGCATGGAATGTATATGAACTCATTAAACCTGCATTCAATATTAGATGACAAGCGCACATATATAGAAAGAAGTATATGAGCAAAGAAGAGTAATATATCAATATGCCATGAAATTAATGATGCATGCAATGCCAGAATAATTCGACATAGAGGGGATGAGACCTTAATCGACATGTAAGACCAAGCAAGCTACAAATTGCAATCCCAATTTTTACCCCACACACAAAGAAGGGGTGATCCACTTTCCAAATGTAGACCTTACTTCTCCTTACAACCACCCCAATTTTGAAGAAATAACCTTCCTTATGGGCAACCCCATTTCATATAGGATTTTAATTTATCACATACTTCTCATTACGGGCACTCCTTTTCGGATAATTAACCTTCCTTACGGTCACCCCCCATTTCGGATAGGATTTTCATTCGTCATAATATAATTGTAACCATACCTTACGGGCGCTCCCATTTCGGTAAAAAGGTTACCATAAGCATATACCTATGCTTGGCACATAGTTATCGGACTTTGGTACATGAACCTTGGAGATAGGCCCCCTCCCACAAGTGTACTTGGTGATAAGTCATCATCCCACAAGAATATATATACATATACATGCTTTCAAAAGAGGCATAAGTCATTTTAAATCATTTCAATGCATACTTAGGCTTAAAAGTCAAACATTGTTCATAATCATTCATGCGGGGCTAAAGAGCCAAATCATACTTAAATTCAATCCTTCGTGCATAGGAAGAGGTTATTCACATATATTAAAGTGGTGTAAACACCCAGGGTTTCTCAAGAAGCCATCTCATAGACATTTATGTGATCACATTCTTGTAATAACAATATTCTCCTAAAAGTCATATTCATAAACATAATTGGGCTTAACCCACTTAATAATTTTCATAAAAAATAATGTTCGTGTATGCAACTGCCATGAATGGTGAGAGAATAGCATGGGCAATAGAGATTCATTCTTAAATCAACAATATAATATGAAATTCAAGTAAATCCATACGTAAATCCACATTTAAATCACAATTTAGATTACTCATACTTATATCAACCATTACAGGGGACATGCATATTCAAATCTTCATAACATCATTGCAATTCTTCATATTAAGTCTTAATTCACTATAAAAAAAAACAACAATTGAACCTTCCTCATACCTCAATTGAATCAAACAAACAATAATTGAAAAGACTCATACTTAAAGTAAGCTTAAATTTCATAAATCCAAGAGTCGATGAGTTTTGGGTCTTCATGGTTGAAAGGGTCCATGAATCAATCCCACATACCATATACAGTTAGTAGAATTAAGAAGAAATTGATTGATAATCCCCATGTTGAATCTTCAATCATAGACTTGCAGAGAGAGTTTTGGGATTTGAATTTGAGAGTTTGAATGAAGAATGAGAGTGTGTAATTGGATGTGGGGGCTAAGGATGGGTATGTAGGCCCTCAAAGACCTTTAGAATGAATCAAAATTACAAAAAGACCATTACTGAAATGAGCCTTGAAAAGTATCTAGGGATTCCTCAGGAGTGTCACATGGGTTATGTAAAGCCACACTTTCCGTATGGGTGCCCATGAGAAAATGCTTAGAAAATTTCAAGCATCAGTAAGCAAAATTCCTTCAGGCTAAGGGTGCTTCCTCTATAGGTCTCACGGACTGTGTGAAGCTTCACGGGTCATACAAGCATTCGTATGAAGATACCAAGTTCCGAGATGGTGATTCCACACTTAGAATATCATATTGGGAGTAACTTCACGAGACCCCTCCCCCACAGCTCATGAGAAGCCACAAGATCCGTATGGGTGCCCTTGTGGCTTGCTTTACGAAATATGGAGGGAACACAACATGGAAGGGCTTTATAGAAACGGGCATAACTTCTTTATTCGAACTCAAAATTAGGTGAAACCAGATGATTTGGATAGATAATTCAGAGAGCTTCAATTTGATTAGTTGTAGGCCACTCAGTTACTTTTGTGCTAAGAGATACTACCATTTGAAGTTGCTCCTTCTATTGGTTCTTGTTAAAAGCTTAGCTAATGGAATTCCTTTGAACTTGGCTTGATGAAAGAGGCCCATGATTGCCCTAAACAACATAAATAAACTTAGGTCGAAGGCTTTCCAGTAAGCTTAGCTTGGGCTTGCTGATTTCATTACGAGTTCACAACTTGCAGGGTATTACATTCTCCCCCCTTAGGATCATTTGACCTTGAATGAGAAATAGACTAGCTTGATAGGCTTTACTTGATCATGAAGCATTCTAACATGAAGACACCATACATAACTCATTACTTGAAAACCATAAAATCATCAAAATATCGTCAAAACATCTTTTAAATCATTTTCATGCACATGTATGCATGTCATGTCATGAAACATTGGAGTGAAAGAATTTGGACCATTTAGAGTAGGAAGAACCTAATACCATAGGCTTGAGTAGATTGGAGAAGATAGGGGTATCATTGGATCCTACTTGATTCCACTTCCCACGTAGCACTCCCTAAAAATTGGTTCCTCCAAAGCTCTTAAACCAAAGCAATATCATTGTTATGAAACCTTTCTATTTTCCTATCAAAAGTTTTAATCGGAACCTCTTCATAAGTCAAGTTCTCTCAACCTCAATGCATTCCAAGGTCATAATCAAACTAGGCTCACCAATCAACTTCCGTAATATAGACACATGGAACACTGGGTGAATAGAACTAATATCGAAAGACAAACCCAACCTGTAAGACACATTGCTAATCCACTCAACAATCTCATAAGTACTTACATACCAGGGACTTAACATTTCCTTTGTACTAAAACACATTATACACTTCAAGATCCCTCTTCACATACACCCAATCATCCACAATAAACTAAAGATCCTTCTTCCAAACATTCGAATATGACTTTTGACAACTTTGAGCCATCTTCAAATTTTCTCTAATTAGTTTCACTTTTTCCATAGCCTCCAACACCAAATCCATGCCTACCAAGGCCATCAAACCTAACTCAAACCACACCACCAGGGACCTGCGTGTTCTCCTACGCAAAGCTTCAAAAGGTGCCATACCAATGCTAACATGTAAACTGTTGTTGTAGGTAAACTTGATAAATGGTAGGTGATTATTCCAATTTCCCTCGAATTCAAACACAGAAGCCCTTAGCATGTCCTCCGAGGTTTGAATAGTCCTTTTAGCTTGTCCATTGGAGTGAGGATGAAAAATGGTACTTAACTTCACCTTAGTGCCAAGCCCTTTTTGAAATGATTCCCAAAAGTGAGAAGTAAATTGAGTACCATGATTCGATATACTAGACATAAGCACATCATGCAATCTAATCAACTCTTGAATATATAACTTACCATAGTCCTTAGCATTGAAAATAGTTTTACCAGTACGAAGTGAGTCGATTTGGTCGCTTTTCCAATAATTACCTATATGGAGTCAAATTACGTACCGGTACAGGGAAACCCAATCAAAAAATCCATATCCATATTCTCTCATTTCCATGTAGGGATTTCTATGTCTTGGGCCAAACAACTGGACCTTTGATGTTCCACTTTCACTTCTTGGCAATTAGAGTGTTCGAATACAAATCAAGCTATGTCTTTCTTAATACAATTTCACCAATAGACTTCCCTCAAATCCTGATATATCTTGGTGGATCGCAAATGTACAAAATAAAGATTGTTGTGGACTTTATTTATAATCTCCTCCTTAAGACCATCGACATTTGGAACACATAATCGCTCTTGGTACTGAATTATGCCATCTTCCCCTTGGGAGAAAACCTCTATCTTCATTTCAACGACCAACCTCCTCAGCACAACTAATGATAAGTCTAAGTCTTGTTTTACCTTGCCATAAAAAACCATAGAAGCTTTAGGAAAATTCTGAACATGAATGAAGCCATCATTAGATTCACTCAACCCTGTTCCCCGATCATATCAAACGGTGACACCCTTCACTAACTCCTTTTTACCTCATCTATAAGATCATCTACGACATCTTCCCTACATAGATTGTGTTACGAGCCCAAAGTAACTCTCCGTATTTGGTAGGGAGGGATGGAGGTAGGAAAACTTAAGACATGTTCCACGGTATGATATGAATAATGAAAAAGTGAAGAATTTCCTAAAATGCCTTGTAGCCTCCTACCAATAAATATGGCGCACTTCGCACCCATAAATAAGACTCTACTTAACGTGGCATGTTGGACTTCAAAGATCATTTATAAACATAGTGCTGTGATACCATCTCATTAAGGACTCGAACCTAGGGCCTAGGTGTGACATGTCGAATGGGAACCGAGGGTCCTAAACAAGCCTCAAAATATCAACATTCACATCATCAATTCGAAAGTTCATAAAGAAGTGTAAACACATAGTTCTAAGGGAAGAGAAAGTATGACTTATGCTATGGTGATATCTTAGGGATAAGGATTTGCATAGATTCACATAGCACATAGTAACTAAGAGGACGTTAAGTATGACTCACGCTATGGTGATAGAATGGGACTCAGGACTTTCCACAATTTCTCATCTCATCATATCATCAACTTTCAATAGATAGCCATAATTATAATATCCATAAATAACTAGCATGACATAGCACAAAATCCATACAAGAGTCTACATGTTGTCCAACAATGCCTCTATGTCATAGAATAGGACGGGGGCCAAGACACATCCCGGACTCACCCTCTAAGTAAATAAAATATAAGAAAAAGAAACATAATAGGTAGATGGAAGTTGTCTTGTTCTTGGATGATATGATTCACCACAACAACTTTCACAACACGAGCTAATCCTCAAGGTGTGGATGAAGATAGTCTTCGGTCCCTACATGGTTAGATTATGTAGGCAAAGAGTGTGCGTTCGTATGTTTAAATGTACCAAGTATGTGGGCATGCAACAAATATGAACTAATTAAATGTGCATTCAATTTTAGATGAGAAGGGTACATGTATAAAAAGAAGTATATAAGCAAAGAAGAGTAATATATCAATATGTCATGAAATCCACGATACATGCAATGCCATAATACTTCAACATAGAAGGGATGAGATGATAACTTACATGTAAGCTTCAACATGGAGTAACAATATTTACCTTACATTAGAAGAAAGGGTGATCTAATTTACGAATATAGACCCTACTTCTCCTAACGAGAACCCCCATTTTAGAGAAATAACCTTCTTTATGGGCACCCCCATTTCAGATAGGATTTTAATTCATTACATACTTCTCATTATGGGTATTCCCATTTTGGAGAATTAACATTCCTTACAAACACCCCTATTTTGGATAGGATTTTAATTCATCATACTATAATTGTAACCATACCTTGCGGGCACTCTTTTGGTAAAAAGGCTACAATAAACATATACCTATGGTTGGCACATAATTATGGGACTTGGGTTTAGGACCATTGGAGATAGCCACCATCCAAAAAGTCCAATCGGTGCTAAGTCATCATCCCACAAGAATAGATATACATATACATGTTTTCAAAAGAGGCATAAGTCATTTCAAACCATTTCACTGCGTACTTTGTTTTAAAAGCCAAACATTCTTCAAAATCATTAAAACTTTGGATAAAGAGCCAATTCATTCTTCAAAATAAAACCTTCATGCATAGGAATAGCTCATTCACATACATCAAAGTGGTGACCCACAATTGCTCAAAGATCCAAATCGTTGATATTTATGTGATCACATTCTTGTCATAACCATATTCTCATCAAAGTCATATTCATAAATATGATTGGGCTTAAACCACTTCATAATTTTCATAAAAATCAATGATCATGTATGCAAATTCCACGAATGATTTGTACAATTGAGATTCAAACATGAATCAACAATGTACACTACAACATTTTTGGCTTTTAAGCACCCTGACTATGTGTGGCCTAAACTATGAAAAAATGTTGTCTTTGATCAAAGCCAACACTTTTTGGCTTTAGGCAACACTTTTGTAGGGGTGGCCTAAAGAAGCATTACCTTTGACTTTAGGCAACACTTTATAGGTGTCACCTAAACAGCTGCACTTTAAAAGTGTTGCCCATGGGTTGCAAAAGCAACACTTTTTAATAGCTATATAACAACACTTTTTCTACATACTACTACATTTTTAAGCGTTACCTCTTCAGACTTATTGGCAACACTTTCGAAGTGTAGTCATTTATAACATCTCTAAAACAACACTTTAAAGTGTATCCTTTGCTAACATCCACGCCATAATTGATGTTCAATTTTGAAGTTTTTCAATATTGACTAAAACAAATTTATATGCCAAAATTTTCTTATTGAATTTTTTTTATATATATATACTAATCACACTACGCATAATTTTGCTTACAAATAATTAAATGTATAAATATGCAATAAACTTCAAATAATAATGTCTTACAAATTCTTATAAGAATCTTTTAAAGATGTGCATACGCGCAATGAATTCCACAAAATCAAATGTATTTAAACTTTAAAAATAGTTCAAAAACGCTTCTTATTCATTTCAATAAATCAAATTGACTTGTGGCCGCCATTCAAATTTGATCTCTCGCATTTTCCTACACATTAAAAAAATAAAATAATTAGAGAGTTAAACAATTAGAGGGTAGAAATGTTTAGAGTTCATTGAAATAACCAAAGAAGCATTGCACTTTCAACAACAAAAGAAGCATTGCACTTTCAACAACAATATTATATTGGCATGCACAATATAATTTCTCCACTAAGAGTGCGCGAACGGCCACCCTTTAGTTAGGCTCCTAATTCATGCTTCTTGACTGAACCAGTTGCCACTAATTCAATCACAGCTTCAGTTTTTCCATCAGCAGACACACAACAAACAAGGATTAATAGGGTTCAGAACGAATGTGATATGTTATATATACTTTATAGTATATGTTTAAGTGTTTGGAGCTGTTAATAATGCACTTAGTTGAATTAGTTAAACTTGTCTTAAATTTTCCTTGTCAAAGAAATAAAAATGACGAACCAAGACACCCAATAGGCACAGAGGTACACTGAAACCTAAGGATAATAAAAAGAACATGTGATTTCATTGTCAGAAAATACAGAGGATACAACCTTATCCATGTAGAGGCAACAGTCAATCAAGAAGATCTCTTGTTCGCAAATCCCACGGAAATAAGAGACATCAACATGTGACATAATCATAAGCCAAAGTTCATGAAATGGAGCAATACAAGAACATGTAGCCTTTCTTTTTTGGTGTCCAGGACCATTCTAACCAAACCAGTCAGGCTACACAAACTTCCTTATATTTTTATTTGAATGGACCTTGAGGGAAAACTAGATGAACAAACTAGAAAATAACTCCAGTGAAACGGCAACAGACCATTTAGATTGGGGAGGCCCATTATGATACCAACAACCACATTTAAAAGAAAACAACCAACAAGAGACACTTAAAACGCAGAGAAAACTATTCACATAACTTCCACAATATTATTCCTAAACTTCGGGCCCTGCTTGTGCTTTTAATTCACTTCAAACAATGGTGCTCAAACATGAAGCAATGAACCAGATTATATCAATGACCGAGAAGGCAGGGGGTGAGTCTTTATGTTTCTTTTCCCAAGTTTCCCCATTTATTCATAGTTCATTTTGTTTCATTTCTTTCTTTTCAAATTCTTCACTTGCTTCTATTAATTCTCAAGAACTATGCTTCATTTATCTATACTTTCAATTCTCTTTTCTTTTCTCTTCTTTTCTTTCAATTGATTCCCATTTTCTCTTCATTTCTATTTGTGAAGAAACTTGGCCTAAATGTTATTACAGCGAAGAACATAACTTTCAGCTGATTGTCTTGGTTGACGTATGATTTCCTTTTATTAGTGGTTTTGGTTGACTTATGATCAGAATTGTATAGAACAGGAGAACAAAAAAAGTGCTGCAAGTCAAATACCAAGTATAATTTACTAATACCAAGAAATGCCTTTGAACATCTACATTATTATATTGAAACCCTATTTATAGACACCACATTAGACTCTCACATATTCTCAATCATGAAACATTGGGTAACAAGATTACAACATAGGAGCACTGATTAGCCAACACTCACAGATTCTCAATCATATAAAATATAGTTTTTTAGGATCAAATACCTTTTGATTTAACAATCGAAGCATGGGTTGATCCAAAAGAATGTAGAAGATTTTGACCTCTTACAGCTTGTGCACTACTTGCATCAGCTGGTGAAGCAAGATTAGATCTGATGCACCCTGATATATCTTGAACATTCAATCCTGGGTTGTTTTGCAACAATTGACTAAATAAATTTCGCATTTCCTCTCTCATTTCTTCCTTTAGAGAATTTAATTCATTGGCATGCTTTTGTTTAAGCTTGTTAATTTCCTCCTCCTTTTTAAGAGAACTTGTTGTCACTGATCCACCATAGCATCTGAGTCGACCAGGTTGTTCCTTTCCAAACACTGCCCTAAATACATCATTTAGTGTTTCTCTAGCATTTTGGCAATTTTGAAGTTTAGCCTATCAAAAAAATTGACATGGCACAGTTAAATTTAACTTACTATTGCAACCTGGGTATCAGCCTCAAGATCTTTTCACTATAAATAACTTACTATTGCAACTTAGGTATCAGTCTGATGTTCTTTTCCTTTCTTTGTACGAGGTGCAATAAACATTTCAGACTTTGATGGTTCCTTATTGTTTTCTTTAGCTGCACGCTACAAATTAGATGAAGATGATGCGTTACCTAAAACATCAACATGTTCTAGTAAAGTACTAAAAAATAAAATTCAAATTTTACAAAGTAAATGCCGATATTACCAATGCCACGCATACTCTTGCAAAATTAATTGGTCTCATTTGATGCCTCCACTTTTGTTTTTTTCTGTTTTGGGAATTCACCTCAGAGATAGCTTAAATTTTAATAAAAAAGATGTATTAATTCATAAATTAAAAAAAAAACAAAGAATAGAGATAATGCAAAATATATCAAAGAAAAAAATGCATTATTGTAGCCTGACTTGCACAGTTGGATGTTTCAAATACTCAATCAACTGACAAAAATGAACTTCAGGAATTCCATCAGGCCGTTTTGCTAGAATATCCTCAATAGTACTATTTTTATCAAAAAAATCTCTCTTTTATATTTCCCTTGTGTCGCCTCCAAGCTTCACGAAGACCTGTGATCACCCACTTCTCTCCTTCTGTTTGAATTAAGAATTTGGACTATGCAAAATAAATAAATATTTAGCTTCAATCAATAATAAGCATACAATGAAATATAAAATCTCAAAGTTTATTGTTTTTACATTGACATATTCCCACATGTGTTTTTTAGTAACATTTGGCACTGCATGCCAACTAGTGTAAATCAAGCTGATAAATTCGGGATTCCTTGCAATTGTTCCTAAAAAGTTGGTTAGATCAGACACAATCTTATATGTTGGCCCCACTGCTTGTCCGTTATCAAATGTTACCTCCTCTCTTTCTTCCAAATTTCTTGCATGAACTTTCTTATATGTTGTTTGTCCCCGAACATTTTTCTTCTTCGATGTTCCTAGATTGATGTAACAACTTCCAAATAAGAAATGTCATTTATAATGAGTAATAAATTTTACAAAGTTTAAGATATACCTTTTGTACTATGATCGATGTCAATTTCCTCTTCTATAGGACACCCATCCTTGCCAATTTCTTCTTGATCCAAAAAATGATCCAATACTTTATTATGTTTATCAATAGGAGGAACCTGCATACATTCGACATCATCTATTGTGCGGTTATGATATTTCATTTCATCACCTAGGTGCGTTCTTTGGTTTTTCAAAATCTGATCAAGATCAGTAGCTGGTAGGACCGACTTCCTATTTAGCACTTTGAAGTTGGTTAGCTCATGAATATCATGTTGTTCATTTGTTCCCTGTTCTTTAAGAAATTGACCAACACAGGTGGGCAGTAAGACCGGCTTCATCTTCACCTGTTTGATATTTTGCAGCTCCTGAATATCATATTGTTCCTCTCCTTCACCTAGTGTTTTATCAATCACATGAGAAGTGTTAACAGCTGCCTTTGAAGATGTTTGGAACCTAGAGTTGTGGCTAAACAATTTACTCTTTTCTTCTTGTGGAATGGACCTCCAAGAATCTGTCTTTTATGCACAATTTATGCATGCTCTTTCCTCAGTTTATCATTGTGTTGTTTTTCAAGTTTTTATCTCTTAATATTAAACTTGTTGATCAATTCAGCACTTGATTGGTATTGCAAATTAGAATTCACATTCTTCAATAGACTCTGAGCTTTGTTCGGATTCGAGACCTTTTTCTTTAGTATTCTTGCTTGATTTATTTTTGACGTCTTCTTTTAATCTCACTACTTTATTTACATACAAATAAACAATTCATTGAGGACTTGTCAAATAAAATCCAGTAATATATACAATACGTTAAAGACTCGAATCTATAACCAGCAGACTGCTAGGCCAAATAAAAGGGCTGGTGATATCAGCACTAAAAAAGCATTAGTTTCTCTACATTTCTGAGTCAACAGAAATTTATTCAGAATATGTAGTGTTAATTATCAGCACTCTGTTTTTTCTTATTTTCATCATCAAATACTACAAGAAGGCAAAATCCCAAAATAAATATAAAAAAATTCCCTCTTGGAAGAAGATGTTGGCCAATTATTGGTGAAAGCTTTAACTGGTATAATGTTGTTGCCCGTTCTCATCCTCCTTGTTTTGTTGAACAACAAGTTCAAAAGTAAGTCCCAAAAAAAGACTTCTTTTCCAAATCTTGAATTTGATCAAAATAAATCCTCTGCTTTTTCAATTAACATAAACTTCTAAATAGGTATGGGAAGATATTTGCATGTAGTTTACATGGAAAATGGGTTGTGGTATCAGTGTAGTTTACATAGATCTCTCTCCATATTGTTCCATCCTTTGTGGTATCAGTGTAGTTTACATAGATCTCTCTCCATATTGTTTCATCCTATCAAATGTGTAAGACTTTGACCGTTGAATAAAAAGAGAGAAGAATGAAAGAAAGACAGACTTCCAACACCATTCACCTATCCATATCAAGTGTAATCTAGGTAGCACCAATAGAGTGATAATCCATACCATGTATCACTAATAGAGTCACAATCTTTCTTAATCTGTTATGTACTCCTTAGTCACTATTATTTTCAATTAAAGTAAATGCTAAAATGATGTTAAATTGTCAGTGCAACAGCAGGCGAACTACTAAACATAGTTCGTGTTCATGTTTGGTAATGCATAATGTGTAATAGCATTAATATAATGTCTAAATAAGAATTTGCACCATGGTTATGTCAAAAACCTCTATTTAAGATGAGAAGAGAAGTTGTGAAAACAGAGTCAGTTGAGGAGACAAACTTCAACTGGTCATCATCATCATCATCAACGTCCTCGTATGATGAGGAAAACAGGATGCCTTTGTTGGCGTTAAACCATGTTTCCTATGTCTGCAAATCTGTCCAAAAATCTGCCCAATTTTATGAACAAGTCCTTGGTTTTGTACTCATCAAAAGACCCTCTTCCTTTGACTTTGATGGTGATTGGTAAATACACACATTACTTCTTTAATTTCACATCTTTTCTCCAGCAAACTATTTATATATATTAAGCAAAATTTTAACTTAAATACAACATATGAACAGATTCCACTACAGTCCATCAATAGAATTCTAGTGTGACCCCTGTTTTTTTGTCAAGAACTGAAATATAGTGTCGCAATAATAAAATCTGTGTACATTTTTTCTCTCCGGACCCCACTTATGCGATTTCATTATTTGCCCAAAATCT
Organism: Solanum rostratum; assembly: GCA_029948455.1. Lineage (NCBI taxonomy): Eukaryota > Viridiplantae > Streptophyta > Magnoliopsida > Solanales > Solanaceae > Solanum > Solanum rostratum. The sequence continues at coordinate 15,314,086 of CM057047.1, read as the reverse complement.
GATAGTTGGGGTTCATTTTTTTTTCTTCAAGGTTATTCAACCATGGAATTGGAATTCATTTGTTAGGAAAAGAAGATGTGGAATCAAAGAAGGGGAAAATAAATCCTAAAGACAATCACATTTCCTTTCAATGCACAGATATAGATGTTATTATTTAGAGATTAAATGATATGGAAATTGAATATGTGACTGCTACTGCTACACGATCTGCATCTAATGCTAGCTCTACTTTCAGGAAATTCCTTTACAACTTGCTCAGGTCACAAGGAAGTCAAAAGCAATGGAGCAGAAATGGTGTTTCAAGAAGAACTATTTGATGACATCTTCCCTGGCTTTTTGGCAACTGGTACTTTGGGTAATTATCAGACACCTAATACTGACCCTCCAACGCCAACGTTTCTTATGCCTTTTGAGCATGTTGAAAGAGACATAACAGAGAAAGAACTAAAGTTCATAAATGATGAGATTGAGAAGTTTCTTGAAGAGAAAGTGGATGAAGGATACCAATAAAAGAGTTAGTATCCTTCTCAGTGTAGAACACTACTACTAGATTAACACGGCAAAGATAAAGTGCAAACCGCCGTACCACCTAAACTAGACACACCTGTACTAGTTCGAAGCTTCAAATATATCTCGTCTCGGCTCTTGTTTGAGATCTTGCTAAGTCTATCCTATAAAGAATGACGAAGAGCACCTTTGACAGAGTGAACAAGTATGATCAGAGTATGACCTATTTATAAGCCTTTACTGAAAATAGATTCATAGATAATTGTACATAATATGTACAGAGGATATTGCAGCTTGGGAAAAGGCCTCACTTGCAGAGTTTTGTTGGGATTTACTTTTGATTTGCAAAATAATTGACTTGCTGCTTAAGGAACTATCCTTCTTAAGCATGACAAGAAATTTGCAGCAATATATCACCATATGAATCTATTTGTAGAAATTATCAATTAAAATGAAACGTTAAGTAGAAGAAACTAGCCAAAGTAGGATGTCCTCAAAGACTGTTCAATACAACTGATTTACCAGCACCCTGAGATATTGTTAAAGATTAGATGTATGTCAACCACCCAGTAACAAGAGGTGAATGAAGACTTAACTTGAAGATTCTTTTCACAATACTGCTATAAATATTTGGTTTGTATAAAAAATTGAAACTCAGTATGGAAACTAAATAGAGTGGGAGGAATGTGAACAATTAAAGCCATTAGATGAAGGTTTTGATAATGGACACTGTTGGGTCATCTGGCAGATAAAGTGAAGGAAATTATGGATAATTTGCAAGCATTACAACTTATAATGAGGGATTCAGAGCAGGGCTATAGCAACAGTGGAGTTTGATAAAAGATGGTACAATGCAGCAAAAATCTAGAGTTCAATGGCCAAAACTCAGAGATGACAAGAATAGAACAATACAGAACAATAATAATTCTAACTATGAATAGCAGAGAAAAACTACCTGTCATAAATAATAGCGCACTTTTCAATCTCACAACCTGTCAGCAGTTAAAGATACCAAATTCTTCAAGCTAGGCCTACAGAAGATAGACAGATTCTATGAAAGAACTTAAAACAAAAAATGAAAGACAAAAAATAAGAAAAAACAGAACAGATTATAATGAATTTGTGTACCAGAAAAGTATTCAAATAACAAAACGACTGAATTAGAATTATAAAGTCATCCAAAGTAACTAAAACTCATGGTATGTCATCTTCGATCTCCTCTTTAGAATCATCTTCAAACTCATATTCAGACTCATCTTCAAATTCATTTTCAGACTCATCTTCAATCTCGTTTTCAGACTCATCTTCAAACTCCTCTTTGACTCGACTTCCAGCACCTATTGGGCAACAAATTCCTCAGGAGGCAAATCAATAATTGTTGCTGGTAGATCAATCCTTGTTAAGAGAACTTCACCAATATCTTTTGGTATAGATGGTCCCATCAACTGTTCAAAGGGCGCATTTTCATACCTTTGTGGGACATTAGATTGAACTTGATCGCCCATGTTAAACAAGTCCCTGGGAACCGTTTTCATAACATAATATCGATCTTAATCATATGGATCTTGCACATAGAAGCATTGGTGTACTTGAGATGCAAGCACAAAAGGCTCTTCCTGAGATGACTTTTTGTTAAAGTAGACATAAGTAAGGCCATAAATATCACTTTCAACCTCATACCAATCACACTTAAATAAGGCAACCTTAAAATGACCATAATAGTCTGACTCAACTATATCAACTATTCTTCCATAGTAAGTCAAATCTGCATCAATCGGATTTTTATCATTTGCGCTTGCAAAAATTTTAGTTGAGGCAACTAGCGTAACACCACTATTTTGTGTTTTGCACCTTGCATCATGCTGCCTTGTGTGGAATCTATATCCATTAATAAGATACCCAAAATATCTTTTAGCAACTGAATTCGGTCCTCTGGATAATTGTTTTATCAGATTAGGCATATCCTCTTGCAGAGCACGAGTTTCAAACTATTGAGAGAAGTTTTTACCATAATTCTTGGCCCTATTCCATTTGGATCTTCGCGACTGCTTATTAAGTTCCCTTTCATGCTCTCTACATAAAAGTCATTTTTTATTATAATGATAAATGAAATAAGTTAAAAACTAATTATGCTAAACAAAATACTATAATTCAATTAAAGTATGTACTTAATATATTCTTCAACCTCATCACAATTGCCCAACAGATATGCATGTGCCTGACTTAGTGACTTGTTATCTAAAATAAATGGATCAGTTTTCTTAGCTCCTAAAGGAAAACCTCTGTGAGGAAACAAACCGAAAGTAGTTGTATCACCTAGACCACATTCATCATTTTTTCGAGCTCTTCTGTTAAATTTGGTATGTACACCCCCATGCATATATCTAGAGCATAAAGTTATAATCTCTTTCACATTATGTGTCCATACATCCTCCTGCATGACGTCTATTGCGGACATATGATTTCAATGTACAATTCTCTCTTTCAGGAAAATACATCCATCAAATCTGAACGGGACCTCCTAATCTCACTTCATTCGCTAAATGAATAGTCAAATGAATCATTATATCAAAAATTGTAGGAGGAAAAATTTTCTCCAATTGATTTATTGTTTCTATAATCTCTACTTCTAAGTAATCAAGTTCCTCTAATGTGATAACTTTTTGACATAAGCGACGGAAGAAGGAACTTAGACGAATCAAAGCAATTGCACCATTATCAGGAAGGATGCTTTTAATTGGTATTGGAAGCAAGTAATGCAACATGAAATGAGCATCATGGGTCTTATAACCAGACAATTTTCTTTCATCCAACTGCACACACCTAGATATATTAGAGGCACTACCATCAGGTAGCTTTGCTGTCATCAAAACTCCACAAAAAATTGATTTCTCTCTAATTATCATTGAGAAGCATGCTCTTGCGAATTTTGTTTTCATACGATCCGTTGTATCAGGATGAAGATACTTTCTAACTCCCATCTCTTGCAAATCATAACGAGCTTTTACATGATCCTTTGTTTTGTCAGGAATATCCAAAAGAGTTCCAAGTATGCTGTCAACTATGTTTTTCTCTATGTGCATTACATCAAGGTTGTGCCGTAATAAGTTGTGCTGCCAATAAGGTAATTCAAAAAAGATTGACTTTTTCATCCATGGACCATCATTTGATCTCTTCCTTTTCTTCCCAAACATATTTTCAAAATTTTATAATATATTAAGCACATCAGGTCCCTTTAATAAAGATGGAGGAGGCCTAAATTCAGTTTTTCCATTGAAAGATCTTTTATTAGATCTCCATGGATGATCCATGGGTAGAAAAACACGATGGTCCATATAGCATATTTTTCGACTATGTTTAAGATAGAGAGAATTAGTGCCATAATTACAACAAGGACAAGCCAACTTTCCTTTTGTACTCTAACCAGATAACATGGCATATGCAGGAAAGTCATTGATTGTCCATATAAGAGTTACTCGCATTTGTAAAGTTTGATTTCTTAAAGCATTGTATGTTTCAACTCCACAATCCCACAATACTTTTATCTCATCGATCAATGGTTTAAGTAAATATCAATGTCGTTTCTAGGTGATCGTGGCCCAGGTATAATTAATGAAAGAATACAATATTCAGATTTTGTGATCATCCAAGGTGGTAGATTATACACCATCAATATAACTGACCATGTGCTATGAGATATACTCATTGTACAAAATGGATTGAACCCATCACTTGCCAAGCCAAGTCTCACATTGCGAAAATCAAGTGCAAATTCTGAATATAATCTATCAAAGTCTTTCCATGCTAGGCCATCAGCAGGATGCCTTAACTTTTCATCTTTACAACGTTCCTCAGCATGCCACCTTAATGAATCTGCAGTCTTTGAGCTCATAAATAGCCTTTTAAGTCTAGGAATTGATGGAAAGTGTCTCAAAATCTTTGCTGAAACTCGATGAGATTTTTCGGAGGCTCAAGCTCGCCCTTTATTTCAGAATATTTGATATATCGCGAAGCTCCACAAGTATAACAAAATTCATCATCCTTATGATCATTTCTAAACAACATACAATCATTTGTACATGCATCAATTTTCTCATAATCAAGACCAAGTTTCTTAATCATGGACTTGGCTTTATTGTAGGATGAAGGAATGTTCAACTCAGTCATTGCCTCTTTTAATAACACTAAGAGAGCAGTAAATGATTCATTGCTCCATCCGTGTAGGGACTTCAACAAATATAAACGGATTGTGACTGATAATCTAGAGAATCCTTTACAACAAGAATATAGTTCTTGGCTTGCCTCTTCAACTAAGTTATAGAATTTTTTGGCATCTTCATTAGGCCCTTCATGAACTCCTTCACCCTGTGCAACATCTCTAAAATGATCATTCAACAATCCATTAATGTCATCACGAGAGTCATGCATATCATCATCAACATTCAACTTGATTTTCTATTCCCCGTGATTAATCCATTTAGTATAACCTTGAACAAATCCATAGCATATTAGATGATCATACACTACATCTCTTCGAGTCTAACGAATATTACAACAATTTGCACATGGACACTGGATTTCTTCACCTTGAGGATCCCCATAAGAGTAAGGAAAATCTAAGAAAGATTGAACACCATCAATATACTCTTTGCTATACCTCGCCAAATTCATCCAATCCTTGGATGGGATATTTGGATTCCTAAAGATAAATATTGATATTAAATCTTTCAATAGACAATCATCAAGATATTAATTAATTTACAAATAACTTCTAAATGTCACAAGTAAGTTAGTGAAATCCTGCGCTGACAATGATAAGAATTTCTTACCTAGTCATGGCACTTATGTTAAGCCAAATCAATTTTCAAACACCGAATGGCCTAACATCACTGCATATAGAACAAAAAGGAATAGATAGAATTAATAGATTGCAAGAAGAAGACTACACCCTTGAGAGGATAGTTCTGCTGCATATTAACAAATTGTAAGGTTGCATATTGTGAAATCTGTTTTCCTTCTTTTTGTGTATGGATTTCAGAATAGGACAGTTAAGGGTAAGCTAAAATTACATGTTCAAAAAGTCTCACACTTATCTGGTTGGGTTCAAACGCAAGTGTAAGAACAACTATACCTTAATCCCGACCAAGTGGTATCATTCATATGGTTCTTTTTCTTCCATTGCATTGTATGCTTACCACATCATTCTAAGTCTACCACTTACCTTTTAGAACTTTTAATCACCATAGTAGTGCATCTTTTAAATAGTGCTTTCAGAGATTTAGGTAGGACATGTTATCATCTCAGATAATGATCTCTTATGTTATCCTCTATGTATGCTACTTACTCTTCCTAAAATAAAAAGAGAAAATTCATACAATGTTATATACAAATCATTACCCCCTGTTGTATTTTCTAATAGATTTATTCAGTAATTTTCACAACAATCGAAATTTGACTTCGTGCGCCTTTGCTAGTTGCTCTTTCTATTTTATGTGGTAATTTATAATCATGTCTAATATGACACTCATCTTGCGGATGTGTTGGCTTTGAGATCATCTTCAACATTATTCTGAAAATCCATCTTGTATATAGTAAAGATCTTATTGTCTTTGTAATTTTCATTTTTTTATATTGCTTAACTAATTTTTATATTATATTAATTTCAATCCAGGCACGAATATAAATACTGGAAAATGACTTGACAAAAACAGATATCACAATATCTAATGCAATGATACTTCTCTGCAAAAACATGAGAATGAATTAGACCAATGTCATAGAAACCACCATCATCTAGTGAAAATATCTTAATCTAGTCTAAATGCACCCTTGAGAGGATAGTTTCTGAACAATCCAAAGCTCTGGGAGGCACATCCAACAAACAAGGTAGGGGGAGCAATATTCATCATATTACTAAATTAAGCAACCGTGCAGAGTGAAAACTATAAAGAGACAAAAGGAATGACTGCAACTCTTATCACTGCCTCCCACACCAAATGCACCTCTTTGTGAAGAAGCATTAATTTGTGAATGCTAATTAGGACACAAACAGATCTGACAGAAGAAATACCTGAAATATCAATTTCACAAATTGATGGAGACTTCAAGAGTGTTTGCTAGCTGATGGATGAGAGTGTTGCTTGCTAGCTAAAGGAAGAGTGTACTGTTGATGGAGCGATGGAGTTCTCCTGATGGAGCTGGAGAATGTGAGCGATGGAGATGGAGATGGAGCGATGGAGCAAGGAGAGTCTTGCTGCTGCTGATGATGGAGATTTTCGGAACTTTGCTGATGGAGAATTTCGAGGTTTTTTGATGGTGCAATGGAGAATTCCAGGGTTTTCTGATGGGGTTTTCCGATGGAGAATTGGTTTTCTGATGGAGAATAGGTTTTCTGAGCAATTTAAATAGTGACAGAGAAGTTGGACAGGGGAAACTACTAAAGTGGTGAAGGGTTATAGAGACATACCTGTGCAGCAACTACAGATATGAGCATATCAATGATGGAATCCGGCGAAAACATCCAGTTACGGAGGTGAGATTTAAAGAGTTATCTGGTGAAAACATCCAATTACAAAGGTGAGATTTATGCGAAAGAAGAAAGGAGAGCAATGTTGATGAGGACCGACTGAACAATGTTGAGGAGAATAGGTTTGCTGATGGGTCTATTTTCTTTACCAATTAAATATTGGAGGGAGAGTTAATTTTTTGGGGGGAATAGAATATTTTGGTAATAATTTTTGGGGGAATAGATTATTTTGGTAATAATATTATGAAAATTATAAGGACACACCTCATAAAATGTTGTTCTTAAAATTATAAAATAGCACATTTTAAAAGTGTAGTCATATGTGTAAATAAGTGTTACTAATTACATCATGATATAGCAACATTTGTCAAGTATAGCCTATATAACCAAAGAGAACCCTTTACAAACGTTGCTAGTAATACTGTGGCCAAAAGCTAAAAACTAAGGCTACACTTTGAAAGCGTTCCCTAAAATATTTTAGGCAACAATTTGCAAGCATTGTCCAGATTTAGTGTGGCATTAGGCCTGAATGTTGTAGTGATAATGTGAAATTCAAGTAAATCTATAAGTAAATCCACCTTCAAATCACAATTTTGATTACCCATGTTTGAATCGACCTTTAAAGGGGACATGCATCTTCAAATCCTCATAACATCAATGCAATTCTTAATACTAGGGCTTATATACCTTTATAAAAAATAATTAAACATAGCTCATATCTCAATTGAATCAAATAAATAATACCTCAAAAGACCCATATCAACATAAGCATAAAGTTCATAAACCCAATATTAAAAGGGTTTGTGGTCTTTATGGTTGAAAGGGTTCATAAATCAATCCCACATATCTTAGATAGTTAGGAGAATTAAGAGGAAATCGATTGATAAGAAAGCCCTTCGTGAATCCCTTGGTTGAATCTTCAATCACAAGGCTAGTAGACATAGTTTTAGGATTATTATTTTATAGTTTGAATAGAGTGTATAATCTTATTTGGGGTGCTTAGGATAAGTATTAAGGCCTAAAAAGACCTTTAGAGTGAATAAAATTACAAAAATACCATTAATTAAATGAGCCCTGAAAGTGTTTATGGTCTTCTACGAGAGGCACACGGGTCGTGTGTAGCCACACTGAATGTATGGGTGCACGTTAGACAACTCAGAGAAAATTTTAGGCATCACACAGCAAAATTTCATAGGGCCAAGTGTGCTTCCACTGAAGATCTCACGGACCGTGTATGGGTCATACAAACATCCATATGAAGATACCAAGTTCTGAGATTGTGATTCCACACTCAGAATATCATTTTGGGATAAAGACTTAACAATTCCCCCTCCACCATGGCTCGTGAGAAGCAACAAGACCCGTATGGCTGCCCATGTGGCTTGCCTTGGAAAAATGGAGGAAGCACAGCTCGGAAGGACTTTACGAAAATGGGCATAACTTCTTGATTTGTGCTCGGAAATAGGAGAAACTTGATGTGTTGAAAAACTACTTCAAAGAGCTTCAATTTGATAGGTGTAGGCCACCCAGTTCATTATATTCTATGAGATATGATGATTTAAACTTGACCCTTATATCAATTCTTGTGAAAAGCTTAGCCAATGCAATTCCTTTGAACTTGGCTTGATGAAGGAGGCCTATGATGGCCCCAAATAACATAAATAAAATTAGGTTAAAGGCTTGCCTATGAGCTTAGCTTGTGCTTGAAGGTTCCATTCTGAGCTCACAACTTGTAGGGTATTACACTCTCCCTTCTGAGTCTTTCCATATTTATTCCAAGTGGGAGTAATTTGAGCACCTGAACCTCAACCTTGAACCTTGGGGTTTGTCTACTTATCTCTGTTGAAAATTTGAGTAGAAGTGTTGGATGCACCTTGATCGAAAAACCTTTGCCCACCTTGGGCTCTCCCATTACCATCATTACTTGAGCTTTTGTAAGAAAACCACAACTATCCATTCGAACCCGCTTGGATTCTCTAGCGCTCTTCCTTTTTTTCTCATCTTTAATTTTCTTCCTACAAGTCATAAACTTTGAAATGACCATCTCTTTGATTAGTATGGCCGTCTTGCACTCTTGGGAAAGTAAATTAAAGATATTTGTCACAAACGTACTCATCCTCACCCTCAGATATGAAAACATGAATGGAGCATTGATGTCACCCAAACTACACCTCTTTTTCGAAGGTTAAAGTAATCATTGTCAAGATATATAACCTAACAGAGGTTAGGGTCAATCCTATAGGGAATATGCTATACTCAGAGTAATTTCAAGCAATTTGAGTTAATTAACCTACTTATATCTCGAAAGGGGAGAGGGGTTGGAAATTGCGGAAAGTAATCCTAAGCTAACACAAGTGTGTGAAATAAGTCAGAAGAGAAACTAGGATATTGTGTTCCCCATGATTCCCTAACTTAGTATTACTAGATAATCACATTTTTTTGGTGTGTTGCATGTATAATGGTAAGTTAAGTTTACCAAACCCTTTAATCCAAGTGAAAGGTAAATTTCATTACGTGATATTGATTCATCCCGCAGTATGATATTACTAAACCTTACCTATGGTCCCAATACAACCTCCCCTATATACAGTTTTATTGATTAGATGAGCAAACATCAATTGAATCTTGTTAATTAATCTATTTTCCTATTCATTACTACCTTGATCAAGTCAGCAACACTAGGCGAGTTCTAATGTTGGCCACTACTAAAAAGCAATAAAAATAAAGAGAATTAATTATTATATGCCTGCATACCTTCCAAGAATTATGAAATATTCGGTTTTACCTTGTTAGTTCATCATGATTCCCACAACCCTTGTTGTGGATTTAGCTATGCATTATCATAGTACATGCAAGAATCATGGTATAGGATAACATCGTTGGGCACTTACAAGAATGAAACTAAGAACAAGAAATCCAAGCTCTTCAATTGAAATCATAAAGTATGAATTAAAATCACAAAATAATGTTTCAAGTATTTTCATCAATGTTCCACTCTCCTCTTAAACGTTCTCTACTAAAAATAACCTAAAAAGCTATTTATAACGTTTAGAATATAAATCCAAAATAAATTAGGAGAACTGGATTCGACAGGCAGTACGAGCAAGTCTATGGGTCATACTATGTTCTATTGCTCGTATCGAGGCTTCGTGGACTTCATTCTTCAATTCTGGGCACCGCATTTACGAGACACTTCTATGAGCTATATTCAGACTTATGACCCGTATAGGATTTCATCTGATAACTTTTTAGAAAATCTCAACATCTGTTCCTCAGGGTACTCATCTACGACTTGTACAAATTTTCCATGACTTGTCTTATAGTTTGTAGGTGCAACTTCAGAAAATTACCCCTTCAGTACGAACCCAACTCAATCGCTCGTGAAAACTTCCACAACCCTTAAAGGGTGTCGTAGAATAGCAAAAATAGCAACAACTACACACATAGCCCAAAATTATGCAAAATCTTGTAGTCTTGAAAAACAACAATAAACACATATCAAACCCACTACTATCGCTTTGAGAACATACAAAATTCAAAGTTTTAAACATCAAAAGTATTGTATTTTGATAGCACATTACCACCCTTAACTTAAAATTGTTGCTTGACCTCAAGTGACAGATTCAATCTACATAGGAAGTATAGTAACACATAGACCTCGATCTAATGGCACAAATCATTCCAAAATAAAGCACAAATACCCACACTACTAATAAATGCATATCTGATAGGTATTAGGCAAAACCGATATAGATCAATATATGTGATAGTGCAACTATGAAAAGCAACACAACCATATATGAGCAATAATAGTGAGTGTAATGCAAATGCTCTCATCCAAAAAACTCCCATATCACATTCATCAGAATATTTTCAAATTCAGTGCTTGGGACTAAGCAAAATCACTCATTCTCACAACAGATATATTAACATTGTGCTTAATACCATATGCTTTCTCCTATACTCATAACTATGAACTTTGACTACTTGGACTAGGATCACTATAGGACTTTCTTGGCTTGTAACATAGGATTAGGGGGATTTGGGGTAATATTTTGGGAAGATAGTGTCTAAGGGCCATCCTTGACACTGCGTTATTATACATTTTTGCCCTACCAACACTGTCATTTTTTAACTCATTCTCCCTTTCTCTTATTTCAAGCTTTTTTGGGTGCCTTACTTTTATTTTTAGCTCATTGCCTTCTGTTTTTCATCGATTTTCTTTTTAGCTCATTTTTTACGCATCGACTCAATTTTCTTACACCCATAGCACACTCTTATCCCCTATATCCTTGTATCACTAACTTCCTCCACTCCTTACCCTACCCTCATTTTATGTGATTACCCTTACACCTGCCACCCTCAACTTAAGATCTTTTCCTCAATCAAGGTGCTCCTTATTCAAGGTAGGACATGGGCCAATTTCTAATTTTACATTCGACAATACTAGGTTACTTAGGTTTTTACAAAGAAAAGGGTACATGCAAGGATCAAATATTGGGATCAAGGGATACTTTACAAATTTGGTTGGTTATTTAGGCTAAGTGGACTAATATGAACAATGATCTAATATCATTTCCTAACTAACTAACCTACAATCTATGTCAGAGTAATAGGGCAAGTACTGAATTGGAATACATTATAAGAATTTAGCAAAGAAAGATCACACACATATGGCACTGATTACACTATTAACATAGAGTCTTCGATCATGTTTTTCATCACAATTCAACCTCACTTATCAAAACAAGCACTGACAGGCAAACAAACATGTATTCTAGCTATCAAGACTAACAAACAAAATTTCTGGTGGGTATCATTAAAACTAATATATTTCATAGGTTTTAGTACTACATGCTACCAATACTACCAACACATCCTAAACATGTCGACTCAACAAAAAGTAATTATCCTTGGGGCAAAAGAACACAAGCAAGAAAATCCCTTGGATTCAAAATTTTGGATATTTATAGGCCATAGTTACTCAGACTTCGCTGAGGCCTATAACTACCCACACCCCATCGAAAAAACTTTGCATTGTCCTTAACGCAAAAGATATCATAATAAAGCACATGGGTCAAAAAACATACATGCGCACCTAAGTGTTTGTCTCCAGCTGAGTATGACCACCCTCAACCTACCTGGTGGTCTCTTCAGTATAAGAGCATGTCTAGAGGGTTCAGCACCCCTCCCTATCTCTACCTCATGCGCTCACCGCACCTCCTTAATTTACATCAAGCATAGCCTAGCGTTCTCAAAGTGCTACTCCTCTGTCAGCCCTGCCTCTAGTCTCGTCAGGAGTAAATAAATCTACCACCACCTCGATGGGATTGGCCCATGGGAGCACAATCAGTGCTGCTCGTGCTTTTCTCATCTCGGACTAGAGCTGTTGGATCTCTGTCTGAATTATCATCAAGTTTGAAGGCAGCGCAGAGCTGAGGCTCTGCTCTAATCACCTCTCTAACGCATCAATGCAGCTTTCCATGGGTGTGAGTCTCTCCTAAATAGCAGTCAAAGCATTCGTTCGCATATGCGACTCAACGTTTGAGATGGCTTGGAAACCCAAGGCCAAATTTGTTGTAATAACTGAGTCAGTTGGGACTCAGTGCGAGCGTTCCTCTATGCCTTGGCCTGAATGGATGTCGCTGACAGATATAACATACTAGCTGGTGCTGTAGGTGCGGGCACGACCTCTTGTGCAGTAGTAGCAATACTGGGCAACCTCTCCACATCAGTCTCTATCAATAGAGGCCCCTCAATAATGGGACCAGCAATGGTGGTCGAAGATGGAGGCTTAGGCAGTGGCACCGTGGCGAACATCTCTGGCATCTGAATAGGAGGGCATGGTACTCGCCGGAGGGCCACCAGGTTCCTATCAGCCTTAATCCGGTAGGAATCAAACATCCTCTAAACATCAATTAGAGAGTACAAATGATGAAGTATCTCCACCTCTGACTCTATACAGAGTCGATATATCAAGCACGAGAAAGGGATGGAGGTGGACCTCTTCAAGGTCGCCTCATAAATCTGCTCTAGAATCAGATGGGCCCAATTTATATCATAACTAGCAATGATGTTGGAAACCATTATTCCATGGTTCGAACTTAATGTTTTATCAACACGTGTAGGCCGGATCCATGATCTGACCACAACTTACTAAAATTTACCAATGAAGCTGATGGATGCCTTCACGATGGGTCCGATGAAATAGATATCCAATTAAGGTCCTGGCCCTGCACATGAATGTGGTCGATAACCTAACTCATCAAAGTGGCCCTACAGGCCAGATCTCTCATTAGTGCCTTGTCTCGAGTCTGCCCTAATCTATGATGGAACTCTCTTATAGTCCTGGATGCCAGATACTCTAGACTAAAGAGCATGCGATGGATGGTGTCCTCTGAAATATCAACCTATACACCTTTAACACTCATATGTGTCAACTTGGACTAAGTGAGGGTTTCTTCCCCTTAGGGAGAGAATCAAGCACTTGGCGGCATAAGTTGCTAAGAAATCACAAACTATGGGTGGGTGTACTTTCCTGATGCTACTGCCAGCCACCGGAGCCTATATCTGGTGATGGTGTCCTTGAAGCCTGGAACACTATCCAACCCTGAAGTGATAATCCGGGCTCCACAAAAATAGAATGGGCTAATCGACCTCGCTCGTCCTTCTTTTTGTCATCCCGATAGATGGCCTGCATACCCTGTATGCGCCACTGACTAGATAGAGCATCCAGAGGTGAGGGTGGTTCTTAGGGCACTGCTGAAGACTCCGACCCCTCTCTGGATATAGACTCGGATCCCTCTCCGAAAGGAGTCATCTGTATGGAGTAGATATCCTTGTTGCGTCGCTCATAAGATTGGGAGGGCGTACAACAATAGCCTGAGTTTGGGTCTGCTCTTCTTGTCTATTAGTAGCTTGTGTCTGTGGTCAGTCGGCGTCCGCATCAGGCTAAGCACTGGGCTCCTCTATAGATCTACAAGCCTTGGAGGTGCCCTGATCCTCTGAGGGCTTATCTCGTAACCACCAATGTAAGGCCCGTATCACATTTTTCCTTGACTTTAAGGCCATGGTACCTGAAATGCACACATTTGGCAACACGATTAGCCCTACAACTAAAGGAATAAAAAAACAAGAACATATCAGAATTTGGTACAGATGAGTCTACGAAGGCTCGTTTATAGGCCGTAGTGAAAACGACGAGCCATAAAAGCCCCTCGTAGATGGTAGAGTGGAGTTCACTTAGCTATAGGAATTGCATCTACAAGACTAGGTACGACTCGTATAATATTCTACGGGTCATAGACTAAGTCATAAATGAGATTCCAGACTTGCTTTTTGTGCAGACAAGGCCCTACGAGACCTATCTATGAATCATAGATTAAACTACAACTTGTGAAAGGTCTCATCTAATAGAATCTTAGAAATTTCAAGTTACTGGATTTTACACAAGGGGTAACTATAGCTAGTGGATATTCCATAGGCCATGGAAGACACTCATGGTGTGAAATTTTGAATAATCTTTGATTTCTAAGCCTATCAAGTGGGTCCCAAAATGACATGTTCAAACCATGATTATTTAAATCACCATCGAGGCAAGAATATTATGCACCCATATGATTTTAACAACATCCCAAATGCCTATTACGCAATCCTTACACACTACCCCATAGATTTCAATTTTCATTGTTCATACCGACCATTTGAAAGTTAAAATTTAAGCACACATATGCAACAACATGTTATTCTTTGAGCAATGATTTCCATCAAATTCAAACGACATGTGATGACACGATTTTCTCATAATAGCATTCAAATAAAACACGGTCCCACACCTATTTTGACATTTTATATTATTCACAACAATGGACACTTCAATTGAGATTAAACACGTAGTTTATACAAAGGAAGCCATTAATTCGAACACACCAATATTGAACTGCCATACCCATCATTAACTTCACCCTAGAGACATTGATTTTGGTAATACAAGGTTAGATCATGTAGGAAAAGAGTATATGTTAGTACTTAGAATGTGCTAACTATGTAGGATGCAATGCAATAAGAAAGTCATAAGCCATAATAGTAGAGATACATAATCATATACAAAGGCAATACGCTCAATATGACCTGAATGATTAATGCCTTAGTCAAAACATGCATGGAAGGAAAACATAATGTCATACCATAGCATATATATGGGGAAGGATACCTTAACAAAGACTTAAGACCATGCAAGCTACTACATCGAATCATGATGTTTTCTCATAACTAGAGAAGGAGTAGTCTACTTTTCAAGGTAAACCATACCTCACCTTGCGAGAACTTCCTCATTTCAGAGAATGCTACACAAATGCCTTACGGAAACTTTACCCATTTCAGTTAATATATGACACAGGCCTTTTGGGGACTTCCATATTTTGATTATTATTTTGCATGTATCTTACGAGAATCCCAACAATTTTGGTGAATCATGCAATATGAGCTATATGGAATCTATTAGCAAATCACAAACCTACCGTGGCAACATAGTTAAAGGACAATGGAGATCTACCAAGGTCCTACAGTGCTAAGCCAACATCCTATGGAATACATAATTCACAATCATAATTATATCATGTTGTCACTACCCGGTTCTGATCATGATGACGCTTGTTAGATCCCACCTAACGACAAGCCAATTACCTAACCCTAGGGTACCTTTCCTAAAATGCTAGTTACACATATACTAATCATAATTATATAAAGTAACACAACCAACCCAAAACCTGGAAATCAACTGTACAGAACTACAATAGATAAAATCGCGCACCCATATACATATATTTAGTAGACGTAATATACATAATCGAGAATACTCTTACAAATACAAGCCACTATAATATACAAGGTCAATGTCTGGATACAAAAGATAGTCATCAAAAGAAAGGAGATTGCATAGCATTTAGCGCTATCCGTGCTCACCATGTGTCTCTTGAAATGCTCTCAAATCCCCAAGTCAGCGCTTGTGGCTAGTATTTGTATTTGCACCTTGAGAAGATGTAGAAATATAGGGGTTAATATTTGTAATAAGCGCCCATTAAGCATCATCAGCAAACTGAATGATATGCTGTAAATATGTATAAAATGCTCCAATATAGAGAACTATCATAATATCCGCCAATCATAGCACGACTAACAGTAAGTGTATCAGCACATCCTTTTATCCAAACGATCCAAACCAAGTAGCATATCATAACCCAGCTGACATAATACCCAACCAAGGCCTAATAACATATCATAACCTAACTGATAGAGCACCACAGAACCCCGCTCTTGGTATCACATAGGTAGGGTCTCGAACTGTATGTGGGTGTAAGGCCCTAATATCTATGCATGTATGCCCCCCGAGCCCCCATAAGCGCTAAGGGTAGACCCACATGCAATCAAGGTTTGAAGGGTGCTTTGGTGAAACCCACGCAAAACATTGTAATCCTTGTGACGAAATGGTAACCCTATCCCAAGTACCATCTCGTGCCAGGACGTGACACTCAATCCTAAGTACCCTCTCATGTCAAGATGTGATGCCCAATCCACAGTACCATCTCTTGTTAGCACTTGACACGTGATCCGAAGTACCTTCATGTGTCAGGATGTGACACCCGATCATAAGTACCCTCTTGTGTCAGTATGTAACACCAATTCCTAAGTACTCTCTCATGTTAGGACGTAACACCCGATCCTCGCATGTGAATATATATAATTGTGGGATGAATCCTCTGTGGGAGAAAGAATCCCCCTACTCATGTCAGGATGTGACACCTAATCTTAGACTATGTTTCGTGTTGGGTCAAGACACCCGATACTATAATGTTTCTTTTTTGCTCTACGTATGGTAAATCTAGGGCAACATATGTATAACCAAAGCTAAGGCCCAAGAGGATAGACAATCAGAAGTTTGTTGTCTATCCAAAATCATATCGCAGCCAAACTACTACAAAGGGTATCACCTAAGGCAACTATGTCCCTACCTACTAATCTAAACCGGGTGCCAATTCTCAGGACAAATATGCATGGATAGTGTCTCAATCACAGATAGACCAAGGAAGCCCGTAGGACATAGTCTATATCTAGCTAAAAGAGTCATGCTTTCGTCTCTAACTTGTCAGTGGCTCAATAGTATCATATCTCATATCACAGGATAGAAAGCTCCCTTAGGAGAACAATCATAATAGTTCCTATATACATAATATGTTTCTCCTATCACTACCTAGAATAATGATTATATAACAGATAACAATTGTATACAAAATCATATATGCCAAGGAGCAACACCAAATCATGTTTAATCAGACCATTATGCCATAGTTTAGGTAATCAAAAATACTCAGAGTAAGTGCAAGCAGTCACAGGTGTATCACAGGTATCTAGAACAACCAAAGACATCAGAATCATTTATAGGTGTTAAAACCAAAGCATAACATAACATGTTATCCTGTATCAACCTCACAAGCTAGAATATCTCAAAGGCATTAAGTCACATATCCACATAGTAAAGAACCAAGAGCATACATACCTATCACATTATCTCTGGCCTACCTAGCCCTTACTAGGCCATCTCGTAGTCTAACAGTGTCTAAGTCCAGCGGATGTAGTAGTCATCACTAATGAAGCTACCAATACAGTATACACTCTCTTAGAAAGTCATATATCGTACACATGCTAGAGAATCAGTCATACATACACCATATACTCAACAATGATCAGCCGAATACGATAATATAGACATCCATAAGTACTCAAAGTAAACATGAAAAGTTACAAGCATATCATAAGTATCCAGAACAACAAAGCCCTGCAGAATCATATCTATATAAGAATCAATCCATGATATGGCATAAAATAAACAACATATCACAGTAGCATCAGGCTACACATCCACATAGACAAGAGTTAAGCGAGAATACTTATCTATCACAGGGCATTAGCCCATATCCAGCCTTTGTCAGGCCTTTTCGTATTAAACAGTGTTAGAACTCATCTAATATCATACTTACAGCTAATACAGTAATCAATATAGTGATTACTGCCCTATATTATGCTATACTACCATACAGATATGCTCCGCAACTAGGCCCATAAACAATACATTTCTATGCACTCCAGCTTAGACATGCATACATTTTAACTTAGTCTAAGGTTTACAGAAGCCTAGTCGACCTGGAAGGTGGTCCGTTGCGCTCCTTGTTAATTCACTCAGGCTTTTCATTTTCTGATCACCTTTAGACACTGCTCATCTGTCAAAATATGAATACAAGGTAAAAATGGTTAGTTTGGTTGTAAATCAATTACAACTAAAATGAGAAAAAATTTTGCCCACACCCAAAATACAAAACCAACCCCTGTAAAATCATTCCTACATCACTCCGAGTCCATAGCCAAAAATGAATCCTAAAACTGATCCGAGAAGTCAGAGAAACGGCTCAAAAATGAAGTTGATTTTTTATCAGAAAAATTTTCTTACATAACTTCACGGTCAAATCCACAAAATACATCCAAATTATAATGATTCAAGCATAGCAAAATGTTCTGCTCAGAAAATAGAATAATTTAGATATAAATTTCACTTAATTCCGTTGAGAAATGATCGATATATCACAATGTAAAGTTCTCACTAATTTGCAATAAGGGATGCTGCAAATATAGTTAGTTTTACCACAAAATATGTGCCAAATTGGAAGCCGACACTTCCACAGCGTTCTTCGTGAAAATCCGTACACTGAAGCTTTTTGAATAACTCAAATCGCATCAATAATTCACTCTGAATCGCGTTGTGATGTAGAAGAAAATAGATAAATAATTCCTTGGAAACAATAATATATGTATATATAGTGGTATAGCAGCCACGTCACTCTATCCCTTTTCAGCACCCTTTCAATCCTTTGTTTTGTTGTTTCGGGCTCGTTTAGACTACAATTTTTGCAAACAAACTATGTAACCATATGAATTTCGATATGCCGGATCCAACGATGTGGTCAGAATCTCTAACAAAGCTTCTCATGATAAAGTGAAGGTCCAACTTCTTTATCTAAAACTTTTAATGGAAACCCTCTAGGGGGTCAAATCGCATCCGGAAGTCCCAAGTATCTAACAAACGGTTGTTCTAGACCAAACTTGATGTTTCAAAGCTAACCGTGCTATTAAAAATCTTATCAGGGCATGATCTCAAGGGTGTTGACTGAATCAACTATTAATTGGTTCCGGAGGCTAAATTTGCAAGCCATGATATAACTGCACCAAACATGCTCCTAGCCTAATTGAACCGTTCTTGAGCTAATGGAGTCCTCAATATTCCAATCCAAAGCCATTTACTAGAAGTTTACCAGAAAATTTATTTAATAAGTATAACTCCCCAGTTACGTAAAAATCCACATAACTTATAACCAATTCAACCAAGAACCGTCCTGACAGTCCCAACAAGTCATAAATTGTTTAAGTCTACCATACATAAACCCAAATAACCAGAATAACCATAGAAATACAGAAACGGGTCATTACAACATATTTGGTGGCTCAAATAGGCTGGAATATTGCTCCTGCATCTTTGCCTCCAACTCCCACTCCCACAAAATACATACTCATAAGAATAATCATAATGTGCATAGACTTGTATATCATAAAATTATAATAGGAGTAGCGTACTAAAACCATAACATCACAAAAGGCTTTATATGTTTCATATTTTTCATAACATTCCTATTGAGTCATAACATACTTGATAGCCCTTAATTATTCATAATATTCATGACTTGCAAACTTGCATTAAAAACTATTAATCAACATAAGATGCTTCATCACATAAATTTAGTCAAAACGTGGTGGGTTTATGCATAAAGACTTAAAATTGTGAAATCCAGGAGTTATATGCATAAAAGAGACAAAACATGATTACTTGAAACCATTTAAAAACAACCTACCACCATCAATATTATTTCCTAGTTAGAGCATCATAAAATCCATCTCAAAAATCATAATATTCATAGCGTTTCATATCATCATAACATGGGTAGCTTAAATGTCATAAAAATATTCATAGAATCCACCCTTGATAGATGTTCATGCATTTCAAATCATATATTAATAATTCCCAACTCAAATCATGCATATGAAGAATAATGGGAAGTAACCATAAAGAAATAAGTCTTGCAAACAAAGGATTACGTTGAAAAGGGTTTTGAACTCCATGGGTGAAAGGACCCATATATGACGAAACACACATACGTTGAGGTCTTAAAGAAGATGAAAGAAACTTGGAAAAATCTTAATCCTTTGTCCTTGGTGAAAAGTATTGAAACCCTAGAAACTTTGAAGAATTATGTTGAGGAATAGGATAGGTTGGAGAGGATTTTAGGGAGTTTTTAGAGTGATTTTGGGTCAAAAATGTATGTATTCCTGTATAAAAGGGTTCAGGGATTTGTCTCAATTGCCTCACTTAAATTCAGAAATTTTCAAAAAACTTTGCACTATAATGAACCCTCTCCGCGACATGGACTTGCTTCCACACAGTTCATTTTCATGGGAAGTTCAATTTTTCTTTATTTTGGCCTATGAATGAGCTTAGGACACTTTTTGTACTTAAATAAGCTCTCTCCAATACTCGAACAGGTTGCATACCTTCCTGGAAAGTGCAAAAACAAGCTAAAAAATATTTTTCAATATGGTTGACTTAAAAATCTAAGGATACCATTTTTTCACACAATTTTCCCTTCTAAACAAGAATATGGACTTGGATTTATCGAAAAATGTATGAAAAATTCATTATTCAAGGAATCAACTCTAATGGGTATTTTGAAGCATTTTGGGAGGTGTTATAGTATCTCCCCCTTGGAAACATTTGTCCCCGAATGTGATGAAAATATGTTTGGGTGGAGTAATAAGATAATATTTAGCCTTTACATAGATGCATCCATGCAATTGAAACACACTATCATGTGAGGGGGATTCTTTCTCCTGCGGGGAATACATCCCACCAATTATGAATGTATATCTTGGCTCTGGTGCCATATGCCTGCACAGTGTAAAGGACCCGATTAATATATGATTGTTTGGGCAAGGCCCATGATTGATTACCCATTGATCTATACACCTACGCATACCCTGATTGTGCATGGGTGTACCCTATGGGCTTATGGGAGCTCAGGGGCATTCAGGCTTAGATACTTAGGCCTTACACCTACATACAACTAACCTTTGTTCTGATGAAGTGCAGAGTTGGGCTCTATGATCGTTCTATGGGAGCCTGTGATAATTTTGTGGGATTCAATGATAATTTATCGGCATTATTATTTTGTGCAGTTGTACCATCTGGGCTTATACGGGCCTAGTTGGCATACAGGCATAGACATTAAGGCCTTGCACAACCATACAACACTAGACCTCAATTGGGGGTAGTTGTGGTATGAGCCTGTACAGTTTTCGTCAGTAAGTACCGATGTTCATCTCTTTAGTTGGTTCAGCTTATCTTTGTACTTTTGCTTTTGTTAGTTCAGTTGTGATTTGAGGGTTTTCAGACATGCCTATGCATTGATCTGAGTTAATTTTTCTACATTGTTGTAGTTCTCTATATATTTGGGCTTTATTTATGCTCACTAATTCACTATGTCGGTCGATGATGCCTACTGGGAGCCTATACATGTACTCACCCCCCCCTCCCCACTTTTTGCATTTTCCCATGGCACAGGTCCAGGTACGGGATTTGATTGCTGAGTTGGGGATTCGAGAGTGCTCAGGAGACTTCCTTTGGATAAACACCGGCAGCTCTTTGGCTTCGTCGCAGTCTCCTTCCTTGTGATAGGTTTCCTTTACTTTCGGACATTTGCCTTGTATAGTAGAATTATGTGTTTATAGATACACTCTACTTCTGTATATTACTATGATTATCGATATATGTATATGATATAGCCTTGCATCTATTATAGCTCTGTAAAGTTGACTTCTAAGTTCTAGGTAGATTTTTGTTATTTATATTGTCATATTGGTTATGATCGTGACTAGAAGGCTAGGACAAGTACACTATGGGTTGGATAATTTGCTTGCTTGTAGGTGGGATCTAACAGGCGCCCTCATGATTGGGACTCGGTCATGACAAAGTGGTATTAGAGCTTGAGGTTCACTGGTCTCAGTCGTACAGAGCTACCGTCTGGTAAAGTCCTGTAGATAGGTGCGAAGACGTCCTCGGCTAATCTCGAGGAGGCTATACGATGGGAAGAATGGATGTCGCGTAGTCAGAATTCAGGTAGGGGAAATGTTGCGCCATAAGTCCCAGATAGGGAGCATCCCTAGAGACCGTTGAGCAGAGACTGGAGACCCTCGAGTTGTGATCGTCGGATAGGAAGCCTGCAGGCTTTGAGGCTGTAAGAGCCGCAGAGATGGGCTTCTTGATATATTACTTGGTTGGAGATGGCTATGTAACGTGTTATGGGAGATATCATTGAAGGTTGAACCTGGGGATACTCGTATCTGCATAGTGGCTACTTTTTGATATTTTATGAGCTATGAGTGCTCCTGATAATGATATTTCAGGTGGGAGAGGTTGTGACTTAGGTAAGGCTAAGCATTGGTGCACTCTGGATATTTGTACTCGACTATTTACCTACGAGTTTAACCTATTGGGTTCCTGATATTGATGAGTGTGTTATACCCTGTGGGAGACAGAATGTAAGGCAATACGACTTATACTTATAACTATTTCGATACTTAGTTATTAGAGTGGGTAGTCTGATATTATTCTACACTGTATTTGAGAGGCTGGCTATCAGCTATACCCTTGACTACATCTTGTGCCTCTATGGCCACGATTCTGCTATGGTGATTCTGTTAATATGCGGTATAAGACCCTATTTACGAGGAATATGGAAGGTGAGGAAGGAAAGTCTTGGAAAAATTTGAAACTATGAGATTTTACGAAGTGGTTTACGGCGTCTAAGTTGATATACAGCCCGTAAAGTGGGTTCGTGAAACCTGGAAGACTTGGTGAAATTTGGGATCCTCTGAAGTTCAATCTACGATTCATTAGATGACCTATAAAGTCATCTATGAGTCATAGATCATACCGTAAAATGAGAATCATAGAGGGAGTATCTAAGAATCTATCATATGAAACACCATCGATGACTCGTCGTCCATCGTGTCGTAGAGGGAGGATTAAAGAAAGAGTGGTCTCTGAAGTTTTGAAGAGGGCCATCAGACAAAACACCATCTACGGCTCGTAGAATAGTCTGCAACCCATAAACGGAGTCTCATAGACTTGTCTGGCGAGCTTTTAAGAGGGGGCAGTTTGGCCATTTTGTAGAACGTCATGCCCATACTATGCCATTTTGACCTTCAAGGGAGCCCTTTATCAGTCTTAAAGCCCTAATCTCATCCATTTTCCTCCTTACTCTTATTTTCTAAGTCCAAAACCTCTCTCTCAAGTGTTCAAGCTCTCAAGAAGATGGAAGAAGCTAGGGTTTTGGTTTTGTCCTCCATGTAGGGTATTCTCTCTATTAAGTTAATAAGGTATGTGGGTTTTTATTGTATGATCCTTTCTCTCACAAGCTCAACCATTTTCTCTCTATGAATCTTTTCCAAATTATAGGTTTTATGAAGATTTAATGAATTATTCGCATGACATGATTATGAAGAAAACTATGATGATATTAAGATGAGTATTATATTATTTATCTTTGTATAATAATATGAAATGACAACTCATGGGAAAAATGTGATTTTAGATGAGGGTTTATAATGCCCTAACTAAGCTATGTTGTGATAAAGTGGATGATTGTGCATGATTTGAAAAAGGGATTTTCGTTACTCCCCTCATGTCTAAAGGTGTTGTTCTTCAATGGTTTTGAGCATGAATGCATACCCACCATATTTTTCTAAATCATAAACCAAGTTTCTTATGTTGACAAAGGCTTTATGGCAAGATATATGATTTACGAATGATATAAATTGTGAAGGGCTATCATGTATACTATGAATTATGAGAATGTATGAAAGTTATGAAAAGTATGAAGCCCTATCTTTGATATGATGAAGCTTTGGTTTTGATGAGCTACTTTATGAACTATAAGGATATTAACATTCTTTGCATACTATGATAATAAGAATAATTTGAGTATTCCTTTAGATTGTGACCTAGCACCGAGCAGACCTTCGTAAATAACCATTCTCCCGTAGCTATGTTGCCACTATAAGTTTAAAAATAGGCTAATAGATCCATATAGCTTAAGTTGCATGATTGACCATAATGGGTGATGTTCCCACATAGCACATGTGACTGATATACCGAAATGGGAGATGTTCCTGTAAGGTTAATAAAATACATATACTGAAATGGAAGATGTTCCCAAAAGTTTAATAAAATACACATACCAAAATGGGAGATATTCCCGTAAGGTTAATAAAAGATGGGTGCCGAAATGGGAGAGGTTCCTGTAAGTTAACTATGAGTCACTTTCCGAAATGGGTGATGTTCCCATAAGGTTAGTGTTTGGTTTACCCCAGCAAGGTAGACCACCCCTTTATTCTGTTTGGGGCGACACCGGAATTACAAGTAGTAGCTCACTTGGTTTTATTCGTTAGTTATGGTATTTTCCCATTTATGTATGATATGTTTTATGGTGTTGCAATCCGCATGCATGTTTTGACTAAAGCATTAAGCATTTATCATATATTGAGCTTACATCTATTGATTATGATTATGCATATTGCTCAATTATGGCTTATGTTCTTTGTTGCATTTGAACCCCGCATACTTAATACATTACAAGTACTAACACATACTTTTTTCCTGCATGATGTAAATATGTAGGAACCGAAGCACCGTACCATCCTTCCCCACTCGGCTAAATGTTCTGATCGGAGATTTACTTGGTGTGTCCTCCACATCCAGGGACAAGATTTCACTACTTTTGTGCCTTGTTTAGACTCTGTTATTTTTGGATACCATCTTTTGAGGGTGAGCCCGAGAGATGTATTAGCCCCCGACCTATTCGAAATTTAGAGGTGTTGTTGGACATCATGATGGTTACGTATTATAGAGCTTGACTCTTATACCTTTGTGTTATGATAAACATCCTATACTCCCTTCTTTCCCCTTTTGTGTAAAATACTTGTTGATGATTATTAGATTGAAGTCCTAAGCCCCTAATCAACCCTTAGCGTGAGTCATACTTACCCACCCCTTAGAAATTATTTTCTATGTGATTAATGCACATCATCTTCCCTACATTATCCCCATATTGTGAGTGTGATGTTTAATTTCCCCTCGATATTATGTGCTACGTGTTTGTTTCTTTCCATGCTTTTGTAAAGCAAAGATGTGCTTACATGCTTATAAGGCTTGTTTGGGATCCCACTCAGTTTCCCTTTCGCAATGTCTCATCTAGGCCCTAGGCTTGGGTCGTGACATGCTTGGTATAAGAGCACTAGGTTTGTAAATAGTCCTAAAAAATCCAACACATCGTGCTAAGTAGAGTCATGTTCATGGTTGTGAAGCGCGCCACAACTATGAGCGAAAGCCTATGAGGTGTTTTAGGAAATGGTTCACTTCTTCATACTCTACTTCATGCTCTAGATTTAACATAAGATTTCCTACTTCTAATGAGTGGCCTTTTTGCTCTTTTGGATTATACCTCCAAGCTGCATGACACAAAAAACTCCTACTCCCGAAGATGAACTGGCCCCTCCGGCCCCACAAGTTATTCAAGTGGAAGGAGAAGGGGTCGCCCATGCCAAAAACAAAAATTTGGTCACCCTCTTTGCAAGGGTCGTGGCCAATCAGGGGGCTTAAGCTCCTCATGCTTCTACACTGACCTCGAGGGTAAGGGATTTCACAAGAATGAATGCCCCAGAGTTCTATGGCTCAAAGGTAGAGGAACACCCCGAAGCAGTTATTGATGAAGTGCATAAATTTTTGGCTATAATGGGGGTAAGTTCAGAGGAGAAAGCAGAACTAGCGGCCTATCAACTCAAGGTCCTTACTCAAATATAGTATAATCAATAGAAGATGGAGAGAGCGGATAATGAAACTATTACATGGCAGGAATTCAAAGTTTCTTTCCTTGATCACTTCTTCCCAACTGAGCTAGGGGAAGCAAAGTTGACGGAGTTCATGAATTCTAGGCAAGGTTCTATGAGCGTGAGGGAGTATTCCCTTAAGTTCAACAATCTCTCCAAGTTTTCTCCTTATTTGGTGGCCGGCCCTCCGGTAAGGATGCACAAGTTTGTGTCAGGTATATCCGACTTGATCAATGAAGAGTGTCAAGCTGCCATGCTCATTCGGGACATGGATATATCGTGGCTTATGACATACACTAAACAACCTGAAGGGGTGAAACTTAGAAATAGAAGAATGAGGGAGTCCAAGAGGGCTCGACTTGATTGTGGGTTCAAAGGTGCTAAAGGTTGTCATTTACAACAAGGCTAAACATTTCACGGCCAAGGGTCCTCCAGCACCCAAGGCCAAAGGTTTGCAAATGATAGGGTACCTAACCCAAAGTCTCAAGGTGGTAATGGTGGTTTAATTTCTCCTAGATGTGGAAAGTGTGGCAAGAACCATGGAGGTAGATCCTACAACATTGGTTCTTGCTTTAGGTGTGGCAAAATAGGCCACGACGTTGCGGGTTGTCCAAACAAGGGTAGGGATGGAAGTCCCCAAGGACAAGGTGCCCGTGGTGATCAAAGGGCACAAGTTACACAACAAGGAGGTGCTCCTCGAGAGAACCGGTTCTATGCTATTAAAGGGAGACAAGGGGTTGATTAGGCGCCCGATGTTGTTACCAGTATGTTAAAGATTTGCAAACTTTATGTTTATGCTTTATTTGACCCAGGTGCTACTCTTTCATTCATAACTCCATTCGTTACTAAACCAGCTCCATATGTGTCTTAAATCGTTATGAGAACCCTTTGAGTTGTCCACCCCCGTTAGTGAGTCCATAATTGCTAAAAGAGTCTATAAGGGTTTTCCCGTGTCTATAATGCATAGAGTGTTTCCTGGTGATTTCTTTGAACTTGATATGGTAGATTTTGACATCATCCTTGGGATGGATTGGTTTCATGCATATCATGCTACTATCGATTATAGGACTCATAAGGTTAAATTTCAAATCCCAAATGAACTCGTCTTTGAATGGGAAGGTCATGATTCGATGGTCAAGGGTAGATTCATATCTTATCTTAAGGGACAAAGGATGATTTCCAAAGGCTATAACTATCATCTTGTTCCGGTTATGGATATCGAGTCTAGGGTCCCTCCTATGAGTTGGTCACGGTCGTCAATGAGTTTCTTGATGCTTTTCCATGTGAACTTTTTGGTGTCCCTCTTGAATGGGAGACAGATTTTGGTATAGATCTTCTCTCGATACCCAACCTATTTCCATCCCTCCCTATCAAATGATCCTGGCGAAGTTGAAGGAATTAAAGGAGCAATTAAAAGATTTGTTGGAAAACGGATTCATAAGGCCAAGCAAGTCACCCTGGGGTGCACCAGTGTTGTTTATGAGAAAGAAAGATGGTTTTCTTAGAATGTGCATTGACTACCGACAACTCAACAAGGTCACCATAAAGAATAAGTATCCATTACCAAGGATCGATGACCTATTTGATCAATTGCAAGGGGGTAGTCACTTCTCAAAGAATGACCTTCGGTCAGGGTATCATCAATTGAGGGTAAGGGAGTGCAATATTCCCAAAATGGCTTTTCGGAGTAGGTATGGGCATTTTGAGTTTATGGTGATGTCCTTTGGCCTAACTACTACTCCAGCGATATTTATGAATCTCATAAATAGGGTCTTTAAACCTACCTTGATATGTTTGTTATGGTATTTACTGATGACATATTGATCTATTCCCAAAATGAAGAGGAGCACACAAATCAATCCATGATAATTTTGCAAACATTGAGGGAAGAAAAGCTCTTTGCTAAGTTCCACAAATGTGAGTTTTTGCTAAAGGGAGTTGCATTCTCAGGTCATGTGGTATTGGGTAACGTGGTTAAGGTGGATCCGAAAAAGATGGAGGTAATAAGAACGTGGCCTAGACCCTTGACTCTGACGGATATTAGGAGCTTTTTGGGTTTGGCTAGGTACTACTGGAGATTTTAGAATGGGTTCTTCTCAAATGCTTCTCCTATGACAATACTGACCCAAAAGAAAGCAAAATTCGTATGGACCGACAAGTGTGAAAGACGTTTCTAGACCTTGAAGGACAAGCTTATGTCCACTCCTATTTTGGCTCTACCGGAAGGGTTAGAGGGGTTCATGGTGTATTGTGAGGCTTCAAGAGTCGGATTGGGGTGTATAATAATGTAAAATAGCAAAATCATTGCCTATGCTTCCAAGAAACTTAAGGTGCACGAGCACAATTATCCGACCCACGATCTTGAACTAGCGGTCGTGGTATTTTTCTTAAAGATATGGCATAACTACTGCTATGGGGTTCATATGGATGTGTTTGCTGACCATAAGAGTTCAATATGTATTCACCCAAACAGACTTAAATTTGAGACAAAGGAGGTAGCTAGAGTTCCTTAAAGACTACAACATGAGTGTACATTACTATCCGGGCAAAGCTAATGTTGTGGCCAACTCCTTAAGTCGGGTGTCAATGGGTAGTGTAAATCACCATGAGGATAGCAAGAGGGAATTGGAAAAAAGAGGTTCATCGGTTGGCTAGGTTGGGAGTTAGATTGAATGAAGTTGAAAATGGAGGTGTGGTAGCTGTTGATGGTTCCAAATCTTCCTTTGTTGATTTTGAAAGAAGCCCAAAACTCCTCTTACTCTATTCACCCCCGTTCTACCTAAATGTATAAAGACTTGAGGAAAATGTATTGGTAGAGTGCCATGAAGAAAGACATTGCCAAATTTTTAGGTGGTTGCTATAATTTCCATCAAGTCAAGGCCGAGCATCAACGGGTGGGTGGATTGACCCAAGACATAGATATTCCTACTTGTAAGTGGGAAGAGATCAATATGGATTTTATAGTTGGGTTGCAAAAGATTAGAAGGCATTTTGATTCCATTTGGGCTATTATTGATAGAATAACGAAGTCAGCTCACTTCCTACCGGTTAAGGCAATCTATAGTGCCGAAGATTATGCCCATTATACATTCATGAGTTGTTGAAATTGCATGGGGTTCCATTGTCTATTTTTTTAGGTTGCGGTGCTCAATTTACATCGCATTTTTGGAGATCCTTCAAAAAGGGCTTTGGAACTAAAGTAAAGCTAAGCATGGCCTTTCACCCACAAACAGATGGCCAAGACAAGAGGACTATTCAAACTTTTGAGGATATCCTTAGGGCTTGCATCATGGAGTTTAAGGGTAATTGGGATGAGCATCTCCTGCTCATCGATTTTCCTTACAACAATAGCTACCATTCTAGTATTGTGTAGGCCCCTTTTCAAGGCCTTTATGGGAGGCGTTGTAGATCCCCAGTTGGACGGTTTAAAGTGGAAGAAATGGCCTTTTTGGGTCCGGATTTATTCATGGAGGCATTGGAGAAGGTGAGGGTGATAAGAGAAAGATTGAAGGTAGCTCAAAGTCAACAAAGATCCTATGTCGACACTCAAAGGAGAGACCTTGAGTGCGAAGTTTGTATTCGGTATATTTGAGGGTTTCACTGATAAATGGTGTGGTTCACTTTTGTAAGAAGTAAAAACTAATCCCTAGGTATATAGGGCCTTACCTAATATTGAGGCATGTTGGTAAAGTTTCATATAAGTTAGAGTTGCCCATGGAAATGAATAAGGTCCATCCTTGTTTTCATGTCTCCATGTTGAGAAAGTGTATTGGAGACCCTAGCTCTATTATGCCCATAAAATGGTGAATGTCAAAGAAAACTTCACTTATGAGGAAGTCCCAGTGGAACCAACATGTAGAAAGTGCCACATGCGAAGCCAAAGCTAATATGAAGAAATGATATCCTTATCTCGGATCAAGCTTTAGGTAATATGATCTTCCTATCTTAGGATCTCTTTTCCTTGCATACCATTATCATGACATTTATGCATTTTTATGTGGTTTTTGAGATTTGCATTATAAGTACTTTTTGAAACATGGTTTTAGTATTTAAATGTTGCATATGTGGTGTTTCGTATATGGTAAATCGGCATGTGATGCATAAATCCAATCCTTAGGGCTTGCCTTAGCACATTCAGGGATGGATGTTCCCAAGGGGGGAGATATTTTAAGACCTCACCTATGAGGAGTATGAAAGGTCAAGAAGGAAAGTCTTGGAAAATTTGAAACTGTGAGATTTCATGAAGGAGTTTACAGTCTGTAAGTCAAGGTACGACCCGTAAAGTTGGTTCGTTAAACATGGCAGACTTAGTGAAATTTGGGATCCTCTTAAGTTCAATCTATTACTTATCAGATGACCCATAAAGTCATCTACGAGTCATAGATCGTACCATAGAATGGGAATAAAAGAATGGGTCTCTGACAATCTATTAGACGAAACACCATCTACGACCTGTAGAATGATCTACGAGTCATAGATCGTGTCATAGAGGGAGGATCAGAGAAAGAGGGGTCTCTAAAGTTTAGAAGAGGGACATCAGATGAAACCCGATCTACAACTCATAGAATGGTCTACGAACCATAAACGGGGTCTCATAGACTAGTCCGGTCAACTTTTAAAAGGGCGCAGTTTGGATATTTCTTAGCACGTCGTGCCCATAATACGTCGTTTTGGCCTTCAAGGGAGCCCTTTATCAGTCCTAAATCCCTAATCTCATCCATTTTCCTCTTCACCCTTATTTTCTAAGTTCCAAACCTCTCTCTGAAGTGCTCAAGCTCTCAAGAAGAAGGAACAAGCTAGGTTGTTGGTTTTCTCCTCCAAGTAGGGTATTCTCTCCAATAAGTCAATAAGGTATTTGGGTTTTGATTGTTGGAACCTTTCTCTGAAGAGCTTAACCATTTTCTCTCTAAGAGTTTTTCAAAATTATGAGTTTTATGAAGATTTCATTAACTATTTGCATTACATGTCTATGAAGAAAATTATGATGGTATTAAATGAGCATTATGTTATTTTTCTTCGCATAATATTATGAAATGGAAAGTCATGAGAAAAATGTGATTTAATATGAGGGTTTATGATGCCCTAACTATGCTCTACTATGATAAAGTGGGTTATTTTGCATGATTTGAAAAAGGGATTTTCGCTACTCTCCTTATGTCTAAAGGTGTTGTTGCATGGTTTTTAGCATGAATGCATATCCACCATATTTTACTAAATCATGAACCAAGCTTCTTAAGTCTACAAAGGCTTTATGGAAATATATAAGATTTACGAACGATATAAATTGTGAAAGGCTATTATGTATGTATGCTATGAATTATGAGAATGTATGAAAGTTATTAAAAGTTATGAAGCCCTATATTTTATATGATGAAGCTTGGGCTTTGATGAGATACGCTATGACCTATGAGGATATTACAATGGTTTGCATATTATGATAATGAGAATAATTTGAGTATTCCTTGGAATTGTGACCTAGCACCGAGCGGACCTTGGTAAATAACCATTGTCCCGTAACTATGTTGCAACCATTGGTTTGAAAATAGGCTAACGGACAAAATGGGTGATGTTCCCGTACAGCATGTATGACTGATATACCAAAATGGGAGATATTCCCATAAGGTAAATAAAATACATATACCGAAATGGGAGATGTTCCCATAAGGTTAATAAAATACACAAACAAAAATGGGAGATGTTCACTTAAGGTTGATAAAACATGGGTGCCGAAATGGGAGATGTTCTCGTAAGGTAACTATGAGGAACTTGCTGAAACGGGTGATGTTCCAGTAAGGTGAGTGTTTGGTTTACCCCAAAAAGGTATACCACCACTTTATTCGGTGTAGGGTAAACACCGGGATTCTATGTACTAGCTCGCTGAGTCTTCTTTGTCGGTATGGTCTTTTCCGCATCTATGTAAGATATGTTTTATGGTATGGTAATCCGCATGCATGTTTTGACTAAGGCATTGAGCATTTATCTCATATTGAGCTTATATCCATTGATCATGCTTATGTATATTGCTAAATTATGGCTTGCATTCTTTGTTGCATTTGCACCCCGCATACTTAGTACATTCCAAGTACTAACACATACTTTTTTTCTGCATGATCTAACCATGTAGGAACCGGAGCACCGTACCATCCTCCACTTCCACGCAGCTAGATGCTATTATTGGAGATTGTTTTGGTGAGTCCTCCACATCTAGGGATAAGATTCCACTACTTTTGTGCCTTATTTAGGCTCTGTTATTTTTGGATACCATATTTTCAGGGTGATCCAGGGAGATGCCTTGGCCCCCGACCTATTCAAAATTTAGAGGTGTTGTTGGATATTCTTATGGTTATGTATTATTGAGCTTGACTCCTTATACTTTTGTCTTATGATAAACATCTCTTAGTCCCTCATTCCCCTTTTGTGTTAAATGCTTGTTGATGATGATGAGATGGAATTCCTAAGCCCCTAATCACCCCGTAGCGTGATTCATACCTACTCGTCTCTAAGAAATTATTTTCTTTGTGATTCCTGCACATCCTTTTCCTTATATTATTCCCATAGCATGAGTCCAAAGTCTCGTTTCCCCAAGATATTATGTGTTATGTGTTTGTTGCTTTTCATGCTTTCGCAAACCAAGGATATGCTTATATGCTTATAAGGCTTGTTTTGTATCCCACACGAGTTCCCATTTGTCGTGTAGCGTCTAAGGCCTAGTCTTGGGTCGTGACATACGATTCTTCTAATTCCATGGTGATTGGTTTTTAGATGGATGCTATGCTTGGGGGCTTAGTTGGATTGTCTATTCATATATCAAATATTGTCGCGTTATTAGTTGAGTTGTCGGCCCTCTACCTTTGGGATTTGTTAGGATTTTTAATTGGCTGGGATGGTGTTATCTTAGCTCCCGGCTATACTTATCAGTGAGAATATTGATTATTCCAGACTACTTTGTACCTGGGTTATAGTTATACAGTGTTAGATGTTTTGCATAGCCCCTCTTTTAGTTGAGTATGGGTTCTGAGTTTCTCTTATCTCGGTTCAAGTATTAAGGTAGTAGAAGGTCCTTTTCATTTGTGGGAAATTTAGTATAGTGATCTCTCAGGATTTTGATATATGGGTCAATCGATATGTAGGATTGCCTCGGTTTTGATATTGCCTTGGGGCGGACTGACTTGTTTCTATTAGGTGGTTGTTGGTGTCGTACTTCAGTTGGCTGGTTTGAGCCTACAGAGTCAGGCCTGGATAACAAAGACTTATTATAGGATATCTTAGCAAGGGTTTGAGGTATTCAGGATAGATTGAGGACAACTTCGAGTCGGCACCTGGGTTTATGCCGACATAAACGTCGATTTGTACAGCTTGAGATTGATGTGCTGCCAAAATACAACACTGTTGATATTTAAAACTTAGGATTTTGCGCGTTCTCAATGTGACTTTAATTGTTTTTATGTGTTTTTGTATCTATGTTTGCAGGATTACAAGTTGGTCAATGATTTTGGGTAAGGTTACAAAGTTTTTTTTTTTTTTGATTTCTTATTACACGAGACACCTTACGGGCCGTAGAACATTCTACAAGCCATAAGGTAGTTTCGTGAGGAATTCCAGTGAGGGGCCAAATTTTTGAAGTTACTTCTACGAACATCCGGACGATCCATATATTAATATACGAGTCCTAGAAGAGGTTTCGTGCCTTAAAGATCAAAGAATGAAGACTTCGTGAAGGTCATCAGACAAACCCCTTTTATTGGTCATAAACCATTTTACGAGTCGTAAAAGGGTGCCGTAAAGAAGA
Organism: Solanum rostratum; assembly: GCA_029948455.1. Lineage (NCBI taxonomy): Eukaryota > Viridiplantae > Streptophyta > Magnoliopsida > Solanales > Solanaceae > Solanum > Solanum rostratum. The sequence continues at coordinate 15,280,220 of CM057047.1, read as the reverse complement.
AGTCCAGTTTTCCAGCAACAAAGTACGAGACCTCGATTACAAGCCGTGAACTTCAATACTGGCCATAAAGTGTTGTCATAGAGTGTGCCGACCAGTTCTCCAAAGTTATTTAGGATTTGAATTTAAATTATTATAAATAGGTCTTTTAGGTTAATTTTCATAAGTTCACACTAGTTCACTTATGTTTAAATAGTTTTAGGTTCGTGCTCAGAGAACTCAATATTCTTTGAGAGAAAATTGTGTGAGAGTCTTTGTAGTTTGTGGTTTAATTCAATCTTCAAGCTTGTGATTTTCATTGACATTGGATTTAATTGTTCTTAGTTCAGTTGTATAAGTGTTTAATTATGGCTTCTAAATTCATAATCTCTTCATCTACACAAAGCATGAGTAGCTAAATTCACAACTAGGGTTGAGGGAACCATGACAAACTAACAAAGTAAAATTGGATAATTCATGATTCTTGGAAGGTGTATATGAATTTATTAATTGACTCTCTTTGTTTTTCATGTTTTCTGATGGTGGCTAACATTTGAACCCGCCTAGTGTTAGTGACTTGACCAAGGTAGTAATGAATAGGAAATGAGATTAATTAATAGGATTAGATTGATGTATTCCCATCTAATCAACCAAACTGGGCCAAGGGGAGGTTGTACTGGGACTTACAGGTAATGGTTAGTAATGCACACTATGGAGATGGGCCAAGTCGCATAGTGAAATTCACCTCTCATCTTTGACCGAAGGGCTTGGTGAACTTAAATTATCGTTCTGCTTGCTATGCACTAGACAAGAATTAGGTTATTTGGTTATACTGAGTTGGGGAATTATGGGAACACAATACCCTTGTTTCTCTCCTTTATTGATCTTTCTCTCGTGTTAGTTAGTTTTTTTTCTCATAGGGTTTTACAAAAACTACCCTTTGGGAAATTGATTTGATTAAATACTCGGATTTCATGTTGGTGAATTCTTCTTGAGTCTACGTATTCCCTATGGTTTCAACCCTAACCTTGGTTAGCTTCGGTTTCTTGACAGCGACCATTTTATTCTCTAAAAAGGAGGTGTAACTTGGGTGACATCATGATTTTGATGTTGTTGCCAGGGAATACGGATTGACTTAGTAAATTCATTAGTATGATGAGTATTAACCCTTGGTTCCCTTTGTTTCACTTTTGTTGTTGTTTTTATTTATTTGTAGGGTGTATAAGTAGTGTATGCCCAACACTCGGAGTCAACACAATCCCCTAACTCTATTTGATCTTGAGATCCACAGAAAGGTATGAAGGATAACCCAATAATGATGATGATGGGAATAAGAACCCACCTCCTTTGGAGTATATTCCACATCCTCAGGAATTCAATGCCAACGCTTACTAGTTGAATCAATATCAGTTGAATCCCATGGCTATGGAGTGACTGAAGCTATTGTTTTGCCACTACTACTGGTAGACACAAAGTTCACACTCTTGAGTGGGTTACTTGAGATGCTCCAGAACTGTGGGCTATTTGTGGGCTTACCATCAGAGGATCCATATAGCCACTTACATAATGGGGACTTTAGTTGTAAGAGTGTGATGGGAACACAGAATCTTTCTAGGGATGTTGTTGGATTTCGTCTCTTCCCATTCTCTCTCATGGGCAATGCTGCATTATGGCTATCTGAGCACCCACAGGGCTCGATCACCATGTGGATAGAATTATAGAGGGCTTTCTTAGAAAGGTACTTCATTAAACCAAACAAACTCAATGTGGAGGACCTGATCAACAACTTTAAGCAATCCCCAGGTGACTCAATCCTTTCCACATAGGAGTGGCTTAATAGAAGTTGAGGATTGCACTAGACTATAAAATTACAGAGAATATCCTGGTAGATGATTTCTACTAAGCTCTATATGCAAATAGCCAAGCATGTGGTGATTCCCTATTAGGAGGTTTGTTCATAGAACAACCATTCTTAGGAATTGCTGAGCAACAGGATAGGGTGGCTAAATTCAACCACATGTGCAAACCCGTGAAGGAACATCCAACCAGCCACGTGGAGATTATTGATATGAGCTCTGACCAAGTACAAATGAATGCGGAGATCCTCAGGTTGCTTGCTAAAAACAAAGCCAACCTAGAGATGGTGATGAAGCAGAAAACTATGCCATGGGACGTGTAGAGAGGCCACCACACCCAATATGGAAGCTACAAAGACGGCAGAAAGGGTGGTTGTTTTGTGCCTCCCCATAGTCACAGCATGTGAAATAGAAACTGTAGAATCGAGGAGATGCTTGACCGATTGCTAAAGAGGGCAGAGACACAAGATGAGACTTTAAGGGAGATTAAGTATGACAATGCCGACATAAATCATAAAGTTGAACAATATTTTATGGCAATCAAACAGCTCAATCAACAATTCAGATTTGTTTCAATGCAACTAGATTAGATTCAAAGAGGAATCATAACAGGCACCGGAGCATTAGATCAAAAGAAGACTAATAGGTGCTAAATGGAGGCAAAGCTTGATGATAAGGGAGCACAACGGCTAGAGGAAGTTTGAGTACTCTAGCCATTTACGTCGTTCCATGATAATAAATCAAGCACTGCCTGGGAGGAAACCCAAGGAACCTTGGCACTTAGATGCCCAAGTATGTATTTTTCACCCCTTATGTTCTATTTTGTTTTAAATTTATGCATTGGGGACAATGCACATCTTTTTTATGGGGTGTGGATAGTTATGGGCCTCAATGAAGTATGAGTAGCTTGTAGTCCATAACTACCCTACTTTTTTATCTGGGGATTTTCTTGTCTTATGTTCTTTTTCTCTGTGGATACTTAATTTCCATTGAACCAGCATGTTTAGGATGTTTAGATAATATGTGTAACATATAGTACCAATACTTGTGGCATATAGAATGTTTTTGTGTTTTGTTTTGAAAAAATGGTACCCGCCAAAAATTTTGATTAGTAAGAACATAGTAACCATGCATGTTTAGGTGTTTGAAAACATTTGTTCTAATAAGTAAGGGTAAATTGAGATAAGAAGCATGATCTGAGAGTCTTTCATTGATAATGTATGTAGTGCTAGGTGAGTGTGAGCTTTATTTGATAAAAAAAATTCATGTGTTTTGTACTAATTTAGAACTTGTCTCGTTACTCTAAGCAAGATTGTAGATTAGTTGTATTTGGAAGGATCTTAGGCCATTGTTCTTAAATAGTCTAATTTAGCCTAAAATAAACCAACCAAATCGATGATATATCGTTTGATCCTAAGGTTTGAGCTTAACATGTACCTATTCTTTCAAAACACCTTGTAAACCCAGGCATATATACTGAAAAATCCAAAATTTGGCCCTGGTCCTTCCTTGAACATTGTGTACCTTGACTGAGGCAAAAAGCCTATGTTGAGGGTGGCTACCAAAAGTGGCCTTAATCCTGAGGATGGATAGTATGCCCCTCAACACAAGCCAAAAGCCTAAGTTAAGGGTAGCTAGTGTAAGGGTAAAGTGTAAAATTAAGGGAGATGAGTTAGGAATACAAACAAAAAGGAGAAAAAGCCTAAGTTAAGGGTGGTTGATGTATGGGTAAAGTATAAAAGTTGTTTAGGATTTGAATTATAATTAATAGGTCTTTTAGGTTATTTTTCATAAGTTCTCACTAGTTCACGTAAGTTAAGCTTAGTTTTAGGTTAGTGCTCACAAAGAACTCAATATACTTAGAGAGAAATTTGTGAGAGTGTTTTTGCAAACACTTGTGGTTTAATTAAATCTTCAAGCTTGTAATTTTCATTGACATTGGATTTGCTTTTTCTTAATTCAGTTGTGTAAGTGTTTAATTATATCTTTTAAATTCATAATCTGATCATCTACACAAAGCATGAGTAGTTAAATCCATAACTAGAGTTGTGGGAACCATGAAGAACTAACAAAGTAAAATCGGATAGTTCATGATTCTTGGAAGGTGTATAGGCATGTATTAATTGACTCTCTTTATTTTGCATGTTTTCTAATGGTGGCCAACATTAGAACCCACCTAAGGTTTCTAACTGGACCAAGATAGTAATGAATAGGAAAAGAGATTAATTAACAGGATTCGATTGATCTGTTCTCGTCTAATCAACCAACTAGGCCAAGGGGAGGTTATATAAGAACTTCTAGGTAATGCACACTATGAAGATGGACCAAGTAGCATAGTGAAATTCGTCTCTCAACTTTGACCTAAGGGCTTGGTGAACTTAAATTAGTGTATTGAATGCTATACACTAGACAAGAATTAGGTTATCTGGTGATACTAATTTGGGGAATCATGGGGAATACAATACCTTAGTTGCTCCCCTTTATTGATATTTCTCACGTGATAGATTATTTTTCACATTGATTTATGCACCCCCCGGGGGAGTTGAGTTGATTAACTACTCAGATTGCACGTTGGTAAATTTGTCTTTAGTCTACGTATTCCCTGCGCATTTGACCCTAACTTAGGTTAGGTTCTATTTCTTGAAAGCGACCGCTTTATCCTCTAAAAAGGAGGAGTAACTTCGGTAACATCAGATATAAGAAATAGAGTGGTTCTGAGGTAGGTTAGGCCAGTTGTATCTGAGTTAGCCCTACTTCTAGCTTGTTTTGCTATACATCCTGCTTAATGCATGTTGATGTTGTGTCAGTTTATTTTGGATGTATTGCATGTACTCCAGCATGATTTCATAGAGTTAAATGATTATTTGACATTATTAAGGGAGGTTGTGGTGGGTGAAATTTTGGAGGTTGTACCAGAATCTTTTGTGGCCAATGTGAGTGGTGAATTGCGTTCGTTGGGTTGATTACGGTGTTGTGTAGCATAAAGTTGGTGGCCTATAAGAACTGGTGGTTGTTGTTGTGATATTTGCCAAGGGGGTACAGAATGGGGATTGAATGATAATAACTACTGAGCACCATGTTTGAGAAGTGAGATACATATGTTTGGGTATGAAGGAAAGTATAGAAAGCCTTTTGAGTTGGTGACTTGTTGTCTATTCTCTACATTGGTGACTGTTTGGTGGCAATGCTTGGTGGATTAGGCCGCAAGGGAAGGGGGTTTTTCCCTACATGTGAATGAGAGCAGTGGTTCGTCGTTATTTGGTTGGCCATTGGGCCATTTGTGTATGCATTTCTAAAAGGCAAAGGGAGTACCGAAAGTGTTGTGGGATATGGAATCTTCTTATGAACAATATACCCATGGTGCGGACTAGAACTTGCAACTATGCCTATATTAATAATTTCGCTAGTGAAAGTATTATTAGTGAGGGATGGCATAATGACCCTCTGGGTCATTTCTATTGTTTTGAAATTTTTTAGTTGATTGAGCATGTGCACAATGACGTCGGGCCATTAGTGATTTGTTGGGACTGTGGGGATTGCTATTGGTTGGGTTATTTGGGAGTTAGGTGGATTTTGAGTTAACTAGCAAGTTATACCCGTAAAATGAATTTTCAGGTAAAGTCCAAGTAAATAGCCTTAGAATGGAATTTTGACAATTCTATTAGCTCCAAAATGGTAAAATTAGGCTAGGAGAATGCTCGGTGCGATTATATCATGAATCGCAAATTTGACCGCCGAAACCGCTTAATAGTTGACCCAGTCGACGCCCTCAGAAACTATGTTGTGGTTGGATAATTTTAATAGCATAGTTAGCTCCAAAATATCAATTTTAGTTTAGGGCGACCCTTTGTTTGATACCGGGGACATTCAGATGTGATTTGACCCCCCGGGATATTTCTTAAAAGATGCGTATAAAGATGTGGGACCCTCACTTTATTGTTGGAAGCTCTATTGGAAATTTCGACCACATTGTTTGATCCGGAAAGACAAAATCCATAGGATTACATAGTTTGGATGAGCCCAAAATGATGAAAAAAAGATTAAAAGATTAATGGAAAGATGGGGAGACATGTGGCCAATTTTGGAGTTGCCATATGGTGCAATCAGGCACTGTCATGTGGCAGAAACATATCAGTCATGCATTTATGTATATATGTGGGAGTTCAAGGAAATTATATACATATTTCCTCTCAGCATCACATCGTGATTTCGAACTCACTTTTCATCCGATTTGAGCGATTCAAAAAGCTACATGACTTGGATTTTTGCGAGGAACATCGTGGTTGTGTTAGAGTTTAAGTTTTGTGCATATTTCAAGGGAAAATCTTTGTTTTTTCTGGGTTGTATATTGAAAATTAGTAAAAACTTTACATTGCGATATCTTAGTCATTTCTCGATGAAATTAAATAAAATTTGTATTTGAATTATTTTACGTTCCTAGAGGAACACTTTGGAAAGTTAGGTGTTCGTTTCTTTTGTCCAGTTTTTGAGAATTTTGAATGAGAATTTTTTAAGAAGAATATTTTTCGATAAAGTTTGTAACTTCAGTTTTGGGCCTTTTCTGGATCTTCTATTTTTGGTCGAATTTTTGGTTGTAGATTCAGGGTGACCTAGGGACCATTTTTAAAGAATTTGTTCAGGGTTTCGGGCGTAGGCCATATTTTTCCCATTCTAGGCCGATTGATGTATTCTCACTTGTTCTTCAAGTTCTTACAACTGATTTGATCGTATTGACCTTGCAAATTTTATTCTAATAGCTGAGTAGCATCAGGAAGCAATTCGAAGGGGAAAAGCTTGGCTAGATGGACTCAGAGCAAGAGACATCCAATACCAAGTAGGCTAGGGTTTCTCTGAACTTAGACTGAGCTGAATTATTGCATATTTGAGTTGGAATGTGTAGAAATTTACTTTGAATGGGTCGAGCTATCGGATTTATGTTGTATATAGCTGGCTGTGAATCCGCATTTTTTATATATGGTTTTATGGGACTACAGTTGTTGTATTGAAGGTTTTGTTAGTTGTAGCTGCTATATTAGCTAAATTATTATATTGTTTGGCTACAAGAGCGCTCAAAATGGGTTGTTGGGCTGAGAACATATGACAGGTATGTACATTGAACTTTACTCTTGCTTGTATGTTTGTATGGTCTGAGGCTTCCGAAATATACCAGCTATTGAGGTTGACTTGTGATTACATGCTACATTGTGCGCTGAATCTAGTATCTATACCTGATTGGTATGTATATGCATGATGCAGCTGTGGTTATATATATTCGTTCTGAGTACTTATAGTAGAATTTCCTATTCAAAAACATGATTCTGATCTGCCCTTTGACTTATATGATCTTGTACACCATTGTTATTTGTTATATGCTTGTGCTACATATTAATGACTTGAGAGACAACCACGTTCTAGGGATGGGTATAGTGCACCCTTAAGGGAGTCTTGCATTCTATGATACGAGAGGTGTTTCTACTGAGCGAATGGCGGGTTAGAGATGGAAGTACGACCCTATTAGCAAGGTGTAAGTTATATCCCATAGGTTTTATGGGCTATCTGCAATGAGACACTAGTTACATGGGTTAGTCCTGGGGACTGTCATCCTGTTTAAAAGAGGCACATTTTTAGTGGGCAGGCACATGGTTTCCTTGGTTGAAATCCTTGATAGCAACTAGGTTGTGATATGATTTTGTGTAGATGACATCCTTCTAGTTATCTAGTCTCGTAGGCCTTAGCTTAGGTTATACCGACACTGCACTATGAGTTGCTTGACACAGAAAAAAGGTCTAGTAAGGGCTGAATATGAGCTAGTACCTGGGACAATTATGCGTGTTGTCTCGACTTGTACCTATACGAATGTGTATAGCCTATTGCTATAGTGATGCTGACCAAGAGACTGTGTATTAATTATATGTCGTACGTTGGCCTCATTCTAGTATAGATATGACTATGGGGTTTGGTCATCCTGGATATTTATGATGTACCATGATTGTCCATGTTTTCTCAATCACTAGGGATTGGTCATGTTGTGGTATACTTTGCCATTGTTAGGCATTATTCTTCAGTGAATTATGATATGTATGTGTGTGTGTATATATATATATATGCACCACGATGTACTACTGATATTTATTGTGTACTGGTTCTCTCCATCTGATGCCAGGGTATCTATTGTACCTAAGAGAAGTTGTAGTTAAAGTTATGTGGGTTGGATTGAGATTATGGGATAACTAGGTTGTGAGTGCCATTGCCTACATTCAATCTAGGCATAATATGACTTGGAGTTTTGGATCTGAATATACTGGTTGAGTGAGTGAGTGTCTGATATCTCGTCCTAAATGACGCTCTCTATCATCGTTTGAGCGATGGTGGCCATATCTGTAGTGTTTGGTTTTGGGTGACGTAGATTCTGAAGATCGAGCACCAGATAGTGGTTGTATATGGGGCCTTCCATCAGTTACATTTTGAGTTTGGGACACTTCTATTTGTTCAGAGAGATATATGACACACTGGTTGACTTGAGTATAAGACTCTATTGATCATGGGTCGTGGCCCTTATTGATTACATAAGGGGGCGAGTCCCCGGAATTGATATTTTGAGATAAGGCACACTGCTGTGTGAGGGGGATTCTTTTTCCTACGGGGGATACGTCCTACAGTTCAGCATGTATATCTTGAATTGAGTGCCACCTACCAACAAAGGGTCGAGACCCGATTGATATGTGATTGTTGAGGCGAGGCCTGTGATTGATTACCCGTGGATCCACTCACCTACTCACACCCTAATTGTGCATAGGTTTACATTCTGGGATTATGGGGGCTCAAATGGCGTTCAAGCTTAGATACTAGGTCCTTACAACCACGTACAGCTGACCCTTGCTCTAATGATGTGGAGAGTTGGGCTTTGTGATCATTCTATTAGAGCCTATGATGGTTCTGAGGGATTCTCTTATGATTTGTCGGCATTATTATTGTACATGGGTGTACCTTCAGGACTTATGAGGGCCTAGTTGGCGTACAAGCATAGATATTAGGGCCTTGCACCCCCTTACATCACTAGATCTGTGTTAGGGGCAGTCGTTGTATGAGCCTGCACAGTCATCGTCGGTATCAATGTTTATCACTCAAGTTGGTTTAGCTTATCATTGTCCTTCACTTCGATTGGTTCAGTTATGATTTGAGGGTTTCCAGACATGCCTATGCCATGATCTGAGTTAGTTTTGCTACATTGTTACAGTTCTCTATATATTTAGGCCTTATGCTCACTATTTCACTCAGTCGACCGAAGATGCCTTTTCGGGTACCATCTGCATCTTCCCATGATGCAGGTTCAGGTATAGGGCATGATCACTGAGTTGGGCATTCATGAGCGCTCAGGAGACTTCCTTGGGTATGCACCAGCTGCTCTGGCTTCCTCGCAGCCTCCTTCCTTGTGATGCTTGTCCTTTTTTTTCGGACATTGACCTTGTATAGAAAAATTTTGTATTTGTAGGTGCACTCAGGTTCTGTATATTATTATGGTTATTGATATATATATATATATATATATATATATATATATATATATATATATATATATATATATGCCCTTGCACCTACTGTAGTTTTGAAAAGTTGACATCTAGGTTTTAGGAAGATTTCGGTTATTTATATTCTCATATTGGTTAGGATCGTCACTACAGAGCTGGGAAAGGTGAGGTTGCCCAAGTTACACCTCCTTTTCTAAGGTAAAGCAGTCTTTTTCAAGAAATAGAACCTAACCAAGGTTAGGATCGAACCCACAAAGAATACATAGACTCAAGAAAATTCAATGACTGCAATTTGAGTAGTTAACCAACTTACTTCCCCAAAGGGGGGTTCTGTAATAATCAATGGAAAATATAACTAAACTAACACAAGAGAGAAATCAATATGGATAGAAACTAGGGTATTGTATTCCCCATGATACCTTAAGTTATTATCACTGGATAACCTAATTATTTCCTAGTGTGTAGCATGTAGGACGATAAGTTAAGTTTACCATAATATTTGGTCAAACGTGAGAGGCAAATTTCACTATGAACCTTGGCCCATATCCGTATTATGCATTACTAAACCTTACCTATAAGTACCAGTACAACCTTCTCTTGGTCCAGTTTGGTTGATTAGACAAGACTACATCAATCATATCCTGTTAATTAATCTTTTTTCCTATTCATTACTCCTTGGTCTAGTCAATAACACTAGGCGGATTCTAATGTTGGCCACCATTAGAAAACAAGCAAAATGAAGAGAATTAATTCATTCATGCATGCACACTTTCAAGAATTATGAATTATCCAGTTTTACCTTGTTAGTTCAACATAGTTCCCACAATCCTAGTTGTGGATTTAGCAACTCATACTTCGTGTAGATGCAAGAATCATGAATTTGAAGAACATGATTAGACACTTACACAATTGAATTAAAAACAATCAAATCCAACTTCAAATATATTCACAAGATTAAAGATGAAATTAAAATACAAATGTTCTCAAAATCTCTCCAATGTAATCTCACTATTTTGTCTCTCTAATTACTGAGTTCCCTGAGTACTATGCGAAAAAACTTATTAAGAATAACCTAAAAAACCTATTTATAATAATTAAAATACAAGTCCTAAACATAATAGGATAACTGGTTGGCATGCCTCACAAAAGGGGTTTATGGGTCATATTGCATTCCACGACCTGTAATCGGGGGCCTCATACAATGCTGCAGGAAATTTAGGCTTCAAGTCTACGACACTCCTCTACGACTCGTAAAGTAGTTTACAACTCGTAAGTGGGGTTTCATCTGATGATTCTTTAGAAAGTCCCAATCTCTGATTCTCAGGGCACAAACCATGGCCTGCTACATGTAAATGATTCCACGACCCATCTGCATATTCGTAAAACTAACTTCAAAAAATTATCCCCTCATTGAAATTGTCCACGAAACCACATCACGACCTGTAGAATGATCTACAGCACGTAAAGTTTCTCGTACTGCATCAAAAATTAGCAACTTCTGTATTTCTTCCTAAAATTAGGGCCAACCCCGTAAACCTTCAAATATAACACAAAAACATATGAAACCAACTAACATCGCATTAAGAACGCACAAAATTTCATGTTTTAAGCATCAAAAGTGTTGTATTGTGACAACACGTTAACACCCTCAACTTAATATTATTGTTAATCCTCAAGCCACAGACTCAATTTATATAGATAATATCAACCCAAAGGCATACATCACATCAATTCAAGCTAAGATAGCTAGACCACCTTTTCAAAACAAAATCTGATAGCCATCTAGCAACCCAATATAGACCAGCGCATGTGACTACACAAATATGACAAATGAGGTACTATGCACAATCCACAATCACTGAATAAGTTTAATGCTAACAATGTAATGCAAGTGCACTCACAAAAAGAAGTCCCACATCTAATACTCAATGATGTTTTGATGTATAACATTGGAACTATGTGAAATCATTCACTCACAAAAGATACTCATGCATCATGCCTAACGACATAGGCTTGCCTCTTTACTCCTGACTAAGACCATCAACTACTTGGACTAGGATTACTTTAGGACTTTCTAGGCTGTACCATAGGCTCAAGGGGCTTTGATATGGTATTTTGGAAACATAGTGACTAAAGGCACTCCTTGACACTATGTTTATCTACACTTTTGCCCTACCAACTCTGCTATTTTTTTCTCATTCTCCCTTACTTCTTATTCAAGCTTTTTTGGGTGCTTTCTTTTCATTTTTCAGCTTTTTGCCTCGCTTTTATACTTCATTTTTCCTTTTTAGCTCATAAACTAAGGCATCAATTATTTTTCTTGCACCCGGTACATGATTTTTCTCCTTTTCTCTATATCAATAACTTTCCCCCTCATTTTTGTGTTTCACCCTTACACTAGTCACCCTTAACTTAGGCTTTTGGCCTGAGTTGAGGTGCACAATATCCATCCTCAGAACCAGGGTTGCTTTTGGTAGCCACCCTCAACATAGGTTTTTTTCCTCAGTCAAGAATCATACTACTCTATGCAAGACCAGGGCTAATTTTAGGATTTTATAACTAACAAGGCTAGGTTAATCAGGTGTTTGATAAGAATAGGTACTTGTAAGGCTCAAACACTAGGAACAAAGGATATATTGCAATTTTGGTTTGTTATATAGGCTAAGTGGAACATTAAGAACAATGGCCTAAGATCCTTTCCTAATCCAATTAATTTGCAGTCTAACTTAGAGTAACATGCAAGATTTGAATTAGCACAAAACTTATGAATTAAGCAAATTAAGCTCACACTCGCATGGCACTGACTACATTATCAACAAAAGACTCTAGATCATGTTTTTCATCTCAATTTATGCTTACCTATCAGAACAAACACTGCCAACACACTTAAACATGCATGGTTGCTATCTAAAGTACTAATCAAAATTTTTGGTGGGTGTCATTTTTCATACAAAACACAAAAACAAGCTATATGCCACATGTATTAGTATTATATGCTACACATACTACCTAAACATCCTAAACAGGCCAGTTCAACAGAAAGTAAATATCCATGGGAAAATAGAACATATGCAAGAGAACCCCAGGATCACAAATTGGGGTAGTTATGGACCCAAGTAACTCAAACTTCAATGAGGCCCATAATTACACACACCCCATCGAAAAAGATGTGCATTGTCCTCAATGCATAAAATCAAAGAAAAACAAAACATAAAGGGTCAAAAATCATACCTGGGCTCCTAAACGTTTGTGTGTACCTTGGGTTGCCTCCCAAGCAACGCCTGATTTATTGTCGCGGCACGACATAGACAACTTGATTACTCAGACTTCACCAAGTCTGTATGCTTTCACTTTTTCTTCTACCTTAATTTATGAATTGAACCCCTAATTTCTTTTCTAATTTTCTATTGTGCTCATAGGGTGGTGGTATAAAAATAAGATGAACAAACAAGAGAGATCGCATGTTGTACTTTTTGACAGTTAAATGAGGAATGTTATTTTTTTATTTTGAGCCCAAAAAGTTCAAGATACTCCTCCTTACATTCCTCCATATGATCAGATGATTCGATTAATATCTCATCATCTAAACATAATATAACGAGATGATTAAAATGAGGTCAAATAAGCCCTAATTCATGAATTATATTTTTATTTACATCCTCATCTTTACACACACTAGAGTTTCTAAAGATAATATTATCTGCTTCTTCACATAACTGTCATGTATTTTTCTCAACAGTGACAACATCAATAATAGTCTGGTCAAGTAGTTGACCCTCCAATTTTAGCTCTTCAAGTTGGCCTATAAGCATTTTTTCTTCTTTACACAATTCATAACTAGCTTGTTGAGTGTCAAACATATCAACCTTTACACTCAACTCAACACTTAAATTATCGACATCTACGCCAAACTGATGAACATTTAATAAAAGTACATAGTTTTTTAAATTGAGATTTTCTAATATTTTCAAAAAGTACACATTGCGATTCAAAAACTTATCTACAACACTCTCATATTAATACTCCAATCATTCACTATTTCTTCAACAGAGAGTATCATATATAAAAGAGAAAAATGAAAAACTATGAGGGAAATAAGGATTAATACCCAAATCACTTATGAATTAACAAAGTCTAGTCGTATTCGTCAGCAATAGCACCATAATCTTGATGTCACCCAAGTTATACCTCCTTTTATAAGGATAAAGCAGTCATTGTCAAGAAATAGAACCATCCAATATTATGCCCGAACCCATAGGGAATATGTAAACTCAAGAAAATTCAATTACTGCAATTTGAGTAGTTAACCAACTTAATTCCCCAAAGCGGGGGGGCAGGAGGGGGGGCTTTGTAATAATCAATTGAAAATAAAAATAAACTAACACACACAAGAGAGATATCAATATGGAGAGAAACTAGGGTATTCTGTTCCCCATGATTCCCTAACTTAGTATCACCGGATAACCAAACTCTTTTCTAGTATGTAGCATGTAGGACGGTAAGTTAAGTTCACCAAGCTCTTTGGTCAAAGGTGAGAGGAGAATTTCACTTTTCCACTTGGCCTATCTCCATAATGTGCATTAATAACCCTTACTATTTGTCCCAGTACAACCTCCCCTTTGCCTAGTTTGGCTGATTAGACGAGAACACATTCATCGAATCATGTTAATTAATTATTTTTCCTATTCATTACTAACTTGTTCAAGTCAATAACACTAAGCGAGTTCTAATGTTGGCCACCATTAGAAAACATACAAAACGAAAAGAATTAATTAATACATGCATGAACATTTTCCAAGAATCATGAATTAATCCAGTTTTACCTTTTTAGTTCTTCATGGTTCCCATAACCCTAGTTTTGAATTTTGCTACTCATTCTTCGTGTAGATGCAAGAATCATGAATTAGAAGAACATAATTAAAAACTTACACAATTGAATTAAGAAAAATCAAATCCAACTTCAAAGAGTATCACGGGATTAAAGATGAAATTAAAATACAATTGTTCTCAAAATCTCTCCAATGTAATCTCACTATTTTCTTTCTCTAATTATTGAGTTTTCTGAGTACTATGTGAAAAACCTTATGAAGAATAACTAAAAAACCTATATATAATAAGTAAAATGCAAGTCCTAAACATAATAGAATAACTGGCCGGCACGCGTCACAAGGGGTTTACGGGTCATATTGCATTCCATGGCCCGTAACTGGGGTCTCGTATAATGCTGCTAGAAATTTGGAATTCAGGTCTACGACACCTCTCTATGACTCGTAAAGTATTGTACGACCCGTAAGAAGGGTTTCGTCTAATGAATCTTCAGAAAGTCCCAATCTCTAATTCTCAGGACACGAACCATGGTCTATGAGCCGTAAATCATTCCACAACTTGTCGGCATGTTTGCAAAACCAACAACAAAAAATCAGCCCTTCACTGGAGTTGTCCACAAAACCACTTCATGATCTATAGAATGACCTACGGCCCGTAAAGTATCTTGTACTGCATCAAAATTAGCAACTTCTATATTCTTCGCAAAATCAAGGTCAACCCTGTAATCTAGTTAATATAACACAAAAACACATAAAATCAACTAACATTGCATTTAGAACGAACAAAATTTCAAGTTTTATGAATCAAAAGTGTTGTATTTTGACAGTACATCAACAAGTATCCTATGAGTTGGGTAATTGGCTTGCTGCTACGTGGGATCTAAAAGGTGTCATTTTGACAGGGACCTGGTCGTGACACTTAAGACCATGTGAGTTACTACATAAAATCTTGATATTTCCTTCACGTTGTATAAGGAGTGGGTTACTTGCCAAGGTATACTACACCTCACCTTACGAGAACTTCCCTACTTTTAAAGGGCTTTACAAATGCCTTACGAGGACACTACCCATTTTGGTTAATATATGACAAGGGCCTTACGAGAACTTCCTCATTTTGGTTATTATTTTACATTTACCTTATGGGAACCCCACCAATTTTGTTGAATCATGCAATATGAGCTATATTAGTTCATTAGCTAATCACAAACCTACGATGGCAACGTTGTTAAAGGACAAAAGAAATCTACCAAGGACCTCTTGACGTTGTCTATTCACAAGAAATACATAATCATAAGCATAATCATAACATGCATAGACTTTTCAATCATAATATCATAATGGGAGTAGCTCATTAAAACTATAGCATAACCAAAGGGCTCCATATATTTCATAATTTTCATAACATTCCCATGGAGTCATAATATACTTGGTAGCTCTTAATCATACATAATATTCATGACGTGCAAACTTGTGTTACAAATCTTTCATCAACATAAGATGCTTCATCACAAAACTTTAGTCAAAATATAGTGAGTTTATGCATAAGGAATTAAAATAATGAAATCCAAGAGTAATATGCATGAACGAGATAAATCTTAATCACTTGAAACCATCTAAAAAGAACCAACATCATCAATGTAAGACCCTATTTAGGACATCATAAGATTGGTCTCAAAATCCATAAATCTTCATAACTTTAACAGCATCATAACATGGATAGCTTAAACATCCTAAACAAATTCATAATCTCAACCCTTGATAGGTGTTCATGCATGTCAAATCAAATTTTGATAAATCCCAACTCAAATCACGCATATAAAGATTGATGTGAAGTACCTATTAAGTAATAAGTTTTGAAAACAAAGGATTAAGTTGAAAAGAATTTTGGACTCCATGGGTGAAAGGACCCATGGATGAACAAACCCACATACCTTAAGGTCTTAAAGAAGATGAAAGAAACTTGGAAGAATCGTGATGTTTGGTCCTTGGTGGAAGAGTGTTGAAACCCTAGAAACATTGACGAATTTGGTGGAGGATTTTTGCAGAGGTTGGAGAGGATCTTTAAGAATTTTGAGAGTGATTTTGGGTCCAAAAATGATGGAAATGTTGAGTATTCCTATGTATAAGGGTTCAGGGATATTTTCAAATTTTGCTCACTTAAATTTGGAAATTTTCAAAATATATGTACTACCATGAACCCCCTCCGCGACGCAGACTTGCGCATGTGAAGATTAATTTTCCCCTTTCTTGACCTCAAAATGAGTTTAGGTCACTTTTGCACTTAAATAAACCCTCTCTGCATTCCTGGAAAGGGTAAAAAACATGCAAAAAATAGTTTTTGCGATAGTTGACTTAATTTTGAAGGAGACCATTTTTCACATAATTTTGCCTCCTAAACAAGAATATAGATTCAGATTTGATGAAAAACATAAGGAAAATGTGTTTTTCAATGAATCAATTCTAGGGGTATTTTGAATCACATAATGAGGTGTTACGAAGGTGACATTGGATGCGTTGGAAAGCTAACTCAAAGACCATTAATTTGGTAGGTATTGAGCTACCGAATTTCATTATGGACCAAGAGATATGTCCATTTGAAGTTGACCCTTATGCGAACCCATACCAAAACTTGCTCGATTAGTATCCTTTGGACTTGACTCAATATAAGAGATGTCTTATGACCCAAAACCACATCCAATCTACTTTGAATACCTAATAATTGATAGCACCGTATTAGAAGTCATCAAGTTAAACCTATACGTGTACTAGGAATGATTTGAGTCCTAACTTAAGATCTATGGCGTTACAATCCTCTTATCTCACAAGTACATGTCATCGTAGGATTATGATTATATATATATTTAAGTTAGTGGATCCATAAACATAGGATACTCACCATAGTAGTGCCCATAGAGTGGGGTCTACACAAGGATGTGATACTCACCGCGATAGGTTAGAACCATAGGGTGGGCTGAGTCTACCTAGGCAAGTAGGCTCCTCATTCTCTAGTATAGAGAGAGCATTAGGATTCCATGTAATAGTCTGCATGATTATTAGTTATGATCTCATTGCCACATATGTATGTATGTTAGGTTTTGACATGTTCTATGATGCTTCCACTCGTTATATAAAAATGCGTTAAAAATCATATCTTATCCTTATGCCATCATAATTTCTATGCATATTGCTATTATTTTATGATGTTTCTTGACGCTTTGCATACCTACATACTTAGTATATTTCATGAACAAACTTATACTCTTTGCCTACATCATCTAACCATATAAGGACAGATGAAAACACACCTACCCATTGATGTCACAAAAGTTACACCTTCTTTTTGGAGGATAAAGCGGTCCTTATCAAGAAATAGTACCTAACCAAGGTTAGAGTCAAACCCACAGGGAATACGTAGACTCAAGAAAATTCAATGACTATAATTTGAGTAGTTAACCAACTTACTTCCCCAAAAAGGGTTTTGTAATAATCAATGGAAAATAAAAATAAATTAACTAACACAAAAGAGAAATCAATATGCAGAGAAACTAGGGTATTGTGTTTCCCATGATTCCCTAATTTAGTATCACGAGATAACTTAATTCTTTTCTAGTGTGTAGCATGCAGGACGGTAAGTTAAGTTCACCAAGCCCATAGGTCAAGGGTGAGAGGTGAATTTCACTATGTGACTTGGCTCATCTCCATAGTGTGCATTACTAACTCTCACCTATTATCCTATACAACCTCTCCTTGGTCCAGTTTGGTTGATTGGATGAGAACAC
The DNA here is from genome assembly GCA_029948455.1 of Solanum rostratum. Classification (NCBI taxonomy): domain Eukaryota; kingdom Viridiplantae; phylum Streptophyta; class Magnoliopsida; order Solanales; family Solanaceae; genus Solanum; species Solanum rostratum. Next base: position 15,262,254 of record CM057047.1, on the reverse strand, counting down.
ATCAATCGAATTATGTTAATTATTTTCTTTTCCTATTCATTACTACCTTGGTCTAGTTAGTAACACTAAGTGGGTTCTAATGTTGGCCGCCATTATAAAACATACAAAATGAAGAGAATTAATTAATATATGCATGCATAGTTTCTAAGAATTATGCATCATCTCGTTTTACCTTGTTAGTTTTTCATGGTTCTCATAACCGTAGTTGTGGATTTAGCTACTCATTCTTCGTGTATATGCAAGAATCATTAATTGGAAGAACATAATTAAACACCTGCACAATCGAATTAAGAACAAGCAAATCCAACTTCAAAGAGAACCACAAGATTAAAGATGAAATTAAAGTACAAGTGTTCTCAAAATCTCTCCAATGTACTCACTATTTTCTTCTCCTAATTATTGAGTTCTCTAAGTACTATGCTAAAAACTTATGGAAAATAACCTAAAAGCCTATTTATAATAAGTAAAATACAAGTTCTAAGCTGAATAGGACAACTGGTCAGCACGCCTCGCGAAAGGGGTTTACGAGTCGCATTACATTCCGTGGCCCGTAACCGGGGTCTTGTACAGTGCTACTAGAAATTTGGACTTCAAGTCTATGATACCCTCTACGACTCGTAAAGTATTTTTCGACCTGTAAAATTGGTTTCGTCTGATGAATCTTAAGAAAATCTCAATCTCTGATTCTCAGGGAATGAACCAAGGTCTACGAATCGTAAATCATTCCACGACCTATTTGCGTATTCGTAAAACAAACTTCAAAAAATTAGGTCCTCACTGGAATTTCCCATGAAACCATTTCACGACCCGTAGAATGATCTACATCTCGTAAAGTGTCTCATACTGCATCAAAAATCAACAACTTCTATATTTCTTCCTAAGATCAAGGCCAACCCTGTAATCCTACAAATATAACACAAAAACTCATAGAACTAGCTAACAATGCATTGAGAACACACAAAATTCCAAGTTTTAAGCATCAAAAGTGTTATATTTTGACAACACATCAACAGCCTCATCTTAAAATTGTTTCTTGTCCTCAAGCGATAGACTCAATCTATATAGATAATAAAGTAATACATAGACCTCAACCCAATGGTATACATCACATCAATTCAAGCTAAGATACCTACACCACCTTCTCAAAATAGAATTAGATAGCCATCTAGCAAACCAATATACACCAGTTCATGTGATGACACAACTATGACAAGTGAAGTACTATTAACAATCCACAATCACTCAATAACTCTAATCCTAACAATTTAATGCATGTGGCCTCACAGAAAGAAGTCCCATATCTGACACTCAATGATGTTTTCATGTATAACCTTGGGACTATGCAAATTCACTCACTCTCACAAAAGATATTTATACATCTTGCCTAATAGCAAAGGCTTACTGCTATACTCATGACTAAGACCTTCAACTATTTGGACTAGGATCATTTTAGGACATTCTAGGCTTGTAACGTAGGCTTAGGGGACTTTGGTATGGTATTTTTGGAAACATAGCGACTAAAGGCCCTCCTTCGCACTCTTCATCTACATTTTTCCCTACCAACTCTGTTATTTTTATCTCATTCTCCCTTTCTCCTATTTGAAGCTTTTCTGGGTGCATTCTTTTCATTTTCAGCTTTTTGTCTCACTTTTACACTTTATTTTTTCTTTCTAGCTCACAAACTAAGGCATCATTTGTTTTTCTTGCGCCTAGTACATGATTTTTCTCCTTTTCTCTTTATCACTAACTTTCCCCATCAGTTTTTTATGTTTCACCCTTACACCAGTCACCCTCAACTTAGGCTTTTGGCCTGAGTTGAGGTGCACAATATCCATCCTCAGAACCAAAGCCACCTTTGGTAGCCACCCTCAACTTAGGATTGTTGCCTCAGTCAAGGTGCACAACGTTCAAGGAATGACTGGGGCTAAATTTAGGATTTTACAACTAACAAGGCTTGGGTAATCAGGTGTTTGCAAAGAATAGGTGCATGTTAGGCTCAAAAGTTAGGAACAACAGATATATTGCAATTTTTGTTTGTTATTTAGGCTAAGTGGACTATTAAGAACAATGGCCTAAGATATTTTTCTAATCCAATTAATCTACAATCTTAGAGTAATAGGGCAAGTTCTGACTTAGCATACAACTCATGAATTTTTCAAATTAAGCTCACACTCACATGACACTGACTACATTATCAACAAAATACTCTAGATCATGTTTTTCATCTCAATTTATCCTCACCGATAAGAATAAACATTTTCAACACACCTAAACATGCGTGGTTGCTAGCTAAATTACAAATCAAAATTTTTGGTGGGTATCATTTTTCACACACAACACAAAAACATGTTATATTCCATATGTACTAGTACTATATGCTATACATACTACCTAAAAATCTTAAACATGCTGGCTCAACAGAAAGTAAGTGTCCATGTGGAAAATGAATACAGGCAAGAAAACCTCAGGATCAAAAATGGGGTAGTTATAGACCCAAGCTACTCAGAATTCACTAAGGCCCATAACTACCCACACCCCATCGAAAAAGATGTGCATTGTCTCCAAAGAACACAATCAAAGAAAAACAAAACATAAAGGGTCAAAAATCATACCTGGGCGCCTAAGCACCAGTGTACACTTTTGGTTGCCTCCCAAGAAGCCCCTGATTTATTGTTGCGACACGACTTGGGCAACTTGGTTACTCAGACTTCACCATGTGTCCATGCTTCTACTTTTTCTTCCACTTGAACTTATGAATTATACCTCTACTTTCTTCTCTAATTTTATATTATGCTCAAAGGGTGGTGATATAAAAATAAGAAGAACAAACAATAGAGATATTGCATATTGTACTTTTTGTCCGTTAAATGAGAAATGTAATTTTTCCTTTTGAGCCCAACAAATTCATAAACATAAACATACTTTTCCTCCTCCTTAATTTCTTCTATGTGATCAAATGATTCAATAAATATCTCATAATCTAAACATAATGTAGAAAAATGATTGGGATAAAGAGCAATGTGGCCTAATTCATAAATTATATTATTATCTACATCCTCATCTTCACACACCCTAGAGATTTTAAAGATAATATCATTTACTTATTCACATAACTCTCATGTACTTTTTTCAACAGTGACAACATCAATAATCATCTGGTCAATTAGTTGACCATTCAATTTTAGCTCTTCAAGTTGACCTATAAATATTTTTTCTTCTCACTCAATTCATAACTAGATTTTCGAGCGTCAAACATATCAACCTTTACACTCAACTTAACACTTAAATTGTGGCAATCCAATCAAAAATAATGAACATCTTACAACAGCACATAGTTGTCTAGGTTGAAATTTTCTAATATTTTCAATAAGTACACATTGCGATATAAAAACTTATCTACAACATGCCTCATCTTAATACCCCAATCATTCAATATTTCTTCAACGGAGGGTTTCATATATAAAAGAGAAAAAGAAAACAGAAAAACTATGAGGGAAATGAGTAATACCTAAATCACTTGAATTAACCAAGCCTAGCTATATTCCCTGGCAACGGGGCCAAAATGTTGATGTCCCCCAAGTTACACCTCCTTTTTTGAGGATAAAGCGGTCGTTGTCAAGAAATAGAACCAAGCAAGGTCAGAGTCAAATCCACAGGGAATACATAGGCTTAAGAAAATTTAATGACTACAATTTGAGTAGTTAATAAACTTACTTCCCCAAAAGGGGTTTTTGTAATAATCAATGGAAAATAAAAATAAACTAAATAACACAAGAGAGAAATCAACAAGGAGAGAAACTAGGGTACTATGTTCCCCATGATTCCCTAATGTAGTTTCATTAGATAACCTAATTCTTTTCTAGTATGTAGCATGCAGGACGGTAAGTTAAGTTCACCAAGTCCTTTGGTCAAAGGTGAGAGGTGAATTATACTATGCGACTTGTCCCATCTCCATAGTGTGCATTACTAACCCTTCTCTATTAGTCCCATTATAACCTCCCTTTAGCCCAGTTTTGTTGATTAGATGGGAACACATCAATCATATCCTGTTAATTAATATCTTTTCCTATTCATTACTACCTTGGTCCAGTTAGTAACACTAGGCTGGTTCTAATATTGGCCACCATTATAAAACATGCAAAATGAGTAGAATTAATTAATACATGCACGTGCACTTTCCAAGAATTATGAATTATCCAGTTTTACCTTATTAGTTCTAATTGGTTCCCACAACCCATAGTTGTGGATTTAGCTAATGATTCATGTAGATGCAAGAATCAGGAATTGGAAGAACATAATTAAACATTTACATGGTTGAATTAACAAGCAAATCCAACTTCAAAGAGAATCACAATACTAATGATGGAATTAAAGTACAAGTGTTCTCAAAATCTCTCCAATGTAATCTCACTATTTTCTTTCTCTAATTACCGAGTTCTCTGAGTACTATGTAAAAGACTTATGAAAAATAACCTAGAAACCTATTTATAATAAGTAAAATACAAGTCCTTAACAGAATAGGATAACTGGTTGGAACGCCTCACAAAAGGGGTTTGCAGGCCATATTGTATTCCATGGCCTATAATTGGGGTCTCGTACAGTGTTGCTGAAAATTTGGACTTCGAGTCTATGACACCCCTCTATGACTTGTAAAGTAGTTTACGACCTGCAAGGGGGGTTTCGTCTGATGAATATTCCAAAAGACCCAATCTCTAGTTCTTAAGGCACGAAGCATGATCTAAGACTCATAGATCATTCTACCACCCATCTGCATGTTTGTAAAACCAACTTCAGAAAATCATCCCCTCAATATAATTGTCCACGAACCACTTCACGGCCCGTAGAATGACCTACGACCTGTAAAGTGTCTCGTACTGCATAAAAAATCAGCAACTTCTATATTTTCTTCCCATATCAAGGCCAACGCTGTAATCCTTCAAATATAGCACAAAAACATATAAAACCAACTAACATCATATTGAGAACGCACAAAATTTCATATTTTAAGCATCCAAAGTGATGTATTTTAATAGCTCATCACCCATCCTTATTATGGCTAGAGTTGAATACCATACTTAAAGAGTTTTGTAAATTCTCATGCTCCGTGGACAAACCTTGGCTTTCTTACTTGTATTTTGTTGTGATGAGACTTTGTACTTTTTCTCTTTTGTTGAGGGTGAGCTAGTTGTATGTTGTAGACCCCATCAAGATTTTAATATGTATAGGCATGATTGGATATAATGTTGATGATGTAATTCCTTTATTGGAAAGTTCTTAACTTTATTTTGAGTTTGATTGTAAGACCATGTTCTACTTTCTTATTCATGTAATTATTTTATTACCTTATGTATGCTTATGTTATGCTAAGAGGATTGGATAGGGTGCCTTCGAGTTCCTCATTCACCATGTTATGACTAGGCCTTGAGTTTGTGTCATGTCAAAATAAAAGATGGCTTTTATGGCTCAAAGTTATAATGGATCTATGATTGACTATTGAAATATGATTTACTATTCCATGGAATTTGACTTAGCATTAAGAAGGATTGAGGTGGGGTTTGTCCCTAAAGACATTAAGGTTATCTTTTTGATAGAATTATAGTAGCAACCTCTTGTCTAAAACTATTTGCCAACATAGGTTGCCTTTTAGGCTTAGCTAGTAGATCCATATATAGTCATCATGTTGAATGATGATATTATCACAGAATCTTCCTTGGCAAAGTAGCCTCTCATTCTCAATATGGTGGGAGTTATATTGAATTCCATGATATAGCTTGCATGTCTTACTGTCGACTGAGATTGATCGCCCACAAAATGATTATATTACTTTAAGATCTATTGTAATTTGATTTTTTGACCATATGATTCCAAACTATGCTCTATCTCGTGTATACTTTCTACCTTTTCTATCATGGTTTTACATCTTATGACTCATGTACTATTCACTTTATGATTATATATATGTATATCATGCATTGCCTATATACATAGTATATTCAAAGTACTAATGAATACTCAAGGCCTACATTATTTTATGATTTAGGACCTAGCATTCTTCCATTTAGTGGCTAGACTATGTAAAGGCATGCTGGATTATGTAAAGAGTCTATGTTTTCTTTTATTTTGGGATAATACTTCGTTCCGTCCTCTTGTGATATTGCAATGAGGCCTACTACTATTCCCTTATAGAGTGTTGTCATTTTAATTGTCTTATGAATGCTTATTGATATACTAAGATGGATTTGTTAGGGTCCTTTAAGGTTCCAATCTTTGTGTCACACTAGGGCCTAGCTTGGATTGTGACAAACTTGGCATCAAAGCATAAGGTTTAAAGTGTCCTAGGAAGTCCAACATGCCACATCAAGTAAAGTCTTATTCGTCGATGTAAAGCACGCTACACCTATAAGTAGAAGACGATGAGACGTCTTAGGAAATCTTTCTTTCTTTTGTGATCCATGTCATGCTATAAAGTGTACTTGTGTTCTAAAAATGCCTCCACGTAGAGTATCAATACAAAGAGGAGATGTTGTCAATAAAGAACAAGCTCCTATGGTTTCTTAAGTTCCTCATGATCCAACAGTCGAGCCAATCATCAATGTGGAATTCTGAACTGCTTTTCAAACGCTAGCACAAGTTGTAAGTAAATAAGCTGACCAAAGAGTGGTGGTTTAGGGGATGGGGTTGGTGGTTGCTGGTGTTCTGGACCTTATGAGAATGAACACACCAAAATTACATAGTTCCAAACTATATGAGGATCTATAAGAATTTATTGATGAGGTATATAGGATTGCAGCTATCATGAGTGCATCTCTAGGAGAAAACGCAGAGCTTGCAGCCTATCAACTCAAGGAGGTTTCAAGGGTATGTTATTATCAATGAAAGAGTTAACAGATTAAAGTATTGGGTCCTATAGTTTTTGGAAGAATTCAACGGTGCATTTCTTGACCATTTCTTTCTCTTGGAGTTGAGAGAAGCCAAGATTCAAGAGCTTATCAACCTTAAGCAAGGGGACATGAGTGTGGGGAGTATGCCTTAATGTTTACTAAGTTGTCCAAATATGCTCCATTCATGGATTCTGATCTAAGGTCAAGGATAAGTAAGTTTTTGTCAGATGTCTTAGATATGGTGCTCAAAGAGTGTAAGATGGTTATGCGAACTAAAGAAATGGAAATTTTGAGGCATATGGCATATATAGAAAAAATTGAAGATGAGAAGATGAGGGATAAGGGTAGGGAGTCCAAGAGAACTCTTATTGATGGTGGTGGGTTTCCTAACCAAAGGTCCAATAATGGAGGAAATGGTAGGTTTCATGGTGGACAAAAAAATCCTAACAAGGTTCATCTAATGTTTCAGCTTTTAGGTTTAACAAAGACAAAATGTCAAACCCCAAGGCTAAAGTTTGAGGCTCAAGTGCTCAAACTACTCTCACTTGAAAGAACTGTGGGAAGACTCACAATGGAGAATGTCTAGTCGAGTTTAACGTGCGCTTTAAGTTTTGGATATCAGACCACTATGCTAAGGATTAAAAGAGTGGTGGAGGTAGTAGATCTTAAGGCCAAGCTACTCCAAGTGGACAAGTTTAGCAAGATGCTCCCAGATGAGGCCGTGTTGCTCAATGCCACAATAAGTTCTATACACTTTAAGCTAGGTAAGATATTGAGGAGTTTCTCAACTTAGTTATGGGTATGTTGTGGGTTTTTGACTTTGATGCATATGTTTTACATGATTTGAGTGCAAATTTATCATTTTTTGCTCCCTATTTTGTTATACAATTTGGTATGTGTCCCAAAATCATAGTTGATCCCTTTTCAGTTTACACCCCCATTAGTGGTTCGGTTCTAGCCAAGAGAGTGTATAGAAATTGTCCCTTGTAAATCTTGCATAAAGTAATTTCAAGTGATATTATTGAGCTTTATATGATGATTTGATATTATTCTTGGCATGGATTGGCTTCATGCTTCTTATGCATTTGTTGATTGTAGAACATAGAGTAAAATTGCAATTCCAAAATAAATTAGTTCTTGAGTCGAAGGGTAGTAATTCGGTGCTTAAGGTTCTATTCATCTCATGTGTAAAATAAGAAAAAAAGTATCTCTAAGGGGTTTATCTATCATATAGTGTGGGTTAGGGTTACAAATTCCAAATCCCCTACTCTTGAGTCGGTCCCTTTTACAAATGAGTTCCTTAATGTGTCTTCCAATAATTTACCAAGTATTCCTCCCAAAGGGAAAATCAATTTGTCATAGGTCTTATTCTCGATACTTAACCCATCTCTATTATTCCTGTAGGGCCCTGACCGAACATAAGGAATAAAGGATGAATTGAAAGATTTGTGGATAAGGGTTTCATATGGCCAAGCATGTCTCCATGGGTTTCTCCTGTGTTGTTTTTCAGGATGAAGGATAGGTTACTCCAAATGTGTATAGAATATCGGCAATTCAATAAGGTTACCATAGAGAACAAGTATCCTATTCCAAGGACAGATGATTTATTTTATAATCTCCAAGGTATAAACTACTTCTCCAAAATTAATTTCTGGTACAGTTAATTGAGGGTGAGAGAGTGTGATATTCCCAAGATGGAATATTTTATGAGTTATGACCATTTTGAGTTTTTGGTTATGTTGTTTGGGTTGATTAATGCTTTCTTGTCTTCATGGACTTGATGAATTGGATTTAAAAATCATATTTAGACATGTTTGTGAAGATTTTTATTAATGATATATTAATTTATTTATGAAGTGAAGAAGGACATATAGATCACTTGAGAATTGTGTTGCGAAATTTGAGAAATAAACATCTCTTTGCTAGATTTAGTAAAAGCTAATTTTGGTTGAGGTCTGTAGCATTTCTTGGCCCCATTATTTTCGGTGATAGTATTATGATTAATTTAAAGAAAACAGAGATGGTAAATAGTTGACCTAGACTGTTGACTCATTTGAATATTAGAAGCTTCCTTTTGCATGGTGGAATATTATAGAAGGTTTGTATACGGATTTTCATAAGCTGCATCACCTTTGACTAAGTTGACCCAAAAAAGAGTAAAATTTTAATGATCGAATGAGTGCGAGAAAAGATTCCAAACATTGAATGATCATCTTATGTCGGCTCCTATGTTGACATTACCAGAAGGTGGGGATGGGTTTGTTGTATATTCTGATGCCTCATAGGGTTGATTGGGATGTGTTTGATGTAACATGGTGAGGTCGTAGAATATGCTTCTATACTACTCAAAGTGTATGAATGAGTCTATCCAATCCATGATCTTGAGTTGGTGGCAGTCGTATTCACATTGTAAATATGGTGTCACTATCATTATAGGGTGGATGTTGATATATTCACGGACCGCAAAAGCTTTCAATACATGTTTAGCGAAAAGGACGTGAACCTTAGGAAAAAGGGTGGCTTGAACTACTAAAGGATTATGACATGAGTGTTGTACCTTGCGAAAAAAGCTAATGATGTTGATGATGGTCTTAGTTGGTTGTCCATGAATAATGTAGCTCATGTTGAGGGTAAAAAAAGGAGTTGGCTAAAGATGTGCATTGATTGACCCATTTGGGAGTGACGTTGAATGAGTCTAATAAGGGTGGTATTCTTGTTCATAATGGGTCGGAATCTTCATTTGAAGCGGATGTGAAAACAAAGCAAGATATAAATCCTTCCTTAGTTGAGTTGAAGAAGTTGGTAGCTGATAAGAAGATTGAGGTTCTCTCACAAGAGGGAGATGGAGTACTTCGTTATCAAGGATGATTATATATTTCAAATATTGATGGCCTTAGGAATATGGTATTAAGTGAAGCTCATAACTCTCGATATTCCATCCATGTAAGATCCATCAAGATGCATAAGGATTTAAGGAAAGTGTATTGGTGGAGTGGCATGAAGAAGGACATAGAAAGTCCTGTGGACGAATGTTCAAATTGTCAATAAGTGAAGCTTTAATATCAAAGACCAAGAGGTCTATCCCAAAACATTAAAATTCCTACTTGAAAGTGGGAGCATGTGAATATTGATTTTATAATTTATTTGCATTGCACTTGCAAGTAACATGATCCAATTTAGGTAGTAGTTGATAGAATGACAAAATCAGCCCATCTTTTACAAGTTAAGACCTCTTATAATGTCAACGATTATGGAAATATATATCTAGAAATTGGTGAAGCTTTATGGTATGCCTTTGTCTATTATTTTGGATTATGGTACTCAATTTACTTCTCACGTTTGGAAATACTTTTGAAAGGGTCTTGCTACAAAAGTTAAGCTACGCACCGCTTTTTCATCCACAAACTGATAGGTAAGCCGAGAGAATAATTTAAGCCTTGAAAGACATGCTAAGAACATGTGCACTTGATTTAAAGCGAAATTGGGAAGATCATGTACCATTGGTTGAATTTTCATACAATAATAGTTATCACTAAAGCATTGAAATGGCTCCTTTTGAAGTCTTGTACGGAAGTAGATGTAAATGTCTATACGATGGTTTAAGTGCGTGAAGTAGCCTTAATAGGTTTCAAAATGGTTTTTGATGTTATAAAGAAACTATAACTCATGAGGAAAGGTTAAAAGAGGTTCAAAGTCACCAAAAACCCTACTCGGATGTGAGAAAGAGGGAACTCGAATTTGATGTAGAAGATTTGTTTACTTGAAAATTCTCCAATGAAAGGGTATGCGTTTTGGCAAGAAGGAAAATCTTAGTCCCTGATATGTAGGTCAACATAGGATCCTAAGTAGGGATGACAAAATTAAACCCTACCTGTCTAAACCGTCCAACTTGTTGAAGTTTGGGCAGGTTAATAACCCACTTATTTATTAGCTCAACCCGTCTCTACCCAACCTATATAAAATTCGATTGATATTCAACTCGAATTGACTCGAGAGAGATCTTGTCAAAATATTTTTGAATTTTCTTAATTTAATATATTTTATGTAGCCAAAATAAGAAAAATATAATTTAATTAAGTACTAAAATGTTGAAAAAGAATAAATAAAGTAAGTAAAATTTGGTAAAAATTAGGTCGAGTTGGGTCTTGACCCGCTCTATAACCCATTACTCAACTCATTTTGACCGAAGCAAATTTGGGTTGGGTTGGGTCTTGACCCGTTTGTTGTCTTAACCTATTATAACCCACTCAAATTTGACTCAACTCGCGTAATTGTCATCCTTGATCCTAAGGTATATTGGTAAGGTAACCTATGAACTTGATTTGCCATTAGAGTTACCCACGGTTTATCCAGTACTCTACGTATCAGTTATGAGAAAATATGTTAGTGATCCTAGTGCCATTGTATCTTTGGATAATGTAAGTGTTGAAGAAAACTTGACTTATGAGGAGGTTCTGATTGAAATTTTAGACTGACAAGTTAGGAATTTTAGAAACAAGGAAATTACATCCATTATAGGTTTATGGAGGAATCAAAAAGTTGAAAGCACTATATGAAAAGCGGAAGTAGAGATAATGAAATGATATCCTTACAACTTTTCTTCTGATCCATCTTAAGTATTTTGTCATTCATGCTTAAATCTCAAAACTCCTATATTTTGACTTATTTTGTCATTCATGCTTAAATCTCAAAACTCCTATATTTTGACTTCTTTGTATCATGGCACATGCATGCATAGACATGAAAGAAATTTTAAATAATGTTTTGAATTATATCATCGCATTCATGATGGGTTGTTAGTTATACATGATACTCTACTCAAGCTAGTCATATTTCATTTGAGGACAAATATTCCCACGAAAAATATAATATAATCTCTTGGGTGTTTGAACATTGGAATATGATATAATGAGATAAAATGTTACAAAAATGGTCTTGATGAATTTTTAGGACAAGCATTTCACAAAATAAAATTTTTAAAAATTTTCTTATACAGAAGAATCTGTGTCACAGACTTGCTCCAGGATAGGTCAAAATCTCCCTTGATCAAAATCTAGCCAAAATCTCACTTCACGAAAAAATTTGCTATGGTAAATCATATCTGCATTGGAACTTGGTCTACCTCTTTTTATCCGGTTTGTGTTTTTAAGTGGGAACACTTTGAGCATTCCTCTGCACTTCGGTTAATGAACCTAGACATTTTTAAGATTAAAATCCCAATTTATTAACTATCCAAAATCTCAATTTTTTCCTCATTTTTTCACAAATCACCAATTGTAAGAAAAATTTTCTTTCTACAAAAGCTGCCAAATCTCTATCGAAGACAATCAAGCGATTTCAAAATTCTCACCAAAGATTCAAGGATTTCTTCAAGTTTTTTCTAACTATTTATCAAAGGTATGTGGGTATTCATCCATGGGTCCCTTTCATTCACTGAGCCCAAAGAATCCTTTACTTTTTCATTCAATTTCAAGTATGAATATTTATGTATCTTCTAAATTTCTACTCTATTTCTTAAATTATGAATTATGTTATTAGTATTGGCCTATTTCAATATGAATTGATGTTAATTGCATAAAAGTGATTATTATTCACGTGAAATTCTGTAATGCTATTAGGGGTTCATGATCTTATTAAGGGCCTTGTTAATTCTCTTTGAATTAAATTTCAATTAACGTTTATAGATTCAATTAAGTATGAATTATTCCTAATTTCATGATTTTTGATGGTTTTACAAGTGATTCTTCTACAAGGCTTTCTAGGGTTCATGAACATGCAATATGAGTTTCTCCAATTATGATCTCAATCAATTATTTCTATTGTAATTATGCATGATTTCATTCAATTAAATATTTGTGAGTTTATTTGAGATAGGACCCACATAATTAACCCTATTCTACGTTGAATTATGATCATGAATAACAATGGCCTCACCCAAGTCTCGTGAAAATGCATATGTATAATTTATGAAAGTCCTAAATGAATGATAGAATGTTGGTGAAAAAAATTCTCACTTAATCATGTACTATAGATGCGATAAGGTCAAGTCTCACATTGATGGATCATTAAGGTTTTAATGAGCTATTGTAAGTGAAAGATGATTTTTATGACTCAAATCTATAATAGATGTATAATTGACTATTGAAGTGTGATTTACTATTCGGTGGGATTACACTTAGCACTGAGAAGATGAGATGTGGAGTTTGATCTGGAAGACGTTAAGGTTATCTTTTCATAAGGATCATAATAGCAACCTCTTGTCTAAAACTATTTGTCACCATAGATTGTCGTCTAAACTTAGCTAGTGAATCCACATATAGTTCATCATATATAATGAATGTACCATCACAGAATCTATCTTGGCAAAGTAGCCTCTCTCTTCTCGATATCAGTTACGTCAAAATCCACGTTATAGCTAGCACAATTATGGTTGATCTCCCACAAAATAATTATACTACTTTAAGTTTATTGTAATTTAATATTTTGACCATATGATTTCAAAATGTGCTCTATCTCACGCTTATATCCTACATATGCTATCATGATTTTACATCTCATGACTCATGTACGATTCATTTCATGATTATACATATGCATATCATGCATTTCCCACATACAAAGTATATTCAATGTACCAACATATACTTTATGCCTACATTGTTTTGTAATATAGGACCTAGCATTCTTCCATCTTGTGGCTAGCTTTGAGGACTACTTGAAGAAGGATTTGTCAGCCGTCAAATCTTATGTCATCTCTTGCTTTATTGATCAAGATGAAACTTTTGAGATTAGTCTTTTCTTTCATTATCTTCTTGTGGGTGAGCTAGGCACATATCTTTAGTCTCTGCCTATGCTAGAGTATGTTGAGGTAGGTTGGATTGTATGAAGAGTCTATGTTCTATTTTCAATTGGGATAAAGCTTGCTTCCTTCCTCTTGTGATGTTGAAATAAGGCTCATTCCTATACCCTTATAGATTGTGATAGGACTGTAATAGCCTTATGAATGCTTATTGATATGCTAAAATGGCTTGGTTTGGGTCCTTTAGGGTTTCGATCATCGTGTCGCCCCTAGCACCTCGCCGGGTCGTGACATATACCCGATCAAAATCCTAATAACTTGAGACCACATTGATATCTAGGTTGGGTTTTGATTAAAAATGTCACGCCCGGGGTAGGGGCCTAGACGTGACACAATGATTGGGGACCCAAGAGCCCGAAAACAAGCCCCAAGTATCCATAACCACATCATCGGTTCAGGATTAGCATACGACACATACGATTTTAGCCAAGTCCAAGTTCAGAAGTCATATATATGTATACATATAGAGTCCGCAATCGATACATAGTTATAATAGTGCCCAACAATGCCTCTAATCCAAGGAACGGGGGCCAGGACAAGTTCCGGGCTCACCCTCAATAAAAAGAATATACAAACAGCAATAGAAAGAAAATACCTGGCTCGCCCTCGGAAGACAGGACTCACCACAAAGGTTCCAAGAGTGAAGTATTCTTCAAATGGCTGATATTCAAAATGTTCGGTCCCTACATGGTAAAATCATATAGGCATAAAGTATGCGTTAGTACGTTTGAATGTACTAAGTACGTGGGCATGCAATGCGTATGACTTACCAAACCATAGATGACAAAGGCACATAATATAGAAGACTTATATATTCAATGGAAATTTGTATACAAGATGCCATGACATTCATGATGCATGCAATGCGTTAATGCTCCTTTATAGCAGGGATGGACTATAACCAACAAACCAAATCCATGCAAGCTATTACATGAATTACATCGATTGGGACCTCCCATCTGTAGGGAGAAAATTACTTGCCAAAGGTAATCTACATCACACCTTATATAACACACCATTTCGGAGGATGGTTGTCTTCCTTACGGGAATCACCATTTCGGAAGGATTTTTCAATAGCAATATCATATCATATCAATAAAAGATTACCATTCCTTACGACCCGGTCATTTCAGTAATGGCATCCATTTCTATATTGGCACATAGTTCAAGAAAAGGGAGAGGACCTTTGGGGATAGCCTTGATGCCCCCAATCCATCGGTGCTAAGTCGAAACATCACATGAGAATACTTATGCATATACGTGCTTTCAAGAGGTACAGTATTCATTTCAAATCCATTCAATGCACATTTAGTCTCAAAAGCTAAAGCATAAATTATAACCATAGTACTCACGCAAGGAATAGCCCATCTACAATATAATATGGTGCAAGCACCCAATATGCTCAAAGAGCCAGAAACAGAAGACATATATGTGATCACATTCTTGTCATAACCAATACCTTATCAGGATCATATCAAAATCACTTCATAAATCATAATTGGGCTTAACCCGCTTCATACTTTCCATAAACCGATGCTCATGCATGCAATGCAATGTATGATATGAGAATGGCATGGGTAATGTAGAGTAATTCTAAAATCAGCTTTATAGTATGAAATCTAGAAAATCCACAATAAAATCTATATGAGAATCATAGTGTAGATCACCCATGCATGAAACAATCTTTGAGGGGGCATGCATGTTCATAATAGCATAACTCAATGTGATTCCTCATAATAGAGCTTAAAATAACTTAAAATCTTGAATGTACAGCCCATGCATTGATCGAAGTTAACAAGATCAAATAGTAAAAACCCACATTAAAGTAGACTAAAATTCATAAAATTGATTGAAAGGAGTTTTGGGTCATCTTGGTTGAAAGTGACCAAGAATCAATCCCACATACCTGACATAAGGAGTAGAAATCAGACTTCAATTAACCCCAATTGGAACTCTAGCTTAAATCCTTAAGAGGGAGAAGTTAGGAGGAACGTGGAAGTAATATTTAGAGGGGTAGATTGATTTAGGTGAAAGAGTGAAGAGGGGAGGGGTTTTCAAGTAGATTAAGGGTTTAGGATAGGTAAAAAAGTCATAATTCACGTTTAAAACAAATCAAAATTTCATAAATGTCATTAATGAAACAGACCTGAATTTGGTCCATTTGGGTCACACGGTCCGATAAATGATCCGTGTAGCATCACACGGATCGTGAACAGTGTCGTGGCCTAGGACTTAGAATTTGCAGAAGGAAGATTTCATGGAACTAAGTGATACCACATAGGCGGCTCCACGGACCATTTGATGTCACACGGTTCGTGACATCGTCCGTGTAAAAGTACTTGAAATAAATTTTGCATGGCAAAGTTACGAGACAGTAATTTTTTACTTAGAAAATTTTCCACATAGTAAGCCACATGGAAGGCCACATGGACCGTGTGAATATCCATGTGCCTTCACTTGGAAACTTTCTCCTTGTCCTATGTCTACCTCAGCCGTGAACTGACCAAAGTGTCACTCCACGGGAGGCCACAAAGACCGTGTGGCATCACACGGGCCGTGTAGGCTTCTCCATGGAGTGATACCTAGCAGTTTCCTGGGAAAACATCTCAGGATATTTAGCCAATGCTATTAAGAAAAATCTGGGTCGTTACATCATCTCCCCCTTGGGAACATTTGTCTCCGAATGTGCAAGAACAAGGCTTGAAAGGTTAGAACATGAGCTAGAAACACACCACATAAGATACAATGCATAATTTATCTCCAAAAAATTTTACCAAAAGCGTTATGAAAAATCGTCATTCATGACTATTAAATCAATTTCAAAATTGTATCCAAGTAGTTTAAAACAACTATGAAAGTCCTTTTGTGCACATGCATGCATGTCATATCATGAGACTCAAGATTGCAAGAAATGGCAACATTAGACAAGGAAGGATCCTAGTACCTCAGGCTTGAGTAGATTGGAAAAGATGATAGTAACGTTTCACCATGTCAAGCTCTGCCTACTGATTTCTCCAAAGTACCTTCACCGACGCCACATCCTTGTTGCGAAGCCGCTTTACTTGTCTAACCAAGATCTCGGCCGCCACTTCCTCATAAGACAAGTTTCCTCAACTTCAATTCCTTCTAAAGGCACAATGATGCTAGGATCACCAGTTAGCTTCCTCAACATAGACACATGGAAAACCGGATGAATAGCACTCAACTGCGGGGGTAACATCACTCTATAAGCCACACCTCCAATCCGCTCAACAATTTCATAAGGGCCAACATATTGGGGACTTATCTTGCACTTCTTACAAAAACGCATCACACCTTTCATAGGAGAAACCTTCATATACACCCAATCACCGACCTGAAATTAAAGGGCCCTCCTCCTGACATCTGAATAGGACTTTTGACGACTTTGGGTCGTCTTCAATCTCTCCTTAATCACTTTCACCTTCTCCATGGCATCCATTACAAAATCTGGGCCAACCAAAGTCGTCTCTTCAAACTCAAACAACACCACCAGTGAACTACACCTTCTCCCATACAAAGCTTCAAACGGCGCCATAACACTGCTAGCATGGAAGCTATTATTATAAGAAAACTCAATGACTGGAAGATGGTCATCCCAAATTCCCTTTAAATCCAACATACAAGCCCTCAACATATCCTCCAAGGTTTTAATAGTCCTTTCCGCTTGGCCATCGGTTTGAGGATGGAAAGCGGTGCTCAATTTAATCATGGTCCCAAGCCTTTTCTGAAATGACCTCCAAAAATGGGAAGTGAATTGTGTACCCCTATCCAATATAATGGACCTAGGTACACCATGTAACCTCACCATTTCCTGGATATACAACCTTGCGTAATCCTCAGCACTGAAGGTAGTCTAAACCGGTAGAAAATGAACTAACTTCGTCATCCGATCCACGACAACCCAAATAGAGTTGAATTGCCTTCTGGTCTGAGGCACAAAGTCCGTGTTCACATTTTCCCATTTCCATGTGGGAATCTCTATGTCCTAAGCCAAACCACCAGGCCTCTAGTTTTCCACCTTCACCAGTTGACAACTCGGGCATTCAGACATGAACCTAGCAATATCCTTCTTCATACCATGCAAGCAATACATTTCCTTCAAATCCTGATACATCTTTGTAGACCTCGAGTGTATAGAGTAACAAGAGTTGTGAGCCTCACTCATAATCATCCTTTTAAGGTCATCCACATCCAGAACACAAAGCCGGTCTTGGTATTGGAGTATACCATCTCTCCCTTGGGAGAACAGCTCGATCTCCTTTGCAGCAACCAACTTCTTCAATTCAAGTAATGATGGGTCAAGATCTTGCTTAGCCCTTAACTTATTCACCACGGAAGATTCTACCCCATTCTGAACCCGAACACCACCATCGCTTATATTAGCCAACCTGACACCCAACCTAGCCAACCGGTGAACATCCCTTGCCAATTCCTTCTTTCCTTCCCCAACATGCGTTGCACTTCCTATAGACAACCTACTGAGAGCGTCGGCCACAACATTTGCCTTGCCCCAATGATATAGAACATTCATATTGTAATCCTTCAGAAGCTCCAACCACCTCCTTTTTCTCAGGTTAAGATCTCTCTAGGTGAAAACATATTGCAAACTGTTATGATCGGTGAACACGTTCACATGAACCCCATACAAATAATGTCTCCAAATCTTCAAAGCAAAAACCACCACTGTCAATTCATGGTCATGTGTAGGGTAGTTACATTCATGCACTTTCAACTGCCTTGATGCATACGCTATCACTTTACCGTTCTGCATAAGCACAAAACCCAATCCAATCTGTAAGGCATCACAACACACCACAAATCCCTCTAAACTATTTGGTAAAGTCAAGATGGGAGCCGACGTAAGCCGATCCTTCAAAGTCTGAAAACTCCTCTCACATTCATCCGACCATACAAACTTAGCCTACGTTTGGGTCGACTTGGTCAATGGAGATGCAATAGATGAGAACCCTTTCACAAACCTTCTGTAATACCCGGCAAACCCAAGGAAACTTCGAATATCCGAGGGAGTCAACAGTCTAGGCCAATTCTTCATGGCCTCGGTTTTCTTTGGATCCAACTTGATACCATTGCTAGACACTACATGACCAAGGAAAGCCACTTCACCCAACAAGAATTCACACTTGCTAAACTTGGCGTGCAATTTCTTTTCCCTTAAAGTTTGGAGAACCATCCTCAAGTGGTTCCCGTGCTTCTGCTCACTTCGGGAGTAAATGAGAATATCATCAATGAAGACCACCACAAAACTATCTAGGAATGGCTTAAACACTCGGTTCATCAAATCCATAAATACGGCCGGAGCATTGGTTAGGCCAAATGACATCATCACAAATTTGAAATGCCCATACCTCATCCGAAAAGCTATTTTGGGAATATCACATTCCCTAACCTTCAACTGATGATACCTTGAACGAAGATCAATCTTTGAGAAATAAGTGGCACCTTGAAGCTGATTAAACAAGTCATCAATCCTGGGCAACGGGTACTTATTCTTAATAGTCACCTTATTCAACTGCCGGTAGTCTATACACATTCGAAGAGACCTGTCCTTTTTCCTTAAAATAACACAGGAGCACCCCCACGACGATATACTAGGCCTAATGAAAACCTTCTCCAATAGATCATTTAACTGTCTCCTTCAATTCTTTCATTTCCGTCGGTGCCATATGATAAGGTTGAATAGGAATAGGCTGAGTATCTAGAAGAAGATTTATGCTGAAGTCAACCTCTCTTTCCGGGGGATACTTGGTAAGTCTTTGGGAAACACATTTGAAAACGCATTCTCCACATGGACCGACTCTAGAGCGGGCACTTCGGATTCTACATCCTTGACTCTCACAATATGATAAAAGCATCCCTTAGAAATCATTCACCGCACCTTGAGGTAGGAAATAAACCGACCCTTAATAGAAGAGTCACCACCCTTCCATTCAAGAACGGGCTCACTGGGAGGTTGGAACTTAACCTTCTGGGTTCTACAATCTATAGAAGCGTAAGATACATGCAGCCAATCCATCCCAAGAATCACATCAAAATCAAACATCTCAAGTTCAACAAGATCACACGGAAAGATTTTATGCAACACCGCAATAGGGCAACCCTGATAGATTTTATGAGCAAAAAGGGATTCACCCACGGGGGTGTAGACTGAAAAAGGCTCCCTTAAAATTTTGGGACTCAAACCAAACATAATAGCCAACAGTAGAGTCACAAAAGACAAATTTGCACCCGGATCAAACAATACATAAGCATCAAAATCAAAGACTTTTAACATACCAGCCACAATATCTGGAGCTTCCTCGACATCCTGGCGGGCATGGAGTGCATAGAACCTGTTGTTCCTTGGGGCCGCTCCTTGGTGAGCTATTTGTTGACATTGCCCACCCTAGACCACTTGACTCTGGCCTCCGCAGGCGAATATGGGACAATCCGCAACCTTATGATTCTTATGAGCAGACCCATAGCACCGCCCAGTTCCTTCCCACGAGCACCTGTGTGGTTCTTTCCACACCTCTAACACTGAGAGAGTCCCTGCCCACCACCAACCGGTGCTCTGGGGGGAGGCACTCAGGCACTCGAACCTTTTCCTCAGCCTTGCTGGAAGCAACCAAAACAACCACCACCTCGAGAACCAGATAGTCTACCATCAAAATAAGTCCTCTTAGGATCATGCATTCTCCCTTCCTTGCGTTTCTTCCCTTCAATTTGTTCAGCATAGACCATGAGCCTGGAGATATCCATGTCCTGTAGAAGCATGGCTTTACGACATTCCTTTACAAGTAAATCAAATACACCCAAAACGAACTTGTGCATTCTTGCATGGGGATCAGCCACCAAGGATGGAGCATATTTAGAAAGCTTTGTAAACTTGAGGGCATAATCCCTCACACTCATACTCCCATGCCTGAGGTTGACAAACTCAGTCATCCTGGCCTCTCTCAGCTCAAGTGGAAAGAAGCGATCAAGGAAGGCAAATTTGAACTCCTTCCAATTAACATCACCACCACAGACTCTTTCCGAAGACCACTAAGTGAACCTCACTTGAGCCACGTCCTTCAACTGGTAAGCAGCCAGTCCAGCTTTTTCCTCAGAAGTGATGCCCATAATATTCAGTATCTTTGTGAGCTCGTCAATGAAGAAATCCCTCACCCTAGAAGCAGGTGTAGGATCCCGTGGCAAGTTAGCTTGCCTTGCCTGAGTAATCACCACCTGGGCAAGCATGGAAAAAGCGGTGCGGAATTCACCATTAGAAATAGGCTCCTCCATAGGCTCGTGCAGAACCTAATCTTCGTCAGGCGAAGTCGGTCTAGGTAGAGGGGATCTTCCTCGAGGCATTTGCTGAAATGAATCAAAGACAACGGTAACTAAGGGAATTACATACACCAGTCACAACACGACACAAGACATAAAGAAGTAAGGAAATTTCCTAATACGTCTTTATAGCCTCCCACTTACAGGTATGGTGCACTTCACACCATGAATAAGACTCTACCCAACACGACATGTTGGACTCCGAGGACCATTTATAAACCTAGGGCTCTGATACCATCTTTTGTCACGACCCAGGATACGGGCCTAGATGAGACACGGCGATTGGGGACCCAAGAGCCCCTAAGCAAGCCTTAAGTATCCATAACCACATCATCGGTTCAAGATTAGCATACGATACAATTTTAGCGAAGTCCAAGTTCAGAAGTCATATATAGAATGTGCAATCAATACATAGTTATAACAGTGCCCAACAATACCTCTAATCTAAGGAACGGGGGCCAGGACAAGTTTCGAGCTCACCCTCAATAAAGAGAATAACAAAACTGCAATAGAAAGAAAATAGCCGGCTCGACCTCGGAAGACGGGACTCACCATAAAGGTTCCAAGAGTGAACTATTTTTCAAATGGTTGATATTCAAAATGCTTGGTCCCTACATGGTAAAATCATGTAGGCATAAAGTATGCGTTAGTACATTTGAATGTACTAAGTATGCGGGTATGCAATGCATATGACTTACCAAACCTGCTTTTCAATATTAAATGACAAAGGCTCATAATATAGAATAGTTCTATATTCAATGGAAATTTTTATACAAGATGCCATGAAATTCATGATGCATGCAATGCGTTAATGCTCCTATATAGCGGTGATGGGCTATAACCGATAAACCAAATCCATGCGAGCTATTACATGAATAAGACTTATTGGCACTTTCCGCCAGTAGGGAGAAGATTACTTGCCAAATGTAATCTATATCACACCTTACTGAACACACCATGTTGGAGGACGGTCACCATCATTACGGGAATCACCATTTCAGAAGAATTTTTCAATAGCAATATCATATCATATCAATAAACGATTACCATTCCTTACGACCCAGTCATTTCAGTAATGGCATCCATTCCTATGTTGGCACATAATTCAAGGAAAGGGAGAGGACCCTTGGGGATAGGCCTAACGCCTCCAATAAATCAGTGCTAAGTCGAAACATCCCATGAGAATACTTATACAT
The DNA here is from genome assembly GCA_029948455.1 of Solanum rostratum. NCBI lineage: Eukaryota > Viridiplantae > Streptophyta > Magnoliopsida > Solanales > Solanaceae > Solanum > Solanum rostratum. The sequence continues at coordinate 15,239,968 of CM057047.1, read as the reverse complement.
ATACGTGCTTTCAAGAGGTACAATATTCATTTCAAATCCGTTCAATGCACATTCAGGTTCAAAAGCCAAATCATAAATTATAATCATGGTACTCATGCAAGGAATAGCTCATCTACGATACAATATGGTGCAAGCACCTAATATGCTCAAAGAGCCAGAAACAGATGACATATATGTGATCATATTCTTGTCATAACCAATACCTTATCAGAATCATATCAAAATCACTTCATAAAACATAATTGGGCTTAACCCGCTTCATACTTTCCATAAATCGATGCTCACGAATGCGATGCAATGCATAATGTGAGAATAGCATGGGTAATGTAGAGTAATTATAAAATCAGCTTTATAGTATGAAATCTAGAAAATCCACAATAAAATCTATATGAGAATCATAGTGTAGATCACCCATGCATGAAACTATCTTTAAGAGGGCATGCATGTTCATAATAGCATAACTCAACATGGTTCCTCAAAATAGAGCTTAAAATCTTGAATGTACAACCCATGCATTGATCAAAGTTAATAAGATCAAATAGTAAAAACCCACATTAAAGTAGACTAAAATTCATAAAATTGATTGAAAGGAGTTTTGGGTCATCTTGGTTGAAAGTGACCAAGAATCAATCCCACATACCTGACTTGAGGAGTAGAAATCAGACTTGAATTGACCCCAATTGGAACTCTAGCTTGAATCCTTGAGAGGGAGAAGTTGGGAGGAATGGGGAAGTGATCTTAAGAGGGGTAGAGTGATTTAGGTAAAGAGTGAAGAGGGGAGGGTTTTTCAGGTAGATTAAGGGTTTAGGATAGGTAAAAAATCATAATTCACGTTTAAAATAAATCGAAATTCACAAATGCCATTAATAAAATTGACCTAAATTTGGTCCATATTGGTCAGACAGTCTGATAAATGGTCTGTGTAGCATCACACGGACCGTGAACAGTGCCGTGGCCCAGGACTTAGAATTCATAGAAGGAAGATTTCGCGGAACTAAGTGGTACCACACGGGCGGCTTCATGGATCATCTGATGTCACATGGTCCGTGACATCATCCGTGTAATGGTACTTGAAATAAATATTGCACGGCAAAGTTACAAGACGGTAATTTTGTACATAGAAATGTTTTCACATAATAAGCCACACGGAAGGCCACATGGACCGTGTGGCCTCACATGGACTGTGTGAATGTCCGTGTGGCTTCACTTGGCAACTTTCTCCTTTTCCTAAGTCTGCCCCAACCGTGAACTGACAAAAGTGTCACTCCACGGGAGGCCACACGGACCGTGTGGCATCACACGGGCCATGTAGGCTCCTCCGTGGAGTGATGTCTGGCAGTTTCCTGGGGAAAAAATATCAGGACATTTAGACAATGCCATTTGGAAAAATTTGGATCTTAACAAAAAACTATTTTTCTAAAAAGTATTTCCTACTCTTTTAAGGTGTGAAGTTTAACAGAGAGTTTTGAAGAATATTTTTTATACTTTTTGGAGGTAAATCATTTTTCTTAAATTTGAGAAAAATAAATTAATTTAAAAAGTATTTAAGCCAATAAATATGAAAGGATTGAAAATTATTTTTCAAAACATATTTTCTTTTGTTGCCATCAATTTTATATATACATATAAGAGAATTTTATTGGATAGTAAATGTAATAGAAACTGTTTACTTTATTTAATGTAGAGGTCATTTTAATAACTGACAAACGGACTAGTTTTTCGTTAATTTTAGCATCATTTCTTACATAACTACCTATTTTACTTTTACCTTAACGATTATCATGAACCCACATTACTATTTTTAGTGTTACCCTTTTTATTCTTTTTCCATTTTGATTCTCTTAATATTGAATATTCTAAAGTCCACTAAGCAGTCAAATTTTTTCAGTATGCAAGATCTAATATCATGTCTACTACTACTACTACTACTACTACTACTATTACTACTAGGCTAATTGGTTAGTAGGGTTAGGTGGATGTCTGTATAGTAAAGTAGCAGGAGTAGGCGTGTTTTTTATCATGTGTTGTCATTATCTGTCGTATGTGTGTTACATATTAACATGTGTTTTTCATTAATAGCCGCTCTTTCTGCTCCCCCTTTCCTTTCTTTTTGTCATATCTAGCTTATTCTGCTTATGGTTTTTGAGACGAGGGTTCCCAAGAAACAACCTCTTTATTTCTATGAGGTAGTGGTAAGGTCTGCGTACTACTACACTTGTTGTTGTTGTTATAACAAAAAAATATAAGGCCTTTAAATAAATTTGACTTTAGGCCCCTTAAACTTAGTGAAACGATGGTATTTCCTCCAAGTTTTGATTTCATACGAATAGTGAGCACATACAAATATGCAATGACTCAATCTAATTGGTCATTCGGATATAACTATTAATGCAAAATCCTAGTGCCATTGTTGTGAAATGGTTAAGAAAATAGACTAGGTCGAATCTTTGATACACTATGGAGAATTCACGAATTAGAATTCCACTAATTATGTTTTCTATCACAAATTTTGGAAGAATGAGAAGGTTGTGCATAATTTTTCGACACATTGGTACGAAACTCATGCGTTACAAAGCATACATCAACTGTGTCCAAGTTTAATTAGCAAACATGGTTAAAATCTTTGACATGACTCATATCAAACCCAATTATAAAGTCAAGTCATGTGAATCGTGATTTGAATAATCGTGAAGGACACAAGAAATTGAAGTTGAGATTGTAACTAATTAGAGCTAAGTTTAGGTTTTTACTTGGTAAAAGGAAGTTTTTAGTAAAACCTATTTCCTTGTGTGTTCGATGATGTGATGAATCAGCCATGGTCTAATCATATCATATCATATACAATATATATAAAAGAAAATTTTAGGTCCATTTATGTGACACTCTCACATAATTTTTCTTTATTTTTTCCAAAATAATTGAATTTTGAAAAATCAATTACATAGCCCAACAGCCGTTTGCAAAACTCAAAATGCATCATTTCTGATTAAATAGTACTTTAGTCTGTCCTAACCATTCGAAAAAGTTATAACCATTGAAAAAGTAACAACCCTTCTCAAAAGGTCACAATTTTTTAAAAAAGTCACAACCTTGCGAAAAAGTCATAACTCTTCTAAAGAGTCACAACATTTCGAAAAAGTCACAACCTTTTGAATAACCTTTTGAAAAAGTCATAATCTTTCAAAAATGTCACAATCCTTCGGAAAAGTCTTAGCCCTTCGAAAACATCATAACTCTTTGACAAATTCACAACTTTTTGAAAAAAGTCGCAACTCCTTGAAAAAGTCGAAACTTTTCGAAAAAGACACAATTCATAACTCATCAAAATAGTTACAACTTTTTGAATGTCCCAACCATTCGAAAAAGTCATAAATAAAACCCTTCATAAAAGCTACAACCTTTCGAAAAAGTCATAACCATTCAAAAAAGTCACACCTTTTCGAAAATGTCACAACTTTTTAGAAAAACCCTTCGAAAAAGTGATAATCCTTCAAAAATGTCACAACCCTTTGAAAAAGTCATAACTTTTCGAAAATGTCATAACACCTCAAAAATTCACTACTTTTCGAAAAGCCATAACTCCTTGAAAAAGTCAAAACTTTCCAAAAAAGTCATAATTTTTTGAAAAAGTCACAACTCTAAAAGTCACAACTCTTTGAAAATGTCACAACCTTTGAAAGAGTCATATCCTTTAATGTGGAAAATTATCCGCTTTTAAACTATATTAAATTGATTTTTTAGTTGGGGCATTATAGTAACTTAATATTCAAGCTAGTGAGTTCAAGCACTATTGACAAGCTAAATATATTAAGAAATAATGTTATAATCCAAAAATATTATTAAAGATAACTAAGGCTTTGACAAGATTACATTAATAGAAGTTCTTGGCATAAATTGATTGTCACGCCCCGGGAGGGTACCCTTGGCGTAGTCGGCACTCAGAGACTATTGCTAGTCCCCAAGTGAATCACTTGGACTCATCCTCACATCGTACTCAATAGCGGAAGAAACATCCTCAAGGAAAAGACTTTAATATAATTAAAGTTATCAAGTCTTTATACAAAATGTTAATTTCCAACAAAGAAGAGTTGAGAAAAACAATACATTACATTCTCTAATCAGTGTCTATGAAGCCTCTAACTCAAACATCTAGATGGTACCATGACAGGCCATGGTTATCCAACTCAAGGAAAATAAAGTACTACCCAAGTTAGATGATAATAATATGGAAATCCTCCGAAAACAAGGAGGTCTCACCAATCACTTGAATGCGAATAGATCCTCAACGAAGCGCCTGTCGATGATCTCTAATGCATGCCTCTGCATCATAAAACGATGCAGTCCAAGAAGGGGACATCAGTACGTGGAATGTACTGGTATGTAAAATAGCTGAGTAGAACAGAAACAAGTAGAATATTATAGGAATAACATCAACTCAACATCATACTCCATCAGAATGTCAAATGTCTATCTAAAGAAAGAATAAAGAGTAGACAAATGACCCATCCATATCTCATCAATGCATCATCAATACATCAGACGCACCTCAAGGAAACGCAACTCAACTCAACTTGACTCGACCCAACTCAACCCAACTCAACTCAAGGAAACTCAACTCAACTCAACTCAACTCAACTCAACTCGACTCAACACAACTCAACTCAAGGAAACTCGACTCAACTCAACTCGAGGAACATCAACATCAACTCAGCTAGGGAAATATCGATATCAACTCAACTCCGGGAACTCGACTCAAAACATCACATCAACATCAACATCAGAGTTCTATCAAAATGGAACCTAATTGGGAGTTTCTCTAATTAACAACCACCACCTATGAGACATTGATGATACAACGAAGCAATGTCGTTTCCACATCCATCCAATACCCTGCCGGGGGTAAAGGACATCAACCATAGTGGATCCACAAGAAAAACCTCAGTCCTCATTTGGGACAAGAAAGGAGCCATCCACATTGTGGTTCAATTCTCTCTTCCTAAGCGAGCCACGTAGTTAATGGGTTCAAGTGGGACTCACTCTTACCCATTTCAGTGCTCAATACTCCTCCTAAAACTCGACATGCTCATAAAACCTCAACCTCATTAGTCCCATAGGGACATAATACCTCATCATCAGTCCCATAGGGACATAGCATAATATCTCAACATCAACATCAGTCCCGTAGGGACATAATATAATACCTCAACATCAACATCAGTCCCGTAGGGACATAGTACCTCCACATCAACATCACCTCACCTCATCAACATAAACATCAACATCATGGACTCAAGATACTCTTTTAGAAATTAAACTTCCAATTTTAAGACATCATAAAACATCATTCTCATCAACATCATCATCAAGACTCTCATCAAATGTGAAACACAATCACAACATCACAACATCATCATCGTCAAGGCTCTAGACTTATCCCCTAAGTTGATTGTGCATACTTTTAAAATAATCATGTAAGGTTATGCAAAATCTCATGAAAAATGTTAACTTCAAGAATACAAATAGTATGATGATCATCAACATAGAAAACATGTAATTTCAAATCAATTTTTCAATGAAAAACTCTCAAGTATTCATGCACAAAGACTCTTCAACCATCAATTCTTCTTTGACCTCTATGGGGCACATGAGAGAACAATATCATGCTTTTAGTTTAGCCTTACATACATGAAAATGTGATATTACAATCAAAATTTGATGAATACTCATTTCTTGGAGAAAATAATCGATCTCTGTAGTTCTTTTATCGTTGAAGAACTTGAAAAGACATTGTTCGAAGGGCTTCTCTTTGATTCTTGAATTCTTGACTTAGAATCTTTAGAGTTCTTGTTGAAGAACCCTAATTGATGAAAAGAAGAATCAAGGAATCCTTTCTTGGGATTCTTGAATTCGCTTTCTTGAAACCCTAGGTTATAATTTAAGATTCTATTAGGGATTTCATGAATACATAGAGAAATTAGCTTAAAGCTTATGAAGAATAACTTACCTTGATGAAGAATCTTGAAAGTTAATCCTAACTTGATGACTTTCTTGATGATTCTTGAGCATTTTATGTTTAGGAGTGACGGAGAGGGTTTTTACTCATTAAACTAAAGTTTTATGCGTCTTAGGACATTAAATAGACCCCCAAAGGTTTTAGGATAAAAGTACCCTCAAAATAAAATAAAGGAACGTCCCCTAGCTTATCCAAAAAGGGTTCGCGATAGGTCCGCGTAGTGGAGCGGTGGCGGACCTTCAGACAGCTCTGTAGGTCTCCAGTAAAATGGTCAAAACTTTCTACTCCGAACTCTGTTTAACATGAAATAAGATGTGTTGGAAAGCTAACTCAAAGATCTTTTATTTGATATATTTTGTGTCACCTAATATATTATACTTTAGGAGATATGGTCATTTGAAGTTGACCCTTCTATCAACTCATACGAAAACTTCGTTGGTAGAAATTCTTTGAACTTGACTTGATGTAGCAGATCATTTATAACTCTAAATCACATTTAATATACTTTAAATACTTAGGAATGATCCTATCATATTGAAGGATGACTCAATCTTTGTAAAAAGAAAAGTTAGGGTGTTACATTATCTCCCCCTTGGGATCATTCGTCCTTGAATGATGAGTAAAGGTAGACATAAAGGCACAAATAAAAATCAGAACTCTTTTCAAAACTCACTCAATCAATCAAATTCTCGACTCCTCATCAATCTCAAACCATCTCTATTCAGACTCAAGAATTGACACATCAACTTAGAAATAGACAACTCAATTCCAATCAAGAGTAAGGAAATTACATCCTACATTCTCTTCATCAGGCACAAATGGAACGTCGAAACTCAATTAATTTGAATCATTTAGACACCTCGTCTATCAGTCTCTCGAACTCAGGAAGGAAGCCATCAATTCTAATCGAGAATAGGACCATCGTATAAACAAGACTCCGAGGGCACTCTCATGCTCAAGTCCCCACCTCAATTGTGCTCCTTTTCATGGCACTCTACCCCATCAATGCAAACTCATAGCTCTTATTCAAACCTCCACCTACCCACCTCTTTTTCTTCCATTTAAGCCAAGTTCTAAGCCTCAAGGTGCTATTCCTAAGATAATCATATTCATATAAAGCTAATCCTCAATACTCAACTCTATACTCGAAACACTTATTATGAAGTGTTTAATAATCTATCATCCATACTCACACAATAACAACCACGCGTTCAAGCCTATCATACTAACCACCTTAAATATGTCTTAGAATTTGTTTCAAGCCTACTTGTCACGTCTACATCCACAATTCAATGAGCTTTCACTCAAAGTCACATCAACATACTCTTACCTATCTATTGTGCATCATATGATCGCATCTCTTTCCTCATCCCTATCTCTGTCCCTTCATGACACCAGTTTAACACCGATATCACAATGAGGATACAGTCACTCCTTCTCATCTACCCTCACTCTCAGTCTACTATCATTAACATTACTATTTGGATGTGGAGGAACTCATTATCTCCCCTTTTGATGAAACCCCAAGCTACTACCTCTCCATGCAAAATAAGCATGATTATACCTCTAAAATTTGATACTCTACATCATACTATCAACGGCATAACAAGTCGAAGGTCACATAACATCAAATCAAGAACTCTTACTCCATAGTAACCTGTATTTAGAGAATACTACTCGTTCTCATCACTCTAATACACTCAAATAATAGCAACCATATATTTAAGCCTACTATAGCGGCTTACACCTTCAATCACATGAACTCTTACCACGGGAGATACTAATATGGTATTACCTAACTATTAGACTCCTCAAGATTTCTCCAACTCCTCCTCCTGATCCATAACCTTAAAAGAAAATGGCATCACATCATCATTAGAATTAAGAACTCTCATTCTCTCTTGAATTCCTCCATATCAAGCTCTTCTCCTCTTCTCTCAAGCCCTAGTCTTATTCAATTGTTAGAAAAGGACTTAGAAAAGGGTTTTAGACCCTTTTCATGTTAAAATGACTTATATTAGTCGTATAGGGAGTTTATAAGGTGTTAGAAATGGACCAAAATGCCCCTAAAAAATTTTAGAAATTTCCAGCCTCGAAGTTACTCAGTCTGCGATGCGGACTGGTCGCGAATAGTACGTTTTATGCAAAAATCTTCTGAACGAGTTTTTCCAATCTCGTCGAAAAGTTTTTTAAAAAAGTGTAAGTCCCTCTCCGCGATAGCTCCGCGATGCGGCTCTGTCGCGAACCTTTACTATTTTTCATTTCAGAACGAAAAATTATCTTTTCACTCGGTCGCTCTAAAAATCGACTGAAGCCTTTCCCCTACTCAAATTTTTGTGCTAATCACAAATCCAGCCTCAGATTTGCCATTCGAGCATCGAAAGATGTGTTATGCGCACATCTCTCCTCTAGGAGTACTTTGGTAATTTTACCGGGCCTTATATCAACTTTTCCTTAGCTCTCAAGGTCATTACTCTAAGTTTGTAAATCAATTTCCTCTACTAGGCTATAAGCATATACCTCCACATGATCAAGGAATCAATATCCATAAGAATATCTTAAACTCTTCTGTTATGCTATAGTTGCATACATGTAACTAGCCACTCAGACTTTTTTCAACGCTATCACTCTTAGCTCCTTCCAGTCTCTATGTAAATCTCTCTATATTTGATATTCCTATGGCGTACATAACCACTTCCCACAATTCTCACAATCTAACCTCTTCTTATCTATTGAGCTATCATCGTCTTACTCGTCTTACCTAAGGGGCAATTGTACCCTGCCCATAGAATCACTTCCTCATAAATCAACACCTTTTACTCAAGCATACACTATGGAAAGCCTCTTAGAGAAAATCTCCAACTAAGACAATCATTCTCACGATGTTGTCTCCTCTTTAACATTACTCCTCAAAATTCAAGCTTAGGGTCTAGCACTAACATGTGCATCTATCACACACCACTTCCTCGTAACTCAGTATCACTCACCTATTAGATCATATCTTCTTATCTGACTAACCTTATAACTCAATGAGTCTCATGAACTCACTGTTAAAAATCATAAGCCTAATTCAGATCTATCACATTGAAAGTACTCTTTTCCCCTATTTGACATCTACACTTCACCCTCAATAACTTATGGCAATCAACTCACCACCTCATCACTTTCCTAATAAACATGTAACTCTAACTACAAGCCCCGATTAGCCATCACTCTTGTTATCTCGTCCCTTTCTTTCCATCATCATCCTTCTAACTCTGGGATGATTCAATTCTACTCACATCTCACTCTTAGGTTGTAACATGAAACTCTTTAGAGGCATTAGTTCCTCTCTCATAGGTCACATCAGAAGCAAGTTTTGAAAAAAAAAGGATCTGGGTACATCTAGAGTTAACTCAAATGCACGATTCATATGAGTAATAGTGCACTCTTTCTAGTCAATCAACTTCGCGCCTCAGTCGGCTCCTCTCAAGCCTGGTACAGTCTCTCTACCATTCTTATTACTTTATCTTAGAGGATCTCATCTGTAAGATTTTGAACATTACTGGCTCTATCATCTTGTGAACGAGGCATAGTCGAAAAGGTTTAGAGCAACGCACGAATCATAGTAGATTTCATAGGAAATAGCTCTATCGCACGATCAGAATCAGAAAGAAGGGAAACTTTTCCTAATGTCCTATAGCCTCCCTATTATGGATGTGGCGCGCTTCACACCAATAATAAGGACTCTACTAGACATGGCTTCATAGACTCCCTAGGACTCTCGAACTTTGTGCTCTGATACCAAGTTTGTCACGCCCTGGTAGGGTATCCTTGGCGTGGCCGGCACTCAAAGACTATTGCTAGTCCCCAAGAGAACCACTTGGACTCATCCTCACATCATACTCAACAGCGGAAGAAACATCCTCAAGGAAAAGACTTTAATATAATTAAAGTAATCAAGTCTTTATACAAAATGTTAATTTCCAACAAAGAAGAGTTGAAAAAAAACAATAAACATCTAGATGGTACCATGACAGGCCATGGTTATCCAACTCAAGGAAAATAAAGTGCTACTCAAGCTAGATGATAATAATATGGAAATCCACCGAAAATAAGGAGGTCTCACTGATCAGCTGAATTCAAATAGATCCTCAACGAAGCACCTGTCGATGATCTCTAATGTCTTCCTCTGCATCATAAAATGATGCAGTCCCAGAAGGGGACATAAATACGTCGAATGTACTGGTATGTAAAATAGTTGAGAGGAACAGAAACAAGTAGAATAATATAGGAATAACATCATCTTAACATCATACTCCATCAGAATGTCAAATGTCTATCTAAAGAAAGAATAAAGAGTAGACAAATGACACATCAATATCTCATCAATGCATCAACAATACATCATACTCACCTCAAGGAAACTCAACTCAACTCGACTCGACTCAACTCAAGGAAACTCAACTCAACTCAACTCAACTCAACTCAACTCGACTCGACTCAACTCAACTCAATTCAAGGAAACTCGACTCAACTCAACCCAACTCAACTCAACTCAACTCAACTCAAGGAAACTCGACTCAACTCAACTAAAGGAACATCAACATCAATATCAACTCAGCTCAGGGAACATCGATATCAACTCAACTCAAGGAACTTGACTCAAAACATCACATCAACATCAACATCGAAGTTCTATCAAAATGGAACCTAACTGGGAGTTTTTCTAACCGACAACTATCACCTATGAGCCAGTGATGATACAACGAAGTGATGCCGTTGCCATATCCATCCAATACCTTGCCCGGGATAAAGGACATCAACCTCAGTGGATCCACAAGAAAAACCTCAGTCCTCATTTGGGACAAGAAAGGAGCTATCCGCATTGCGGTTCAATCCCCTCTTCCTACGCGGGCCATGTAGTTAATGGGTTCAAGTGGGACTCACTCTTACCCATTTTGGTGCTCAATACTCCTCCCAGAACTCGACATGCTCATAAAACCTCAACCTCATCAGTCCCATAGGGACATATTACCTCATCATCAGTTCCATAGGGACATAGCATAATACCTCAACATCAACATCAGTCCCATAGGGATATAATATAATACCTCAACATCAACATCAGTCTCGTAGGGACATAGTACCTCAACATCAACATCACCTCACCTCATCAACATCAACATCAACATCATGGACTCAAGATACTCTTTTAGAAATTAAACGTCCAATTTTAAGACATAATAAAACATCATTCTCATCAACATCATCATCAAGACTCTCATTAAATGTGAAACATGATCATAACATCACAACATCATCATCGTCAAGGCTCTAGACTTATCCCCTAAGTTCATTATGCATGCTTTTCAAATAATCATGTAAGGTTATGCAAAATCTCATGAAAAATGTTAACTTCAAGAAAACAAATTGTATGATGATCATCAACACAGAAAACATGTAATTTCAAATCAATTTTTCAATGAAAAACTCTCAAGTATTTATGCACAAAGGCTCTTCAACCATCAACTCATCTTTGCCTCTATGGGGCACATGAGAGAACAATCTCATCCTTTTAGTTTGGCCTTATATACCTGGAAATTTGATATTACAGTCAACATTTGATGAATACTCATTTCTAGGAGAAAATTCTCGATCTCGGTAGTTCTTTTATAGTGGAAGAACTTGAAAAGGCATTGTTTGAAGGGCTTCTCTTTGATTCATGAATTCTTGACTTATAATCTTTAGATTTCTTGTTGAAGAATCCTAATTGATAAAAAGAAGAATCAAGGAATCTTTTCTTGGGATTCTTGAATTCGCTCTCTTGAAACCCTAGGTTATAATTTAAGATTCTATTAGGGATTTCATGAATAGATTGAGAAATTAGCTTAAAGCTTATGAAGAATAACTCACCTTGATGTAGAATCTTAAAATTTAATCCTAACTTGATGACTTTCTTGATGATTCTTGAGTATTTTATGTTTAGGAGTGAAGGAGAGGGTTTTTACTCATGAAACTGACGTTTTATGCGTCTTGGGACCTTAAATAGACCCCCAAAGGTTTTAGAATAAAAGTACCCTCAAAATAAAATTAAGGAACGTTGCTTAGCTTATCCAAAAAAGGGTTCGCAATAGGTCTGCGTTGTGGAGCCGTCTCGGACCTTCAGACAGCTCTGCAGGTTTCCAGTAAAATGGTCATAACATTCTACTCCGAACTCTGTTTAACGCGAAGTAAGATGCGTTGGAAAGCTAACTCAAAGATCTTTAATTGGACATATTATGGGTCACCTAACTCATTATACTTTAGGAGATATGGATATTTGAAGTTGACCCTTCTATCAACTCATACGAAAACTTCGTCGGTAGAAATTCTTTGGACTTGACTTGATGTAACAGATCCTTTATAAGTCTAAATCACATCTAATATACTTTAAATACTTAGGAATTGATCCCATCATATGAAGTATGACTCCATCTTATTAAAAAAAAAGTTGGGGTGTTACATTGATAAAGCTAAATTTTATATAGAAAAATAACTTAATTACTTTAGAGTATTTTATTTGTTTTAATTAATATTGAAATTTAAAAAATTAATTACATTTTCGCGTGTGCTAATTACCTAGTGTTGATATATATATGGATGTCATACAATCAATTATTGAGCCTAGAAAAAGAAACATAACTAGAAGCATCCACAAAGATTGATATGGAATCCAGGCTCAATCAACAACTAACTAAAAGAATGATGCATGAGAAGGAATGAGTTTTATTCAGATCTTTGAGAAAAACATATATAGTTGTTTCATTCCCTTTCTCTAAGTTATGCTTCTCTTCTCTTTCTTCTATATGAGTTCTTCAATACTTTTAAATTCCTTTGTAATATAAATTACTAGTTAGTGAAATATATCTATCAGTTGTTTACATTTGAATTGCATTGGTCTACTTATTAAGTTTGTTTTAGATGAAATATTACAAATACTCCTACTATTGTGATTAAGGGTTAGTTTGAAAAGCCACTTTGGTCTACTTACAGCTTGTTTGGATAGTGATTTTTCCCTAGTATGGTAAGATATGGTATGGTTATTAAGAGAATGACGTTTGTTTTGATTGTCTAATTAATTATATGCTATTGTATGGTTTTCTTTCATGGTTTTGTAATCATGAAAACCCTCACATTTTGAAACCACCAATTGATGGTATCCCATGGTTCTCTTTTTTTTCTCCAATTATGCCCTTATTTAAATTTAAATAATTCTAATTTGTTCTTTGTTCTTTATTAAACTTTACCCTAATATATGTATTATTTTTGTATTATTTATTTCTTTCCGCATCAACTTTTGAAACTTTTTTTCCGCATCCCATTTTTTTTCACGTTTTAGTCTATTTTTTGAGGTTCATTTTTTAAAAGTTCTTACTTTTTTATTTTCTTGTGTTATTTGTATAGATTGGAGATATATTAGCTTGTATATTTCCCTGTTCGATTCCATGTATTCATTTTTAAAAAAATTATTTAAAAGTATTGATAAATTTAATATTTGTAATAATTAAGGACTTTTTTGTAAATTTAAAGTTACGATACAATACCATACAGTGAAATCAAACAACAAATTATCATTAAATAATAGCAACTCATACAGTATATCTAAACATTGTATGGTACGGTACTGTACGATACCATATCATACTAAACAGTACCAAACATTATGAAACCATGACAAATCATCATCCAAACAAGATGCTATTAAGTTTGTTTAAGATAAAATATTTAAAGTACTCCTACTATTGTGATTAAGGGTCTATTCAAAAAGTCACTTGGTAATTGGAAAAGATGGTAATTACTAAGGTAGTAATTGTCATCCTATTAATTACACAACCTAATAATTATCCCATCGTGTTTGTTTGCTACAATGTAATTAATGTACAATTACAAGTGTGTTGTTTTGTTGCACGAGTGTAATTTCAAAGTTATATTAAATTTTAAAAAAACAAAAGTGAATTATTTAAAATTAAAAACTTATATTAGGCAAGTAAGGATATTTATAAATAATATTAAATTAAATATACAAGATATATATTGTCTTTTAAAAATATATTTGTTAGTAAATATATATTCTTAACTAAATTATAAAAAAAATCAATTTATATTTTTTAGATTAGTATGTTCTAATTAAATTAATTATAAAAACTAAAAATACAAATTTTATGCGAACATCATGAAATTCATGTTTGAAAAAAATATTAAATATTATAAATATAATGTCATAGTAAAATTATTAACATATTTGATAAGAAAATAATCTATCTATTCTAACTAAAAATTAAATTACTTATAATGTGAAATATCAAGTCAATATTACAAAAACAAATAAAACTAAAAATATAACGTAAGTTTTAAATTCAAAATAAAAAAAATTGATGTAATACTCTTTTACCAAATTTCAATATAACGTACATAAATATGATTTAAAAGAAAAAATATGTATATTTTTAACTTTATCCAACAATAAATTCAACTTTAATTTAAAATTTTAAATGCTAATAAAATTATGCTAACGAAAATAATAAACATAGAATAAATAAATAAAAAAGATATTATGAAAAAGTGCATGGATTCACATCATATATAAAGGTTGAGAATGTGAAGAAAATAAAAATTAAATAGTATAAAATAAAATAAAATATAGTTTTAAAAAAATGAGAATAATAAAAACAAAAATAATTTAAAATAAAAATAAAAATAAAAATAAATTAAAAGTAACTGGAATGTAATTATCAGTAATTCTTTCTATGAATGGGAAATTGTAATTATATCTTATTAATTATGCCCAATTATCTGTTGACCAAATAAGATTAACAATATAATTCAACTAATTATATCATATTCATTTAGTAGGGTGTCCTTTAAAACATGCACAAATGTTTATAAGAGCTGGCGAATACTTAATTCCCCATGTTGTTTTAATGAATTATGATTTATACACTACTTACATGTGACATATGCATTGCCTATTATGTGGCTATACTGCTGATTAATGTTATATCCCAAAAAGTCTTGCTCTGCATTTTAGCAGGTAGTTTATGAGGCTTACAAGTTATCCTGCGGTGATACTTCACCGTAAGGGCTTGTTTAGTTAGTACTAAATTATTTTGACATTAGTTATTTAGAAATTATCATTATATTTTTTAATATTTTTAGTTGGGAATAAGTTATTCAATCATTGTTGTTTTATTTTTCAATGTGGATAAGAATAATTTTATAATATGAAAAAATTTAGCGTTGAATAAGTCATTTTGTATTTCATCCCATTGACTATAGAATAAATTCATTAAAATCAATCTTGGCATTAGTTATTTTTCATATCAAACGAGCCTTCAATGTGAACTGAAAAATACGACAAGCTTGAAATAACTAATATCGGAATAAATTACTTTGTCCGTCCCATTTTATGTGCGCCCTTTGACTTGGTATGGTGTTTAAGAAAAAAGAAAGACTTTTGAAACCTGTGATCTAAATAAATTCTTAGATATTTATGTGGCTGAAAATTCATTAAGGGTGAAAAAGAAATTCAAAGTTAAATTATTTCCAATTAGAGTATGGTAACATTCTTTTTTGGGATCTTTCACAATTTTATCCAAACGAAATATGGACAGGCGTATGAGTTCACTCCGCAATTTGTTAAAGTTGAATACTTGTGTCGGAAAAAGTTATGTTACATCTTAGGTGTATCTACTATGGAGAAAAATATTTTTCGACATATTTGATTGGTCAAAATTTTAAAAATATTTTTTTTTAAAAAATAATTTATTAAAAATAAAAAAAATAAATTTTCTAACGGAAGCATGAAAAAAAAAGTTTCAAAATAGTATTATTATTGTCTCCTCTCAATCCTCCAACACGTTTCACCTGCACTTCTACACCCATAACCCTTATGTCACAACCTTTACCCACCCCCTAGCCAAACCCCCATCTCCCTTAGCATTACCTTAGATTATATACAAATTCTTTTGAGATGATAAATTTTATTTGTATAAAAAATGATAAGAAATCTACTTATTTTCTGAAAAAATATTGTCCACAAAAAACATTTTCCTTGATAATAAACGCACCCCTAGTTAAAATTTTGAGTTTGATCCTCTTTGCATATAATTATCCGATGGCAATGACATGAAAAGGATATGATTATGAGGGCTAAATTAGTGCAAATCCAAACAATTAGGGCCGAATTTATTATTTTCTCCTCTTTCACTAAATGACAATGTATTCAATTTTACTAATTAATTTATAGTAATATATAATCAACAAATTCTATTTAAAAGGGAAGTAATAAAAGAAAGAGGAAAGAAAAGTAGGTATTGTATGATTGCTTTGACCTATCATTGGGGGTCTCGTCTTCACGAAGAGCAATAAGATTATGATTACTTATAGCGGCGGATGTGGGAGCGTGTCTCCCCATGATAGAGAAGAACAATAATTTCATATTAGTAAAATATGAAGATGAGATAATTAAATAAAAGACATGGGATTCGGGAAATTGAATAATTCTATGCTTCTTTCCCTATATCATGATAGGGGAATAATTGTACAGTAGCTGGACATCAACAACGAGAAGTATTATTTCTTGCTTCGTTTAATTATCCTTTTTTCTTTTTTTTCTTTAAATAAAAACAACTTTCTTTGTTCCCCTCTCTCACACTCTTTTTGTTTTGTGTGTGTTTGTGGGGGTGGGTGTGTGTCGGGATGGTGGGGGATACTTTAGTAGTTAATTCAAAAATTTATACCACGATTTTTTCTAAATTATACTGTCCCATATTTTTGAGCGAAAATTTGAATTATTCACGTATGTAACAAAATTTGAATCTAGAAAAACTGCTTGCAGCGAGATGTTCAAGTCAAGGTTTAGGCATTCGATTTTGTTGGAAGTAAGCTGTTGGAAAACCATATGCACAACGAGAGTATATAAAGATCGTACTGTTACGTGTGTGCGAGAACACAAATAATTATGCTAGAACACATAAACTTCCTGAAATTTAATTCGATAAATACCTCTTGAAGCGTGATCATATATCTTCAAGCAAATCCACAAGTTAGACTGCAGTTCTGCGGTCTTCTACAGTGATCCAAAGTTCACATTCGAACTCTCTCAATACTTGGGTGGACAAGCATTGGGTAGAAAATCTAATTCTTTTTTTCTTTTTTTTATTATGTTAGGAAAACCCCTATTTATAGAAGACCTTTCAAAATCCAAAAGGAAGAAGGAAACCTACTTTTCTTGAAAAATAAGAAACTAAAATCTGTCCTCTTTTTATTAAAAATATGATTCTGAGTTCTAGTTAAATATGAGCACAGTAGAGACCACATAATTAATTACTAAGGCTCCCTATTATGAAATTATTCAAATAATTAATTTGAAATTATTCTTCCCATAATAAATTACAAATCATAGCACTATGTAACGACCCATTAAATCATTTTGAGATATAGAGTTTCGTATATTATAAAAGATTTATCTCGTAAATTTTAAAGGGCCTTTTTGGACTATTCAATAACTTTCATTATTTAGTTAAACGATAATTTTAGATAATTAATTTAGTTGTAGGTCAAAAGTACTTTATTTTTTTTATTCCATATTTACTGTACATAAAAATAAATAAATAAATAAATAAATATGAAACAACAACAAAAAAATATAAGTAGAAGGGCCGCTAAACGTAGCCCTATAGAAAGACGAATAGAAAGGAAACCAAAAGAAGAGGAGAAACGAATGAGCGGCGAACGTGCACCAAATCTACGAAAGTTGTTGTTCAGGTAAGGTTTACTAAATTGTTATATCAAGTGTATCAATTATAGGATATAGAGTTTTAGTGATAGTATATTAATATATATATTAGAATCATGAATAATAGTGAAGTGGAACAATTTGTGAATTGCTACTGCAATGTTCACTTTAGTATGTATATACATGCTTATTTTTATAGGCAGTGATGATCTAATGATTTAAATAATAAGAAAATTATTACCAGGCATAATAGTGAGAATATGATGGGTTAGTTTTCATTTATGCAATTTATCCTCTCGTTATGCCCTTAGTTTCTAGTTAATTCTCGTTTTAAACTTTGTTCTTTTAAATACAACTTTATATTCAAGTTTTAATATATTAGTATAAGTAATTAAATATTATGTATATTATAGTATATGAATATCATTGGAGTTATGTTACTCGGAGGAATTTTGACTTAACCCTAAGCTTGAAATATAGGAACTAGGTTATAATCTTTGGGTGTAGGCTAGATATATAGTTATATGGGTGTGTATGGACTCGTCTTCTTACAAATATTATATATTTGACAGATCGAAGCGCTTTAAGGTATTGAAGAAAGGAAAAACATTGGTGGATTAGCTAGCTTGGCTTTGGTTCATCAATTGAGATAGGTTATGATTTAATTCAATGTGTTAGAAAGACTCCTAATAGCAATTGATATTTATTGAGTGATGTTGTGAAATTATTCTATGCATATAATTATTATGGTTTGGATGATTGATATGTGTTATGATTGGTCTGCAATCCAAGACCATGAAATCCATATTCTTGAACTTGTTTTATAAAAATTATGACTCTGATAAAGAAGACATAATGATATATTCTTAATAAAGTGGGAAGTAAAGATAAAGAATGATGAATCAAATATAATTGGATCAGATATCACGTTTCAACATGATATAATTGGATCGAGTGTCACGTTTCGACATGATATATTTAGATCGAGTGTCACGTTCCAATACGATATGTTTAGATCGAGTGTCACGTTCCGACATGATATATATTGGATTGAGTGCCACATTCCAACACGATAATAATAAAGAAAAACATATCAAAATGATTTAATATACTCAATCTCAAATTACCCATTTCCCAACGGAAGCATAGTGTGGAGGCTTGAGTTCTCCTGTCTTTTTGATGTTGTTAGCAAATTATATACCTGTTTTATTGTGTTGTATCTTATACTTGTTGTTTGTTACTTGCTATTGTTAAGTGCTATAATTGATTTCCTAATTTTACTTTATGTATATTGATTTCTATTTGGAGTCGGCCGATGATACCTACTCAGTACATGTGGCCCGTACTGACTCCGACTTGCATTTTTCATTGTTTTGCTTTTGTGGAGTGCAACGAGTGTTAATCAACTTCGACTGCCCTCAACTTTAGTAGGTCGTAAGTATAACAGATTTCAGGGTGAGTTAACCTTCTAGCTCGTGTTGGATTCTATCAGTTATGGCATGATGTCCTTAGTTTTCGGACATAAACTATTATATTTATCTATTTTAGTGTTGCTACTCTTAGACTTAGTGTTTGAGATTAGTAGTCCTTGATGTGATGACTTTCAAGTTTTGGGGAATGTTATGTAATAGAATTAGTGAGTTTTATTATTTCTTGCTTTATGAGTTGAGCTTCCAATAATTTTCGTATTTAATAAGTTGAACTGCTAATATAGGTTGGGACTTATATCATTGGTTCGCCCACTTAGGAGGTTAGGTGTGGGTGCCACTCACGGCCTATTTTGGGTCGTGATAGACTTGGTATTAGAGATTTAGGTTCATTGATCTCACACAAGGACAGGTCTAGTAGAGTCTTGTGAAACGGTATGGGGACGCCTTTACTTTTCTTCGAGAGGCTATAGGACCTTAGGAAAACTCAGTTCTTTATTTCTTTCGTGTTACTACTTGAATCCAATTGGTATCTAGGTGATACCGATTGGTATTTGATCTTTTTTTCACTCTAAATCGTGCAATAAAGTTACCTCTTAAGAAAATTGTCCAAATTCGTGTGTTTTCCCAAATTTGATCGACAGCTCTCATAGTTAAAGCGGTTGGAATAGAAAAGCCCAGATCTTTGTTAATGAGTTACCTTTGGATAAAGTATTTAGAAAGTAAAGAGACTGGATCAGGCTTGAGAGGAGCCATCTAGCGTTCTTAAAGTTAATCAATCCGAAATAATGCACTCTTATTCATGTAAATCATGCGTTTGAGCTAGAGCAAAATATGTTGTACGTCTAGACTCTATTCTTCGAAACATTCTTCAGACGTTATCCTTGAGAATGTTGTTAAGTTATGCCTATAAAAACTTAGTGATATTTTAATCCCCCCCACCTCCCCCAAGAAAGTGATTGAAGGCTTTTGTAAACCATAAGTGATAGAATAATCCTAGAGTTAGGAACATATATAAACAATGAAAAGTAGGAAAAATAGATGATTGACTTAGATAGTTAGGAGTCACGTGGTGATAAGTTAATAAATGGGGTGATAAGTCAAATCCCTTCTAAATTTTAGTTAAAAAGTAGTAAGTAGCATCTAACTTTCAGGATAGAAGGTAGAGGAAGAGTTTTCAGTTAGTATGATATGGAGTACACTCAAATAAGAATGGACTTGAAGTTGACATGCCATTGTGCTTATAATAATTACAAAAATTCAATTATAGATGTTGAATAGGAGAGCAGAGGGCATAAGGTATTAGATCTAAACTAGGCTCATGATTTTATGAACTTAGCTAGGTAAGGAGGTATAATGGATAAGATATATACTACTTAACTTATGAAAGGGTGTGTAATGATAGATTATACTTAGATATACCATGGGATAAAGGTTGATTTTTTTTTTATCATGATTTTTAGTGATTTAATATTTCTTGACTTTATATAATAGTTTAGAATTGGCATCGAATGTAAAGGATATGAATATACATATTTAGCACTAGAACCTAAGCTTGAACTTTAGGTGAGTATCATGAAAAGGGGGTAATATGATGGTAGTGATACTATTAGTTGGAGATTTGCTCTAGTAGATTTGACATAGCATAAGCAAGAAACTAAGTTATCAACTTGAAAGAAGCGTGATGTTACGAGTATGGTAAATGTGACCCTTAGATGAAATAGTGGATTGAGGCTAAGTCATTAGATAAGAAAATGGCCTAAGATATTTATCCATGATTGGATATAATTGTGTGAGACTTTAAGTTTATGATTTACTGTGGGTACCTAGATAGTATATGTAAGTTGTTAATGTAGAGTAGACTAATGTAATCATTTTTTATTACCCTTACGATTTGAGTCAAAGGGGGTTAGCATTGATAAGAAAAATTTTAGTGATGGATCTTTAGTACGAATAATAAGTAGGTGGCGACATGTATCTCAAGGATTTGTAATGAGGATTGATGATTTCATAATAAGATCCAAGGGAGCAGATCGATATTGGAATGATAAGCTTATGGATAAATATTGTCCCAACGAGTAACTTTAGGAAAGGTAATGGAGGATTTTATTAGGAGGGTGCATATAAAAATTGTGTTAGTCCTTTAGATTCTATTAGTACAACTGGGTTTAAAGTATCATGTCGATGATAAGGTTGGCTTCAAGATGATGGAAATGGCTACCGAGCATAATAATAATAAGTCGTGATGGATTATTATCAGGATGCAATCATATGATAAAAATTTTGAAGTAAATGAATTTTGTGTGGTAATAGTGACTTGCGGATCTTTAAAGTTATGAATTGCTACTATTTCATGAGTAACGTGATTATATGAAAAGATGTAAATGTGGTGAGCCACTGCTCGAATATAATTAAAAAGAGCTATAGTAAAAAATGAATAAAATTAATGAAATGTAGGTTAGCCTTTAGAAAGATACAAGAACATCAACATTCACTCTGATGGTAAAGGTCAACTATGTGTCTTTTGAGAGAATGGAGAACTCAATTCACACGTGGTTCCATTTATTCTGCTTTTGTTATAGTGATAATGTTATGTGTCATTGATCTGTGTTAGAAACTATTGGGTAATATTTGAAAAAAAAGCTATCTATGTGCGTCTTGAATAAGGTGGTAAGCTCTTTTTGTGATTTTGAGTATGTTAATTAGTATATTGAAATTTTTATAAGGGATGTGATAAGGTCAATAAAGAGCTGATCAATAATATGTTAAGATACATGTTCATAAAGATTTTCATGGTATGAGTTATTGTTGATAGATCATGGGAATTGGGTTATATGATTGGAGTTAGAATTAAAGTTCTTCATAGTGAGTTTATATTCATGATAGTATATTTTGTCAAGGTATAAATTGGTAAAGTATGAAATAATCGAATTGCGTTGGATGTTAAATATTTGAAAGAATTTATGCATGATCTGGATTGTAAAGTTAATTACTTTTACCTATTAAAGGATATAAGGAAGGGTGTTACTTAAAGTTTTAGTTTAAAGTATAAGAAAAAAATATATCATGAGTTATTGATTAAAGGATATGATTGGTGGGTAAATTAGTTGAAGGAATAAAAATCAGATATATTAAATAGTAATATGCTAAAATAGGTTGGGACTTATATCATTGGTTCGCCCAGTTATGAGGTTAGGTGTAGGTGCCACTTACGACCTATTTTGGGTTGTGACAAACTAAAAATTGATAATTGTGCTCCTCTATTTATATTTCAAAATTTTTCATTAAACACTTATATAATTCTCCATGTTATGATTACAAATACTAATCAATAAACTAAAGCACTGACAAATTTAATTTAAAGATTAATTTTTGTTATGCCACTGCTTAACTTATTTCATATGTCGAATTCATAAATCCACTTGCAAAGTTTGACACGATGAAAACTTATATGATTCTCAAAATGCATATCATCAATGTCTATATCGAGACATGGATTCCGTCAACTAACTTATTATTTCACCAATATATATCATTATCATCAAATCTACCAGACATATTGACCCATCTCAAAATCTCACATTTTAGTAAATCAAAATGATAAATAATACATACAGATCATAATAGTTATATCAGGATTGAGAATATAAGTACATTTAATAGTTTAGAGAACATGTCTTTATCAGTCAGTCTAAAATAACTATCTCTATTTGGTTCTGTTCAATACATATAGTATGCACTAGCACATGAAGTTGGAACTACACCATTCCCATAATGAAGATAAATTATATGTAATCTCGTGCTACAATCATACTGATGGCTTTTCCACTTTCCATATCTTAGATTATGAACTAAAAATTTTATACTAACGATGATTTAATCCTCTGTGTATAAGCTAAAACTCGATCCACTAAATCATCTTCTATATAAGTAAATGGATAAGTAGACAACTATATGATCTATTTAAACTTTTATTAAAATAGAATAAATAATTGTTCTATCACAAATATTATATCTAAACTCATGGTTAATAGTATATGTCCAAGGTTAATAGTATACATTCCAACAATCTCCTACTTATATTTTTAACCTTCACAATTATTATAATATACTATATCTAAATACATGGTTTATAGTATATACCCTAACAATCTCCCACTTAGATATTCAATCCTTGAAATTGTTAGAATACTATGTCCAAATCCATGATTAATAGCATATACCCTAATAATCTCCCACTTAGACTTTGAACTATGCATTTACAAGTTTCACATGCATCCCTTTTATATGACTTATCAAAAGAATCTTACCAAGTTGTTTTCTTATGCAATCCCGTCTAGTAGTGCGTAGTCGTAACTAATCTATTTTGTACAAGATATCGAGAGGTATTATCATGAAACTCTCTAAGAGTATACTTCTTTTATTAGTTCTATCATGAAACTATCTCAAGAATATACAACAAATAAATTTTCATCACGATTCTCCCACTACGGCTAAGTACTGCTACCATAGTCACACTTCCATATTCTTAAGTCTTAATATTTTCCTCAAAACCTTTTAGTATTGAAATCTTAAAAATTTATTCATGTAGTGTTCTTTAATTTTCTTAACATCACTCTTACTACATGAGTTAGTACGTTTTCTTATGTCAAGTAACGCTTCTCCCACTATTTAAATGTAATGGCACGTCAATTCTAACATACTTATTAGATGTTCTTGAGTATCTGAATTTTCTATTGACTCCTGTAAAACTAGTTTACTTCTAGAAACATAATTTACTAAATAGTCCTTTTAAAGAAATCTGGCAATAGTGTTAACAAGTCATATTTTCTGCAGGACAATAAAATAAACCTTTTTTTATTCTTTTGAATATCAAATTAACACACACACACATCCATTCTTAATTCTGACTTGTTTGTCTAGCATATGCTAGACAATTCTATATTAAAACGTCACAAACTAGACTTATGTAACACCCTCTAATTACTTTTACTTAATCTGGAGTAGATGCATAGAGGATGCTGAGAAAAGACTAAGAACAGCTGCTAAGAAGGATTCACGAGGGCCATTTACAGCCCATAGACAGATCTACGACTCGTAGAATAGGTTTGGTAATATCCCCAGATGACTTAGTGAATTTTTCTAGGCCTGAGGCCTATATACTAGATAGTATACCACCGTAAAGAAATCCACGACTCATAGATTGGTCTCGTAAATTGATGGTCAAAATATCAACCTTTCAGTATCTTGAATACGAGTTAGAAAACAACTCGTAGAATGTTTTACGACTCGTTGAAAGGGGTTTCGTGATAAATTCTAGTAACTTAAATTTCAGGACCCCATGTTTACGAGAGGTCATCCACGACTCATAGAATGGCGTATGACCCGTAGATTGGGTCTCGTAGACTCAGACGACAGTTTTTCTTGAGGGGTAATTTTGTCCTTTCCTACCCTTTTTTATTAAAACACACGAAGTTTAAGGCTTATTTTAGACACCTTATAAGTACCCTAAGGGTATTATTCCTCAAAAATACTTAGAAACTATAGAGAGCATTGAAGAAGAGGGGAAAAAGCTAGGGTTCCAAGCACGTAACGCCTCCATTGAGCATGCATAAGTATGATCACAGTCTAGAGAGCCTATGTGTAACGCCTGGTAAAATTACCAAAATGCCCCTAGAAAGAGGGTATGCACGTAACACATCTTTCGTTGCTTGTATGGGAAATCCGAGGTCAGATTTTTGAGCAACAAGAAATATTGAGTGGGAAAATGGTCTCGGTCGATTTTTAGAGCGACCCGATCCAAAGATAATTTTTCTATCTGAAATACAAAACAATGTTAGTACGCGACAGGAGCACATCGTGCAACCATCATAGACCAGCACTTTTATTTTTTTTAAAGTTCTTGAAGGGAATGAGAAAACTCGTTCAGAAATGTTTTTTGAAAATACACAGTACGCGACCAGTCCGCGTCGCAGACTGGGTCTTTTCTGAGTTGGAAATTTCTAAATTATTATGAGGGACATTCTAATCAATTCCTCACCCCTTCTACACTCTCTCCACAATCTAATAAGGTCATGTTGATGTATAAAGGCTCTAAAACCCCCATTTGAAGTCCTATTCCATAATCTAACAAGGCTAGGGCTTGAGGAGAGAAGAGAAGAGCTTGAGTTTGAGAGATTCTAGAAGAAATCCTTAACGTGCTTGATTGATAGCTGAATCCCAAGTATGCAGGCCTAAATTAAAAACATGAGATTGTTCTTTTATGTACCCCATAAATGTCGTAGATGAGTTGATGGTTCAAGAGTCTACATGCATGAATTGTTTATGATGTTTCTTGAAAAACTAATTTAAGTTACATGTTCTCCTATGTTGATGATCATCATATATTTATTTTCTTGAATTGAACATTTTCACGAAGAACATGCATAACCCTACATGAGTAATTTGAAAAGCATGCATAATGAACTTGAGAATTGAGTCTAGAGCATTGAGTTGAGATTTTTGAGCATGACGAGAAAATGATGATGAGTTGATAGCATTTGATTGTTTTATGAGTCTCTATAAACGAACTCTACCGACGTGTCTATTCAATTTCTTTCTTATGATTGATTTAAATCTTAAGCCATTGAAGAGATTTATTGATGAGAGGGTTAAAGCCCCTATAAGATATCGGTCGTTGACGGGAAGTGAGTCCTTACGAGATTGGTTGAGGTAGAGGTTTTATGAGCATTAAGTCATGGAAGGAGTATTGAGCACCGGAAGAGTGAGAGTTAGTCTGACTCAAACTCGTCAAACTACATCGCCAAACGTAGGAGAGGCATAGAACCATCATACATATTATGGTTCCCTCGAGTGTAATAGTCCCTCAAAAGCAATAAAGGACCTATTGAGTTCACTCCATATTAGGTGAGCTGATATAGTTTTTTAGAGTTCCTTACCTGGCAAGTTTGGAACACTGTGGAAACATCAGGGTGGTTGTTGCACATTCACTGGCTCATAAGTGAATATTGTCGGATAAGAGAAACTCCCATAAGTTTCCTATCTTGAGTACTTCGAGTTGAGATGAGATGAGATGAGAGAAGGTGAGGTTCTCTGAGATGCGATGTGACAAGATGAGAGGAGGTGAGTTCCTTTGAGATGAGTTTGAGACTATTGATGAGTTAGAGTTATTGATGCATCACTTGTCTACTCTATATTCTTGCATAGATAGACATTTGACGATTTGATGTTAGTTTGATGATTACTTTGAGTTGATGTCATTTCTATACTATTCTATCGATTTCTATTTCATTCAGCTATTTTACATACCAGTATATTACAAGTACTGATGTACACTCTAGATTGCATCATTTTATAATGCAGAGGCAGGTACTAGAGATCGTCAGCACGCACTTCGTTGAAGATCTGAGATTCGCAACTGATTTAGTGAGCCTCCCCTACTCTAGAGGATCCACTATGATTATTTTATCATGCTTTAGAGTTAGGCTGGACTATTTCATTTATTTTAATTTAGGTAGCCATGGGTCTGTCATTGGCATCACATGAGTAGAAATAGAGGCTTCATAGACTATGGTAGAGTATTGATATTGAGACTTGTTAGCTTGTTCTTTCTACTAGCCTTTATTTTATATATTTATTTTGAGACATTAGATGACATATGCCCATTTACTTACCATTATTTCTGCTGTTCAGTAGAGTTTTTTGATTGAATGATGTGATGAGGCTAAGTGGTTCTCTTGGGGACTAACAATAGTCTCTGAGTGCGCCACGCCAAGGGTACCCTCCCGA
The DNA here is from genome assembly GCA_029948455.1 of Solanum rostratum. NCBI lineage: Eukaryota > Viridiplantae > Streptophyta > Magnoliopsida > Solanales > Solanaceae > Solanum > Solanum rostratum. The sequence goes on along the minus strand of CM057047.1, from coordinate 15,212,982 downwards.
GGTGTGACAAACTTGGTATCAGAGCATAGAGTTCAAGTGTCTTAGGGAGTCTATGAAGCCGTGTCTAGTGTAGTGTTGTTTATGGGTGTGTTTTTTTACCACATTTCATAAGCTGGAGGCTATAGGACATTAGGAATTGTTACCTTTTTCTTTCTCATTCCAATTCGTGCGATAGAGTTAAACTCTATAAAAACTCTCTTCTAATTTGTGCTCTATGCGTGCAAAATTGATAACGTGCCTCCTAGAAAAGCTGTCAAAGGAAGGGGACGTCCTGCCAGGCAAGCTGTTAATCCACCTGAGCCTCAAGTACATGAGGGCCTGTGGACCAAGCTATCCAATTAAGCAGCCAACTCAAGATGAGGTCTCTAATGCTGAGCTACGCCGAGCTACTCAAGCTCTAGCCCAGGCTGTCGCAGCACCTGCTGTGAGATAAGGAGCTGGTAGACGTGATTCTCATGACACCTCTCGAGTCAGATAATTCTACATCTACTAAAGTTCCTAAGAACTATGTGGAGGAACTTGAAATGGTGTTCCAAGTGATGCATGTAGCTGATGTTGATAGGGTTGAACTGGCTACTTACCAACTCAAGGGTGTGGCCAGACTATGGTTTGACTAGTGGAAGAAAGGTAGAAGAGATGATGCTCCATGTTTGACTTGGGAAGTGTTTGAGGAAGCCTTCTAGGAATGCTTTTTCCCAAGAGAGAAAAGAGAAGCTAAGGTGAGAGAGTTCCTAAATCTAAAATAGGGCTCTATGACCATGCAAGAATATGGTTTGAAATTCACGCAACTATCTCGTTATGCTTCGGACATGGTTGCTGACATGAGGGGAAGGATGGGAATGTATGTTGATGGGTCAAATAGAGTACCCAAGAGAGATGGTTGGGGAGCAATGATTGTAAGTGATATGGGAGACTGATAACATTTGTGCAACAAGCTGATGAGGAGAGGCAACATGACAAGGAAGAGTTCAAGTGTTAGAAAGCCAAGACATCTAACCATGAGGTTGGAAGGAAAGGTAATGGTAACTGTTTTCCAGCACCATCATCTGCTAGTGCACCTGTGCCTCGAGGTAGGTATGATCAAAGGTTTCAGAATGTTGGAACCCATGGATCCCAGTCGCAAGCTAGTGTGGCTCAAGGTTCGCAGTGTAAGCCACCGTGTGATAAGTGTGGAAAAAATACACTTGGGGAGATGTCGTGATGGGAATGATATGTGCTATGGATGTGGCCAACTGGGTCACTACAAGAAGGATTGTCCAAAGCAGGTTGACCAGGCTTAGTCGACTACACCGGCCCCACCAATTAGGAAACCAGAGGGCCACTACGTCAAGTGCAGGCAGAGCAACAGATCGCTTGTATGCCATGGGTAGTCGCCAAGATCAGGAGAACTTCCCAGATGTTGTGATGGGTGTGATTTGATTCTTTACTTTTTATTGTTATGTTTTGATGGATCTAGGTGCCATATTGTCGTTTTTAACTCCTTTTGTGGCCAATAGATTTGATAAAACCCTAGAGAGTCTTCTTGAACCGTTTGATGTTTCTACTCCAGTGGATGAGTCTATTCGAGCTGAGAGAATCTATAGAACTTGTGTAGTGTCCATCTACCATAGGGATACTCTTGTTGATTTGATTGAGTTGGAAATGGTTGATTTCAATTTTATCCTTGGCATGGATTGGCTTCACGCTTATTATGCCTCTGTTGATTGTAGATCCCGAACTGTTAAGTTCCAATTTCCTAATGAACCAGTTCTAAAGTGGAAGGGCGATTCTGTTGCACCTAGAGGAAAGTTTATCTCATACATTAGAGCCAGGAAGTTGATTTCCAAGGGTTGTATCTATCACCTCGTGCGAGTTAAATCTGAAGATGTTGAGTCCCAAACTCTTGAGTCAGTTTTGGTTGTTAATGAGTTCTTGGAAGTGTTTCCTGATGATTTTCCTGGAGTCCTCTCTGATAGGGAGATTGACTTTGGGATTGATGTTCATCTTGATACCCAGCCTATTTCAATTCCACCTTATAGGATGGCCCCTGCTGAATTGAAAGAGCAACTGAAAGATTTGCTAGAGAAGGGCTTCATTAGGCCAAATGTTTCACCTTGGGGTGTTCCTGTCCTATTCATGCGAAAGAAAGATGGGTCTGCCAGAATGTATTGACTATAGGCAACTGAACAAGTTCATGATAAAGAAAAAATATTCTCTCCCAAGGATAGATGATTTGTTTGACCAACTTAAGGGTGCCTCTTGTTTCTCCAAGATAGACCTTAGACCTGGCTACCACCAGTTGAAGGTGAGGGAACATGACATTCTTGAGACAATCTTTAGGAATAGGTATGACCATTTTTAGTTCTTGGTCATGTCCTTTGGATTGGCGAACGCAACTGCCGCCTTTATGGACTTGATTAATAGCATATTCAAACAATATCTCGATATGCTTGTGATTGTTTTCATCGATGACATTTTGGTGTATTCGAGAAGTGAGGAGGAACATGCTTACCACCTCAGAGTTGTCCTCCAAACACATAAGGACCATGAGTTGTATGCAAAATTCTCAAAGTATAAGTTTTTGCTTAAGTCAGTAGCTTTCTAGGCCATGTTGTTTCATGGTATTAAAGTGGATGCCCAAAAGGTTGAAGCGGTTAAGAACTGGCCCAGACCGACCACTCCGACTGACATAAGAAGTTTCTTAGGGTTAGTGGGCTACTACCACAGATTTGTTGAGGGATTTTCTTCCCTTTCCTATCCATTGACTAAATTGACTCAGAAAAATACCAAGTTTCAGTGGTATAAGGAATATGAGAAGAGTTTCAAAGAACTAAAGATAAGGTTGACTACTGCGCCAGTCCTTACCTTGCCCGAGGGGACAAAGAACTTTGTGATTTATTCTGATGCTTCGAGGGTTCGATTAGGATGTGTGCTGATGCATAGAGGGAAGGTGATAGCCTATGCTTCCAGACAACTCAAGGTTCATGAAAGAAACTATCCAACCCACGATCTCGAGTTGGCAGCAGTGGTGTTTGCACTTAAAATCTGGCATCACTACTTGTATAGAGTGCATGTGGATGTGTTCACTAACCACAAGAGCTTGCAATATGTTTTCAGCCAGAAAGAGCTCAACCTGCGACATAGGAGATGTTTGGAATTTCTCAAGGATTATGACATGACCATTCACTACCACCCAGGTAAAGCTAACGTTGTTGCTGATGCTTTTAGCAGGTTGTCAATGGGTAGTACAACCCATGTGGAGGAGGTAAGGAAAGCGCTAGCCAAGGAAGTGCATTAGTTAGCTTGATTAGGAGTTCAACTTGAGGAGAATGACGAAGGAGGAGTTAATGTTCAGGATGGGTCTGCTTAATCCTTAGTTGCAGAGATGAAAGAAAAGCAAGAGAAAGATCCTGTCATACGCCAACTCAAGGATACTGTCCACAAACAGAAAGTGATGGTCTTCTCCAAAAGGGGAGATAGAGTGTTGAGGTATCAAAGTAGGTTGTGTGTCCCAGACGTTGATGGAATTCGAGACAGAATCATGGCTGAAGCCCACAATACTAGATATTCCATTCATCTAGGCTCTACCAAGATGTACCATGACTTGAGAGAAATCTATTGGTGGAGTGGAATAAAGAGGGATATTGCTGAGTTCATTTTAAAATGCCTGAATTGCCAACAAGTGAAGGTTGAGCATTAGAGGCCAAGTGGATTGGCTCAAAACTTTGAGATTTTGGGATGGAAGTGGGAGATGGTTAATATGGACTTTCTTACTTGTTTACCAATGTCTCAAAAGCAATATAATTCGATAGGTGATCGTGGATAGAATGACTAAATTGGATTACTTCTTGGCAGGTAAGACAACAAACACTACGGCAGAGTATGCCAAGTTGTACATCCAAGAGATTGTGAGGTTGCATGGGGTTCCCTTGTCCATCATCTCGGATAGAGGAGCTCAATTTACCTCCTTGTTTTGGAGATCATTCCAAAAAGGATTGGGTACTAAGGTGAACCCGAGCATAACCTTTCATCTCCATACAGATGGTTAGGCAGAACATAGAGTTCAAACAATTGAGGATATGTTGAGAGCTTATGTTCTGGATTTCAAGGGAAATTAGGATGATCACCTACCGTTGATTGAATTTAAATATAACAATAGTTACTATGCAAGCATTCAAATGGCTCCTTGCGAAGCCTTGTATGGGAGGAGATGTAGATCACCAATTGGGTGGTTTGAGGTTGGAGAAGCGGAGTTGATTGGGCCTGATCTTGTCCACCAATCGATGGAGAAGGTCAAGGTTATTAGAGAAAGGTAAGAGACTGCCCAAAGTCGCTAAAAATCTTATACTGATGTGAGGAGAAGAGACTTAGAGTTCGAGGTAGATGATTGGGTGTATTTGAAAGTGTCACCTATGAAGGGCGTCCTATGATTCGGGAAAAGGAGAAAGTTGAGGCCACGCTATGTTGGACCATATCAGATTGTGAAGAGGATTGGAAAGGTTCCTTATGAATTAGAGTTGCCTTCTGAGTTAGATGGAGTGCATTCGATATTCCTTGTGTCGATGGTGAAGAAATAGTTGGGAGATCCTACCTTGGTGATCCCTGTTGATAGCATTGGAGTGAAAGATAACCTATCTTATGAAGAGGTTCGGGTCCAAATCCTTGATCGTCAGATTCATAAGTTGAGGAATAAAGAGATATCCTCAATCAAAGTCCTGTGGAGAAACCAAATCATTGAGGAAGCCATATGGGAAGCTGAGGAAGAGATGAAAGCCAAATATCCACATCTATTCGTGCCAAATGATGAGAGTGTTGAAGGTAAATTTCTTACCCTTCACTAAATTGATATGTCTATTCTTGATGTGGCTTTCTATTCGTAAGTTTGAGTGGTATTGATTGAGGTCGAGAAAGAGTCGAGAGTTCGATTGATTGAGTTGAGTGTTGAGATGAGTTTTGAGTCTATTCATGCCTTGATGTCCACCTTTACTCATTATTCAAGGACGAATAACCCCAAGGGGGAGATGATGTAATTCCCAATAAAATTACCAGAATAACACTAGAGAGAGGATATGCGCGTAACACATCTTCCGATGTTCATATGGCAAATCCAAGGCCGAATTTGTGATCAGCACAAAAAATTGATTGGGAAAATAGTCTTGGTCGATTTTTAGAGCTACCTGATCTAAAGATAATTTTTTGATCCTAAACACAAAACAGTGTAAGTACGTGACAGGAGCGCATCGTGCACCTATCGCGGACCAGCACTTGTATTCTTTTTAAAGTTTTCGACGAGATTGAGAAAACTCGTTCAGAAACGTTTTCTAAAAATACACAGTATGCGACCAAGACTAGGTCTTTTCCGAGTTAGAAATTTCTGAATTATTATGAGGGACATTCCAAGCAATTCTTCACCCCTCTCAAACTCTCTCCATGATCTAATAGGTCGTTTTGACGTAAAAAGGGTCTAAAACCCCCATTCTAAGTCCTATTCCATAATCTACAAGGCTAGGGCTTGAGGAGAGAAGAGAAGAGATTGAGTTTGAGAAATTCAAGAAGAAATCCTCAACGTGCTTGATTGATAGTTGCATCCCAAGTATGTAAGGCTAAGCTTAAAACATGGGATTGTTCTCTCATGTGCCCCATAGACGTCATAGATGAGTTGATGGTTCAAGAGTATACATGCATGAATTTTTTATGGAGTTTCTTGAAAAACTGATTTAAATTACACGTTTTCCTATGCTGATGATCATCATACAATTTGTTTTCTTGTCTTGAACTTTTTCATGAAGAACTTGCATAAACCTACGAGAGTAATTTGAAAAGCATGCATAATGAACTTGAAAATAAAGTCTAGAGCCTTGAGTTGAGATTGTTGAGGATGACGAGAGAAGGATGATGAGTTGATAGTATTTGACTGTCTTATGAATCTCTATAAATGAACTCTACCGATGTGTCTATTCAATTGCTTCCTAATGATTGTTTTAAATCTTGAGTCATTAATGACATTGATTGATGAGAGGGTTTAAGCCCCTATGAGATACCAGTCGTTGATGGTGGGTGAGTCCTTACATGATTTGTTGAAGTAGAGGTTTTATGAGCATTGAGTCATGTGAGGAGTATCGAGCACCGAAAGTGTGAAAGTTAGTCCGATTTGAACTCGTCAAACTATGACGCCAAATGTCGGAGAGGCATAGAACCATCACACATATTATGGTTCCCTCGAGAGTAACTGTCCCTAAAAGCAATAGAAGACCTATTGAGTTGACTCCATATTGGGTGAGCTGATATGGTTTTTGAGCGTTCCCTAACTAGCAAGTTTGGAACCACTATGGCAACATCAGGGTGATTGTTGTACATTCACTGGCTCATATGTAAGTGTTGTCGGATAAGAGAAACTCCCATAAGTTTTCTACCTTGAGTACTCCGAGTTGAGATGAGATGAGATGAGAGGAGGTGAGCTCCCCAGAGATGAGATGAGACGAGATGAGAGGAGGTGAGCTCCTTTGAGATAAGTTTGAGACTATTGATGAGTTAGAGTTATTGATGTGTCACTTGTCTACTCTTTATTCTTGTATGGATAGACATTTGACGATTTGATGTTAGTTTGATGATTACTTTTAGTTGATGTCGTACATTCCAAGTACTGATGTCCACTTTGGAATGCATCATTTTATGATGTAGAGGCAGGTACTAGAGATCATCAACATGCGCTCGGTTGAAGATCTAAGACTCGCAGTTGATTTGGTGAGCCTCACCTACTCTGGAGGATCCATTATGATTACTTCATCATGCTTTAGAGTTACGCTGGACTATTTCATTTATTTTGATTTGGGTAACCATGGGTCTGTCATTGGGACCACATGAGTAGTAATAGAGGCTTCATTGACGATGGTCGAGTGTAGATGTTGACACCTGTGAGCTAATATTTTCTACTAGCCTTTATTTTTATATATTTATTTTGAGAAAATAGATGAGATGTGCCCATTTACTTACCATTATTTCCGCTGTTTAGTAGAGTTTATTGATTGAATATTGTGATGAGGCTATGTGGTTCCTAAGGGTACCCTTCCGGGGCGTGACACTATGAAATCCCTGATTGCTTAAATTCTTCTTTTGTTTCCTAGATGTCATGAGTTAGAATGATGCATGATAATGTCTCAATGAGTCAAGAGTTGAACCTTAAATGAATGTGACCAAAGAGTTGATAGTTGATGTGATGATTTGAGTTTATAGAAGTTTAGATGAGACTAGCTGATTGAGAATGATTATCTTATGAGCATTGATTCTTTGGATGAGTATCGAGCACCGAAATGAGTAAGAGTAAGAACAACTCAAACTCATTAACTACATAGCCAAGCGTAGGTGTGGATTGAACTATTATATCAGATGTTCCCTCTTGATTGGAAATCCCTAGAAGAATAGCAGACTTTATTGACTGGATTCGTTATAGATTTGTTTTGTTGTTTACCCGGAAAGTACACAATGGCTGGGGAAATATCAACGAGGTGTTGTACAATCACTGGCTCATAAGGTGATTGTTGTCGAATAAGCGGACCTCCTAGATAGGTTCCGGACTGATAACACTCAAACTTGATTAGATTGAATTTATTTGGAATGGTATTGATGGGTCATTGTCTATTCTTTATTCTTGCTTTAGGTAGACATCTGACATCCGTATTGAGCATCTTGGAGTCTACTTATTCTATCTATATCTATTTCACTCATCTATTTTACATGCTTTTACATTCCACGTACTGATGTACATTTGAGCCTACATTTTTCATGATGCAGAGACAGGTGTTAGAGATCATCAACAGGCACATCGTTGAGGATCTACTCACATCCAGTTGATTGGTGAGTCCTCCCCTACTTACAAAGGATGCTCATTTAGATTTTATCTAGCTTGAGTTAGTACTTTATTTCCTTTGATTTGGATAGCCATGGTCTGTCATGGTACTATCTAGACAGTTCAATTAGAGGCTTCATAGACTAGATTATGGATGAATGATTTGGATACTGCCTGACTAGTTTCTTTCACACTAGTCCTATTGATTTGTCATGATTGTCTTTATTTGAGATTATCCACCTTTATTTATCTTTAGTCTTCCACTGATATGATAATTTTTTATTGAATGAATATGATGAGGCCAAGTGATTTTCTTGGAGGCTAGCAATAGTCTTTGAATGTCGGCCACATCTAAGGTACCCTCTCCGGGGGTGACAAACATGGTATCTAAGCACAGAGTTTAAGAGTCCAAGGGAGTCTATGAAGCCATGTCTAGTAGAGTCTTGTTTATGGGTGTGTTGTATACCATGCTTCATAAGCAAGAGACTATAGGACATTAGGAAAAGTTACACTTCTTTCGTATTCTATTCGTGATATAGAGTTAAACTCTATGAAAGCTCTTTTCTAATTTGTGCGTTGCACATTTGTAGAATTATGACCATGCTTCCAAGAAGAGCTATTAGAGGAACAGGGCATCTGGCTAAAAAGAATGTCAACCAACCGGAGCCTCAGAATCAGGATGAACCCATAGGCCAGGCCATCCTTGAATACCAACCACAAGCAAACATCTCGAATACTAAGCTCCGCCAGGCTATCCAGACCTTGGCCCAGGCTGTGATAGCATATGCTGCCAGACAAGGAGCAGGTAGACAGGATGCGCATGACACATCCAGAGTCCGAGAATTCTTGAGGTTGAACCCACCCAAGTTCACAGGGTCTACGCCCACTTAAGACCTTAAGAACTACATTGATGAGCTATAGAAGGTGTTCCAGGTTAAGCATGTGACTGAAAATGATAGTGTGGAGTTGGCTGCCTAGCAGGCCAAGGGTGTTGCTAGGCTGTGGTATGATCATTGGAGGAAGAACCAAGGAGAGGGTACCTAAGTTCTGACTTGGAAAATGTTTGAGGAAGCTTTCTTAGGGCGCTACTTTCCAAGAGAGCTGAAGGAGGCCAAGGTAAAAGAGTTCTTGAATTTGAAATGGGGCTCTGTGATGGTGAGGAAATATGGTCTTAAGTTCATGCAACTTTCTCTCTATACTCTTGAGATGGTTGCAGACATAAGTAGCACAATAGCTCTATATGTTGATGGGTTGAACAAGTGGCCAAAGAAAGATGGAAGAGAAGCTATTCTTTTGAGCGACATGGACTAGGATGATTGATTGTCTATGTGCAGTAGGATGATGAGGAAAGACAACAAGATAGGGAGGAGATCAAGAATAAAAGGGCTAAAACCTCTAGCTATAAGGTTGGGAGGAGAGGGAATGGTAGCAAGTTTCAGTCCGGGCCAACGCCTTCCTCTACCAATGCACCGACACTTAGAAATTGGAATGAGTAAAAGTCTCAAAATTTTAGAGCCCAAGGGTCTCATTCATAGGCTAGTGTGACTTTAGGCTCACAAGGTAAGCCACCATGTGGTAAGTGTGGCAAACTACACTTGGGAAGGTGCCGCAAGGGAGGTGATGCATGCTATAAATGTGGCGAAATGGGTCATTTCAAGGGAAATTGTCCAAAGTGGGCTGACAAGGCCCAATCTTCTACACTAGTGCCACCAGTTAGTGGAAATAAGAGAGGTGCTACTACTTCTTGCACAAGCGGGTGCACAAACCGTTGCTATGCCATGGGTAGTTGCCAAGATCAGGAAAATTCCCTAGATATTATGACACGTATAATACGAGTCTTTACTCTTGATTTTTATGTTTGATGGATCCTGGTGCCACATTGTCGTTTGTGTCTCCTTATGTGGCTAGAAGGTTTGATAGAACTCCTGAGTGTCTTCTTGAACCCTTTGATGTTTCTACTCAGTTTGGTGAGTCTATTCTAGCTGAAGAATCTATAGACACTGTGCAGTGTCCGTCCATCATAAGAATACTCTTGCTGATTTGATTGAGTTAGAGATGATTGACTTCGATGTGATTCTTGGCATGGACTGTCTTCATGCAATTTATGCCTCTATTGACTGTAGAAATCGAGTTGTCAAATTCTTGTTTCCAAATGAGCTCGTCATAGAGTGGAAGAGTGACTCTATTGTGCCTAAGGGTAAGTTTATTTTCTACGTTAAGAACAAAAGGTTATTCTCAAAGGAATGTATCTACCATCTCGTGCGATTCAAGTCTAATGATGTTGAGTCTCGAACCCTTGACTGATTGTGAATGAGTTTCCTAAAGTTTTTCTTGTGGATCTACCTGGAGTACCTCCTGATAAGGAGATTGACTGCAGAATTGATGTTCTTCTTGACACCTAGCCTATCTCTATTCTGCCATATAAAATGGCTCATACTGAGTTGAACGAATAAAGAGCAGCTGAAGGATTTACCAAAAAAGGGATTTATTAGGCCGAATGTCTCTCCGTGGAGCACTCCTATCCTATTCATTCGAAAGAAAGACGGTTCCCTCAAAATGTGCATAAATTATTGCCAATTGAATAAGGTGACCATTAAGAACAGACGTCCCCTTCTGAGGATTGACAACTTGTTCGACCAACTTCAGCGTGCTACTATTTTTACCAAGATAGATTTCAGGTTAGGTTATCACCAGCTGAAGTGAGAGAATGTGACATCCCAAAGATGACTTTTCAAACCTGATATGGTCACTTTGAATTTCTAGTGATGTCCTTTGGGTTGACGAATACACCTGCAACCTTCATAGATTTGATGAACAAAATATTCAGGCAGTATCTAGATATGTTTGTGATCGTGTTTATTGATGATATTTTGCTATATTCCACGGATGAGAAGGAACATACTAATCACCTCTGAATCGCTTTGCAGACACTCAAGGATAATGAGTTATATGCAAAGCTTTCAAGGTGTGAGTTTTAGCTCAAGTATGTGGTGTTCTTAGGCCATATAATTTTGGGTGATGGTATTTGAGTGGATACTCAAAAGATTAAGGTGGTCAAGAATTGGCCTAGACCCACGTCTCCGACAGAAATAAGAAGCTTTTTGGGTTTGGCTAGTTACTACCGTAGTTATGTTGAAGGATATTTTTCCATATATGCACTATCAATAGACTGACTCAAAGGAAGGTCAAGTTTCAATGCTCTTATGAGTGTGAGAAGAGTTTCCAAGAGGTTTAAAACAAAGTTGACTATTGTCCCAGTGTTGACCTTGTCCGAAGGAGCTTACTGGTTTGTTATTTATAGTGATGCCTCAAGAGTGGGAATGGGATGTGCATTGATGCAGAAGGGTAAAATTGTTGCTTATGCTTCTAGGAAACTCAAAGTACATGAGAAGAATTATCCTACTTATGACTTGGAATTATCAGGTGTAGTATTTGCTCTCAAGTGATGGCACCACTACTTACATGGAACTCATGTTGATGTACTAATAGACCACAAAAGCCTAAAATATGTCTTTACCCAGAAAGAGCTTAATCTGAGGAAGAGAAGATGGCTTAAGTTACTCAAGGACTATGTCATGAGCATCCTCTACCATCGAGGTAAAGCTAATGTAGTTGCTGATGCTCTTTGCAGGTTATCTATAGGAAGCAGCGCGCATGTCGAGGAGGATAAAAAAGAGTTGGCTAAAGAGGTGCACAGACTTGCACGATTGGGAGTTCAACTCGATAAATCTTATGAAGGTGGGATACTTGTGCATAATGAGTCTATATCATCCCTTGCGTTAGAGGTAAAGGAGAAGCGAGACAAAGATCCCATCTTACTCCAATTGAAGGAAAATGTACATTAGCAAAAAGTAATGGCTTTCGCCAAAGGGGGAGATTGAGTGCTGAGGTACCAAGGAGCATATTGTGTGTCCCGGATCTTGGTGGTGTTAGATAGAGGATCATGGCACACGCCCATAATTCTAGATATTCCATTTACCCAGGGTCAATGAATTGCACCACAACTTGCGAGAGAAATTTATTGGTGGAGTGGGATGAAGAAAGACGTTGTTGAGTTCATTTCCAAGTTCTCAAATTTCCAACAAGTGAAGGTTGAGAATTAAAAGCCCCTGGAGTAGCTCAAAACTTTGAGATTTCACTATGGAATTGAGAAATGACCAACATGGACTTCATCGCTTGCCTACTGAGGTCTCGTAGACAACATTATTTGATTTGGGTAATAGTTGATCAGATGACAAAATATGCACACTTCTTGGTAGTAAAGACGACTGACACTGCAGAGGATTATGCCCGACTATTCGTAGGAGAAATTGTTAGATTGTATGGAGTCCCTTGTTTATTATCTCAAACAGAGGAGCTCAGATTCACTGCTCAGTTTTGGAAGTCCTTCTAGAGAGGCTTAGGCTCAAAGGTGAATCTTAGTACTAATTTTCACCCTCAAACTGATGGCGAAGTAGAGAGAACAATTTAGACCTTTGAGGATATTTTGAGAGCTTGACTCATCGACTTAGGGGAAATTTGGAGGATTATTTGCCTCTGATTGAGTTCGCCTACAATAATAGCTTCCATTTGAGCATCCAAATGACTCCTTCTAAGGCCCCTATGAAAGGAGATGTCAACCACTGATTGTATGGTTCAAGGTATGTGAAGTAGGGTCGATTAGGCCAGATTTAGTACACCAGGCTATGGAGAAGGTGAAGATTATCCAAGAGAAACTAAGAACGGCTCAGAGTCGTCAACCTATACTGATGTTAGGGGAAGGGATCTAGAGTTTGAAAAAAATGATTGGATATACTTGAAAGTGTCATCCATGAAGGTTGTAATGATATTAAGGAAGAAAGGAACGTTGATTCCTCAATACATTGGTGCCTACCAAATTGTGAAGAGAGTGGGAAACGTAGCTTATGAGTTAGAGCTACCACTAGAACTGGCAACCATCCATCTGGTCTTTCACATTTGTATGCTTAAGAAGTGTTTGGGAGATTCGTCCTTGGTTGTGCCTGTTGAAAGCATTGAAGTGAAAGATAGTTTGAGTTATAAAGAGATCCCAGTCCAAATTCTTGATTGTCAAGTTCGCAGGTTGAGAACTAAAGAGTATGCTTCTGTTAAAGTGTTGTGGAGAAGTCAATCTATTTGAGAGGCTACATGGGAAGCTGGAGAGGATATGAATGCTAGATACCCACATCTATTCATGCCTAATGATGAGAATGTTGAAGGTAATATCCTACTCTTAACTTGAGTTGGTTTGTTCATTTCTTGAGTCTGAATGGCGACTGTCTAGATTGTTTATTAGTTGATTGGGTATCGAGAGAAGTCTTGATTGTTATTCATGCCTTGAGTCTATCCTAACTCTTAATTCAAGGACGAATGATCCTAAGGGGAAGATAATGTAACACCCTCTAATTCCTTCTATCTAATTTGAAGTGGATGCATAGAGGATGCTGAGAAAAGATTGAGAAAAGCTGCAAAGAAGGTTTCACGAGGGCTTTTACGACCCATAGACAGATCTACGACTCATAGAATGGGTCTCATAAAACCCCTAGATCACTTATTGAGATTTTCTAAGTCTTAGGCCTATATACGAGAAAGTATATCACCCGTAAAGAAATCCATGACATGTAGATTGGTCTCGTAAATTGATGGTCAAAATATCAACTTTTTAGTATCTTGAATAGGAGTTAGCAGACAACCCATAGAATGTTTCACGACTCGTAGAGAGGGGTTTCATGACAAAATACAGGAACTCAAGTTTTAGGACACTTTGTATACGAGAGGTCATCCACAACTTGTAAAATGGTTTACGGCCCATAAATGGTGTCTTGTAGACTCAGTCGACAGATTTTCTTAAGGGGTAATTTTGTATTTTTCCATCCTTTCTAAATAAAACCCATAGGATTATTTTTGACCCCTTATTAGTACTCCAAGGGTATTACTCCTAAAATCGAAGAAGGGGGGAAAGCTAGGGTTCCAAGCACGTGAGTAGAGATTCCTTGAGAAGTTGATTGTTCTTCTATTTCCAGGTAGGTAAGGTTAACCAAAACTTGGAATATGCTCTTCCATGTGCCCCATACTCCAGATTGATGGAGTTGGGTCTCTAATGCATGTTTCTTTAAGGTTTTTTCTTATATTGTAATGCATTTCTATATAATCTTGCTTGAGTTACTACGTTAATGCATTAAACACTTGAAATAGATGATTTTTCCATATTACATGAACCCTAGCATGAATGGTCAATAATTTTACAAATTGCATTTGATTGAGCATGAATGAGTATGATTTGCGTCTACAGAGCCTATGCAATCCCTAATTGCTTTAATTCCTCTGCTATTTCGTGGATGTCATGAGTTAGAATGATAAATGATAGAGTCTCTATGAGTCAGAGTTGAACCTTAAATGAATGTGACCAAAGAATTGGTAGTTGTTGTGATGATTTGAGTTGATAGATTTCCAGATGCGACTAGTTGATTTAGAATGATTTTCTTATGTGCATTGATACTTGGGAGGAGTATCGAGTATCGAAATGAGAAAGAGTAAGCCCAATTTGAACTCATTAAATATGTAGCCAAGCGTATGTGAGGATTGCACTATTATATCAAATTTTCCCTCTTGATTGGCAGTCTCAAAAAGAATAACGGACTTGATTGACTGCATTCATTATGGACTCGATTTATTCTTTACACGATAACTACTGAACGGCTATGGAAACATCAGCGAGATTGTTGTACAATCGCTAGCTCATAAGTGATTGTTGTTGGATAAGAGAAACTCCAGATAGTTTCTAGACTGATAGCACTTTGAGTTGATTGGATCAGATTGATTTTGATTGGTATTGATGGGTCATTGCCTATTCTTTTTTCTTGCTTTAGATAGACATGTGACATCCTGATTGAGCATCTTTGAGTCTTGTTATTCTATCTATATCTATTTCACTCAGTTATTTTACATGCTCGTATATTCCACGTACCGAAGTCCATTTAGGCCTGCATCCTTTCATAATGTAGAGACAGGTGTTAGAGATCATCAGTAGGCACATCATTGAGGATCTATGTGCATCCAGTTGATTTGTGAGTCCTCCCCTACTTTTGGAGGATGCTCATTTAGATTTCATCTTTCTTGAGTTAGTACTTCATTACCTTTGATTTGGGTAGCCATGGCCTTTCGTGGTACCATCTACATAGTTTAGAGGCTTCATAGACTAGATTTTGGGGATTGATGATTTAGATATTATCTAACTAGTTTCTTTCACACTGGTCTTGTTGATTGAATGAATGTGATGAGGCCAAGTGGTTAACTTGGGGGCTAGCTATAATCTCTAAGTGTTGGCCACATCTAGGGTACCAACATGGAGCATGACAACTTACGTCAAATTCACACTAGTTCTATAGTTATCAAAGGTACAGACACGAAAGGAAACAAATTTAGAATGTGATGTGTAGTTCTTAGGACATATTCCAAAAGAAGTAGAAGAACTTCGAATAAGTCAATCATTAATCTTGCTATCTCCAAAAGAGTCTATTTTTCTTTCTTCTTTTACACCAATCTATTCTAGAGTATCTGGTGTAAATAATTGAATGCAATTACTCTATCAAATAAGTGTCTAATGAACTCTGCCAAAGAGGTATACCTCACGTGAATAAAATTTCAAGGACTTTAAATATTTTTCATGACGCTATTTTCATTTTTGTCCTAAATATCTTGAGTTCATCAAAACATTCAGACTCGCATAACATCAAAAAATATATATCCATATCATGAGTAATCTTTTATGAATATTTCAGAATACTCAAAATAACCTCTTGCCTGAATGTTCATTTATCACACAAATCAAAATAGATTAATTCTAACTTATCATAACCTCTATTTTCTTTCAAAGAGGAAAGGTCTCCAAGTCATTTTGCCTTCTAAACAGGACTCACATGTTGGTAGTCTCTTAACTTTTAGTGAACCATTATGTTCAACCTTAACCAACAAATAAGTTATATTCAATTTGAAAGATATTTTTTCTTGTGAGATAGATTATTATTATTCAGTTTAGAAGAGATAATACTAATAAAAAGTTCATACACCAATATACCATAAGCGATAAAATATTTATCAAACTCAATAATAAGAGAGTTACAAGAAAAACATATTAAGCATTCATCTCTTATTTAGTTAGAAACTAAAAATCAATTATTTCTAACATAAATTACATGCATAATGCATTCTTTAATATCTTATCTCTATAAAAACATTTTTGAGTAGTACTAAGGGGGTCTATTTTAAGTCTTTTTTGAGAGTTTAAGATATAATATATCATAATATATGGAATAATTCTGAATAATAAAATTCAAATCTCATTTATAGATATATATCCATTCAAATCATTGAGATTGGAGAAGTACTCATGCAATACACATGTACGATGACCGATTATTCACTCTATAAACTTATAAAGACCCAACTTAGTTGGAGACTTTACTTTTATTTTAAGTCAAGTGAAAATCACTCTAGTTCCACTGATCCAAAAATATATATTACTGAGTTTAAGAGAGTTAATACATATTATAAAAACTAGCAATTTAATACAAGTGAATAATTTTGAATAATAAAATTCAGAGCTCATTTACATATATATATCCATATATCTCGTATAGCCAATCTTTAGGATTAGAGAACTCCTTATGCAATATAAATGTACGATAACCGATTATTCAGTTCATAAACTTATACAGACTCGACTAAGTTGGAGAGTTTACGGTTAGTTTATGTCAAGTGAAAATCACTCTAGTTCTATTGATCCAATCATATATAACTTAGTTTAGGAGAAGTTTAACACAGATTATAAAAACTAGCAATTAAATACATTGTGACTTGTGTTAAATTCATCCGTTTTGGAGGAAGGTCTAAATCTAGAAAATTAAATTAATACTTCGCTACTATTTTATCTTTGTAATTATGTGTCACGGCCCGGGGTAGGGGCCTAGACGTGACACGGTGATTGGGGATCCAAGAGCCCCCCAAAAAGCCTCAAGTACCCATAACAACATCATTGGTTCAAGATTTACATACAAACACATACGATTCTAGCCAAGTCCAAGTTCGGGAGTCATATATATATATAACACAATCAATACGTCGTCATATATGGCCCAACAATGCCTCTAATCCAAGGAACGGGGGCCTAGACAAGTTCCGGGCTCATCCTCAATAAAAGGAATATCCAACAGTAACAAAAAGAAAATGGCTAGCTCGCCCTCAAAAGGCAGGACTCACCACAAAGGTTCCAAGAGCAAATTATTCTTCAAATGGTTGATATTCAAAATGCTCGGTTCCTACATGGTAAAATCATATAGGCATAGAGTATGAGTTAGTACGTTTGAATGTACTAAGTATGCGGGATGCAATGCATATGACTTACAAAACCTACTTTCTAATGTTAGATGACAAAGGCACATAATATAACAGAATGGTATATTCAATGGAAATTTGTATACAAGATGCCATGAAAGTCATGATGTATGCAATGCGATAATGCTCCTATGTAGATGGGATAGACTATAACCGACAAATCAAATCCATGCGAGCTATTACATGAATTAAACAAATTAGCACCTCCCACCGATAGGGAGAAGATTACTTGCCAAAGATAATCTACATCACACCTTACGTAATATACCATTTCGGAGGATGGTCACCTTCCTTATGGGAATTACCATTTCGGAAGGATTTTTCAATAGCAATATCATATCAATAAGCAAATACCATTCCTTACGACCCGGTCATTTCGATAATGACATCCGTCCCTATGTTGGCACATAGTTCGAGGAAAGAGAGGACCCTAGGAGATAGCCCTGACGCCCCGAATTCGTCGGTGCTAAGTCAAAACATTCGACGAGAATACTTATACATATACGTGCTTTCAAGAGATGCAATATTCATTTCAAATCCGTTCAATGCAGATTTAGGCTCAAAAGCCAAAGCATATATCATAATCATGGTACTCATGCACGGAATAGTCATCTACGACACAATATGGTGCAAGCACCCAATATGCTCAAAGAGCCAGAAACAGAAGACATAGATGTGATCACATTCTTGTCATAACCAATACCTTATCAAATTCATATCAAAATCATTTCATAAAACATAATTGGGCTTAACCCACTTCATAATTTTCATGAAAATCAATGCTCTTAAATGCGATGCAATGCATGATGTGAGAATGGCATGCGTAATGTAGAGAAAATCTAAAATCAGCTTTATAGTATGAAATCTAGAAAATCCACAACAAAATCCATAGTAAAATCATAGTGTAGATCACCCATACATGAAACAATCTTTGAGGGACATGCATGTTCATAATTGCATAACTCAATGTGATTCATCATAACAGAGCTTAAATAAATTAGAATCATGAGTAATGTACAACCGTTGCATTGTTCGAAGTAAATAAGATCAAATATTAAAAGCCACATTAAAGTAGACTAAAATTTTTGAATAGCTTGAAAAGAATTTTGAGACTTCTTGGTTGAAAGGGACCAAGAATCAATCCCACATACCTGACTTGAGGGGTAGAAATAAGACTTGAATTGAACCCAATTGGAACTCTAGCTTGAATCCTTGAGAGAGAGAAGTTGGGAGGAATGTGGGAAGTGATCTTAAGAAGGGTAGAGTGATTTAGGTTAAAGAGTGAAGAGGGGAGGGGTTTTCAGATAGATTAAGGGTTTAGGATAGTTAAAAAGTCATAATTCACATTTAAAACAAATCAAAATTTCATAAATGCCATTAATGAAACGGAACTGAATTTGGTCCATCTAGGTTACACGGTCCGATAAATGGTCTTTGAATCATCATACGAACCTTGAATAGTGCCATGGCCCAGGACTTAGAATTTGTAGAAGGAAAATCCCACGGAACTAAGTGGTACCACACGGACGGGTTCATGGACCATCTGATTTCACACGGCCCGTGCCATGGTCCATGTAAAGGTACCTGAAATAAATTTTGCACGGCAAAGTTACGAGACGGTAATTTTGTACTTAGAAAATTTTCCAGATAGCAAGCCAGACGGAAGGCTACATGGACCGTGTGGCCTCACACGGACCATATGAATGTCCGTGTGCCTTCACTTGGCAACATTTTCCTTGTCCTAAGTCTGCCCCAACCGTGAGCTGACCAAAGTGTCATTCCACAGGAGGCCACACGGGCCGTGTAGCGTCACACAGGCCTTGTAGGCCCCTCCGTAGAGTGATGCCTAGCAGTTTCCTGGGGAAAACTCTCAAGACATCTAAGCAATGCCATTAGGAAAAATCTGGTTCTTTACATTATGGGAAGAATATGAATAGAAAGAAAATATTTCTTATAAAGTCATTCTTATGAATCTATCGAATTGTAAATTAATTAGAGTCCATTTTCTTTTTGAATTCTAAAACTATGATCAATTTGGTTGAAAATACTATTCGGTAAAAATAGAATTTAACTTTTCTTTAATAATTCATATCCCATATCATCATTTGCATAATAGATACACGGATAAAGAATAAAGAATAAATTTTAACACTATTTGATTATTTGAGTATCATTTTTTAACAAATGACATGCTTATCTATTCATCGAATACCAAAATGCGAAATGCACCTCATAAGTAACAAAAAAATTATAATATAAGTAGAAGGGTTGTTGAACGCGACCCTCTAGAAAGACGAATAGAAAGGAAGCAAAAAGAAAAGGAGAAATGAATGTGCAACGAACCTGCACCAGATCTACGGAAGCTGGTGTTCAGGTAAGGTTTATTAAATTATAACATCAAGCATATCAATTCTAGGATATAGAGTTTCAGTTATAACATATTAATATATGTTAGAATCATGAATAATGATGAAGTGGAACAATTTGTGAATTGCCACTACAGTGTTCATATATATATGTATGTGTATATATATATATATATATACATATATATATATATATGTATATATATATATATATATATATATATATATATATATACACACACATATATATATATATATATATATATACACACATATATATATATATATATGTATGTATGTATATATATACACACACATATATATACATACATATGTATATATATACACACACACATACATATGTATATATATATATGTATATGTATGTGTATATATATGTATGTATGTATGTAAGTATGTATGGTTAATTTCTTGGGTTGTGATGATCTAATGATTTAAATAATAAGGAAATTGTCATCAGACATAATAGTGAAAATATGATGGGTTAGATTTCATTTCTGCAATTTATCCTCTAGTTATGCCCTTAGTTTCTAGTTAATTCTCATTTTAAATTTTGTTCTTTTAATTACAACTTTATAATTCAAGTTTTAATATATTAGTATAAGTATTTAAATACTATGTATATTATAGTATATGAAACCATTAGAGTTATGTCACTTGGAGGAATTTAGACTTAACCCTAGGCTTGGAATTTAGGAACTAGGTAGTAAAATTAGAAGAATCTTTGGGTATAGGTTAGATATATAGTAATATGGGTGTCTATGGACTTATTTTCTTACGAATATTATATATTTGATAGATTCGAAGTGCTTTAAAGTATTGAAGAAAGGAAAGCATTGGTGAATTAGCTAGCTTGATTTCAGATCATCAATTGAGGTAGGTTATGGTTTAATTCTATGTGTTAGATAGACTCTTAATAAAAATTGATACTCATTGAGTGATGTTATGAAATTATTCTATGCATGTAATTATTATGGTTTGAATGATTTATATATGTTGTGATTGGTCTGTAATCCCATGATCATGAAATCCATAATCTCGAACTCGTATTATCAAAATTATGCCCTGATTAAAGAAGGCTTGATGAAATATTGTTAATGAAGTGGGAAGTAATGATAAAGAATGATGAATTAAATATATTTTGATCAGATGTCATGTTGCGGCATGATATAATTGGATCGCGTGTCACGTTCCAGCATGATATAATTGGATTGGGTGTCACGTTCTGATACGATATAATTGGATTGGGACTCACGTTTCGGCATGATATATTTGGATCGGGTGTCACGTTTTGATACGATATTATAGGATCATGTGTCACGTTCCGAGATGATATATATTGAATTTAGTGCCACGTTCTGGCACTATAATAATAAAGGAAAATGTATTAAAATGATTTAATATATTCAATCTTAAATAACCCATTTCCTAACAGAAGCATAGTGTGGAGGCTTGAGCCCTCATGTGTGTTTTTGATATTGCTAGGAGATTATATAATTGTTATATTGTGTTGTCAGTTATACTTGTTGTTTGTTACTTGCTATTGTTAAGTGCTATACTTGATTTCCAAATATAACTCTACGTATAATTGTTTTTATTTTGAGTCAACTGATGATACCTACTCAGTACATGTGATCCGTAATGATGCCTACTTGTATTTTTCTTTGTTTTACTTTTGTGGAGTGCAACGAATTTTCCATCGACTTCAACTCGCCCTCAATTCTCGTCAGTCGTCAGTATACCAGATTTCAGGGTGACTAATCTTCTAGCTCGTGCTGGATTCTATCATTTAGGGAATGATGTCCTTAGTTTTTGGACATAAACTATTATATTTATCTATTTTGGTGTTGTTACTCTTAGACTTAGTATTTGAGATTAGATGTCCTTGATGTGATGACTTTCATGTTTTGGGGAATATTATGTAATAGAATTAGTGGGTTTTATTATTTCTTGCTTTATAAGTTGATCTTCCAATTATTTTCGTATTTCATAAGTTGAACTTCTAAATTAGGTTGGGACTTATACCATTAGTTCAACCACTTAGGAGGTTAGGTGTGGGTGCCACTCATGACCCATTTTGGGTCACGAAAAATACAAATATTGTAATTGTACTCCTCTATTCATATTTTTAAATTCCCCATTAAACACATATAATTCTCCATGTTAAGATTACAAATACTAATCAATATTGGCAAATTTAATTTGAAAATTAATTTTATTTATGCCACTACTAAACTTATTTCATGTGTTGGATGCATAAATCCACTTGCAAGGTTCGACATAATGAAAACTCATAAGTTTCTTAAAAGGCATATAATCAATCTCTATATCAAGATATAGATTCCGTCAACTAACTTATTATTTCACCAATATATATCATCATCATCCAATCTACTAGGCATATTGACACATCTCGGAATCTCACCTTTTAGTAAATCAAAAGGATAAATAATATATACAGATCATAATAGTTATATTAGGATTGAGAATATAAGTACATTTAATAGTTTAGAGAATAAGTCTTTATGAGTTAGTCTAAAATAAATATCCCTATTCGATTCTGTTCAATACATATAATATGCACTAGCACAAGAAGTTGGAACTACACTATTTCCATAATCAAGATAAATTATATGTAATCTTGTGCTACAATCATACTGATGGCTTGTCCAATTTCCATATCTTAGATTGTGAACAAAAAACTTTATACTACTGACAATTTAATCCTCTATGTATAAGCTAAAACTCTATACGCTAAATAATCTACCATATAAGTAAATGGATATATAGACAATTATATGATCTATTAAAACTTTTATTAAAATTGAATGAATAATTGTTCTATAATAAATAATATATCTAAACTCAAGGTTAATAATATATATTTCATGGTTAATAGTATGCATTCCAACAATCTCCCACTTAGAAGTTTTACCATCACAATTATTATAATATACTATATCTAAATACATAGTTAATAGTATATACTGTAATAATCTCCCACTTAGATATTCAGTCCTGGAAATTGTTAGAATACTATGTCTAAATCAATGATTAGAGTGCACTTGTTTTATGAGTTCTATCATGAAACTGTCTTGAGAGTATACAACAAATAAATTGTCATGACGATTCTCCCACTACGACTAAATACTACTACTATAGTCAGACTTCCATATTCTAAAGTCTTAGTGTATTCCTCAAAACCCTTTGGTATTGAAATATTAACAACTTATTCATGTAGTGTTCTTTGATTTTCTCAACATCAATCTTACTACTCGAGATAGTAAATTTTCTTATTTCAAGTAACGCTTCTTCCACTATTTAAATGTAATGGAATGTCAAAATTACCAAATACTCCTAGAGGAGAGATGTGCGTGGAAAGCATCTTCCTATTCTCAGATGGAAAATTCGAGATTGGATATGGGATTAGCATGAAATATTGAATGGGGAAATGGTCTCGGTGGATTTTTAGAGCAACTGAAACAAAAGATAATTTTTTGATCCAAAAATGAAAACCACTGTCTTTGTGCGAGAGAGGCACTTCGGACCTCTGTAGTGGACCCAGACTTTGATTTTTTTTTCAATTTTATTTGACGGGATTGGAAAAACATGTTCGAATGTTTTTTGGAAAAAATACACCGTAACGCACCCAATCCACGTCGCACACTGGGTATTCCGAAGTTGAACTTTTTCCAATTTTTGTGAGTGGAATTCTAGACAGTACCCAACCCCTCCTTAACTCAAAAAATGATCAAAGTAGTCATTTGAGCATAAAAAAGGGTCTTAAACCCCATTCTAAGTCTTAGAAAAAGGTAGAAAGAAGCGTAGATTGGAGAAATCAAGGGTGAACTCTTGAAGATTGATCGTTAGAGCTTCACACCAGGTATGTAAGGCTAAACTAAAAGCATTAGATTGTTCTCTCATGTGCCCCGTAGATGGTCATAGAAGAGTTGAAAGTTTGAAGAGTCTACAAACATGATTCTTGATGGTTTTCTCTTGAAAATTATATTAATTACGTATATTTTTCTATGTTGATGATCATCATAAACTTATTTTCTTGAATTGAATACTTTTCATGAGATATTGTATAACCCTACATGACTATTTTTGAAAGAATGCATGAACGAACATAATGATGGAGTCTAGAGCCTTGATTTGAGAATGTTGATTATGATTGTGATAGGAGAATGATGATGAATTGGTAGAACTTGATAGTCTTGTGAGTCTCCATAAACGAACTCCCATGAATTGTCTATTAGGTTATTCCCTAGTGATTGTTCTAAGCCTTGAGCTATTGATTGAGATGTTGATTGATGAGATGATTAGGGTCTCTGTGAGACTGATTGAATGATGAGTTACTTCACGAGGCTGATTGAAATGATTTGATTGAGATAGTTTGATTGAGATGGATTGTCCTATGAGCATTAAGCCTTAGGAGAAGTATCGAGCACTGAAATGGGTAAGAGTAATATCAACTCGCACTCATTTAACTACGTAGCCAAGCGTATGTAAGGATTAGAATCACTATATTATATCAATGTTCCCGCTGGATAGAAGTCCCTGAGACAATAGAGGAGTTGTAGATTTTCATCTCCATTTTGGATTATCCATCATGGTTTTGTTTCGTTCTCTACTTGAAAAGTATAAAACGGCTATGGAAACACTGATCGGATGTTTTACAATCACTAGCTCATAAGTGATTGTTTTCAGATAAGAGAAACTCCTAGAAAGTTTCCACCTAGAGTACTCTAAGTCATGATGAGATGAGATCTGATGAGAATAGTTGAGCTGAGTTCCTATGAAATAAGTCCAATTGATTAATGAGGTTAATATTTTTATGGATCACTTGTCTACTCTTTCTTCTTGCTTTAGATAGACATTTCACATGTTGATTGTTTATTATCCTGAGTTCATATTGTTCTATATTATTTTATATGTTTCCATTTCATTCAACTATTTTACATACCTTACGTTCCACGTATTGGTGCCACTCGGCGCTGTATCATTTTATGATGCAGATATAGGGATTAGAGATCATCAACAGGCACATCGTTGAGGATCCAAGACGTTCAGCTGATTGATGAACCTCCCTTACTTTGGAGGATCCAATTTACGTATTCCACCTTGCTTTAGAGTTAGACTTGATTAGCTTTAATTTGATTGAGGGAGCCATGGGTCTGTCATTGGCACCACGTGATAGTGATAGTGACTTCATAGACTAGAGCCCGATATTATTTGTTAAGATCGCGAGCTAGTTCATTCAATAGCCTTTTATTATTATATTATTTTGAGAACTCGATGAGATGTAACAATTTTCTTTCCTTCATCTTCTGCTGATTGTCTTACGTTATTTGATTGAATGAATACTATGAGACCAAGTGGTTTGCTAGGGGACTAGCAATAGTCTTCGGGTGCCAACCACATCTATGGTACCTTCCCAAGCCCTGAAAAACTTAGTGTTAGAGCCCGAGTTCAAGATTCCTAGAGAGTCTATGAATCTGTGTCTAGTAGAGTCCTTATTATTTGTGTGAAGAGCTCCACATCCATAATTTGGAGGCTATAGGACATTTAGGAATTGTTTCACTTCTTTCGTGATCTAAGTTGTGCGATATAGTTATTCTCTATGAAAGGTTCTCCTCTACTTCATGCTTCGCGCATTGCAGAGTTGTGATCATGCCCCCTAGAAAAGCCATCAGAGGTAAAGGACATCCCCCTAGACAGAATGCTAACTCACCTGAGCCTCAAGGACATGAGGAGCGCATGAAGACAACTGTCCCTGTTGAGCAGCCACCACAAGATGAGGTCTCCAATGCTGAGTTGTGCTAGGCTATTAAAACTCTATCCTAGGTTGTCACAGCAGCTGCTGCGAGAAAAGGAGCAGGTCGATAGGATGTTTAGGACACATCTAGGATGCAGGAATTCTTGAAGATGAATTCGCGTGAGTTTTCAAGGTCGGCATCTACTGAAGATCCTGAGAACTATGTGGAGAAGCTCCAAAAAGTGTTCCAAGTGATACATGTGGCTGATACATACAGAGTTAAACTAGATGCTTACCAACTGAAGGGTGTTGCCAAAATATGGTTCAACCAATGAAAGAAATGTAGAGGAAAGGATGCTCCATTGCTGACTTGGGCAGTGTTTAAGGAAGCTTTCTTGGGGTGCTTCTTCCCAAGAGAATGAAGGGTGGCCAAGGTAAGAGATTTCTTGAATCTGAAATAGGGCTCTATGACTTTACAAGAGTATAGGCTTAAGTTCACTCAACTATCTCAATATGCTCCAGATATGGTTGCTGACATGAGGGGGAGATTGGGGATGTATTTCGATGGGCTGAACAGAGGGCCAAAGTGAGATAAAAGGGGAGCGATGCTCATGAACGATATGGATATTGGGAGATTGATGACATTTGTGCGACAACATGATGAGGAGAGACAACATGATAGAGAGGTGTTCAAATGTAAGAAGGAAAAAACATTTAGCCATGAGGTTGGAAAGAGTGGGAATGGTAACAGGTTTCAGACGGGCTAGCCGTATCATCTTCTAGTGCCCTTGCGCCCAGAATCAGGAATGATCAGAGGTCCTAGAATATTGGAGCCCCTGGATCTCATCCATAAGCTAGTGTGGATCAAGGTTCATCGGGTAAACTACCATGTGGTAAGTGTGGTAAGTTGCACTTGAGAAAATATCGTGAGAGGAGTGGTGTCTACTAAAAGTGTGGCTAAGTGGGTCACTATCAGAGAGCATGCCCAAAGTGGGATGACCGGGATCCATATACTACACCAACCCCGCCAGCCAGAGGAACCCAGAGAGGCACTACATCAGGCGCAAGAGAAGCTACAAACCGTTTGTGTGCCATGGGTAGTCGCCAAGATCAGGAGAACTCCCCAAATGTTGTAATGGGTATGATTCGCGTATTTTCTCTTAATTTTTATGTTTTTATGGACCCGGGTGCCACATTATCCTTTGTAACTCCTTATGTGCCCAGTGGATTTGACAGAACCCCTGAGAGTCTTGTTGAATCCGTTCATGTTTCTAATCCAGTAGGTGAGTCTATTTTAGTTGAGAGAGTCTATAGAGCTTGTGTAGTGTCCATCCATCACAGGGATACTATCATTGATTTGGTTGAATTAGAAATGACTGATTTTGATGTGATCCTTGGCATTGATTAGCTTCACACTTGTTATGCCTCCATTGATTGTAGAGCCCAAACCGCTAAGTTCCAATTCCCGAATGAACCTATTCTAGAGTGGAAGGTTGATTTTGTTGCACCTAAAGGAAATTTTATCTCCTCTCTTAAAGCCAAAAAGTTGATTTCCAAAGGTTGTATCTATTACCTCGTACGAGTTAAATTTGATGATGTTGAGTCTCCTACTCTTGAGTCCCTGTCGATTGTGAATGAGTTTCCAGAAGTGTTTCCTGAGGATCTACCTAGAGTCCCTTCTGATAGGGAGATTGACATTGGGATCGATGTTCTTCATGATACCCAGCTTATAGGATGGCCTCAACTGAGTTGAAAGAGTTGAAACAATGATTGAAAGACCTATTAGAGAAGGGCTTTATAAGATCGAGTGTTTCTCCTTAGGGTGCCCCGGTCCTATTCGTGCGAAATAAAGATTGGTCTTTCAGAATATGTATTGACTATAGGCAACTGAGTAAGGTCACCATAAAGAATAAGTATTCTCTTCCAAGGACAGATGATTTGTTTGACCTAGTTCAGGATGCCTCTTGTTTAGCAAAGATAGACAATGTGATATCCCAAAGACAGTTTTTAGGACTAGATATGGCCATTTTGAGTTCTTGGTCATGTCCTTTGGGTTGACAAATGCACCTACAGCCTTCATGAACTTGATGAATAGAGTATTCAGACAATACGTTGATATGTTTGTCATTGTGTTCATCGATGACATTTTGGTGTATTCGTGAGATAAAGAGGAGTATGCTAATCAGTTTAGACTTGTCCTTTAAACAATAAGGACCACAAGTTGTATGCAAAATTCTTGAAATGTGAATTTTGGCTTAAGTGAGTAGCGTTTCTAGGCCATGATGTCTACGGCGATGGTATTCGAGTGGATGCCCAAAAGATTGGAACGGTTAAGATCTGGCCTACACCGACCACTCTGACTGACATAAGAAGTTTCTTAGGGTTGGCAGGATACTACTGCAGATTCGTTGATGGATTTCCTTCCTTATCCTCACCATTGACTAAATTGAGTCAGGAAAAGGTCAAGTTTCAGTGGTACGATGAGTGTGAGAAGAGTTTCCAAGAGATGAAGACGAGATTGACTACTGCACTAGTTCTAACCTTGCCTGATGGAACAGAGGACTTTATGATCTATTGTGATGCTTCTAGAGTAGGATTGGGATGTGTATGCAGAGAGGAAAAGTGATTGACTTTGCTTACAGACAACTTAATGTTCATGAGAGGAACTATCCAATCCGTGATCTTGAGTTGGCAGCGATGGTGTTTGCACTTAAAATCTGGCGCCACTACTTGTATGGAGTGCATGTGGATGTGTTCACTAACCACAAGAGCCTGCAATATGTCTTTAGTCAAAAAGAGCTCAACCTACGATAGAGGAGATTATTGGAATTGCTCAAGGATTATGACATGAGCATTCTTTGCCATCCAAGTAAAACTAACATTGTTGCTAATGCTCTTAGCAGGGTGTCAATGGGTAGCACAACCCATGTTGCTGGAGGGAAGAAGGAGCTAGCTAAAGAAGTGCATTGCTTAGCTCGATGGGGAGTTTAACTTGAGAAGAATGATGAGGGAGGAGTTAATGTTTGGAATAGGTTTGTTTCATCCTTAGTTGCAGAGGTGAAGGAAAAGAAAGACCGAGATCATGAGACACTTCAATCGAAGGAGGCTTTCCACAAATAGAAAGTAATGGTCTTCTCCAAAAGAGAAGATGGAGTGTTGAGATACCAGAGTAGATTGTGCGTTCCAAATATTGATGGTGTTCCAATTCCATTTATCCTGGCTCAACCAATATGTACAATGACTTGAGAGAAGTCTATTAGTGGAGTAGAATGAAGAGGATTATTGCTGAGTTCATTTCAAATTGACTGATTGCCAACAAGTTAAAGTTTAGCACCAAAGACCATATGGATTAGCCCAAAAATTTGAGATCTCTGAGTGGAAGTGGGAGATAATCAACATGGACTTTATTACTAGTTTACCAAGGTCTCAAAAGCAACATGATTTGATATTGGTGATTGTTGATAGGATGACCAAATCGGCTCACTTCTTAGCAACTATGACAACTAACACTGTGGAAGAGTATGCCAAGCTGTACATCCGTGAGACTGTGAGGTGCATGGAGTTCCCTTGTGCATCATCTCGGACAGAGGAGCTCAATTCATCTCCCAATTTTACAGGTCTTTCCAAAAAGGATTGGTTACCAAGGTGAATCTGAGTATAGCTTTTCATCTACAGATAGATGGCCAGGCAGAGCGTAAAATTAAGAAATAAGAGGATAAGTTGAGAGCCTGTGTTCTTGATTTCAAGGAAAATTGCGATGATCACCTACCATTGATTGAGTTTACATGTAATAACAGTTATCGTGCAAGCATTCAAATGGTTCCTTATGAGGCCTTGTATGAGAGGAGATGTAGATAGCCAATTAGGTGGTTTGAGGATAGAGAAGCAGAGTTGATTGGGCCTGATCTCATCCACCAGTCGATGGAGAAGGTTAAGGCCATTAAAGATAGGTTAAAGACTACACAAAATCGCCAGAAATCTTATACTGATGTGAGAAGGAGAGACTTGGAGTTCGAGGTAAATGATTGGATATACTTGAAAGTGTCACCTATGAAGGGTGTCATGAGATTTGGGAAGAAGAAGAAATTGAGTCCTCGCTATATTGGTCCCTATTAGACGATGAAGAGGATTGGGAAGGTAGCTTATGAGTTGGATTTACCTTCCAAGTTAAACACAATTCATCCTGTGTTCCTTATGTCGATGTTGATGAAGTGTTTGGGAGATCTTGTCGTGGTGATCTTTGTTGAGAGTATTGGAGTGAAGGATAGCTTGTCCTACGAAGAGATTCCAATCCAAATGCTTGATCGTCAGGTTCGCAAGTTGAGAACCAAACAGATAGCCTCAGTCAAAGTCTTGTGTATAAATCAATTCATTGAGGAAGCCACATGGGAAGCTAAGGATGAGATGAGAGCTAAATATTCACACCTATTCCTTCCCAATGATGAGAATGTTGAAGATAATTTCCTTATCCTTGACTTAATTTGATTGATCAATTCTTGAGTTGATATGTCTATTCTTGAGTCTGAATGGAGATTGTTGACATTGATGAAGAGTCGAGAGTTTGATTGATTGATATGAGTCTTGAGTCTATTCGTGGCTTCGTATACACCTTTACTCATCATTCAAGGATGAATGATTCCAAGGGGGAGATGATGTAACACACGGTAAACTTATCAAAATACCCCTAGAGGAGAGATGTGCACGTAACGCGTCTTCCCATGCTCAGATGGAAATTCCGAGACTGGATATGCGATCAACATGTAAAATTGAGTAGGAAAATAGTCTTGGTGGATATTTAGAGCAATTGGATCAAAAGATAAATTTTTGGTCTAAAAACAAAAATCAGTATCCATGTGCAACAAAGGTGTGTCGCGACTCTGTAGCAGACCCAGACATAATTTTCTTTCAATTTTGTTTTGATGGGATTGGGAAAACCCGTTTGGAAAATTTTTGGGAAAAAATATAGCGCGCCTAGTCCGCATTGCAGATTGGGTATTCAAAAGTTGAAATTTTTTAATTTTTGTGAGGGGCATTCGAGACAATTTCCAACCCCTCCTAATCTGAAAAAACAATCAAAATAGGTCGTTTGAGTGTAGAAAGGTCTTAAACCCCATTCTATGTCCATTCCATGTCTTGGTAAAAGGTTAGGGCTTGAGAGAAGAAAAAAGAAGAGAAGAGAGAAGCATAAATTGGAGAATTCAAGGGTTACCTCTTGAAGATTGATCGTTAGAGCTTCACACCAGGTATGCAAGGCTAAATTTAAAGGATGAGATTATTCTCTCATGTTCCCCATAGATGGTCATAAAAGAGTTGAAAGTCTAAAGAATCTACATACATGATTCTTGATGTTTTTTCTTAAAATTTATATTAATTTCATGTATTTTCCTATTTTGATGATCATCATAAACTTGTTTTCTTGAATACTTTTAATGAGATATTGTATAACCATACAGGACTATTTCTTAAAGCAGGAATGAATGAACTTAGGAATGGAGTCTAGAGCCTTGATTTGAGAATGTCAATTGCGATTATGATATGAGAATGATGATGAATTGATAGTACTTAATAGTCCTTTGAGTCTGCATAAATGAACTCCCATGAATTGTCTATTTGATTGTTCCCTAATGATTTTTCTAAGCCTTGAGCTATTAATTGAGATGTTGATTGATTAATTGACTAGTCTCTATGAGACTAATTGAATGATGAGTGCCTCCACGAGGCTGATTGAGATGATTTGGTTGAGATAGTTTGATTGAGAAGGATTGCCTTATGTTCATTGAGTCTTGGAGGGAGTAGCGAGCACCAAAATGGGTAAGAGTAATACCAACTCGCACTTATTAACTACGTAGCCAGGCATACATGTGAATTAGATCCACTACATTATATCGAGGTCCCCTCTGGATAGAAGTCCCTAAAACAATAAAGAACTTTTAGATTGCCGTCTCCATTTTGGATTATCCATCATGGTTTCGATTCGTTCTCTACCTGGAAAGTATAGAATGGTTGTGGCAAAGCCAGCGGGATGTTGTACAATCATTGGCTCTTAAGTGATTGTTGTCTGATAAGAGAAACTCCCAGAAAGTTCCCACCTTGAGTACTCTGAGTCGAGATGAGATGAGATGTGATAAGATTAGATGAGTTGAGTTCCTATGAGATGAGTCTAATTGATTGATGAGGTTTATTTTTTGATTTGATCACTTGCCTACTCTTTAATTTTTCTTTAGATAGTCATTTGAGATGTTGATTGTTTATTATCCTGAGTTGATATTGTTTTATATTATTCTACATGTTTCTATTTCATTCAGCTATTTTACATACCGTATATTCCATGTACTGACACCACTCGGTGCTGCATCATTTTATTATGGAGATACAGGGATCAAAGATCATCAACAGGCACATCGTTGAGGATCTGAGACGTTCAGCTGATTAGTGAGCCTCCCGTACTTCGGAGGATCCATTTTACTTATTCCACCTTGTTTTAGAGTTAGACTTGATTAGCTTTATTTTGTTTGAGGTAGTCATGTATCTGTCATTGGCACCATTTGATAGTGATAGAGACTTCATAGACTAGGGACTTTTGTTAATTGTTAAAATTGTGAGCTAGTTCTTTCTACTAGCCTTTTATTATTATATTATTTTGAGAACTAGATGAGATGTGCCCATTTACTTTCCTTAGTGTTCCACTGGTTGTCTTGAGTTACTTGATAGAATGAATGTGATGAGGCCAAGCGGTTTGCTTGGGGACTAGCAATAGCCCCTTGGTGCCGGCCAAGTCTAGGGTACCCTCCCGGGGCGTGATAATTCTGATATACTTGTTAGATGTTCTTGAGTATCTGAATTTTCTAATGACTTATTTGTTATTTTTCTGTTTAGTTCCTGTAAAAGTTGTTTACTTCTAGTAACATGGTTTACTAAATAGTCTTTTTTCAGAAATCTGGAAATTATGTTAACAAGTCATATTTTCTTCAAAACAATAACATAAACCTTCTTTTATTCTTTTGAATATCTAATTAACACACACACATCTATTCTTAATTCCAACTTGTTTGTTCTCCCTTTCAGCATATGCTAGAGAATTCTACATTAAATGTCACAGACTAGACTTATGTAATACCCTCTAATTCTTTCTACCTAATCTAGAGTAGATGCACAGAGGATGCTGAGAAAAGACTGAGAAACACTTCTAAAAAGGGTTCACGAGGCCATTTACGGCCCGTAGACAATTCTACGACTCGTAGAATAGGTATAAAACTCCAAGATGACTTAGTGAAACTTTCTAAGTTCGAGGCCTATATACGAGATAGTATACGATCTGTAAGGAAATCCACGCCTCGTAGATTGGTCTCGTAAATTGATGGTCAAAATATCAACTTTTTAATATCTTGAATACGAGTTAGCGGACGACCCATAAAATGTTTTATGGCTCATAGAGAGGAGTTTTGTGACAAACTTCAGTAACTCAAATTTCAGGACCCATTGTTTATGAGAGGTCGTCCACGACTCATAGAATGGTTTAAGACCCATAGATGGGATCACGTTGACTCAGACAATTGTTTTCCTTGAGGGGTAATTTTGTTTTTTCCCATCTTTTTTAATTTAAATCCACGAGGTTTTAGGCTTTTTAGGCCCCTTATTAGTACCCTATGGGTATTACTCCTCAAAATTACTTAGAAACTGCAGAGAGTACCGAAGAAGGGGAAAAAAGCTATGGTTCCAAGCACGTGAGTAGAGATACCTTGAGAAGTTGATTATTCTTCTATTTCCAGGTATGTAAGGCTGGCCAAAACATGGAATATGCTCTTCTATGTGCCCCATACCCTAGATTGATTGAGTTGTATCTCCAATGCATATTTCTTTAAGGTTGTTTCATAAATTCTAATGTATTTCTAAATAATCTTGAATAAATTACTACTTTAATGTATGAAAAACTTCAAATAGATGATTTTTCCATATTAAATGAACCCTAGCATGAATTCTCAATATTTTTACAAATTAGATTTAATTGAACATGCATGAGTATGATTTGAGTCTAGAGAGCCTATGAAATTCCTAATTTCTTTAATTCCTCTTTTTTTGTTTCCTTGATGGCATGAGTTAGAACGATACATGATAGAGTCTCTATGAGTCAAGAGTTGAACTTTAAACAAATGTGACCAAAGAGTTGATAATTAATGTGATGATTTGAGTTGATAGATGTCCAGATGAGACTAGTTTATTGAGATTTATTATCTTATGAGCATTGAGTCTTTGAAGGAGTATCGAACACTAAAATGAGTAAGAGTAAGCCCAACAAGAACTCATTAACTATGTAGCCAAGCGAAGGTGAGGATTGAACTATTATATCAGATGTTCCCTCTTGATTGGAAGTCCCTAAAAGAATAGTGGACTTGATTGACTAGATTCATTTTAGATTCGATTCATTCTTTACCCGACAAATACTGAACGGTTGGGGCGACATCAACGAGATTATTGTACAATCAATGGCTCATAAGTTGATTGTTCTGGATAAGAGAAACTCCAGATACATTCGAGAATGATAGCACTCTGAGTTGATTGGATCGGATTGATTTTGATTGGTATTGATGGGTCATTGTCTATTCTTTTTTCTTGCTTTCGATAGACATGCGACATTCTGATATAGAATCTTTTAGTATTGTTATTCTATCTATATCTGTTTCACTCAGCTATTTTAAATTCTCGTACATTCCACATACTGATGTCCATTTAGACCTGCATCTTTGAATGATGCAGAGATAGGTGTAAGAAATCATCAGCAGGTGCATCGTTGAGGATCTACTCGCATCTATTTGATTGGTAAGTGTCACGCCTCGGGAGAGTAACCTTGGCGTGGTCAGCACTCAGAGACTATTGCTAGTCCTCAAGCGAACCACTTTCCCTCATCGTCACCTCATACTCAACAGCGGAAGGAAAATTCTCAAGGAAAAGACTGTAATGAAATTTAAGTAATCAAGTCTTTATATAAAAAGTTAATTTCCAATAAAGAAGAGTTGGAAAAGAAATTAAACTCAACATCCTCTCTCAATGTCTATGAAGCCTCTACATCTAACATCTAGATGGTACCACGACATGCCATGGTTACGCAACTCAAGGAAAATAATGTCTAACTCAAGCCTGATAATAATAATAATATAAAAATCCTCCACAAACAAGGAGGTCTCACCGATTAGCTGAATGCGAATAGATCCTCAATGAAACACTTGTTGATGATCTCTAATACTTGCCTCTGCATCTTAAAACAATGATGTCTAAAAACGGACATCAGTACGTGGAATATATTGGCATCTAAAATAGTTGAATGAAACAAAAACAGGTAGAATAATATAGGCAAAACATCATACTGCATCAGAATGTCAATTGTCTATCTAAAACAAGAATAAAGAGTAGACAAATGACTCACCAACATCTCATCTCGACATCATCAATACATCTGACTCATCTCAAGGAAACTTGACTTAACTAAACTTGAAGGACCAATGCCCGTCTAGGACAAGTATAAAAAGTAGAAAGTAAATAATCAACATCCATCAAGACTCATACCATCACATCAACATCAGAGTTCTATCAGTGAGGAACCTAACTGGGAGTTTCTCTAACCGATAACCATCACCTATGAGACGGAGATGAAACAACGAAGCTATACCATTGCCACATCCATCCAGTACCCTGCCCAGGGTAACGGACATCACCATCAGTGTATCCACAAGAAATAACATCAGTCCTCTTTTGGGTCAAAGAAAACATTCGTATTATGGTTTGATCCTCTCCTACGCGGGCTACGTAGTTAATGAGTTCAAGTGGGACTCACTCTCACCCATTTCGGTGCTCAATACTCCTCTCCGAACTTGATATGCTCATAAAACATTATCATCATCATGATTTCTCATCATCAGTCCCATAGGGACATAGTACATCAACACCAACTCATATCATCAAAATCAACTCATCTTATCAACATCAAAATCATGGACTCGAAACATTCTTTTAGAATTTAGTTTAATGTTTTTCAGACTCATGAACATCATTCTCATCAACCATCATCAAGACCCTCAACAATTTGGACCACAATCAGAACATCACAAACATCATCATCGTCAAGGCTTTAGACTCATCCCCTAAGTTAATTCTTGCATTCTTTACTAAAATAGACACAGGATTTCGTAAAATCATTCATGAAAACAACTTATGCAGTAAATCAAATTTATGATGACCATCAATTTAAGAAAAATACAAGAATTAAGAAGAATCTAAGTGGAATACTCAAGGAGTTTCACATATAACTCGTCATCTTCAATCATGGAGTCAATGTACTCAAAGAGGGAACATGGATGAACAATCCCATGCATTAAGTTAGCCTTACATACCTAGAAAGTTGATATTACAATCAAAATTTTATGAATACTAGCTTTCTTGGAGAAATTCCTCGATCTCAGTGGTTTTTTTGAGTGGAAGAACTTGGAAAGACATTGTTTGAAGGACTTCCCTTTGATTCTCGAATTCTTGACTTAGAATCCTTAGAGTTCTTGATGAAGAACCCTAATTCGTGAAACCAAGAATCAAGAAATCCTTTCTTGGGATTCATGAATTTATTCTTTTGAAACCCTAGGTTATCTTTTAAGATTCTATTAGGGATTCATGAACAGATAAAGAAATTTAGGTTGGGTAGCTTAAATTTAAGAAGAATAACTCATCTTGATGATGAATCTTGAAAGTTAATCCTAACTTGATGATTTTGTTGATGATTCTTGAGCGTTTCTGTTTAGGAGTGAAGGAGAGGGTTTTTACTTGTTAAAACTAACATTTTATGCGTTTTGGGATGTTAAATAGACCCCCAAAGATCTTAGGATAAAAGTACCCTCAAAATAAAATAAGAGGATGTCGTTTAGATTATCTAGAAAGGGTTCGCGATAGGACCGCGATGCGGAGCTATCGTGGATTTCAGACAGCTCTGCTGGTCTTCAGTAAAATGATCATAACTTTCTATTCCGAACTCTTATTAAGGCAAAATAAGATGCGTTAGAAAGCTAATTCGAAGATCATTAATTTGATATATTGTGGTCACCTAAATCATTATACTTTAGAGATATTGTCATTTGAAATTGACCCTTCTATCAACTCATACGAAAACTTAGTCGGTAGAAAGTTTTTGTACTTGACTTGATGTAAAAGATCCTTTATAACTCTAAATCACATCTAATATACTTTAAATACTTACGAATTGGTCCTAGCATGTATATACAACCTAGAAATCACTGGTCCATCTAACTTTTAAAAAATCTTACATTAGAATTGCGATCTTTTAATAATCTCTAATTCTATTCTCACACTAACAAATTGATTTTAACATCTATGGTCAATTAAGAATTATCAATTAAAATCGTATATCATATGAAGGATGGCTCAATCTTAGTTTAAAAAAGTGGGGGTGTTACATTATCTCCCCCTTGGGATCATTTGTCCTCAAATGATGAGTAAAGGTAGACAATAAGGCACGAATAAAAATTAGAACTCTTCTCAAAACTCACTCAACCCATCAAACTCTCTACTCCTCATCAATCTTAACCCATCTCTATTCAGACTCAGGAATTGACACATCAACTCAAATAGACAAATTAGTTCAGATCAAGAGACGAAATATTATCTTAGGCATTCTCACCATCAGGCGCGAATGGATCAACAGAACTTAATCAATTTTAATCATTTGAACACTTCTGTAATAAGTCTTTTGAACTCAGGAAGGAAGCCATCAACTCTAATCGAGAATAGGACCATCGCATAAACAAGACTCGAGGACACTCTCATGCTCAAGTCCCCACCTCAATTGTGGTACTTTTCATGGAACTCTACTTCATCAATGCAAGCTCATAGCTCTTATACAAATGTCCACCTAACCACCTCTTCTTCCTCCATTCAAGCCTTGTTCTAAGCCTCGAAGTGCTATTCCTAACATGATCATATTCATACAAAGCTAATCCTCAATACTTAGCTCTATATTCGAAACCCTTATTATGAAGTCTTCAATAGTCTATCATCTATACTTGCACAATGACTACCACACAATAAAGCCTATCACCCTAACCACTTTAACTATGTCTAGAAATTTTCAAGCCTACTTGTTACTTCTACCTCCACCACTCAATGAGCTCTCACTCACAGTCACAGAAACATACTCTTACCTATCTATTGCGCATCATACAATCTCATCTCTTTCCTCCTCCCTATCTCTATCACTACATGACACAAGTTTAACACCAATATCCCAATAAGGATATGTTCACTCCTCCTTATCTACCCTCACTCTCAGTCTACTATTATCAACATCACTATTTGGACGTGGAGGAACTCATCATCTCCCCCTTTGATGAAACCCTTAAACTACTACCTCTCCATGCAAAATAAGCATGATTATACCTCTAAAGGTTGATACTCTACATCATACCATCAACAATGGCATAACAAGCCGAAGGTCAGTGCATACATAAGATGACATCAGGATCAAGAACTGTCACTCTATAGTAACCTTTACTTAGAGAATACTCCTCGTCCTCATCACTCTGATACACTCGCATAATAGCAACCACACATTTAAGCCTACCATAGCAACTTACATCCTTGATCATATGAACTCTTACCATGGGAGATACTAATATGGTTTTACCTATCTATTAGACTCCTCACGGTTTCTCTAAATAAAGAACTCTCGTTCTCTCTTGAATTCTTCCATCTCAAGCTCTTCTCCTCTTCTCTCAAGCTCTAGTCTTGTTCAATTGTTAGAGAAGGGCTTAGAATGGGGTTTTAGACCTTTTTTACACTCAAACGACCCAATTTGATCATGTATTAAGTTTAGGCAGGGTTGGGAATTGAAAGGAATGCCCCTTACAATGTTTAGAAATTTTCTAGGTTTTGAAATAACCCAGTCCATGATGCAGACTGGTCGAGCACGAGTGTATTTTTCTTTAAAAATTTTCTGAACGGGTTTTCTCCAATCCCGTCGGAAAATTTGAAAAAAACACAAGTGTCACTCCACTACAGGTGCGCGATGCGCCTCTATCGCGCAGCGACATTGTTTTGGTTTTCAGATTGAAAAATTATTTTTTGATCTAGTTTCTCTAAAAATCGATCGAGATAATTTTCCCACTTAATTTTTTATGGATCACAAATCCAGCCTCAGATTTTCCATACAAGTGTTGGAAGATGCATTATGCGCATACCCCTCCTCTAGAGGTATTTTGGTAATTTTACCAAATGTTACATCATCTCTCCCTTAGCTCTCAAGGACATTAGTCTAAGTTTGTAAATCGATTTTCTCTACTAGGCTATAAGTATATACCTCCATATGGTCAAGGAATTACTATCCACAAGAATATCTTAAACTCTTTTGTTATGCTATAGTCGCATACATATAACTAGCCACTCAGACTCTTTTCAACGCTAACACCCTTAGCTCCTTCCAGTCTCTATGGAAACCTCTCTATATTTGCTATTCTTATGGCGTACATAACCACTTCCCACAACTCTCACAATCTAACCCCTTTTTTTGCCCACTAAAACTCAACTTCTGAGTTCCCATAAATTTAATTACATAAGAATTAGTCTATCATGGAAAACTTGTCATCATCTATCGATAAGTCCCAAATAAATTTAGCTACTCATTATGATTCAGATTACTTACATTAGCCTACTCCACATCGATAACTCAAATATAGTATCTAGATTTTTATGGCATTCATAACTTAGAGCTTCACACATCTTTACACAATCATGGATACATATCTGGCGCCTCTTCTTATCTATTAAGCTATCCTCGACTTACTCTTCTTACCTTTGGGGCACTTGTACCTTGCCCATAGCATCATTTCCTCACAAATCATTCTTCTCAAACATACACTATGAAAAGCCTATTAAAGAAAATCTCCAACTAAGGATATCACTCTCATGATGCTATCTCCTCTTTAACACTACTCCTCAAAATTCAAGCTTAGGGTGTGCATCACACACTTCTCTAATACTCACATACAACTACTAGGTAAAAATTTAGGGAACATTATCCCACTAAAATCTCATAGCGAGTATCCAATCAACACACCCTTCCTCATAAACTCAGTACCACTGACCTATTCAATCATATCTCCTTATCTGATTAAGCTCATAACTCGATGAGTCTCGTGAACTCACAATTAAAAATCATAAGCCTAATTTAGATCTATCACATTGAAAGCACTCTTTTTGCCTATTCAACATCTACACTTCACCCTCAATAGTATGAACACTACAACACATCAACATAACTTCCTTCTAGTGTGAGCGCGCTTTACCACATTCTCTTCCTCTATACCTCATCACAAAAATTCTAGGGTAAAATCTTTCAACAAACTTATGGCAATCGACTCACCACCTCAATACGTACCTAATAAACATGTAACTCCAACTACAAGACTCAATCAGCCATCACTCTTACTATCTCGTCCCTTTCTTTCTATCATTATCCTTCTAACTTTGGGATGATTCGATTCTACTCAGTATTTATAAAACCTTACATCTCACTCTTAGGTGGTAACATTCAAATCTTTAGATATATAAGTTCCCCTCTCATGGGTCACGTCAAAAGCATGTTTTGAAAAAAAGAGGGTCTGTGTATGTCTAGAGCTAACTCAAATGCATGACTCATATGAGTAATAGTGCACTCTTTCTAGTTAATCAACTTTGCACACTAGTCGGTTTCTCTAAAGCCTGGTGCAGTCTCTCTACCATTCTGATTACTTTATCTCAAAGGATCTCATTTGTAAGAGTTTGAACATTACTGTCTCTATCTCCTTGTGGACGAGGCATAGTCAAAACATTTAGAGCAATGCATGAATCATCGTAGATTTCTTAGGAAATAGCTCTATCGCACGATTCAGAATCTACAAGAAGGAAAACTTTTCCTAATGTCCTATAGCCTCCCTATTATGGATGTGGCACGCTTCACATTAATAATAAGGACTCTACTAGACATGGCTTCATAGACTCCCTAGGATACTCGAACTCTATGCTCTGATACCATGTTTGTCATGCCCCGGGATGGTACCCTTAGCGTGGTCATCACTCAGAGACTATTGCTAGTCCCCGAGTGAACCACTTGGCCTCATCGTAACCTTATATTCAACAACGGAAGGAAAATTCTCAAGGAAAAGTCTTTAATGAGATTAAAGTAATCAAGTATTTATATAAAAAGTTAATTTCCAATAAAGAAGAGTTGGAAAAGAAACAATACTCAACATCCTCTACTCAATGTTTATGAAGCCTCTACCTCTAACATCTAGATGGTACCACGACAAGCCCGTGTTACCCAACTCCAGGAAAATAAAGTACTAACTGAAGCTAGATAATAATAATATAGAAATCCTCTGAAAACAAGGAGGTCTCACCTATCAGTTAAATGCGAATAGATCCTCAATAAAGCACCTGTTGATGATCTCTAATACCTGCCTCTGCATTATAAAATGATGCAGTGCAAAAAGAGACATCAATATGTGAAATGTACTAGTATGTAAAAT
The DNA here is from genome assembly GCA_029948455.1 of Solanum rostratum. Taxonomy (NCBI): domain Eukaryota; kingdom Viridiplantae; phylum Streptophyta; class Magnoliopsida; order Solanales; family Solanaceae; genus Solanum; species Solanum rostratum. The sequence continues at coordinate 15,172,065 of CM057047.1, read as the reverse complement.
AGCTGAATGAAACTGAAACAAGTAGAATAATATAGGCAAAACATCAACTCAACATCATACTCCATCAGAATGTCAATTGTCTATCTAAAGCAAGAATAAAGAGTAGATAAACGACTCATCAACATCTCATCTCAACATCATCAATACATCAAACTCATCTCAAGGAAACTTGACTCAACTCAACTCGAAGAACCAATGCCCGTCTAGGAAAAGGATAAAGAGTAGACAGTAAATAATCAATATCCATCAAGACTCATACGATCACATCAACATCATAGTTCTTTTATTGAGGAACCTAACTGGGAGTTCTCTTACTGCCACCCATCACCTATGAGCTAGTGATGATACAATGAAGTGATGTCGTTGCCACATCCATCTATTACCTTGCCAAGGGTAAAGGATACCACCATCAGTGGATCCACAAGAAAAACCATCACTCCTCTTTTGGGACAAAGGAAACATCCGTATTATGGTTCGATCCACTCCTATGCGGGCCATGTAGTTAATTAGTTCTAGTGGGACTTACTCTCACCCATTTCGATGCTCAATACTCCTCTCAAAACTCGACATGCTCATAAAACATCATCATGATTTCTCATCTTCGGCCCCATAGGGACAAAGTACATCAACATCAACTCGTATCATCAACATCAACTCATCTCATCCACATCAACATCACGGACTCGATACATTCTTTTAGAATTTAGTTTCAAGTTTTTAAGACTCATGAACATCATTCTCCTCAACATCATCATCAAGACTCTTAACAATTTGGACCACAATCACGACATCACAAACATCTTAATCGTCAAGGCTCTAGACTCATCCCCTGAGTTCATTCTTGCATTCTTTAGTAAAATAGACATAGGATTTTGTAAAATCATTCATGAAAACAACTTATCTTGTAAATCAAGTATATGATGATCATCAATTTAAGAATAATACATGAATTAAGAAGAATCTCAGCAGAATACTCAAGGATTTTTCACATATAATTCATCATCTTCAATTATAGACTCAATTCACTCAAAGGGGGCTCATGGAAGAACAATTGCATGCTTTAGGTTAGCCTTACATACCTGACATGTTGATATTACAATCAAAATTTGATGAATACTCACTTTCTTGGAGAAAATCCTCGATCTCGATGGTTTTTTAAGAGTAGAAGAACCTGGAAAGATATTGCTTGAAGGGCTTTTCTTTTATTCTTGAATTCCTGACTTAGAATCTTTAGAGTTCTTGAAAAAGAACCCTAATTCGTGAAAAGAAGAATTAAGAAAACCTTTCTTGGGATTATTGAATTTCGTTTTCTTGAAACCCTAGGTTATAATTTAAGATTATATTAGAGATTCATGAATAGATAAAGAATTTTAGGTTGGGTAGCTTACATTTATGAAGAATAACTTACCTTGATGATAAATCATGAAATTTAATCCTAACTTGATGATTTTCTTGATGATCCTTGAGCGTTTATGTTTAGGAGTGAAGGATAGGGTTTTACTTATGAAAACTAACCTTTTATGTGTTTCGGGACCTTAAATAGACCCTAAAAGGTTTTAGGATAAAATTACCCTCAAAATAAAATAAAACGACATTATTTAGCTTATCTAAAAAGGGTTCGCGATAAGTCCGCGATGCGGAGTTGTCGCGGCTCTTCAGACAGCTTTGCAGGTCTTCAGTAAAATGATCATAACATTCTACTTAGAATTCTGATTAAGGCGAAATAAGATGCGTTAAAAAGCTAGTTCAAAGATCTTTAGTTTGATAAATTATGAGTTACATAACTCATTATACTTTAGGATATATGGTCATTTGAAATTGACCCTTCTATCAACTCATACGAAAACTTAGTCAGTAAAAATTCTTTGGACTTGTCTTGATGTAAAAGATCCTTTATAACTCTAAATCATAGATAATATACTTTAAATACTTAGGAATTGGTATTAATATGTATAAATAACCTAGAAATCATTGGTCCTTCTAACTTTTATAAAATCTAACATTAGAACTGTGACCTTTTTAACATCTCTAATTCTATTCCCACACCAAGAAATTTTTTAACATCTATGCTCAATTAAGAATTATCAATTAAAATCATATATCATATGAAGGATGGCTCAATCTTAGGTAAAAAAAGTTGGGGCGTTACAGTATATCCTCTCCTATTTCTGGAGGATGCTCATTTAGATTTCATCTAGCTTGAGTTAGTACTTTATTACCTTTGATTTGGGTAGTCATGACCTTTCGTGGTACCATCTAGATAGTTTATTTAGAGGCTTCATAGACTAGATTTTGGATTGAGGATTTTGATATTGTCTGACTAGTTTCATTCACTCTAGTCCTGTTGATTTGTCATGATTTATTTTAGATTGTTCGCCTTTATTCATCTTTAGTCTTCCATTGATATGACAATTGTTGATTGAATGAATGTGATGAGGCCAAGTGGTTCTCTTGGGGGCTAGCAATAGTATCTAAGTGCCGGCCACGTCTAGGGTACCCTCTCGGGGTGTGACAACTTATGCCAAATTTAACCTAGTTCTATAGTTTTCGAAGGTACATACATGAAAGGAATCAAATTCAGAATGTGATGTGTAGTTCTTAGGACATGCCAAAAGAAGTATAATAACTTCAAATAAGTCAATCATTAATCTTACCATCTCTAAAAGAGTCTGTTTTTCTTTCTTCTTTTACGCCAATCTATTATAGAGTGTCTGGAGTAAATAATTGAAATACAATTACACTATCAAATAAATGACTAATGAAATCTGCAAAAGAGGTATACCTCACATCAATCAGATCGCAAGGACTTTATATATTTTTCATGATGCTATTTTCATTTTGTCCTAAATATCTTGAGTTCGTAAAAATATTCAGACTCACATATCATAAAAAATTATATATCCATATCATGAGTAATCTTTTATGAATATTCCAAGAATACTCAAAATCACCTCTTGCCTGAATGTTCATTTACCATACAAATCAAAATAGATTAATTCTAACTTATCATGACCTCTATTTCCTTTCAAAGAGGAAAGGTCCCCAAGTCATTTCTCCTTCTAGATAGGACTCACAAGTTGGTAGTGTCTTCACTATCAATAAACCATTATGTCCATCCTTTAACAAACCTTAAAATTCTTTTTAGAATAAATAACTTTAGACACTAGTGAACAGATAAGTTATATTCTATTTGAAAGATTTTTTCTCTTGTGAGATAGATTAATATCGTTCTCTTTAGAAGAGATAATACTAATAAAAAGTTCATGCACCAACGTACCATAAGAGATACAATATTTATCAAACTCAACAGTAAGAGAGTTACAAGAAAAACATATTAAACTTTTATCTCTTATTTAGTTAGAAACTATCCATCAATTCTTTCTAATGTAAACTACATGAATAACACATTCTTTAATATCTTATCCCTATAAAAACATTCTTGAATAGTACTAAGTGGGTCTATTTTAAGTCGTTTTTAGAGTTTGAGATATACTAGGTCTTAATATATAGAATAACTCTGAATAATAAAATTCAGAGCTCATTTACACATATATATCCATGCATCTCGAATAGCCAATTGTTGGGATTGGAGAACTACTCATGCAATACACATGTACGATGACTAATTATTCACTCTATAAGCACTATAGACCCAACTCAGTTGGAGAGTTTACTGTAAGTTTAAGTCAAGTGAAAATCACTCTAGTTCCATTGATACTGTAATTTCCGATAAAATTATCAAAATACCCCTAGAGTGAGGGTATGTGCATAACTTGTGTTTTGATGCTCATATGGCAAATCTGAGGACGGATTTGTGATTAGCATGAAAAATTGAGTGGGAAAATGGTCTCAGCCGATTTTTCGGGCGACCCAATTAAAAGATAAATTTTCGATCCAAAATCAGAAAACAAGGACGGTGCGCGACAGAGGCGCGTCGCGCACCTGTCATGGAGAGGCACTTGTGTGCTTTTTAAATTTTTTGATGGGATGGAAAAAACTTGTTAAAAAACTCTCTTCTGAAAATACACTGTTCGCGACCAGTCCGCCTCGCGAACCGTGTATTTTTTGAGCTGTAAATTTCTAAATTATTGTGAAGGGCATTCTGGTCAATTCCCCACCCCTCCTAAACTCTAAGACACGGCTAATAATGACGTTTCAATGTGAAAAGGGTCTAAAACCCCCATTCTAAGTCCTATTCCCTAATCTAACAAGGCTAGGGCTTGAGGAGTGAAGAGAAGAGCTTGAATGGAGGAAATTCGTGAAGAGATCCTTGACGTAAACAGTTGTTAGTTGCATCACAGGTATGTAAGGCTAAACTAAAACATGGGATTGTTCTCTCATGTGCTCCATAGAGGTCATATATGAGTTCATGGTTGAGGAGTCTACATGCATGAATCTTTGATGGTTTTTCTTAAAATTATATTTTAAATTACATGTTTTCTATGTTGATGATCATCATACTATTTGTTTTCTTAAATTGAATATTTTCATGAGAATTTGCATAACCCTACATGACTATTTTGAAAGCCTGCATAACGAACGTGAGAATTGAGTCTTGAGCCTTGAGTTGAAATTGTGATTGTTGATTTTGATTATGATGAGAGAATGATGAATGTAGAGCCTTGTGTTATGATTGTGATTGTTGATTGTGATTGTGATTGTGATAAGAGAATGATGATGAGTTGATAGAGTTTGCTTGTTTTAAGAGTCTCTATAAATGAACTCTTCCATTGTATCTATTCACTTGTTCCTAATGATTGTTATACAATCTTGAGTCATTGATGAGATTGATTGATGAGAGGGTTAAAGCCCATCTGAGATACCGGTCGTTGACGGGGAGTGAGTACCTATGAGATTGCTTGAGATTGAGGTTTTATGAGCATTGAGGCATGGGAGGAGTATCGAGCACCAAAAGGGTAAGAGTTTGTCCAACTCGAACTCGTCAAACTACGTCGCCAAACGTATAAGATGCATAGAACCATCACATATATTATGGTTCCTCCTCAAGAGTAATGGTCCCTGAAAGCAATAGAGGACCTATTGAGTTGACTCTATATTGGATGAGCTGATATGGTTTTGAGCGGTTCCCTACCTAGCAAGTTTGGAACCATTGTGGTAACATCAGGGTGATTGTTGTACATTCACTGGCTCATAAGTGAGTGTTGTCGGATAAGAGAAACTCCCATAAATTTCCTACCTTAATCTGAGTCTAGATAAGATGAGAGGGGGTGAGCTCCTCTGAGATGAGTTTTGAGATGAGATGAGAGGAGGTCAGCTCCTCTGAGATGAGCTTGTGATTAGATTGAGACTATTGATGAGTTTGAGTTATTGATGTGTCATTGTCCACTCTTTATTCTTCCATTGATGGACATTTGACTATTTGATGTGATTTGCTTTTTATTTTGAGTTGAGGTTGTTTCCTTATTTTCTAGCGGTTTCTGTTTCACTCAGCTATTTTACATGCCAGTACATTCCAAGTACTAATGTCCACTCTGGACTGCATCATTTTATGATGAAGAGGCAGGTATTAGAGATCGTCAACAGGCGCTCCGTTGAAGATTCGAGATTCACAGCTAATTGGTGAGCCTCCACTATTTAGGAGGATTCACTACCTTTATTTCATCATGCTTTAGAGTTAGATTGGACTATTTCTTTATTTTGATTTGGGTAGCCATGGATCTGTCATTGGCACCACATGATTAGTGATAGAGGCTTCATAGACGATGGTTGAGCATTGATGTTGAGATTGTGAGCTAGTTCTTTCTACTAGCCTTTATTATTATCATATATATATTCTTTTGAGACTTAGATGAGATGTGCCCACTAATTACTTATATTTTCCGCTATTCAGTAGAGTTTATTTCATTGAATGATGTGACAAGGTTAAGTGGTTTGCTTTGGGACTAGCAATAGTCTTTGAGTGCCGGCCATGCCAAGGGTACCCTCCCGAGGCGTGACAAACTTGGTTTTAGAGCACAGAGTTCAAGTGTCCTAGGGAGTCTATGAAGACGTGTCTAGTAGAGTCTTATTTATGGGTGTGTTGTCGACCACATTTCATAAGCTGGAGGCTATGGGACATTAGGGATGATTACATTTCTTTCTTATACCAATTCATGCGATAGAGTTAAGCTCTATGAAAACTATCTTCTAATTCGTTCTCAACATGTGCAGAATCGATAATATGCCTCCTAGAAGAGCTGTCAGAGGAAGGGGACGTCCTTCCAGGCAAGTTGTTAATCCACTCGAGCCCCAATTACTTGAGAAGCCTGTAGATCTAGCTGTCCCTATCGAGCAACCCCCTCAAGATGAGGTCTCCAATGCGAGCTACGCTTGGCTATTCGAGCTCTAGCCCAGGCTGTTGTGGCACCTACTGTGAGACAAGGAGCGGGCGCACAGGACACTCATGACACCTCTAGAGTTTGAGAGTTTCTGAGGATAAATCCGCTTGAGTTCACGGGGTCTGCATCCACTGAAGATCCTGAAGACTATGTGGAGGAACTTGAGAAGGTGTTCCAAGTGATGCATGTAGCCGATGTTATCAGGGTGGAACTGGCTGTCTACCAACTGAAGGGGGTGGCGAGACTGTGGTTCTACTAGTAGAGAAAGGCAGAAGGGATGATGCCCCCTTTTTGACTTAGGTAATGTTTGAGGAAGCCTTCTTCGGATGCTTTTTCCCAAGAGAGAAAAGAGAAGCTAAGGTGAGAAGTTCCTAAATCTAAAACAGGGCTCCATGACCATGCAAGAGTATGGGTTGAAGTTCATGCATCTATCTCGTTATGCTCCAGACGTGGTTGCTGATATGAGAGGAAGGATGGGAATGTATGTATATGGGTTGAATAGAGGACCCAAGAGAGATGGTAGGGGGCAATGTTTGTGAGTGATATGGACATCGGGTTACTGATGACATTCGTGCAACAAGCTGATGAGGAGAGACAACATGATAGGGAAGAATTCAAGCGCAAGAAAGCGAAGAAATCCAGCCATGAAGTTTGAAGGGAAGGCAATGGTAACCGATTTCTAGCACCATCATTTGCTAGTGCGCCTGTGCCTAGAGGTAGGTATGATCAGAGGTTTTTGAGTGCTGGAACCCATGATCCCAATCGCAACCTAGCGTGGCTCAAGGCTCATAGGGTAAGCCACCGCGTGATAAGTGTGGAAAAATGCACTTGGGGAGATATCACGATGGGCATGATGCATGTTATGGGTGTGGCCAAGTGGGTCACTACAATAAGGATTGTCCAAAGCAGGTTGGTGAGACTCAGTCCACCACACCGGCCCCACCAGCTAGAGGAAACCAAAGAGCCACTACGCCAGGCACAAGCGGAGCAACAAACCACTTGTATGCCATGGGTAGTCGCCAAGATCAGGAAAACTCCGCAGACGTTGTGATGGGTATGATTCGAGTCCTTACTTTTGATTGTTATGTTTTGATTGATCCAGGTGCCACACTGTCATTCGTATCTCCTTACGTGGCCAGTAAATTTGATAGAACCCCCGAGAGTCTTCTTGAACCCTTTGATATTTCTACTCCAGTGGGTGAGTCTATTCGAGCTGAGAGAGTCTATAGAGCTTGTGTAGTATCCATCCATCATAGGGACACCCTTGTTGATTTGATTGAGTTCGGGATGGTTGACTTTGATTTGATCCTTGGCATGGATTGGCTTCGCTCCTGTTATGCCTCTGTTGATTGTAGATCCCAAACTGTTAAGTTCCAATTTCCAAATGAACCGTTCTAGAGTGGAAGGTTGACTCTGCTACACCCATAGGAATGTTTATCTCATATCTTAGAGCCAGAAAGTTGATTTCTAAAGGTTGTGTCTACCACCTTGTGCGAGTGAAATAAGATGATATTGAGCCCCCAACTCTTGAGTCAGTTTCGATTGTTAATGAGTTTCCGGAAGTGTTTCCTGATGATTTGCCAGGAGTCCCTCCTGATAGGGAGATTAACTTTGGGATTGACGTTCTTCCTGATACCCAGCCTATTTCGATCCCACCTTATAGGATGGCCCCCGCTGAGTTGAAAGAGTTGAAAGAGCAACTAAAAGATTTGTTGTAAAAAGGCTTCATTAGGCCAAGTGTTTCACCATGGGGTGCTCCTATTCTGTTCGTGCAAAAGAAAGATGGGTCTCTCGGAATATGTATTGATTATAGGCAACTGAACAAGGTCAGATAAAGAATAAATATCCTCTCCCTAGGATAGATGATTTGTTTGACCAACTTCAGCGCCCCTCTTGTTTCTCTAAGATATATCTTAGATCTGGCTACCATCAGCTGAAGGTGAGGGAGTGTGACGTTCCAAAGATAGCCTTTAGGACTAGATATGGCCATTTTATGTTCTTGGTCATGTCCTTTGGGTTGACAAATGCACCTGCTGCCCTTATGGACTTGATGAATAGAGTGTTCAAGCCATATCTTGATCTGTTTGTGATTGTGTTCATCGATGACATCCTGGTATATTCAAGGAGTGAGGAGGAGTATGCTAACAACCTCAGAGTGGTCCTCCAAACTCTTAAGGACCATTAGTTGTATGCAAAATTCTCCAAATATGAGTTCTGGCTTAAGTCAACGGCCTTCCTAGGCCATGTTGTTTCCGGTGATGGTATTCGAGTGGATGCCCAAAAGATTGAAGTGGTTAAAAACTGGCCCCGACCGAGCACTCCGACTGACATTAGAAGTTTCATGGGGTTGGCAGGCTACTACTGCAGCTTTGTTGAGGGATTTTCTTCCCTATTCGCGCCATTGACCAAATTGACTCAGAAGGTCAAGTTTCAGTGGTCCGAAAAATGTGAGAAGAGTTTCCAGGAATTGAAAACAAGGTTGACTACTGCTCCAGTCCCAACCTTACCCGACGGAACTGAGGACTTTGTAATTTATTGTGATGCCTCAAGGGTTGGATTGGGGTGCGTGCTAATGCAGAGGGGGAAGGTGATAGCCTATGCTTCCAGGCAACTCAAATTTCATGAAAGGAACTACCCAACTCATGATCTTGAGTTGGCAGTAGTAGTGTTTGCACTTAAAATCTGGCATCACTACTTGTATGGAGTGCATGTGGATGTGTTCATCGACCATAAGAGCTTGCAATGTGTTTTCAGTCAGAAAGAGCTCAACTTGTGGCAACGGAGATAGTTGGAATTGCTCGAGGATTATGACATGAGCATTCACTACTATCCAGGTAAAGTTAACGTTGTTGCTGACACTCTTAGCAGGTTATCAATGGGTAGGACAGCCCATGTGGAGAAAGGAAAGAAGGAATAAGCCAAGGATATGCATCGGTTGGCTTGATTAGGAGTTCGACTTGAGGAAAAAATGAAGGAGGAGTTAATATGGAGAATGCGTCTGCTTCCTCGTTAGTAGTGGAAGTGAAGGAAAAGCAAGACCAAGACCCAGTCATACTCCAATTGAAGGAGGATGTCCATAGAAAGAAGGTGATGGTCTTCTCCAAAGGAGGAGATGGAGTGTTGAGATATCAAAGTAGATTGTGTGTTCCAAATGTTGATGGTATTCCGGAAAAAATCATGGCGGAAGCCCATAACACTAGATATTCCATTCATCCTGGCTCCACCAAGATGTACCACGACTTTTGAGAAGTCTATTGGTGGAATAGGATGAAGAGGGACATTACGGAGTTCGTTTCAAAATGCCTAAATTGCCAACAAGTGAAGGTTGAGCATCAAAGGCCATGTGGATTGGCTCAGAACTTTGAGATTCTGGAGTGGAAGTGGGAGATGATTAATATGGACTATATCACTGGTCTGCCAAGGTCTCAAAAGCAACATGATTCGATATGGGTGATCATGGACAGAATGACTAAATTGGCTCACTTCCTAGCAGTTAAGACAACCAAAACTGCGGAACAGTATGCCAAGTTGTACATCCAGGAGATTGTGAGGTTGCATGGGGTTCCCTTGTCCATCATCTCGGACAGAGGAGCTCAATTTACCTCCCAGTTTTGGAGATCGTTCCAGAAATGCTTAGGTACTAAGGTAAACCAAAGTACAGCCTTTCACCCGCAGACGGATTGTCAGGCAGAGCGTACAATTCAAACGCTTGAGGACATCTTGAGAGCTTGTGTTCTTGACTTCAAGGGAAATTTGGATGATCACCTACCACTGATTGAATTTGCATATAACAATAGTTATCATGCGAGCATTTAGATGGCTCCTTATGAAGCCTTGTATGGGAGGAGATATAGATCATCAACTGGGTGGTTTGAGGTTGGAGAAGCAAAACTGATTGGGCCTGATCTTGTTCACCAGTTGATGAAGAAGGTCAAGGTCATTAGAGAAAGGTTAAAGACTGCCCAGAGTCGCCAAAAATCTTATACCGACGTGAGGAGAAGAGATTTAGAGTTCAAAGTAGATGATTGGTTGTACTTGAAAGTATCACCTATGAATGGTGTCCTAAGGTTCTGGAAGAAAGGAAAGCTTAGTCCACGTTATGTTGGACCATATCAGATCGAAAAGAGGATTAGAAAGGTTGCTTACGAGTTGGAGTTGCCTTTCGAGCTAGATGGAGTCCATCCGGTATTCCATGTGTCGATACTGAAGAAATTCTTGGGAGATCCCGACTTGGTTATCCCAGTTGATAATATTGGAGTGAAGGATAACCTATCTTACGAAGAGGTCTTGGTTCAAATCCTTGATCGTCAGATTCGCAAGTTGAGGAACAAGGAGATAGCCTCAGTCAAAGTCCTGTGGAGGAATCAATTCGTTGAAGAAGCCACATGGGAAGCTGATGAAGAGATGAAGGCAAAATATCCATACCTGTTCGTGTCAAATGATGAGAATGTTGAAGGTATAACTCACTACCCTTCCATAAATTGATTGTTCAAATTTGTATGTGACTTGCTTTTATGAAGTTGAGAGTTTGATTGATTGAGTCGAGTGCCTAGATAAATCTCGAGTCTGTTCGTGCCTAATATCCTCCTTTACGCATCGTTCGAGGACGAATGCCCCAAAGAGAGAGATGATGTAACGCCCGATAAAAGTATCGAAATACCCCTAGAGTGAGGGTATGTGCATAACGTATCTTCCGATGCTCATATGAAAAATCTGAGGCCGAATTTGTGAGCAGCATGAAAAATTGAGTGGGAAAATGGTCTCGATCAATTTTTAGAGCGACCTGATCAAAAGATAAATTTTTGATCCAAAATCAGAAAACAGTGACGGTGCGCGACAGAGGTGTGTCGCGCACCTGTCGCGAAGAGGCACTTGTGTGCTTTTCAAATTTTTCGATGGGATGGAAAAAACTCGTTTAAAAACACTCTTCTGCAAAATACACTGTTCGCGACCAGTCCGCCTCGCGAACTGTGTATTTTTCAAGCTAGAAATTTCTAAATAATTGTGAGGGGCATTCTCGGTCGATTCCCCACCCCTCCTAAACTCTACGACATGGCTAATAATGACGTTTCGATGTGGAAAGCGTTTAAAAACCCCATTCTAAGTCCTATTCCCTAATCTAACAAGGCTAGGGTTTGAGGAGAGAAGAGAAGAGCTTGAGTGGAGGAAATTCGAGAAGAGATCCTTGATGTACTCGGTTGTTAGTTGCATCCCAGATATGTAAGGCTAAACTAAAAGATGGGATTATTCTCTCATGTGCTCCATAGAGGTCATAGATGAGTTAATGGTTGAAGAGTCTACATGCATGAATCTTTGATGGTTTTTCTTAAAATTATATTTAAAATTACATGTTTTCTATGTTGATGATCATCATACTATTTGTTTTCTTAAATTGAATATTTTCATGACAATTTGCATAACCTTACATGACTATTTTTAAAAGCATGCATAACGAACTTGAGAATTGAGTCTTGAGCCTTGAGTTGAGATTGTGATTGTTGATTGTGATTATGATGAGAGAATGATGAGTCTAGAGCCTTGTGTTAAGATTGTGATTGTTCTTGTGATGAGAGAATGATGATGAGTTGATAGAGTTTGACTATTTTGTGAGTCTCTATAAATGAACTCTTTCGATGTGTCTATTCACTTGTTCCTAATGATTGTTATACAATCTTGAGTTATTGATGCAATTGATTATGAGAGGGTTAAAGCCCATCTGAGATACCAATCGTTAACGGGAAGTGAGTCCCTATGAGATTGGTTGAGATTGAAATTTTATGAGCATTGAGTCATGAGAGTAGTATCGAGCTCCAAAAGAGTGAGAGTTTGTCCAACTTGAACTCGTCAAACTACGTCGCCAAACGTAGGAGAGGCATAGAACTATCACATATATTATGGTTCCCTTCGAGAGTAACGGTCCGTGAAAGCAATAGAGGACCAATTGAGTTGACTCCATATTGGGTGAGCTGATATGGTTTTGAGCGTTCCCTACCAGGCAAGTTTGGAACCACTGTGGTAACATCAGGGTGATTGTTGTACATTCACCGGCTCATAAGTGAGTGTTGTCGGATAAGAAAAACTCCCATAAATTTCCTACCTTACTCCAAATCTAGATGAGATGAGAGGGGTTGAGTTCCTCTGAGATGGGTTTTGAGATGAGATGAGAGGAGGTGAGCTCCTCTGAGATGAGCTTGAGATGAGAGTGAGACTATTAATGAGTTTGAGTTATCGATTTATCATTGTCCACTCTTTATTCTTCCATTAATGGACATTTGACTATTTGATGTTTATTTTGAGTTGATGTTGTTTCCATATTTTCTACCAGTTTCTGTTCACTCAGTTATTTTACAAGCCAGTACATTCCAAGTACTGATGTCAACTCTGGACTGCATCATTTTATGATGCTGAGGCAGGTACTAGAGATCGTCAACAGGCGCTCCGTTGAAGATCTGAGATTCGCAGCTAATTGGTGAGCCTCCCCTACTCCAGAGGATTCACTACCTTTATTTCATCATGCTTTAGAGTTAGATTGGACTATTTCTTTATTTTGATTTGGGTAGCCATGGATCTATCATTGGCACCACATGATTAGTGATAGAGGCTTCATAGACAATGGTCGAGCATTGATGTTAAGATTGTGGGCTAGTTTTTTCTACTAGCCTTTATTATATCATATATATATATATATATATATATAAATATATATATATATATATATACATATATATATATATATTCTTTTGAGACTTAGATGAGATGTATCCACTAATTACTTATATTTTCTTCTATTCAGTAGAATTATTTGATTGAATGATGTGACGAGGCTAAGTGGTTCGCTTGGGGATTAGCAACTGTCTCTGAGTGCCGGCCACGCCAAAGGTACCCTCCCGGGGCATGACAGATACAATAATATATATTACTCAGTTAGGAGAGCTAATACTGATTGCCAAAATTAGCAATTTAATACAAGTGAATAATTTTGAATAATAAAATTTAGAGCTCATTTATACCTATATATCCATACATCTCGAATAGCCAATTGTTGGGATCGGAGAACTACTTATGCAATACACATATATAATAACCGATTATTCACTCCATAGACTTATACAAACCCAACTCAATTTGAGAGTTTATTGTTAGTGTAAGTCAAGTGAAAATCACTCTAGTTCCATTGATCCAATCATATATTACTTAGTTTAGGAGAGTTTTAACACAGATTATCTAAACTAGCAATTATATAAGCAACTTGTATTCAATTCATCCATTTTGGAAGAAGGTCTAAATCCAAACATGAAATTAATACTTCACTACTATTTAATCTTTGTAATTTTGGGAAGGATCCATATCATCAAATATTACAAAAACTCATATAACAATATGAATAGAAAGGAAATATTTCTTATCAAGTCGTTCTTATGAATCTACCGAATTTCAGATTAATTAGAGTCCATTTTCTTTTTAAATTCTAAAACTATGATCAATTCGGTTGAAAATATTATTCGGTCAAAATAGAATTTAAATTTTTTTGGTAATTCCTATCACATGTCATCATTTATATAACAGATACATGGATCAAGAATAAAGAATAAAACATTAATACTATTTCATTATTTGGGTATTATTTTTCAAAACACAGCATGCTTATCTATTCGTCGAATATCAAAATGCAACATGCACCTCCTAAGTATTCATGCATCTTGAACAATAAATTTTGATGAAAAAAAAAACCACTTATGCAATATACATATGTGGTGTCAGATATTCACTCCATATATTTAGAACAAGAGCTAACTTCGATGTAGAATCAATTTAAGCCAAGTGAATATCATGATCCCTGTATCCATTGATCTAATCATATATATTACTCAGTTTAGTAGAGCTAATATAGATTATAAAAACTAGAGATCAGATTAAATCTAGTGACTTGTGTTAATTTCGTCCTTTATGAAGGAAGGCCTAAAGCGAACACATGAATTTAATACTTCACTAAAATTTAGTCATGAAAGCCATAGAGATGGCACAATCTCTATCACCACTATGTCATAATCGAGTTATTTTTCATTAAAATTCATTTTCAAGACATAATAAAATACCTAAAAATCATTTAAATAATCTTAATATGCCAAATCACTACATAACAGTGAGTATTTTAATTTGATCATTTCTTATGAACCTATCGAATTTTAGATCAATAAGAGTTAAAATTAATATTTATCTCCAAATCTATGATCAATTCAGATTAAAACGATTTTAAAAAACTAACAGATATATATCCTTATCATATATCAATTCATGTAAATCATCACATGTATTCATTACAATATCCAACATAAATAAAATTGATATAAAGGATTATTTTCATACTAATCACATTATAATAAAAAAGATCAAGTTGAAAATCATCTTAACAATCTCGAAAATCATAACCGCATAGCAATGAGTATTCCTAGTTAGATCGTTTCCAATGAACTTATCAAATTTCATGTTAATTGGAGTTTGTAAAAAATATTTATTTCCAAGGGCTATGACAAAATTCAAGTTTTCATTCACATGATTTAAGCATCTTTAGGAATTAAAAAGAATATGACATATATTCTTATCACATATCAATTTATGCTAAATCAACATGTGTAATCATGTCCTAGCTTCAAGATAAATATACTTGAGAGGAAGAATGATCTTATCATAATCAATCAAAATTTTATCTAACAAAGAACCTAAAAATCCATCTAAAAGATGTCTGATGGAACCATCAAATTTCAAGTCAACCAGAGATCATAAAATTCATGATCACATAAATTATGACCAAATTTGAAAAATATTAATTTTAGGCATAATTAAAGATTATAATAACATGATTCAAAATTGTATTCTTTTTTAATGATTGTCTCATGAGCACACGACATACGTTATGTCCTTCCTTTAACTAAGACACACAACACCTTCTTATATCAAATTGTTCTCTCTATTAATATACTTGAGAAACGCAAATATTATGTTTCTCCCTTTCAAAGGTGAAAACCTTTAATATCTCATCTCACTAATTAATTAAGTGTTAACAACAACTCAAGGTACATCTTCTATCAGGTGAATAAACCTTTACTGATAGGGTAGACTGACAAGATAATTTATACATGAATCATCAAGTAATTCTAATGAATGAAATAAATAAATCACCTTTCGTAAATCCTATTTATTAATCATAATTCTCAATTTATGTATTAGAATCTCATATATGTAGAATACTAAGAATGTATAATAATTCCAAAATAAATAGACCACTTTTATGTTAATCATTTATTAATTATAAAATTTCTAATGTATGAAAGTTTATATATTTATGTGAAAAAAAGAAAAGTTATGCCCATAAAAATCAAGCTAATTTGAATTAGCTCTTACCAGCAACAACCTTGTATGCCACAAGAAAGTTATACTTCTCCACCAATAACTATTCAATTTTGACTTTTGTTACTCCTTTTGTATTCGAAGAATAAGAACCAGAAGTAGTAAATACACACTTATTACTTAAACCCTATTCACTATCTTCATTTCTCAATTCACACTTATTACTTAAACCCAACAATCCCCCACATCAATTGGGAATGACCCTTGTTTAAAACATATGGATGACAAACATGTGTGATTCATAAGTAAGGATTAATTGCATCTTGATAAGTAGATTTCCTTTTGAACTTTTCATAGTGAACATATGTTAGAAATACTCGGTCAATCTGTAGATGTAGTATGTTTGAACCGTCAATCTTTATTGTACACCTAGATAACATAAGTGACACAACTAACCCTTTAACTGGTTTTGGTTCTCATTGTTTTGTTCATTGCAGCCATGAGCACTTCTTTGTTCATAAGAGCACAGAGAATTGGCCTTACTGGATTCTCCTTGAAGTGACTTGCACTTCACACTTACATAGGTAATTTCTAATTGTGTTATCCTATAGATACACTATTCGATATACCCTGTATCAAGCTTAGAACCATTAAAAGGCCATATTACCTTATCCTTTTTACTGAACATTGTCTCATCATGGTTTTAACAATGTTGAACCATCATCAATGATATTATTTGATCTCCTTGAACCTATATCTTGGGAACTCTAGTCTTCTCGGAAGAGTTACCGCCGCGATGATTTTTTCTCGGCCATAGTCCCATTCTCTTTGATGATCTCCCAACTTCCTCTCTAGTTAGGCCTTTTGTAATTTGATCCAACACATTATCCTTTGACTTTACATAGACAATTGGGATAATTCCACTAGAGAGTAGCTTTCTAACGGTATTATGTCTTCGTTGTATGTGATGGGACTTACCATTATACATAACACTCACAACTCTTCCTATTGCCGCTTGACTATTACAATGTAAGCATATAGGGGCCATTGGTTTGGGCCAAAATGGAATATCTTCTAAGAAATTCTTGAGCCATTCAGCTTCTTCACTAGCCTTATCTAAGGCTATGAACTCAGCCTCCATTGTAGATCGAGCTATATATATTTATTTCTATGATTTCCATGATATTGCTCCTGCAATAATGCTAAAGACGTATCCAGTTGTTGACTTAGTTTCAGTTGACCCAGTAATCTAGTTTGCTTCACTATATCCTTCAACAACTCATGGATACTTGCTATAATGTAAAGCAAAGTTTTGAGTGTGCTCTAAATACCCCAAAACTTGATTCATCGCCATCTGGTGTTTATGATTAGGATTACTTATGTACCGACTTAGTTTACTTAGAGCACAAGCTATGTGTTGTCGCGTACAATTCATGGTGTATATCAAACTTTCTAATACTCTGGCATAATCCAATTGAGATGGACTTTCACCTTTATTCTTAACAAGATTAAGGTTCAGATCAATTGAGGTTTTTACACTTTTGTAGTTTAGGTACTTGAATATTTCTAGTACCATTCTGATAAATTGAGATTGAGATAATGCTAGACCTTGAAGAGTTTTGTGAATCTTAATTCCTAATATCAAATCAGCAACTGTTAGGTCTTTCATATCAAACTTATGTTAGCAATGTCGTTACTCATTATTAACATATCATCCACATACAAGCAAACAATGACAACTTTATTTTGAGGGTTCTTAATGTAAACACATTTGTCACACTCATTAATTTTGAAACCATTTGACAATATTGTATGGTCAAATTTCGCATGTCATTGTTTGGTTGTCTGTTTGAGTCCATAAAAAGACTTAACAAGTCTGCACACCTTTTCATTTTCAGGAACTATGAAACCTTCTAGTTGTTCCATATAGATTTCTTCCTCCAAATCTCTATTTAAGAAGGTTGTTTTGAAATCCATTTGATGAATTTCTAGACCATAGACAATAGTTAATGTTATTAACATTCGAATTGACGTAATTCTCGTTACCGGTGAGTATGTATCATAGTAGTCAAGACCTTCACGTTGTCTAAATCCTTTAACAACAAGCCTTGCTTTGTATTTATCAATAGTGCCATCAACTTTCATTTTCCTTTTGAAAATCCCTTTAGACCGTAGGGTTTTATTTCCAGGAGGAAAATCAACCAATTTCCATGTATGATTATTCATTATTGATTCAATCTTACTATTGACTGCCTCTTTCCAATATTGTGCTTCTGAAGAAGTCATAGCTTCTTTGAAGGTTTAGGCTTATTTTCTAACAAAAATATTACAAAATCAGGTCCAGAATAAGTAGAGGTCCTTTGGTGTTTGCTCCGCATTGGATTTTCCTCATTATAATCACTCTCCTTTTTTTCTTCTCGAGGCTGTTTAGTTCCTTCATTAGATGATTCATGTTCTTTCTTATACAAATATATTGTTATAAAGAATTTAACATTATCTGATTCAATCACCGTATTAAAGTGAATGTCAAGATTTTCTGATCTATGCACCAAAAATCGATATGCTTTACTGTTAAAGGCATATACTATGAACAAACAATCAACCTTCTTGGGTCCTATTTTTCTCCTTTGTGGTTTAGGAATCAGGACCTTATCCAAACACCCCCAGACATTCAAGTCATCAAGGTTAGGCTTTCTCCCTTTCCATTTTTCGTATGGGATAGATTGTGTTTTACTATGGGGAACTCGATTGAGTATTTGATTAGCCATAAGGATAGCTTCCCACCACAAGTTCTGTATCAAGCTAGAACTAATTATCATGGCCTGCATCATCTTCTTAAGTGTTCGATTTTTCCTTTCAGCAATTCCATTAGATTGTGGTGTGTAAGGAGCTATTATTTTATGAATTATTCCATATTTCAAACATATTTCCTCAAAAGGAGACTCATATTCTCCACCCCTATCACTCCTGATCATTTTGATCTTTTTGTTAAGTTGTGTTTCAACCTCACTTTTGTATTGTTTGAATGCTTCTATAACCTCATCCTTACTACTAAGTAAATAAACATTATAGTGTCGTGTACAGTCATCAATAAAGGTTATGAAATATTTCTTTCTATCACGAGATGGTATTGACTTCATGTCACAAATATCTATGTTAACTAGGTCTAAGGGATTTGAATTTCTTTCAACAGATCTATAAGAATGCTTAACATACTTTTCCATGCTTACTGGACATTTTGACTATTTGTTTCCAAACTTTGGCAATAGATTCAAATTACTCATTTTCCTCAAGGTTTTATAATTTACATGTCCTAAACATTAATGCCATAGATCATTTGACTCAAGTAAATAAAAAGAAGCCTGAACTTTACTACTTTCAACAACCATTCGATTCAGCTTGAAAAGGCCTTTAGTAAGGTAGCCTTTTCCTACATACATCTCATTTTTGCTAATTACAGTTTTATCAGAAACAAGAACACATTTGAATCCATTCTTGATCAAGAGACTAGCTGAAACTAAGTTCTTCCTCATTTATGGAACATGACAAACTTTGTTTAGAGTCACCACCTTACCAGATGTGATCTTTAAACATACTTTGTCATAACCTTCAACTTTTGTTGTGCAAGAATTTCCCATATAAATGTTCTCATCAGGTGCATCAGGGGCATATGTTGTAATGACTTCTTTTACTGAACAAATATGTGAAGTAGCTCCAGAATCAAGCCACCACTCCTTTGGGTTTCCTACCAAGTTGCATTGACTCAACATGGCACATAAGTTCTCTAGTTTTTCATTCTTCTCGACCATATTTGCTTGATTCTTTTTCTTTTGCTCCTTTGAAGAGAGACAATCAATAGCTTTATATCCAACCTTCCTACAGTTTTGATGATTACCCTTGAACCTCTTTTTAGGTGGATTTCCTTTTTGTCCAAATGACATCTTTCTCTTTTTAGCATTTGGTCCTTCTTGAACAATATTTTCCCCAACTATTGTGGAGTTTGTTTGCGACCTCTTTTCTGCTGCCTTATTGTCCTTTTCAATGCTCAAGTGAATAATCCGATCTTCGATGGTCATCTTCTTCTATTTATGCTTTATGTAGTTCTTAAAGTCCTTGCAAAGTGGGGGTAACTTCTCAATGATGGTTGTCACTTGGAAAGCATCATTAACAACCAATCCTACATTTTATGTGAGTATTGAGAAAAAATTGAATATTTTCAAAACAGGTTTCAAATAAACTTCTACCTTCCGCAAGGAGATCATGAATTATAACCTGCTACTCCTGAACTTGGGTAACAATAGGTTTATTGTCTACCATTTTGTAGTCCAGGAACTTTTCCACAATAAATTTCTTCATTCCAGCATCTTTAGTTTTGTATTTCTTTTCCAAAGGATCCCACAGTTCCTTGGAAGTCTTCATGTTACTTTACACACTGTATAGATCATCTTGCGGCCCACTCGGTATGTAGTTCCTATATGAAAAATCTAAGTGCTTTCAAGCTTCAGTTACCAAGAGACGTTCATCGTCCGGAGTTTCTTCAGCCAGTACAGAAACATTCTCATTAATGTATCTCTTTAGAATTAGGGTAGTTAAGTAGAAGAACATCTTCAGCTGCCACCTTTTAAAATCAACACCAGTAAATTTTGCAGGTTTTTCTGCCAGTGGAAGTGCAGGGGCATTATTTGGATGACTTGAAGATGTAGTACATGGTATCGTAGAAGTCGTTGTTCCACCATTCACTTCATTTGAGTTAGTCATTTTTTCTGTCACAAACAGACAAACACTAAAGTCTAAGAAAACTCAAAAATTATTAAAGTAGGAATATAGAAAGGGAAAAAAATTAAACTAATATATTCCTTAAGCTTGTTACTCTCTTTGTATTGAACGAATGAAAACAAAAATAGTAAATACTGCAATCGAAATTATAACACTAATTTGAGTCCACAGAATACGCTGTGTCCTTAAGGAATTTAATTCCCTCATTGTACTTGAGTTTATGGATTATTTCCTCTCAAGGTTAAATAGATTAACTACAGAATAGCAGTACCTCAAAATCTCATAGTTTTCAGCGAACTCAAGAACCAATAATGGCTTCCAGTAGACTTGAATTTTAGTTTGTAAGAAAATTTATGTAAAAGAAGAAGAATAAGTTTTTATCATTGAAAAAATGCAGAAGAGTCTTAATTTATAGGGAGCATCAGGTCTGAATCCACCTGTTCAGAACAAACTCATCTGTTCAGAACAAACATGGTGTCTTTTGGGAAAGATCATGACTATTCTGAAAGAACAAATACACGCAAAATTTAAAAATAAGTTAAACCAACTAATTTTGCGTATTTAATTAATGAATACTTCATAAATTAATAAATAATTTATGAGTAAAATAATTAATTAATAAATCACAAACAAATAGCAGAAAAGGAAAATTTGAGATTGGATTAAAAAGTTTTGACCAAAAAATTTATTAATCAATCACATCATTTGCCAAAGCAAAAGCCAAAGCAGTAGGTGGGCGAGCGACGACGGCGCGAGAAGGTCCCCTTTATTTAACTCTTTAAGTTGCAGTGAGTGTTTCCTAATATAAGGACACCATTTTTTCTCTATTTTTTAGATGAGGGAGAAATGACTCTTCATTCCCCCTTACTTGATTACCCCTACATTTTTCTTTTTCTTTCAACATTCATTTCTTTTCAATCTTCATTTTCCAATTCACTCTTATTACTTAAACCTATTGTTGGGTGCACTAAAGTTTTGATGATTGACAAAATGCGTGGAACAGGTTTCATCTATCAGGTCCCTGAGCACATCATCTCACCTGCACTGAATTCGCTGGAAATAAGGCACACAAATAGGAAGCTGGTCATTCACCACAAGGAGACTTTGTCAGAATAAAAGAAGTGGATAATGATAGAAGCAAAGAAAAAGGAGGTAGAAAGCAAAAAGGTGTCTACTAATAAGAAAAGAATTCTACTAAGGAGAATTATCATCAAGAGAAGACAAGAGCAACTAGTACTCGGCGAAACAAATATAAAAAGGGGAAAGCAGCTTGCAAAGAGATGAGAGTTTTGGTGGTAGAAAAACAACAACGCAAGAACTTAATCTAGAAAGCATGAAGTCAAAAACAATTAAGTTTTAGGAAGAATTCTTCTGTAAACAAGTTGTTTTTTCAATTCTTGCTGTTTGAATTATTGGATCTTAGGGCTAACTAGCTAAAGATCTAACTGAGGTTGTAATAGTTGTCGAAGGCTCTTTTGAAGTAGTGAAGTTGAAGTTAAATCCTATAGAGTACAGGTCGTGGTTTTTCACCCTTCTTGAGCCGGGGGTTTTCCACGTAAAACTGTTGCGTCCTTTTTATTTCCTGTTTATTTCTGCGTCATTGAAACACGTTTGATTAACCTGTTCCAACGACTAGGCAATATTCATAGGGTGCGTGTTCCTAACAATTGGTATCAGAGCAAGGTGTTGTTATTAAAGTCTAATACCTAAGAACCAATCATCATGAACACTGCACCACCGCTAGGACACGGAGAAGGACAGTCATCTGTTCGACCCTCCCCCCCATTCAATGGAACACACTTTGGATGGTGGAAGGCCAGGATGGAGGATTTCATCCAAGGAGAAGACTACGAGCTTTGGGATAGAATCATTGTAGGACCCACTATCCCAATGCAGACAGTGGATAGCCGACAGGTCCTAAAAGAAAGAAGGGAGTTCAATGCCGACGATCTGATCGCCAAGAAGAAAAATGCAAAGGCAAAAAATATACTGGTATGTGGCCTAGGCCCTAAGGAGTACAATAGAATATCAAGCTGCACTACGGCTAAGCAAATCTGGGATGCTCTCACCATTGCTCATGAAGGAACAGCCCAGGTTAGGAAATTCAGGGTGGCGATGCTTTTCACAGAATATGAAACCTTCAAAATGAAGGAGAATGAGACCCTGCAAGAAATGATGGGAAGACTCACCTTGCTCATCAACGAACTAGCCTCCTTGGGAAAAGTACTCACCTCTGAGGAACAGGTTGACAAGGTCTTGAGGATCCTCCCTAAAGCTAAGTGGGATGTAAAGGTTAGTGCTATCAGGGAAGCCAAGGACATTGAGACAATCACACTGAATGAACTGGTAGGAAACCTCAGAACTTATGAGATGAACATGGAGGATCAGAAAAAGGGAGCCAGCCTGCAGGAAAGGTCACTCGCTCTCAAAGCAGCCTCAGATGATGAAGAGTCAGACTTGGATGAAGATCAAATGGCTTTTCTAGCAAAACATTTTGAAACATTCATGAAAAAGAAAGGCAAGGACAAGAGAGAAACAGGTAACAGGAGGGGGGGTTGATGAAACAGGTAACAAAAGTTGATCCGATGACAGAAACAACTCTGGATGCTACAAGTGTGGAAAGACCGATCACCACATCAAACAATGTCCCAAATGGGAAATTGAGTGGAGAAAAGAAAGGGCTGAGAATGAACTTAAAGAGAAGGCAGCCAAGCAAAAAGAAAGAGGAAACTGTGCCATGGTGGCTGCGTGGGGATCGGGATCGGGATCGGAAGATTCTGATACAGAGGAGATTGATGAAACTGCATTCATGGCTGTTGGAGAATCAGATATTCAAGAAGAATCCCAATCTGAGGTAAGTAGCTCAGAACTCAAAGAAAAATTGCATCTTTTCTCAAATAAAAAACTAATTTCTCTCATCACTGGTCTGATAAACGATTTTCAAGAAATAGAAAATGAAAAGGATCAACTGATGAAAGACTTTTCTGATCAGAAATTTGAAAATCTTGAAATACAGAATTGTCTGGATGAGGCAAATGAGAGAAATAACAAGTTATAGAAACAGGTTGAACAACTTGATTCTCTTGTTTTAAATCTGAAATCAGAAGTGCTAAAATTAACCCTTGATGATAAGGGAAAAAGCAAGTCTAGGGAAGAATATCAGAAGGTGGAATCTGAACTGAAAAAATGTAACATTGAATTCCTGTGTGAAAAAGAAAAAGTAAGAAAGCTAAATCAAGAAATCTCAACCTTGAGACTTGATCTAGATAGAGCCACCAGGTGGACCAAGTCATCTAGAATTGTAAACCACCTAGGTAACAGGAATTACAATGAGAAAGCGGGAATTGGTTTTTTTCATGAAAATGGCTCTTCCAATGATCTGTGCTATCTGTGCGGCAAAGTAGGACTTCCAACTATTGAATGTCCAATTGCTTCAACTGCTAAAAACAGAAACTATGTTCACATGCACAAACTGAAACAGGAGCAGATTAGGAGAAACAGGTCAAAGAATGTGCTGCCTTACTGGGCAAGAAAAGATCTCATTCATCCCTTTTATAACAAGAAAGGACCCAAGCTAGTCTGGGTTCCTAAAACTAACCCCTGATCTATTTTGCAGGTTGCAGTGAAAGGAAGCAAGCATTGGTACATGGACAGCGCTTTCTCAAGGCACATGACTGGAGATTGAAACAAGTTCCTTTCACTAGCACCTTTCAAAGGAGGAAAAGTCTCCTTCGGAGATGGAAGAAAGGGCACTGTTGTGGGTGTTAGAAAAATTGGACGAAAAGACTCAAATGCTTTAGATGAGGTTTACCATGTGGATGGGTTGAAGCACAACCTTCTGAGTATATCTCAACTTTATGATAAAGGCAACAAAGTGACCTTTACCTCTGAAGGTTGTAAGGTCAAAAGGCTAGACACAAAGGAAGTCGTGCTAACAGCAAATAGACATAAAAATGTTTATAAGGCTGATATTGTGAGAATGCCAGGAACACAGTTGAAGTGTTTAAGTGCCATGACAGATTATCCATTGCTATGGCACAAAAGACTTGGACATGCAAGCTAGAAACAACTGAACACTCTGTCATCAAAGGACATAGTCATAGGACTACCCAAAGCCAAGTTCAAAGACGATAAGGTGTGCAGCGCGTGTGTCAGGGGGGAACAAGTCAGAGCATCCTTCATACCAAAGAACCAGGTAAGTACTACCAGGTGCTTAGAACTGGTTCACATGGATCTGTGTGGACCAATGAGAGTGAAAAGCAGAGGAGGAAAAAGGTACATGTTTGTCATAATTGATGATTATTCTAGATTCACATGGACCCTGTTTTTGACTTCTAAGGATGAATCTTACAACGTCTTCTCTATTTTCATCAAGAAAATTGAGAAGAAGTTGAAGACCTCCCTAGTTTCCATAAGATCTGACCATGGAACAGAATTCGAAAATGCAAACTTTCTCGAATTTTGTTCAACAAATGGTATAGATCACAATTTCTCTGCTCCAAGAACACCTCAACAAAATGGAGTAGTAGAAAGGAAAAATAGGACCTTAGAAGATATGGCCAGAACCATGATGATTGCTAATAACTTAGCAAGAAATCATTGGGCTAAAGCCATAAACACTGCTGCCTACACTCTCAACAGATGTATGCTAAGACCAATACTTAACAAGACTCCCTATGAATTACTCAAAGGCAGAAAACCAAATATCTCCCATTTTAGAACATTTGGATGCAAATGCTATGTTCATAATAATGGCAAGGACAATTTGAAAAAATTTGATGCTAGAAGTGATGAGGGAATCTTCTTAGGTTATTCTTCTCATAGTAAGGCATACAGAGTACTGAATAAATGAACAAACTGTGTTGAAGAAAGTATTCATGCTATTTTTGATGAAACCAGTGGGGTCTTTGAGAATGATTTGCTAGGATACATATGACAAGGAGCACAGACCAGAGGAACAGATCCGATCACCTGGTTCACATACTGATCAAGAGGAAGGCACACAGTCGGGGGCACCATTGAAGCTGAGGTGCAACATTCAGATCCTGGGACTAATCACACTCCTTCATAACAAGACTCCTTCAAAACAAGACGATCAACCCCAGGAACTCGTGATTAAGAAATACGAATACCAGGACTCGCATCTACTTGACAATGTTCTTACAGACCTGACATCTGGGATCACTACCAGATCAAGGATGAAGAACCTGTGTGCGTTCCAAGCATTTGTGTCCATGATGGAACCAAAAAGGATAGGTGAAGCACTGCAAGATGAGGAATAGATTCTAGCCATGCAGGAAGAACTGAATCAGTTTGAAAGATGCAAAGTCTGGCACCTGGTTTCTAAACTAGAAGGACCATAATTGGCACAAAATGGGTGTTTCGGAATAAACTTGATGAGCAAGGAACAGTTACGAGGAACAAGGCAAGACTGGTGGTTCAAGGATACAATCAGGAAGAAGGAATAGACTATGATGAGACATTTGTTCTAGTTGCACGACTTGAGGCTATCAGGCTACTCGTTGCATTTGCGGCATTCAAAGAATTCACCCTATATCAGATGGACGTAAAGAGCGCTTTCCTGAATGGGTATTTAAAAGAAGAAGTCTACGTGAAACAACCACCTGATTTGAGAATCCTGATTTTCCAGATCATGTTTTCAAGCTCGACAAGGCTCTATATGGGTTGAAACAAGCTCCTAGGGCATGGTATGAGAGGTTGTCGAAGTTCCTTCTGGACCATAGGCATACAAGGGGAAAAATCGACAACACCTTGTTTCTAAAAACTCAAGAAAAGGATCTGTTGATTGTGCAAGTATATGTAGATGACATCATCTTTGGATCTACAAATGCACTCATGACCCGTGAATTTGCAAACTTGATGAATGGAGAATTTGAAATGAGCATGATGGGAGAACTCAATTTCTTCTTAGGATTACAGTTTAAACAAACCTCTTCAGGAACTCTGATTTATCAAAGCAAGTATGTAAAGGAGCTCCTCAAGCGGTTTAAAATGGAAGATGCCAAAGAGATCGACACTCCAATAGCTACTGCCACAAAACTCGACCTGGATGAGAGAGGGGTGTCCGTGAAACAGAAACTCTATCGAGGTATGATTAGATCTCTCCTGTATCTCACTGCTAGTAGGCCTGAAATAGTGTTCAGTGTGGGACTCTGCGCTAGATTTCAAGCAAATCCCAAGGAATCTCATCTCAAGGCTGTGAAGAGAATACTCAGATATCTCAAGGGGACCCAAGACCTGGGACTATGGTACTCTAAAGGTAGCAACTTCAATCTTGTTGGCTACACAGATGCTGATTATGCAGGTTACTTAGTGGACAGAAAAAGTACTTCAGGAATGGCTCACTTCATTGGAACATGTCTGATTTCATGGTCCACCAAGAAACAAAACACTGTGGCTTTATCAACAGCAAAAGTGGAGTACGTCGCAGCTGGTTCGTGTTGTGCTCAACTGCTCTGGATTAAACAACAACTACAGGACTTTGGGATGGATATTGGTTGTGTCCCTATTTTGTGTGACAACACTAGTGCTATTAACATAGCAAAAAATCCCGTACAACACAAAAGAACAAAACATATTGACATAAGGCACCATTTCCTTCGCGATACTGCGGAAAAGGGTCTTGTATCTATAATGTTTTGTCCCACTGAGGATCAGATTGCTGATATTTTCACCAAAGCCTTAAGCAGAGAGCGGTTTGAAAAAATTAGGTTAGACTTGGGGGATGATTAAGATTGCTTGAACTCCCTCTAATGATTGACTAGACTTCAATGCAATACTGGATATTAGGGCACCTTCCATAAAACGTCATAATGCTGTGATAAAATTCCATTTGGATTGACATGGTGTGTGACTCTATGTGCAGGATTACTTACTCAACCTACAAGGACAAATGGAACAGGTCTCCTTAACCAGGTAACAGTCATTACGTATTTCACTTTAAATATTGATAATACGACCAGCTACCCTAACCTGTTTCCTTCTCTGGGCTATACTGACATTACCCACTTTCTTCTTTTGCCGCCACTAGTCTTTTCAAGTGTCCTCACCCTGACAGGTTCAAAGAATCACTCATCACACGTCTTCTCTTTTAAATGCAAAAGGGACTCTTCAATTTCCCAAATCCTTTTAAAATCCGTCTTGATCTTTCCCACCTTCACCTCTCCTGAACCATCTCTTTGCACTCACATCCATCTTCCTTCTGCTTCCATGGCTTCCCCACATGATTCTCAAAAAACCTCTGTCCCCGCCACTCAAAACTCCGACTCTCAAGCCCTTGTTGTTCATACCTCTGCAAACATCCCTCTACCTCTAAGAATTGATCTCTCAGACTTCGCATTTTGGGGAGGGTTTTCGAACCGCTTTCCTGGATTTTCCCGTGTTCCTTCACCATTTACTGAATTTCCAACTGCACAGGAAACCGGTACCCCTCTGACGACGGATCAGCCAGAAACTCTTCAAAACCCTAACCCTGCTCGCCGTCGACTCAGAGGAATTTCAGGGGAACCTATAGAAATTTCAGATGAGTTCCCCTCCCTGAACGGGTCCCTCTATCTGTTTCTATCAGGACACCCCACACAAGAAGTCGTAAACGACAAGAGGATGTTGCTCTTCAACAAGCCGTCCAACAGAGTAAGAAACAAAAAACTGCTTCTGGTCCTTCTCCATCAAGAAACCCCTTGCCACAACTAGTTTGTGGGACCATACGAATGCACATCTTCCCAAAGGCTCCTCGTACTCGTCCTATACCTTCGTCATCTGAGAGTCCCTCCATCTCTGATTCCACATCCTCCTCCTCCTCCTCCTCGTCCATGTCTACACCTTCTCCCAAGAGGCCAACCATGGCAACTGCTAAACCCAGTTCATCCACACCCAAACAACCTACCAAAAGGAAACAGATTCCTCCTCCTGTTCCAGCTCAAGAACCCGTCATAGAAGGTCACTCTGATCCCACTCCTCACTCTAATCCAGAATCACCCTCCTTCATTTACTCATTTTCAGCGGCGCTCCCTCATTCGGGGCCGGGTGATCACATGCTTTGGGGGCCCTGACATGGAAACCTTATTGACCAAGATTGCTCATCAGGGATGGTCTGACCTGTTTCTTCAACACAACACTCAGAGGAAAATGGCCAGACCTGAGATGTATGAATTTTACGCAAATGGTCGTGTTCGTGATCTTGTCTTTTCTTCTACTGTTTGAGGTGTGCCCTTGAATCTGGCAGCCTCTGATTTTTCAAGAATCCTGGGGATCCTCAATGCTGGTTGGGGTCAATATGTTCGACAGGAATGGCCTCCCTTGGACAATCTTCCGCATGCTCTCGATATAACTAGGAAATTCTCTGGGAAGCACACCTTGACTCACCATAGGCGAGTTCAACGTAGGGAGATGTCTTCCCTCCACCGTCTGTACTTTGATGTGGTTCAAAGATCATCATTCATCTCCAGGAGCGCAGGTCTGAGGCAAGCTACCTGGATCTCACATTGATGGAACTGCTCGACTCAAATGTTCCAATAAATTTGCCTTGCCTTATTTGGATTCACATTCAGAGGGTCCTCATCCAGGATAGAAATGGTCATGCCCTTCCATATGGGTTTTGGCTGGGCCAAGTTTTCGAGGCTTACTCTGTTCCGATTCAGGTTTGGACCATGCAGACCACAAAGGATGTACTTGGGCAGGTGAACCATGCACATTTACCTGGTTCAATGCAACGCACTGGCACTCCCCTGCATCGTCTTCAAATAGAGTTGGATGCCAAGACTGCTGAGTTGTCCCTTGCTCAACAACGATTTAACCAGGAACAAGAAGTCCTAAATTCCAAAATTGCTATTCTTGAGAAGACCCTACAGAAGGAGAGAGCAGAGCATACGGAGGTTGTTTGAAAACTCACCATGCTGATCCCTTGAACCTGTTTTCTTTTCGTTTGTTTTGTGTTCGGTGTCCACCCTTGTGTTGGTTAGGGTGCTGTTGGTCATTGTCAATATTTGCTAGTGTTATGCTCAATTTTTGTTAGTCTGTGTTAAGCTCATCCTTGATCTATGTTTTTGTTTATGGAGAGCTGCTTGTTTCTTGTTCATATTTATGCACCAGTGTTCTTTCCAAGTGTTATTGCTCATTTCATTTATGTTCGTTGTTATGCCTATTCTCTAAATTCGTGTATTCATTGATTTTCGATGATGTCAAAAGGGGAAAGATATCGTATTACAATTGAAAATGAGTCATGAAATATTTATAACACATGTTTAACTTGATTTGTGTCCAACAAAGTTGTAGCAACAGGTCCGCCAATCAGGGTGTTTGTCATCATCAAAAAGGGGGAATCTGTTGGGTGCACTAAAGTTTTGATGATAGACAAAATGCGTGGAACAGGTTTCATCTATCAGGTCCCTGAGCACATCATCTCACCTGCACTGAATTCGCTGGAAATAAGACATACAAATAGGAAGTTGGTCATTCACCACAAGGAGACTTTGTCAGAATAAAAGAAGTGGATAATGATAGAAGCAAAGAAAAAGGAGGTAGAAAGCAAAAAGGTGTCTACTAATAAGAAAAGGATTCTACTAAGGAGAATTATCATCAAGAGAAGACAAGAGCAACTAGGACTCGGCGAAACAAATATAAAAAGGGGAAAGCAGCTTGCAAAGAGACGAAAGTTTTGGTGGTAGAAAAACAACAACGCAAGAACTTAATCTTGAAAGCACGAAGTCAAAAACAATTAAGTTTTAGGAAGAATTCTTCTGTAAACAAGTTGTTTTTTCAATTCTTGCTGCTTGAATTGTTGGATCTTAGGGCTAACTAGCTAAAGATCTAACTGAGGTTGTAATAGTTGTTGAAGGCTCTTTTGAAGTAGTGAAGTTGAAGTTAAATCCTGTAGAGTACAGGTCGTGGTTTTTTACCCTTCTTGAGCCAGGGGTTTTCCACGTAAAACTGCTACGTCCTATTTATTTCCTGTTTATTTCTGCGTCGTTGAAACACGTTTGATTAACATGTTCCAACGACTAGACAATATTCATAGGGTGCGTGTTCCTAACACCTATCAACTTTTCTGTTGACTAATATGAATATGTTTCAATTTGAGTTTATTAATTATAAGAAAGACAACATGCATTACCACTTGAAGGAATTATAATTTTCTGCCACTTCCAAAATCCGTAACTTCTTTTTATTTAAAAAACGTTGCTATTACATACATCCAAAATTAGTGAAAAGCTTTTGCACCTCTTCACTTTATGACACCCTCTTCAAAAGTTCTCTCAAATCCTTGTTGATTCATTGAATAAAAAAATAAAGGACTGACAGACATGATTTTTACTTGGCAAAAAACAAAATTAGATTCAGAAAAACTTATGCATAATTTGATATACGTATTTTTCTGTATTACCTCTATTATCTATAAAGATGTAAGCGAGGCTCTTGATGCCAATTTTCGAAAAATCATATACACAAAGAAAGCATATAAGGTTCCTATTGCCTGTTTGAATAATTGAGAACACATATGTTTATGCTAGAACACAAATAATCATGCTAGAACACATAAATTTTCAGAAATTTAATTCGATAAATATTTCTTGAAGCGTGAGCATATACTTTCAAACAAATCCACAAGTTAGATTGTAGTTAGTGGTCTTCTAGAGTGATCCCAAGTTTGCATCCAAACTCTCTCAATATTTGAGTGGGCAAGAATTGTGTAGAAAATCTAATTCTTTTTTTTCTATGTTAGTAAACTCCTATTCATAGAGGACCTTCTCAAATCTAAAAGAAAGAATAAAACTCACTTTTCTTGAAAAGTAAGAAACTAATATTTGTCCTCCTTTTATTAGAAATATGATTCTTAGTTCTAGTTAATTATGGGCATTGAAGGGACCACGTAATTAATTACTAAGGCTCCCTATTATGGATATAATTCATATTATTAATTTGAAATTATTCTTACCATAATAAATTACAAACCATTCCACTAAAAATTCGTAATTGCACTCCTCTATTCATATTTCAAAGTTCTCCATTAAACGCTTATGTAATTTTTCATGTTAAGATTACAGATATTAATCAATAAATTAAATTACTGACAAATTTTCTTTAAAGATTAATTTCCTTTAGAACACTACTTAACTTATTTCATGTGTCGGATTCATAAACCATTTGCAAGATTTGACACGATGAAAACTTATAAGCTTCTCAAAAGGTATGTCATTAATCTCTATATCGAGACATGAATTTCGTCAACTAACTTATTAGTTCACCAATATATATCATTATCATACAACCTATCAAGCATATTGACCCATCTTAGAATCTAACCTTTTAGTAAACCAAAATGATAAATAATATATACAGATAATAATTATTATATCGAGATTAAGAATATAAGTACATTTAACAGTTTAAAGAACATGTCTTTTATAAGTTAGTCTGAAACAACTATCTCAACTCGGTTCCGTTTAGTACATATAATATGCACTAACACAAGAAGTCAGAACTACACTGTTCCAGTAATAATAATAAATTATATGTGATCTTGTGCTACAATCATACCGGTATCTTGTCCAATTTTCATCTTAAATTGTGAACGAAAAATTTTGTACTTATATGAATCGATGATAGAATCCTCTATGTATAAGTTAAAACTCTATTCACTAAATCATATACTATATAATTAAATAGATACATAAACGATTATATGATCTATTAAAACATTTATTAAGATTGAATAAATAATTGTTCTATAATAATACTATATCTAAACTCATGGTTAATAGTATATATTTCAACAGTAAACATACCAAACAAAAACATTAAGTCGGAAGTTTCTCTAAAGTTTGTGAATAAATTCGCACAAGGTCCCACTTTAATCCAACATATCTACAAATGATAATTTTTATGTGATGAATTGCATGTCAAGTCAAAAGTCTTTAATTTTAGTTTTTAATGAAATAAATCATCTAAGCTCACTTCAAACCGGGGCAGATCTACCCGGTAGGTAGGGAGTTCATTTGAATTTTCTTGATTAAAAAATTACATCATATATAAGATCAAATTTGAATATTGCGAGTACATAATTTATAATGAAACCCTTAAATATAGTTGAAAAGTGTAGCTTAATGGTCCATGGCGTTCATTCTCTTACTGAGGGTCATAAGTTCGAATCATGCTAAACACCTAGTTTTTTTAAAGGAAAAATTGCATAATTAGTCAAAAGTTTTAACTTATTTATTAAAAAACAACTACACTTTAAACATATTAGTAAATACAACTATCTTATAATATAATGGCCAATTAACGATATTCTAATCCAATTTCTTTTATTTTCTCAACAGATTGACGTGGTTTTTCTTTTTTAAATAAAAATAAAATGACTAAGAAAATTCTAGATGTTTCTTTTGATTATTCCATATTCTCTCTCCGCCTTCTCAACTTCCTGCTTCTCTCCCATCCTTTTTCTCAACTCTTTTTGTTTTTCCAGAAATTTGAATTTCCAGTCCTAAAGGATTTCACTGATTCAGCTACCAAAATCTTCATCATACATTTCTTTGAAATCTTTTTCATACATTTTTTTGGTATATTTTCTGATTCTATTTACATATATGTGCTTGTTTAAAAAGTTCCTAATTCTGTATATATATTTTTGTTTATCAAGATAAAATAAAGATATGAATGTAATCTGTATTTCTTTTAAAAAAAACTATACGTTTTTTTAATATAAATCATAACTCAACTGCAGTTCTCAAGTTTGCATCATTGTTTCGTCTTAAATATTTTTTTATTCATTTAATATGTATATTTATTCCCATGTTTCATTTCAAATTTGAATTCACAATCCTCTTCTTAAATATTATTGTATTCAATCAAGTCTGTATTTCTATTATTTTTCTCATGTATATGCATATTTTTTATTCCACCTACAGGCTTTTGTTTATCAAGATACAAATATTATTTATATTTTATCTATTAAAAATTTATATGTTTTTTTATAAAAATCAAAACCCAACTGCATTTCTCATGCTCTCATCATTCTCATCCTAAATTTATTTGTCACGCCCCGGAAGGGTACTCTAGACATGGCAGGCACCCAGAGACCATTGCTAGTCCCAAAGTGAACCACATTGCCTCATCACATTCATTCAATAATTAAACAACACATCAGCGGAAGAGTAAGAATAATAAAGCTGAGCTTTCTAAATTAAAAAAAATCAAAACAAAATTAATAGGACTAATATGAAAGAAACTAGTCAGACAATGTCCACGTTATCAATCTCAAATCTACTCTATTAAGCCTCTATCTAAGTTGTTTAGATGGTACCATGGAAGGCCAAGACTATCTCAATCAAAGAAATACAAATTCTAACTCAAGCTAGATGATAATGTAAATGAGTATCCTCCGAAAGTAGGGAAGGACTAACCAAAATCAGCTGGCTGCAATAGATCCTCAACGGTGCACTTCCTGATGATCTCTAGTAACCTACCTCTGCATCATAAAATGATTCTATCAAAATGGATGTTAATACTTGGAATGTATGAGTATGTAAAATGACTGAATGAAACACGCAACAAGGTATCAGATAACTCAAATCAAGAGGTAAGAAACTCAATCAGGATTTCAAATGTCTATGTAAAGCAAGAATAAAGAGTAGACAATGACCAATCCAATCCAATCCAATCCAATTAAAGTACTATTAGTGTGAAACCTATCTGGACATTTCTCTATTTGACAACAATCACTTATGACCTAGTGATCAGACAACAATTTCATTGATGTTACCACAACCGCTCAGTACTTTCCAGGTTAAAGAGATAATCGATTCATAATGGATAAGATCAAATCAAACGAGTCCTTTATTCCTTCAGGGACCTGTCAAGAGGCAACTCTCTACTTAGCGATTCCAATCCTCTCCTACGTTTGGCGACGAGGTTATTGAGTTCGAGTTGAACTTACTCTTACCCAATTGAGTGTTCGATACTCCTCCAAAGACTCAATGCTTATAAAACATCAACCCAGTGGTTAACTCATTCAACTAGTCTCAATGGACATTTGTCCGCTCAACTCATCACATCAATTATCAACTCTTTAATTAGGAATATTCTTTTAGGATTAGCTCATAACTTATCAAGACTCTCTATCATGCATTATCCAAACTCATAATATTCAAAAAACAAAAGTAGAGTTAAAGAATTCAGGAACTCTATAGACCCTTTTGCCTTAAATTATACTCATGCATGTCCATTTAAGTGTAGTATGTAAATAAAACAAGAATTCGTTCTAGAATTCATGTAGAAAAGGGAAATCATCTATTTCAAGTGTTTAATTCATAAATAATTGTAATTCATGCAATATTATATAGGAATACATTAGAATTTAACAAAAGCTTTCGAGAAACATCCATGGAAAACTCAATTCATTAACAACTCCATCAATTCGGGTTATGGGTCACATAGAAGAACCAAATCCATGTTCTAGTTAGCCTTACATACCTGAAATTTATGAAGGGCAATCAACTTTCAGACAATCTCTACCCGCATTCTTAGAACCCTAACTTTTCTCCTTCCTCGATGCTCTCCGGAGTTTCTAAGTGTTCTTGAGGCGTAATACCTTTAGGGTACTGATAAGAGGTCTAAAACAAGTCCAAAACAAGGTTTTATTTAAAAAGGGTGAGAAAGGACAAAATTACCCTTCAAGAAAACTACCAAAAGTGGACCACGAAACCCTTTTTATGGCCCGGGAAATAGGTTGCAGGTCGTGGTCCTCTGTTGTGGAAAATAGATCAAAATTTAGATTTATGGATCAAATTCTATGACTTGTCAGATGGGTTGTTGAATAGGTTACAGTTCACTGTTCCCTCTCGTGGAAATTAGACCAAAACTATTAATGTTTGTTCTCATTCTCCGACTTGTAAGATGGGCCGTGGAACAAGTTATGGGTCATATTCCCTCTCCTTGACTCCCCTCTATACTTAGCCAAAAGTTTTCAATGATGGAACACCACTTTTGACCTAGTCTATAGGTCGTGCTCCAGACCACGGCTCGTAAGCCCTCTTGTAGATACACGTTTGATGACCTATTTCAATTTTAAAAATTCTAGGGTGTTGCATTTTTCCCCCTTAGGATTGTTCGTCCTCGAATATGAGAAATGTAGGAACCTAGTCAAGGCATGGATCCTATCCATGACTACAATGATCAATCAACCCAAGTATCACTCATGCAATCAATTAATCAAACATTTAAGCAAATAAAATACTTAAACAAACAACAAATCAAATCAACCATCACTTAGACTCTAGGACACTATTTCTAGGCAAACTTAAAATATAGGAAAACATAAGGACTAGAAAAGAACCACTACCATCAACTCTCTCATCATTAGTAAGTAAGAAAAAATGGGGGTACTTGGCCCTCACATCTTCTTTAGCTTCCCAAGTAGCTTCTTCTACAAATTGATTTCTCCACAACACCTTGAAAGATGCAATCTCTTGGATCCAACTTGCGAACTAGATGATTAAGGATTTGAATGGGGATCTCTTCATAACTCAAACTGTCATTCACTTCAATATTCTCTACAGGCACAACCAACTGTGGATCTTCCAAACAAGTGTTAAGCATGGAAATGTGAAAGACTTATTTCATGGCTGCTAACTCTGGTGGTAGCTCCAAATCATAAGCTATATTGCCCACTCTTTTCACAATCTAGTAAGGACCAATGTACCTCAAATTCACTTCCCTTTATTCCCGAATCGCATCACACTTTTAATTGGTGACACCTTTAAATACACCCAATCATTGACCTCAAACTCCAAGTCTCTTTTTCTTACATCGATGTAGGATTTCGGTTGACTCTGTGTAGTCTTCAATCTTTCTCGGATAATCTTCACTTTCTCCAAGGCTTGGTGAACCAATTTTGGTCCAATCAGTTCTGCTTCACCTACCTTAAACCAACCAATCAGTGATCTATATCTCCTCCAAAAAAGAGCCTTATATGGAGCCATATGAGTACTCGAATGGAAATGTTGTTGTAGGAAAACTCAACAAGAGGAAAATGGTCATCCCAATTACCCTTGAAATCAATAATGTAAGCTCTCAACATATCCTCCAAGGTATGAATTATGTGCTCTACTTGGCCATCAGTTTGAGGGTTAAAACTGGTGCTAAGATTCACCTTTGAACCTAAGTCTTTCTGGAAAGATCTCCAAAACATAACAATAAATTCAGCACCTCTGTATGAGATGATAAACAAGGGAACTCCATGTGATCTCACAATCTCTCTTATGTATAATCAAGCATAATCCTCAACAGTATTAATCGTCTTTACGGCCAAGAAGTGTACAAACTTTGTCATCTGATCAACTATTACCCAAATCAAATCATGCTCTCTGCGAGACCTCTGTAAGCCTATGATGAAGTCCATATTAATTATCTCCCATTTCTATTCTGCAATCTTGGAATTCTGAGCTGCTCCACATGACCTTTGGTGCTCAACTTTAACTTGTTGGCAATTCGGGCACTTGGAAATGAACTCAACAATGTCTTTCTTCATTCCACTCCACCAGTAAACTTCTGTTAAGTCATTGTACATCTTGGTTGACCCTAGGTGAATAGAATATCTAGAGTTATGGGCTTTCTCCATGATCGTTTCCTCAATACCATCAACACGTTGAACACACATTCTGCCTTGGTATCTTAATACTCCATTCCCCCTTTCTGCTTATGCACATTTGCTTTCAATTGTAGTAAGACGGGAGCTTGGTCTTACTTCTTCTTTACCTCCACTTCTAGAGATGACGCAAACCCATTTTGTACAAGTACTCCACCTTTACCCGATTCATCTAGTTGAACTCCCAATCGTGTTGGTCTGTGAACCTCTTTAGCCAACTCCTTTTCTCTTCCTCAACATGGGAGGTACTTCCCATAGATAACCTGATAAGAGAATCAACAACTGTGTTATCTTTTCCAGGGTAATAGAGGGTACTCTTATCATAGTCCTTGAGTAACTTAAGCAATCTTCTCTGCCTCAAGTTAAGATCTTTTTGGGTAAAGGTATATTGCAAACTCTTATAGTCTGTGAATATATCGACATGCACTTTATATATATAATGACACCATAGTTTGCGAGCGAACACTACCGCGACCCATTCAAAGTCGTGTGAGGGATAATTCTTATCATGACATTTGAGTTGCCCTTTTGCATCAATACATATCCTAATCCCACTCTTGAGGCATCACAATAAATAACAAATCTGTCAGCTCTTTCGGGCAAGGTCAACACAGGGGCAGTAATCAAACTTTTTTATAACTCATTAAAACTCCCCCAAAACATATCGGACCATTAAATCTTGATCTTCTTCTGAGTAAGTCTAGTCAACAGTGCAGATTAGAAAATCCTTCAACAAATCGGCAATAGTAGCCTGCCAAATCCAAAAAGTTTCTTATGTCAGTGAGAGAGGTTGGTTTGGGCCAATTCTTGACCACCTCAATATTTTTAGTGTCTACTCGCATTTTATCGCATGAAACCACATGGCCTAGGAATGCAACAGATTTGAGCAGAAACTCACAGTTCGGCAACTTTGCATATAACTCATTATCCTTGAGCGTCTGCAAGGAAATTCTAAGGTGATTTGGATGCTCTTCCTCAACTTTGGAATACACCAAAATATCATCAATAAACATGATCACAAATATATCAAGATACTGTTTGAATACTCTATTCATCAGGTCCATGAAGGCTATAGGTGCATTTGTCAAACCAAAGGACATTACCAAGAATTCGAAGTGACCATATCACATTTGAAAAGCTGTCTTTAGCATGTAACAATATCTCACTTTTATATAGTGATAGCTTGACCTGAGGTCTATCTTGGAGAAATTAGTGGAACCTTGAAGCTGGTCAAACAAGTCATCTATCCTCGAGAGGGGAAATTCATTCTTGACTGTCACCTTATTCAACTAGTGATAGTCAATATACATTTATAGGTAACCATCCTTTTTTTGCATGAATAGGATCGGAGTACCCCATGGTGATACACTCGACCTAATAAAGCCTTCTCTAGCAAATCTATTAGTTGCTTTTTCAACTCTTCCAACTCAGCAGGGGCCATTCATATGGCTGAATGGAGATAGGATGAGTGTCAGGAAGAACATCAATTCTGAAGTTAATCTCCTTATCAGAAGGGACTCCAAGTAGATCCTCAGGAAATACATCAGGAAACTCATTCACAAATGGGATGGACTCGAGGGTAGGAGGCTCAACATCATCAGGCTTGACTCACACAAGATGGTAGATAGAACCATCTGAGACTAACTTTCTGGCCTTATGGTAGGAAATAAACTTATCCTTAGTGCAATAAAATCACCCTTCCGCTCTATAACAAGCTCATTTGGAAACTGGAATTTTACAATTCCTGTTCTACTATCAAAAGAGGCATAATAGACATCTCTAACTCAATAACATGAGCAACAGTATCCCTATGATAGATGTACACTATGAAATCTCTATAAAATCTCTCAACTAGAATAGACTCACCCATGTTAGTAGAAACAAAACATGGCTCAAGCAAACACTCAGTAAGGATCTCAAATCTGTAGCCACATAAGGAGTGATGAAAGACAGAGTGGCACAAGGATCAATCAAAACATAACAATCAAGAGTAGAGGCTCAAACCGTACTCGTCATAACATCTACAAAGTTTTCTTGATCTTGGTGGCTACACATGGCATACAAATGATTTGCAGCCTTGCTTGCCCAAGAAGTAGAACCCCTTTGACTTCCCCTAGCTAGTGGTACCAGTGTAGAGATTGGGCCTTTTTAGCTTAGTTTGGACAATCTCTCTGAAAATGACCCATTTGGCCACGCTTGTAGCACACATCTCCCCCCTCACTACATTTCCCCAAGAGTAGTTTGCCACACTTGCCACATGGTAGCATACCATGTGAACCTAGAGTAACACTAGCCTGCAAATGAGATCCCTAGACTTTGAAATTCTAAGACTTTTGCTCATTCTGAATCCTAGGTGCCGGTGCACTAGAGGATTAAGGTGCTGGCCATAACTATAACTACTACCATTTCCATTTCCTCTCTTCCCAACCTCATGGCTTGAGGTTTTAGCCCTCTTATTTCTGATCTCCTCTGTATCTTGTTGTCTTTCCTTATTAGCCTACTGCGGATAGATCATCAATTTGCCTATGTCCATGC
Source organism: Solanum rostratum (assembly GCA_029948455.1). Taxonomy (NCBI): domain Eukaryota; kingdom Viridiplantae; phylum Streptophyta; class Magnoliopsida; order Solanales; family Solanaceae; genus Solanum; species Solanum rostratum. Next base: position 15,132,405 of record CM057047.1, on the reverse strand, counting down.
CGATCATGAGCATAGATCCTCTCCCATCTTTCTTTGGCCAGTTGTTCAACCCATCAACATACATACTATCCTACTTCTCATGTTTGAAACCATCTCAGGGGTATAGTGGGATCACTGCATGAACTTCAGATCATATTCCATCACTGTCACAGAGCCCTATTTCAGATTCAAGAACTCTCTTACCATGGCCTCCTTTAGCTCTCTCGAAAAGAAGCTCCCTAAGAAAGCTTCTTCAACCACTTCCAAATAAGAACTAGGGCCCCCTCTTCTCTATTCTTCTTTTAATGATCATACCACAACCTGGCAATAACTTTGAGCTGGTAAGCAACAAACTCAACCCTATCAACTTCAGTCACATGTATCATATGGAACACGTTTTTTAACTCATCAATGTAGTTCACAGGATCCACATTGAGCATAGACACCATGAACTTTGGTGGGTTCATCCCCAAGAACTCTCAAACCCTAGATGTGTCCTATGTATCCTGTCTACCCGCTCCTTGTCTAGTAGCGGGTGCTATCATAGCCTAGGCCAAGGTCTAGATGTCTTGGAAAAGATTAACATTCGAGATGTTGGGTTGTGGTGGTTTTTCAGGGATGGTTGGTCCTATGGGCCCATCATGATTCTGGGGCTTAGGTTGGTTAACATTCTGCCTAGCAGGACACCCTCTTTCTCTAATAGCTTTTCTTTGAGGCATGGTCATATTTCTGCAAATACGTAACACAAGGACTAGAAGAGTGCTTTCATAGAGTTTAACTCTAAAGCACGAGTCAGAAACCCATGAATATGACTATACTAGACATGAATTTGTAGACTCCTTAGGACACTTTAACCTTGTGCTTTGATACCAAGTTTGTCACGCCCCGAGAGGGTACCTTAGACATGGTTGACACTTAGAGACTATTGCTAGTCCCTAAGTGAACCACTTGGCCTCATCATATCCACTCAATCAATAAATAACATATCAGCAGAGGAATAAGGATAATGAAAGGTGAGAGATCTCAATTAAAGGAAATCAAATTAGAATTAACAAGACTAGTATGAAAGAAACGGGTCAGACAATATCCAAGAACTCAATCTCAAATCTAGTCTATGAAGCCTCTATCTAAGTTGTTTAGATTTTACCATGACAGGCCATGGCTACCTTAATAGAAGAAATAAAAATTCTAATTCAAGATAGATGATAGATTAAATGAGTATCCTCTAGAAGTAGGGGAGGATTTACCAAAATCAGCTGACTGCAATAGATCCTCAAATAGACATCAATATGTGGAATGTACGATTATGTATAATGCTTGAATGAAATACGCATCCAGGTAGAATACTATCAACTTAGATAACTTAAATTAAGAGATAAGAAACTAAATCAGGATGTAAATGTCTATCTAATGCAAGAATAAAGAGTAGACAATGACCAATCCAATCCAATCCAATCCAATCAGGGTACTATAAATATAAAACCTATGTGGGAGTTTTTCTTATCCGACAACAATCACCTATGAGCTAGTGGTCGTACAATAATCTCGTTGATGTTTCCACGATATCGCCCATGCTACACCTCATTTTTAAGCTAAAGCGCTTGCTGTCAAGATATAGAACCTAAGAAAGGTTAGGGTCGATCCCTCAGGTAATATGGTAGACTTAGAAGAATTCAAAGCAATTTGAGTGGATTAACCTACTTATCTCCCCAAGGGGGAGGGTGTAACAAATATGTAAAATAATTCTAAACTAAGACAATTGTTAAATCAGTATGAAGAGTAACTAGGGTATTATGTTCCCAATGATTCACTAAGTCAGTATTACCAAATAATCGAATTCTTTTCTAATGTGTAGCATGTTGAGTGGTAAGTTAAGTTTAACAAACCGTTTGATCAAGGCAAAATACAAATTTCACTATGCAATTTGATCCATCTATGCAGTGTGAAATTACTAACCCTTACCTATTATTCTATTACGACCTCCCCCTGGCCAAGTTTAGCAGATTAGACGAAAATCATTAATCGAATCCTGTTAATTAATCTCTTTTTCTATTCATTACTACCTTGATCCAGTCAGTAACACTAGGTTAGTTCTAGCATTGGCCACTATCAAAAAGCATTCAAATAAAAGAGAATTAATTAATACATGCATGCACACTTTTCAATAATTATGAGTTATCCAGTTTTACCTTGTTAGTTTTTAATGGTTTCCACAACTCTAGTTGTGGATTTAGCTATTCATGATCAGTGTAGATTCAAAACTTATGAATTTGAATAGCATAATTGAGCACTTACACAAGAGAATTTAAGCAGAGGAAATCCAAACTGTTCACCAAGAATCACAAGATTGGATTGAAAGCACAAAATAAAGTTTTACAAGTGTTTCTTTCAAGCTCTCTATTGCTCTGTACTATTTTGTCCCGTTCCTGCTAAAAAATAACTTAAAGAGCCCATTTATAGTCTTTAAAATACAAAACCAAAATGGATTAGGAGAAAAGGGTTGGCAGACTCTATTGGAGCTTCTACCGGTTGTATAATGTTTTACGGCGCATAGTAGGGATTACGTGGATTGTATTTTCACTTCTAGGGCTGACTGCTACAACACACTTCAACGACCAGTATAAAGTTTTATAGCCAATAGGCAGTTCCATCTGATGACATTTCTGTAACTCCCCCCCTTTCGATCCTCAGGGCACGACACCAAGTCTGCGACTCGTATAATCTTCTACAACTCTTCTGCATGTTCATAGACTTAACTTCAGAAATTGACCCTTCACTGGAATTTTGTACGAAATCATATCTACAGTTTGTAGTATCTTCTACAACCTGTAAAGGGTCTCATGAAACCTCAGCTTCAGCAAAATCTGCACACTTAGCCCAAAAATAGTGTCAACCTTGTAATCCTGCAAAATAAATATAAAAACACATCAAATCTACTAGTATCACTTTGAGAACACACAAAATTCCATGTTTTTAAGCATCAAATGAGCTATATTTTTCCATCACATCGATACCCTCAACTTAAGATTGTTGCTTGTTCTCAAGCGACGAACGCAATCTACGTAAGCAGCACAGTAGCATACAACCCTCAATCTAATGGCATACAACTCATCAAACTCAAGTATGGATACCCACACCACTTTAAAAACACAATCAGATAGCCATCAAGCAAACCAGTAAAGATCGACAAATATAACAATGCAACTATGACAAGCAAGGAAATTATCAACAATCAACAATCATTGAGCTAGTCCATTGTGAATAATTCAATGCAAGTTCCCTCACAAAAAGAAGTCCCATATCCCATTCATGATGATATTTTCATATTTGATGCTTGGAAATATGCAAAAGCACTCACCCTCACAAAAGAGATTCAAATATCATGTTCAATACCATATGCTTGACCCTATACTCATGATTATGACCTTTAACTACTTAGACTAGGATTACTTTAAGACTTTATTGACTTACAACATATGTTTAGTGGGATTTGGTATGATGTTTTGGGAACATTGTAACTAAAGCCCTCCTTGACACTGCATTTACACTTTTACCCTACCAACACCGTTATTTTTCATCTCATTCTCCCTATCTCCTATTTGAAGCTTTTCTAGGTGCCTTATTCTCATTTTTTAGCTTTTTGCCTTTTATTTTCACAACATTTTTCTTTTTAGCTCATTTATTAGGCATCACTCTTTTTTCCTGCATCTAGAACACTTTTTTATCTACTTTTCTATGGATAACTAGTTTTCCCCCTCCTTTTGTGTTTCCCTTTACAACAGCTACCCTCAACTTAGGCTTTTGGCCTAAGTTGTGGTGCACAATATCCAACATAAGAACTAGGGCCACTTTTTGGTAGCCACCCTCAACTCGCCTCAGTCAAGGTGCACAATTTTCAAGGAAGGACCAAGGCTAATTTTTGGATTTTAAATCTAATAAGGCTAGGAAACTTAGGTTTTTACAAGGAAACGAATACATTTAAGGGTCAAACATTAGGATCAAGGTGTATTTCACACATTTTGTTAGTCATTTAGGCTAAGTGGACTATTATGAACAACGACCTATGATTCTTTCCTAATCAACTAACATACAGTCTAATCTAGAGTAACAGGGCAAGTTCTGAATTAAAACATTGTATATGAATTTAACAAAGAAAGCTCATACTCACATGGCACCGAATACACTATCAACATAGACTCTCAGATCATGTTTTTCATCTCAATTTTATCCTTCTTAGGACAAGCACTATCATCAACCAAACATAAATGGTTTCTATCAAGACGAACTACTAATGTTTTTTTTGTGGGTACCATTTTTAACACAAAACACAAAAACCAACATATGCCATAAATATTAGTATTATATTCTATCAATACTACCTACACATCCTAAACATGCCGATTCATTAGAGATTAAATATCTAGGGGAAAAAGAACATAGGCAAGAAAACCCCTAGGATTAAAAATTTGGGATTGTTATAGGCCAAGGTTACTCAAACTTCACTGAGGCCTATATCTACCCACACCCTTTCGAAAAAGAGTTGCATTGTCCTCATTGCACAAAAATGGAAAATAAAGGACAAAGGTAAAAAATAACATGCTTGGGCACCTAAGAAATAGTGTCTGGGAGAGTCTGGCCATCCTCAACATGCCCGGTTGCCTCCTCAGTGGTCAAAGCATGTACGGAGGGGCCAGCACCCCTCACCCTCTCAAGCTCTCGGGCCTACCTTATATTTTCATCCTGTCTCAATCGCATCATGGTGAGCTCTAGCTTCTGCTCCTTTGTCAACTCAGCCTGTAACAACATTGCATCTAGATCATCATCTGGGCAAGGCCTGTTCCAATAGGATGGTTGTAATGGATCCTCGAGAGAAAATAAGTCCACCAGCGGCACTAGAGGCGCAGTTTTTGGAATGCCCTCGGTGCGGCCAAAGCTATTGTCATATGGGCCCAAAGCCATCATATCTACTAGTCGTGTTGTGCTAAGACTCTACTGGACCCGCAACTCAAAAACATCTATGTGGGCATCCACTGCTTTAAGTCGGTCCTAAATAGTAGCGATCGTGAATGCATGCATGCGTCCCTCAAACCTTGTAATAGCCTGGCCAACCTAAGGCCTGATGAGCTGGAGTAATTAAGTCAACTGGGACTCAGTGGGGGTTAGTCACTACGCCACGTTCTGAATAGATGCCACTAACACACAAACCATACAAGTGGGTGATGTTTGTGTAGGAGAGGCCTGTGGGACAGATGTAGTAATAGTGAGCCACTCTTCACATTAGTCTGAATTTGTGGGGGCCTTTCCTCGGTGGTAGTAATACTAGTAGTGGTGGGTAGAGTCTTAGAAGGTTGCTATGTCATGAATATCTCAAGCATCTAATTTGTGCTCTCTGCAGTGCAACCAGATTATCCTCAGCCTTTATCAGGTTGACATCCAAAGTGTGTTGGACCTCAGTCAGTAAGTCCAGCAGATGTAGACTCTCCACCCCCAACTCTAGACATAGTCTATAGATCAAGCAAGAAAAGAGGATGAAGGTAGACCTTTTCAATGCCATCTCGTGAATCTGTTCTACGATGAGGCTGGCCTACTCTATCTCATAGCCAACAAAGATACTGGCAACCAGAATAGCACGGTCCGACATCAAGGTATTATCCGCAAGCATCAGCCAGATTCGTGATCTCATAAAAGCCCACTAGAATTTGGCCAGAAAGTTGAGTGAGGCCTTCATAATGGAATCAACTGAAGTAGCTATCCATGCAAAGTCCGAGCTCTGCTCTGATATCTATGTTGCAACCCATCTCACCAAGCCAGCTCTGCAACTCTGGTCTCTCATTAGGGCCTTTTCCCAGGTCTACCCCAACATGTGGTCATACTCTACCGTGGATCTGAGGCCTGGAAACTTAGGCCTAAACAATATACGGTAGATGGTAGTCACACAAATGTCCACCTGTCGGCCCCTCACTCTAGTATGTGTTAGTCTGGGCCGAGCAAGGAGCCTCTTCCCCTTAGGAAGAGTGCTGAGTATTGTGGTGATGTAGGAAGCAAAGAATTCTCGAACTATAGTCAAGGAGTACTTCCTTGATGCTCGTATTAGCTAATAGTATCATGAAGGCCGGGGACACTGTCTAGTTAGGAAATGATGATCTGGGGCTCTTCAAAAATAGAGCGGGCAGGTTTGCCATGCTCATTTCACTACACGCCCTCTTTGTAGATATCCTGCATGCCCTCAAACCACCATCGAGTGAATAGAGTCTCTAGAGGTGATTGTGATGTCTAAGGTGGTATAATAAAGGACTCCGTCTATGACTCATCGTCGGACTTTGAATGTTACACGGGCTCATCTCCAGTCCTAGTCATCTAAGTGGAGCTTCCACTGTGGTTGCCTCCCTCGTAGACTAGGAAGTGCAAATAACAATGGCCTGGGTCTGGGCCTGCACAACTATGGCGGTGACCCGTGTTTATGGTCTTTCAACATCCAGGTTACACCGGACACTAAGCCCCTTTAGTGATCCACTAGCCTTAAAGGTTTCTTGCTCCCCGGAGGTCTCATCCTAGAGCCTCCTGTACTTTGGTCAGATCTCATCATGGCTTGGCTTTGCGTCCATGGTACTTCAAACATACATATTTAATGAACATGGTTAGACACATAATTAAAGGAAGAAAAGAAAAATAAGTTAAGACTTGGTCATAAAAGGGACTATAAAGGCACTTCTATAGGCCGTAGTAAGAACTACGAGCCGTTAAATGCCCTCATAAAAATAGTGTTCATAAATTTTGCATATTAAAATTGCATCTACAAGACAAGATATGACTCGTGGAAGAATCTACAAGTCGTAGACTGAGTCATAGATGTGTTCCAATATTTAAACTTTTGCAGGCAGGGGCCTAACAGTCGTATAATATTCTACGGCTCGTAGAAGTCTTGTCTTATAGGTTCTAAAAAATTTTAAGTTTTTGGATTTTCATATGAAGGGAAACTACAATTCGTGGAAATTTCCATGGGCCATAGAAGACCCGCATAGATTAAAAAAACCAATAAACCTGAGTTTCCAGGTCCACCAACACAAATCCCAAATGAAAATTTTAACAACTAAATTTTGCATGGAAGTAAAATTTTAACAACTAAAGTCATCTATGGGTCATGAATCATATTTCAGAATGAGAATCATAGAAGGGGCCTCTTAGAATCTATCAGACAAAACACCATCTACAAACCGTAGAATGATCTAGGAGTTGTAGATTGTGTCGTAGAGGGAGGATCAGAGAAAGAGAGTCTTTGATGTTTGGAAGAGGGCCATCAAATGAAACACCATCTATGGCTCATTGAATGGCCAATGACCTATAAATGGGCTCTCGTAAACTTGTCTGGCCAACATTTAAAAGGGGACAATTTGGTCCTTTTTAGCATGTCATGCCCATAATACGTCTCTTTGACCTTCAAGGGAGCCCTTTATTTATCCTAAAGCCCTAATCTCATCCATATTCCCCACTCGTATTTTCTATGTCCCAAACCTCTCTCTCCAGTGCTCAAGCTCTCAAGAAGAAGGAACAAGCTAGGGTTTTGGTTTCTCCTCTAAGTCGGGTATTTTCTCCATTAAGTTAATAAGGTATGTGGGTTTTGATTATGGGAACCTTTGTCTAGCAAGCTCAACCATATTTTCTCTAAGTCTCTTTTCCAAGTTATGGGTTTTATGAAGATTTATGAACTATTTTCATGACATGATTATGAAGAAAACTATGATGATATTATGATGAGGATTACGTTATTTGTCTTCGTATAATATTATGAAATGACAAGTCATTAGAAATATGTTATTTAAGATGGGTGTGTATGATGACCGACTATGCTTTACTATGATAAAGTACATTTTGCATGATTTGAAAATGGGGTTTTGCTACTCTCCTCATGTCTACTGATGATGTTTTTGCATGGGTTTGAGCATAAATGCATACTGACTATGTTTTACTAAATTATGAATCAAGCTTTTTATGTGTATAAAGGCTTTATGACAAGATATGTTATTTACGAATGTTATAAATTATGAAGGGCTATTATGTACGCTATGAATTGTGAAATGTTGTGAAAGCTATGAAAAGTTATGAAGCCCTATATTTAGTATTATGAAGCCTTGGTTTGTATGAGCTACTCCATGAACTATGAAGATACCAAAATTCTTTGCATATTATGATAATAAGGATTATTTGAGTATTTCTTGGGTTTTTTACCTAGCACCGAGCGGATCTTAGTTAATAACTAGTATCCCATAACTATGTTGAGACCATAGGTTTGATAATAGGCTAATGGATCCATATATCTTTAGTTGCATGATTGACCAAAATAGGCGATGTTCCCGTATAACACATGTGACTGATATACCGAAATGGAAGATGTTCCTGCAAGGTTAATAAAATATATATACCGAAATGAGATTCTCCCATAAGGTTGATAAAACATGGGTTCCGAAATGGAAGATGTTCCTATAAGTTAACTATGAGACACTTTACGAAATGGGTGGTATTCCCATAAGGTGAGTGTTTGGTTTACCCCGGCAAGGTAAACTACCTCTTTAATCGGTGTGAGGTGAACACCTGGATGCCAAGTAGTAGTTCACTTGGTCTTATTTTTTGGTTATGGTCTTTTCCCATCTATGTATGATATGTTTTATGGTATGGCAATCTGCATGCATGTTTTGACTAAGGCATTGAACATTTATCTCATATTGAGCTTATATTTATTGATTATGACTATGTATATTGCTTAATTATGGCCTACGTTCTTTGTTGCATTTGCACCCCAAAAATTTAGTACATTACATGTACTAACGTATACCTTTTACCTGTATGATTTAACCATGTAGGAACTGGAGCACCGTACCATCATCCTCATCCACGCGGCTAGATGTTCTAAACGGAGATTCGCTTGGTGAGTCCTCCACATCCGGGGAAAGGACTGCACTTACTTTTGTGTCTTGTTTAGAATCCGTTATTTTTGGATACCATCTCTTGAGGGTGAGCCCGAGAGATGTCTTGGCCCCCGACCTATTCAAAATTTTGAGGCGTTGTTTGATATTGTGGTGGTTATGTAATATTGAGTGTGAATCTTTATATTTTGTTTACAAAGAACATCCCTTAGTCCCATGTTTCCCTTTTATGTTAAATGCTTGTTCGTGGTGTTGAAATGTAAGTCCTAAGACCCTAGTCACCACGTAGCGTGAGTCGTACTTTCCCACCCTTTAGAAAATATTTGCTGTTTGATTCATGTACATCATCTTCCCCATATCATCCCCATAGCTTAAGTCTAGAGTCCCGTTTCACCCAGATATTATGTGTTATGTGTTTATTACTTTTCATGCTTCCACAAACCAAAGATATGCTTACATTCTTATGAGTTTAGTTTGGGATCCCACTTGGGTTCTCATTCGTCGTGTCACATCTAGGCTCTAGGCTTGGATCATAACAAGCCTGGTATTAGAGCACTAGGTTTTTAAATGGTCCTCGAAAAACCAACACACCGCTCTGTCTAGAGTCTTGCTCATGGTTGTGAAGCATGCCACAACTATAAGTGAGAGGATATGAGGCAGCTTTTAAAATGGTTCACTTCTTCATACTATACTTCGTGCTTTAGATTTAACATATGGTTTCGTAACTCGAACGAGCGGCCTTTTTGCTCATTTAGGTTATTCCACCGAGACGAATGGCATGAAGAGCTCTTACTCCTAAGGATAAGTTGGCCCCTCCTACACCATAAGTTCTTCAAGCAGAAGGAGAAGGGGTCACCTATGGAAAATACCATACTGTGGTCATCCTCTTGGCAAGGCCCGTGGACAATCAGGGGGTTCCAGCTCCTCGTGCTCCGTGCTCCTGTACCGGCCTCGAGGGTAAGGGATTTAACAAGAATGAATCCTCTGGAGTTCTATGGCTCTAAGGTAGAGGCAGACCCCCAAGAATTTATAATGAAGTGTATAAAGTTTTGGCTATCATAGGGGTAAGTTCGGAGAAGAAAGCGGAACTAGCGGCCTACAAACTCAAAGGCCTTTCTCAAATATGGTATAGTCAATGAACGATGGAGAGAGCAGATGGTGAACCTATTCCATGGGAGGAATTCAAAGTTGCTTCCCTCGATCGCTTCTTCCGAATTGAGCTAAGGGAAGCAAAGTTGATAGAGTTCATGAGTCTTAGAAAAGGACCTATGAGCGTAAGAAAGTATTCTCTTAAGTTAAACAACCTCTCCAAGTTTGCTTCTCACTTGTTTGCCGACCCTCAAGCAATGATGCACAAGTTTGTGTCGTGTGTATCCGACTTGATTAATGAAGAGTGCAATGCTGCCATGCTTATTGGGAATAATGATATATCGCGGCTCATGACCTACACCGAACAACTTAAAGAGGTGAAACTTACAAAGAGAAGAATGTGGGAGTCCAGGAGGGCTCGACTTGATAGTTGATTCCAAAGTACTAAAGGTGGTTGTTTACAACAAGGCCGCAAATTTCACGGCCAAGGGTCCTCCAACGCCCAAGGCCAAAGGTTTGCAAATGCTAGTGTTCCAAACCCAAAGGTTTAAGGTGGTAATGGTGGTCAAATTGCTCCTAGATATTGAAAGTGTGGCAAGAACCATGGAGGTAGATGTTACAGGGATATTGGTGCTTCCTTCGGGTGTGGAGAAATAGGCTACAAGGTTGCGTATTGTCCAAAAAAGGGTAAGGATGGCCGTCCTCAAGGAAACGGTGCCCATGGTGTTCAAAAAGCACAAGATGGTCCACAAGGTGTGCTCTTCGATACAACAGGTTCTATTCTCTTCAAGGGAGACAAGGTGTGGATGAGACGCCCGATGTTATTACCGGTATGTTAAAGATTTTTAATCTTGATGTTTATGCCTTATTGGACCTGGGTGCCACTCTATCATTCATAACTCCGTTTATTAGTAACTGGCTTCATATATGTCCCTAACTGTTATGTGTACCCTTTGAGAGGTCCACCACCGTCGGTGAGTCCATTCTTGCTAAAAGAGTCTATAAGGGTTGTCTCGTGAATATATTGCATAGATGTTTTCCTGGTGATTTTGTTAAATTCGATATGGTAGATTTTGACATCATTCATGGGATGGATTGGTTACATGCATATCATGCTACTATTGATTTTAGGATTCATAAGTTAAATTTCAAATCCCAAATGAAGCCGTCTTTCAATGGGAAGTTCGTGATTCGGTGGTCAAGGGTAGATTCATCTCTTATCTTAAGACACAAAGGTTTATTTACAAAGTCTATATCTATTATCTTGTGTGGTTTAGGGATGTTGAGTCTAGGGTCCCTCCTAATGAGTCGGTCTAGGTTGTCAATGAGTTTCTTGATGTCTTCCCCCATGAACTTCTAAGTGTCCCTCCTTGAAAGGGAGATAAATTCTGGTATAGATCTTCTCCCTGATACCAACCCATTTCCATCTCTCCATATAAAATGGCCCCGATGGAGTTGAATGAATTAAAGGAGCAATTAAAAGATTTGTTGGAAAAGAATTTCATAAGACCAAGATAAGTCACCTTGGGGTGCACCAGTGTTGTTTGTGAGAATGAAGGATGGTTCGCGTAGAATATGCATTGCCTACCGAAAACTCAACAAGGTCACCAAAAGAACAAGTAGCCATTGCAAAGGATCGATGACCTTTTGATCAATTGCAAAGGGCTAGTCACTTCTCAAAAATCAACCTTCAGCCTGGGTATAATCAGTGAGGGTAAGAGAGTGTGATATTCCCAAAATGACTTTTCGTACAAGGTATGGACATTTTGAGTTTTTGGTGATGTGCTTTGGCCAAATAATGTTCCAGCGATATTTATAGACATCATGAATAGGGTCATGAAACCCTACCTTTATATGTTTCTTGTGGTATTTATTGAAGAACTATTGATCTACTCCCGGAATGAAGAGGAGCATGCAAATCACTTGAGGACAGTGTTGCAAACATTAAAGGAAGAAAAGCTCTTTGCTATGTTTGACAAATGTGAGTTTTGGAAATCACTTGAGTTTTGACAATCATGTTGCAACTTTATCCTTTGCTTATACAGGTTGAGCTCTTATTTGCCTCCAAATAGAACGCATCAAGCTCATTGAGTTGGCTCAGTCTTAAGTTTGCCGCATCATTCCAATCCGAATTCAACTTTTTGAGAGCTCACATTGCCTTGTGCTCAAACTCTACCGATATGTGAAAATCTTTGCCAAAGGAAAGGTGGTAAGGAGATATACATATAAGCTTTCACGACTAGTTAGTCCTGTTTGCAGTTACACTCCTGGATAAAATCTGTTTGATTTCCCTGATGGACACCTCAACTTTCCCACTCATATGTAGATGATAGGGTCTTGCCACTCGATGCTTTACCCAATACTTTTTAGAAAAGATATTTGAACAACCTATTGCAAAAATTGGAACCTCTATCACTAATGATTGCCCCAGGGGTACACAACCTTGAGCAGATATTCCTTTTCAAGAATGTTGTGACACTCTGTCCTTCATAATTGGGAAACACCACTGCCTCCACCAATTTTGATACATAGTCCATGACCACTAGAATATACTTGTTCACATGAGAGCTAATAAACGGGCCCATGAAATCTAATCGAAAAACATTAAATAATTTGATCACCATAATGGGGCTTAGAGGAAGCTCGTGCTTGCAAGAAGAACCATATTTTCTCATGAATCTATAAAAAGCCTTGGTATGGTCATGAGCATCTTAGTTGAGTGTTAACTAGTAGTAGCCACACTACACGATCTTGTGTGCTATCCTAATTCCCCAATGATGCTCACCCACCAAGGATTAGTAGCAAGCCTCTAAAATGCTAATCATTACCACCTTAGGAATGCAATGATGAATAATCCCATCTGCATAGATGCGGAACAAATATGGATCATCGTAGAAAAATATCCTCACATCAGACATACACTTACAACCGTAAAGAGTAGTTAAGTCTGGTGGCACAATATCACTAACTAAATAGTTTCCATAGTCTGCAAACCATCATGACATACTACTAGTACTCTCTCATCAGGGAACCAATCATCAATTTCCATCCCATAAACTCTGCCATTACCTCATCCTTTAATCTAGATAGGTGATCTATAACTTGATTTTTAGTCCCCTTTCTGTCAATCAAATCGAAGTAAAAGTATTCAAGAAGAAGGAACCAACGAAATATTCTGGGTCTTGAATTTATTTCACCATTATGTACCTCAATGCTAAGTGGCTGGTATGTACAATGACTTTGGTTCCCAAATGAAAGGACCTAGACTTCTTGAACGAAAGACCACTGCGAGTAACTCCTGCTCTATGACAGTGTAGTTTTTCTACACTGCATTTAGGGCTTTGCTGGAATAATAGATGGGATGTAGAATCTTCTCTTTGAACTATTCCAACACCACACAAGTGTAACCCCACTTGCATCACACATAATCTCAAAGGGCTTCGAACAATCTGAAGCAACTATGATAGATACTGATCTCAACTTTTGCTTTAACCTTTCAAAAGCTTTTAGGAGTGTATCATCAAACACAAACATGACACCCTTCTCAAGTAGTTTGCACAAAGGGTGTGCAATCTTTGAGAAATCCTTTATAAAGTGCCTCTAAGAACCTGCATGACCTAGGAAACTTCTCACACCTTTAAAAGAGATGGGTAGAGGAAGCTTCTGAATCACCTCTATTTTGGTACTATCTATCTTGATTCCTTTTTGGAGATTCTCTACCCCAAAACAATGCCTTCCTCACCATGAAGTGACACTTTCCCTAATTAAGAACCAGATGGCATTCTTCACATCTCTAAAGCACCGGATGTAAATGCTTCAAACAATCATCAAATGAGTCTCCAACCACAGTTAAGTAATCCATGAATAACTCGATAGTGTCTTCCACCATGTCAGAGAAAATTTACATCATGATTCTCTTTTATGTCGCTGGTGCATTATACAACTAGAATGACAACCTTTTAAATGCAAAGGTTACATCATGATTCTCTTTTAAAGCGATTGAACATTTGGTCCATGAATGGTATAGGGAAATGGTCTTTTTCAGTTGATAAATAGAGCTTCCAATAGTCCATGCAAACCCTCCAACCTGTGACTCGTCTCATAGGGATAAACTCATTGCTATCATTAAGGACCATCGTGATACATCCCTTCATTGGATCTCATAGGACCGGACTCACCCTTTCACTATTAGCAATCTGATATATCATATCAGCGTCCAACCACTTATTTATCTCTTTATGCACGATCTTTTGCATCGATGCATTGAACCACCTTTGGTATACAACACTTATTTTGTAGTCTTTGACTAGTTGAATATTGTAAGTGTACACTTCAGGTGGCATGCCAATGATGTCAGCAATTGTCCATCCAATGTCCTTTTTAAATTGTCTGAGTATCGATACCAACACGACCACTTGTTCGTCATTAAGATCTGCAGTAACAATGAGAGGAAATGTATTGTTAGTATCCAATAACATATACCTTAGATAGGTTCGAAGATCCTTCAACTCTAACACTGGTGGCTCCTCGATGGATGGTCAAGTAAGTGATCACTCTCAATATTTCAACTTCAACTCAAGTTTATCTTGATGCCTAGTTAAACCAATTAATCCTAGGGCTTTTACTGTATCATCATACTTTGAGATGCTATCATTCTGCAAGTTCATTAACATAACTTCTAGAGTTTCGACACCCACCTTTCCTTAATTGGTACCTCTGGTTTTACCTCATCAACACTCTCAATGACAAAGACTACTTTCAGATCATTAGTTTTCTTCATATGTTGGAAGACTTTGAAGTCGACCTCATCATTACCCAATATGAACTTGAGTTGATGCAAATTCATGTCAACTAGTGCTTGTCCAATGGTTAGGATGGGCCTTCTTAAGATAATTGGGACTTTGAAGTGAACCTGACAATCAAGAATAACAAAGTCTATGGGGAATATGAATTTTTCCACTTTCATGTGAACGTCATACAATGTACGCACAGGCTACTTCACCATCCTGTCAGCCATCAATAATCGCATGTTGTTAGAGTAGGGGCTGCCAAGCCTAACTTCTTGAATATTGCAAGAAGCATTAAATTGATGCTGGAGCCATAGTCACACAATGCCTTTACAAATTCCACATCTATAATTATGCAGGGTATGTTGAATGCTCTCGGATCTTCTTTCCTTTGCACCAAGGGCACTGCAATGCTGAAGCTCTTGAGAGTGCTCTTGGCTCACAGTCCTCTTTTTCATCACCAAGTCCTTTATGTATTTTGCATACCCGGGTATTTTCTCCTGTGCTTCAATCAGAGCGATGCTGATGGGAAACCGCTACAACATGGAGAAGAAAGGGTGAAACTTTCCTTCTTCTTCCTTTTTGAGTCTTTGAGGGAATCCAGGGGGAGGTCTTGCTATGAGTTTTAACTTTTGTGCTGTCACTACATCATTGCACACCCCATCTTTGGCATTAGCTTTTTTGGTCTCTACATCCTTGCTACCAACTATCTCCCCACAAACCTCATCATCATCAACTGGCATTGGTTGATCAACAGTTTGTGTGCCATCACATGTCGTCACTGCCATGCATTGCCCCTCTTTCATTTGATTCTGCGCTGTGTTGCTGGGGAATAAACCTTTCTAACGCTGGTTGAACTGAGTCGACATATGAAAAAACTGTTGCTCCAGCTGTTTGATAATAACATAATGAGATTCAATTTCTGATTAATGCTTGAGATGTCAGATTTCATCCCCTTTAGTGTCTCATCCCAAGTGTCAACCTTCTTCAATAGTCGGCCAAACATCTCCTCAATTCGTGAACTAGTAACCCTAGAGTCATGATTGTGTGGTGGCACATACAGACCATTTTTTTAACCACTCTAAATCCCCAATTAGCATCTCTGTCCTAACCGCTGCTCCTATCATAATAGCCACCTCGGTTTTTTCCTCTAAAACTGCGGTCTCTATTGAAGTTCCAACCCTGATTTACCTAACCTTGGCGCCAATATTCCTTATTAGACCCTTTGGCATTGGTCCAGAAACCCCCTATCTAATCAGTGACAATGCAAGTTTCCTCCTCATATTAAGGCTCTACATATATTAGTGCTTGTAGAGGCTAATGGTTGACCACAATCACGAGCTGCTGGTTCTACTTTATTTACAACCCTACATTAGTACTATCCAATGCGTTGTTGCATCATCTCCTCATTTTTCATTGCCTAGAAAGAATTAACTGAGAAAGAGATCTAAGTCTTCGACTTGTCTCTCACCCGCCATGCACGGTTCATCT
Organism: Solanum rostratum; assembly: GCA_029948455.1. Classification (NCBI taxonomy): domain Eukaryota; kingdom Viridiplantae; phylum Streptophyta; class Magnoliopsida; order Solanales; family Solanaceae; genus Solanum; species Solanum rostratum. The sequence goes on along the minus strand of CM057047.1, from coordinate 15,116,138 downwards.
TGACCACCTTCTCCAACCGCTCAACTATAACTGAAAATTGATAATCCAAAAATGCGCCTCCCATGATAGTGTCAGCGACAGCTTGGCTATTCTCATCGAAGGCTTGGTAGAAGATTTCCACCAAGCCGTCATCAATGATCTTGTGGTCCGAGACACTCACCAAATACTTTTTACACCTCTCCCACATGATGTTGATCGAATCACTAGGCAACTGCTCAAAGGTGTTGATTTCATCCTTCAACATAAGCTTCTTTGACTTAAGAAAGAACCTGTCCAGACATCTTTCTGCATTTTCCCCAGTTGGTGATCGAACTATGTAACAACTTGGATAACCATAGTGTTGATTCACCTGTTAGAGATAATAGGAATAAACGGAGCCTGACGACATCCATCGTCAGATTCTGACTCTCCATCATATACTTACAAATGAAGACAACATTATGTAGATAGTTATGCAAATCCTCTGATTGTAAGCCCCCGAACAACCCTTTATTTTACAACATTTGAAGTAACCAACTCAAAACTACGAATTTTGTCTCATCCGATAAAGGAGGTAACACATAGCTCTAGTGACATCAATCGCCATATGATCAAGCCTGTATTGATTCCATGTGTTAGCTGTGACTTGAAGATCCTTTGGGGTGGATTCACATTTTCAATTGGTGGTGGTTCATTATCATTCTCATTCGACGCTGCATTTATGGAATGATTTGCAGCATTGTTCACATTTGTTTTGGCTATTCTTCTCAGTGTCTTCTTTATCTCATGGTCAAATAGAGTCAAGGGATGGCCTCGACTATGAATGTTATGCATACACTACACCTGTACGCTAAAACAAAGCATAAAACACTAGAAATATAAAATGAGGAAAATAAGGATTAATTCTCGAATTACCTTAATTAAACCAGTTTGAAAGCCATATTCCCTAGATATGGCACAAAATTTCTTATGTCGCCCAAAATACACCTCTTTTTTGTAGGTATAAGCATCCATTTTAAATATATATAACCAAATAGAGGTTAGGATATATCCCATAGAGAATATGGTCTGACCTTGAGTAATTATGAGCAAGTCGAACGAATTAACCTATTGATCTCTCGAGGGGGGATTGTGTAATTGTAGTAAGTGAACTAACACTAGAAGCAAGTATGTGAAATCAGTGATAGAAGTAACTAGGGTATTGCATTACCCATGAACTCCTAAGATAATATCACTAGATAATTGTAATCTTTTCTATTGTGTAGCATATAGAACAGGTAAGTTAAGTTTCCAAAACCTTTTGATCCAGGTGATAGGTAAATTTCACTACGTGATTTGATCCATCCTACTGCAGTGTCACATCACTAACAGTTCTTTTTTTTCGGGTACAACTACCCTCTAATCTAGTTAGGTTGATTAGATGAGAGGGATCACATCAAACCCTGTTAATTAATCTCCTTTCCTATTCATTAGTACCTTTATTCAGTCATTAAAATTAACGACCACCATTAAAAAGCATCCATAACAAAGAGAATTAATTAATACACGCATGTACACTTTTCAATAATTATGGATTATTTGGTTTAGTTTTTCATGCTTTCCACAACCCTAGTTGTGGACTTTAGCTCTGCATACTCATTGTAGATGAAAAAATCTTGTTATGAAATAGCACAATTAAATACTTACAATGACGAAATCAAGAACAAGAATCCAAAGATCTCCATAAGAAGTCACAATGTAATAATTTTAATGTAAATATCACAAAAGATGAAGTCTCAAAAGTTTTTCTGTCCTCTCTCATACGTCTCCCTACTATAGAGACCTAGAAACCTATTTATAATAAGTAAAATATAAATACAAAATGGAATAGAAAAACTGAATTTGGCAGCTACTATGGACGGGGTTACGAGTTGTATAAGGAACCATGGCCCATACCAGGGCTTCATACTCTTCAACTTCTAAAATAGACTTTAATTCTTCGAGACCTTCTTTAGGGTCGTCTTTTGACATATGATCCATGGAGGGTTTCATCTGACAACTTATTGGAACTCTAAAAAATCTAATGCTCCAGGCACGACCCTACTCCATGACTCATGAATACATCTATGGCTCGTTTGACATTTGTGGATGCAATATCTGAAACTTTTCCCTTAACTATATCTAGCTCACGAAACCTCTCTACATCTCGTGGATTGAACCATAGCCTATAGAGTAACCCGTAAATCCTCAAAAATTCCAATTTTGTAGAACTTTGCCCAAAATCATGCCAAATCCTCTTATCTTGCAAAATAAATATAAAAACACATCACACCCACTAACATCACTTTGAGAGCATAAAATAATTCAAGTATTAGGAATCAAAAGTGTTCTGTTTTGGTAGTATATCAAGGGTATTCCTCAATGTAGTGTCTTATTTGTCTATATTGGTAGCAGTATAGGTTTATTATTGCATAGTGTGCATGTTGGTAAAGAAATTGAAAAATTCTAAATCAAAATGCCCATATTTTTAGTTTTGCGCCTATGCATGTATGCTTCATTATGAATTCAAGTAAACATGTTTGATGGTTAAGCTAATGTTGAATCCTAAATGAAAATGTGCTATGTGAAAATGAGTTTTATGGTGTGTCCGTGTTACTATCGTTGCTAGAACTTTCCTTTTATGTGGGCTAAACTGAGTAAAATGAAAAGCTTTAAGGAAGTAATCTAGGCGTTTCTTTCACTACCTTATTTTAGACCCCTATTGGAACCCACATGGGTGATTAATTCTTAGTTATCCCTTTTGAGCGTTAGATTTGTTTGTTTGAAAACCCCATGATAAGTTTATCCCCTTCTTTCAAAGACCTTTATTTAGATCAGAATATCCTAAACGCTTGTAGGATGGAAAATATAGAATGCATTATGCTTTGAAAGGATACCCCTACGACAAGTCTTTATGTAGGAATACAAGGAAAATATTTTATCTTTTGGAGCATACACCTGTAGGGTCCATGACAGGTCTGCATCACGAATCAGCTCCTAGCAATGCTATCATGAAAAAAACATGTTAATTGTGTGGTGGGAAAATGTAAGTGTGTGGATACTTGAGGAAATTTGTAGTAGGAAGATCCTTAGTAGGGTGTTATATAGCAAGGACCCAAAGAAGTGTGTAGAAAGTTAGCATGTGATAGACTAAAGTACTGGGGAATGAGCCACTAATTCCTATCAAAAATATTACATACCTACCTTTAGCTTACATTACTACCAAAATTAAGTTCTATTTGATCCTTTAAGCTAGATTTCTATGATAGTGAGGACCTACATTAGGGGCAAGCTTATGGGAACTAGGTGTAACATGTGATATCATTTTGGAGAGCGGTAAGTTGTTGTGATACCCATCATCATCATTGCTTGTATTTAGTTTATTGTATGCAGATATGGGTAGTTGTTCTTGTAAGGGAACCTGATCATTGAAGGATTGATAACTGTAATTACTCACAACATAAGTTTCATATGAATGTGCATGCATCATCAAATACTTTCCTGAGATGGGGTAGATTTTGAGTGGGTCAATTGAAATTCAATGATTAACATCATCCGTAGATAACCCCCTATATAAATATTTTTTCTTGAGCAATACTACCTTGTGATTTTTAATGCATTTGTCATAATTTTTCCGAGGACGAAAAACGCCTTAAGTGTGGGTTGGTGATGTCAGGTGTATTTGTATCCCCAATAGCTAATTTTAACCATGTTTATAGCCTAGTTTGAGGAAAAATGTATAAAATCTAGATGGTTTTTCTTATGACTTTGTTATTTCCAGCTAATCCTTGGCCGAGAGTACTTTTGGTTGTACTTTTTCTAGATTTTAAACTTGTATGAATGTCCAAATTGGCGACCAAAAAACAAGGGAGAATACAACCAAGAAATAGAGTAAGAAAAAGTCAAAAGGCACTGGAAAACACCATCTCCACATCGAGGAGGGATTTAATGGTACTGTAAAGTTGAGCAAAGCAGAGAAAGTGCAAAATACTCAGTGGAGAAACCCAACCGTATTTCGGACTGCGTTGATAGAAGAACAAATTTAGTCGAATAGTTGGAATTGCAAAAATACACACAAAGGGAACCAGTACACATCAAGGACTTTGAGTCTAACACATTAAAAGTCAAAAAACTAGTTTTTTATGTTTATAAACTTTTTCAAGACATGTTTTTATTATCTACTTTTCAGGGATAGAGAAGAAAGACGAAGAACATCTCCTTAGGGTTATTCTTTCAACTTTTCTTCTTTAACATCATTCCTTGGATGTTTCTTATATTAATTTGGTTGTTCGAATAAGCAATGAGTGGCTAGTTTCTCGTATTCTGGGATTGTAGCAAAAGATTATGTTCTAGACCTTTTTCGATTATTTATGAATTAGTTTTTAATTAATTACTCTTGTATTCCATTAATATATTTTTCATAGTCTGGCCAATCATGAAATAAACTTGTTGTCTACCTTGGATTTTGAAGATGTTGAAGGGATAAAATACATGGTCTAGGAAGTTTATTTGTTCTAAGAATCAAGGATGATTCATAAATGGGAGACTTATAAGACCTACCCATATACCTTTTTTCGTTAACTATATAGAATGATAATGTTAATGCATTTTCATCGGTTCACGTGATCCTCACTCAACGATGTAGTTACGCTGTCAATGAGAATATTCAATTAGTGGTTTGAAGATTAATTTTAAATTAAACCCTCTAAACAATTAATTAGAAAATAGATTAATAATCAAAGGAATTGAGGTTAGAACATATGTCAAAAACGATTACAATCCTAGAATTTTACTTAACTTGGTAAAGTCCTAGTACAAAATTTGATTAGGGATAGTTAGTTTAATTTCAGTAATTTAGTAGAAATTAATACATATTCTCTTTCATTCACAACACACATTATTGAGTTAGTCTGTTGAAGATAATTGAAAGCTTAGTTAAAGTCTTGGGTTAGATATTCCGACTCTCTAAGAGCTACTATATTACTTAAGTAGACCGTTTGAACTTGCATGTGCTAGGGAAGCAACTCCACATCACGGACCATGTCCATTCTGGGTTAAAACGTGACACTTTTTGACTTTCTTTATAAATTCCTAATACTATGAATTAAAACATTGGAATTTTAAATACCTCACCATGGGTTGTCTCCTGTGTAGTACCTAATTTAAAATCGTGGCACGATGCAACATCTTTGCCATAATAGTTCGGGAATCTTTGACCATTTACAAAGAACGTAGACATCTTGTCTCATTCTATAGCCCCACAACACCATGTGGTGTCAGGCATACTAGTTCGAATTGTCCACTACACTTGGACCTTAGCTTGCCTTGAAAAGGTTTCAAGCTAGAGTTGGAAAGGACTACCTTTTGTCATGGTTTGAATGTGCACTTGAAAATGTGAAGACCCTGTCATTTTTTTGTATTTGTTTTATAGAGCTTCGATTCTTGTCTGCTTGTAGCTTAAATTTATCTATCTTCTCTAATTGCTCTAAGCACTTGTGCGCTGCAAGCACTAGGCGTAGATTTAGATTTTAATGGCCTAGTATGCTTGATTCTCTAACTCAACAGGGAGGTGGCAAGCCTTCCCAAAAACCTTTTTGTATGGCAAGCTGCCAATCGGAGTCTTATATACCGTCCTATAACCCATAGAGCCTTATGCAACATGAGTGCCCGATTAATTAATGCACCATTCACTTTTTGCCATAGGATTTGATTAACCTCTCTATTGACCATCTCAACCTATCCACTCGTCTATGGTTTGTAGGTTGGGGATACCTTATGACTCACTCCATACTTTGCTAGCAAATTCTTCATAGCTTGATTGATGAAGTGTGCCCCTCCATCATGTATTATACCTCATGGATTAACAAACCTTATGAAGATGTGCTTCTTCAAGAACTTATTTACCACGTTTGAGTCATTTTTAGGTAATGTTACGGTTTCTACCCATTCCAACACATATTCCACAACAACAAGGGTGTACTATTTGCCAAAGGATTGCGGGTATGGTCCCATGAAGTCCATACCCCAAACATCAAAGATCTCAACTTTAAAGATGTTGTAAATAGGTATCCCATGACTCCCAGAAATGGTCCCTGTCCTTTAGCATACATCATGGTTACAGAAAAAATTTATAGCATCTTTGAATATTGTAGGCAAAAATAAACAAGTTGCAATACCTTGTGAGCTATTCCCTCTCCTCTGTAGAGCCCTCCATAAGGGGAAGCATGGAAACACTAAAGCACATGGCTTATCTCAACTTCAAGCACACATCTCCTCACCATCCTTTCTAATCCTTGCTTGAAGAGATAAGGCTCATTCCACACATAGAACATTTCTTTATGGGACAAGTTCTTCTATTGGCTAGATGGATCTTGTGGGAGCACCCCACTCACCAAGAAACTCACAATATCAGCATAGCATGAAGACTCAGCTATTCCCAATGCCAAGAGTTGCTCATCTGAAAATTCCCCCTTGATATGTCATTGCTCTGCAATGTGGGTGTCACTCTCTATTATGGATAGATGACCTACAATTTGATTCCTCCACACTTTGCAATCCCAAGTTTCAATGTCAAACTCAAACAACACTAGCATCCACTAGATAAGCCTAGGATTCACATCTTTCTTGTTGAATAGGTACCTAAGGATTGTGTGATCAATGAACACAATCACCTTAGTACCTACCAGATAGGAGTGAAACTCTTCAAAACAATACACCAACACCAACATCCCTTTTTCTATGACTGCATAGATGCATTAAGTAGTATCCAAGATTTTGCTGGCATAGTATATACAGTGGAAGATTTTATATTTTTTGCTTCCCTAACACTGCTCCCACTGTCATATCACTAGCATCACACTTCGACTCAAAGAGAAGCTCCTAATTTGTAGCCATCAATATAGGTGATTCTACTAGCCTCCAATTTAAAGACTCAAAACCTTGCATTCAACGAGCATCAAAGTTAAATTTATCTCCTTCTCTAGTAGTGCACACAAAGGCCTTGAGATCTTATAAAAATCCTTGATGAAGCTCTAGTAGTACCCAATATGGCTCAAAAATCTTCTGACAACTCTAACTGAGGCGGGTGGACGAAACATATGATAACTTGAATCTTCGCTCTACCAACCTCTCACCCCTGTTTGGACACTTCGTGGCCAAGCACTATCCCTTAAATTACTAAGAAATGACACTTTTCCAAATCAAGGACAAGGTTTGTCTCTTCACAGCAAGCCAACACTTTGTCCACTTTCTTGAAGCAAGCATAAATGAGTACCCAAAAACTAATAAATATTTCATAAAGATCCCCTCAAAATCCAATATCACGTCATGGAATATGGCCATCATGAGCCTTTTGTGAGTGTCAGGTACATTGTATAATCCAAAGGGCATTCACTTGAATGCATAAATTCTATATGGACAAGTGAAGGATGTCTTTTCCTTGTCCTCAAGGGCAATTTTGATCCAATTACAGTATGTACCCTTCAAGAAAGCAGTAGTATTCCTGTTCGATTAACCTATACAGTATCTAATAAGTGAATGACACTAGGTAGTGCTCTTTTCTGGTGGAATCATTCAACCAGCAGTAGTCCATGCAGATTGTCACCTAGTTACCATCGTAATAGGGATGATCTCATTATTCTTGTAGATCACGAAGGTCACCCTAGCTATCTTTGGGATCCACTGAATCGGGCTTACTTATTTTTTATTGGAGATAGGTTATATGATTCCAACATGCAGCCACTTGTTTATCCCCTTTTTGACCTCTTCTTTCATGTCTGGATTTCGTCTTATCTATGTATGGGCTAATGGTTCATGCCTCTCCCCTATGAATATCCTATGCATGCATAGGCTAGGGCGAATACCTTGATGATATGCTAACTGCCAGCTTATGATCCTTTTCCTCCTTTTCAAAACTGCTACAACTGCTTTAACCTGTCCTCTCTTGTGCATTTCAGGGTGACGGGCCATGTAAGGAACCACGGCCCGTACCTTGGCTTCATACTCTGCAACTTTGAAAATAGACTTAAATTCCATTAGACCTTCTTATGGGTCATCTTTTGACTTATGGCCCGTGGAGGGTTTCATCTTACATCTTTTCTGAAACTCTTCAATATCTAATCCTCTAGACACAACCCTAATCTACAACTTGTGAATACATTTACGGCTCGTTTGACATTTGTGGATACAACATTAGAAACATGGCCCTTTACTATATCTGGCTCGCAAAACCTCTCTATGTGTCATAGTTAGAATCACGGCCCTGAAAGTAGCGGATAAATTCTCAAAAACTCCAATTCTTCAAAACTTTGCCCAAAATATGCCAAATCCTATAATCATGCAAAATAAACATAAAAACACATCACACTCACTAACATCTCTTTGACAATACAGAAAATTCCAAGTATTAAGCATCAAAAGTGTTGTATTTTGGTAGTACATCAAGGGTATTCCTAAACGTAGCATCTTTTTTGTATGTGTTGGTAGCAGTACAGGTTCATTATTGCAAGTGCACATGTTGGTTATGAAATTGAAAAATTTGAAATCAAAATGCCCATGTTTTAAGTTTAGCGCCTATGCATGTATGCTTAATTTTATATTCAAGTAAATGTGTTTGATGGTTACAATAATGTTATTGCTGCATGAAAATGTTCAATGTGAAAATTATTTTTATTGCATGTCCATGTTTCTATAGTTTGCAAAACTTGCCTTATATGTGGACTGAATTGAGTAAAATATAAAACTTTAAGGAAGTGATCGAGGCGTTTCGTTTGCTACCCTATTTTAGACCCTCATTGGAACTACATGGATGATTAATTCTTAGTTATCCCTTTTGAGTATTAGACTTGTTTGTTGGATAACCACATGATAAACTAATCCCATTCTTTCTATGGCCTTGATTTAGAAGAAAATATCCTAAGCGCTTGTAGGATGGAAAATAGAGAAGGGATTAAGCTTTGAAAGGATACCCCTGAGACAAGTCTTTATGTAGGAATAAAAGAAAATTTTTGAAACTTTTTGAGCATACACTAGTAGGGTCCGCGATAGGATTGCATCGGCAGACCTGCTCCTAGCAATGATATCATGAAAAAACACATGTTAGTTGTGTGGTAGGAGAATGTTAGTGAGTTGATACTATAGGACAGTGGTAGTGGGAGGAATCTCAGTGGGGTGTTTATAACAAGGACGCACAGAAGTGTGTAGAAAGTTAGCATGTGATAGAATAAAGTGCTAGGGAGTGAGCCACTAATTCATATAAAAAAAACTACCTACTGCCTTTAGCCTATTTTACAAGCAAAATAAAGTCCAAAATGATCTTTAAGCAAGACTTCTGCGATAGTGAGGACCTACATTAGGGGCAAGCCTATGGGAATTAGGAGCAACATGTGATATCATTTGGGAGAGTGACAGTTGTTGTGATACCCAACATCATCGTTGCTTATGTTCAGTTTATTGTGCGCATATATGGGTTGTTCTTCTTGTAAGGGAACATGATCATAGATTTTAAGTGGGTCAATTGAAATTCAATGACTAACGTCACACATAGACAAGCCCCTATGTAAATATTTGATCCTGAGCAATACTACTTTGTGAGTTTGCATGCATTTGTCATAATTTGTCTAAGGACAAAAAAGGCCTTAAGTTTGGGATAGTGATCTCAGGCGTATTTGTATGCCCAATAGCCAATGTTACACATGTTTATAGCCTAGTCTGAGTAGAAATGTATAAAATCTAGGTGATTTTTCTTGTGATTTTGTTATTTCCAGCTAATCCTTGTCCTAGAGCACAGTTTTTTATACTTTTTAAATATTTTAAATAGGTATGAATGTCCAAATTTTTTACCTAAAAAAGAATACAAGCAAGAAAATACAGCAAGAAAAAGTCAAAAAGCACTAAAAAACACCATCAGCGCATCGAGGAGGGATGTAATGGAGGTGTAAAGGTGAGCGAATAAGAAAAAGTGCAAAATACTCGGTGGAGAAAGCTAACCTCATCAGGACTAGGTGAATAGGAGAAGAAACTTTTTCAGATAGCTGGAATTACAAAAGTAAGCATAGAGGGAACTAGTACACATCAAGGACTTTGAGTCTAGCACATTAAAAGCTCAAAAACGAGTTTTTTAGGTTTATAAACTATTTATAGAAATGATTTCATTATCTACTTTTCCAGGACAAAGAGAAAAGATGAAGAACATCTCGTTAGGGTTATTCTTTCAATTTTTCTTCTTTGACTTCATTCCTTGGAAGTTTTTTAGAATAATTTTGTTGTTGAAATAAACAATGAGTTGCTAATTTCTCATATTCTGGGACTGTAGTCAAAGATTATCTTCTACACTTCTTTTACTACGATTTATGAATGAGTTTTTAATTAATTACTCTTGTATTCCTTTAATCTATATTTCATAGTCTGGCCAACCATGAAATACACTTGTTGTCTACCTTAGATTTGAAAGATGTTAAGGGGATAGAACACATGGCATAGGGAGTTTATTTTTTCTATGAAGCAAGGATGATTTGTATATGGGAGACCTTTGACACCTATCTATATACCTTGCTTGGTTAATAATACAAGATGATAGTGTTAATGCATTTTCATTGGTTCATGCCTATTCTCACTCAACAATGTAGTTAGGCAGTCAATGAAAATTGGTAATTAGAGGTCGAAAGACTATGATTGTAAATTAAATTCCATAAATCAGTAATTAGAAGACCCATTAATAATCAAAGGAATTGAGGTTATAATTTTTTTAAAAACTGTTACAATCCTAGAAGTTTGCTCAATTTGGTAATGTCCTAGTAAAACATTTGATCAGTGGTAGTTAGTTTAATTTCAATAGTTTAGTAAAAATTCATACATATTCTCTTTGTTTCACAACACACATTATTGAGTTAGTCTATTTAAGATAATTGAAAACTATGTTAAAGTCCGTGGGTTTGATATCCCGACTCTTGAAGAGCTACTATATCACTGGAGTAGACCATGTGAACTTGTATGTGCTAGGGAATCAACTCCGCATCACAGACCATATCCCTTCTGGGTCAAAACTTGACACATTTGGACTTTCTTTATAAATTCCTAATACTAAGAAATAAATCACTAGAATTTAAAATACCTCACCATAGGTTGCCTCCCGTGTAGCACCTAATTTAACATTGTGGCAGGATGCACCATCCTTTATCATTCATCGACCAATTCAATAGCCTCCTCCATGTCTTCAACTTCATTTCCATAGTAGTTCTCGATTATTTGACCATTTACAAAGAACATAGACATCTGGTCTCATTCCATAGCCCCATAACACAATGAACATAGACATCTGGTCTCATTCCCTAGCCCCAAAACACAATGTGGTGTCATGCACACCAGTTCTAATGGTCCACTACACTTGGACCTTCGCTTGCCTAAAAAAGGTTTCAAGCGAGAGTTGGAAAGGATTACCTTTTGTCAATGCTTGAATATTCTCTTGATAAAGTGAAGATCATGTCATTTTTAGTATTTTATTTAGAGATCTTTGATTCTAGTATTGCAGCCTGAATTCATCCAACTTCTCTAATTTCTCTAAGCAATTGTGCCCTGCAAGCTTTAGGCCTAGATTCAGTTTTTAAATGGTGATGTTCTAGCTCAACAGGTTGGTGGCAAGCCTTCCCAAAAACCATTTTGTACGGCAAAGTACCAATAGAAGTCTTATATGACGTCCTATATGCCAATAAAGCCTTGTGCAACTTAAGTGCCCAATTCTTTCATGCAGCATTCACCATTTTCTACACAATTTGCTTAACCTCTCTGTTGGCATCTTCAGCCTATCCACGCGTCTATGGGTAGTACGTTGTGGCTACCTTATGCCTCACACCATACTTGACTAGCAAATTCTTCATAATCTGATAGATGAAGTGTGCCCCTCTATCACTGATTATACCTCATGGATTACCTAACCTTATGAAGATGTGCTTTTTCAAGAACTTACTTACCAATTTGGAGTCATTTGTAGGTGGAGCTACGGTTTATACCCATTTGGACACATATTCCACAACCACAAGGATGTACAGATTGCCAAAGGATTACGGGAATGATCCATGAAGTCCATCCCCCATACGTCATAGATCTCTACATTGAAGATGTTGTAAATAGGTATCTTATGACTCGTAGAAATGGTCCTTGTCCTTTTGCATACATCACAGTTCCTCACAAAAGTAATATCATTTTTTGAATAATGTAGGCCAAAATAAACTGAATTGCAATACATTGTGAGCTATTCTCTCGCCTCTGTAGAGACCTCCATAAAGGGAAGCATCAACACTCGAGAACTTTGCTCGACTCAACCTCAGGCACACACCTCCTCACCATCCTCTCTAATTGAGGAGATAAGGCTCATCCCACACAAAGAACCTTTCTTTATGGGGAAAGTCCTTCTTTTACTTAGATGGATCTTACGGGAACACCCCCACTCACCAAAAAACTCACAATATCAACATGGCATGGAAACACACCTATCTCCAAGGCAAAGAGTTGCTCATCTAGAAACTCCTCCTTGATACGCCCTTGCTCTGGGATGTGGGTGTCACTCTCCAGTTTGGATAGATGATCAAAGATTTAATTCTTACATACTTTGAAATCTTGAATTTCAATGTCGAAGTCTTGCAACACTAGGAGCCACTGGATAAACTTGGGCTTTGCATCTTGTTAAATAGGTACCTAAGGGTTGTGTGATCGGTGACCACAATTACCTTAGTACGCACCAGATAGGAACGAAACTTGTTAAAATAACACACTAACGCCAACATCTCCTTTTCTATGACTGCATAGATGCACTAAGCAATATCCAAGGTTTTATTGGCATAGTATATGGAGTGGAATATTTTATCCTTTGCTTCCCTAACACTGCTCGCACAGTCGTATCACTGGCATCACACATCAAATCGAAGGGAAGCCCCATTTTGGAGTCATTAATATAGGCGATTCTACTGATCTCAACTTCAAAGTCTCCAAACCATGCTTACAAGGAGCATCAAAGTGAAACTTTATCTCTTTCTCTAATAGTGAACACAAAGGCCTTGAGATTTTACAAAAATCCTTGATCAATCTCTAGTAGAATCCAGCATGACTTAGAAATCTTCTTACTCCAACTGACACGGGTGGAGGCAAAATTCAATAACTTTAATCTTTGCTCTATCCGCCTCTGACGTCTTTTTGGGCACTTTGTAGCCAAAAACTATCCCCTCCTTCACTAGGAAATGGCACTTGTCCCAATTAAGGACAAGGTTTGTCTCTTTACAGCGAGCTAATACTTTGTCTAGATTCTTCAAGCTAACATAAATGACTCCCTAAAAACTAAGAAATATTTCATAAAGATGTCCTCAAAATCCACCACCGTGTCATGGAATATGGCCAACATGCACCTTTGGAAAGTGTCAGGTAGATTGCATAATCCAAAGGCATTCACTTAATTGCATAAATTCTATAAGGACAAGTGAAGGATGTCTTTTCCTGGTCCTTAAGGGAAATTGTTATCAAATTATACACTGATTACGCATCAAGAAAGAAGTAGTATTCCTGTTCGATTAACCTGTCCAATATCTGATTAGTGAATGGCACTAGGCAATGCTCTTTTCTGGTGGCATCATTCAATCTGCAGTAGTGCAAAGAGATTTGTGGCCAAGTTACCATCCTAGTGGGGACAAGCTGATTCTTCTTGTTGGTCACTGAGGTCATCCCACCTTTCTTTGGGACAGATTGAATCAGTCTCACTTATTTGCTATCGGAGATAGGGTATATGATCCCAACATCCAACCACATGATTATCTCCTTTTTGACCACTTCTATAATGTCTAGATTTAATCTTCTCTATGTATAGGATACTAGTTGGTGCCTCTCCTCCATTAATATCCTGTGTATGCATAGGCTACGGCGAGTACCTTGCAGATCTGTTATCTGCCAGCCCATGGCCCTTTTCCTCTTTTTCAAAACTGTTATAGCTGCTTCAACCTGAGCTGCATACAAAGAAGAAGACATGATTACAGGTAAAGCATTATTTACACAAAGAAATACATAGTTGAGGTACGAGGGAAGTGGTTTCAACTCTAACTAGGGAGCTTCCTCGATGGATAGTTTTTGTGATGGACCCAATACCCTCTCCAATGGCTCTGCCAACTTTTTTAGCAGCTCACATTTGGATTGTCACAAATTCAGTGTCTCCTTGGCCTCTATATCACTCTTTAGCTCTTGACTTAGCAAAACCTTTGCTAGAGGGTCTTTCGCCTCAATCTAGTAAACTGCAACCTTTGAATCTATAACTGTGATGGCTGCTAGATCTTCTAACACGGCATACAACTTTAGAGCTTTGTAGACGTCAAATACCTCTACCTTGTCATGAGCGTGCATCATTAACCGCCCTACCGCTACATCAATCAATGCTTGCAAAAAATGGGCACCCCATGATGAATGAGAACTCTAGGTTTGGCTCAAAATCCAAGATGACGAAGCCATTGAGAATATGAGTGATCCTACTTGGACCAAGACATCTTATATTATCCTATCCTTTCTATCTACTAAACAATCTGTGAGCTGAAGGAATATTGTGGTTCATTTTAAATCTCCAAGACCCTACTTCTTGAACATATATCTGAGCATCAAATTGATGCTTGCACCAAGACCACACAATCCTCTTAGATAGAGACATTGACAATGGTGACTTGGACTGTGAAGCTCCTAGGATCCTTCAATTTGTTAGGTAGCTTTACTTTATTTAGTATTCTGGAGTTGCACTCTTCAATAAGTGCAACTATCTCATACTTTGCCAACATGCTCATGTTGGATACAATGTGCGTCATGTAGTTTACATACTTTACGATACCCAAGGAAACATTATTTAACGGGAAGTTAATATGTACATGATTGAGTAACCCGATGAACTTCTCAATGCACTCCTCTTCTTTGTTCTTTTTTGAATTTTTGAGGGAATAGAGGAGGAGGCTTTGGCTTTAGTTTATCCCATACATTAGGAGGGCTCGGTGCACCAACTCCTTGTATTCACTGCATTAACTTGATTGGGGTTTGGATCAGTGTTACCTGGCAATCCACCTTATGGTCTAGAATTTTGTGCACTTACTAGTTGCCTAATCTGTTTCCCAAGATTCTTAGTGAAAAGCTGGTTTTGACAGACATCTGCTGTCAGCTTACCCTGGTCTGCCATGATCTATTTTAACATGTCTTCGACACTCATAACTACTGGCTTTGTAGGATATTAATGGACCTATCCCTGCTGATTATATTGATGTCCACAACCTTCCAGTCTATACAGAGGTGGCCCTTGGTGCTTCTGATTACAACCCCAAGAGAAGTTTGGCTGGTTCCTTCAACAGGTGTTGTAAGTGTTTCCATAACCTTAATGGCCTCCCTTCTGAGTGAATTTCGTATAAAATTTACTAACTCTAGATTGGCACCACAAAAATCAGCTATATGCTAACCACTGACACACACCCCACACTTAGTAGGCTATTTCTATTGGACCATAGTCACTGGAGCATGCAACTATCCCGAAGCAAGGTTGTTTAACTAGGTAGTCAGTATATTTTGCATGGCTGATACATTGGCTTGTAAAGTTTTCATAGCATGCATTCCAGAACACCTACCTGCTTTTATATCACAGGTCTACGCAGTCCACTATTCCACTATAGATTTCCTTATGAGGTCCAATTTAGCAAAGCATAGATCTCCTCATAAGTTTTCTCCAAGGTTTGTCCGCCTACAATAGAATCAAGTAAAATCTTTGTTTTTGGTTCCATCCCTTCTATAAAGTTATACCAACATCTCATTGGATTACTAGTGATGGGGGCAATTAATGAGCAATGACTTGAACCTATCCCAAGCGCGGTCAATGTTCTCCCCTAGGTTTGGTATAAATTCAAGATTTCCCCCCTCAGATTAGATGTCTTCCTAGATGGGAAGAATCTTATCATGACTTTTTTGTCGAGGTCATCCCAAGTAGTGATAGAATTTGGTGGCTCTGACTTCAACCACCTCTTTACTTCATCTAGTAGGGAGAAGGTAAACAAAGTCAACCACACATTGTCTAATTACACCGAAAGAGAAGTGCAGGTGTCACTAATTCCAAGAAGCTCTGATGATGGACTTTGGGGTTTTCATGTGGAAATCCCATGAACTGACTATTCGTGTGCAAGAGTTGCACCATATTCTGCTTGCCTCAAATTTATCACCAGCATGTGGTCTCTGGATGTTGTTGGTAATATTTGTAGCCCATGGGATTGCCACATCTCGAAATAATCTAGCTATCATTTGTGTATGAATTGGTTCAATAAGCAATTCTACCTACTCCTTAGTGTCTTTCTATTTGTCTTGTTGGGCTAGGACGATAAGTGGTATTTGATGTAACAATCCTTCCATCCATCTACCCTGACATAAATAAGTCTCTGGTTCTACCAACAGATCAAACTGACTTCTTGTAACAAAGCACAACTATGATCTAGTGTTGTCCACACTGCACAATAAATCACGACTTCTAAAAAATAACTCATTGCCAAACTTAAAGTCCCTAGCAACGGTGCCAAAATCTTGTTGCTTCCCTTGCACACGCAAGTGCACGCGATCTACTAAAGTAATATAATAGCTCTTAGAGAGCTGTTTTATCGAATACAAGGACTTTAAATTAGCTTTCAATTAACTTAAAAAGACTGACTCGATAATATGTGTTGTTAAAGAAAGAGAATATGTGTTAATTTTTACTAAATTACTAGAATTAAACTAACTACCAATGATTGAATCCTGTTATTTTATCTCTTTTAGCATTAATTACCCCTTGGTCCAGTAATTAAGAATAAGACGAATTCTAACGTTTGCAAGCATTAAAAAGTATTCAAAACAAAAAGATAAATAATATATTCGTGCGCACTTACCAAGGATTACAAAATATTCATTTTTAATTTGTTAGTTATTCGTGGTTCCCACAACCCTAATTGCAAATTTAGCTATCATGTACATTGTAGATGAAAGTATTACGTTAAGAATTTGCATAATTTAAAACTTATAATGTTGAATTAAAGAACACAAAATTTAAAATCTTCACGACAATCACAATATTTTAACTCGAATATAAAGTCAAAAGTAACCCACCAGAAATCTCCAAGAAAACGCATAAAAATTAATCATCTCAAGTGTCAAGTTATGTATGCCTAAACAGACCTAAAGACCTATTTATAATAGTAATAAAACCAAATCATAAGGGGAATGGGAAAACTGCAATCAAGACTCTGATCGGATGGAGTTATGGATGGTAGGTGACTTCACAGCCTATAGTTGGCCACGTATACAAAATCCTTCAAAAACCACCTTCAGTGTACAAACTATTTCCTACAGCCTGTCATTTGACTTAGGACCCGTAAGAACTTTCATCTAGTAAATCCTCAAAAACTATGCATATTCTTTATCCATAAAGCACCAACTGAAGTATGGACAGTCAAAAGATCTATGACCAATCTTAGTAACACATAGTTTCATCCTCTGAAAATTATCCCTTCACTGTATTAGACCTATGAAACCCATATATAGGTCGGGAATGAATGATAGAACGTAGATGGTCTCTTGAAAACCCAAAACGTTGCAATCTGTACAAGTTATCCAAAAAACTCCCTAACTCCTATGATCCTGCAAAATCAACATAAAAACACATCAAACCTACTAACATTGATTTGAGAACACATAAAATTCTAAGTTTAAAGTATCAAAAGTACCATATTTTGGCAGCACATCAACACCCTTAACTTAAACATATTTCTTGTCCTCAAGCGACAGACTCAATCTAATATAAGCAATACATAAACACATGGACTTATCTCATGGCATATATCATCTTTCAATTGGTCATCGATACCAAGTAAAACTTATTAATGCAAATACAAGACACTTATCAAACAGACTCAAGCGAATCAATACCTAAGAGATCAACTATGACAAGCAAGGAAACATAGATACGCAACAATCACCGAGATAGCCCACAACCAATATCTCATTTCAAGTTTCCTCATAAAAAGAAGTCCCATTTCTCACTCAAAATGATATACTCTCATTTAGTGCTAGTGACTTAAGAATACACTCACACTCATAATAGAAATTCAAACACTGTGTACAATACCATAGGCTTGCTCCTATATTCACGACTATGATATTCGACTACTTGAACTTGGATAACTAGAGGACTTTTTTAGCTTGTAACCTGTGCTCGACAGGCTTGGTATGATGTTTTTGGAACATAGTGACTAACCACCCTCCTTGGTACTAAGCTATTTCAAACTTTGCTCTATCAAAAATGATATTTTTAACTCATTGATCCCCTTTTCCTATTTAAATAATTTTCGGCTGCACTTATTCTAATTTTCAGCTTATAGCCTTTTATTTTTCAGTGCTTTTTCTTTTTAGCTCACATTTTTGGCATCTATTTATTATTCTCGCACAAACTTCACATTTCTTTTGCCTTTTTCATTATAATATTGCACTTCCTTCCCTATCTTGTTGCAATTACCTTGCAACATTCAACCTCAACTTAGATTTTTTGCCTGAGTTAAGGTGCACGATATTTAACCTATGAATCAAGGCCAATTTTTGTAATCACCCTCAACTTAGGCAGAGTCGAGGTGCACAATATTCAAGGAGGGACCAGGGCAAAATTCTGGATTACACTGACAAAATGGTTCTGTTACACAAGTATCTACAAAGAAATGGTACATATATATGTTTAATATTCAGATCAAGGAATACATAATGCATTTAGTTTGTTATTATAGGATGGGTACACTAATATGAAAAATGGCCTATGATCCTTTCCTAATCAACTAACCTAAGTCTTAATCAGGATAACAGGGCACCTTCTAGATTGAAATACAGTATTGAACTATACGATATTGCTCACATACTTGGAACCAAATACAATGTCAATACAGACTGTAAAATCATGCTTTTTATTTCAATTAGCCCTATCTCATAAGAAGCAACAATATCAACTACTTATTCAACATTGTTGTCATCAGAACTACTAATCAGAACATCATCAATCTAAAAAACAGATGGGTATCATTTTTAAATGTAAACTAACATATGCCACATATTTCAATAGAATATGCTACTAGTACTACTTACATATCCTAAACGTGCCGGTTCAATAGAAATTAAATGTCCTTCAAGAAAGAACACAAGCAAGAAAACCCCGTGGATTAAAAAATTAGAGTAAATATAAGCCTTGGTTACTCAGACTTTGCCGAGACCTATAACTGCCCACACCCCATCGAAAAACACTTGCATTGTTCTCGGTGTGAAAAATAGAGCAAAAGATAACATAGGGGATAAAAAGTTGACATACTTATACACCTAAGTGCTAGTGTCAGTCATATGTCTCACCACCCTTAGCCTGCAGGGTGGTCTCTCTTTTAGTGGTGGCATGTCCTGAGGGTCCAACACCCGTCACTATCTCATGCTCACGTGCATGCCAAACTATCTTATCCTTAATAGATCATTGTCTAAAATCCTCGTTATGCTCACTCTCCAGCCTCGTAGCCTCTCGTCTAGAAGTATTAAGGTCATCATCACTAGTATGGTGCCTTTTCCTAGAAGCGCAGGCTAAGGGTCATCAGAAAATAAATCCAGCAGCTCTATAGTAGCACCTTGCATAGAAATCATAAATTGTGTTGGACTCGCTTTTCTCATATATTTGCGGAGCTGTTGGACCTCCACCGGTATAGTTATAAAATCTAAAGTATGAGTTGATTTGTGGTGCTACTCCACGCGCCTCTCAAATGCCTTTATACGAGCACAAGTCTGAGTGAATTTGAGGTGCTACTCCATGTGCCTTTCAAATACATTTACACGACCACAAATGATGCTAATATCTCCTCAAGTGGGGCCATGAAGGACTCCTCTATGTGCTCCTCAGATTCTGATATGGCTTGCTAACCCAAAGACTAATTTTCTATAATATCTGAGTCAATTATGACATAATGCGAACTTGTCTCTACACGAGAACCTGAATATACTCCATGGAAATGTAGACCATGTCTGTGTTATAAGGACGTGAGAGTATGACCTTTGGTATAGTTTAGGTTATAGTAGTAGGCCCCATCTTCCTCTCTTTATAAGTTTATGGAGTCCTCTCAGTTTTAGGATCAGCAATAGTAGTGGCAGTGTACTAAGGGTGTGGAGCCTCGACAAACATCTCTTATAGTCTTACAATAGTGTGAAGTGCTCACCGTATCACCACTCGATTCTCATCTGCCTTAAGGAGGTTTGCATCTTATGTCCTCTACATCACTTCGCATCCACATTAGGCAAGATATACTCCCCCGCTCTATACATAGTTGATGAATCAAATTAGGGAATTGGACTGAAGTGGGCCATCACAAAGTGCACTCGTGTATCTCCTCAACTGTACACCTAATGAAGTCAATCTCATATCCAACAATAATGTTTGCAACTACAACTGTGCAATCTGCCATTAGGGTATTCTCAGCTTAGGGCGGCTAGATATGCATATGGACAATAATCCACAAAACGTTTCCTATAAAGTTGAGTGAGGCTTTTATAGTAGACGCGGAATTTGATACCAAATCAACATCCTGGCCCTACTTAACTATATAGATGGCAATCCATCTCATAAAATTCTTTCATCAATACTCTATCCCGTGCCTAAGCCAATCTATACTCAAACTCAGCTATCGTCACAAGGGCCTCGTATGTGTAACCGAACAAGAACCTTCAGATATTGGCCTTTGATATGTATACTAGAACTCTGTGCACCATCATCTGGGTTAATCAAAGCTATGAGAGGGACTTTGCCTTCTTTGGTGTTGCCTCAGTGATAGTAGAAACATACGAAGCAAAGAAGTCACAAATCAACACTGGGGAATACTTCCCCGAAGATGCTACTTTCCAATCTAGGTTGTACAGGGATATGGTACCACGAAGCATAGGGATAATATCAAACCCAAAAGTGACTATCCCAGGTCCTCAAAAATAGTCCAGGTCTAGCAGACTCCTCATCTAATCGGGATCCATCTTCATCTCTGGAGCCTGAGCGGGACTATGAATGAACTATGAATCATAGTATAAAGGTCCACTTGTGAAAAGAATGAAAAGTGCAAATAAAAAATTCTAAAAGTTTATTTGAGTATTTGTGGTTTCCATGAAGGGTCTTACGGGCCGTATGTTGATTTATGAGTCATAGAGTGGCTCATGCGCTCTAAGTGTCCATTTCCAGTAACTCGAGTTTGGAAGGCTACTAATGTACAAAGGCTTCTATGAGCCATAAGTTCTTTCACAGTTCATAACTCCTGCTCGTGGAGTGACGGCCAAATATGGTGGAATTTTGTATTTTTAGGGTTCAGTGTATGAGGTGATAGACGGTTCATACCATGACTTACGACCCATAAGTCCTGTCATCAGTGGAGGACCAACGTCAGTTTCTGAGGATTGAAAATTTTATTAGATTAAACATTATTGTTTGTACGACGCATAGACTGGACCACAACCCGTAATTAGGGTTATGTGGTCCCGTCTAGTAGATTTTCAAAAAGGGCAATTTTGACCTTTCCTAATTTCCTAATCCTATACCACGTCTTTTTAAGCCTCAAATGAGCCCCTCCGGCCTTATACAACCCTAAACAACCTTATTCCAGTCTACTTAGAAACACTCTAAGTCTCAAACTCCTCCCAAAAACACTTCCAAGATCCTCAAGGCACTTAAGCAAAAGGTACAAGTTAGGGTTTTAGGTTTCTCTTAAATTTCCTCAAGGTTTTTATCTCACATAACACGAGGTATGTGGCTTTTGATTAGTCGAGAACTTCCATCCATAAAGCACAACCATTTTTTCTCCTTTATAATTTCTCAAGTTATGGTAATATATGAAGATTTTATGAACTCTTCATATGAAGTTAATATGAGGTACATTATGATATTTTACCCTTGTATACTATTATGTAATAAAATATTATCTAGAATATGTTTTAAATGAGAGTTTGATGATGTTTTAATTAAGTTCTCTTATGTTGTTTGTGGGTTATTTGAAATAATTTTTAAGGATTTTATTTTACTCCACTTATGGCATTTATTCATGAATTGCACCATTACAATCTTATGTACATGTACCCACCATGATTTGACCAAAGATGCATGTCAAGTTCTTATGTCATGAGGGTAATAAGTATGCAATGTACCCATGAGAATGACATGAATGACAAGAATTGTGTGAAACCCTAACTTTGATGCTATAAGCTATGTTTGATGAGCTACTCCAAGAATGACATTATGATGTTTTGAGAGTATGCATATTATGCCTATAACTATGTTTAAAGTATTCCATGGGATTGTGATGTAGCATCGATAGGTCATTGGTAGTCTCCCATTGTCTCTTAATATGTGCCACAGGTATGATGTTGGCCCCCTATATAGGCTTGTACATACAAAAAAGGCAACGTCGTAAGCTGAGGACATTTTTTGAACTTTATGAAAAGGCTATACCATAAGGTAAGGATGTCATTTGAAACCCACCAAAAAGGCTATGCCACAAGGTGGTGGCACTTTTTGAAAAGGCCATGCTATAAGGATAGTGCAGGCCCACCATGGCAAAGTAGACCACTACTTGTCCGATATGGAGTAAACATCGAGATTCCAAGTAGTAGCTTACTTGGTCTTATTCGTCGGTTATATTCCCTTCCAACTATATATTGATGTATGTGATTTGATTCTTCTTCTTGCATGTTCAACTAAGCATTTGCCATTCATGACATATTTAGCCTATATTCATTGTTTATAATTATAAATATTGTTTAATTATGACTTATGTTCCTTTATGAATTTTCACCTCACATACATAATACATTCCAAGTACTAACACATACTTTTTGTGTACATTATTTAAACATGTAGGTACCGGAGCTCCTTTCCATCCTCCTCTCCACGTGGCTAAGCTTGTTCGATCGAAGATTGCTATTGGTGAGTCCTTCGCTTCTGAGGAGAATATACTTTCTTACTTTACCCAAAACTTCTTTAATTTTTTATACTATCCTTTGAGTGTGAGCCTGGTAGATGTCTTGGCCCCCATTTAATTCATCACTAGAGGTGTTGTTGATTTGGTTATGTGATGTACATTATGAGCTTGACTCTTCTGCTTTGGAATTATGGAAGATTCGCTTATTGCCTTATTTCTTTCGATGTGTTTAGTGCTTGTTGTATTGATGAGATTGACGTCCTAAGTCTCTATTGCCCCCATAGCATGAGTCATACTTACCCTCCCCTAAGACTTTATTTTCTATGTGATTCATGCTGATAATCTTCCATATAATATTCCCATAGCGTGAACCCAAAGTCCCGTTTGCTCTAGAATAATTTGCTACTTATTTAATGTTCATAATGCTTCCGAAACCAAGATATGCTACGAATGATTAGGAAGGCTTTTTTGGGGTCCCTTAGGGTTGCCCATTCGCTGTGTCACATCTAGGATTTCAACTTGGGTCGTGACATGTAGACTGGGTTGTAGGTGCCAAATAAGAAAATCATCCTTTGTAGGTGTTGAAAACTTTGCACATTATTTACGGGCCATAGTTTAAACTATGACTCTTAAACGGTTTATCCTGTTAACTATTGGAAATTATTTACGGGCAACTATGTTTCATAGATTAAACCACGGGTCTTAGAAAAACTCCGTAACTACTGGAAATCAACAACTAATTTCCTATGTCAACCATTCATTTTAAATACAAGCAATATACCACTAAAAATTCAGCTAATTCCCAGTCAATGAAAAAAAGAGATAACCACTCATGCACATAGACTGAGATACAACAATAGAGTTTAGGAAATTCATCCACATAGTAGTCAATGAAAAGTCAAACACACGTAAAAGATGGCAACATGCAATCAATATATTCCAATTCAACCAAACTCATGCGTAGACAAGTTACCATCCTACTCCAAATTATCCATTCAGTCCAAGGCATGCAAAATTCCCTCCACTGACTAATTTAATATAATTTACATGGACCACACAATGTAAAAGAATATCATATTCCATTCAATGATCCAAGTTCCACCAGCCCCACTTAATCATAATACCAAGAATAAATTATCTCCCATACGGCAGATGCAATTTACATCTTTAGAACTTACAATTAATTTCATATGATACAACACATTAGAGAATATAGAAGAAATTATGTGAATTAGGCGTGGGATCATACATTAGTCAATTTTCAATGCTGATAGCCATGAGCATATGTATTCAATCACAATCTAGTATTTCAGTCACCCTAGGGCAAGTAATCAACAAGTTCAACACTCATTTGTTCCTAGGATAAATCAATCAAGAAATTCGAAGGATTTATAGAGATTCATACAAGAATTCCAAGACAAATAGCCAAGGAAAATTCAGATAACCACAATACATGAACCTTAGGGTTATGCCAAAATGGTGTACGGTCGCTGGATTTCTCGTCGTAAAAGATGGTGATGGTGGTCAGAGGTGATCTGTGTGAAGGAAGAAAAGGCTAGGGTTTTTGTTTATGAGGAAAATTTAGAAAAGTGAGGGATAATTTTAACTACCCCTCTTTTATTAAATTTAATGAGTCAGGTAAAAGTGGGACTTTGATCCCAGAAAATCTCGATTAAGGGGAGTATATTCTTCTATGACCCGTAAGACTTGGTTTCATAGATTCAAAGTGTCATATTTTAGGGCTTAGACATTAGGATTCCACCCATGGGTCGTACACTGTAATATGGCTCATAGGTTAGGTTAGTAATTACCTCTAACACTTGGCAAAAATTCTAGAATCTCACCTGGAATCGATGAACCCCATTCACGGCTCGTAGTCTTTTGCACAGACCATAAAGTTTGCTCATAGATTGAAGTGCACAAATTTTTGCATGGTGGAAATGGTTCTAAAATTAGTTCCATGAGTCGTGGTTTAAACCATGACCCATACACTGACTCATAGAAATAACTTTTCTCACCTTTGCTACTAGTTTGTTGCCTTAGCCATGTTCATGCACATTCTTAGCAAAATGAACTGTGAACCTATAAATTTTTAGTCTACGTATCAAATAATTACAACCAAAACATAAAAATTATACTATTTAAGAGTCCAAATATAAAAACTAACACAAATATATGAAAATTATAGCTAATATCTTTGGTTGCCTCCCAAGCAGCACCTGATTTATTGTTGCGACATGACTTAGACTACTTAGTTACTCAGACTTCACCAAGTGTCTACATTTTCACTATCTACACTTGATTAACGTTGCTAAAGTGTAGTTTGATTCTGCAGCCATTCACCTTAAACCTCACACCGTTTTTGTTTTCTAACTCTATAGCCCCATGGTAAAATCGTGTGTAAATTTGAAGGAACCCAACTATTTAGACTTGAATTTTTCAGGAAACAACTTTAGGCTTGAATTGCATAGTAAAACCAAGTCTCCTGCCGAGAACTAAATATGTTCAATGCGATTATCATGATGCAACTTCATCCTTTGGCTGTATAGGACTGAGCTCTCATATGCCCTCAAATGAAACTCATCAAGTTCACTGATATGGCTAAGTCTTGAGTTTGCCGCATCACTCTAATCTAGATTTACCTTTTTGAGCACCCACATTGCCTTGTGCTCAAGCTCTATAGGTAAGTGATAAACTTTACCAAAAATATGTTTGTAAGGAGACATACCTATGGGAGTCTTGAATGCTATGCATTACGCCCAAGTGCATAATCAAGCCTTCGCAACCAATCTGTCCGATTTCCTTTCACAGTCCTTGGATGGAATATATTTTATCTTTCTATTAGATGACTGAACTTGCCTATGCGTCTTTGGATGCTTTGGGGTGGCCACTCTATTATTCACCCCATATCACTCAAGAAGAGCCTTGAACAACCTATTTAAAAAATGGGAACCTCCATCATAGATGATCGCCCGAAGAGTGCCAAATCGAGAGAAGATGTTTCTTTTGAGGAAAGCCATACAACTTTTACCTTCATTTTTGAGAAGTGCCACTGATTCCATCCATTTTTAGACATAATCCACAAAAACCAGAATATGCTTGTTCCCACAACAACTGACAAACGGCCCATAAAGTCTATCTACCAAACATCAAAGAACTCAAGCACCATTATGGGGTTAAAAAGGAGCTTATGCTTTCAGGAAAGACCACATTCTCTCTGGCACTTTTCATAAGCTTTAGAATAATCATGGGGCTCTTGGTAGATAATTTGCCAATAGTAGCCACACTGCAAGATCTTATTCGTTGTTCGGATTCTATTATGATGCCTACCTACCATTGATGAATGACAAGTCCGGTACGTTATGACGCTAGTAAGAAGTCAAGTTCAGTGTCACACCTCATTAACTAAGTAGTTCGTATAATCTGCTAAACATGGTATCAAATCATGAGATATGCTGCCAATACTTTCTCATCAGTGAAGGACTCAACAGTCTCCAGCCTATCGTTGAAATTTGCCATGTCCTCAAGATTGGGTAGGTGGTCGTCAACCTGAATCTCTGTCCTCTTTCTGTCAACCACTTCAAAATCAAACTTTTGGAGAAGAAGTACCTATCGAATCAACCTTGGTTTTTCATCTTTCTTTGCCGTTAAGTACCACAATGCTTGATGGTGTGTATGAACAATAACTTTTTGAACCCAAAGACCACTTTAACTAGCTCATTCTTAGTAATAGTGTAATTCTTCTATGCTGCATTGAGGGCTTTGGTGGCATAATTAATATTATGAAGTATCTTCTCTCTGTGTTGTCCTAAACCACACCAACTGCGACCCCGCTTGCATTATACATAATCTTAAAGTGTTGAGTCAAATTTGAAGCAATTACGATAGGCCCCGAAATTAGCCTCTTTTTCAACCCTGGAATGCCCTACGATATGTATAATTAGATATGAACTTTGCATCTTTGTCAAGTAGCTTGCACAAGGGATTTTCAATCTTTGAGAAGTCCTGTATGAACTGCCTGTAGACGCCTGCATATCCTATGAAACTCCTCACACCTTTGACAGAGATAGGTGGGGGAAGCTTCTCAATGACCTTAACCTTGGGTTTATCAACCACTATACCTTTGATAGAGATCCTATGTCCCAACACAATGCCTTCATTCACCATAAAGTGCCACATTTCCCAATTAAGAACAAGGTGGCATTCTTCACATCTCTGAAGCACATCAAGTAAATGCCTCAAGCAATCTTTGAATTAGTTTCCAACCACACTAAAGTAATCCATAAGTACCTCAAAAGTGTTCTCCACCATATCTACAAGGATAGACATCATGCATCTCTAAAATGTAGGTAGCGCATTACACAATCCGAATGGCATCCTTCTGAATGTGAAGGTGCCATATGGATATGTAAAGTTCATCTTCTCTTTGTTCTTTGGAGCAATAAAGATCTAGTTGTACCTCGAATAACTATCAAGAAAATAGTACTAACCTTTACCAACTAAGAGATCCAGAAACTCGTCTATGAATGGCATAGGGAAGTGATCCTATTTGTAGACGCATTGAGTTTGCGATAGTCCATGCCTCCAGCCTATGTCTGGTCTCACAAGAAACAAATCATTACTAGAATTTTGAAGCATAGTGATACCTCCCTTTGGAACATACTAGACTAGACTTACCTATTCACTCTTAGCATTCAGTTATATCACACCTGCGTCCAACCACTTAATAATTTTTTTGCGCACAAACTCCTTCATTGGTGGGTTCCGGCATCTTTTGTGCTCAATTTTCAGTTTATAATACATGACAAGCAGGATTTTTTGAGTGCATATGGTAGGTGAGATGCTAATTATATCTGCAATCGTCCATCCAATGGCCCTTTTGAAACATTTGAGAATCAAAACCAATACCTCAACCTTTTCATCATTAAGATGTGCAGCAACAATCATTGGTAACATATTGTTAGTTCCCAAAGGCACATATCTCATGTGGGCATGAAGAACCTTCAACTCTAACACCAATGGCTCCTCAATAGATGGTCGAGTAGGTGGGGACTCAAAAATTTCAAGTCCAACTCAAGCTTGAGTTTGTGCCTATGGAAACTTTGTGCTTCAAGTGCCTTAATTGCCTCGTCATAGTCTAGGATGTTGTTTGTCCAAAAGTTCATCAATACAACTTCAAGAGTTTCGAGACCTAGTCTATCCTCAATCTGTACCGCAGGTTGTACCTCATCAATGCTTTCGATAACAAAGACAACTTTCAGATCATTTCTTCTCTTCATGGACTGGCAAACATTGAAGATAACTTCTTCGTCATTCAATATAAACTTGAGTTAAGCAAACTCCAATGCCCACTAGTGCTTGCCCAATGGCTAGGAAGGGTCTTCCCAAGATGATTGGGACGTCAAAATCAATATCACAATACCGTATCAAGAGTTCTGTTGTGAATATGAAATTCTCAACTCAGACTAAAATGCCATAAAGTATCACTACAGACATCTTCACCATCCTATCTGCCATCAACAACCACATTGTAGTTGATGTGGGGGCTCCAAAGCCCAACTACTTGAACACTGCATGGGGCATTAATTTTATCCTGGAACCTAAGACGCATAACAACTTTACAATGTTATAGAATCCAATGGTCCAAGCTATGGTGAATGCTCTAGGATCTTCCTTTTTCTGCACCATGGACATTGTCGCAATCACTCCATTAAAGTGAAGATCATGAGCAAGCTCTTGACCCACCATCCACATTATTGTCACTACGTCCTTCATGAACATAGCATACCTAGGCATTTGCTCCAATGCATCAATAAGAGGGAAATTGATAGATAGTTGCTTCAACATGGAGATGAAATTCAAGAACATCCCCTCCTCATTCTTCTTCTTCAGTCTCCAATGCATCAATGAGTGGAAGCCTAGGTCTTTAACTTCCTCGGTGTTACCACTTTGTTGCTTGCCCCATCCTGAGCCTTGTCGTCCCTAGCTTTAGCTTCCACGTCCTTTACTATCTCCTTATGAACCTCATGATAACTATTGGCATTAAGGGGTCGATTGTGTGCGTACCACCTCGTGTAGTCACTACAATTAACTGCCCATCAATTTTTGGATATTACATTATATTGCTTGGCAATGTACCGTTCTAGCACTGATTCAACTGTGTAGGCATTTGACGAAATTTCTGCTCCAACTACTTAATAGCCACGGAGTGAGACTCAATCTTTTGATTAATACCTGAGATGTTAGCTTTCATTCCCTTCAAGGTCTCATCTTTTTCATTAGCCTTCTTTAGCAACTTTTCAAACACCTTCTCAATTGTTAAACTACTAGCCCCAGAATCACGATTTTGTGGTGGCACATCTGGTTCACCTTTATATCAATCTCTACGACCCCAATTACCATCTTATTCTAGTCCCTTATTTATGCCATAGTATCCGCCTTAGTTGTTGTCCCTATATGCATTATCCCTATTATTGGTTTGACTTTGATTCCCTTGACATTGGCACCAATAGTCTTGATTGGACCATTGACTATTAGTCTAGAAACCCTCCATCTAATCATTCACAAAGCTAGTGTCCTCCGAATAATATGGATCCTCATATATGGGTGCTCTAGGTGGTGACTAACTGCATTCACCCTTTCTTGATTATGATTCATTAGTCACCGAACATTTGTACTAATTCGAGCAACCTCTTGCAACACTTCCTTATTGATTTTTGCCTTCTCCATATTCTTACTTACTATGGAAGAGTTCTTTGTCATTTATTTCTCCCTCATGCCCCATGCATGATTTGTTTCAGCTAACCTTTCATGTCATTGAGCGACATTTGTGAAAGTGCAATCTAGGAATGATTATCTTGTTATGGTATCAGCTACTGCTTTTTAATTTTCATTTAATACCATATAGATGATTTCCACTAAGGAATAAACAATATTATGGTCTGGAACACTTCTCAATCATTTAGTTAATCTCTCCCAAGTAGCACTCTCTCCAAAAAGGCTTTTTACATCTCCACCCATGTAGTGATTGAACACTCAAGGAGAGCAACACCTAGGGAGGGGAATAAAGAAAAAGTTCTTCCTCCGATACCTAGAGAGGTGAACGAGGATGATCATCCTCTTATACTACAAGAAGAAGGAGTCTCACATGAAGAGTCCTAAACTGCCTTTGAGATGTTGTCCAAAAACATTGGCAAATCAAGCTGATAAGGAGGTTGCACATCTTCCTCAAGAACCTTCATCAAGAACAATTGTTTCAAATTTTATAAGGATGAATCTTCCGAAATACTATGGTCAAACAACCAATGAGGTCCCATTGGAATTCCTTGATGAGGCATATAAAATTTTCTCCATCATGGGGTTCGCATCGATTAAGGAAGGCCGAGCTAACGACCTACAAATTAAAAGGCATTGAAAAAGTTTGCTATGACTAATAAAATGATGAAAAGGGTGAAAAGGATGGCCAAATTAAGTGAGAAGAGTTAAAGTGAGCATTATTGGAAGGTTCTTCCTGTTAGAGCTAAAGGAGACGAAGGTAAAAGAATTTATTTGCTTGACGCAAGTGCACATGAGTGTAAGCGAAAATAATACCTCAAATTTAAAAATCTTTTCAAGTAGGCGTCGTTCATCGTGGGGGTCCAAAAAGATAGAATGAGAAAATATATCTCCGAGGTATTAGATTAAGCATCCAAAGAATGTAGGTCCATATTGCTCATGAAAGAGATGGACATCTGTCACTTGATGACATATGAAGAGCAAACTGAGGAGCAAATGTTAAAGGAGCATGTTAGGGAGTCTATGAGGGATCAAATGGATGGTGGTGGAAGGGTCAACCAACACTCCTCCTCCCTAATTCAACAAAGAAAAGGGGCTAATCCAAAGCCATAAACTCCAAATTTCCCTAAGTTTGAAAAGACCCACAAAGGGGAGTCTTAACCCAATCAAAGGCATGCTTCAAGCGTGACAAGCTCAATGGTCATGAAAACGATTGTAGAAGCGATGGTGTTAAGTTTCAAGGCCAAGGTGGATAAGGTCAAGGAGCTCTAAGGGCAAATCGATTTTATGCTTTGCATGTTCACCAGTAGTTGGAAAAGACTTCAGACATGGTTACTATCTTTTGTAACCCCACTCCTTGCAAATAGATTTCATGCATTACTTGAAACCTCAAATGATCCTTTTGAAGTTTATACTCCTATAGGAAAGTCTATTGTTGCACAAAGAGTATATAGGAATCTTCTCGTGTCCATTTTGCATAAAGTCATTCCATTTGAATTGATAGAACTCTCTATGGTTGATTTTGATGTCATACATGGGATGGATTGGTTGTATGCATCCTATACATTTATAGATTTTCAAACTCATAGGATGAAATTCTAATTCCCAAAAGAGTCCATTCTTGAATAGGAGAATAGTAGTTCCTCAAGTAGGTGTTCGTTTGTTTCTTATCTTATTGCCCAGGATAAGACCTCCAAGCGGTGTATATACGATCTAGTGAAGGTTTGAGATATCACATCGAATGTCCCTCCTTTGAGTCAGATCCTATTGTAAATGAGTTCCCTGATGTCTTTTTTGAAGAGTTACCCGGTATTCCTCAGAAAGGAATATAGATTTCGGTATACACCTCTTGATCGACACTCAACCTATCTCTATACCTCCTTATAGAATGGCCCTAGAAGAGTTGAAGGAGATAAAAGAGCGATTGGGGGATTCGTTGGAAAAGGACATCATTAGATCAGGTAGGTCTCTATAAAGTGACTCAGAATTATTTTATAGGAAGAATGATGGGCCACTTTGAATGTGCATAGACTACAGGCAACTCAACAAGGTGACTGTTAAGAAAACTTGTCCACTCCCAAGGAGAAATGAATTATTTAACAAACTACAAGCAATCAAACATTATTCTAAGATTGACTTGCAGTCTGGATATCACCAACTAAAGGTAAGGGAGAGTGACATTTCTTAAATGGCTTATTGATCAAGGTATAGGCATTTTGAACTTGTGGTGATGTCTTTTGCCCTAACTAATGCCTCAACAATGTTTGTAGACCTTATGAATAGGGAGGTCAACCCTGCCTTGATACTTTTTTGTAGTATTCATTGATGACAAATTAATCTATTCTGGGATTAAAGAAGAACACATGGAGCATTTGAGAGTTGTATTCTAGACCTTAAGGAAAGAGTAACTATTTGCCAAGTTTGATAATTGTGAATTTTCATTGATGGAAGTTTCCGTACTTTGTCATGTCATGTTGAGTGATGGGATCAAAGTGAAATAAGAAAATGGAAATGGTGAAGAATTGGCCTAGGATATTGACTCCTGTTGACATTAGGAGTTTCTTCGGCCTAGCTGGGCATTATAGAAGTTTTGTTGAAGGTTTCTCCTCTATTTTGTCACCTTTGACTAGATAACTCAAAATAAAGTAAATTTCACATGGACAGATGAATGTGGGAGAAGTTTCCAAACCTTGAAGGATCAGTTGACTTCGGATCCAATCATGCCCTTTCCAGAGGGAACCGATGGGTTTGTTCTTTATTATGATGCCTCCAAAATTATTTTGGGATGTGTGATTGATGCAACAAAGTAAGGTGATTGTCTATGCCTCAAGGCAATTGAAGGTGCATGAAAAGAGGTACCCAACATATGATCTTTAACATGCGACCATGGTGTTATCGTCGAAGATATGAAGTAACTACTAGTATAGGGTTCATGTGGATGTTTTCATAGATCATAAAATCCTCCAACATGTGTTCGCTCGAAGAGACCTCATTCTATGTCAATGAAGATGGATAGAGCTCTTCAAAAATTTGTAAGGACTCATATCTTATGGTACTTTATTTGTTCTTTAATTATGTTTCCGTAGGTATGTCACACATGGGGAATGCTTATGTATGCCTTTGTCTGACTTAAGAAACGATTTGAGGCTTTCTAACCCTCCAGGGAACCTCCCACGAGTCGTAGTCCTCACCATTTCCCATGGAAGGGGCCCTTGGTAGGAGCCCCAACCTTGAAGCAAAGAATTTGGCAAGGACAACCACCAAAGGCTCTTGCACGAGTCGTGCAACGTGCCACAACCTATGGTAGGGTCTCATGGTCCTCACCAGGAGCCTTGATGAGGTGTTTCGTGAAGCCCTTATCCTAAACTATGGTTCTAATTGTAAAATTAACATCTTGGAACTTGAGTCATTTCTACAGACCGTTATATGGTCAGTGAACCTTTTAATGGACCGTGAACCATCAGTGGGAATGACCTTAGTTTGAAAAATTTGCTAAGTGTATGAAGACCCTTACCATAGAAAACTGTACGGCCCGTTGCACGTTATATAGGTCGTGGTGCTCTTTCACGGGCCATCTGGACTCTTTTTGACCTTCGTTTAATTAATGGATTTCTCATAATTTTTGTGATTTCTAAGGATCGTTTGTGACTTTATAACCTATCCTAAAACCCTAAAAAGACCTATCATCGTCTATTCATATTCAAAATCATTTATTAAACTTATAATATTCAAATTCTATGTTATAAGAACACCTCTCAAGTGTGTTATTGGATACAACTTGGAGCTCATGGAAGAGTCTTTTTCTTTAATCAATTTCTTCTTAATTCTTCTAGATATGTAAGGTATGTATTATTGATTCATGGTCTCTTTCAACCTAAAGACCCCGAAGATTGCTTCTTAATTTATGAATTTCAAGCTTACTTTGAATATGGGGCTTTTAAATTAATGTTTATTTGATTTAATTGAGATATGGGTTGTATTTATTTGATGTTTTCAAAGTGATTTAAGCCCTAATATGTTGAATTGCATTGATATTGTGATGGTTTCAAAATGCATGTCCCTTACTTGTTGAATTTAGGCATGGGTAATTTCTAGTATGCTTTAATTGTGAATTTCTTCATAGGTTTACTTTTATTTCATTTGATAATGATGTTTTAAGTATGAAACTCTACTGCCCATGCTATTCTCTAATCGTTCATGGTATATGCATACATGAAGATTGATTTCTATGAAGTTTATGATTTGGGCTATGTCGCAATTGTGATGATGACTATGTTTTCAAGGAAAGTATGGGTATGACAAATATGAAGGAGCTATACCTATGCATGAAAGTATGTCATGAAGTATCATTTTGCTTTTTAGCTACAGTATACATGATTATGAAGTATGTTTTTGTATTTGAGCCTAAGTATGCTTGTCTATGATTTGAAGGACTAACACCTCTTTTCTAGCACATATATGTAAATGTTTTCTTGTGGAATAATGACTTAGAATCGAGGGGGCTTGTGTGAGGGGGGATATCGCCAAGGTCCCTTATATAAATCCTCAAGTCCAATAACTATGTTCTAAACATAGGATCATCTTTATTCCCCTTTTAAGGGATGATTATATTAAGGATCTAACTTTAGCAAGTAGGTCACCTCTTAATCTATGTGGGGAAGACGACTGAGTTCCATGTTATAACTCACATAGTTTTTTGTCAGTTCAGGTTACATCGCTTATATGTATAATGTATTTTGGCATTGATGCATCACAAATTCATGGCATATTGATATATTATTCTTTCTTATATGCTTCTTTCTATATATATTCCCTTGTCATCCAACATTGATTATAGATTAATATATCCATAAGCATTTGCATGTTAGCATACTTAATACATTAAAGCGTATTAACGCATACTCTTGGCCTACATGTTCTAACCATGAAGGGACCAGAGACTATCTCCATCCACGTCTTGATGCTTAGCTTTGATTTTGGGAGTAGCTTATGGTGATTCCTATCATCCAAGGACAAGCTACCTTCTATCCACCTTTTATGCTACTTTCACTCAAGTCTTTATTTTAAGAGTAAGCCTGGGACATGTCTTGTACCCCCGTCCTATTCTATGACTTAGAGACATTATTGGACAACATGTCAACTCTATGTATGAACTTGTCTTATGCTCTGCTAATTGCTTTTGGTAATTCTGATTATGGCTACTCACTCACGTTGAGGATGTGATGATATGTTAATGAGGAGATAGGAAACATGGAATGTCCTAATCCCCTTCTATCCCTATAGCGTGAGTCATACTTACCCGCCCCTTATTCCTTTTGTCCTATGTGCTATGTGAATCCATTCATATCCCTATCTCTATGACATCTCCATATTGCGAGTCATACTTTTCCGTCTCTTAGAGTTAAGTGTTTATTTCTTTATTATGTGTTTCTAAATCGATGATGTGTATGTGTATGCGCTTCTAGAGTTATGTGTATGTGCTAATGGAGACTCTCGGGTCCCCATTAGCCATGACATTCTAAGGCCCTAGGTTCGGATCATGACAAGCTTTGTAATAGAGGACTAGGTTTATAAATGATATTCTGAGTTCAACATGCCTCATCAATTAATGTTCCATTCATGTGTGTGAAGTGCACCATACCTATGAGTGGGAGGCTATGATGGTGTTCTAGGAATTAACTCTCTTCTTCATTTCTTATGTCATGCTATGAACCAGCTCTTAAGACTTCCTAACTTTTACAATGTCCTTCATGCCTTAAAGAAGAAGCTTCCAAGAAGAGCCTCTCTACCAAGGCAAACCCCGATTAATAGGGACCAAGTCCCTCAAGGGACTATAGTAGAGTCAGCACTCAAGATGAATTCTGGACTGCCTTTTCCATAATTTCCTAAGTGGTAGCTGACAACGCTAGGTGGGCTAATACTCTTCCTCATGCTTCCACTCTGGCTTCTCGAGTGAGAGATTTCACCAGATAAACCCTCTAGAGTTTTATGGGTCAAACGTTGATGAGGATCTCTAAGACTTCATTGATGAACCCTCTAAAGTGTTTACTATTATGGGGGTGATTTTAAAGTTAAAGCTGGAGTAGTTTCCTATCAGTTGAAGGATGTGGCTCAAGTGTGATACAACCAATTGTTGATTGAGAGGGCTTATGATGATGGGCTTTGTTGGGAAGAGTTTTGAATTTTCCTTTCTAGATCATTTCATTCCTCTTAAGCTTAGCGAGGCAAAAATGAAATAATTTATCAACTGCAAAATGGGTGGTATGAGTTTAAGGGAGTATGCCCTGAAGTTCACAAAGCTCTCAATGTGTGCTCCTTTGTATGTGGTTAACCCCCATGCAAGCATGCACAAGTTTATTTCTGGGATCTGTAATTTGGTTGTGAAAGAATGTCATATGAATATGCTTATTACGGATATGTATATTTCCAAGCTTATGACATATGCTGAAAGGATAGAAGGGGAAAGGCTCAAGAAAAAAAATGATGCTAAGAGAGCATGTTATGATGGTGGGTTCTCCAACTCCAGAAGTGGTTGTAGATATGGTTGCTTCTAACAAGGCTATGGTTCAAATTCCAGGACTACAAACAATAGAGTGCGTCCTCCTAAGGCACTTGTTAAAGGTGGGCCAGTTCATCCCAAACATGACAGGTGTGGAAAGAGCCACCCCTAAAGGTGCTTGTGGGGTTCTAGTGCTTGCTTTGGATGTTATGAAACATATCACGAGAAGATAAATTTCCCAAGGACATCAAAGAAAGTTTAAGAGGGTCCAATTAATCAAGTTCAACAAAAGGGTCAGTTGGGTGGTAAACCCATAAATAATAGGCTTTATGTTTTGCAGTTGCAGATGGCCCAACTGGAAGTCCTAGAGTCCAGATGGCCCAACTGGAAGTAGAGGAGACTCTATATGTAGTGACTGGTATGTTAAATGTCTTCGATTTGATGCATATGTTCCGCTTGATCCAGTTGAAAATTTATCTTTTGTGACTCATCTTTTGGCTTTTATGCTTTGATTGAGTCCTAAAATATTAAGGGAACTCTTTATAGTTTATGCTCCCATAGGTGAGTCTGTTGTTGCCCAAAGAGTCTATCAGGGTTGTCCTTTCTCTATCTTGCATAATGTCCTTCTGTGTGATCTTGTGAAAGTTGAGATGTTTGATTTTGAAATTATTCTCGGGATGGATTGGTTGCATGCTTCATATGCCTCTATTGATTGTAAAACTCAGAAAGTCAAATTTCAATTTTTGAAAGAGCCACTTTATAAGTGGATGGGTAGTGATTCTGCTATTAAGGCCTGGTTTTTCTCCTATCTTAAAGCCTGAAAACTTATTTAATAAAAAGGGTGCTTCTATCATATTGTGAGGTTTATGGATATAGAGTTTTAGTCAACCATTTTTGTGTCGATTCTGTGGTTAATGTGTTTTTGAATGTTTTCCCTGATGATTTGCCTAGTATTTCTCTCGAAAGGGAGTAGACTTTGGCATAGATCTCCTTTTGGACAGTCAACCTATTTCCATTCCTCACTATCGTATGGCACCAACGTAATTAAAGATGTTGAAGGACCTTTTGGAGAAAGGCTGATTCTGTGTTATTCATAAGAACGAAAGATGGGTCTGTCTAGATGTGCATTGATTATAGGCAATTGACTAAACTAACCATCAAGAACAAATATCTATTGCCAAGGATCGACGACTTGTTTTTTCAACTTCAAGGAGCTACCCATTTCTCAAAGATTGACCTCCATTCAAGTTATCAACAATTGAGGGTTAGAGAGTGTGATATTTCTAAAATAGCTTTCCAAACTATATATGAGCATTTTTAGTTTATGGTGATGTCATTTGATCTTACTAATGCTCCAGTTGTGTTTATAGAACTTATATATCAGGTGTTCAACCCATTGTTGGATAGTTTTATGGTTGTCTTCATCGATGATATTCTGATTTACTTTTAAAGTGTGCAAATGCATATGGATCATTTGAGGTTGGTTCTTAAGACCCTGAGGCAAAGGCAATTGTATGCCAAGTTCAGTAAATGTGAGTTTTTGTTGGGTGAAGTAGCTTTTCATGGTCATGTGGTATCTGGTGATGGCATTAAGGTTGAACCAAAGAAGATTGAGGCAACGAAGAATTAGCCTAGATGGTTGACTCCTTTAGATCTTCGTAGTTTTCTTGGGTTGGCTAGTTATTATAAAAGATAAAGGTTTCTCATCTATTGCT
Source organism: Solanum rostratum (assembly GCA_029948455.1). Taxonomy (NCBI): domain Eukaryota; kingdom Viridiplantae; phylum Streptophyta; class Magnoliopsida; order Solanales; family Solanaceae; genus Solanum; species Solanum rostratum. The sequence continues at coordinate 15,078,171 of CM057047.1, read as the reverse complement.
TCTCCATTGACTAAGTTGACTCATAAGGCCAAGTTTATATGGTCGGATGAGTACGAGAAGGGTTTTCAGACTTTGAACGATAGGCCGACATCAGCTCATGTTACGACTTTAAGAGATGGCTTAGATGGGTTTGTGGTGTAATGTGATTCTTCTTTTATTTGGTTAGGTAGTGTACTCATGTAACATGGTAAGGTTATAGCTCATGCATCGAGGAAATCAAAGGTGCATGAATATGGCAACATTATCAATATGGGGTTCATGTTGATGTGTTCACCGATAACAAGAGCATGCAATATGTTTTCACCAAAATAGATCTTAACATAAGGCAAAGGAGGTGGTTGAAACTTCTCAAAGATTATGACATGAGTGTTCAATATCATCCTTGCAAGGCAAATGTTGTAGCTGATGCTCTTAATCGGCTATCCATGGGTAGTGTGGCCCATGTTGATGAAAGGATCAATGAATTGGTAGAGGATGTTCTTTCTTTGTCAATATTGGGTGTTAGGTAGTTGACTCTAATGATGGAGGTATTCATGTTCAAAATGGGGCTGAGTCTTATGTGGTTGTTTATGTCAAGGAAAACTTGGACTTGGACCCGTCTTTGGTTGAATTAAAGAAGTTGGATGCAGAAAAGAAGGTAGAGGTTTTCTCCTAAGGGGGAGATGGTGTGCTTCGGTATCAAGATTGGTCGTATGTTTTGAATGTTGATAGTTTTAGATAGGTCATCATGAGTAAGGACCATAACTCTCATTGTTCTATATATCCGAGATCTACCAAAATGTATCGGGACTTGAGGGAAGTGTATTGGTGCCATAGTATGAAGATAGTCACAGCCAAGTTTGTATTCGAATGTCGTAATTGTAAACGAGTGAAGGTGGAACATAAAGGCTAGTGGTTTGGCTCCAGATATCAAGATTCCTACTTAGAAGTGAGAAAATGTGAACATGGATTTTGTAGTGGGTTTACCCCATACCCGAAGCAATTTGGTTCTATTTGGGTCATCTTTGGTAGGATGACTAAATCGTCTCATTTACTACCAGTCAATACTACCTTCTATGCCGAATATTATGCAAGGTTGTTTATTCAAGAATTGGTTAGGTTGCATGGTGTACCTACGTCTATCATATCGGATCGTAGTACTCAATTTACTTCTCTCTTTTGGAAATCATTTCAAAAAGGGATTGACACTAAGGTGAATTTAAGTACCGCTTTTTATCAAAAAAATGATGGACAAGCTGAAAGGAAAATTCAATCTTTTGAAGACATGTTAAGGGCTTGTGTGTTTGAATTTAAGGGATCATCGACCACTAATCAAATTTTTCTACAACAATAGTTTTCATGCTAGCATTAGTATGACATCGTTTGAGGCTATATATAGGAGAAGATGTAGATCCCTAGTGGGATGGTTTGAGCTTTGAGTGATGGCTTGATTTTGTGTTGGAGGCCATGGAAATGGTAAAGTCGATTAAGGATAGGTTGAAGATGGCTTAAAGTCGCCAAAAGTCTTATTCGAATGTTAGAAGGAGTGATCTTGAATTCCATGTCGATGATTGTGTGTGTGTAATGGTTTGTCCTATGAATGGTGAAATGCATTTTAGTAAAAAAGGGAAGCTAAGTCCCCGGTATGTAGGCCATTATGAGATAGTTGAGGGATTGGCAAAAGATTGGACTTGCCTTTGGAAATGAGTTCTATCCACCCGATATTCCAGGTTTCTATATTGAGGAAGTTTGTTGGCTATCCTAGTTGGATTGTGCCCTTGGAAGGTGTTGAGGTTGAAGAGAACTTGTCCTATGAAGAGGTTTCAATTGAAATTTTTGATAGACAAGTAAAACGGCTTCGCAACAAGGATGTGGCTTCGGTCAAAGTTCTTTGGAGAACTAAATATATTGAGAGTGCTACACGGGAGGTAAAGAACGACATGATGAGGAAATATCCCTATCTTCCAATCTACTAAAGCCTTTGGTAATATGTTATTTCTATTCTAAATGGTCCTGATTCTTTCACTCTTATGTTTCATGACATGATATGCATACATGTGCATGAAAATGATTAAAAGGATGTTTTGACATGTATTTTAATGATATTATTATTTTCAAGAAAAGTGTTTTGCATTATGTTCCAATATGAAAACATTTCCTATTCAAGCCATACTTTCTACCTAGCCTGTTTCTCATTCTAGGACAAATGTTTCCAAGGACAAGATGTTGTAAGGACTCGGATCTTTTGAGTCTTTATTCATGCTTAAATGATGTTTTCGAAGGTTTGTGCCCCATGGGGAATGCTTGTGTATGGTTTTTTGTTGCTTAAGAAAGGATTTGAGGCTTGGTGGTCCTCCAGGGAACCTACCATGAATCGTGGTCCTCACAACTGGATGTGGAAAGGGACCTTGGTAGGAGCCCCAATCTGCAAGCAACGAATTTCGCTAAGGCAGCCACCAAGGGCTATTGAACAAGCTGTAAAACCCACCACAGGCGATGGTGGTGTCTTGTGGTCCTTACCACAAGCTGTGGTGAGGTTTCTCATGAAGCCCTTGTCCTAAAATGTGGCTCTAAGTATAAAATTACCGTCTTGGAACTTGAGTCATTTCTGCGGACTGTTGTATGGTCAGAGAACCTTTGAATGGACCATGAACCATCAGCCGGAATGAACTTGGTTTGTAATATTGGCTAAGTCTTTTAAGACCCTTACTACAGACAAGTATATGGTTTCTGGTAAGTTTTATGGGCTGTGGTGCTCTTTCATGGTCCACCTGGACTCTTTTTTATGTTTGTTCCATTAATGACTTTATCATAATTTGGTTACTTCTATGGGTCGTTCGTGACTTTCTAACCTATCAGAAACCCCTGGAAAGACCTATACGCCTCCATTCTTGTTCAAATTCATCCATTAAACTTGGAATGTTAAAATTCACTCTTCTAAGAACTCCTCTCAAGTGTGCCATAGGAATTCAGTTTGGAGCTCAAGGAAGGTCTTCTTCTCCAATCAAATTCTTCTTAATTCTTCTAGATATCAAAGGTATGTGGGATAGATTCATGGCTGCTTTAAACCATAAGGACCCCAAAGATTTCTTATTTCATAAATTATGAATTTCAAGCATACTTTGAATGTGAGTCTTTTAAATTAATGTTGATTTGATTCATTGAGATGAGTTGTATTTAATTAATCTTTTTAAAGTGATTTTAGCCCTAATATGTTGAAATTGCATTGATATTATGAATGTACGAATATGCATGTCCCTTACATATTGAATTTAGGCATGGGTAATTTCGAGTATGCGTTAATTGTTAATTTCTTCATGGTTTTACTTTGATTTCATCTTATAATGTTATTTTATGTATGAATCTCTATTATCCATTCTATTCTCTCATCATTCATGGCATATGCATACATGATCATTGATTTTCATGAAGCTTATGATGTCGGCTAAGTCCCAATTACGATTATGACTATGTTTTCAAGGAATGTATGGGTATGACAAGAATGTGATCACATAATGTCTATGACATGTCTCTTTGAGCAATTATAGGTGCTTACACCATTATGTACAAGTATGATGGAGCTATTCCTATGCATGAAAGTATGAAACGAATTATGATTTGGCTATTTAGCTCAAGTGTGCATGATTATAGAGTAGGTTTTGACCTTTGAGCAAAAGTATGCAAGATTATGATTTGATGGACTAACACCTCTTTTCTAGCACGTATATGTGTGTGTGTGTGTGTATATATGTATGTATGTTTTCTTGTGGGATGATGACTTAGAATTGAGCAGGCTTGTGCGAGAGGGGATATCTCCAAGGTCCCTTGTATAAAACTTCAAGTTCCATAACTATGTGCCAAACATATGTTCATGTTTATGCCCCTTGAAGGGATGATTATATTAAGGATCTGTCTTTCAGCAGCTCACCTTTTTATCTATTGTGGGGAAGACAATAGAGTTCCAAGTTGTCACTAGGTCTTACGTTGGTTCAGGTTACATCCCCTTTATATATAAAGTATTTGGACATTCATGCATCATGAATTCATAGCATGTTGATACATTATTCTCTCCTATATTCTTCTTTCTATATATGTGCCCTTGTCATCTAATAATGATTGTCGATTAATAAGTTCATAGCATTTGAATGCCCACATACTTAGTATATTCAAATGTACTAACACATATTCTTTACCTACATGATCTAACCATGTAAGGATCGGAGACTATATTCATCCACCTCTTGACGGTTAGCTTTAATTGTGAGAATTGCTTGTTGTGAGCCCTTTCATCTAAGGAAAGACCACCTTCTATCTACCTATTATGCTACTTTCTCTTATGTCCTTATTTTTAGGGTGATCCTCGGATATGTCTTGGTTGCAGTCCTACTCTATGTCATAGGGACATTGTTGGACAATATGTATACACTTCATGTGAATTTATCTTATGTTATGCAAATTGGTTTTGGAGATTATGATTATGGCTATCTATTGATGTTGATGACGTGATGATTTTGTCATGATGAGATGGGAAATAGGGAAAGTCCTAAGCCCCTTCTATCCCTATAGCATAAGTCATACTTACCCACCCTTTAGTTTTGCTATGTGCTTTGTGAATCCATGCAAATCCTTATCCCTATGACATCCCCATAGCATGATTCATACTTTCTCATCCGTTAGAGCTATGTGTTTATTTCTTTATTATGCGTTTTCTAACTGATGATGTGTATGTGGATGCTATGCAGCTTGTTTGGGGACTCTTCGGTTCCCATTCGCCATGTCACTCCTAGGACCTAGGTCTGGCTTGTGATAAGATTATGAAATGAGTTTGAGGTATCACTCGGATAAGACAAATGCGGTAGTCTACAAAATTCATGGGTAGTGTGTCTAATTTAGAATATGATAGAAAAAGAGAATTGGAAAAGAAGTGCATAAGTTGACAAGGTTAGTGGTGAAATTATGTGATGTCTTTAGTGGTAGCATGATGGTGTTGGGTGTCTCCAAGTCTTTAATGACTATGGATTTCAATTCAAAGCAAGATCTTGAACCTACCTTGGTGTAATTGAAGGCCTTGGTAAAGGAAAGGAAAATAAGGGTCTTCTCACAATAGGGACTATGGTGGTATCTTGTAACAATAATGTTTATTGAGATGTATCTTGATTTAAGTTTTACTATTATCCCTTGGTCACGTTCCCTATTTTATTTCAACACTATATAGATATTAACCTATGAATGCTAAGTTTGTTTTTACTGAGGTATCTACAGGTTCCTTATTCATCGTGTTACGACTAGGCCCTATGCTTGGGTGATGACAAATTTGGTATCAGAGCACAAGATTTTGAAATGTTTCTTGGATATCCCATACAGCACGTCGTGTATAGTGTAGATCAAGGATGTGCGCCACAACCATAAATGAGTGGCTATGAGACATTTAGGAAACTTTGCCTTCTTCAGTGAATCATGTAGTGCCCTTAGAGTTATCTAAGATTATCCTCTATCTAAGAATAATCACTTTTTCCATTTCTAGATCATACAACCAAGGAGAGCACCACCTAGGAAGGTTAATGATGAACAAGCCTCTCCTCCACTACCTAGAGAGGAGAAGAAGAATTATGCTCCTCCTATAAGACAAGAATAAGGAGTCACACATGCGGCGTTATGAGCCGCCTTAACGATTTTGGCCCAAGTCTTGGTCAATCAAGCCAATAGGGAGGTTTCACTTCCTCCTTAAGGACATTCACCAGAATTGAGAGTCCTGAACTATATAAGGATTAACCTGCTAGAATACTATTGTTCCAAATTCATTGAAGACCCGATGGAATTCATTAATGAAGCATATAGGATTGTCATTGTGATAGGGGTGCCATCGGAGGAGAAGGCCTAGCTAGTCGCATACCAACACAAAAGCATGGAAAATTTTTTGTATGATAGATGGATGAAGAAATGGGCAAAGGAGCTTTCCAAATTGAGATGGAAGAGTTTAAGTTTGCGTTTTTGGATACCTTCGTCCCGGTGGATGATGAGTCGTGAAAATATGACTTTTATGATACTTGGTAAATAGAATTATTGTAAGTTTTTAAACATATTTTTTAGTTTAATATGCGTTTATGTTTGTTTTATAGGAAAAGGAGAATTTCATAGAATTATGGATGCCAAACTGATTCAGAGGTAAATTAGGTAACCTAGTGGAAAAAAACTGTTTTGTCTTTATCTGGACAAGGAGTGGAAGCAATTTCATTCATGAGTTAATTCAGCATGCCATAATAATCCGTAATAACAAGAGTTTTCATTCTGGAAAACAAGGAAAATACCAAGGCAGTGGTGAAAAGCACAAGAGTCAAGTTATCTCGGAAAGGCGATCAAGACGCATTGTTAAAGTTATGCTGGGGAGTTGCTACTGCCCATGTCCATTTTTGGTTGTGGTAAGTTTATTAGAAGTAGTGACTAAGCTTTTCAGGGGCAATTGAGCCAAAGGATAACATAAAGGACCAAAGAAACACACCTCAAGAAGGTGCACGACCCGTAGTACTCTTTATTTGTCGTTAATCTGTCTCGTCCAGGAAAAGGCAACAATTTCGTGGTCAAGGGCTTTATCACAAACCTTTGCACAAATCTTGGTGCACTCCACAATCCATGAATGCTCTAATGGAAAGAACCAAGGCAGTAACAAAATCCTAAACGCAAAGGCAAGCACCAAGGCCGACTTGCACGACTCGTGGACGGTTTCACAAGTCATGAAGTTGATCGTGAAAAGGGAACTGATTATGGACAGTCTTTGCTCCAGGTAAAGGACCATGACAGGCCCTTTTTGATCGTGAAAATCACCATGGGCCGTAGTCCTGGTCATGAGACCCTCAGCGACTTGAACCCATGTCCAATTAGGACTGCTTTCCTATTTAATTTAGGCTTACTTTTCCTACTCGTTTTAGGATTGTTTTAAGACAATAAACAGAGCTAGGTTTTATTTATCTGAAATAGCTTGTATCCCACGTTTTGGGGCTGCTCTTGCACAATTTTAACATCAATTTTCCAGAACTTTTTCATCAAAAACGTTGCTGGACAGTAGCAGATTTCCAGCAACTTTGGTTGCTCATCATTGTTATTGTTTGATGTTTAGATCAAGGGTTTGTCTCCAGACTTTTCTTGTGGCTTTAACAATTGATTTAATATTCCTTATAAGTAATTTTAACATGGATTACATAAAGACTCTTATTCTAAACCTTACAAGTTCAATAATCTAGACCGACAAATAGGGTTGTGGGAACCATGACGTCTTAATGAAATAGGCAAAACGTAAGGTTTTATTGATACTTGTATTGCAGTTATTTTGATTTCATTTGCTTAAATGTATTTCTTGATGAGTGCACACATTGAGAACTTGTTTGTATTCGTTAGTTGTTCCGAAGGAAATTAGTGATTAGGAAAAGGAATTACAATGGGAGATAGAAGTGATCGACCTAAGATTAAGTAACTTGAGACAGGGAGGGGATGGTATATTTAGGCTTGGGGATTAGCTTGTATCTAAAGAGCTTGCGACCGAGAGGTGATAGTTTTCTGAAATCCAAGGCGAGGCTTAGTATTGAAAACATTCTGAGATCGGAAGGAGATGAATAACATACTTCTAGGAAGGACCGAGAGGTTATTTAGAGGTTACCCAACTTGCTAAATTTTGCATGGAAATATAATTAACAATAAACCTGATGTTAAATTTTTTATAGTTATATATCATGGTAACCACAACCCTAGTAATCCACATATCTGTTTAAGCTTTAGTTTATTTTATTTCCTTTCGTACTAGTAGTTAGGAACTTAAACCAAATCCCCTCATTTTTATTTTTCTGCACTTGTTTCTTTTTTTGAAGTAGAACCTATGACCGAAGTAGAATAACTAGTAGTGTTATTTCAACCGATTCCCTATGGGATCGACACCAGCTCTTAGTTGGGTAAATATATTTCTAGCGATCGTCCATTTTCTGTAAAAAGCAGTATGTTTGAGCACTACCAAAAATGGCTCTATTGCCCGGGAATAAGGTTTTTAGATAATCTACTAGTTTTCTATTTAGGTTGTATTTTTATTTTCTAGTTTTAGCATATTGTTTGTTTTTGTTTTTGTTTTGATTACTACAGGGGAGAAATAGTGGAAAACAAATGATGACATTCTAAACAGTCTATGGTGATAGTTGTGCTCTCTCCAACAAGCTTTGTACTAGTATTGGTTCTTGCAAGCATTTGACAGCTCTATTCGTAGATTTGAATGACACTATGAACTCTTTTATGATACACTTTCTAAAAGCAAGAATGTATATAATTGATGAGGTTGAAATATTTTGCTCAGGTATTGATGATTTAGATGTTTTATTGAGCGTGAAGGTTCATACTATTGACGCCGAACAGGTTAGCAACAACTTGTCTGAGGAAGAAAAGAGGCTTGTGAGCCAACTTGATGAGCTAAAACTTGAGGGCCATCTACTTGAGCATGTTGTTATAGATGTTGTACCTATTGAGAAGAGCATGTTAACGTTATGTGAGGCAGTAGATAATACTTTTAAAAAATCTAGTGCAGGTAAAAATGAGGGTGTGAATAATGATCATGATATAATTTGTTGGTTTTTTAAAAGGAAGTATGGGGCAGCAAAAAAGGATTGAAAAAGTCTGTCAATGGATTAAAATGTTTCTAATGGCTTTCAATAATTTTATTAAACATTGAGGGGACTTAAATAGCCAACATAAAATAAAAATTAACATAATTTGAATTTCAAATTAACCTAAAATATCTCAACAACTTAACTAAAATTCAAAATTCAAATTCGTCTTAAACTAAATAATTTATTTTGCTAAAAACTACTGCAGTAACTAAAAGCAAATTTTAACACTCCTCCTTCGCTTTAGTTATTGCGATTTTACAAACTGCTCTTCCTCAATTTCTGCTTTGGTGGTTGATGTTGAATTATTTTGATTGTTTTTTAACTTGCAAAAATTCTTCTTCTTTCTTTTTCTTCTTTTGATTTTGTGCTTAAAAAACACTATCAATGGTCTTCTCTGGTTTGAAAGTGCTTTCATTCGGAAATTGATAGGATTTGCAGAGACTTGTTGTGATTATTTCTCTTCCATCACAATATCACGTAAACGTATTTCACAAAATGAGATTTTGTTATCACTGACCAAATTTGATAAAGTTTGACAGTGAAAATTTTTGGGGCATTTAAAGAGAGACCGTTGCTTTTCATTCGTATGTAAAAAATTGGTTTAAAAAGCGTGTGTATTGAAAAAAACACGAGTTGAAAATAGCCCTGATAGGTTAAAAAGTAGGCCTTGCGGGTTAAAAAGATAGGCCTTGCCGGTTAAAATGGTAGTCCTTGCGAGTTAAAAATGATATGGTAGTTTATTGGAAGAACTCACAAATTCCGTAAGATCAATGAGGCTCTGATACCACTGTTGGTTTCTTAAAAGGAAGTATGGGGCAGCAAAAAAGGATTGAAAAACCCTCTCGATGGATTGAAATGCTTTCAATGGCTTTCAATAATTTAAGCATTAAAGGGCTTTAAATAGCAAACATAAAATAAGAATCAACATAATTTGAAATTCAAACTAACCTAAAATATCTCAACAACTTAACTAAAATTCAAAATTCAAATTCATCTTGAACTGAATAATTAATTTTGCTAAAAACTATTGCAGTAACTAAAAGCAAATTCAAATCATTTTTCTACCCTATCTTTAGATGGTTAGATATTAATAAAACCATCCTAACATGTGGTAGAATATGAGGACGGACAATATGTTTATATTTTTTCAATTTGTCGGGTTAAAGTCAAAAAATCACGTTCCTCATTTAAAGGAAAAAAATCACAAAGTACTATCTCTAGTATTTGGTGTATTTACTTTTATCCCACCACCCTTGGAGCATCGTAGAAAATTGGAAAAGAAACTAGGGTGCAGTTCATAAGTTCAAAATGGAGGAAAAAGTGGAAGGCAACACATGTGGATACCTAATGAAGCCTGAGTAATCAGGTACATTACTACTCATGCCTAGGACATTGCAGGCATGATCACTTTTCTTATTTTATACATTGATTTGACATGCATTGGGGACAATGAATAAATTTTTGTAGGGAGTGGGGCATGCACAACCCTCTCGAATTAACCTTGCCATGTTTCTTTTCTCTGAAGGTGTATTATCTAGTAGAACTGGCATGTTTAGGTTGTTTTGTTTATTTAAATATAAGTGTTTATAGGAGTCTATAGTAGCTCCTAATTTTTGTGAAAAAATGCCCCAATGATTTTCTTTTAAAATGCTTGTATGTTCATACATCCCATCCTTGCTAACTTGTGTGATCACTGTAAAACATTGTATATATCATCTAGTTGACATCTTTATGAATGAAGCATGACTGGATTGGTTAATATTGAATAGTGTTGGATATGTGTCATGTGCGTATGACTTTATTTGCTTAATTCAATTGATGCACTTGTAAGCTAGAACATGCCTGGTTAGTGCCACTAAATCAATTGAATGATGGGATTAAGATAGGATCTTAGGTCATTTTTGTCGTGAAGTCACTTAGCCTGAAATTGGCCAACAAAATGAAATTGTTCCCTTTGAACCAAAGGATGAGCCTGAATAGACCTTTTCTTTGTAATCACCCAACTCACCTCACCTATCTATCTGCAGATTCGTACGTTGGCCCTATTCTCTCCAAGGATATTGTGAACCGAAACCAGGCCAAAAGCCTAAGTTGAGGGTGACTTATGCTCTGGTCCTTTAAAAAGACATTTTGAATCTTAATCTAGACCAAAAGCCTTAGGTGAGGGTAGCTATCGTGGAAAAAGCGGAAAAGTAAGAGATGAAAAGAGTCAAGTGATGAGAAGAGACGGAATGTTTAGGGTGTAACCGTGAGTAAAAAAAAAAGAGCGAAAAAGAAAGAAAAATAATGAATGAAAGTGAAAATCACTCCAAACAGCAATGAATATAGGGAAAATTGGGGTAATAAAAGTTTGGGGGGGGAGGGGGGGCGAAAATAGGGTAAGCCAAAGTAGCATCTTGGAGGGCCAAATTAGTCAATTTGATCTGAAATGTATGTCACCCTAGCCCCAGCATACATTAAAAGCTGCAAAAGTCCTAAAGTGATCCTAACAAAGTCATTCAAAAGTCTAGGTGGTGAAAATAATGGCATGCTTATGGTCAATACCTGTCTGTTAGTTTAAAATCTTTTGTCAGCGTGAGAGTCTATATTCCAGTCTCTATTTTGCATTTTCATACTGTGTTTGAGACTTCATTGACGTGAGGGCACTATCCTTGCACTATTTGGTTTCTACATTAATTGGTTCATCTTTGTTCTTTACCCTATTTTGGCCAATTTGATACGGTGTAATGCATAATTTGATCTATGTGAGTGTCTTTGGTGTGGAATCATTGCAAGTTTACTTTTTTGGCATGAGTTTGATGATTGAGGGGTTGCTATTTACCTCCTGTTAAACACTGGTTTTTGCACATTGTTATGTTTTGTGTTTGATCATAGCTTGACGACAAGCAATGGTTCTATGTTGAGGGTGTTGATGAGTCGTGAAAATAGGCCTTTTACGATGCTTAATACTTAGAATTATTGTGAGTTCTTAAGCATATTTTTTAGTTTAATATGAGTTTTATGTTTTTGTTTTGTAGGAAAAGGAGAATTTCATGGAATTATGATCGCTAGACGGATTTGTAGCTAAAATTGGCTAAACTCGTGGGATAACATTGTTTTGTGTTAATTTTAACCAGGAGTGGAAATAATTTAATTCATGAGCTAATCCAACATGCCATTATAAGGCTTAATAAAAAAAAAATTTGAGGCTGGAAAACAAGGAAAATACCAACGTAGTGGTGAAAAGCACAAGCGTCAAGATATCTCGGAAAGACGATCAAGAGGCGTTGTTAATGTTGTGCTGGGAGTTGCTACTGACCATGTCCATTGGTGATGGTGGAAAGTTTAATATAAACAGTGTCTAAACTTTCCAGGAGTAACTGAGTCAAAGAAGAACAAAAAGGAGTAAAGAAACACCTCTCATGAAGGTGCACGGCCCGTAGTACTCTTTACTGCTCGTAAATATGTCTTGTCCAGGAGAAGGCAACCATTTCGTGGTCAAGGGATTTACCACGAACCCTTGCACTACTCGTGGTGCACACCAAGAGGCGTGAAGGTTCTCATGGAAAGAAACAAGGAAGTAACAAAGTCCCAAACGCAAAGGCAAGCACCAAGGCAGCCTTGCACGACTCATGGATAGTTTCACGAGTCCTGAAGTTGATCTTGTAAAGGGAGCGAATTATGGACAGTCTTTGCACCAAGTGAACATCCACGACAAGCCCTTGTTGATTGAAAAAATCACCAAGGTTCGTTGTCCTTGTCGTGAGACCCTCAATGACTGGAACTCCAAGTCCAATTAGGACTCATTTCCTACTTAATTTAGGTCTACTTTACCTACTCGTTTTAGGATATTTTTAAGATATAAATAGAGCTAGGTTTTATTTGTTTGGAACAAATTGTACCCCACATTTTGGGGCTTCTCTTGTACGATTTTTACATCAATTTTCCTTAACGTTTTAATCAAAAATGTTGCAGGACAATAGCAGATTTCCAGCAACTTTAGATGCTCGTCTTGGTTATTGCTTGACATTTAGATCAAGTGTTTGCCTCTTGATTCTTCGTGTGGCATCAAGAATTGATTTAATATTTCTTTTAAGTAATTTTAACTTGGATTCATATTGATTTTTGCTCTAAACCTTGCAAGTTCAATAATCTAGACCCACAACTATAGTTTTGGGAACAATGACGTCTTAATGAAATAGGGAAAACATAATGTTTTATTGAGACTTGTATTGTAAGTATTGTGATTTTCTTTGCTTAGAAATCTTTCTTTATGAGTGCACGTATTGAGAACTTTTCGTATTCGTTAGTTGTCTGGAAAGAAATTAATCATCAGGAAAAGGGAATTACAACGGGAGATAGAGGCAGTCGACCTAAGATTAAGTCACTTGAGCCCAAGAGGGGATGGTATAAGGAACTTAGGGTTTATCTTGTATCTAAAGAACTTGAGACCGAGAGGTGATAATTTTCTGAAATTCAAAGCGAGGCTTAGTATTAAAACATTTTGAGACCGGAAGGAGATGAATGACATACTTCAAGGAAGGAAGGACCGGGAGGTGAACTATAGGTTACCCAACTCGCTAGATTTTGAATGCAATATAATCAGCAATTAACCCAATGTTAAATTCTTACTAGTTATGTCATGGTAACTACAACCCTAGTCATCCACAAATCTATCTAAGCTTTAATTTATTTTATTTCCATTTGTACTCGTAGTTAGGAGCTTAAATCGAAAACCCCCCATTTTTACTTTTCCGCACATATTTGTTATCTGGAAGTAGAACCTATGACCGAAGTACAATAACTAGTAGAGTTGTTTCAAACTATTCCCTGTGCGGTCGACCCCGACTCTTAGTTGGATAAATATATTGCTAGACATCATCCATATTCTGTAAAAAGTAGTATGTTTGAACACTACTAGTGGAGATAAGGGAAGTGAAGGCGTAAGAATATATTAACTTAAAGTGAGGGCACATGTATATGAGTACATACTCCCTCAAATTGGCAAAAATTTCCTAGTATGACCATTCATGGTGGTGGTCGCACAGGCTAGAATGAGCAGATTAGTCTCCAAGGTGCATGATTTGGTGTCCAAAGAATCTAAGACCCTATTGCTCATGAAAGAGATGGAAATCCCTCATTGAAGACATATGAAGAGAAAATTGGAGGAGGAAAAGTTAAGGGAGCATGCTAGGGAGTCCAAGAGGGCTCGAATGGATGGTGGTGGATTTTCTTAACAAAGGAGCAATGACCATGGAAAATCTTAATGTTATCAAAAGAAAGTGTTCCATGCGTCAACCAACACTCCTCTTCCATAATTCAACAAATAAGATGGGGCTAATCCAAAGCTATACAGTCCTAATTTTTGTAAGTGTGAAAGGAACCATAAAGGGGAGTGATTTGGAGACTCTAAAGCATGCTTAAAGTGTGGCAAGCCTGGTTATCATGCCAAAGATTATAAGAGTAGCGATGTTAGGCCTCAAGTCCAAGGTGGACAAGTTCAAGAGCTCCAAAGAAAAATGCGTACAATGCTTTGCATGCCCTCCAAAAGGTGGAAGAGTCTCTAGACGTTATTACTTATATAATATGCATTATTATATGCTTCATTCTATATATGTACCCTTGTCATCTAACATTGTTTATAGGTTAATAAGTTCATAAGCATTTTCATACCCATATACTTAGTACATTCAAACGTACTAACACATACTCTTTGCCTATATGATCTAATCATATATGGATTGAAGGCTATCTTATTCCATCTCTTGATGATTATCTTAGATTGTTAGAGTTTCTTGTGGTTTGTCCTACCATCCAAGGTCAAGACACCTTCTATCCAACCATTATGCTACTTTCTCTTATGCCTTTATTTTGTGGGTGAGCCTGGGATATGTCTTGGCCCACGTTCTATTCTATGACTTAGAGACATCGTCTATAAACGGATATGTCTTATGCTATGCTAAACGTTTTGTGGAGATTATGATAATCACTATCTATTGACGTTGATGATATGATGATATATCCATGATGAGATAGGAAATATGGAAAGTCCTAAGCCCCTTCTATTCCCATAGTGCAAGTCATCCTTATCTGTCCTTAGTTCTTATAGGTGCTCTGTAAATCCATGCGAATCCCTATCCCTATGACATCCTCATAAAGTGAGTCATCTTTCCTGCCCCATAGAGTTATGTGTTTATTGCTTTATTATGTGAGTCCAAATCGATGATGTGTATATTTATGTGATGAGGCTTATTTGGGAACTCTCGATTTCCCATTATCAATGCCACTCCTAAGCCCTAGGATTAAGTCATGACAAGCTTTGTATCGGAGCACTATGTTTATATATATTCCTCGGAGTTCCACATGTTACGTCTATTTGAGCCCTATTTATGGGTGTGATGTACACCATACCTATGAGTGGGAAGCTATGATGGCGTTCTAGGAATTATCTCACTTCTTTATATTTTATGTCGTGCTATGAACCCTGTCTTAAGACTTCCTAACTTTGATGGTGTCCTTGATGCCTTACAGAAGATGCCACCACGAAGAGCCCCTATACCAAGGCAAGCCCTGATTAATGATGACCAAGTCCCTCTAGAGCCTTTGGTTGAGCTGGTTACTTAAGATGAATTCTGGACTTCCTTTGCCATACATGTCTAGGTGATCACCAACAAGGTTAAGCAAGACAATCCTCCTCCTCATGCTCCAACTCTTGCTGCTATAGTGAGAGATTTCACTGGATGAACCCTCTGGAGTTTTATAGGTCTAACGCTAATGGGGATGGCCAAGGATGTATTGATGAACTTTCTAGATTGCTAACTATTATGGGGGTGACTTTAGAAGAGAAAACTGAACTAGCTACCTATCAGTTGAAGGATATGACTCAGGTGTGGTATAACCAATGGTTGATGGAGTGGGTTGATGATGGTGGAGTTGATTGGGAAGAACTTAAGTGTCCCTTTCATGACCATTCTTTCCTCATGAGCTTAGAGAGTCGAAAATGATTGAATTTATACACCTCAAACAACGTGGTATGAGTGTGATGGGTTATGCCCTAAAAATGACAATGCTCTCAAATTATGTTCCTATGTTAGGAGCTAACCCCCATGATAGAATATACATGTTTATTTATGGGATCTCTGATTTGGTTGTGAAAGAATCTCATATGGCTATGCTTATTCTGAAGATGCATATTTCTATACTTATGACTTATGCTAAATAGACTGAAGGGAAAAGCTAAAGGAGACGAGGGTAAATGATTCTAAGAGAGCCCATTTTGATGGTGGGGTCTCCAACTCCAAAAGTTGTGGTAGATATGCTCCCTTCCAATAAGGTCAGGGTTCAAATGCTAGGACTGCAAACAATAGATTGCCTCCTTCTAAGGCACCTGTTGGAGGTGGGCCATTTAATCGCAAATGTGACAGGTGTGGAAAGAGAAGCCCTAGAAATTACTTGTGGTGTTCCGGTGCTTGCATCGGTTGTGGTTAGACAGGCCACAAGCATATTGATTGCCCAAGGGCACCCAAGAAAGGCAAGTAACTTTTGTTAACCAAGTTCACTAAAATGACCAACATGGTGGTGCACCCAGAAAACATAGGTTCTATGCCTTGCATGTCCAACTAGAAGTAGAGGAGACTCCGGATGTAGTGATTGGTATGCTAAAAGTGTTTGATTTTGATTCTTATTTTTTTCTTGATCTAGGTGATAAATTATCTTTTATGACACCTTTTTTGGCTGCAAAGTTTGGATTTAGTCCTCAAATCTCAAGGCAGCCCTTCTAAATTTATTGTAAGGATCAAGACCTAGGTAAACATTAATGGTGCATTGAAATTTTGTTCTCGGAAGTTTTTTACCAATATATCACCACATGGGCATCTTCATGAGCACTGGAGAAGTCCTCGAGCCATGAGAGAGTTCCTTGACATAGTTCTTTGCCTTGTATGTGGTGTGTTTGGGCTTATGGTAGAGTCCAAGACGAAGTAACTCTTTACTGAACCCTTCATCGCTCGTGGGGCTTACAACTTGTCGTGATATTGCTCGTGATAGGAGCCTTTGGCTTGAAATCCACCCTTTTTCTAAGGTACCTCACATATGAATCCTTACGAAGGTCGTGTACCACCACATGTCTCGTGTGAGGTCCTGTGGGGGTGTTGGTCCAGAATTTTCTTTGGAATGGGATCATCGTCTCGGAACTTGGTATCTTCATATGGACGTATGTAGAAATTTTGCTGAGTGTCATCTAAAAATTTTCATGTGTGGTCTCACTAGCAGTGATACGGTCTGTGTGGTGTCATACTACCCATGTGCCTCCTTGGCGGGGCCCTTGGCATCTTTTTGAAGCTCATTTCATTAATAGCTTTCTTATAATTTTGGTTATTTCTAACCTATTCTAAACCCCTGAAAAGACCTATACTCTCTATGCTTATTCATACTCATTCATTACACTTATAATATTAAAAATCTTCCATCCAAGAAATCATTTCATCTGTTACATTAGAGATTTATCTTGGAGCCCGATTAACGACCTTCTTCTTCTTCAGTCAATTACCTCTTAATTCGTATTAGTTATCTAAGGTTTGTGGGATTGACTCATGGTCCCTTTCAGCTATGAAGACCCCAAACCCTTTTTAGTCATTGAATTATTAATTTCAAGGTTTTAAACTAATGTTGATTTGATCCAATTGAGATATGGGCTATATTTAATTGATACTTTTAAAATGATTTATGCCCTAATATGTTGAATTGACTTGACATTATGAAGGTTAAAATATGTATTTCTCATTTAAATGTTGATTTTGGCATGGATAATCTCAAGTATGGTTTAAATGTGAATTTCTTCATGGATTTACTTGGATTTCATTTTGTGTTGTTGATTTAAGTATGAATCTCTATTTCCCATTCTATTCTCTCATCATTCATGGCATTTGCATACATGATCATTGACTTTCATGAAGATTATTATGTGGGTTAAGATCCAACTATGTTTATGATTATTATTTCAAAAAAGGTTTTGTTATGACATTACATGTATCACATTATGTCTATTATATGATTCTTTATGCAATTACACCACTATGTACAAGAACAAGAATGTAGTCCTATACATGAAAGTATGACATAAAGTATGATTTGGCTTTTTAGCCCGAGTATACATGATTATGAAATATGTTTTGTTTTTAAGCCTAAGTATGCATGAAAATTATTTGAAAGACTTTCTCCTCTTATTCAAGCAAGTATATATATATGTATTTCTAGAGGGTTGTTGACTTAGCACCGAATGGAATTAGAGGTGGGGCTCGAACTAAGGGGTCCTTATATAAAGTCTCCATTCTCATAAATATGTGCCTACCAAAGGTTCAAGTTTATGCCCTTTTTATGGAATAATTATGACAAGGATCTACCTTTGGCAAGTAGATCATCCATTTATCCGGTGTGGGGCAGACAATGAAATTCCAAGTTATAGTTTACTTAGTCTTATGTCGGTTGAGGTCACAACCCTATTATGTACAAGGTATTTTGGCATTTTAAGCATCATAGATTTCATGGCATATTGATATATTACTATTCGTTGTATATATACTTCTTTCTATATATATGTCCTTGTCATCTAACATTGAATGCAGGTTTAATGAGTTCATATGCATTACATGCCCACATACATAGTTTATTCAAATGTACTAACACGTACCTTTTGCCTATATCATCCAACCATGTAGGGATTAGAGACTATCTTCATCCACTTTATGACGATTAGCATTGGATTCTGAGAGTTGGTTGTGGTGATTCTGGTCATCTGAGGACAAGCGATCTTCTATCTACCTATTATGCTACTTTATATTATGTCTTTACTTTGAGGTTGAGCCCCGGACATGTTTTTAGACCCCCGTCCTATTCTATGACTTTAAGGCATCGTTGGACAATATGTAAACTCTATATACAGATTTATGTTATGATATGCTACCTATTGTAGGAGGTTATGACTATTTCTTCTAGATAAATGTTGATGGTATGATGACTTACTCCTGAAGAAATGTCAAAATTCCTAAGTCCTTTCTATCCCCATAGCGTGAGTCATACTTACCCGTCCCTTAGTACTTACATACTGTATGTTGATGCCCCCATAGTGTGACCAATACATTCTCACCCCTTAGAACTATGTGTTTATTGCCTTGTTATGTGCTTGATTGGGAACTCTTGGGTATGTGGATACTATGAGGCTTGATTGGGGACTCTCGGGTTCTCATTCGCCATGTCTTTCCTAGGCCCTTTATTTTGGATATGAATCATAGTATCAGTGCACTAGGTTTATAATTAATCCTCGGTGTCCAACATGCTGCATCGAGTAGAGTCTTATTCATGGGTGTGAAGTGCAGCATACCTATGAGTGGGAGGCTTTGATGGCGTTTTAGGAATTTTCCTATTTTTTCATGTCTTATGTCATGCTATGAACTGTGTCTTATGAATTCCTAACTCTGACAATGTCCTTGATTCCTTACAGAAGATGCCTCTGTGAAGAGCCACTTTAGAAAGCCAGGCTCCAGTTAATGAGGACCACATTTCCCAAGAGCCTATTGGATAGCTGATTATACAAGATGAATTTGGGCTTCCTTTTCCATGCTTTCCAAAGAGGTGACCAATCAGGATAGGCAAGCCTATCCTCCTCCTCATGCTCTCACATAGGTGGCAAAAGTAATGGATTTCACGTGGATGAAACCTCCAAAATTTTATGGGTAAAAAGCTGATAAGGATGCCCAAGACATAGTAGATGAACTCTCTAAGGTGTTGACTATCATGTGGATCACTTCTGAAGAGAAAGTGGAACTAGCTCCCAATCAGTTGAAGGATTTGGCTCAAGTGTGGTACATATAATTATTGATGGAGAGGATTGGTGATGATGGGGTTAGTTGGAAGAGTTTAAGTTTGTTTTTCTAGACCATTTCTTTTACGTTGATCTTAGAGAGCCAAAAAGATAGAATTTATCAATCTCAAATGGGGTGGTATGAGTGTAAGGAAATATGCCCCTAAATTTACAAAGCTCTCGAAGTATGTTCCTATGGTAATGCCTAGCCCCCGTGCAAGAATGTACAAGTTTATTTTTGGATCTTTGATTTGGTTGTGAAAGAATGTCGTATGGCTATGCTTATTAAAGATATGGACATTTCCAGGCTCATGAATTATGCTGAACAGATTGAAAGGAAAAAGCTTAAGGAGAGGAGATTTAATGATAAATAGAGTGTCCGTTATGATTATGGATTCTCCAACTCTAGGACTGGTGGTGGATATGGTCGCTTTTCAACAGGGCCAATGCTCAAATTTTAAGGGTTGCAAAAACTTTAGAGCCTCTTTCCAAGGCACCTATTGGAGGTGGTCCAACGTATGCTCGATCTGAGAAGTGTGGAATAAAATCACTCGTGTGCATGTTCAAAAGATTCAGGTGTTCGCTATGGGTGTGGTGATATGGGTCACAAGATTGCTAACTATCCTAAAGCCCTTCAAAAGGGTCAGGGTCAAATGGCTCGAGGTGACCAAGTTCAACCGAGGATTCCTCGAGGTGGTGTACCAAAAAACAAAAAGTTCTATTCTTTGCATGCTTGAGAGGAGATAGAGGAAACTCTGGATATAATGACTGGTATGTTAAAAGTCTTTAATTTTGAAGCTTATGCTTGCTTGACCTGGGTGCGAATTTTTCTTTTGTGACTCCTCTTTTAGATGTTAGGTTTGGTTTGAGTCTTGAAATCTTGAGGGATCCTTTTTAATTTTATACTACCATAGGAGAGTCTATTGTAGCCCAAATAGTCTATCGGGGTTGTCCTATCTTTGTCTTACATAAAGTCCTTTCGTGTGATCTTTTTGAACATGAGATATTTGATTTTGATATTATTCATGGGATGGATTGGTTGCATGCTTCATCTGGCTCTATAGATTGTAGAACCCAGAAAGTCAAATTCCAATTTCCGGATGAGCTCGTTCTTGAGGGGAAAGGTAGAGATTCTGCTATTAAGGGTTGGTTTATTCCTTACCTCAAAACTTGGAAGATGATTTCTAGAGGGTGTATCTATCATATTGTTAGTGTTAGAGATGTTTGTTCTAAGTCGCCTACTCTTCACTCTATTCTAGTGGTGAACGAGTTTTTGGATGTTTTTCTCGAAGACTTTCCTGGCATTCCTCTTTAAAAGGAAGTAAACTTTGACATACATCTCCTCCTGGATACTCAAACTATTTTTATTCCTTCTCATCATATGGCACCGACTATGTTGAAAGAGTTAAAGGACCAATTGAAAGACTTATTGGAGAAAGGATTTATTAGTCCAAGTATATCACAATAGGGTGCTCCAGTGTCATTTGTAAGAAAGAAAGATGTTTCATTTTGAATGTGCATTGGTTATAGGTAATTTAATAAGGTAACTATCAAGAACAAATATACGTGTCTAAGGATCAACAACTTTTTTGATCAATTTACGGGGGCTACCCCTTTCTCAAAGATTGAACTCTATCCCGGTTATCATCAGTTGAGGGTTAGAGAGTGTTATAGTCCCAAAACAGCTTTTCGAACTGGATATGGGCATTTTGAATTTGTGGTGATGTCACATGGTTTGACTAATGCTCCAGCCTTTTTTGTTGATCTTATAAATTGGGTATTCAAGGCATTTCTTGATAGTTTTATAGTTGTCGTCATCGATGATATCCTTATTTTTTCTCGAAGTGAGCCGGGGCATATGGATCACTTGAGGTTGGTTCTTCAGACATTCAGGGAGAAGCAATTGTAGACTAAGTTTAGTATATGTGAGTTTTGGTTGGGTGAAGTTGCTTTTTTATGTCATGTGGTATTCGTGATGGCATCAAGGTTGACCCACAGAACACTGAGGCCATAAAGCATTGGCCTAGACCATTGAGTCATTTAGATATTCAAAGTTTCTTTGGGTTGGCTTGTTGTTAGAGGAAATTCGTTGAAGGTTTCCGATCTATTGCATCTCCATTGACTAAGTTGACTCAAAAGAAGGCCAAGTTTATACAGTCAGAGTGTGGGTGAAGTTTTTACACTTTGAAAGACCGACTTATATCTACTCCTATATTGACCCTAATGGATGGCTTAAATAGGCTTGTGGTGTATTGTGATGCTTCTCAGATTTGATTGGGTTGTGTGCTCGTGCAACATGGTAAGGTGATAGCTTATGCATCAAGTCAATTGATTTGTTTATATACAAAATTAACGTAATTATGATCTGTAGGTTTGCTTTGTAAATTTTGAGACACTAACTATATGGGATTCACATTGATGTGCTCACCAATCACAAGGCTTGCAATATGTGTTCACTCAAAGGGATCTCAACTTGAGGCAAAGAATGTGGGTGGAGTTTCTTAAGGATTACGACATGAGTGTTCAATATCATATCGACAAGGCATACGTTGTAGTTTTAGCTCTTAGTAGGCTATCTATTGGGAATGTAACCCATGTTGATCGAGGGAGGAAGGAATTTTTAAAAGATTCTCACCATTTTTCTTGGTTGAGTGTTTGACTGGATGACTCTAATGATGGTGGCATTTGTGTTCAGAATGAGGTTTAATCTTTTGTGGTTGTTAATGTTATGGAAAAGCAAGATTTGGACTCTTTTTTGGCGGAGTTGATGAGGTGACCTGTGGAATAAAAGGTATAGGTTTTCTCCCAATAAGGAGATGGTGTGCTTCAGTATCAAGATCGATTGTGTGTTTTGGATGTTCATAGTCTTCGAGAGGTGATCTTGAGTGAAGCTTGTAAAACTCTATATTTTATTTATCCATGATCCACTAAAATGTGTTGGGATTTTTGGCAAGTGTATTGGTTGCATCGTATGAAGAAAGACATAGCCAAGTTTGTATCCGAGGGTCCTAATTGTCAACAAGCTAAGGTAGAACATCAATGGTCTGGAGGTTTGCCTCAAGATATTGAGATTCCTGCTAGAAAATTGGAGAATGTGAATGTGTAATTCATCATTATTTTTCCCCGTACCTAGAAGCAATGTGATTCTATTTTGATTATTGATGATCGGATAACCATGTCGTCCCTTTCCTTCTGGTTAAGACTAGTTTCACTACTGAAGATTATGCAAAGTTGTATATCCGAGAATTGGTTAGATTGCAGAATGAGCCTATGCATATTATATCGGATAGTGGTACCCAATTTATTTCTCTCATTTGGAAGTCGTTTCAGGTAGGGCTTGTCACTAAGGAGAGTTGGCCACCACTTTCCATCCTCAAACTGATAGACAAGCTGAGAGGACAATTCAATCTTTGGAAGAGACATATAGGGAGCTTGTGTGTTTAAATTCAAGGGTAATTGGCAAGTCAGCTATAAATTATGGAGTTTTCCTACAACAATAGTTTTCATGGTAGCATTGGTATGGCACCATTTGAGGCTTTGTATGGGAGAAGGTGTAGATCTCTGGTAGGGTAATTTGAGTTGGGATAGATGGCATTTTTTTCCCATATTTGGTGTTCAAGGACAAAGAAAAGGTGAAGTTGATTAGGGAGAGGTTGAAGACGGCTCATAGTCACCAAAAGTCTTATTCGGATGTTCAAAAGAGGGATCTTGAGATCTATGTCGGTGATTAGGTGTGTATAAAGGTGTCTTCTATGGACGTTGTGATGCGTTTTGGTAAAATGGGCAAGTTAAGTCCCCGGTATGTAGGCCCCAATAAGATAGTTGAGCAGATTGGCAAAGTGGCTTATGAATTGGATTTTCTTTCGGATATGAGTTCTACTTACCCGGTTTTCTATGTGTCGATGTTGAGGAAGTTGATTGGTGATCCTAGTTTTGTTGTTCTTTTAGAGGGTATTGAAGTTAAGGAAAATTTTTCTTATGAAGATGTTCCAATTGAGATTCTGGATGAACAAGTGAAGCGGCTTTACAACAAGGATGTGGCTTCGGTTTAAGTGCTTTGGAGGAATCAACATGTGGAGAATGTTACTTGGGAGGCGTAGTCAGACATGACCAGGAGATACCTCTAACTTTTCTAATCAACTCAAGCCTAAGGTATTAGATTCTTCCTATTCTCAACGGTCTGAATTCATTCACTCTTGTGTTTCACGACATGACATGCATACATGTGCACAAATATAATTTAAGGATGATTTGACTTCAGTTTTTATGATTTTATGGTTTTCGAGTAATGAACTATGTATTGTGTCTTCATGTTGAAGTGTTTCATGGTAAAGTTTAGCCCTTCAAGCCTTGTTCTATCTCATTCAAGGACGATTTTTCCAAAGAGGCAGATGATGTAAGGACCCAGGCCTTGTAAGGACTTAATGATGCGTAGAAATTTAGCTCCCAAACATTTTTTACCAAGGTTTCACCACATGGGCACCTCCACAAGCCGTGAGAGGGTGCCTTGAATTGGACTTTGGCGTTTTGTGTGGTGCGTTTGGGCATAAGGTGGCATGCAAGATAAGTGACCCTCTACTAACCATGGAACTCACCACTGGCCATGAAGTGGCTCGTAGTAGGAGCCTTGGCCTTAAAATCTACTTTTTGGCTAAGGCACCTTATATAAGAAACCTTATGAGGCGTGTTCCACGACACGGCTCGTGTGAGGTCCCGTGAGAGTGTTGGTAGAGAATTTTTCTTAAGAATGGAGGCACCATCTCGGGACATGGTATATTCATACGAATATTTGTTAAACCTGTGAAGCTTCACACGGTCCATGAGTCCCACAGTGGAAGCACCTTTGTCCAGATGAAATTTTGTTGAGTATCATTTGAAACTTTCAGTGTGTGGTATTACAGACACCCATACAGTTTGTGTGGCTTCACACGGCTCGTGTGCCTCCTTGATGGGCCCCTTGGAGACATTTTGAAGCTTCTTTCATTAATATATTTCTCATAATTTTTGTTATTTCTCAGGGTCTTTTAGGACTTTCTAACCTACCCAAAACCCTCAAAAGACCTATACTCCTCTAGTCTTATTCTAATGAATTTATTACACTTAGAATATGCAAATACTCTTATCTAAGAACTCCTTTCAAGTGTGCCATGAGAGATTTAGCTTGGAGATCAAGAAAGGGTCTTCTTCTTCAATCAATTTCCTCTTGATTATTCTTAGTTATCTGAGGTATGTGGGATTATTTCATAGTCCCTTTCAACCATCAAGACCCGAAACACTTTATACTCCTTGATTTATGAATTTCAAGATTACATTAAATATGGGCCTTTTAAATTAATGTTGATTTGATCAAATTAAGATATGCAATGTATCCAAATTAATGTTTTTAAAATTATTTAAGAACTAATAAGATGAATTGTATTGATATTATGAAGGTTTGAATATGCATATCCTTTTTAAATAATGATTTAGGCATGGGTAATCTCAAGTATAGTTTAAATGTGAATTTCATCATTGAATTACTTGGATTTTATGTTGTGTAGTTGATTTAAGAGTAAAATACATGAGCATTGACTTTCAAGAAGATTATTATGTGGGTTAAGACCCAATTGTGTTTATGATTATGAATTCAGGATAAGTAGGGTTATAACATGGCTTATGATCGAATAATATCTATAGTATGACTCTTTGAGAAATGATGGGAGTTTACACCACTATGTAAAAGGACAAGGATCTATACATGTGCATCAAAGTATGACATGAGGTGTGATTTGGCATTTTAGCCCAAGTATGCATGATTATGAAGCATGTTTGATTTTTAAGCCTATGTATGCATGAAAATAATTCAAAAGACTTAAGCCTCTTTTTCAAGCACGTACATGTATATGTATTCTCGTGGGTTGTTGACTTAGCACCGAATAGGATTATAGGTGTGGGCTCTACCCAAGGGGTCCTTATGAAAAGTCTTCTTTGTCATAACTATGAGTGCAACATTGGTTCAAGTTTATGCTCCTTTTATGGGATGTATCTACGTTTAGCAAGTACATCACCCCTTATTAAGGTGTGAGGCAGACAACGAAGTTTCAAGTTATTGATCACTTGGTCTAATGTTGGATGAGGTCACAACTTTGTTATGTACAAAGTATTTTGGAATTTCATGCATCATAGAATTCATGGCATATTTATATACTCTTCCTTGTATATATACTTCTTTCTACATATGTGCCCTTGTAATCTATCATTGAATGCAGGTTTAATGAGTTCATATGCATTTCACGCCGGTATATTTAGTACATTCAAACGTACTAACACATACTCTTTGCCTACATGATCTAACCATGTAGGGGCCCGAGACTATCTTCATCTACCTCTTGACGGTTAGCATTGGATTGGGAGAATTGATTGTGGTGAGTCCTGTCATCCGAGGACAAGCCATATCCGAGGACAAGCCACCTTCTATCTACCTATTATGCTACTTTCTATTATTTCCTTACTTTGAGGTGTGAGCCCAAGACGAGTCGTGGCCCCCGTCTTGTTCAATGTCTTAGAGACATTATTGGAGAACATGTAAACTCTATGAACAGATTTATGTTATGATATATTACATGTTATTGGAGGTTATGACTATGGATACCTAAGGAATGTTGAGGATATGATGACCTACTCATGATGAAATGTGGAAATTCTTAAATCCCTTCTATCTCAATAGCATGAGTCATACTTACCCATCCATTAGTTCTTATGTTCTATGAAGTATGCAAATCCATGTGAATCTCTATCCCTATGATATCCCTATATCGTGAGTTGTACTTTTACGCCCCTTAGAACTATGTGTTCATTGCCTTATTATGCGCTTTCGATTCGGTGATGTGTATATGGATGCTATGAGGCTTTATTGGGGATTTTTGGTTTCCTATTCTTCATGTCACTCCAAGGCCATATATCTAGTTCATGAATTTATACTCCGTGGGTGAGTCTATTTTTTCCAAAGAGTCTATCGGGGTTGTTAATTTCTGTCCTGCATAAATTCCTTTCGTGTGATCATGTGGAACTTTAGATTTTTGATTTTGATATTATTCTCACAATGGATTTGTTGCATACTTCATATTCTTCTATTGATTGTAGAACAGAGAAAGTAAAATTTAAATTTCTAGATAAGCCCATTTTTCAGTGGAAGGGTAGTAATTCTCCTATTAAGGGTTGGTTTATATCCAATCTCAAAGCCTGAAAAATGATTTCTAAAGGGTGCATCTATCATATTGTGAGGGTTTGAGATATGGAGTCTGAGTCACCTACTCTTGAGTCGGTTCCGATGGTTAATGCGTTTGTGGATGTTTTCCCCGAAGATTTTCCCTATATTCCTCCCGAAAGGAAATTAGACTTTGGCAGAAATCTCCTTCCAGATAGTCAATCTACTTCCATTCCTCCCTATCGTATGACATCAACTACATTAAATGAGTTGAAGGACTAGTCGAAAGACCTTTAGATGGAAAGATTTATTAGACCAAACATGTCCCTATGGGGTGCTCCGTTGTTATTTGTAAGAAGGAAATATGGGTTTTTTCGGATATGCATTGAAAGTAGGAAATTGAATAAAATAACCATCAAGAACAAATATCTATTGCCAAAGATCGACTACTTATTTGATCAACTTTAAGGAGCTACCCATTTCTCAAATATTGACCTCCATTCCTTTTATCATCTATTGAGGGTCAAAGAGTATTATATTCCCAAAATAGCTTTCAAAACTAGATATGTGCATAGTGAGTTTGTGGTGATGTCATTTGGTTTGATTAATTCTCCAGCTGTATTTATGGATCTTATGAATTAGGTGTTCAAGCTATTTCTAGATAGTGTTTTGGTTGTCTTCATCGATGATATTTTTATTTACTCTTGAAGAGAACGGGAGCATATGGAACATTTGAGGTTGGTTCTTTAGACCTTGAGGAAAGGACCTAGGGTTTTGGATGTGCTGACTCGAAGAATTGTGGTATTCATGTTCAAAATGAAATTGTGTATTCTGTGGTTGTTAACATCAAGGTAAAATAGGACACAGACCCATCTTTTGTTTAAGTGAATAAGGTGATCACGGAAAAGAATGTAGAGGTTTCTCCAAAGGGGGAGATTGTATGCTTCGGTATCAGGATCGATTGTGTGTTCTGAATATTGATGGTCTTATAGAGGTGATCATGAGTGAGGCCCATAACTCTCATCAATCTATACATCCAGGATCTACCAAAATATATTGGGACTTGAGGGAAGAGTATTGGTGGAATCGTATGAAGAAAGACATAGCCATGTTTGTATACAAATGTCCTAATTTTCAACAAGTCAAGGTAGAACATAAAAGGCTCGGTGGTTTGGCTTAACATATCAAGATTCCTTCTTGGAAGTGGGAAAATGTGAACATGGATTTTGTAGTGGGATTACCCCCTACACGAAAGAATTTTGATTCTATTTGGGTTATCGTTGATAGGATGACTAAATCAACTCATTTCCTATCGGTCAAGCCTATCTTCAAGGATGAATATTATACAAGGTTGTAAATTCAAGAATTGGTTAGGTCGCATTGTGTACCTTTTTCTATCATACCAGATTGTTGTAATCAATTTACTTCTCACTTTTGGAAATCATTTCAAAAAGGCCTTGGCACTAAAGTGAAGTTATGTGCCGCTTTCAATCCTCAAACTAATTGACGAGCCAAAAGGACAATTTCAAATTTTTGAAGACACGTTAAGGGCTTGTGTTTTGGAATTTAAGGGTAATTGAAATAATCATCTACCACTTATAATATTTTCCTAAAAAAATAATTTTCATGCTAGCATTGGTACTGAAACGTTTGAGGCTTTATATGGGAGTAGGTGTAGATCCCCGATATGCAGGCCAATATGAGATAGTTGAGTGGATTGGCAAGGTGGCCTACAAGTTGAACATGCCTTTGGAAATGAGATCCATCCATCTGGTATTCCATATGCCTATATTGAGGAAATTGGTTGGTGATCCTAGTCCGATTGTGCCCTTTGAAGGTGATAAGGTTGAAGAGAACTTGTCCTATGGAGATGTTCCGATTGGAATTTTTGATAAAGAAGTAAAACAACTTCGCAACAAGGATCTGGCTGGGGTTAAAGTGCTTTGGAGAAATCAACATTTTGAGGGTGCTACATAGGAGGCGGAGACGTATATGATGAGGCGGTATCCCTATCTTTCTAAATCTACTCAAGCCTAAGGTATTAGGTTCTTCCTATTCTAAATGGTCCAAATTCTTTCACTCTTATGTTTCATGATATGACATGCATACATGTGCACGAAAATGATTTAAAGTATGTTTTAACATGAGTTTTTGAGATTTTATAATTTTCAAGAAAAGACTTATGCATTATGTTCCAATGTTAAAATGTTTCATGTTAAAGTCAAACCATTCTAGCAAGTCCATTTCTTATTCAAGGGAGAATGTTTCAAAGGGAGAGATAATATAAGGTCCCGGATCTTGTGAGAATTTATTTGTGCTTAAATCAAGTTTCTGGAAGTGTGTGACCATTGGGAAATGATTTCGTATGGCATTATGTGGCATAAGAAAGGATTTTAGGGTTGGTATCCCTCCAGGGAACCTCCACGAGTTCTAATGAGGTCTCGTGGTCCTTACCACAATCCGTGATGAGGTGTTTCATGAAACCCTCATCCTAAAATAAGGTCCTAAATTACCATCTCAGAACATAAGTCATTCGTATAGACCGTTTTACGATCAATGCATCTATGAATGGACCGTCAACCGTTAGTTGAAATAATCATAGTCTGAAAAATGTTCTATGTGTCTAAAGACCCTTAAAACATACACTTGTACGGTCCATGGTAAGTAGTATGAGCCATGGTGCTCTTTCACGGGTTACCTCGACTCATTTTTATGCTTGTTTCATTAATGGCTTTCTCGTAATTTTGGTGTCTTCTAAGGGTCATTTGTAACTTTCTAACCTATCCTACCCCCCCCCCCCAAAAAAAAAGACCTATACTCATCTATTCTTATTAAAATTCATTCATTACATTTAGAATATTTACATTATCTACTCTATGAAAACCTCACAAATGTGCCATTGGAGATTAAACTTGGAGCTCAAGGAAGGTATTCTTTTCAAATCAATTTCTTCTTAATTCTCCTAGACATCCAAGCTTTGTGGGATTGATTCATGGTCCCTTTCAACAATGAAGACCTAACGATTTCTTAATTATTAAATTATGAATTTCAAGCTTACTTTGAAAATGGGTCTTTTAAATTAATGTTGATTTCATTCAATATAGATACATATTGTATTTAATTGATGTTTTTAAAAGAGATTTAAGTAGTAATAAGTTGAGTTTCATTGATATTATGAAGGTTTGAATATGCATGTCCCTTACATGTTTAATTTAGGCAAGGCAAATTTGAAGTATGCTTTAATTGTGAATTGCTTGATGGTTTTACTTTGATTTCATCTTATAATGTTGTTTTAAGTATGAATCTCTATTGCCTATGTTATTCTCTCATCATGCATGGCATATCCATATACGAGCATTGATTTTCATGAAGTTTATAATGTGGACTAAGTCCCAATTATGATGATGACTATGTTTTCAAGGAAAGTATGGGTATGACAAGAATGTGATCAAATAGTTTCTATGATATGGCTCTTTGAGAAAATATAGGTGTTTGCACCATTATGTACAAGAATGTAGTAGCTATTACTTTGGATGAAAGTATGACAAAATATATTTGGCTTTTTAGCCCAAGTATGCATGATTATGATGTATGTTTTGGCATTTGAGCCTAAGTACACATGATTATGATTTGAAGAAATAATGTCACTTTTAAAGCACGTATATGTCTATGTACTCTTGTGGGATGATGACTTAGCTCCGAGTGAGATTTTATGAGTGGGGGATATCCCTAAGGTTCCTTATAAAAATCCTTAAGTCCCATAACTATACGCCAAACATAGGTTCTTGTTTATGCCCTTTTTAATGGATGATTATGTTAAAGATCTACCTTTAGCAAGAAGGATAACCCTTTTTCTTATGTCAGTTGAGGTCACATACCCTCTATGTACGAAGTACTTTTGCATTCATGCACCGTGATTTCATGCCATATTGATGTATTATTCTTTCATATATACTTCTTTCTATATATATGCCCTTGTCATCTTACATTGATTGAAAGTTAATAAGTTAATAAACATTTGCATTCCGGCATACATAATAAATTCAAACGTACTAATGCATCCTTTTTGCCTACATGATCTGACCATGTAAGGACTAGAGAATATCATCATCCACCTCTGACATATAGCTTAGATTGTGAGAGTTGGTTCTGGTTAGTCCTATCATCCAAGGAAAGTTGCCTTCTCTCTACTTATTATGCTACTTTCTCTTATGTCTTTATTTTTGAGGATGAGCCAAGGACTTTTCTTGGCCCCCATCCTATTCTATGACTTAGAGAGATTGTTGCACAACATGTAAACTCTATGTTTGTATTTTCCTTATGCTACACGGATTGCTTATGGAGTTATGATTATGGCTATATATCTATTAATGCTGATGATGTGATGATATGTTCAAGATGATATGGGAAATATAGAAAGTCCTAAGCCCCTTCTATCCCCATAGCATGAGTCATACTTATCCACCCCATAGTTCTTATGTACGGTGCGCTTTGTTAATCCATGCAAATCCTTATCCTTATGAAATCCCCATAGCGTGAGTCATACTTTCCCGTATCATAGAGCTATATGCTTATTGCTTTATTATGCGCTTCTGAATCGATGATGTGTATGTGAATTCTATGCGGGTTTTTTGGGGACTCTCGGATTCCCATTCACCATGCCATTTCTAGGCCCAAGGTCTGGGTATTGATAAAAATATGACAAGAGTGTGAAATATCACTCGGGTATGGCTAATTTAGTAGTCGACACAGTTATTAGGATGTCCATGGGTAGTGTGTCTAATTATAATATAATGGAAAAAGAGAGTTGGAAAAGAAGTCCATAGTTGTCAAGGTTTGGGTGAAGATGAGCGATGTCAGCAATGATAGAATGATAGTGTTGGGTGGCTCAGAGTCTTCATTGATTGAGGATGTCAAGTCAAAGAAAGATGTTGACCCTACCTTTGTGTAGTTGAAGGTCTTGGTGAAAGAAGGAAAGACAAAGGTCTTCTCACAACGGGGACTATGGTGGTGCACTTGGAATATGGTGTTTGATAGGGTGTATCTTGATTTATGTTTGAATGTTATCCTTTAGTCTCGTTCCTCATTTTCTTTCCACACTATGTTGATATTAAACTATGAATGTTTGATGTACGCGATGTTTGCTTTTCTGAGGTATCACATTCTTGGCTAAGGTACCTACAGTTTTCTCTTTCACGATGTTACCACTAGGCCCAACACTTGGGTCGTGACAAACTTGGTATCAGAGCATGAGATTTTGAAATGTTCCCTAGATGCCCAATACAACACATTGAGTATTGTCTAGTTGAAGGATGTGAAGTGCGCCACGATCATGAATGAGAGGCTATGATACACTTACGAAACTTTCCCTTCTTCATGAATCATATCATGCCCTTAGAGTTGTCTGACATTATTTTCTATTTAAGAATGATCTCTTTTGCCATTCCTAGATTAAGCCACCAAGAAAAGCACCATCTAGGAAGGTGAGTGAAGAACAAGCCCCTCCTCCACTACCTAGAGAGGTGAAGGAGGATGAAGCTCCTTCTATTAGACGAGAAAGAGTTACACATGTGGTGTTCTTAGCCAACTTTGCAATGTTGGCCCATGTCATGGCCAATCAATCCAATAGAGAGGTTTCACATCCTCGTTAAGGACCTTCACTGATAATAAGATTCTTCGACTTTATGAGAATGATCGCACTAGAATACTATGGTTACAAAGTCGATGAAAAGAAGGTGGAATTCATTGATGAGGCATATAAAATAGTTATCGTGCTTGGGGAGTCATCCGTGGAGAAGGCCGATTTAGTTGCCTACCAACTCAAAAGCGTGTAAAACGTTTGGTGCAATAGATAGGATGAACAAATGAGTGAAGAAGAACGCCAAATTAAGTGGAAGAGTTTAAATAAGCATTCTTGGATAGGTTCTTCCCAATGGAGCTCAGGGAGAGGTGTAGAATTTATTATGTTGAAGCAAAGGCACATGTTTTTGAGTAAATACTCCCTTAAATTTGCAAGATTTTCAAGTATAACCATTCATGGTGGTGATCCCACAGGCTAGTGTGAGATAATTCATCTCAAGGTGTCAGATCTTGTCTTGAAAGAATGTAAGACCTCATTGCTCATGAAAGTGATGGAAATCTCTCGCTTGATGACATATGCAGAGCAAATTGAGGAGGAGAAGGGAGGCTACCAGGGAGTGCAAGAGGGCTCGAATGGATGGTGGTAGATTCTCTCACCAATGGAGCAGTGGCCATGGAAAATTTTAAAGTTACCAAAAGCAAGTGGTCCATGGGTCAACCAACACTCTTCTTCCTCAATTCAACAAATACAAGGGGGTTAATCCAAAGCTACAATGTCCTAATTTCCCATTGTGTGGAAAGAACCACAAAGGGGTGTGTTAAGGCGATTCCAACGCATGGTTCAAGTGTGGCGAGCTCGGTTATCATGCAAAAGATTATTGGAGCGGCTGTGTGAGGCCTCAAGGTCGTGGTTTACTAGTTCAAGAGCTCCATGGAAAAATTGGTTCAATGTTTTGCATGCCCCCCAAGAGGTGGAAGAGACTCTGGACGTGGTTATTGATATATTAAAAATTTATGATTTCGATGTATATTCATTGTTAGATCCACCAGAAAATTTGTCTTCTATAACCCATTCCTTGCAAACAGATTTCATGCATTCCCCGAAACCTTAAATGTGATTTTTGGAGTTTGTACTCCCGTAGGATTATCCTTTGTTGCACAAGAGTCTACATAAATTGTCCCATTTTCATATTGCGTAAAGTCATTCCTTTTGACATGATTGAACTCTCTATGGTTGATTTTTATGTCATATTTAGGATGGATTAGTTGCGTGCTTCCTATGCATTTATAGATTTCCAAACTCATAGGATCAAATTCCAATACACGAATTAGTCCATTCATAAGTGAGAGGGTAGTAGTTCCTCATCTAAGGGTCGGTTTATGTCTTATATGTAACACCTTGCATGTTGTTAACCTAGACTAAATGTTATGAATTTTTATACTTCATGGATCCTAAGAGCTCATTCATGACTCATGGGAGTAACAAGGGGTTATAGGTAGGTTCGTGGATCCAGTCAAGAAAAAATGGAAATTTGAAGAATTTTTTGAATTTGATGTACGAATTAACAAGACAATCGTATATCGAACAACATCCTGTCAAAAGTTTTGTTAATAGGAGCAATGAGGGGCCTAAACTTTTCTATGTTAGGAATCAACTCTATGAGAGGATTTTTGTCCTATGGAAGGATTGACGGGTCATCCTGCATGTTCATGCTTTAGAAGCTGAAAATTCCATAAACTCAACTTTTAGGACATAAAGTTCTACGGGCCAATGTATTGTCCGTTGGATGAACAACGACCCGTAGAAAGGGTATCGAGGACGATTTGAACAGTTAATAATGAAGGGAGTTTTTGACATTTCTAGTTCATTCAAGTCCTAAACTACATCATTTTGGTCCTCTTAACTACCCTAATTGACCTAGCTTTAATAAGTCCTATTCCTAATTCATTCAAATCCATTCATCCTCAAATTTCTCTCTCTAAGACAAAAGTTCTATTGAAGCTAAAGGTTGAAGGTTTTATTAGGGATTTCCAGATCTTTCTCTTCAATTTTAAGAGTTCTCACTTGAGGTTTGTAGGGCTTCATTCATAAATTTTCAACCATGAAGCCCATTTTAAAACCTTCTTTTTTATCAACATTTCATGATGATTTCTTGTGGTCTGCATATGCTATGAATCCCAATGCATGAATTGTTATTATTCCATATTTATTGAACCTATCTATAATTGAATTATGATGGATTACTTGATATATATTATTTTCAAGAAAAAGTATGTGACTCCAAGTATGCATGATTAGGGCTTAATGATTTGGTGTGGGTTTCCTTATTAATGATCCAAATTGATTTTTAATTTCATGTTTTCTCTATAAATCCTATCAAATTGCATTTTGACTCAATTCCTCATGAACCCACATTTACCCCTATCTCTTATGATAAAGCTTTGGATTTTCCATGATTATGATCTCAAGTATGTAAAGCATGTTTTATTATAACTAGTATACGTACCCGCGCG
This sequence comes from Solanum rostratum, assembly GCA_029948455.1. Taxonomy (NCBI): domain Eukaryota; kingdom Viridiplantae; phylum Streptophyta; class Magnoliopsida; order Solanales; family Solanaceae; genus Solanum; species Solanum rostratum. Next base: position 15,043,433 of record CM057047.1, on the reverse strand, counting down.
TTGCGCGGAAAAATTTGAGCCTATAAAATAATAAATAGTGTTTATAATTAAAATTAAAGATATTTATAATACCAAAAACTTATTTCATAAACATTAGTCATACAACAAAAATATTTTTAAGTAATCTAATAATAACCTATATATTTGGTAAATCAAAATATAATTATGTAAAGTCTAAACATAATAAATTCTAAACTTGATTTGGAATATCATGATAAAAATATCAAAATAAAGAGCATATTGAGATATCGCTATTATATTAAAATAAAATCTCAAAACCAATGTCACCAAGAAAATTATACCAACCAAAATTAAATATTTTAAAAATTACATAATTTTAAATCATTGAGTTTTAAAAATGATTTTTTTTGTTATAAGTTAAATATTCCATTACATTTTGTAAAAAATAAAAAAATCTTAGATGTTGCAAGAATATCTTCAATACATTATTAAATATATTATTCCTAATATATAGTGAGTTTAATACTTGAATATAGCATTTAAATGTATTTGTCTTATCAAGCAGCAAGAATATATGTATACTTCTTATAATATTACATTTTACAAAGAAAAATCTTTTAATCATGTTGCAAGTAAACTTTCAGTATAATTTTTAAATGTGTTTTTCTTGTCTTTTGTAAAGGTGCTTTCAATATATTTTATAAAAAGTTCTATTTTCATAGCTTTTGCATAGAGATTTTTTTGTAATCATGTTGCAAAGGTACATATGCATATTTTTTCAAAAATAAATTTATTATCATATTATAAAGATATATTCATCAAATTTTAGATTATTGTTTTACTTATCATTTTGCAAGAACTTTATTTCATGTTGTAAGGGAACTCTCTATATAGATTTAATAGTTTTTTTTAAACATGTGTATAATGTATTATTCATTACATTTTGTAAAAGTATTTCTTATTATGTTGCTAGATTATTTTTATTATCCAGGAAGAAGTCTCTCTACTTTTATGAGATAGTGGTAAGGTTTGTGTACATTCTACACCCCACAGACCCCATTTGTGGAATTTCACTGGGCATGTTGTTGTTGTTGTATTATTTTTATTAAAATTGTAAAAGTGTTTAATTTATCATCTTGTAAAGATACTTATAGTACAATCTTTAAAATAATTTTTCTTATCATGTTGCAATGATGTTTTTAGTTTCCTTTTTAAAATATTCTTATCATTTTGCAAGAAGACTTTATTAAATTTTTTTTGAAAATATTAACATTATTACAATTTGTAAAAGTCTATTTCTTATCATATTGTATCTTACCACATTTTGTAAAATTATTATTGTTACTATGGTTCGATGATACATTATTACAATTTGTAAAAGTCTATTTCTTATCATATTGTTATGTTATTCTTACCACATTTTGTAAAATTATTATTGTTACTATGGTTCAAGTCTTCCCCTTTTATAATATGGCTGAATGGTCGAAAACTAAAAATATTAACAGGAAACAGTGGATCATTAAGTTCTTTCACATTGGTTCGTTGATTAAAAATAAGCCTCAACTTATGATTTGTGGTACTTAACTTTTGAGTATTTTTTTGAACTAAGAAGTTCTGTATACGATATAACCAAACTCATGAATTATGATTTTTAGGTGTTTCAGCACTGATTTGTCAATATGAGCATGTATCCGATCGCCCTACACATAAATAAAATTATAAGTAAAATATTAAAAGAAGCAAATTCAAACTAATTTTTGTACAATAAAATAAAAACCTTTTCATCTTGAAGAACCAACTCATTTGCATAAATAGAGTCAGAATTATATCTATCTCAGTCTTCCATAGACAAACAATTAGAACTTTTAAGTTTCATTGGGTTTTTGTTATTGTTATATCACTGATAAAGTCTATCATTTTTTGAACTTTGTAATATCTTTGAAGAATAATGAAAGTGTTATCAAGTGTTGAACTTGGGCAGAATTTTGAAGAGTCTACTACTGAGTAGCTATATGAGAAGTAAATGTGATTTGATTCAGAAGTTAAAAACATAATTTTGAGATAAAATAATTAATTTTAAAAAAGGTTTCCCGTTACCCCTTATTTTATTTTATTAATTGTGTAAAATAAGTAAACGTGATTTGATTCTTTTGTTTATTAATTTTGAAGAATAATGCATGTTCTTTTGTTTTGCTATTTCAATTATTTATATTAAAGATTAATTTTTCATTCTTTCCAATTTATTTTAGTCCTGTTCTAAAAGTTATTAGAATTTTAATTTAAGAAATAAAATTTAAATTATTATGTTATGTATATATTTTCATAATTTTTTATATAGTAAAATTTAAAGCATCATACTAATTCAAATTTTTATTTTAAATTTGTTCGTAAGTATATAAACATACATATAGATTTGATTTTTTTTAAAATAAACGGGAAAGTTAAAAAAAAATAGTGATTCGGATAGATTATTTTTCTTTTGGAAAAAAGATTAATTCTTTTTTGAAATTATAAATATTAAAATCATATAAATTTTACATGTTTAGGATATAAAGATTTGGATAAGTATAATATTAAAATTTGAAATTAGAATAACAAAAAATATTCAGTTGCTATAAATAAGGAGAAAAATGTATTTATTTCTTTTATTTAGTTTTTTTTTTAATATCAAATATTACTTTTTCATTCTTTTAAATTTTTTGTTGTCCTGGTCTAAAAATTTTTAGAATTTTAATTTAAGAAATTAAGTGTAAATTTTAATGTTTTAGTATATATTATAATAAATTTAAAATTAGAATAATTAAAAATATTTGGTTGCTAATCTAAGGAGAAAACTGATATTGTGGGAAAAAAAAGATATTTAATTTGTTCAGTGTTTTTAATAAATTGATACACAGTTTAAATTAATAAACGTGTATACTTGTGAATTAGTGGGTAAGATACGTGTGCAAGTAACTATTTTTGCAGTTAAAATTTTGATTGTAAATTTTAAAGCATTATATTAATTTTGATTGTAAAATTAAGTGTAAATTTTAAAGCATTATTTTTAATAAGTATATATTATTATAAATTTTAAATTAAAATAATAAAAAATATTTAGTTGCTACAAATAAGGAGTAAACTGATATTGTAAAAATAAAGAGATATTTAATATGTTCAGTGTTTTTAATAAAATGTTACACAGTTTAAGTTAATAAACGTGTGTGCTTTTGAGTTAGTGGGTAAAGATACGTCCAAGAAACTACCAGTAAAAAGTGATATTGTGAATTGTTAAAGGTTTTTATTTATTATTTTATTAATTATTTGTAATTTTATTTTATTCTATAAATAAATTGCCAAGTTATTCATGTGTATGTTTGTTAATTAGCGGGGATATGGGAAAGTGGCGTGCAACCACATATATTTAGTTATTTCATTTATTTATATCAAAGATTATTTTTTCATTCTTTTAAATTTATTGTAGTCCTGGTCTAAAATTATTAGAATTGTAATTTAAGAAATAACATGTAATTTTTAATTAGTATATATTATTATAATTTTTTTAAATTATAATAATAAAAAATATTTAGTTGCTACAAATAAGGAGAAAATTGATATTTAAAGAAAAAAGATATTTAATTTGTTCAGTGCTTTTAATAAACTGATACACAGTTTAAGTTAATAAACGTGTGTGCTTGTGAATTAGTGGGTAAAGATACGTGTGCAAGTAACTACTATTGCAGTTAAAAAGTGATGTTGTGGGTAAAGATCAATTTAAACTTTTAAAATAGTGACTAATCTATTTATTATACTTTTTGTCATGACAATTTTTAATTTAATTAAATTTCATACATATCGTCACTTGGAACAACAAAAATTTGGTGAGATAAAAGATTTTATGAATAAAAATTTAATCATCCTCAAGAAGAGAAAATGTGAAAAATCGGATAGTGATAATATTTTAGTCTGCTTTTATTATTTTTTGTTCTTGACAGTGTTATGTAATAGTTATACATAATTATTTAATAAATTAAAATTATAATTTGGAGATAATTGTTTTTTACAAAAAAAATAGAATTAGAATTTTAAGCATTATTATAACAATAAAACATGACACTATTTTGATGAATAATAGACGTTTGAATTTGAATGAATGGAGAAGTTAGGCCGTGAGTGATTTTAGGAGTGGTTTAATTTGGTTGACTTTTCTTTTAATCTTGGTCTTATCATATTGATATAACCTTTTAACTGCTCCTTAATTAAAATTTATTTATTTTTTATATTATTTTTTACTTTTCAGTTGGAATATTTTATTTTTTTCAATTTAAAAAATTAATTTAATTTTTAAATTTTTTTATCCTATTTTGTAGAACATTTTTTCCAATTCTCAAGTGGCTTGGAATTAGAGAATTAAGTAATTTTGTGTAAAAAAAAAATATAGTCAGTTATAAAAACTAATATTCATTAAAAAAATCTAAGACCACAACAGATAAAAGACTCACTCATAACCAAAAGACCTTATATATATTGTAAATAAATCTTTAACAAAAGAAAAAATTGATTGGAAAAAATATTTAACTAACAAAATATGAACCCATAAATACTCTCTTCATTTAATGAAGAAGTTTATCTAATACAAAATTCGTTCATTAAAAAAAAAGATCTTAAGGATATAAATAATTAAAAATCTAATTGAAAATTAAATTTTATTGGGATAAAAGTGTATATTGAGATTTATTTATTCTTTTATCAATAAAGTGTATATTGAGATTTATTTATTCTTTTATCAATAATTACACTGTTTCAACTATTTAAAATACTTTTTTCTTTTAGTATGTTCCCCCCAAAATAATATATTTATATATTTTAGTAGAAAATTAAATATGAAAATGGCAATTTCACCACAATGGGATGATATTTTATAGTCACATAAATAATTTGCAATATGACGTATTTATATGACAAATTTTAATGTATTATTATGTTTGTCAAATGCTTATTCATTTGACTATAACATATAATTTGAAATGAAGTGAGTAAAATTTATTAAAATAAATTATATGTAAATGATATATTGAAGATAAAAAAGAGGAAAAAACATTTATAGACAAATTCATTTGTGCTGATTGATATTCATCTTCATGATGATAAAATTTGTTGGTCATTTCCACAAATATCATCATCCAACTTAATAATTAGTACATTTAAAAAAAAAATTGAACTACGATAAATAAATAAAATATTATTAAGAATCTATTATCGTATAAGATAAAAACTGAAAACATACCAATATTGGAGAACATCAAAGGTAGAGGAAGAAGACAATTGACTAAGATGGAGATAATATCATACAACTATAGATCTTTGAGCATTCTGCCGCTACGAACAACGATTGGATTGTAAATCTAAAAGTTGAATAGAGTGTCCATAAAATAAAATAAAAAGAAAGAAAAGTAATTCATTGAATTGTGTTTGTAGCAATTCAATTTTTTATTTTATTTTTGAATATTAATTCCTCAAGAGATATAGTAATAACATATTAAATTCGTCCACGGTAGAAGTTTTCTTCATCAAAGCATTTAATTGTGACACCCTCCACACGTACTCCTTTTTTTTCCCACTCATGTTAGTCTCCCTCAATTCCTTCAAAATCGCCGGAGCGTCAATTATTATCATTTTGCCACCTTAATTCACATGTACTTCTATACAATTAGTTTCACCTGCACCAAAAATATACTTTATTATCTTTAATTGATTTCGTAAGCATGTAATATGATCCAAATTTTGCTCTAATGCTCTTTGTTGTCATAATTTCAAACATAAATCAAACTATAATAACAGGAAATGAAGATAACAAAGACCAATGTAAATATGTAAAGAATAGAATAAATCATAAAAATATCACATAATTTATCAGGGCAAAATGAATCTTGAAACACCTATGAATTGGGCTTAGAGCATACCGATAATTAAGAGTTCACAAATAGATGAAAAACTCCTCTGAGCAGTTGTACATAGAGATTCGTCATTGAAATTTTAGGGGAAGTTTTTATTCTTGAAGTAATCAATAAGACTTTAAGTTTTTGATAAGTAAAATATTGGTAAGAGATTTATTTATTTAATTAGTATATATTTAAAACTTAAAAGAAACTGATTAGTAGTTATCTATTCCTAGTGTTTAGGAAGATGTAAAAATTAGATATATAGTATTTTAAAGTTATTCATTTTTTAAAACTGTAACTTTTTTTTTTTTAAGAAAAAAATCACGTTTTTTGTTTGGTAAAAAACTCTAACTTGTTTTTAGAACTGTAACTTATTTTTCATGCAGTAACTTATAAATTTTTCTTTTTTTTTAGTATTTAAGAAATTGAATTTTTTAAATTTGATATTTAAACAAAAATTTTGTGGTTTTGATATGGTTAATAATTTTTAAATATTAAATATATATTTTCTATATGATGGCTTTGTCCTCTCCTTTTAATAATATATAGATTGTTTTATGTTTTGATTTAGATTAAATTTATTAAATTGACTTATAATTAAAAACCGTACTAAGGTTTTATGAAATATGAAATTTTAAATATGTAATATTAATATTTTTTTATTTTCAAAATGTTTACTATTTAGCATGTGAGTATTGTATATTATTTAATAATTGGGTATTATTGCAAAATATTAGCATGTATGATTTTGGTTATTGCTTAAATACTTATTTAAAGTTAGTTAATATATTAATTTAATATGTATTTAAAGTTAGTTAAATATAGATTTTTAAAATTATTTTAATTTAATTGTAGAAAATATTTTATATTTATATATTTTGTTTTTATAATTGAATTTGATTTAATTGTAATAAATATTTTATATTTATATATTTTGTTTATATAATTGAATTTGATGTAATTGTAGAAAATATTTTATATTTATGTATGTTGTTTTTATAATTGAATTTATTATGTAAATTTAAATTAACTAATAACTAATCTAACTAATATTTTTTCCTAAGATGCCACTTGGCATATTTATAGGCTGCCATTTGGCTTAATATGGTGGTTTTGTCCTCTCCTTTTAATAATATATAGATGATGATATTATGACAATGATAATGATGATGCTATGATGAAGAGGGTGATGAAAATCGTAATGTCTATAAAGATGACCCATACTATGATGATAAGAAAAGTAGAAGGACTATTCATATGACATGATATGTATGATGAATATATTTTAAAGCTATGAAAGTATGATTTTAATGAATTATGAACTATGGTGAAAGCTATGCATATGAATTATTTATATTTTTGTGGGATATGACTTAGCACCAAATGAGATTGGGGGTAGGAACTAGACCTAAGGCATCATTAATGTAAATACTATCTTTCTCATTAATACGTGCCACCATAGATGATTATGTTGATTATGTGCCCGAAATGGGAAGGTTCTCGTAAGGTTCATGTTATAGCACTTACAGAAATGGGAATGATCTCGTAAGATAAGGTATAGTTTACCTAGGAAAAGTAGGCTACTCCTTTACTAGGTGTGGAGGCAACATCGAAATTATATGTAATGGTCCACATGGTCTTATATGTCGGTTATGAGTTTACTCCCACATATGTATTCTATGGTTATGAATGGATTTGATAATAGTTCTTCTCATGTGTCTTCTTAACTTGCATGCTCATGCATATTATGTCCTTGTCGTATCAAATTATGATTATGCATATTGATATTATTGTGATGTCCTTTGATTCATGGCCTACCTACATACTTAATACCTTCCACGTACTAACACAAGCTTATTTGCCTACGTGATCTAACCATGTAGCTATGGACAACGAAGGGACTATTACATTTTATTGCTAGATTCGGATTCTGAGCTTGAAGATTGTTAATTAGTCCCATATTTTGAGAATAAGCACTTTTTAATGTTTATTTTATGTTGAAACTTTATTGTTCTTTTTGATTTATACCTAGAGGGTGAGCTAGTAAGCTATATGCTAGATCACACCCGGATCTATGACTGAGAGACATATTTCATACATTTATGGATTGATGTATTTTTCTGGTAAAGAAAACTAGGACATTCTTTCATTTATGTACTTTTGTTTGCTTAATATTGTGTGTATGCTTATTTTACCTTATGTTATGATATGAACAAAAGGCTTGGATGGGATACTGCCGAGTGTCACATTCTTCGTGTCGTGCCTAGGCCTTAAGACTAGGTCGTGATAAAAGTGGTATCAAAGCACAAGGTTTGAGCATAAGAGATTTTGCTAGAATGAATCCCCCAGAGTTTCATGGTTCCAAGTTGGATGAGAATTCACAAGAGTTCATTGATGAGGTCAATAAGGTTGTGGAGATTATGGAGGTATCTACAAGAGAGAAGGTCGAATTGGTGGCTTACTAACTTAAGGGGGTGGCTCAAGTATTGCTCATGCAATTGAAGTCCAAATGAGTTGAAAAAGAGCCTATTCATTAGGAGATGTTTGAGGCCTCTTTCCTTGATCGATTCTTTATAATTGAGCCAAGGGAAGCCAAAGGGATGTAGTTCATGAACTTGAAGCAAGGTGGCATGAACGTGAGAGAGTATTCCCTCATGTTTATGAAGTTATCGAAATTTTCTCCTTCCTTTGCCGCTGACTAAGCCTGCATGAAAAAACTTCACTTTGGGTGTGTCGGACTAGGTAAAGATGGAGTGCAAGGCCACAATGCTCATTATGGAAATGGATATTTCTAGACTCTTGACATATGCTGAATAAGTGGAAAGTTAGAAACTTCAAAAGATAAGGACAAAGAAGTCCTTGCGGTCTCGGTATGATGGCTAATTCTCTTATGGCATGTCCTATGGTGGCTGATTCCAACAAGGCCAGGAGTCTTCCCAAGGTGCTTCTTAAAGATTTAACAAAGTGAAAGGGTATTATCCTAAGACTCAGGGTGATGATGTGAATAGTGGTTTTTTTAGTCCTAAGATTCTTAGGTGTGGAAAGTATCATGTGAATTGTTGCTTTGGTTATGGAATGATGGGACACAAGATTTTTGAATGTCTTAATGTTGTTAATAAGGTTAAGGAATGACGTCCAACTGGTCATGTAGCTCAAAGATTGCAAGTGTAAAAAGATGCCCAAGCTCAAGGTGGTGTTCAGTGTGGAAATGTGTTCTATACATAACATGCTAGCCAAAAGCTTGATGAGTCTCCTAATGGTGACCGGTATGTTTAAAGTCCTTCATCATGATGTGTGTGCTCTACTTGGATCCGGTGCCAATATGTCTTTTCTTACTAAGTACTTTGCCATAGAGTTTAATGTGTCTCTGAAAGTTTTGTTAGACCCTTATTCGGTCTTTACTCCTATTGGAGATTCAATCCTAGTCAAGAATGTGTATAGAAATCAACCGATGTCAGTCTTACATAAAGTCTTCACATGTGACCTAGTTTAGCTCATTATGACCGATTTTGTTGTTATTCTTGGTATGGATTGGTTATATGCATCCTGCTTTTCTACGGATTATAGGACCCGTAAGGTCACATTCCAAGTTCCTAATGAGCTTATCCTTTAATGGAGGGGAACCAATTTTGTGTTTAAAGGAAAGTTTGTCTTTTATATGAAAGCTATGAAAATGATTTCTAAAGGTTATCTATATTATGTTGTCAGAGTCATGGATGTTCAGTCTCATGTTCCTACTCTTGATTAGGTCCCCATAGAAAATGAGTACCTCTATGTCTTTCCAAATGATTTTTCCGGTATTCTTCTCGTAAAGGAAATTTATTTTTGTATTGATCTTATGCCTAATACCCAACCTATTTTTATACCTCTATCTTAAATGGTCCTGACAGAGTCAAACTAATTGAAGGCACAATTAAAGGATTCACTTGAAAAGGATTCATAATGTCTAGTGTGTCACCATGGGGTGCTCCAAAATCATTTGTAAGGAAAAAGGATAGTTCACTGCAGATGTGTGTGAATTATCGATAATTGAATAAGGTGAGCATAATATACAAGTACCCACTTCAAAGGGTCGATGACATACTTGATTAACAACAAGGTGCAAGCTATTTCTCTATGATTGATATTCGATCTCGATATCACCAATTGTGGGTGAAGCAGGATAACATTGCAAAGACGACATTTAGAACTCTATATGGTCATTTTTAATTTTCAGGTATGTCACATATTTTTGGTGGTATTTATAGATGATATATTTGTTTAATCATTGGATATAAAGGATCGTGAAAATCATTTGAGGATTTTATTGCAAACATTTAAAGATAGACAATTCTTTGTCAAGTTTGGCGAATATGAATTTTGGCTAAGAGAAGTGGATTTTCATGATCACATTATTTTGGGTGATGGTATTAGAGTTGATCAAAAGAAGACAGAGGCGGTGAAGAATTTTTCTAGACCATTCTCTCCATCTGGCACTAGGAGTTATTTGAGTTTTTTCAGATACTACAAGAGGTTTGTTGAGGGATTTTTCTCCATGACTTCTTCTTTGACGAGGTTAACTGAAAACAAGGAAATATTTCAATGGTCCAATGAATGTTAAAAGAGCTTTTAATTGTTGAAGGATCGTCTTACATCGGCTCCCACAGTGAAATTTACCGAAGGATTAGATTGTTTTGTTGTGTATTATGATACCTCACATATAGGTTGGGATTGTGTTTTGATGCAACATGGAAAAGTCATTCCCTATGCTTTAAGGGAATTGATAGTGCATTAAAATAATTATCCGACACATGATCTTGAGTTGTTTGCCATTGTGTTTCCATTTAAATGTTGGCGACATTATCTCTATGGGGTTCATGTTGATATATTCTTTGACCGCAAGAGTTTGCAACATGTGTTTGCCCAAAGGGATTTGAATGTAAGACAAAGAAAGTGGTTGGAACTATTGAAGGATTATAATATGAGTGTAATTTATTACACCAACAAGGCCAATGTTGTAAATGATGCATTGTGTAGTGTGTCCATTTGCAACATTGTGCATCTCAGGAATGGAAAGAAGGATTTGGTCAAAGTGTTGCATCATTTGGATCATTTGAGGTTGAGATTGAATAGCTTGATCAATAGTGGTGCGTTGCTGCCAAATGGGGCAAAATCATCTTTAATGGATAAAGTTGAAGCAAAACAAGACAAGGACCCTACTTTGGTTGAATTAACGAAGTTTGTGGCTTATAAGAAGGTAGAAGTCTTCTTCCAAGGGGGAGATGGAGTGTTACATTATCAAGGGCGATTGTGTGTGCCCAACATAGATGGCTTGAGGGAAATTTACTTTATGAAGCCCATAATTACAAGTATTATATTCATCCAATATCCAAAAAGAAGTATACAGATTTGGAAAAAGTATATTGGTGGAATGGCATGAAGAATGTCATAGCAAAGTGCGTGATGGGATGTTCAAATTGTCAAAAAGTGAAAGTGAAACATCAAAGACTCGATGGTTTGACTCAAGATATTAACATAACGATTTGGAAATGGGAGGAAATTAATATGGATTATATTATGGGTTTACCCAAGACAAGGAAGCAATTTTACTCAATATGCGTGGTCATGGATAGATGTCAAAAACAACCCACTTTTTACCAGTGAAAAAATCGTATGGTACTGAAGAGTATGCAAAGGATTACATTCAAGAATTGATGAGGTACTGCATGGGATACTGTTGTCCATTATATTGGATAGGGGAGCTCAATTGGCTTTGAATTTTTGAAAGTATTTCAAAAAGGGCCTTGGCATGAAGGTGAAGCTAAATATCACCTTTCATCCTCAAAGAGATGGACAAGTTGAAAAAAAAATACAAACATTGGAAGATGTGTTGAGGGATTGTGTGCCTGATTTCGAAGGATGGGATGGTCACTTACCTCTTATAAAAAAAGAATAGTTTTCATTCAATTATTGGTATGGCTCCATTTGACGAATTATATGGTAGAAAGTGTAGATCTCTAGTTGGGTGGTTTGAGGTTTGAGAAATGTCCATAATTGGACCAAATTTCTTATTTGATACTATGGAGAAGGTGAAAGCCATAAGGGAAAGTTTGAAGGCTGCTCAAAGGCATCAAATGTCAAATGATGATGTTAGGAGAAGAGAACTAGAGTTCAATAAAGGTGATTAGGCATTTTTGAAAGTTTTCCCAATGAAAGGAGTGATGCGTTTTGGTAAGAAAGGCAAGAGTCCTAGATATGTGAGACCTTATGAGATAGTAAAGAGAGTTGGGCGAGTAGCCTATGAGCTAGATTTGTCTATGGAATTACCTAAGGTTCATCCAGTATTTCATGTATTGTTGCTAAGCATATGTTTGGGCGATCCTAATTTTATTAGTCCATTGAAGGATGTGTGTATTGAGGAAAACTTGACTTATGAAAAGTACGTATAAGATTTTGGACTGACAAGTGATGAGGTTGAGGAATAAAGAGTTTGCATCCATCAAAGTATTATAGAGAAACTAAAAAGTGGAATGTGCTACTTGGGAGGCTGAGCCGCACATGATGGAATGATACCTTTACCTATTTCGTTCCTCTCTAGCCTAATGTACTTGATGAGAACTATTCCTTTAAAATAATCATGAATGCGTACCTCTTAATGAGTTGCATTCATGCATGATCTTGAGACAACTTTTGAATAACATTAGATATATAACTTTGATGCTTTTATGAAAATGATTATTAAGTTTCTTTTTTGCTGATATGTGGCATACAGGGTCCGCGACACAGACCTCGTGTCTTTTCAGAGTTTTTCGCTGAAAATTCTCTGAAAGAGTTTTCTAATCCTGTATAAATTATTCAAATAAAATCTAAGTGCGGGTTCGTGGAAGGTGTGCATCGCACACTTGTTGCACACTCTCACTGGAATTCATTTTCGCATCGAAAAATTATTTTTTGATCCGATTGCTCTAAAAATCGACGGAGACCACTTCCCACTCAACTTTTCATGTTGATCATACATCCAGCCTCATATTTGCAAATAGAGCATAGGAAGATACATTATGTGCATATCTCTCTTCTTGAAGTATTTTGATAATTTTACCGGGTGCGATAGACCACTTGAAATACCAAAATACTACAAAAACACTAAAAAATCATAACAAGGCTCATGCTACTACTAAAATCGCCTCATAGAATTAATGAAATTATCATAAAATCAATTCGAGTACCAGACCTCAAACATTAATCAAAGTCAAAGCAAGCTCAATTTAACTCGATTTCCAATTCCGAACCTAAAATCCTCTTAACAATTCTAAATCTGATTTCGACAACTCTCCTAAGCCAATTTCAACATTCTAAAACTAATGGAATTCTATTCTGAGATTTGAATCTCGGAATGTCTGAATATTGCAAAAGTAGGAAACTTAAACCTTCAAAAATTCAATCTTTGACAAAAATCTTCGTTCTCAAAAAAGATTTGAAAACTAACTTTTAAAACCAATAAAACGTTACTCAACGCCTCTAATAGAAAGAGTAAAACGGAAATTTTATTTAAAAGTAAAAAATGGCTTTCGGAGTCATTATACACACCAGCTGAATCTTAATCTTGGACCCATTGCAAATTTATAAGTCCATGTAATGCCATGTCACGTGTGGCCTGACCCTTCATATATGAATTTCCATGGATTGTGTCATTCCATCTCTCATATATGAATCTATCACAAATCATGTGGCCCGACCCCTATTTTCTCTCAATATGAATCCACCACAGATCATATGGCCCTACCTTTATTTCCTCTCAATATTAATTCACCACAAATCATGTCGTCCGACCCCTATTTCTATCATCCTCATAAAGTATCACCACAATAGTAGTACAACATCGATGTTCAATATGAGGAATGTAACTATCACAATACTAATCCTTACCAGATAGTTTTAGTACACTATCATGAGTAAGTTGATTCAACTATTTAGATCATTCATGATACATCTTAGATCACACATAAGAACATGTTTCTTCTTTTTATCCCGCTTATGATCATTAGTACTCATTCAATAACTTTTAATACACAAGTTACACAAAATCCTTCACTAATTTCCATTACTTGCATTCACTCAATACATACAAGGTTTAATATACTTAAGTAAAAGTCAAGAGGTCCACTTGCCTTAAAGCATTGAAATCAACTCTGGACTTGGGCTTTTACTTTATGTTGAGCCTCTGAATCCACGAAATCTGATTAAATAAACAATCCCTAAAAGAAAATTTTAACAATGATACCCATTTTGTTATTTTTGAAAATTGAGTCCGATCGAATTGATCCAAAAAGTCATTCTCTAGGGCTAAGAGTAATTTTGAAATTTTTATGAAAAAATATGTTATCAAAAGGTGTAGGAACTCACATGCAAAATAGCATAAAATGAGTTAGAAAACATTCTCAGTTGCCCAAAATATCAAATTCAAAGTTCATGCAAAAACCCCAATTTTTGGAATATTACGATATTAAAATTGTGAAACAATGGATGGGTAAGGTAGTATTAAAGCTAGAAAAACATACCCAATACTTTATTTTAAAAAGATCTCTTTAAAATTTCCTAACCTGAGCTCTTCCCAGGCATTTGCTCTCCACGATTGTGGCAAAGATTCTTCGAACATAGAGGCCAGGAACACTATTCTCTTCAATTGCGGCCAATGCTTTGGCAAAGTGGAGTCTAGGAAACACTACCCTCTACAATCGCGGCCAAGGCTCCGTGAACATGGAGAATAAAACTAGCTACTAGAAATCAGGAAAATAATTAAGACTATTCCCTAAATAGACCCTTGAGGTTCATCAGAACCTCAAAAATACAAATCCTATATGTAGCCCTTCTAAGTTTAACGTTTCAGACTAAATAGAATCATAATAATATAGATCTAAGGCCTCCTTGACCCGATACTTGAAAAAATACTACTAGCCAACTTTTATCCAAAAAGACTAAATGCCCTCAAAACCTCCAAAAAAATAAATTGAAGCTACCCTAGGCCTAAAACCACCTCCTGGATCTAATGGAGTTTTAATTCAAGTATTAGCACTCCGAAAATTAATCAAAGTCAAACTTTAGCCTAAATTCACTTAAACTTCTATCTCAAGGGTTTAATACCACACATCCCATGAATTTAGTGAATCTTAAAAGATGCATGACCACAACCATAATTGATCTTGTTATGGAATGCATAAGATTGAGGGACACTTATCTTTTGTTTTTTTTTTTTGGGAATTCAATCACTTCATTTAAGTTCTGAAAATGTTACTTGATACATATACAAAGTAGTAGGAACCAAAAACTTTTCATTTTATTCTTGAAAATCTTTTTGAATATTTCACACAATTTGTTTTGTTTTACAAAGGACCTAACTAATTTGCCTCATATTTTCTACTCGAAGCAACCTAAAAATGATGAAGCTGAGGATGGAGTATTCGTGAAAGTTCCAATATCTTTTATCGCCCTTGATGAATCAAAAGTCAATGCTGTAGAGGTAAGCTTTTGAAAAGTTTCTCTAACTATGAAGTGTATAATTTTTTTAAGTCATGTACAAAAGATATTTTGATGGATTCTTCAATGAAATTTTATTGTTAATTGTTTCATGAAAGAAGAGAAATATTCTTCCGTAAAGCTAAAAGCTAGAGGTTGCGATCAATTTTAACTATTTCCTTAGAAAGGGAAGTTTTTAAAATTAATTTTCCCTAAAGCTAATTTGTTTAAAATGAAATTCTAATTAAGGACGGAACTTTTTAAATCACATCCAATTATTAAATGAATCTTAAGAGATGCATAATCACTACCATCATTGATCTTATTACAGAATGCATAAGCTTGATGAACAAATATCTTTTTTTGGGCATTCCAGTACTTTTATTATGTTCTTGAAATGTTACTTGACACACATATATATAAATTAATTACTAGCAAACGAGCAATTTTGATCCTTTTTTTTTAAACCTTCTCCATTACTTCACACAATTTTTCATTTTTCAAAAGATTTAATTATTTTTAAAATATTTTCTACTAGAGTATGGATAAGTAGGAACAAATTAATAATTATGAAGATTCAACAATAATGGAAGTCTACATATCTTTTATAGGATTGGAAGAATAAAACTCTAATGTTTTAGAGATATGCTTCTTAAAAGTTACTCCAATTATAAGTTGTTTGGATTTTTCCTTTTTAAGGCAGGTACAAAAATATTTTGAGGAATTCTTAACAACTTTTTAATGTCAATTGTATTATGAAAGAAAGAGAAATTTCCTTCTTTGAAGATAAAACATATGGAGTGTATCACAACAACAACATTTAAAAATGTCAAATCAATAAAAAAAATCATTTTTTGAATCTGGACAATGATAGTTATTTCTTTCAATCTCCATCTTTTACCTATCATAGGTATTGGTATATACTATGATTATACCTAGTGTAATTCTATAAAATGAGATTTACAGAGAGTAAAATGTACACATACTATAATATTACCTTAGAGGAAGAGTATTTAGTTATTTCGGTAAATCCTTAGCTCAAGAAAGGCACAATTTTAGAGCAGTATAGACATATATGGTGTGTAGATATATATAAATAATAGTATGAACAATAATAATACTTTTAAAGGTTGTCTAGCAAGCGAAGTCTAGAGTTCCATTCGAAATTAACCATATAAATACGCTAGGAATAGTTATGGGTCTAACCTATCTATCTAGGTAGAAGTAGAAGTTAGTCGTATTATTTTTTAATAGATAAAAGAAGCTGGAATGGGGAAAACGAATACAGAATAAACCAGGCCATGGTTCTTTAGAATACAAAATATCTTGTGTACCACTTGATGTACAAAATGTTGATACCCCCTACTCCATTAGATAATTACCATTGAGAATGACCTTGGATTTCATAAATACAACTTGTTTTGGTTGCAGAATGTGATGATACCAAAGAATACGCATTACCTGCATACACATACATTTGAACAAAGAAGGAAAAACTAGATCATCAAGATGACCTCTCATCAAGATGGTTCAATAATTTATTATGTAAGTTTCCTTTTTAAATAATATACATGTTTTCCTAGCAACAAAATTGATTACATAAGTTTTCTTTGATAAGATTGTGACAAAATAAATATTTAATAATTGTTGATAAACATGTCTATCATCATTAAGGGACAAACAAAAAGTTTCAATCTTTCGTAGAGATTTACAAGTTTGTTGTACATGGCGATGCTCCTGAAAGAAGAAATTAAGCGAATATGAAAAAACATTGCAGGTTAGCTCAAGAAAATTATATTAGAATAAATAACGAGACTGAGTCTACCTAGGAAAGGTTCATTGAAAGAGTTTAATTTGCAGGTGACACCAAAACGTAAACCACATGTGCGAGGTAAAAAATTGATCAAACACTATATAGTTGGAACATGTACTAAGACTTTCAATGGAGTTTACATAAAAATTCACGAGGTTAAGGAAGGCATAATAAAATATATAATTCCCTCTATGCATTGGTATTGTTATTGTAATTTTTACGTTAATTGTCCTTTCCCTAGTTGATTCCTATAATTTTGTAAATTTTTATGGCTACAAAAAAAGATAAAATGATGACTTATATGGGTATCAAAAAGTGAATTTGGGAGAAGATGCAACAGTGTGAACTCAGGAGATACAACATTAATACTCCTATATAATATTTTCTTTACCTGTGGGATTTATAGCCCATACGACAAAAAGAGAGGCCTGTAGAGATGTTTTTTATTCAAAATATTGAGATCAGAGGTGAAGGATCCATTAATTGACTTACTGAGTTCACTCCCTAAATCCTCAGGCAAGCGTCCTTATGAGGATGAAGAGGAGAGGAACAAATCAAAGAAGAGAAAGTATATGAAGAGAGACCAGGAGCAAGAAGATATTTTAGAAGCTTAGAGGAGGTCCCGAGTTGATGAGGAGCTAAAGTTAGATGATCCGAGAGCTCATGCAAGTGAAGCTTCTTTCAATTTAGTTCCAACACAGGTCAACCTGTTTAGTAGAGTTGATTTTGTAATGGAGTCTCAAATTCTTACTACTACACCATCAGCTACTGAGGGGACTTCCGAAGTCTTCTTGAGTGTATCGGCCACCACCGAGACCATTGTTGATAGTTTTGAGGCTATAGAAGCCCCTTCGTTGTTGCCTAACTCAGAAGCCTGGGGATTCATTGATATACCTTACTCCTAGTACTATATGTATTTTGATGTATCGTGGACAAAATATTTTTTTTGAGTGAGGGAGCGGTGGGGCCACTTATGAGTCTATCAGATCACCTTGGGTTTTTTGTTGCCATGTTTTTTCCCTCTGGTGTAATATTTAGAAGAATTGGCATGTTTGAGTAGATTAGTGTTGTATGTGTAAATATATGTTATGAGTCTTGCCTGTAAAAGAATAAAATATATTTGCAGTAGTTAAGAGTGAAAATATATGTTATATTTTGTGTGGCATGATTGACTTCTGAAAATCTTTATATGACATTGAGTACATATAAATGTGACAATTGTGCTTAAGTTGTGGGCATAAATTTTTATTTATAGGAATTTATACTGCAGTTATGTGTTATGTGGATGTGAGGATTATGTTGTTTAGAAAGAGTTCATACTCTTTCTAGACTTCTTTGTGTATGTATCTAGAACATACCTGGTTTATCATGTGTTGGTTGTAAGACAATGAATTAGGAAAGAATTATATGTTGTTTTTGAATTATGCCCACTTAGCCTATATGACCGTCCAAAATGATTAAATAATCCTTTGCTCCTTGATTTTGAGCCTAAACTTTTATCCTTTGACCTATTCACCTTCCCTATTTAACTTGGGACATTTACTTTGGTCCTAATTCTTTCTTGAACATCGTGTGCTTCTACCCAAGCAAAATGGGTGTCTACGGTAGATATTGAGAAAAGTAAGATAGGGTATAAAAGAGCAGTCAATGATATAAAAACAAAAGCGGGGGTGGCATGATTCAAAAGTATAAACAATAGTGAAAAAAGAAGTAAATAGAAATTATTTTTTTTAAAAAAAGATAAAAGATAGAAAAAAGAAAAAGAATGTAAGTAAGCCACATCCGAAGTATTAGGAAGAATGGATTCAAACAAATGATTGAGGCTGCAAAACAAAATGAAAGCAAGGTGAAGCTGGTGTCAAGGAAGACATAATCATTATTCCAAACTCCTACCCATCCACGAGCATACATCACAAGCCAAGAAAATCCTATAATGATCCATGTCTAAATATTTGAAAAGATGAAGTACTATCAAATTATCCCTAAATTACACCTCCAATTAAAAAGTATAACGCAATTGCTACCAAATATAGAATCCAACTAGGTTGAGGCCAAATACCACAAGGAATGAGATAAAAAATTAAGCCATATGTGAAGATTTAACTATTTGTCAATTGTTTCCAAAAAAGTGAACTTTTGGGGGAAATATTATCGTTTGATATTAGCTTATAATAAGTAACTTCATCAATAATATTTGAAATGGAGAAATGAATTAAGAGAGTAACAAGGATTGCTTCTCCGTGACATTATGAGTATGTTTAGAATCCTTTGGTAATCAATTTTCTGGGTATGCAATATTGTCAAGCATATTATTACATTCAAGTATTTTTCAACATAATTGAATGAAAAAGTGCTAGCAACATGAGTACTGACAATTACTCCAAGTTGGTAAACATTGCCACAATCGAAACCATTAGATGAGGTTTAGAAGTCCCGTATTCTCATTATTAATTTTTTTCCGTGGGTTTTATACTTTTTAATCAAATGTGTTAATCCTAGAACATATTCTATTGTTTACAATCACTGGAAATTGATTTGAATGAAAGAACTAACACTGCATACATTTGAACTAAAGAGTTTTCTACTAAAATCTCCTTAATACAGTCAAAATTCCATGGATTACACAATCTCTAATTGTGTCTAATAACCTTCATATCATTTTCTCCTTATCACGTTCTTTATTAATTAATTGTTAATGCTCTAGTAGATTTGGTCTTTTCTTGCAGCTGCTGCTGGGATTGGTGGCCCTTTCATTTACTTGAAAGGTAGTGTATTGGAGTGGGAAGGAGCAGGTCTCAACTAAGCTTAAGCTCTTATTTAAGGCAGTTCCTATGTTCATTTTGTGGTAAATTTGGAAAAGAAGAAACATGAGTAAAAATGAAGAGAAGATGTCTCAGATTGCTATGATTGTAGAGGTGGAATGAAATTTTCACCTTATGGCAAGAACCTTATCTCCATGGTTGAAGGATATTCCTGTGTGTTGGCCTAAGTTAGTATCACGATCGGAATTCTCAAGTCGTGATGGCGCCTAGCATAACTCACCAATAGGCAAGTCAACCTGTAACTCAGAATTGTAGTAAATAAAACAACAAAGAGGGGATGATACAAGACTAACTAAAAATATATATTACTAAATAAAATAATCCCTCTCAAAACTTAGATGTCACTAGTACTGAGCCAATATATACACAAAATAAGGAGCCCAAACTGCCAACAAGTAAAACTTGAGCACTAAATACCATGTGGAGTAGCCCAAAATTTTGAAAGTACAAAATGGAAGTGCGAGTGTAAGTATCCAGATATTGTACGACCTCATTGGAGCTTAGACATTTGGTTTCGAAAAGTTTTGGACATTGTAACGCTCCATGGAAGCTCTCACGGTCCATGTGAGGCTATACGGGCCGTGTAGAGCCTCTTTGAACTGTTCGTTGGCTCTTTGTGGGGTGTGAGGGCCTTGATGTGGAGTTTTAGACCAAGGCATACCACACTTGGACCCCACATGGGCCGTGTGAGAGCGTAAGGTCCGTGTGGTAGACCGTATGGTATCCTTGGGCTTGAGACTCCACAGTTTGGAGCCCAAGTAAAGTGGTACAACCAAGTATACGGTCTGTACAAGGAGGTACGGTCCGTATGGCCTCCCATATGGGTTTCAGAGTGAAATTTTTCTAAGTATTAGATCACCGTCTCGAAACATCATAGTGAAGAATTTTTCCAATTAAAGTGATATGTTGGACCATACAGTCTGTGTAGAGTGGTATAGATTGTGAAGTCAACCGTATGGATGCCTATGTTGAATTTTTCTTAGAATGGAATCTTCAAGCTCAAGATAAGTGCACTTTCAAGCCCTTAATTCAATCTTATTTATGTTTTTTAAGGACATCATGGGTCTCCTACATCAAGCCAAGCTCAGAGGAATTCCATTGGCTAACATTTTCACAATAACCGATGGAAGGGTCAACTTTAAATGGACATATCTTTTAGAACAAAAAGAACTGGATGGCCCACGACCTATAAAATTTAAGCTTTTTGAATTAGCTTTCCAATGATCTAGTTTTACCTTATTCTGAGTTTGGAACAAGAAGTTATGCCTAATTTTCATAAAGCCTGTCTGTGTAGTGTTTTCTGAGATTTGACTAAGTGAGGTCTCACGGGAGTGTTGTACGGACCATGATAACTTGTACGAGCTGTAAGACCTCCTCACGAGACCCCTAGCAATAACTATTATTTTTCTTCATTAATGATTTTTTTTTTTGTAATTGTGGCTTCTCCTAATGGCCTTTTATGACTTCCTATGCTATCCTAAGACCTCCAAATGACCTAAACTTTATTCCTCTCATTCAAATTCATTTCTCACATTTAAAATTCTCTCAAGTCACTCTTAAGAATTCTCTCAAAGAACTCTTGTAAATCTAAGCTTAGGAATCAAGGGAAGGCTCATTCTTCTTCAAATTTCTTCTTGAATCTTCTTCATTAACTAAGGTATGTGGGATTGATTCTTGGTCCCTTTCAACCAAGAAGACGCAAACTCTTTTACACTCTGTTTCATGAAATTTTAGCTACTTTAAATATGGGTGTTAAATATTAATGTATACTAAATTCAATTTATGTACGGCCTATGTTTATTTATTTATTTTAAAGTGATTTAACCCCTAATATGAAGAATTGTCTTGAAGTTATGGAGTTATAAAGTTATGAATGTGCATATCCCCTTTAAAGCTTGATTTGTGCATGGGTAATCTATATTATGATTTAAATGTGAATTTTACTTATGTTTTACTTGAATTTCATAATGTATTACTGATTTAAGTTTGAACCTCAATTATCCATGTTATTCCCATCTCATTCATGGCATGTGCATTCATGAACATTGTATTTTATGAATATTATGAAGTGGATTAAGTCCCACTATGATCATGTACATAATTTTGATAAGATATTGGTTATGACAAGAAATGTGATCACATAAATGTCTATTTCTATTGGCTCTTTGAGCATATCGGGTGATTGCACCATATTGTTTAATGAATGAGCTATTCCTATGTATGAGAAACATGATATTGAACTATGATTCGGATTTTTAGCCCGGGAATGAATGATTATGAGGAATGTTTAGATTTTAAGCCTAATTGTGCATTGAAATGATTTGAAATGACTAGTGCCTCTCTTAAAAGCATGCATATGTATAAGTATTCTTGTGGGTGACGACTTAGCACCGAATGGATTGGGGGCATCAGGTGATGTGCTACCAAAATACAATAATTTTGGTGCTTAAAACATAGGATTTTTCGTGTTCTCAATGCGATTTTACTTGTTTTTATGTGTTTTTTTGTCTATGTTTGCAGGATTACAGGTTGGCCAATGATATTTAGGAAAGTTACAAAGTTGCTGTAGATTTGTTGTTACACGAGACACCTTACAGGTCATAGACCATTTTATGAGCAGTAAGATGGTTTCCTGAGGAATTCTGGTGAAGGGCCAAGTTTCTGAAGTTACTTCTATGAACATGCAAATGAGTCATAAATTAATGTATGAGTCGTAGAATAGGTTTCGTGCCTTGAGGGTCCGAAAATGAAGACTTTCTGAAGTTCATTAGACAAACCCCCCTTTATGGGTTATAAACTATGTTACAAGTTGTAAAGGGGTGTCATAAAGGAGATGTCCAGTTTTTAAGCAATAATGTACGAGACCCCAATTACAGGCCGTGAACTTCAATACGGGTCGTAGAGTGTTTTCGTAGAGTGTGCTGGCCAGTTCTCCTAAGTTGTTTAGGATTTGAATTTTAATTATTATAAATAGGTTTTTTAGGTTATTTTTTCATAAGTTCTCACCATTTCATGTAAGTTTAGCTTAGTGCTCAGAGAACTCAATATTCTTATAGAGAAAATTATGAGAGAGTCTTTGAGAACACTTGTGGTTTAATTCAATCTTCAAACTTGTGATTTTCATTGACATCGAATTTTCTTGTTCTTAATTCAGTTGTGTAAGTGTTTAATTATGTCTTCTAAATTTATAATCTTTTCATCTGCACAAAGCATGAGTAGCCAAATCCACAACTAGGGTTGTGGGAACCATAAAGAACTAACAAAGTAAAATCAGATAATTCATAATTCTTGGAAGGTTTATATGCATGTATTAATTAACTCTCGTTGTTTTGTATGTTTTCTGATGGTGGCCAACATTAGAATCCGCCTAATGTTACTGATTGTACAATAGTAGTAATGAATAGGAAAAGAGATTAACTAATAGAATTCTATTGATCTGTTCTCATCTAATCAACCAAACTGGATAAAGGGAGGTTTTACTTGGACTTATAGGTAATGGTTGGTAATGCACACTATGGAGATGGGCCAAGTCTCATAATGAAATCCTCCTTTCATCTTTGACCAACGGGCTTGGTGAACATAAATTACCGTCCTGCATGTTATACACTTGACAACAATTAGGTTATCCGGTGATACTAAGTTGGGGAATCACGGGGAACACAATACCCTAGTTTCTCTCCTTTATTGATCTTTCTCTCATGCTAGTTAGTTTATTTTTCTCATTGATTTTCGCAACCCCCCCACCCCAGGGAATAGAGCTGATTAACTACTCGGATTGCATGTTGGTGGATTTTTCTTGAGTCTACGTATTCCCTGTGGGTTCGAGCCTAACCTTTGTTAGGTTCTATTTCTTGACATCGACCGCTTGATCCTCTAAAAAGGAGATGTAACTTGGGTGACATCAAGATTTTTGCACCGTTTCCGGGGAATACAGCTAAACTTAGTAAATTTATTAGTATTTTGAGTGTTAATCCTTAGTTCTCTTTATTTTACTTTTGTTTGTTGTTTCTTTTATTTGCAGGGTGCATGAGTAGTGTATGCCCAACACTCGGAGTCAAGGCAATCCCTTAATTCCATTTGATCCAGATATAGAACGATAAGAAGGATGGCCCAAGATAAAGCTAACAACGCCGCAAATGCAGCTCTAAATCGTAAAAATAATGATAATTATGGGAATGAGAACCCACCTTCTTGTCACGACCTGGGGTTAGGGCCAAGAACTGACACGGCGAAAGGGAACCCGAGAGTTCCCAAACAAGCTTCAAGGTAATCAAATCCACATCATTGGTTCAAAAGTGCATTCAAAGTAAACACATAGTTCTAAGGGATAGGAAAGTAGGACTCACGCTATGGGGATATCAAGGGGAAAGCAGTTTACATGGATTTACACAGCACATAGCATATAAAAACTAAGGGGCAGGTAAGTATGACTCACTCTATGGGGGTATACGGGCTTAGGATCTTCCACATTTCCACCTCAAACATACATTCATATCATAATATCCATGATCAATCCATAATAATCACAACTAATAGATAACCAAAATCATAAGCTTCAGTTACAACACATAGAATATAGAGTCTACGAGATTCTACACGATGTCCAACAATGCCGCTAATCATAAGATTGAACGGGGGCCAAGACATGTCCAAGACTCACCCTCAAGTAAGAAAGTAAACATAAGATAACATAGGTAGAAGGATGGTGGCTTGTCCTTGGAAGATAGGACTCACCACAAGTTCAACTTTTGGATTTGAGCTACTCGTCAAACGGTGGATAGTCATAGCGCTCGGTCCCTATATGGTAAATTCATGTAGGCATAAAGTATGTGTTAGTACATTTGAATGTACTAAGTATGCGGGCATGCAATGCATATGACTTATTAAACCTGCACTTGAATGTTAGGTGGCAAAGGCACATAATATAGAAAGAATTATATATCCAAAGGAGAATAGTATACAATATGCCATGAAAGTTGTGATGCATAAAACGCAATAATGCTCATATGTAGCGGGGATGTGACCTCAACCGACATGAGTAAGACCAAGCGAGCTATTACTTGGAATCCTAATGAAATCCCCTCCCCAGTACAAAGGTGGTCCACTAGCCAAAGGTAAACCATACTTCATCTTACGGGAGCATCACCCATTTCATATGAAGTAACCCCCTTATGGGAATATCACCCATTTCGGAAAGGATTTTCATATCATATAACATAATACTTCACCTTACGAGAACATCACCCATTTCATATGAAGCAACCTTTCTTACGGGAACATGTACATCACCCATTTCTGATAGGATTTTCATAACATATGTTAGGCACATAGTTCGAGGAAATAGAGAGGACCCTTGGGGATAGCCCTGACGCCCCCAATGCATTAGTGCTAAGTCGGCATCCCATGAGAATACTTGTACATATACGTGTTTTAAAGAGATACAATATTCATTTCAAAACCGTTCAATGCACATTTAGGCTCAAATGCGAAACCATAAATCATAATCACGATACTCAGGCAAGGAATAACTCATTTGCATGTACGGAATGGTGCAAGCACCCAAAATGCTCAAAGAGCCATAATCATAAGACATTTATGTGATCACATTCTTGTCATAACCCATAATCTTATCAAAGTCATATCATAAAATATAATTGGGCTTAATCCACTTCATAATTTCCATAAAAAGCAAAGTTCATGAATGCAAATGCAATGAATTATGTAAGAATAGCATAGGTAATACAAATTCAAGCTAAAATCAAAATTATAATATGCAATTGAAGTAAATATACAATTAAATTCACATTTAAATCATAATATAGATCACCCATCCATAAATCAAGCTTTAAAGGGGACATGCACATTTATAATTTCATAATCTCAAAGTAAACTATAATATAAGGGATTAAATCAACTTAAAATCATCAATAAAGCATAACCCATGCTTCAATTGAATTTATAAAATCATAAATCTCAAAACTCATTTTAAGTAAGCAAAATTTATGAAAATCAAATGAAAAGAGTTTGGGTCTTCTTGGTTGAAAAGGACCAAGAATCAATCCCACATACCTTGATGGAGAAGCTCAAATTGAGAAGAATTTAGCTTGAAATTGAAACCCCAATTGAACCCTAGCTTAAGTCTTGAGAGAAGAACTTAGAGAGGGCTTTTAGGAATGATTTTAAAGTGATAGTGTTCCCAATGAGAATGAATTAAAATGAAAGGATATCGGCTGATTTAGGGGTCCAGGATAGGTGAAAAGGTAATAAAACACAATTAAAATAAATCATATTTACATAAAAGCCATTAATGAGACGGATCAAAATTGCGCTCATGGCTTCACTGGCACAGATATGGTCTGTGAGGCACTTCACGGGCCGTGAACAGTGCCTGTGAGACAACACTTAGGCAAATTTTTGCAATGTTCAAGACTTAGAATTTTTTGAAGTAAAGGGGTGCCACACGGAAGGCCACACGGCCCATATGCTACTACACGGGTCATCTCAAGGATAGTGGAACGACACTTAGAAAAATTTTGCATGAAAAAGTTATGAGACGATGATTTTATTCTTAGAAATATTTTGCATTGAGAGCTATATGGTGGGCCACAGGGCCCATGACGTGACACACTACACGGACCGTGTGGGAGGTCATGTGCCCATACTTAGCCTGAAACTCCATGTTAGTCCCCGTAATCAAAATTATGTAACCCTCCACTGAAGGCCACACGACCCATGTGACTTCGCACTAGCCGTGTGGGCCTCCTATGGAGTGACACTTGGTCAAATTTCTCTTGGTGCGACATTATGAGGTCCGATAAAGTCATTCAAAAATTCAGGTCCTTACACTCCTTTGGAGGATATTCCATAGCCTTAGAACTTCAATGACAATGCTTACTAGTGTAATCAGTATTGGTTAAATCCTATAGCTATAGAGGTGACTGGAGCTATTGTGTTGCCGCTAATATCAGCAGGCACAAAGTTTACAGTCTCGAGTGGGTTACTTCAGATGCTGCAGAAATTGTGAGATATTTGCGGTCTTACCATCAAAGGATCCACATAGCCATTTACACAATGTGGCATTTATTTTTAAGAGTATGATGAGAACATAGAATTTTCCTATAGATGTTGTAGAACTTCGTGTCTTCTCATTGTCTCTCCCGGGAAATGCTTCATTATGGCTATCTAAGCTTCCGCAGAGTTCAATCGCCAGTTGGGCAGACTTGCAGAAGGCCTTTTTAGAGAGGTACTTCCCTATATGAAAGAAGCTCAAGTTAAAGGATAAGATCAGCAACTTCGAGCAACTTCTTGGTAATTCCATAAGCACTACTTGGGAGCGGTTTACAAAATGTCTGAGGAGCATCCCTGACCACAAGATAGTTGATGACGCCTTGGTGGAGATTTTTTACTATTCTCTTGATGAAAACAGTCAAGCTTGTGTTGACACTATCATGGGGGGCAAGTTTCTAGATCAACCATTTGCAAGGATTGTTGAACGCATAGAAAGAGTGGTTAAGAAGAATCGTGCATGTGGGAAGAGGGATAGAGCTTCAATGAAGAGTTCATGTGCATTTAGTGTGCGTCAAGAGCAAGCCAGAATCAATGAAGAGATCATGCCACATCTTGATCTGATTTTCATAGGCATGGACATGATGATGAAGCAAACTAAAGAGAGGGTAAATGCAGTGGTTCATCAACCTCCACATGCACCCATGTACGAGGAGTCATACTATGAAGAGGATGCATGCTTTGTTAATAATCAGATGAGGTATTTCTGGACCAACGCCCAAGGGTCCAATCAGGACTATTAGTGCCAAGGTCAAGGAAAACAAGGTTTGGAACATTGGTAGAGAAGGAACTTACAGAGACAATTGTGGTGATTACTATGATAGAAGTAGGGGTTCGGATGTAGATTGGGGTCGTAGAGAAGGCTTCAAGAATGGTCCTTATGTGCCACCATAACCACGACGCAGGTGCAGGAAATTCTAGAAGTGAGGAGATCTATTGAAGAAGGCTGAGACACAGGATAAGACCCTAAGGGGAATGAAAACAGAGATCTCTAGTATCAATCTAAAGAAAGAGTCTCACTCTGTAGCTATCAAACAGATGAAACAAAAAATCGGTCAAGTGTCGACTCAGTGGAATCTGCGTCAAAGAGGTACATTGCCTAGTAATATAGTGTAAAATCCTAAGAATGATGGGCAATGTGTGGTAGTTACTACTCGAGTTGGCAAGAGCAGCACTGATCCTCCTATGTTGGTCGAAGAGGAAGATGTTCATGAGAAAATGGTTACAACTAAGGATGCAGATGATGGATATGGTCATCACAAGGATGGGGCGTGTGTAGCAGTTGAAGCACCACAGAGGTTTAAGCCCGTCCCTAGGCCTTCTCTCCATTCCCTTAGAGACTCAAAAAGGGAGGAAGAAGGCAAATTCAAGCACTTCCTCTCTATGCTAAAGCAACTTTCTATCAACATCCCCCTCATCGAGGCTTTGGAGAAGATGCCAGGCTATGTGAAATACATGAAGGACTTGATCACAAAAAATTGCACTGTGAGTGAGGAGCTTTCTCAAGAGTTTTAACATTGTAGTGTTGTCACTACGAAGTCCTTGGTTTAGAAAAGAGAAGATTCAGGTGCTTTCACCATACCCTGCACCATTTGAGATGTGGAGTTTCCAAGGGCACTATATGATTTAGGTGTCGGTACCAATCTGATGCCCCTTGCACTCTTCAAGAAACTTGGATTGGGGACCCCTACTCATACTAATATGCGGTTGCTGATGGCATATCACACTACGAAAAATCCTGTGGGGATACTATATGATGTGTTACTAAAAGTTGAGAGGTTTGTATTCCTCGCAGAATTTGTGATCCTCGATTGTGAGTTTTCAATTTTGAAGTCCCTATTATCTTGGAAAAGCCCTTCTTAGCCATCAGCCGCACCTTGGTGGATATGGAGAAGGGCAAACACGAGTTCAGATTCAGGAAAGATAAGGTTGTGTTCAATTTGTATCAGCAAGCAAGGAAAGACAAGGATGTGAGAGTGGTTTTTGTTATAGAGGTCATCGATGAGGCTGAACCAGAGGTACCTCTTGAAGAAAGATTGGGTGTTGACATGTTAGAGGCAGTGCTGATGAATTTCGATAGTGATGTTATACTAGACTATGAGGAGACGGTGAATTCTTTAGGGGAGTCTTATGGTCCTAAGCACCAAACTAAGCTAGAGCTAGATTTGAAGAATCAAGAGTCACCACCCACAAATCCCTCCATAGAAGACCCACCAGTGTTAGAATTGAAGGCTGTTCCAGCACATCTGAGGTATGCATTTTGGGGAGCTAACAACATTTTGCCAGTAATAGTTGCTGTGAACTTGAATGAGGAGTAGGTGAGCAACCTTATAAGGGTGCTTAAATAATACAAGAAGACCATGGCATGGACGATTGTAGATATCATTGGTATCCCTCCCGGGGTATGTACACACACAATCTAGTTGGTCAAAAACTACAAGCCGAGCTTTGAGCACCAAAGGCATCTCAACCCCCTTATGCAAGAGTTTTTCCATAAAGAGATCATCAAATGGTTGGATATAGGAGTAAGCTACTCGATTGCCGATAGTAAATAGGTGACTCTGATGCAGTGCATTCAAAAGAAAAAAGGTATCACAGTAGTACCAAATGCCAATAATGAGTTGATCCCGATGCGGCCAGTCAC
Organism: Solanum rostratum; assembly: GCA_029948455.1. Taxonomy (NCBI): domain Eukaryota; kingdom Viridiplantae; phylum Streptophyta; class Magnoliopsida; order Solanales; family Solanaceae; genus Solanum; species Solanum rostratum. Next base: position 15,013,715 of record CM057047.1, on the reverse strand, counting down.
AGGATGGAGGGTATGCATGGATTATAGAAAACCCAATGCTTTGACAGAAAAAGATCACTTCCCTATGCCATTCATTGATAAGATATTGGACCGAGTAGCTAGAAAGGGGTAGTACTACTTTCTTGATGGGTATTCAAGATACAATTAAATCACCATAGCACCGGAGGATCAAGAGAAGATGACATTTATATTCCCCTATGGCACCTTCGCATTTAAGAGGATGTCATTCGGGTTGTGTAATGCCCCAGCAACATTCCAGAGATGCATGATGTCTATCTTCTAAGACATGGTCGAAGACACTATTGAAGTCTTCATGGATGATTTTAGCGTGGTTGGAAACTCATTTGAGGATTGCTTGAAGCACCTATATGCGGTTCTGCACAGATGCGAGGAGATTCATCTGGTACTGAATTGGGAAAAGTGTCATATTATGGTGAAAGAGGGCATTGTGTTGGGGCATAGGATATCCAACAAAGGAATTAAGGTCGACAGAGCTAAGGTAGAGATGATCAAGAAGCTTCCCCCACCAATCTTAGTAAAGGGTGTGAGGAGTTTCTTGGGACATGCAGGATTCTATTGGAGGTTCATAAAAGATTTCTCTAAAATTTCACACCCATTGTGCAAATCGCTGGACAAAGATGCTAAGTTCGTGCTTGATGATGCATGCCTAGAAGCCTTTGAAGAATTGAAGAAGAGGTTCATCTCAACACCCATCATTGATGGGATCAACCTCTTCTTTAATAGTGCCAGGATCACCAACTAACTTCCTCAACTTAGACACATGGAAGACCGAGTGAATGCAACCCAAATCCAGAGGCTACTCCAACCTATAAGCCACGTTCCCAGTCCTCTCAAGAACCTTATAAGGGCTAATATACCGGGGACTTAGCTTGCCCTTCTTACCAAAACACATCACACCCTTTATAGGTGAAACCTTTAAAAACATCCAATCACCAACATGAACTTCAAGATCCGTTACCCTAACATACAAATAGGACTTTTGGGGACTTTGGGCCGTCTTCGACCTCTCCCTACTCAACTTCACCTTCTCCATCGCCTCCAACACTAAATTCGTGCCAATCAATGCCATTTCCTCCAACTCAAACCATCCTACCGGTAACCTACACCTCCTCTTGTACAAGGCCTCAAATGGTTCCATACCAATGCTAGCATGGAAGTTGTTATTATAGGCACACTCAAGAAGTGGAAGGTAGTAATCCCAATTACCCTTGAACTGCAACACACAAGCCCTCAACATATCCTCCAAGGGTTGAATTGTCCTCTGAGCTTGCCCATGGGTTTGAGGATGAAAAGCAGTACTAAACTTAATGTTAGTACCAAGTTCCTTTTGAAACGACCTCCAAAAGTGAAAGTGAATTAGGTGCCACAATCCGATATGATAGACCTAGGCACCCCATGGAACCTCGCCAACCCTTGGATGTACAACCTTGCATAATCTTTGGCACCAAAATTCGTCTTGATGGGTAGAAAATGAGCCGACTTTGTCATCCGATCAACAACAACCCAAATGGGGTCAAATTGTCTTTGGGTCCGAGGTAAACAAACCACAAAGTCCATGTTCACATCTTCCTATTTCCAAGTGGGAATCTCCATGTCCTGAGCCAAACCGTCGGGCATATGGTGCTCTACCTTCACTTCTTGAAAAGTTGGACATTCAGATATGAACTTAGCTATGTCCTTCTTCATACCAAGCCGCCAATACAGCTCCTTCAAATCCCGATACATCTTAGTAGATCCCGGATGAATAGAGTAAAGAGAGTTGTGAGCTTCACTCATGATCACCTTTCTGAGATCATCAACATCCGAAACACATCATAGGTCTTGGTACCGAAGTACACAATCTCCCTCGGGAGAATACCCCAATCTCCTTTTTGGCAACCAATTTCTTCAATTCAACCAATGATGGGTCTAAACCTTGCTTAGCTTTCACGTCAACAATCACTGAAGATTCGACCCCATTTTGAACATGAGTACCACCATTATTAGAGTCGGCCAACCTAACACCCAACCTAGGCAACCGGTGAAAATCCTTTGCCAACTTCCTCTTCTCCTACCCAACATGAGCCACACTCCTCATAGATAGCCTATTAAGAGCATCGGCTATAATATTGGCCTTACCTGGGTGATATCGAACACTCATATCGTAATCCTTTAGGAGTTCCAACCATCTTCTATGCCTCAAGTTGAGATCCCTTTGAGTGAACATGTATTGCAAACTCTTGTGATTGGTGAAAACATCCACATGTACCACATATAAGTAGTGTTTCCAAATCTTCAAGGAAAAACCACTGCCGCTAACTCAGGATCATGCCTCGGATAGTTACGCTCATGCACCTTCAATTGCCTTGATGCATATGCTATTACCTTACCATGTTGCATAAGTACACAACCCAACCTAATCCTTGAAGCATCACAATACACCACAAATCCTTCCAAGCCATTAGGTAAAGTCAAGACAGGAGCAGATGTAAATCAATCCTTCAAGGTTTGAAAACTCTTCTCGCACTCATCTGACCACACAAACTTAACCTTCTTTTGAGTCGATTCAGCCAACGGAGATGCAATACATGAGAACCCTTGAACGAACCTTCTATAATAGCTGGCTAAGCCTAGAAAACTTCGAATATCCGAGGAAGTCAATGGTCTAGGCCAATTCTTCACAGCCTTGGTCTTCTTTAAATCAATCTTAATACCATCACCGGGCACCACATGACCAAGAAAAGCTACTCCACCCAACAAAATTTCACATTTGCTAAACTTGGCATACAACTTCTTCTTCTCCCTCAAGGTTTGTAGAATCAACCTCAACTGATCCCCATAATCCTGCTCACTTCGAGAATAAATGAGAATGTCATCAATGAAGACAATCACAATACTGTCAAGAAATGGCTTGAACACCCGATTCATAAGATCCATGAACACGGTCGGAGCATTAGTTAAGCCGAAAGACATCACCACAAACTCAAAGTGTCCATACCTTATCCGAAAAGCCATTTTGAGAATATCACACTCTCTAACCTTCAACTAATGATACCCAAAATGGAGGTCAATCTATGAGAAGTAGGTGGCCCCTTGAAGTTGGTCGAACAAGTTATCGATCCTAGGAAATGGAGACTTATTCTTAATGGTCACCTTATTCAATTGCCTATAATCGATACACATCTGAACAGATCCATCCTTCTTCCTTACAAAAAACACTGGAGCACCTCATAGGGATATACTTGGCCTAATGAAGCCCTTCTCCAACAAGTCTTTCAACTGATCCTTCAACTCTTTCAATTCAGCCAGTATCATACGATAGGGAGGAATAGAGATAGGTTAAGTATGTGGAAGGAGATATATGCCAAAGTCTACTTCCCTTCTAGGAGGAATACTAAAAAAGTCTTCGAGAAACACATCCAGAAAGTCATTCACCACTGGAATTGACTCAAGAGTAGGTGATCTGGACACCATATCCTTGACCCTCACAATATGATAAATGCACCCTTTCGATATCAAATTTCGGGCCTTGAAGTAGGAAATAAACTGACCCTTAATAGTGGAGTCATGACCCTTCGTTTCAAGACCGGGCCCACGGGGAGGTTGGAACTTGACCTTTTGGGTTCTACAATTTATAGAGGCATATGACGCATGCAACCAATCCATCCCAAGAATCACATCAAATTGAACATCTCAAGTGCTACAAGATCACATGGGAAGACTTTATGCAATACAAAAACAGGACAACCACGATAACCCTATGTGCAACAACAGATTCACCCACAGAAGTATAAACTGAGAAATGATCCTTCAAAATTTTGGGACTCAAACTAAACTTAACAGCCAATAGAGGAGTCACAAAAGACAAATATGCACCTTGGTCAAGCAAAACATAAGCATCAAAATCAAAGACTTTTAACATAATAGTCACAACATCCTGAGCTTCCTCAACCTCTTGACGGGCATGAAGTGCATAAAACCTATTGTTTCTTGGGGTAACACCTTAGGGAGCTCTTTGTTGTCCTTGACCACCTTGAGCTACCTGACCTTGACCTCTATGAACATTCTTAGGACAATCGGCAATCTTGTGGTTCTTATCACCACACCCAAAGCAGGCGTCCAGATTCTTCTAGCAAGCACCCGTGTGAGACTTCCAACACTTGTCACATGGAGGATACCATGGTCCACCACCAACCAGTGCCTTAGGAGGAGGCACTTTAGCATTAGAAACCCGAGCACTAGAACCTTGGCACTGTTGATGGGAAAAAAAACAACCTTGAGAGTCAGAGAATGCCCCATCAAAATGGGCCCTTCTAGAATTATGTACTCTCCTCTCCTTGTAGTTCTCCCCTTCGATCTACTCGGCATATACCATTTTTCTAGAAATATCCATATCTCGTATGAGCATGGTTGTACGATATTATTTCCAAGCAAGTTAGAGATATCAAAAATGAACTTGTGGATTCTTCCACAAGGATCAACCACAAATGTCGGTGCATACTTGGAAAGCTTAGTTAACTTGAGGGCATAGTCCCTCACACTCATAACCCTTTGCTTGAGGTGGATAAATTCAGTCATCTTGGCCTTCCTAAGCTCGAGTGGATAGGAATGATCCAGGAAGGCAAGCTTGAACTTCTCCCAATTAACAGTATTACCGTAAACCCTCTCCAAAGACCACTGGGTGTACCACACTTGAGTAGTGTCTTTTAATTGATAGGGAGCCAATTCATCCTTCTCCTCAGAAGTGACACCCATAACGTTCAACACCTTGGTGAGCTCGTCAATGAACTCCTGATCATCCTCATCAGCCTTTGATCCGTGAAACTCAAAAGGATTCATTCGGGTAAAATCCCTCACCCTAGATGCTGGAGTAGGATCCCGTGGAAGATTAGCATGCTTAGTTTGAAATGTCACCACCTGGGTAAGCATAGTAAAGGCCGTAAAGAATTCACCATTAGACATAGGCTCATCCATAAGCCCTTGAGTTGTTTGACCCTCATTAGGGCTGGTCTTAGTAGGTGGGGTCTTCCTCGAGGCATCTTCTGAAATGAAGCAATGACACGGTCAAGCTAAGGAAACCAAATATATGAACCATAGCATGACATAAGGTGTGAAGAAGTGAGACAATTTCTAGAACGTCTTTATAACCTCGCACTCATAGGCATAGTGCACTTCACACTCATGAATAAGACTCTACTTGATGTGACATGTTGGACTCCGAGGACCATTTATAAACCTAGTGCTTTGATACCATCTCCATCACGACCCAGACCTAGGGTCTAGGAGTGACATGGAAAATGGGGACTCGAGAGTCCCCGAACAAGCCTCAAAGTATCCCATCACATCATCAGTTCGGAAGCGTACTCAAATGATAAAAACATAATTCAAAGGGACGGGAAAGTAAGACTCACGCTATGGAGATATCTTACGGAAAGGGGATTAACATGGATTCACATAGCACGTAGCACATAAAGACTATGGGACGAGTAAGTATGACTCCCGCTATGAGGGCAATTCAGGACTTAGGATCTTTTGCATCCTGTCAAACCATCAATTCATAAGACTCATAACAAAAAACACATAACAATATTCAATTAGTAACCACGCCATAACATAATCACCAATATAGCAGTTAGAACTTAAACGTAAGTTTACGAGATGTCCAACAATGCCTCTAGTCATAAGATAGGTTGGGGGCCACGACATACCCTTGGCTCATCCTCAAATATGAAAATTCTAAATAAAGCACCATAGGTAGAGGATAGGTGGCTTGTCCTTGGTAGATTGGACTCACCACAACAAGCAAAACTTGAGATCTGAGCTAAACATTGTGCGATGGATAGATGTACTCCTCGGTCCCTACATGGTGAGATCATGTAGGCAAAAGTATGTGTTAATACGTTTGAATGTATTAAGTATGCAGAAATCAATGCATATGACTTATCAAACCTTTATTTCAATGTATTAAGTATGCAGACATGCAATGCATATGACTTATCAAACCTTTATTTCAATGTTAGATGACAAGGGCACATAATATAGGAGAAACATATACACAGAGAAGAAGAATATAATGATATCGCATGAAATTCATGATGCATGAAATGCAATAATACTCACATATAGTGGGGATGTGACCTCAACTAACAGGAGTAAGACCAAGCGAGCTATTACTTGGAATCCCGATGAAATCGCCTCGCCGGTAAAGAGTTGGTCTACTTGCCAAAGGTAAACCATACTTCACCTTACGGGCATCCCCATTTTGAATAGGATTTTCACATATATCTTATCATATCATATCATGCTTCACCTTATGGTCATCCCCATTTCATATGAAACAACCCTCCTTATGGGCATCCCCATTTCGGATAGGGTTTTCACATATACATATCATATCATATCATACTTCACCTTATGGGCATCCCCATTTCATATGAAGCAACCTTCCTTACGGACATCCCCATTTAGTATGAAGCAACCTTCCTTACGGACATTCTAATTTTGGATAAGATTTTCACATGACCTAGTCTAGCAACATAGCTCCAGGAGAGAGAAAAAACCCTCAATCCATCAGTGCTAAGTCGGCATCCCACAAGAATACATATACGTTTTTTATGTACATGCTTTTAAAGAGGCAATAGTTATTTCAAATCCTTTCAATGCACATTTATGCTCAAATAACAAACCATAATTCATAATCATGACATCATGCATATGAATAGGTCATTCAAATATACAAGATGGTTCAAGAACCCAAAATGCTCAAAGAGTCACAACCATAGACATTTATATGATCACATTCTTGTCATAACCAATACCTTATCAAAATCATATCATAAAACGTAATTGGTCTTAACCCACTTCATAATTTCCATAAAATTCAATGTTCATGAATGCATATGCCATGAATGATGTGGGATTAACATGGGTAATTGAGATTCCTTCTAAAATAAACAATATAATATGAAATTGAAGTAAATCCATAATTAAATCCACATTTAAATCATAATATAACTCATCCATGCATAAATCAAGCTTTAAAGGGGACACACATGTTTATAACTTCAATGTAAATCATCATAATAGGGCTTAAAGTAACTTAAAATCATAAATAAAGTACAACCCATACATCAATTGAATTTATTAAACAATAATTCTTAGAACCCATATTTAAAGTAAGCAAAATTCCATGAAAATCAACTAAAAAAAGTTTGGGTCTTCTTGGTCGAATGAGACCTTGAATCAATCCCACATACCTTACTTAGGAAGAGGAATTCGAGAAGAATTTAGCTTGAAGTTAAAACCCCAATTGGATCCTAGCTTGAATATTGAAGGAAAGACTTGGGGAATATTTTGAGAGAGTTCAAATGTGAGGAGTGAAGTTAGAGTATTAGGAATAGGGTTCAAGTCATTAGGGAGCCCTTAGCTAGCATAGGAAGTCTTAATAGACCATTAGGATAAACCAAATTTACGAAAATGCCATTAATGAAATGGACAGAAAATTGCTCGTGTGATGTCACACGATCCGTGACATGTGTCATACCCCAACAAGTAGAAAATAATCTACGATCAAGTTACAAGACGGTGATTCCACACTTAGAAATATTTCCATGTTGGAAGCCTTATGGCTCACCATATGGCCCATGAGCCTCCACACGGCATGTGAAGGTGGTCGTGTGACCTCACTTAGCCTGAATAGTTAGTGTTCCAAGCTTAAGGCCATCACACGGCCTTCCACACGGGCTGTATGGGGTCCAAGTGTGATGTGCCTTAGTCTGTAATTCCATGCAAAGGCCACGCACCAAGAATTAAGGCCAAGTGTCACTCCACTGGAGGCCACACGGGCCATGTGACCTCAAACAGACCGTGTAGTCTCCCTTGAGACAACACTTGGTCCAAGTCCTACAAAAAATGACATTTTCAAGCTCCGATGAAGTCGTACAATATCCGGGTCATTATAGCAACATGATTCGATTTGGGTGATTGTTAATAGGATGACTAAATTAGCCCACTTCTTGGCAGTAAAGACTACTAATATGATAGAGGATTATGCCCGATTGTATATCCAAGATACGGTCACGTTGCATGGAGTTCCTTTTTCCATTATATTAGATAGGAGAGCTTAGTTCACTGCCAATTCTAGAAGTCCTTTAAAAAAGGCTTGGGTTCAAAGGTGAACCTCAGTATTGTTTTCCACCCTCAGACTAATGGTCAAGCAGAGCGGACGATACGAACTTTGGAGGATATGTTAATGCCCTACATCAATGACTTCAAAGGTAATTGGGATAACCACTTGCCTCTGATTGAGTTTGCCTACAACAACGCCTTTAATTCGAGCATTTAGATGGATCCTTATAAGGCCCTCTATGGGAGGAGTTGTAGATCACCGATTAGATAGTTTGAGGAAGGTAAAGTAGGGTTGATTTTGCCAAAGTTGGTACACCAAGTTATGGAGAAGGTAAAGATTATCCTAGCGATATTGAATACTACACAGAATCGCCAGAATTACTATACTTGTAATGACCCGTTAGGTCATTTTGAGAATGAATCCTCATATTTTCATAAAAGACCCTTTTCGTAAATTAAAATTGAAAATTTTGGACTGTTCGCTAGTAACGATTATTTAGTTAATGGGTAATTTTGAATAATTAATTTAATTGATGGATTAAATTGATAATTTACTTAATAACATATACCGGTTATTCTATATATGTTAAAATAAAAATTAGTAAAAAATCAATCACTTTTAATACTTAATTAATTTAGAAGGAAATTAAAATAAATAAATAAACAAAAAGGAGAAAGAAAATTAAAAAAATAAGAGAGAGTTAAGTTGAAAGGGCTGCTGGGCAGCCCTATGAAACCACAAGAAACAGAAAGCAAAAGGGAAGCGACACATGCACACTTACGGAGAAAACAAAGAAACGCGGGAAGAAAAAGAAAGAAAAGAGGAGAAGAAAAATTAGGATTTTCGACCTAAACAATCAAGGTAATTATTCTCATCCTTTCTATTAAGTTTTTATATGATTATGAACAAATTTTAGGGTAAAAACATGTATAATTTATGCTTAATTAAGAAAATATAGCCCTAGGATTCAAAAAATACAATCTTGATTTGGGGGTCGAATAACGATCCGTTTTAGTTGAAATTTGGCGTATGAGTTTTGTTTATTATGGGTAATCATAATTTGAAAGAAAAATTAGATTTGAATTCAAGAGCTCGAGGTGACCTTTTTTACCAGATTTTTTTGTCAAAAATAAATATAGCAATATGGGTGTCATTGGATTCGCATTCTTATGTAGATTATGTATTTGAACAGATTTTTTGATCATCCAAAAGCATTACAAAAGGTTCAAGTTCTGAAGTAATTATTTAATAAATTGAGGCAAGTGGATTTTCTCAACTCTTGTTAAGTGTATAGAATCGTGTATGTCCTTGTTGTTTGTATTTGCAATTAATGAGCCTTGGTGATGGTTTAGCTTATTCTTATTGAATAGTCATGATGATGAAAATGGGATAATAAAAGACAACTTGTTTATATATCGATATGTGATACGTATAGAATGATCTGAAAGGTTCATTGATCATTAATGTTGTATTATGGTTGTATTGTCGTAAATTGTGCATTGCTAGAAAAATGGTCATCTCCTCATTATGTATGTGAACAGGTCTAATTGCATTGATTCTGAGACAACCTTGTGACAAAAGTTTATGTAAACTGAGGAAAAATATGAAACCAAAGAGGATGTACTATTTCGAGGGACGTGTCGCATGCCACGATGGATACTATAATTTGAGGGTCGTGTCGTACGCCATGACGGATACTATGATTCGAGGGTCGAGTCACACGCCCCGATGGATGTATGTACTAAAAGTCCCCCATGGGTCCCAGACTGAGAGACAATGGGTGTGTATCACTAGGTTAGACATGCATCATTATACCTGACATTGCATTACACATCTTTATCTTTATGAACTTGTAAGTGTCTTTTGTGGAACTTGTAATGAATGGATTTTATCCTTATGTTTTTTATCTATAAATATTGGTATGGTTATTGAGCTATATGATATGTACATTGTGAACCATTAGGTTGGACTAATTTTTTGCAGCTTGTAGTTGTGGAGGTTTTGTTGGAGAGTTAGGAGTACTCGTATTCTGTATTACTTGACTTGAGTTTAGGAGTGTGCTTATTGGGTACCATATGGTTGGTACTTACCCCTTGCTTACATTTTTGTAGGTTATGCGCTCAGATCTATGTGATACTCTCTCTTCTCTTTTTATCCGAGGCTATCTGTGGAGATTAGTGAGGTAGCTATTTGTCATCTCAGCGAGCCTCATCCTCCTATTTATAATCTTATTCCAATTTAGAGACAACATCATTTGAGACTTAAATTTTTCTTTCAAATCTATTGTAATACATTAGACGCTTGTGCACGAGACAACCAGGTTTTGGGAAATTTTTATTTAAGTTGACCTATTATCTTCGGTTAAATTTTTATTTTTTATTATCCTTTCGCACTTAATCATTATAATTGGGGTTTAGGCTAACTTGTCTTGGTGGGATAAGATGAATGCCATCACGTGCATTTTTGGATCGTGATAAAGGGTATTAGAGCCCTAGGTTCATAGGTCTCACATGTGCACAAGACAAGTCTAGTAGAGTCTCGAGGATCAGTATAGAGATGTCTGTACTTATCTTCAAAAGGCTATGAAGACTATTAGAAGACTTTGTTTTGTTTATTCTTTCTCCATCGTCTGTCCCTGATTCGGTGCGATTCTTATCACTTTATTTATTCTCTCTCATCTATAGAGATGATTCGTGCTTGGTTCTTTATATGAGTAGTTAATGGTTGTATATGGTTTGAATGTTAGATCAGATACTACAATGTAAGTGATATACTTATAAAAATAAAAATGTTTGACGATTTAAAAAAAGGGTTGAGTAAGATAATGACTCGATGATGCACTTTGAGGATATGTGAATGATGAAGTTAACAATGATTTAAGGGATTTCATGAAAGTGTTATCCTTTTTGTAGTTAGTTATCCAATAACACAAATAGTACTAATGTGGTATATATGATATCGAAAATGGTTCAACAATTTAAAGGGTAATGTTAAAAGGATAGGTAGCTCACATATTTTGTTCTGTAAACTAATACTACTAAGGTTTTCATAATATGTATGGATTGCTTAGATAATCATACGAATGATGTTGTGCCAATTGAGGTCAAAATATATAGTATGGTTGCATAGATCGAGTGGATATCAAGGAGGGTCATGATACGACTATCACTACGATACCAATGCTTACTTGATTAGAGTTATGGTGTATGTTACCCTTTTTAGCAATTGAATTTATGAAAAGAATGTTTATTACTTAGGATAGAGTCATGATGGATTGGATAATGTTTTGCAGCAATTGATAGGTAGGAGCATGCGGGCTAGTTTGGTGCTACATTCTTGATAGGTATGATGTGTTCTAGTGGTGGATCTAATGCACTTTTACGATATAGTACTAGTGGCATATGGAAACGGATATGTCAATGGTCAAGTGTGAATGCTAACTACTTAGGGAGGTATTAGTTGTATCACAAGCTCATTTAATAAGATTTGATGTTGCATTCATATTTGAGAAATCAACTAGTTTGTTACTCTGGACGCTTGTGTTAAGCATTATTTGTAAGGAATATTTTTTAGTGGTGGATCTTTGATAAAATTAATGCATTTAGGTTGTGAGGTGTATTCAGGGGATCCTAAACAAGGACTATTAATCAATAATAAGAACCAAGAGAGTAGATCAATATCGATATAATAAGTGGATAATATCAGAGTGATAAGCTTATGGGTAAGAAAAGTCCCAGCGAGTATACTTGTGCAAAGCTAATTAAGAATTTTAATAAGAAAGTTTATAGAAAATCAAGTAAGTCCTTTAGATTTGTCCAATATAATAGGTTTAGGTGTCATATCAATGATGAACTTAACCTTCAGATGATGACAATGACTATAGAGCGTAATAGTAATAAGAGTTCATGATGAATTATGATCAAGATGCAATCATATGATAAAGATTTTTTATTAAGTGAATTCAGTATGGTAAACACAATTTGTAGGTATCAAAAGTTAAGTTTGCTACTATTTGATGAGTAACGTGGTCATAAGAAAAGATGTAGAATATTTTGAGATACTCCTTCAATTGAATTGAAACGAGCTAGAGTCATAAATGAAAATATTAGTGAGATGTAGGGATATTCACTTTGATGGTAAAGGTCAAAAATATATCCTTCAAGAGAGTAGAAATTGAATTTAAAGCCATGTGATTTCATTTGTTTTGCTTTGATTATGGTGATAGTGTTACATATCATTTATATGAGTTATAAAACTATTGGGTAATATTTGAAAAAAAAAACTATATACGTGCATCTTGAATATGATAATAAGCTCTCTTTGTGATTTTATGTATGGTAATTAGTACATTAAAATTTTTAAAAAGGTTGTAGGGTCGAAAAAGAGGAGATCAATCATAAGTTAAGATATATGAATTCATAAAGATCTCAAGTATGAACTAATGTCAATAGATAAAGAAATTGGGGTATAAGTTAAAATAAAGATTCAAGTTTTTCATTGTTAATCTATATTTTTTTGCAGTATATATATTTTTTGCCAAGATATTTATTGATAAGATAAGAAATAATGGATAACAATGCGTATTCAACATTTGGAAGAACCTGCATGTGGTTTGGGTCATAAAGTTAGTTTTTTTTAATTGTTGAAGGACCTAAAGAAGTGCTCCACTTAAAGTTTTAGCTTAGAACATGAGGTAAAATGTCATGTGCTAATGGTCAGAGAATAAAATTGATAAGTGAGTTAGTGAAGGAATGAGAATCTAATATATTGTATCTGAAATTTGTGTCATAGGAAGAATTTGAAAGTGAAGGAACAAGACCTCCTGTATGGACACTTGGTTCGGAATTAAAGGTTTTACTTATTTTTTGCCTTTGAGCTCAAACATGATAATGCAATGCATACTTTTTTAACAAAGATTTTCTAGGATTTACTCGTGACTTTTATAAAGATTGAGTTTTGATTCGAGTGACAAATAATGATTTTTGAGATATGTTACATTTTTATATTGGTCTAAATGGACCAATTATGATAGATGACTTATGAGGGCGCTGCTATATAGACTTATAGCTCTACACGCTTATTGAGGATATGGAGGGGGTTGAGATTACTTCGTTAATGGGACACACAGATTATTGTGATGCATTACATAGACACCTGATGATCACTAGAGTTATGTGCTTATAGTATGCAGAATTATTAAGGTGATTGAATCTCTCTAAGTTTTGGCATGAGTTATATGATGATTTGAATGGTAGTTGAAATTTGGTATATGAAAGTGTAAGGACCTGGAATTTTGTAAGGCTTCAATGAAGTATGAATATTTGGTTTCGGAAAAGTTTTGGACCAAGGTGACACTTCATGTGAGCCATCACGATCCGTGTGAGGTCACACAACCAGTATGGAGCCTCCACGGAGTGGCCCTTGGCCAATGGAGGATGTTTGGCCCTTAAACGTGGTGTTTTAAACTAAGGCACACCACACTTGGACCCCTCACAATCCGTGTGACACTTTACGGACTGTGTGGCAGGCCGTGTGATGGCCTTGGCTTGAAATCCCACGGGTTTGGGACCAAGGATGGTTACACGTCCAAGTTCACGGCCGATGTGGGATTTTACGACCCGTGAGGCCATCCATAAAGCTTCTGGAGTGAAATTTTTCTATGTATGGAAGTATCGTCTCGTAACTTTGTTGTGCATAGATTATTTCATGTACCTTTACACAGTCGATGTCATGGCCCGTGTGGAATCACATAAACTGTGTAGCCATCCATGTTGTAACCCTTAGCTTAGTGGGAATTCCCTCTGTGAATTTTCTAATTGTTGGATCACGACCACTGTTCACGGTGCGTGTGATGTCTCACGGACCGTGTAGTAGACCGTGTGGATCTAACAGTTCCAATTTCTGTCTGTTTCATTAATGGTGTTTATGTAATTTTGGTTTATTTTAATCATGAATTATGACGTTTTATCTATCCTAAACCCTTAATTCAGCTAATATCCCCTCCCCTCTTAATTCATTCGATTATAACCTCCTACCCCTCATAAGATCACATCCCTATTCCTCTCTACTCTCCCCTCTCAAGGTTCAAGCTAGGGTTCTATTTGGAGTCCAATTCAAGCTAAGTTCAACCCTCAAATTCAGCTCCTCAATCAAGGTATATGGTATTGATTCTTGGTCCCTTTCAACCAAGAAGACCCAAAGATCTTTCCATCTATTTCATGAATTTAGTTTACTTTAAATATGAGATTTCACTATTTTCTTTTATCAAATCTAATTAGTTTATGGGCAGTATTTTACCTATGATTTCAATTGACTTTGATCACTATTATGATGATTTACATTTAGTTATAAAGTATGAACATGCATGTCCCTTTAAAGTTGATTTATGCATGGGTGATCTACATTACAATTTACATGTTGATTTAATTATGAATTTATTTAATTTCATATTATGATGTAGATTTTAACTTGAATCTACATTACCCATGCTACCCTCACATCATGCATTTCATTGCATTCATGAACATTGATATATGGAATTATGAAGTGGGTTAAGTCGAACGATGTTTTCTGAAACAATTATGAGATGATTTTGATAAGATATTGGTTATAACAAGAAGGTGATCACCTACATGTCTATGATTCTAGCTCTTTGAGCATTCTGGGTGCTTGCACCATTCTGTATATGTGAATGAGTTATTCCCTGCATGAGCATTACGATTATGATCTATGATTTTGAATTTGAGCCTAAATGTGTATTGAATGGTTTGAAATGAGCATTGTATCTCTTGAAAGCATGTGTATGTATAAGTATTCAAGTGAGATGTTATTGACTTAGCACCGATGGATTGGAGGTGTTAGAGTTATCCCCAAGGGCCCTCTCCCTTTCCTTGAACTATGTGCCAACATAGGAATGTTAGTCATTACCTAAATGACTGGGTCGTAAGCAATGGTTATTCGTTTATGATTCTGATATGTTCTGTATGATTCTAAAAATCCTTTCAAAATGGTGAGTTCCGTAAGGAAGGTGACCATCCAACGAAATGGTTAGTTCTATAAGGTGTGATGTTGATTACCTTCGGCAAGTAGTCTTCTCCTGCCGATGGGATGTCTTTATCGGACTAATTCATGTAACAGTTCGCATGGATTTGATTTGTTAGTTATAGTCCATCCCTAATATACATGAGCATTATTGCATTTCATGCATCATAAATTTCATGGCATCTTGTATATATGTTTCCCTTGACGATATGATTCATTCTATGTTATGTGCCCTTGTCATCTAAATTGAAGTACAGGTTTGGTAAGTCATATGCATTGCATGCTCGCATACTTAGTACATTAAAACGTACTTATGCATACTCTATGCCTACATGATTTTACCATGTAGGGGCCCAGCACTTTGAGTACCAACAGGTTGCCGAATAGTCCAATCCCAGAGTATACTGTGGTGAGTCCCGTCTTCCAAGGATGAGCCAACTACCTTTCTTTTACGTTATTTTCGTACATTCTTATTTATTTGAGCGTGAGCCCGAAACTTGTCCCGGCCCCCGTTCCTTTTGACTAGAGGCATTTGTTGGATATGATGTAGACTCTTATGAAACTCTTTTGTTATGATTGGTATCTTTCCTATGTATTGTGGGAGCGATTTATGAGAAAATTTCATATTGACTATCTGTATGTTTTGGTGTGGAAATGTGGGAAATCCCTAACGCCGGTATGCCCTATGGCGCGAATCCTTTTCCCCGTCCCTTTAGAACTATATGTTATTATTTGAATGCTATTCTTGAACCAATGATGCGGATATTGATATTTGAGGCTTGTTTGGGGACTTTTGGGTTCCCATTCACCGTGTCACATCTAGACCCTAACCCCGAGTCGTGACAGAAGGATTGCATGAAATTGACTTTAGGTGTAATTAAATAACTTTACCTCGATGAGAAAAGTACTATCAAATTTAAAATTAACGCTATCAGCTTTGTGTGTGATATATGTCTATAAAAGAAATACTTAAACAAAAGAGAAGAAGCCATAGTTTGAAATATTTGAAGATGATAATGTGTAGCTAAGAAGACTTTAATAGTAGTAACAATTTGAGAGAATGGTAAATGACAAGTATGACTATGATATTCTTTTAGTATTAGGAGCATTATCTTTGATATAGTGTTGTGAGGAATATATGGAGTTTGATAATTAAGTATGTATACGATTGTATTGGGGACCAGACAGGTTGATTGTGAGTAGCAAAAAAAAATCAAAAAAAATGGGGTGAGATGAATGAAATCGTTTGATAGGAGCACTATGAAAGGAGTATCTTGTATCATTCGACCTTGATTCCGTGCATTCTTATGTGACTACCTACCTCATTATGGGCATGTTTTATAGTATTACTCCTTGCCTATTCCCACTCTTGTCTTCACTTTTATAGACGGGTCCTTAGAGGTGGATCGGGTGAACTGACCAGCAATTTTCTCTTGGTAAGATAGGATTCTTGTGCAGACTTGATTATTTCAATTATATAGGTTTAGTATTGTTATGGATAGTTGAAGTATATAAGTGGTTCTACACACAACTTTGCTTATGTGAATTTATAGAAGAGCTACCATGAATACTTATAGTTGCCCAGCAGTATTAAGATTCATCTCGTCATTGAGGTTATGTTCTGGCTATGTACGATTGAATATGAGGCCTGTTGCGTCTAGCTCTATCGCTCTTAAGGGTTATTTATAATCACAACTATTGATCTAGTATTTTTGATAGTGTTATTAGAGAATATGTTTGTTTTGGTGTATTGTTCGCTAAGTGGTTACTTAAATCATATTCTCCATTAGGTCAGAAAAATCCGATTGTCTATGATGAGTATCCAATATCTAAGGATCACATTTTATAACTTAAGATCATGGGAAGATTTGACTGTGAGAATGAAATCTTAACGGAATCTACGAGGTTTTGTGCATTAGAAATGTGAGATGGTTGATTTAGGTTTGCTTTTGATTATGACTGGTATTGATTTAGAGTTTTATCATGATTATGTGAGAAAACACTTATTGAGTTATGGACTAGTGGGTTGTAATTCATATCGAATTCATGAGTTAGCGTGTGGCTTGAAAATCACCACCGAATTGTAAATCTATCAAGGTTTGATTCGAAAAATTCAGTGCTTAATAGTGAATTTTGATGGAACAGTCTTAAGGAGGAGCTTACTTGGAGAGATAAATACTGATTATGGAAGATCATAACTTTGCATTTTGGTAATGTCGGTTATTCTTCCTTCTCCTTCTTTATGTTCGAGGACGAATATGTTTTTTAGTGTTGGATAATGTAATGACCTGTTAGGTCATTTTGAGAACGAATCCTCACTTTTTCATAAAAGATCCTTTCCACAAATTTAAATTGAAAATTTTGGACTATTCGATAATTACGATTATATTGTCACGCCCTAAGTCCCATCAAGGCGGACTGGCACCCATTGCCGACAAGGCTCGAGAGAACCAACATATAACCATACACTTTCTATGAACAATATAAAGGGTTTCCACATTTAAAATGCTTTCAAGAAAGTAAGCAGTAATAACAAGCCAAAAGGAAATGCATATGACTAGGTTGTTGGAGCCACGATGTCTAAAGTACGATACATGACCACAGTTTACTTTATATAGTCTTCAAAGCCTCTAGATAAAGAATAGTATATGTATGGATCGGGACAAGCCCAATCTCATAACCAACTATACAATACAAAAATATAAGCTCTAGACACACAAAGCCTCAAAGCAGCCTGGAGCTCAGTAACAGCAGCTGGATATCTTGTACTCCTACTGGGGAGATCTAGTAGCTCCTGTACCTGCAGCATGAAATGCAGGTCCCTCATAAGGGACGTCAGTATGAGATAATGTACTGAATATGTAAGGCAGGAAGTACTATATATGAAATAAGAACTCAATTGAAATCACACACTGGTGTATAAGGATAAAAAGAGCACCTTTAGTAATATTGTGGAATCATGTACTTTATGTCTTTTTTATTACTTTACCTTTCTTTACTATATAATCTGTGCACAATATATCATGTAAATGACCAACTGATCAGTGGTAAATCAATATCGGGATCAACCCATGCTAGGCTTTCCTTTCACGCCTGGGATACCCCCGTAATATGAGATCGACCCATGCTAGGCGATTCTTCCACCCCTAGGATACCACCCATTAATAAGCAACTTCGATTTATCTCTTATTTATATTTTGAGATGATTCATTTGGTGGTCATAACATTTAGAGCTGTAGGATTATAGAAATAACATGTGACATGTAAATAATCATGCAAGACAACATCACAATGACAAGAGTGTTACATAACTAATGAAATGCGTAAAAGATGAACAAGTAGACTTTACTTAGTAAAAAGGAACTCATGTATCTTTGGTATCCAAGTATGTATGCAGAATTGACAATGGCTATGTATGGGAGTATATGAACATGTTAAAGAGTGGAGACATGGTAATTAGTTATGTCGGAGTTTGTAAGTACCTTTATGTGCCAAGGAAAAACCTAGATTTCCTGTCAAATAATAGGAAATCAAGTAGCCTTACATACCTCGTTGTACTACGTTGTTATTACCTCGGAGTAGTATCCTTTTTCTCCAAATACTTATCTAAAATATAGTAGGTGATAAAACTAGTATTAGCAGCTAATAAACACGTCTTGACAGTCCAATCTCATAAAAAAAACACTCGGGCAGCAAGCTTTTAACTATCAATCCACGATTATTCTTTCAACCTTTCCACCTCTAATCATATTTTCATTTAGCACACATTATCATATACATGTTACATCCAGCTTTCTATAGTCACACAACAGGCTTACAATAGCTCATAAAGTACAGCATACAACAACTCTACACAACACGCAATTAGGCAACGTAACATTACGTCCCTTCGCTACATTTTGACGTCAACCATTCCAAATCTTTTTCAACCTCAACCAAACTATCCTTCACATATTTACATATAAAAACAGTCTTAAAACATTCCAAAAATAGTCCCAAAGTAGATGGAAAACGTAAGACAACAATCTCCAATTATCCGCCTACAAGTTCCTACTAAGAGCACCATTAAGATATCATATACGAACTCATTTTGCGGAAGATAAAAATGGTGCAGTAGCCTTCTTACATCACTACAGAACCAAACCTTGTTAAAAACATAAATATTACTTCATAATCCAGCCAACCAAGAATAGGAAAAGCCTCATAACAAACAAGAAAAAGGTACAACAATCTCTAGAACACATGCTGTCCAAAATTCCTTCACAAGCATAAACAACATACTCCTCATGTTTTTCATGGAATAATTGCACTAAATACATAGGAATTCTTACTTACCTTAACCTCCAAGGAGTAGGGCTTCTCCAAGAACCCTAAAGTCTTGTTGTGGCTGCTTTGTAATGGAAAGAGAGAGCAAGGAGAAACTTTGAAAAAAATCTGATTTTTGGCTATGTTCAAATGACTTAAAGTTTCTAGTTTTTAATCCCCTTTAAAGGGACACTTTTGGCCGACTTTCTTTTACACTTTAACCGTTGTTTTTTAAGGTGGTGATGCAGCAAATTGACCCTTTCACTTGGGCCTTATTGGGCTTCAATTTGATGATTTTTGCAGCCAATGTTTTCCTTCTACTTTTACTTAGTTTGGGCCCTATTTGTGAAGTGGGTTGCGAATGTAATTTGGCCCTTTTCCTATTCATCTTGGCCTTCAAATATTGTCCCTTTATAACATTAAACTATGGGCCCAAATTACACACTTAACTCGGGGTTTATTCTTTATTGGACTTGAACGAATTCGGTGTTGGGCCTCATCTCCATCTACGTAGCCTATTTAAGCTAAGCACGTAGGTGACTCACCTTCTAGCTTCCCAAGTCCCACAAGCACCTCACTTCTTTCACTTCATTTGAGGCCGCGATCTCCTCAATTTGACTTAAAACTTATCCACACTCGGTCATCTTGAGCGATAGATGTACATATAGCCTACTAATCTGAAATTCTAGCAGTTTTAAAAATGTGTGTTAATTTGACCCTGCCATATCATGTTTCATATGCATAGGACTAGTACATGTAAGATGTGAGGTGTTACATATTTGGTTAATGGATGATTTTGAATAATTAATTTAATTGATGGATTAAATTGATAGTTTATTTAATAACCTATATCGTTTATTCTATGTATGTTAAAATAAAAATTAGTAAAATTAATCACTTTTAATATACTTAATTAATTTAGAAGGAAACTGAAATAAATAAATAAATAAAAAGGAGAAAGAAGATTAAAAAGAGGGTTAAGTGGAAAGGGCATCCCAATGAAATCACAAGAAATAGAAAGCAAAAGGGAAGCGACGCACGTACACATACGAAGAAAATGAAGAAACACCGGAAGAAGAAGAAAGAAAAAGAGGAGAAGAAAAATTAGGATTTTCATCCTAAAGCATCAAGGTAATTATTCTCATCCTTTCTATTAATTTTTTATATAATTATGAACAAACTTTAGAGTAAAAATTTGTATAACTTATGCTTGATTAAGAAAATATAGTCCTAGGATTCTTAAAATAAAATCCTGATTTGGGGGTCGAATAACGATCCATTTTAGTTGACATTTGGCATATGAGTTTAGTTTATTATGGGTAATTATAATTTGAAAGAAAATTTTAGATTTGAATTCAAGAGCTCCGGGTGACTTTTTGACCCAATTTGTTTGTCGAATATAAATAAAGCAATATGGGTGTCATTGAAACCGCATTCTTATGTAGATTATGTATTTCAACAGATTTTTTGATCATCCAAAAGCATTACGAAAGGTTCAAGTTCTGAAGTAATTGTTTGATTAATTGAGGCAAGTGGATTTTCTCAACTCTTGTTAAGTGTATAGAATCATATACAGTTTGTGTTTGAGATTAATGGGGTTTGGTGATGGTTTAGCTTGTTCTTATTGAATAATCATGATAATGAAAATGGGATAATAAAAGGCAACTTGTTTATATATCGATATGTGATATGTTGAGAATGATTTGAAAGGTTTATTGATTTATCGTTTATGTTGTATCATGGTTGTATTGTTGTAAATTGTGCATTGTTAGAAAAATGGCCATCTCCTTATTATGTATGTGAACATGTTGAATTGCATTGATTCTGAGACAAGCTTGTGATAAAGGTAATGTGAACTAAGGAAAAATAAGAAACTAAAGAGGATGTACTATTTTAGGGACGTGTTGCATGCTGCAATAGATACTATAATTCGAGGGTCGTGTCGTATGCCGCGATGGATACTATGATTCAAGGATCGTATCGCATGTCGCGATGGATGCATGTTCTAAAAGTCCCCCATAGGTCCCGGACGGAGAGACAACGGGTGTATATCACTAGGTCAGACATGCATCATTATACTTGACTTTGCATTGCATTGATTGCATTACACATCTTTATCTTTTATGAACTTGTAAGTGTCTTTTATGGAACTTGTGATGAATGGATTATATCCTTATGTTGTTGATCTATAAATATTGGTGTAGTTATTGAGCTATGTGCTATGTACATTATGAACTGTTTGGTTGGACTGATTTTATGCACGTTGTAGTTGTGGAGGTTTGGTTGGAGAGTTAGGAGCACTTGTATTTTGTATTACTTGACTTGCGTTTAGGAGTCTGCTTGTTGGGTACCGTGTGGTTGGTATTCACCCCTTTCTTCTACATTTTTGTAGGTTATACGCTCGGATCTATGTGATACTCTCTCTTCCCTTTTCATTTGAGGCTATTTGTGGAGATTAGTGAGGTAGCTATTTGTCATCTCAGCGAGCCGCATCCTCCTATTTATGATCTTGTTCTACTTTAGAGACAACATTATTTGAGACTTAAACTTTTCTTTCATATCTATTGTAATACATTAGATGCTTGTGCACGTGACAACCAGGTTTTGGGGGAATTTTTATTTAAGTTGACTTATTATCTTCAGTTAAGCTTTTATTTTTTTTATCCTTCCGCACTTAATCATAATAATTGGGTTTTAGGCTGACGTGTCTTGGTGTAGTAAGGCGAGTGCCATCACGTCCATTTTTGGGTCGTGATAATACTGATGCTAGGAGAAGGGTCCTAGAGTTCGAAGTGAACGATTGGGTATACTTGAAGGTATCACCCTTGAAGGGTGTAATGAGATTTGGGAAGAGCAGAAAGTTGAGTACTCGATACATTGGTCTCTACCAAATTGTGAAGAGAGTGGGAAACATAGCTCATGAGTTGGAGCTACCACAAGAGCTGGTAGCTATCCATTCGATCTTTCACATTTCTATGCTTAAGAAGTATTTGGGAGATCCGTCCTTTGTTGTGCCTATTGATAGCATTGGAGTGAAGGACAGTTTAAGTTATGAAGAGATCCCTATCCAAATACTGGATCATCAAGTTCACAAGTTAAGAACCAAAGAGGTTGTATCTGTATAAGTGCTATGGAGTAGTCAATCCATTGAATAGACTACTTGGGAAGCTGAAAAAGATATGAAGGCTAGATACCCTCACCTATTTGTGCCTCCTAATGATGAAATTGATGTTACTGATTCATTTCTATTCTCTAAGTAACTTTCCCATTGTTGAGTGGAGTTCTTATCACTGAGTTGATGCTCCGATTGAGTCGATGAGTATTTTAGTATGCATATCTTTAATTGTATTTGTGCCTAATGATGATGTTAGAAATAGTCTTTCAATTCTAAATCCTGAGTTAAGTTGATGTCTAGAGTATGAGTATTCGAGTATCCGAGTATTTGAGTTCTTAATGGTATTCCTGCTTGATAGGTCTACTAGTTAGGGGAGATATTCTGACATACATAACCCTATTCTTACATACATATATATATATATATATATATATGTACATATGTTTCAAGCCTCATTCTTATATGTGAGAAGTGGATTAGCATCATAAGAGACCTCTAGTACTTAGCCGAGTTCAAAACTTTTCTATCAATTGAGTTTCTCACGTTAGATTATATAAGGGTCAACTTTAAATGACCATAGCTCGTAGCACACAAAGACCAGGTGGCCCATGATCTATTAAATGAAAAGTTGTTCGAATTAGCTTTCCAATGCATCTGATTTCACCTTATTTAGAGTTTGGAGTCAAAAGTTATGGTCGTTTTACTAAAGACTACTAGAGACGAGTTGAACTACGAAACCTACTTATGGGACGTGGTTTGAGCTATGGCCCGTACTGTCAACTTATGGAGAAACTTTAGAAAATCCATTTTTTCATCCGAGATTTGACGGACCCATCTATGGGTCGTAGATGCTTCTACGGGTTGTAGATTGGGCTCGTGAAATCAATCCAGAGACCCCGAAATTCGCCCAAACGTTACGTTCTTAAGGGCCGAAGGTGGGCCCATGGACAACTTTGATAGCTTTTTAAGAAAGATTGTTTTGGTCTTTTCCCACCCTTTCAAAGCCTAAACTTGACATTTTCACACCTAAGTAAATCCCTATACATATCAGGTCAACCTTTTTACGCTAAAAATGCCTCCAACTTAGAGAATGGTTTTAAGGAAGAAAAAGGCTAGGGTTTGAAGATAATCTTGTGAGTTTTTTCAAGTTGTTTCAAGATTCAAAACTTACAAGTATGTAAGGTTAACAAAAACATGAATTATATTCTTTCATGTGCCCCATAACTTGAATTGATGGAGTTGTGAATGAGTTGAGTCTCCTATGAATGTTTGTTGAATGTTTCTTTAAAATCCTAACGTATTCCAATATGATCTTTCTTGAATTACTGTTTTTGTGAATTAAATGCTTGAATTAGGTGAATTCACTTTTCTACATGAACCTTAGCATAAATTCTTGTTATTTATACATATTTCACTTAAATCGGTATGCATGAGTATAATTTGAGCCTAAAGAGTCTATGAAATCCCTTAATACTTTAACTCTGCTTTTGTTTTCCTAAATTCTATAAGTTAGAATGATGCATGAAAGAGTCTTTACGAGTCAAGAGTTGAACCTTAAAACAATGTAACCAAAGAGTTGATAGTTGATGTCATGAATTGAGTTGACAAATGTCGAATGAGACTAGATGAATGAGTCATCCATAGAGTTGATGCGTTACGAACATTTTGAGTCTTCAAAGGAGTATTGAGCACCGAATTAAGTAAGAGTAAGTCCAACTCGAACTCCACGACTATGTAGCCGGCGTAGAAGAGGATTGAACCATAAAATCAAATGTTTCCAATTGTCCCAAAAAGAGGACTTGATATTACTAAGTTTGGATCCACTAATGGGATGTCCTTTATCCTGGCAAGGTGTTGGATGGATGTGGCAATGATGTTGCTTCGTTATATTATTATCGACTTATTGGTGATGGTTGTTGGTTAAAGAAACTCCCATATAGGTCTTGATAGCACTCTGAGTGGATTGGACTAGATGGTATATGAGTGGTTATTTTCTACACTGCATGCTTACTTTAGACTCTTGACTTGCTGATTGAGTTTTCTACTTCTTGAGTTGAACTATTTGAGTTGATGTTATTCTTCCTTTACATATCCATGTATTGACGTCCATTTGGGCCTGCATCTTTTAATGATGCAGAGATGGGTATTAGCGGTCATCAACAGGCGCCCTATTAAGGACCCATTGCTTTCAATTGACTAGTGAGTCCTCTCCTACTTTCGAAAGATATCATGCTTTATCATCTAGCTTTGAGTTTATCCTTTTTATTTTATTTTGAGGTAGCATGGACCTGTCATTAGCACCATTTGGTCAGATGATTTAGAGGCTTCATAGACTAGAGTATTGAGTTGTGATTGGATTAAGTTTTTGGATATTTTCTTTCATACTAATATTACTCAGTGTGATTGCTATATTATTTGGCCTTTGGCCTTTGATAATCAAATCATTATGACTTTCCATTAAGTATTCTTGATCATTGATGTCTTCCGCTATTAGTTATGATTGAATGAATGTGATGAGACCAAGTGGTTCGCTTGGGGGCTAGCAATAGTCTCTGATTGCCGGCCACGCCAGCGATACCCTCCCAGGGTGTGACAAACATGTCAGTTGGGTGTGATATTATGATGTTCACAAAGTAGTTATACTTGTTAGCATATCTATTCCTAAAAATGATTCATACTTGTGATTGTAACCTTTTTATTTCATAATTGATGCTATTATGATACTCATAAAATAAATTAAGAACTGTGATGAGTTATGAAGAGATTATGCTGACACATGTCATATATTTTGAAGTGGGCTTTAAGTTGAATTACAACTAGTGTCATAGTTTCAAGAATTAAAAAGTGGAGCCTTTAATAATTAAACTATAGAGATCATATTATTTATATATACATATCTTAATTTCAAATTATCTATAGATTATACTTATACTCATTCTCATGCATTTGCACTGTAGAGATCTTCTGCGATGAAATACCTTTTTGAAAGAAAACGTGAAACATTTAAAAACCCTTGACCACGTATGGGTGGCAAGGCGGTGGATATATTGGGATTATGTGTGAGGTATACGGTCTGTGAGACTTCCTGGTTCTCCTTAATCTATGGAGCCATCGCTCAATAGGGGTGTATACCACAAGCTGTGTGACAATCTTAATTCCATCAATATCATTCATGCATAGCATTGCATATGTTGTATCTATTGTACTGGTTGATATTGCTTTACATGTTACTTATGAAATTATGTATTTACTTTTACTCACACCGTTATAAGTAAAATGGCAGCACCGACACCAAACTAGGTTTTCCTATATGCAGGCTAAAGCGTTCCTAGTTTATTACATAGTTTACTTAATTCCTAATACCAAGTCGATCAAACCTATTGAGTACATATTATTTGTACTCACCACTATTTCTCCCCCTCCTCTTCACAAATTCTACTTAGGGTTTCCCTTAGGGCAGTTGATTGATCGTGTAGGTGGCCCTCCTCAAATCTAGTGGTGAGACTCAAGGCTTCGAGTTCCCATTGAATGCTAGTCTTAGTTTTGTAGTCTTTATGTACTTATCAGAGACTGATGTACTTATTGAAATCCTATGTTATGATAGATTCTCTTTAAACTAGTGACACCATATTTTGGGATATGAATTGTGTTTTGTGGTTGTGGTTACTTATCTATTCATCTATCTAGTTATCCTTTGTTAGAATTACTTTTATAATTTTGTCGGAATTTTCGATGTCTGTTAGCAGGACCTCATTTTGGATCATGGCAATCATCTCTATTCATTTCATCTTACCAAAAATGGATCATGGCAATCATCTCTATTCATTTCATCTTACCAAAAATGCATACTTCCCTCTAACTTACCCTTCCAGGTATAACTAGTAGACTCTAGAGTGCAAGAAGCAAAAGCAAATAGCTCAAAACAACATAGCTCCAAGTCAAAAATCATTCTCTCAAATTTCAGTTGATCTTTGGAAATGGAATCAGAGGCATGAAGACGAACCTTGGTAGGAAATTCGACCATCACAATCCATTGGCATAACAACATGAACATAGGAAGGACCATTTTTGTAATCAGCAACATGTGTTAAATTTGGCATAGAATCTGCAAGTTATTCTTAGAAATACACGATAATCATGACAAAAGAACTTTTAATTCAAAATTCAATAAAATGTACAACATAGTTGTCAGAAGTTTTTTTTTCTTTTGGGTAAATTTACCACTAGACATAATGTCTAGCGACCTTTTATTAGAAATAGAAAATCTCGATAAGGATAAGTACAAGAAAGGAGGGATAGACCTTACCTTTAACCAATCCTAATGAGGTGACAAATTTCTCCTAATTAACAAGCATGAAGTAAATAAGAGCTAGAGAGAATTAGGTATTTTGTGATCACCAAAGAATTAATAATACACTCTATAATGATATTACAAGTGGGGATGCTTAAATAGTGCAAAACTATAACAACCACGAAGAAGTTGAGTTATCAATCTCAAACATCCTTTTAAAGATGTATGAATCAAAAACGATTAGATGCCCATTTAAACTATATAACCTGAAGTATTTCCTCTTGTCTTCTTCATCAAATTTGTCCAACAATACCTGATGTTCATCTCCTGTTCTTGAAATTATAAGATCTTTTAGAAGTTGCTGACACTTTCATATGATTTTTCTTAGCCAATCGTACCGGTAGGTACCTTGGAATAAAATCTCCAATCCTTTGCTATACCAACTATTCTTTTTTCCATGCTTGTTTTTTGTCATTACATTGTTGCCTTGGACAAATATCTGCATCCTTAGTTGCATTCGCAAAACAATGATCCAACTAATCATCTTCCTCACCTTCCTCATAGATGTCCTCATCTTGTAAGTAAGCTAACTGATTTGGGGAGAAAGTACTATTACCACCAACTTGTAATTGTTTGTTAGTGTTAATAATTGTAGGAGAAATCAACTTTTTATTTTTAGAACTCACCAATGCATCAATAAGCTCCTTTTCACTAACATATATTTTTGGAACATTAGTGCCTGTCAAAATTAATTGTTGCCCATGATGTAATGGAGATGAAACATCGGTAGTGCTACTACTCTTAGGCACAAAGGTGTATGCTTTCGAACTCAATGTTTATGAGGTGTGACATGCTCATCCTCTTCTTCTACCATATTTGCCGATCGACTCTCACTTGTCGCACATTTTTTCCCACTAGAAGTCATCAAACTATTTTTCGCAACTTTTTTTATGCCATCACATTCCAATCATTATTGTCATGTTGTTGAGTCCACCACGAACTTTTTCTATTCGTTGTGTTGCCTCATGTTCAACAATCACAACTTCTGAATTTGTATTCTCCAAAATTTGAGATATACCATGATGTATTGTAGATCTCGAAGAGTCAATTTTGGCCTCATTTTTATTATCCGCAATGAACATTGATTGCAATGTCTTAGCCGTTGCCAAAGTTGAGACATGCCCTTGTTTTTTGACGCGCACCTCGGCACCTGCCAAATCCCTATCGGATTCGTTTTCAATATCTTGTGTATCTTTATTAGATATGTTTTCTACCAATAAACAATAATTCTAGCCTGCTTGAGCTTGAGATTCAATTATGTATTGCAGCATCAGATTTTGATGATTCAATTATCACCAATACATTATTTTTTGTGCACATATTCGGATATTAGTATCTGGACACTTTTGTTGCATGGGTATCCCATAATAATCAGTACAAACATATTTGATATTAGAATAGTGAAAATTATGATGAATTTGAAAGAGGAAAACACAAGGTGGAAATAGTAAATGATGAATCTATTCAAGTAATAATTCTTAGTAGAACATAATATATTGAAAATATGATATCCTCAAAAGACAATATTTATTAGTTCTCAAAGTTATTAATTATAAGGTTTTAAATCCATGGACAAAGATTATAATAATTAATATCAACAATTTTTAGAGTTTTCACATTAGAATTGATGTGACTCTTTATAGGTTGCGGTTGTGCTATGTCTAATGTTGTCTTAGACTTGAATACTCCTACATAATTAGATGATAGAAAAGTTGATGATGTGAATATCACAAATCAAGAAAACGTTGTGCGTAAAAATGTTCATGTCATGTATAGAAAGAGTATGATGATAGTGAATTTCTAACCTTCCTTAGAAGAATCAACCATTTGTTCTCTTTATTTGATGATGACTCTATAAATCCTTCAACATCTTGTAAGTGTCGAAATATGAATGGGTGAAGTCCAGTAATTGAGGCTTTTAGATGAAAGCCATAAACATACACAGATGCTTGATAAAATTATAATTGAAGTTAAGTTTCTAAAGAAAAATTACCAAACAATCTTGCATTGCATGAGCAAAGAAAAACTGCAAATGGGAAAGAATTACGCAAAGAAACTATATTTTTTTTCACATTTAATTTTTCCTTATAGCAAGGATGTTATATATTGTGAGAATAAATACAAGAAGAGGGTACGGGCTTACCTCAAAAATAAAACACAAGTATAAAACTTATATTCTTCACAAAAAGAAGGTTGGGAAATTATTATCTACAAAGTAACCCAGACAAATAAAGACGATTAGTACATTAACTAACAAAATAATTGATCATGTCATATTAGAATCCAATGAAAGGCATTTGGGTTTTGTCCAAATGAGGACACTTAGCTCCAATAGGAAGCTGTTGGAAGGAGTCAAACATAAAGGATGTTTGGCAACTGTTATCCCTTTTTGCCAAGTGATACGCAATCTTGTTGGCTTTTCTCAACTGATGTGAGACTTTCAGATTAGCTTGTGAAATCCTCATGTGTTGAATCTTCTCAATATTGCCATTGAGCATATGAAACTGATCTTGATTTCCCACGATATTATCCTAAAGCTATTAAGATTTTTTAATTTTGTTATAAATGAGAGTTTTTACGGATTATTAGTGGGGTATAAGAATAGAATCATGAATATATGCTAGTTAATACATGAAACGGTAGAATAATGAATAAAAATAGGGACAACTCATATTCATTGACTTGGTTACAGTTTTGTTGCTGCTAATATGAATCGACGTTACTATTATCTGAAAACGTTATGGAGTATGGAGTAATAATTATTAGTCTTTCATTTATATATATATATATGCATACATACATACATACATACATACATATATACACACATACACACACACACAAAATTTAATAGAAGGTTTTTTTACTATTTACTATTTAATTAATTATCATAATATTTTAATTTAGTGTAGGGGTAAAATGGTAATCCAACTTTCAACATATACATACATATATATATATATATATATATATCATCTCTTTAAATAACTTCTTCTAGCCCCCTCTTCTCATTCAAGATTTCACTTGCCTCACCCTTATATTTCTCAATATCATACACAATTTCTTCTTCTCGTACACCCCTTTCTTGATCATGTATTATCTTCTTTTTCAAGATTAGATGACAATTCATTTCGCCATGACATTGATGTTTGCAATTTGAACAATATAAAGGAAGATTATCATAAACAATCTCTTGAGAGTGCTCCAAAATCTTACCATATTCCTCATTCAAATATTGTACTTTTTTTGTGTAGGGAGCTTATCTAACTTGTACTCTTGTTATGCTAGGTCTTGATCAAATTTCAATTTCTTTATTGATATCAATTGGATGCCCCGTTGCCGATACAATTGATAAAAGAGATTTTCTAGCAAAGAAACTGGTAGGCAAACCTGACACGAATATCTACGCTAATGCTCTTGAAGTTTCTTCCTTTGGATTGAATGAAAGAGCCTACAGAAAAGTTCTATAACTATAGAGCTCATCATTAAACTGAATGTAACCAGATTGATACGATAAAACTGATACAAAATCCTCATATTGATCACAACAAATTATAATATGTCTTGTAGTAGGTAACCCAAATAAACATTGACCTTTTATAGAAAATTGTTTTGGAAGAATGTTCGATAACTCTTGGACTTCTGGTGCATCATATGATAATATCATCACAATGGTTTTGTGAATTCTCTATTCAGTAGAAGGCTCATCTAACTCCTTAAACGTGAATTGTATAGATGGCTCTTCATGTACATATTGGATCTAGTTCAGTTGTGTTTTTGGCACAAATTGTGTGGGCGTTTTAGATATGATTTATGCAGCATATGTAGGTTTTTGTATTGGCTCTCCCTTAGCCATAGGTTGGGGAGAGGATGACGAAGCCATGGAGTGCCTTAAGTTGCCATCTTAGTCGCCTAGAGAGAAGAGAGTGTTTTAGGGTTTTTTGTAATTACAAATAAAATGTATTGTTAGAAGTTGACACTGCAAATGAATCAAATTTTTTCATTTTTGGACAAAGAGACTGCAAGTAAATATTTGTTTGATTTGCTTGAAATGTGTGGATTGTGGACTGCATGAGGTGATAATTTAGGAATTGAAATTCAACTATATATACACATCACGTCGTAGATACTAAGTGGCCCTCTACACTTGACGAGATTTAGCTAAAGGATGAGTAAAATAAAACAAAGTAGGACATATTTGTCACTGAATAGCTAAAGTCAGGTACTCCCTCCGGTCCCTTTTATATGTCATCTATACTATAAATAGAATGTCCTTAATATATGACATTTCACAAAATTAATGCATGAATGACATTGTTCTTCCTATTTTACCCTTGATAGTTAATGAGCTTTGAAAAGATATATTTGATCAACTAAAGCACTAAAAAAGTAATTAATGTACATTAAATAAGGGAAAAACAATAAAGTCACTTTTTTTCTTAATGCAAGTCTTATCACAAAAGGTAGCATACAAAAGGGACCAGAAGGAGTATAAAGAAAGAGCAGTCAAACATAGTTACACGTCTCAAGGAGTTTGGGGGCCTAAAGCCAAATTTCATAGAGAGGTCGTATTTCTTCAATTGACATATATAAACTAAACAATTATGACATACTTAGTTTAATACCACAAATGAGGTAACACAGGATGTATGAGGACATTATGAAGCAAGAATGTAAACAACATAAATTTTCAATGAAAAATATATACATACAAAGTTAGAATAAAAAATAAGACTCAAAAATTTGAAAAGTTTATATAATGATATAGAAATAGTGTTGCATTGAATTTGATAAGTTGATATAATGGAATTAAAATAGTGCAGATTAGTTTTAGTGCTTGAAATTTGAAGAAACAACAAAGAATTTGAGCTTTTTTATAATCACAACAATAGCTTTTGCATGATGTAGAAGGTTTGACAATTTGATAGGCTTTAAATTATTCAATAATGAGAGAATAAAAATAGTAAAAAGGAGAATAAAAAAAGTAAATATAAGAACAATAACATCGGTTCATAATAGTTATCAGAATATAAACGAGACAACAAAATAGATAGCTACATAAGAAAGAATGCCGCAATTAACTAAGCATTATTCCATTTCTCAATTATTACACAAATAAATATATTAAATAACGTAAATTCTTTTCAAATTTATCAATACATGAGACTTTATTTTACAATATATATATACATATACATGTATAATACATATTTGGAAGAAAGTTGGTGCCCCAAGTGATTGCTTTAATAATCTTATGGTCAAGTGGGCCCTGCATGGTTATTATGCATTAGTGGGAAAAAATTGATATTTAAACAAAAGAAGACATGGTAAAGTCTTCCAGCTTATTCAAATTATTGTAAGAATACATTATATGTTAATTTTCACACAACACTTTGTTCTTCGTGGAGTTTATGAAGAAAATAATAACACAAGAACTGCAAAACTAGTTTAAGTCTTGTTTGATTGTTGATACTTTACAATGGCATGGGTAATATATACATAGTCAGCAGAAGAGACCTTCATGTGCTATGTCTTTATTACCTAAACAAGTATAGGTGTTTAAATAAAATAACCCCAGGCCCCAACCAAAACAAATTGTGCAAGAACAATTATGGACTCCACTAATTATTTGGTGATCTTTAAGAATATAATCTCTCATTCATGGACATTCACAAGTTCAACATCTTCTAGCGTATGTTATTGTCCCTAGACTAAATCAAGACTAGCAACCAAACTATGAACCAAAATTAACATCCTCCAAAACATTTTCTTAGCAAGTCCCACTTTTGATGTTTACATTCCAACGAGCATGTATAAAGACTTCTATGGCAAATTAATAATACCAACATCTCAATTATGGAGAGCATAACCATTTTTCTTTAGATGCTAAAATTTTCTCTATTAACAGCTGGTTGACAAATATGTGAAGAAATAGTTAATATTAGTGACGAGAATACGCACCTTCCCAATAGGTTCTCATCCAGACAAATAACAGGCCATATGTCACTAGTGTTGTGATATAATGGTTGAGGCTCAATGTTTCTGGCTGAAATAAGAATGAATTCTCGAAACTAAATTGCAAAGCTATTATGTATGTGAAAGTTTTTGATACAGTTAAAGCTAAACAAGTAACCCACAGACCATATCTCACTAGTGCTGTGATATAATGGTTGAGGATCAATACCTCCAACTAAAATAACAAAAAATCCTAAAATTAGACTGCAACGCCATCCTGTAAGAACAATCAAACATTTGTCATTAAAATTGTCAAATAATAAGACAAAACAAACTACCAGATTATTCAGATTGCATTTCAAATATACTCATAGCCCGAAGAATCTAGTAGTTTATTGTGTCTTTATAACTCGACAATTGTACTAACTAATGTTGGTTGTTATTTCAAATGGCTTTCCAGTGCAGTTTAAGGACTTCTTTCTTATTTGAGCTGGAAATATTGACCCTAGACCATTATATTACAACACTAGTATGATATGGCCTATGGGTTACTTGTCTAGCTTTCACCATATCGAACACTCTTTCACACACAGTAGGTTCCCCTCTCCATAGTATCAGTGACAGCTGGGGCAATTGCTGCTGATGGTGCCGGTGCTGGTGCAGCATTTGGTTTCACACTGTGGTCCATTTCATTGGAGCAATAGCATCAGTGACTGAAGGAAACCCCAATGCTCCCTATACCATGGGTACCAAATCTGATGACAAGTTTTGTCACAACCCAAAAATGGACGTGATGGCACTCATCTTGTCCCACCAAGACAAGTCAGCCTAAAACCCAATTATAATCATAAAATATGGAAGGATAATACAAAATGAAAATTTTAACTACCGATAATAAGTCAACTTAATTAAAATCCCCTAAGACCTGGTTGTCACGTGCACAAGCCTCTAAGGTATTACAATAGATTTGAAAGAAAAGTATAAGTCTCAAATGATATTGTTTCTAAAGTAGAACAAAATCATAAATAGGAGTGAGGAGTCAGCTGGGATGGCAAACAGCTACCTCACACAATCTCCACAGAAAGCCTCGGACAAGGAAAAATAGAGGGTATCACGAAGATCCGGGCTCATAACCTACAAAAATATAGTAGCAAGGGGTGAGTACCAAACACACGGTACCCAGCAAGTGAACTACTAAACACAAAATTAAGTAATATAGAATACAAGTACTCCTAACACTCCAACAGAACCTCCACAACTACCACCTGCGTAAAGTCAGCTCAACCTAACAGTTCACAATGTACATAGCCTATAGCTCAATAGCCACACCAATATTTATAGTTCAACAACATAATGATCAAGTTCATCCATCACAAGTTCCATAAAAGACACTCACAAGTTCATAGATAATAATATTGTGTGATGCAATGCAATGTCAAATATTATGATGCATGTCTGACCTAGTGATACACACCCGCTGTCTCGCAGTCCAGGACCCATGGGGGACTTTTAGCCCGTGCATCTGTCGCGGCGTGCGACACGACCCTCGAATCATATATAGTATCCATCGCGGCGTGAGACACGACCCTCGAATCATATACAGTATCCGTCGCGGCGTGCGACACGACCCTCGAATCATATATAGTATCCGTCGCGACGTGCGACACGACCCTCGAATCATCTATAGTATCCGTCGCGGCGTGCGACACGACCCTCGAATCATAATATCCGTCACGGCGTGCGACACGTTCCTCGAAATGGTACATCCTTTTTAATTCTTATTCTTTCTCCAGTCCTCATAACACTTACCACACAGGTCAATGCAAATATGCATGCTTACATGATAATGGAAAAAAATGACTAATCTTAACACAATGCACAATTCACAATAACATGGTCTTAATACATCACTAACTCAATATGTCAAAATCATTCACAACCTTCACACAAAGAAGCACGAGATTCTATATACTTAACAAAAGTTAAGAAATTCACTTGCCTCAATTAATAAAATAATTATCCGAATCTTGAGTCTTTCGTAACGCTTTCAGATGATCAAAATCTGTTTAAATATATAATCTACATAAGAATACGAATCTAATGACACCCATATTGCTATACTTATTTTTTTTCCAAAAATCGGGTCAAAAAGTCACCCCGAGCCCTTAAATTCAAATCTGAAAATTTCTTTCAGATTATGTTTACCCATAATAAACTAAACATATACGTCAAATTTCAGCTAAAACGGATCGTTATTCGACCCCCAAATCAAAATTTTATTCTAAGAACCCTAGGACTATATTTTCTTAATTTAATATAAATTATACATGTTTCTACCCTAAAAATTTATTCATAATCTCATGAAAACCTAATAGAAAGGATGAGAATAATTACCTTGGTGTTTCGGAATGAAAATCACAATTTTTCTTCTCTTCTTTTTTTTTTCTTTTCCTTCCCGCGTTTCTTCTTTTCTCCGTATATTGCGTCTCATCCGTTTTTACTTTCTGCTTCTTTTTTTTCATTCCAGGGCTGCTGCGCAGCCTTTTATCCTTTTTTTTTTCTTTTCTTTCTTTTTCTTTCTTTGTTTGTTTGTTTTTTATTTATTTATTTATTTATTTATTTTAATATACTAAAAGTGATAAATTCTATTAGCCTATTTTTGATAAATATGGAATAAATAGTATAGGCTATTAAATAAAAATATTATTTTAATCCATCAATTAAATTAATTATCTAAAATTATCCGTCAACTAAATGACCGTAATTATAGAATAGTTCCAAATTTTCAATTTAAATTTACGAAAAGAATCTTTTATGAAAGAGAGAGTATTTATTTTTAAAATGACCTAACGGGTCATTACATTATCCACCACTAAAAATCATTTTCGTCCTCGAACATAAGAAAGAGAAAGAACAATAATTGATATTATTACCTAAGTTATGATCTTCCAAAGTCAGTATTTCATCTCTCCAAGTAAGCTCCTCACTTAAAACCATTCCATCAAAATCTTCTATTAAGAACTGAACTTTCGAATCAAACCTTGAAAGATTTTCAAATCGAT
Source organism: Solanum rostratum (assembly GCA_029948455.1). Lineage (NCBI taxonomy): Eukaryota > Viridiplantae > Streptophyta > Magnoliopsida > Solanales > Solanaceae > Solanum > Solanum rostratum. The sequence goes on along the minus strand of CM057047.1, from coordinate 14,977,758 downwards.
AGTGATTCTCAAGCCATTGACTAACTCATGAATTCGATACGAATAACAACTCACTAGTCCATAACTCAATAAATCTTTTCTCACATAATCATGATAAAATTCTAAAACCAATACCAATCATAATCAAAAGTAAATCTAAATCAACCATCTCACACTTCTAATGCACAAACCCGCACAGATTTTGTTAAGATTACATTCTCAGTGTCAAATCTTCCAACGATCTTAAGTTATAAAATGCTATCTTTAGACATTGAACACTCACCATAGAGAATCAAATTCTTTTCTGACCCCACGAAGGAAAGGATCAAGTAACAACTTAACAAATGATTCATTCAAACCTACAAATCTCTAACAACACTATCAGGAATACTATCTCAATAGCAATAATTATAAACAACCCTTAAGAGTGGTAGAGCTAGACCCAATATGCCTCACATTCATTCATACATAGCCAGAACATAACCTCAACGACAAGATGAGCCTTAAAACTGCTGGACAACTATAAATATTTATGGTAGCTCTTTTATAAATTCACATAAACAAAGTTGTGTGTATAGAACCACTTGTATACTTTAACTGTCCCAAATAATACTAAATATGTCAACATTGAAATAATCAGGTCTGAATAAGCATCCTATCTTACTAAAAGAAAAATGCAGGATCGGTTCACCCGATCCACCACTAAGGATCCATCTGCAAAAGTGAAGACACGAGTGGAAGTAGGCAGGCATTTTCATAATAAAGTAGGTAGCCACACCAAAATGCACGGAATCAAGATCGAATAATACAAGATACTCCTTTCATAGTGCTTCTCTCAAACATGTTATTCATCTGACCCTATCTTTTTCTTCTTTTTTTTCCATTTTTTGCTGCACACAATCAACCTGTCTGGTCCCAATACAATCGTACACATACTTAATTTATCAAACTTCATATACTCTTCACAGTATTGCATCAAAGACAACGCTCTCAATACTAACAGAATATCATAGCCATACTTGTCATTTACCATCCTCTCAAATTGTTACTAGTATGAAAGTCTTCTTAGCTACACATTATCACCTTCGAATATTTCAAACTATGGTTTTTAAGTATTTCTTTTAATAAATCACACAAAGTTGATAGCGTTAATCTTAAATTTGATAGTATTTTCTCATCGAGGTAAGGTTATTTAATTATACCAAAGGTCAATTTCATGCAATATTTCACATACCAAATTTCAACTACCATTCAAATCATCAGATACCCCATACCAAAACTTAGAGAGATTCAATCACCTTAACAATTCTGCATACCATAAGCATATAACCTTTAGTCATCATCAAGTGTCTATGTAACGCATCTATGTAGTCCCATTAATAAGTAGTTTCAACCCCCTAAATATCCTCAATAAGTGTGTAGAGCTATAGGTTTATATCGCAGTGTCCTCATAAGTCATCTATCATGATTGGACAATCTAGACCAAAATAAAAATGTAGCATAATTCAAATATCCTTATTTGTCACTCGATTCAAAACTCAGTCTTCATAAAAGTCACGAGTAAATCCTAGAAAATCTGTGGTAAGTAAGTGCGCATTGCATTATCATGTTTGAGCTCAAACGCAAATAAGTAAACCCTTTAATTTCGAACCAAGGGTCCATACATGGGGTCTTATTCCTTCACTTTCTTAAATTCTTCCTATGACACAAATTTCAGATACCCTGAACTCTTCAATATATTAGATTCTCATTCCTTCGCTAACTCACTTGTCAACTTTATTCTCTGACCAATAACACATGATATTTTACCTCATATTCTAAGCTAAAATTTCAAGTGAAACACATCTTTAGGTCCTTGAACAATAAAAGAAAATAACTAAATTTATAACCCAAACCACATGCAGGTTCTTCCAAATGTTGAATACTCATTGCTATCCATTATTTCTTATCTTATCAATAGATACTACCAAAAACATAGACTAACAATGAAAAGCTCGAATCTTTATTTTAATTTGTACCCCAATTTCTTTATCTATCGGTATTAGCTCATAGCTTGAGATCTTTATGTATTCATGTATCTTAACTTAATATTGATCACCTCTTTATCGACCTTACCATATCCTTTATAAAAATTTCAATATACTAATTACCATACTCAAAATCAAAAAAGAGATTATCACCATACTCGAGCCCAACATTGTAGATTCTTTTTCCCTCAAATATTATCCAACAGTTTTCTAGCCAAGATCAATGATATGTAACGCCATCACCAGCCAAACAAATGAAATCACATGATTTTAAATTCAATTTCCTACTCGAAAGATATATCTTTGATCTATACTATCAAAGGGAATATCCCTACATCTCACTAATTTATTCACTTATTACTCTAGCTCATTTCAATTCTATTTAAGCAGTATCTCAACACATTTTACATCTTTTTTTTTATGATCACATTTCAATTCTATTTAAGCAGTATCTCAACACATTTTACATCTTTTTTTTTTATGATCACGTTACTTATCACATAGTAGCAAACGTAACTTTTGATACTTGCAGATTGTGTTTACCATACCGAATTCACTCAATCTTGATCATAATCCATCACAACTATTATTACCATTATGCTCTACAGTCATTGCCATCGTCTCAAGGTTACCCTCATCATTGATATGACACCAAAACTATATCGGTCAAATATAAAAAACTAACTCTCTTGGAACTTATTATGGAGTAATAGTCCTCATTTAAAATCCCCCGAATACACCTTACAACTTAAATACATTAATTGTACCAAAGATCCACCACTAAAATTTTTCTTATAAATAATACTTAACCCAAGCATCTAGAGTAGCAAACTAGTTGATTTCTCGAATATGAGTACAACATTAAACAAATGAGCCCATGATATACTAAAAATTTCCAAAATAGTTTGTATCACGCTTGACAAGTGACATATCCATTTTCATGTACCACTAATACCATATTGTGAAAGTCCATTAGATCCACCACTAGAACACATCATACCTATCAAAAAAGTAGCAACAAACTAGCCCACATGCTTCTACCTATCAATAGTTGCAAAACGTTATCCAATCCATCATGACTTTATCTTAAATAATAAACATTCTTTTCATATATTCAGTCGCTAGCAAAAGTAACATACTCCATAACTCTAATCAAGTAAGCATCGGTTCGTTGTGATGGTCGTATCATGACCTTCCTTAATATCCACTCGATCTATGAAATCATAATAGAGATTCTGACCTTAATTGGCACAACATCATTCTTATCATTATTTAAGCAATTCATACATATTATGAAAACTTTAGTAGTATTAGTTTACAGAACAAAATTTGTGATCCACCTATCCTTTTAAGATTCCACCTTAAATTGTTGAACCATTTTCGATATATACCACATTAATACTGTTTGTGTTGCTGGATAACTAACCCTAAAAAGGACAACACGTCATAAAATCTCTCAATCCATTGTTTGACCTTACCACTCAAATATCCTCTAAGTGTATCGTCAAGTCATCACCTTATTCAACCTCTTCTAATTTTTGAATCTTTTAAATATAACCACACATCCTTTTTACAAGTATGCCACTTACACTTTAGTACTGGATCTAACATTCAAGTCATATATAACCCACAAACTACTCATTTAAAGAACCAAGCACGAATCATCTCTATAAATGAGAGAGAATGAAGAAAACGATAAGAATCACACTGAATCAGGGATGCACGATGGAGAAAGAATAAACAAAAGGAAGTTTCCTAACAGTCTTCATAGACTCTCAAAGATAAATATAGACGTCTCCATACTGATCCTCGAGACTCTACTAGACTCGGCTTGTACACACGTGAGACCTATGAAACTGGGGCTCTGATACCATTTTGTCATGACCCAAAAATGGACGTGATGGCACTCGTCTTGTCCCACCAAGACAAGTCAGCCTAAAACCCAATTATAATCATAAAATATGGAAGGATAATACAAAATGAAAATTTTAACTACCGATAATAAGTCAACTTAATTAAAATCCCCTAAGACCTGGTTGTCACGTGCACAAGCCTCTAAGGTATTACAATAGATTTGAAAGAAAAGTATAAGTCTCAAATGATATTGTTTCTAAAGTAGAACAAAATCATAAATAGGAGTGAGGAGTCAGTTGGGATGGCAAGCAGCTACCTCACACAATCTGCACAAGAAGCCTCAGACAAGGAAAAATAGAGTGTATCACGAAGATCCGGGCTCATAACATACAAAAATGTAGTAGCAAGGGGTGAGTACCAAACACACGGTACCCAGCAAGTGAACTACTAAACACAAAATTAAGTAATATAGAATACAAGTACTCCTAACACTCCAACAGAACCTCCACAACTACCACCTGCGTAAAGTCAGCTCAACCTAACAGTTCACAATGTACATAGCCTATAGCTCAATAGCCACACCAATATTTATAGTTCAACAACATAATGATCAAGTTCATCCATCACAAGTTCCATAAAAGACACTCACAAGTTCATAGATAATAATAATGTGTGATGCAATGCAATGTCAAATATCATGATGCATGTCTGACCTAGTAATACACACCCGCTGTCTCGCAGTCCAGGACCCATGGGGGACTTTTAGCCCGTGCATCTGTCGCAGCGTGCGACACGACCCTCGAATCATATATAGTATCCGTCGCGGCGTGCGACACGACCCTCGAATCATATACAGTATCTGTCGCGGCGTGCGACACGACCCTCGAATCATATATAGTATTCGTCGCGGCGTGCGACACGACCCTCAAATCATCTATAGTATCCGTCGCGGCGTGCGACACGACCCTCGAATCATAATATCCGTCGCGGCGTGCGACACGTCCCTCGAAATGGTACACCCTTTTTAATTCTTATTCTTTCTCCAGTCCTCATAACACTTGTCACACAGGTCAATGCAAATATGCATGCTTACATGATAATGGAAAAAAATGACTAATCTTAACACAATGCACAATTCACAATAACATGGTCTTAATACAACGTCATCACTAACTCAATATGTCAAAATCATTCACAACCTTCACACAAAGAAGCACGAGATTCTATATACTTAACAAAAGTTAAGAAATTCACTTGCCTCAATTAATAAAATAATGCTCCGAATCTTGAGTCTTTCGTAACGCTTTCAGATGATCAAAATCTGTTCAAATATATAATCTACATAAGAATACGAATCTAATGACACCCATATTGCTATACTTATTTTTTTTCCAAAAATCGGGTCAAAAAGTCACCCCGAGCCCTTAAATTCAAATCTGAAAATTTCTTTCAGATTATGTTTACCCATAATAAACTAAACATATACGTCAAATTTCAGCTAAAACGGATCGTTATTCGACCCCCAAATCAAAATTTTATTCTAAGAACCCTAGGACTATATTTTCTTAATTTAATATAAATTATACATGTTTCTACCCTAAAACTTTATTCATAATCTCATGAAAACCTAATAGAAAGGATGAGAATAATTACCTTGATGTTTCGGAATGAAAATCACAATTTTTCTTCTCTTCTTTTTTTTTCTTTTCCTTCCCGCGTTTCTTCTTTTCTCCGTATATTGCGTCTCATCCGTTTTTACTTTCTGCTTCTTTTTTTTCATTCCAGGGCTGTTGCGCAGCCTTTTATCCTTTTTTTTTCTTTTCTTTCTTTTTCTTTCTTTGTTTGTTTGTTTTTTATTTATTTATTTATTTATTTATTTTAATATACTAAAAGTGATAAATTCTATTAGCCTATTTTTGATAAATATGGAATAAATAGTATAGGCTATTAAATAAAAATATTATTTTAATCCATTAATTAAATTAATTATCTAAAATTATCCGTCAACTAAATGACCGTAATTATCGAATAGTTCCAAATTTTCAATTTAAATTTACGAAAAGAATCTTTTATGAAAGAGAGAGTATTTACTTTTAAAATGACCTAACGGGTCATTACAAGTTTAGCAGTAGCACCTACACCACCAACAATGGCACTAAAATCGATGACAATCAAATGCAAGCGGTGGGTGGAGCCCTGCTAACGGGAGAAGAAGGGGAAGGGGACTTGGGAGGGGGAGGCAGAGGTAAGGGAGGAGGAGGAGAGAAACATAACATTTGAATTTTTGTAGTTCACACCTGTAGAGTTGGTTTAGATGGGTCATTTATAGTATCCTAATAAAATTTAAAACTTTTTTTATTAACTTGATAAATTATAATTCAAATTAAGAACCACATAAGAATAATTTTGATGTGGTTTGTGTTCTTTTAATTTTATGATTCTTTCAAAAATTCATAAAGTTGGACTTGAATTTTTTCATTCATTTAAAACTTATTTTAGTTTAGATGTTCAAATAGTAAAGTTGCTTGTTTCTATAAGTTCACTCATGACAATCATCTAAGCAGATGATAAAATGCAGAGCCAAAATTTGATTCATTTTCTTCTTACATTCAGTGTATAGTCAGGATATTTAGATGTATACAGAAATTCAAATTGCAAAGGAAAAATAAATTAGAACATACCTCCAACTGTGGTTGTTGCAAGAGCTGTACAAATCACATTTGATCTCAGCAAGAATCGCATTAGATCTAGCACTGATTTAAAATTCAAAATAATACAAACCCCAGAGTCTTATGGAATATTTCTATCACTGAAATATGACAGACTGATGGAGTTAGATGTGTATTTATAGGTAGATGTTAGACCCTCATTATAACTAAGTTACATGGCACGAGCATGGCAAGGACTTCTACATTGGCCTTGGCATGTATGTGGGCAAACAATGTAGTGTGGTTGTGCGGCTAAGTGTTGGTAGTATAGCAAGGTGTACAAGCTACTTGTGTGTTGGCAAGGGAGCTTGGATGCAATGACCAAGGATGCTGGAGTGATGGCTAAGCAGACTTAGGCACAAGGCAGGCAAGACACTAAGGCAAGGCAGTGGTGTCGGCAAGGCAAGGCAAGGCAGTGTGTTGCTTGACAGGACTATGGCTTGGCAAGGCTGGACAGTCTGTTGGCTTGACAAAGCAAGGTTGTGGGACTTGACAATGGCAAGACAATGCTGATTCGTGTGTGGGAAAAGTGCTGGCAACAAGTCAGAAATAAAATTAAGTGTTGAAAAGCAACAGAAAATATTCTAAGTGTTGGCAAAGTCCAATTTCGCCTAAGGTCGGAAGGCATGTGTGTGGCACATGTATGGATTAGCTTAAATTCAAATTGTTTTACTAGCTGCTGGAATATATCTATTATAATATTAGTTGAATTCTGATGTGGCATGCCATGTGCTAGGCACATATGCGGATTGTAATTGCCTTAACCTTTTGTAACTGCCATGTGTATATTTTATATTAAGAGGCTAAAAAATGTGTAAGGCATGAAAAGTGTGTTATGTGCCTTAGAAAATTTTGTGAGGCCTTTTCCTTGTTATTGAGACATCAATAAAAAGGTTGGGAAGCATTCCTGTAATTGTGCTAAGTGTTCATTACATTTTGCTTCCTAAAAATGAAAACAATCTGAGTACTTAGACAGTGTGTTGTTGTGTTTTGTGGCTGAAGTTTGTAAGTGTTGCAGAATACCAACAAGAGGTGGAGCAAAAATAAATCACCCCTGTCTCAATTGGTATCAGAGCATGGTTGTACGAAAACGGTGACAAATGTAAAACTATGTGAACATGTGCGAAGGGTTGAGGCATTTGTTGGCATGACAAATGAGCGCTGGGATGACCCAAATCTGGTTCATTTTTTGACTCAGAATTTAGGCATCAAGATCGAATTTGAGAAATTTTGGTCTGACTTAGGCCTATATAGTGCTAATATAGAAGATCACATGGCTGAAATGGTGAATTTTCATGAACGGGAGGTGCTGCAATTGGAGGGTCAGACCAAGGAATATGCAACTCTTCGTTCAGAAATTGTACGCGTTGCTGTTGTTGCGTCTGGGCCGAATTGTGGGGAACACCCTAAGGTGAAAATCCCATAACCTAACCTTTTGGTGATGCTAGAAGTACCAAGTAACTCAAAAATTTTCTTTCGGATGTGGAGCAATACTTTACTACTGCACGGGTGCCTGACAATGACAAGTTAAACATTACCACAATGTATTTGGCTAGTGATGCATAATTGTGGTGGGGGACCGAAAATGCAGATGATGAAAGTGCTAATAGACCCAAAATTGATTCATGGGAAAAGTTAAACAGGAAAATGAGGGACCAAGTCCTTCCTAGAATGCTTCATGGATTGCTAAAGATCGATTAAAAAGGCTAAGACAGGGTGGGACAATTCGTGAATACATCAAGAAATTTTCTTCTTTGATGCTGGACATTCAGAATATGTTGGATGAGGACAAGCTTTATAACTTCATTTTAGGCATGCAAGGTTGAGCCCAAAACAAGTTAAGAAGGCAGAATATTAAGGATCTGTCCACTGCCATTGTTGCGCATATTCTTTAGTTGATTTTCGCTCACTTTGGCCTACTTTTGGTGATCCCTTTACTTTAAAGACTAACAAAATGTTTAAGAAGAAAAGGGAAGGAAAGGACAATCGAAAGGAGAATGCTGAAAAGGGAAAAGCATCGGTCAAGGATGGGAATAACAATAAGAAAAAGAGAAAAGATAAGGGTTGGTGGACTTTTGATGGTCTACAGTTTTCCATGAATTGCCCAAATCATGACAGGGTGATTACTATGCTTGCTAGAAATGTGAATTTGAGTGATAGTAATGGAGAAGTGGTTGCTGCACTTGAAAATCCTTTGGGTCTGTCTCTAAACTAAATAAGTTTGATCAAATGCTTTTGGGGAGACGTCTAAGGCTGGAAATCCTCATGCTAGCTGATGCACATAGAAATTAAGGTTGATGGAAAGCGGGTTGTGGCAATGGTTAATACTGGAGCCACTCAGACATTGGTAGATGTCAAAATTACTGCAAGGATAAGACTGAAGTTGAAGAAAAGTCCTTATGTCCAGACTATCAGTTCTAAGATGCAAGCTATTGCAGGTATGGCTTATGATGTATCTATGTTGCCTGGTTGCTGGACAGGAAAACATAATCTGATGATTATGCCACTTGGAGGCTTCTTATGTCCAGACTTTCAGTTCTTAGGCGCAAGCTATTATAGGTATGGCCTATGATGTATCTATGTTGATTGGTTGCTGGACAAGAAAACATAATCTGATGGTTATGCCACTTGGAGACTTTGAGATCATACTTGGAATCCATTGGCTGAGGAATCAATCCAAGTTTTATGAAGGTTGTTCATCCATATGGAGAAGCCAAAAAAGTTGCTAAGTAGAAGACCCCAATGTTGTCTGCTATTATTGACAAAGGCTTAAGGAAGGCTAATGAGAACTTTCTTGCTGCCTTAATTAAAGTGAAGCTTGAAGTGAAGATAAAAGTGCCTGATTGTGTGGCAGATGCGCTTAAACAGTTTGTTAATGTGATGTCGCGTAAGTTGCCAAAAACACTGCCACCAAGGAGAGATATTAATCATAAGATAGAGTTGCTTCCAGGTTCCACGCCGCCTACACAAGCTTCTTATCGGTTGTCTCCTAAAGAGTTGGCTGAGTTGAGGAAATAGTAATGAATTTCTTGATGTCGGTCTGATTTAGCCATCAAAAGCTCCCTATGGTGAACCCGTTTTATTTCATAAGAAATAGGATGGGTTGCTAAGGATATCTGTGGACTACAGGGCGCTGGATAAGGTAACTGTGAAGAATATATATCCATTCCCGTTGGTGCAAGATTTGATGGATAGGCTAAGCAAGTCATGCTGGTTTACTAAGCTAGATCTTTGGTCAGGTTAGAATAGAAGAGGGTGATGAACCTAAGACTACTTGTGTCACTAGTTGTGGGTCATATGAATTTCTTGTGATGCCTTTTGGTTTGACAAATGCTCCGGTTACTTTCTATAATTTGATGAATGATGTGTTGTTTTAATACCTTGATAATTTTGTGGTTGTTTACTTAGACGACATTGTCATTTATAGTCGGACATTGGATGAGCATGTACAACATCAAAGTATGATTTTGTCTAAGTTGAGAGAATTCACACTCTATTTCAAAATGGAGAAGTTTGAGTTTGCTAAAAAAGAAATTAAGTTTCTTTGGCATTTGGTTAGTCAAAAATAGGTTCAGATGGATCCAAAGAAAGTGCAGGCCAAAGTTTTCTTGCAAGAACATTCAAGTGTGAAGGATTTGAGATCATTCCTCGGGCTGGCTAACTACTATTAGAAGTTCATTGCTGGTTACTCTAAAAAGGCAGCGACCTTGACTGATTTGATAAAGAAGGATGTCAACTTGGTATGGTCAGTTTGGTATGAGGAAGCCTTTCAAAATATGAAGGAAGCTATTGCATCATAATCGATTCTAAGGTTGCCAGACTTTGAGTTACCTTTTAAGGTGCATACTGACGTGTCGGATAAGGAAATTAGGGGCATGTTAGTGCCGGAAGGCCATCCTATGGCCTTTGAAAGTAGGAAATTGAATGATGCTAAATAGAGGTACTTCAATCATGATAAAGAGATGGTTGTTGCGGTGCACTATTTGCAGACTTGGTGTGTGTATTTACTAGGAACTCGCTTTGTGGTGCAGACTAATAATGTGGCTAACATATTTTTCAAAACTCAGAAAAAGTTAAGTCTAAAGTAGGCTCGCTGGCAAGAATTTCTGGCAAGTATGACTTCATGTGGGAGCATAAACCAGGAAGACATAATCAAGTTACAGACGCACTAAGCAGGAAAGACGCATTTGTGGCTGTGTATTCTATTTCCAAACTTGAGACTGACTTTCTTGACAAGATCAAGTTTTGTGCATTGAATGATCAACTCAATGTCAAATGGATGGGTCAAGTTCAAGAAGGGACTTTGATACAGTATTGGATCTTGGATGATCTGCTACATTTTAAAGGGGGAGAATCGTGGTGCCAAATGGTGGTGGACTGGGTAAAGACGTGATGAAAGAGGCACATGACAATACTTGGTCCGGTCATCCAAGTCTTTAAAGGATGATGACACTACTGTCTCGTGTGTATTACTTCCCTAAGATGGAAGATGATATTAAAGCATACATGAAGACTTGTCACATTTTTCATGTGGACAATCTTGGACGTAAAAGACAAGCAAGATTGTTGTAGCCCCTTCCTATTCTTGAAAGGCCTTGGTTGTCAGTAAGCATGCATTTCATGTAATACCCTCTAATTCCTTCTACCTAATCTGGAGTAGATGCATAGAGGATGCTAAGAAAAGAATAAGAAAAACTGCTAAAAAGGATTCACGAGGGCCATTTACGGCCGGTAGACAAATTTACGACTCATAGAATGGGCCTCGTAAAAACCCTAGATGACTTAGTGAAATTTTGTAAGTGTGAAGACTATATATGAGATAGTATATGACCCATAATGAAATCCATGACTCATAGATTGGTCTCCATGATGGTCAAAATATCAACTTTTCAGTATCTTGAATATGCGTTAGCAGACGACCCGTAAAACCCATGATGTTTTAGGCTTATTTTAGACCCCTTATCAATACCCTAAGGGTATTACTCCTAAAATATACTTAGAAACTCCAGAGAGCATCGAAGAAGGGGGGAAAAGCTAGGGTTCCAAGTACGTGAGTAAAGATTCCTTCAGAAGTTGAATGTTCTTCTATTTTCAGGTATGTAAGGTTAACCAAAACATGGAACATTCTCTTCCACGTGCCCCATACTCTAAATTAATTGAGTTGTGTCTCCAATTCATGTTTCTTTAGGGTTTTTTCTTAAATTCTATGTACTTCTACATAATCTTCCATGAATTACTACTTTAATGCATTAAACACTTGAAACAGATGATTTTTCCATATTGCATGAACCCTAGCATGAATTCTCAATATTTTTACAAATTGCAATAAATTGAGAATGCATGAGTACGATCGGAGTCTACAGAGCCTATGAAGTCTTTAAGTGCTTTAATTCCTCTTTTGTTTCCTGGATGTCATGAGTTAGAATGATGCATGATAGAGTCTCTATGATTCAAGAGTTGAACCTTAAACAAATGTGACCAAAGAGTCGATAGTTGATGTGATAATTAGAGTTGATAGATGTCCAGATGAGACTAATTAATTGAGAATGATTGTCTTATGAGCATTGAGTCTTAGGAGGAGTATCGAGTATCGAAATAAGTAAGAGTAAGCCCAACTGAAAATTAATAACTACGTAACCAAGCGTAGGTGAGGACTGAACTATTATATCAGAGGTTGCCTCTTGATTGGAATTCCCTGAAAGAATAGCTGACTTGATTGACTAGATTCATTATGGATTCGATTCGCTCTTTACCCAGTAAGTACCAAATGGTTATGGCAACATTAGCAAGATTGATGTATAATCACTGGCTCATAAGTGATTGTTGTTGGATCAAATAAACTCCCAGATAGTGTCACGCCTCGGGAGGGTACCCTAGGCGTGGCCGGCACCCAGAGACAATTGCTAGCCCCTGAGCGAACCACTTAGCCTCGTCACATCATTCAACATCAACACAGCGGAAATAATATCAAAGGAATGTCTTAAATAAGGCCCCAATGGCCAACATCAATCTCAACATCAACTGAGTAAGGGAATATTACTCAGTTCAAAAGGAAAACATCTGCATCAACCTCGATATCATGTCTACGAAGCCTCTAACCAGACTCAACTGTCTAAGAGGGGTGCCATGACATGCTATGGCTACCGACTCAAAGAAATAAAGGAAAATAACATAGAAGGATCTCCTCCGGATACCAAGGAGGCTCACCAAAATCTGAACTCGAAACCTTGGACTTCAACGGTACGCCTGCTGAAATCCTCGAACTCCTGTATCTACATCATAAACGATGCAGCGCCAAATGGCGTCAGTACGTGGAATGTACTGGCATGTAAAATAGCTGAATAACAAGGTAAGTACACAACAATAAAGAAACATCGACTCCACATCATACTCCATCAGAAATATCAAAAGTCTATCTGAGGCAAGAGATTAGATTAGACAATTGACTCATCAACCTCTCATCAATCATCAACATCATAGCAAGCTCATCTCAAGGAACCTCAACATCAACTCACATCAAAAGAACATCACATCGACTCAAGGGATCATCACCTCGATTCAAGGAAACATCACATCGACTCAAGGAAACATCACATCGACTCAAACATCACGTCAATATCAACATCAGAGTTCTATCAAAGGAACCTAACTGAGTGTTTCTCTAACCGACAACCATCACTTATGAGCTAGTGATGATACAACGAAGTGATGCCGTTGCCACATCTATCCAATACCCTGCCCGGGGTAAAGGACATCACATCAGTGGATCCACAAGAAAACATCAAACATCAGTCCTCTTTTGGGATAAGATAGGAGTCATCCGCATTGCGGTTCAATCCTCTCTTCCTACGCGGGCCACGTAGTTAATGGGTTCGAGTGAGACTCACTCTCTACCAATTTCGATGCTCAATACTCCTCCCAGAACTCGACATGCTCATAAACCATCATCATCATCAGTCCCATAGGGACATAATACATCATCATCAGTCACATAAGGACATGATGTAATACCTCAACATCAACATCGGTCCTATGGGGACATATTATAAAACCTCAACATCAACATCAGTCCCATGGGGACATATTATAAAACCTCAACATCAACATCAGTCACAGAGGGACATAATACCTCAACTCATAACATCGACATCAACATCAAAACTCAAGGGACATCATTTAGCAATTATATTCTAATGTTATGACATCGTAAAACATCATGCTCATCAACATCATCATATCATCATCAATACCACATCATAACATCATCCTCGTCAAGGCTCTAGACATATTCCCTAACTTCATTATGCATGCTCTTTGCAAATACAATAATTATAGGGTTTTAAAAAAAACACTCATAAAATGGATTATAATATAAAGCAAAGTAGTGATGATCATCAGTTTATGTAGGGAAATTTCTTATACATAAGATAAAGTAGATTTCTTTCATGCATCAACTCTTCATATTAACTTTGTCACATCAAGATATGATATTCAACATTTAGGAGGGCACATGGGAGGACATTCCCATGCTTTAGGTTAGCCTTACATACCTGGAATGTTTTCCCAACAAAATCATGCAACACCTCCTCTTGATCTCTTCAACCTCAACTCCCTTCAAGCCCTAACTTTGGTGACCTTTAGAGAGAATACGCTTTAGAAATTGGGTTTTGAAACCCTTTCTTAGAAACCGACATCTATTAGTCGTAGGGAAACGGTTAGGATAGTTAGGAATGGACCAAATTTCCCTTCGTAATTTTAAAGAATTTATCCCCGTCCTGAAATAACACAACCCCCAACACGGACCTGTCGCGGACAGTGTATTTTTGGAAATTCAACTCCGTCGAAAAATTTACAGAAAACATAAGTGTGGCTCCGCAACTGGTCCGCGACGCGGTCCTGTCGCGCAGGCACACTGTTTTTCGTTTTGGAACGAAAAATTATCTTTCGACTCGACCGCTCTAAAAATCGACCGAGACCCTCTTCCCACTCCATTTTCAGTGCTGATCATGAATCCACTCTCGAATTTTTAATTCGAGCATCGGAAGACGCGTTTTTCGCACACCTCTACCCTAGGGTTATTTTTGTAATTTATCGGGTGTTACATTATCTCCCCCTTGGGATCATTCGTCCTCGAATGATGTGTAGGAACGGTACCACAGATTCATGGGTGATACCTTCAAGTAAACCCAATCGCTTACCTCAAACTCTAGGTCTCTTCTCCTCACATCTGTGTAAGATTTCTGACAGCTTTGGGCAGTCTTCAATCTTTCCCGAATAATTTTCACCTTCTCCATGGACTGGTGAACAAGATCAGGACCGATCAACTCTGCCTCTCCAACTTCAAACCACCCAATAGGTGATCTACATCTCTTCCCATACAATGCCTCATAAGGGGCCATTTGGATGCTCGCATGATAACTGTTGTTATATGCGAATTCAATCAATGTAAATGATCACCCCAATTTCCTTTGAAATCAAGGACGCAGGCTCTCAACATGTCCTCCACCATCTGAATAGTGCGCTCTGCCTGACCATCCGTCTGCGGATGAAAGGCTGTGCTCAAACTCACTTTGGTACCTAATCCTTTCTGGAAGGACTTCCAGAACTGAGAAGTAAATTGGGCTCCTCGGTCCGAGATAATGGACAAGGGAACTCCATGCAACCTCACAATCTCTTGGATATATATCTTGGCATACTCCTCTGCTGTATTGGTCGTCTTGACCGCCAAGAAGTGTGCTGACTTCGTCATTCTATCCACAATCACCCATATGGAATCATGCTGCCTCCTCGACCTCGGTAGGCCAATGATAAAATCCATGTTAATCATCTCCCACTTCCATTCTGGAATCGCAAAGTTTTGGGCCAAGCCAATTGGCCTTTGATGCTCAACCTTTACTTGTTGACAATTTGGGCATCTCGAAACAAACTCCGCAATATCCTGCTTCATTCCACTCCACCAATAGACCTCTCTCAAGTCATGATACATCTTGGTGGAGCCCGGATGAATGGAGTTTCTAGTGTTATGGGCCTCAGCTAGAATCCTCTCTCGGACACCATCAACATCAGGGACACATAGCCTACTCTGGTACCTTAATACCCCATCTCCCCCTTTAGAGAAGACCATCACTTTTTGCTTTTGAACATCCTCCTTCAATTGAAGAATAATAGGATCTCGATCCAGCTTCTCTTTTACCTTAGTCTCTAGGGATGATGCAGACCCATTCTGAACATCAATTCCTCCCTCGTCGTTCTCCTCAAGCTGGACTCCCAATCGAGCCAACCTATGCACTTCCTTCACTAACTCCTTCTTTTCTCCTTCAACATGGGTTGTGCTACCCATAGACAACCTACTAAGAGCATCAGCAACAACATTAGCTTAACCTGGGTGGTACATGATGCTCATGTCATAGTCCTTGAGCAATTCCAACCATCTCCTCTGTCGCAGGTTGAGCTCTCTCTGACTGAAGACATACTGTAAGTTCTTGTGGTCCGTGAACACGTCCACATGCAATCCATACAAGTAGTGACGCCAGATTTTAAGTGCGAACACCACTGCCGCCAACTCAAGATCATGGGTCGGATAGTTCTTCTCATGAACTTTAAGCTGCCCGGAAGCATAAGCCACCATTTTACCTCTTTGCATTAACACACATCCCAATCCAACTCTTGACGCATCACAGTATATTACAAAACCTTCTGTCTCGTCAGGAAAGGTCAAGACAGGTGCAGTAGTCAACCTAGTCTTTAGCTCCTGGAAACTCTTCTCACATTCTTCAGACCACTCAAACTTGACCTTTTTTTGGGTCAGTTTGGTCAATGGGGCGGATAGAGAAGAAAATTCCTCAACAAATTTGCGGTAGTAGCCTGCCAACCCCAGGAAACTCCTTATGTCAGTTGGAGAGGTCAGTCTTGGCCAACTGGCAACCGCTTCAATATTTTGACCATCTACTCGGATCCCATCACCTGAAACCACATGACCTAGAAAGGCCACTGATTTGAGCAAAAATTCACATTTGGAGAACTTCGCATACAACTCCTGGTCCTTAAGAGTTTGAAGGACAACTCTAAGATGTTTAGCATGCTCTTCCTCACTCCTCGAATATACCAGAATATCATCAATGAACACAATCGCAAACATATCAAGGTAGGGCCTGAACACCCTATTCATCAAATCCATGAAAGCTGCAGGTGCATTCGTCAACCCAAAGGACATGACCAAAAACTCAAAGTGGCCATATCTTGTCCTGAAAGCTATATTTGGAGTGTCACATTCCCTCACCTTCAATTGGTGATAACCCGATCTGAGGTTTATCTTTGAAAAGCATGAGGCACCTTGAAGTTGGTTAAACAAGTCATCTATCTTGGGAAGAGGATATTTATTCTTGACTGTGGCCTTGTTCAATTGCCTATAATCTATGCACATTCTCAATGACCCATCTTTCTTTCGTACAAACAGAACGGGAGCACCCCAAGGAGAAACACTGGGTCTAATAAAACCTTTTTCTAACAGATCCTTCAACTGCTCCTTCTACTCTTTCAACTCAGTAGGGGCCATCCTATATGGTGGAATCGAAATAGGCTGCGTCTCAGGAAGTACATCAATATCGAAGTCGATCTCCCTATCAGGAGGGACTCCAGGTAAATCCTCAGGGAACACCTCAGGGAACTCATTCACAATCGGGACCGACTCAAGAGTAGGGGACTCAACATCATCAGATTTAACTCGTACAAGGTGATAGATACACCCTTTAGAGATTAACCTCCTCGCCCTTAGGTAAGAAATAAATTTACCCTTGGGTGCAACATAACCTCCCTTCCACTCTAGGACCGGTTCATTAGGAAAATGAAATGTAACAACTCGGGTCCTACAGTCTATGGATGCATCACAAGCATGGAGCCAGTCCATACCAAGGATCACATCAAAGTCAACCATCTCCAACTCCACCAAATTGGCCAAAGTGTCCCTATGATAGATAGACACTATACAATCTCTATAGATCCTCTTAGCCAGAATTGACTCACTAGTAGGAGTCGAAACAGTGTAAGGCTCAAGCAAACACTCAGGAAGAATCTCAAACTTATTGGCCACATAGGGTGTCACAAAAGATAAGGTGCCACCCGGGTCAAGTAATGCATAACAATCATAAGAAAAGATTCGGAGCATACCCGTAACAACATCTGGAGCAACCTCTTGATCCCGTCGATTTCCCATCACATACAGACGGTTCGTCCTGCCTCCTGCATTTGTAGTAGTTGCCTTCTGATGATTACCCTCGGGGGGCACTGTAGAAGACTGAGCTCGATTATCTCTATCACTCCACCTCTGATTTCTCATAGGGCACTCATTCTGGAAGTGGCCAGGCTGTCCACAGGTAAAGCAAATACTAGTGCCATCAAGGCACGCGCCAAGATGCAGCTTACCACATCTGCTACAAGGGGGCTTTCCCCTCGGACCTTGAGCAACACTGGCTTGGGACTGAGATCCCTATGCTCTGAAGTTCTGATGACCATAGGATCTCTGACCATACCTGTTTTGCTGAACAGGTGCACTCGCCATCGAAGGTGCATGGCTAGAAGACTTCTTTTGAAAGAAGGTCCTATCACCTTTATTATGTTTCTGCTGATTAGGCTCATGCCCTACCGATTTAGCTTTCTTCTTCTGCTGCTCTTCTCTGTCCGTCTTTTTTTCCTCCTCAGTCTGCTGAGCATAGACCATAAGTCTAGCAAAATCCATGTCTGGAATCAGCAATGCTTCCTTGCACTCCCTTTTCACATGCCTGCCCAACCCAGACACATACTTCCTCATTCTTGCCCTCATATCAAGGACCATTCTGGAGCGTATCTGGACAGCTGAATGAACTTCAAGCTGTACTCTTTGACCGTCAGCTCCTCTTGTTTCAGATTCACGAACTCCTCGACTTTTGCCTCCCTCAACTCTTGGGGAAAGAAGTGATCGAGAAAGGAACTCTCGAACTCCTCCCACTCAGCCGGTTCAGCATCCTCACCTCTACCATCCTCCCACTGGTTATACCAGACATTGGCGACATCCTTGAGCTGATAAGAGACTAGTTCGACTCCCTCCACCTTAGTCGCATGCATAGCCCTCAAGATTTAACGCATCTCGTCAATGAAGTTTCGTGGGTCCTCCTCAACCTTTGACCCCGTATAGACTGGTGGGTTCATCCTCAGGAAATCTTAGAGCCTGGTTACAGCCGTAGGCTCTTGGGAACTGGAGCTAGGGGCCTGGGGACCGTGACTGCTACTCTGAGAGGCCACTAATTGGGTAAGCATAGCAATAGCTCCCCTGAAGTCTGCTTCCGAAGTGGAGGCTGACTGAACAGGAGGTGCTGGCGGAGCCTCAGCGGCTCTATCAGGTCGTCCCCCTCCTTGTCCCATGCTGATTTGGGGCCTCGGGTAAAGGATTCTCAGTATCAAGGACTGAGGCATCTCTTTGGGCAGCAGTACGTTTGGGGGGCATTATCTGCAAACGCGTAACGCACGAATTAGAAAGGGCTTCATAGAGCCAAGCTCTAACGCACGAACGCAGAACATCAAAGAAGGGTAACCATTTCATAAATTCCCTGTAGCATCCTGTTTATGAAGTGTGGTGTACAACACACGCATAAACAAGACTCTACTAGACACGGCTTCATAGACTCCCTAGGACTCTTGAACTCTGTGCTCTGATACCAAGTTTGTCACGCCCCGGGAGGGTACCCTAGGCGTGGCCGGCACCCAGAGACTATTGCTAGCCCCTGAGCGAACCACTTAGCCTAGTCACATCATTCAACATCAACACAGCGAATATAATATCAAAGGAATGTCTTAAATAAGGCCCCAATGGCCAACATCAATCTCAACATCGACTAAGTAAGGGAATATTACTCAGTTCAAAAGGAAAACATCTGCATCAACCTCGACATCATGTCTACGAAGCCTCTAACCTGACTCAACTGTCTAAGAGGGGTGCCATGACATGCCATGGCTACCGACTCAAAGAAATAAAGGAAAATAACATAGAAGGGTCTCCTCCGGATAGCAAGGAGGCTCACAAAAATCTGAACTCGAAACCTTGGACTTCAACGGTGCCCCTGCTGAAATCCTCGAACTCCTGTATCTGCATCATAAAACGATGCAGCACCAAATAGCGTCAGTACGTGGAATGTACTCCCATGTAAAATAGCTGAATAACAAGGTAAGTACACAACAATAAAGAAACATCGACTCCACATCATACTCCATCAGAAATATCAAAAGTCTATCTAAGGCAAGAGATTAGATTAGACAATTGACTCATCAACCTCTCATCAATCATCAACATCATAGCAAGATCATCTCAAGGAACCTCAACATCAACTCACATCAAAAGAACATCACATTGACTCAAGGGATCATCACCTCGATTCAAGAAAACATCACATCGACTCAAGGAAACATCACATCGACTCAAACATCACGTCAACATCAACATCAGAGTTCTATCAAAGGAACCTAACTGGGAGTTTCTCTAACCGATAACTATCACTTATGAGCCAGTGATGATACAACGAAGCGATGCCGTTGCCACATCTATCCAATACCCTGCCCGGGGTAAAGGACATCACATCAGTGGATCCACAAGAAAATATCAAACATCAGTCCTCTTTTGGGACAAGATAGGAGCCATCTGCATTGCGGTTCAATCCTCTCTTCCTCACGGGCCACGTAGTTAATGGGTTCGCGCGGGACTCACTCTCTACCCATTTCGGTGCTCAATACTCCTCCCAGAACTCGACAGGCTCATAAAACATCATCATCATCAGTCCCATAGGGACATAATACATCGTCATCAGTCACATAAGGACATGATGTAATACCTCAACATCAACATCGGTCCCATGGGGACATATTATAAAATCTCAACATCAACATCGGTCCCAGAGGGACATAATACCTCAACTCATAACATCGACATCAACATCAAAACTCAAGGGACATCATTTAGCAATTATATTCTAATGCAAAGACATCGTAAAACATCATGATCATCAACATCATCATATCATCATCAATACTTGATTATAACATCATCATAACATCCTTCTCGTCAAGGCTCTAGACATATTCCCTAACTTCATTATGCATGCTCTTTGCAAACACAATAATTATAGGGTTTTAAAAAAAACACTCATAAAATGGATTATAATATAAAGCAAAATAGTGATGATCATCAGTTTATGTAGGGAAATTTCTTATACATAAGATAAAGTAGATTTCTTTCATGCATCAACACTTCATATTAACTTTGTCACATCAAGATATGATATTCAACATTTAGGAGGGCACATGGGAGGACATTTCCATGCTTTAAGTTAGCCTTACATACCTGGAATGTTTTGCTAACAAAATCATGCAACACCTCCTCTTGATCTCTTCAACCTCAACTCTTTTCAAGCCCTAACTTTGGTGACTTTTAGAGAGAATACGCTTTAGAAATTGGATTTTTGAAACCCTTTCTTAGAAACCGACATCTATTAGTCGTAGGGAAACGTTTAGGATAGTTAGGAATGGACCAAATTGCCCTTCCTAATTTAAAAGAATTTATCCCTGTCCTGAAATAACACAGTCCGCAATGCGGACCTATCGCGGACAGTGTATTTTTGAAAATTCAACTCCGTCGAAAAATTTACAGAAAACATAAGTGTGGCTCCGCGCGCGGTCCTGTCGCACAGGCACACTGTTTTTTGTTTTGGAACGAAAAATTATCTTTCGACTCGACCGCTCTAAAAATCGATCGAGACCCTCTTCCCACTCCATTTTCAGTGCTGATCACGAATCCACTCTCGAATTTTCAATCCGAGCATCGGAAGATGCATTTTCCGCACACCTCTTCCCTAGGGGTATTTTTGTAATTTATCGGGTGTTACAGATAGGTTCCGAACTGATAACACTCGGACTTGATTGGATCGATTGATTTGGATTGGTATTGATGGGTCATTGTCTATTCATTATTCTTGCTTCAGATAAACATGTGACATCCTGATTGAGCATCTACGAGTCTTGATATTCTATCTATATCTGTTTAACTCAGCTATTTTACATGCTTGTACATTCCATGTACTGACCTCTATTTAGGCCTACATCTTTTCATGATGCAGAGACAGGTGTTAGAGATCATCTGCAGGCACATTGTTGAGGATCCACTCACATTCAGTTGATTGATGAGTCTTCCCCTACTTTCGGAGGATGCTCATTTAGATTTCATCGAGCTTGAGTTAGTACTTTATTTCCTTTGATTTGGGTAGCCATGGCCTATCATGGTACCATCTAGACAGTTTAGTTAGAGGCTTCATAGACTAGATTTGGGATTGATGATTTGGATATTGTTTGACTAGTTTCTTTCACACTAGTCCTGTTGTTTTTTCATGATTATCTTCATTTGAGATTGCCCACCTTCATTCATCTTTAGTCTTCCGATGATGTGTTAATTGTTTATTGAATGAATGTGATGAGGCCAAGTGGTTCGCTTGGGGCTAGTAATAGTCTCTGAGTGTCGGCCACGTCTAGAGTACCCTCCCGAGGCCTAATAAACTTTGTATCAGAGCAAAAAGTTCAAGTGTCCTAGGGAGTCTATAAAGTCGTGTCTAGTATAGTCTTTTTTATTAGTGTGTTATGCACCACACTTCATAAGCAAGACGCTATAGGACATTAGGAAAAGTTACACTTCTTTTGTATTCTGACTCGTGCTATAGAGTCAAACTCTATGAAAGCTCTCTTCTAATCCATATATTGCGTGTTTACAGAATTGCGACCATGCCTCCAAGAAGAGCTGTTAGAAGAAGAGGGCATCTGGCTAGAAAAAATTTCAACCAACTTGGGCCTTATAATCAGGATGAAACCATAGGCCAGGCCATCCTTGAACAACCACCACAGATAGACATCTTGAAGGTTGAGCTCCGCTAGGCCATCTAGAGCTTGGCCCAGGTTGTGACAATGGTTGTTACTAGATAAGGAGAGGGTAGACCGGGTGCATAGGACACATCTAGGGTTCGAAAATTCATGAGGTTGAACCTATCCGAGTTCACAGTGTCTACACCCACCGAGGATCCTGAAAACTACATTGATGAACTATAGAAGGTGTTCCAAGTTATGCATGTGACTGAAGTTGATAGGGTGGAGTTGGATGCCTACTAGCTCAAGGATGTTACCAGGCTGTGGCATGATAATTGGAAGAAGAACCAAGGAGAGGGTGCCCCAATTCTAACTTGGACAATATTTGAAGAAGCTTTCTTGGGGCGCTTCTTTCTGAGAAAGTTGAAGGAGGCCAAGGTAAGAGAGTTCTTGAATTTGAAACAGGGCTCTATGATGGTAAAGGAATATGGTCTTAAGTTCATGCAGTTGTCTGGCTATGCTCCTAAGATGGTTGCAAACAGGAGCAGCAGGATGAGTTTGTATGTTGATGGGTTGAACAAGTGGCCAAAGAAAGAAAAGGGAGGAGCTATGCTTGTGAGCGACATGGACATAGGCAGATTGATGGTCTATGTACAGCAGGATAATGATTAAAGACAACAAGATAGGGAAGAGATCAAGAATAAGAGGGTTAAAACCTCCAACTATGAGGTTGGAAGGAGAGGGAATGGTAGAAAGTTTCAGTTTGGGCCAGCGCCTTCATCTACTAGTGCACCAACACCCAGAAATGGGAATGCGCAGAAGTATCAAAATTTTAGAGCCCAAGGGTCTCATTCGCAGGGTAGTGTGACTTTAGGCTCAGAAGGTAAGTCACCATGTAGCAAATATGGCAAACTACACTTGGGAAGGTGCCATGAGGGAGGTGATGTATGCTATAAGTGTGTCCAAATGGATCATTTCTAGAGAGATTGTCCAAAGTGGGCTGACAAGGCCCAATCTTCTACACCAGTTTTATCAGCTATAGGAAATCAGAGAGGTGCTACTTCTGGCGCAAGCAGGCCCACAAACCGTTTGTATGCCATGGGTAGTCTTCAAAATCAGGAAAATTCCCCAGATGTTGTGATAGGTATGATTCGAGTCTTTACTCTTGATTGCTAGGTTTTGATGGATCCTGATGCCACATTGTTGTTTATGTCTCCTTATGTGGCTAGTAGGTTTAATAAAACTCCAGAGTGTCTTCTTGAAGCCTTTGATGTTTCTACTCTGGTTGGTGAGTCTATTCTAGCGGAAAGAATTTACAAAGACTGTGCAATGTTCATCCATCATATGAATACTCTCGCTGGTTTGATACAGTTAGAGATGGTTGACATTGATGTGATTCTTCGCATGGACTGGCTTCATGCTTGTTGTGCTTCTGTTAACTGTAGAAATCAAATTGTCAAATTCCAATTTCCGAATGAGTTTGTCATAGAGTGGAAGGGTGACTCTATTGTGCATAAGGATAAGTTTATTTCCTACCTTAAGGCCAAAAGGTTAATCTCTAAAGGATGTATTTACCATCTTGTGCAGGTCTAGTCTAACGACATTTAGTCTCCAACCCTTGAGTCTGTTTTGATTGTGAATGAGTTTCCTGAAGTATTTCCTGAGGATCTGTTTGGAGTCCCTTCCGATAGGAAGACTGACTTCAAAATGGATGTTCTTCCTAACAACTAGCCTATCTATATTCCGCCATATAAAATGGCTCCTTCTGAGTTGAAAGAATTGAAAGAGAAGCTGAAGGATTTACTAGAAAAGGGCTTTATTAGGCTGAGTGTCTCTCCGTGGGGTGCTCTTGTCCTATTCGTTTGAAAAAAGATGGTTCCCTCAGAATGTGCATAGATTATCGCCAATTGAATAAGGTGTCCATTAAGAACAGATATCCCCTTCTGAGGATTGACGACTTGTTCGACCAACTTCAGGGTGCCACTAGGTCAGGCTATCACCAGCTGAAAGTGAGAGAATGTGACATCCCAAAGATGGATTTCGAACTTGATATGGTCACTTTGAGTTTTTGGTGATGTCCTTTGGGTTGACGAATGCACCTGCAGCCTTCACTGATTTGATGAATAGAGTATTCACACAGTATCTAGACATGTTCATGATCATGTTTATTGATGATATTTTGGTGTATTCCAAGGATGAGGAGGAGCATGCTGATTACCTTAAAATAGCTTTGTAAACGCTCAAGGATAATGAGTTATATGCAAAGTTTTCGAAGTGTGAGTTTTGGCTCAAGTCTGTTGCGTTCTTAGGCCATATAATTTCGGGTGATGGAATCCAAGTGGATACTCAAAAGATTGAGGCGGTCAAGAATTGGCCCAGATTTACCTCTCCGACTGAAATAAGAAGCTTTTTGGGTTTAACTGGTTACTATTGTAGATTTGTTGAAGGATTTTCTTCCATATCTGCACCATTGACTAGACTGACTCAGAAGAAGGTCAAGTTTCAATGGTTTGATGAGTGTGAGAAGAGTTTCCAAGATTTGAAAACAAGGTTGACTACTGACCCAGTGTTGACCTTGCCCAAAGGAGCTGATGGGCATGTTATTCATTATGATGCCTTGAGAGTGGGATTGGGATGCGTATTGATGTGGAAAGGTAAATTTGTTGCTTATGCTTCTAGGCAACTCAAAGTGCATGAGAAGAATTGTCCCACTCATAACTTGGAATTAGCAGTAATAATATTTGCTCTCAAGCTATGGCGCCACTACTTATATGGAGCACATGTTGATGTATTTATAGACCACAAGAGCCTACAATATGTCTTTACCCAGAAGAAGCTTAATATGAGGCAGAGGAGATAGCTTGAGTTACTCAGGGACTATGATATGAGCATCCTCTACCATCAGGTAAAGTTAATGTAGTTGCAGATGCTCTTGGCAGGTTGTCTATGGGAAGCACCGCCTATGTCGAGGAGGAAAAAAGGAGTTGGCGAAAGAGGTGCACAGACTGGCGCAATTAGGAGTTCAACTCGATGAATCTACAGAAGGTGGGATACTTGTGCATAATGGGTCTACATCATCCCTTATGGTAGAGGTAAAGGAGAAGTAAGACTAAGATCCCTTCTTACTCCAATTGAAATAAGATGTACGTAAGCATAAAGTAATGGCTTTCGCCAAAGAGGGAGATGGAGTGTTGAGGTACTAAGGCAGATTATGTGTCCAAAATGTTAATGGTGTTAGACTGAGGATCATGCCAAAGGACCATAATTCCAGATATTCCATTCACCTAGGGTTAACTAAGAAGTACCACGACTTGAGAGATATTTATTGGTGGAGTGGGAGGAAGAAAGACAATGTTGAGTTCCTTTCCAAGTGCCTAAATTGCCAACAAGTTAAAGTTGAGCACCAAAGGCCATGTGGAGTAGCTCAGAGCTTTGAGATTCCCGAGTGGAAGTGGGAGATGATCAATATGGACTTTGTCATAGGTTTACCGAGGTCCCCAGACAACATGATTCGATTTGGGCGATAGTTAATCGGATGACAAATTCTGCACACTTCTTGGCAGCAAAGACAACTGACACTGCAGAGGATTATGCTCGGTTATACATAAGGGAGATTGTTAGATTGCATGGATTCCCCTTGTCTATTATCTCAGATAGAGGAGCTCAATTCACTGCTCAGTTTCGGAAGTCCTTCCAGAGAAGCTTAGGCTTAAAGGTGAATCTTAACACTGCTTATCACCCTCAAACTGATGGCCAAGCAGAGTGAATAATTTAGACCTTGGAGGATATGTTGAGAGCTTACGTCATTGACTTCAAGTGTAATTGAGATGAACATTTTCTTCTGATTGAGTTCGCCTACAATAATAGCTTTTATTCGAGCATCCAAATGGCTCATTATGAGGCCCTCTACGGTAATGATATTGCTCATCGACTGGATGGTTCAAGGTAGCTGAAGCAGGGTGGATTGGGCCAAATTTAGTAAACCAAGATATGGAGAAGGTGAAGATTATCCAAGAGAGAATGAGCAACGCTCGGAGTCGTTAAAAGTCCTACACTGATGTTAAGAGAAGGGATCTACAGTTCAAAGCAAATGATTGGGCATACTTGAAAGTGTAACCCATGAACGGTGTAATTATATTTGGGAAGGAATAAAAGTTAAGTTCTCGATACATTGGTCCCTACCGAATTGTGAAGAGAGTGGGAAACGTAGTTTATAAGTTAGAGCTACCACTAGAACTGGCAACCATCAATTCGTTCTTTCATATTTCTATGCTTAAGAAATGTTTGAGAGATCCATCCTTGGTTGGACCTGTTGAAATCATTGGAGTGAAAGATAGTTTGAGTTATGAAGACATCTCAATCCAAATTCTAGATCATCCAGTTCGCAAGTTGAAAACTAAAGAGGTTGCTTCTGTCAAAGTGTTGTGAAAAAGTCAAATGTTGAAGAGGCTAAATGGGAAGCTAAAGAGGATATGAAGGCTAGATACCACATTTATTCATGCTTAATAATGAGAATGTTATAGGTAATATCCTACTCTTAACTTAAGTTAATTTGTTCATTTCTTGAGTCTGGATAGTGATTTTCTAGATTGTTGATTGGTTGATAGTTTGATTGGTTTATTGGGTATTGAGAGGAGTCTAGATTGTTATTCGTGCCTTAAGTCTATCCTTACTCTTCATTCGAGGATAAATGATCTCAAGGGGGAGATAATGTAACACCCTCTAATTCCTTCTACCTAATCTGGAGTAGATGCACAGAGGATGCTGAGAAAAGACTAAGAAAAATTGCTAAGAAAGATTAACGAGGGCCATTTACGGCCCGTAGATAGATCTATGACTCATAGAATGGGTCCCATAAGACCCCAGATGACTTAGTGATATTTCTAAGTCTGAGACCTATATATGAGATAGTATACGACCCGTAAAGAAATCCATGACTCATAGATTAGACTCGTAAATTGAAGGTCAAAATATCAACTTTTAAGTATCTTGAATACGAGTTAACAGATGACCCATAAAATGTTTTACGACTCATAGAGAGGGTTTTCGTGACAAATTCCAGTAACTCGAATTTTAAGACCCCTTGTTTACGAGAGGTTGTCTATGACTCATAGCATGGTCTACGACCCGTAGACAACAACAACAACATACCCAGTGAAATCTGGGGAGGGTAAGATGTACGCAGACCTTACCACTACCACATAGGTAGAGATGTTGTTTCCGGGAAACCCTCGTCACAAAAACCCATCAACAGAATAAGCTAGATATGATAAACAGGCAAGAAAGAGAAGAACACATGATAATACATAGATACAGGATAGTAAACATATAAAGGCAGATAAGTAACATATAAAAGGCAGACAATTACCACTCCTTTCTATTATCCCTATTAGTCTACTACTCTAATTCTCAACCTCCACTCCTTCCTGTCTAAGGTCATGTCCTTGGTGAGATCAAGTTTCACCATATCATATCTAATCACCTCCCCCCAATACTTCTTTGGTCTACCTTTACCCCTCCATATAGCTCCCAAATCTAGCCTCTCACACCTTCTACAGGCATCGGTACTCCTTCTCTGTACATGTCCAAACCATCGCAATCTCGCTTCCCTCATCTTGTCAGCTACAGGGGCCACCTCTAGCTTCTCCCGAATGACCTCGTTCCTAATCTTGTCACTCCTGGTGTGACCATACATCCATCTTAACATCCTCATTTCTGCGACCTGCATCTTCTGAACATGTTCATTTTTTATTGGCCAACACTCCACCCCATAAAACAAAGAAGGTCTAACCACCATTCTGTAGAACTTACCTTTGAGTTTAGGTGGTATCTTCTTATCACACAATACTCCAGAGGCCAACCTCCATTTTGTCCAAGCTGCCCCAATACGATGTGTGATATCATCGTCGATATCCCCACTACTTTGGATGATAAAGCTTTCCTTCTTGGGGATAAGGTGAGTTGCAAGTCTCACATCAATGTCTGCTTCATCCCTCGCCACACTGAATTTGCACTCCAAGTATTCAGTTTTGGTCCTGCTCATTTTGAATCCTTTGGTCTCCAAAGCGTGTCTCTAAACCTCCAACCTATCATTAACTTTGGTCCGGGTCTTATCAATCAGTACTATGTCATCTGCAAACAACATACACCATGGGACTTCCTCCTGGATAGATTGCGTCAGCTCATCCAACACCAAGGAAAATAAAAAAGGGCTCAGCACAGATCCTTGGTGAAGTCCCATCTGAATAGGAAAATGTTAAGAGTCTCCTCCCACCGTTCTTACCCGAGTTACGACCCCATCGTACATGTCCTTTATCACTCTAATATATGCCATTGGGATGCCTTTCATCTCCAAACACCTCCATAGGACATCCCTCGGGACTTTATCATAGGCCTTCTCAAGATCAATGAACACCATATGAAGGTCCTTCTTACTTTCCCTGTATTTCTCCACTAATCTCCGAACAAGGTGGATCACTTCAATAGTCGACTGTCCTGGCATGAATCCAAACTGGTTTTCTGAGATAGAAACTACTTTTCTCACCCTCATCTCTACCACTCTCTCCCATGTCTTCATAGTATGACTCAACAACTTGATACCCCTATAATTATTACAACTTTGAATATCACCTTTGTTCTTATACAGTGGGACCATTGTACTCTTCCTCCATTTCTCCAGCATCTTGGCCGTCTTCATGATAGTATTGAACAGTCTAGTCAGCCACTCTATGCCATCCTTGACCATACTCTTCCAAAAATCTATTGGAATCTCATCTAGTCCGAGCGCCCTCCCTCTCTTCATCCTACTAGTAGCCCTTCTAGCCTCCTCAACTCTGAACCGCCTACAATAACAAAAATCTTGATGACTTTCGGAATGTGCCAACTCGCCCAGCTCAATATCACTATCTCTTTTTTCATTTAAAAGTTTATGAAAGTAAGCTTGCCACCTTTGTTTAATAGAAGTCACATCCACTAGCACCTCCCCCTCCTCATCCTTGATGCACTTCACTTGATCCAAGTCGCGAGCTTTCCTTTCTCTCTCTTTAGCAAGCCTATACATTCGCTTGTCCGCGCCTAGACACGGGGGATAAATTTGTCTTTCCCCATCCTTTTTAATTAAAACTGTATTGACCCGAATGTGGTACGACTTCATCGGAGCTTGAAACGTCATTTTTGGCAAGATTTGGACCAACTATTACCTCAAGGAAGACTACATGGTCCATGTGAGGTCATACGGCCTGTGTAGCCTCAAGTGAGGTGACCCTTGGCCCCAAAGTTTGGTGTTGGCCCTTGATGTGGTGATTAAAACTAAGGAAAATCACACTTGGACCCCTCACAATCCGAATGACACTTCAAAGACCATGTGGTGTGCCGTGTGATGGCCTTGGCTTGAAATCTCATAATTTTCGGACCAAGTGTAGTCATATGCCTCATGTAATGTGATAGACCCGTGATGTCCATCTGTATAGCATCTGGAGTGAAAATTTTTCTAAGTATAGAATCACCGTCTCGTAACTCGTTGTGAGATTTTTTTCTAAGGAAGGTGACACGGTTGGATACACAGACCGTGTAGCTTCACACGGCTCATGTAACCCTTCATATAGGTGATTTCTTCAAAATTTTCTACGTATGGGATTTCCATTCCAGGCCTTCGTCAAGTTAAATTTGTCTAAGTGTTGGCTCAAGCGCAAGTACATGGACTGTGTAGTGCCACACGGGTCGTGTACCCCTCCTTGAAGTGGTGACGTCCAATTTTTCTATCCGCTTCATTAATGGCATTTTCGTAAATTCGGTTTATCCTATACTTTTTTAGGACTTCCTATGCTATCTCAGGGCTCCCTAATGACTTAAACCCTATTCATAATACTCACAATTCACTCCTCACATTTTGAATTCTCTCAAGTAACTCTTAAGTCTCCTTCAATGAACTTTTGTGGGTTTTAAGCTTGGGAATCAAGGAAGGTCTCTTTCTTCACCAAATTTATTATTTAATCTCTTCATTAGTTAAGGTATATGGGATTGATTCTTAGTTGCTTTCAACCAAGAAGACCCAAAACCCTTTTACTTGACTTTTCATGATTTTTAGCTTACCTTAAATATGAGTTTTCAGTATTATAATTTATTAAATTCAATTGATGTATGATTGTGCTTTATTGATGATTTTAAGTTGATTTAAGCCCCAAAATGATGGTTTGTGAGATTACAAAATTTTGAATATGCATGTCCCCTTTAAAGCTTATTTTGTGCATGAGTCATCTATATTATGATTTAAATGTGGAGTTAATTATGGATTTACTTCAATTTCATGTTATATTGTTGATTTTAGATTGAATCTCAATTACCCATGATATTCCCACTTCATTGATGGCATATGTATTCATGAACATTGAATCTTATGAAAATTATGAAGTGAGTTAAGCCCAATTATGTCTTATGAAATGATTTTGATAAGAGTATGGTTATGAAAAGAATGTGATCATACAATGTCTATGCTTATGGCTGTTGAGCATTTTGGGTGCTTGCACCATCATGTATATTTGAATGAGCTATTCCTATGCATGAGTATCATGATTATGAATTATTGTTTGGCATTTGAGCCTATATGTACATTGAACAGATTCGAAATAACTATTGCCTCTTTGAAAGCATGTATATATGTACGTATATGTATTCTTATGGGATGTTGACTTAGCACCAATGGATTAAGGGTTCTCCCTCTCCTTGAACTATGTGCCTAGCATGTTGCTTCATACAAAATGGAGATGCTCGTAAGGTGAAGTATGATATGATATGATATGTTATATGTGAAAATCCTATCCGAAATGGAGATGCCCGTAAGGAAGGTTGCTTCATACGAAATGGGGATGCTTGTAAGGTGAAGTATGGTTTAACTTTGGCAAGTAGACCACCTCTTTACCGGTGAGGGGATTTCATCAGGATTCTAAGTAATAGATCATTTGGTCTTACTCATGTCAGTTGAGGTCACATCTGCACTATATATGAGCATAATGACATTTCGTGCATCATGGACTTCATGGCATATAGTATACTATTCTTCTTTGGATATATGACTCTTTCTATATTATGTGCCCTTGTCATCTAACATTGAACGCAGGTTTGGTAAGTCATATGCATTGCATATCTGTTTACTTAGTACATTCAAATGCACTAACGCATACTTTTGCCTACAAAATCTCACCATGTAGGGACCGAGGAGTACACTTATCCACCGCACGACGTTTAGCTCGGATCTTAAGTTTTGCTTATTGTGGTGAGGCCTATCTTCCAAGGATAGTCCACCTATTCTCTACCTATGGTGCTTCGATTTAGGTTATTTGAATTTGAGGGTGAGCCCGGGGTATGTCTTGGCCCCCATCCTATCTTAAGGCTAGAGGCATTGTTGGACTTTTTGTAAACTCCTTTATGTTTATATGCTAAGTGCTATGATTGGGGATTATGTTATGGCTTGGTTACCTGTTGGATATCGTTATATGTTTTTGCTATGAGTCTTATGTCTTGATTGCATGATAAGATGTGAAATATCCTAAGTCCCGAATTGTCCATAGCATGAGTCATACTTACCCTCCCCTTAGTATTTATGTGCTACGTGTTATGTTAATTCATGTTAATACCTTTCCATATGATATCCCCATAGTGTGAGTCCTACTTTCCCATCCCTTAGAATTATGTATTTATCATTTGAATATGCTTCCAAACTGATGATGTGAATTTGGATACATTGAGGCTTGTTTGGGGACTCTCGGGTTCCTGTTCGCCATTTCACTCCTAGACCCTAGGTCCAGGTCATGACAAAAACCCACAATGTTGTAGGCTTATTTTAGACACCTTATTAGTACCCTAATGGTATTACTCCTCAAAAATGCTTAGAAACTCCATAGAGCATCGAAGAAAGAGGAAAAATCTAGGGTTCCAAGCACGTGAGTAGAGATTCCTTGAGAAGTTGATTGTTCTTCTATGATCAAGTATGTAAGGCTAACCAAAATATGGAATATGCTCTTCCATGTGCCCCATACTCCAAATTGATTGAGTTGTGAGTGAGTTGTGTCTCTAATGCATGTTTCTTTAAGGTTTAATCTTAAATTCTAATGTACTTCTATGTAATCTTGCATGAATTACTACTTTAATGCATTTAACACTTGAAACAGATGATTTTTCCATATTACATGAAACCTAGCATGAATTCTCAATATTTTTACAAATTGCATTTAATTGAGCATGCATGAGTATGATCCAAGTCTAGAGAGCCTATGAAATCCCTAAATGCTTTAATTCCTCTTTTTTTTCCTGGATGTCATGAGTCAGAACAATGCATGATAGAGTCTCTATGATTCAAGAGTTGAACCCTAAATGAATGCCAGCAAAGAGTCGATAGTTGATTTGATGATTTGAGTTGATAGATGTCCAGATGAGACTAGTTGATTGAGAATGATTGTGTTATAAGCATTGAGTCTTGGGAGGAGTATAGAGCACCAAAATGAGTAAGCGTAATCCCAACTTGAACTCATTAACTACGCAACCAAGCGTAGGCGAGGATTGAACTATTATATCAGATGTTCGCTCTTGATTGGAAGTCCCTAAAAGAATAGCAGACTTGATTGACTGGATTCATTGTTGATTTAATTCACTTTTTACCTGGCAAGTACTTAACGGTTGTGGCAATATCAGCGATATTGTTGTACAATCACTGGCTCATAATTGATTGTGGTCGGATAAGAGAAACCCCTAAATAGGTTCCAAACTGATAGCACTCAAACTTGATTGATCGGATTGATTCGGATTTGTATTGATGGGTCATTGTTTATTCTTTATTCTTGCTTTAGATAGACATGTGACATCCTAATTGAGCATCTTTGAGTCTTGTTATTCTATCTATATCTATTTCACTCAGCTATTTCACATATTCATACATTCTACGTACTGACGTCTATTTGGGCCTTCATTTGTTCATGATGCAGAGACAAGTGTTAGAGATCATCAGCAGACGTATCGTTGAGGATCTACTCGCATCCAATTGATTAGTGAGTCCTCCCCTACTTCCGAAGGATGCGCATTTAGCTTGAGTTAGTACTTTATTTCCTTTGATTTGGGTAGCCATAGCCTGTCATGGTACCATCTAGACAGTTTAGTTAGAAGCTTCATAGACTAGATTTAGGGTTGATGATTTAAATATTGTCTGACTAGTTTCTTTCACACTAATCCTGTTGATTTCTCATGATTATTTTTATTTGAGATTGTCCACCTTTATTCATGTTTAGTCTTTCGTTGATATAATAATTGCTAATTGAATGAATATGATGACTACAAGTGGTTTGCTTGGCGGCTAGCAATAGTCTCTGAGTGCCGCCCATATCTAGGGTACCTTCTGGGGCGTGACATTTCATTTCTGGCTTTCCTAAAGTTGAAAATAAGGCATCAGTCATGATTGAAGTGTACAGGTTTTCAAAGTATGTTGGTTTTATTACTGCACCTAACATGTGCTCTTCTGAGGTTGCTACTGAATTGTTTTATAAAAATATGGTTAAGTATTTTGGTATTCCAGCCGACATTGTGAGTGACAAAGACACAAGGTTCACAGGCAAGTTTTGGAAAACTTTGTTCAACATGATTGGGATTGAATTGAAGTTCTCTACTGCAAATCACCCACAAACTGATGGGCAGACGGAGAGAATAAACCACTTGCTGGAAGAATACTTGAGGTATTTTGTGACTGCAAGTTAAAGAAATTGGGTGAGTTTACTTGATATAGCCTAATTTATCTATAACTTGCACAAATCTTCAACAACAGAGATGAGTCCATTCGAGATTGTCCTTGGCAGGCAACCTATGACACCATTAGATATTGCCAAGACCAAGAGTCAAGGGAAGTGTCCAGCAGCTTACAGGGCTGCAAGGGACAAACTTGAAATGAAATCTGAGGCACAATATAGACTACAGAAAGCTCAGCTCTACATGAAAAAGTATGTTGACAAAAATAGGCACCCTTGGAGTTTAATATGGGTGATCAAGTGTTGCTGAAACTCACTCCACAGATATGGGAGCAGATAACAAGTGAAACAAGACATAAGGGTCTGATCCCAAAGTATGATGGCCCATTTAAAGTTGTGCAGAAAGTGGACGAAGTCGCTTACAAGTTGAAGGTACCAGAAAGGTTGAAGATTCACCCAACCTTCCATGTTAGCTTTTTGAAACCTTATATTGTACATGATGGTGATCTGGAAAGGAATAGGAACAAGAGGGCTCCTCCTACAATACCAACTCAGTTTGATGCTGAAATTGAAGAAATCCTGGATCACAAGGTTGTGGGAAAAAGCAAGAAGAACACCAAGATAGAGTTTCTAGTGCATTGGTAGGGAAAGTCGGTTGTAGATGATGTTTGGCAGAAGGGAAAGGACCTACAATAGTTCGATGACCAAATCGATACTATCTCAAAATAGTCTCGATGAGGGCATGAGTTCAAGAGGTGGGGGTGGTCTGTTAGACCCTTAGTCTAACTAAATGACATCTCACGAGCATTGCAAGGACTTCTACATTGGCCTTGGCACATATATATGTGGGCAAACAATGTAGTGTGGTTGTGCGGCTAAGTGTTGGTAGTGCAGCAAGGTGTTCAAGCTACTTGAGTATTGGAAAGGGAACTTGGATGCATAGACCAAGGATGATAGAGCGATGGCTAAGCAGACAAGGCAGGCAAGACACTGATGTAAGGCAGTGGCATCAACAAGGCAAGACAAGGCAGCGTGTTGCTTGACAAGACTAAGGCTTGGCAAGGTTAGGTAGTGTGTTGGCTTGACAAGGCAAGGCTGTGGGACTTGACGATGGCAAGATAATGTTGATTCATGTGTAGGCAAAGTGTTGGCAACAAGTCAAAAATAAAATTAAGTGTTGGAAGGAAACAAAATATATTCTAAGTGTTGGCAAAGCGCAATTTCGACTAAGGCATGAAGGCATGTGCGTGGAACATGTGTCGCTTAATTTAAATTCGAATTGTTGTACTAGCTGTTGGAATATAGTTGTTGTAAATGTTAGTTGAATTCTGATGTGGCATGCCATGTGCTAAGCACATGTGCAGATTGTAACTGTCTTATCCTTTTGTAACTTTCATGTGCAAATGTTATATTAAGGGACTAAAAATCATCTAAGGCATGAAAAGTGCGTTCTACGCCTTAGACAATTTCATGAGGCCTTCTCCTTGTTGTTGAGATACCAATAAAAAGGTTGGGAAGCGTTCTTGTAATTTTGCTAGTTCATTACATTTTGATGCCCAAATACAAAAACATCCTAAGTACTTAGTGTGTTGTTGTGTGTTGTGGCTGAAGTTTGTAAGTGTTGCAAACTACCAGCAAGAGATGACAAGAAAAAAATCACCCCTGTGTCAGTAGGCGAGGAACTCTTACATGAAACTTTAACCCTACAGACCGCTCCATAAATAATTAAAAGTATCATGCCTTATACATATGAGCAACATTAAAAGTCTCTAAAAGGGATGTTATTCTTACATCTTCAACTATTGAACTCATAAGCTAAAATCTTGGATTCTTCTTTGTCTCTATAAAAAGCAAAGCCAGACTATGACATACACGTCAACAGAATCCAATGTATTTTGTCAAAAATTTATACTTTCTCCATCTCATTTTATGTGACACTTTTTGACTTGACAAAGTATTTAAGGAAAAAAGTAAGACTTTTGCAATAGATAAGGGTCTCGCTATTGCAAAGACCTTTGCTGCGATGGAGGCTCGAGATTGAACATAAAATATACGTCATCGAGGTTGTATATCACGCGTTTTGGCTGTTGGACGATTGTGCTTAAATGATTAAAAATGGGCTAATTGGAGTGATTGTTTGTGCATTTTGAAAGTTGGAGTTCCAACTTGTGATTTGAGGCCAAGTTAAAGGGCTAATTTATATACAGCGCCTAAAAACAAAGAGGAAAGAATAGGCTAGAATCAAAGCTTTTTATTTTCTGCATCTCTGATTAGAATTCCAAGTGGAGGACTGACGCCGGCGATCTCACCCCATCCAAAAGATTTATGTAGCAAACCTGAGCTTGAGCAGTATTCATATGGGCGCTTAAAAACTCTCACAAACGCCATGAAACCAACTCGATGAAGACTACTTCAGTTCACATCACACTCTCATCGAAATCATCCAAGGTAATAAGAAGAACTAACTCCATTTCAAAATGAATCAAGCTTACTTGACAATTGTAATCAATCATATTTGATAGTTGTAACTAAATAAATCCCTACTTCATGCAGGCTGAGCCTCGCAAAGCTAATATCATTGCAACGACTTTAATATTTACAGGCAAAATTAAGGAAATCGGTTTCCATTACTAGTGGTAGGAAATTGTTATTCTCATAATACTTCAGACCCTCCTTAATGACTTTTGCTCTTTGCTTCAAGAGCATTATAAAGCATCATACTTGTAGACTTTGGAAAGGACAAATCTCCAGTGCTATCTCTTATGCAAAAAGTCTTTGAACTTAGTGCTAGATATCTACTAGGCCCATCAGAGTTGCACATAAGAACTCCTAAAGAAGCACATGTCCATCTTGCTACTTTACAAGAAATAATAGGAATATAAGCTTCCTAGAATTCTACAATCAGAGGCCAAGTGCTAGGGATATTACATAACCAAGGATATCTAGAAGTAGACATGAGCTAGATATTCCTATGGATTTCTCTAAACATCACCATCCTTGTCCATTTTCCTCCATGTAATCTCCAGTGCTATCTCTTATGCAAAAAGCCTTTGAACTTAGTGCTAGATGTCTACTAGGCCCATCAGAGTTGCACATAAGAACTTCTAAAGAAGCACATGTCCATCTTGCTACTTTACAAGAAATAATAGGAATATAAGCTTCCTAGAATTCTATAATCAGAGGCCAAGTGCTAGGGATATTACATAACCAAGGATATCTAAAAGTAGACATGAGCTAGATATTCCTATGGATTTCTCTAAACATCGCCATCCTTGTCAATTTTCCTCCATGTTTGATAATATTCCTCCTTTTTTATATTTACCATATGATAATAATAGGTCCTGCTTTGAACAAAGGCTTCAATTTAAGTCTATGCTTTGCACTCACTATTTATCTAAAGTCTGCTTCAATTGAATAAAAACACCATGTATACAACTTCAACTTGAGAATGTAACCCATATACTATTAGTTTTTGAGCATGCAACAAACAAATGATCAAAAGTTTCTAGAAAAGGCCATCACAGTTACTACAATCCACTGATTCATCTATGCCATCTCTAACCAATGCTAAACTAATAGGAATTCTTTTACACAACATTCTCCATAATAGAAAAGATATCTTGAAAAGGAATTCCCTTTTCTCATATAGTCATAATACCCTGCCGATTCTCTTTCCTATGTCTCAAGATTTAGCAAGAACTTTTCACACTAAAGTTTACTATTTGGCATCCACCATGGTTTTTCCTTTTCCTAAGAAGAACTCAACATAAAGTTTACATGTTCACACACTTCTTTGTTAAATAACTTATTCATCTTACTCATGTCCCGTAAGGCCCCCCGTATATTAAAAGGTCAAAAATTGAAAAGAAGTGCAGGATTTGAGTCTGCTACAGATACAAGCCTCTATACTGCTCATGGATAGTTATATGGGCCATAGACATGGGTTTGTATACTATAAGGGTAGAAGTGAATTTTTGAAGTTGAGTAAGTGTCATTAGACGAGGGTCTTGTACAAGTCATGGTTCATTTTACAGAATGTAAAGTGAGCTCATGGTTTGGATCCTTGAAGGGTGAAAATTTCTAAGTGTATAGTGGTTCTATGAGGGATCTTAACGACCCGTAGAATGAAGGATAGGTCATAAAGATGGATTCGTGCACTGGGGTTCAGAGACACATGTTAGAAACTCAAAAGTGTAACCAGGATGAAACCACGACCTACGAGTCGTGATATGATCTACGAACCATAGATTGGGTCTGACAGTTTTTACTGAAGGGAAAATTCAACTTCCCCCCACATCCTAAGTTCAATATTATGTCGTTTCATGCCTATTTCTACTCATATTATCCCCAACCCAATCATGTCACTTTCATTCTCTCCTAACTTTAATTCCTCCCAAATTTCTCCTAAGGCACTCAACCCCTAAGGCTCAAGAAGACAAAAACTAGGGTTTCCAGGTTTCTTTCTTAATCCCAAGTTTTTCTTACAGGTTTTCTAATCAAGGTATACGAGTTTTGATTTGTGGGCTCCTTTCACTAGTAAAGCTCAAGTGTATGAATTATTTTACTTAGCTTTCAGGTTATAAAATCTTTATGACTCTAATGAAATCTCTTTAAAATATTAATATTATGATGTATTTACAATCATATGAATTATTATGATGCGAAGTTATGACATTCTATGAAGGAATGTTGATTTATAAGATGTTTTTCAAGATATACTACCTAGGGTTGATGTCCATGGTGGATTGCTTTTATGAGTGGTTTTTGAATGATGAATTTTATGAATATTACACATTTTTCTCTTGCATTACATGATTTAAAGATTACATGCATTAAACCCGCCAAGTTTTGTACTATGTTCTCAATGAAGTGGGATTATAAATGACAAGGGTTTCAACTATATGCTTATGAAAGTTATGAAGTATTGAAGGAAACCCTTGAATGTATGAAAGATGGTGATAAGGGCAATTATTATCAAAGATGGATCTGCTTGTGATAAGGACAATTCTCACTTGGATGGATTACAAGGTTTTAGTGAGCTACTGTTAAAATAATGATGTTATGTTTCAAAACTTATGTATGTATATCATATGACTATGTTTTAATGTACTCCATGGACTTAACTTAGCACCGAATGGGGCTTGAAGTGGGGTTCGATAAGTAAATCCTAGTAGCAACCTCCTGTCTCATGCGTTATCTATGTGTTATGCTACCATAGGAGCCTTTATAGGCTAAGGATAGTGAATCTATAATAGCAAAAGTTAAAATGAAAGATGTGCATGCATAAGTTGATAGAGGTCTACCTGGTAAGTAGTTTCCTTGGCAAATATAGGGGAGTACGTTGGATTCTATGTAATAGCTTATATGGTCTTTTACATTGGTTGTGATCTCCTTCCACATATATATGTATATGATGACTTGAGATATTTATGTCATCCTAAAACATGTTTAAGATGCATTGATCATTCATCATCATCTTGA
This sequence comes from Solanum rostratum, assembly GCA_029948455.1. NCBI lineage: Eukaryota > Viridiplantae > Streptophyta > Magnoliopsida > Solanales > Solanaceae > Solanum > Solanum rostratum. The sequence continues at coordinate 14,938,113 of CM057047.1, read as the reverse complement.
GCTTACTTCTGTTGTTATGGTTATGCATATTGTTCGTTATGGTATTATGATTTTGTTGTTGCATTGCATCCCACATACTTAGTGCAATTAAAGTACTAACGCATAGGCAGGCTACATGATCTAATCATGTCGGGACCGGTGCTCCTTCCTCTCCCATATGTGGCTAGCTTTGGATTGTAGAAGACCAAGACTTGGTGAGTCCTTTAGTTGGGGGATAATACCCTACTTCCTTTTCAATCTTGTTTGATTGTTGATACATTACAATGACATGGGTAATATATACACAGTTGGTAGAAGAGACCTTCATGTGCTATGTATTTACCCAAACAAGTATAGGTGTACAAGTATAATGACCCCAGGCCCCAAACAAAACAAATTGTGCAAGAACATTCATGGACTCCACTAATTATTTGGTCATCTTTAAAGAGTACTAGTCTCCCCGCACCCGTTTTGCATGTGTATCCATATCAATTAGCATTCAGAATAGTAACATAAAACTTACATAAACTCATAAATTGTAATCAAAAGCATCAATCCAAATCCTTTGTTGCATGCCTTGAGAATTCATCTTCCTTTATCCCTAATTGTTTTTTAAGAATTCATAAAGTTCCAAACAGTTGGTAAGACGATTCATTCCCTAAAAAATCTATACAAGTTTGGGAGAGTCTCAATTTAGAGAAATATTAAATTTTGTAAGCACCTAACTGTAAGCTTTTACAAAGTGCAGTAAAAGAAAATGAAAAACCTATACATAAATGTTATTATCAATGGAATCTCAAAGGACCAAAACAAAAGCATAAAGGGGGGGTGAACTTAAAAAACTAAAGGGATTACAAGTTTAGCTTGCATTACTAATGGCAGACTAAACATCCTACCCATTTATTAAGCAAAACTGCACAATAACATCATGCATTAGCTATTTGGTAGAGGAGATAGTTCTTCCATGTATTATTTGATTCAATACATTGATGAGATTATATTTGAAAAAAGCTCATTATTATATTTGAAATTGTTATTGGAGAAGTTGGAAGGAATTTAATTTTTTTTGTTAATATACTTTATATTTAGTTAAAAAAAAAATTCATTTGGCAATATTATTTTCTATTAGATTGGTATTATAACTTTTAATTAGTTGCATAATGTAATGACCCTCCAGGTCATTTTTGTGGTTCTGTAAATATTTTATCAGTTTGAGCATTTGCATAGTGACCTCGAACTATTTGTGACTTATTGACACTGATGTTCAACCATTGGGTGAATCCTTTCAAACTTCTGCAGTTTTTTGAATTAAACGAGGGATTATAAATTAGTAAAGGCTGGATATGGCTTAATGCCCTAAGACATATATGTATTCTGGCCTAACTCCTATATGTATGAATATGTAACCTGATACTACTGAGATATGTTGGCTGTGAGGTTGTTTGTTGAATATATGTAGTATTGTGAACTGATTCTGGTATAGATATGACTCTATTAGTCTTGGTTGTTCTGGATACCTGTGATATACCCGTTGATTGCTCATGGGGTCATGGACCCAATTGATTATTCTTGATTTTGAGTCCAATTGATTATTCTTGGGTTTGAGGCCCAACTGATTACTCTTGGATATGAGGCCTAGTTGATTATTCTTGGGTCTAAGGCCTAGCTGATTATTCTTGAGTTTAAGGCTAAGTTGATTTTCCTTGGGTTTGAGGCCCTATTGGTTGTGTTAGGGAAGATTTTTTCTCCCACGAGCGATACATCCCACCGTTATGTATATTGTTAAACCATCTAGCCTTGGCTGATTGCCCCAACCAGAGGCCTGGTTGGGAAAGGCGTTTGAGGCCTCATTTAATATTATAGAGGTTCGAGGCCTCTATGATACTAGTTACTGGATGGGTCGAGGATTTGGTTGATTACCTGAGGATCCACATACCTATACATACCCTGATTCTGCATGGGTGTACCTATGGGCTTATGGGGGCTCAAGGGGCATCTAGCTTAGACACTAGGGCATTACACCCATGTACAGCTGACCCCTAGATCATGTGATATTGGGAGTTAGATTTTGTGGTGGTTCCGTGGGTTTCGTGGTGATTCTGTTAGTTAGATTGTGCATGGGTGTACCTTCCAGGCTTATGGGGGCCCAGTCGACGTACAAACATAGATATTAGGGCCTTGCAGCTACGTACAACACTGTATCTCAGTCTGGTGACATTTGTGGTTTAGGCCTACTCGTGTTTTGTCAATTATTATCATTGCACATCACTTGTGTTGGTTCATTTGGGGTTTGATAATTCTCCAGACATGCTTACTCCTTGATCAGAGTTTCGATTTGTTACACTTACTGCAGTTTTCTATATTTGAGCCTTCCATATTTACAATACTTCACTCGTGGGCCGATGATGCCTACTGGATGCCTGTTACCGGTACTCACCCTTACATTTTTGCATCTTCCCATGGTGTTGGTCCAGGTCTTAGCCGCAGCCATTGAGTTAGGGGGTTCACAGGCGATTCAGGAGACATTGGTGAGCATTAGCAGCTCTGGATATTCTGCAGTTTCCTTCTGTTTTGACGGGCTTTCTTTTGTATTCAAACATGGGCCTTGTATATGTAGTTTGGATTTGTACATGTAGACGTCTATTCTGGTTATGTATATATATATATATATATATATATATATATATATATATATATATATATATATATATATATATATATATATATATATATATATATATATATATATATATATATATATATATATATATATATATATATATTAGTTTGAGTCTATAGTAGCTTTGTACAAGTGACTTCCTGGTCCTGGGTAGCTTGTGTTCGTTATACTTATATGTTGTTGGTATCCTTATCATTAGTGATTCAAGACAGGTTCCATGGATATTGGGTTGGGTTGCCTATGGTTGGGATCCAACAGGCGCCATCATGACCTGAAAGGTCGGTCGTGACACATAAACTCCATTGAATTGAATATTTTTTTCAAATGCATTTTTTCTGATACATCAAATGTCTAGGTTGACAGTTTATCGATCTATTTCTTGATATATATCACGTAAATGATATCATTTCCTTTTTCACATTAACATTAATATAATGTTATCAAGCTTTGGGTACACATCAAACATATCTGAGCCTATTGGCAGTTGGTAAGAACACAAGTGTCTAATATTCTATTAAAAAGAAATCTGAGCCAGCTTATTTTAAAAAGCACAAATTTAGATAGACAGTTGGCCATTTAAAAATTAAAAAAATTTCATATTACTATATCACCTTATCTAACTGGTACCAAATTCAATTGAAAAGTAACAAAGCCTTCTTGTTGGCAAAGATTCCATCACAACTAAGTTTAATTTTTAAGAAGTTAGCATAAAGTAGTACAAACACCTAGACATCATGCATTCAACATAAAAAAAGAGGTTGAACTATTATGATAGAAAAATGAATAAATTACATGTACAATGTTGTTGTACAGAATAAGCCAATCAAGAAGAGCAATAATTTTTATTTGAGAGATAAAATTTCTGACTGAACAAAGAGAAGTATGAAGTATCATTCTATTATGGACTTATATAGTGCATTAAAAGATGTAAATAATTTTTATGTGAGATGAAATTTCTGAAGGAACAAAGAGAAGTATGAAGTGTCACTCTATTATGGACTTATATAGTGCATTAAAAGATGTAATAGTTAAAATCCGAGAAGTTCATAAGCCAAAATAAATTATAAAAACTAAATTGTGTAATAATTATTATTGACAAATGAATAATCCTCACTCTTCCACGTTTGGTGACAAAATTAACACAAGTATAGTCTCCAATAATTGTTGGAAGATGAACAATCCTCCACATTTACTATCTAATGTGATAGAAGTTTCTATTTAAAGGACATTAGTGGACAAACAATGTTTGACGGACACACCTTTTGCTGCCTTCAAAGTCTAGATTTATGGAATTAAAATGGATAAATGCTTGAATAGATAAAAGGGGAAGAAGAACCTAGATAATTATTTTGCTTGCAAATTTAAAGCAGTGGCCCAATTAATAACATTAATTATAAGAAAAGGGTAAATAATTCGAATTTCGAAAGGGTTCAAGGTTTTCTAAATTTTCTATTGAAAATTCATGTTTTCTAAATTTTCTATTGAAAATTCATGTAAAAAGAAAAATTAACTTCAGGCAATTCAATGGTTGTAACCAAATGTTTTAATCACAGAGTATTATAATTTGAATTCAGTGGTCGTAGCCGAAGAATTGTTACTTTTTTGTTGGAATAAGTAATATTTAAATAATTAGAGGAAAGTCATATATATATATAATATGATAACAATTAATATTTAATATTTTACTAGTGAAATATTTTATAACTTTTTTATTTATTCTATGAATAAAATCGGAATCCAACTTTACATTTTGGACCTTCACACTTCTAATAATATTAGTCTCTTGGAACGTGTGTTGCACTTTTGTCCCTTATTATTGTTTATAACATTATCACACTTCTATAACAAAAGAAGAGTAGCAGAGATTATGTAACTTAATTCAACTTTTGAATTTGCTCTTTGAAAGTTTTAGTTATCTTATAAAACTTTTTATGCTAAGCCTTAGTGTAAAATCTTATTGTGAATTATATATAATAAAAGTATATATTCAAAATATTTTTGCATGAAACTCAAAGTTGCTACATCTCCATTGATTTGGCCTCCACCACTATCTCTGTCAACTTCATAATCTGAGGTGGAGCACGATAAATTCATCCAATATAATAGTCTAAATTTCTAAAGCAAATTAGTTATATTATTGGAAAAATTACTATTTCACTAATTATTCAATAACATATTTAATAAAAAAAATTATTGTATTAATATATTCAACAAAGGAATAAATAAAAAACAGGTAAAAGTATAGGACTAAAGCCAAAAAAGAAATTTTAAAAAATTAACAAAATGCATGAACAAAGATAAAGAGATTAAACTAAGTTTGGTGGAATAGGATGAAAAGTAGGAGGTTGTAAATAAATATGAGAAGAGGGGAATTTAGAAAGAGAAAAAGGAAGAAAATTAAATAATACGTATTTAGATTGTTAATGAGCCGGAAAAAATGAAACTTACAAAAAGAAAAAAAGAAAAACTGAAGGCAAAAAGGAGGAATTTTAGGAATAGAAAAATGTTGAGGGTATATAATTTTTTTTGAATGGAGGTCACAAAGATATATTTTAATTTTTTTGACCTTTATAATTATTCATTATCCCTATTGGTAATTTTATCACCAATAAATGTACAATAAATTGTATGCATTTACTATAAACAATAATGCAATAGAAAGAAGAAGAAAAAGGGACAAAATGTTGGAGAAGTTGGACTTACAACATATAACTTAATTAAAAAACATTAATAGTACAATTGATTGTGTTGGCTGTTAAGAATATTTGACAAAGCTTAATGTAATTGATTAATTTATTTAATAAAAAAATATTATTTTTAATAATAAAGGTTAAAATAATTAATTAATTTTTAAAGGGTATTTTCGTAGTTCAACTTTCAACTAAAGGTTAATGAAATTGATTTATTTATTTAATAAAAAATATTATTTTTAATAATGAAGGTTAAAATAATTAATTAATTTTTTAATGTACGTTCATAATCCAACTCTTAACTAAGGGGCTTCCTGCTTTTATATAATGCTAGTCTCTGGGAACATGTGTGGCACGTTTGTCTCCTAATCATTATTCTACAATGAAAAAACTATTGATTTTACCATTTAAATTTTGTTAATAAAAAAACTATGACAATGGGATAGTGTATTTTCAATCTAGCAAGAAGTATGTAAAGCTAAGCAAGATAATATAATCTCTAAAGATAGGAATATAATGATGAATTTATATACTCCACAATGAATAAATGCATGTAAATATTCTTGACAAAAAGAAATGCATGTTTCAGTAATTGAATTGTTGTCTATCCACATGACTATATAAGGGAGATCTCGCAGTTTTTGCCACAAATTATGACATTATTTACCAGTTAATAGTTCCTACGCATAATAATTGTAAGAATATCACATAAAAAACTTTTATGAAAGAGTTAAATTTATAGGACAAGATTGTAGTAACATGAAAGTCACATAGAAATTTGAAAGGTCAAATACTATTAAAATAAAAATAATAAAATAAAAACATGAACATTAATTTAAAATATATACGTATCTACTTTAATTTCTTGTCTTTAAGGAATAATTACTCACTTATATTTTTTTAAAGTTTAATTTAGGACATATATATACAAATCCTATAGGCATTGAATAGAATTAAGATATAGAAGAAATACGTTTATCATGAACCGTTATTTTGGAATAAATTTATTATATGTAACAATCTTTTGGTCTATTATGTTTATTTATATTGTACAATATCATATTTAAATTTTATAAGGTGAAATAATTCTCTTTATTGTTTGAAAAATTTGAAAGGTCAAGATTAAGAAATGAAGAATAAGAAGATTAAATATATGGAAATTGTAAAAGTTTGCTCTCTACTAAACATAACAAACTGTTTGACCATATTACTTAATGGTTTGAGGAAAAATGAGCAAAAATTAAAGTAAAGCTGACAGATAAAAAATTAATTATTACATATTTGATAAATTTGAGACAGATAAAAAATTAATTATTACATACTTGATAAATTTGTATATGCAATGATGAAAGTTAAACACATTCTTGATATCCATTTATATAAGATGCTTAATGAGAAAAATTCAATATAAATTCTTCACTAGTGTTAATTGATAATAAATGATGGAAAACAAAAAGTTTGACAACATCTAGTTGCTATTTAGTATTTAATTGAATGTCAATAAGTTACTAAACTACGTACTAATGAATCTTTAATTTGCCTATATTCATCGGAAATGTGGAAATATGAAATTAAACAATATCAATTTTTATTACTAGTTCAAATTAAATGCACGCTTGAAAGCAATATGTTAAAAGAAAAAAAATTATAATTAGTATGTGATAAATTACATAAAAATTGAAGAGAAAATGTATAAGCTCAAATCAAGGAATATCAACTCATTCAATCGATATTCTTATCATCGGAAAGTACATCAAACTGAAATATTTCTTTCAAATGAATTTCATAAAAAAAAAAATATTTAAACAACTTCAATTATGTAAATTTTTTAATATATCAAGCATTTAACTTGATTAAAGTGCTTTTTTAATATGTCACATAACATAATTTAAATAGCAATTATTATTGCGCATACATATCAAGAAGTTGTTGTTGAATGAGAATAGTATTTTGTAAATTGTGTACATTTTAGCAAAAAAATACAAAACAAGAATATATCGTTTCATGATACTCATAAAAACTTACATGATAAAAAGAAAGTACTTATACCTGATTTTATATTTGCATAATGGATTTTTATGTCGCAAGAGGTATATAGATAATTATAATGGATAGAGTTCTTGGTGAAAGTAGAGTATTTCAAAATCTATTGATATAGACTATTTTTTATCAGAAGCAACTGACTAGTGAGATAATTCACTGACAATATAATTGTGTAAGTTGAGATTTTCTTCAATTAATGAGCTAATTCATGAACATAACGATCCACCCATTATGCAAAATCAAACTTTAGATTCACTATTACTATTCATTTCTGCAAAAACATAAATTAATATTTGGAATGAAATTGAAACGCTTAAATATTTTTGGATTATATCCGCTCTATGCAACCATAATCACTTGTCATTTGGATTACTTCATTCATAAATAGATTGTTCCTCCTATAATTCGCTATAATAGAAAACAACAAGAAATATTAGTTGAATTGTATACATGATTGTTATGAAACATAACATAAATCATCTATGAGATATTTTAATACTTCATAAAAAATGTGACACTCTATTATATCAAATAATTTAATCATGAAAATTAAAACGTCAAAAGAAAGATTACCAATATTTTCCTCTATTTTGAAGAGTGATCAATATCCACTCTTATGAAATTTAATACTATCTGATAAAAAATGTTCATCAATAAATGTCACGCCCCGGGAGGGTACCCTAGGCGTGGCCGGCACCCAGAGACTATTGCTAGCCCCCAAGCGAACCACTTAGCTTCATCACATCATTCATTATAGACATTGCGGAAGGAAATAGTAAACAATACTTTAAAATAGTGGGCCAATGGCCAAACCTCAATTTAAATCATCCAAGCTAAGCAAGGAATTATTGCTCAGTTGTCAAAACATTCACCTTGACTACATCATTATGTCTACAAAGCCTCTAACATTCCTTAAAACGTCTAGGAAGAGGACCATGACAGACCATGGCTACTCGACTCACAAGAACAGGATAACATTCATAAATAAAGGTTTCCTCCGGAAACAAGGAGGCTCACCACAGTTAGAACTTGGAAACACTTGACCTCAACGGGGCGGCTGCTGAAGTCCTCTAGCTCCTGTATCTGCATCATGAAACGATGCAGCGCCAAATGGCGTCAGTACTTGGAATGTACTGGCATGTAAAATAGCTGAAACACATTGTTAGGAATATACGGACATAACGTACATCATCATGAGACCTTAACATTTACATCAGAGAAACATTAACATTTACCTTTTCCATTAACATTGATCTTTACATTAGCATTAACCTTTACATTAGAGTACTATTAGGAAAACCCTTTTCTGGGAAGCCTAACTGGGAGTTTCTTTAACCGACAACCATCACTTATGAGCCAGTGATGATACAACGAAGCGATGCCGTTGCCACATCCATCCATTACCCTGCCCAGGGTAAAGGACATTACATTAGTGGATCCATAAAACATAACATTAGTCCTCATTTGGGACAAGATAGGAGCCATCCGCATTGCGGTTCAATCCTCTCTTCCTACGCGGGCCACGTAGTTAATGGATTTAGGTGGGACTCACCTTTATCCATTTCGGTGCTCAATACTCCTCCCAGGACTCGACATTGCTCATAAACATTAACATTCATTAGTCCCATAGGGACGCATTTCATCATCATTAGTCCCCATAGGGGCATAATACATTATCATTGGCATCAACATTCATTTGTCCCATAGGGACACATTACATTGTCATTAGCATCTCCCTTTTTGTATTAACATTAACCTCATTGTCATTCCATCTCATTAACATCAACATCATGGACTTTAGGGACACTAGTTTAGGAACTTTGACTCTCAACTTAGAGACAATCCCACATTCACATTCTCAACATTCATCATTCATTATTTTGTCATTACTCTAGACTCTACACACACACCCATGTTCAACCTGCATGCTTTTCTAGAATACATATGCAATAGATATAAGGTTTTCAACTAAATGCTTTTCAAGAAAATAGTTTAAAAGGATGCATGAGGGTTTTTATGAGGGTCATCATCAATGCAGGAAAATATGTAGGTTTATGCATAAAATAATGGCATTTATTCATTACATTACATGAGTTAACATGTTTCACTTCATTACCCTAACATTATTCACCATTAAACTTTAATACATTACTCAGGGGCACATGGGAGGACATTCCCATGCTTTAAGTATAGCCTTACATACCTGAAAGAAGATAGTCACGCTAAAGCACCTTCTTTCCTCTTGCTCTCTTCAACCTCCTTCAAGCCCTAGCCTTAAGAACCTTAGGAAGACTTCTTCAATGGGGTTTTTCAACCCTTTTTCGTGAAAACCGACCTATATAGGTCATAGGGGTACATTTAGGATAGGTGGGATTGGACCATACTGCCCTTGGAAATTTTAAGAAATTAAATCCCGTCCTGAAATAACACAGTCCGCGACGCGGACTGGTCGCGGACAGTGTATTTTCGGAAACTTCAACTCCGTCGAACTTTTCAGGAAAAGATAAGTGTGTCTCCGCAACCAGTCCGCGTCGCGGTTCCGTCGCGGAGGCTCACTGTTTTTCGTTTTGGAACGAAAAATTATCTTTTGACTCGGTTGCTCTAAAATTCGACCGAGACCTTTCCCCCACTCCATTTTCAGTGCTGATCATGAATCCGCTCTCGGATTTCCGATCTGAGCATCGGAAGGCACGTTTCTCGCACACCTCTCCTTGAGGGGTATTTCGGTAATTTTGCGGGCGTTACAATAAACATCTTGTGTGGGGCAGGGAGACATGTAAACGTGATAAAGTAATAACACAAATTGTCTATTTTTACAAGTCCATCAAAGAATATGAAAAGGTTGTGCAGTAATAATATTATTAATATGAAAGATAAAAGAATGAAGAATAAAATTAATTAAGAAAATTACTAGTCCTATTAATTAGGGGGGAAACAAAAGAAACAAAGAAGTAGCGACCCATGGTTAAATTTTGATCTCCAATTGTTTAGTTATGAATTTTCAGTTTAAAAAGTTTGATAGTCTTTGTAAATTCTTATTGTCTTCCCCTTCTTTATAGTTGATGTCATTAATTGTTCCACTAACAAATTTATTGAAGCTTTATTGTTGTGATTCATTTCTAATTCTAATATTTTTCTTTATATGTTTGAATATATTTGAATGCATTTTTTTACACAAATGTGATTTAGAGCAATTAATTTAGTTTTTAAAAGAATAAGAATATCTAACAACTTTCAATGGACATTTTCATGTTTTAATTTTTGACTTAAAATCTTCCTACTTTTAATATTAATATTATATATATTATTTAATTTTTAATTTATGAGAAGTTTTATAATATTTTTATTTAGTCGCGGAACAAAATGATAATTCAACTTTAAAGTATGAAACTATATGTATAATTATAAAATGCTTCATATATTAAATTAACTTAAGCCATCATGGTTCATTTAGGATAAATATAAGTTTAATATTTTCTCAATCTACTCTAGGTAGAATTAATGCCACGTAGTGTCAAATACGTTAAAAATGTTGAGATGCTTAGTAGACAGTATTGTGGATTATTTATTATGCAACATTAATATGGAAGAAAATGTATTTATTTAATCTGTATTTATATTTATATATAAAAAAATTATGAAAAGTATTAATAGTTTAGGGTAAATTTCAATAAAGTCACAGATATTTTCAGCTAAAGCATGAATCAAATAGTAAAATAATAATGATATAAACACTTTAATACTTTAACTATAAAATGAAAAGGATAACCTTGGATAGGGATTACATGAAACAAAAAGCTGGATTTATATAGATACAACAACAACAAAAGTAATAATAATAATAATAAGTGAAAGGATATAAATTTTAAAATACAAAAACTAATAAAATAACAAATGTGGACATACGAATATTTTTTGAAAAATAATATGAATATATTAAGCTTCAACTTGTTTTGTTTTAAATAATGAATATTACATTTATTATCCATTAAATTTAAAGATTTAATAATACTATAACACATTATGTGGAGTTATGAATTTGAAAAGACATAGAATTCATAAAGATTATAAAAAATAAAAGTTAGGAAGATGATAATGTAGGAGTTAAAGACACAAGATTAATGAATATTATTAGAATATAAGTTATGAAAATGAAGAACCATAGTTATGGAGTTGATTTTAAAAAATAATTAATTTTTTAAAATAATTTAAGAAAACAAATCAATAGATAAGGATATTTTCGTAATCTAACTTTTGATAAATGTTCAAATATTGATTACATTTTTGATTTAATTATATATTGTGCCTTCTTTTTCCCTTTCTTATTTTATATCAAATGGTTGTGTTGTAGGTTCACTACAAGGAATGTGATATTCAGTTACGAAATTATTAAGTACGAAACAAAATTTGTCACTAATTATTCACTTTTTGTGACAAAAATAACATTTCGTGTTTAAATACATGAGCAAAATACTTTTAGTGACGAAACATATAATTTTGTTGCAAAGTTTTATCCTTTAAAATTTCTCACCAAAAAATAATTTGGCACCATTTATTAAGTACCATTACTGACGAATTTTAAATTATCAATGACACGTTATTTTGTCTGTAATAATGCATACAATTTATGACAAACTATTATTTGTCTTAAATTAGGTATAATTTAAGGCAAGAAAAAATTTCGTCACTAAAAATAAGTTACTGCAATAGTGACAAATACAGTTCGTATTTAAATGTTGTAAGTTTTAACCACAAAATTTTATATTTAATTGTGACCTTAATATTTTGTCACTAATGATGTTTCCAGCCAGTGACAAATCTTTTTTCGTCCCTAATTTAGTTGAATTTTGGATACAAAAACTTTTTGTCGCAAAACATATATTGATATATTAGTGAAAAATAATTTTTTGTCCTTAAATTAGTTAAATTTTGTATAGGAAAAATTTTTGTCAAAAAAAATATATTGATACATTAGTGACGACAAGTTTGAATTAAAATAGTTTGAATACTTAAACATCATTAAAATAATTTGAATTAAAAAAAATCTTCTAAAACTATCAATAGTCTCAACAAATATTCTATTATCACGTGTCCATTCAAACTATTATAGGTAATAAAAGTCATATGTATATTTCTAAGTTGTATTACAATAAATAAGACGAAAACAAATTTTTTTACAATGCATTAAAAAGTTATTAATTAGCGATGAATAGTTACACATACAAGCTAAAATAACTTAATATTAATAATAAAAGGGTATAAGGCACAAGTCAAATAAAATCATCCTTGAACTAGTTGTCACAAGGTACAAACCTCTAATACAACAAAATAAGAAGGAAAGGTACAAATCTCAATAGTATTTGTCTCTCAAATAGAACAAATCTAATATTGATATCTGAAAACCTTGAGAGTATTCTAGAGCAACAAGAAACTACCTCTCAATTATCAATGGCTTGGTCCACAAAAGTGGAAGAAGATCAGCAGGATTTGAGCTCACTATCTTCACATGTGTAGAAAAACAAGAGTGAGTACCAAGATACCCAACAAGCAGACCTAATCATAGATAGAAAATAAAAGGTTAAGCACTCTTTCTATCCCAACCACATACCTCTGGACTACAAAATTTTGCACACAGGAAAGGTTATCATAGATAATATGGCAATATAAACAGTTACAGTCTCACAATACAATGTCTCAATGGTCCAATCTTAACAATGTATAAGGCTCAAGTCATCAACATATATCATAACTTTCCAATAATTCAATCTCAACCATATACAAGATTTAAATCATTTACATCATACTTAGCACATAAGTCAACTTCAAGAAAGGAATGCTATGAAATAGAATGAATACTATGAAGTATAAGCAATGCAATACAATGTCAAGTAAGCAATGATGCATGTTTGTCCTAAGATACACATCGATGGGTATAATTAGGCCAGAACTCATGGGGCTACACATGGACCCTTTATCCGCAGGAACTATTTTTCTTCAACATTTAACTTTCACATCTAGTAAGAACCATTTTCCTTTTGCTTTTTTTTTTCTAGCAAGAACCATTTCCCTTCGACTTTTAATTTTTTTTTCTAGCTGGAACCATTTTGCCTTCAACTTTTCACCACAAATGTGACATCAACCACAAATATATGTCATTGTATCACAAGTATCACTTTCCTTTTCACGTGTGCATACAAGATGTCAACATAGATCATTTATTCATAATCACGTACTCAATGTCATCATCAAATAGCCGAAATCATTTCTCTTCGGCTTTTTAATATTAATGGAATATTAAGCAATTCATGTCATCATGGAACAATATTAACTTTCACAATAACAAAGATAGACAAGATGTCCATATTATATTATTTATTCAAAATCATAAATCATTTTCATTGTTCCTCCAACACTTGAGTTATCATCAACACATTACATAATAACCATATCATAATGTGGTTCAAATCTTTCAAATACTTCTTATTATCATCAGTTAGGATAATTCATCATTTAGGTCGTCATTTCACAAGCATTTAGTTCTATAATTCAAACAATACCTCAACATAAGCATTTAGCTCAACATTTCACATAAAGTAATTCAATAGACAAATCCATGTAACATAATTCAAAGTTCAACAATTAAAACATTATGAGTACTTTTACATCATTAACAATGAATCACAAGCCCATTTCATAACATCAATTCACAAGTCTAGGTCAACAACAATCGACATAAATTCGTGATTCAAGTCATACATGTTGCCATTTCTAAATTCCTATTACCCAAATCATATCAAATAGAATAATTTAGTAATCATGCATTATCTTGTAATATGTTACTATGATCTGCTTAGGTTGACTTGTCTTGGTTTGAAATCGGGTCATGATTTTAAGTTCTCTTGTTGGGTACTTTGGTACTCACCCTTATTTTTCTACATAAGTGTGTAGATTGTGAGCCGGAATCTTGCTGATGTTTTTCCTCTTTGGATAGAGCTTAACAATTGAGGTATAGTTGCTTGTGTCTCAAGTATACTTTTATGACCGTTGGACATCTTTTAGTAGTTTTGTTCTATTTGAGAGATAAATTCTAATGAGACTTGTATTTTTTTCTTTCTTATTTAACATATTAGAGGCTTGTATCTTATGACAACTAGTTCTGAGATGGTTTAGTTGGATTTATGTTTTATAGCCTTATTATTATTAATAATGTATTATTTTAGCTTAGGCATTATCTTGTAATGTTCTGTTGTTACCTGTTTAGACTGACTTGCCTCAGTGGGTAAAGGTAAGTGTCATCACACGTGATTTTGGATCACGACAACCCCTATCTAGGATGCATAGTTGATGCACTGCCAAAATACAACACATTTGATGCTTAAAAACGTGAAATTTTATGTGTTTCCAAAGCGGCGTTAGTAGTCTTGAAGTGTCTTTATGTTTGTTTTATAGGACTATAGGGTTGGCACAAGTTTTGGGCTAAATGTGCAAATTTTGGAGAAGTTTAGGTTTCACGAGACCTTTTACGGGCTGTAGTGAATTCCACCGGCCGTAGAACTGGTTTCATACAAAATTTCAGTGAAGGGTGATTTTCTAAAGTTAAGTCTACGAACATGCAGATGAATTGTAGAAGAAGTTATGAGCCGTACACTTCATATCGTGCCCTAAGTATCAGAAAGTGGAGAGTTGCAAAGAAGATAGCAGATGAAACACTTTATCATCCATAAAACTTTATACGACCCGTAGATAGGTGTAGTATAAGTCAACCCCATAATTGATGATGAAATCCACAAAGCCCCAACCATGGGACGTAAAACATTATACGGCTCGTAGAAGTGCTTGCCGATCCACTTCTCTTATTTTGTTTTGATTTTGTATTTTAAAGAATATAAATAGGTTTTTAAGGTTATTTTTCAAAGTGGGAACGTTACAAAACAGTAGATAATAGTAGAGAGGTTGAGAGAAAAACATGTGAAACATTATTTTGTATTTTTAATTCAATTTTGTGATTCTTAGGGAAGAGCTTGGATGTATTATTCTTAATTCTCTTGTGTAAGTGCTCAATTATGTTATTCAAATTCATGGTTCTTGCATCCATACTTATCATGAGTAGCTAAATTCACATCTAGGGTTGTGGGAATTGTGAAGATTTAACAAGGTAAAATCGAATAATTCGTAATTCTTGAAAGGTGTGCATGCATGTATTAATTAATTCTCTTCTTTTTGAATGCTTTTTAGTGGTGGCCAACATTAAAACTCGCCTAGTGTTACTGTCTGGATGAAGGTTATAATGAATAGGAAAAGTGATTAATTAACAAGATTTGATTGATGTTTCTCGTCTAATCAACCAAACTGGGCCAACGGGAGGTTTTACTGGAACAATAGGTAAGGGTTAGTAATGGCACACTGTGGGGGATAGATCAAATCACGTAGTGAAATTTACCTCTCCCCTGAATCCAAGGGTTTGGTAAACTTAACTTACCATTCTATATTCTACACAGTGGAAAAGAATTTGATTATCTGGTAATACCAAGCTAGGGAATCATGGGAACACAATACCCTAGTCACTCTTCACACTGATTTCACACCTTGTCCTAGTTTAGGATTAATTTTCATAGTTGTTACAACCCCTCCCCCCTCCCCCTCCCCCCGAGGAGACAAGTAGGTTAATCAACCCGAACTGATTTAAATTCTTCTAAGTATACCATATTCCCTGTGGTATCGACCCTAACCTTGGTTAGATTGTATATCTTGACAACGACCGCTTTAGCCTTCAAAAAGAAGGTGTAGCTTGGATAACATCAAGATTTTGGCACCATTGCCGGGGAATAAGGCTAGACTTGTTTAATTTTAGTAGTTCAGGATCTTAATCCTTATTTCCCTCATTTCACATTTTTTATTTTTTTTGCTATGTTTATAGTTGCAGGTGTAATGTATGCCTAACACATGAAGTTGAGGCATTCCCTGACTCCGTTTGACTTAGAGATCCAGAGAAGATTGAGAAAGATGGCCTAACGTAACACAAACAACGCGATGAATGCAACTCTAAATCAGAACCAAAATGAGAATGACAACAACCCACATCTTTTTTAGGGCGTAAATCCACAACCACAAGACTTCAATGCCAAATCTTATCAGTGGAATCAATATCGGTTGAGTCTCATGGTTATGGATATAACTGGAGCCATTATGTTACCACCACTACCGAATGACATAAAGTTTGTGGTCTCGTGTGGATTGCTTCAGATACGGCAGAATCATGGGTTGTTTGGGGGCTTACTATCAGCGGATCCACATAGTCATCTACACAATGTTGTATTTGTTTGTAAGAGTGTAATGGGAAAACAGAATCTATCTATGGATGTTGTTGGGCTTCGTGCCTTCCTATTATCTCTAACAAGTAATGCAGCACTATGTCTATCCAAGCTCCCGCAGAGTTCGATCACTAGTTGGGTTGAGTTGCCGAAGGCCTTTTTAGAGAGTTTCTTCCTGAGATCGAAGAAGCTCAAGTTGTAATATCAAATCAACAACTTTGAGAAACTTCCTAGTGACTCAATCATTACTGTATGGTAGCGGTTCACAAAGTGTCTAAGAAGTGTCCTGACTACAAATTTATTGATGATGCCTTAGTGGAGATCATCTACTATGCCCTAGACAATAATAGCCAAATATGTGCTGATACCATCATGGGTGGAACATTTTTAGATCAACTATTTACAAGGATTGCGGATAAGCTAGAAAAGGTGGTAAAGATGAATCGTGCATAGGGCCGAGAGATAGGTCTTCTATACATAGAGCACATATGTTGTCAGTATTGGTTCGGAGCAAGCTAAAATAAATCAGGAGATAATGCAAGAGCTTTCCCAGATCAGTATTAACATGGAGGTGATGATGAAGCAAAATCAGGAACGAGTTAATATAGTGGGTCATCAGCTTTCGCGAGCGCCCATGTCCGAGGAGTCTTAAATAGGTGGTTTTTGGACCAATACCCAAGGGTCCAATCAAGACTATTGGCACCAAGGTAAAGGAACTCAAGGTCAGAACTTGAACTGAGATGATACTTTTAGAGACAACCGTGAAGGTTACCACGATAGGAACAGGGGCCAGGACAAAGATTTTGATTGGGGTCGCAAAGATGGCAATAGAAATAGTCCTTATAGGTCACCACATAATTGTGACACCGGTGCTGGTAGTTCTAGAGTTAAGGAGATGTTTGAACGACTGTTGAAGAAGGCTGACACACAGGATGAGTCATTGAGGGGGATGAAGTCTGACATCTCCAGGATAAATCAGAAAATTGAGTCTCATTCTGTTTTTATCAAAAAGCTAGAGCAACAATTTTGTCAAGTATCAACTCAACTCAATCAATATCAGAGGGGTACACTACCTAGCAACACAATTTAGAACACAAAGAATGAAGGGCCTTGTATGGTGGTCACTACTCATGGTGGCAAGAGTAAGCTAGATCCTCCCATGCCGGTCGATGATGGTGATCTTCGAAAGGAGACAGTTGAGATCAAAGTTGCTGATACCAAAGATAATTGTACCAAGGATGGGGTGAGTGATATTGCAGAGGTGCCACAGAAGCTGAAGCCCATTCCTAGACCTCCTCCTCCCTTCCCTCAACCAATAAAAAAGAAGGAGGAGTAGGGTAAGTTTAATCATTTTCTCTCCATGCTTAAAGAACTCTCCATCAACATCCTTCTCATTGAGGTATTGGAGAAGATGTCAGGGTATACAAAATTTATGAAGGACTTGGTTACAAAGAAGTGCATTGTGAATCAGGATCTCTCCCAAGAGCTTCAATATTATAGTGTCATTGCTACAAGGTCCTTGGTGCAAAAGTGAGAAGATCTCGGCACTTTCACCATACCTTACGCTATTGGAGATGTGGAGTTCACAAGGGCATTATGTGATCTTGTTTCCATCATATCTGGTGCCCCTTGAAGTCTTCAAGAATCTAGGATTAGGAGCCCCTACTCAGACGAGCGTGCGATTATTGATGGTTGTCCACATGGTGAAGAAGCCTGTGGGGATACTTTATAACATACTCGTCAAAGTTGAGAAATTTATATTCCCCGTGGACTTTATGATCCTAGATTGCGAAGTTGATTTTGAAGTCCCAATCATCTTGGGAAGGCCCTTCCTAGCCACTGGTTGAGCACTAGTGAACATGGAAGATGGCCAACTGAAGTTTAGATTAAATGACGAAGAAGTTACCTTCAACATCTGTCTATGAATGAAGAGGCCAGATAACCTGAAGAAGGATGTTTGGGCACTTGGTGAAGTCTGAGTAACCAAGTTGTCCAAGTCATGCCGTGACAATAAATCAGGCGCTACTTGGGAGGCAACCCAAGACATTTTATGTAATAGTTATAGTTTTGTTTTTAGCTTTTGTACTTGTAGGTAGTTTAATTTTTTGCATTTTGATTGTAATTTGTGGACATTGGACTGGTTGTATATCGGGTAACAATGTGTGTTGTGAAGAATGTGCAGGTACATGACTAAGTTAGCCATCCTTGGCTGAAAAGGCATCAAGAAGTATTTCTATGACTGGTTCTACGGGCCATATGTAAAATTATGACCTGTATACTATCGCATAGAACACTTCTAGTGAGAAAAAATCGGTGCACTTTAGTCCACGAGCCAACTTTATGAACCGTAGATACAACTACGGGCTGTGAATAAGGCTTATGGACCCTAGGTAAGTTTTTCAATTTTTGGCTAATTGTGGAGGTTTCTATGACCAACACTACGAGTCGTATTCAATTCTGCGGCTCGTAGACTGGTCTGTGAAACCCAGTCCCCAAAATTGGTGTTTGGGCATTCCATGAAACCAGGATCTATGGGCCGTCAAATCCTCTACGACCCATAATTGGGGTTTCATAGGGCCTGGGCCCATTAATTTTGGCTGACCTAGTCAACCTATAAATAGAAGGGGTCAAATTAATTTCACCCTATCCTTTCCCCAAAATTACACAATAACACCTGAAAACCCCTACCCTTGTTTCTCCAACCATCGATGACCAGCCACCACCTGTTTTTCGGCCATTTTCTTGCTACTTTCGACAACTGTAGGGTTCCCCTTCCTCGGCTCCTCCTCCAATTTCTAGCATTTTTTTCACTAAAATTCAGTACGTTCTCGGTCCTAAACCCTTTTAAATACTGAGCTTCTTGTGATTAAACTGAAATTCATTGTCAGGCATGGTAATTAAACTAATAAGATGTGTGAATCCATGTTCGCAATTGTTTGTGCTTAAATTAACCCATGTTGAATGTGTACTAATGCTCGAATATGATTAAGAGTCGTAAAATTGTGTGTGTCGCCATTTCTATGTGTTTGAATGATGTATATGAAAACTATATTGTTACACTTCGTTTGATTTAAATTGACTATGTGTGTGTAATTTGGTGCTAATTCGTTCAAAAGGGGTCGGTTGGCTTTGGAAAATGTGCAAAATGATATTAGATCGGGTTGTATAAATAGAATTGCATTTGGGGTGTGGGTGTTTGTTGAAATCACGTGGGGGGAGGGTGTCGTGTCTTGCTTCGATGCTATATAAATGGTCATAAATGTCATGTGGGGTCCACTATAATAGGCTTGGAAATTAGGCTTCTGGGTTTTTCACTCTATGAAGGTCTTCTACGGGCCGTGGAAATTTGCACGAGCCATAGGTTCCCCTCATATGAAAATCTAGAAACTTGAAGTTTCTTAAAACCTATCAGACGAGACATTCTACGAGCCGTAGAATATTCTACGACTCGTAGACGGGTCTTATAGATCCCTGCCTGTAAAAATTCAAACACTAGAACACTTCTATAACTTAGTCTATGACCTGTAGATTACTCTACGAGTCATACCTGGTGTCGTAAATGCAATTTCAGTAAGCAAAATTTATGAACACTATTTTTATGAGGTCCTTCTATGCCTCATAGTTTTTTACTCTAGCCCATAGAAGTGCCTTCGTAGTACTATCTGCAACCAAATCTGTAACATCTTTGCTTTTCTTTCCTTGAACTTTGGGGCTAGCCGCCTTTTCTAAATGTGTGTTTTTCAGGTACTATGGCCCTAAAGCCAAGACATAAGGAGATTCAACCCATGCAAAGAAGGCTAAGAGATGAGCCCTCAAAGGATCAAAGCTCCTCCAAGACCATTGGCTCACTTGAGGAGCTTAGTGTCCGACCTAACCCAGATATTGAGTGACCATAGACACGGGTTGCCACTAGACTTGGGTAGGCTCAGACCCATGCTATTGTTGTTCACTCTTCTCAGTCTTAAGATGGAGGCAACAATGGTAGCAACTCCAATCAGATGAATCCATCCAACGTGGAGTCAAAGTCAGAGTCCAGCAGAGTCAAAGATGGAGTCTTCTACACCACCTCATGCATTACCATCACCTCCGGACGCTCTATCTAGCCAATAGTACTTTTAGGTCATGTAGTCTATCTACACAAAGGACATACAGCGGAATGATCAAGGTAAACTAGCTAGCTCTATTTTTGAGGATCCTCGAATCATCACTTCCAAACTAGACATTGTCCTCGGCCATCAGGACACTATCAGCAGATACGGGCTCCAGTGGCTGACCAAAGCACTGAGGAAGTACTCCCCGACCATGGTTCATGAGTTCTACGCCTCCTATGCCACCACAATTCTTGGCACTCCTCCCTAGGGCAAAAAGCCCCTTGCTTAGCCTAGACTGACACACACAAGAGTGAGGGGCCAGCAGGTAGATGTCTTTGAGATGGCCATCCGTCGTATGTTGTTCGGGCCCTAGTTCCCAACACCCAGATTGACAACAGAGTATGACTGTAGATGAGGGCAAACCAGGGATAAGGCCTTAATGAGAGATTAGAGCCACAGAGTTGGCTTGATGAGATGGGTTATAGCACAGATTGCATAGCACGGCTCGGACCTTGCATGGATAGCAACTTCAGCTGAGCCCATTATTAAGGCCTCACTCAGTATTCCTGCCAAATTCTGGTGGGATGCTGTTAGATCATGGATATGATCGACTCTTGCAAATAATACCTTGAAATTGGACCATGCCATTTTTGTTTCCAGCATCTTGGCTGGCTATGAGATTGACTGGGTCAACGATACATGAGGCGTCCATAAAGAGGTGTACCTCCATCCCCTTTCCTTGCTTGATCTATATACTCTTTATAGAGTTAGAGGTGGAGAGTCTATACAATCTAGACTCACTAATTGAGGTCTAATGCACTTTAGATGCCAACCTAATCAAGGTTGAGGATAATCCGATGGCCCTCCAGCGAGCACCCTGCCAGCCCGCAAAGATGCCAAAGATGTTCACGGCAGAGTCACAACCTGAGACTCTTTCAACCACTACTGTTGCTACTACCACTAAGGAGAGGCCCCCACAGAATGAGACTGATGTGGGGTAGGGGCCCTCTACTAGTAATTTTGCCCCACAGGCTGTTCCTACACTAACAACACCTGCTAGCATGGTCTATGTGTCAGCGGCGTCCATTCAGGCCATGGCATAGAAACTGGCCCACACTGAGTCCCAGTTCAATCAGTTACTTCAGTAGATTAAGCCTTGGGTCTGCCAGGCCATTTCAGAGTCTAAGTGATGCATGCAGGCGTTCATGGTCGCTACTATCAAGGATAGACTTACATTCGTGGATGCCCGCATTGATACTTTTGAGGAGTGGGTCCAACAGAGCCTTAGAACAGCATGGCTAGTAGATATGACAGCCCTTCAGGGGAGATCCAACAGCTCTGAGCCGACATGGCAGCAGCTTCGACCGCACCAGTGGTATTCCTACAAACTGAGCTTTTGGTGACGGTGGTAGACTTGTTTGCTCTTGAGGAGACATCAAAGACTTCCCACGGGAAGAGGCTATATGTTGAGGATAATCCATACTTAGTGAGTTTGCAGGCAGGGGTGACAGAGAAGTAGGGACTTGAGCTTGCCAATATGCGAACGAGGTAGGACAAGGAGATAAGGCAGACTCGAGAGCTAGGGAGGGCGGAGGGTGATGGCCCCTCCAGGCATGCTTCTACCACTAAAGAGGCCACCAGCTAGGTAGAGGGTTGCTCGACTCAGTTAGAGACTGACGCTTAGGTGCCCAGGTATATTCTCTTTGACACTTATGCCTTATATTCAATTTTGGTGCATTAAGGACAATGCAACTCTTTTTTGATGGGTGTGAGTAGTTATAGGCCTCAATGAAGTTTGAGTAACCTTGGCCTATAACTATCCCAGATTTTGAACGCTCAAGGTTTTCTTGCCTGTGTACTTTTTCCCATGGATATTTAATTCCTATTAAAGTGGTATGTTTAGGATGTGTAGGTAGTATTGGTAGCATATAGTACTAATATCTATGGCATATTTTATTTTTGTATTTTTCTGTGTAAAATGATACCCACTAATTTTGTTTTAGGTAGTCTTGATAGCAATCATGCATGTTTGATTGTATTGTAGTGCTTGTTCTGATAAGTGAGGATGAATTACAATAAAAAACATGATCTGAGAGTCTTTGTCGATAGTGTAATGAGTTCCATGTGAGTGTGAGCATTCTTTGCTAAATTCATATATTGTGTTTCATTTCTGAACATGTCCTGTTACTCTGACTTAGACTTTAGGTTAGTTGGATAGGAAAAGATCTTAGGCCATTATTCATCATATTCCACTTTAGCCTTAATAACCAACCAAATGTGTGAAATATTCCTTGATTCTTATGTTTGAACCTTACATGCACCCTTTTCTTTGTAAAAACCCAAGTTACCAAGCCTTATTAGATTTAAAATCTTGAAATTGACCCTGGTCCTTCCTTGAACATTGTGCACCTTGTCTAAGGAAAAAAGGTTAAGTTGAGGGCGGGTACCAAAAGTAGCCCTGGTTCCTCGATTGGATATTGTACACCTCAATTTTGGCCAAAAGCCTAAGTTAAGGGCGGCTGGTGTAAGGGTAAACACAAGATAAGGGGGAAAACTAGTGATACATGAAAAGGGGGATAAAAATGTGTTTTGAGTGCAACAAAAATGAGTGATGCCTAATCAATGAGCTAAAATGAAAAATGATGTGAAAAAAGGCAAAGAGCTGAAAAATAAGAATAAGGCACCTAGAAAAGCTTGAAATAGGAGAAAGGGTGAATGATGTGAAAAATAACAGTATTGGTAGGGCCAAAGTGTAGAAAAATGCATTGTCAATGAGGGCCTTTAGTCACTATGCTCCTAAAACATCATACCAAAGCCCCCTTGAGCCTACCTTACAAGCCAGTAAAGTCCTAAACTGATCCTAGTCCAAGTAGTCAAAGGTCATAGCCATGAGTATAAGGGAAAGCATATGGTATTAAACAAGGTATTTGAATGTCTTTGTGAGAATGAGTGATTTTGCATAGTCCAAAGCATTGAATCTGAAAATATTGTCACAAGAGGGATATGGGACTTCTTTCTGTGAGGGCACTTATATTGCATTGTTGATAGTGGACTAACTCTGTGATTGTTGCTTGTTGAAAATTGCCTTGCTTATCATAGTTGCACTGCCACATATGTTGATTTGTGTTAGTTTTCTTGATAACTATCGAATATGTTTTTAAAGTGGTGTGGGTATTTGTGCTTGATTTTGTTGCGTTGTATGCCATTAGATTGAGGTCTGTGTGTTACTATACTGCTTATGTAGATTGATTCTGTCGCTTGAGGACAAGCAACAATTTTAAGTTGAGAATGTTGATGTGCTGCCAAAATATAACACATTTAATGTTTAAAAACATGGAATTTATGTCTTCCCAAAGAGATGTTAGTAGATTTAATATGTTTTTATGTTTGTTTTGCAGGATTACAGGGTTGGCACAATTTTTGGGCTAAGTGTGCAGATTTTGCAGAAGTTGAGGTTTCATAAGACCTTTTACAAGCTATAGTGAATTCCACGGACCGTAGAATCAATTTCATACAAAATTTCAGTGAAGGGTGATTTTCTGAAGTTAAGTCTACGAACATGCAGATGAGCTATAGAAGATTTTACGAGCCGTATAGTTGATATCATGCCATAAGGATCAAAATGTGAGGAGTTGGGGAAAAGTTAGCAGACGAAACCCTTTACCAGCCATAGAACTTTATACGGCTCGTAGATAGGTGTCGTAGAACTCCACCCCATAATTGAATATGAAATCTATGAAGCACCGACTACGGGCCGTAAAATATTATATGGTCCGTAGAGCCTGCCAACCCAGTTCTCCTGTTTTGTTTTGATTTTGTATTTTAAAGACTATAAAAAGGTGTTTTTAGGTTATTTTTCAAAGTGGGAATGTTACAGAATAGTAGATGATAGTAGAGAGCTTGAGAGAAATACTTGTGAAATATTATTCTGTGCTTTTAATTCACTTGATTTTGTGCTTTTAATTCAATCTTGTGATTCTTGGTGAGGAGCTTGGATTTATTGTTCTTAATTCTCTTGTGAGTGCTCAAATATTTTATTCAAATTCATGATTCTTTCTTCCACACTAATCATGAGTAGCTAAATCCACAACTAGGATTGCGGGAACCATGAAGAACTAACAAGATAAGATCGGATAATTCATAATTCTTATGAAGTGTGCATGCATGTATTAATTAATTCTCTTCGATTTGAATGCCTTTTAACAATGGTCAACGTTAGAGCTCGCCTAGTGTTACTAACTAGATCAAGGTAGTAATGAATAGGAAAAGAGATTAATTAATAGGATTCGAGTAATGTTTCTTGTCTAATCAACCAAACTAGGCCAAGGGAAGGTTGTACTAGAATAATAGATAAGGGCTAGTAATGTCACACTGTGTGGATGAATCAAATCACGTAGTGAAATTTACCTCTCGCCTGTAATCAAAGGGTTTTTTAAACTTAACTTACTGTCATGCATGCTACACACTGGAAAAGAATTTGATTATCTAGTAATACCAAGTTAGGGAATCATGGGGAACAGAATATCCTAGATACTCTTCGAACTGATTTCACACGTGTCTTAATTTAGGATTACTTTTCATAGTTGTTACAACTCCCCCCCTTTGGGGGAGATAAGTAGGTTAATCCACCCGAACTGCTTTAAATTCTTCTAAGTCTACCATATTTCCTGTGGGATCGACCCTACCCTTGGTTAGTTGTATATCTTAACAACGACTGCTTTAGCCTTGAAAAAGGAGGTGTAGCTTCGGCGGCATCAGTAGTTTCTTTATGGATTATATATCCTATAAATAGAAATTAGACAAAAGAACATGTCTTTAGAATCTCATGCCATGAACCTATTTCTATGGTCCATAGACCCAACTACGACCATTATATCCCTCCATAGAACCTAGGCGCTAAAAACACACATCTTTGAATCTTAGTCCACGAACACCCATACACAACCTATTAAAGTATCTTTGTCCTATATTTCCTATTTGTAGATCAAACGAACTAAAAGTCTAAGTGTTTGAATAGTAATCACGAGTCACCTTTTACAAACATAGTCCAAATTATGGGCCATAGCATCCCGTCATCCTTTGAAAAGTCAAAATTTAAATATCTAAATCTCATTTGTAGGTGTCTATCTATGACGTCCAGAACTATGTACGATCCATAGATACCTTTGTAAATACTAACTAAAAAATTTCAATTTTTTCAACCCTCAAGACCCATCTATGATCACCACTAATAGTAAATCATTCTATGACCCATAGATGGGTCTCATAGATCCTACACAAGATTACTTTTCTGAAATTTTTATTTCATGTCGTATTTCCAACTTTACCTTATGTTTAAATCCATAAGACGCATCATCAAGTCGAGATGGCCATCTGGGAGATCAGCATGAGATGCAAGAGTAGTTTCTCAACTTGTTTGAGCGATCAGGTACTTCTTAACTCTTACTTTTGTGGATGATTATCCTTTCTAGTTGTGGATGTTGTAATGACCCTCCAGGTCATTTTCTTGTTATTTCCTTATTTCTGTCATTTAGATAGTTCCTATAACAATCTGAAGTCATCTATGACTTATTAGGACTGATAGTTTGGTTATCTCATCATTTATTTGGATTCTGTGTAAGTTTTTGTATTTGGGAGCTTTTGGAACTCGAATGACAAGCATTGGTGGGACCCAAAATAAGTTATGAAGGTTTGATTAGGCAGTGGAATTTTAATTCCAAATTTTGGTGTCACAATTGCTGGTATAGTCACTCCTACGGAACCTCGTCTTGCTTGTCCAGAGCCACACTATGAGGTACTAGTCGCACCTGTGAAGGTGACCAATCCTGTAGGCGTCGCTTTTGCGAGGCCTTGATTGCATCTACAACCTCACGCCTATAGAGATAAGGCCCAATCTAGCAAATCTACTGGTCTATTGACCATTACTCCTACAGAGTTGGGGTCGCTCCTATGGAGCAAAATTTACCAGTAGACCTCTTTACTGGTGAAGATCTTTTATGCACCACACCTGTTACATTGGGGTCTCTAGTCTAGAAATATAAATGATTAAATCACTAAAGTCCTTCATTACTTTAGTTTATTTATGATAAGTTCCAAGTATGATATCTCAAGCTATACACATAAAAATTAGGTGATTCTCATTGGGTTTTGGCCAAAATTAATGTTGGCTCAATTTGAAGTGCTTGGGCAAGTGCAGGGAATGCATATTTGAGATAATTACCACTCAAATAAGACTACCTTCGTGCTTTATTGGTGACTTAGTTTTGAAATGGTTACATGAGCTGATTTTCATCTTTTCTAAGCTTGAATTGAGTCTCATGTTAGGACAAATGTTTAGTAAGCTCATTTTGACCTTCTGACAAAGTCAATTTTGAGATTCCCAATGAGGGTCCCATAATCTTGCCTTTTATTTAATTTTTCAACTATCTCTAATTATTGCACTTTTTTGTGTGCAAATGTCGTCGTGATGTTGTAGTTTTATTTTGGCAGCATAATGGTATTCGAAGGCCATCTAGAAAGGTAATGCTTTGGAATCATGAACTTAAAGCACATGGGGTCAACATTTAGGTAGACTATGGCTTTATAACCTTCCGATTGAGCTTGGGAATGTAAATTAATGTATATTAGTTTGATTTTGGAATGAGTTTCTATTTGATCATGCTTAGGACTGGCAACGGAACCGGTAGGTATCAGTTCTGGACCGGTTCCATACCGGTCCGGTCCGGTTTCGGTGCTCTACCGGTTCGTTCCGGTTGGGGGTATACCGGGAGGGGTACTGGGAAAGGGGGGGGGTTTACCGGTTATTATCGGTACCAGACCGGTATTATCGGTTTAATTTTTTTTTTTAATATTGACTCTAATACGGAATTAGAACACGAATTTCTTGAACGTAGATTTGGGTTTAATGAAGATTTACCAGAAGATGATTTTGAAATTAATGAGGACGACGATATTTTTTATGATGATGAAACTCAACCCCCATATACGGCTACTATTCTCCCCCCTCCTGCTCCAGCTCCCCCCCTCCGGCTCCCGCTCCCACTCCCCTTGTACAAACTTCGTCATCTAATTGGCCTAAGATAGAATGCCTTAAAAAATATGTTGTTTGGCGATTTTTAACACAAAATGAAGATAAAACAAAAGCGATTTGTAACAAATGTAAGCATGTTTTAAACCATAAAACTTCGGGAAAGGGGGGTGGGACGGGTCATTTGAAAAATCACTTAATGCATTGTTGTAAATTAGAATTTTTGAATGCCCAAGCGCGGATGCCAAAAAATATGGAACTCCATTCCCAAAGAATCAGTAGGAGGTTCAAATATGGTGCAATCGCAATTAAACCCTAGTAATATTTCTGGTCCTAGTACACATCGGCCTTATAATAGACAACGTGACTTAGATGAGCTTGCTAAAATGATTATTGTTACTGCTTTGCTGTTTAGTTTTGTCAAAAATCCTGGTTTTATCCATTATATTCAAATTGTTTATAACCCGTCTTTTAATGGTTTTTTTAGAAATACAATTAAAAAAAGCTATTTTTGATTATCAGGCATGACATGTACAGTATCTTAGATGTTTATTTGCTTATAATACTTGTAGGCTAGCAATTACTTCTGATATGAGACGTAGTATAAGCGGTAATGATTATTTTACAATTACCGGCCACTGGATAGATGAAAATTGGAATATGTAGAAAAGAATTTTAGGATATAAAAGTTGTGAAATGCGCAAAACAGGTTCTTATATTGTGCAAACTATTCTTGATGTTTTACAATTTTTTGGTATATCTAGTAAAATAATTAGTTTAACTTTAGATAACGCTTCTAGTAATAAACGTGTTGTAGATTATTTAAGACCTATTCTTAGTCCAATTTATGAAGATGGTTTTCATATAAAATGTACTGCTCATATTTTGTAATTTAATTGTTAGAGATGATGTCTCATTATTTGAAAACGGTTGTAATAAAGTAGAAATAGCATGCCATTTTATTTTTAAATGTCAAGTAAAGGTTAAGCGTAAAGAATTTGAAAGTCAGTGCATTGAATGTAATTTGCCTGCTAGGAAAATTCCTAAAACCGTAGCTACTAGGTGGAATTCATTGTATGAAATGCTAAGTAGCTTATGAATATAGGAGACCTGTTACAATGATTTGGAATGCACATAATGCAGATATGACCTATTGGCTAGATGAAAATGATTGGATTGATATTAGAGATTTAATTGAATTTTTAAGAGTTTTTTATTTAGCCACTAAACAAATATCTAGTCTTTATTATCCTATGATTTGTTCTGTTTTGCCTAATATTTGTGCTATTTGTACTAAATTTGCTTTGTTTAGAAATAATCCAAAATTTAAAGAACCTGTTAAAAAAATGATAGAAAAATTTAGAAAATACTTTTTCTTAATTCCTCAGATTTATTTAACTACTTGTTTATTTAATCCGGCTTACAAAGAAGTCGGGGTATCTAGAATGGTAGATAGTATATATACAAACTTAGAAATTGAATACGATGAAGAAAATTAATCACATAATTTAGACGTAGTTAACAGTAACATTAGAACAGAAGCTAGAAAACTGTATGATTTAGAAGAGTATAATTTAATAGAAAATGTACAATACCAAGAAACACAACCATGTAGGCCTAGATACGAGGATGATATTGACGCCATGTTAGAATTTTAGCTTGGACTAACCGCTAACAAAAACAATTGATGAATATCTTGCCAGGCTACAGAAAGCATCAAGGATACAGAGGGGAAGCATCAGCTTTTGGCGTGGTGGAAGAATCGTGGAAAAGCGTTTCCAAGACTTCAGCGGGTGGTTCGTGATGTCCTCGCAATTCAAGCATCATCAGTGGCTTCGGAAGGCACTCTTAGTGCTACTAGATTCCAATTTGGAGACCATAGGCATTCACTAGCAGCTGATAGCTTGGAAGTTTCAGTCTTATTTCGAGATTTGATAAATGCGGAGCGCAGGAATTTAGGGCGTCCGACATTGTCTTCT
Source organism: Solanum rostratum (assembly GCA_029948455.1). Classification (NCBI taxonomy): domain Eukaryota; kingdom Viridiplantae; phylum Streptophyta; class Magnoliopsida; order Solanales; family Solanaceae; genus Solanum; species Solanum rostratum. The sequence goes on along the minus strand of CM057047.1, from coordinate 14,908,313 downwards.
CAGTTTGAAGCCGATATCGATAATATTTTATCGGAATCTAGTGAAGACGGCATGAACTTGCTGGAGGAACAAGCTCAAGAGCCGATTCCAGAAAATGTAACACTAAAAATGTTAGAAACACTTCGGCAAGAATTTCAAAGTGGTTTAAGACATTAGTAATTAAATTTTATTGTATTACAAATTTACAATAAATAAGACCTAGTGGAAACAGAACCCTTTCTAGAAGGTGGCTGCGTAAATTAGGTTGATTTCTAATATCTTACATCACTACATTGTATAATCTAAATTTTAAAATAACATAATAAAATTATAGGCTATTCGCCTTATTTTCTTTTTAATATTATTATCTTGACTTAAATTTTAATTTAAGTTTTGACTTTTTTTAATATATTTGCCCCCTTATTTCTCAAATCTTTATTAACTTTAAAGTTTAAAATATAAAAGAAACATTCAAAATTTAAACCTTGAAAATTAAACTTTATAATTTTATATTTAAAAAATTAGAAATCTAAAATTTTATAGTAGAAAGTTTAAAAATTTTGATTTTACACTTTAAATGTTTAATATAAGTAGAACTACTTATAGATTTAAAACTTTTATAATTTTATTTTATGACAACTTTAATCAAACTTCATTTTAAATCTAAAAAAATTATATAATGAATAATAATACTATTTTAAAATTTTAATTTAACCTTTAACATTTTAAACTTCAATTTAAATTTTAAATATTAATCTTAATTTAATATATAAAAATTACACTTCAAATTGTAAATTTGTAATATATTAATTAATAATTAATTTTTTTTTTAAAGAACTGGATTACCGGTCCGGTCCGGTCCCGTACTAGTAAGGTAACGGGGAATTTTTTCGGAACTGCCGGTACCGGTTCCGATCTGGTTTCGAAAAAATAACCCCTCACCCCCCTCCCTTTACCGGTGCTGGTCCGGTATCGGTAATTACCGATCTGGTGGTGCCGATACCGAACCCGGTACCCTCCTTAATCATGCTTGGTTAGAAATCATTTTAGGCTTATTTTGAGTGTTTTAGGATCTTGTTAGTATGTTGTTCTTCCTTTTTCGATCATTGTTACCTTGTAGCATAAGTAGTACTTGTTTTATGTTGAAGTTGAGAGTTTGTTTGGCCTTAGTCTAGGGGTAGACTATTTCTTGTTTTAGACTTGCATATTTAGGAGACGACAGGACTTAAAATATCTTTGATGTTGCTTTGGACGACTTAGCTCCTTGTAGACTATTATCGAAAACTTTGTCCTGATAGTTGAGTTTTAGCTAGGTACTAACTCAACTCTCATAGCTTATTAACCATAACTCCTGTCAACCATTTAGTTGTGACTTCAGGCTTCTCTTATTTTAATGAAATTGGAGGTTGTTCAAGCTGAATAATTTATTGATTGACACTTTATATTGGATTTCTCCTGGTTGCTTGTATTATTCTTCAGTTGAGGTTTGAGTCTCAAACTATTATTATCTTGCTAATCTTTGAATTCCAAGTCATTATTCTTTAATCAAGGTTTTATCCTAGGGCTATTATCCTTCAATGAGCTTTGAGGCCTAAGATATTATTCTACAATCATGGTTTGAGGCCCAAGCTATTATTCTTTAGTTGAGGTTTGAGTCTTGAGTTATTATTCATCAGCTGAGGTTTGAGGCCCAAGCTATTATTCTTTAATTAATGTTTATGGCTTGAGATATTAATTCTCAATTGGGTTTGAGGCTCCATTATATTATCATCCATTAGGATTCGAGGCTTGAGTACATTATCATCCACTAGGGTTTAAGCCTGAGATATTATCACCTACTGGTTTTGAGGCTTAGGTACATTAGTTGTTGGGGGTTTGAGGCCTAAGTGTATCATCTTTAGCCAAGCGTTTTGAGCGCCTAGCATATTTCCTTAGCCTTGCTTTAAGTCCCTAGTGTATCTCCTTAGCCAAGTGGTTCGAGTCCCTGGTGCATCTCCTTAGCCTCGGTTCAAGTCTAGGTGTTGCCCTTATTTATCAGGTTTGAGTCCTAATATGGTGATTCCATTTGGTTCTTTGAGATACCTTAATCATTGATCAATTCATGGGGTGAATTATTAGTATGGAGTATCCTAATAACTTTTAGTGGTATCCTTAGTTCTTCTTTGTACTCATTAGGCTTATCGGGTCCACTTGAGTTTTAGTTAAATATGCGCATAAGTGTACCTTTTAAGCGTATGGGGGTATATTCAAGCTATAGCTAGTTGTTAGTTAACTTTTTGTTCTCCTGTAGGCTCACGTGCATTCCTTATTAGAATTCTTTTTTTCGTATTGTCTTTACTTTTAATGCTTAGTCGGTTTATGATGCATACTGGGTACGTGTTGTTTTGGTACTAATAAGACACTTTGCATCTATTTCTATAGTGCATGTCCAAGCACTAGTGATCGATGTTGAGTTTGAGCCAATAGTTGGTGTATTCGGAGGCAAGGGTGAGGACATGGTGCCCTGGATCATACCTATGTCCATCTATATTTAGTTTACTAGTCTTTTGTTATTGAGACAAATCTATGTGTATTTTTACTTTACTTTTTGATTTTGTACTCTTTTTGTTGTGTGTCTATATGTGTGTGTTTGTGTCTGTGTTACTCCTGTTCTTATCTTGCATTTTATCTTTAAATTATTTCATGTATTATTTGTTTATTTCACCTCATATATTTGTTACTAGCCATTCAAATATGAATTGTTTTACGTACTGATGGATTATTATACGTACCATCATGACTCGAAATTTTGAATCAAGACACTTAATTTCTAAATGAAGGATTAAACAGGGTGGGGCAAAGCTGGGACAATGTAGATAGGATAGACGGTCAAACGGGATAAAACAAAGTGGGGCAAAACCTTAATATTGCCATCATAGTGGTCAAAGGAAGAACAAACGTAAAAGCAGTTTATATACTTTGAATAGGTTTCCTAGTTCAAAATTATTGATTTTAGTGTTCTATTAGTTTGGTTTACACAGTATCTCTGGTTGTTAGAATTAACGTTGTTGCTAAATCGAACATTTTAAACGAAACAAAACTCAAATACCACTCACACTTGCGTCCCAACGATCTTATTGACTTAGACCATTGAACCTATTTCTATCTCAGCGTATCTGATAATATTTCCAAATGTGCAGGTATTTGAGGAGAAGAAGTTTTCCCCGTGTAGGGCAACAGGTCTAAAATAAACAGTCAAACCCAATTTAATGTTTGATTTTTTTTAAGTTGAAGACTAGCGTGTGTATAGGTGAGGTGGGCACAACAGTCCAGCCGCGTTTGTGGAAAGAGATGAATAATCGGATGCTTTTATCTTTTTATGTTTCTTAAGAACAATAAAATTAAAAGACGTTGAAAAAGTGCTAGTGAAGGACGTTCATTTATATTATCTTTACTCTTTTTACGTTATGTTTTTAATAGATTATGATGTCACATATGATGAAGGGTATCCACGTTGTTAGGTGATGTAATAAATTGTGGTCAAAATGACGCTAAAATCACTTTTAAGTTGGAATAGTTCAATGTGAACTTGACAATGTAAAGTGTGTAATTTGTTACACATGTGAATCACCTTTGGCACATGGTCCCTTGACTTTTGAAACACGAAGGAGATCAATAGGTCATTACATAGCTACCCGAAGAATGTTTATTCTGCCAGTTCTAATTTATTTGTTTTATTTATTTATTTCTAATTTATTTTATAATATTTTTTCTTTTTTTTTAATTCAATTCTTTGATTTTAATTATCAGCATACAACAAATTTTTTGAAAATATTTTAGTATGTTTGATATATTTTCAAATTAAAATAAAAAATTTAAAAGATTTTCTTTTTTTTTCTTAACCTCTAGGTCGCATCAAAACAGGACAAGTAAATTAAAACAAAAGGGATTGCAATGGAATTTATCATTCCAAATAAAAATTATAGTAGAGAGAATTTACAAATAAATAAATAAATAAATTAAGAGCTCACCTTACAACTAAATTCTCTGCAAAGCAACTTGCTCTAACAAAACGAAGTTGTTAAAACGTGAATATGACATTCTAATAACTAGTGAACATAATTGTATCTCGCGGAGTTGTGAATGATGTTTCATATTATAGACATATCAGTTATGATATGCTGAAAGAAATAAAAATTACAAAAAAATTATTAACATAGATGAATAAAATGACAGACAGAGATATTAATTTCTGCATGCGTGTAGCTTAAAGCTTTAATGTGTTTCTTCCAAAGAAAATGAGGATGAAGTTTAATATCTAAACATAATCTAATTAAGAATGATTTATGGAGGATAAAGGGATATGGAAAGGTTAAATTAAAACTAAAATTTGTACGTCTAATCTTAATACTAATTACCTTACGAATAAAAATATTTTCACTAGTATTACTTATACACTTGAGAAGACAATTTTACATAAATGAATTTAAGCTTTTGTTTTTTACTAACAGAAAGCTTCCTTATAATATTTGGAGCAGACAATCCTCTAGCAAAATCTAGATGTCTTTCAATAATATTGTTTTATACCTATAATTATTCATCATAATTTAAATTCACGAAAAACGCTAAAAGAATTATGATTTTATTTAATTGACTTTTGGCCGGCTTTTGACTTATAAGCCAAAAGATATAAGTTAGAAATTTCAACTTATGATTTTGACTTATTTTTATCATATTAACTTAAAATCAAATGTTTTTGAGAATGTTTTAATTGTTCAAACACTTTAAAATTGCTTTAAAACTATTTGGATTAATAACACTTAAAAAAAATCATTTCAAACATGCTTTATGGCTCCAGGTAAAGATTTGAAATACTTATAAAAAATCATACTTTTTGATGGTTACAATAAGAAAATAAAAACAAAATACATTTAATTAAGTGTGAGAACCTAATTTTTGACCAAATCTGAATTATTTAAACAATTATTTTTTTACTCTAAATTAGATATTTTATATGTACTAAGTTTAGTTAAATAATTTAAAACCTATAAAATAGAGTCACATTTTAAGATAAGTTTGTTTTGATTTACCAATAAAAATCTATGTTTAATAAACTAGAATTTTCAAATTATAATTTTAGATTAGCTATTTAACTTTTCCTACATTATGTTAGTTTAAAATTAAATAATATTTTCATCCTTATATATTTCTTTTATCTATAAATATTTTATTTAAAGATATATATGTATAGATATATTATGTAAATATTTTAATTTAAAAAAAGTAAAAAACACAACACAAAACACATTTACAAAAATAAATAAATAAATAAATAAATAAATAAATAAAATATAACATAAAACCTATTTTCCTCATCTTTCACATACCGTACTCCCACTAAGATACAACTTTCTCACCCACTCTTCTTATATAATAAAAGGCATTAAAAGAATATGAGATTAAGAGATTAAAAGAAAGGCGAACAGTGAGGAAAAAAAAAAAAGAGAGAGAAGAAAAACGCATGAAGGAGAATTTTTTTTAAACTTTGGTGAATTGAGTTTAGTTCTTGCTTGATTTTCCCATGGCAAAGCTCGTGATCTTCCTTGTAATTAATCCACCACACAAATTCCTATTCGATCTTATCAATTTTTTTTTTTTATGACTTTTGTGAAGAATCAAATTATGCATGATGTTATTTTAGTGATTTCTTGTATTATTTAATATTTCAAATTGATTGTTTATCCAAAGCCTATTCTTTATTATGTAAGATATTAGCTACGAAATATAAAAACCAAACCTCAAAGTATAGTGCTTTCTATAAATTTCTCAATCTTATACTATAAAGAACATTAGTACAACCACAAATATCAAAATACGCTGAACTTTTAGATGGGCAAGTTAACATGGGCTGAAACAAATTGAATTAAAAGGAATTAAATGGAGGTGGGGGCATAATTTTTATATTTATAACTTATACAAACCCCATATTTTTAAAAAGACTTAATGTCAATAAATATCAACTGATACCAAAATTTAAAAAAAAAAAAATCCTTTTTTGGGCATCGACGATACATAGACTTTATAGTTGATATAAATCAATTTTTAGGGGCATTATAAAGCTGGTGCGCTAAATTGGAAGAATTTACAGCAAGGTAAAATCAATTACCAAAATTTAAGCTCTCACATTTTCTCAATCTGTTAAATGCCTATATATGTGTATCAGATTGACAATTTGAAATTTCAAAAGTTCTTTCAAAGAAAAATTTTGTAAGGAATAGTGGTGCAAATAAATCCTGCAACATGAATGTATCAATCTTGCTAAGTCATTCAGGGATTTGGGGAAACAATGTCGAATACAAATGTTATAAAAGTGTTGAAATTATTGTTGGTGATAATATTTCTTTTGTTAATCTAAAATCTGCAATTTTTGCTGAATTGGAGGTTGGGAACAGAGAAAGAAGATAATGATCAGGTATGTCGTAGAAGGAAATTCGTCCCCTATCACAATTCGCAATGACATGGGCGTGAAGTTGTATATAGAGTTCAAGAAAAAGGAACCTGACATTGGGAAGTATTCCTTGTATATTGATACTCTTGACTTAAATGTTGGTGAATTATATTTATTTGATTTAATGTGTGGTTCCGTTAATTGTGGTGAAATTCAACAAAACAGGAGGGATGTCTTGGGTTTGGTTGAATTAGTTAATGGTAATTCATCTTTAGCCATTAAAGAAGACGTAATGAATTTGATCAGTTCATCAACAAATATGTAGATTAAGGAGAAACAAATATATAAGGATAAATCGATGTTGGTTGCAGTGCTAAACATATCTTTATACACTATATCTTTATAAATCGATGTTTAGCACTGGTACATTCATATGTTGGTTGCAGTGCTAAAAAAATTCATATAGACAAAAGATGTAATTTTAAGGTGAAAAGATCAGACTGTAAAAGATATCTTTGTTTCAAACGTGCTTATTTTTTTCAGTGTATCAGTCTTGACGGCTTGGTTAAATTAGTATTCTTTTAAAGAAAATGCACCAATAATCTACTTGTTGATACACTATATGAATGTAACAGTGCTACACATATCTTTGTATCGCGAGTGTTAACTATTTTCAAAAGTTGTTTGTATCGACAACATGTTAAATGTTGTATCAAAGTTATATTTGTGTGTTTACGTAAAACAAAATTGCCATGTGGTTTATTGTATCAGTATTCGATGATGGTAACCACAATCATGTATCATTGATGATCTACATGATGGTTTTATCGGTCTTGAAATATTTTTGGTGAATCAGTAGTGTAAGTTATTATTGTATCACCAATTCCGTTGATCTGGAAATTGTGCATATCATTTTTGTGTATCATGATGGTTATCATGTTATGTATCAATAATTTTTAAATTGTGGATTTATTAAATATGTAATATTTCATATAACTATGTGTTAACATGCTTTTTGGAAGAACGTTCTTGGACAATGAAAGCATTATGCATGAAGAATACGGATGTGTTCAAGATAAGATACTTTAATGATGTTCAAACCTATCTAATAAGAGAAAGGATATTGAACAATGTTGAAGCTACGTTATCCTTTATCAATGGTGTCACTGCTCCCAAACTGAGTAATCATAAGTGAAGTCACACTCCAAATGATATATTTGATGATATTAGAGTTGCTTATGAGGTAAATATTACGTATCAAGAAGCATGGCCGGCAACAGAACGTGCATTGGAGATGTTGAGGGGTAAACTTGCTGACGGATATAGACAGATGCCTGGATATATACGCATGCTAAATTCTCTCTATACAAATTTCTACATAAGAAAGAAAAAATCCTAGGAAAATGAGTTCATGTATATTTTTATAACATTAAGACCACTTATGAGGGGGTTCCAATTCTGCAGACCAGTATAGGTTGTTGTCGATGCTCATTTAAGTGGAGCTTACAAAGGGATGTTTGTATCAGCAAGCACGCTTGATGGTGCAGGTATGTAATATTATTTTCTGTGGAAATATTTAAAAAACTACATCATGTATCATTAGAAAGCTTACACTCATTCTTTTCAAGCTAAAAGACTAACATTCAGGTTGCATATTGTCATTGGCATATGAAGTTGTCGACACTGAAAATGATGCTTCATGGACATGGTTCTTTGAGCTGTTCAAAATTGCATTTGGCATTAGGGAACAAATGTGTGTTGTGTCAGATCGAAATGAGAGCATAAAGAGAGTAAGTATTTTTTTACCTAACGTTCCTCACTATGCATGCATATGGCATGTAATGACCTGACCCAACACTGTGAAGTATTGTTCATTGTTGGGCCTAGCCCATCACGAATTTGTCCTTTGGGCTCACCCCAAAAGGCACCTCACGGTATATAAACCAGTCTTTTACTTAAATAGCCCAGGACTCTCGCTCTCTTTTTTGATGTGAGATTTGCCTAAGTAAGCCAGATGTTATGTATCACCGTCCCTATACTCACCCCCCAAGGACTCATGTCCTCGCTGGGGTTTGCCCAACCACCATACTAGTCGAAAGTCAGCTTTGATAACACCAATAAAAACCTGACCTAACACGGTGAAGTATTGTCCGCTCTTGGGCCTAGCCCATTATGGATTTATCCCTTTGGGCTCACCTTAAAAGGTGCCTCACAGTATATAGACCAGTCCTTACTTAAATAGCACAGGACTCTCCCTTTCCTTTCCAATGTGGGATTTGCCTAAGTGAGCAAGGCATTACGTATACTAGTTTGTCATGCCTTGGAAGGGTACCCTAGACGTGGCCAACATTCGGAAACTATTCTTAGTCCCCAAGCGAACCACTTGGCCTCAACACATTCCTTCATTCAACATAACAAACCAATCAACAGAAGACTAAAGCTAATAAATGATGGATAATCTATGTCTCAAAAGTCATATCAATAAAGCAGGCTAGTATGAAAGAAACTAGCTCAACATAATATCCCATCAACAACTCGACTCTAGTTTATGAAGCCTCTATCACTATCAATTGGTGCTAATAATAGACCCATGGCTACCTCAATTCAAAAATAAATCTAGCCTAAGTTTTGACTCTAAAGCTAGAGGAAAATAAAATAAGGACCCTCCGAAGTAAGGGAGGCTCACCAACTCAGCTGACCACAATAGATCCTTAACGGTGTTCCTGATGACGATCTCTAGTACCACCCTCTCTATCATTAAACGATGCAGTTCAAGTGGACGTCAGTACATGAAATGTACGAGTATGTAGAATGGCTGAATAAAATAGATATTGGCAGAATAATACAGAATAACATCAACTCAGAAGATACCCAATCGAAATGTCAAATGTCTATCTAAAGCAAGAATAAAGAGGAGACAATGACCAATCTAAACCAATCCAACCTCATCCAATCAAATCAACTTAGAGTACTATCAGTGTGGGACATATTTGAGAGTTTCTCTTATCCAACAATAGTCACTTATGAGCCGGTGATTGTACGTTGATGTTGCCACAATCATTCCGTACTTGCAAGGTAAAGAACAACTCAGACCTACAAGGGGTCTGGCTCTAAAGTCCTCTATTGATTTTAGGGACTTAAACTCGAGAGGGAACCTCTGACGTAATGGGTCAATCCACACTTACGCTTGCCAACGTAGTTAATGAGTGCGAGTTAGGGTTACTCTTACTCATTTTGATGCTCGATACTCCTCCCAAGATACAATGCTCATTAGACCATCTATCTCACTCAATACTCTCAATTAGTCTCATAAAGACTCTCAACATCGCATTAGGTCTATCTCAATTAAGCCTTCTGGCCTATGATATCAATCATCTCATCAACTCAGTTTTCATTCAATATCTCAAGGGCTTAGATCAATCAATAGAAGGAAGTCAATTAGACCAATATGTAGAGTTTAATTATGAATACTCATAAGAAAATCAAGTTTTATCAATCTATCGTCATGCTCACATCACAATCATAATCATCATTCTCAACTCAAAGCTCTAGACTCGATCCCTAGGTTCATTCATGCAATCTTTATAAAATAACATATAAGGTTTATGCAATAACTCATGTAAAAGCATTTATTCAATAAATCAAGTTTATGATGATCATTAACATAAATACAAAAACAATTCAAGAATTACATGTGTAAAGACCCAACACTCTCATATATTAATCTACCTCAATTATGGGGCACATGGAAGAACAATGTCATGCTTTAGGTTAGCGTTACATATCTTGTATGGAGCCTTGATAACCAATTTTGTAAGAATTCTCCTCAGTCCTCTTGATTTCTCGCTCCCCTTCTCCTCTCTTTAGCCCTAGGTCTTTTGTTAGAAGTTTAGAAAGACTTAGGAATGGGTTAATAACCCTTTTTACGCTCAAAATGACCTATTTTAATCATATTTTAGGTTTAGGAGAGGTTGGGAAATGTCTAGAATGCCCCTCAAAAAATTAAAAAAATGACACTTAGTTGTACTAATTCCATAGAAAATATTGGGATCACATTCAAGTGTAAATCTGCAACAAGTCCGCGATGCGGACATATCCGCACTCTTACAGCAATGCGTTTTCGCATCAAAAAATTATCTTTTGATTCAGTTGATCTAAATATAGTCACACCCTCGAAGGGTACCCTTGGCGTGGCAAGCACTCAGAGACTATAGCTAGTCCCCAAGCGAGCCACTTAGCCTCATCACATTCATTCAATCAAACAACTCTACTCAACAGTGGAAATAGAAATAAGTAAATGAGCACATCTCATCTAATGTCTCATAACAACTAGATAATAACAAAGGCTAGTAGAAAGAAACTAGCTCACAATCTCAACATCAACACTCAACCATCATCTATGAAGCCTCTATCACTAATCATGTGGTGCCAATGACAAACCCATGGCTACCCAAATCAAAATAAAAGAAATACTCCAATCTAACTCTAAAACATGATGAAAAAAAATCACAGTGGATCCTTCGGAGTAGGGGAGGCTCACCAAATCAGCTGCGAATCTCAGATCTTCAACGGAACGCCTGTTGACGATCTCTAGTGCTTGCCTTTGCATTATAAAATGATACAATCCAAAAAGGACATCAGTACTTGAAATGTACTGGTATGTAAAATAGCTGAGTGAAATAGAAACAGGTAGAATACTATGGAAACAACATCAACTCAAAATAAACATCAAATCACATCAAATCGTCAAATGTCTATCTATGCAAGAATAAATAGTAAACATGTGACCCGTCAATAACTTGACTGATCAATCATCTCAGACTCATCTCAAAGGAGCACACCTCCTCTCATCTCAGAGGAGCTCACCTCCTCTCATCTCATCTCATCTCAACTCAGAGTACTCAAGGTAGGAAATTTATGGAGTTTCTCTTATCCAACAACAATCACTTATGAGCCAGTGAATCTACATCAATCTCATTGATGTTGCCATAGCCGTTCCAAACTTTCCAGGTCGAGAACGATCGAAACTATGTCAGCTCATCCAATATGGAGTCAGTACTCAACGGTCCGTTATTGCTTTCAGGGACTGTTACTCTCGAGGGAACCATAATATATGTGATGGTTCTACGCCTCAACTATGTTTGGCGACGTATTTCGATGAGTTCGAGTTAGAATAACACTTACTTATTTGGTGCTCGATACTCCTTTTATGACTCAATACTCATAAAACCTCCGTCTCAATAAATCTCATAGGGACTAGAACCTCGTCATCAATCGGTATCTGATAGGGACTCAAACCCTGTCATCATTCAACTCGTAGGGACTCTAACCATTTCCTCAATCAATCTCATAGGGACTCGAACCCTTTCATCAATCAAGCTTGTAGAGACTTTAACCCTCTCGTCAATCACTCAAGATTTGAACAATCATTAGGAATCAATCAAATAGGCACATCGGTAGAGTTCATTTACAGAGAGTCATAGGGTAATAAAATTCCATCAGCTCATCATCATTCTCTCATCACAATCAACAATCTCAACTTAAGGCTCTAGACTCAATTCTCAAGTTCATTATGTATGCTTTACAAATTAGTCATGTAGGGTTATGCAAACTCTCATGAATATGTTCAATATATGAAAACAAATAGTATGATGATCATCAACATAGAAAAACATGTAGTTTGTTATATTAAGTTTTAAGAAAAACCATTAAGTGTTCATGTGTGTAGATTCTTGAACCATCAACTCTTCCATGACCATCCATGGGGCTCATGAGAGAACAATCCCATGCTTTTAATTTAGCCTTACATACCAAGGATGAAGCTATCAATCAGTTACGTCAAAAATTTCTTCTCAAATCTCTCAAACTCGAGCTCTTCTCCTATTTCCTCAAGCCCTAGCCTTGTTAGATTATGGAATAGGACTTAGAATGGGGGGTTTTAGACCCTTTTTATGTCAAAATGACCTTATTAGATCGTGTATAGAGTTTAGGAGGGATTGGGAATAGACCGGAATGCCCCTAGAAAAATCTAGAAATTTTTAGTTTGGAAAAGACCTAATCCGCGACGCGAACTGGTCGTGCACTGTGTATTTTCAAAAAAAGTTTCGTACAAAAAATTTCAAAAAAGTATAAGTGCTGGTCCGCGATGGAGACGCGACACGCTCTTGTCGCTCACCTACACTGTTTTGCGTTTTGGATAAAAAATTATCTTTTGATCGGGTCACTCTAAAAATTGACCGAGACTATTTTCTCACTCAATGTTTTGTGCCGATCTCAAATCCGGCCTCAAATTTGCCATACAAGCATTGGAAGATGTGTTACGCGCATATCCTCACTCTGAGGGTATTTTGGTAATTTCACCGAGCATTACATCATCTCCCTCTTGGGATCATTCGTCCTCGAATGATGGGTAAAGGTGGATATCAAGGCACGAACAGACTCAAGACTCATCTCAACACTCAACTCAATCAATCAAACTCTTGACTCTTCCTCAACCTCAATCAATACTACTCAGACTTATGGATAGAAAGTCACATCAAGAATAGATCAACCAATTCAGTGAAGGGTAAGGAACTTACCTTCATCACTCTCATTATCTGGGACAAATAGGTGCAGATATTTTGCCTTCATCTCTTCCTCGGCTTCCCATGTGGCTTCCTCAATAAAATGATATCTCCACAAGACTTTGACTGAGGCTGTCTCTTTGTTCCTTAACTTCCGAATCTGTCGATCAAGGATTTGAATCGGAACCTCTAAGTAAGGCTATGTTTCACCCCAATGCTATCAATAGGGATCTCCAAGGTAGGATCTCCCAAGCATTTATTCAACATCAAAACATGGAAGATCAGATGGCTCCATCTAACTCGGAAGGAAGCTCTAACTCATAAGCGACCTTTCCAATCCTCTCTACAATCTAATATGGTCCAATATAGCGTGGACTCAACTTCCCTTTCTTCCCAAATCTTATGACACCCTTCATAGGTGACACTTTCAAATACACCCAATCATCTACCTCGGACTTTAGGCTCTTCTTCTCACACCGGTATGAGATTTTGGCAAGTCTGGGCAGTCTTTAATATCTCTCTAATGACTTTGACCTTCTCCATCGATTGGTCGACAAGATCAGGCACAATCAACTCCGCCTCTCCAACCTCAAATCACCCGATTGGTGATCTACATCTCCTCCCATACAAGGCTTCATAGGGAGCCATTTGAATGCTTGATTGATAATTATTGTTATATGTGAATTCAATAAATGGTAGGTGATCATTCCAATTCCCCTTGAAATCAAGAACACAGGCTCTCAACATATCCTCTAATGTTTGGATCGTGTGCTCTGCCTGACCATCTATCTATGGATTAAAGGTTGTGCTCAGGTTCACCTTAGTACCCAATCCTTTTTGGAATGATCTCCGAAATTGGGAAGTAAATTGAGCTCCTCTGTCCGAGATGATGGACAAGGGAACCCCATGCAACTTCAAAAAACCTTGGATGTACAACTTGGCGTACTCCTCCTCAGTATTAGTTGTCTAAATTCCCAAGAAGTGAGCCGATTTGGCCATCCTTTTTACAATCACCCATCTCGAATCATGTTGCTTTTGAGACCTTGGTAGACTAGTATTAAAGTCCATATTAATCATCTCCCACTTCCATTATGGGATCTCAAAGTTCTGAGCCAATCCATATGGCCGTTGATGCTCAACTTTCACTTGCTGGCAATTCAGGCATTGTGAAACGAACTCTGTAATGTCCCTCTTCATTCCACTCCACCAATAGACTTCTCTCAAGTCGTGGTACATCTTGGTAGATCCAAGATGAATGGAATACCTAGTGTTATGAGCATCCGCCATGATTCGGTCTCGAATGCAATAAACCTTTGGAACACACAATCTACTTTGGTACCTCAACACTCCATCTCCCCCTTTGGAGAAAACCATCACCTTCTGTTTGTGGACAACCTCTTTCAATTGGAGTATGACAGGATCTCGGTCTTGCTTTTCCTTCACCTCCACACTAAGGATGAAGCAGACCCGTTCTGAACATTGACTCCTCCTTCGTTATTCTCCTCAAGTTGAACTCCCAATCGAGATAATCGATACACTTCCTTGGCTAACTCATTCTTTTCTTCTTCCACATAGGTTGTACTACGCATTGACAACATGCGAAGAGCGTCAGCAACAACCTGAGCTTTACCTGGGTAGTAGTAAATGCTCATGTCATAAACCTTGAGCAACTCCAACCATCTCTTCTGTCGCGGTTGAGATTTTTCTTATTGAAGACATACTGCAAGCTCTTGTGGTCAATGAACACATCCACATGCACTCTATACAAGTAGTGGCACAAGATTTTAAGTCCAAAAACCACTGCTGCCAACTCGAGATCATGGGTTGGATAGTTCCCCTCATGAACCTTAAGTTGTCTGGAAGCATAGGCTATCACCTTCCCTCTCTACAATCCAACCCTCGAAGCATCACAATAAATTACAAAGTCCTCTATTCCATCGGGTAAGGTTAGGACTAGTGCAGTAGTCAATCTCGTCTTCAACTCTTGGAAACTCTTCTCACATTCCCCAGACCACTGAAACTTGTTCTTTTTCTGAGTCAATTTAGTCAACGGAGCAGATAGGGAAGAAAATCCCTCAACAATCCTGCAGTAGTAGCCCGCCAACCCCAAAAAACTTCTTATGTCAGTCGGAGTGGTTGGTGTGGGCCAGTTCTTAACCGTTTCAATCTTTTGGGCATCAGGGAGTGGTTGGTGTGGGCCAGTTCTTAACCGTTTCAATCTTTTGGGCATCCACTCGAATACCATCGCCAAAAACATCATGGCCTAGGAAGGACGCTGACTTAAGCCAAAACTCACACTTTGAGAATTTTGCATAAAACTCATGGTCCTTAAGAGTTTGGAGATGTCACGACCCGGGTATAGGGCCTATAAGGGACACGGCGAATGGGAACTCGAGAGTCTCAAAACAAGCCTCAAGTATCCAAATCCACATCATCGGTTCGGAAGTGCATTCAAATAGTAAGCACATAATTCTAAGGGGTGGGAAAGTAGGACTCACGCTCTTGGGATAGAAAAGGGGAAGTGGTTTACATGGATCCACATAACACATAACATGTAGGAACTAAGGGGTGGGTAGATATGTCTCACTCTATGGGGGCAATGGGGCTTAGGACCTTTCCACATTTTCCACACCAAACATGCATATAAAAAAATACGTAGTTACATAATCAATCCGCATAAATACATAAGCCAAATACCACACATAGCATAAAGATCCATGAGAGTCTATAAGATGTCCAACAATTCCCTCTAATCAAAGATAGAACGGGGGCCTGGACATGCTCCGAGCTCACCCTCAAGTAAGAAAGGAATCTAGAATAGCATAGGTAAAGGGAAGGTCGCTTGTCCTGGGAGGATGGAACTCACCACAAATGCTCTTTCTGAATCAGGCTACTCGTCAGGACCACAGGAGTATCTACACGGTCCGTGAGCGATCAAACGGACCGTGAACAGTTCCTGTGAGACGGCACTTAGACAAATTTTGCTGTGCCAACACTTAGAATTTCCCCGAGGTTAAGGGGTTCAATTTTGCTGTGCCAACACTTAGAATTTCCCCGAGGTTAAGGGGTTCTACACGGGCAACCACATGACCCATGTAACGCCACATAGGTCGTTCCAAGAGCCATAAAACATCACTTCGAAAAATTCTGCACAAAAAAGTTACAAGATGATGATTTCATACTTAAAAAAATTACAAGTCGCGCGTCCCACGATGGGCCACACTGCCCATGTGGGTGGTCATGTGCCCACTCTTGGCCTGAAACTTCCCGTCGAGTCCACGCCATTGAAAACTTGGCCAAGTACCCCTCCACTAGAGGCCACACGGTCCATGTGGGCCTTCGATAGAGTGACACTTGGTAAATTTTTGTTCAGGATAACAGTAAGAGGTCCGATAAAGCCGTTCGAGAATTCGGGTCCTTACATCATCTCCCCCTTCGGAACATTTGTCCCCGGATGTGCAACAATAAGGCTTGAAAGCTTGACATAGGACATGAAACATCCTACATAAGGTACAATGCATAGTTCACCATTCGAAAATCATAAAGTCTTCAAAACCCAATTTAAAATGTATGCAAATCTTTCCATCATCATAAAATCATTTTCGTGCACATGTATGCATGTCATGTCATGAGACTTAAAAGTGAAGGAATTAGGACTATTTAGAAAAGGGAGAACCTAGTACCTTAGGCTTGAGTAGATCAAAAAGATGAGGATATCACTTCATCATGTCCAGCTTCGCTTCCCATGTAGCACTCTCCACATGTTGATTTCTCCAAAGTACCTTCACCGAAGTGACATCCTTGTTACGAAGCCGCTTCACTTGCCTATCCAAGATCTCTACCAGGATTTCCTCATAAGATAAGTTTTCTTCAACCTCAATTCCTTCCAAAGGTACAATAGTGCTAGGATCACCAACTAGCCTTCTTAGCATAGACACATGGAAGACAAGGTGAATGGAACGTAAGTCCGAAGGCAACTCCAACCTATAAGCCACGCTCCCAATCCGCTCAATGATCTCGCAAGGGCCAACATACCGGGGGATTAGCTTACCCCTCTTGCCAAATTTCATCACACCCTTCATGGGTGAAACCTTCAACATATACCCAATCACCAACATTAAATTCAAGATCCCTTCTTCTAGTATCTGAATAGGACTTTTGGTAGCTTTGGGCCGTTTTCAACCTTTCTCTAATCACCTTCACCTTTTCCATAGCCTCCAACACCAAGTCCGGCCCATCAATGTCGTCTCTCCCAATTCAAACCACCCCACCGGTGACCTACACCTCCTCCCATATAAGGCCTCAAATGGTGCCATACCAATGCTAGTATGAAAACTATTGTTATAGGAAAGTTCAATGAGTGGAAGGTGATCATCCCAATTACCTTTAAACTCCAACATGCAATCCCTCAACATATCCTCCAAGGTTTAAATGGTTCTCTCAGCTTGCCTATTGGTTTGAGGATGAAAAATGGTGCTCAACATAATCTTAGTTCCAAGTCCCCTTTGAAATGATCTCCAAAAGTAGGAAGTAAATTGGGTGCCACGATCTGATATGATGGACATAGGCACACCATGCAACCTCACCAATTCTTGGATGTACAACCTTGCGTACTACTCATTGTTGAAGCTAGTCTTGACCGGTAGGAAGTGAGCCAACTTAGTCATCCGATCAACAATAACCCAAATAGAGTCAAATTGCCTTCGGGTCCGAGGCAAACCAACCACAAAGTCCATGTTTACATCTCCCCATTTCCATGGAGGAATCTCAATGTCTTGGGCCAAGCCACCGGTCCTTTGGTTCTGTACCTTCACTTATTGACAACTTGGACATTCGGAGACGAACATAGCTATGTCCTTCTTCATACGATGCCACCAATACATCTCCTTCAAATCTCGATACATCTTAGCAGGTCTCGGATGAATAGAATAATGAGAGTTGGGAGCCTCCTTCATGATCACCCTTCTAAGATCATCCACATCTGGAACACAAAGTCGGTCCTGGTACCGGATTACACCATCTCCCCTTTGGGAGAACAACTCTATCTATTTTCTAGCAACTAACTTCTTCACTTCAACCAACGAGGGGTCTAAATCTTATTTAGCTTTCACATCAATCACCACAGAAGATTCCGTCCCATTTTGAACATGGATACCACCATTATTCGAGTCAGCCAACCTAACACCCAACCTATCCAACGGGTGAACATACTTCACAAACTCCTCCCTTTCTTGTTCAACACGAGTCACACTACCCATAGACAACCTACTGAGAGCATCGGCTACAACGTTGGCCTTGCCGGGATGATATTGAATACTCATGTTGTAGTCCTTCAGGAGTTCTAACCATCTCCTTTGCCTCAAGTTGAGATCCCTTTGAGTGAATATATATTGCAAACTCTTGTGATTGGTGAACACATCAACATGAACCCTATACAAATAATGTCTCCAAATCTTCGAGGCAAAGACTACCCCCACCAACTAAAGATTATGCATCAGATAATTACGCTCATGCACCTTCAATTGCCTTGATGCATACACTATTACCTTACCGTGTTGCATAAGCACACATACCAAACTGATGCGTGAGGCATCTAAATACACCACGAATCCCTCCAAACCACTTGGTAAGGTCAGGACAGGGGCTGATGTAAGCCGATCCTTTAAAGCTTGGAAACTCTTCTTATATCCATATGACCATACAAACTTAACCATGTTTTTGGTCAATTTAGTCAATGGAGTCGCAATAGATGAGAATCCTTCAACGAACCTCCTATAATAGCCGGCCAAGCCCAAAAAGCTTTGAATATCCGAAGGAGTCAATGGTCTGGGCCAATTCTTCACCGCTTTGGTCTTCTTTGGATCCACCTTTATACTAGCACCGGGCACTACATGACCAAGAAAGTCTACTTCACCCAACCAAAATTCACATTTTCTAAACTTGGCATACAACATCTTCTTCCTCAAAGTTTGTAGAACCTACCTCAAATAATCCCCATGCTCCCGCTCATTTCGGGAGTAAATAAGGATATCATCGATGAAGACTACCACAAAACTGTCAAGAAAAGGCTTGAACACCTGATTCATAAGATCCATGAACATAACTAGAGCATTGGTTAAAACGAGCGACATAACCACAAACTCATAGTGCCCATATCTTTTCCGAAAAGTCGTCTTAGGAATATCACACTCTCTAACCTTCGATTGATGATACCCTGAACGAAGGTCAATCTTTGAGAAGTGTGTAGCTCCTTGCAGCTGGTCGAACAAGTCATCAATCCTAGGCAATGGATATTATTTTTAATGGTCACCTTATTCAATTACCTATAATCAATACACATTCTGAGGGACACATCCTTCTTCCTCACAAACAACACTACATCACCCAACGGTGATATACTTGGCCTAATGAAGCCTTTTTCCAACAAATCCTTTAATTGATCTTTTAACCCCTTCAACTCCTCCGGTGTTATACGATAAGGAGGAATAGATGTAGGTTGAGTATCCAGAAGAAGATCTATGCCAAAATCCACTTCCTTCTCGAGAGGAATACTGGGCAAGTCTTCGGGGAACACATCCAAAGAACTTGTTCACTATCGGAATCGACTCAATAGTAGGCATCTCAGACTCCATATCCTTGACTCTCACAATATGATAAATGAAACCCTTGGAAATCATTTTCTGAGCCTTGAGGTAGAAATTAAACTGACATTTAATAGAGGAGTCGCTACCCTTCCATTCAAGGACGGGTTCGTTGGAAGGTTGGAACTTGATCTTCCGGGTTCTACAATATGTAAAGGCATATGATGCATGCAACCAATCCATTCAAAGAATCATGTCAAAGTCAAACATCTCATGTTCCACAAGATCACACGGGAAAAACTTGTGCAATACAGAAATAGGACAACCATGATAGACCCTATGTGCAATAACAGATTCATCCACGGGAATATAGACTGAAAATGGATCCTTCAAAATCTTAGGACTCAAACCAAATTTAATAGCCAACAAAGGAATCATAAAGACAAATTTGCACCTGGTTCAAGGAAAACATAAGCATCAAAATCAAAGGCTCTTAACATACCAGTCAGGATATCGGCATCTTACTCTACCTCTTGTCGTGCGTGGAGCGCATAGAACCTGTTGTTCCTTGGGGAAACACCTTGGGGATCTCTTTGTTGGTCTTGACCACCTTAAACCACTTGAACCTAACCTCTATGTGCATATTTAGGACAATCAGCAACCTTGTGGTTCTTATCACCACACCAAAAGTCAGCACCCAGATACTTCCAACAAGCACCCTGTGGGGTTTTCTACACTTGCCGCACAGAGGATGCCCTTGTCCACCATCGATCAGTTCCACAAGAGGAGGTACCCGAACATTAGCAACTCGAGTTCCAGAACCTTGGCGATGTTAGAAATGACCAAAACCACCACCCAGAGAGCCAAATAATCCACCATCAAAATGAGCCATCTTAGGATCGTGCATCCTCTTCTCCCTGAGTTTCTCCCCTTCGATCTGTTTAGCATACACCATGAGTCTAGAGATATCCATATACTGTATGAGCATAGAAATACATAATTCTTTCATAAGTAAGTCTGAGATACCAGAAATGAACTTGTGCATCCTTGTATAGGGGTCAGCCACTAGTGACGGAGCATACTTAGAGAGCTTCGTGAATTTGAGGGCATAGTCCCTCACACTCATACTCTCCTGCTTGAGGTTGATAAATTCAGTCATCTTGGCATCCCTGAGCTCAAGTGGAAAGAAACAATCCGAGAAAGCAAGTTTGAACACTTCCCAATTGAAATCACCACTGCAAATCCTCTCCATGGCCCATTGGGTGTACCACACCTGAGCCACAATTTTCAATTGATAGGCAGCCGACTCCGCCTTCACCTCAGAAGGGACACCCATAATGTACAATATCTTGGTGAGCTCATCAATGAACTCCTGAGCATCCTCATCAGCCTTTGACCCATAGAACTCTGGATGATTCATCCAGGTAAAATCTATCACCCTAGAAGCTGGTGTAGGATCCCGCGGGAGGTTAGCCTGCTTAGTCTGCAAGGTCACCACCTGGGCAAGCATGGAAAAAGTTGTACGAAATTCACCATTAGAGATGGGTTCATCTATAGGCCCTTGGGGTGCCTGATCCTCATCAACTGGAGCCGGCCTTGGGTGGGGTCTTCCTTGAGGCATCTTCTGAAATGAAGAACCGATGCCGTCAAGATAAGAAATCCAATTACACAAGTCGTAGCAGGACATAGGGCATGAAAAAGGGAGGCAATTCCTAGAACGCCTTCGTAGCCTCCACTCATAGGCATGGTGCACTTCACGCCCATGAATAGGACTCTACTTGATGCGGCATGTTGGACTCCGAGGACCATTTATAAACCTGAGGCTCTGATACCATCTTTTGTCACGACCTGGGTATAGGGCCTAGAAGTGACACGGCGAATGGGAACTCGAGAGCCCCCAAACAAGCCTCAAGTATCCAAATCAACATCATTAGTTCGATAGTGCATTCAAATAGTAAACACATAATTCTAAGGGGTGGGAAAGTAGGACTCACACTATGAGGATAACAAAAGGGAAGGGGTTTACATGGATCCACATAACACATAGAATGTAGGAACTAAGGGGCGGATAGATATGTCTCACTCTATGGGGGCAATACGAGGCTTAGGACCTTTCCACATTTTCCACACCAAAATATGCATTTAAACAAATACGGAGTTTCATCATCAATCCGCATGAATACATAAGCCAAATACCACGCATAGCATAAAGATCCATGAGAGTCTACAAGATGTCTAACAAAGCCACTAATCAAGATGGAACGGGGGCCAGGACATGCTCCAGGCTCACCCTCAAGTAAGAAAGGAATCTAGAATAGCATAGGTAGAGGGAAGGTGGCTTGTCCTTGGAGGATGGGGCTCACCACAAATGCTCTTTCCGGATCAGACTACTCGTCAAACAGTTGATAATGGTAGTGCTCGACCCCCACATGATTAAAATTATGTAGGCATAGAATATGCGTTAGTACGTTTGAATGTACTAAGTATGTGAGCATGCAATGCATATGACTTATTAAACCTGCACTCAAATGTTAGATGACAAGGGCACATAATATAGAAGGAATAGTATAATCAAGGGAGGAATATACAAGATGCCATGAAATTCATGATGCTTGAATGAAATGATGCTCATATATAAGGGGGATGTGACCTCAACTAACATGCGTAAGACAAAGAGAGCTATAACTTGGAATCCCGATGAAATCCCCTCACCAGTACAGAGGTGGTCTACTTGCCAAAGGTAAACCATACATTACCTTACGGGAACACGACCCATTTTGTTTGAAGCAATCCACTTATGGGAACCACTCCCATTTTGGAAAAGATTTTTCATATTATATAACCATAATACTTCAACTTACTTGTGTGATAAGAAGATACCACCTAAACTCAAAGGTAAGTTCTACAGAATGGTGGTTAGACCATCTTTGTTGTATGGGGTGGAGTGTTGGCCTATAAAAAATGTACATGTTCAGAAGATGCAGGTCGCAGAAATGAGGATGTTAAGATGGATGTGTGGTCACACCAGGAGTGATAAGATTAGGAACGAGGTCATTCGGGAGAAGCTAGAGGTGGCCCCTGTAGCTGACAAGATGAGGGAAGCGAGACTGTGATGGTTTGGACATGTACAGAGAAGGAGTACCGATGCCCCTGTTAGAAGGTGTGAGAGGCTAGATTTGGGAGCTACAAGGAGGGATAGAGGTAGACCAAAGAAGTATTGGGGGGAGGTGATTAGATATGATATGGTGAAACTTGATCTCACCAAGGACATGACCTTAGACAGGAAGAAGTGGAGGTCGAGAATTAGAGTAGCAGGATAATAGGGTAGATAGGAAGGAGTGGTAATTGTCTGCCTTTATATGTTATTTATCTGCCTTTATATGTTACTATCCTGTATCTAAGTATTATCATGTGTTCTTTTCTTTCTTGCCTGTTTATCATATCTAGCTTATTCTGCTGATGGGTTTTTGTGACGAGGGTTTCCAGGAAACAGCCTCTCTACCTGTATGGTAGTGGTAAGGTCTGCGTACATCTTACCCTCCCCAAACCCCACTTGTGGGATTTCACTGGGTATGTTGTCATTGTTGTAATACTTCAACTTACGAGAACCCGTCCCATTTCGTATGAAGCAACTTTCCTTACGGGAACCAATCCCATTTCAGATAGGATTCTCATAACCCTTGGTAGGCACATAGTTCGAGCAAAGGGAGAGGGCCCTTGGGGATAGCCCTGACGTCTCTAATCCATCGGTGCTAAGTCGGCATCCCACGAGAATACTTATACATATATGTGCTTTAGAAAGCTACAATATTCATTTCAAAATCGTTCAATGCACATTTAGGCTCAAATGACAAAAAATAAATCATAATCATGATACTCACGCAAGGAATAACTATATATATGGAATGGTGCAATCACGTAAAATACTCAAGGAGCTATAAATATAAAAAATGTATGTGATCACATTCTTATCATAACCCACAATCTTATCAAATCATATCATAAAACATAATTGGGCTTAACCCACTTCATAATTTCCATAAAGACCAATGTTCATGAATACAAATACAATGCATGATGTGAGAATGGCATAGGTAATATAGATTCAAGCTAAAGTCAACATCATAATATGAATTGGAGTGAATCCACAATTAAATCAACATCTAAATCATAATATAAATCACCCATGCATAAATCAACTTTAAAGGGGACATGCATGTTCATAACTTCATAACTTCAATCTAAATCATTATAATAAGGATTAAAGTAGTTTAAAATCATAGATAAAGTACAACCATGAATCAATTGGATTTAATGAGATCAAATAATGAAAACCCACATTTAAAGTAAGCTAAAATTCATGAAATCAATTGAAAGGAATTTTGAGTCTTCTTGGTTGGAAGGGACCAAGAATCAATCCCACATACCTTGATTGAGGAGATGAAATTTGGGGAAGAACCTAGCTCGAAGTTGAACTCCAATTAAGCCGTAGCTTTAAGTCTTGAGAGGGGAGAGGACAAAGTCTTTAGGAGTGATCTTTTTTAGGGGAAGAGGTTTCAAAGAGAATGAATTAAAAGGGAAAGAACATCAGTTGAATTTAGGGGTTTTGGAAAGGTAAATGGTCAAAAATCATAATTAAAATAAATTGTAATTACACAAGCGCCATTGATGAAACCAGTAGGAAATGGACCGTCAGGACCACACGGGCACCTGCATGGTCCGTGAACCGTCACACGGACCATGAACAGTGCCTGTGAGACGGCACTTAGACTGATTTCGTGGTGCCAATGCTTAGAATTTCCCCGAGGTTAAGGGGTTCTATACGGGAAACCACACAACCCATGTAACGCTCCAAGGGTCATTCCAAGATCCATTAAACATCACTTAGAAAAATTCCGCACGAAAACGTTATGAGACGGTGATTTCATACTAAGAAATATTTTCAAGTCGTGAGTCCCACGGTAGGCCACATGGCCCATGACATGTCACACATCCCATGTTGGTAGCCGTGTGCCATATTTGGCCTGAAAATTCCCGTCAAGTCCACCCCCACCGAGAACTTGGCCAAGTACCCCTCCATTGGAGGCCACACGGTTCGTGAGGTTTCAGACGAGCCGTGTGGGCCTTCCATGGAGCAACACTTGGTAAATTTTCATTTGGGACAACACTAAGAGGTCCAATAAAGTCGTTCGAGAATCCATTTCCTTACAAGAAGACAACTCTAAGATGATTAACATGCTCCTTCTTACTTCTCAAATATACCAAAATATCGTCAATGAACACAATCACAAACATATCAAGATATTATCTGAATACTCTATTCATCAAGTCCATAAAGACTACAGGTGGGTTCATCAACCTAAAGGATATGATCAAGAACTCAAAATGGCCATATCTAGTCCTAAAGGCTGCCTTTGGAATGTCAAATTCCCTAACTTTCAACAGATGGTAGCGAGATCTAAGGTCTATCTTTGAGAAACAAGATGTGCCCTAAAGTTGGTCAAACAAAACATCTATCCTTGGGAGAGGATATTTATTGTTTATCGTGACCTTGTTTAGTTGCCTATAGTCAATACACATTCTAAGGGACCCATTTTTCTTTTGTACGAATAGGACAGGAGCACCCCAAGGTGAAACACTTAGCCTAATGAAGCCCTTCTCTAGCAAATCTTTCAATTGCTCTTTCAACTCTATTAACTCAGCGGGGGCCATCCTATAAGGTGGAATCGAAATAGGCTGGGTATCAGGATGAACATCAATCCCAAAGTCAATCTATTTATCGGGGGGGACTACAGGCAGATCATCAGGAAATACTTCTAGAAACACATTAACAATCGGGACTGACTCAAGAGTTGGGGACTCAACACCATCAGATTTCACTCGCACGAGGTGATAGATACAACCTTTGAAAATCAACTTTCTAGCTCTAAGATATGAAATAAACTTTCCTCTAGGTGCAACAAAATTACCCTTCCACTATAGAACCGGCTCATTCGGAAATTGGAACTTCACGGTTCGAGATCTACAATCAACGGAGGCATAACAGGCGTGAAGCCAATCCATGCCAAGAATTAAATCAAAATCAACCATCTCCAACTCAACCAAATCAAAAAGAGTATCCCTATGATGGATGGACACTACACAAGCTCTGTAGATTCTCTCAGCTTGAATAGACTCACCCACTGGAGTAGAAACATCAAAGGATTCAAGAAGACTCTCAAGGGTTCTATCAAATCTACTGGCCACATAAGGAGATACAAATGACAATGTAGCACCCAGATCCATGAAAACATAACAATCAAAAGTAAAGACTTGAATTATACCCGTCACAACATCTGGGGAGTTCTCCTAATCTTGGTGACTACCCATGGCATACAAGTGATTTGTTGCTTCACCTGCGCCTGACATAGTGCCTCTCTAGTTTCCTCTAACTGGCGGGGTTGGAGTAGTAGACTGAGCCTGTTCAGCCCGCTTTGGACAATCTCTCTCGTAGTGACCTGCTTGGCCACATTTGTAGCATATGTCATTCCCATCACGACATCTCTCCAAGTGCATTTTGCTACTCTTATCACATGATGGCTTACCTTGCGAACCTTGAGCCGCACTAGCTTGCGATTATGGTCCATGATTTCCTCTGATAATCCCTGCCTCTAGGCATAGGTGCACTAGCAGATGATGGTGTTGGAAATTTGTTGCCATTGCCTTTTCTTCCAACCTCATGGCTAGATATCTTAGCTTTCTTATGCATGACCTCTTCCTTGTCATGTTGTCTCTCCTTGTCAGCTTGTTGTATGAATGTCATCAATCTCCAATATCCATGTCAATCACAAACATTGCTCCCCTACCATCCCTCTTGGGTCCTCTATTCAACCCATCAACATACATCCCCATCCTTCCCCTCATGTCAACGACCATGTCCAAAGCATAGCAAGATAGTTGTGTGAACTTCAACCCATACTCTTGCATAGTCATAGAGCCCTGTTTCAGATTCAGGAAGTCTCTCACCTTAGCTTCTATTTTCTCTCTTGGAAGAAACGTCCCAAGAAGGCTTCCTCGAACACTGCCCAAGTCAAACATGGAACATCATCCCTTCCACATTTCTTCCATTGGTCGAACCACAGTCTGGCCACACCCTTGAGTTGGTAAGCAGTCAGTTCAACCCTATCAACATCAGCCACATGCATAACTTAGAGCACCTTCTCAAGTTCCTCGACATAGTTCTCAGGATCTTCAGTGGATGCAGATCCCATGAACTCAGGTAGATTCATCCTAAAAAATTCCCGGACTCTAGAGGTGTCATGAGCATTTTGTCTACCCACTCCTTGTCTCGCCGGAAATGCTACAACAGCCTGGGCTACAACTTAAATAGCCCAGCGTAGCTCAGCATTGGAGATCTCATCGTAAGGGGGCTGTTTAGTAGGGACATCTGTGTTCGCACGCTCTTCGTGTACTTGAGGCTTAGGTGAGTTAGCATCTTTCCTGGCAAGACATCTCCTTCCTCTAAAGGATCTTCTGGGAGGCATGATATCAATTCTGAATGCGTAGACCACGGATTAGAAGAGAGCTTTCATAGAGCTTAACTCTATAATATAAATTGGAATGAGAAGAAAAGTGTAACAATTCCTAATGTCCTATAGCCTCCTGCTTATGAAATATGGTCAATAACACACCCATAAAGAAGACTCAACTAGACATCGCTTCATAGACTCCCTAAGACACTTGAACTCTGTGCTCTAATACCAAGTTTTTCACGCCCCGGGAGGGTATCCTTGGTGTGACCGGCACCTAGAGACTATTACTAGTCCCCAAGTGAACCACTTAGCCATCACATTCATTCAATCAAAAAACTCTATTCAACAAGGAAATAGAAATAAGTAAATAGGAACATCTCATCTAAAGTGTCAAAATAAATGGATAATAACAAAGGCTAGTAGAAAGAAACTAGCTCACAATCTAAACATCAATGTTTAACCATCATCTATGAAGCATTTATCACTAATCATGTGGTGCCAATGACAATCCCATGGCTACCCAAATCAAAATAAAAGAGTCCAATCTAACTCTAAAGCATGATGAAAAAAAATCATAGTAGATCCTCCAGAGTAGGGAGGCTCACCAAATCATCTGCAAATTTCAGATCTTTAACAGAAGGCATGTTGACAATCTCTAGTGCCTGCCTCCGTATCATAAAACGATGCAGTCCAAAAGGGACATCAGTACTTGAAATGTACTGGTATGAAAAATAGTTGCGTGAAACAGAAACAGGTAGAATACTATGGAAAAAACATCAACTCAAAATAAATATCAAATCACATCAAACCGTCAAATGTCTATCTATGTAAGAATAAAGAGTAGACAAATGACCCGTCAACAACTCAACTCATCAATCATCTCAGACTCATCTAAAAAGAGCTCACCTTCTCTTATCTCATCTCATATCAGAAGAGCTCACCTCCTCTCATCTCATCTCATGTTAACACAGAATGCCCAAGGTAGGAAATTATGGGAGTTTCTTTTATCTGACAACAATCACTTATGAGCCAGTGAATGTACAACAATCTCGGTGATGTTGCCAAAGCTGTTCCAAACTTTCCAGGTATGGAACGATCAAAATCATATCAGCTCACCCAATATGAATTCAGTACTCAACAAGTCCGCTATTGCTTTCAGGGACTATTACTCTCGAGGGAACTATAATATATGTGATGGTTCTACGCCTCACCTACATTTGGTTACATAGTTTGATGAGTTCGAGTAGGACTAACACTCACTCATTCGGTGCATGATACTTCTCTAATGACTCAATGATCATAAAACATCCATCTTAACCAATCTCATAGGGACTCAAACCCCATCATCTATTGGTATCTGATAGGGACTCGAACCCTGTCATTATTCAACTCGTAAAGACTCTAACCCTTTTGCAATCAATCGCATAGGGACTTGAACCTTTTCATCAATTAAGCTCATAGGCACTTTAACCCTCTCATCAATTAATCTCCTTAATGACTCAAGATTTGAACAATCATTAGGAATCAATCGAATAGATACATCGGTAGAGTTCATTTATAGAGAATCGTAAGGCAATAAAATTCTATCAACTCATCATCATTCTCTTATCATAATCAACAATCTCAACTCAAAACTCTAGACTCACTGCTCAAGTTCATTATGCATGCTTTTCAAATTAGTCATGTAGGGTTATACAAATTCTCATGAAAATGTTGAATTTAAAAAAATAAATAGTATAATGATCATCAACATAGAAAAACATGTAGTTTTAAATAAATTTTTAAGAAAAATCATCAAGTGTCCATGTATGTAGATTCTTGAACCATCAACTCATCTATGACCATCCATGGGGTGCATGAGAGAATAATCCCATGCTTTTAGTTTAGCCTTAAATACCAGGGATGAAGCTATCAATCAGTCACGTCAAAGATTTCTTCTCAAATCTCTCAAACTCGAGCTCTTCTCCTCTTTCTTCAAGCCCTAGCCTTGTTAGATTATGGAATAGGACTTAGAATGGGAGGTTTTAGACCCTTTTTACGTCAAAATGATCTTATTAGATCGTGTATAGACTTTAGGAAGGGTTGGGAATAGACCGGAATGCCCCTCATAAAATTTGGAAAAAGACCCAATCCGCAACGTGGACTGGTCGCGCACTGTGTATTTTCAGAAAAAGTTTCTGAACAAGTTTTCTAGACCCCGTCAAAAATTTTCAAAAAAAAGATACGTGTTGGTCCGCGATGGAGGCGCGGCGTGATCCTGTCGCGCACTAACACTATTTTGCGCTTCGGATCGAAAAATTATCTTTTGATCGGGTCATTTTAAAAAATCGATCGAGACCATTTTCCACTGAATTTTTTGTGTTGATCACAAATCCAGCCTCGAATTTTCTATACGAGCATTGGAAGATGCGTTATGTGCATACCCTCACTCTGGGGCATTTTGGTAATTTCATCGGGTGTTACAATATCAACTAAGACCATTTTTCTACACAATCTTTCATGCTGATTGCATTTCTGGCCTCGAATTTGCCATCGAATTTTGGGAAGACACATCATGCGCACATCTTTCATTTAGGAGTATTTTTGTAATTTTACCAGGCGTTACATTATCTCCCCGTGGAATCATTCGTCCTCAGATGATGGGTAACTACTAGTGAACTCACAGCATGAATTAAACAATTGATACTCTATCAGATCAACGAATCACAATCAACCAATCACCATCATACTTATCGACCAATCTGGACAGTCACGAATCACTCAAAGTAGACAAATGGTTTAGATCAAGGGTAGATATATTCCTTAGACATTCTCACTATCAGGCGCGAATTGAACATCAGAAGTCAATCAATTTGAATCATTTAAACACTTCGACAATTTGTTATCTGAACACAAGAAGGAAGTCATTAACTCTATTCGAGAATGGGACCATCATGATATATAAGAATCTATGGATAACTCTCAATCTTAGCACCTCATCTCAACCACCCCCTTTAACGGCTCTATACTTCACCGATTCAAGTTTATAGCTCCTATTAAAATATCTTCCTAACCACATCCTCATATCCCATCCACGACTAACTCTAAGTCCTAAGGTGCTAGTACTAGGATGATCATACTTATACCAATCTAACCCCTCAAAATCTATGTTTCATATCTCCATAGTAACCTTTACTTAGAGAATACTACTCATTCTCTACACTTTAACACACTCACATTGTAGCAACTACAAATTGAAGCCTATCACTCTAACAACTTTATGGTTTCTTTAAGGTCAGCATTACTTGAAACCTTTAAGCCTACCATGGCATATCTACATCCTCAATCGCATGAACTTTTATCATGACCGAAACTAACACTCTTTTACATATCTATTACACTCATTGAGATTTCTCTAACTCCTCCTCCATGTCTATAACCTTAAAAGGAAATGGTATCACATCATCATTAGAATAAAAAACACTCATTCTCTCTCATTAACCATCACTCTTTCACTATCATCAACATTTTTATCAAGACTAGAAAGCAAGATCACTTAAATGGCTTGGAACGAAAGATCATTAGCACGATTCAATCAAGAAATCTTATCGGAGAACATTCATAATGAAGTACAATCTCCCTTATCCACCAAGACTCATTCTGAGTTCATAAAACTATATGTAGTGTAAAACTCAAGTCACATCTCATTCAACATAGGACTGGAAACTCTTAGATCCATGAGGTAAGGGCAAAATTGTTGAACAAGTCATTGCTTCTAATCCTCAAAACTCAACATGAACAAAAATCAACAAGTGGTACATGGGACTAGGTCATGGGCATGGCAGTCATACACCAGATGGGAATAAAGTCACCTCATTGAAGAATAAGGAACACATGATATGGCAAAGAATTAACATCTCGTCTAGATCAACCCATTCACTATCGAGAACTCGAGATCTACGTTAGTTTATCACCTCACCATCTCCCCCTTAGCTTAATGTCATCCATCTAAATTTGTGAATCAATTCTATTCTCTATGCTATAAGTACGTATCTCTACACAGTCAGGGAACCACTACCCACAAGAGCATCTTAAACTCTTCTGTTATGCTATAGACGCATATATAATAGCCACTAAGACTCTCTTCAAAGATACCACTCTTAGCTTCCTCATTAAGGGAATCTATATTGGTTACTCTCAATTGCGTACATAACCACTTTCCACAACTCTTACAATCTAACCTCTTCTTTTTGCCCGCTAACACTCAACTTTTGTGTTCCCATAAATTCATTTGTATAAGTCTTAGACTATAATTGGAAAACTCATCATCATCTACCCATAAGTCCCAATCAACTTATTTACTCTGGATGATAAGGAACGTTTACATCAACCTACTCCACATTGACAACTCAAATATATTATCCAGATTCTTATAACAATCATAACTTGAAGCTTCACAAAACTTTCACTATCATAGATACACATCTTAAGCCTCTTCTTATTTAATGAGTTATCCTCAATCCACTATTTCCATCTATGGCACCTATACCGTACTCACCACATCACCTTTCTTGTAATTTAACATCTTAATCTCAAACACATACTATGGCGAACCTCTTAGGGAAAATCTCCAACTAAGACTACCACTGTCACAATACTATATCCTCTTCCACACTACTCCCCGAAATTCAAGCTTAGAGTCTAATACTAACATGTGCATAACACACTCCTCTCATATCATATAAACTTATAACTACTAGGTAAAAGTTTAGGAACATAGGTCTACTAAATCTCATAGAAAATACTTAATCAACACAACCCCTCCTCACAACTCAAGAGCTATCACCTGTTCATTATACCTCCCTATCTAGCTAAGCTCATAACTCTATGAATTTCATGGGCTCTTACTTCAGAATCATGAGCCTAATTTAGATCTATTACATTGAAAGCAATTTATTCCCCTGTTCATTATCTATACTTCACCATCATTAATGCGAATACTATAACACAACCACTTAAACCTCTTCCTAGTTTGAACACACTCTTAACACATCCAGACAACAACTCTTTCTTAATACCTCATCATCAAATTCATAGGATACTTACTACTTTTTAAAACAACTTATGGAAATTGACTCATCACCCCATCACTTACCTAATAGATAATAACTCTAGTTACAAGCCTCAATCAACTATCACTCTCAGTATCTCGTTCTTTACTTTTTATCGTCATAATTTTTGCTATGGAATTACATCTCTACTTATGGTTTACAAGACCTCAAGTCACACTCTTAGGTGGTTATATTAACATGTGACACGGTAAATGGGGAGCCCGAAGGGGCTCCAAACAAGCCTCAAGCATTCGTAGCACATCCTTGATTTCGCAGAAGCATAAAAGAACAATAAATATGTAGCACATAAATTCTAAGGGATATGGGGCTTTAGACTCATGCTATGGGGATATTGTAGGGAAGGGGATGAGCATAAATCACATAGAAAATAATTTTTAAGGGTCGGGTAAGTATGACTCACGCTATGGGGGTAATTAGTGTCACGGCCCGGATCCAGGGCCTAGAAGTGACACAGTGAATGGCAACCTGAGAGTCCCCAAATAAGACATAAGGAAAGAAGTAATAGACCTTGTCCTTGAAGCATGAGACTCAACTAATCTGGATTATCTAAAAGCTTGGATCAAGCAACAAGGATGGATGATTCGATCACCTACACCTACATTGTGATATAATATAGGTATATAATATGTGTTAGTATGTTTGAATGTACTAAGTATGTGGGTATGCAATGTAATAAAGAAATAATAATAATAACCTGCATTGAAATGTTACATGAACAAGGGCATATATATAGAAGTGAAGTATAGAACAGATTACCATAATATAACATGATGCACGTATGTCATAATACATAAACATATGTTGGGATATAACTGTAGCCGACACGTAAGACCATGCGAGCTATTACATGGAGTCCTCATGTTGCCTCTACACTGGAGAAAGAAAAGCCTACTTTTCAAGGTAGACTATACCTCGCCTAGTGGGTCATGAAACATAATCATCCATAACGGGAATAAAAACATGAACCTAAGGTGGCATGTAGTTATGAGATAAGTAGGATTTATATAAGGACCTTTAGGGATAGTGCCCGATCTCATATCTCATTTAGTGTTAAGTCATCAACCCACAGAATACATAGTAAGTACTTAGTCATGCTTGTCATAAGATCATCATAAGTTATTTAGAGTCTTCATCATGCATACTTGCACCTAAAGGCCAAATCATAATTCAAAACATGCTTTCATGCATAGGAATAACTCATTCATAACTTTTATATGATGGTATATTCACACCCTTGAATTCTCAAAGTCATGTCATAGTCATCATTGTAATCATAATAATGCTATAATCGTATTTATGTAAAAATCATATTCATAAGCATAATTGTAACCATATCTCTACCAAAGCATTATGTAGAAGCCTTATACATGCATGATCTTACATTTAGAATTGAGTGTAAAGCATGGGTACATGAATTTTAAGTTCAAAATATGATGATTAGATAGAAACATGCATAATCCATGAATAGAAAAGTGTTTGAGTCATAATTGATGTTACCCATGCATGATTTAATAGTTCATCTAGTCATGTATGTTTAAATCTCATGAAAACCAAATGAACCAATGGAATAAATCTTAATTCACATTTATATCACCATTTAAAATACTACACATATCATTATTTCAACAATTTAAAATCAAATCATGAAATTCATACTTGAATCATACTTTAAAGTAATTAAAATAGATGTAAGAGATTTTGAGCTCCATGGTTGGAATGAAACCAAGGATGAATCCCACACCTAGCTTAGGATGAAGAATTTGAGAAGAAATTTTCTTGAACTTAAAGCCCTAGTTGAATCCTTAGCTTGAATCTTGAGTGAAGGCTTTGAGAGTGTTTATGGGAGTTAGATTTTGAAGAAGTGTTAGGCTTGCATGGAGGTATAATGTAAGCATAAGAACTTATTTAGGGGGTTAGAATAGTCAAAATACATCTAAAATACACTTGGAGTGTGTGGAAATCACCAAATGTCCGCACTTAAATGCATCTAAAATTTGGACTAGCCACATTCACAGATGGGGTTCACGAAATATTAAACCCTTGATCCTTTGTGAAAGGCAACTCAAGTTTGAAATATGGTTCACCAAAGTGTGGTGAACCTCCATGGGCCACACCGTAGTCCATGGTGCTCACCACGAGCCGTGGTGTGCTCTGTGATGTCGCCCTAGTTGCACCTCTTTTTTGAAGGCTAAAGTGGTCGTTATCAAGATATATAATATAACCAAGGTTAGGGTCGATCCCACAAGGATTAGGGAAGCCTTAGAGAAATTTCAAGCAGTGTGGGTGGATTGACCTACTTATCTCCTAAAAAAGGTGGGTTTTGTAAAAACTATGAGAAGTAATCATAGACTAAGACAAGTGTGAAATAAGTATGAAGAGTAATTAGGGTGTTGTGTTCCCCATGATTCCCTAACTTTGTATTACCAGATTATCAAATTCTTTTCTAGTATGTAGTATACAGAATGGTAAGTTAAATTTACCAAGCCCTTTGATCCAGGTGAGAGGCGAATTTTACTACATGATTTGATCCATCCCCGCAGTGTGACATTACTAACTGATGTGCTACAAAAATACAACACTTTTGATGCTTAAAACTTAGGATTTTGTGTGTTTTCAATGCGACTTTAGTTGTTTTTATGTTTTTGTATCTATATTTGTAGAATTACAGGCTGGCCAATAATTTTGGGGAAAGTTGCAAAGTTGCTACAGATTTGCTGTTATAAGAGACACCTTACAGGACGTAAACCATTCTACAAGTCGTAAGGTGGTTTTGTGAGGAATTTAAGTGAAGGGACAAGTTTTTGAAGTTTCTTCTACAAACATGCAGACGAACCGTAAATTAATATATGAATCGCAGAAGAGGTTTCGTACCCTGAGGATCAGAGAATGATGACTTTTAGAAGTTCATTTGAGAAACCCCCTTTATAAGTCGTAAAGCATTCTACGTGTCATAAAAACGTGTCATAATGGAGAAGTCTAGTTTTTTAGCAAAAATGTACGAGACCCCGATTATGGGCTGTGAACGTCAATACGGGTCGTAAAGTGCTTTCATGGAGGTTGCTGACCAGTTTTCTTAATTTGTTTAGAACTTATTTTTAATTATTATAAATTGGTCTTTTAGGTTCTTTTTCAAGGAGGAACGACCAGTTTACGATAGATTAGCTTAGTTTTATGTTAGTGCTCAGAGAATTCAATATTCTTGGAGAGAAAATTATAAGAGTCTTTGGAAACACTTGTAGTTTAATTTAATCTTCAAGCTTGTGATTTTCATTGACATTGGATTTGATTTTTCTCAATTTAGTTGTGTAAGTGTTTAATTATGTATTCTAAATTTATAATCTCTTCATCTATACAAAGCATGAGTAGTTAAATTCAGAACTAGGGTTGTGGGAACCATCAAGAACTAACAAAGTAAAATCGGATAATTCATAATTCTTGAAAGGTGTATATGCATGTATTACTTAACTCTCTTCAACGTTTTGCATGTTCTCTGATGGTGGCTAACATTAGAACCCACCTAGTGTTATTAACTGAACCAAGGTAGTAATGAATAGGAAAATAGATTAATTAACAGGATTTGATTGAAGTGTTCTCGTCTAATCAACCAAACTGGGCCAACAGGAGGTTGTACTCGGAATTATAGGTAATGGTTAGTAATACACACTATGGAAATGGGCCAAGTCGCATAGTTAAATTCACCTCTCCCCTTTGATCAAAAGGCTTGGTGAACTTAAATTACCATCCGGTATGTTATATACTAGACAAGAATTAGGTTATCCAGTGATACTAGGTTGGGGAATCATGGGGAACACAATACCCTAGTTGCTCTCCTTTATTGATCTTTCTCTTGTGATAGTTAATTAGTTTATTTTTCTCATTGATTTTCATAAACCCCCCCCCCTCTTTGGGGAATTGAATTGATTAACTACTCAGGTTGCTTGTTTATGAATTTTTCTTGAGCTTACATATTCCCTATGGGTTCGACTCTAACCTTGGTTAGGTTATATTTCTCAATAAAGATCATTTTATCATCTAAAAAGGAGGTGTAACTTGGGATATCAAGATTTTGGCACCATTGCCAGGGAATATGGCTAGACTTAGTGAATTCATTAATAATTCGAGTGTTAATCTTTATTTCCCACATTTTATGTTTTGTTTTGTTTTTGTTTTTGTTCTTTTTCTATTTTTTACTTATCAATATGGCACCCTCTGTTGAATAAATATTGGATGACTATAGTATTGGGATGAGAGGGGTTGTTCATAATTTTTGAATTGCAATGTGTACTTCTTGAAAATATTAGAAAATCTCAACTTAGATAACTATGTGCTTTTGTCAGATGTTCATCAATTTGGCTTGGATGTCCATGTTTTAAGTAGTGAGTTGAGCATAAAAGTTGATATGTTTGATGCTCAACACGCTAGTAATGAATTGTGTGAGGAAGAAAAAAATGCTTATAAGCCAACTTGAAGAGCTAAAATTGGAGGGTCAACTTCTTGATCATACTATTATTGATATTGTCACTGTTGAGAAGAGTATACGAGAGTTATGTGCAGAAGTAGATAATATTATCTTTAAAAACTCTAGTGTGTGTAAATATAAGGATGTAAATAATAATATAATTCATAAATTAGGACTAATTGGACCTCATTCCAATCATGTTTCTACAATGTGTTTAGATTATGAGGTATTACTCGAATCATCCAAGCATATAGATGAATGTAAGGAGGAGAAAAAATATAGTTCTATTCTTGAATTTATTGGGCACAAATCAAAATATTACATTCTCCATTAAAAGGCCAAGAAGTACAACATGTGATCTTTATTGTTTGCTTCCCTTATTTTTATACCACCACCCTTTGAGCATAATAGAAAATTAAAAAGGAAATTAGGTATACAATTCATAAGTTCAAGGTGGAAGAAGAAGTGTAAGGTCTCCATCTAGTAGTGTAACTTCTTTTTTTATAGTCCTTTTGTTTTGTGTTATGTGTCAATTTTATTTTTGAAGATTAAGGGGAAGTCTGAGTACCGAAAATTTGAAATTTCGGAGGCAACCCAAGGAACACTGGCGCTTAGGCACCCAGGTATGATTTTTTGACCCCTTATGATCTATTTTATCTTAATTTTGTGCATTAGGGACTATGGACATCTTTTTCGATGGAGTGTGGGTAGTTATGGGCCTCAGTGAAGTCTGAGTAGCTTATGGTTCATAACTACCCCAATTTTTTATTAGAACCCGGGGTTTTCTTACCAGTGTTCTTTTTCCCTGTGGACATTTAATTTTTGTTGAACTAGAATTCTTAGAATGTTTAGATAATATGTGTAACATATAGTACCGATACTTGTGGCATATAACATGTGTTTGTGTTTTGTTTAAAAAGATGGTACCCACCAAATTTTTTGATTAGTAGTTAGATAGTAATCATGCATGTTTAAGTGATTGACAATATCTATTCTGATAAGTAAGGGTAAACTGAGATGAGAAGCATGATCTGAGAGTCTTTCGTTGATAATGTAAGTGTCGTGTGAGTATGAGCTTTATTTGATAAATTCATGTGTTTTGTGCTAATTCAGAACTTGCCTGGTTACTCTAAGTTAGATTGTAGATTAGTTGGATTAGAAAAGGATCTTAGGCCAATGTTATTAAAAAGTCCACTTTAGCCTAAAAATAACTAACCAAATCGATGATATATCCCTTGTTCCTAATGTTTGAGCTTAACATGTACCTATTTTTTCAAAATACCTGATTAACCTAGCCTTATCTAGTGAAAAATCCTGAATTTGGCCTTGGTCCTTCCTTGAGCATTATGTACTTTGACTGAGGCAAAAAGCCTAAGTTGAGGGTGGCTACCAAAGTGGCCCTGGTCCCGAGGATGGATACTGTGCACCTCAACACAGGCCAAAACCCTAAGTTGAGGGTGGATAGTGTAAGGGTAAAACACAAAAATAAGGGAGGTAAGTTAGGTATACAAAAGAAAAGGAGAAAAGGTACATATTGGG
Organism: Solanum rostratum; assembly: GCA_029948455.1. Lineage (NCBI taxonomy): Eukaryota > Viridiplantae > Streptophyta > Magnoliopsida > Solanales > Solanaceae > Solanum > Solanum rostratum. Next base: position 14,870,143 of record CM057047.1, on the reverse strand, counting down.
TGCAAGAAAAATGAAAGATGCCTTAAATGGTATTTAAAAGAAAGCAGAATGAAGTGTAAAAACAAGGCAAAAAGCTGAAAAATGAAAAGAAAGCACCTAGAAAAGCTTGAATAAGGAAAAAGGTGAAAATAACAGCGTTGGTAGGGAGAAAGTGTAGAAAAGATGAAGTTTCAAGGAGGGTCTTTAGTCACTATTTTTCCAAAATATCATATGAAAGCCCCCTGATCCTACGTTACAAGCCTAGAAAATTCTTGAGTGATCCTAGTCCAATTATTTGAAGGAGTAAGTCATGAGTATGGCGGAAATCTTACGGTATTAGTCATTATACATGAATATCTGTTGTGAGAGTGAGTGAGTTTGCACAGTCCCAATGCTAAAACATGGAAATATCATTAAGTGTCAGATATGGGACTTCTTTCTGTGAGGGCACTTGCATTGCATTACTAGCATTAGACTTGTCCAGTGATTGCAGATTGTTGATAATACCTTGTGTGTCATTGTTGTGTTGTCACACACACCAGTTTGCATTGGTTTTCTAAGTAGCTAGCTAATCCCATTTTAAAGAATTGGTATGGGTATCTGAGTCTGAGATGTATGCGATGTATGCCATTGAGTTGAGGTATATGTATGACTGTATTGTCTATGTAGATAGAGTCTATCGCTTGAGGACAAGCAACAATTTTAAGTTGAGGGTGTTGATGTTCTACCAAAATACAACACTTTTAATTCATAAAACTTAGGATTTTGTGTGTTCTCAATGCGACTTTAGTTGTTTTTATATGTTTTTGTGTCTATGTTTGCAGGATTACAGGTTCGCCTATGATTTTGAGGAAAGTTGCAAAGTTGTTGTAGATTTGCTATTATACTAGACACCATATAGGTCGTAGATCATTCTACGAGCCGTAAGGTGGTTTCATGAGGAATTCTAGTGAGGGGCCAAGATTTTGAAGTTACTTCTATGGACATTCAGAGGAGCCGTAAATTAATGTACGAATCATAGAAGAGGTTTCATGCCCTGAGGATCAGATAAATGAAGACTTTTGGAAGTTCATCAAACGAAACCCACTTTACGGGTCGTAAACCATTCTACGAGTCGTAAAGGGGTGTCATAAAGGAGAAGTCCAGTTTTCCGGTAACAATGTACGAGACCTCAATTACGGGCCGTGAACTTCAATATGGGCCGAAAAGTGCTTTCGTGGAGGTTGCCGACCTGTTTTCCTAAGTTATTTAGAACTTGTTTTTAATTATTACAAATAGGTCTTTTAGGTTATTTTTCAAGGAGGGACAACTAGTTTACGACAGATTAGCTTAGGTTTAGGTTAGTGCTCAAAGAACTCAATATTCTTGGAGAGAAAGTCGTGAGAGAGTTTTTTAAAGCACTTGTGGTTTAATTCAATCTTCAAGCTTGTGACTTTCATTGACATTGGACTTGCTTATTCTTAATTGTGTTGTATAAGTGTTTAATTATGTCTTCTAAATTCATAATTTCATCATCTACACAAAGCATGAGCAGCTATGTCCACAACTAGGGTAATGAGAACTATAAAGAACTAACAAAGTAAAACTGGATAATTCATGATTCTTGGAAGGTGTATATGCATATATTAATTGACTCTCTTTGTTTTGCATGTTTTATGATGGTGGCCAACATTAGAACTTGCCTAGTGTTACTGACTGGAATAAGGTAGTAATGAATAGGAAAAGAGCTCAATTAACAAGATTCGATTGATGTGTTCTCGTCTAATTAACCAAAGTGGGCCAAGGGGAGGTTGTACTGGGACTTATAGGTAATGGTTAGTAATGCACACTATGGAGATGGACCAAGTCGCATAGTGAAATTCACCTCTCACCTTTAACAAAAGGGTGTGGTGAACTTAAATTACCATCTTCCATGCTATACACTAGACAAGAATTAGGTTATCCAGTGATCTGAGTTGGGGCATCATGGGGAACACACTACCCTTGTTGCTCTCCTTTATTGATCTTTCTCTCGTGATAGTTAGTTGGTTTATTTTTCTCATTCATTTTTGAAAAAAACCCTTTTGGAGAATTGAGTTGATGAACTTCTCGGATTTTTTTTTTGGTCAATTTGCCTTGAGTCTATGTATTCCCTGTGGGTTCGACCCTAACCTATGTTAGGTTATATTTATTTAGAGCGAACGCTTTATCCTTTATAAAGAAGGTGTAACTTGGGCGAGATCACTAACCCTTACCTATTGTCCCAGTAAAAACTCCCCTTGATCCAATTTGGTTCATTAGACGAGAAACATCAATCAAATTGTATTAATTAATCTATTTTCTTATTCATTACTACCTTGATCTAGTCAATAATACTAGGCGAGTTCTAACGTTCGCCACCATTAGAACGCATTCAAACTGAAGAGAATTAATTAGTACATACATGCACACTTTCCAAGAATTACGAACTATCTAGTTTTACCTTGTTAGTTCTTTATGGTTCCACAACCCTAATTATGGATTTAGCTACTCATTATCAGTGTGGATGCAAGAATCATGATTTTTAATAACATAATTGACCACTTACATAATAGAATTAAGCACAATAAATCTAAGCTCTTCACCAAGAATCACAAGATTGAATTAAGCACACAAAATAATGTTTCACAAGAGTTTCACGATGTTTCTCTTAAGCTCTGTACTATTCTATATTGTTTTGTCTTGCTCTCTATGAATATTAACCTTAAAACACTATTTATAGTATTAAAAATACAAAACAAAAATGGAATTGGAGAATTGGGTCAGCAGCCTCTACGGTCACTTTTACGGGCCATATAAAGTTTTACGACCCATAGTCAGAGCTTCGTGGATTCCTTCAGCGAATCTGGGGATGAGTTCTATGAGACCCTTCTATGGGTCGTATAAAGTTCTACGGTCCATAAAGGGTGTCATCTGATGACTTTTCAGAAACTCCCTACTTTCTGATCTTTAGTGCATGACACCATCTATGACTCATAGAATCTTTTACAACTCGTCTGTATCTTCGTAGACTCAACTTCTGGAAAATCACCCTTTACTGAATTTTTGTGCGAAACAAAATCTACGGCCCATGGAATATTTCATGGCCCGTAAAGGGTCTCGTATATCAACACTTTCTGCAACTTTTGCACACTAAGCCCAAAAATCATGCCAACCCTGTAATCCTGCAAAACAAACATAAAAACACATCAAATCTACTATAATCGCTATGAGAACACACAAAATTTCAAGTTTTAAGCATCAAATGTGTTGTATTTTGACAACACATCAATACCCTCAACTTAAAATTGTTGCTTGTCCTTAAGTAACGGACTCAATCTACATAAGAAGTACAGTAACACATAGACCTCAATCTAATGGCATATATCATGTCAAACTCAAGAAAATATACCCACACCACTTTTAAAAGCACATCAGATAGTTATCAAGTAAACCACTATAGATCAACATATGTAACAGCACAACTATGACTAGAAGGCAATTATCAATAAGCAACATTCACTGAGTTAGTCTAAGATCAACAACGCAATGCAAGTGCCCTCACAAAATGAAGTTCCATATACCTATCATGATAATATGTTTAGATTCAATGCTTGGGACTATGCAAAATCACTCACTCTGACAAAATAAATTCAAGCAACATGCTCAATACCATATGCTTGCCCCTATACTAATAACTATGACCTTTGATTACTTGGACTAAGATCACTTGAGGACTTCATTGGCTTGTAACGTAAGCTCAGGGAGCTTTGCTATGATGTTTTGGGAACATAGTGACTAAAGGCCACCTTGACAATGTGTTTTTCCACCCTTTTGCCCTACCAACACTATCATTTTTCACCTCATTCTCCCTTTCTCCTATCTCAAGCTTTTTTGGGTATTTTATTGTCATTTTTCAGCTTTTTGCCTTTTGTTTTCACATCATTTTTCCATTTAGCTCATTCACTAGGCATCAACTCATTTTTCTATCACCCTAAAAATATTTTTATTCCTTTTTCCATGTATCACTATATTCCCCCTCATTTTGTGTTTACCTTTACACCAGCCACCCTCAACTTAGGCTTTTGGCCCGAGTCGAGGTGCACAATATCAAACCTGGGAACCAGGGCCACTTTTTGTAGCCACCCTCAACTTAAGCTTTTTATCTCAATCAATGTGCACAATGTTCAAGTAAGGACCAGGGCTAATTTCAAGATTTTCCACCTAACAAGACTAGGTAACTTAGGTTTTTACAAAGAAAAGGGTACATGCAAGGCTCAAATATTGGAATCAAGGGATACTTTGTACATTTGGTTGGTTATTTAGGCTAGGTGGACTATTATGAACAACGGCCTAAGATCCTTTCCTAACCAACTAGCCTACAGTCTAAGTCACAGTAATAGAGCAACTTCTGCATTGAAACATAGTATATGAATTTAGAAAAAAACAAAGCTCATACATATATGGAACTAATTATACTATTAACAAAGACTCTCAGATCATGCTTTTTATCACAATATATCCTCACTTATCAGAGAAAGTACTATTAACAATCAAACATACATGGTTGCTATCAAGACTGACTAGCAAATATTTTTGGTATGTATCATTTTTCACACAAAAATAAACATATCCCATGGATATCAGTACTATATGCTACTAATACTACCTACACATCCTAAACATGCAAGTTCAATAGAAATTAAATATCCTTGGGGGTAAAGAACACAGGTAAAAAAACTCCTAGGATTCAAAATTTGGGAATAGAATGATAAACTACTTGGGTCAAAAGGGATATACCTAAGCACCAGGCTCTTCCTAGGGTTTCCTCCCAAGAAGCACCTGATTTATTGTCGCGGAACGACTTAGACAACGTGGGGTACTCACACTTTCCCAAGTGTCCATGCTTCCACCATTTTTATTTCCTCAGTATTGCTTAGATATGGTTTGACTCTTTGGTCATTCACGTTGAACTTTGCACCATTTCTCTTCTCCAAGTCAATGGCCCCATGGTTGAAGACATGTGATACTTTAAAAGGTCCCAACCATCCGGACTTGAGCTTACTAGGAAACAACTTTAGCCTAGAGTTGTATAGCAACACTAAATCTCCTTGTGCAAATTGGCGATTCTCTATGCGACGATCATGTTACAGCTTCATCCTTTATTTATATAGGGCTGAGCTATCATATGCCCTCAATCGAAATTCATCAAGCTCATTGAGTTGGCTCAGCCAAGCATGCGCCACATCATTCCAATCTAGATTCAACTTTTTGAGCACCTACATCGCCTTGTGCTCAAGCTCCACTGACAAGTGACAAACTTTACCAAAGTCAAGTTGGTAAAGAGACATGCCTATAGGGGTTTTAAATGTAGTTTGGTAAGCCCATAATGCATCATCAAACTTCCACGACCAATCTGTATGGTTTGCATTTACAGTCTTGGATAAAATCTATTTGATTTCCCTATTAGACACCTATACTTTCCCGCTTGTCTGGGGATGTTAGGGAATTGCCATTCACTTCTTGACCCTATATTTTTTGAGTTGAGCCTTGAACAATCTATTGCAAAAATAAGAACCTCCATCGCTAATGATCTCCTAAAGGGTGTGAAACCTTGAGAAGATATTTATTTTCAATAATGTTGTGACACTTTTACCTTCATTGTTGGGGAGAGCGACTACCTCCACCCATTTTGATACATAGTCCACAACCACTACAATATATTTGTACCCATGTGAACTAACAAATGGACCCATGAAATCTATTCGCCATACATTGAATAATCCAATCACTATAATAGGGTTTAGAGGAATCTCGTGCTTACAGACACCACCTTCTCTTTGGCATCTATCACATGCTTTGGCTTACTCGTGAGCATCTTAGTTGATGGTTGGCAAATAGTAGCCATACTACAAGATTTTAGGAGTTTTTTGGACTCCACTATGATGCCCACCTAGTAGAAATGCGTGGCATGCCTCTAAGATACTAATCATTTCGACCTCAAGGACACAGCGACGAATAATTCCATCTGCACATATGCAAAACAAACATGGATCATCCCAGAAGAACTTTCTCAAATCAAACATAAACTTGCAGAGCTGGTGAGCAGCACGATGTCACTAACCAAGTAGTTTGCATAGTCTGCAAACCATGGTATTAAGTCACGGGGAGCTACCAATACTCTCTCATCAGGGAAAAAATCATCGATCCCCAAACCATTATCAAACTTTATCATGGCTCCATCTTCTAATCTGGAGAGATGATCGGCAACCTGATATTCAGTCCCCTTTCTATCAATAACATAAAAGTTGAACTCTTGAAGGAGGACTACCCATCAAATCAGTCTCAGTTTGCATCCTTCTTCACCATCAAATACCATAATATGGAATAGTCAATATGCATAATGACTTTGGTCCCCAAGAGATAAGACCTAAATTTTTTGAACGCAAAGACCACTACAAGTAGCTCCTAGTGACAGTATAGTTCTACTATACTGCATTTAGGAATTTGATGACATAATATATGGGATGTAAGATCTTCTCTTGGAGCTATCCCAAAACTACACTGAGCGCAACCTAGCTCGCATCACACATGATTTCAAAGGGCTTTAACCAGTCAAAAGCTACGATGATAGGGGCTGAAATAAACTTCTGCTTCAGACCTTCGGAGGCTTTTAGTCAGGCTTCATCAAACACGAACTTGGCATCCTGCTCTTGTAGTATGAATAAGGGATATGCAATCTTAGAGAAGTCCTTTATAAAACGCTTGTAGAATCTTGCATGTCCTAGGAAGCTCCTCACACCCTTCACAAAGATGGGTAGGGGAAGCTTCTCAATCACCTTTGCTTTAGTTTTGTCGACCTTTATTCCCTTGATAGAGATTTTGTACCCCAGCATGATACCCTCCTTCACCATGAAGTGACACTTCCCAATTCAGCACCAGATGGCATTCTTCACATCTTCTAAGCATAACATGCAAATGTTCCATGTACTCCTCAAAAGAGTGACCAACCACACTAAGTCATCCATGAAGACCTCAGTAGTCCCCTCCACCACGTCTGAGAAAATGGACATCATGCATCTTGGGAATGTTGTTGGCGCGTTACACAACCCGAATAGCATCCTCTTGAATGTGAAGGTGCCATAGAGGCATGTGAATGTCATATTTTCCTAGTCCCCTGGAGCAATAGCGATCTGGTTGTAGCCTGAATAACCATCCAGAAAGTAGTACCAGCCCTTTCTAGCCAAGCGGTCTAGCATTTGGTCTATGAACGACATAGGAAAGTGGTTCTTTTCTGTCAATGCATTGAGCTTTCTGTAGTCCATGCACACCCTCCACCTAGTGACTGGTTGCATGGGGATCAACTTGTTGCTAAAATTTGGAAACATGGTGATACACCCTTTCTTCGAAACACACTGAACCGAGCTCACCCATTCACTGTCGATGATTGGACGTATCACCCCTGCGTCCAACCACTTGATTTGTTTTTGCGTATGACCTCTTGTGTAGCTGGGTTGAGCCTCTGTTGGTGTTTAATACTCAACTTGTAGTCCTTGATCAATTGAACTTTGTGAGTACACACCCCAAGAGGGATACCAATGATGTCTGCAATCGTCCACCCAATGGCCTTCTTGAACTGCTTAAGTACTACCACCAGAGCATTTACTTGTTCTTCATTCAGGTCTACAACAACTATAATTGACAAGGTGTTGTTGGTGCCCAAAAATGCATATTTTAAATGGGATGGAAGAGCCTTCAACTCCAGCATTAGTGGCTCCTCGGTAAATGGTTTAGTATGTGGTGATTCTCGATTATGCATGTCCAACTCTAGCTTAGTGTGGCATCTAGAGTCATATGATACCCCCAACACCTTCACTATCTCCTCATAATCTGGGATTCCATCACCCTCAAAGTTCATCAACACTGCTTCTGGGGTGTCGACATCTAGTCTTCACTCAAGAGATACCTCTGGTTCTGTAAAAGAATTATCAACACTCTCAATGAAAAAGACTACCTTCAGATCATCATCCTTCTTAGCGTGTTGGCAGACATTGAGCACAACCTCAGCTTTACCCAATCTAAATTTGAGTTAGCCCCACACCATATCAACCAATGTGCGAGCATTGGCAAGGAAGGGTCGTCCCAAGATGATTGGGACATTTAAATCAACCTAGTAGTCTAGGATCACAAAGACTGTGGAAATATGAATTTTTCTACATTGAAAAGGACATCATATAGTATCCCCACAGGCTTCTTCACTGTACGGTTATCCATCAACAATCACATGCTCGTTGAAGCAGTAGATCCCAATTTAAGCTTCTTGAAGACCGCAAGGAACATCAGATTTAAGCTAGCACCAAGGTCTCACAATGCCCTTGTGAACTCCATATTTTGCAATAGTCTAGGGTATGGTGAATACGTCAAGGTCTTCTCGCTTCTGCAATAAGGACCTTGTAGCAATTGCATTACAATATTGAAGCTCTTGGCAGAGCTTCCGACTCACAGTCCGCTTCTTTGTGACCAAGTCCTTCGTGAACTTGGCATACCCTAGCATCTTCTCTATTACCTCAATGAGAGGAATGCTGATTGAGAGTTGTTTTAGCATGGAGAGAAAGTGTTTGAACTTACCCTCTTCCGTTTTTTTATTCTTTAAGGGAAGGGAGATTGAGGTCTAGGAATAGGCTTTAGCTTATGTGGCACCTCTGCAACATCACTCACCCTATCCTTGGCATGATCATCTCCAGATTCTTTATCTCTCACCTCAACTATCTCCTTTTAAAAATCATCATCATCGATCAACATAGGAGGATCAATGGTCTGCTTACCACCACAGGTAGTCATTGTCATACACTGCCCCTTATTTGTTAGATTCTGAATTGTGTTGCTAGGAATTGTACCCCTTTGTTGCTGGTTAAGTTGAGTTGATACTTGACCAAACTGTTGCTCCAACTATTTGATAGCAACAAAATGAGACTTGATATTCTGATTAATGCTGGAGATATCAGACTTTATCCCTCTCAAGGTCTCATCCTGTGTGTCAACCTTTTTCAACAGTCAATCAAACATCTCCTCAACTCTAGACCTACCTACACTTGTATCACGATTATCTGGTGGCACATAAGCACCATTCCTGTAACCATCTCTATGACCCCAATCAGCACCTCTATCCTAGCCCTAATTTCTATCGTAGTAATTTCCACGATTATTGTCTCTGAAGGTGTCATCTCTGTCATAGTTCCAACCTTGGTTTCCTTGACCTTGGCGCCAATAGTCCTAATTGGACCCTTGGGTGTTAATCCTGATGCCTCCATCTAAGTCAACAATGAAGCAAGTGTCCTCCTAATAGTAAGACTCCTCCTACATGGGTGTTCGCGGAGGCTAATGAACAATGGTGTTAACTCGATCCAAATTCTACTTCATCAGTTACTCCATGCTGGTACTAATTTGGACAAGCTCTTGTATCATCTCCTTATTTATTTTAGCATGCTCTAAACTAATACTGACTATACACGAGCTCTTGGTAGAACACCTATCTCTTAACCCCCATGCATGATTTTTCTTGAACACCTTTTCTAGCTTCTCAGCAAACCTTGCAAAAGGTTGTTCTAAAAATGCTCCACCCATGATGGTATCATCACTTTCTTGGTTATTCTTGTTGAGGGCACGGTAGAAGATCTCCACCTAGGCATCATCAAATATCTTGTGGTCGGGACGCTTCTCAGACACTTGTTGAAACTCTCCCAAGTGGTACTAATCGAGTCATCAGGAAGTTGCTCAATCAACTTGAGATTCTTCAATCTCGTGAAGAACATCTCCAAAATGGCCTTCGGCAACTTAGCCCAATTGGTGATCGAACTCTATAAGAACTCAAATATCCATGGCACTACATTGCCTGTTAGAGATAATGGGAAGAAATGAAAACCAACAACATCTATGGACAGATATTGAGTTTCCATTACACTCTTACATACAAATACAATGTTGTGTAGATGGCTATACGGATCCTCTGATGGTAGGCCCGTAAACAACCCATGATTTCGTAGCATCTGAAACAATCCACTCGAAACAACAAGCTTTGTGTCATCCGGCAGTGGCAGTAACATAATAGCTCCCATAACATCCATAGCCATAGGATTTAGCCAATATTGATTCCATTTATAAGGTTCGGCATTTAGGCCATGTGGCTATGAATCAATGTCCTGAAGAGGAGGTGGGCATTCTGGTTCTGATTTAGAGCTACATTAACCGTATTATTGTTGTTGTTTTGGGCCATCCATCTCAATATTCTATGGATCTCTAGGTCAAAAGGATTTAAGGGAATGCTTCGAGTTTACGTGTTGTGCATACACTACACCTGCACGCTAAAACAAAAAAATAACAAAAATATAAAATGAGGGTAATAAGGATTAATTCTCAAAATACTCAAATTAAACATGTCTAGTTGTATTCCCCGACAACGACACAAAAATCTTCATGTCTCCCAAGCTACCCTTCTTTATGAAGGCTATAGCAGTCATTGTCAAGATAAATAACCTAATCGAGCTTAGGATCGATCCCACAAGGAATAGGGAAGCCTTAGAGTAATTGCAAGAAGTTCGAGTGGATTAACCTACTTATCTCCTGAAAAGGGGGTTTTGTAAAAACAATGAAAAATAATCCTAGACCAAGACAAGTGTGAAATCAGTATGAAGAGTAACTAGGGTATTGTGTTCCCCATGATTCCCTAACTTAGGATTACCAAATAAATCAAATTCTTTTCTTGTGTGTAGCATGCAGAATGATAAGTTACGTTTGACAAACCCTTTGCTTCAGGCGAGAGGAAAATTTTACTATGTAATTTGATCCATCCCCGCAGTGTGACAGTACTAATCCTTACCTATTATCCTAGTACAGCCTCCCCTTGATCTAGTTTGGTTTATTAGATGAGAAACGTCAACCGAATCCTGTTAATTAATCTCTTTTCCTATTCGTTACTACCTTGATCCAGTTAGAAACACAAGGCAAGTTCTAATGTTGGACACCGTTAAAAAGTATTCAAACCAAAGAAAACTAATTAATACATGCATGCAAACTTTCTAAGAATTGCGAATAATCTGATTTTACCTTGTTAGTTCTTTATGGTTCCCACAATCCTAGTTGTGGATTTAGCTACTCATTATCTGTATAGATGCAAGAATCGTGATTTTGAATAACATAATTGAGCACTTATACATTAGAGTCAAGAGTAATAAATCCAAGCTCTTCACCAAGAATCATAAGGTTGAATTAAGCACACAAAATAATGATTCACAAGAGTCTCCCAATGTTTCTCTCAATCTTTGTACTATTCTCTACTGTTTATTCTTGTTCTCTATTAAAAATAATCTTAAAAACCTATTTATAGAATTTAAAATACAAAACCAAAATGAAATAGGAGAACTGGGTCGGCAGGTTCTACGTTCACTTCTACGAGCCATATAAAGTTTTACTGCCCGTAGCCGGGGCTTCGTGGATTCTGTCAGCAAATCTGGAGATGACTTCTACAAGACCCTTCTATGGGCCAGATAAAGTTCTACGGCCCATAATGGGTGTAACTCCCCACTTTCAGATCCTCAGAGCACGATACTACGACTCTTAGAATCTTTCATGGCTCGTCTACATGTTCATAGACTTTACTTCAGAAAGTCCCCCTTCACTTGATTTTTATATGAAACAAACTCTATGGCCCGTGGAATTTTCCACGGCCCATAAAAGGTCCTGCATATCATCACTTTCTGCAACTTTTGCACATTAGCCCTAAAATCATGCCAAGCCTGTAATCCTGCAAAACAAACATAAAACACATCAAATCTACTAACATCTCTATGAGAATACACAAAGTTCTAAGTTTTATGCATCAAATGTGTTGTATTTTAACAGCACATCACTCCGTGGTGGGCACAATTCACTTTGTAGCCACCAAAAGCCAAGGTAGCCAGGGAACATGGCCAAGGACACCTCCATGGGCTTTTTCATGGCTAGTGGACTCTTCCACGACTCGTGAAGGGCTCCTTGAAAGGGTACCCTGGAAAAAATATTAAGAAACCACTTTGTTTGCTTTGCTTATGTCTTACAAAGTCTGTTCCTTTCATCATCTCCCCCTTGAGATCATTCGTCCTTGAATGGAATAGAACGTAGCTTGAATTGATCGAATTGAAGATGAAATAGCTCAACATGAATGCATAATGAAAACTTAACATGTAAAATCGTGAAATCATCAAATATATGTTAAAAACACCATTGAAATTAGTTTTGTGAACATGCATGCACAATATGACATGAAAACATAGAAATGAAGGAGTTCAACCATTTAATTATGAAGAAGTATTACCTTAGGCTTGAGTAGATTGGAATGGCTAAGGGTATCATTGCGGTCATATTCGAATCCACTTTCCATGTAGCACTATCGAGACATTGGTTCCTCGAAAGGATTTTAACTAATGTAATATCCTTGTTACAAAGCCTTATCACTTTTCTATCCAAGATTTCTTCTAGAATCTTCTTATAAGCAAAGTTTGTCTCAACCTCAACACCTTCCAAAGGCACTATCGCATTTGGATCACCAACCAACTTCCTCAACATGGATACATGGAACACCGGATGAATAAAACTCATATCCGAAGGCAAATCCAACATATAAGCTACATTACTAATTCATTCCAAAATCTACTAAGGACCTACATACTGGGGACTCAACTTTCCATTTTTATCGAAATCCATCACACCCTTCATGGGTGAAAACTTCACATACATCCAATCACTAACATTGAATTCAAGGTCTCTTCTCCTAACATCTGAATATGACTTTTTATGACTTGGATCCATTTTCAACAGTTCACGAATCAACTTCACCTTCTCCATGGCATCTAACACCAAGTCAGGTCCAAATCAATGCCATCTCACCTATTTCAAACTAACCTACCAGGGATCTACTTCTTTTCCCGTATAAGGCCTCAAATGGTTTGATCTCAATGCTAGCATGATATCTATTGTTGTAGCCGAACTCATGAGTGGTAGGTGATCATCCCAATCACCTTTGAACTCCAACACACAAGCCCTCAATAATTCTTCAAAGATTTGAATTGTCCTCTTAGCTTGTCCATTTGAGGATGAAACGCGGTACTCAACTTCACCTTAGTACCAAGTCCCTTTTGAAATGGCCTTTGAAAATAAAGAAGTGTATTGGGTACCACGGTATGATATGATATGATAGATGGACAATAACACACCATGCAATCTAACCAAATCTTGGATGTGAAACTTGGCACAATCTTTGATGTGTTGTCAAAATACAATATATTTTATGCTTAAAACTTGGAATTTTATGTGTTCTCAAAGTGATGTTAGTGGGTTTGATGTGGTTTTATGTTTGTTTTTCAGGATTATAGGATTTGACACAATTTTTGGCAAAAGGCTGCAAATGATAAGTTTTTTAGGAATTATGAGGCACTCTATGGGCCGCTGATACTTCAACGAGCCGTAGAAAGGTTTCGTGGTTGAGATCCAGTGAAGGGCCTATTTTCTGAAGTTGCATCCACAAATAGTTAAACGAGTCATAGATTGGTCTCATGCCTTGAGAATCAGGTTTTTCCTAGTTTTTGAAGAGTTGTCAAACCGAATCCTACACAGGTTCAATGTCTGAATGCGGCTTGTAGAAAGGTCATATAGAAGTGAAGCCAGATTTTGATGATAGCAGAGTACGAAGCCCAGGTATGGGCCATGGAACTTTGTACAGCTCGTAACACTGTCAGTAGAAGCTGCCAAATCTAGTTTTCCCATTTTATTTTAGATTTGTATTTTACTTACTACAAATAGGTTTTAGGTCTTTTTGATAGAGATACATATGAGAGACGTATGAGAGAATCGAGAAACACCATTGTGACTTCATACTTTTTTATTTATAGTAAAGAATTTAGGATGTCTTATTCTTAATTTCATTATTGTAAGTATTCAATTATGTTATTCTATATTATAATTCTTTCATCTACAATGAGTATGCATAGCTAAATCCACAAGTAGGGGTTTGGGGACCATGAAGAACTAACAAGGTAAACCCTATAATTCTTGGAATGGGTGCATGCACGTATTAATTATTTCTCTTTGTTTTAATTGCTTTTTAACGGTGGCCAACGTTAGAACCCGCCTAATTTTTACTTACGAGATCAAGGTAGTAATAAATAGGAAAAGAGATTAATTAACAGGATTTGATGTGATCTCTCTTGTCTAATCAATCAAACAAGATCAAGGGGAGGTTGTACTGGAATAATAGGTAAGGGTTAGTAATATCACACTATGGTGATGGATCAAACTACATCTCTCCTAAATCAAAGGGTTTGGTAAACTTAACTTACCATTTTGCATGCTATACACTAGAAAAATTATGATTATCTGGTGATACTGAGCTAGGAATTCATGGGGAAGACAATACTTTAGTTACTTCTTTCACTAGTTTCACAACACTTGCTTCTAATTTAGGTTTACTTTCTTGCAATTACAAACTCGTCCCCTTTCGGGAAATTAAGTAGGTTAATTCATTCGACTTGCTTGCAACTGCTCCAAGTCTAGACCATATTTTCTGTGGGTTTGATCCTCACCTTGGTTAGGTTATTATCTTGGAAATGACCGCTTAAACCTTCAAAAAAGAGGTGTATCTTGGGTGACATAAATCCTCAGCATTGAAAGTAGTCTTGACTGGGAGAAATGAGATGATTTGATCATCTTATCCATAATTACCCATATAGAGTCATGATGCTTATGAGTGCGAGGTAAACTAATCACAAAATATATATTCACATCTTCTCACTTCCAAGTAAGAATCTAAATATCTTAATCAAACCAGTAGGCCTTTATATTCACATCTTCCCACTTCCAAGTAAGAATCTAAATATCTTAGATCAAACCAGTAGGCCTTTGCTATTGTACCTTCATTTGCTGGCGATTAGGACATTCGGATACGAACTTGACCATATCTTTCTACATGTCATTCCGTCAACACACCTCTATAAGTCTCAATATATTTTGGCGGATCCTAGATGTATTGAATAGAGAGAGTTAGGCCATCCATATTAGAAACACACAACTGGTCATGATACCGAATTGCACTATCTCCCTCTTGGGAGAAAATCTCTATCTTCTTTTCGGCAACCAACTTCTTCAATTTAACCAATGAAGGGTCCAAATCCTATTTTGCTTTGACATCAACAACCATAAAAGATTCAAACCCATTATGAACATAAATACCACCATCGTTAGAATCGGCCAATCTAACACCCAATCTTTCCAAATGGTGCACATCCTTCACCAACTCCTTCTTAGCCTCCTCAAACCACAGTACCACAGATAGCCTACTAAGAGCATCATCTGCAATATCTGCCTTTCCTGGATGGTATTGCACACTCATGCCATAGTCTTTGAAAAGTTCCAACCATCTCTTTTGCCTTAAGTTTAACTCTCTTTGGGTGCACACATATTGCAAACTCTTGCAATCGGTGAGTAGATAAACGTGAACCCTAAAGAGATAATGCCACCAGAACATCAAAGCAAACACCACAGTCACTAATTCAAGATTATAAGTTGGATAATTCTTCTTATGCACCTTCAAATGTTAAGATGCATATGCTATAACCTTGTCATGTTACATTAGCATACGACCCAAACCAATACGGAAGCATCACAATACACCGCAAACCCATCCAAACCATTCAGTAGTGTCAAAACGAGACCTGATGTAAGTCGAACCTTCAAAGTCTAAAAGTTTTTCTCACATTTATCTAACCATTAAAATTTTGCCTTCTTTTGAGTCAAATTAGTCAATGGTGAAGCAGTGGATGAAAAACCCTTAACAAACCTTCAATAGTAACTAGCCAAGCCAAGAAAGCTCTGAATATCTAATGGAGACAACGATCTAGGCTAATTCCTCTCCGCCTCGGTATTCTTTGGATCAATCTTGATAACATCACTGAATACCACATGACTAAGGAAGGCTACCTCATATAACCAAAACTCACATTTACTTAACTTGGAAAATAATTATTTGTCCCTTAGAGTTTGAAAAACCAACCTCAAATGATCCATAAGATCTTATTTACTCCAAGAATAAATCAATATATCACCAATAAAGACAACCACAAAAGTATCAACATCAGATTCATAAGATCCATAAACATGACCGAGGCATTAGTCAACCCAAAAGACATCATCATGAACTCAAAGTGCCCATATCTAGTCTTGAAAGCTATCTTGGGAATATCACATTCCCTTACCCCTCAAGTAATGATAACCGAAACGGTGATCAATTCTGGAGAAGTGAGTAGCACCTTGCAACTGAAAAAATAAATCATTTATCCTCGATAATGGATACTTATTTTGTATAGTCACCTTTTTCAATTTCCAAATTGTTCTTGCTCACAAATAAATTAGGAGCACCCCATGGTGATATACTTCACCTAATAAAAGCCCTTCTCCAATAAATCGATAACCTCCTTCAATTCTTATAGTGCCATTTGGTAAGGAGGAATATATATAGGTTGAGAATAAAGAAGAAGATCTATGCCAAAGTCTATTTCCCTTTCGAGAGCAATACCAGGCAAATCCTCAGAAAAGACATCTAGGAACTCATTAACTATAGGAACTGACTCAAGAGTAGGAGACTCAGGCTCAACATCTCTAATCCTTATTATGTGGTATATGCACCCCATAGAAATCATTTTTTGGCCTTAAGGTAAGTAACAAACCGACCTTTGAAAGTTGAGTCACTACCTACCCACTCAAAAATAAACTTATTTGGGAAAAGGAATTTTACCATTTCGATCCTACAACCTATGGAAGCATAGGAAGCATGTAACCAATCCATCCTAATAATTATATCAAAATCAACCTTTTTTAAGTTCAACAAGATCACAAGGGAGGACTTATGCAAAAGTGAATTCGGATAACCTCGACAGACTCTACGACTCTAACTAACTCACCCACGGGAGTATAAACTGTGAATGGCTCCATAAGATTTCAAGACTCATACAAAAAAATTAATGGATAAGAAAGGAGTTACAAAAGATGAATTTGCACTTGGATCAAGCAAAGCATGCACATCAAAATTAAAGACTTTCAACAAGTCAGCCATCACATCTGAAGTGTCTTCCACTTTCTATCTAGCATGCAAAGCATAAAACCTATTAGTGCAAGGACCATCACCTTGTTGGGTCCTTGGTTGTCCTTTACCTCCCAAAACAATTTGACCTTAAGGATAACCTCCTTGGTGTTTCTCAGAACATGAGTATATTCAGCAAACTTATGGCCAATCCTGTCACACCCATAACAAGCATCTGAATCTCTCAAGTATCTACCTGGGTGATTCCTCAGACATCCATCACACTTAGGATTAACTGGCCTACATTCACCTTTCACTGTGAGATAAAGCACTCTATTATCAGTAGTCCTTAGATTTGGAGCTTGATTTGAGCCCTATCCTTGGAACCTTTAGCCTTGTTGAGGACGGTCATTTCCACCACCACATCTAGTGTTGGAAAACTCACTATCAAATCAGGCTCTCTTAGATTTCCTCGTTCTTCTTTACTTGAGCTTCTCTCCTTTAATCTGTTTAGCATATGTCATTAGCTGAGAAATGTCCATCTTCTTAATAACCATAGATGTATGACACTCCTTGATTACCAAGTCAGAAATCTCCAAAATAAACTTGTGCATTCTAGCATGAGGGTCAGCAACTAGTTTTGGACCATACTTTGAGAGTTTAGTGAACTTGAGTGCATAGTCCCTCACGCTTATTCCCCCTTGATTGAGGTTAATAAACTCAGTCAGTTTTTCCCTTACTAAGTTCAAAGGGGAAGAAACGATCCAGAAAAACAAACTTGAATTCTTCCTAACCAACTATATCATCACCCACTCTCTCAGTTATCCATTGAGTGAACCACACTTGGGCCACTCCCTTTAATTGATAAGCAACCAACTCAGCCTTCTAGTCAGAAAACACTCATAAAATAGCTAATATTTTGTAGATCTCATCAATGGACTATTAGGCATCTTCATCAACTTTGGCACCATAGGATTTTGGAGGGTTCATTCGGGCAAAATCCCTCACCCTAAAGCTAGGTTGGGCACTTGAGGAGGAGGACCAACCTGTCAAACTTAGGCAGCATTAGCCCAGGCCATCATAGCAATCACAGTCCGAAGCCTATCATTAGTAATTGACTCTCCCATAGGCTATTGAGGAGCATGATCCTTATTAGAAGGAGACACTCAAGGTTAAGGTGCTCTTCTTGGAGGCATCATCTATAAAAGCATCAACGAACATTCATTAGATTTAGGAAATCTTAGGACACATTCTATGGCATGACATGAATTATAAAAAATGAGACATTTTCTAAATTTCCTTGTAATATCCTACTCATAGATGTGGCACGCTTCACACCCATGAATAAGACTTGAATTGAAGCCACATGTTGGACTCCGAGGACCATTTCAAAACCTTAATGCTCTGATACTAAGTTTGTCATGACCCAAACCTAAGGCCTAGTTGTCACACGATGAATGAGGAACCTGAAGGTACCTCACCCAAGTCTCTTAGCATATAACAAGCATAAAAGGTAAACAATAGAAGGATTACATAATAAGCAAAAACTAACATAAGAATAGCATAGGAGTCATACATAACACGAAGGAAATACAAGCCTGAAATCAAAATGACATGTCCAATAGTACCTCTAAACCATAACATAGATAGGGGGTCAGACAAATCCTATCTCACCATTCGCATAACAGAAAAGTTCTCTCTAATAAGAAAAAATAAGACATAAGGGAGAGAGTAATAGGCCTTATCCCAGAAGCATGAGGACACCTAATTCTAATTGTCTAAAAGCCTAGATCTAGCCACGGAGATGGACAATAGGATTCCTGAACCTACATTGTAATATAATGTAGTCATAGAGTATGTGTTAGTATGTTTGAATGTATAAGTATGCGGGCATGTAATGTAATAAAGACATAATAATATCTTGTATAGAAATGTTACATGAACAAGCGCATATATATAGAACTAAAGTATAGAATAGATTATCATATCAAGATGCCACAAATACCATGATGTATTAATGCCATAAGTCATACACATATATGAGGATGTAACTATAACCAACATGTACAAGCATGCGAGCTATTATGTGAAATCCCATCTCTACACCGGAGAAAGAGTAGCCTACTTGCCAAGGTACACTATATCCTACCTAGTGGGTCATGAAATATAATCACCCATATTGGGAATAAGAACATGAACCTATAGTGGCACATAGTTATGAGATAAATAGGCTTTATATAAGGACCCTTAGGGGTAGTCTCCCACCTCAAATCTCATTCGATATGCTAAGTCATCATCCCATAGATTACATAGTATATACTTAGTCATGTTTGTCATAATATCATCATAAGTCATTTAAAGTCATCATCATGCATAAGTTGGCCTAAACGCCAATTCATAATTCAAAACATTCTTGCATACATAGGAATAGCTCATTCATAACTTATGCATGATGATTTATTCATACCCTTGAACGCATAAAGCTATATCATATTCATCATTATAATCATACTTATATCATAATTGTATTCGTATCAAAATCATATTCATAACCATAATCATAACAATGTCTATACCAAAGCCTCATGTAGAAGCCTTATACATGCATGATCATGCATTTAGAATTGAGTGTAAAGCATGGGTACATAAAATTCAAGTTCAAAACATGATGATTATATAGAAACATGCATAATCCATGAATCAAAGAGTGTTTGAATCATAATTGAAGTTACCCATGCATGAATTCATAGTTCATCAAGTCGTGTAAGTTCAAATCTCATGAAAACCATATGAACCAATGTAATAACTCTTAATTCATGTTAAAATCATCATTTGAATAGTACCTGTACCATAATTTCAATAATTTAAAATCAAATCATGAAATTCATACTTGAATCATACTTTAAAGTAATGAAAATAGATAAAAGAGATTTTGGGCTCCATGGTTGGAATGAAACCAAGGATAAATCCCACATACCTAGCTTAGGATAAAGAATTTGAGAAGAAATTTACTTGAATTTAAGGCTATAATTGAATCCATCTTGAATCTTGAGTGAGGACTTTGAAAGTATTCCAAGGAGTGAGATTTTGGAGATTAAGTGTTAGGTTTGCATGGAGGTGTAATGTAAGAATAGGAACTGATTTAGGGGGTTGGAATAGTAAAAATACATCTCTAATCCACTTGTAGGTGGGGGGAAATTATCTAAAAGTTCCACTTTAAGGCATCTAAAATTTGGACTGGCCACCTTCACGGATGGGGTTCACAGACTGTGAACCTCTTCAAGGGCCTTGATGACCCTTCATGAAAGGAACCTCAGGATCGAAATAGGGCTAACTAAAGTATGGTGACCCTTTGTGAGCTACACCATGATCCATGGTACTCACCACGAGCCGTTGTGTGCTCCGCTCACCACAAGTTGTGGTGTGCTCCGTGGTGCTCACCACAAGCCATGGTGTGCTCCATGGTGGGAACACTTCACTTGAAAGCCACTAAAAGACTCAGGCATCTAGGGAAAATGGCCAAGTCCACCTCCATGAGCCCTTTTATGGCTAATGAACCCTTCCCGACTTGTGAAAGGCTCGTTAAAAGGGCACCCTAGCAAAAAACAATAGAAAACTACTTTTCTTGCCTCACTTAAGGCTAACGAAGTCTGGATCCTTAAACTCGAGATTCGAGCAAAGCATGACACTAGCCTAAAATTGCCCATCTGAACCTAATAGAACCATCAGAATTTCATTGTGAGGTTGTCTTCCTGGTATTTTGATCAAAGTCGACAATTTAGACTCCAAGATCTACAAAACATAGAAATAAGTATAAAAAAACAAAAAAATGATACAGCGACCTAAGTAAATCATGAATGACTTAGAGTCTCTACAGAAAAGTGTGGGGTCTAGCCCCTTTTCCAAATCAACAAATTCTACAATTGCTACAAAGCAACTCTTACTATCTTTGAATTAATATTGTCTTTGATGTCATCAATAAGAAGGACAAAATTTTCTCTATAAAAGGAGCATATCAGCTCATTTGAAGAACACTAAGATAGAGAGCCACAGACAAAAAAAATATATTGAGTATTTGTTTATGAGGTATACCATAGACTATACAAGAATAATAGTCTGTGAAGAAAAATAGAGTGTGAGCGATATCTTAGTAAGGTGAAAATCAAAAGAGGGTATTTCTTTTGTGTGTAGAAGTCTTTTTTGAGTATTGTACTCATGCCTACACGGTGTAAAATATCTTACTATAATAACATTAATTGCTCCTCTTGTCCCGTGATTTTTTTCTCATTTATAAGATTTTTCACGTAAAAATTTTGGTGTCATTACTTTTCTCATTTTACTTCTATTATTAATGACCATATATTTTTCGTATTAATCCGCATTTTTTCCCAACAAACTAGTATCGGAGCTTTGATTTTCAAGATCAATTTTTAGGAGAAAACAACGGAAGCCAACACTAGTAGAAAAGTTACTTTGAATTAGGCATGTGCATCGATCAGTTTGATTCAATTTTATACATTATCATTTTGGTTTAACAATTTTTGATCTTTAAATATGCTAAATCAATAACAAATCAATAAAATAATTTTTATTGGTTTTCAGTTTATTGATTTTAATTCCTTAGTGGTTCAATTTTTTATTTACCCGATAAGGATGATAATGAAAATTTGCATTAATAAAAACAGATGGAGTATGCAAGAGTAAAAATTAAAAACTAAATGCTAGGGTGGGTAACTAATCATTTAAATACGATAAAGATTAAAATAGGTAAAGTACTACTATAATGTCTTATTACCATTAAATTTCTAATATTTAATATTTACGAAGGGGTAAAATAATGAATTATAATAATCTTATTGGGTTATCGATTTACCCAATAACCTAATAGTAAAAACCAATATCGAACCGATAACCCAATAAATTTTTTTCGAAGCTATTAAAAGCTCGATAACCTAATAACTCAATAACGATAAACCAATAACGTTTTTATCAATTTGGGTTATTAATTGATTCGGCTTTTGTGCACTCCTACTTTGAATGATACTAATTATACCATTTGAAAGGAAAAAATGAAGATCTTCTTTATGTTAAGAATTTCTATCAACTAACTCTTTACCATTGTAAAACCTGAAAAGAAATAGATGAAGAGTGAAATTTATTACATAGACAAGTCTGTTGATTTATTAGACAGTGGGTTGACGATAATGAGTTGAATCTTATTTCTAGAGAAACACATGCTCAAATCCTATTGGAGCATGTTGAAAGTTTGTATGCTTGGAAGCCTGGGAACAATAAAATGTCCTTAATAAAGCATAGATTCAATTTACAATATATTGATAGTTCTTTGATGACAGATCACCTGAATAATTTTCAGGGGATCATGAACCAGTTATCTACTATGAGCATTAAATTTGATGAAGAAATTCAAGGTTTGCTTCTACTTGGTTCCCTACCAGATTCTTAGAAAATATTAAGAAAGTCATTGTCAAATTCTACTCCGTCTGGTGTGATTCCTATGGATTTCACCAAGAGCAGGGTCTTGAACGAAGTGATGAGAAGAAAATCTCAAGGTTCTCCTTCGCCAGATGTCCTAGTGACTGGACCTAGGGGGAGACACAAGAACCGTAGTTCTTAGAATGGAGAACATAATAGAAGAAAATCTAAAGGCAGACATAAAAATTTTGAGTGTTATCATAGTGGTACGAAAGGGCACACAAAGAAATTCTATCAAAAATTGAAGAGGGAGAACAAAGAAAAAGAAGAAAATAAAGAAGACGACAATTAAATTTTCCTAGACACCGTCACCACCGAAGATCTTGTTACCGTTCTTGAAGCAAAATTAATAAATATTTCTTGTGATGAGACAAGTTGGATTGTGAACACTGGTGCCATATCTCATGTGATTTTGGAACCTTGAGTATAGGTAATGAGACTGTATTTGTAGTAGTTGGTATTAGTACAATTTGTTTAGAAACTAGTGTTAGAACTAAACTAGTTTTGAATAATGTGAAAACACACACTTGTTGTTCGTCTGCACCTAATTTTTGTTGGTGTATCAGATGATATAGGATATGTTAGTACCAATGGTGGAGGAAAATGGAAACTCATTAAGCGTTCCTTAGTTGTGGCTCTTGGTGACTAACATCGTGGTCTATATTGCACTACGACTTCTACATGTACCAATATGGTGAATACAGTTCAGAGCAGTAAGTCTTCAACATTATGGCACAAGAGACTTAGCCAAATTAGTGGGAAAGGACTTAATGTTCTGGTCAAGAAATTCTTTTGTCAAATTTCAAAAGTGTTACATTAGAAATGTGTGAGCACAGCTTGGTTGGAAAGCAAATTAGGGTTCTTTCAAGTCTAACCCTCCGTCAAGAAAGACAGAGTTGCTTGAGTCGGTGCACTCTGATTTATATGGTCCAATAAAGACAAGGACTTTAGATGGTGCACTCTATTTTATCACTTTCATTGATGATTGCTCGAGGAAACTTTGGGTCTATGTCTTGGAGACTAAAGACCAAGTGTTTGGTATCTTTAAGTAGTTTCAGGCTTTAATTGAAAGGGAAACTGGAAAGAAGTGGAAGTGTATTCGTACTGATAATGGTGGTGAATATTATGGACCGTTTAATGAATATTGCATGCATCAAGGCATTAGACACCAGAAGAATCCACCTAAGACTCCTTAGCTTAATGGTTTGACAGAAGGATGAACATGACCTTGATGGAAAGAGTTAGATCTTTGCTTTTGACAGCAAAGTTGCCAAACTCCTTTTAGAGGGAGGCTGTATTGACACTGCACATGTGATTAATCTATCTCAAACTATGGCTTTGCAAAGTGATGTTCCAAATAAAGTTTTGCATGGCAAGGAGGCTTCCTGTGACTATTTAAAGATGTTTGGTTGCAAAGCATTTTTACAAGTGCCAAAAGATGACAGTTCAAAGTTGGATGCCAAGACAAGGCAGTGCATATTTGTTGGATATGGCCTTGATCAATTTGCTTACATGCTATATGATTTAATCAAAAAGAAGCTTATGAGAAGCCACAATATCGTCTTCATGATGAATCGAACAGTTAAAGACATTGAGAAAGGGCAGAAACTAGAATCTCTAATTCTGATGGCATTGTTCATCTTGATAAAGTTCCTCATGCAAGTGTGCATAATGTTTATGGGCTCAATGATCGTAACGATGCCCAGGATCATATTCAGGATCAACATGTTGATATTGATAATAACAATGACATTGTTATTGATGATCCTCCTGCTAATGAAGTTGTGGACGAAACAAATATTTCTCTTAGAAGGTCCATATGACAACATATTCCCTCGTCTCATTATTCACCAAATGAGCATGTTCTACTCACTGACGGAGGAGAACCTGAATGTTATAAGAAGGCTATGGAAGATGAGCACTGATGAGTCATAGAAATACGACTCTTATGATGCTTTGAGCAAAGGAATTTTGCACGTTCTCAAGCAAATATATTGGTTTGATGTGTGTGTTTTGGTACTTTGCAGGAAAATGACGAAGGCATGGAATGACGGAGAAATTGTGAGAAAAAAATAAAAACAATCGGTGGAGTGATGACATACGGAACCTCTCACGGGCTGTGTAACATCACACGGACCGTGGGAGGATGCGTGAAGGGCTCAACAAAGAGAAGCTGGGAATTGAGCCAAGTGAGGGACCACAGGGGTCTTCATAGACCGTGTCACGGTGCACGGGTTGTGCACCCTGTCGTGACCTTACACTTGGCGTGCAACTGAAACGAAGCCAAGGCAAAACTCATGAGGGGATCACAGGGACCGTCAAAGCTCTCATAGGCCGTACCACATGCCGTGAGGTTGATGTGAATTAAAAGGATCACCATCGAAAATAACAAAAATCATGCAAGTGAAGGTAGACGGGGCCTGTCACGGACCGTGGCATGGGCCATGCAGTTGGAATGTCTAGACATCTGTGAGAATTTGCTCAAGTGAAGGCTCACAGATCATTTAACAGTCCATGAAACCCTACACGGGCCGTGTCCGTATCCGTAAGAAGCAAGAACAAGTGAAGACTCACGGACCGTGTGACAGTTCATCTGGACCCACCTGGCCCGTGTGACGGTCCGTCTGGACCTACACGGCCCGTGTGATGGTCCGTATGGACCCACACGGCCCGTGTGAAGACCCGTACCCATGTCGAAGTCTATTTTCCTATTTTTAATTGGATTAGTTTTTTTCCTTGTATATATATATATATTTATTTTATTCCGTTTTTAAGGTTGTTGAACACTGGAGTCAGAAAACAAGCAGAGAACAATATTATGACTTTACTTTACATTAGATTCTTGTGTTTCGATCATCTCTTCGAAGATTGTAACACGTGGATTCATCGTTATTTCAATCATAAGTCAATTATTATGATTTCAATACATTGTTAT
Organism: Solanum rostratum; assembly: GCA_029948455.1. Classification (NCBI taxonomy): domain Eukaryota; kingdom Viridiplantae; phylum Streptophyta; class Magnoliopsida; order Solanales; family Solanaceae; genus Solanum; species Solanum rostratum. The sequence goes on along the minus strand of CM057047.1, from coordinate 14,844,635 downwards.
AGGCAAGTTGTATTGAACATGCTTGGCTAAACCCACAACTAGGGTTGCGGAACCATGCCAATTAGATAAGATAACACAAATTGGGGTGAACTCATGGGATCGATCGTCATATGCATTGTAGCATTCTTCACTTTAACTTCTCCCTAGAGTCGACGCATCAGGGTAAGCCCATATTTGTTACATGCCCGGGAGGGATGTAGTAGTAATTAGGAAAGGAATTCTACAACGGAAATTCGAGGTTTTTAACCTAGTCTAAGTACTTGAAACTGAAAGGTGAGAGTATTCTGAGATCGAGAACAAAGGTCAAAATTACATACACTCTAAGACCGTAAGGAGATGAGTGAAATGTAGCTAGGAAGGACCGAAAGGTGAATTAGGTATTATGTATTTTGTTTGATTATGTATGCGCAGTCACGAATGAGTTTACCGTGCCAGTTTAGTTATCATATTAGACGTCATGGGGAAAATAACCCTAGATTCTCATTAATTTGTTTGAAACCCAGTATCAACATCCTTATCAGTCACTTTACAATAGGAATTTAATTGAAACAACGTAACCCCCCATTTACTTTATGCGACTTTATCTTGGGAATAGAATTTACATCTGAAAGAGGGTACTGATACTATCATTCTTACGTGTGCCCATGGGATCGACCTCAACTCTGGTTGAGTTTTAAATTTGACCAACGACCACTTTACTCTTCCTCTTGGAGTGTAAATTTGGGTGTATCAAGCACAGGGATCAACAGGTAGAAGCCATGCAAGATGATATGAAATATTTTCATAAGAACCATACTTATGAGGATGCGTGAAGGGCTCAACAAAGAGAAGCTGGGAATTGAGCCAAGTGAGGGACCACAGGGGTCTTCATAGACCGTGTCACGGTGCACGGGTTGTGCACCCTGTCGTGACCTTACACTTGGCGTGCAACTGAAACGAAGCCAAGGCAAAACTCATGAGGGGATCACACGGACCGTCAAAGCTCTCATAGGCCGTACCACATGCCGTGAGGTTGATGTGAATTAAAAGGATCACCATCGAAAATAACAAAAATCATGCAAGTGAAGGTAGACGGGGCCTGTCACGGACCGTGGCATGGGCCATGCAGTTGGAATGTCTAGACATCTGTGAGAATTTGCTCAAGTGAAGGCTCACAGATCATTTAACAGTCCATGAAACCCTACACGGGCCGTGTCCGTATCCGTAAGAAGCAAGAACAAGTGAAGACTCACGGACCGTGTGACAGTTCATCTGGACCCACCTGGCCCGTGTGACGGTCCGTCTGGACCTACACGGCCCGTGTGATGGTCCGTATGGACCCACACGGCCCGTGTGAAGACCCGTACCCATGTCGAAGTCTATTTTCCTATTTTTAATTGGATTAGTTTTTTTCCTTGTATATATATATATATTTATTTTATTCCGTTTTTAAGGTTGTTGAACACTGGAGTCAGAAAACAAGCAGAGAACAATATTATGACTTTACTTTACATTAGATTCTTGTGTTTCGATCATCTCTTCGAAGATTGTAACACGTGGATTCATCGTTATTTCAATCATAAGTCAATTATTATGATTTCAATACATTGTTATAGGCAAGTTGTATTGAACATGCTTGGCTAAACCCACAACTAGGGTTGCGGAACCATGCCAATTAGATAAGATAACACAAATTGGGGTGAACTCATGGGATCGATCGTCATATGCATTGTAGCATTCTTCACTTTAACTTCTCCCTAGAGTCGACGCATCAGGGTAAGCCCATATTTGTTACATGCCCGGGAGGGATGTAGTAGTAATTAGGAAAGGAATTCTACAACGGAAATTCGAGGTTTTTAACCTAGTCTAAGTACTTGAAACCGAAAGGTGAGAGTATTCTGAGATCGAGAACAAAGGTCAAAATTACATACACTCTAAGACCGTAAGGAGATGAGTGAAATGTAGCTAGGAAGGACCGAAAGGTGAATTAGGTATTTTGTATTTTGTTTGATTATGTATGCGCAGTCACAAATGAGTTTACCGTGCCAGTTTAGTTATCATATTAGACGTCATGGGGAAAATAACCCTAGATTCTCATTAATTTGTTTGAAACCCAGTATCAACATCCTTATCAGTCACTTTACAATAGGAATTTAATTGAAACAACGTAACCCCCCATTTACTTTATGCGACTTTATCTTGGGAATAGAATTTACATCTGAAAGAGGGTACTGATACTATCATTCTTACGTGTGCCCATGGGATCGACCTCAACTCTGGTTGAGTTTTATATTTGACCAACGACCACTTTACTCTTCCTCTTGGAGTGTAAATTTGGGTGTATCAAGCACAGGGATCAACAGGTAGAAGCCATGCAAGATGATATGAAATATTTTCATAAGAACCATACTTATGAGTTAGTTAAATTGCCTAAGGGCATGAGAGCTTTGAAAAATAAACGGGTGTTCAAAGTGAAAATTGAAGAGCACAATCAGAAGCCTAGATACAAAGTTACATTGGTTGTTAAGGGATTGGGTCAAAGAAAAGATATTGACTTTGAAGAAATATTTTCACCTGTCTTAAAAATGTCCTCCATTCGTACAGTTCTTAGTTTGGTTGCTAGTCTTAATTTAGAGATTGAGCATATGGATATAAGGATGGCTTTTCTTCATGGTGATGTAGAAGAGAAAATTTATATAGAACAACCTGAGGGCTGCAAAATAAATGGTAAAGAACATTTTGTGTGCAAACTTAAAAAGAGTCTTTATGGCTTAAAGCAAGCTCCTAAACAGTGGTATAAGAAGTTTGAAAATGTCACGGGGGAGCAAGGCTACAAGAAGACTTCTTCAGATTATTGTGTGTCTGTACAAAACTTTTCTGGTGATGATTTTATCATCCTATTGTTGTATATGGATGATACATTGATTATGGGCAAGCATACTTCCAAAATGGATGAGCTGGAGAATGAGTTGTGTAAGTCTTTTTCTATGAAAGACTTGGGTCATGCCAAATAAATCATGGGCATGAGGATCACTCATCTCAGAGATGAATGGAAGATCTATTTGTCATAAAGGAAGTACATTGAACGTGTACTGAAGCGCTTTAATATGAAGAATGCAAAACCTTTTAGCACACCTTTTGCTAGTCATATGAAGTGAGAGAGAAGACGTGTCCTACAACTAGGGAGGAAAAAGAAAGTATGGCCAGAGTTTTGTGTTCCTCCATCGTTGGAAGTTTGAAGTATGCAATGGTATGCACTAGACTTGATATTACTCATGCAGTTGGTGTTGCTAGTAGAGTCCTCGATAATCCCAAAAAAAAGCATTGGGAAGCTATGAAGTGAATACTCAGATATCTGAGAGAAAGCTCAGATGTATGTTCGTGTTTTGGAGGCTCCAGTCCAATTTTAAAGGGCTATATAGATGTTGATATGGCAGGTGACCTTGATAACAGAAAGTTCATTACCGGATATATGTTCACTTTTTCAGGGGGAGATATATCATGGCAGTCAAAGTTGTAGAAGTGTATCGCACTATCTACAACTGAAGCTGAGTATATTGCGGCTACTGAAGCTAGCAAAGAAATGATATGGCTCAAACAATTTCTTCAAAAGCTTGGGCTGCAAAAGATGGAATATGTTGTCTATTATGATATTTAAAGTGCAATAGACTTGAGCAAGAACTCGATGTACCATGCAAGGACGAAACACATAGATGTGAGATATCATTGGATATGAGAAAAGATAGAGGACAAATCTATGGAAGTTGAAAAGATCTCTACAAATGAGAATACGATAGATATGTTAATTAAGGTTGTGACAAAGAACAAGTTCAAATTGTGCAAAGAACTTGTTGGCAGCTCTCTTTGAGAAGAGAGAGAGATACCTCCATCCCGGTTAATGGACCTGGAGGGGGAGATTTTTGGGGTGCGGTCATTTTCCCAAATTAACAAATACTACACCAAAATCAAAAAATTCTACAATTGATGCAAAGAAGCACCTACCACCTTTGAATTAATATTGTTATTAATGTCCTCAATGACATCACAAAGGATACTCTATAAAAGGAGCATATCAATTCATTTGTAGAACACTAAGATAGAGAGCCACAGAGAAAAAATACATTGAGTATTTTTTTCTGTGAGGTATACCATTGTCTAAACAAGAAAAATAGTTTGTGAAGAAAAATAGAGTGTGAGCGATATCTTAGTAAAGTGAAAATCAAAAAAGGGCATTTCTTTTAGTTGTGTAGAAGTCTTTTTTTAGTATTGTACTCTTGCCTGCACTAAGTAAAATTTCTTACTATAGTGATATCAGTTGCTTCTCTTGGCCCATGATTTTTTTTTATTTAAAATGATTTCCATGTAAAAGAATTTATGTCATTATTTTTACCATTTTACTTCTATTATTGTTACCACATATATTAAGTGTTAATCTGCATTTTTTCTTAACAAACTAGTATCAAAGCTTTGATTTGCAAAATCAATTTCTTGGAGAAAATAATGGAAGCCAACATTAGTAGAATGGTTACTTTGAATGGCAATAATTATTTCATTTGGAAGGAAAAAATGAAAAATCTGTTTTATGTTAAGAATTTCTATCAACCAGTCTTTACCACTGTAAAGCCTAAAAATAAAACTGATGAAATGTGAAATATGTTACACAAACGGGTCTATGGATTTATTACATAGTGGGCTGATGATAATTTTTTGAACTATAGTTCTGGGGAAACACATGCTCGAACCCTATGGGAGCATCTTGAAAGTTTGTATGCTTGGAAGACTAGGAATGATAAAATGCTCTTAATAAATCAAATATTGAGCTTAAAATATATTGATAGCTCTCCAATGACAGATCACCTAAATAATTTTCAGCGGATCATGAACTAGTTATCTGCTATGGGCATTAAATTTAATGAAGAAATTCAAGGCCTGCTTCTACTTGGTTCCCTACCAGATTCTTGGGAAACATTTAGAATGTCATTATTAAATTTTACTTCGGATAGTGTGATCTTTATAGATTTTTTCACGAGCAGCGTCATGAATGAAGAGATGAGAAGAAAAATCTCAAGGTTCTCCTTTGTTATATGTCCTAGTGAGTGGCCCTAGCAAGAATAGTGGTTCTCAAAATGGGGAACATAAAAGGAGAAAATCTAGAGACAGACTTAAAAATGTTGAGTATGGTATGAAAGGGCACACAAAGAAATCTGCCAGAAATTGAAAAGGGAGAACAAAGAAAAAGAAAAAAACAAAGAAGATGGCAATGAAAATTGCCTAGTCACCATCACAGCCGAAGATCTTGTTAACGTTCTTGATGTGGATCTAATAAATATTTCTTGTGATGTGTCAAGCTAGGTTGTGGATACTGGTGACGCATCTCATGTGACATCAGGAAAGATTTTTTCTCTTCCTATACTTGTAGTTATTTTGGAACCTTGAGTATGTGTAATGAGATTGTATCTAAGGTGGTTGGTATTGGTACAATTTGTTTAGAAACTAGTTGTTGGAATTAAATTAGTTTTGAACAATGTGAAACATGCACCTGATGCGTTTTTGCACCTAATTTCAGTTGGTGTATTAAATTATGAAGGATATGTTAATACTAATGGTGGAGAAAAATGAAAACTCATTAAAGGTTCCTTGGTTGTGGTTCATGGTGACAAAGGTCGTGGCCTATAATTGACTATGGCTTCTACTTGTGCCAATATGATGAATGTAGTCAAGAGCAGTAACTCTTCAACGTTATGGCACAAGAGACTTGGCCACATCAGTGAGACAGGACTTAATGTTTTGGTCAAGAAGAAATTCTTGTCAGATTTTAAAAATGCTAAATTAGAAAAGTGTGAACACTGCTTGGCTGGAAAACAAAATGGAGTTTCCTTCAAGTGTAACCCTCCTTCAAGAAAGATAGAGTTACTTGAGTTGGTGCACTCTGATTTATATGATCCAATGTAGACAAAAACTTTGTATGGTGCATTCTACTTTATCACTTTCATTGATGTTTGATTGAGAAAACTCTGGGTCTATATCTTGAAGACTAAAGGCCAAGTGTTAGGTGTCTCTAAGTAGTTTAGGCTTTAGTTGAAAGAGAAACTATAAAGAAGTTGAAATGTATTCGTACTAATAACATGGTAAATATTATGGACCGATTGACGAATGTTGCAAGTATCAAGGTATTAGACACCAGAATACTCCTTAGCTTAATGGTTTGACAGAGAAGATGAACAAGACCTTGATGGAAAGAGTTAGATATTTTCTTTCTAAAGCAAAGTTTCTAAACTCCTTTTGGGGGGGAGGCTCTATTGACCTCTACACATGTGATTAATCTATCTTTTACTATGACTTTACAAAGTGATATTCCAAACAAAGTTTGGTACAGTAAGGAGGTTTTCTATGACTATTAGAGGTTGTTTAGTTGCAAAGCATTTGTACATATGCCAAAAGGCGAGAGGTCAAAGTTAGAATCCAAGACAATATAGTGCTTGATGAATTCGATTGCAGACTATATGATCTAGTCGAAAAGAAGCTTGTGAGAATCTGCAATATCATTTTCATAGAGAATATTATTGAAGACGTTACGAAAGCGGAGAAGCTAGAATCTTCTAGTCCTGATGGCGTAGTTCATATTGATCAAGTTCCTCATGCAAGTGTGCATGATGCTGGTGGGCTCAATAATTGTGATGATGCCCAAGATCATATTTAGGATCAACGTGATGATATTGATAATAATAATGATGTTGTTATTGATGATCCTCTAACTTATAAAGTTGTGGACGAATCAAATATTCCTCTTAGGAGGTCCACAAGACAATGCATTCCCTTGTCTCAATATTCACCAAATGAGTTTGTGCTACTTACTGACGGGGGAGAACCTGAATGTTATAAAGAGGCTATGGAAGATGAGCACAGGGATCAATGGATAGAAGCCATGCAAGATGAGATGAAATCTTTGCATGAGAATCATACTTATGAGTTAGTGAAATTGCCTACGGGAATGAGATCTTTGAAGAATAAGTGGGTGTTCAAAGTGAAAATTGAAGAACACAACCAGAAGCCCAGATACAAAGCTAGATTGGTTGTTAAGGGATTCTATCAAAGAAAAGATATTGACTTTGACAAAATATTTTCACTTTTCATAAAAATGTCCTCCATTCGTACAGTTCTTAGTTTGGTTGCTAGTCCAAATTTAGAGATTGAGCAAATGGATATGAAGACGGCTTTTCTTCACATGATCTAAAAGATGACATTTATGTGGAACAACCTAAGGGCTTCAACGTAAATGGTAAAGAAAATTTTGTGTGCAAACTTAAAAAGAGTCTCTATGGCTTTAAATAAGCTCCTAGGCATCGGTATAAGAAGTTTGAATTTGTCATGGGGGAGTAAGGCTGCAAGAAGACTTCTTCATATCATTATGTGTTTATACAAAAGTTTTTCGATGCTAATTTTACTATCCTATTGCGGTATGTGGATGATATATTGATTGTGGGCAAGAATACTTCCAAAATTGACAAGCTAAAAAATAAGTTATGTAAGTCTCTTTCTACGAAAGACTTGGGCCACGTCAAACAAATTTTGGGCATGAGGATCACTCGTCTCAAAGATGAAAGGACGATCTGTTTGTCACAAAAGAAGTACATTGAACGTTTACTGGAGCACTTTAATCTGAAGAATATTGAGTCTGTTGGCACAGCTCTTGTTAGTCATATGAAGATGAGCAAGAAGATATGTCCTACAACTAGGGAGGAAAAAGAAAGTATGGCCAGAGTTCCATATTCCTCTATCGTTGGAAGTCTGATGTATGCAATGCTATACACTAGACCTGATATTTCTCATGCAATTGGTGTTGTCAGTAGATTTATCTATAATCTTAGAACAAAGCATTCGAAAGTTGTGAAGTATATACTCAGATATCTAAGAGGAAGCTCACATGTATGTTTGTGTTTTGGAGGCTCTAATCCAATCTTGAAGGGTTATATGGATGTTGATATGGCAGGTGACCTTGATATCAAAAAGTCCACTATTGGATATTTGTTAACTTTTTTAGAGGGAGCTATATCATGGCAGTCAAAGTTGTATAAGTGTGTTGCACTATCTACAACTGAAGCTAAGAATATTGTGGCTACTGAAGCTGGCAAAGAAATGATATGGCTTTAACAATTTCTTCAAGAGCTTGGGATGCAACAGATAGAGTATGTCGTCTATTGTGATAGTCAAAGTGCGATAGACTTGAGCAAGAACTTGATGTACCAAGCAAGGATGAAACACACAGATGTGAGATATCATTAGATTCAAGAAAAAATAGAGGATAAATCTATGCAAGTGTTGCGGATATGCTAACCAAGATTGTGACAAAGGACAAGTTTTAATTGTTTAAAGAACTTGTTGGCATGAGAGCTCTCTGAGAAGAGAGAGATACCTCTATCCCGAGAATGGGTCTGGAGAGGGAGATTTGTAAGGTCCAGTCCTTTTTCCAAATCAACAAATATTGTACCAAAATCAACAAATTCTACAATTTCTGCAAAGCAGCACCTATTATCTTTGAATAATATCGTCCTTTGATGTCATCAGTGACATCAAGAAGGAAAAAATTTCCTCTATAAAAGGAACATATTAGCTCATTTGTAGAACACTAAGATAGAGAGCCATAGAGGAAAAAAAATGCATTGAGTATTTTTTTCTTGTGAGGTATATCATAGACTATACAAAAAAAATAGTCTGTGAAGAAAAATAAAGTGTGACTGATATCTTAGTAAGGTGAAAAACACAAGGGGATATTTCTTCTGTGCGTGTAGAAGTCTTTTTTTAATATTGTACTCGTGCCTACCCAGTATAAAATTTCATACTATAGTGATATCAGTTGCTCCTCTTGGCCTGTGATTTTTACCTTATTTAAAAAGGTTTTCACTTAAAATTTTTTGTGTCATTATTTTTCCCATTTTACTTCTATTATTATCGACCATATATTTTTGTGTTAATCTGCATTTTTTTCCCGATAGAAAGTTCTAAAAAAAAATTGAAAACGGATGAAATGACCTAGAGCATCATTATACTATTAATGATTCATATGAAAAAATGAGGATGACATTGAGTCTAAGCTCAAAGATAAGGGATAATTTTGTGCTTTATCTCGTATTAGAGGAAAATGTGTAATAAATTTAATATTCAACCAGAGAAACTGAATAGATTGAATTCGAAATGATAGACAAATAAAAGTCAACACAAAATATATAAAAGATGATGTTGATAGGATTTTTTTAAAAAAAATTATAAAAAGGCATCTATATTTCTTCTCTTCTATTTTATTTAATAAGTTTATGGATCTCTTCGGTTCCACAAAGTGGAATTGTCAATAGGCTACGTATGTTATCCCAAGAGTTAATGAGTTCAATATAAGGTAGCAGTTCTTCTGTCAATTATCAATATCATTTTCTTCGATTTCTTCCTTAGTATTAAATGTTTTGTCCCTTTTAGTTTATACTAATAATGAGGAGAAATTCATATTTCTTACGGATTCAATATTTTATTCATATTATAATTTTTAAGTGTTGTATTATTAGTTAATTTTATTTATTTATTTATTTATTTATTTTCTCAAAAATCTTATGTGAGGAGATTCATGGTAAGTCCATAATAGAAGTATTTTTCTTTATCAATTGTTTAATTTGTAACTCAAATTAATTATTCTCTCCGTTTAAAAAAGAATGACTTACTTTCTTTTTTAGTCTGTTTAAAAAATAATGATTTCTTTTCTTTTTTGGCAATATTTTAATTTCAGCTTTTCATGTGACATATTCAAAGCCACAAGATTAAATGGCATTTTGATACATTTGACATAACTTTAATTTATAACCAAAAAACTAAAAAGTCTTCTTTATATTCTTAAACTTTGTGCGAAGTCAAATTGAGTCATTTTTTAAACAGAGAAAGTATAAAAATTTCCAAATATTAACAACATTCAAAGTGATAAATCATACCTAAAGGATATGAATTTGAAATTATAATTCATAACAACGAATCTCATAATTTCCAAAAAAAAAACACTAATTAAATTAAAATGAATTAATATTTTTTAAAAAAATATTCTTGATGAAGTAGACACATGAATGAATTATTGCCAGCTTTATCCTTTAATTATCTTAAGCAAAAATATAAATGGAGTATTTTGGTAACAAATGCACGAAGAGGGAATGAGTGAAAAATACAACGTCCTCTGATGTCGTCCACTATTAATCACTTTCAAAATTTGGAGAGACAAACAGAGAAATAATTCATGTTTGAACACAAACAATAGTCTTTTAACTTATTATCTAACATAAATAAAATGTGAGTAAAGGTTGTTTAAACAATAGTAATACATGGAGTCAACTATAAACAATTAAGACACATTCTTGGAAACGTGAATCAAATTGATATACATAAATACAGGTTTTATATTTGATGTTTCATGCTTATCACGCCCCCCCCACCCACCCACCCGGGAACCCAAGGAAAAATAAACTAGAATTGTTTCATCTCAAATTATCATATAATTTCTTTTCTGTAGAGCAACGACAAGATTTATAATATTTCTAATTCATAAAGCTCAGTAGGTATATGTGGATACTAATTAAATTCGAGTTTGAGATTTCAGCGATCAAAATGTGATAATTAAAGTCTAATTAGATTCAGCTCGTGGTGTGTTGAAAACTTAAGTAAATTTAAACAAGAAATTAAAAATGGATATGAAGGTAGACTTTCATTGACTTAGATTTCTTGTGAAAAACACCCACAACAAACTATATAAATAGCCGGTCAAAGGTGACCAAACATTAAAAAGGAAAAAGGTAGAAATAACGTGCAAAGAAAACACTCTTCAAATAAATACATCCTCATTATCATAAAGGAGAAACAAAGTTAAATTCAAGCCATTGTTGTTTTAAGAGCTCATAGGGCTATCTGGGTCATTTAGAGAAGCTATAGCAGTTTCAATTCTTAACTTCAAAAGATCCCTTTCTTCCTCATCAGCCTGGAAAACAGAAATCAAATTGATTATCATTTTTGGCTAATATAAATTATTGAACTTTCCACATTGGAGAAGCATAGTAAGGAATCATCATTTTACAATTACATTTCAAAATTTCAGAAATTCATCTAATTTATAAATAAAATGCTGGCTAGTTATATTGTCAAAGAGCTTAATCTTGTCAGAAGTCACGTTAGGCATCTTTATGATCAGACTTCAAAATTTGATATGAAAAACTAAAGGACTACTCTGAAAATGAAATCGAAATTGTGACAGTGGGATAAAACTACTTCTTAAATTTGTTCCAATTTATTTTTTTCATCTTTTCTTTTTGGACTATCTTTTTTTACTACGTAATTCTCTAATTCTAACTTTTCACGTATCTTGTTTGAAATAACAAGATAAAAAAATATTTTTGTACATACTACCTACTTTATTTAACAACACAAAATATAAAAATAATTTTCACTTTTATAAAATTAATATTCAAGGTAAAACCAAACAATCAGATTAAAACAAAGAAAGTATATCATTAGACTTCAAAAATATTGTGTACGAGAAAAATAATTAGGTTACTGTTCAAAATAATTGTAAAAATAGAATATATTTATGTGTGTGTGGACATCAAATGATCAAACAGCTTTTTATATTTCGTTCTCCAATAATTGGAAGTATTGACCTTAAATAAATATGATTAAGTAATTTTCAGTATGCAATTTCAGAGAGAATATCGACACGTGCGCGTTTATGAAAACATTTTTTTTTAACAACCGCCTACAGTAGAGTAATTTCCAGAGGACAGTCTGGATTTTACTGCTAATCATTGACAATAAAATAATGCCACCTTACCCCATTATAATGTACTGCACTAAAAGCCACATAATCAAACTTTTTTTTTTATCAAGTGGACCAGTAAATATTGTTTTCTTAATAGGGCATTAAATAATCAAATGGCCCCACATCCCTTTTTTTTTTGGACCATGTATTAGTTTGTCAAAATATTGACTCAAGGATTATTTTTGGCCTAATCATCAATATCAATATAAAAATATTACAAGTTTTCTTTGAAAGCTTGTAATATTTTTAACTGCGTGCAATTAAATAATTTATCAAATATATTAAATTAAAATAAAATAGTTTAAATATTTTAAGTGCTTATATTTTGTTATTCCTTTTCCTTATTTAAAAAAAAATAATTCTTGATTTTTTATATTGTGTATGGCCTACTGTCTGTCATGATTTGAGGAACAAAAGATTTATGCTACACTTGGTTCACTTGAACCTTAAGAGCGTGGATGTGACGTTCCTCAGGTCATTTTGTATTTGCACAAGCATCACTTTTATTTAAAGAGATATCCTTTTTAAAAGTAGTGAAAAATAAAATTTGGAGGAAGGGGATACATGAGAGGGTTCATAGGTAGGAAATCAAACTCTTATCAATTAATAAAAACTTTAATTAACTGCTTAAGTTATTAAGATTTTATAAAATGTTTATAGTAAATTTTTTTTCTTTTTCAATTTTTCGAAGTTAAAAAATCTTTGTAATTATAAAGCCTCTTTAAGAGTAATTTTATTATGTTCGAAATCATTCAGTAAGCAGATCATTTCATGATTAAATTTAAAATTTAATTTATATTGTACAGGATTGATGACATAAATCTAAACTCAGGCTTAGTCTTACAATTTTTTACTTTATACTATTTAATTTAAAATTATTTTATAACAAATTAATTATAATCTAAAAATAATGTAGTCCCCCTATCAAACGACCCCTTAGAAACTTTTGAACCAAAATCACCCGGTGATCAAGTAGAAATACTTTTCTTTCTCAAGAGTTTTAATTAATGCGATGTAAAATATCATTATACTATTAGATCAATTAAAAGTTAATTATATATTGGTCTATATCAAGTAAAAATAAATAACTTGCGAAAAGTGCAAGTGACGTATAACATTAAGTTAAATTGTCAAATGTCACTATAGAAAATCTTTCTAAAATCAACAAAATATTATTTACTGTCACTTCAAAACATCAACAATAAGTTTACTCAGTGAAAATGCAAATATGTTTTTATATGTTTTATATAGAACCTTCTAGCATGTTTGTATAAATAAGAGAAAAGTACTAAAAATATTGTCGAATTTGGCATGAATTATTAGTTTCGTCCTTAAACTATTGATAGACTTAAAAATACCTCTAAACTTGACGAACTAAGCTTAAATACATCCTCGAACTTGGCTTGATTTATTAGTTTCGTCCCTAAACCATTGATAGGCTTAAAAACACTCTTCAACTTGGCAAAATAGGTTTAGATACACCGCTCCCATGTCACATGACATAACAAGTGAGTACAATTTATTTAAAGTGTGTGAAAGATTAAAAAAAAGATCATATCAGCCTTAATTTTTCTCTTTTTTTTAAGAAAAAAAGAAAATTTCCCTTCAATTATTAATTACCGACTAATAGAATACCCTTATTTTTGTCATTCAACCTTTCCATTAATGGTGATCTCAAAGCAAGATCTATTTTTTTCATTCTCATTTTTAATTGTTTGATTCTTTTTCTTTTTCTTTTTCTATTTTATTTATGATTATTTTTTGTGAATGTGGACTTCCGACAACGTTAAAAATTTCATGCTCGGATGGCAATGCTCGTTAGAAGATTTTGCGATTGTAAAAATATGACAGCAAATGAATCTCTACAAAATTTCAAAGAAAAAAATTTAATAAGTTACAGAAACGTGAAGCTGAGAAGTGTTTTTAAGTCTATCAATAGTTTAGGGAAGAAACTAATAGTTCGTGCAAGTTTGAGGGTGTATTTAAGCTTACTTCGCCAAGTTGAGGAGTGTTTTTAAGCCTATTAATAGTTTAGGGACGAAACTAATAATTCGTGTCAAGTTCGAGGGTGTATTAAGCTTAGTTCACCAAGTTGATGGATATTTTTAAGTCTATCAATAATTTAGGAACAAAAAATAATTATTCGTATCAAATTCGAAAATATTTTTAATACTTCTCTTTAAATAAACTTGGACCTTAGTCCGATTGAACCTTAATTTATTTGACATGGATGCATATTTAGATTTTTGATGCTTGAAGAAAAATTTGGGACCAGTATAAATAAATCCTAGAAACACTCACCCCCTAATAGGAGAGATACCATAAGAAAGAGTAACAGATGCGGACAAACACAATACAAGACAAAGGGATCTATGACCAAAGTGACTCCAAGTATAAAGAAATAATTGATATGCTGTCATGATTTTTTAAGGGGTTATTAGTGAAAAACATCTCGAAAGCGAAATATCTTACTAGGGAAATACTCAAAAAGAAAACCAAATTTTCATTTTCATGTAAATAAATTTTGTGGGAAAGTAAGTAATTTTTTAATTTATTTTGGATATATAAGTAAAAAATATTATTTTAAATTATATTTTTAAAAAAAATTTGGAGATAGGGAAAGGGAAAATGTGGAGGGGAATTACAATGTGAGAATCGAACACTCATCAATAAGGTGCGAGTTCAGGTAATCAACCAATTGAGCTATTAAGTGCGACAGAGATGAAAATAAGACGTGTTAAAGAATGGACAAAACACAATTAAGATTGAATACAATTTATAAAACTTATTTTTCTTACTCAGGAAAGTTATTTTCTTTTTTTATAAAAAAAAAATACTGACCAACCAAATATTAAAAAAATAAAAATTAAAAAGTCTTCCTCCGTGTGGAACACACCATCAATGAAGGAAAAAAAAGAAACAAAAACAGAGAAAAAAAAAGAGAATGAGAAAAAGATTGTGTTACCTCAATGAAAGCTGTCTTGAGAAGCCTCCCAGAGAAAGCAGTGATATTTGCACTAATTATTTTGATATTCAAAGATTCAAAGACCTCACAAACTTTTACCATTGTGTCTGTTCTTTTGCTGCAAGTGAGGCTCACCACCACTGTCTTTTCTCCCATTGAAGATACCCTCAACTGCAATTGGAAAATAAAAAAGGAGGAGAAAAGAAGAATATAAGTAACTTTTTCTTTTTCGGATTATCATTAAAATGAAAAGTGTGTGTTTGTTAAGATCTGTAAATATTCTTTTCTTGGAGTTACCTCAAGAACATCAACAGGGGAAAAGGATGGTGGTGATCTTGTAGTTGATCCTGAAGAATCATATCCACACTGTTGCTCAAATCTTCTTGATCTTTTAGGCTTTGAATCAAAGCTTTCATCATGATCCAATTCAAGATCGCTACTATTCTTCTTTGACCTTCCAGATTCAAGTTCTGATATCTCTCCTCGAATTCTTCTCTCTTGCTTGTGCAATTCTTCAATATACTCAATTGCATCTTTGATTATTGAGGCTTTATCCATCTGGTAAAGTCAACCAAAAAGGAAAGGTAAAAAACAAAACAAGAATAATATGGAAGTAAGAATTTCATTATAATAGTAATTAATGTAATTAATTATGACTTGTGGAAAAATAAGAGGGAAAGAGTAATAAATGCAAATAACCTCTCGAGGTGCAATTATTTTGTCCTTACCTTGCTTATGTTTGGGACCACAGCTCTAAGTGCAAATAACCTCTCATTGAGCTTCTTCCTCCTATTCCTCTCTGACATAATGTTTTTGGATGCCATCGATGACTGTGCCCCATCCGGAGAACTTGAATCATAGTATGACGAGATTGGCTCATCGAAGTAGCTGCATTCACTTGGGCAAAATTATCATCATTCTTGGTGTTCCAAGAAGAAAACTAAAATAATTATTGTAAAAACAATTCGAGCATCCAATTAGAAAATATAACAATATACTAAACGAAAAAAGAATATCAATTAAAGTTTACCTATCGAGTTCTTCCGATTGTAAGAACATAGTTGTTTCCCAATAATTATTATACTCTTCACCAATGTTCTCCATAGGTGTGGAGTAATTAAATATCTTTAGTGGTTAAGCTTTAAAAAAAGACACAGTTGAGAAGAAGGGGAAGTGGGTATATATAGAATAGAAAATAGAGCACGTGTGCTAGCTATTCTATTTTGTTCATTTTTTATGTTTAGATTTTACTCCTTTTTTTAATCCTTCATGGAAATCCCTTATTTATCCCTGCCGTCCACATGGTGAGACAGAGAGAGAGACCGGGTGGGGGAAGTGGGGTAAAAGAGTGGTAGGCCGGGAGACAGCGACGGCTTTTACAAGCATGGCCACAGTTGCAGAGTGAATGATATGTGGCTGATTGAATTTCCTCACTCTGTCCCAACTTATTTAATAGTAGTATTCTCTCTATTTTATTTTATATGATATAGTTTAATTTGGCATGGTATTTAAAAAATATTTAAAATTATTCATATATATTTATCTAGTTAAAAATTATTTCATTAAAAATAAATGAAGAATTTTCAAGTTAAATTATTTCTAATTCGTGATTTTTTTTAGATGAACTAAAAAATAAAATGTGCCACATATAATGGGATAGAGAGAGTGATAATTACTTATTTCCTTTCAATTTGTTTGATCTATTTTTTATTCTTGTTTTTTAAAGAATGACTTTTTTTTAACAAATTTTTAATTTCAACTTTTCGTATGTCATGTTTAAAATTACAAAAAAAAAAAAATTTAAAAAAATAATACATCTAATATATCTTTAGTTTGAAATTATAAGATTCAAAAATCTTCAAAATAGATTAAATAAATTAAAACTAAGTATTAGATCCTCCAATAGTACTCTCCTTAAAGCTCAATCATTAAATTTAGTATAACTTACACAAGTTCCATACTTTTTGGAGTTCATTTCAATTAATACCAACTTTTTTCAAAATTACCAAAAATTCCTTCTTTTTGATACAAAAAAGGAAACCAACGATATATGTCTAAAAGGTAAGAACATTAAGGGATTTTAACTATGATACATGGAAAAGTAGGGATTATAATTTGTATCAATAGAAATTGCAGTTTTGTATCATTTAAGAGATTTTTGTAATTTTTTTCAAAGAGTCATGATTATATAAAATTATAGAAATATAAATTGTGTATTTCTGTAATTTTTCCTTAAATATTTATACATCACAGTGACATAAAATGCCTTCCCAATACCATTATGGCGGGCCATAAAAATGTATTATTTGACTACATTTATGTTTATATCACATCTTAATACCCTATACATATCATGCTTCAGGGGCGGATTAACAGGAGGAATTCACTCGAATCTCCCTCGTATATACCCTATACATATCATGCTTCAGGGGCGGATTAACAGGAGCAATTCACTCGAATCTCCCCCATATATATATATATATATATATATATATATATATATATATATATATATATATATATATATATATATATATAAAAGCCTGCCCACAGATTTCTTGCAAGAGCCTGCCACACTGGGTAGCATTCTCTTCAGTCTCCCGATGCAATTGGGCTATTTCCGCAGGAGAAAGGCCTATTGGAATCTCGTTGAGGTATGGAAGCGCAGGTGCAGGATCCGCGCAAAAGGCTATTGAAGGGGCGGCGAATGCTGGAAAAGCTAAAGCAAACCAGAAAGGATTTTTATTCAAAATCGTACTTATGTTTTTAGAAAAAGAAAATCATAAGGAAACATTATGACTATGAAAAGAAAAATCTTACTAAAGAGAGAAGTCTATTAGACAATAAAGTACATATACTATATAGACTATATACGATATTCTTAGAAAAAACCTCAGGATTAAATAAAAGAAAGATATATACTAAAAACAAACTCTAATGATATTCAACACTTTATGGGTGAAATATATAACACACAAACAAAAAGCCTGGCTCAGTGGCTAAGTGTCACAGACTTAGAACTTCTGCTAAGACTTTCGTGTGCCACTTATCAATTTGTTCACGAATTTTTCACGATCTTGCGAATACAAGTAAGCCTTTTCAACTCGATCGCTAGGGGAACACAAGATTAAGAAGACAAGAGAGCTTCAGAAAGAAAACTTGTGTAACGCCTGGTAAAATTATCGAAATACCCCTAGAGGAGAGAGGTGCACATAACGCGTCTTCCGATGCTCGGATGGAAAATCTGAGGCCGGATTTGTGATCAGTATGAAAAATTGAGTGGGGGAAAGGTCTCAGTCGATTTTTAGAGCGACCAAGTCAAAAGATAATTTTTCGTGTCGCACGCCGCGACAGATACTATATTTCGAGGGTCGTGCATGCTGCGATAGATACTAAATTTTGAGAGACGTGTCGCACGCCGCGATGGATACTATGATTTGAGGGTTTTGTCACACGCTGTGATGGATGCATGGACTAAAATTCCCCCATGGGTCCCGAATTGAAAGACAACGGGTGTGTATCACTAGGCTAGACATGCATCATTATACCTGACATTATTGTATTGCATTGCATTGCACATCTTTATCATGTGCAAGTGCCTTTTTGTGAAACTTATGATGGATGCACTTGATCCCTCGTGTTGTTGTTCTATAATTGGTGGTGTGTGATACGCCGAAATTACACTCCAAATAGAAGAGTAAAGCGGTCGTTGGTCAAATATAGAACTCAACCGGAGGTGAGGTCGATCCCACAGGGAACACGTAAGAATTATTCTATTAGTATCGGCTTTCAGTTGTAAATGCTATTCCCAAGATAACCGTACATAAAGTAAATGGGGGTTTGCGTTATTTAATTTAAATGATTGTGCAAAGTAATTAATGAAAACGTTGTTCCGATTTTTAGACAGATAGAAAGAGGCTAGGGTTGTGTTCCCCATGACTTACAATTGCGACAACTAAACTGGATTTGTAAACTCCTTCTTAATGATGCATGCAAAATCTAACAACTTAACAAATATCTAGGTCACCTTTCGGTCCTTCCTAGTTATATTTCACTCATCTCCTTTCGGTCTCAGAGTGTATGCAATTCTAACCGTTGTTTTTGATCTCAGAATACCTTCACGTTTCAGTCTCAGGCACTTAGACTAGGTTCATGACCCCGAATCTCTGTTGTTAAACTCTTTTTCCAATCACTACATCCCTCTCGGGCATGTAACGAATACAGGCTTACCCTAACACGTCGACTCATTAAGGAGAAGTTAAAGCGAAGAATTTAACAATACATGCAATGTTTATTCAAACGAATCACTCCAGCTTGTGTTTATCTTATTGAGTCGTCATGGTTCCCACAACCCTAGTTGTGGGTTTAGCCTAGCATAGTATTGATAACTTGCCCACAACAATTAGAAGAAGACATAAAGATTGACTTACAATTGAAGAGCAAGAATCTGTGTTACAAGCTTCAAACAATGATCACAAACACGATTCTCACCAATTACAAAATCAAACTAATGTTTTCTGCTTGTTCTCTCGTGTTTCTGCCGTAAAAAATGAAGTGTCTAACAAAATACAATAATGTACTATTTATACTAAGTAAAACTAAGTCGATACAATTTAGGAAAAATAGACTCGGCACGGGACACGGTTCGTTACACGGACCGTCTGAGACCAGACGGCTCGTCTAACGGACCGTCTGGTTCAACTGCTGCCTTGGCACGACCCGTGACACGGGCCGTGTGGCGTGAGACGGGCCGTGTGCTCCTCCGTGTGGCTCCACTTGTACAAATTCTGATATTTTCGACGAAGGTCCTTTTGAGTTACGTCACTTACACGGTGCACGACACAACCCGTCTGGTATCAGACGGTCCGTGTGATTGGTCCGTGTGGATTTCCTTGCACGATTTCCTTAATTTTCGACGAGTTGCCTTCCGAGCTACGTCAGTTACACGGCCCGTGACATGGTCCGTCTGGAGTCAGACGGGCCGTGTGGACTGGCCGTGTTACACGACTTGGCGCGAGTTGTTAAGTGTCGTGCCACGATCGGTCACACGGACCGTCTGGTGTGAGACGGCCCGTGTGGGCCTCTCGTTTGGCCTTGTTTTTCACTCTTTCCTTGTGCTTTCCTCAATTTCCCATGCCTTTGCTATTTTCCTGCACAATATCAAAACATACCTATTAAACCAACAACAACGCTCAAGAACGCACAATAATTCTATGTCGTAAGCGTCGTAAAAGTCGTATTTTCATGACTCATCAATACCCTCAACTTAGAACCATTGCTTGTCCTCAAGCGATGACCAAAAACACATACGACACACAAAGACAAGTGCTTAACAAGAAGTAAATAGAGACCCCTTTATCATCAAATTCATGTTCAAAAATACACCTGCGAATGCTCATACCCCAATGGACTTCTTGTTGGATCAACCTAAGCACTATACTATATCCCGTTGGCCCTACTTAAGTCCGAGAATAAAGATGAGCTGGTTAGTATAGCCACCAACTAGTGCGGTGATAGTGCCCCTCACTACAAAGAAGTCTCACACACAATGTAACAATGTAGCACAGATACTGGAACGTAGACACTCACACTCAGAAAGAATTTCCAACCGACACACAAGTATAGACCATATGCTTGCCTTTATTTTCACCACCTTGACTCTTAAATGACCTTTTTAGGATCACTTTAGGACTTTTAAGGCTTGTAACGTAGGCTCGGGCTTGGTGAGATATATTTAGGATCAAAGTGACTAGCTTTTCGTTCCAAGACCCTGCTTTGACTCAGCCACTCCTTTCGGCTCCCCAAAATCTTTGTTTTCCCTATATTACCACTCCTTGCCTTTTTCGCTTTGTTACCATTTTTTTCTTCTCATCACTCGACTCCTTTCCATCCATATTCTTCTGCTTCTCTTACACTAGCCACCCTCAACTTAGGATTTTAGCCTGAGTTGAGGTTCACAATGTCTTTTCAAGGACCAGGGCCAATATAAGCCACCCTCAACTTAGGCCTTTGGCCTGGGTTGAGGTTCACAATATCCTTAAAGGGACTAGGGCCTGAGTACGGTCTGCAGATAGATTGGAAACATGAATTGGGTAATAAGAAAGAAAAGGTCTATTAAGGCTCGATTATTTGGTTCAAAGGGAGAAACTTCATTTGGTTAATTCATTTTAGGCTTAGTGACTTCTCAACAACAATGGCCTAAGATCCTATCCTAATCCACTCATTCAATCGTTTCAGTGGGACCAACCAGGCAAGTTCTAGTTTACAAGTGTGTCAATTGAATTCAAGCAAGTCCACTCCCACACATATGGCACATATCCCCCACTATTCAGCACTACACAACACAATCAAGCTTTCATTATTCAAGGTACCAACTAGACAATGTACAACGTGCTTTAAGAGGAACACAAAATCAGTCAGTATGGGATGCATGCTTACACAAGTTTCGTGGATTTTCATTTTGGGGTTACTATAAACTCCTATGAACACTTGTCTTTATACATACAAAACAAACAAAATAAACCTAAACATGCCAGTTCTACTAGATACTACCCCTTCAGAGAAAAGAAACATGGCAAGAAAAACTCGTCAGGGTAGGATTCCCCACCCCCAACAAAAGACAGTGCAATGTCCCCATTGCACCAGAATGCATATTAAAGCAAAAATAGGAGTGGGACATACCTGGGACGCCCTAGGCGTCAGGCGGGTCATCATGGCCCGAACCAACTGGCGGGTCCGGGCAGGCAACATCATCTGCCGGCCCCACGACACTTCCGAACGCACCTGTCCGGGTAGCCTCATATGCTAGGCGCGCCTGCTCCTCCTGGGCAGCTGCCTCTCGTCATTGGGCCCTCAACGCTTTTCGCAGCCGCCTGGCTTCCTCATGCTGCGGATCTTCCGGGGGGCTCGTGCGCTGGCTACGGTGCTTACCTTTGTCCTTATGACCGGAAGCCATTGGAGCAGGCACGTGGGCAGCAGGAGGTACGACCGGTACACCCCAGCCCTCGGTCAGGCTCGGTTCCACGGGGCACTGAACAATAAGATCAACGAATCTGGCTGCGGAACCGGGGCTGGCGCCGTGATGTGATACCGGGCGTACAACTCTGTAATTTTCTCCCTCATATCCTGCATCGTCTGTACCAAGTGCGCCCTCTCGTCATCCGACAAACATCCAAACATACGATGGAAGTAGCCCTCCAACGTGTTGACCTGCTCCTGTAGACTCTGTATTTGGCCCACTAGTTCTGCACGGAGACGGTCCTCAGCTAGCTGCACATGAGCCTGCACCACCTGCGGCACCCTGACCACCATTTGATCAACAAGTGCCCGAGTCTGTCGCTGTTCGGTTACCATGCGGGCGAGAAGGTCATAAGGGACATAAGTGTATCCCAGATGCGCTTGAGGTGCTGTGCCACTGCCCCAGGGCTGCTCAGAATCTGCACCGGTCTGGGGGGCCGTGGGGGGCTCCTCAAATGACAAGGGCTGCTGTGGAGGAGCCCTAGGAAGCTGTGTCGGAACCCCAAGCCGGCGGGATCTGCTGTGATACAACGGGTTGTCGATATCCTTAATCATGGCAATGTTGACCACACCCATCGGAGCTATCTTCCTGTCCAAAGTGGGTGGTGGGGACACGGGCCTGCCTGCAAAGTGCTCGAATCAGACATGGAAATGACATACCCGCGCGTTCCGAGAGGGCACGGTCCTTGATCTCCATGGCAATAACGCGACCCACATTAATACCAAGTCGGGCCACCAAACACGCTACCAACGAAGCATGAGAGAGTTGGAGCGTGTTGTCGTTCACCGTGGGTCGAAGTTGGGCCCGCACCACCGACCACCAAAACTTTGCGACAAATGTAAGGGAGGCCTTTGTAATAGGAATCTTGGGGTTAGTCACCCAGGGTGCCTCCGCTCCTTGGAGCGCAATCAGCTCCGCAATCCACTGCAACTCCTTTGCCCGGATAGACGGGTCTGAGATGCGGACCTCATTAGTAACATTCACATACCGAGTAATGAATAACCCATCCGGTGGAACACGGTAGTCTGGGCCAAATAAAAAACTGTTGATCGTCTCTGCCGAGATGTGGACCTGAGTCTCCCGGATGGTGACATAGTCCCGGTGGGACAATTTGGCAGCAAGCCGCTTCTTCGATCGTCTGGGCAAGTTGCCTTCTATGGAGGCAAGTAGACTGGCGGCATAGCTAGAATAGAACTCTGCGATCATGTCCGGGCCATAATATCCAGGAGGGTTGGCCATCCATCCAAACTGGTACGCTGCAAAAGCGTTTCGTATCTCCGGGATGGAATCCAATTTGTCCACGAGGACTCGCATCTCCGGGATAATTGGCCTCCCCTGATAGCCCCAGTGCCTTTGGTGATGCCATTAACATAAATCTCCTTTGCCCCGGGGACTGACCACCTCCTGCGTAAGAAGACCAGAAGCCACTTGGCGGTTTCCGGGTCAGAAGTCCGGGCAACCGCCTGCTGAGTGGCCTCATCATCACTGTCGCGGAGAAGCAGAATATCCTCCTCACCTCTAACATCGTGCTCTGCGGTGACTGGAGTGCCAACCTCATCCTCTTGCTTTGGGGCTGTAGCTTCCCCCTCCACCCCCACCTCTGAAGCTTCCTCCTCAGAATCTGAAGCTATGTAGCGTCTCACTGGATGGGAACGGGCAGTGCGAGGGGGGTGGGAGGGCACAGCTGACCCGCCGTCGGAGTCATTACCTGAGTCACTCCCCGGAATTTGACTGGAGGATTCGGTGATCGAATCCCGGAGACGTGACTCATGCTCGTCTCTGCGTTGGCGAGGTCTTAGACGTGGGGCCATAGTAATCCTGCAACCATCACAAGGAAAAGAGATTAGTTATGTCGGGATGCTTGGGACGACACACTAACGGGTACTCAGACTTCCCCTGTGTAAATGTAGTGACAAAAACCCTTAAGAGTGGCATCACCCAGTCTATCATAGGGAAATTCGCACTAAAAATGCATAAGAGAATCAATGAAAGTAAATACAGTGAAGTCTATAGAAAATAAAGTGACATAGTACGGTGGCCCCACACGGGCGGTGTAAGGGTACACGGGTCGTGTAGAGGCCCGTGTGAGGGCCTGGAAGGGGGCAGACGCCAAGTGGTGCGGGACGGGCCGCCACACGGCCCGTGTAGGGCCAAACGTTCCGTGCGAACAGACCGTGTGGCGTGCCTTGCGTGACTTATGGGCCGCGAGTCGGACGGCCCGTGTGATGCCACACGGTCCGTGTGACGTGCCGTGACACGGTTGTCGGCCCCAAGCATCCCCAATGTCTTAAAATCGATGCTCACACACAAAATAATGCATCACAATCTCCAGATCGGGCATCTAAACTACGCAAACCACACTTTCTACCATACAAATCCTATTTTAACCATCCTAAACTCACAAATACCCTATGTTTCAAGAGTTCAAGGAAGCAACAATGGTGGTTAGGACTACCCATTACCAAATCTTTAAGGAATCGTGCCCTAGAGAGTTATAGACTTCAAAATCAACAAAGATATGCATAAACTCATACAAAGGAACAAAACTAAAAGCAAAATTTCAAGAATCATACTAAAGAACAACTAACCCAAAATAAAAATATAAAAAAAAACTCACTTGAAAGAGAGAAGTAGACTTGAAACTCAAAAATTTGCCTAAGGAAAGTGTGACGGATCGTGAGTGGAGTGCACAAACCGTGTGAGAAGAGATGAAGATTTGGTGGTGTGAGGAAGAGAGTAGTGGCGTGTGGGGGGTTTAGAGAGAGAGAATGAATGTGAGGAAAATAAAATTTGGAAAGAGGGTATAAATACCCAAAAATCCGTGGCCCAAGATGTGTGGGGAAACGGGCCGTGCCACGTGGCACGTTCCGTGTCACGTGCCGTGGGCGGCAGAAGCGTGTTCCCGAGGCGCACGCCCAAACGGTCCGTTACACGGACCGTTACACGTGGAACGACCCGTGTGGCTTACCGTGCGGCATGCAACTTACCCAAGGCGAGCTCAAACGGTCTGTTACACGGACCGTTCAAACTCACACGGACCGTGTGAACGGACCGTGTGCCTTGCCTTAGCCACGAGAAAATACTTACCTGGGCACGCCCACAAAACGGTCCGCCGCACGGTCCGGTCGATGTCACACGGACCGTATGGTCGGACCGTGTGGTTTGCCTTGGGCTGCCTTTTCGCTCTTACCCAGGGCACGCTTCCACGGACCGGTACACGGTCTGTCTAGCTTCAGACGGGCCGTGTGAACGGTCCGTGTGATGCCCCTTTGTGGAATTTTGTCCTTTCTTTTGCCCGCACGCCTGATTGGCCTTCCTGTCACCATGTGCATCCTTCCCTGAGACAAAATATAAACCAATATAAAGCATCAGTCAGTGTTTTTCTCTCTCTCTTTTTTTTTGATTGATGGGTTGCCTCCCATTAAGCGCTTGGTTTAACGTCACGACTCGACTGGTGGTCTTGACTACTCAGACTTCGTCAAGATAGAGAACCTCTATCACCGAGGTTTCCTCTGCAGCTCCCAAGTACTTTTTCACGCGCTGCCCATTAACCTTGAACCGGTGCCCGTCATCCGTCTCTAACTCAACTTCTCCATTAGTAAATACTTGTGTGATCTTGTACGGGCCAGACCACCTTGATTTCAGCTTCCCTGGAAATAACCTCAATCTGGAGTTGTAGAGCAGCACTCTGTCACCAACCTCAAAGCTTCTTGGTGCAATCAGCTTATCATGATAAGCCTTCTTCTTATTCTTGTACAGAGCAGCACTCTCGTAGGCCTGTAGACAAAACTCATCCAGCTCATTCAACTGGTCCATCCTCATGTTGGCTGCCTCCTTCCAATTCATATTCAGGGCCTTGAGAGCCCATAGTGCCTTGTGCTCCAACTCAATTGGAAGATGGCAGGCCTTACCAAACACCAACTGATATGGGGACATACCAATGGGTGTCTTGTAAGCTGTCCTATAGGCCCACAGTGCATCATCTAATTTCCTCGCCCAGTCCGTTCTTGTGGCATTCACAGACTTGGTCAGGATCTCCTTGATTTCCCTGTTGGATACCTCAACCTGCCCACTTGTCTGCGGATGATAGGGCGTGGCAACCTTGTGTTGGCGTACTCCATATTTAGCCAGTATAGCCCGAAAGGACTTGTTGCAAAAGTGGGAGCCCCCATCACTAATGATAGTTCTGGGTGTCCCAAATCTAGCAAAGATGTTCCGCCTCAGGAACTGTACCACACTCTTGCTCTCATTGTTAGGCAGCGCTGTCGCCTCCACCCATTTAGAGACGTAGTCCACAGCCACCAGGATATACTTCATCCCATAAGAGCTCACGAACGGGCCCATGAAGTCAATGCCCCATACATCAAACAACTCAATCTCCAAAATGGGGGTCATAGGTAACTCTTGACGCCTTGAAATGTTCCCTTGGCGCTGGCACTGGTCGCACCCCTGCACCAAGTCATGGGCATCTTTATAGATGGTGGGCCAGTAGTACCCACACTGCAGGATCTTTTTGGCAGTTCTGGCACCACCATGATGTCCCCCCACTGGAGAGGAGTGGCAGGCTTCCAGGATGCTCAACATCTCTGCCTCTGGGACACATCTTCGGATGACCCCATCTGCGCATGTTCTAAATAAATATGGATCATCCCAAAAGTACCTGCGCACATTATGAAAAAACTTTTTCCTCTGGTGAGGGTTAAGGCCTTCCGGCATAATATCGCTCACCAGGAAGTTAGCAAAATCAGCATACCAAGGGACTAAGTCCGCAGAAGCGGCTAATACCTGCTCATCGGGAAATGAATCATCGATGTTCAACCACTCATTGGCGCGGGCTGCGTCCTCTAACCTGGATAGATGGTCTGCCACTTGGTTCTCCGTGCCTTTACGATCCCGGACCTCAAAGTCGAACTCTTGTAGCAAGAGCACCCATCTGATTAAGCGAGGCTTAGCATCCTTCTTAGACATGAGGTACCGGAGTGCGGCGTGGTCAGTGTGTACGATCACCCTCGTGCCCAGTAGATATGCTCGAAACTTGTCGAAGGCATACACCACGGCTAGCAACTCCTGCTCTGTGACAGTGTAATTCCTTTGAGCCTCATTTAGCGTCTTGCTGGCGTAGTAGATAAGATGGAAGATTTTGTTCCGCTTCTGCCCCAGCACAACACCCACGGCAACTCCACTCGCGTCACACATTACCTCAAACGGAGCGCCCCAATCTGGTGCAACCACGACAGGCGCCGAGGTGAGCTTCTGCTTCAAGGTCTCAAAAGCTTGCCGGCATGCATCATCAAAGTGGAACTTGACATCCTTCTCCAACAGTTTGCACAATGGGTATGCAATCTTGGAGAAGTCCTTGATGAATCTGCGATAGAACCCAGCATGCCCCAGAAAACTCCGGACCCCTTTGACCGAGATAGGAGGTGGCAACCTTTCAATGACCTCAATCTTTGCCTTGTCCACCTCAATCCCCTTATCTGACACCTTATGGCCAAGGATGATGCCCTCCTTAACCATGAAATGACACTTCTCCCAATTTAGGACCAACTGGGCCTCTTCACAGCGCTGCAGTGCCTTGCTTAGATTCTGCAGACAATCATCTAAAGAATCACCCACTACCGAAAAATCATCCATAAATACCTCAAGGGTGTCTTCGACCATGTCAGAAAAGATGGACATCATGCAGCGCTGGAAAGTGGCTGGGGCATTGCAAAGTCCAAATGGCATCCTTCTGAAAGCAAATGTCCCATAGGGGCACGTGAAGGTGGTCTTATCCTGATCTTCTGGGGCTATTGATATCTGGTTGTAGCCCGAGTATCCGTCGAGGAAGAAATACCATCCTCGCCCTGCTAGCCTGTCGAGCATCTGATCCATGAACGGCATGGGGAAGTGGTCCTTTAGAGTCCATTTATTCAACTTTCGGTAGTCCATGCACACTCGCCATCCGGTGACAGGTCTCAGCGGGACAAGCTCTTTCTTATCATTGGCTACCACCGTCATGCCCCCCTTTTTTGGGACGCACTGCACTGGGCTCACCTACTTGCTGTCCGAGATTGGATACACCACCCCAGCATCCAGCCACTTAATGATCTCTTTTTTCACCACCTCCTGCATGGGTGGGTTAAGCCTTCTCTGATGCTCAATGCTGGGCACACAGTCATCCTCCAGTTTGATTTTATGAGTGCAGATG
Source organism: Solanum rostratum (assembly GCA_029948455.1). Classification (NCBI taxonomy): domain Eukaryota; kingdom Viridiplantae; phylum Streptophyta; class Magnoliopsida; order Solanales; family Solanaceae; genus Solanum; species Solanum rostratum. Next base: position 14,816,647 of record CM057047.1, on the reverse strand, counting down.
CCTGGAGGAATGCCAATTATGTCAGTAATGGTCAATAGCTCGCTTGAACTTTTGGAGGACCCCCAATAACGCCTCCATCTGGTATTTCTAAAGATCTGCAGCCACAATCACAGGAAGAGTGTTGTTAGTACCTAAAAATTGCATACCTGAGGTGTTACGGCAACTCCTTGAGCTCCAGAACGGGCGGTTCCTCGATAGAGGGTTTCACCGGTGGTGTTGGCCTATTTTGCAAATCCAAGTCCAACTTCCTAGGCACGAATGGTCTGGTCTCCATGCCCTGCAGGGCATAGATGGCGTCGTTGTACCCCTCAACACCATCTTTTGGGAAGTTCATCAGAACTGCCGCCAGTGTGTCGACAGTCATCTTTTCCTCCAACGAGGCCTCAGAAACGTTGTCGTCATCAATATCCATGACGGACATCACAGCTAACTCCTTAGGCCTTTTCATGGCAGCGCACACACTGAATTTCGCCTCTTCGGTGTTTAACCGGAATGTGAGTTCACCTCGCTCGACGTCCACCAGTGCCCTGCCTGTTGCCAAAAATGGCCTTCCGAGGATGATTGGTACCTCGAAGTTCACTTTACAGTCGAGGATGACAAAATCGGCAGGGAAGATGAACCTGCCAACCCGAACTAGAACATCATACAGGATTCCCATGGGCCTTTTTACTTATCTATCTACCATCAATAGCCGCATGGTCGTGGGTGTGGGGGCTCCTAAGCCCAACTGCTGGTATACTGCCAACGGCATCAAGTTAATGCTGGCACCAAGGTCACAAAGAGCCCGTGCAAAGTCATATGCACCAATGGTGCACGGGATGGTGAAAGCCCCTGGATCTCCTTTTTTTTCTATCAAAGACCTCATAGCGATGGCGCTACAGTGGTGTAAATTATCGACAGGCTCAATCGTGGCTGTCCTCTTCTTAGTAACTAAGTCCTTCATGAACTTAGCATAGCCAGACATTTGTTCAAGTGCTTCCACCAGAGGTATGTTCACAGACAGCTCCTTTAACATGGACAGGAACTTCTGGAATTTGCCATCCTCCGCCTTCTTTTGTAGCCTTTGGGGGAATGGCGGCCTCGATTTTGGGATGGTTGGCAGATTTGGGCAATCGGAGGTGTCTGTCACTACTGCCTGCTTGGTCGACTCTGGCTCTGCTGTCGCAGCCTTAGGTCTATCACTCCCAATGTCAACCCGACCCTCCATGGGGCTATACATCTTGTCATATGCTTTTACCTGACCTGCACCATTAGCAACAACTGGTTAGCAAGGACCTTACCACTTCTCGTGGTGATCACCATGCAGTGGTGATCGTTCTTCGGGTTTTGCACTGTGTCACTCGGGAGTGACCCAGCTTTCCTCTAGTTAAATGCCGCCGAAAGCTGCCCCATCTGCTGCTCTAACTGCTTGATTGAGGTGGAGTGCGAGTCTACCAGCTGCCTGACATTAGATATTTCGCTCTTTACATCCCGCACCCCTGCCTCAGTGGCCTCCACTTTGCTTAGGACTTTTGTCATCATGTCCTCTAGCTTAGAGTTGCCGCCACCTTCGTTTTGGCGGTCACGGTTTCTGTAGCCATCCCTATTATGCCAGTTCCCTTGGTTATTATCCCGATTGTAGTTCCGACCTTGGTTATCGGAGTTGAAACCCCGGTAACCCCCTTGACTACCAAGAAACTGAGCTTCCTCATCGTAGTCACTGCCTTGATCATCATACCTGGGTAGTGCTTCCATTGCTTTGACTTTCTCAGTGCCCCCACCAAGGAACCTTTTCAACAGCAAATCAATTTGTGTTTGCATATGGGCCATGTCCTGGTCCCGTTCTTCCTCCTTCTTGCGCTGCTCCTCACTCATCTCAAATACCATCCCTGAGCAGTCTGCCTCTCTAGTATACCATGCCCTGTTGTTCTTTGCCACTTGATCTAAGATGACCACTATGTCCGGGAAAGTCCTGGACATATATGACCCTCCACAAGCTGCATCAATGATGGGCTTGGTAACGAAGTTGCAGGACCTGTAGAAGACTGCCTTCAAGTGTTCATCAGTGAGATGATGGTTTGGGCACTGTTTGAGCTTTTGTCTGAATCTCTCCCAAGACTGATACAGTGCTTCATTCGGCATTTGTTTATGAGATCCGATCTCATCTTTGAGCTTCAGTTGCCGTGAAGCAGGGAAGAATCATTCCAGAAAGGCCTCCTTTAGTTCTCCCCATGTGCGGATGGAATCATGGGGGAGCTCGTTCAGCCACCTTATTGCCTCCCCAGATAGAGACAGTGGAAATAACCTCAGCCTCAATGCTTGCTGACTAACTCCTGGAATTTCGGACGACTGGCAGGTAGCTAAGAAATTCAGCAGGTGTTGATTTGCATCCTCTGTGGCAGCTCCAGTGAACAACCCCTTCAACTGCAACATCTGCAGTATGGTGCTGGTGATCGTGAATTTGATCCCAACAGGCAGAGGTGGTAGTACTATTGCCCCAGTAGTCCCAGCACCATCATCATCATCATGCGCTGCTGGTGGGTACTGAGGGCCTTGAGGTCTCACCAGGGGTTGGTGTTGCTGGGGTGGTACGAGTGGTACCTGGCGAAGTGGTGCCGCTGGTGGTACCACATTACCAGCGAGATCATCCATTCCCAACCCATCCTGACCTCTATCCGCAGGATTCACTGCCAACTCCCTCTGCCTTGCTGCTTCACGGTCCTGGGTGTTCATTCTGCGAATTGATTTAGTAAGCTCTGGATCGTAGGGAATAAGTGTTGCACCCTTGCTTCGGGTGCTTGGCATGCAATGCTGAACCCCTACGAGGACAAAAACAAGAAACAAAGTAAAATCAGGGACTAGACTTACAAGCTGAAAGTAGCAACTAATAGACTAGTTCTTTGCCGCGTTCCCCGGCAACGATGCCAAAATTTGATACGCCCAAATTACACTCCAAATAGAAGTAAAGCGGTCGTTGGTCAAATATAGAACTCAACCGGAGTTGAGGTCGATCCCACAGGGAACACGTAAGAATTATTCTATTAGTATCGACTTTCAGTTGTAAATGCTATTCCCAAGATAACCGTACATAAAGTAAATGGGGGTTTGCGTTATTTAATTTAAATGATTGTGTAAAGTAATAAATGAAAATGTTGTTCCGATTTTTAGATAGATAGAAAGAGGCTAGGGTTGTGCTCCCCATGACTTACAATTGCGACAACTAAACTGGATTTGTAAACTCCTTCTTAATGATGCATGCAAAATCTAACAACTTAACTAATATCTAGGTCACCTTTCGGTCCTTCCTAGTTATATTTCACTCATCTCCTTTCGGTCTCAGAGTGTATGCAATTCTAACCGTTATTTTTGATCTCAGAATACCTTCACGTTTCAGTCTCAGGCACTTAGACTAGGTTCATGACCCCGAATCTCTGTTGTTAAACTCTTTTCCCAATCACTACATCCCTCTCGGGCATGTAACAAATACAGGCTTACCCTAACGCGTCGACTCATTAAGGAGAAGTTAAAGCGAAGAATTTAACAATACATGCAATATTTATTCGAACGAATCACTCCAGCTTGTGTTATCTTATTGAGTCGTCATGGTTCCCACAACCCTAGTCGTGGGTTTAGCCTAGCATAGTATTGGTAACTTGCCCACAACAATTAGAAGAAGACATAAAGATTGACTTACAATTCAAGAGCAAGAATCTGTGTTACAAGCTTCGAACAATGATCACAAACACGATTCTCACCAATTACAAAATCAAACTAATGTTTTCTGCTTGTTTTCTCGTGTTTCTACTGTCAAAAATGAAGTGTCTAATAAAATACAATAATGTACTATTTATACTAAGTAAAACTAAGTCGATACAATTTAGGAAAAATAGACTCGGCACGGGACACGGTCCGTGTAGGCCAGACGGCTCGTCTAACAGACCGTCTGGTTCAACTGCTGCCTTGGCACGACCCGTGACACGGCTCGTGTGGCGTGAGACGGGCCGTGTGCCCCTCCGTGTGGCTCCACTTGTACGAATTTTGATATTTTCGACGAAGGTCCTTTTGAGTTACGTCACTTACACGGTGTACGACACGACCGGTCTGGTATCAGACGGTCCGTGTGATTGGTCCGTGTGGATTTCCTTGCACGATTTCCTTAATTTTCGACGAGTTGCCTTCCGAGCTACGTCAGTTACACGGCCCGTGACACGGTCCGTCTGGAGTCAGACGGGCCGTGTGGACTGGCCGTGTTACACGACTTGGCGCGAGTCCTTAAATGTTGTGCCACGATCGATCACACGGACCGTCTGGCGTGAGACGGCCCGTGTGGGCCTCCCGTGGTCCAACACTTGGCCTTGTTTTTCACTTGTTCCTTGTGCTTTCCTCAATTTCCCATGCCTTTGCTATTTTCCTGCACAATATCAAAACATACCTATTAAACCAACAACAACGCTCAAGAACGCACAATAATTCTATGTCATAAGCGTCGTAAAAGTCGTATTTTCATGACTCATCAGTGTGATATTATTGTACTACACGATATGTAAATTTATGAACTATTAGGTTTAGCTGGTTTCATGCAGGTTGTAGTCGTGGAGGTTCGGTTGGGGTGTTAGGAATTTCCGTATTCTATATTACTTGATTTTGTGTTTAGTGGTTCACTTGCTGGGTGCTGTATGTTTGGTACTCACCCCTTGCTACTACATTTTTGTGGATTATGAGCCCGGATCTTCGTGATACCCACTATTCTTCCTTGTCTGAGGCTTCCTATGGAGATTGTGTGAGGTAGTTGTTTGCCATCCAAGCTTACTTCTCACTCCTATTTATGATTTTGTTCTACTTTAGAGATAATATCATTTGATACTTGTGTTTTCTTTCGAATCTATTATAATACATTAAGAGGCGTGTGCACATGACAACCAGATTTTGGGAATTTTAATCAAGTTGTCTTAGTAATGAGCATCATGACTACCAATAATCTTTTGACCTTATTTTAATTTCATATTTTATCTTCATAATTGGGTTTAGACTAACTTGTCTTAGTGGGATAAGACAAGTGCTATCACATTTATTTTTTGGGTCGTGACAGCGTTTGTGTCGACTATGGCACGAGCGAGTTGTCCAATGATCGTGATGTCCACGTACTGCGCACTATACTCCTTCAGCTTCTCAGGTTGCTTCGTGATAGCTCCACATAGCCCAATCACACCTACCTGCATTGTGCCCAATCCTTCCTTTAATTTTTGTTCTTGTTCCTTCTGCTCCTTCTGTTCCCACAGTATGGCACCAAGGTTCTTCAGTTCGGGGCACTTCTTATAGCTATGTGGCCCACAACATATGTAACACTTAAACTATTTTTCGGGTTGTGCCTTGCCCTCTCCACTGCTTTTTCGCCCAGACCTCCTGTTATCAAGCCTACAGTTGTCATGATGCTTGGGATGTGGCTGCTAACCCTTGCCTTTGCCACCATCTCCCCCCACCTTGGTCATGGCTACCTCTCGACTCCTCTTCTTGATCTCTATCTTGTCTGTCGTACTGAGTGATGTCGCCCAAGCTACACCTCTTTTTTTTAGGCTAAAGCGGTCGTTGTCAAGAAATAAAACCGAACCAAGGTTAGGGTCGAACCCAAGGGAATACTGTAGACTTAGAAGAATTCAATGTTGCAATTTGGATTTATTAACCAATTTATCTCCCCAATGGGGGGGGGGGTTGATAATAACTAATAACATTAATGCTAAACTAAAACAAGTGTTTAGACCAATATGGAGAGAAACTAGGGTATTGTATCCCCCATGATTCCCCAACTGAGTATCACCGGATAACTGAATTCTTTTATAGTGTATAGCATGCAGAACAGTAAGTTAAGTTCACTGAACCCTATGGCCCAGGTGAGAGGCGAATTTCACTATGTGATTTGGTCCATCCCCACAATGTGACATTACTAACCCTTACCTATTGTCCCTGTATAACCTCCCTTTTGGCCCATTTCGGTTGATTAGATGAGAAACATCAATCGAATCCTGTTAATTAATCTCTCCTATTCATTACAACCTAGGTCTAGTCAGTAACACTAGGCGGGTTTTAATGTTGGCCACCATTAGAAAGCATTCAAAACAAAGAGAATTAATTAATACATGCATGCATACTTTTCAAGAATTACGAATTATCCAGTTGTCATGACCCAAGCCTAGGGCCTAGACGTGGCACAATGAATGGAAAACCCGAAGGCAACCCAAACAAGTATCTTAAGCATATAATTTGCACATCCTTGATTGCGGAAGCATAATTTAACAACAAGCAAGTAACAAATAATTCTAAGGAGAAGCGAGACTTTGAACTCACATTATGGGGATGTTATAGGGAAGAGAATTTGCATGAATCACATAACAAATAAAGTCTAAGGGGCAGTAAGTATGACTCACACTTTGGGGAAATAGGGTACTTGGGACTTCTATCACATCATCAACAAATTTCAACAAATAAAAGGGGATAAGGACTAAGGGAAGTCTTTTGTAATCACATAAACATGGTGGAATCAAGATCATAACATGCGTAGCCATATATCCAACGACACTTCTAACATGAGTGGAACAGGGGCCAAGACATCTCCTGAGCTCACCCTCAAAAGATATATATCCACAAGTAAATTAGTCTTAACAAAGCATGAAAGGAAAGTGGATGTTTTCCTCGAAATGAAGGACTTACCAATAATAATCTTCGAACAAGTCGTCTAACCACGATGAGAATGATAATACGAGCTCCGGTCCCTACATGATTAGATCATGTAGGAAAAAACTATGCCTAGTACTTTGAATGTACTAGTATATGGGCATGCAATGCAACAAAGCATAAACCATAAAATATCAACAATATAATCATTTAAAACATTTCTTAAGCCATGCAACATAGGTTAATACATATGGAAAGTAAGGAATGCACACTTAATTGATTTTATGATAAAATACTTAAACTTGGAATAACAAGAAGGAACCATCATAAATCATCATAGGAGGATATCTTGGGGACATGAGGGGATCATAGGCATATATAAGAAAACCATAGATCAAGAGTGACATATATCATAAGCCTTTGGAGAGTTTTTAAAACATAGTGAGAGAGACCATAGCTGAGAAAAACCATGTGAGCTAACCCATGGAGTCTCGATGTTTCCCCTACACCATATGAAAGGGGGAAGTCACTTTCCTAAGGTTAGCCTCCTAATGCCTAAATGGATCCACTAAGCCTTGTGTGAATAGGGTACTTGCCTCTAGTTCTTAGACTCGGGTACTCGCCTCAAGCCCTCAAACTTGGGTACTCGCCTCAAGCCCTTATCATTAGGGTACTCGCCTCTTAGGTATTTTAGTAATCGCCGCTAATCCTTTTACCAACGGTGGCACGAAGTTTGGGACTTGGGTATTCGCCTCTAGTCCACTTGGTGCTAGGTAGTGCTCCATATGAGTTAGGAGAATTATAAGTCATAAAATCATATCATTAAAATCATTCTAAGTCATGTGGGAGCACAATTTATCTAATTCCCGACCCATTGATATCGTAGAGTCAAAAGTCATATTCATTCATTAAATAATTGGGAGATCCTCCACCATCAACATTCATTCATAGGAAAACTTTTCATAAGTCAATAATAAACAAAGAAGTCTCAAAAGCCCTCATCCCTCATTATTTAGAAATCATACTACAAGACATATAGTGAATATCATCAATTCAAATCATTCTTAAACAACCTATCACAATCGTACATATCAACTTTCAAAATATAGACACAGAAACATGAAATTCATCTTATACAATTCTCAACTTCATAGTATCTCCTGGTATTACAATATTTATAGTTTTGAAATCATAAACTGGCTCATCAAACCATCACATTATAATATCAAATAAAGGGCTTCATATGATTCATCACATTATCATGGCTCATAGCATGCTTAATTTCCCTTCAACATTAACAACATTCATAAATCGCATGTCCTACCATAAAGCCTTCATCAGATAAAAGATTTGTCACATAACTTAGTCAAAACATGGTGGGTATATGTATTTAAGCTTAAAATAATATAATTCATGAGTAAGTAACATGAGAGGGGTAAATTAAAGTTATTTGAGAAGTCATTCAAACAACCCACCATTATACTTGCAAAACCCCAATTTGGGTGTTGTGAAAACCATTAAAAAATTCATAATATTTTCGAATGTTTCAAAATGCCATAGATTACAAAGCTTTAATATAATAAGCATATCATAATCTCAATCATTAGTAGGAGCCCATGCATCAATAGATCAATAACCAACAAATTCCCAACATATTTCATGCAATGGAGTAATAGTAGAAGAAACCCATAAAGAATTAGTCATTAGAATCAAGAAATTTGATAAAAATAGTTTCGGAACTCCATAGGTTGAAGGACCAATGGATGAAAGACACACATACATTAAACTTGAGATTTTCTTGAAAGGAACTTGAAGAATACTTAGGTTTCCCTTTGTTTCTTGAATTCCAAGAAGAGTTCTTGAAAAGCTTGAGATTTAATGGAAGATTTAATAAGATTAGAGAGGATTTTGTTAGAGTATTTCTTTGAGTTCTAGGGCATAAAATGGCTGAAAAACATGAGATTCTTGTCTATATAGGCATAGGGTTATTACCCAAATGCCCAAAGCTAACACAGAGAAAATTCAAGAATTTTTTACCTAGGGCGTGGCAGGTCCACGACGCGGACTTGTCACAGACCCTACTGGTTTGCGAAATTTCACCAAAAAATTATTTTTTTGATACGGGCAACCTATACCTTGTAGGTAATCGTTTTCCCATGCAATTTTCCCTCTGAATAATTATATGAAGTTGGATTTGGGAAATTCTTCACGGATTTAAAGGGATTCAAAAAAATGCATCATAAGTTCTTTCCAAGCTACATTGAGGGGTGTAACACCTTTACCTTGTTAGTTCTTCATAGTTCCAATAACCCTAGTTGTGGATTCAACCACTCATGATTTGTGTAGATGCAAGACTTATGAATTTGAATAACATATAGATAACTTACACAATTGAATTAAGCACAAGAAAATCCAAAGCTTCAATGAGAATCATAAGATTGTAATTAGAAGATGAAATTAAAGTTTACAAGTGTTTCTCAAACTCTCTAATGTTTTTCTCTGCTAACTCTTACTATTTTTCATGCTAACTCTCTCTCTCTCTCTCTCAACTAATCCTCGTAACTCCTTAAGAAAAATAACCTAAAAAACTATTTATAATGTTTAAAATACAAATCCAACGCAAAATAGGATATCTGGCACCTCGTATAGTGATTTATGGCTCGTAGTCGGGCTTTCGTACTTTGTTGCTTCAGTTTTGGACTTGGCTTCTATGACACCCCTCTACGGCCCCTATAAGGTTCTACGGTCCGTAGGGGTTTCGTCTGATGAAATTTTAGAAATTCCTTAAGATCTGATCCTCAGGGCACGAGACTAAATCTACGACTCGTGAAGTGTTCCACGACTCGTCTACATATTCATAGACCAAACTGAAGAAATCCACCCTTCACTGGAATTGCACAGGAAACCTCTTTCATGGCCCGTAGAATATTCTATGGCCCATAAAGGGTCTCGTGCATCCTCAAAATCAACAACTTCTGCATATTTGCCCAAAATCAGCAACTTCTACATATTTGCCCAAAATCAGCAACTTTTGCATATTTTGCCCAAAATCAATGCCAACCCTGAAATCCCGCAAAATAAACACATTAAACCTACTAACATTGCATTGAGAACACACGAAATTCCAAGTTTTAAGCATTAAAAGTTCTATATTTTGACAACACATCAACACCCTCAACTTAAAATTGTTGCTTGTCCTCAAGCAACAGACTCAATCTAGATAAGCAGCATAATAACACACAGACCTCAATCTAATGGCATACATCTCGTCCAACTTAAGCACAAATACCCACACCACTTTTCAAAATACAATCAGATAGCTATCCAGCAAACCAACACAATCTAATGCATGTAACAATGTAACTATGACAAGCTAGGTAACCTTAGACAAGCTACAATCACTAAATAAGTCTAATATTGATAATGCAATGCAAGTGCCCTTACAAAAAGAAGTCCCATATCTTACTCACAATGATGTTTAAATGTATAACCTTGGGACTATACAAAATCATCGCTCTCACAAAATACATGCATGTATCATGCCCAATACCATATGCTTGCCCCTATACTCATGACGAAGACCTTTGACTACTTGGACTAGGATTACTTTAGGACTTTACGGGCTTGTAACTTAGGCTCAGGGGGCTTTGGTATGATGCTTTGGGAAAATAGTGACTAAAGGCCCTTCTTGACACTGCGTTGTTTCTACACTTTTGCCTTACCAACACCATTACTGTTATTCTATTCTCCCTTTCTCCAATTTCAAGATTTTCTGAGTGTTTTCTTTTCATTTTTCAGCTTTTTGCCTTGTTTTTACACTTTATTTTTTATTTTTAGCTCATAGTAAGGCATCATTCATTTTTTCTTTGCACCCAACACATATTTTTCTCCTTCCCCAGGTATCACTAACTTTCCCCTTATTTTGTGTTTCACCCTTATACCAACCACCCTCAACTTAGGCTTTTGGCCTGAGTTGAGGTGCACATTATCCAACCACGGAACTAGGGCCACTTTTGGTAGCTACCATCAACTTAGGTTTTTGCCTCAGTCGAGGTGCACAATGTTCAAGGAAGGACCAGGGTCAATTTCAGGATTTTTACAACTAATAAGAATAGGTCGTTTAGGTTTTTACAAAGATAAGATATATGTCAAGCTCAAACATTAGGATCAAGGGATATTCTGCAAATTTGTTGGTCATTTTGGCTAAGTGGACTGTTATGAACAATGACCTAAGATCCTTTCCTAATCCAACTAACCTAAAATCTAAATCAAAGCAACAGGGAAAGTTTCGAATTGAAACACAGTACATGAATTTAGCAATTTGAGCTCATACTACGTAGCACTGACTACATTATCAACATAGACTCTCAGATCATGCTTTGCAGCTCAATCTTATCCTTATTTATCAGAACAGGCACTGTCAACACACCTAAACATGCATGGTTGCTATCTAGACTAACTAATCAAAAATTTGGTGGGTACCATTTTTCACAAAAAAGTAGAAAAACACATATATACCACAAATATCAGTACTATATGCTACCAATACTACCCAAAATCTTAAACATGCCGATTCAACAGAAAGTAAATGCCCATTGGGAAAAAGAACACAGGCAAGAAAATCCCTAGGATTAAAAAATTGGAGTAGTTATAGGCCAAGGCTACTCAGACTTCACTGAGGCCTATAACTACGCAGACCCCATCGAAAAAGAGGTGCATTGTCCTTATTGCACACAATCAATACAAAGTAAAGTATCGAGGTATAAAAAACACATACTTGGGCACCTAAAACGCCTGTGTCTACCTTAGGTTGCCTCCCAAGAAGAACCTGAGTTATTGTCATGGCACGACATAGACAACTTGAGTACTTAGAAAGCGTCCATTTTCCACCGTCTTTATTTCCTAGGCGTTTCCAAGGTACGACTCGCCTCTTTGGCCATCTGGATTTTATGTGTGCATATCCCAGGAGAGATACCAATGATATCTACAATCGTCCACCGAATGGCCTTCTTGAACTGTTTAAGTACCATGATAAGGGCATTTACTTGCTCATCATTTAGGTCTGCAGCAACTATGGATGGAAAAGTGTTGTTGCCGCCCAAAAATGCATATGTCAGATGTGTTGGAAGAGCCTTGAACTCTAGCACCAATGGCTCTTTTATGGATAACTTGGTGTGCGGTGACTCTCGATTTTGCAAGTCCAGCTCCAACTTAGTTTAGAGTCTAAGGGCGTAGGATACCCCCAAAACATTCACTGTCTCCTCATAATATGGGATATCATCACTATCAAAGTTCATCAACACAGCTTCTAAGGTGTCAACACCCAGTCTTACCTCAAGTGGTACTTCTGGCTCAGCACCATCAATACTCTTAATAATCGAGATCACCCTCAAATCATACTATTTTGTTGTATGTTGGGAGATGTTGAACATGAGCGCATCTTTTCCCAACCTGAACTTGAGTTGGCCCCTCTTCATGTCCACCAAAGTGTGTCTAGTGGCTAAGAAGGGCCTCCCCAAGATGATAGGGACTTTGAAGTCGACCTTGCAATCCAGGATCACAAAGTCTATAAGGAATATGAATTTCTCCACCTTGACAAGAACATTATAAAATATCCCCATAGGCTTCTTCATCGTGTGATCAGCCATCAACAATTGCATGCTCGCCGGAGCAAAGGCTCCCAATCCTAGCTTCTTGAAGACCACAAGGGGCATCAGATTTATACTGGCATCGAGATCACATAATGCCCTTGTGAACTCCACATCTCTGATGGTGCAAGGTATGGTAAAAGCATCGGGATCTTCTCGCTTTTAAACTAAGGACCTCGTAGCAATTGCACTACAATGTTGAAGCTCTTGGGAGAGCTCTTGACGCATAGTGCACTTCTTCATAACCAAGTCTTTCATGCATTTTACATACCCTGGCATCTTCTCCAACGCCTCTATGAGAGGGATATTGATAGAGAGTTATTTAAGCATAGAGAGAAAGTGCTTGAACTTGCCCTCCTCTTCCTTTTTAATTCTTTGAGGAAAGGGAGGAGGAGGCATGGGAATGGGTTCTAGCTTCTTTGGTGCATCTACAACATCACTCACCCCATCCTTGCCATGATTATCTCTAATATCTGCATCCTTGACCTCAACTATCTCCTCTCGAACATCATTCTCATCAATTGGCATGGGAGGATCAATGGTACTCTTGCCACCACGTGTAGTAACCGCCATGCACTGTCTTTCATTCTTTGGATTTTGAATTGTGTTTCTAGGCAGTTTACCCCTCTAAGTCTAATTAAGTTGAGTCGACACTTGACCAAACTGATGCTCAAGCTGTTTGATAGCAATAGAATGGGACTCGATTTTCTGATTTATACCGGAAATCTTAGATTTCATCCCCCTCAGAGGTTCAGCTTTCTTCAATAGGTGGTCAAATATCTCCTCAATTCTGGAACTACTAGCACCAGTGTTGCGGTTGTGTGGTGGCACATAGGGACTATTTCTGTAACCATCTTTGTGGCCCCAATCTACATCTCTGTCTTCCCCCAATTCCTGTCATAGTACTCTCTGCGGTTGTCTCTAAAAGTTCCATCTCAATTGAAGTCTTACCTTGGTTTCCTTGACCTTGGTGCCAATAGTCCTGATTAGATCCATAGGCATTTGTTTGGAAACTTCCAATCAGCAATGAAGCGAGTGTCCTCCTTATAGTAGGGATCAACATACATGGGTGCTCGTGGAGGTGATGAACAACCACATTGACTTGTTCCTGATTCTTCTTCATTATCACCTCTATACCTGTATGGATTCGGGCAAGCTCTTGCAGGATCTCTTTATTTATTTTAGCTTACTCCGAACCAATACTGACAACGCATAAACTTTTGGTTGATGATCTATCTCTTTGCTCCCATGCACGATTAGTTTTGACCACTCTCTCCATCCTTTATCCTTGCAAATGGTTGATATAATAACATGCCCCCATATTGGTACCAGCACAAGCTTGACTATTTTCATCCAGGGCACAATAGAAGATCTCTATCAAGGCATCATCAACAATTTTGTGGTCCGGGACGCTCCTCAAGCATTTAGTGAATCGCTCCCATGTAATACTGATCAAGTCACTAGGAAGTTGCTCAAAGTTGTTAATCTGGTCCTTCAACTTGAGCTTCTCCGATCTTGGGAAATACCTCTCCAAAAAAGCCCTCTACAATTAAGCCCAACTACTGATGGAACTCTGTGGGAGCTCGGATAGCCATAGTGCTGCATTGTCTGTCAGAGATAATGGGAAGACATAGATGGATTTTGTGTTCCCATTACACTCTTGCAGACAAATACAACGTTGTGTAGGTAGCTATGCGGATCCTCTAACGGTAGGCCCATGAACAATCCACTGTTTTTACAGCATCTAAAGCAACCCTTTCAAAACCATGAACTTTGAGTCAGCCGGTAATGGTGGTAACACAATAGTTGTAGTCACCTTTATAGACATAGGGTTAAGCCAAAATAGATTCCACTGATAAGCTTCGGCGTTGAAGCCCCCGTGGTTGTGGAGCAATGTCCTCAAGAGGAGGTGGGTTTTCATTATTGGTATTCTCACTCTCATTCCTGTTAAGAGCTGCATTGGCCGCATTGTTGGAATTATCTTGGGCTATTCTTCTTAGTCTTCTCTGGCTCTCTGGGTCAAACACAGTCTATGCCTCGACTTTGCGTGTTAGGCATACACTACATTTGTATCCTGAAAAAAATCAAAAACAACAAGAAATGTAAAATAAAGGAAATAGGGATTAATTTCCAAATTACTTGAATTAGACAAGTCTGGCCGTATTCCCTGGTAAAGGCGCCAAAATCTTGATGTCGCCTGAGCTACATCTCTTTTTTGAGGCTAAAACAGTCGTTGTCAAGAAATAGAACCTAAGACAGGTTAGGGTCGAACATAAGAAAATGTTGTGGACTTAAAAGAATTCAATGTTGCAATTTGGGTTTATTAACCAACGTATCGCTCCAAATAACTAATTTTTAAAACTAAAACAAGTGTTTAAACCAATATGGAGAGAAACTAGAGTATTGTGTTCCCTATGATTCCCTAACTGAGTATGACCAGATAACCAAATTCTTTTATATTGTGTAGCATGCAAAATGGTAAGTTAAGTTCACCAAACCGTTTGGCCCAGGCGAGAGGCGAATTTCACTACATGATTTGATCCATCCCCACTGTGACATTACTAACCCTTATCTATTGTCCCAGTACAACCTCCCCTTGGCCTAGTTTGGTTGATTGGACGAGAAACATCAATCGAATACTTAATTAATTTCTTTTCCTATTCTTTGCTACCTTGGTCTAGTCAGTAACACTAGGCAGGTTCTAATGTTGGCCCCCATTAGAAAGAATTCTAAACAAAGAGAATTGATTAATACATACATGCACACTTTTCAAGAATTATGAATTATCCAATTTTACCTTGTTAGTTTTTCATGGTTCCCACAATGCTAGTTGTGGTTGAAGCTGCTAATAATTTGTGTAGATGCAAGACTTATAAATTTGAATAATATAATAGATCACTTACACAATTGAATTAAGCACAAGATTCAATGAGAATCACAAGATTGTAATGAGAAGGTGAAATTAAAGTTTACAAGTGTTTCTCAAATTCTCCAATGTTTTTCTCTACTAACTCTTACTTTTTTTCGTGCAAACTCTCTCTTTTTTTTTTGCTAATCTCGTAAATCCTTAAGAAAAATAACTTAAGAACTATTTATAATGTTTAAAATATAAATCCAAAGCAAAATAGGATAACTGGGTCGGTAGGCTCTACGAGATGCTCTAATTACGACTGATAGTCGAGCTTTCGTACTTTATTGCTTCAATTTTGGACTTGGCTTCTATGAAACCCCTCAACGGATTGTAAAAGGTTCTATGACCTATAGTGGGTTTCGCCGGATTAAATTTCAGAAAGTCCTTAATCTCTAATCCTCAGGGCACGAGACTTGATCTACGAATTGTAAAGTGTTTCATGACTCGTTTGCATATTCGTAGACCAAACTTTAGAAATCCACCCTTCACTGAAATTGCACACGAAACCTCCTTCATGGCCTATAAGATACTCTACGCTCCGTAATGGGTCTCGTAGATCCTCAAAATCAACAAATTCTGCATATTTTGCCCAAAATCAATGCCCACCCTGGAATACTGCAAAACAAACACAAAAACACATCAAACCTACTAACATCACATTGAGAACACACTAAATTCCAAGTTTTAAGCATCAAAAGTGTTGTATTTTTACATCACATCACCTAGAGTCTGTCAAAACCTCTGCTTGTGTGATGGCCTCGTCGATGGTCCTAACTCGTCGGCGTTCTATTTCTATCCTGTCCCAGTTTTGTAGGCTATCCATAAAGTGGAACATCATATCCTCATCCGTGAAGTTGAGAATCTGGAGCATGAGGATATTGAACTCTTTCACATAGGCCCTTATACTACCCATCTTCTTTAGCTCCCCAAACTTTCGCTTCACCTCATAGATGACATTGTTCTAGAAAAAGGCCTTCTTGAACTCACTCTTGAACTGCTCCCACGTGTTGATGGTGCATAGCTCCTTCTCTATCTCTTCCTCCTTTCGTTTCCATCCTAACATGGCCATCTCCGTCAGATACAACACGACTGTGTTGATCTTTGTCTCATCACCATTCACTTTTTTACACTTGAAGTAATTCTCCAAGTGCCAAAGGAAATTCTTCACCCTTGTGCATCACGAGCACTTTTAAATGCTGGTGGCTTGGGAGCCTCGATCCTAGTCTCCCTTCTCCAGTAATCACAGCACATCTCCCCTTTACCATGACTTCCTCAAGTGCCTTCATCCTGGTACTCATGACCTCTATGCTGGCGCTTATGGTCTCCATGTTAGCACTCATGGTCTCTATCCTACTCAACACCTCCATGAGCTGCCACTCTAAGAAAGTGATGGTCTCCTTCATCTCGAACCCCACAACCTGTTGCTCGCCCATCTCCTTTTGGATGTTATCGTTCTCCTCAAAGGTATGCTCCTCTAGGGTCTTAAACTTGCCATCGAACTGGTTCAAGCGCTTTCCTAAGATCTCTACTGCTTGTCTGGCAGCATCCACTCTTGTAATCCACTCCAAGCTGGATGTGACATTCACGAGTTCCTCACCACATTCATCATCACACACTTAAGTGGCCGAGAGTGAGTGGGAGGTAATAGCTTCGCTTGGTGTCTAGTCAATCGGCAGCTCCTCATTGCTCTTAGAGTTTTTCTTTCCCTTGCGTGACTTCTTGCCAACATCCGGCATAACATTGGTAGTGTTGGTGGCATCAAAGTCTCCTTCGCTTGACATGCTTTTCTTAGTCCAAACTTGCTTTGATACCACTCTGTCACAGACTTAGAACTCCTACTAAGGCTCTCTTGTGGCACTTGTCAATTTTCTCATGAATCTTTCACGATCTTGCAAATACAAATAAGCCTTTTCAACTCGATCACTAAGGGAACACTAGATTAAGAAGACAAGAGAGCTTTAAAAAGAAGACTTGTATATTGCTTTGGAAGATTTCCCATATAATTTTTGGATTGATGCCTTAAAAATGAATGGCCTCTCTATTTATACCACTCCTCAGGATTAAGTGCAAATAGTATTTATTTTATAAATTCTTCAATATTTACAATTTAGTTCATATCTCTAGAAGACTCTACACTTCTAGGATATTCTTTAAGTCCTTCAATATTTGCAATATGTTTTAGTCAATTGTACACATATATAAGTATTTGTATAGCAAATTCTATTGTTTAATAATTGATACAATTGTACATATTAATGATATTTATTTAAGGAGTTGAATTTATCATCAAATGACTATGACATATATTTCTATATACAATTCAATATGAGTTAAAAAAAAATTTAAATAAAAAATATATTATTAGTCTTCATATATATAAATATTAAAATACATATACAAATCATATATTCAATCAAGGCAAATCCACAAATTATGTATCAACTAGACATATCATCATAACTCCAATTTTCAATTCATATAAATACAAAGCAAAAGAGTTTTCCTATACATACACAAATTATATTATCAATCGATACATATTCAATAACTTTAGTAGTCAATTGATACAAATACAAATCAAAATCAAAAAAGTTTTTTGATACATATACAAGTTATGTAATCAATTGATACATATTCAATAACTACAATAATAAAAAAATCAAATAATCAATCTATACAAATACAATTCATATATGGTAAAAAATTCTAATTAGATACAATAATCGTAATATGTGAGATTGTTTTCCGCTTTAAAAACTAACATTATCGCCTTTTTTATTAATTAAATTAAAAAATCAATTTGTGTAAAATATTAAAATTTATTATATAATAATCAACTAAGAAATCTATATATATAATAGTCGGTATGGGAGTTTTTTGTGATGAGATCTAATTTAGGTAATGATCTCTAATTAAATTTAAAAAAAACGTAATTTAAGGGATTTGTTTTTAATTGTTTGTGATAAGAGATCTATTTTAGGTAAGGATCTCTAATTAAATTCAAATATCATAATTTAAGGGATTTATTTTGTCTATTCAATTTGTATAAACTGTTGACTTTTGGATTTCATATACAAACGGAAATGGCCCCAATTGCTATAGCTACAGTTACGAAATATAATTATCTAAACTGTAGCTATTTTGGCCTATTAAATTTCATGTGTAAGCTATTTATGAAAATTCCTATTATTTCTTCTTCTTCAATTTCAAGGTTCTTCACTTGAGGTATGTAGAGCTTCATTCATAGATTAGTTTCATCCATGGAACCGAATTCAAAACCTCCTTTTTCTCAAAGTTTCATGGTGATTTCGCTTGGGCTTTTACGATATGATTCCAAGTGTTCGGATTATGATTTTTCTACGATGATGACACCTTCCTATGCATGAATTATGGAGAATTATATGATTTCTATTATTTTCAAAGTGAAAGTATATGATTTCAAGTATATGATGCCATGATAAAGCTATGATTTTCATGAGTATGATCTCAAATATGAAAAATATGTTTTAAGGACAATGATGATAATGCTATGATGATGATGGTGATTAAGACCCTAATATTTATGCAATGATGATGATAAGATGGGGAGTATACCCACACTATGTTAAACGCTATGTAGATAGACTATTCCTATGATATGAGATGTTTTCATTAAGTTATTATGACCACTTTATAAGTTATGAAAGTATAATTCTAACAATTGTTTTTTAGATGAAACTTCGACACCATCTACCAGTATTGAGATCGAGCTAAAAATTGTCATATTCAGAGGTGACGCTGAGCACATGACGTCTTGCACCATACTAGTCTCCATCTACCATTTGTGATCCACTTTTTGAACTTGAACTCATTTTGTAGTAGCTCTATATGTGTGACTTCAAGATTCTTGGAAGAATCTTTTGTTGTGTATATGTTTTGGCTTATTTCCAGTTTATTCCCAATTTTGTATCAAATTGGTTGATTCTGTTTAATTTTTACTCTTAAATTTATTACTCATTATTTCAAACTTTGGATTGACTTACCTACTAGAGGATTATAGTAGGTGCTATTACGATTTGAGAAATTGGATCGTGATATTTTGAGTGCACCCATCGAGCTTGTAGGGGTTTAATCAGATTATTGTTTCCTGATTTATTATTGTTTTGCCTTTGTATGTTCCTTCTTAGCTTTAGGGGTTCAGTTAGGTTTTAGATACCTTTATTGCCTATATTATTTGTTGTAGTAGATCTACTTCAACTTATGCTATTTGTACCTTTTCTATAACATTTTTACCTTGTTATACTCACTTGTTGTTATGTTATTGCTATCTTAAGCTTAGTCGGCTTATAATGTCTATGGGGTACTCATTGTTTTGGTATTCATACTAAGCTCTTCATCTTTATCCTAATGCAGACCTGAGCTTTAATTACCTGCTTTGACACTCGTGTTGCAATTGCTAGTATTCCAGAGATACAGAGTGAGCTTATTGACATCTGTTGTTGACTTGTCTTCTTTTAAACATTTTGAACTAGTCTTTTGCAGTTTGAGATAACTTGTATATTTATTGTATATATCTACTATGTACTCGTCTCTCATAGTAGCTTTGTACTAGCATCCATCGAGTTTTATATTGGATCTTTGTACGTTCTTTTGCCCTCGTTCGAGGGTTATATAGCCGTCTATTCTTTTATGTTTACTTTTGCTCTTAATTCTGCCTTTTATGCTTCTTACAATTCTTTCCCTCCCCAGGTTTGTTATCGTTGATTTCAAGCTAAGGGTTAGACTTATCTACTAGTGAGATTTAGTAGGTGTCATCATGACCCCGACTTTTGGGTCATGACAATAAATAGATAATATTTTATCCTTTTTTTCTTCATTAAAAGACTCCACAATAAACAAAAATTTTATTTACTATTTTTCTTAAATATAATCATTTATTTATTGTCATAATATTTGGGAATTTAAAATTTAAATAAATTATAAATATTTATTTTTTTCTTAGTTTTAGGAAAAACTACACAAAATAGACCAAATGTGAAATTATTTACGCAAACCCAAATTATTTACCCTTAATGGACTCATCATCCAAATTATTTACCCTCTTTCTCCATTTTCTCCCTTTTTATTTTGCTCATGACATCAGCACGATGTCAACATGATTACTATGAATTAATCCTCTGTAATACTTAGATTGTATATTGATACATACCGGTATTATATTGGATGAGCTCAATCTTCTGTGATACTTTGCCAGTATATTGATACCCTATTCGTATCATATAAGATGGGCTCTTTTTTCTAAGAAATATATATAAGAAATAAACAACAACAACAACAACATACCTAGTGGAATCCCACAAGAAGAAATATATAAGAAATAATTAAAAGAAAATTATTAAACTCTAAATTTGTGAAAAATCTATTCTTTGTGATATTCCATTAGTATATTAATACCATATCGGTATCATATAGAACTAGAGCTTACTTTTCTATTTTACTCCATCGGTATATTGATACCCTACTAGTATCATATAGTTTTAGGCTCTTTTTTAAGAAATAATATAATTAAGAGAAAATTATTAGAGTCACAAACTTATTCATTGAATTCTAAATTAGTAGAAAAGAGGTTCTTGTAAGACTCCATCAGTATAATAATATTATATAGGACTGAACTTAATTCTCAGTGATATTCTAACAGTATAATATAAGTAGCATATATTTTGGGGTCTTTTTTTTTAAGAGATAAAACAATTAAGAGAAAATTATTAAAGTTACATATTTATTGATCAAACTCTAAGTTAGTAGAATTTTTTTATGATACTCCGTCAATATATGGACACCATATCGGTATCACATATGATCGAGTTTAATCCTTTGTAACACTATGTCGGTATATTGATATCTTATTGATATCATACAGAGTGTATGCTGATGTCAGTTGGCAAATTTATTAATAAGTGAGCATAAATGTAAGAGATTATATGGATGTAAATAGTTTGCTTTAAAGGAACATAAACTTAATTTTTCCTTTTAATAGGTAAGTACTCTTGATATTTAGTAATTTAAAATTGACTAGAAATTTCATTTCTTAAATCTTTACTTATAACTATATCAAAAGTACTAACGTTAAATACTTTAATATTTTATATAAATCTTGATTAAAGTATGATAAACAAAATAATAAATTAAAGAATTAAAAAAATTAAAGAAAGAGATTCACGTTTATATAAATAAATTTATAACCCTCCTACATGAAATCCTTGTCATTTTAGTAGATATAACATTTATTTTGATGTTATTGCTATTTTTAAATAGTTTTGCTCTTATTATATATGGTTATTTAATATCCTAATGTTTATTATTTTGAAATTGATTAAATTATAGATATTGGATTTTTCATTTTTGTAATAATTATTAATTTTCAAATATTTAGTACTTAAAAATTGACTAAAATTTTGCTTCTTAAATCTTATCTTATTTGAGCTACATTAAATTTTTTAACATTTAAAACTTTAAAAATAATATTTTTACCTTTTATAAATCTTAATTAAATTATAGTAAACCAATACAAAAAATAAAAGAACTAAAAATATTAAAGGAGTAAAATTCTTATCATTTGTAGATATAATATTTATTTTTATGTCAATTGTTATTTTAAAGTAATTTTATTTTTTAATGTAGAATTTCATCGATTGACGCGAGATACACGCAAGATTCACATGCAAAACACATACACTAAACTAGTATAATATAATATTGAATTCAATCCGTTAGTTGTCAATTTGATTTCCTTAAAATCAATGTTCTAAAAGACAATAAAAGCATATGAAGTAAATAAGGAACAAATATATATCTTTTGGACCTCACATCCCATCAGCAGTGAAATTAACAACCAACTGATTGGGTCCTTAGATATCTTGACAATTATGACTTCAATAATCTCTTTAGAAGGCAATATCTTTAATATTTCCCTTAAATTCTCTTATTAGATATGATAATTTCACATTTATTGCTGTTTTAGCCAAAGAAATAGTTGACTACTGGTATCTGATGTTACTAGCTATTCTGCGGCTTGTTATAAAGATCCAAGGAATGTATTTTTTTTTCATTTTATACATGAATAAAATCTTTGATATAAACACAAAAAATGAGAATAAACTTTGTCATCAACATTATCTTTTTGTTCTTCTTCAATGGTAATTTTAACCTTCTCTGCACACCCTCTAGCTTTAATTGATATATAAATCACTCAATCCCTTGAAACTCTGAATTATACAAAACAGTGATGCAAGATTGGCTGCAAGTGTTCAAGTCATGTTATTCCTTTCCTAGTATCATTAGAAAGGACGAGTGAATATGATTTAATTTATTTTTTCAATTTATTGATATAACGTGATAACCTAAATTCACCGGTTCAACTAATTTAGATTCATTAAAGGGGAATTTCTCCCTATCTAAGGTTTCTCCACACCGAGACCTTTCATTGAGGGTGGAGAAATCTCGTGACGCGTTTTCCTATTTTTTATATGATGATATTAGTGTTAATACTTATAAAAACTAAATTTCGAATTGCAGGATCTGATGCGGCCAAAGTTGTAATAAAGAACAATTGTCCTTACACAATTTAGCCAGCTACACTTACAGGCAAAGGAGAGCGATTGTCAACAGGATTGAATTAGCATCACAAGCCTGGTCATCACTTGATGTACAAAATTCATGGTTAGGACGAATATGGGCAAGATATTACTGCTCAACAAATGGGGGAAATTTCACTTGTCCTATCGGAGATTGTGATTCTGGAAAAGTAACTTGCGATGGTAAGGGTGCAATTCCACCCGCAACCCTTGTAGAATTCACATTAGCAGGGTATGGGAGAAAGGACTTTTATGACATCAGCTTAGTAGATGGTTTTAATATACCAGAGTCTGTTAAACCTCTAGATAGATGTGACTGCAGCACAAGTTGCTCGGTAGATATCAATACACGAGGATGTCCAAATGAGTTAGCAGTAAGAAATCCAGCAGGTGGTGGTGTCATTGGGTGTAAAAGTGCTTGTGTAGCATTTCAACAGCCACAGTATTGTTGCACTGGTCCATATGGTTCTCCAAAAACTTGCAAACCAACCAGATACTCTCTATTGTTTAAACATTTGTGTCCTCAAGCTTATAGTTATGCTTATGATGATCAAACTAGCACATTTACATGTACTAAAGCTAACTACATGATTACTTTTTGTCCATGAGTATATTATATATTACTCTTGAACCAGCACATTTACATGTACTAAAGCTTATACTTATGCGTATGATGTACTTAAACTTGTATTTATGCTTATGATGATCAAAGTAGCACATTTACATGTAGAAAAGCTAACTGTTCAGTTAATATTATGTGAGTAAATTCTGTGGATTAATCTACATATCTTAATTAGTGTAAATGCAAAAATAAATAAATAATAATAATAATAAAATAAATAAATAAATAAATAAATAAATATACATTACATAGGAGATGCATATACATATCCATTTCAAATAAAGGTTTTATTTAAGTGTAATATAATGACCTTTAATGTCATTAATATTCACATCCGTTTCTCAATAAATTACTTTTTCTTCTTTGCAACTCCTCTTGAAAATCTTGTATAAGAATTGTGTTTGGCGAACATAATATACACCAACCAAAAGAAGAAAAAAATAACTTCCTCCTTTCTTTTTCTTGAATATTCTTTGGGCAATTGGTTTTTAGACAACTTCTAAACTTTCAACCACGGCTGCACGTGTTTGAGATTAACTGTGGAATCTTGGAGAGCGACTGGCTAGAATGATTTGCACCAGAACATATCAAGATAAAGAATAGGAAAAGGCCCTTAGATTTATTTGTGACCTCTGAGGAGCCGTATGAGGTGAAAATCCCACGTACAGTTCTGTAATAGCGATGGGCACAGTGATATTGTCATCGAATATGATTATCTAACAGTTCAAGTACAGTTGATATAGTGGAAGCGCAGTCAAAATATGGTTTTGGAGTCGGCCAAATTCGCTTTCAAGGCAGTGGCTTGCCATGACACAGTGTTTGTAATAATTTATTTGATTCCAGTTCAACATTAATATTACAGTACTTTTTTCAACAATTTGAAAGCGATTTTCTTACATCCAATATTGATGAATGGCTATTTACTTGAACAAAACTTTTTTTGATTTGTCAAAGCTTAAGGCTTTTGAACGAAATAATTTTAAACATTGGTCACAAAAAGTCTTGATTTTCTTTGAACAATTAGAAGTTGATTGTGTTTTATTTAATGAACCTCTTAAGGATGGTTATAACACTACTACCGATTCTAGCAATATTTTAACTGGTGATGATACTATTAAAAAGAAGCTTGAAAAAGATAACAAAACTTTAAAATATTTATTTGTTACATATAAATCTGCTAAGGAAATATGTGATAGTTTGGAAAAGAAATATGGTGCTAATGATGCAAGAAAGAAAAAGTATGTTGTTGATCAATGGATTAAATTTTAAATGGTTGACAATAAGCCAATGATAGAACAAGTTCACAAATATGAAAATTTAATTGCTGATGTTCTCAATGAAAATATGAAGATGTGTGAGGTTTTTCAGGATAATGTTTTGCTTGAAAAATTCTCACCATATTGGTGTGATTATAGAAATTAGTTAAAACATCAAAAAAAGAATTTAACTCTTCAAGAACTTATCAGTCACATGAGGATTGAGGAGGCAAATCGTTTCAAAGATAAGATGGAAGCACTTTTACTTTAATTCTCCTTGCGCTAATATTGTGGAACCTTCTGGTATTGTTGTTAAAGACAAGTTCAAAGATAAACAGAAGAAAGAAAAGGTGAAGAAGAAAACACTTCAACAAACTAGAGAAACAAATTAAAAAACCAAAGGATCTTGTTTTGTTTGTGGAAAACTTAGTCATAAAGCTGCTCAATGCTATCAAAGAAAAGGGAAAAACTCCAAGCAAGAAGGATAAGGTGATGTCCAAGCTCATCTTGCTAAAGGTAATGAAATGATTGTTGCTATAGTCATTGAGGCAAATCTGGTGGCTAATAAGAGTGACTAGATATTACACACAAGTGCCTCAAGACATTTTGTGCCAACAAGGAATTATTCTATGAACTTGAAGAGTCCAATGATAACAAATGTGTTTATATGGGTAACTCCACTACTACTGGAGTTATGGGTAAAGAATTTTTTTTTACTTAAATTAACTTCTGAAAAAACTTTATCCTTGAACAATGTTTTGTACGTACCCTCCCTCCGTAGAAACTTAGTTTCCGGAGCACTTCTCAGCAAAGCGGGCCTTAAACTTGTTTTTTAAGCTAATAAAGTAATTATTTCTCATGGAGGAGTCTTTGTTGGGAAGGGTGTCACGATCCAAGCTTAGGTCCTAGGTGCGACATAGCTAATAGGAAACCCAAGGGTAACCCAAACAAGCCTCTTAGCATATCTTACGCACATCCTTGGTTGCGGAATATAAAACAAGCATCTAACAATTAAGTCTAAGAGAAACAAGGCTTTGGATTCACGCTATGAGATGGATAGGGGGAAGGGATTTCCATGTTCCAATCACAATCAAAAGACTAAGAGGAGTGTTAATAGGACTCAAACTATGGGGAAGTAGGGACTTAAGAAGATCATCACTTTCCATCAACATAAAAAACATCGATCAATATCATATAAAGAAGATAAGGACTAAAGGATAAATCTCCATAAAGTGTCAATATCATATAAGCGCACATAACATAAGTATCCAAAAACACCTCTAACCAAGAGTAGGACAAGGGTCAAGACATTTCTCAGGATCACCTCAAAGTAAGAAGTAAAGTAATAGTGTCTCAACATAAACAAGAAAGAAAATGAATCTTGCCCTCGAACTAGAGGACTCACCACAAGCTATGATCTTTTTGAATCGTACTATCCATGAGGAGGTGGATGAGGAAATCCTCCGGTCTCTATGTAGCTAGATCATGTAAGAAAAAAATATGTGTTTGTACTTTAAATGTACTAGTATGTTGGATGCAATGCAACAATAGATAGTAAGCTTCATAACAAGACGCATAACTATATACAATGAAAATAAGCTCAATATGGCATGCATGAGAATGCTTTTATGGAAGATAAACATAACATACTATCAATCATAATATGTGGGAGGAGACCATAACTGACAAATAAGACCATGCGAGCTACTACATGGAATCCAATGAACTATTTCCATTGAGAAAAGGAGAATCGACTTGCCTAGGTAGAACTCTATAAACTTTGCATATGCATCTTTGCTGAATAATATGGCTTAGGTGGATTAGACTAGCATACAAGGGCTCCTATGGTGGCCCATAGTTAATGAAACAAGGGATTGCTATTAGGATTCCCTTACCGAATCCCACCTCAATGCCCCATTCGGTGCAAAGTCATTTTCACAAAATGCATTTGAAAACTTGTGCATCGTCATATTCATTCATAGACATAAAAGCATAGCTTCGTCATCATTATATATAAAGAGTAGCTCATGTAAAAATTTAGATCCAACATGTGAGAATTGTCCTTATCACAATGAGATCCATCTTTTAGTGAGAATTCCCCTAATCACTATCTTTAACTTTCATAACATAAACTTGTAATTGAACCCTCATCTTTGGAAATCATACTTCATTATAAAATTCGATATGATAATTGGGTGAGCTCATACATGTAAACTTTGAATCATAGAATTCAAGAGGACTATGCACCATCGTAATGAAAATCATCAGTTTAAACCATTCTTAAACCACCCACCAAAATCATACATATCATCTTTCAAACTTAGATATGGAATCATGAAGTTCATCTTATAAAATCATCAATTTCATAATAACTCATGGTGTCATATCATTAATAGCTTTGGATTTCATAAAATAGGTCATAAGAGAAAAGCCTTGAAATTAATTGATGCAATTTTATGCAATAGACGAAGATTATCAACACAATTCAAGCTTAATAAGAGAACTACAAAGTACCTATAAGAAATCAACATTGAAACTTGAAGGATTTAGTAAAGTAGGTTTTGGAACTCCATGGGTGGAAGAACCTATGGATGAAAGATCCACATACCTTTAAGCCTTGAAACTTTGATGAGAAAGACTTGAAGAAGCTTGAGAAACCCTTCAGAAGCTGTCTTCAATGGGGAGGCTTGAACCTTAAGGAATTGGAGGAATTTGATGGAGGAATCTTAGAGAGGTTTTGGGAGGATTCGAGAGTGTTTTGAGAGAAGTTTAGGGATACAAATAGGAGAGTTTTCAAGTATTTATGTATATAAAGGTGTTGGGATAAGTCTCAACTACATTCACTTAAAGATAGCAAAGTTCAAAATTTTTTGAAATATGGGGGAACACAGGTGCGTCACGCCCCTGGTCCCTAACTGTGCAATTTTGTGCAAACTTCAATTTTTCCCATGTTTTGTCCTAGGAATGGATTAGTCCACTTTTGTACTATGGGGGAACAAGTGGGTGACGAGGATTGTTCGCATATTTTTTGGTTCGCAATTTCATGCAAAAAATTATTTTTCAATACGGGTGACCTAAAACAATTTTGCCTCCTAAAAAAGAAAATAAAGTTGGATTTACAAAATAATGCACGAATTTTAAGATATTTAAGAAATATATCCTAAGGACTTTCCGAGTCGCATGGGGATGTTACAATATCTCCCCCTTGGGAACATTCGTCCCAGAATGTTATGGAAATATGGTTGAGAGGAATAAAAAAAGACACCTTTTAGTCCTAACATAAATTCGTCAATGCAACTTAAACGTTATCTTCTTGAAAACTTCAAACTTATGCATCAAGATACCGTTTAAAACATGTTACCATGAGTATGAATGCATGCAACTTGACATCAAAGGGATGAAACTCATAACTTGACATTTTAAACTTGATTGTCTTATTACCTTAGGCTTGAGTATAGTGGAAAATATAAGGGTATCGTTTCATCATGTGGGCTTCTGCTTCCCAAGTTACACTTTCAACTTGTTGGTTCCTCCTAAGGACCTTAATGGGCTCTAAATCTTTGTTCCTCAACCTCTTCATTTGTATATCTAATATTTCCATTGAAACTTCTTTATCTGTCAAATTCTCCTCAACACTCACATCTTCCAATGGAACTATGGAATTTGGTTCCCCCATGAACTCTCTCAACATTAACACATGGAACACCAGATGAATCGTGTGCATTTCTAATGGTAACCCCAGCTAATATGCCACCTTGACAACCCTTCTCATGATTCTATAGGGTCCTGCATACCTAGGGATCAACTTTCCTTTCTTGCCAAATTGAACCACACCTTTCATGGGTGACACCTTCAAGTAAATCCAATCTCCAACACCAATCTTAAGGTCCCTTCTCCTCACATTAGAGTAGGACTTTGTCTACTTTGGCGGTCTACAATCTTTCTCTTATGAGCCTCACTTTATCCATGGCATCCATGACCAAATTTTGTCCAATCAAAGCAATTTTCCCAACATCAAACCATCCCATCGATGACCTACATCCTCTATCATAAAGAGTCTCAAATGGCACCATCTTAATGCTTGAGTGAAAATTATTGTTGTAGGCAAACTTGATGAGAGGTAGGTGATCATTCCAAATCCCTTTAAACCTCAACATGTCTTCCAATGTTTGAATTATTCTTTCATCTTGCCCATCAGTTTGTGGATGAAATGCGGTACTTAACTTCACTTTGGTACCAAGACCTCTTTAGAATGACTTCCAAAAATGTAAGGTAAATTGAGTACCATGATCCGAAATGATGGATAATGGGATCTCATGTAACCTTAACAACTCCCAATTATATAACTTGGCATAATCTTCGGTGCTGAAAGTTGTCTTAACCAACAAAATGAGCTGATTTCGTCATTCGATCCACTATCACCCATATAAAATCAAAGTGCCTCTTGGTCTTAGGCAACCCAACATAAAATCTATATTAATCTCTTTGCACTTCCAAGTAGAAATCTCAATATTTTGAGACAAGCCCTAGCCTTTGGTGTTCCACCTTAATTTGTTGAAAGTTGGAGCATTCGACCACAAATATAACAATGTCCTTCATTCTATTCCATTAATACACTTCCCTCAAATCTATATACATCTTAGTGGAATCAGGGTGAATGGAATAAGAAGAGTTTAGAGCCTATTGCAATATCGAATTTCTCATCCCATCAACATCTGGTACACATAATATCTCTAGATAATGAAGCACCACATCTCCCCTTGTGAGAAGACCTCTACCTTTTTTCCTTCACCAAGGTCATCAACTCAACCAAGGGGGGATCATGATCTTGTTCGAACTTGAAATCCTCAGTCAATGATGATTCAGAGACATTTACCACCATGACACCACCACTCTCGGCATCACTCAACCTTACCCCTAATCTAGCCAACCTATGCACTTTCTTTGCCAATTCCCTCTTCCTATTATCTTCAAGTGTGACACATTACCCATGGACATTCTACTAGGTGCATTGGCTACCACATTAGCCTTGCTCGAGTGATATCTCACACTCATGTCATAATTCATAAGAAGTTCCAACCATCTTCTTTGGCTTAAGTTGAGATCTTTTTCTGTAGATACATGTTGGAGACTCTTATGATCGGTGAACACATCAACATGGACCCCATACAAATAATGATGCCAGATTTTTAATGCTGTATAACCCCATATCTTAGGTGTACTAGTCCTATGCATATGAAACATGATATGATTTGGTAGAAGGAGAACCAACTTTAAAAGTGCCTAACTTTTAGACTGGAGGGTGATAATTGCATCTAATGCTTAAGACGAGTGAGCGTATATATGTTTTAAGCCATATTGAGGAGATCACGGCCTTAAACAAAGTGAAAGTAAGTGAAGTGCTTGTAAGACTTAGGAATCTAACATGTGAGTCACCTACGTGCTTAGTTTAAATAGGCTAAGTAGACAGAGACGAGGCCCAACACCGAATCTGTTCAAGTCCGATAATGAATAAAATCCAAGTTAAGGGTGTAAGTTTAGTCCATTGTTTAGCATTATAAAGGGAAAATATTTTCAGCCCAAGATGTATAGAAAAAAGGCCCAAGTACATTCACAACACACTTCACAAATAGGGCCTAAACTAAGTGAAAGGAAAAGAGAAACATTGGCAGCAAAGCCCATCAAATTGAAACCCAATATGGCCCAAGTGAAAGGGCCAAGTAGGTGCATCACCACCTTTCTAAAATGTGGCTTAAATTGGAGGAGAAAGTTGGCCAAGAGTGTCCCTTTAAAAAGGATTAAAAACCAGCTCTTTATGTTATTTTAAACTTAGAAAAACATTGAGCTTTCACAAGTTCATTTGTTGCTCTCTCTTGACTTTGCAAAGTAGCCAAAGCACACCTTTTGGGTTTTGAAGAGGACCTGATACTTGAAGGCTAAGGTAAGTCGAAATACCTATGGTTTAGTATAATTTTTCCATGAAAAACATGAGGAGTATGCTGGTAATACTTGTGCTGGAATTTCGGACATCATGTGTTCCAAAGATTGTTGTACACTTTTTTTGTTTATTAAGAGACTTTTCTCTTCTTGGTTGGCTGGATAATGAAGTAATATTTATGTTTTTGAAAAGGTTTAGTTCTGTAGTGATGTAAGAAGGCTGCTGCACCATTTTTATCTTCTGCAAAAATGAGTTCTTGTGTGATATCTTAATTGTGCTCTTAGTAGGAACTTGTGGACTGGTAATTGGAAATTGTTGTTGCACGTCCTCCATCTACTTGGGGACTATTTTTGGACTGTTTTAGGATTTTGTTCATGTGTAAATATGTTGGAGACTGTTGGGTTGAAGTTGAAATAGGTCTGGGATTGTTGACTTCAAAATGTAGCGAGAAAACATAATGTTATGCTGCCTACTTATGCGTTGTGTAAAATTGTTCTGTGTTGTTCTTTGTGAGCTATTGTAACACTTTTATGGGACTAAAACAAGATGGATATGACATGTATATGAGAATGTGTATTTGAAAATATGATTAGAGGTGGAGAGGTTGAAAGAATACTCTTAGATTGACAATCATAAGCTTGCTGCCCGAGCATTATATTTTTATGAGATTTGGCTGCCAAGAATGTTTATTAGCTAGTAATACCAGTTTTATCACCTACTGTATTGTCGATAAGTATTTGGAGGAAAAGGATATTACTTAAAGTTAATAACTGTTGTTGAACATGTATTACTAAAATACTTAGAACAAAAACTTTTGTTGAACAAAACTTTTGCAGTTAACAAAACTTTTGTAAAAAAAAATATTTTGTAAAACAAAACTTTTTGTAGAACAAAACTTTGTGAAAACAATAATCACAAAGATTATAACATGTTTTCAAAACCAAAAACTAAAACTAGTAATGAAAACAAAATCTGTAAAGAAAATCAAAATATAAAGTTGACAAGAAGAAAAACTTTCAGAATATAATCGAGCCCACTTAGTTCAAAGTGTATCCTTAAGGAAATTATTCCCCTCACAGTACATGAGGTTAATGGAATATCCCCTCCCAAGATAGAACGATTATCTTACCAGAATAGTAGTACTCCAAATTCTGGTAGAGGCGAACCACTCAACAATTGTATATCATACAGAATAAAGAAAGAGAGAATTTTGAGAGGAAGTTTGATTGTAGAAAAAATTCGTGTTGAATTCTAGAAATCAACTGGAATTATAGAGTTGGAGGTACTGATTTTGAATGTTTGCAACCATTCAAATCAGTCACCAGTTGTTGGAGGTACTGATTTTGAATGTTTGCAACCATTCAGATCAGTCACCAATTTTCGAAAAAGAAAAATTCGGGAAACAGAAAACGGACCGGGTCGGTCATGCGGGTCAGGATCGATCCGTTGGATTTTCTATTTAATTAAATAATTAATTGATTAATTAAATAATCAAAGAAAAGTTTGTCCAAAAAGATAATCAATCAATCTTTGCCAAATCCGAAGCCGAAGCCGAAGCCGAAGCCGAAGCCGAGCCGAGCGAGCGACGACGACGGCGCGAGGGGTCCCTGCCCCCTCAACCCTTTTAGCAACTAGATAAGGTGTAATGTAATAAATACACCTTTCTTTTCCTCTTTTTTTCCTATGTGGGACAAATGCTTTAACCAAAGCAAAAGGAACATTCCCAAAGCAAAAGGACCTTTTATATTCCTTTCACTTTCCATCCCATCATTTCCCATTCACCAATATCAAAACCCAACAATCCCCCACATGAATGGGGAATGCACCAAAAAAAAAAAAATGGATGAGCGAACGAGTGTGATATACTGGCGAAGATTGACTGCATCTGGATGAGTAGGTTTCCCTTTGAACTTTCCGTAGTGAACTTATATCGGATATACTCGATCAATCGGTAGATTTGATTTCTTTGAACCGTTGAACTTTGTTGTATATCTAGACAACATAAGTCACACAATCAACCCTCAATTGTTTATGGTTCTCACGGTTGTGTTCGTTTCAGCAATGAACACAGCCTGGTTTCATGAGAGCATAGAGAATGGGCCTTCACTGTCATTCCCCTTAAAAGCGGCTTACACTTAACCCCCACATTATCTGGTCATCCACTGCCAGATTTAGATAATCATTAAAAACTTTAATGCTTTGTTGAGCCATAAAGTTTTATCCTTATTTCTGAACATTGTCTTCATCCGAGAATGGGTTGATTTATTTGACAATGTTGAACCGTCAGTCACAACTTTGTTTAATCTCTTTGAACGTAGCTCTTGGGATCTCCAGTCTACTAGGTAGAGTTACCGCCATGATGACTTGTCCTCGGCCTTAACCCCATTCCCACTGATGATCTACTAACTCCTTCTCTAGTTAATCCTTTTGTAAGCGGACCCGCTACGTTATCTCTTGACTTTACATAGTCAATCGTGATAACGCCACTAGAGAGGAGTTGTCTAACGGTATTGTGTCTCCGCCGTATGTGACGAGATTTTCCGTTATACATTACGCTCCCTGCCCTACCTATTGCTGCTTGATTGTCACAATGTATACAAATAGGAGCCAAAGGTTTAGGCCAGAATGGAATATCTTCTAGGAAATTCCGGAGCCATTCAGCTTCTTCACCGGCCTTGTCTAAAGCTATAAATTCAGATTCCATAGTGGAACAGGCTATGCAAGTCTGTTTGGATGATTTCCAAGACAATGCTCCACTTCCAATTGTGAAAACGTATCCACTTGTGGATTTAACTTCAGATGATCCAGTGATCCAGTTTGCATCACTATATCCCTCAATGACTTCGGGATATTTATTATAGTGCAAAGCATAGTCTTGAGTATGTTTCAGATACCCCAAAACTCATTTCATTGTCATCCAATGCGTGTGGTCGGGATTACTTGTAAACCGACTCAGTTTGCTAATAGCACATGCTATATCTGGTCGTGTACAATTCATGATATACATCAGACTTCCCAACACTGTCGCGTAGTCCCCTTGTGATTTACTTTCACCTGTATTCTTTTGAAGTGCGTAACTCACATTAATTGGAGTTCTGGCAATTTTGAAATCCAAGTACTTGAACTTGTCAAGTATTTTCTCTATGTAGTGAGACTGTGATAATGCTAAACCTTGTGGAGTTCTATGAATTCTGATTCCTAAGATTACATCAGCGACTCCTAAGTCTTTCATGTCAAATTTGCTTGCCAGCATGCGCTTTGTAGCATTTATATCTGCCATATCTTTGCTCATTTTCAGCATGTCATCAACATATAAACAAACAATGACTTCGTGGCCTGGAGTATTTTTAATGTAAACACATTTGTCACACTCATTGTTTTTAAATCCATTTGCTAACATGGTTTGGTCAAATTTAGCATGCCATTGTTTGGGTGCTTGTTTAAGTCCATAAAGTGACTTTACAAGTTTGCACACTTTCTTTTCTTTACCAGGAACAACAAATCCCTCGGGTTGTTCCATGTAAATTTCTTCCTCCAAATCACCATTTAAGAAAGTTGTTTTAACATCCATTTGGTGAATTTTAAGACTATACAGGGCTGCCAGAGCCACCAACACCCGAATAGACGTTATTCTTGTTACAGGCGAGTATGTGTCAAAATAATCAAGACCTTCCTTTGTCTATAACCTTTGACCACAAGCCTTGCCTTATATTTGTCAACGGTGCCATCAACTTTCATTTTCCTTTTAAAAATCCATTTAGAACCTAAAGGCTTGTTTCTAGGAGGAAGATCAACCACTTCCCATGTGTGGTTATCTAAGATTGATTGAATCTCACTATTGACTGCCTCTTTCCAAAATGTTGAATCAGGAGATGACATAGCGGCCTTTAAAGTTTGAGGCTCGTCTTCAAGCAAGAATGTCACAAAATCTGGACCGAAGGAAGTAGATGTCCTTTGACGTTTGCTACGTCGTGGATCTCCTTCGCTAGGGGCATTCTCCTTTGGTTCTTCCCGTGGTCGTTTAAATCTTTCATTCGACGACTCGCATTCAATTTTGTACGGATAGATGTTTTCAATGAATTCAGCATTATCAGATTCAATTACCGTATTATTATGAATTTCGGGATTGTTAGAATCATAAACAAAAAATCTACATGCTTTACTGTATGTTGCATATCCAATGAAAACACAGTCCACGGTTTTTGATCCTATTTTCACCCTTTTGGGTAAAGGAACTTGTACCTTTTCTAGACACCCCCACACTTTAAAATATTTCAAGTTGGGTTTTCTTCCTTTTTATTTTTCATAAGGAATAGAGTGTGTTTTGTTATGGGGGTACTCTGTTGAGTATTCGGTTAGCTGTAAGGATAGCTTCCCCCTACAAATTCTGCGATAAACCAGAATCGATTAGTAAAGCATTCATTATTTCTTTCAATGTCCGATTTTTCCTTTCCGCAACTCCATTGGATTGTGGTGTGTAGGGGGCAGTGGTTTGATGGATGATTCCATATTCTAAACATATTTCTGCAAAAGGAGATTCATATTCTCCACCCCTATCACTTCTAATTATTTTAATCATTTTATTCAATTGATTTTCGACTTCATTCTTATATTGCTTAAATGCTTCTATTGCTTCATCCTTACTATTTAGCAAATAAACATAGCAATATCGAGTGCAATCATCAATAAAAGTTATGAAATACTTTTTTCCACCGCGAGATGGTATTGACTTCATATCACAAATGTCAGTGTGGATTAAGTCTAAAGGATTCGAATTCTTTTGAACAGACATACGATTGCTTAACAAACTTTGATTCAACATATATTTGACATTTAGATATATTACACTCAAATTTAGACAATATTTCAAGGTTAACCATTTTTCGCAAGGTTTTGTAATTGACATGTCCTAAACGAGCATGCCACAAAATATTTGACTCCAATAAGTAAAAAGAAGCAGATTTTCCATTAATACTGTCAACAACCATTACATTAAGTTTGAAAAAGCCCTCTACGAGGTAGCCCTTTCCTACAAACATATCATTCTTACTGAGTACAAATTTATCACTAACTAGCACGCACTTAAACCCATTTTTCACTAGTAGTGCGACTGAAACTAGATTCTTCCTAATTGTTGGAACGTACATGACGCTTTTGAGAGTCAGCACTTTTCTGGATGTCATCTTTAACAGAACTTTTCCATATCCTTCAACTTTGGCTGTTGCAGTATTTCCCATGTATAGCTCCTCTTCGGGTCCAGCAGGAGTGTAGGTTGCAAATGCTTCCTTTGAGGCACATACATGTCGAGTGCAGCCAGAATCAAGCCACCACTCCTTTGGGTTACCAACCAGGTTACACTCAGACAACATTGCACACAGGTCATCAACATCTTCCACAATGTTTGCTTGGCCCTTATTTTTCTCTTTGTTCTTCTTGGGGGCACGACAGTCGGGAGCTTTATGGCCTGCTTTACCACAATTATAACAGTTGCCCTTGAATTTCTTCTTGTTAGGATTCTTCTCCTTTGCAGAAGACCTATTCCTTTTCTTGTTCTTGTTCGGAGCAGCATGTTCAATGACGTTTGCCCCTTCAATCGGTGAACTCTTACGGTACTTCTTCTCAGCGATTATGTTATCTTCCTCGATCTTGAGACGAATCACAAGATCTTCCAACTTCATTTCCTTTCTCTTGTGCTTAAGATAATTCTTGAAATCTTTCCATGAGGGTGACAACTTTTCAATCATTGCAGCCACTTGGAATGCTTCATTAACCACCATACCTTCAGCAATAAGATCATGGAAGATAAGTTGAAGCTCTTGAACTTGGGTTCCAACAGTTTTTCCATCCACCATTTTGTAGTCTAGAAATTTGGAAACCACAAACTTCTTCAAGCAAGCATCTTCTGTTTTGTACTTCTTTTCAAGTGCACTCCATAGTTCTTTGGAGGTCTCTACTGCACTGTAGACGTTGTACAAGTCATCTTCTAAGGCACTCAAAATATAGCCTTTGCACAAAAAATCAGCCTGTTTCCATGCCTCAGCAACCATAAATTTTTCATTGGTCGGCATATCAGCAGCAGGCACAGGAGGGTCTTCGTTGGTGAACTTCTGCATGCCAAGGGTAGTAAGCCAAAAGAACATTCTTTGCTGCCATCCCTTAAAGTTGGTACCGGTAAACTTAGAAGGTTTCTCCGCCGGTGGCACAGCGGTACGGGTTGGAGTAACCGCTGGTGCAACATTCACAGAAGGAGTTGTAGTCGCAGAAGGAGTAGCAGAGTCAATTGCCATTTCTTTTCACTGTCAAAAATTGACAAACTGTCTTAATAATCAGAAAAAGAAAACTTTCCAACAATAACGATGAAGTTTTTATATTCTTCAAATCGTTGTACAAGTATGAACTTTAATATTCCAACGAAGTTTTTATATCTTCAAGTCAGAATACTACACAGGCTTTAGTCTCCAAAATAGAATACAGATTATAATAATATATATGTAATTTCCTTAAGATTGTTGTTGAACATGTATTACTAAAATACTTAGAACAAAAACTTTTGTTGAACAAAACTTTTGCAGTTAACAAAACTTTTGTAGAAAAAAAATATTTTGTAAAACAAAACTTTTGTAGAACAAAACTTTGTGAAAACAATAATCACAAAGATTATAACATGTTTTCAAAACCAGAAACTAAAACTAGCAATGAAAACAAAATCTGTAAAGAAAATCAAAATATAAAGTTGACAAGAAGAAAAACTTTCAGAATATAATCGAGCCCACTTAGTTCAAAGTGTATCCTTAAGGAAATTATTCCCCTCACAGTACACGAGGTTGATGGAATATCCGCTCCTAGGATAGAACGATTATCTTACCAAAATAGTACTACTCCAAATATCACACAGAATAAAGAAAGAGAGAATTTTGAGAGGAAGTTTGATTGCAGAAAAAATTTGTGTTGAATTCTGGAAACAAACTGGAATTTATAGAGTTGGAGGTACTGATTCTGAATGTTTGCAACCATTCAGATCAGTCACCAGTTGTTGGAGGTACTGATTTTGAATGTTTGCAACCACTCAGATCAGTCACCAATTTTGGAGGGAAATTCGAAAAAAAATCCGAGAAACAGAAAACGGACTGGGTCGATCATGCGGGTCAGGATCGATCCGTTGGATTTTTTATTTAATTAAATAATTAATTGATTAATTAAATAATCAAAGAAAAGTTTGTCCAAAAAGATAATCAATCAATCTTTGCCAAATCCAAATCCAAATCCAAATCCGAAGTCGAAGCCGAAGCCGAAGCTGAGCCGAGCGAGCGACGACGATGGCGCGAGGGGTCCCTGCTCCCTCAACCCTTTCAGCAACTAGATAAGGTGTAATGTGATAAATACACCTTTCTTTTCCTCTCTTTTTCCTATGTTGGACAAATGCTTTAACCAAAGCAAAAGGAACATTCCCAAAGCAAAAGGACCTTTTATATTCCTTTCACTTTCCATCCCATCATTTCCCATTCACCAATATCAAAACCCAACAATAACGACGTAGTACAATGAGGTATATAACTACTCATTTTCGTATTATTTGGCATGAATCTAGGTTCTTCCTTGGCACATAAAGTCACTTACAAACTCCGACCTAATTAATAACTGTGTCTCCACTCTTTAACACATTCATATGCTCCCACACACAACCATTGCAATTCTACATTACATACTTTGGATACAAAGATACATGAGTTCCTTTTGATGCTAATAAAGTCCACATGTTGTTTCACCTCCTACGTAATTCATTAGTTGGGTAACCTACTCTTTCCATTGTGGTACTGTCTTGCATGATTGTTACATATCACATATTATGTCTATAGTCCTACAACTCTAAATGTAATGACTACCAAAAGAATCATCTCAAAAGTAAATAAAATATAACTCAAAGTTGCTTATTAATGGGTGGTATCCCATGAGTGGAAGAATCACCTAGCATGGGTCGATCCCATATTATGAGGGGTATCCCCGAGGTGAAAGGAAAGCCTAGCATGGGTCGATCCTGATATTGATTTACCACTAATTAGCTGGTCATTTATATGATATATTGTGTACAAATTATATAGTAAAGAAAGGTAAAGTAATAAAAAGGACATAAAGTACATGATTCCACAGTATGACTAAAGGTGGTCTCTTATTCTTACACACCAGTGTATGATTTCATTTGAGTTCCTATTTCATATACAGTACTTCCTTCCTTATATATCAGTACATTATCTCATACTAACCTCCTTTATGGGGGACCTGCATTTCATGCTATAGGTACAGGAGCTATTAGATCTTCCTAGTAGGAGTACAGGATATCCAGCTACTGTTACTGAGCTGCAGGTTGCTTCAGCGCTTTATGTGTCTAGAGCTTATATTTTTATATTGTATAGTTGGTCATGAAGTGGGGCCTGTCCCAATCCTCCTAGATATTGTTCTTTATCAAGAGGGTTTGTAGACTATGTAAAGTAAAGTGTGGTCGTGTATTGTACTTTAGACATTGTTGCTTTAACGACATAGTCATATACATTTCCTTTTGGCTTATTTTTTCTGTCTACTTTCTTGAAAGCATGTTGAATATGGAAACCCCCTTGTAATGTTCATTGAAAGTGTATGGTTATGTGTTGGTTCTCCCGAGCCTTGTCGGCAATGGGTGCCAGTCCGCCATAATGGGACCTTGGGCGTAACAAAAGTGGTATCAGAGTGGGTCGTCCTAGGGAGTCTAGAAAGCCATGCCTATGTAGAGTCTTGTTTATGGATATGTTGTGCACCATATTTATAAGCAGGAGGTTATGTGACATTTAGGAGTTGTCACTTTCTTTTCATTCTTTAGACCGTGCCATAGAGCCAAGTGTTGTAGGTGGATTATTTCTAACCTCTAAATTGTTTTGTCCAGCGAGTATACCAAGAATAAGGAAAAGTAAAGGCAAAGGGAAGGAAGTAGAAGTGGTAGTTGGTGTATTCAGTCGGGTGAGACAACAAAATGAGGCCCAAGATGAGTCTCTGTAACAAACATCACCAACTCCTCCAGTTCCTGATGAACCAAGAAGTAATGAAAATCCCCCAGAACCACCTACCGATTCTACCGTGCAGGATCTGAAAAATGAAGTCCAACTATTGACTCGTATAGTTGCTGACCAAGGTTGTTAGCACCTAATTTTTGACCAAACTTAAGTTATTTATTTTTTTAGTATTTAATTATGAATCTAAATTAGATATTTTTATCTTATTTTAAATAATTTGAAAACAACAAAAATAGAGTCACATTTTAATGTAAGTTTTGTTTTAAAGAAGAGAAAATTTATAAAAATATATGTTTTTTCTTTTAATTTTGATTCTAATAAATAATCCAATATTGTTGGTATTTTCTTGATTATATCTGAGTTTAGCTAGTTAACTTTTCTATTTATTTTTTTAATTGGAATAGTTTTCTAACTTTTTTATTTTTTCTTTCTTTCTTTTCTATTCAAAAACAAAATAAAATAAAAAAAATTAAATAATCCCAAAACTACCCAATAATTCCAACTCCTCCCCCACTCACCTAAACTACCCCACAATACTCCCACAAAAAAAAAACTCCTTACTCCCTCATATTTTAAGAGAACACAGACACACACAAAAAAGGGGGAGATAATTTTTCATCCATCTTTTTTTTCTTTCTACACATTCTAAAAAGAACACACACACACAAAAAAAAATCATCTACTATTTTCTTCTTTTACACACATCTTAAACACTTCTAGAAAACCTTAGAAAAATTTGCACAAGAAAGATACCAAAGAAAAAATCTCAAAAAAAAAAAAAAAACACTAGAGAAAAACAAAAGTTGAGTTCAAGGTTGCTTTCGTGATTTCGGATTAGTGGCTCATAGTCATGGTCCTTTCCTTCTCGTGAATTAATATTCATCAAAGGTAATATTCAAATTTTATTGTATGATTTGAAGTCACAATTGTAAAAACATGTTCTAATGCTACAAAGTTGCTCAAATTTTATGTCTATTTAATTTTGACATCATATTATTGAAGTATGTTAGAATTGTTAAGTTTTAAGTAAAATTGACATATTATGTGATTATTATTGTTTATGTGTTTATTTCATGTTTAAACAACACATAGTTGGTGTAAATTTATTGTCTAAATTTCTATTCTTTTTCATATTCATTTTTTATGATGATATATGTTTATCGTTTAATAATCTAAAATGACAAAAAATAATTCATGAAAAATTCATTGTGCAAAATATTGTTCTCAATTTGTAGATTTTTCTTTTTTATGACTAAAATAAAGAAAAGAAAAATTGTAGTTGTTCAAAATTTCTAATATTGCAAAAATGTGTAAAACTTGTATAAAAATATATTTTGGTGTTCTTACTAATGTTGTGCTCATTTTTTTTCTTAGAAAAAAATATAAAATGAAAATAAAAATAAGAAGTTTGTAATTTTTTACATCTCATTTTAGTAATGGTTTTTTTAGAATGCTAATTTAACAATTCCATGTTGGTCCATGTAATTAATATTGAATTGTTGAATTATGTTTTTCATAAATCACAATGATCAACTTTTTAACTAAAAAATAAAAGAATTAAAATTTTTCGGCTTTATAAAAAGAATTCAGATTTGAAATAATTTTACAATTAAATTTCTGTAAATTAAATCGTTAAAAACATGATTAGGCCGACAATAATAGGCAAATTTTACGATTCAAAAAGGATTACAAAAAATTTAGATGTGAGATATAAAACAAATAACTTGTGGCAAGGTTGGAAAGCGCTGCTGCCAACACACCACATTAATAAAAATAAGATAGTTTTAAACAAGTTTCAAATAAATTAAAGATGGCGAGTAAACGACATTTTTGAAAACTTATAATTACAATATGTGCAAAATTAAGTTAAGCCATAAACCAGTCAATAAAGCGACCGTGCTAGAACCACGGGACTCGAGGGGTGCCTAACACCTTCCAGTCGGTCAACAGAATTACTTATCCGATCTTTGTTTCACAGACCAAAAATAAAGAGTCAGTTCCTTTTGATTAGGGATTGAAAAAAAGGGTGATTTGGAACACCAAAACTCAATTCCAAGTGGCGACTCTAAATAATAAAATAATCTCTTTTCAAAATGTCACTTAATTGGAAAAACTTTATTTCCCAAAAGCCACGCGGGGGAAAAATAGGGGTGTGACAGGGGGCGACTCTGCTGGGGACAACCAGAATTCGAGCTTATCAATGTTGACTTGTATATGGCTTTGTTATTTGGAATATTGTATTCATTAATTTATATTATGTTTGCCCGCTTATTTACGCATTGATATTGTCTATACTGTGATATAAACTATTGTCTCTCAACGCACCTATCTGAGTCTTCTAAAAGATACAATTTTTCAACGCTCCCGAACCTTTCTTTGAGATACCAGAGATGCGATTACGCTCGTGGGAAGGATTTTAGTCACACATGTTTTAGGTTGGGAAGGTCCAAATAGTGAGGGCGAAAAGCCCTGCTACCGGTAAGCTGTTCCTTCCCAACTCGGGTTGTCTACTCGTTTTATCACCGATCTAGACACCAACTCTATAAGGACTTCAAATTTAGTAGAATAAGCCTTATACAATCAGTATTCCTCTTAGGATACACTTTATCTGCATAATCTGTGTTTTAGCTTTATATGGCTAAACACAGGTGTTAGGATCATATAAAACATGAACCATCTTTCAGATAAGCATGTTTATGACTATGTGTTACTTGTCACGTTTTGAATGTTGTCGTTGAATATTTTCTTTTGGGATCAAATCTCAAATAGTTCGGTCCTAGCATATTGGCAATAAGATATCCTAAAAAAGGAAATTTTTCAAAAGTCAACATTTTTATGAGAAGTCGGTCGAACTACGCACACCTGATTCTCATCTCCATGAGATACGTAGGCAACCCTTCTTGGGTTCGGTGATCTTTATTGATAAAATTGTAAATATATATATATATATATTTCTTATTAAATGTAAAAAAAATACATTTTTTTCTTCTTATTCATAAAAGCAAAAGAAAATATTTATTTCTTATTCCAAAAATAAGCACGAATATTTGTTTGAGTCTAAAACTATGCACACCTGATTCTCATCTCCATGAGATACGTAGATATCCCTCCTTGGGTTCAGTGATCTTTAATAATAAAATTGTAAAAGAAAATATTTCTTATTACATGTAAAAAAAATGGGGTACAAAAATTTTGTATT
This sequence comes from Solanum rostratum, assembly GCA_029948455.1. Taxonomy (NCBI): domain Eukaryota; kingdom Viridiplantae; phylum Streptophyta; class Magnoliopsida; order Solanales; family Solanaceae; genus Solanum; species Solanum rostratum. Next base: position 14,773,771 of record CM057047.1, on the reverse strand, counting down.
CCTTGTTCATACAAACAAAAAAAGATATTTATTTTTATAGCAAAAAATAAAAACGAGCTTTGCTTATGATCATTGAGAACTATGCACACCTGATTCTTATCTCGATAAGATACGTAGGCAGCCCTCCTTGGGTTCGGTGATATTTATTGATAAAATTGAAAAAAAAAGAATATATTTCTTATTAAATATAAAAAATACGTTTTTTCTTCTTATTCATAAAAGCAAAAGAAAATATTTTATTTCTTATTCAAAAATTAAATACGAATATTTCTTTGATTCAAGAACTACGCACACTTGATTCTCACCTTGATGAGATACGTAGGCAACCCTTCTCGGGTTCGGTGATTCTTATTTTAAAAAAAATATATATTAATAATTCTTTATCCAAGAAAATAATTAAAAAAAAAAGATTTTACTCTTTAAAAAAAAAGGATCCTCATTCAAGAAATTTAAAAAAGGGAAGATCTTATTTCTTTTTTTAGAAAAGAAAAATATTTCTTTTATTCTTATTCAAAAAAATAAATTAATTTGTTTTTTTCTCTCTTCAAAAGAAAAATACTAAAAATAAAAAGGTACTTCTTGTCTTGATTGATACCAACATACTTAAAAGTGTGCATAAAAAAATGTTAACTATTTGGCATAATAGAATGGACCAACTTTGTTGTGACTCTTATAGATTCTTTTTGCACCTCTTGATTATACTTATGTCACACTTGAAAAATTCTCTTGCTCAAAGTTAAGGGTTAAAATATTTCTACCTCATTGTTTCATGTGCATTGTGTGGTGAGCGTTAGATATAAAGTTCAATGACATGACTTGTTGATCTAGAACTTGACATAGATGTTTGTTGAGGCGAAATTTTGAGCAACATCTAATTTGAAAAAGGATTGTAGGCTTTCTTTGATCCAACCGTGTCTGTAAGCCTACCAAATGACGTGTGATCCCTAGTATTTTCCTTTTTAAGCCTAAAATATTTTTTCGATAACCATATCTTAGCTTATATCCTTTTGAGTGCACAAATGCACCACTCTACTTTTCTCCCATATCCAAGAATGCACGGACAAAATTTTGAGTCGGATGGCAAAGTGAAAAATGAAAATATGACAGTCAAAAAAAAAAAAACTCCAACAAATGGAGAGAAACTCAAAAAAAAAAGTCCAAAAAAAAGATCAAATGTGAAAATGAAGAAAATAAATTGAGAGCACACTCCAATATTTAGGGAGGAAAGACTCATTTTATACAAAAAATAATTATCTTACCCATTCCAAGCCTACATTTTAAGCCGAATACAAGTCCTGCTTGATTTCATTTTTCGATGTTCTCACATTAGTGGATACTTACATGAGGGTCAAGCATATGGTATCTCAATCTCATGCATTGAACATCTTTATGAGTGTGAGTGACTCTCAAAATGTCCCACGATCTCAACTCTTCTATTTTGTGTGAATTAGGACTTTGTTTCTGTGAGGCACTTGAAACATGAGGACCTGGATAATTTTAACCTCATATTTAATGCAAGATGAATAGATCTTGTTAATACTTAAGTATGCTTAAGGTATCATTTGAAACTATAGAAATTACTTCAAAGTTGGTCTCAAATTTGCCTAGAAGTACTTGAAGGTAATTTATATGCATAAGTCTAATTGTTGGTACCATCTAAAGTCAAGACATGATCAATCAAAAATCAATTTCTTTCTATCTAACAATCCTTTCAAAAGATATTATTTTGCAAAAACATATATTTTTGGTTCATCAAACTACGTGCGACCTGATTCCTAAAAGGATACGTAGGCAGTCCTACCAACGGGTTCGGTCTCAAATAAAAAAATATTTTTGATTCGTATGAACTACGTTAGACCTGATTCTTGCTATGGTGAGATACGCAGGCAGTCCTACAAAAGGGCTCGGTCTCAAATAAAAAGAATATTTTTTTCTCTCTCATATTTTTAAAAAAATCAAATTGGGGAATTTTTTTCTAAAAAAAAAAGATAATAAACTAAAAAATAAATTCACCAATAAAAAGATTAAAAATAAAAAAGTTTCAAAATTTCTCAAGTTCAAAACTGGGACATATTTCATTTTATCTTATTTTTAAACATTTAAAAAAAGTAAAATAAAATAAAAATAATTTATTCGTTTAGGGAGCGAACCCTCATAATATTCGCTTAGGGCGCAAACCCTCATAATATTCGCTTAGGGCGCGAACCCTCATAATATTCGCTTAGGGAGCGAACCCTCATAATATTCGCTTAGGGCGCGAACCCTCATAATATTCGCTTAGGGCGCGAACCCTCATAATATTCGCTTAGGGAGCGGACCCTCATAATATTCACTTAGGGAGCGAACCCTCATAATATTCTCCTAGGGTGCGAACCCTCATAATATCCGCTTAGGGCGCGAACCCTCATAATATTCGCCTAGGGCGCGAAACCTCATAATATTCGTTCATATCTTCATAGGGCATGATAGCCCCCATTTTTATTTTCCATAAAGCATAAAATCTAATTTCATTCAATAATGGAGTATTTGTTTTTTTTCTTTTTCCTTATTTTAATCACTGTATTATTTTTGTTCAAATCAAGCAAAATAACCCATAAAATTTTTCTTAGCACGAACTAGAGCAGAAAAATTTTATTTTGTTTTTTTCTTTGATTGCAGGCAGGTCCTCTGCGACCACAAGTTTGGGCATTAATAACGGAGTAACATTTGTCCGATTTGTGAAGTGAAGAATGACATTAAGATTCGATTCGGACCTATGTAGCAGCTCAACATATTAAGATTCTCCTTCCCAACTTTAATTCAAGAAACAAGTGTACACGAATAGTGTAGTAACTTTCTTCTGGAGAGGCATCGTAACTCAATTGAGATTTTAAGTTCAAGCCTCAAACTCAAACTTCAAGACTAGATTTTGAGATCAAGGTACCCGCTAGAAAAAGGCGAGGTGATAACTGAAGATGCAGAGGAAAACTTGAAAGAAAAGAGGGTCGAGACAAGTAGAATTGAATAGATCTTGTATCGTTTCCTTTTAGTGTTATTATCTTCAATGTAACAATAGGAGCCACGGACCAGGATCTCGAAAGGATAAGACTCAACTTTCGAATCCATCCATCCCTCCCTTGCTGCACCTATTTGAACTACATGTGACCTGATTCTCTTATAACCCGAGATATGTAGGCTGCCCAAAGCTAGGGCTCGGTCACTCTTGCTTGCTCTTTATATTTTTTTCCTACCTTTTAATAATGGTTAGGCCAAAAATTAGGCACGTTTACTTCTTTGCTGGAAAACTCTTCATGTTCTCAAGCAAAGAGGGGCATCCTGTTAGCACCTAATTTTTGACCAAACTTAAGTTATTTATTTTTTAGTATTTAATTTTGAATCTAAATTAGATATTTTTATCTTATTTAAAATAATTTGAAAACAACAAAAATAGAGTCACATTTTAATGCAAGTTTTGTTTTAAAGAAGAGAAAATTTATAAAAATATATGTTTTTTCTTTTAATTTTGATTCTAATAAATAATCCAATATTGTTGGTATTTTCTTGATTATATCTTAGTTTTAGCTAGTTAACTTTTCTATTTATTTTTTTAATTGGAATAGTTTTCTAACATTTTTATTTTTTCTTTCTTTCTTTTCTTTTCAAAAATAAAATAAAATAAAAAAGAAAATTAAATAATCCTAAAACTACCCATTAATTCCAACTCCTCCCCCACTCACCTAAACTACCCCACAATACTCCCACAAAAAAAAACTCCCTAATCTCTCATATTTTAAGAGAACACACGACACACACAAAAAAAGGGGGAGACAATGTTTCATCCATTTTTATTTCTTTCTACACATTCTAAAAACACACACACACACAAAAAAAAAAAAAACCATCTACTATTTTCTTCTTTTACACACATCTTAAACACTTCTAGAAAACCTTAGAAAAATTTGCACAAGAAAGATACCAAAGAAAAACTCTAAAAAAAAATCACTAGAGAAAAACAAAAGTTGGGTTCAAGGTTGCTTTCGTGATTTCGGATTCGTGGGTCATAGTCGTGGTCCTTTCCTTCTCGTGAATTAATATTCACCAAAGGTAACATTCAAATTTTATTGTATGATTTGAAGTCACAATTGTAAAGACATGTTCTAATGCTACAAAGTTGCTCAAATTTTATGTCTATTTAATTTTGACATCATATTATTGAAGTATGTTAGAATTGTTAAGTTTTAAGTAAAATTGACATATTATGTGATTATTATTGTTTATGTGTTTATTTCATGTTTAAACAACACATAGTTGGTGTACATTCATTGTCTAAATTTCTATTCTTTTTCATATTCATTTTTTTATGATGATATATGTTTATCGTTTAATAAACTGAAATGACAAAAAATAATTCATGAAAAATTCATTGTGCAAAATATTGTTCTCAATTTGTAGATTCTTATTTTCTATGACTAAAATAAAGAAAAGAAAAATTGTAGTTGTTTAAAATTCCTAATATGCAAAAATGTTTAAAACTTGTATAAAAATATATTTGGGTGTTCTTACTAATGCTGTGCTCATTTTTTTTCTTAAAAAAAATATATAAAATGAAAATAAAAATGAGAAGTTTGTAATTTTTTACATCTCATTTTAGTAATGGTTTTTTTAGAATGCTAATTTAACAATTCCATGTTGATCCATGTAATTAATATTGAATTGTTGAATTATGTTTTTCATAAATCACAATGATCAACTTTTTAAATAAAAAATAGAAGAATTTAAATTTTTCGGCTTTGTAAAAAGAATTCAGATTTGAAATAATTTTTACAATTAAATTTCTTTAAATTGAATCGTTAAAAACATGATTAGGCCGACAATAATAGGCATATTTTACGATTCAAAAAGGATTACAAAAATTTTAGGTGTGAGATATAAAACAAATAACTTGTGGCAAGGTTGGAAAGCGCTGCTGCCAACACACCACATTAATAAAAATAAGATAGTTTTAAACAAGTTTCAAATAAATTAAAGATGGCGAGTAAACGACATTTTTGAAAACTTATAATTATAATATGTGCAAAATTAAGTTAAGCCATAAACCAGTCAATAAAGCGACCGTGCTAGAACCACGGGACTCGAGGGGTGCCTAACACCTGCCAGTCGGTCTACAGAATTCCTTATCCGATCTTTGTTTCGCAGACTAAAAATAAAGAGTCATTTCTTTTTGATTAGGGATTAAAAAAAAGGGTGATTTGGAACACCAAAACTCAATTCCAAGTGGCAACTCTATATAATAAAATAATTCCTTTTCAAAATGTCACTTTAATTGGAAAAATCCCAAAACCCACGCGGGGGAAAAACAGGGGTGTGACAAAGGTCAAAGACAACAAGGCCCAGTTATAGGTGCAGGTGGTGTGAATAGGGAAGCTAGCACGAGGATTTGTGATTTCCTTAATTTGGACCCTTGATCTTTTACCGGGGCAGATTCTAATGAAGATCCACAAGACTTCATTGATCAAATCCAACACACTTCTGATGTTATGCAAGTAAGAGGTAAAAAATCCATGGAACCGGAAACATATATATTGAAGGGTGTGGATATATTGTGGTATGAAGCTTGGGAGCAATCTAAGGGTATAGATGCACCTCCAACTACCTGGAAGGAGTTCAAAGAGGAATTTCTTGGCCATTACTTGGCATTAGAGATCCGAGAGGCTCGTGCAGACCAATTTCTAAATCTCCATCAAGGGAATATGAGCGTGAGAGATATAGCCTTCAATTTAATTCCCTGGCCAGATATGCTCTTAATGTAGTCGCTACTATGACAGATAGAATTCATCGATATGTCGATAGGTTGGATTTGTATCTTGTCATACACTGTACCATTGCTTCTTTGAATAAAGACATGGATATATCGAGGATGCAAGCATTTGCACAAAAAACTTGAGGATCAGAGGCAAAGAAGAAGGACACAAGAGTTAGAAAGGGGATAGTCCAAGAGGGCCAGATCTACGGGGCAATTTATACCGTCCCAAGGTGAGTTTAGGCATTAGTTTTCTAATAAACCACCTAGGACATCATCCTTCTACTCTACAGCTAGTGCTGCCATAACTTCAAGGGTCTAGCAGTAAGCAGTTTGGTCAGAGAAGTGAAGTTAAGGGTGCACGGACAACAGGATATTCGGCAAGCCAGCAAATACCTCCTAGGCAGCCTTGCAAACAATGTGGGAGAAGTCATTTAGGTACATGAATTTGCCCGAGGAGACATATGGGTAATATATCACAATGTATTAGGTCAACTGTTGTATCATCATCATTAGTTCCTCCATTAGGTAGGGGTCAGCAAGCACCTATAGGTCATGGTAGAAGTGGTAGAGGGGCAGCTAGCTCTAGCGAAGCCCAGAATCGCACTTATGCCCTTGGGAATCAACAAAATTTAGAAGCTTCACCCGATGAGGTCACAGGTAAATTGTTCAGCTTTTCACATAATGTATATGCATTAATTGACCCTAGTTCTACACTATCATATATCACTCCACTAGTTGCTGGGAAGCTTAAGAGAACACCTAAATTATTGAACAAGACATTTGAAGTGTCTACACCAATCGTTGACTCTGTTATAGCTAGAAAGGTCTATTATAACTGTGTCATAACTGTTTGTGACCGTGACACATTGGCTGACCTTGTTGAGCTAAAAATGGTGGAATTTGATGTTATAATAGGTATGGATTGGTTAGCTTCTTGCTATGCCACTTTGGATTGCTGAACTAAGAGAGTGTAAATCCACTTTCCAAATGAGGCAGTCCTTGAATGAGAAGGTAATGTTGGGGCACCAAAGGGTAAGTTTGTTTCTTATTTTAAAGCAAGGAAGATGATGTCAAAGGGATATATATGTCATTTAGTTAAAGTGAGGGATATGGAGGCAGAATCACCAACTCTTCAATCTGTTCTAGTAGTGAATGAATTTGTTGATGTGTTTCCTGAAAAGCTTCTAGGTTTACCTATAGAACGAGAAGTAGATTTTGGTATTGACTTACTTCCAGGCACTTAACCTATTTCTATCCCTCCATATTGAATGGCCCTGGCAGAATTATATGAATTAAAAGAGCAATTAAAAGACTTGCTAGAGAAGGGTTTTATAAGACCTAGTGTGTCCTCTTGGGGTGCACCAACATTATTTGTACGTAAAAAGGATGGCACCTTGAGAATGTGTATTGACTACCGGTAATTGAATAGGGTGACAATTAAGAACAAATAACCCCTCCCAGGATTGATAATTTATTTGATCAGTTATAGGGTGCCAAATGCTTTTCAAAAATTGATTTGAGATCAGGTTATCACTAAGTGAGGGTGTAGGAGAAAGATATACCCAAGACAACCTTTAGGACACGCTATGGTCACTTTGAATTTCTTGCTATGTCATTTGGGCTCACAAATGCACCAACCATTTTTATGGATTTAATGAACAGGGTATTCAAGCCATTCTTGGATGTATTTGTGATAGTATTTATAAATAATATTTGGTATATTCAAGATCAGAAGAGAACCATGAAAATCACTTATGACAGGTATTACAAGTTCTTTGTGATTGACAATTGTATGCCAAGTTTTCCAAATGTGAATTTTGGTTAAAATCAGTGGCATTCTTGGGTCATATTGTATCTGATGAAGGAATAAGGGCTGATTCACAAAATATAGAGGTGGTGAAAGATTGGCCAAGGCCAACAACACCCACAGAAGTTCGAAGCTTCCTAGGGTTGGTAGGTTATTTCAGGAGGTTTGTTGAGGGTCTTTCTTCTATTTCTACACCTCTAATAAAGTTGACGCATAAAGCAACCAAGTTCCAATGGAAAGATGCGTGCGAAAGGAGCTTCCAAGAGTCAAAAAGTAGGCTAACTTCTCCACCTATGCTAGTGCTTTCAGAAGGCACGAAAGGTTATGCGGTGTATTGTGATGCTTTAGGAGTTGTCTTAGGGTGTGTGCTGACACAATATGGTAGCGTAATATCTTATGCTTTGAGGCAACTGTGGCCACATGAGAAAAACTACCTAACACATGACCTTGAGCTAGCAGCTATTGTGTTCACTTTGAAATATGAAGCCACTATTTGTATGGGGTTCACGTTGACATATATACTGATCATAAAAGCCTACAGTATATCTTTAAACAGAAAGACCTAAATTTAAGATAGTGGAGATGGCTAGACCTAATAAAGGATTACAACGTTGATATACTATACCATCCAGGGAAAGCGAATGTGGTAGCCGATGCTCTGAGTCATAAAGCAATCATGAATATTGGTAATTAGACCATGGTAAGTGAAATGGTGACTAAGGATCTACGTCCACTAGCCAATCTGGGAGTTCGCCTCCTTGAAACTCCAAAGGAAGGGGTTATTGTGCATAATGCTGCAGAGTCTTCATTGGTAATGGAGGTGTGAGAAAAGCAGTTCAAGGGTCTTATTCTACGATGACTTAAGGAAAAGGTGCGTCAGGGTACGATGAACGGCTTTGAACTTACACAAAATGGAGTACTTTATTGCTAAAATATATTATGTGTTCCTAATATTAATGGATTAAGAATGAGGATAATGGAAGAAGCCCATCATTCAAGATATTCCATTCATCCAGGATCAACTAAGATGTATCATGACCTGAAGGGAATATTTTGGTGGGGAGGCATGAAAAAGGACCTTGCAGAATTTGTGGCTCAATGTCCGAATTGCCAACAAGTCAAGGTAGAACACCAAAATCCAGGAGGTTATATGCAATGTATAGAGCTTCCAACGTGGAAGTGGGATATGATTAATATGGATTTTGTAACTGGGTTTCCTCGCTCATTTTAAAAGTTTGACTCCATATAGGTAATAGTTGATAGACTCACAAAGTCAACACATTTCTTTCCAGTTAAGAGTGATTATATATACAGCTGAAGAGTATGCAAAGTTATACTTCAAAGAGATAGTTAGGCTACATAGGGTCACAATCTCCATTAGGTCTTATCGGGGAACTCAATTCACTACAAAGTTTTGGAAGTCCTTTCGAAGGAGTTTAGGGACACAAGTGAATTTGAGTACAACTTTCCACCCTCAAACAGACGGTCAAGCATAACACACCATTCAAACACTTGAAGATATGTTGTCGGCTTGTGCATTAGACCTCAAGGGTAGTTGAATGGACCATTTGCCACTTATTGAATTTGCCTATAATAATAGCTATGATTCAAGCATCAAGATGGCACCTTATGAAGCTTTTCATGGAAGGAAATGTAGGTCGCCAATATGATGGTTTGAAGTAGGTGAAACCACCTTGCTCGGACCAGATTAGTCCAACAAGCCATGGAAAAAGTCAAGGTAATACGACAATAGCTAGAAACAACCCAAAGTCATCACAAATCATATGCAGGTGCTAGAAGGAGAGAAGTGGAATTCTTAGTAGGAGATTGGGTATTCTTAAACGTGTCCCCAATGAAATGTGTTATGAGATTTGGTAAGAATGGAAAACTAAGCCTACGTTACATAAGGACATATAAGATTATTAAAAGGCTTGGATAGGTTGCATATGAACTAGAGCTAGCCTAGGAGCTCTCGATGGTTCATCTAGTTTTTCATGTCTCATTACTCCGAAAAATGTATAGGTGACCCATCTCATATCACTCTTATTGAAGATGTGCAGGTTACAAAGGATCTCACCTATGAAGAGGTACTTATTTTCCTATCCTAGATAGTCAAGTTAAGAAGCTAAGGAATAAAGAAATAACTTTAGTAAAGGTACTTTAGAGGAACCAACAAGTAGAAAAGATAACATACGAGGCTGAAGAATCGATGCGATCTAAGAACCCCTATTTATTTGAAGTTAAAGAGGAAGTGCAAGATACAGAGTTGGGGCATTAATAGGTACGTGTGTTCAAATGCTTACTATGTTGTCCAAAGTTTGTTTAAATAATGATTTAAACTTGTTTAACCTATCCAATTATGCTAACATATAGGGACGAATGTTACTGGGGGGAGGATGTAACACCCTACATCTTCGGTGTACTAGTCATAATCATATGGAACATGATATGATTTGGTAGAAGGAGCACCAACATTGAAAGTGCCTAACTATTAAATTGGAGGGCGATAATTGCGTCTAATGGTTAAGACGAGTGAGTGTATATTATTTTTAAAACAAATTGAGGAGATCACGACCTTAAACAAAGTGAAAGAAAGTGAGGTGCTTGCAAGACTTAGGAATCTAATAGGTGAGTCACCTACGTGCTTAGCTTATATAGGCTAAGTAGACGGAGTCGAGGCCCAACACCGAATCTGTTCAAGTCCGATAATGAATAAAGCCCAAGTTAAGGGTGTAATTTTAGCCCATTGTTTAGCATTATAAAGGGAAAATATTTTAAGCCCAAGATGTATAGAAAAAAGTCCCAAGTACATTCACAACACACTTCATAAATAGGGACCAAATTAAGTTAAAGGAAAAGAGAAATATTGGCAGCAAAGCCCATCAAAATGAAACCCAATATTGCCCAAGTGAAAGGGCCAAGTAGGTGCATCACCACCTTGCTAAAATATGTCTTCAATTAGAGGAGAAAGTGGCCAAAAGTGGCCCTTTAGCAGGGATTAAAAATCAGCTCTTTAAGTTATTTTAAACTTAGAAACACTTTCAGCTTTCAGAAGTTCATTTGTTGCTCTCTCTTGACTTTGCGAAACTGCCAAAACACACCTTTAGGGTTGTTGATGAGGACACGATCCTTGACGGCTAAGGTAAGTAGAAATACCTATGGTTTAGTATAAGTTTTCCATGAAAAACATGAGGAGTATGCTGATTATACTTGTGGTGGAATTTTGGACAGCATGTGTTCCAAAGATTGTTGTAGTCATTTCTCGTTTATTAAGAGGCTTTTCTCTTCTTGAGTGGATGGATTATGCAGTAATATTTATGTTTTTTACAAGGTTTATTTCTGTAGTGATGTAAGAAGGCTGCTGCACCATTTTTATCTTCCGCAAAAATGAGTTCTTATATGATATCTTAATTGCGCTCTTAGTAGGAACTTGTGGACTGGTAATTGGGAATTGTTGTTGCACGTCCTCCATCTACTTGGGGACTATTTTTAGAATGTTTTAGGACTTTTTTTATGTGTAAATATGTTGGTGACAGTTTGGTTGAAGTTAAAACAGGTATGGGATTGTTGACTTCGAAATGTAGCGAGAAGACGTAATGTTATGCTGCCTACTTATGTGTTGTGTAGAATTGTTATGTGTTGTTCTTTGTGAGCTATTGTAACACTGTTATGGGACTAAAACAAGCTGGACATGAAATGTATATGAGAGTGTATTTGAAAATACGATTAGAGGTGGAGAGGTTGAAAGAATACTCTTGGATTGACAATCACAAGCTTGCTGCCCGAGCATTATTTTTTTATGAGATTGGGCTGCCAAGACGTGTTTATTAGATGCCAATACTAGTTTTATCACCTAATCTATTATAGATAAGTATTTGGAGGAAAATGAGATTACTTTTAGGTAATAACGATGTAGTAGAACAAGGTATGTATGGCTACTCCTTTTGGTATTATTTGGCATGAATCTAGGTTCTTCCTTGGCACATAAAGGCACTTACAAACTCCGACATAATTAACAATCGTGTATCCACTCTTTAACATGTTCATATGCTCCCACATAAAGCCATTGTCAACATTTCATACTTGGATAGAAATATACATGAGTTCCTTTTGTTGCTAATAAAGTCCACATGTTGTTTTACCTCCTACGTAATTCATTAGTTGTGTAACCTCCTCTTTCCATTGTGATACTGTCTTGCATGATTGTTACATTTCACATTTTATGTCTATAGTCCTACAGCTCCAAATGTAATGACAACCAAAAGAATCATCTCAAAAGTAAATAGAAGATAACTTGAAATTGCTTATTAATGGATGGTATCCCAGGGGTGGAAGAATTACCTAGCATGGGTCGATCCCTATTACAGAGGGTATCCCAGGGGTGAAAGGAAAGCCTAGCATGGGTTACCCGATATTTGATTTACCATTGATCAGCTGGTCATTTATATGATATACTGCACACAGATTATACAGTAAAGAAAGGTAAAATGATAAAAAGGATGTAAAGTACATGATTCTATAGTATGAATAAAGGTGGTCTATTATCCTTACACACCAGTGTGATTTCATTTGAGTTCCTATTTCATATACAGTACTTCCTTCCTTACATATTCAGTATATTATCTCGTACTGACATCCATTAAGGGGGACCTGCATTTCATGTTGTAGGTATAGGAGATAGTAGATCTTCGCAGTAGGAGTACATGATATCCAGCTGCTGATACTGAGCTCCAGGTTGCTTTAGGGCTCTATGTGTCTAGAGCTTATATTTTTGTATTGTATAGTTGGTCATGAAGCGGGGCTTGTTCTGATCGTTACAAATATTGTTCCTTATCTAGAGGCTTTATAGACTATGTAAAGTAAAGTGTGGTCGTGTATCATACTTTAGACATCGTGGCTCCAACGGCCTAGTCATATGTATTTCCTTTTCGCTTATTATTACTTTCTACTTTCTCGAAAGCGTACTGAATGTCAAAACTCGCTTATAATTTATGTGTTGGTTCTCCGAGCCTTGTCAGCAATGGGTGCCATTCCGCCTTAATAGGACTTTGGGTGTGACAAATGTAAATACCACGGCCACTAATTCAAGATCATACATTGGATAGTTCTTTTGATGCACTTTTAGTTGCCTCGAAGCACACATCTTCCAATGCTCAGATGGGAAAATAGAGGTCGGATTGGTGATTAACATGAAACAATTTAGTGGAAAAATGGTCTCAGTCGATTTTTAGAGCGACCCAATCAAAAGATAATTTTTCGACATGAAGCATAAAACAGTGTTAATACGCAAAAGGGGCGCGTCGTGCACCCATTGCAAACCAGCACTTATATGTTTTTTTTTAAATTTTTGATGGGATTGAGGAAATTCATTTAGAAAACTTTTTCTAAAAATACACGGTGCGCGACCGGTCTGCGTCGCGAACTAGGTCTTTTTCGAGTTGAAAATTTTTAAATTATTAAGAGGGGCATTTCGGTCTGTTCCCTACCCCTCCTAAACTCTATACATGATCTAACAATATCATTTTGACGTAAAAAGGGTCTAAACTCTCCCTCCGCCAATTCTAAGTCCTATTCCATAATCTAACAAAGCTAGGGCTCGAGGAGAGAAGAGAAGAGCTTGAGTTGAGATATTCGAGAAGAGATCCTTGACGTACTTGGTTGATAGCTGCATCCCAGGTATGTAAGGCTAAACAAAAACATGGGATTGTTCTCTCATGTGCCCCATAGAGGTCATAGATGAGTTGATGATTGAAGAGTCTACATGCATGATTTCTTGACGGTGTTTCTTGAAAAATTGATTTGAAATTACATGTTTTCTATGTTGGTGATCATCATACTATTTATTTTTTTAAATTGAATATTTTCATGAGAATTTGCATAACCCTATATGACTAATTTGAGAAGCATACTTAATGCCCTTGAGAATTGAGTCTAGAGCCTTGAGTTGAGATTGTTGATTGTGATGATGAGTTGATGGAGTTTTGATGACTAATTTAATTTGAGAATCATTCATAATGCACTTGAGAATTGAGTTTAGAGCTGGAGTTGAGATTGTTGATTGTGACGATGAGTTGATGAAATTTTTTGATTGTTTTATGAGTCTCCATAAATAAACTCTACCGATGTGTCTATTCACTTGTTTCCTAATGATTGTTATACAATCTTGAATCATTGATGAGATGTTTGATGATAGGGTTAATGTCTTTATGAGATGTTTGATGAAAGGGCTAAAGTCCCTTGAGATACCAGTCGTTGACGGGGATTGAGTCCCTATGAGATTGGTTGAGATTTGATATGAAGGTTTTATGAGCATTGAGTCGGGAGGAGTATTAAGCACCGAAATGGGTAAGAGTGACTCTCACTCGAACTCATTAACTACGTCGCCAAACGTAAGTGAGGCTTAAAACCATCACATATATATGGTCGCCTTGAGAGTAACAGTCCCTGAAAGCAGTACCGGTCCTGTTGAGTATTGACTCCATATTGGGTGAGCTGATATGGTTTCGGAGCATTCCCGACCTGGCATGTTTGGAATGGTTATGGCAATATCAGTGTGATTGTTGTACATTCACTGGCTCATAAGTGAGTGTTGTTGGATAAGACAAATTCCCACAAACTTCCTATTTTGAGTACTCTGAGTCGAGTTGATATGAGATGAGAGGAGGTGAGCTCCTCTGAGATGAGATGAGGTGAGATGTGAGGAGGTGAGCTCCTTTGAGATATGTTTGAGATGAGATGACATAAGATGAGACAAGATGACATTAGAGGAGAGGAGGTGAGCTCCTCTGAGATGAGATGAGATGCGAGGAGGTGAGCTCCTTTGAGATGAGTCTGAGATGATTGATGAGTTTGAGTTGTTGATTGTCACTTGTCTATTCTTTATTCTTTCATAGATAGACATTTGACGGTTTGATAATATTTGATCTTTACGTTGAGTTGATGTTGTTTTCCATATTTTTCTACCGATTTATGTTTCACTCAGCTATTTTACATACCAGTACATTCCAAGTACTGATGTCCACTCTGGACTGCATCATTTTATGATGTAGAGATAGGTACGAGAGATCGTCAATAGGCGCTCCGTTGAAGATCCGAGGTTGCAGCTGATTGGGTGAGCCTTCCCTATTTCGGAGGATCCACCATGATATATTCATCTTGCTTTAGAGTTAGAGATTTGACTATTTCTTTTATTTTGATTTGGGTAGCCATGGATCTGTCATTGGCACCACATGATTAGTGGTATATGCTTCATAGACGGTGGTCGAGCATTGATGTTGAGATTGTGAGATAATTCTTTCTACTAGCCTTCATTATTACATATATATTCTTTTGACACTTTAGATGAATGTGCCCATTTACTTACTTATACTTTTCACTGTTCAGTAGAGTTTATTGATTAGATGATCTGATGAAGCTATGTGGTTCGCTTTAGGACTAGCAATAGTCTCTAAGTGCCGACCATGCCAAGGATACTCTCCCGGGGCGTGACAAACTTGGTATCATAGCACAGAGTTCAAGTGTCTTACAGAGTCTATGAAGCCATGTCTAGTAGAGTCTTGTTTATGGGTGTGTTGTCGACCACATTTCATAAGCAGGAGGCTATAGGACATTAGGAAATTATCATCCTTTTCCTCTCATTCCTATTCCTGCGATAGAGTAAAGCTCTATGAAATCTCTCTTCTAATTCGTGCTCTACGCGTGCAAAAGTGACAACATGCCTCCCAGAAGAGTTGTCAGAGGAGGGGGACATCCTTCCCAGCAAGCTGTTAATCCACCGAAGCCTCAAGTAACCGAGGAGCCCATGGATCAAGATGTCCCTGTTGAGCAGCCCCCTCAAGATGAGGTCTCTAATGCTGAGCTACGCCGGGCTATTCAAGCTCTACCCCAGTCTATTACAGCGCCTGTCATGAGAAAAGGAGCAGGCAGGCAGGACACTCATGACACCTCTAGAGTCTGAGAAATTTTGAGGATGAATCCGCCTGAGTTCATGGGGTATACATCCAATGACGATCCCGAGAACTATGTGGAGGAACTTGAGAAGATGTTGCAGGTGATGCATGTGATTGATGCTGATAGGGTTGAACTAGTTGCTAACCAACTCAAGGGTGTGGCCAGTCTGTGGTTCGACTAATGGAAAAAAGGTAGGAGGGATGATGCCCCATGTTTGACTTGGGCTATGTTTGAGTAGGCCTTCTTGGGGCGCTTCTTCCCAAGAGAGAAAAGAGAAGCCAAGGTGAGAGAGTTCCTGAATCTAAAACAGGGCTCTATAACCGTGCAAGAGTATGGTTTGAAATTCATGCAACTATCACGCTATGCTCCGGACATGGTTGCTGACTTGAGGGGGAGGATAGGGATGTATGTGGGTAGGTTGAATAGAGGACCCAAGAGAGATAGAAGAGGAGCCATGCTAGTGAGTGACATGGACATCGGGCGACTGATGACATTTGTGTAACAAGTTAACAAGGAGAGGCAACATGACAAGGAAGAGTTCGAGTGCAAGAGAGCTAAGACATCCAGCCATGAGGTTGGAAGAAAACACAATGGAAATCGATTTCCAGCACTATCATCTGCTAGTGCACCTGTGCCTAGGGGCAGGTATGACCAAAGATTTCAGAATGTTGGAAGCCATGGATCCCGGTCGAAAGGTCATGTCGCTCAAAGTTCGCAAGGTAAGCCGCCGTGTGATAGGTATGGCAAGCTGCACTTGGGAAGATGTCATGGATTGGCTTCACGCCTGATGTGCCTCTGTTGATTGTAGATTCCGAACAGTTAAGTTCCAATTCCCGAATGAACCAGTTCTAGAATGGAAGGTTGATTCTATTACACCTAGAGGGAAGTTTATCTCATATCTTAGAGCTCGAAAGTTGATTTCCAAAGGTTGTGTCTATCACCTTGTGCGAGTGAAATCTGATGATGTCAAGTCCCCAACTCTTGAGTCAGTTCCGATTGTTAATGAGTTTCCAAAAGTGTTTCCTGACGATCTTCCTGGAGTCCCTCTTGATAGGGAGATTGACTTTGGGATTGATGTTCTTCCCGATATCCAGCCTATTTCGATTCCACCTTATAGGATGGCCCCCGCTGAGTTAAAAGAGTTGAAAGAGCAACTGAAAGATTTACTAGAGAAGGGCTTCATTAGGCCAAGTGTTTCACCTTGGGGTGCTCCTGTCCTGTTTGTGCGAAAGCAAAATGGGTCCCTCGGAATATGTATTGATTATTGGCAATTGAACAAGGTCACGATAAAGAACAAGTACCCTCTCCCAAGGATAGATGATTTGTTTGACCAACTTCAGGGCGCCTCTTATTTCTCTAAGTTAGACCTTAAATCTGGCTACCATCAGCTGAAGGTGAGGGAGTATGACATTCCAAAGACAACCTTTGGGACTAGATATGGTCATTTCGAGTTCTTGGTCATGTCCTTTAGGTTGACGAATGCACCTGCCTCCTTTATGGACTTGATGAATAAAGTATCCAAACCATATCTTGATATGTTTGTGATTGTATTCATCGACGACATTTTGGTATATTTGAGGAGTGAGGAGGAGCATGCTAACCACCTCAAAGTTGTCCTTAAAACTCTTAAGGACCATGAGTTGTATGCAAAATTCTCAAAATGTGAGTTCTGGCTTAAGTCAGCGGCCTTTCTAGGCCATGTTCTTTCCAGTGATGGTATTCGAGTGGATGCCCAAAAGATTGAAGCAGTTAAGAACTGGCGCTGACCGACCACTCTGACTGACATTAGAAGTTTCTTGGGGTTGGCAAGCTACTACCGCAGATTTGTTGAGGGATTTTCTTCCTTATCTATGCCATTGACCAAATTGACTCAGCAGAAGGCCAGGTTTCAGTGGTCCGAAGAATGTGAGAAGAGTTTCCAAGAATTGAAGACGAGATTGACCACTGCACCAGTCGTTTCCTTGCCTGAGGGGATAGAGGACTTTGTAATTTACTATGATGCCTCGAGGTTTGGGTTAGGCTGTATACTGATCCAGGGAGGGAAGGTGATAGCCTATGCCTCCAGACAACTGAAAGTTTATGAAAAGAACAATCCAACCCATGATCTCGAGTTGGCAGTAGTGATGTTTGCACTTAAAATCTGGCGTCACTACTTGTATGGAGTGCATGTGGACATGTTCACCGACCATAAGAGCTTGCAGTATGTTTTCAGTCAGAAAGAGCTCAACCTGCGACAGAGGAAATGGTTGGAATTTCTCAAAGATTATGGCATGAGCATTCACTACCACCCAGGTAAAGCTAACGTTGTTGCTGACGCTCTTAGCAGGTTATCAACGGGTAGCACAACCCATGTAGAGGAAGGGAAGAAGGAGTTAGCAAAGGACGTGCATCGATTGGCTTAATTAGAAGTTTAACTTGAGAAGAATAATGACGGAGGAGTTAATGTTCAGAACGGGTCTGCTTCATCATTAGTGGTGGAGGTGAAGGAAAAGCAAGACCAAGACCCTGTCATACTCAATTGAAGGAGGCTATCAAAAAACAGAAAGTGATGGTCTTCTCTAAAGGAGGAGATGGAGTGTTGAGATACCAAAATAGGTTGTGTGTTCCAGATGTTGATGGCATTCGAGATAGAATCATGGCGGAAGCCCACAACACTAGGTATTCCATTCATCCAGGCTCTACCAAAACGTACCACAACTTGAGAGAAGTTTATTGGTGGAATAGAATTAAGAGGGATATTGCAAGTTCGTTTAAAAATATCTAAATTGCCAACAAGTGAAGGTTGAGCATCAAAGGCCATGTGGATTGGCTAAGAACTTTGAGATTCCAAAATGGAAGTGGGAGAGGATTAATATGGACTTTATTACTAGTCTGCCAAAGTCTCAAAAGCAACATGATTCAATATGGGTGATCGTGGATAGAATGACTAAATAGGCTCACTTCTTGGCAGTTAAGACAACAAACACTGCAGAGGATATGCCCACTTGTACATCCAAGAGATTGTGAGGTTGCCTGGGGTTCCCTTTTCTATCATCTCGGACAGAGGAGCTCAACTTACCTCCCAGTTCTGGAGATCATTCCAGAAAGGATTGGGAACTAAGGTGAACCTGAGTACAACCTTTCATCCACAGATGGATGGTCAGGCAGAGTATACAATTCAAACACTTGAGGACATGTTGAGAGCTATTGTTCTTGTCTTCAAGCGAAATTGGGATGATCACCTACCATTGATTGAATTTGCATATAACAATAGTTATCATGCAAGTATTCAAATGGCTCCTTATGAAGCCTTATACGGGAGGAGATGTAGATCACCAATTGGGTGGTTAGAGGTTGGAGAAGCGGAGCTGATTGGGCCTGATCTTGTTCACCAATCGATGGAGAAGGTCAAGGTCATTGGATAGAGGTTAAAGACTGCCCAGAGTCACCAAAAATCTTATACCGATGTGAGGAGAAGAGACTTAGAGTTCGAGGTAGATGATTGGGTGTATTTGAAAGTGTCACCTATGAAGGGTGTCCTAAGGTTTAGTAAGAAGGGAAAGGTAAGTCCACGTTATATTGGTCCATATTAGATCGTAAAAAGGATTGGGAAGGTTGCTTATGAGTTAAAGTTGCCTCCCGAGTTAGAGGGACTCCATCCAGTATTTCATGTGTCGATGTTGAAGAAAAGCTTGGGAAACCCCGCCTTAGTGATCCCTGTGGATAGCATTGGAGTGAAAGATAGCCTATCTTACGAAGAGGTTCTGGTTTAAATCCTTGATCATCAGATTCGTAAGTTATGGAACAAAGAGATAGCCTCAGTCAAGGTCTTGTGGAGAAATCAATTTGTTGAGGAATCCATATAGGAAGCTAAGGAAGAGATGAAAGCTAATTATCTGCATCTATTCATGCCAAATAAAGAGAGTGTTGAAGGTAAATTTCTTACCCTTCACTAAATTAATATATCTATTCTTGATGTGACTTTCTATTCGTAAGTTTGAGTAGCGTTGATGAAGGTCGAGAGTTTGACTGATTGAATTGAGTGTTGAGATGAGTTTGAGTCTATTCGTGTCATGATATCCACCTTTACTCGTCATTCGAGGATGAATGATTACAAGGGGGAGATGATGTAACGCCCTGTAAAATTACCAAAATACACCTAGAGTGAGGGTATGCGCGTAACGCATCTTCTGATGCTCAGATGGAAAAATTCGAGGCTAGATTTGTGATCAGCATGAAAAATTGAGTGGGAAAATGGTCTCAATCGATTTTTAGAGCAACTCAATCAAAAGGTAGTTTTTCGACATGAAGCATAAAACAGTGTTAGTAAGCGATAGGGGCGTGTCGTGCACCCATCGCGAACCAGCACTTATATTTTTTAAAATTTTTGATGGGATTGAGGAAACTCATTTAGAAAACATTTCCTGAAAATACATGGTGTGCGATCGATCCGCGTAGCGGACATGGTCTATTCCAAGTTGAAAATTTCTAAATTATTAAGAGGGGCATTACGGTCTATTCCCCCACCCCTCCTAAACTTTATACACGATCTAACAAGGTCATTTTGATGTGAAAAGGGTCTGAACTCCCCTCTCCCCCATTCTAAGTCCTATTCCATAATCTAACAAGGCTAGGGCTTAAGGAGAGAAGAGAAGAGCTTGATTTGAGATATTCGAGAAGAGATCCTTTGACGTACTTGGTTGATAGCTGCATCCCAGGTATGTAAGGCTAAACAAAAACATGGGATTGTTCTCTCATGTGCCCCTTTGAGGTCATAGATGAATTGATGATTGAAGAGTGTACATGCATGATTTCTTGACGACATTTCTTGAAAAATTGATTTGAAATTACATGTTTTCTATGTTGATGATCATCATACTATTTGATTTCTTAAATTGAATATTTTCATGAAAATTTGCATAACCCTACATGACTAATTTGAGAAGCATGCTTAATGCCCTTGAGAATTGAGTCTAGAGCCTTGAGTTGAGATTGTTGATTGTGATGATGAGTTGATGGAGTTTTGATGACTAATTTAATTTGAGAATCATTCATAATGCACTTGAGAATTGAGTTTAGAGCTGGAGTTGAGATTGTTGATTGTGACGATGAGTTGATGAAATTTTTTGATTGTTTTATGAGTCTCCATAAATAAACTCTACCGATGTGTCTATTCACTTGTTTCCTAATGATTGTTATACAATCTTGAATCATTGATGAGATGTTTGATGATAGGGTTAATGTCTTTATGAGATGTTTGATGAAAGGGCTAAAGTCCCTTGAGATACCAGTCGTTGACGGGGATTGAGTCCCTATGAGATTGGTTGAGATTTGATATGAAGGTTTTATGAGCATTGAGTCGGGAGGAGTATTAAGCACCGAAATGGGTAAGAGTGACTCTCACTCGAACTCATTAACTACGTCGCCAAACGTAAGTGAGGCTTAAAACCATCACATATATATGGTCGCCTTGAGAGTAACAGTCCCTGAAAGCAGTACCGGTCCTGTTGAGTATTGACTCCATATTGGGTGAGCTGATATGGTTTCGGAGCATTCCCGACCTGGCATGTTTGGAATGGTTATGGCAATATCAGTGTGATTGTTGTACATTCACTGGCTCATAAGTCAGTGTTGTCGGATAAGAGAAACTCCCACAAACTTCCTATCTTGAGTACTTTGAGTCAAGTTGAGATGACATGAGATGAGACGAGATGAGATGAGATGAGAGGAGGCGAGCTCCTCTAAGATGAGATGAGATGTGAAGAGGTGAGCTCCTTTGTGAAAAGTCTAAGATGATTGATGAGTTTGAGTTGTTAATGTGTCACTTGTCTATTCCTTATTTTTGTATAGACAGACATTTAGGGGTTTGATGATATTTGACATTTACTTTGAGTTGATGTTGTTTTCCGTAATTTTCTACCGGTTTCTGTTTCACTCAGCTATTTTACATCCAGTACATTCCAAGTACTGATGTCCAATCTGGACTGCATCATTTTATGATGCAGAGGCAGGTACTAGAGATTGTTAGCATGCGCTCTATTGAAGATCCGAGGTTGTAGCTGATTGGGTGAGCCTTCCCTTTTTCGGAGGATCCACCATGATATATTCATCTTGCTTTAGAGTTAGAGATTGAACTATTTCTTTTATTTTGATTTGGATAGCCATGAATTTGTCATTGGCACCATATGATCAGTGATAAAGGCTTCATAGACGGTGGTCGAGCATTGATGTTGAGATTGTGAGCTAGTTCTTTTTACTAGCCTTGATTATTACATATATATTCTTTTTAGACTTTAGATGAATGTGCCCATTTACTTACTTATACTTTTCGTTGTTCAGTAGAGTTTATTGATTGGATGATGTGATGAAGCTAAATGGTTTGTTTGGGGACTAGCAATAGTCTCTGAGTGCCGACCACGCCAAGGCTACCCTCTTGGGGCGTGACAAACTAGTGCAGAGACGGCGATGCGTAACGCCTGGCTCACTTAGGCAAATCACACATCAGAAAAGAGAGGGAGAGTTCTGGGCTATTTAAGTAAAGGGTTGGACCTAATACTGTGAGGCACCTTTTGGGGTGAGCTCAAAAGGACAAATCCATGATGGGCTAGGCCCAAGAATGGATAATACTTCATAGTGTTGGGCCAGATCGTTACAGATGGTATTAGACTCGACTCTTGACTAGTATGGTGGTGGGGCAAACCTCAACGAAGACGCTGAGTCCCTCGGGGGGGTGAGTGCTGGGACGACGATATGTAATGCCTATCTCACTTAGGAAAATCCTACATTGGAAAAGAGAGGGAGAGTTCTCAGGTATTTAATTAAAGGGTTGGACCTAATACTATGAGGCGCCTTTTGGGGTGTGCCCAAAGGGACGGATCTGTGATGGGCTAGTCCCAAGAGCGGACAATACTTCACAGTATTGGGCCAGGCATTACAACTGAGGCCGTGAAGAATTGGCCCAGACCATTGACTCCTTCAGATATTCAAAGTTTTCTTAGGTTCGCTGGATATTACAAAAGGTTTATTGAGGGGTTCCCATCTATTGCATCTCCATTGACCAAGTTGACCCAAAAGAAGGTTGAGTTTGTGTGGTTGGATGAATGCAAGCAAAGTTTCCAGACTCTAAAGGATCGACTTACATCGGCTCCTGTCTTGACCTTACAAAACAGCTTGGAGGGATTCGTGGTGTATTGTGATACCTCGTGGATTGCGTTGGGTTGTGTGCTTATGCAACTTGGTATGGTAATAACGTATGCATCAAGGCATGTAAAGGTGCATGAACGTAATTATCCAACACACGATCTTGAGTTGGCGACGGTAGTTTTTGCCTTGATGATTTGGAGGCATTATTTGTATGGGGTTCATGTTGATGTGTTCACCGATCACAAGAGTTTGCAATATGTGTTCACTCAAAGGGATCTCAATTTAAGACAAAGGATGTGGTTGGAACTCCTAAAGGATTACGACATGAGTGTTCTGTATCATCCTGGCAAGGCCAATGTTGTGGCCGATGCTCTCAGCAGGCTATCTATGGGAAGTGTAGCACATGTTAGGGAAGAAAGGAAGGAGTTAGCAAGGGATGTTCACCTATTAGCTAGGTTGGGTTTCTGGTTGGCAGATTCGAGCGATGGTGGTATCTGTATTCAAAGGGGGGCAGAATCTTCCTTGGTGAGTGATGTAAAAGCTAAGCAAGATTTAGACCAATCATTACTTGGATTGAAGAAGTTGGTTGCTGAAACGGAGATCGAGGTGTTCTCCCAAGAGGGAGATGGTTATGCTCCGGTACCAAGTCCGGCTTTATGTTTTGGGTGTGGATGATCTTAAAAGGGTGATTATGTGTGAGGCTCACAACTCTCATTATTCTATTCAACCGGGGTCTACCAAAATGTATCGAGATTTGAAAGAAGTGTATTAGTGGCATGGTATGAAGAAAGACATCGCTAAGTTTGTATCTGAATGCCAGAGCTGTCAACAAGTGAAGGTAGAGCACCAAAGGCCCGGTGGCTTGGCCCAAGAAATTGACATTCCCACATGGAAATGGGAAGATGTAAACATTGATTTTGTGGTTGGTTTGCCTCGGACCCGAAGGCAATTTGATTCCATTTGGGTTGTCATTGATGGGATGACAAAGTCGGCGTATTTCCTACCAGTCAAGACTACCTTGAGCGCTGAGGATTACGCAAGGTTATATATCCAAAAGTTGGTGAGGTCGCATGGTATGCCTAGGTCCATTATATCAAATCGTGGTACCCAATTCACTTCCCACGTTTGGAGATCATTTCAGAAAGGATTTGGAACTAAGATTAAGTTGAGCACCACTTTTCATCCTCAAACCGATGGGCAAGTTGAGAGGACTATCCAAACCTTGGAGGATATGTTGAGGGCTTGTGTAATAGAGTTTAAGGGAAATTGGGAGGACCACCTTCCACTCATTGAGTTTGCTTATAATAATAGTTTCCATGTTAGCAGTGGTATGACATCGTTTGAGGCCTTATATGCGAGAAGGTGTAGGTCACCGGTGGGGTGGTTTGAGTTGGGAGAGATGGCACTAGTTGGCCCGGATCTAGTGATGGACGCATAGAAAAGTTGAAAGTGATTAGGGAAAGATTGAAAATGGCCCTAAGTCGTCAAAAGTCTTATTCGGATGTTAGGGGGAGGAATTTTGAGTTTCGTGTCAGTGATTGGATATATGTGAAGATTTTGCCTATGAAGGGCGTGATGCATTTTGGTAAGAAGGGCAAGCTAAGCCCTCGGAATGTTGGCCCTTATGAGATCGTTGAGCGGGTTGGAGGTGTGGCTAATAGGTTGGATTTGCCTTCAGACTTGAGTTCCATTCACCTAGTCTTTCATGTGTCTATGTTAAGGAAGCTAATTGATGATCATAGCACCATTTTTCCCTTAGAAGGGAATGAGGTTGAAGAAAACTTGTCTTATGAGGAAATCCCGGTGGAAATCTTGGATAGGCAAGTAAAGTGGCTTCGTAACAAAGACGTGGCTTCGGTGAAGGTGCTTTGGAGAAATCAATATGTGGAGAGTGCTACTTCGAAGGCGGAGCTGGACATGGTGAAGCGGTACACTCATCTTTTCCAATCTACTCAAGCCTAAGGTACTAGGATTTTCCCTTTTCTAATGGTTCCATTTCTTGCCCTCTTGAGTCTCATGACATGACATGCATACATGTGCATGAAAAGGATTTTTATAATGTTTTGAATGACTTGAATACGATTTTGATATGTGCTTAATGGATTTATGATTTTTTTCAAATAATGAACTATGCATTGTACCATATGTTGGGTGTTTCATGCTCTAAGTCAAGCCTTTCAAGCCTTGTTCTTGTACATTCGGGGACGAATGTTCCCAAGGGGGATATGATGTAACGACCCGGATTTTTTGAGTGGCTTTACCAGATCTCTTGGTATTCTCTCGGGCGAAACTTCCTTGCATCGCTCCACCGAAGGCCCACACGGGTCATATAACGCCACACAGACCATGTGGCCTCCTATGGAGGGACACTTGGTCCAGCTCACGACAGGGGAACTTGAGGTGGGGGAAATTTAGGACTAAGAAAATACATACGACCACTCACACGGTCTGTATGATGTGTTTGGGGTCGTGTGGTCCTCCGTGTAACTCGCTATGTAAAATTTTCTAAGTATGGAAGTACCATCTCGTAACTTTGTCATGCAAAATTATTTCAAGTACTATCACACGATCCATGTCACGACCCCTGTAGTGTCACATGGGCCGTGAAGTCGTCCATGTGGTACCCCTTAGCCTCGAATAAATTCCCAGTGTTTGCTCTGTGGAATTATTTAAGTGACGGTTCACGGTCACTATTCACGATCCATGTGACGACTCATGGACCACGTAGGCAACCGTATGGACCTGATGGTCCCAATTTTTGCCCGTTTCGTTAAGGCTATTATGTAATTTCTGTTTATTTTAATTATGAATTATGACTTTTTATCTATCTTAAACCCCTAATTCAGCTGATATCACTCCCCTCTTAATTCATTCTCCTAAAACCTTCTACCCCTCATAAGATCACCTCCCAAATACTCTCTACTCTCCCCTTTTAAGGTTCAAGGCTAGGGTTTAATTGAAGTTCAATTCAAGCTAAGTCCTTCCCCAAATTCAGCTCCTCAATCAAGGTATGTGGGATTGATTCTTGGTCCCTTTCAACCAAGAAGACCCAAAAATCTTTCAATTGATTTCATGAATTTTAGTCTACTTTCAATATGGGGTTTCATTATTTGATTTTAGTAAATCCAAATTGATGTATAATGGGCTGTATTCTACCTATTATTTCAATTAACTTTGATCACTATTATGATGATTTACATTGAGTTATGAACATGCTTGTCCCCTTTAAAGTTGATTTATGCATGGGTGATCTATATTACAATTCACATGTGGTTTTAATTATAGATTTCCTCAGTATCATTTTATATGGCTGATTTTAACTTGAATCTATTTTACACATGCTATTCTCCCATCATGCATTGCATTTGCATTCATGAACATTGGTTTATATGGATTATGAAGTGGGTTAAGCCCAATTATGTTTTATGAAACGATTATGATATGATTTTGGTAAGGCATTGGTTATGACAAGAATGTGATCACATACATGTCAATGATTATGGCTCTTTGACCATTTTGGGTGCTTGCACCATTCCGTATATGTAGATGAGTTATTCCTTGAATGACCATTATGGTTATGATTCATGATTTGGCATTTGAACCTAAATGTGCATTGAACGGTTTGAAGTGAGTATTGTGTCTCTTGAAAGCACGTATATGTATAAGTATTCATGTGGGATGTATTTGACATTGTACCGATGAATTGGGGCGTCAGGGCTATCCCCAAGGGTCCTCTCCCTTTCCTTGAACTATGTGCCAACATGGGAACACTAGCCATTACCGAAAAGATCGGGTCGTAAGAAATGATTATTCGTTTATTATGTTTATGATATGATATGATATGATTATGGAAAACCTTCTGAAAAGTGTGGTCGTAAGGAAGGTGACCATCCACTGCAAAGCATGGTCGTAAGGTGTTATATGGATTACCTTTGGCAAGTAATCTTCTCCTACCGATGGGAGGTCTTTATCGGAGTAATTCATGTAATAGCTCGCATGGATTTGATTTGTCGCTTATAGGCTGTCCCCACTATATATAAACATTGTTGCATTTCATGCATCATAAATTTCACGACCTTTTGTATATATTTCCATTGGATATATGATTCTTTCTATATTATGTGCCCTTGTCATCTAACATTGAAATACAAGTTTGGTAAGTCATATGCTTTGCATGCCCGCATACTTAGTACATTCAAACGTACTAACGCATACTCTATACTGTACATGATTTTACCATGTAAGGGTCGAGCACTTCGAATATCAACCATTTGACGAGTAGTCCGATTCAGAAGAGTATTTGTGGTGAGTCCCATTCTCTAAAGAGAAGCCATCTTCCTTTACCTCTACTATCTTCGAGTTCCTTTTTCATTTGAGGATGAGCCCGGAATATGTCCTGGCCCCCATTCCATCTTGATTTGAGGCATTCGGTGGACAATATGTAGACTCTTTTGAAAACCTTATGTTATGCGTGGTATAGTATTTGTTTGACAGATTTATGGGAAATTCATATTTGGCTATATGCATATTTCGGTGTAGAATGTGATAAGTCCCTAGCCTCGTATTGCCCCTATAGCATGAGTCATATTCTCCCTCCCCCCCTTAGAACTATGTGTTGCTATTTGTATGTCCTTCCTTAACTAATAATGTGGATTTAGATACTTAAGGTTGGTTGGGGACTCTTGGGTTCCCATTCGCGGTGTCACGTCTAGGCCCTAGTCCCGGGTCATGACACCAGCATTGTCTATGTTTACTCTGGGCACTTTTTATTGACGAGGTTAGGGTATACGTGGCCTTTGTTGAGCATGACTCCATGGTGGTTTGTGATACATATACACCCCAAAGTATTGCTAATAGTTATTGTGCACTGGTTTTTTTTATCTGATGTTGGGTTATCTTTCTTTATTTGATTGAAATGGTAGATTGCGTGGTTCGATGGGGATATTCTATTGAGAGAGATGGTAGGTTTAGGGATTCGAATTTGGATAGGCTAGAGAGAGAACTCACTGGTTCTATACTCCGAGACCTAGTTAATGCACCTTTTAGTTCAAGTCTCCGGTGGACATGTCCGAGTGGTTGAGATACCAGGTGACGTGCCTCGCAGTCCAATTCTCTAGTGTTCATGTCCGAGTGTTCGAGGCCAGGGTGCCGATACCAAAGGGGTCCAAGCATTTTCCATTATTTTGGGCTTGAGGCCCCGTTGACTACACTTTGGGGACTAAGCCTCATTGATTGATATTTTTGGTCAAGAACCCCACTGATTCTACTTTGGGAGCGAAGACTCGTGATTGACATGCTGAGATGAGACACATTTGATTATGTGAGGGGGATTCTTTCTCCTTGGGGATACATCCCACTATTACACATGTATATTTTTTATCGGGTGTCATGTGCCAGCATAGGGTCAATGACCCAGATAATATGTGATTGTTGTGGCGAGGCTCTGTGCTTGATTACCCATGGATCCACTCACCTATTCACACCGTGATTGTGCGTGGGTGCACCCTCTGGCTTATGGGGGCTCAGGAGGCATTCAAGCTTAGATACTAGGGCCTTACACCATGTCCAATTGATCCTTATTCTGATGATGTGGAGAGCTAGGCAATATGATGGTCGAATAGGATTCTGTCATGGTTCTGAGGGACTCTATGATGATCTGTCGATTCAACATTGTGCATGACCGTACCTTCTAGGCCTCCAATTGGTGCACAAGAGTACATACTAGGGCCTTGCACCCATGTACAACACTATGCCTCAGTTGGGGGCAGTTGGGGGATGAGCCTACGCAATCTTTGTTGGTCGGTAACGATTATCAGTACTTGGGTTAGTTCAATTGTGGTTTGAGAGTTTCCAGACATGCCTATGCCTTGATTTGAGTTCATTTTTCTACACTACTATAGTTTTCTTTATATTTGGGCTTTATTTATGATTATTATTTTACTCGATCGGCCGATGATGCCTATTGGGTGCCCTTTCTTGTATTCACACCTGCTTCTACATCTTGCCATCGTACAGTCTACGTAACTGTGTTGGGGAACTTTGGAAGTGCTCAAGAACTTTTGGTGCGCACTGGTAGATCTAGCTTCTTCACAGTCTCCTTCCTATTGATTGCTATCTTTTGTATCCAAACATTGACCTTGTAGAATAGTATTCTGTATTTGTAAAGGCACTCTAATTTTGTATATTATTATGATTCTTGATATAAGTATGTGATATGTCCTTGTGTCTATTGTAGCTCTGTACAGTTGACTTCCAGGTTTTGGATAGGTTTTCCGTATATATATTATTGTTGTATTAGTTTGGTTTGGACTAGAGAGCTAGGATAGGTACCCTTGGGTTGGGAATAGTCTTTCCTGTAGGTGGGACCTAGAAGGCACCGTTATGACTAGAATTGGGTCGTGACACTGTTGCTCTTCCCTATAAGCCCAACCCTGTTTCTAGAGTGAGGGACATTGCTTGAATGAACCCTCCCAAATTCCATAGTGCTAATGTTGATAAAGATGCCCAAGAGTCCATTAATGAGGTGTACAAGGCATTGGCCAACATGTGGGAGTGTGTTCGGAGGACAAGTATTAATTGGTAACTTATCAACTCAAAGGGGTGGCTCAAGTATGGTTTACTCAATGGGTGTCTGAGAGAGAGGATAAAGATCGTGTTAGCTGCAAAGATTTTAAATCTACATTCTGGATCATTTCTTCCCTCTTGAGCTAAGGGAGGCTAAGATGACCGAGTTTATCAACATCAAAAAAGGGGGTATAAGTGTGAGGGAGTATGCCCTCAAGTTCACCCAGCTTTCAAAGTATGATCCATCACTGGTTAATGACCCTTCATCTAGGATAAACAAGTTCATTTCGGGGATTTCAGACTTTAAGAGTGCCAAACTACTATGCTCGTGAGGAAAATGGATATCTCCCAGCGTATGACATATGCAAAATTAATTGAAGGAGAAAACACTTAAGTCGGGTGCTAGGGTGGCTAAGAGGGCTTGAGTTGAGGGTGATTTGTCTCTTGGTAATACTTCGATGCCGGGGAATAAGAAGGAAAGTCACCTATACGCCATCTGTCAAAAGTGTGGTAGGATACATATAGGGGAGTGTATGGCTGGTAGAGATGGTATCTTCAAACATGGGGAAATGGGGCACAAGAGGAGAGATGATCCAGTGGCCATTAGAAGTGGAAGGAGAGAGCTCAGGTTGCACACATCGGTATGTACGAGATCCCTTAAAGTATGGTAATGATGGGTAGGGGTTGATTTTGTGTTTATTATGCCACAATTTATGTTGGATCCAAGTGTGTGACTTGTTGTGCTGATGGAATGTTAGTTTCTCATGCCTATCCTTATGCCTCTTTATATTTAAGTGCATTCATACTCATGGGACTGAAGTTGAAGGATAAGTATTGCCTAAGTATGAAGATTTCATGGAAATAGTGTTTGGATTGCACAACATCCTTTCTAGAGACTTTTAATGTGGCTCGCACGCGAGCGCACACACACATATGACATAATACTTTTTATTATTTATGGAGCAGTCCCTAGGGTTAAAATTTAGTGTAAGAGTTCCTAGCCTACCTATAAATACGAACTAACTCTATCAGTCTGACATATTACATCAGTAGGAATATACCATAAGCGTCTAGGGTTTATACTATTTTGAGATTTAATTCGATGTTAGATCTAATGTGATTCCTGTTGAGACCAATTGTGATTTGTACGGGATTTTGAACATCCATGGTTGAAGGTATGTTCTAATTTATTTTTCTATTGCAATTTGGTTCCAATTTATTTTTCCATTGCGATTTGGCTCTCTGTATATATATCTCAATATACTGACTACAAATTGGATGTAAGAAGAAAATGAATCAAATTTTGGCTCTGCATCTTGTCATTTGTTTAGATGATTGTGGCGAGTGAACTTATAGAAACAAGCAACTTTACTATTTTAGCATCTGAAGTAAAAAAAGTGTTACTTGAATGACAAAATTCAAGTCAACTTGTATTACATTTTTGAAAAAGAGGGTAAGCCCGGTGCACTAATTCTCTCGGTATGCAAGGTCCGGGAAGGGCCCGACCCAAAGGGTCTATTATATTACATTTTATAAAAAATCGTAAAAAGAACGCAAACCACATCAAAATTATTCTTTTGTGGTTCTTAATTTGAATTGAAATTTATCAAGTTAACAAAAAAGGTCTTAAATTTTATAAGGATACTATAAATGACCTTAACAAACACTGCAAGTGTGATCTACAAAAATTCACATGTTATGCTTCTCTCCTCCTCCTCCTAAGTACCCTCCCCCTACTGCTCTTGTTAGCAGCGCTCCACCCACCGCTGGCATCAGAATTTTCATCAATTTCAGTGCCAGTGTTGGTGGTGTAGGGATCCTCACCCCTGCTACTATCAACCTTGTCATCAGATTTGGTACCTATGGTGTAGGTAGCATTGGGATTCCCCTCGGTCATTGATACTATTTCTCCAAGGAAATCAAATGTTGCACTAGCACTAGCACCATTAGCGGCAATTGTCCCAGCGCTGTCACTGATACTGATGGAGAGGGGAACATGATGTGTGTGAAAGAGTGTTCGATATGGTGAAAGCTAGAAAAGTAACCCATTGGCGATATTATACTACTATTGTGATATAATGGTCTAGGGCCAATATTTCCAGCTGAGATAAGAAATAAGTCCTTCAACTGAACTGGAAAGCCATTTGACAGAACAACCAACATTAGTTAGTAAAGTTGTACAGTAATTAAGACAGAATAAACTACCTTATTCTTCGGATTATGAGGATATTGGAAATGCAATCCGAATGATCTGGTAGTTTGTTTTGTCTTAATTACTTGACAATTTTAGACTAATGTTTGATTGTTCTTACAGGATGGCTTTTCATTCTAGTTTCAGGACTTTGTTCTTATTTCAGCGGGAAGTATTGATCCTCGACTATTATATCACAGCTCTAGTGAGATATGGCCCGTGGGTTACTTGTCTAGATTTCACTATATCAAACACTATTTCACACACAGAAAAGCGTCGCAAATTAGTTTCGAGACTTCAGTCTTATTTCATCTAGAAACATTGATCCTGGACCAACAAATCGCAACACTAGTGAGATATGACCTATGGGCCATTTGTCTAGATGAGCACCTAACTTTGGATTTTCTTAGGATAGTTAAAAAAATATTGTGCCTAATGTGATAGTGAAATGCTACTTTTGCAAATATTCAACTGACAGCAAAACATATTATTATGCTCAACTTGCTATGCAGTTAAAAGAAAAGTGTTTTACGTGTTGTAACATTGATCTATAGAGGGATGAGTGTAAATCTTATGCTATGATAATATTAACAATTTATTCCAATATTTATCCTCTCCATTTTTGGGATGTTGGTATTATTAATTTGACATAGAAGTCTTTATGACATGCTTTTTGGAATGTAAACATCAAAAGTGGGACGTGCTAAGAGATTGCTGCGGAAGATGTTCATTTTGGTTGCTTGTCTTATTTAGAGTCTAGGGACAATAATATACTGTTTAGGTAAAGACATAGCACATGATGAAGGTCTCTTCTGCTAACTGAGCATATATTATCCATGTCATTGTAATGTATCAACAATCTAATAAGACTTAAACTAATTTTGCAGTTCTTACGTTATTATTTTCTTCATAAATATCATGAAGAACAAAGTGTTGTTGTGGATATAAGTGTGGAAATTAATATATAATGTATTCTTTACAATAATTTGAATAAGCAAAAGACTTTACAATTCCTTCTTTTGTTTAAATATCAATTTGTTCGCAATAATGCATAATAATTATGCAGGGCTGACTCGATCATAAGACCACTAAATAATCGTTTGGGGCCCTAGTTTCCCTTAAAAATGTAATATGCATGTATATGCATATATATTGTTAAAAAAGTCTCATGTATTGATAAATTTGAAAAGAATTTACTTCATTTAATATATTGATTGTGTAATAATTGAAAAATGGAATAATGCTTAGTTTATTACAACATCTTTTCGTATCTAGCTATCTATTTTGTTATCTCATTTATATTCTGACGACTGTTATGAACCAACATTTTTATTCTTATGTTTACTTTTTTATTCTCCGTTTAAAGCCTCTCCTTCTGCATAATGCAAAATCTATTATTGTGATTGTAAAAAAGATCAAATGTGTTCTTTGGTGCCTTCTTAAAATTTCATGTACTAAACTAATCAACACTATTTTAATATCATTATATCAACTTATCAAATTCAATGCAACACTATTTCGATATCATTATATAAAATTTTCAAAATTTTGAGTCTGGTTTTATTATTCTAACTTTATATGTATATATTTTTCATTAAATATTTACATGGTATACATTCTTGCTTCATCATGTCCTCATATATCCTATGTCACCTATTTGTAATATTAAACTGAGTACGTTACGATTATTCAATTTATGTATGTCAACTAAAGAAATACGACCTCTCTATGAAATTTGGGTTTAGGCCCCAAATTTCTTGAGACAGCTGTGGAAAAATGTTTAACTGCTCTTTTTTTGTAACTGACTTTAGCTTTTCAGTGACAGAAATATGTCTTCCTTTGTTTTATTTTACTCATCCTTAGCTAAATCTCGTCAAGTGTAGAGGGCCACTTAGTATGTATCCAAGGATTGATGTATATGTATAGTTGAATTTCAACTCCTAAATGATCACCTTGTAGTCCATACACTTCAAGCCTATGAAACAAATATTTACTTGCAGTCTCCTTGTCAGAAAATGAAAAAATCTGATTTACTTGCAGTCTCAACTTCTGACAATAATACATTTTATTTGTAATTGCAAAAAACCCTAATACACTCTCTTCTCTGTGGGCGACTAGGATGGGACTTAAGGCATGCCATCACTTCGTCATCCTCTCCCCAACCTATGGCTGAGGGAGAGCCAATACCGAAGCCTACACATGCTGCATAAATCACATCTAAAGCACCCACATGATTTGTGCCGAAAACACAACTAAAATCAATTCAATGCGTACATGGAGAGCCAACCATACAATTCACGTTTAAGGAGTTAGACATGTTTGCTACTGAAGAGGGACTTCACCAAGCCATTGTGATAATGTTTTCATAAGGTGCACCAGAAAACCAAGAGTTGTAGAGCATTCTTCCAAACCGATTTTCAATAAAAGGTCAATGTTTAACTGGGTTACTTGCTACAAGGTATATTTTAATTCACCGCGATCAATATGAGAAGTTTTGTATCAGTTTTATCACAACAATCTAGCCATATTCAGTTTAATGACGACCTCTATAGTTATAGAAATTTTCCATTGACTTCTTTTCAACCCAAAGGAAGAAACTTCAAGTGCATTAGCTTGGATATCCTTGTCAGATTTGCTTACCAGTTTGTTTGCTAGGAAATCTCTTTTATCAAATACATTGGCAGCGGGCGTCTAACTGCAATCAATAAAGAAACGTAAGTTTGATCAAGTCCTAGCATAACAAGAGTACAAGTGGAACTAGATATGTTAGACAAGGACCCTACACAAATTAAACTACAGTATTTGGATGAGGAATCTGGTAAGATTTTGGAGCACTTTCAAGAGATTGTCTATGATAATCTTCCTTTTTATTGTTCAAATTGCAAGCATCAAGGTTATGGCAAAATGAATTGTTATCGAATCTGGAAAAAGAAGGTAATACATGATCAAGAAGGGGGTGTAGGAGAAGAAGAAATTGTGCATGATATCCAAAAATATAAGGGTGATGCAAGGGAAATCTTGAATGAGAAGAGAGGACTAGAAGAAGTTATTCAAAGAGATGATGATAAAAATTCAAAAACGTGCACCAAAATAATGTATTGGCAATAATTGAATCATCAAAATCTGAGGATGCAATACACAACAAAGTAGGCTAGAATTATGATTCGTTGGCGGAAAAGAATCTAATAAAGATGGAAAAGGTATTGAAAACGAATCTGATAAGGATTTTGCAGGTGCCGATATGCGCGAAGAAAATCAGGGGCATGTCTCAACCTTGGAAATGGTTGAGACATTGCAATCAGTGTTCATTGCGAATAATAAAAAATGAGGCCAAAATTGATTCTTCGACATCTACAATACATCATGGTGTATCTCAAATGTTGGAGAATACAAATTCAAAAGTCGTGATTGTTGTGTCACTAGTTGATTCAAAACAATAAATAGGTAATGTTAATGCACATGAATCAGATGTTGAATATGAAGCAACAGAGCGAATAGAAAAAGCTAGTGGTGAGGACTTTAACATGACAATAATGATTGGAATGTGATGGCATCAAAAAAATCTTTTCAAAAATAGCTTCATGACTTCTAGTGGGCAAAATGTGATACAAGTGAGAGTTGCTCGGCAAATATGGTTGAAGAAGAGGATAAATATGTCACACCTCACAAAAAATTGAGCCTGTCAGAACCAACCTTCGTGCCTAAGAGCAGTAGCACTATCGATGTTTCATCTCCATTACATCTTGGGCGACAATTAATTTTAACAGGCACTAATGTTCCAAAAATAGTTGTTAGTGACAAGGAGCTTATTGATGCATTGATGAGTTCTAATGGTGAAAAGTTGATTTCTCCTACACTTGTTATCACTAACAAACGACTACAAGTTGGTGGTAGCACTACTTTCTCCCCAAATAATTTTGCTTTCTTATGAGATGAGGACATCTTTGAGGAAGAAGAGGAAGATGATTCTTTGGATCATTGTTTTGCGAATGCTTCTAAGGACGCTGATATTTCTCCAACGCAACAATGTAACGACAAAAAATAGCATGGAAAAAAGAATAGTTGGGATGGTAAAGTGACGAGAGATTTTTTTCCAAGGCGCCTATCGATACGATTGGCTAAGAAGAATCATCATATGAAAGTGCCAACAAATTAAAAAAGATCCTATAATCTTAAGAAGAGGTGATGAACAATCATGTATTGTTAGACAAATTTGACCAAAAAAACAAGTGAAAATACTTCAGGTTACTTTAAATAGGCAATTAATCCTTTTAAATTCATACATCGATCTTTAGAAGGATGTTTGAGGTAAATAACTCAATTCTTCGTGGTTGTTATAGTTTTGCACTATTTAAGCATCCTCACTTATAATATCATTATAGAGTGTATTACTGTTCTGTGTTGATCACAAAACACGTAGTTCTCTCTAAATCTTATTTTCTTCATGCTTGTTAATTAGGAGAGATTATTTGCCTCATTAGGATTGGTTAAAGGTAAGGCCTAGCCATCCTTTATTGTACTTATCCTTATTGAGATTTTCTATTTCTAGTAAAAGGTCACTAGACACTATGTTTAGTGGTAGATTTACCCACAAAAAACCTTCTGACAACTATGATGTACATTGTATTTAATTTTGAATAACAAGTTCTTTGTCACAATTATCGTGTTTTTTTAAAGAATAACTTGCAGATTCTATGCCAAAAAT
The DNA here is from genome assembly GCA_029948455.1 of Solanum rostratum. NCBI lineage: Eukaryota > Viridiplantae > Streptophyta > Magnoliopsida > Solanales > Solanaceae > Solanum > Solanum rostratum. Next base: position 14,737,650 of record CM057047.1, on the reverse strand, counting down.
TAATACATGTTGCTAATTGCACAAGTGGTCCTTCCTATGTTCATGTTGTTATGCCAATGGATGGTGATGGTCAAATTTCCTATGAAGGTTCGTCTTTATGCCTCTTATTCTACTTCTAAAGATCAATTGAAATTTGAGAGAATGATTGTTAACTTGGAGATATGCTGTGTTGAGCTATTTGCTTTTGCTTCTTGCACTCTAAAGTCTAGTAGTTATTTCTTGAAGGGTAAGATAGAGGGAGGTATGTATTTTTGGTAAGATGAAATGAATAGAAATATTGTCATGATCAAAAAATGAGGCCATGACTAGGAGATATTGAAAACCCCAAATAAATTATAAAAGTTATTTTGACAGAGGATAACTAGATAGATAAATAGATAAGTAACCATAGCCACAAAGCACAATCCATATCCCAAAACATGGTGTCACAAGTTTAAAGAGCATCTATCATAACACATGATTTCAATATGTACATCACAGTCTCCAATAAGTAAATAAAGTTTGTAAAACTAAAGATAGCATCCAATGGGAACTCAGAGCCCTGAGTCTTACCAACTATATCTGAGGAGGGCTACCTACACGATCAATCAACTGCCTTGGGGGAAACCCTGCCTAGAATTTGCAAAGGCGAGGGGGAGAAGTAGGGGTGAGTACAAATAATATATACCCAGTAGGTTTGATCGACTGGGTATTCAGAATTAAGTAAACTATGCAATAAACTAGAAATGCTTCCACCTGCATACAAGAAAACCTAGTTCGACGTCAGTGCCGCCAATTTATATATAACGATGTGAGTAAAAGTAAACACATAATTTTAGAAGTAACAAGTAAAGAAATACCAAGCAGTACAATAGATATAACGTATGCAATGCCATGCATGAATGAATCTGTCGAATCAAGAATGTCACACAGCCTATGGTATACACCTCCATCGAGCAATGGCTCCATAGAATAAGGAGACCTAGGGAGTCTCACAGACCATATACCTCACATGCAATCCCAATATATCCATCACCTTGCCTCCCATACGTGGTCAAGAGTTTTTAAAGTTGTCACGTTTTCTTTCAAATAGGTATTTCATTATACCAGGTCTCCACTGTACAAATGCATGAAAAATGAGTACAAGTATAATATAGATAATTCGAAATTCAGATATGTATATATAAATGATAAGATCTCTACAGTTTAAACGTTAAAGGCTCCACTTTTTAATTCTCGAAAATATTACACTAGTTGTAATTCAATTTAAAACCCACTTCTCAATATATGACATGCCTCATCATAATGTCTGCGCAACTCATCATTGTTCTCAATGTATTTCATAAGTATCTCAATAGCATCAATTATGAAATAGAAAGGTCACAATCACAAATATGAATCATTTTCACAAATAGATATGCTAACAAGTATAACTACTTGGAAAAAATCACAATATCACACCAATCCAACATGTTATCCATAATCTAAAATATACAAATACTCAATTACCTAACCCCAAATCCAAGAAGGATTAGCCAAACATACCTCATGGCCAAACAACACATGAACACTTCAACCGGACGAACCACCGTGAAATCAACTCCCAAAATGATTACTGTCAATGCCCCGAGAGGATACCCTTGGCATGGACGGCACTCAAAAGCCATTGGTGGCTCCAAAGCGAACCACTTGGCCTAATCACACATTCACTCAAATCAGTGGAAGACTTAAAATAAAGAGACAATAAGATGGGCAAATCAAATCATCAATCTGAATCAATGTAAAGAGGCCATAGGCTAACAATCAAACTCTAAATCTATGACATAAGAATATTTTTAAAGGAAATTCGTCAAGAAATAAAGATCTCAAACAAGTCATCACTATCTAGTCATTGAAGCCTATATCACTACTATTTAGATGATACCAATAATAGATTCATGGCTACCTCAAATAAAAATAAAACTATCAAATTCAAAAGTAAGAAAGATATAAGTGGTATCCTCAAAATGTGGAGGAGGACTCACCAATAAGCTGATAGAAGATAAGATCCTCAACGAAGCGCCTATTGATGATCTTTACTACCTATATGTGCATCCTAAAAAGATGCAGGCCTAAATAGACATCAATACATGGAATGCATAAGTATGTACAATAGCTATAAAGGAAACACACAATCAAGGATACTCAACACAAGGGACTCAACTCAACAATCGACTTAACTTAAGAGACTCAACTCAACAATCAACTCGAATCAAGATACTCAACTCAGAAAGATAAGAAACTCAATTAGAATGTCATAAGCTAAAGATAAAAATGGTTTAGACAGAGAACAATTATATCTAATCCAATCAGAGTACTACCAAGACCTATTTGAGAGTTTCTCTAACAAAGAACTATCACCTATGAGTCGTTGATGACACAACAAAGCAGTGGCATTGCCCACATGTCCAATACCTTGCTAGGTTAAAAGAAGCTCCACAATCAATCAAGCCTCTTTAAGGAGTTAAAGGTATAGCCCCTATTAATCATCCTGTGTTGCCAACATAGTTATTGAGTCCAAGTTGGACTTACTCTCACTCAACTCGGTGCTTAATACTCCTCCCAAGACTCAATTCTCATAAAATAATCAATCCAATAAATAATTCTCATAAGAAGCCTTATCAATCCATCACAATCAAGCCTTTCGGTTGTCAACCATCAAATTAGTTTTCAATCGAGAGGCTTAGACAACCTTAACAGGACTACCAATTTAGATAAATCATTTGAGTTCGATTGTGAAGACTCTCAAGACCATCAAATTCTATCAATATCACCATGATGCTAAATCACAATCACAAACATACTATCAAGGCTCTTGACTCAACCCCTAAGTCCATTAATGTAAATCCATCATGAAATAATATCTAGGGTTTATGTCATAGTTTATGTAAAAATATTTGTCCAATAAATCTATTTCATAATGATCATCAAGCATGTAAAACACATAAAATATATAATTTAATGGAAAACCTTCAAAGAAATAGACCTAGAGACTCAATACTTTCATAATAATTCTATTACCATCAATGAGGGCACATGGAAGAACAATTTCATGCTTTAGTTTAGCCTTAAATACTTTGAAAAGCTGATATTACAATCAAAATTTGATGAATGTTAGCTTTCTTAGAGAAAATCTTTGATCTTGGAACCTTGATGTTGTTCTTGAGAAAATAAATTTTCTTTGTAGTTCCTTTAGAGTGGAAAAACTTGAAAAAATATTAGTTGAAGGGATTCTTTTTAATTCTTGAATTGCTGACTTAGAAACTTTAGAGTTCTCTGTGAAGAACCATAATACCTGAAAAAGAAGAATCAAGAAATCCTTTCTTAGAATTCTTGAATTCGTTTTCTTAAACCCTAGGTTATGATTTAAGATTTCTCTTAGAGATTCATGAATAGATAAAGAAATTTGGATTGGGAATCTTGGAATTTATGAAGAATAACTTACTTTGATGATGAATCTTGAAATCTAACGCTAAGTTGATGATTTTCTTGATGATTTTGAGCATTTAAGATTAGAAGTGAAAGAGAGGATTTTACTTATGGAAAACTGATGTTTTATGCGTTTTGGATATTAAAATAAACACCAAAGGCTGTAGGATAAACCCTTAAAACCTAAAAAAGGACATCATTTAACTTATCCAGAAGACTTCACATCCACTCTGCATCGCGGAGCTTCGGGGACCTTCAGACAGCTCTGCATGTCTTCAATAAAATAATCATAACATTTTACTCCAAACTTCAATTAAGGAAAAATTAGATGCGTTGGAAAGATAATTCAAAGATATTTCACAGGATATATAATCGGACACCTAATGTATCATATGTTAGGAGATATGGTCATTTAAAGTTGACCCTTCTATCAACTCATATGAAAACTTAGTTGGTAGAAATTCTTTGGACTAGGATTGATGTAAAAGATCATTTATGACTCTAAATCACATCTAATATGCTTTAAATTCTTATTAATTGATCCTAGGAAGTACACACAACCCAAAAGTCATTGGCCCATATAACATTTATAAAATCTTACATTTAAACTCAATCGCTAAGAAAGTATTTTAACTTAACTTTGCACTAGAGGGTTCATGTGACCTTAGCTAATCTACAAATCTATTCTCATACTAAGAAATTCACTTTAACACCTATGCCTAATAAAGAATCATCAATTAGAATCTTATATCATATGAAGGATGGCTGACTTTACATTATCTCCTATCAAGACCCAGACCTACGGTCTAGGAATGACATAGAGAATGGGAACTCGAGAGTCCCCAATCAAGCCTCAAGTATTCATATTCATATCATCGGTTTGGAATTGTATATATAAATAGTAAACACATAGTTCTAACGGAGGAGAAAGCAAGACTCACGCTATGGGGATGTCATAGGGATAAGGGATTAACATGGATTCACATAGCATATAGCATATAAAAACTAACGGGTGGGTAAGTATAACTCACTCTATGGTAGCAATACGGGACTTAGGATCTTCCACATTTCCACTACAAATCATACATACTTATCATAATTCCCATAATCTATCCATAATAGCCATATCCAATAGATAACCATAATCATAAGATCCAAATATAACACATAACACATAGATTTGATAAGAGTCTACAAGATGTCCAACAATGCCTTTAGGTATAGAATAGGACAGGGGCCATGACATGTCCCGGGCTCACCCTCAAAGTAAAACAACATAAGGTAGATAGATGGTGGCATGTCCATGGAAGATAGGACTCACCACACACTTTATCAAATATGATCTACCCATCAAATGATGGATGAAGGTATTCTCCGGTCCCTACATGGTTAGATCATATAGGCAAAAGTATGTGTTAGTACATTTGAATGTACTACATTTACGGGCATGCAATGCATATGACTTATCAAACCTGCATTCAATGTTAGATGACAAGGGCATGTAATATAGAAAGAGATATATCACAAGGAATAATAATATAACAATATGTCATGTAATCTATGATGCATGAAATGTAATAATGCTTATATATAGTTGGGATGCGACCTCAACCGACATATAAGACAAAGCAAGATATTACATGGAATCCTGATGTTATCCCCACACCATAAAAGAGGTGGTATACTTGCCAAAGGTAAATCATACTTCTCCTTACGAGCCTCCCATTTCAGAGAGATAACCTTCCTTACGGGCGTCCCATTTTGGATAGGAGTTTCACAATATTTCTAGTGGTTCATGTCTCAACTAATGGGATGAGCCTCAAATCTCAATGTCTTGTAATGGCAACTTATGGGCCTCTTATTTCAGTGAGGGTTACCATCATATACCTATGCTGGCAAATTGTTCAAGAGAAAGGAAGAGGGCCCTTGGGGTTAGCCCTAACATCTTCAATCTCATCGGTGCTAAGTCAACATCCCACAAGAATACTAAAACATATACATGCTTTCAAAAGAGGCACAAGTCTTTTCAAATCATTTCAATACATACTTGGGCTCAAAAGACAAACATGTTTCTTAAACATTAATACTTGGGCTCAAAAGCCAAATCATACTTCGAATCGTACTTTTCATCCATAGGAATAACTCATTCGCTTATATCAAAATAGTGTAAACACCTAAAATGCTCAAAGATCCATATCATAGACATTTATGTGATCACCTTCTTGTTATAACCATACTTTTATCAAAATTATATACATAAACATAATTGGGCTTAACCCACTTTATCATCTTCTTAAATTCTAATGCTTATAAATGCATATGCCATGAATGATATGAGATTGGTATGGGCAATATAGATTCAATCTGAAATCAACAATAAAATATGAAATTCAAGTAAATCTATAAGTAAAATTCACATTCAAATCCCAATTTATATTACTCATGCTTAAATTAAACTTTAAAGGGACAATGCATATTCAGATCTTCATAATAATCATGCAATTCAACATATTAGGCCTTAAATAAATTTAGAATCAATAATAAAATGTAGCTCATATCTTTATTGATTTAAATAAAGAATAATCTAAAAAAATCAAAACTAACGTAAGCTTAAATTCCATAAATCAAGTGTAAAAGAGTTTGGGTCTTTTTGGTTGAAAGGGACCAAGAATCAATCCCACATACTATAGCTAACCAAGAAGAAATAGGAAGAAATTTGATGAAGTAGAGACCCCCTTTTTCCTTAGCTTCAAGACAATCCCTCCGTGTTCACCTTAGGAGAGTTTTTAAGAGAGAGTTTGAAATAATTCCAAGTGTAGGAATTACTTTGAATGAAAGAAATAGAGTTTAGGTCATTTGGAGGTCTTAGGATAGCATAGTGAGTCATAAAAGACCCGTAGGAGAATCTACAATTACAAAAAAAAATCATTATGAAGCAAAATAACATTTCTTGCCAGGGGTCCCTTGAGAAGGTCTCACGATCCGTACAAGGTCTCACGGACCATGAAACCATCCCGTGAGACCACGCTTAGCAAAATCTCAGAAAATACTACAAAGACCGAATTTACGAAAACGGGCATAACTTCTTGATCCAAACTCGGAATGAGGTGAAACCAGATAAGTTTGAAAGCTAATTCAAAGATCTTCAATTTGATAGGTCATAGGCCACCTAGTTAGTTTGTGTTAAGAAATATGACCATTTAATGTCAACCCTTTATCGGTTCTTATGAAAAGCATAGCCAATGGAATTCCTTTGAACTTGGCTTGATGTAGGAGACCCATGATGGCCCTAAACAACATAAATAAGCTTGAATTTGGATTGAGCTTGAAAATTCCATACTTAGAAAAATTCAAAGCAGACATCAATATGATTGGTTATACGGGTCGTACCAAGCCTTGCAGTCTGTGTACTCCTCCGTACCACTTCACTTAGAAAATTCTTCATGAAGAACTTCTGAGATGGTGATCCAATACATATGAAATTTCCACTCCAGCACCTATAGAGGGGACCTCACAGACAGTGAAGGGTCATATAGTTCGTAAGACGGTCCGTGTGACATGCCTTGGCTTCAAACTGTGAAATTTCAAGGCCTAGGCCACTATACGATCAACCACACGGTCCGTGAAGCCTCAGATGGCCCGTGTGGGGTCCATGTGTAGTATGCCTTAGTCTCTAACTCCATGTTAAAACCTAAACACCTCACAAAAAGCCAAGAATCACTTCAAGGAGGCTCCACACGGTTCGTATAGCCTCACACAGACCATGAAGGCTTCCATGAGGTGTCACCATGGTCCAAAACTTTCTAGAATTGAATTTCGAACCTCCCTTGAGGTTGTACAAAGTTTGGGTCCTTACATCTTCCCCTTAGAATCATTCGTTCTCTAATGATGAGTAAACGAGGAGAACCGTCAAGCACGAATACCATCAAGAACTCAAATACTTGAATACTCATACTCAAAGATAGACATGAGACTCAATATCCAAAATTGAAACTTTATCTCCAGTATCATTAGGCACGAATACAATCAAGGACTTGCATACTTATGTACTCGGAGACTAACGAGGATCATAGGTCTACAAAAATATCACAATGAATAATCAATCAACATGTCCTCTCTTCACAACTCAAGTGCTACTTAACCATTCAATATACTTCTTTACCTGGCTAAGCTCGTAACTCGATTAATCATATGGGGATCTCCCTTCAGAATCATAAGCCATGTTTTAGATCTATCACCTTAAAAGTACTTTTTTCCACTATTAAAATATATACCTCACTCTAACTAATATGAATTCTATAACATATCAACATAAACCTCTTTCTAGTTTGAGCACACTAAAACACATCCTAACAATAACTCTTTCTGTATACCTCATCAAGAAAATTAGATGGTACTTATTACTCTTTGATCAAAACTTATGATAATCGACTCATCACCCCATTACTTATCTAATTGACACATAATTATAGTTACAAGCCTTAATCGACCACCACTCACACTATCTTTTCTTATCTTTTCCGCTGTCATCCTTCTCGCAAGCCTGATATAGTCTCCCTACTATTCTAATTACTTTATCATAGAGGAACGCATATGCAAGGGTCTAAACATTACTGTTTTTATCACCTCATAGACTAGAAATAGTTATAAGGTTTAGAGCAACACGAGAATCATCATAAGCTTCTTATGAAATAGCTCTATTGCACGATTTAGAATATGAAAGACGTGAGACATTTCCTAATATCCTATAGTCTCCCTATGATGGATGTGGCATACTTCATACCAATAGTAAGGACTCTACTAGACACGACTTCATAGACTCCCTAGGACACTTGAACTTTGTACTCTGATACTAAGTTATCATACCTCGAGAGGGTACCCTTGGCGTGGCCGGCACTCAGAAATCATTGATGGTTCCTAAGAGAACCACTTGTCCTAATCACATATTTATTCAAATCAGTGGAAGACTTAAAATAAAGAGACAATAAGATGGGCAAATCAAATCATTAATCTAACTCAATGTATAGAGGCCATAGGCCATCAATCAAACTCCAAATCTATTACATAAAAATAGTTTTAAAGGAAATCAGTCAAGAGATAAAGATCTCAACATCAACTCATCATTGTCTAGTCTATGAAGCCTCTATTATGACTATGTGGATGGTTTCAATGACAGGTTCATAGCTACCTTATATCAAAATAAAAATATTAAACTCAGAAGTAAGAAAGGCATAAGTAGTTTCCTCCAAATGTAGGGGAAGACTCACACATCAACTGATAGAATATAAGATCCTCAACGAAGAGCCTATTGATGATCTCTGGTACCTGTCTCTGTATCATGAAAAGATACAGGCCAAAATGGACATCAGTACATAGAATGTACGAGTATGTAAAATACCTAGAAAGGAAAGAACACAATCAAAGATACTCAAATCAAGGGACTCAACTCAAGGTACTCAACCCAACAATCATTTCAATTCAAGAGACTCGGCTCAACATTCAACTCGAGTCAAGAGACTAACTCAAAAAGATAAGGAACTCAATTAGAATGCCATAAGTTCAAGGAAAATAAATATGGTTTAGACAAAGACCAATTATATCCAATCTAATTAGAGTACTATTAAGACCTATTTGGAAGTTTCTTTAACTAATAACCATCACCTATTTTTTTTGTGATGATATAACAAAGCAGTGTTATTGCCCACTAGTCCAATACCTTATCAGGGTAAGGGATGCTCCATAATCAATCAAGACTCTTTAAGGACTTCAGAGGTATGGCCCCTATCAATCATCCTATGTTGGAAGCATATTTATTGAGTTTGAGTTGGACTTACTCTCACTTAATTTGTTGCTCAATACTCCTCCCAAGACTCAATCCTCATAAAACTATCAATCCAACCAATGAGTCTCATAAGGACTCTTACCAATCCGTCACAATCAAGTCTTTCATCCTATCAACCATCCAATCAATTTTCAATCACATCTTTCAAGAAGGGTTAAGACAATCATTAAGAGGAGTATCAATTTAGACTAATCATTTGAGTTCGATATGAAGACTTTCGAGACAATCAAGGTCTATCAACATCACCATCATGCTCAATCACAATCACAATCATACTATCAAGGCTCTAGACTCAATCCCTAGGTTCATTCCTTATGTAAAAATATTTATTCAGTAAATTAAGTTCATGATTATCATCAAGCATGTTAAATACATAGAATATATAGTTTATAGGAAAACCTTCAACGAAACATGCATGGAGACTCAATACTTTTACAATTTTTCTATTACCATCAATAGAAGCACATGAAAGAATAATTTCATGCTTTAGTTTAGCCTTACATATTTAGAAAGTTGATATTGTAATCGAAATTTGATAAATATTAGCTTTCTTTGAGAATATATTTGATTTTAGCACCTTGATGCTTGTTCTTGAGAAAAGAAATTCTCTTCGTATTTCCTTTAGAGTGGAAGAAATTGAAAACAGTATTGGTTGAAGGGCTTCTCTTTGACTCTTGATTTAGAATATTTAGAGTTCATGATGAAGAACCCCAACTCTTGAAAAAGAAGAATCAAGAAATCCTTTCTTAGAATTCTTGAATTCATTTTCTTAAAATCCTAGGTTATGATTTACGATTTCTCTTAGTGATTCATGAGTACATAAAGAAATTTGTGTTAAGAATCTTGAAATCTATAAAAAATTACTTACCTTGATGGTGAATCTTGAAAGTCAATCCTAACTTGATGAATTTCTTGGTGATTCTTGAGCGTTTAGGTTTAGAAGTGAAAATGATTTTTGGACATTAAAATAAACTCCCAAAGGTTGTAGGATAAACATACCCTAAAAATATAATAAAAGGACATCATTTAACCTATCTAAAAGAGACTGCGTCCACTTTGTGTTACATCGCGAACCTTTAGATAGCTCTACTCATCTTCAGTAAAATAGTCATAACTTTTTTACTCCAAACTATGATTAAGGCAATATTAGATGTGTTGCAAAGCTTATTCAAAGATCTTCAATTTGATATATGATAGGAACCTAAGTCATTATATTTTAGGATATATGGTCATTTAAAGTTGTCCCTTCTATCAACTCATATGAAAACTTAGTCAGTAGAAATTCTTTGGACTTAGCTTGATGTAAAAGATTTTTTTATGACTGTAAATCACATCTAATATGCTTTAAATACTTATGAATTGATCCTAGCATGTATATACAACATAAAAGTCATTGGTCCACCTAACTTTTATAAAATCATAAATCGAAACTCAATCGCCAAGAAAGTTTTTTGACTTAACTTCGCACTAGAGGGTTCGTGTGACCTTAGCTTATATCTACTTCTATTTCCACAGTAAGAAATTGACTTTAACACATATTTTTAATCAAAAATCATCAATTACAATCTTATTTCATATGAAGGATAGCTCAATCATAGCTAAAAAAAATTAGGGTGTTACAATAACCCTCTATCAAAAATGTAAAATACATATCATAATATGTCTATCCATACCTATATTTCCATAGTTCATAGTTGGGGATAAAATAGTCCAAAAATTGATTAACTTCGAAAAAGGGTAAATCTGAAAATTGTGTTTAAAACTAGGTTATATATGAAAACGGGATTCATGGTTGAAAACCCCAAAACATTTGAGTGAAACGAAAGATAGAAATTGTAATTTTTCCTAAGGTTTGCATTCTTAAAAACCACAAAATAGGAGTTTAAAATCAATAATTTTGGGTAAAATTTACAAAGTAATAAGGTTTCATGGTTTTGTTATGACATGGATGGGTTAGTAGATATTTTCCCTCCCATGGTAAGGTATGACATGACAAGTATTTTACTCCATGAGAGTTTACTTAGCACCGAGAGGACCTTGAGATTGAGGATCATCACTTTAGTTGAGGCATGACATGTTAGTAGTGAATCTCATTGTCTCATATCTACGTGTCACTCTAGGATGAAGGATCATCCATTAGTTGAGGTTGACTCTTTAGAGGGATCATCTATTAGATAAGAATTAATTCCTTAGGATGGCCACCTATTAGTAGAGTCTTATAAGTTTTGTAGCTTAGTGGATCCATTTAGGCATAGTGTATGTTCACCTTGGCAAGTGACTCCTCTTTTCCTTCGGTGTAGGGGTGACATTGGAACTCCATGGTATAACTCACATGGTTTATGTCGGTTAACGACTACTCTCACATATGACTATGGACTCTCTATCATTCATTATGATAATGGCCATGATCTCTTATAAGGTTAAAGTTTTTCAGACAAAGGCTTATGGGATATTTTCCACGACTCATTACTCTTACTATGATTTCAAGTTTCATTATGACTTATGATATTTTACAAGGCATATGGTTTTCTTAAGTGACTCATAAATATATTGTGAATTATGGCATCTTGATAAGATAGTCACTTCTCTAATTTGGTTCTCTCTATATATATACACACACGTGCATGTATTTGTTTATGTTTCATAACTATGCAGGTTAATATTATATACCTATATTGTTTTGTATGCCCACATACTTAGTACATTTAAACATACTAATAAATACTCTATGCCCACATTATATCACATCGCAGGTGTAGGTGATCTTATCATCCATCCTCGTGGCTAGATCCGGATTCTTAGATGATCTTAATTAGGTGAGTCCATATGCTCCGCAGACAAGGCCTACCTCGTTTATCTCATGATTATGATTGTGTACTAGAGACAACTTTTCATTGATGTTCAGGGTAAGCCAGGACCTATTTGAGCCCCTATCTATGCTATCGTTTAGAGGTGTTGTTGGACATTTCACTTGGTTTCCGACTTGTATTTCTTTAAAGCGATGTATGACTCCTATGTTATTCTTATGTCAAATTCCAGTTACTTTGTTATTGTCCAATTGTTTACCTTGAATGTTCAATTTATAATAAGGAGGCTAGTCGGGGTTCCTTTTGGGATCTCAATCATCATGTTAAGACTAGGCCCTAGGCCTATGTCGTGACAAACATGGTGTCAAAGCCCTAAGGTTTTGAAATGCTCCTTGGAGTCCAACATGCCACTTCAAGTAGACTCTTATTCATGGGTGTGAAGTGTGCCACATCTATGAGTAGGCTATAAAGCATTTTAGGAAATGTCTCTCTTCTTCATGATTTGTGTTGTGAGATAGAATGTGTCCTCAGGTTTCCTAACTCTAACAAATGTTCTTTCATTCTTTTACAGAGGTTGCCTCAAAGGAGAGCTCCTTATTGTAGAGAGGCCACTAATAATGAGGGTTAAGTACCTTAGGATCCTATGGGAGAGCCAATTACTAATGTTGCATTCCAGACCATGATTGCTATGATGGCCCGGGCTATGCCAACCCAAGTTGGATGGATTGTTGCTCCTCCCTATGAGCCCAACCATACTGCTATAAGTGAAGGACTTTACTCAAATAAACCATCCTGAATTCCATAGTTCTGAGATTAATAAAGATTCCCAAGAGTTCATTGATGAGGTGTACAAGGTGTTGGCCATTATAGGAGTGTCTTCGGAGGCATGGCTGAATTGGCCGCTTATCAACTCAAAGGGGTAGCTCATGTATGGTTTACACAATGGGTGTCTGGGAGAGTGGATGAAGATTGTGTTACTGGGAAGAGTTTAAAATCTGCATTTCTGGGTCATTTTTTCCCTCTTGAGCTTAGGGAGACTAAGATGGTCGAGTTTATAAACCTCAAGCAAGGGGGTATGAGTGTCAGAGAGTGTTCCCTCAAGTTCATCCAGCTTTCTAAGTATGCTTCATCACTAGTTAATGACCCCCAAGCTAGGATGAACAAGTTTGTTTAGGGGATTGCGATGGTTGTAAATGAGCCGGACTATGCTGCTCGTGAGCAAAATGGATATCTCCCAACTTATGACATATGCCTAAAAAATTGAAGGAGAAAAACTTAAGTAGAGTGCTCGGGCGGATACAGAGGCTCGAGTTGAGGGTGATTTGTCTCTCGGTAATGCTTTGGTTCCAAGGAATAAGAAGTAAAGACACTCATACTCCACTTGTGAAAAGTGTGATAGGATGCATATGAGGGAGTGTCACGCCCTGGGAGAGTACCTTTGGTGTGGCCAACACTTGAAGAACCATACCACCTAGCCTCATCGTCACATAAACTTGACCATGGTAGAAAATGCTCAACATAATAGGACATCATACGAATAAATATAACACTTATTTAAAATATAAGTTTCCAATGAACAAGTTTGGAAATGCAAAATGCTCAACAATCCTCTACTCACGTCTATGAAGCCCCTGTTCAATAGTCTAGATGGTGTCATGACAGGCTATGACACTCCAAATCAAAGAAAAGAACTACTCAATCGAAGTAAAAGATAAAAGGGCTCCTCCATGATGCAAGGATGGCTCACTGACTCTGGCAGTGCACTGAACTGGACCTCAATGATGCGTGGGCTGAAATCTTCTATCACCTGTATTTGCATCATGAAACGATGCAGGTCCAAATAAATGTCAGTAGATGGAATGTACTAGTATGTAAAATAGCTCAAGAATGTAAAGCTCAGCTCACTCACCCCGACTCAAACAACTCATGCTCATCTCAATATATGTAAATGTAAAGTAAATCATGCTTTTATAATAGGCTCAATAGAAATTAACTCAATTTAAAATATCATGTTTGCTTAGGAGTTTCTCTTAATCAACATCCAATCCCATCACCTTTATCATGGTGATGCACAACAAAGGAGACGTTGTTATAATGCCATCCTTAACTTAACATGAAAAGGGACGATCAACGCTCTCATGGATCCATAGTAAATGTATAAATTTTGGGACATGAGTCGCCAGAACATGTTGTAGGGCTATCTTATGCTAGCGATATAGTTCTGTGGGTTAGAGTAGTTCTTTACTCGCTCCCAGCTCGGTGCTCGATACTCCTCCCAAGACTAAAACATGCTCAGCTCATCAATCAACTCATATCTCAATGGTACTCAGTCAATTAATCTCAAATCTCAACCTCGTTGGGCTATCTCAGCTCAGCCCATCTCAGTGTTGGTGTATGATCAACTCAATCAATCAAGAGAACTCAATCAGGAACAAATGATCATTAGGACTCATCAATTAAAATCATCATAGAATGCATGAAAAATGTATCAGTGGACATGCAACCATGATAATATATACCCCTGATGCTCAATCATGCTCAACTTACTCAACTCAAATAATCAAACTCGAATCTCAACTCAATTCAGGTATAGATTTTGTAAATTCATTAAATTTAGGGTTCATGATATCAAGTGTACATGTATATGTGTCAATATTCATGTCAGTGATCTCGCAATCCAGTAGTTATCTCACAGAACATCATAAGAAACTCATAATAGATGCAGAAAATTCGATAATTGGAAAATAGAAATTCAAAACTCAACTCTTGTTCTTAATTTCGAATCAAGTCAGTGAAAGGGGCGTGTGAACGAAGGTGGTTTCACACTTTAGTAAGCCTTACATACCTGGAAATAGAAGAAATAGTCAAACTCCAATCAGTCTTCATGTTAGAATTGAAACCCTTGCTCTTCCCCCTCAGGTGTTTCTCAAGAAAATACCTTAGTTTGAAGAATTGTGAAACTATGCTTACGGTTTGTTTTAGGACTTTAATTAAGTCTAAAACATCCAAGGGCTTAATTAAAAGGATAGGGATAGACAAAATTACCCCTCTTAAAAATTGCTGCCTGAGTATACGAGACACTATCTACGGGTCGTAGACCATTCTACGAGTCGTAGATGACCTCTCGTAAACAAGGGGTCCTGAAATTTAAGTTACTCGAATTTGGAACGAACCTCCTCTACGAGCCCTAAAATATTCTACGAGTTGTCTGCTAACTCGTAACTCAAGATACAGAAAAGTTGATTTTTGGACCTCCAATTCACAAAACCAATCTACGAGTCATGGAATACTTTACAGGTCGTAGGTTGTCTCATATATAGGCCTCAGACTTAGAAAATTTCACCAAGTCAACTGGGGTTTATGAGACCTATTTTACGGGTCATAGATCTCTTTATGAGCTATAGATTCCCTCGTGGATTTGCTTTTCAACCATTTTTCTCAGTCTTTTCTCAGCATCCTCTGGATCTACTCCAGATTAGGTGGAAAGAATTAGGGGGTATTACATTATCTCCCCCTTGGGATCATTTGTCCGCAAATGAAGAGAAATATAGGGATTAGGTCAAGGCACAAATCTCCCTATGGACTCTAACAATCAAACAGCTCCCACCTCACTCATGCAATCAATCAATCAAGGGACTCAACATGTAATGTAATTAAACTATCAACATATCAAATCAATCTTCACCCAGACCCTAGAGTTTTATCGTCTGCCAAACTCAAAATGGAAAGGGAACTCAAGGAATAGGAATTTAAGAATTTAGAGGGAAATCATTACCATCAACTCTCTCATCATCACTAGGAAAGAATAAATGAGGGTATTTGGCCTTCATGTCCTCCTCCACCTCTCAAGTAGCTTCTTTACAAATTGGCTCCTCCACAATACTTTGACAGGTGCAATCTCCTAGGTTCTCAGTTTGCGAACCTAACAATCAAGGATTTAGACAGGAATCTCCTCATAACTCACATTGTCTTTTATTCCAATACTCTCGATAGGCACAACAAACCTTCGGGTCTCCCAAACAGTTTTTAAGCATGGAAACATGAAAGACTGGGTGGATGGTAGCTCTGACGCATACGCCATATTGCCTACTTTCTTTAAGATTTGATAAGGGCCAATGTACCTCAGACTCAACTTTCCTTTCTTTCTGAACCTCATCACATTCTTCATGGGTGGCTCTTTCAAATACACATAATCATTGACCTGAAACTCTAAGTCTCTGCTTCTAACATCTGTGTAGGATTTCTATCGACTCTGTGAAGTCTTCAACCTTTCTCAAATGATCTTGACTTTCATAATAGACTGATGTACCAAGTCTGGCCCAATCAATGCCGCTTCACCCAACTCGAACTACCCAGTTAGTGATCTACATCTTCTACCATAGAAGGCCTCATAAAGAGCCACTTGGATGCTCGAATAGAAGCTAATGTTGTAGGATAACTCAATCAAAAGTCAACTGGTCATCCCAATTACCTTTGAAGTCAATGACGCAAGCCCTCAACATATCCTCAAAAGTCTGAATAATACGCTTTGCCTGGTCATCTGTCTGTGGGTGAAAAGCAGCGCTAAGGTGCAATTTCGTACCCAAACCCTTCTAAAATGCTCTCCAAAACTGGGAAGTGAATTGAGCTCCTCTATCTGAGATGAAAGACAAAGGGGCTCCATGCAGTCTACCAATTTCCTTTATGTATAGCCGAGCATAATCCTCCATATATCTGTCGTCTTTACTATCAAGAAGTGTGTGGATTATGTCATCTGGTCAACTATCACCCTAATTGAATCATGTTGTCTGCGGGACCCCGGTAAGTCTGCGATGAAGTCCATGTTAATTATCTCCCACTTCCACTATAGAATCTCAGTGTTCTTGGCTACTCCACATGGCCTTTGTGGCTCAACTTTAACCTATTGGCAATTCACGCACTTGGAAATGAACTCAGCAATGTCTTTCTTCATTCCACTTCACAAATAGACTTTTTTCATGTTATGATACATCTTGGTAAACCCTGGATGGATGGAATACATAGAACTGTGGGCCTCTGCCATGATCCTCCCTTAAACATTATCAATATATGGAACACACAGTCTGCCTTGATACCTCAATACTTCATTTCCCCCTTTGGAGAAAGCCATTACCTTCTGCTTATGTACATCCTCCTTAAACTCTAATAAAATAGGATCTTGATCTTGTTTCTCCTTCACCTCCACTACTATAGATGATGCATAACTACAATGCACAAGAACTCCTCCTTCGCTTGATTTACCTAGTTGAACTCCCAATCGTACTAGTCGATGAACTTCCTTGGCCAAATCCCTTTTCTCTTCCTCCACATGGGCAATGCTCCCCATGGATAACCTACAAAGAGGGTCAACAACCACATTAGCTTTACCTGGAGGGTAGAGGATGCTCATGTCGTAGTCTTTGAGCAACTCAAGCCATCTCCTCGGCCTCAAGTTAAGCTCCTTCTAGGTGAAGACGTATTGCAAGCTCTTGTGGTTTATGAATACATTAACATGTGCTCCACACAAGTAGTGGCGCCATAGTTTGAGAGCAAATATCACTGCTGCCAACTCCAAGTCATGAGTTGGGTAATTCTTCTCATGCACTTTAAGTTGTCTAGAAGCATAGGCAACAACTTTCCCTCCTGTATCAACACACATACCAACCCCACTCTCGAAGCATCAAAGTAGATGACAAATCCATTTGTCCCATCAGGCAAGGTCAACACAGGAGCAGTAGTTAACCTCGCCTTCAGCTTCTAGAAACTCCTCTCACACTCATCAAACCATTGAAACTTGACCTTATTATGAGTCAGTCTAGTAAACAGTGCAGATATGGAAGAAAACATGTAAACAAACCTACGGTAATAGCCAACCAATCCCAAAAAACTCCTTCCATCGGTCGGTGAGATTGGTCTAGGCTAGTTCTTAACAGCCTAGATCTTTTGAGTATCTACTCGAATGCCATCACTCGAAATTATATGGCCCAAGAATGTCACGGATCTGAGCCAAAAGTCACACTTCAAAAACTTTGCATGTAACTCATTATCTCTGACCATCTGCAAAGCGACTCTAAGGTGATTAGCATGCTCCTCCTCATCTCTGGAGTACACCAAAATGTCGTCAATAAACACGATCATGAACATATCAAGATACTGTCTGAACACTCTATTCGGTAGGTCCATAAAGGCTGCATATGCATTTATCAACTCAAAGGACATCACCAAGAACTCAAAGTGACCATATCGGGTTCAAAAAGCCATCTTCGAGATGTCACATTCCCTCACTTTCAATTAGTGATAGCCTAATCTGAGGTCGATCTTTGAGAAAATAGTGGCACCCTGAAGTTGGTCAAACAAGTCATCGATCCTTGGAAGGGGATACTTATTCTTGATTGTAACCTTATTCAATTAGCGATAATCGATACACATCCTAAGGGAACCATCCTTCTTTCAAACGACAAGACCAGAGCACCCCATGGAGAGACACTAGGCCTAATAAATCCCTTCTCTAACAAGTCCCTCAACTGCTCCTTTAACTCTTTCAACTCAGCAGGGGCCATTCTATATAGAGGAATAGAAATAGGTTGGGTATCAGGAAAAACATCAATTCTAAAGTCGATCTCCCTACTCCGGTTAGATCCTTTAGAAATACATCAAAAAACTCCCTCACGATCAGAACTAATTCAAGATTAGGAGGCTTAACATCATTGGACTTGACTCGCACGAGGTGGTAGATACATCCATTAGAGATCAGTATTCGGGCCTTGAGGTAAGAAATAAACATACCCTTAGGTGCAACTGCATCACCCTTCCACTCAATAATAGGTTCATTCAGAAACTGGAATTTAACAGTCTGAGTTCTACAATTAACAAAGGCATAACAGGCATGAAGCCAATCCATGCCAAGGACCATGTCCAAATCGACCATCTCTAACTCAATCAAATCAACAAGAGTATTCTTACGATAGATGGACACCACAAAATCTCTATAGATTCTCTCAGTTCTAATGGACGCACCAACAGGAGTGGAAATAGAAAATTTCTTATGTAAGCACTCAAGAAGGATCTCAAATCTACCGGCCATATATGGCATCAGAAAAGAAAAAGTTGCACCCGAAAAAAGTAAAGCATAACAATTAAAAGTAAATACTCAAAGCATACCCGTCATAACATCTGGTGCAACCTCTTGGTCCTATTGGTTCCCCATCGCATATAGATGGTTTGTCCCACCACCTGCCCCTGGTGCATCATCTCTCTAGTTACTCCTCATTGGTGATGTTGTGGTAGAAGACTGGGCCTTATTGCCGTACATTGGACACTCCCTCTGGAAATGGACCTTTTGGCCACACTTGTAACAACCATTTCCTCCTACATCCCTACATTCTTCCAAATGCATCCTGCCACATTTTCCACATGGTGGCTTCCCTCTAGAGCCAAGGGTCAGACTTGCTTGAGACTATGCACCCTGTGTCCTAAAGTTTAGCTGACCTTGGGAAGTCTAATCATACTTGTGGCTCGGGGCTGGTGCACTAGCTGAAGATGGTGCATAGCTAGAGGATCTTTTCTGGAAATTGGACTTATCTCCTTTCCCCTACTTAGCCTGAATGGGCTCAGGCCCTGCCGACTTAGCCTTCTTTTTTAGATGCTCCTCTTTGTCTTTCTTCTTATCCTCCTTAGTCTTCTAGGTATAAACCATAATTTTGAAGATATCCGCACCTGGGATCAGCAATGCCGCCTTGCACTCCCTCTTCATATGTCTACCCATCCTAGATACGAATTTCATCATCCTCACCCTCATATCCATGACCATCTCTGGGGCATACCTAGATAACTGGATGAATTTTAGGTTGTACTATTTAACAGTCAACCCCTCCTATTTCAGATTCACGTACTCCTCAACCTTCACCTCTCTCAGCTCTTGAGAAAGGAAGTGATCGAGGAAGGCACTCTCAAACTCATCCCAAGTAGCGGGCTCAGTATCCTCAAAATAACTTTCTTCCCACTGATTGTACCAAACATTAGTCACATCCTTGAGCTGATAGGCAGCAAACTCAACTCCCTCAGTCTCGGTCGTATGTATTGTTTTAGCACCTTCCACATCTCATCAATGAAGTTCTGGTAGTCCTCCACAACCTTTGACCCGGTGAAGACTGGTGGGTTCATTCTTAGAAAGTCTCTCAGTTTAGTGGCAGCCATTGGCTCTTGAGAGATGGAACTAAGAGTCTGTTAACCCTAGTTCCCACTGTGGGCAACTACCAACAGAGTAAGCATAGTGATAACTCCTCTGAAGTCAACCTCTATAGTAGGAGCAGGTGGAGAAGTAGGTGTCTCGAGAAAACCAGTGGCTCTGGCCGGTCGACCATGACCCCTCATTTCCACCTGAGGAGGCACCTCTGAAGTGGATTCTCAGCATTGCTGGCTGAAGCATTTCTCTGGGTCACAGTACGTTTAGGAAGCATGATCGGCAAGAGCATAAATCATGAGTTTGAAAGAGCTTTGTAGAATTTTGACTCTATCGCATGAACTCATAATACAAGAAAGTGTAACAATTCCTACTATCCTATAGCCTCCTACTTATGAAGTGTGGTGCACAACACACCTATAAACAAGACTCTCTAATACGAAGTTTTCCATGCCCTGGGAGGGTATCCTTGGCGTGGCTGAAACTTGAAGAACCATTGTTGATTCTCCAAGAGAACCAACTGGCATCATCGTCACATAAACTCAACAATGGAAGAAAATGCTCAAAATAATAGGACATCTTACGAATAAATATAACTCTTATTTAAAACATAAGTTTCCAATGAACAAGTTTAGAAATGCAAAATGCTGAAAAATCCTCTACTTACGTCTGTGAAGCCCCTACTCAACAATCTAGATGGTGCCATGAGAGGCCATTACACCCCAAATCAAAGAAATGAACTACTCTATTGAAGTAAAAGATAAAATGGCTCCTCCAGGATGCAAGGAGGGCTCACCAACTCTGGAAGTGCACTGAACTGGACCTTAACGATGCGCGGGCTAAAGTCTTCTATCACCTGTATCTGCATCATAAAACGATGCAGGACCAAGTCGATATCAGTAAATGGAATATACTGGTATGTAGAATAGCTCTAGAATGTAAAGCTTTGCTCACTCACCTTGACTCAAAAAACTCATGCTCATCTCATTATATGCAAGTTTAAAGTGCATCATGTTTTTAAAATACATTCACTAGAAATAAACTTAGTTTAAAATATCATGCTCAATCATTGTTTTCTTAGGAGTTTCTCTTAACCGACACCCAATCCCATCACCTTTAGCTTAGTGATGCACAACAAAGGTGACCTTGTTGCCACACCTGTCCTTAACTTTCCACGGAAAAGGACGATCAATGCTCTCATGGATCCATAATAAATGTCTAACTTTTCGGACATGAGTCACCAAAACATATTGTACAACTATACTACGTTAGCAACATAATTTTATGGGTTAGAGTAGTTATTTACTCGCTCCCTGCTTGGTGCTCGATGCTCCTCCCAAGATTAAAACATGCTTAGCTCATCAATCAACTCAATCTCAATAGTACTCAGTCAACCAATCTCAAATCTCAACCTTATTGGCTTATCTCGACTTAGCTCATCTTAGTGTTGGTGTATCATCAACTCAATCAGTCAAGAGAAATCAATTAGACTCAAACGATCATAAGGACTCATCAATTAAAATCATCATGGAATGCATGCAAAATACATCATGGACATGCAGCCATGATACTATATGCCCCTCATGCTCAATCATGCTCAACTTACTCAACTCAAACAATCAAACTCGAATCTCAATTCAATTCATGCATAGATTTTGTAAAATCATTCAATTTAGGGTTCATGATATCAAGTATACATGTGCATGTGTCAATTCCATACCAGTGGTCATGCAATACAACAGTTATCTCATAGATCATCATAATAAATTCATAATAGATACAGAAAATTTAATAATTGGATGATAGAATTCAAAACTCAATTCTTGTTCTCAATTTTGACTCAAGTCAGTGAAAGGGGCATGTGAACGAAGGTGTTTTCACACTTTAGTAAGCCCTACATACTTGGAAATTGAAGAAATGGTCAAACTCCAGACAATCTTTGTGTTAGAATTGAAACCCTTGCTCTTCTCCCTCCTCTTGTGTTTCTCAAGAAAATCCCTAAGTGTGAAGAATGGTGAAACTACACATAGGGTTTTGTTTTAGGACTTTAATTAAGTCTAAAATGTCCAAGGGTTTAATTAAAAGGGGTAGGAATAGATAAAATTACCCCTCTTAAAAATTTTCGCCTATGTGTATGAGACACCATCTATGGGTGATAGACCATTCTATGAGCCATAGAGGACCTCTCTTAAACAAGTGGTCCTGAATTTTAAGTTACTAGAATTTGGCAAAAAACCTCCTTAATGAGTCGTAAAACGTTCTACAGGTCGTCTGCTAACTCATAACTTAAGATATAGAAAGTTGATTTTTGGACCTCCAATTCACAAAACCAATCTACGAGACGTGGAATACTTTACGGGCCATAGGTTATCTCTTATGTAGGCCTCAGAATTAGAAAATTTTACCAAGTCAACTAGGGTTTACAAGACCTATTTTGTGGGCTGTAGATTCCCTCGTGGATTCTCTTTTCAACCATTTTTCTCGGTCTTTTTTCAGCATCCTCTATGCATCTACTCCAAATTACGTAGAAGGAATTAGGGGTTATTGCAAAGAGTGTATGGTTGTTAGAGATGGTATCTTTGGGTGTGGGGAAGTTGGGCACAAGATAAGGGATTATCCTGTTGTTACACCCAATAAAATTACCAAAATATCCCAGATAAGAGATGCTCGCATAATGCATCTTCCTAAACTTTTTGAGTAAATCCAAGGTCAGAAATATGATCAGCACAAAAGATCATGCGGGAAAACGGTCTTGATTGATTTTTAAAGCAACCGGATCAAAAGATAATTTTTCAAAGCAAAACGCAATTCCAGAAAAGTGCGCTAGATGTCTGCCTAGCGGATTTGTCGTGGATTTGCACTTAATTGTCATTTCAATATTTTCTATGGGATTAGAAACTTCATCAAAAATAATTCAACGAAAATTGCTCGTGGAGTGCCAAAGTTTGCGACGCGCAATTGGTTTTCCGTAGTGTAATTTTTCGGTTTTTTTCAGGGGCACTCTAAAAATTTTCCTACCCCTCCTAAGCTCAACCCACGTCCAATATAAGTCATTTTAAGTGCAAAAAAGGTTTTTAAACCCGTTCCTAAGCCTTCAAAACATTCTAACAAAAGACTAGGGCTAAAAAGAGGAGAAGAGAAGCTGGAAATTCTAACGGTTGAAGTCGAAACCTGTGCAAATCGATTGTCATAATTCATCCTAGGTATATACGGATAAACAAAAACATGGGATTTTTGTTCCATGTGCTCCCACTGATGGTAATAGAAATATTCAGAAGGTATTGAGACTTCATGCATGTTTTCTCAGAAGGTTTTCTTGTAAACTATATATTTTATGTATTTTTAATCACAAACTTGTTTTACTGAATGAATATTTTTATACAAGTTATCTCATAAACCCCATTTTTTATATAAGAATTGCATGAAAGAAACAAGAAATTGAGTTTAGAGCCGAATTAGTATGATTGTGACTATGATTGTGATGTGAGCATGATGATAGGTTGATGGAATTTTATGGTCCTGTGAGTCTTCAAATCTGAACTCTAAAAAGATTGGTCTAAATTGAAAGTCCTCCTATGTGATTGTCTCATTCACTTTCGAAAGGTTGATAGGAATGATTTGTCCAATTGTTGAAAGATTGATTTGATAGAGCTGATGAACTGAAAGAGTCCATTAAGAGACTCAGAGATTTGTTGATTAGAATTGATTATTTCATGAGCATTGAGTCTTGGGAGGAGTAACGAGCACCAAATCAAGTGAAAGTAAGTCCCACTCGAACTCAATAACTACGTCATCAAACGTAGGAATGGACTGAGTCCATTAAAGCGAGACACGTTCCTATTTTGAGGACTGGGTCTGTTAAAGTCAGATATGTCCCATTTTATTGTCATAAAATAATATGACTTGATTTGTTGACCAGATCCATTATGGATTTGATTTGTTCTTACCCTGGAAAGGTATTGAACGGTTGTGGCAACATTAACGGGATTGTTGTACGATCATTGGCTCATAAGTGATTTTTGTCAGATAAGAGAAACTTCCAGATTGGTTCTATATTGGTAGTATTCTGATTGGATTAGATTCAGATTGGATTGGATTTGTATTGAGTAGTCATTGTCTACTTTTTATTCTAAGCTTGAGATAGACTTTTGATATCCTGATTGAGTTATATATCTCTTGATTTGAGTTATCTGAGTTGATAGTATTCCACCTTGATGCATGTTTCATTCATCCATTTTACATACTCATACATTCCACATACTGATGTCCATTTGGACTAGATTATTTTATGATGTAGAGACAGGTCTTAGGGATCATCAACAAGCGCATCGTTAAGGATCTATTTGCATTCAACTGACTGGTGAGACCTCTTTGCTTTCGGAGGATTTCCCTATTACTATAATCAACCTTGAGTTTAGCACTTTTTCTTTTTTTTGGTTGAGGTAGCCATGGCCTACCATTGGCACCATCTAGATAGTAGAGTTAGAGGCTTTATAGACTAGATGGTGATGCGTTGAGGTTGAGATCTTTATCTCTTCACTGATTTCCTTTAAAACTATTTTTATGTCAGAGAATTGGAGTTTGATTGTTGGCCTATGGCATCTATATATTGTGATTGTGCACCATTTTTCATCTTTAGTCTTTCACTGATATGTTAAACTATGATTGAATGACTGTGGTGAGACCAAGTGATTCGCTTGGAAGCCAGCAATGGTTTCTGAGTCCTGGCCACACCAAGAGTACCCTCCCGGGGCATGACCAATGGCTGCTAGAAGAGGAAGGAAGAGAACTCAAGTTGCACGCACCGGTATGTATGAGATCCCTTAGACTATGATAATGGTGGGTAGGGGTTGATTTTGTGTTTACTGTGCCACAATTGATATTGGATCCAAGTGTGTGACTTGTTGTGCTGATGGAATTTAGTTTCTCATGCCTATCCTTATGCCTGTTTATATTCCGGCTTCATCATGTCATTTTAATTACACTCATATTCATGGGACTGAAGTTGAAGGATAATTGTTGCCTAAGTATGAGGATTTCACAGAATTAATGTTGGGATTGCATAACATCCTTTTTAGAGTTTTTTAATGTGGCTCACATACACACACATATGACATAATACTTTTTATTATTTATGGAGAACTGCCTAGGGTTAAAGCTTCATGTAAAAGTTCCAAGCCTATCTATAAATATAAATCTAACTCCATTAGTGGCATATTTTGGCAAATAGGAATATGCCATAAGCCTCTAGGGTTTATACTATTTTGAGATTTAAATCAATGTTAGATCTAGTGTGATTACTGCTGAGATCAAATGTGATTTGTATGACTCTTGAACATCCATGGTTGAAAGTACGTTCCAATTTATTTTTCTATTGTGATTTTATTACAGTTTATTTTTCCATTGCGATTTGGTTACAGTTTATTTTTCCATTGCGATTTGGTTATAGATTATTTTTCCATTGCAATTTGGCTCTGCGTATATATATCTCAATATACTGACTATACATTGAATGTAAGAAACAAATGAATCAAATTTTGGCTCTGCATTTTGTCATCTGCTTAGATGCTTGTTGTGAGTGAACTTATAGAAACAAGCAACTTTACAGTTTTAGCACCTAAACTAAAATAGATGTTCAAGTCAAAGTGTATTTACATATTTGAAAAAATCATAAAAATAACGCAAACTGCATCAAAATTATTCTTATGTGGTTCTTAATTTGAATCAAAATATATCAAGATAACAAAAAATATTTTAAATTTTATAAGGATACTATAAATGACCCTTCTAAACAAACACTACCGGTGCAAACTAGAAAAACTCAACGTTATGTGTATCTCCTCCTCCTCCCAAGTCCCCATCTCGCTACTGCTCTTGTTAGTAGGGCTCCACCTATCGCTGGCATTAGAATTGTCATCGATTTCAATGCCGATATTTGTCATCAGATTTGGTGCCCACTATGTAGGTAGAAAGGAAATGGGCCAAAGTGTGAAACCAAATGTTGCGCTAGCACTAACACCATTAGCGGCAACTACTCTAGAATTGTCACTAATACTGGTGGAGACAGGAACCTACTGTGTGTGAAAGAGTGTTTGGTGGTGAAAGATAGACAAAAACCCCATAGGTCATATCATACTAGTGTTGTGATATAATGGTCTGGGGTCAATATTTCAAGCTAAAATAAGAAAGAAGTCGCCATTTGAAAGAACAACTAATGTTAGTTAGTTATATTGTTGAGTAATTAAGACAGAATAAACTATCGGATTCTTGGGACTATGAGGACTTTAGAATGCAATCCGAATAATGTGATAGTTTTTTTTGTCTTTTTACTTAACAATTTTAATGAGTAATGTTTGATAGTTCTTACAGGATGGCTTTGCAGTCTAGTTTCAGGACTTCGTTCTTATTTCAGCTCGAAGTATTGATCCTGCACTATTATATCACAGTATTAGTGAGATATGGCCTATGGGTTACTTGTCTACCTTTCACTATATCGAACGCTATTTCACACAGAGAATAGCCTTGCAATTTAGTTTCGAGACTTTATCATTATTTTTTATATTAAAAGATAATCACATGTATTGATAAATTTGAAAAGAATTTACTTCATTTAATACAATGATTGTGTCTTAATTGAGACATGGAATAATGCTTAGTTAATTGCAGCATCCTTTCTTATGTGACTGTCTATTTTGTTGTCTCATTTATATTCTGACGACTATTATGAACCAATATTATTATTTGTATAATACTTTTTTTATTCTCCATTTTTACTATTGATAATTTAGAGCCTCTCAAATGGCCAAACATTTTACATCACCCAAAATATATTGTTGTGATGACCATTAAGATCAAATGTATTCTTTGATATCTTCTACAAATTTCAATCCCTAAAACTAATCAACATTATTTTAATATCATTATATCAACTTATCAAATTCAATGCGACACTATTTCAATATTATTATATACAATTTTCAAATTTTTGATTCTGGTTATTATTATTTTAACTTTATATGTACATATTTTTCATTGAAAAATTTGCACTGTTTGCATTTTTGCTTCATAATGTCCTCTTATATCCTACGTCACCTCATTTGTAGTATTATACTGAGTATATTATTATTATTATTCAATTTATGCATGTCAACTAAAAAAATACGACCACTATATGAAATTTGCTTTAGGCCCCCAAAGTCCTTGAGAGGGCTCTGTAACTATGTGTAATTGCTCTTTTTGTTAAAATTGACTTTAGCTTTTCAGTGACAGAAATGTCTTCCATTCAAGTGTAGAGGGCCACTTAGTATCCACAGAGTGATGTATATGTATAGTTGAATATCAACTCCTAGATGATCACCTTGTAATCCACACATTTCAAGCAAATGATACAAATATTTACTAGCAGTCTCCTTCTCCGAAAATGAAAAACTCTGATTTACTTGCAAGCGCAACTTCTGATAATAATACATTTTATTTGTAATTGCAAAACAATCCTAAAACACTCTTCTTTCTAGGCAACTAGGATAGAGAATTAAGCCATTCCATGGCTTCGTCATCCTCTCCCCAGCCTATGACTGAGCGAGAGCCAATACCGATACCTATATATGCTGCATAAATCATATTTTAAATTCCCACACAATTTGTGCCGACAACACAATTGAAATCAATCCAATATGTACATGGAGAGCTTGGCATACATTCACGTTTAAGGAGTTAGACGAGTTTGCTACTGAAGAGGGACTTCATCAAGCCATTGTGATGATGTTCTCGTATGGTACACCAAATATCCAAGAGTTGTAGAGCATTCTTCCAAAACAATTTTCTATAAAAGGTCAATGGTTAACTGGGTTACTTGCTACAAGATATATTTTAATTCTTTGCGATCAATATGAGGATTTTGTATTAGTTTTATCACATCAATCTAGCTATATTCAGTTTAATGACGAGCTCTATAGTTATAGAACTTTTCCATAGAATCTTTCTTTCAACCCAAAGGAGGAAACTTCAAGAGCATTAGCTTTGATATCCCTGTCAGATTTGCCTACCAGTTTGTTTGCTAGGAAAGCTCTTTTATCAATTGCATTGGCAATGGGGCATCCAATTGCAATCAATAAAGATATATAAGTTCGATCAAGACCTAGCACAACAAGTGTACAGATAGAACTAGATCTATTGGACAAGCACCCTACACAAATTAAACTACAGTATTTGGATGAGGAATCTGGTAAGAATTTGGAGCACTCTTAGGAGATTGTCTATGATAAATCTTCCGTTGTATTGTTCAAATTGTAAGCATCAAGGTCATGCCAAAACGAATTGTCACCTAATCATAAAAAAAAAGATAATACATGATCAAGAATGGGGTGTATGAGAAGAATAAAATTGTGCATGATATGGAGAAATATAAGGGTGACAAAAAAATCTTGAATTAGAAGAGGGACTAGAAGAAGTTATTCAAAGAGCTTATGATAAAAATCGCAATACGTGCACCAAAAATAATTTATTGGCGACAATTGAATCATCAAGATAAGATAATGCAATACACAATAATTCTAATCTTGTTTTGGTTCAAAGTAATCGTCAAGCTCAAACAGGCTAGAATTATGGTTTGTTGGCGGGAAAAACATCTAATAAAGATGCACAAGGTATTGAACACGAACCTGATAAGGATTTGGTGGGTGCCAAGGTGCGCATCGAAAAACAAGGGCATGTCTTAACTTTGGCAACCATTGAGACATTGCAATCAATGTTCATTGAGGATAATAAAAAATGAGGCCAAAATTGACTCTTCGACTTATACAATACATCGTGGTGTATCTCAAGTGTTGTAGAATACAATTTCCAAGGTTGTGATTGTTGTGTATCTAGTTGATTCGGAACAACAACTAGGTAATGTTTATGCACATGAATCAGATGTTGAACATGAGGTAACATAGCAAATAGAAAACGCTAGTGATGAGGAATCAACTCAATATGACGGTAATGATTGGAATGTGGTGGCATCGAAAAGAGCTGCAATAAATAGTTTGATGACTTCTTATGGGCAAAAAAATGATACAAGTGAGAGTCGATAAAAAAATATGATAGGGGAAGAGGATGAGCATGTCACACCTCGTAAAAAATTGAGCCTGAGAGCACCAACCTTTGTGCTTAAGAGTAGTAGCACTACCGATGTTTCATCTCCATTACCTCATGGGCGACAATTAATTTTAATAGGCTCTAATGTTCCAAAAATATCTATTAGTTACAAGGATCTTATTGATGCATTGGTGAGTTCTAATGGTGGAAAGTTGATTTCTCCTACACTTATTAACACTAGCAAACAACTACAAGTTAGTGGTAGTAGTACTTTCTCCCCAAATCAGTTTGCTTACTTACAAGATGAGGACATCTTTGATGAAGGTGAAGAAGATGATATGTTGGATCATTGTTTTGTGAATGCAACTAAGAATGCAGATATTTCTCTAAGGCAACAACATAATGACAAAAAGAAGCATAGAAAAGAAGAAAAGTTGGATGGCAAAGTGACCAGAGATTTTGTTCTAATACACCTACCCGATACAATTGGCTAAACAGAATCATATGAAGTTTCAAGAGCTTCAAAAAGATCCAATAATTCCAAGAAGAGGTGGTGAATTATCAAGTATTATCGGACAAATTTGATGAAGAAGACAAGAGAAGATACTTCAGGTTACTTTAAATGGGCAATAAATATTTTTTAATACATACATCTTTAAAAGGATGTTTGAGATTGATAACTCAACCTTCTTCGTGGTTGTTATAGTTTTGCACTATTTAAGCATCCTCACTTGTAACTATAATCATAGAATGGATTAATAATTATGTGGAGATCACAAAATCCTAGTTCTCTCTAGCTCTTATTTTCTTCATGCTTGTTAATTAGGGGAGATTTGTTACCTCATTAGGATTGGTAAAAAGTAAGCCCTAGCCCTCCTTTATTGTACTTATCCTTATTGATATTTTCTATTTTTAATAAAAAAGATCGCTACACACTATGTCTAGTGGTAAATTTTCCCAAAAAAATAACTTCTGACAACTATGTTGTGCATTGTATTGAATTTTCAATAACAAGTTCTTTTCCATGATTAGCATGTTTTTTTAAGAATAATTTGCAGATTCTATGCCAACATTAACTCAAGTTGCTAATTGCACAAATGGTCCTTCCTATGTTCGTGTTGTTATGCCAATGGATGGTGGTGATCAAATTTTCTATCAAGGTTCATCTTTATGCCTCTGATTCCATTTCTAAAGATCAACTCAAATTTGAGAAAATGATTGTTAACTTGGAGCTATATTGTTTGGAGCTATCTTCTTTTGCTTCTTGCACTCTTGAGTAGTTATTCCTGGAAGGGTAATTTAGAGGGACGTATGCATTTTCGATAAGATGAAATGAATTGTGATGATTGTCATGATCCAAAAATGAGGTCATGACCAAGAGACACCGAAAAACACAACTAAATAATAAAAGTAATCTCGGCATAGGATAACTAGATAGATAAATAACCACAGCCACAAGACACAATCCATATCACAAAACATAGTGTCACCAGTTTAAAGGGCATCTATTAAAACACATGATTTCAACAAGTACATCATAGTCTCCGATAAGTAAATAAAGAATACAATCAATTATGAAATAAAGAGGTCACAATCAAAAGTAAATAATAAAGGGGTCACCATCAAAAGTATGAATCAATTTTCATGAATAGATATGCTAACAAGTATAACTACTTTGCGGATATCACAATATCACACCCAACCAACATGTTATCTATAATCTAAAACATAAGAGTAATCAATTATCTAACCCTAATCCCAAGAAGTATTAGCCAAAGCTACCTCAAGGACGAACCACACACGAGCACTTTAACCGGACGAACAACCACGAACTCAACTCACAAAATGGTAACACACTATAAAAAAATGTAACATGCACATCATAAGGAGTCTATCCATACCTATATTGCAATAGTTCATATCCAGGAGTAAAATAGTCCAATAATTGATCAACTTTGTAAAAGGGTGAACCTGGAAATTGAGTTTAAAATTAGGTGATATATGGAAAATGGGACTCATGGGTGAAAAACCTATTAAATTTGAGTGAAAATGAGATACAAATCACCATTTTTTTTAAAGGTTGCATTCTTGGAAACCACAAAAATAGGATTATAAAATTAAGAATTTCAGGTAAAAATTACAAAATAAGTAATGGAAATACAAGGTTTTGGGTTAAAAATTCTTACCCAAATATTTCCCTCACAAGATTTCCTTCAAAAATCGCCCACCTAAGCTTTTAGAACTCAAAAATGATGAAAATGGATATTTCTTTTTTATTAAATATTTTCATGCATTTGATGACCTTCGCGATCGTAGAGCACAAAGCCCCTACCCTTCGCAAATGCGGAAGAAGGTCCCGCGAATGAGGAGGTGTCCCAGACATGTACTCCGTGAATGTTGACCCTCTCCCACTAACGCGGATGACTTGTCCACGGAGGCAGAGAAGAAACTTGCACCAAAAACCAGCAAGTTGCCAATAAGTCAAATTTCACGGAATGGACCCTCGAGATTCACTCGAATTCATATACACACAATCCATATATGATACCCTACTAAATTCGACATTCTAGGCTCAATGGAACTATCAAAAATTAAATTTGAGTTCTCCTTAACTCAGAACTCGATAAAGCACAACTAGACTAATCAAAAACTCAAAAAGACCAAAATGCCCTCAGGGCTTTCAAAAATATAACGATGCCTCTCTTAGGCCTAAACCATCTCCCAAAACCAGCGGAACCATCAGACATTTGATTCGAGCATCTAAACTATAAATGTTGACAAAAGTCAAATTTTTTCTGATTTTTAACTAACCTTCCAACTTCGGACCTCAAATCTAAAAACGAAGGCGCCTCTAGACTAATTTCAACATTCTAGAACTGATGGAACAATCGAGATTCATTCGGAGACCAAAAACTCCAAATGGTACTACACTTTTAACGAACTTAAACCTATAGAACTCATAAACTCGCATATTTCTCCACTTGTTGACTATTTCCCAAAACCAACAGTGTAAACTAAGTAATACTCGAGGAAGCTGATGGAAGGGGTAAAATGATTTTTTTGGGGGGGAATTTCTAAAAATGAACATTAAGGTCATTATATTATCGTCCACTAAAAACAATATTCTTCCTCGAATATAAGATAAAGAAAAGTACCTGGGGCTTCAAAATGTTGGGGATATCTGGCACACATATCTGACTCTATCTCCAAGTCACATCTAGACAGGCCGATAGTGTCACTGAACCTTCACAAAAGCGATCTCCTTGGTCCTAAGTGATGTGCCACAAAAATATGATATTTTTTATGCTTTAGAATTAAAATTTTGTATGTTCTCTGGTGCATTTTAATGTACTTGATGTGCGTTTATTGTGTTTTTGTAAGAAATAGAATGCAACATATTTTCATTAATATCAAGTGATTCTTTTGCTGTTTTTGAATTTTTACGAGCCTATCTACGGGGTTTGGTTTGATCCACAATCCATGAATGATGTTCGTGGATGTATAGTGTCTTGGACAAAAGTTGGATTTTATGAGGCCAAAGTACAAGCCATGGTTCCCAGTATGACCTATAAAACGGGGATTGTAGTTGAAATTTTGAAAATCAATGCTCCAGTATACGAGGTGATACTATGATTCATAAACTAAATGATGGATCATAAATCAATGTTCATAAATATCCACCTAAAATTACACAGTGCAAACTGCAAGGGAAACCACAAGCGGTGGAATGAGTTACAATCCGTGAAATAGCACATGGAAGTATCAGATCTAGTTTCCTGGTTTGTTTCGAATTGAATTTTTGATGTTTATGTATAGATTTTTAGGTTTCTACTTTACATGTCATGCCACTATTTTCAGTTTAGACTCAGTTTAACACTGTGAAACATTAGTTTTTTTTATTGCTTTATAATTTTGGGGTGATTTTGACGTTTGAATTTCAAGCAAAGCTTTTGGATTATTGTCTACTCTAATTATAAATTTATGATTGTGAATATAGCATTTATTATTGATCATCATCTTACAAACATGAATAGCTAAATCCACAACTAGGGTTGTAGAAACCATGACGAATTAACATAGTAAAATTGAATAATTAGTAATTCTTTTGATCGTGTGCATACGTGTATTATTAATCTCTTCGTTTTAATTGTTTCTTAACAATGGCCAACATTAGAACTTTCTTTATCCTTACTTGCCAAGCCAAGGTGGTAACGAATAGGAAAAGAGATAAATAACAAAAATTTGTACGTGATTACACTCATCTAATTAGCCTGAATGGACCAAGGGATGGCTAAATTTGTTATCATGGTAAGGGTTAGTAATGCATACACTCATAGATGGATCAAGTTGCGGGGTGAAATCATTTATTTGCCAGACCAAGGACTCAGGTGAACATAACATACTAATTATGTATGTTACACACTAGAAAAGCTTACTATTATGAGGTTATACTGCGTTATGAATTTATAGGGAACACAACACCCTAGTTGCATACTTTTATTGATTTTTAAACACTTGTATGCAAATTGATTATAGCATTGGCTTTTTATTTACTATTTTTATTTAATTGCAAATTCCCCCTTCCTGGAAGTAAGTTAATTAACAGCTCAAATTCATGCCAAATAAACCTAGTCTGAACCATATTCCTTGTAGGATGGTCCCTAATCTTGGTTAGATTCTATATATTACAAAGACTGCTTTATACTTCTTTCAAGAGGTGTAATTTGCGTATATCAAATTTTGGTGCCATTGCCGAAGAATACAGCTTCTGGATTAGATTAAATTAGTGATTTGACTATTAATCCTTATTTCTCAATTTTACACTTTTTTAGTTGTTTTAATTCTTTTTCAGTGCTTAGGTATGGTTTATGCCCACTACGTGAAGTCGAGGCAGCCTCTTGACTCCTTACCATCACCAGTTACAGAGAACCTTGCATAGAATGTCTCACCATATTGATGTAGGTGAAGTGAACGATGGCATTGACCAGCTCAGAAATGAGGATGACCATGTGGCAGAACAACCCACTTTTCAATGGACAATAAACCCACCCAATGAGGGTGATCATCCACCTGCATAAAGAGCCAGGGTTGGTGCATGGAATAAAGTTGGACTTGGTCCAAACATTGTGGATATTACAAACACCATTGTGTTACCACCATTACCAACAGATTTAAAGTTCATTATTTTGAGTGGGTTATTTCAAATGCTACAAAATAGAAGGTTGTTTTGGATATTGTCATCCGAGGATTCACATGCTCGTTTACATAATGTTGTGTTCGTCTGTAAGGTATTATGGAAACCAAAATTTATCTATGGATGTTGTTGGTCTACGTGTTTTCCCATTATCTCTTACCGGTGAAGCAACTATATGGTTATCTGAGCTCCCGTACAGCTCAATTTCAATATGGGAAGAGATTTAGCAAGCATTCTCGGAGAGATATTTTCTATAGTTAAAGAAGTTCAAGCTAAAACAAGATCAACAACTTCGAACAGATACTGGGGGAGTCCATAAGTACGGCATGGGAAAGGTTCACAAAGTACTTGAGGAGTGTCCTAAATCATCAAATCATAGAGGATTCCTTACTTGAAATCTTATATAGAGCATTAGATGATAATGGCAACACAAAGGAAGACACTACCACCGGAGGATCATTTATGAATTGCACTTTTGTAGAGGCTACCCAAAGACTCAAAAAGATGGCAAAGACAAATAGAGCATGGGGTACTAGAAATACCAAAACTTCAAGGAGCTCCTTCATAGTTTGGATAAATTTGAAGCAAGTAAAGCTAAATCAATATGTACTCCAAGAGCTAGAAAGGTTAAATACAAACGTCGGTCTATTGATGAAATAGAACTAAGAACAAATCAATACGGTATGCTATCAAGGGAGAGCACCAGGATATGATGACTATAACTATGAGGAGAATGTGTGTTATATCAATGATCAGATAAGGAATTTTGGACGAATTCCCAAAATTTTAATTAGGATAATTGGCGGCACGAACAAAAAAATCAAGGTCATAACTATAAAAGAGATAACAACTATAATTGTGTCAACAACACTAACATGAATAGATATTATGATATGAATAGAGCTTAAGAAAGAGATGGTGAGTGGATGTGAAGGGAAAATTACAAAAATCAAAAGAGTGGCATCTACATTCCACCTAGAAACCATGATGGAGGAGCAAGAAGTTTAAGGACTGAGAAGATGCTAGCAAATTACTGAAGAAGGAAGATGCACATGATAAGACTCTTAAGGAGATGAAAGCTGACATATCTGGGATTCATCAGAAGATAAGAGTCATACACAGTTGCCATCAAGAAATTTGAGAAAAAATTTACATAAGTGTTTGTAACCTTGAACCAACGACAAAAGGGTACACTGCCTACTAACATAATTCTAAATGCAAAAAATGATGGGCATTGCATGGCAATGACTACCCGAGGTGGAAAGTAGACTATGGATCCACAATGCCAATTGTGGTGGAAGATGAGATAAATGAGAATGATAACGCGAGAATGACCAATACATAACAAAAATATAGAGACGAAGAGAACTCAGATAAGGAGGGAAGGGAGAAGGAATCCCAAAAAGCTACAACTCCCATAAAAAGGCCTTTACCGCCTTTCCCTGAAAGGTTGAAGAAGAAGGTTGAGGAGGTAAATTTTAGAACTTCATTTTCATGTTGAAGAAATTGTATATCGACTTCTCTCTCTTGGTGCATTAGAGAAAATGCCCAGGTACACAAATTTCTTGAATGATCTAGTCACAAAGAAGAGTACATTGATCTTAAAACTTTCATACGACATCCATCATTGAAGTGCCATCACTACTAGATCTCCTGTGCAAAAGAAAGAAGATCATTGAGCACTCACCATTCCTTGCACTATTGGAGTTTTAAACTTTGCAAGGAATTATGTGACTTGGGTCGTAGCATTAACATGATGCTTCTTGCAGTATACAAACAGTTGGGCTTGGGAGCCCCCACTCCAACTACAATGTGGTTGCTTATGGAAGATTGGACAGTCAAGAAGCCTGTGGGCATACTTTATGATGTTCCAATTCATGTTGAGAGCTTCATATTTCCAGTAGACTTTTTTATACTTGATTGTGAGTTGATTTTGATGTTCCTATCATCTTAGGAAGACCATTCCTAGCAACTGGGCGGGCTCTACTTAACATGGAATAGGGATAACACGTAAGTTTAGGTTGAATGATACAGAGCTTGTCTTCAGTGTTTGTTGATCTATGAAGCAACCTGATGATCGACGAAGTATCTTTGTTATTGAAAGCTTTAATAAAGTGTAGCCAGAGGTTCCCATTGAAGAGAGATTGGATGTTGAAGCAATAGCAGCAGTGATCATGAACTTTGATAGCAACGAGATTGGATGTTGAAGCAATAGCAGCAGTGATCATGAACTTTGATAGCAACAACATTCTAGAATATGATGAGAAGGTCAATGCACTTCAAGGACAAGGTTTTTACAGGTGTCCCCTTTATATAAAATGGTTCAACTAATCTCAAAATAAATACAAAAGAAGAGCCAATAAGCTAAAGGAGAAAGAATGGTCTAAAAAAAGCCAAGTGCTCACCCTAGTCTCTGGTGTGGCTGCTGCAGGCTCGATCTAAGCATGCTAGTGACTAGTACTTAGACCTATATCACGAATAGAGATGCAGACTATAGTATGAATTCTAGTAGAGACATTAGCCACAAATACACATATTTCCTTACTCACATCTCGGTTGTAGCCAGCACAAGTATCAAGGCACAAATAATACTAAATGCAATGTGCATGATCGCAATATATCATAATATCATCAATCAAAATGATCTTAGTGTCTCAATGCCATCAATATCTCAAAATTATCTGTGTCTCAATATCATCAATGTCTCAATATCAATAGTGTCTCATTATTAACAATATCTCAATATTATCATATCACAATATAAGCACCACCTTGCTATCAATACCAAATGAACATAAGATCACATAGATTACAAATCCAAAATTAAATTACAACTCAATATATAGCCATACGAACAAGTATTCAATATAAAAAGTCACGATCAAGCCTAGAATGGTACAATTCTACCCCTAAATACTCAATTCCATGCACATAGGAATACAACACTCATACTTTACAGAAGGTTAAAAGCCCATGTACCTCAAATAAAATCTCAAAATCAAGAAAGAAACGCCGTTTTCCCCCTCCTATGATGCTCCAAATTACCATAGTCTATTCAGCACCACAATCACATGATGAATTTAATGACCCAAAAATCAATTAATTCGGAGAGAGTAAAATGGTCAAAATCCCATGCCAAAAAATGAAGCCAAAAACTGAAAATTTATGAATGAAAATGTTCTACACGTAATAAGGAATTCAATGGTAAAAACGGTTTTAAAAACGCAACTAAGATGAGGGAGAAATCAACAATTTAAGTTTGGGAAACTCAAGCCTGAAAAATTCCAAAATTCCACCATTAAATCCCCAAATGTAGAAGTTAAAACACAAATAATTAATGGAAATAGTTGAAATAGGTTAGAAAATAGTTACTCAATTAATTTTCCTTCAAAACTCCTCTCTTAAAACGAAGCTTAAAATGTCAAAAATGGTGCGAAATAAGTTAAAATCGCATGTTTAAAGAAGGTCACTTTTTAGGCATCATTAATGCTCAGCGAATGCAGAGCCTTAACCGTGAACGCAGGGGTCCACTTGAGTGTACTCCCCAAACGTGGAAATGAGGCCCACGAATGCAGAGGGTAATGTACCCACATCTCCACGAACACAGAGAGCAATTGGAACATGCACCAGATATAGCTAAAACCATCAACCCATAGCACAACAAAAACAAGAACATGAGCCTCGGGAATTTGTTCCGAACCCCGTGAACACAAACCAAGCATAGAACCTTACTAGAAATGGCAATGC
The DNA here is from genome assembly GCA_029948455.1 of Solanum rostratum. Taxonomy (NCBI): domain Eukaryota; kingdom Viridiplantae; phylum Streptophyta; class Magnoliopsida; order Solanales; family Solanaceae; genus Solanum; species Solanum rostratum. The sequence continues at coordinate 14,699,356 of CM057047.1, read as the reverse complement.
AGACTCAGTGGAACCATCAATATTCGAATCCGAACCTCCATGGTCCCAAACCCGAGAAGGATCATCTATACTAGCTTCGAACCTAAAAACTCAAATATTCATAGAAACCTTTAAAAATTACAACGAGGGCATTTCTAGGATTAGTTTCACCACTCGGAACCACTGGAACTGATGGAATTCTAATACATGCTCCCGAACCCCTAATGTTGACCAAAGTCAAACCTATAATCCAAAATGAATTGAAAATGCAACTTTGGGCCTAAAATCTCCGTTTTAACCCCAAATTTAGTTTTGCAAGTTCTCCTAGACCAGATTCAGCATTCCAGAACTGATGGAATCAACGAAATTGAATTTTGACACTTAGAATTCAAAATGATCAGAAAATTTGAAATTTCCAACTAATGATCTTTTAAAACCCTTTCTTTTGCAAAACCTCCTATTTTTAAAATACTCTCAAAATCTGGCTTTTAAAATCATCCATAAATGACCCAAGGGAACTTTTGTGAAGGGAAAATTGATAATTTGTTCAAAAATATCATAAATAACCTTCGAGGTCATTACAATTTTGGTGAATTAAGGTTTTTGAAAGTTCCACCAATGTATGCCCGACTACCATTATAGGCAGAAATTGTCGGAACTACTTTTGCTAGAAAGGTTCATTTGGAAACGTTTACATCCCAAGACGAGGGTGTGATCCAGACAAATTTTAACTCATAGTCATCAGCTCAACCCAGTATGGCTGGTTTTAATATGTGTTAATGCAGTAATGAATTATCCTTTAACAAAGAGAGAGAGAGTGTGTGATGGTTCAACTTTTTATTTACTATAACTATATTTAAGATTAAAAGTGTGTGCGTGAAGAAAATGCCGACAGATTCCTGATAAAAAGACAAAGATCACGATTTTACAGTTTTCGACTCCGTAAGAAAGGTCAATTTTACTGTGATTTTTTACTCCATAGAAAAGGTATGACATTTTCCCAAAGAAAAGAAAAAGATCATGATTTTACTGTGATTTTCTACTCCGTAAGAAAGATCGCAATTTTACTGTGATTTTCTTCTTCATAGCAAAGACATGATTTCACGAGGTTCAACATGTAATCTACAATATAATTTTTTGATTAAAAAAGTTAAAATAAATTATGTCCCTCTAGCTCTCCTCATATATGTAACTTAGTGGTCTCCTGATAATATTTTATATAAGATGATCACTCTCCTAACAAATGCATACATAAAATAATTTAGTATTTGACCATCTATACTACTAAAATTTAACTATTTTGTTTAATTTTTATCTTGCTAATGAGAAATTAACGAAATAGATTAAGTTGACAAAGGAATTATTAGGAGTTACTAGCTTCTCGACACGTGTATGTCGAACCATGTAGTATATAATTTTATATAATTATTCAATATTATCAAAACGGAGTGTTAAAAAATAATTATGCAAGAAAAAATAAGATATAATTTTTTATTTTGTAAATAGATTAACTTATCAAACAAAGTATCAAATAATTAATTTAATGATACGAATATTCTCAGCTAAATCAGAAATAACTATGCTGAAAATGGGTACACAAGACGATAGTATTAACCAAAGTTTTCCACATTTTAGTTAAGAGTTAATGTTAAAAAGATATAGTATTTAAATTATTATCGTTTTGAGACTTTCATATCTTAATTATTATTTTCTTTGTATTAAGATGCAGCTCGATGTTGAGTTGATTTACAACACGCTTATTATCTATTAAAAATATATATTTGACCAACTCAATATTGATGTACATTTTAATATTAAGAGAGCAATGCTACAGGTGCAAGCACTTCATAAAGGACTCAAGTAGGCAACTGAAAAAACCTGAACCCCCTAGAAATCGATACTGATACACTTAAAATAATCTCAATGATCCAAATAGGGAACCCACTCTATGAAAACTTAATCTTTGAATGTCGGTATCACGAACCGGACATAGGGTGTAGGAGTGACATGCAAATGGGAACCTGAGAGTCCCCAAACAAGACTCGTAGCATGCATTCATATATCATTGGTTCAGAAGCGCACATAAATAGTAAACACACAAATCTAAGGGAAGGGAAAGTAAGGATCATGCTATGGGGATGTTGTAAGGGATAGAGAGTAACATGGATTCACATAGCACATAAGACTAGGGGCGGGTAAGTATGACTCATGCTATGGGGGCAATCAGGAACTTAGGATCTTCCACATCATAATTAAATCGAACATAAGCTCATAATCAATCCATCATAATATAATCACATCCATAAACATTATTCTTGAATACCTCAATTAACATATAAACGTGCAAGAGTCTACCAGATGTCCAACAATACCTCTAATCATAAGATAGGACGGGGGCCACGACATGTCCAAGGCTCACCCTCAAAATAAGTAAGTTAAACTTAACACTATAGGTAGAGGAAGTGTGGGTTTTCCTTGGAAGGTAGCACTCACCACAACAAGAAATTTCAAGATCCGAGTTAGACGTCATACGGTGGATAAATTTACCCCTCGGTCCCTACATGGTTAGATCATGTAAGCAAAAGTATGTGTTAGTGTATTTGAATGGCAAGGGCACATATATAGAAAGAATCATATAACAAGAGAATAATATACCAATATGCCATCAATTCATGATGCATGAATGCGAACATACTTCATATATAGTGATGATGGGACCGTAACCGACATGAGACAAAGTGAGCTATAACTTGGAACCCCGTTGTCTCTCCCACAATGGATAAAGAGGTGACCTACTTAGCAAAGGTAGATCCTTAACATTCTTATTTCTTTTCTCTTCTTTACCCCTTGGGGCATAAACATATAGCTATGTTAGCACATAGTTCAAGGGAAAAGGAGTATCTACCCTTGCGGATAGCCCACCCTGCCACCAATCACATCGGTGCTAGGTCATCATCCCACTAGAATACATATATATGAATATACATGCTTGTAAAAGAGGCACAAGACATTCAAATCATTTACATGCATTCTTAAACTTAAAGGACAAATCACATTCTCCATAATCATGTATAATAGGCTAAAAACCCAAACATACTTCATATAATACTTTCATGTATAAGAATAGCTCCTCTAGAGCACCTTCCTGAGAGATGAGTATGGACCCTTGGGGATAGCTCACCCTGCCTCAAACCTCAATCAATGTTGTAACACTCGATGAAATTACCAAAATGCCTCTAGAGTAAGGGTATGCGTGTGTAATTCATCTTCTAATGCTCGCATGGTGAATTAAAGGCTAGATTTGTGATCAGCACAAAAATTTGAGTGGGAAAATTGTCTCAGTCGATTTTTAGAGTGACCCGATCAAAAGATAATTTTTCAATCCAAAGTACAACATAGTGTTGGTGCGCGACAAGAGTGCGTCGCGCCTCCACCCCGGACCAGCACTTATATTTTTTAAAAAAAAATTGATAGAATTGAGAAACCTCGTTCAGAAACTTTTTCTGAAAATACACTGTGCACAACGAGTCCGCATCGCGAACTAGGTCCTTTCCGAGCTAAAACATTTTAAACTTTAAGAAGGGCGTTACAGTCTATTCCCAAGCCCTCCTAAACTTTATACACGATTTAATAAGGTCGTTTTGACGTAAAAGGGGTCTAAAACCCTCATTTTAAGTCCTATTCCTTAATCTAACAAGGCTACGGCTTGAGAAAAGAGGAGAAGAGATTGAGTTTAAGAGATTTGAGAAGAAATCTTTGATGTGACTAATTGATAGCTTTATCCCAGGTATGTTAGGCTAAACTAAAAGGGTGGGATTGTTCTCTCATGTGCCTCATAGAAGGTCATAGATTCTTGTTCTCTCATGGTTCAAGAATCTACATACGTGAACACTTGATGGTTTTTCTTAAAATTTTATTTGAAATTACATGTTTTTCTATGTTGATGATCACCATACTATTTGTTTTCTTAAATTGAACATTTGCATGAGAATTTGCATAGCCCTACATGGCTAATTTGAAAAGCATGTATAATGAACTTGAGAATTGAGCCTAGAGCTTTGAGTTGAGATTGTTGATTGTGATGAGAGAATGATGATGAGTTGATAGAATTTTATTATGTTATGAGTCTCTATAAATGAACTCTATCGATGTGTTTATTCAATTGATTCCTAATGATTGTTCAAATCCTGAGTCATTCATAAGATTGATTGATTAGAGGGTTAAAGTCCCTATGAGCTTGATTGATGAAGGGGTTCAAGTCCCTATGAGATTGATTGATGAAAGGGTTAAAGTCCCTATGAGATTGATTGATGAAAAGGTTAGAGTCCCTACGAGTTGAATGATGACAAGGTTCAATTCCCTATCAGATACAGAACGATGAGGGGTTCGAGTCCCTATGAGATTGATTGAGATGGAGGTTTTATGAGCATTGAGTCATGGGAAGAGTATCGAGTACTGAAAGAGTGAGAGTTAGTCTGACTCAAACTTGTCAAACTATGTCACGAAACGTAGGTGAGGCATAGAATCATCACATATGTTATGGTTCCCTCGAGAGTAATAATCCCTAAAAGCAATAGCAGACCTATTGAGTACTGACTCCATATTAGGTGAGCTGATATGGTTTCGATCGTTCCCTACCTGGTAAGTTTGGAATGGCTGTGGCAACATCAGCGAGATTATTGTACATTCATTGGCTCATAAGTGATTGTTGTTGGACAAGAGAAACTCCCATAAATTTCCTATCTTGAGTACTCTGAGTTGAGAAGAGATGAGATGAGAGGAGGTGAGCACCTCCGAGATGAGATGAGATGAGATGAGAGGAGGTGAGCTCCTTTGAGATGAGTCTAAGATGATCGATGAGTTTGAGTTGTTGACGGGTCACTTGTTTACTCTTTATTCTTGCATAGATAGACATTTGACGATTTGATGTTATTTGATGAGTATTTTGATTTGATGTTGTTTCCATATTATTCTAACTTTTTCTGTTTCACTCAGCTAGTTTACATACTAGCACATTACAAGCACTGATGCCCCTTTTGGACTGCATCATTTATGATGCAGAGGCAGGTACTAGAGATCGTCAATAGGCGTTCCATTGAAGATCTAAGATTCATAGTTGTTTGGTGAGTCTCCCCTACTCTAAAGGATCCTTTATGATTTATTTCATCTTGCTTTAGAGTTATATTTTGGACTATTCTTTATTTTGATTTGGGTAGCCATGGGTTTGTCATTGGCACCACATGATTAATGATAGCGGCTTCATAGATGATGGTTGAACGTTGATGTTGAGATTGTGAACTAGTTTCTTTCTACTAGCCTTTATTATTATACATTTGTTTTGAGACTTTAGATGAGATATGTCCATTTACTTACTTTTATTCCCACTGTTCAGTAGAGTTATTTGATTGAATTAATGTGACGAGGCTAAGTGGTTCGCTTGGGGACTAGCAATAGTCTCTTGGTGTCAGCCACCCCAAGGATACCCTCCCGAGGAGTGACAAACTTGGTATCAAAGCACAGAATTCAAGTGTTTTAGTGAGTCTATGAAGCTGTCTAGTAGAATCTTCTTTATGGGTGTGTTGTCGACCACATTTCATAAGCAGGAGGTTTGTAGGACATTAGAAATTGTTACACTTTTCTTCCTATTCAATTCGTGCGATAGAGTTAAGCTCTATGAAAGCACCATTTTAGTTCGTGCTCTGCACGTGCAAAATTGATATCATGCCTCCCAAAGCTATCAGAGGAAGGGTACATCCTCCCAAGCAAGATGCTAACCCACCTGAGCCTCAAGTACATGAGGAGCTTGCAAACCTAGCTGTCCCTGTTGAGCAGCCCCCTCAAGATGAGGTCTCCAATGCTGAGCTATGCCGGGCTATTCAAGCTCTAGCCTAGGCTGTCGCAGAACTTATCACGAGAAAAGGAGAAGTTAGACAAGATGTTCATGACACCTCTAGAGTCTTGGAATTCTTGAGAATGAATTCGTCTGAGTTCACAGGGTCTGCATCCACTAAAGATCCTGAGAACTATATGAAGGAACTTGAGAAGATGTTCCATGTGATGCATATGGCTGATATTGATAGGGTTGAACTGGCTGCGTACTAAATCAAGGGTGTGGTCAAGCTGTGATTTGACCAATGGATGAAAGAAAGAGGGAATGATGCTCCATGTTTGAGTTGGGCAGTGTTCAAAGAAGCCTTCTTGGGACGCTTTTTCCCAAGAGAAAGAAGAGAAGCTAAGGTGAGAGAGTTTCTGAATCTGAAATAGGGCTCTATGACTGTGTAAGAGTATAGGTTAAAGTTCACGCAACTATCTCACTATACTTCCGACATGGTTGCTGACATGAGGGGAAGGATGGGAATGTATGTTGATGGGTTGAATAGAGGACGCAAGAGAGATAGGAGAGGAGCAATGTATGTTGATGGGTTGAATAGAGGATGCAATAGAGATAGGAGGGGAGAAATGCATGACATTTGTGCAACAAGCTGATGAGGAGAGACAGCATGACAAGGAAGAGTTCAAGCGTAAACAAGCTAAGACTCCAGCCATGAGATTGGGAGGATAGGTAATGGCAATTGATTTCCAGCACCATCACCTGCTAGTGCACCTGTGCCTGGAGGCATGTATGATTAGAGATCTCAGAATGTGGGAAGTCATGGGCCTCAGTCGCAAGCTAGTGTGGCCAAAGGTTCCCAAGGAAAACCATTGTGTGACAAGTGTGGAAAAATGCACCTGGGGAGATGTCGTGATGGGAATGATATGTGCTACAAATGTGGCCAAGCAGGTCACTTCCAGAGAGATTTTCCAAAGTGGGATGACCAGGATCAGTCTACTACTCCAACCTTGCCAGTTAGGGGAAATCAAATGGGCACTACGTTAGGTACAGGTAGAGCAACAAACCACTTGTATGCTATTGGTAGTCGTCAAGATCAAGAGAACTCCCCAGATGTTGTGACGGGTATGATTCGAGTCTTTACTTTTGATTGTTATGTTTTGATGGATCCGGGTGCCACATTGTCATTTGTAACTCCTTATGTGGCCAGTAGATTTGATAGAACCCCTGAAAGTCTTTTTGAACCCTTTGATGTTTCTACTCTAGTGGGTGAATCTGTTCGAGCTGAGAGAATCTATAGATCTTGTGTAGTGTACATCCATCATAGGGATCCTCCTATTGATCTGGTTGAGTTGGAGATGTTGATTTTGATTTTATTCTTGGCATGGATTGGGTTCACCCCTATTATGCCTCTGTTGATTATAGATCCTGAATCGTTAAGTTCTAATTTTGGAACAAGCCGATTCTAAAGTAGAAGGGTGATTCTGTTGCACCTAGAGGGAAGTTTATCTCATATCGTAGAGCCAGAAAGTTGATTTCCAAAGGTTGTATCCATCACCTCGTACGAGTGAAATCTGATGATGTGAAGTCCTCAACTCTTGAGTCAGTCCCAATTATTAATGAGTTTCTGGAAGTTATTTCTGATGATCTTCCTGGAGTCCCTCCTGATAGGGAGATTGACTTCGAGATTGATGTTCTTCCCAATACCCAGCCTAGCTGAAAGAGTTGAAAGAGCAATTGAAAGATTTGCTAGGGAAGGGCTCCATTAGGCCAGGTTTTCTCCTTGGGGTGCTCCTGTCCTATTCATGCGAAAGAAAGATGGGTCCCTCAGAATGTGTATTGACTATAGGCAACTGAACAAAGTCACGATAAAGAATAAATATCCTCTCCCAAGGATAGATGATTTTCTTGACCAACTTTAGGGCGCCTCTTGTTTCTCAAAGATAGACCTTAGATCTGGCTAGCATCAGTTGAAGCTGAAGGAATGTGACATTCCAAAGACAGCCTTTAGGACTAGAAATGGCCATTTTGAGTTCTTGGTCATGCCCTTTGGGTTGACGAACGAACCTGCAGCTTTTATGTACTTGATGAATAGAGTATTCAGACAATATCTTGATATGTTTGTGATTGTGTTCATCGATGACAATTGATATATTCGAGAAGTGAGGAGGAGCATGCTAATTATCTCAGAGTTGTCCTCCAAACTCGTAAGGACCATGAGTTGTATGCACAATTCTCAAAGTGTGAGTTCTGTCTTAAGTCGGCGGCCTTCCTTGGCCATGTTTTTTCGGCGATAGTATTCGAGTAGATGCCCAAAAGATTGAAGCGGTTAAGAACTGGCCCAGACCAACCACGCTGACTGACATAAAAAGTTTCTTGGGGTTGGCAATCTACTACCGCAGATTTGTTAACGGATTTTCTTCCCTATCCGCACCATTGACTAAATTGACTCAGAAAAAGGTTAAGTTTCAGTGGTCTGATGAATGTGGGAAGAGTCTCCAAGAGTTGAAGATGAGGTTGACTACTGCACTGGTCCTTACCTTACCCGATGGGATGGAGGACTTTGTAATTTACTGTGAGGTTTCGAGGGTTGGATTGGGATGTGTACTAACACAGAGAGGAAAAGTGATAGCCTATGCTTCCAGACAACTCAAGGTTCATTAAAGGAACTATTCGACCCATGATCTCGAGTTGGCAGTAGTGGTGTTTGCAGTTAAAATCTGGCGCCACTACTTTTATGTAGTGCATGTGGATTTATTCACTAACCACAAGAGCTTGCAGTATGTCTTCAATCAAAAAGAGCTCAACCTGTGACAGAGGAGATGGTTGGAGTTGCTCAAGGATTATGACATGAGCATTCGTTACCACCCAGGTAAAGCTAACGTTGTTGCTGACGCTCTTAGCAGGTTGTCAATGGGTAGTACAACCCATATGGAGGAAGGTAAGAAGGAGTTAGCCAAGGAAGTACAGCGGTTGGCTCAATTAGGAGTTCAACTTGAGGAGAATAATGAAGGAGGAGTTAACGTTCAGAATGGGTCTGCCTCATCCTTAGTTGCAGAGGTGAAGGAAAAGCAAGACCAAGATCCTTTCATACTCCAATTGAAGGAGGTTGTTCATAAACAGAAAGTGATGGTTTTCTCCAAATGGGGAGATGGTCTATTGAGATACCTGATAAATTGTGTGTTCCAGATGTTTTTGGTATTCGAGATAGAATCATGGCTGAAGCCCATAACACTAGATATTCCATTCATCCTGGCTCTACCAAGATGTACCACGACTTGAGAAGAGTCTATTGGTGGAGCGGAATGAAGAGGGATATTGTTGAGTTCGTTTCAAAGTGCCCGAATTGCTAGCAAGTGAAAGTTGAGCATCAAAGGCCATGTGGATTGTCTTAGAACTTTGAAATTCTGGAATGAAAGTGGGAGATGATCAATATAGACTTCATTATTGGTCTACCGAGGTCTCGCAAGCAACATGATTCGATATGGGTCATTGTGGATCGGATGACTAAATCAACTCACTTCTTGGCAGTTAAGACAACTAACACTGCGCAAAAGTATGCCAAGTTGTACATCCAGGAGATTGTGAGGTTGCATGGAGTTCCCTTGTCGATTATCTCAGTCAGAGGAGCTCAATTTACCTTTTGGAGATCGTTCCAAAAAGGATTGGGTACTAAGGTGAACCTGAGTACAGCCTTTCATCCACAGATAGATGGTCAGGCAGAACGCATGATCCAAACATTAGAGGACATGTTGAGAGCATGTGTTCTTGATTTCATGGGGATTGGGATGATCAACTACCATTGATTGAATTTGCATATAAAAATAGTTATCATGCAAGCATTCAAATGGCTCCCTACAAAGCCTTTTATGGGAGGAAATGTAGATCGCCGATTGGGTGGTTTGAGGTTGGAGAAGTGGAGTTAATTGGGCCTAATCTTGTCCACGATCAATGGAGAAGGTCAAGATCATTAGGGAGAGATTAAAGACTGCCCAGAGTCTCCAGAAATCTTATACCAATATGAGAAGAAGAGACTTCGATTTCGAGGTAGATGATTGGGTGTATTTGAAAGTGTCACCTATGAAGGGTGTCATAGAATTTGGGAAGAAAGGAAAGTTGAGTCCATGCTATGTTGGACCATATCAGATTGTAAAGAGGATTGGGAAGGTTGCTTATGAGTTAGAGTTGCCTTCAGAGTTAGATGGAGTCCATCCAGTATTCCATGTTTCGATGTTGAAGAAATGCTTGGGAGATCCTGCCTTGGTGATTCCTGTCGATAGAATTGGAGTGAATGATAGCCTATCTTACGAAGAGGTTCCGGTTCAAATCCTTGATCGTCAGATTCGTAAGTTGAGGAACAAAGAGATAGCCTCAATCAAAGTCCTGAGGAGAAATCAATTCGTTGAGGAAGTCATATGGGAAGCTGAGGAAGAGATGAAGGCCAAATATCTGCACATATTCATGCCAAATGATGAAAGTATTTAAGGTAAAATGCTTACCCTTCACTAAATTGATTGATCTATTCTTGATGTGACTTTATATTATTAAGTCTGAGTTATATTGATTGAGGTCGAGGAAGAGTAGAGCGTTTGATAGATTGAGTTGAGTGTTAAGATGAGTCTTGAGTCTATTCATTCCTTGATATCCACCTTTACCCATCATTCGAGGACGAATGATCACTAGGGGGAGATGATGTAATGCCTAGTGAAATTACCAAAATACCCCTAAAGTAAGGGTATGCGCATAATGCGTCTTCCAATGCTGGTATGGCAATTTTGAGGCTGAATTTGTGATCAGCACGAAACATTGAGTGGGAAAAATGGTCTCCGTCATGTTTTAGAGTAACCCGATCAAAAGATAATTTTTCGATCTGAAGCGCAAAACAATGTTGGTGCGCGACAGGAGCACGTCGCACCTCCATCGTAGACCAGCACATATATTTTTTTTTGAAACTTTTCGATGGGATTATGAAAACTCGTTCAGAAACTTTTTCTGAAAATACACTATGCGCAACCAGTCCGCGTCGCGAACTAGGTCTTTTCCAGGCTAAAAATTTCTAAATTTTACGAGGGGTATTCCAATCTATTTTCAACCCCTCCTAAACTCTACCCACGATCTAATAAGGTCTTTTTGACGTAAAAAAGGTCTAAAGACCCCAATCTAAGTCCTATTCCATAATCTAAGAAGGCTGGGGCTTGAGGAAAGAGGAGAAGAGCTTGAGTTTAAGATATTTGAGAAGAAATCTTTGAACGTAACTAATTGATAGTTTCATCCCAGGTATGTAAGGCTAAACTAAAAGTGTGGGATTGTTCTCCCATGTGCCCCATAGGAGGCCAAAAATGAGTTGATGATTCAAGAATCTACATACATGAACACCTGATGGTTTTTCTTAAAATATTTATTTGAAATTACATGTTTATCTATGTTGATGATCACCATACTATTTGTTTTCTTAAATTGAACATTTTCATGAGAATTTGCATTGCCCACATGACTAATTTGAAAAGAATGCATAATGGACTTGAGAATTGAGTCTAAAGCCTTGAGTTGAGATTGTTGATTGTGATGAGAGAATGATGATGAGTTAATAGAATTTTATTGCCTTACGAGTCTTGATAAATGAACTCTACCAATGTATCTATTCCATTGCTAATGATTGTTCAACTCTTAACTCATTGATGAGATTGATTCATGAGGGGGTTAATATCCCAATGAGCTTGATTAATGAAAGGGCTTGAGTCCCTATGAGATTGTTTTATTAAAGGATTAAAGTCCCTATGAGATTGATTGATGAAAGAGTTAGAGTTCCTACAAGTTGAATTATGACAGGGTTCGAGTCCCAATTAGATACCAATCGATAACGGGTTTTGAGTCCCTATGAGATTGGTTGAGATGGAGGTTTTATGAGCATTGAGTCATGGGAGGAATATCGAGCACCGAAAGAGTGAGAGTTAGCCCGACTCGAACTCGTCAAACTATGTTGCCAAACGTAGGTGAGGCGTAGAACCATCAAATATATTATGGTTCCCTCAAGAGTAACAGTCCCTGAAAGCAATAACGGACCTGTTGAGTACTACCTCCATATTGGGTGAGCTAATATGGTTTCGGTCGTTCCCTACCTGGCAAGATTGGAACGGCTGTGGCAACATCAGCGAGATTTTTGTACATTCACTGGCTCATAAGTGATTGTTGTCAGATAAGAGAAACTCCCATAAATTTCCTACCTTGAGTACTCTGAGTTGAGAAGATATGAGATGAAAGGAGGTGAGCTCCTCTTAGATGAGATGAGAGGAGAGGAGGTGAGCTCCTTTGAGATGAGTCTGAGATGATTGATGAATATGAGTTGTTGACGGTCACTTGTCTACTCTTTATTCTTGCGTAGATAGACATTTGTTGATTTGATGTTATTTGATGAGTATTTTGAGTTGATGTTGTTTCCATATTATTCTACCTGTTTCTCTTTCACTCAGCTATTTTACATACCATTACATTCCAAATACTGATGTCTCTTTTTGACTGCATCATTTTATGATGTAGAGACAGGTACTAGAGATCGTCAACAGGCGTTCCGTTGAAGATCTGAGATTCGCAATTGTATGGTGAGCCTCCCCTACTCCGGAGGATCCACTATGATTTATTTCATTTTGCTTTAGAGTTATGTGTTGGACTATTCTTTTATTTGGATTTGGGTAGCCATGGGTCTGTCATTGGCACCACATGATTAGTGATTGAGGCTTCATAGACTATGGTTGAACGTTGATATTGAGATTGTGAGCTAGTTTCTTTCTACTAGCCTTTATTATTATCCATTTGTTTTGAGACTTTAGATGAGATGTGCCCATTTACTTACTCTTTTTTCCCGTTGTTCAGTAGAGTTATTTGATTGAATGAATGTGACGAGGCTAAGTGGTTCTCTTGGGGACTAGCAATAGTCTCTAGGTGCGGGCCACGCCAAGGGTACCCTCCCGGGGCATGACTGATGCTACCTTAAACATAGTGGTGTAAACTCCCATAATTGCTCTATGAGCCTACACCATAGACATATATGATCACATTCTTAAAATAATAATAATCTTATCAAAATCATATACATAAACATAATTGGGTCCTAACCCACTTCATAAAAACCATAGTTATGCATGCATATGCCATGAATGAAATGAGATTAGCATGGGTAATAGAGATTCTAACTTAAATCAACAATACATTATGAAATTCAAGTAAAAACATATGTAAAATTCACATTTACATCATAACATAGATTACCATGCACAAATCAAGCTTTAAAGGGGACATGCACTTTCACAACTTCATAACTTCAATGCATTTCATCATATTAGGGTTTAATTCACTTTAAAATCAATAAATAAACATAGCTCATACATCAATTGAATTTAATAAACAATAATATTGAAAACCCATGTTTGAAGTAAGCTAAAATTCAGGAAAATCACTTGAAAAGAGTTTGGGTCTTCTTGGTTGGAAGGGGCAAAGAATCAAAACCACATACCTTAGCTAGTGAAGAAGATTCGAGAAGAAATTTGGCGAAGAAAGAGCCTTTCCCTGATCCCCAAGATTAATCCCCATAAGAGTTCTTTGATAGAGACTTGAGAGAATTTTTAAATGTGAGGAATGAATTAGAATGAGGGGAATAGGGTTTAGATCATTGGGAAGTTTTTAGGTAACATAGGAAGTCACAAAAGACCCTTAGAATAAACTGTAATTATGAAAACGCCAACAATGAAATGAGTTGAAAAATTGAATGTTTTCATCTCAGGGGAACTCATACGGGTAGTGTAAGGTCACACAGAACGTGTGCATAGCCTATGATCCGACACTTAGAAAAATTTTCACTTGATGAAGGTCCAAAATAGTAATCCCATACTTCGAAACATTTTATGACATCATCCATACGGAAGGGTCACATGGGTCGTACAAAGCCACATGGGCCGCGTGGTTTCCCGTCAACGAAGTTACGAGACGGTGATTCTATACTAGAAAATTTTCACTTCGAAAGCCATACGAAAGGCCACATGGGCCGTACCACCTCACACAGGTCGTGTACTTGGCCGTGACACCACACTTAGTCCCAAAATTGCGGGATTTCTGGCCAAGGCCACCACACGGTGTGGGAGGTGCCACACAGATCGTGAGCGGTTCATGTGTGGTGTGGCTTAGTTAAAATTCCACATTTTTAAGGGCCAACACTACTCCATAGGCCAAGGGACACTCCATGGAAGAGCCACATGGGTCATGTGACCTCACATGGACCGTGAGGGCTCCCATCGAGCATCGTCTTGGACCAAAACTTCCTGAAACCGAAATTTTCAAGATCCAACGAGATCGTACAATGTCTGGGTCCTTACATCATCTCCCCCTTGGCAACATTCGTTCTTGAATGTGCAAAAACAGGGCTTGAAAGGCTTAACTTAGAACATGAAACATTCAATCACAAGATACCATGCATTTTCATTACTAGAAATTCATAATGTCATTAAAACTCATATTAAAATGTATTCAAATTATTCAAAACATCATAGAAATCATCGTGGTGCACATGGATGCATGGCATGTCATGAAACTCAAGAGTTAAAGAGTTAAGACCATTTGGAAAGGAAAACCTAATACCTTATGCTTGAGTAGATTAGAAAATATGGGGATATCGTTTCATCATGTCCAAACTTCCTCCCACATAGCACTATCCACATGTTGATTCCTCCAAAGCACTTTAACCGAAGCCACCTCTTTGTTACGATTTCACTTGCCTATCAAAACTTTCCACTTGAATTTCCTTGTAAGACAAGTTTTCCTCAACCTCAACTCCTTCCAAAAGCACAATAGTACTAGGATTCCCGACCAACTTCCTCAACATAGACACATGGAGACCAGGTGAATAGAACTACAATCAGGAAGAAATTACAACCTATAAGCCACATTCCAATCCGCTCAAGAATTTCATAAGGGCCTATATGCCGGGGGCTTAACTTGCCCTTCTTCCCAAAACGCATCACACCCTTCATAGGTGAGACTTTCACATACACTTAATCACCAATATGAAACTCAAGATCCCTCTTCTTAACATCCGAATAGGATTTTTGGCAACTTTGGGCTATCTTTAATGTTTCTCGAATCAACTTCACCTTTTCCATAGCCTCCAATACCAAATCCAGGCCAATCAAAGCCATCTCTCCCAACTCAAACCACCCTACCGGAGACCTACAGCGCCTACCATACAAGGCCTCAAACGGTGTCATACCAATGCTAGCATGAAAGCTATTATTATAAGCAAACTCAATTAGTGGAAGATGGTTATCCAATTACCTTTGAATTCTAACAAACAAGCCCTCAACATGTCCTCCAAAGTTTGAATTGTCCTCTCGGCTTATCCACCGATTGAGGATGGAAAGTGGTGCTCAACTTCACCTTAGTACCAAGTCCTCTTTGAAATGACATCCAAAAGTGAGAAGTAAATTGGGAACCACGATCCAATATGATGGAACTAGGCGCACCATGCAACCACACCAACTCTCAGATGTATAATCTTGCATAATCTTCGACACCAAAAGTAGTCTTAACCAGTAGAAAATGAGCCAACTTAGTCATCCGGTCAATGATAACCCAAATGGAGTCAAATTATTTTCAGGTCTGAGGCAAACCAACTACAAAATCCATGTTCACATCTTCCCACATCCAAGGAGGAATCTCAATGTCTTGAGTCAAACCACTAGGCCTTTGGTGCTTTGCCTTCACTTGTTAACAATTAGGGCATTCGGATACGAATTTGGCTATATCCTTCTTCATACCATGCAACCAATACACCTCTCTCAAATCCCGATACATTTTAGTAGATCCCGGATGAATAGAGTAATGAGAGTTATAGGCTTCGCTCATGATCACCCTCCTAAGGTCATCCACATTCAGAACGTATAAACAACCTTGATACTGAAGCACACCATCTTCCCCTTGGGAGAACACCTCTATCTTCCCTTCGGCAACCAACTTCTTCAATTCCACCAATGCTGGATCTAGGTCTTGCTTAGCCTTTACATCAACAACCACTGAAGATTTGGCCTCATTTTGAACATGAATACCACTATCAATAGAGTCGGCCAATCTAACACCTGACCTAGCCAAACAGTGAACATCCCTTGCCAACTCCTTCTTCTCTTCCTCAACATGAGCCACCCTCCCCATAGATAACCTACTAAGAGCATCAGCTACAACATTCACCTTGCGGGGATTATATTGTGCACTCATATCATAGTCCTTTAGGAGTTCCAACCACCTCTTTTGCCTCAAGTTAAGATCCCTTTGAGTGAACATGTATTGCAAACTCTTGTGATCAGTGAAAACATCTATGTGCACCCCATACAAATAGTGCCTCCAAATTTTCAAGGCAAATACCACCACTGCTAGTTCAAGATCATGAGTCGGGTAGTTACACTCATGCACCTTCAATTGTTGTGATGCATAAGCTATCACCTTACTATGTTGCATAAGCACAGATCCTAACCCAATATGAGGAGCATCACAATACACCACAAACCCATCTAAGCCATTTGGTAGATTTAAAATAGGAGTCATTGTAAGTCGATCCTTCATGGTTTGTAAACTCCTCTTACATTCATCCGCCCACACAAACTTAACCTTCTTTTGGGTCAACTTAGTCAACGAAGATGCAATAGATGAGAATCCTTTAACAAACCTCTTATAATAGCTAGCCAACCTAAGAAAACTCCTAATACCCGAAGGAGTCAATGCTCTAGGCCAATTCTTCACGGCCTCAGTCTGCTTTGGGTTAACCTGTATACCATCACCGGACACCACGTGACCAAGAAAAGCCACCTCACCCTACCAAAACTCACATTTGTTAAGTTTAGCATACAACTTCTTCTCCCTCAAGGTTTGAAGGGCCAACCTCAAATGATCCATATGCTCCCTCTCATTACGGAATATATGAGGATGTCATCAATGAAGACAACTACAAAACTATCGAGGAAAGGCTTGAACACTCGATTCATAAGATCCATAAACACGGATGGATCATTAGTCAAACCAAAATGACATCATCATAAATTCAAAGTGTCCATACCTAGCCTAAAAATTTGTCTTGGGAATATCACACTCCCTAACCTACTATTGATGGTAACTGAAACAGAGGTCAATTTTTGAGAAATGGGTAGCCCCTTGAAGTTGATCAAATAAGTCGTTGAGTCAAGGCAACGGATACTTATTCTTAATGGTACCTTATTCAATTGCCTATAATCAATGCATATCTGAAGAGATCCATCTTTCTTTCTTACAAATAACACCGGAGCACCCCATGGAGATATGCTTGGCCTAATAAAGCCCTTCTCTGACAAGTCCTTCAACTGACCCTTCAACTCAAATGGTGTCATACAATAGGGAGGAATAGAGGTAGGTTGATTATCTGGTTGAAGATCTATGCCAAATTATACTTCCCTTTTGGAAGGAATACCGAGCAAGCCTTCAAGGAACACATTCGGAAACTCATTCACCACTGGGACCGATTTAAGAGTAGGTGACTTAGACTGCACATCCTTGACCATTACAATATGGTAAATACACCCCTTGGAGATCACCTCCCTGCCCTTAAGGTAGGAAATAATTGACCCTCAATGGCGGAGTCACTACCCTTCCACTCAAGAACAGGCTCATTCGGAAGTTGAAACTTGATCTTCCATGTTCTACAATCTATGGAAGCATACGATGCATGCAACTAATCCATCCCTAGAATCACATCAAAATAAAATATCTTAAGTTCCCCAAGATTACACAGAAATACTTTATGCAACACAAAAAGAGGACAACCCCCATAAACTCTATGAGCAACAACTTGATTCACCCACAGGAGAATAAACTGAAAAGGGATCCTTCAAAATTTCTAGACTCAAACAAAACTTAACAGCCAAAAGAGTAATCACAAAAGACAAATTTGCACCCAGATCAACCAAAGAATAAGCATCAAAATCAAAGACTTTGACATACCAGTCACAACATTCGGAGTTTCTTCCACCTCCTTCGAGCATGCAGAGCACAGAACCTGTTGTTTCTGGGGAAACTACCTGGTGGAGCTCTTGGTTAGGCTGGATTACCTTGAACCATTTAACCCTTCTTTTGTGCCTTTAGACAATCAACAAGTTTTTGCCCCATCTATCGACAACCAAAGCAAGCTCTCGAACCCCACAAGCACTTTCCATGGTGGTTCCTTCCACACTTGTTACATCGTAGAGGTAATGTACCACCCCCAATAGGTGCCTTGGAAGGATGCAGCCTAGCATTAGCAACCTCAGCATTAGAACCTTGGCCCTGTTGGAAGCGACAAAAACCACTACCTTTGGAGTTGGAAACCAACCATCAAAACGGGTCTTCTTAGGATCATGCACCCTCTTCTCCTTAAGCTTTCCTCTTCTATTTGCTCAGTGTATACTAGGGGCCTGGAGATATCCATATCCCAAATAGGCATATTCATACGATATTCCTTCACAAGAAAGCTAGAGATACCAGAAATGAACTTGTGCATTCTTGCACGAAGGTCACTCACAAGTGTAGGACCATATACTTGGAGAGCTTGGTGAACTTGAGGGCATAATTCCTCACACTCATACCACCCTATTTGTGGTTGATAAACTCGGTCATCTTTTCTTCCCTAAGCTCAAGTGAAAAAAACGATCCAGAAAGGGAAACTTGAACTCTTTCCAACTCACAACATTACCACAAACTCTCTCCATTGACCATTAGGTGTACCACACCTGGGCTATATCTTTCAACTGATAAGCAGCCAACTGAGCTTTTTCTTTCAAAGAGACACCCATAACAGTCAACACCTTAGTGAGCTCATCAACGAACTCTTGAGCATCCTCATCAGCCTTCGACTTATAGAACTCTAGAGGATTCATCCAGGTGAAATCCCTTACTCTAGAAACTGGGGTGGGATCCCAAGGAAGATAAGCCTGCCTAGTCTGAGAGGTCACCACCTAGGCAAGCATAGCAAAGGTTGTATGGAATTCACCATTAGAAATAGTCTCATCCATAGGCTCTTAGGTACTTGACCTTTATTAGCCGGGGCCGGTCTTGGTAGGAAAGGTCTTCCTCGATGCATCTTCTATAATGGAGCAATGACACCATTAAGATAGGGATACCAAACATATGATCTGTAGCACGACATAAGATATGAATAAGTGAGACAATTTCCTAGAATGACATCATAGCCTCCCACTCATAGGCATAGTGCACTTCACGCCCATAAATAGGACTCTACTCAACACGGCATGTTGGACTCCGAGGATATTTACAAACCTAGTTCTCTGACACCAAGCTTGTCACGACCTGAACCTAGGGTCTAGGAGTGAAATGGAAAATGGAAACCCGAGAGTCCCCAAACAAGCCTCGCAGCATCCATTCACATATCATTGGTTCGGAAGCACATATAAATAGTAAACACACAAATCTAAGAGAAGAGAAAGTAGGACTCATACTATGGGATGTATAAGGGATAGGGAGTAATATGGATTCACATAGCTTATAGCATATAAGAACTAAGGGGTGGGTAAATATGACTCATACTATGGAGGCAATGAGGGACTTAGGATCTTTCACATCATAACATAAACCATAACATAGCTCATAATCAATCCATCATAACATAATCACATCCATAAACATAATTCCCGAATACCTTACTTAACATATAAACGCGCAAGAGTCTACAAGATATCAAATTATGCCTCTAATCATAAGATAGGACGGGGGCCATGACATGTCCCGGGCTCACCCTCAAAGTAAGTAACATAAACTTAACACCATAGGTAGAGGAAGTATAGGTTGTCCTTGGAAGGTAGGACTCACCATAACAAGAAATCTCAAGATCTGAGCTAGACGTCATACGGTGGATGAATGTACCCCTCGGTCCCTACATGGTTAGATCATGTAGGCAAAGTATGTGTTAGTACGTTTGAATATACTAAGTATGTGGGCATGCTATGCATATGATTTATCAAACCTATATTCAATGTTAGATGGCAAGGGCACATATATAGAAAGAATAATATATCAAGAGAATAGTGTATCAATACATCATGAATTCATGATACATGAATGTGAACATACTTCATATATAATGAGGATGGGACTGTAACCAACATGAGACCAAGTGAGTTATAACTTCGAACCCCGTTCTCTCCCCCACAACGGATAATGAGGTGACCTACTAGCGAAAGGTAGATCCTTTACATTCTTCTTTCTTTTCTCTTTTTTCCCTCATGGAGCATAAACATATACCTGTGTTAGGCACATAGTTCAAGGAAAGGAGTATAAACCCATGGGAATAGCCCACCCTGGCTCCAATCCCATCGGTGCTAGGTCATCATCCACTAGAATATATATATAGATACACATACTGGTAAAAGAGGCACAAGACTTTCAAATCGTTTACATGCATTCTTAGGCATAAAGGACACATCACATTATTCATAATCATGCATAATAGGCTAAAAAAAGCCAAACATACCTCATATAATACTTTCATGCATAAGAATAGCTCCTTTGGAGAACCTTCTTGAGAGATGAGTATGGATCCTTAGAATAGCGCACCCTGCCTCAAACCTCAATCGATGCTCCCTTAAACATAGTGGTGTAAACACCCATAATTGCTCAATAAGCCTTCATCATAGACATATATATGATCACATTCTTGTCATAATCTTAATCTTATCAAAATCATATAGATAAACACAATTGGGTCTTGACTCACTTCATAAAAACCATAGCCATGTATGCATATGCCATGAATGAAATGACATTAGCATGGCTAATAAAGATTCAAACTTAAATCAACAATACATTATGAAATTCAAGTAAAAAAATATAAGTAAAATTCACATTTAAATCATAACATAGATTATCCCATGCGCAAATCAAGCTTTAAAGGGGACATGCACTTTCATAACTTCATAACTTAAATGCATTTCATCACATTTGGGGTTAATTCACTTTAAAATCAATAAATAAAAATAACTCATACATCAATTGAATTTAATAAACTATAATATTTAAAACCCATGTTTTAAAGTAAGCTAAAATTCATGAAAATCACTTGCAAAGAGTTTGGGTCTTCTTGGTTGAAAGGGACCAAGAATCAAACCAACATACCTTAGCTAATGAAGAAGATTCAAGAAGAAATTTGGTAAAGAAAGAGCCCTTCCTTAATCCCCAAGTTTAATCCCCACAAGAGTTATTTGATAGAGACTTGAGAGAATATTTAAATTTGAGGAATGAATTTGAGTGTGGGGAATAGGGTTTAGGTCATTAGGAAGTCTTTAGGTAGCATAGGAAATCACAAAAGACCCTTAGAATAAACCGCGATTACGAAAATGCCATTAATGAAATGAGTTGAAAAATTGAATATTTTCGTCTCAGGGCACTCATACGGGTCGTGTAAAGTCACACGGACCGTGTGCATGGCGGTGATCTGACACTTAGAAAAATTCTCACTTGACGAAGGTCCAGAATGGTAATCCCATACTTAAAAAAATTTGACAAAATCATCCATACGGAAGGGTCACATGGATTGTACGAAGCCACACGGACCGTGTGGTTGCCCGTAGCCTTCCCTTAGAAAATTTTCCCATTACAAAGTTACGAGATGGTGATTCTATACTTAGAAAATTTTCACTCTGGAAGCCATGCGGAAGGCCACATGGGTCGTACGACCTTACTTGGGTCGTGTACTTGGCTGTGACACCACAGGTGGTCCAAATATTGTGGAATTCTAGCCAAGGCCACCACATGGCCCACCACACTGTTCGTGAGGTGTGACACGGACTGTGAGGGGTCCATATGTAGTGTGCCTTAGTTAAAATTCCACATTTTTAAGGGACAACACTCTCCATAGGCCAAAGGCCACTCCATGGAGGCTCCACATAGGTCGTGTGACCTCACACGGACTGCGAGGGCTCCCATGGAACGTCATCTTGGTTCAAAACTTTTCGAAACCAAAATTTTCAAGCTCCAATGAGATTGTACAACGTCAGGGTCCTTACAACTAGTACTTGATGCAGCCTCTAGGAGCTCCAAGGATGACACATATGTTCAGGGAACAAAATAGAGTAGCGGATGGTCTGGATAATGTAGGTGCACAGCAGGGAATTTCGATGAATCGGGATTTTTGGAAGCTCCACCAATGTGTGCCCGGCTACCGTTGTAGGCAAACATTGTAGGAACTACTTTTGCTAGAAAGGTTAATTGGAAACTTGTCCATCCCAGGGGTGGAGTGTGACCTAGACTAATTTGAACTCCAAGCCATCAGCTCTACTCTGTAGGGCTGATTTTAATTTACGTTATTGCAGTAATGAATCATCCTCTCAATGAGAGAGAGAGACAGAGAGAGAGAGAGAGAGAGAGAGAGAGAGAGTAATGGTTTAACTTTTTTATTTATTTATTATTATATTTCAGTATAAAAATGTGCATAAAACAAAATGCCAACAGTTTCCTAAAGAAAAGATAAAGATCATGATTTTACAGTAATTTTCTACTCCGTAAGAAAGGTCACGATTTTACTGTGATTTTCCACTCCATAGCAAATTCATGATAGTTTCCCGAAGAAAAGAGAAAGATCTCAATTTTACTGTGATGTTCTACTCCATAAAAAGATCACGATTTTACAGTGATTTTTGACTTCATAGCAAAGACATGATTTTCACAAGGTTCAATACATAATCTCTTTTTTTTTTATTACAAAAACTTAAATAAATTTGGTCCCTCTAGCTCTGCCCATATATTTACCTTAGTGACCTCTTGATAATACTCCATATAAGATGATCATTCTCCTAACAAATGCATTCATAAAATAATTTACTATTTGACCATCTATACTACTAAGATTTAACTATTTTATTTGATTTGTATCTTTCTAATGAGCAATTAACGAAATAGATTAAGTTGACAAAGAAATTATTAGGAGTTACTAGCTTCTCGACACGTGCAATGCACGTGTATGTCGAACCATGCAGTATATAATTTTATATAATTATTCAATATTATAAAAAGGAGTCTTAAAAAATAATTATGCATGAAAAATAAGATATAAGTTTTTTATTTTGTAAAATAGATCAGCCTTATTAAAATAAAGTATCAAATAATTAATTTAATTATACATAATATTCTCAGCTAAATGAGAAATATCTATGCCCAAAATGGATACACAAGACCATAATAGTAACCAAAGCTTTCCACATTTTAGTTAAGAGTTAACGGTAAATAATATAGTATTTAAATTTTTATCTTTTTAAGACTTTCATATTTTATTTATTATTTTCGTTGTATTAAAATGCAGCTCGATATGAGTTGATTTAAAACACATTTATGGTCTATTAGAAATAAATATTTGACCAACTCAATAATGATGTATGTTTTAATATTAAGAGAGCAATGGGGGAGTTGTGAGCGCTTCATAAAGGACTCAAATGAGCAACTGAGAAAAACCTGACCTCCATAGAAATCGATACTAATTCACTTGAAATAATCTCAATGATCAAAAAGGGATCTCACTCTATGAAAACTTAATCTTTAAATGCAAGTACTTGATGAAGCTGTTGGGAGCTACAAGGATGTCATATTTGTTCATGGAACAAAATAGAGTAGTGGATGCTTTGGCTCGTGCAGGTGTACATTAGGGGAATTTTGATGAATCAGGGTTTTTGAAAGTTTCACCAATGTTTGCCCGACTATCATTACAATCAGACATTGTAAAAACTACTTTTGCTAGAAAGGTTAGCTTGGAAATTTTTCCATCCAAGGACGGGGGTGTGATCCAGACAAATTTGAACTCACAACCATTAGCTCTACTCGAGAGGGCTGGTTTTAATTTGCATTAATGCAGTAATGAATTATCCTTTCAACCAGAGAGAGAGAGAAAGATGGTTTAACTTTTTTATTTATTATAATTATATTTCAGCATAAAAATGTGTACGTACAAAAAATACTGATAGTTTCCTGAAGAAAAGACAAAGGTCACGGTTTTGTAGTGATTTTCTACTCCGTAAGAAAAGTCGCGACTTTACTGTGATTTTCCACTCCATAGCAAAGGATGACAATTTCCTGAAGAAAAGAGAAAGAGCACGATTTGATTTTCTATTCCGTAAGAAAGATCTCGATTTTACTGTAATTTTCTATTTCATAGCAAACACATGATTTTCACGAAGTCCAATACATAATTTATAATATAATTTTTTGATAAAAAGAGTTTAAATAAATCTCGTCCCTCTAGCTCTTCCCATATATGTACCTAAGAAATCACTTGATAATATTCCAAGATGATCACTCTTCTTACAAATGCATTCATAAAATAATTTAATATTTGACCATCTATACTACTAAAATTTAACTATTTTATTTAACTTTTATCTTTCCAATGAGAAATTAATGAAATAGATTAAGTTGCCAAAGAAATTATTAGGAGTTACTAGCATCTCGACACGTGCATTACACGTGTATGTCAAACTATGTAGTATATAATTTTATATAATTATTCAATATTATCAAAGGAGTGTTAAAAAATAATTATGCATGAAAAAATAAGATATAAGTTTTTGATTTTGTAAAATAGATCAACCTTATTAAAATAAATTATCAAATAATTAATTTAATTTTACATGATATTCTCAGCTAAATCAGAAATATCTATGCTCGAAATGGGTACACAAGACCATAATAATAATGAAAGTTTTCAATATTTTAGTTAAGAGTTAATGGTAAAAAAATATAGTATTTAACTTACTATCTTTTTGAGACTTTCATATCTTAATTATTATTTTCCTTGTATTAAAATGCAGCTTGATGTACGCTTATTGTCTATTAAAAATAAATATTTTAACAACTCAATATTTATGTATGTTTTAATATTAAGAGAGTAATAGCAGAGTTGCAAGCGCTTCATAAAAGACTCAAGTGGGCAGTTGAGAAAAACCTAACCCCCCTAGAAATCTATATCGATACACTTGAAATAATCTCAATGATCAAAAAAGGAACTCACTCTATGAAAACTTAATTTTTGAATGCAGGTACTTGATGAAGTTGCTGGGAGCTCCAAGGATGGCACATGTGTTCAGAGAACAAAATAGAGTAGCGGATGTTTTCGTCAATGCAGGTGTACAATAGGGGAATTTTGATGAATCAGGGTTTTTGAAAGTTCCACCAATGTATGTCCGACTGCCATTACAGGCAGACATTGTAGGGACTACTTTCGCTAGAAAGGTTAATTTCAAAAAAATTTCATCCCAGGACCGGATCCAGACAAATTTGAACTCACATTCATCAACTCTACTCGGTACGGCTGGTTTTAATTTGTGTCAATGCAGTAATGAATCATACTTTCAACCAAAAAAAGAGAGAGAGAGTGATGGTTTAACTTTTTTATTTATTATAATTATATTTCAGCATAAAAATGTGTGTGAAAGAATGCCGACAGTTTTCTGAAGAAAAGACAAAGATCACGATTTTACAGTGATTTTTTACTCCATAAGAAAGGTCACAGTTTTACCGTGATTTTCTACTCCATAGAAAAGTCATGACAGTTTCCTGAAGAAAAGAGAAAGAGCACGATTTTATTGTGATGTTCTACTCCGTAACAAAGATCACGATTTTACTGTGATTTTCTACTTCATAGCAAAGACATGATTTTCACAAGGTTCAATACGTAATCTATAATATAATGTTTTGATTAAAAAATTTAAAATAAATCCCATCCCTCTAGCTCTTCCCATATATGTACCTTAGTGATCTCTTGATGATATTCCATATAAGATGATCACTCTCCTAACAAATGCATTCATAAAATAATTTAGAATTTGGCCATCTATATTGCTAAAATTTAAGTATTTTATTTAATTTTTATCTTTATAATGAGCAATTAACAAAATAGATTAAGTTGACAAAGGAATTATTAGGAGTTACTAGCTTCTCGACACGTGTATTGCACGTGTATGTCAAACCATGTTGTATATAATTTTATATAATTATTCAATATTATCAACAGAGTGTTAAAAAATAATTATGCATGAAAAAAACAAGATATGAGTAAAGTTACCATTCCTAAAAAAAAGAAGATATAAGTTTTTTATTTTGTGAAGTAGATCAATCTTATTAAAACAAGTATCAAATAGTTAATTTAATTACATATAAAAGAACAAGATATTATTAATGTGACTAAACCGAGACATGAGTTCTCAATGGTGTATGAAATGTTTCTTAAAGAAACTTTCTTTCTTCAATTTAGCTAACATTCTATGAGTAGGTTTTACTCTTTATACAATTAGGGATTGAATTGCACAAATTCTAATAAAATTAAATAAACAATAGCCGTGATCAATAATTAATCGAAATTATATCTAAAGTACATAATAACAATTAAATGTTTATCATATTACATGATTTTTCTAATTTTGTGTACTTATCTTATCTAATCTTCTGTATTTCATAAAAAATGTAAATTTTGGTATATGTGTCTATTACGCAATTGCATTGTTTTGTGTTGTGCATTTCAAATATCATGTGAAAGCAACACCAAAACATTAAGGTACTGGTCTCCTTTCATGACAAACCCAAAAGCTTTGTGATACTTCTATTCATATTATATCAAGTGAGACATAAATCAAAATAATTCCAAAGTTTGTAGCAAAAAGAGTATTGTTGTCGAAATATTTTTCTAAAACCTAGAACACAACCATTTGAAATAAAATAAGAAAGGGAAAAAGAAGGCAAAATATATAATTAAATTAAAAATGAAATCCACATTTGAACATTTATCAAAAGTTAGATTACGAATATATTTTTATCTATTCATTTAATTTTTTAAATTATTTTAAAAAATTAATTATTTTTTTAAAATCAACTCCATAACTACAGTTCTTCATTTTCATAACTTATATCCTAATAATATTCATTAATCTTGTGTTTTTAATTCCTGCATTATCATCTTCCTAACTTTTGTTTTTAATAATCTTTATTAATTCTATGTCATTTCAAATTCATAACTCCAAATAATATGTTATAATATTATTAAATTTTTAAATTTAATGGATAATAAATGTAATATTCATTATTTAAAACAAAACAAGTTGAAGCTTAATACATTCACGTTATTTTTCAAAAAATATTTGTATGTCTACAATTATTATTTTATTAGTTTTTGTATTATGAAATTCATATCCTTTCACTTATTATTATTATTATTACTATTGTTGTTGTTGTTGTATCTATATAAATCCAGCTTTTTGTTTCATGTAATCCCTATCCAAGGTTATCCTTTTCATATTATAGTTAAAGTATTAAAGTGATTATATCATTATTATATTACTATTTGATTCATGCTTTAGTTGAAAATATCTGTACTAATTCTATATTTCTTTTTTCGTCAATATTTTCATGATAACAATCCTAAGAGGGATGTGCATGTTGTATCTTTTTCTCTTTCTCTCTCTCTTTTTTTTAAAAAATTTTCTCCCTATTAGACTTCTTTAATTTGTATTTTTATTTAGGCTCAAATTAGTCAATTGTGACTTTATTGAAATTTACCATAAACTTATTAATACATTTCATAATCTTTTTATATATAAATATAAATACACATTAAATAAATACATTTTCTTCCATATTAATGTTGTATAATAAATAATCCACAATATTGTCTATTAAGCATCTCAAAAATTTTAACTTGACACTCTGTGGCATTAATTCTACCTAGAGTAAATTGAGAAAATATTAAACTTATATTTAGTTATATTTATCCTAAATGAACAATGATGGCTTAAGTTAATTTAATATATGAAGCATTTTATAATCACACTCATAGCTTCATATCTCAAACTTGGATTACCATTTTATCCCTACGCTAAATAAAAATATTATAAAACTTCTAATAAATTAAGTATCAAATAATATATATAATACTAATATTAAAAGTAAGAAGATTTTAAGTCAAAAATTAAAACATGAAAATGTCCATAGAAAGTTGTTAGATATTCTTACTCTTTTAAAAACTAAATTAATTACTCTACATCATATTTGTGTGAAGAAAATGCATTCAAATATATTCAAACATATAAAGAAAAATATTAGAAAATTAGAAATAAATCACAACAAAATTCATAACTAATCAATTTGAAAACAAAATTTAACCATGGGTGGCTACTTCTTTGTTTCTTTCATTTCCCCCCTAATTAATAGGACTAGTAATTTTCTTAATTAATTTTATTCTTCATTCTTTTATCTTTCATATTAATAATGTTATTACTGCACAACCTTTTCATATTCTTTGATGGACTTGTAAAAATAGACAATTTGTGTTATTACTTTATCACGTTTACATGTCTCCCTGCCCCACACAAGATGTTTATTGATGAACATTTTTTATCAGATAGTATTAAATTTCATAAGAGTGGATATTGATCACTCTTCAAAATAGAGGAAAATGTTGGTAATCTTTCTTTGACGTTTTAATTTTCAGGATTAAATTATTTGATATAATAGAGTGTCACATTTTTTATGAAGTATTAAAATATCTCATAGATGATTTATGTTATGTTTCATAACAATCATGTATACAATTCAACTAATATTTCTTGTTGTTTTCTATTATAGCGAATTGTAGGAGGAACAATCTATTTATGAATGAAGTAATCCAAATGACAAGTGATTATGGTTGCATAGAGCGGATATAATCCAAAAATATTTAAGCGTTTCAATTTCATTCCAAATATTAATTTATGTTTTTGCAGAAATGAATAGTAATAGTGAATCTAAAGTTTGATTTTGCATAATGGATGGATCGTTATGTTCATGAATTAGCTCATTAATTGAAGAAAATCTCAACTTACACAATTATATTGTCAGTGAATTATCTCAATAGTCAGTTGCTTCTGATAAAAAATAGTCTATATCAATAGATTTTGAAATACTCTACTTTCACCAAGAACTCTATTCATTATAATTATCTATATACCATTTGCGACATAAAAATCCATTATGCAAATATAAAATCAGGTATAAGTACTTTCTTTTTATCATGTAAGTTTTTATGAGTATCATGAAACGATATATTCTTGTTTTGTAATTTTTTGCTAGGAAAAAATGTACACAATTTACAAAATACTATTCTCATTCAACAACAACTTCTTGATATGTATGCGCAATAATAATTGCTATTTAATTATGTTATGTGACATATTAAAAAAGCACTTTAATCAAGTTAAATGCTTGATATATTAAAAAATTTACATAATTAAAGTTGTTTAAATATTTTTTTTTATGAAATTCATTTGAAAGAAATATTTCAGTATGTTGTACCTTCCGATGATAAGAATATCAGTTGAATGAGTTGATATTCCTTGATTTGAGCTTATATATTTTCTCTTCAATTTCTATGTAATTTATCACATACTAATTATAGTTTTTTCTTTTAACATATTGTTTTCAAGCGTGCATTTAATTTGAACTAGTAATAAGAATTGATATTGTTTAATTTTATATTTCCACATTTCCGATGAATATAGTCAAATTAAAAATTCATTAGTAGTTTTGTAATTTATTGACATCCTATTAAATACTAAATGACTACGAGATGTTGCAAGACTTTTTGTTTTCCATCATTTATTATCAATTAACACTAATGATGATTTTACATTGATTTTTTTCTCGTTAAGCATATTATATAAATGTATATCACGAATGTGTTTAACTTTCATCATTGGATGACACAAATTTATCAAGTATTAAACAATTTATTTTTTATCTATCAATTTTACTTTAATTTTTTTGCTCATTTTTCCTCAACCATTGAATAATATGGTGAAACATTTTGTTATGTTTAGTAGAGAGCAAACTTTTACAATTTCCATATATTTAATCTTCTTCTTCTTCATTTCTTAATCTTGAACTTTCAAATTTTTCAAACAATAGAGAGAATTATTTCTCCTATACCTTAATTCTATTCAATGCCTATAGGATTTATATATATATATATCAAACATTGTAAAGCCTTTGTGAGCAATACAAATTTCTTTCTTTGTTCCTCAAGAGTCTCAAGTTCCTTCTTTAGTCCTTTCACTTATAACTTCTATCTTCCGCTAGGCGTTAGAACAAGGCTGACTAGCAACTTATAGCGAGAAAGTTTGCTAGGCCGCACGGTTCGGTGGAATTGCGACCCGGTCCGTGACAGTTGGTATCAGAGCGTAAGGTTAAATACTTTCGGAACATCCAGGGGAAATGGAAGGCGGAAGCGAGATTACCCAAGTCGGAAAGGTAGCCGACAAGAAGGCCAAGGGCCACAAATCTCAATCAAGGGAACCCATGGGGGACTTCGAGGCACGGCTAGCTCGGGTGGAACTTACGGTGGCCGATGGGCAGGAAAAGTTCGAGGAGGTCGAACAGAGCATGGAAGAGTTGCGGGAGGAGATGTAGTCCGCCATGAACCAGGTCCTGGCCCAATGTCTCGACGGTATGAAGGCCATGGAGGAATCCCACAAGGAAGAGATTTTGTCGGTTCGGGAAGAGCTAGGGATGCTTTTGCGCAAATGGAGAGCACCGAGGAAGAACTCAGCTTGTGCAAGAGGGCTCTTACCCAGGGTACTCCGTCGACGTCCGAGGTAAGGACTACCCCTTCTAGAATGGACGTTCCACGCCCCAAGACTTTCAAAGGGTCTAGGAATGCGAAGGAACTAGACAACTTCTTATGGAGTATGGAACAATACTTTCGGGCGCTCGCCATCACCGACGAAGCGTCGAAGGTAGATATGGCTTGCCTCTACCTCGAGGATATCGCGATGGTATGGTGGAGGAGGAGACAGGGGGACATTGAAAGAGGCACCTGCTCAATAGGCACTTGGGCCGAGTTCAAGAGTGAACTCAAAAAGCAATTCTATCCGAGCAACGTTGAAGAGGAGGTTCGCGGCATACTAAGGCGTCTTCAACACAAAGGAAGCATACGGGAGTACGTAAAGGAATTCACAGAGGTACTTCTCGAAATCCCTGATTATCCTGATAAGGAAGCTTTCTTTGCCTTCATGGATGGGCTACAACAGTGGGCTAGACTCGAGATCCAGAGACGAGGAGCCCAAGGCTCGACCACCGCTATTTCTATTGCCGAATCCCTTATCGAGTTCAAAAAACCGGAGAAGCTTAAATCCAAGGATAATCGCGGCAAGGGAAAGAGTGGGGGAGAACATCGAGGCAAGGAGATGACCGACAAGGCGAAGGGACCCAAGGTACCCAAGGCTGGCGAGAAACCCCCACTTAAATGCTTCTTTTGTGAAGGACCACACAAAGCAAGGGAATGCCCTAAGAGGGCCAAACTTTCAGCGTTGATTGAGGAACGAGAACAGGAAGAGGAGAAAGTAGGAGCCCTACAACTCCTCAACGCAATCAAGGCAAAAGTGGAGGTGCCCAAGACCGAGAAGAAAGGGAGGATGTACGTGGAAGCCACGGTCGGAGAACACACCGTAAAGGCACTTGTTGACATGGGGGCTTACCACAACTACCTCCGAGTTGAAGAAGCCAAAAGATTGGGCATCCGGTATGAGAAAGGATGCGGTTGGCTCAAAGGGGTCAATGCTGAACCCACAACCACCTATGGAGTTGCCCGAGATGTAAGGGTTTGCTTAGGTGACTAGAACGGCCTCATTGATTTCTCTATCGTCACCATGGACGACTATCCAATCATTTTGGGTATTGAGTTCATGGACAAAGTTAAGGCCGTCCCCGTCCCCTTTGCAAATGCCATGTGGATCTTGGAGGAAGGCAACACTCATCTAGTGCCGCTAGAACGAGAAGCCCGACTCCGAGAGAAGCAAATTTCCACACTGCAACTTTCCAAAGGAGTCAAGAAGAGGGAGCCAACCTACCTGGTTGCCTTGAAGGAGGAAGCCTCAATTCCTCCCACCGGAGACCTTCCTAGAGGAATTGTTCCTGTTCTGGAGGAATTCAAGGATGTGATGCCGCCCGAGCTGCCGAAGAAGTTACCACCAAAGAGGGAGGTGGATCACAAAATCGAGCTTGTAACTGGTGCCACCCGCCAGCGGCTGTGCCATACCGCATGGCGCCGTATGGTGCTTTTGATGGACGAATTTATGGCATACATATATACATATATATATATATATATATATATATACATATATACATATATATATATATATATATATATAATATATATATATATGTATATATGTATATATGTATATATATATATATATATACATATATACATATATACATATATATATATATTATATATATATATATATATATGTATATATGTATATATATATATATATATATATGCCATAAATTAAATTTTAAAAATAATATGAGTAATTATTCCTTAAAGAAAAGAAATTAAAGTAGATACATATATATTTTAAATTTAATGTTCATATTTTTATTTTATAATTTTTATTTTAATAGTATTTGACCTTTCAAATTTCTATGTGACTTTCATGTTACTGCAATCTTGTCCTATAAATTTAACTCTTTCAGAAAAGTTTTTTATGTGATATTCTTACAATTATTATGCGTAGGAACTATTAACTGGTAAAATAATGCCATAATTTATGGCAAAAGCTGCGAGATCTCCCTTATATAGTGATGTGGATAGACAACAATTCAATTACTGAAACATGCATTTCTTCAAGTCTAGTAATTTTGTCAAGAGTACTTACATGCATTTATTCATTCTGGAGTATATAAATTCATCAATATATTCATATCCTTAAAGATTATAATATCTTGCTTAGCTTTACATACTTCTTGCTAGATTGAAAATACACTATCCCATTGTCATAGTTTTTTTATTAACAAAATTTAAATGGTAAAATCAATACTTTTTTCATTGTAGAATAATTATTAGGGGACAAACGTGCAACACACGTTCCCAGAGACTAGTATTATTAAAAGCGGGAAGCCCCTTGAGAGTTGGATTACAATAATACCTTCAAAAATTAATTAATTATTTTAACCTTCATTATTAAAAATAAATTTTTTATCAAATAAATAAATCATTTTCATTAAGCTTTAGTTCAAAGTTGGACTACGAAAATACGCTTTAAAAATTAATTAATTATTTTAAGCTTCATTATTAAAAAACATATTTTTTTATCAAATAAATTAAACAATTGCATTAAGCTTTGTCAAATATTCTTAACAGTCAGCACAATCAATTGTACCGTCAAATGTTTTTTAATTACGTTATATGTTGTACGTCCTACTTTTCCAACATTTTGTCCCTTTTTCTTCTTCTTTCCATTGCATTATTGTTTATAGTAAATGTATTCTAACGATCTATAATATCGCTTCTAGAATTAGTCCTCTTGATTTCTTATAAGATTTATCTAAAAATATTTTAAATAGGTACTTTGGACTATTCAATAACTAAGACTGTTTAATTTATGGGTGAGTTTGAATAATTAATAAGTGGTGGGCTAAATGTTAATTTGTTTAAAACTCTATACCCACTTGATCTATGTATTAAATTAGGTTAGTGGAATTTATCAGTTTTAGAAGAAAAATAAACTAAAAGGAGACAAAAGGGTCACGTGTTCGCCGAACAACGTGAAGAACGACGGCCTGGGAATTGCAGATCTCCATCAGCTAATTTGAAGGTGCATATATATATATATATTAAATTATTAATATCTTCACTAACAGATTCCATATGCATTGATTTGAATAGAAACAGTACATTAACATCAATATATGCGAATTGAATAGTTAGGATTAGAGTATTGACATTGGAGGGCTAACTTTTCTTTTGCCTTATCAACATATAGGAGCAATAAATTAGAACCTTTTACATGTAATAAAAGACTTTTTTGTTATATATAATATATACATATATATAGGGCATTCACTGCCACTGTTATGTGCAGTGTTTGGTTCTTAGTTTAGGAGTATTTGAATGTATGTATACATGTGTATGTTTGGTATGAATACCGGAGAAACCGAGATTTAATCCTAGGCTTGAAATTTTGAGAGTTAACTATGGAATTGGTTAGTTTTGGGGCCTAGGCTAGACGTATAGTAATATGAGTATGGTGAGTTTCAAAACCTTATTGTGATTATTATTTGACTAGATCGTGGTGCTACGGATTCCATTCGAAAGGGAAAGTCTCAAGTGTTTGATTGATCGTGATTTGACTAAGGCAAGTGAACTTTCAAAACTTTGTAATTCTTGTAGAATTCTCAAATTATCCTTTCTTCCATCTGTGGTTCATAAAATATTTTAATATTATAACAATTGAGGTAATTAGATATAAATGTGAGTTGGTGCGGTATTGTGACACTCGAATTTAAAAACGTGGCTAAGTGATGAGAATTCTATTTTTGAGATAATGGTTGGTGATTATGAGTGGATTTGTTGTAGACTTCATCTCATGTGCATTCATTCTATGTCACACACATTGCATTGGTTCTGAATATTGATATGAGTGAGATGGTAAAAAGTTGGGACCGAGGTCTTTACCGGTCGAGATGTGATGTCGAGGTCTTTGCCGGCGAGATTGTGATATTGAGATCTTTACTAGTGATATTGTGATGTCGAGGTTTTTGTCGGTGATGATATTATGCCGAGGTCTTTACCGGCGATGTTGTGATGTTGAGGTATTTTTTAGTGATGTTACGATGCCGAGGTCATTGCCAGCAATTATTGCATAAGCATTGCATCTCATCCTTGCATATTCCTGTGTGGCATGACATTATTTTTGTGTTTGATTGTGTTACTACTTGTGAGTTGTGACTTGTGATTTGATATTTGTGATATACTGGAAAACTATCTCTAGAATGTATTGTGTTGCTGGGCTGGGACTCTTCTGGGTGCAGGTTTGTAGTTGTGGAGGTCGGTTGGGATGAAAGGAGTTTGTGTATTCTATTGGAGTTATTTTGTTTTGTTAGTTGACTTGTTGGGTACTGCGTCGTTTTTGGTACTCACCCTTGCTTCTACACTTGTGTAGGTTTTGAGCCCGGACCATGAGTAGTATATTTCTTGATCATCCGAGGCCTCTCAGGAGATTTAGAGAGGTAGTTGTTGTCATTTGGCCGACTCTCTTGTCCTGTTTCCTTTCTGCTTTGTTCTATTTGAGAAGAAAGACAGTTTCAAACTTTTAATTCTTTGGATTCCGTATGACTAGTGGCTTGTACACGTGACAACCCATCCTTGGGTGGTAATTAAGGTTGTGAAGATTTTTCCTTTTTTTAGTTATCTATTTTATTTAGTACTTTCGCACGTCATTTCGATTTCTTGTTGGGTTTAGACTGACTTGTTCTGGTGTGTTTGAGCAAGTGCCATCACGATTATTTTCGGGTCGTGACAGTTAGTATGAGAGCCCAGGTTCATAGGTCTCACGTGTGTACGAACCAAGTCTAATTAGAGTCTCAAGGATCGGTATGGAGACGTCTGCACTTATCTCTGAGAGGCTATTGAGACTGTTAGGAAACTTCTTTTTATTTATTCTCTCTTATCGTGCGTGGTTATCTTCGTTAGTATTGAGTTGTACCCCTACTCTTTTGACAGATGGCAAGGACTAGAGCTATGATTACTGGTGGTAGAGGCGAGGCTGCTCCCGAGACCATGGTTGAGGCCCCAGTTAGAGGTAGGGGAAGGGGTCGAGCTAGAGGCCATGCTCGTGGAGTGGCATCAGTGAGAGGACGTGCCCGAGAGGCTTCTCTGGAGGGGCCGCACCAGTTAGAGGACAGTCTAGAGGGGCTTCTTTGGAGCCACAGATAGAAGTTGATGAGGATCAGGCTCCTCTAGAGCCCACAGTTGCTCCATTGCTTCAGGGCACCCTGTTGAGGATGATGGGTATGCTTGAGAACCTCACTTAGGGGGGTGGTGCGATAGGCACGCAGGGAGTTTCTCAGACGAGAGTAGGAGAACAGACTTTAGGGCAACATTACGACCGAGTTCCTGATAATCAGGTGGTTCAGCCCCCAGTGGTTCCTGCACCAGCTATTGGGGCACAAACCACTCTAGAGGCAGTTTTGGCAGCAGATGATCAGCTTACTTATGAAAGATTTAGAAGATAAAACCACCTCAATTTCAGGGTGGTGGGAACGAGGACGCTCATGAGTTTCTGACCTTGTACCATAAGATGCTAGAGGCAGTGGGTTTGGTTGATCAGCGTGGTGTCCGTTTTGTTGCACTCCAGCTCTGTGGTCCAGCCAGGGAGTTGCGGAGAACCTATGTGAGATCCAAACCAGTCGGATCCCCTCCAGTGGATTGGAGTGTGTTCTCCAGTGCTTTTCAGGACTGTTTAATTCCTTGGAGTGTACGAGAGGAGAGTCGATTGAGGTTTGAGGATTTGAGACAAGGTGGTATGACTGTTACTGAGTATGAGGCTCGTTTTTGTCAGTTGCCTCGACATGCCTTAGCTATAATTCCAGATGAGGTGGAGAGAGTTCGCAGGTTTGTGAGGGGCTTGAATTTCTCCATTAGATCTTATGTATTCAGAGCAGCTCGTGAGGGGGCTTCCTTTCAGTCTATTGTGAGCACCGCCAAGGAGGCAGAGTTGTTGGTTCGAGAGGAATTTGGGGATCCCAAGAGGGCTCGTACTACGGGGCAGTTTTCTGGTACTTCATCAGGAGGTAGAGGTTCGCATAGGAGTGGTGGATCTTTTAGGCGTCAGGATCCTATGCATGCATCTATGCCTGCAGCTGAGGGTGGACAGATGTCTCGAGGATCCCACAGTTCCACCCGTGGTAGCCATATCAATTCATTTGGTGGACAACAGTCTTCTACACCGAGGTATTGCGTTGGGTGTGGGGATCCAGGCCACTTGATTTGACAGTGTCCCTTTCAGATTCATTCGGGACCTCATCGTACTTATTCGGCAGCTCCAGTTAGGGATTCGGCTCCACCGACCAGGGGTCGAGGCAAGGGTCAAACTACTAGAGGTGGAAGGACTTCAGAGAGTGGTGTCTTGGTTCCACGTGGTGGAGATCGAGGTGTTGCTCAGACCGGGGGTGGCAGGGAAGCTCAGTGCTATTCTTTTCCTGAGAGGCCCGAGGCTGAGGCTTTAGACACAGTTATTACAGGTATTGTTCCAGGCTATCATCGGCCTGTATCTGTGTTATTTGATCCTGAATCTACCTACTCTTATGTGTCTACATACTTTTCATCTGGGTTTGATTTATTGTGTGATCGGATGTCTGTGCCCGTGCATGTTTCCACACCAGTAGGTGAGCCTTTAGTGGTGGATCGAGTGTATCGATCTTGTCTTGTTTCTCTGGTTGGGTATGATACTTGGGTAGATATGATTATTCTTGAGATGGTAAACTTTGATGTTATCTTGGGGATGGACTGGCTTTCTCCTTATCATGCTATTCTTGATTGCTATGAAAAAACTCTGACCTTAGTCATGCCCAATGTACCAAAGATTGAGTGGAAGGGTGATAGTTGTTCTTATCCTAGCAAAGTCATTTCCTACATCCATGCTAAGAAATTGATTGATAGGGGTTGTTTGTCTTACTTAGCTTTCATTCGAGATACCAGTGTTGAACCACCTTCTATGGAGTCTATTCCTGTGGTTTAGGAGTTTGTCGATGTGTTTCCTACTGACCTTCTAGGTGTTCCTCCTGATAGGGATATTGACTTTCCTATTGATCTAGATCCAAGCACTAAGCCCATATCCATTCCTCCATATAGAATGGCTCCAGCTGAACTAAAAGAATTAAAAGAGCAACTTCAAGATTTGCTGAGCAAAGGGTTTATTCGTCCTAGTGTGTCACCATGGGGTGCCATTATCTTGTTTGTGAAAAAGAAAGATGGGTCTCTGAGGATGTGTATTGATTACAGACAGTTGAACAAGGTGACTGTCAAGAACAAGTACCCTCTTCCCCGTATTGATGACTTGTTTGATCAGCTTCAGGGAGCGACTCTGTTCTCTAAGATTGATTTGAGGTCTGGTTATTATCAGTTGAGAATTAGGGCATCAGATATTCCTAAGAAAGCTTTTCGAACCCGTTATGGCCACTATGAATTTTTGGTGATGTCCTTCGGGTTGACTAACGCCCCTACAACATTCATAGAGTTGATGAATAGGGTGTTTCTTCCTTATTTAGATTCTTTTGTGATAGTATTCATTGATGATATTTTGATATATTCCAAAACTGAGGCTGATCATGTTCGTCACTTAAGAACAGTGCTACAGAGGTTGAGGGAGGAAAAGTTATTTGCAAAATTTTGTAAGTGTGAGTTCTGGCTTGATTCGGTGGTATTCTTAGGGCATGTGGTGTCCAAGGATGGGATTGGAGTGGATCCGGCTAAGGTTGAGGCACTTAGAGGTTGGACACGGCCTACTTCAGCTACCGAGATTCGCAGTTTTGTGGGGTTAGCTGGGTATTATCGACGGTTTATTCAGGGTTTTTGTTCTATTGCAGCCCCATTGACTAGATAACTCAGAAAAATGTAGCCTTTCATTGGTCCGATGAGTGTGAGGTGAGCTTCCAAAAGCTCATGACCTTGTTGACTTCATCTCCCATTTTGACACTACCTGAGACAGGTGTGAACTTTACGTGTATTGTGATGCTTCAAGGGTTGGATTAGGGGGTGTGTTGATGCAAAAGGGGAAAGTGATTGCCTATGCTTCCAGATAGTTGAAGGTTCATGAGAAGAACTACCCTACCCATGACTTAGAGTTAGCGGTTGTGGTTTTTGTGCTTAAGTTGTGATGTCATTACTTATATGCTGTACATTGTGAGGTCTTCACTGATCATAGGAGTCTTCAGTATATTTTCAGTCAAAAAGATCTGAACTTGAGGCAGTGTAGGTGGATTGAGTTGCTAAAAGACTATGATTTGACCATCTTATCTCATCCGGGGAAGGCTAATGTGGTGGCTGATGCCTTGAGTAGAAAGACTTCTAGCATGGGGAGTCTAGCCGCCATTCGAGTTAAAGAGAGACCTTTGAGCCGGGGATGTCCAGCGTCTAGCTAATGGCCTAGTCAGGTTACAGCTTTCGGATGAGGGTGGTGTACTTGCTTTCATTGAGGCTCGTTGTTCCTTAATGGACCAGATTCAAGAGCGCCAGTTTGAGGATTAAAAGTTGTGTCTCATCAGAGACAAGGTGATTAGAGGAGAGGCTAAGGAAGCGACACTTGATCCTGATGGTATCTTGAGGATTGGAGGTCAAATTTGTGTGCCTAAGGTAGGTGACTTGATTAGAGTGATCATGGATGAGGCTCATTGTGCTCGTTATTCTATTCATCCAGGAGCATCGAAGATGTATCATGACCTGAGTCAGCATTACTAGTGGTGTGGCATGAAAAAGGACATCGCAGACTTTGTGTCCAGGTGTTTAACTTGTCAGTAAGTTAAGTATGAGCACCAAAGGCCTGGAGGTGAGTTACAGAGGCTGCCCATTTGTACATGGAAGTGGGAGCATATCACCATGGATTTTGTGGTGGGTTTACCCACTATTGTGGGTGGTTATGACTCTATCTGGGTAGTTGTGGATCGATTGACTAAGTCGGCCCATTTCATTCTTGTCAAGGTTAAGTATACAGCGGAGAAGTTGGTTGAGCTTTACATTAGTCAGATAGTTAGATTGCATGGTATGCCTGTTTCTATCATTTCAGATCGGGGTTCACTCTTCACTTCACATTTTTGGAGGGCCTTGCAGCACGGTCTAGGCACTCAGTTGGATATGAGTTTAGCATTTCACCCTCAGACAGATGGACAGTCTGAGCGGACGATTCAGGTGTTGGGGGACATGCTTCGAGCGTGTGTGATCGATTTTGGTTCCCGTTGGGACCAACACTTGCCCTTAGCAGCGTTTTCCTATTATAATAGTTATCACTCCAGTATTCAAATGGCTCCATTTGAAGCTTTGTATAGTAGACGGTGCAGATCTCCGATTAGTTGGTTTGATTCCTCTGGGATGGACTCATTAGATGCAGATTTTCTCAGGGATGCTATGGAACAGGTCCGTATGATTCAAGGTAGGTTGTTGACCGCTCAGAGTCGACAGAAGAGTTATGCAGATAGGAGGGTTCGATCCCTAGAGTTTATGGTGGGCGATCATGTTTGGCTTAGAGTGTCCCCTATGAAGGGTGTTATGCAGTTTGGTAAGAAGGGAAAGCTTAGCCCTCGATTTATTGGCCCATTTGAGATTTTAGAGCGAGTCGGAGAGGTGGCCTATAGACTAGCTTTGCCACCTAGCTTGTCATTCGTGCATCCTGTGTTTCATGTCTCCATGCTTCGGAAGTATGTGCTGGTGAGTCTCATATACTTTCATTTGATTCGGTGGTGTTGAGTCCAGACTTGTCATTTGAGGAGGAGCCTATAGCTATTTTGGACAAAAAGGTCCATAAGCTAAGGAACAAAGAGATTACTTCTGTGAAGGTGCAATGGAAGAATCGTCCAGTTAGAGAGGCGACTTGGGAGACAGAGTCTGACATGCGTGCTAAATATCCTCATCTTTTCGAAGCTTCAAGTATTTTCATTTACCTTATGTTCGAAGACGAACATGATTTTTAGTGGTGGATAATGTAACGACCTACAATATTGTTTCTAGAATTAGTCCTCTTGATTTCCTACAAGATTTATCTAAAAGTATTTTAAATAGGTACTTTGGACTATTCAATAACTAAGACTATTTAATTTATGGGTGAGTTTGAATAATTAATAAGCGGTGGGCTAAATGTTAATTTATTTAAAACTCTATACCCACTTGATCTATGTAGTAAATTAGGTTAGTGGAATTTATCAGTTTTAGAAGAAAAATAAACTAAAAGGAGACAAAAGGGTCACGTGTTTGCTGAACAACGTGAAGAACGACGGCCTGAGAATTGTAGATCTCCATCAGCCAATTTGAAGGTGCATATATATATTAAATTATTAATATCTTCACTAACAGATTCCATATGTATTGATTTGAATAGAAACAGTACATTAATATTAATATATGAGAATTGAATAGTTAGGATTAGAGTATTGACATTGGAGGGCTAACTTTTCTTTTGCCTTATCAACATATAGGAGCAATGAATTAGAACTTTTTACATGTACTAAAAAACTTTTTCGTTATATATAATATATACATATATATAGGGCATTCACTGCCACTGTTCTGCGCAGTGTTTGGTTCTTAGTTTAGGAGTATTTGAATATATGTATACATGTGTATGTTTGGTATGAATACCGGAGAAATCAAGATTTAATCCTAGGCTTGAAATTTTGAGAGAACTATGGAATTGGTTAGTTTTTGGGCCTAGGCTAGACGTATAGTAATATGAGTATGGTGAGTTTCAAAATCTTATTGTGATTATTATTTGACTAGATCATGGTGCTACGGATTCCATTCGAAAGGGAAAGGCTCAAGTGTTTGATTGATCATGATTTGACTAAAGCAAGTGAACTTTCAAAACTTTGTAATTCTTGTAGAATTCTCGAATTATCCTTTCTTCTATCTGTGGTTCGTGAAATATTTTAATATTATAACAATTGAGGTAATTAGATATAAATATGAGTTGGTGTGGTGTTGTGACACTCGAATTTAAAAATGTGGCTAAGTGATGAGAATTCTATTTTTGAGATGATAGTTTGTGATTATGAGTGGATTTGTTGTAGACTTCATCTCATGTGCATTCATTCTATGTTACACACATTGCATTGGTTCTGAATATTGATATGAGTGAGATGGTAAAAAGTTAGGACCAAGGTCATTACCGGTCGAGATGTGATGCCAAGGTCTTTGCCAGCGAGATTGTGATATTGTGATCTTTACTAGTGATATCGTGATGCGGAGGTCTTTGCCGGCGATGATATTATGCCGAGGTCTTTACCGGCGATATTGTGATGTTAAGGTATTTTTCAGTGATGTTATTATGCCGAGGTCATTGCCGACAATTATTGCATAAGCATTGCATCTCATCCTTGTATATTCCTGTGTGGCATGATGTCATTTCTGTGTTTGATTGCGTTACTACTTGTACGTTGTGACTTGTGATTTGATATTTGTGATATACTGGAAAACTATCTCTAGAATGTATTATGTGTTGCTGGGCTGGGACTCTTCTGGGTGCAGGTTTGTAGTTGTGGAGGTCGGTTGGGATGAAAGGAGTTTGTGTATTCTATTGGACTTATTTTGTTTTGTTAGTTGACTTGTTGGGTACCAT
This sequence comes from Solanum rostratum, assembly GCA_029948455.1. NCBI lineage: Eukaryota > Viridiplantae > Streptophyta > Magnoliopsida > Solanales > Solanaceae > Solanum > Solanum rostratum. The sequence goes on along the minus strand of CM057047.1, from coordinate 14,657,371 downwards.
ATTGTTTTTGGCACTCACCCTTGCTTCTACACTTTTGTAGGTTTTGAGCCCGGACCGTGAGTAGTATATTTCTTGATCATCCGAGGCTTCTCAGAGATTTAGAGAGGTAGTTGTTGTCATTTGGCTGACTCTCTTGTCCTACTTCCTTTCTGCTTTATTCTATTTGAGAAGAAAGACAGTTTCAAACTTGTAATTCTTTAGATTCTGTATGACTACTGGCTTCTACACGTGACAACCAATCCTTGGGTGGTATTTAAGTTTGTGAAGATTTCTCTTGTTTTTAGTTATCTATTTTATTTAGTACTTTCGCACGTCATTTCGATTTCTAGTTGGGTTTAGGCTGACTTTTTCTGGTGGGTTTGAGCAAGTGTCATCACGACCATTTTCGGGTCGTTATACAATTTATTGTATATTTATTGATGATAAAATTTATACCAATAGGGATAATGAATAATTATAAAGGTAAAAAAAATTAAAATATATCTTTGTGACCTCCATTCATATTTATCTTTTTTTTCCTTTTACTTAAAACTATTTTTCCTTCATTATTTATTTTTTAATCTTATTTTTAATATCCCAAAAAAGTCTTTACATTTATATAATCATTAAAACATCTCTTAATTACATGTTTTTAATTATTAATTTCTATTTTTTTAGGTTAAAGTGTTTAAAAGTAATTGTCCTTAACTCCTCTCATTAGAATATGCAAAAAAATTAAACACCCTCAACATTTTTCTATTCCTAAAATTCCTCCTTTATCCACATACAACCTCCTACTTTTCATTCTATTCCACCAAACTTAGTTTAAGCTCTTTATCTTTATTCATGCATTTTATTATTTTTTTAAAATTTCTTTTTGGCTTTAGTCCTATACTTTTACCTGTTTTTTATTTATTCCTTTGATGAATATATTAATACAATAATTTCTTTATTAAATATGTTATTGAATCATTAGTGAAATAGTAATTTTTCCAATAATATAACTAATTTGCTTTAGAAATTTAGACTATTATATTGGATGAATTTATCATGCTCCACCTCAGATTATGAAGTTGGCAGAGATAGTGATGGAGGCCAAATCAATGGAGATGTAGTAACTTTGAGTTTCATGCAAAAATATTTTGAATATATGCTTTTATTATATATAATTCATAATAAGATTTTACACTTTAAAATATATTAATATTAATAGGCTCAGCGTAAAAAAGTTTTATAAGATAACTAAAATTTTCAAAGAGCAAATTCAAAAGTTGAATTTAAGTTACATAATCTCTGCTACTCTTCCTTTGTTATAGAAGTGTGATAATGTTATATAACAATAATAAGGGACAAACGTGCAACGCACGTTCCAAAAGATTAGTATTACTAAAAGTGTGAAGGTCCAAAGTGTAAAGTTGGATTCTAATTTTATCCTAAAATAAATAAAAAAATTATAAAATATTTAATTAGTAAAATATAAAATATTAATTGTTGTCATATTATATATATGACTTTCCTCTAATTATTTAAATATCACTTATTCCAACAAAAAAGTTACAACTCTTCGACTATGACCATTGAATTTAAATTATAATACTCTGTGATTAAAACATTTGGTACAACCATTGAGTTGCTTGAAGTTAATTTTTCTTTTTACATGAATTTTCAATTTAGAAAACCTTGAATCCTTTCCAAATTCGAAATATTTACCATTTTCTTATATTTAATGTTATTAATTGGGCCACTATTTTAAATTTGCAAGCAAAATAATTATCTAGGTTCTTCTTCCCCTTTTATCTATTCAAGCATTTATCCATTCTAATTCCATAAATCTAGACTTTGAAGGCAGCAAAAGGTGCGCCCGTCAAACATTGTTTGCCCACTAATGTCCTTTAAAACTTCTATCACATTAAATAGTAAACGTGGAGGATTGTTCATCTTCCAACTGTAAATTTTGTCACTAAACGTGGAAGAGTGAGGATTATTCATTTGTCAATAATAATCATTACACAATTTAGCTTTTATTTATTTTGGCTTATGAACTTTCTCCGAATTTAACTATTACATCTTTTAATGCACTATATAAGTCCATAATAGAATGATACTTCATACTTCACTTTGTTCGGTCAGAGATTTTATCTCTCACATAAAAATTATTGCTCTTCTTGCTTGGCTTATTCTGTACAACGACATTGTACATGTAATTTATTCATTTTTCTATCATACCAGTTCAACCTTTTTTTTTTATGTGAATGCATGATGTCTAGGTGTTTGTACTACTTTATGCTAACTTTTTTAAAATTAAACTTAGTTTGTGATGGAATCTTTGCTAACAAGAAGGCTTTGTTACTTTTCGATTGAATTTGGTATCAATTAGATAAGGTGATATATTAATATGTTTTTTTTTTTAATTTTTAAATGGCTAACTGTCTATCTAAATTTGTGCTTTTTAGAATAAGCTGGCTTAGATTTCTTTTCAATGGAAAATTAGACACTTGTGTTCTTACCAACAGCCAATAGGCTCAGATATATTTGATGTGTACCCAAAGCTTGATAAATATTAATGTAAAAAAGGAAATGATATCATTTAAGTGATATATATCAAAAAATAGATCGAGAAACTGTCAACCTAGACATTTGATATCAGAAAAATTGCATTTGAAAAAAAATATTCAATTCAATGGAGTTTATGTGTCATGACCCAACCTTTCAGGTCATGATGGTGCCTGTTAGATCCCACCCATAGGCAACTCAACCCAATACCCATGGTACCTGTCCTGAATCACTAGTGATAAGGATATCAGCAACATATAAGTACAACGAATACAATCTACCAGGACCAGGAAGTAACTTGTACAAAGCTACTATAGACTCAAATTAAAAAAGAATATATATATATATATATATATATATACACACACACACACATATATATATATACATAACCAGAATAGTGTCTACACGTACAAATCCAAACTACATATACAAGCCCCATGTTTGAATACGAAACATAGCCGTCAAAACAGAAGGAGACTGCAAAATATCCAGAGTTGTTGATGCTCACCAATGCCTCCTGAATCGCTTGTGAACCCCCTAACTCAATGGTTGCGGCTAGGACCTGAACCAGCACGATCGGAAGATGCAGAAATCTAGAGGTAAGTACTGGGAACAAGCACCCAATAGGCATCATCGGCCGACAAAAGAAGTATTATAAATATGGAAGGCTCAAAAGAGAACTGCAGTAAGTGTAACAAATCGAAACTCTTATAAAGGAGTAAGCATGTCTGGAGAATCACCAAACCCCAATTGAACCAACTCAAGTGATGTGCAATGATAATAACTGACAAAACACGAGTAGGCCTAAACCACAAATGTCACCAGACTGAGGCACAGTGTTGTACGTGGCTGTAAGGCCCTAATATCTATGTTTGGACGCCAACTGGGCCCCCATAAGCCCAGAAGGTACATCCACGCACAATCTAATTGGCAGAATCACCACGGAACCCACGAAACCACCATGAAATCCAACTCCCAATATCACATGATCCACGGGTTAGCTGTACGTGGGTGTAAGGCCTTAGTGTCTAAGCCTAGATGCCCCTTGAGCCCCCGTAAGCCCAGAGGTACACCCACGCAAAATCAGGGTGTGTATAGGTGTGTGGATCCTCAGGTAAGCAACCGAGTCCTTGACCCATCCAGTAACCAGTATCATATGGGGCCTCGAACCCCTATAATATCAAATGAGGCCTCAAACGCCCTTCCCGACCAGGCCTCCTGTTGGTGCAATCAGCCAGGGCTAGATGGTCTTACAATATATATAATGGTGGGACGTATCCCTCGTGGGGAGAAAGAATCCCCCCAACACAACCAATAGGGCCTCAAACCCAAAAGTAATTAGCTATGCCTTAGACGAATAATCAACTGGGCCTCCTATCCAAGAGTAATCAGTTGGGCCTCGAACCCAAGAATAATCAATTGGCCTCAAAACCAAGAATAATCAACTGGGTCCCTAACCCACGAGCAATCAATGGGTATATCACAGGTATTCAGAACAACCAAGTCAAATAAAGTCATATCTATACCAGAATCAGTTCACGGTACGACATATAATCAACAAACAACCTCACAGCCAGCATATCTCAGTAGCATCAAGCTGCATATTCATACATATAGGAGTTAGGCCAGTATACATATCCGTCTTAGGGCATAAATCCATATCCAACCTTTACTCGTTTAACATAATCCCTCATTTAACTCGAAAAACTGGAGAAATGTCAAAGGATTTATCCAATGGCTGAACATCAGTGTCAATAAGTCACAAATACCCTGAGGTCACTATGCAAATGCTCAAACTGATAAAATATTCATGGAATAACAAAAATGACCTGGAGGGTCATTACATTATGCAACTAATTAAAAGTTATAATACCAATCTAATAGAAAATAATACTGGCAAATGAATTTTTTTTTTAACTAAATATGAAGTATATTAACAAAAAAATTAAATTCCTTCCAACTTCTCCAATAAAAATTTCAAATATAATAATGAGCTTTTTTTTAAATATAATCTTATCAATGTATTGAATCAAATAATAAAATGGAAGAACTATCCCCTCTACCAAATAGCTAATGCATGATGTTATTGTGCAGTTTTGCTTAATAAATGGGTAGGATGTTTAGTTTGCCATTAGTAATGCAAGCTAAACTTGTAACCCCTTTATTTTTTCTTAAGTTCATCCTCGTTTATGCTTTTGTTTTGGTCTTCTAAGATTCCATTGATAATAACATTTATGTATAGATTTTTCATTTTCTTTTACCGCACTTTGTAAAAGCTTACAACAATTAGGTGCTTACAAAAATTAATATTTCTCTAAATTGAGACTCTCCCAAACTTATATAGATTTTTAGGGTATGAATCGCCTCACCAACTATTTGGTACTTTATGAATTCTTAAAAAAACGATTAGGGATAAAGGAAGATGAATTCTCAAGACATGCAACAAAGGATTTGGATTGATGCTTTTGATTACAATTTATGAGTTTACGTAAGTTTTATGTTACTATTCTGAATGTTAATTGATATGAATACACGTGCAAAACGGGTGCCGAGAGACTAGTATTCTTTAAAGATGACCAAATAATTAGTGGAGTCCATGAATGTTCTTGCAGAATTTGTTTTCTTTGGGGCCTAGGGTCATTATACTTGTACACCTATACTTGTTTAGGTAAAGACAGCACATGAAGGTCTCTTCTACCAACTGCGTATAAATTACCCATGTCATTGTAATGTATCAACAATCAAACAAGATTTAAAAGGAAGTAGGATATTATCCCCCAACTAGAGGACTCACCAAGTCTTGGTCTTCTACAATCCAAAGCTATCCACATGTACGAGAGGAAGGAGCACCGGTCCCGACATGGTTAGATCATGTAGCTTGTCTATGCGTTAGTACTTTGAATGTACTAAGTATGTGGGATGCAATGCAACACCAGAATCATAATACCATAACGAACAATATGCATAACCATAACAAGAGAAGTAAGCTCAAGATGATGATGAATGATCAATGCATCTTAAACATACTTTAGGATGACATAAATATCTCAAGTCATCATATACATATTTACATGGAAGGATACCACAACCAATGTAAAAGACCATACAAGTTATTACATGGAATCCAATGTACTCCCCTACATTTGCCAAGGAAACTACTTGCCAGGTAGAACTCTATCAACTTATGCATGCACATCTTTCATTTTAACTTTTGCTATTGTGGATTCACTAGCTTTAGCCTACAAAGGCTCTTATGGTAGCATAACACATAGATAATGCATGAGACAGGAGGTTGCTCCTAGGATTTACTTCTCGAACCCCACTTTAAGCCCCCATTCAGTGCTAAGTCAGGTCTCATGGAGTAGTTTAAAACATATTCATATGATATACATCCATAAGTTTTGAAACATAACATCGTTATTTTAACAGTAGCTCACTAAAACCTTGTGATCCATCTAAGTGAGAATTGTCCTTATCACAAGCAGATCCATATTTTATAATAATTTCCCTTATCACCATCTTTCATACATTCAAGGGTTTCCATCAATACTTCATAACTTTCATAAACTTTCATAAACATATAGTTGAAACCCTTGTCATTTATAATCATACTTCATTGAGAATATAGTATAAAACTTGGTGGGTTCAATGCATGTAATCTTTAAATCATGTAATGCAAGAGAAAAATGTGTAATATTCATAAAATTCATCATTCAAAAACCATTCATAAAAGCAATCCACCATGAACATCAACCCTAGGTAGCATATCATGAAAAACATCTTATAAATCAACATTCCTTCATAGAATGTCATAACTTCGCATCATAATAATTCATATGATTGTGAATACATCATAGTATCAACATTTTAAAGAGATTTCATTAAACTCATAAAGATTGTATAACCTGAAAGCTAAGTAAAATAATGCATACACTTGAGCTTTATTAGTGAAAAGAGCCCACAAATCAAAACCCACATAGCTTGATTAGAAAACCTAAAAGAAGAACTTGGATTAAGAAAGAAACCTTGAAACTCTAGTTTTTGTCTTCTTGAGCGTTAGGGGTTGAGTGCCTTAGGAGAAATTTGGGAGAAATTAAAGTTAGTAGAGAATGAAAGTGACATCATTGGGTTGGGGATAATATAGGTAGAAATAGGCATGAAACAACATAGTATTGAACTTAGGATGTGGGGGGAAAGTTGAATTTGCCCTTCAGTAAAAACTGTCAGATCCAATCTATGGTTCGTAGATTAGATCACGACTTATAGGTCGTGATTTCATCCTGGTTACACTTTTGAGTTTCTAACATGTGTCTCTGAACCCCAATGCACGAATCCCTCTTTATGGCCTATCCTTCATTCTGCGGGTCGTTAAGATCCCTCATAGAGCCACCCCACACTTAGAAATTTTCACCCTTTAAGGATCCAAACCACAAGCTCACTTTACATTCTGTAATGAACCATGACTCGTACAATGCCCTTGTTTGTTGACACTTGCTCAACTTCAGAAATTCAATTCAACCCTCTAGTCTACAAAAACCCATGTCTATGGCCCATATAACCATCCACGAGCAGTATAGAGGCTCGTACTTTCTGTAGCAGACTCAAATCCTGCACTTCTTTTCGATTTTTGACCTTTTAATATACAGGGGCCTTACGGGACATGAGTAAGTTATTTAACAAAGAAGTATGTGAACATGTAAGCTCTATGTTGAGTTCTTCTTCGGAAAGGGACAAACCATGGTGGATGCCAAATAGTAAAATTTAGTGTCAAGAGTTCTTGCTAAATCTTGAAACATAGGAAGGAGAATCGGCAGGGTATTATGATGGTATGAGAAAACAAAATTCCTTTCAAGATATCTTTTCTATTATGGAGAATGTTGTGTAAAAGAATTCCTATTAGTTTAGCATTGGTTAGAGATGGCATAGATGAATCAGTGGATTGTAGTTATTGTGATGGATCTGTTCCAGAAACTTTTGATCATCTGTTTGTTGCATGCTCAGAAGATAATAGTATATGGGTTACATTCTCAGGTTCAAGTTGTATACAAGGTGTTTTTATTCAATTGAAGCAGACTTTAGATAAATGGTGAGTGCAAAGCATAGACTTAAATTGAAGCCTTTGTTAAAAGCAGGACCTATATTTATCATATGGTAAATCTAAAAAAGGAGGAATATTATCAAACATGGAGAAAAAATGACAAGGATGGTGATGTTTAGAGGAATCCATAGGAATATCTAGCTCATGTCTACTTCTAGATATCCTTGGTTATGTAATATCCTTAGCACTAGGACTCTGATTGTAAAATTCTAGGAAGCTTATACTCCTATTATTTCTTGTAAAGTAGAAAGATGGACATATGCTTCTTTAGGAGTTCTTATGTGCAACTCTGATAGGTCTAGGAGACATCTAACACTGAGTTCAAAGGCTTTTGTATAAGAGATAGCACTGGAGATTTGGTCTTTCCGAAGTCTACAAGTATGATGCTCTATAATGCTCTTGAAGCAAAGAGTAAAAGCCATTAAGGAGGGTCTGAAGTATTGTGAGAATAACAATTTCCTACCATTAGTAATGGAAATCGATTCCCTTATTTTGGCGTTAGGTCAAGTTATTTAGAGGGTTTTTGCCTGTAAATATTGAAGTCATTGCAATGACATTAGCTTTGCGGAGCTCAACCTGCATGAAGTAGGGATTTATTTGGTTACATCTATCAAATATGCTTGATTACAACTATCAAGTAAGCTTGATTCATTTTGGAATGGAGCTAGTTCTTCTCATTACCTTGGATGATTTCGATGAGAGCGTGATGTGAACTAAAGTAGTCTTCATCGAGCTGGTTTCATGGCGTTTGTGAGAGTTTGGAAGCGCCCATGTGAATATTGCTCAAGCTCATGGGGTGAGGTCGTCGGCGTCAGTCCTCCTCTTGGAATTCTAATCAGAGATGTAGAAGATAAAGAGCTTTGTTTCTAGACTATTCTTTCCTCTTTGTTTTTAGGCGCACTTGGCCTCAAATCACAAGTTGGAACTCCAACTTTTAAAATGCAGAAACAGTCACTCCAACTAGCCCGTTTTTAATCATTTAAGCACAGTTGTCCAACAGCCAAAACGTGTGCTATACATCCTCGATGACGTGTATTTTATGTTCAATCTCGCGATGCCACATCATTAAACTTATTCCACCTATTTATAATTTTTTTTTAAAGAGAAAAGTAAAAGAAACATTTGTGATTGGACAAAATAAATTTGTTTTACAAAAAACCCAAATTTTGTAAGTTTTAATTTTTTACTCGACCTCGAGCCCTCATAACCCCCCCCCCCCCCCAGCCCCACTCCTCCGATACAAAAAATTAAATATTTATTTTACAAAAAAATCAATTTTTAAAAAATTTTAACTTTTTACTCCATCTCGGGCCCCCACCCCCACCCCCACTCCTCACTCCCATACAAAAAAGTTAAAAATTTAAAAAATTTAGATATAATTTTGGAAATTTTAATTTTTTACTCCAGCTCGAGCCCCCCATCCTCCCCAGCCCCCCAACCAATGCTCCCCAACTCCCATGTCACACCCCGGGAGGGTACCCTTGGCGTGGCCGGCACCTAGTCTATTGCTTGTCACACCCCAGGAGGGTACCCTTGGCATGGTCGGCACCTAGAGTCTATTGCTAGTCCCCAAGAAAATCACTTAGCCTCATCACATTAATTCAATCAAATAACTCTACTGAATAGCGGAAATACAAGTAGGTAAATAGGCACATCTGAAGTTTCAAAAGAATATATAAAATAATCAAGGTTAGTAGAAGGAAACTAGCTCACAGTCTCAACATCAACGTTCAACCATTGTCTATGAAGCCTCTATCACTAATCATGTGGTGCCAATGACAGTCCATGGCTACCCAAATCAAAATAAAAGAATAGTCCAAAGCCTATCTCTAAAGCAAGATGAAATAATCATAGTGGGTCCTCCGGAGTAGGGGACGCTCACAAAATCAGCTACGGATCTCAGAATACCAACGAAGCGCTTGTTGATGACCTCTAGTGCCTGCCTATGTATTATAAAACGATGCAGTCAAAAAGGGACATCAGTACTTGGAATAAACTGGTATGTAAAATAACTAAGTCAAACAAAAACATGTAGAATAATATGGAAACAACATCAACTCAACGTAATCATCAAATAACATCAAATCGTCAAATGTCTATCTATGCAAGAATAAAGAGTAGACAAGTGACCCGTCAACAACTCAAACTCATCAATCACCTCAGACTCATCTCAAAGGAGCTCACTTCCTCTCATCTAGTCTCATCTCATCCCATCTCAGAGTATTCAAGGTAGGAAATTTATGGGAGTTTCTCTTATCCGATAACAATCACTTATTAGCCAGTGAATGTAAAACAATCTCGCTGATGTTACCACAGCCATTCCAAACTTGCCAGGTAGGGAACAAATCAAAACCATATATGCTTACCCAATATGGAGTCAGTCGTCAATAAGCCCGCTATTGTTTCAGGGACTTCTAATGAAGAGGGAACCACAATATATGTGATGGTTTTGAGCCTCACCAATGCTTGGCGACATAGTTTGACGAGTTCAAGTCAGACTAACTCTCACTTTGGTGCTCGATACTCCTCACATGAATCAATGCTCATAAAACCTCCATCTCAACCAATCTCATAGGGACTCAAACCCCGTCATCGATTGATATCTAATAGGGACTCGAACCCCATCATCATTCAACTCATAGGGACTCTAACCCTTTCATCAATCAACTCATAGGGACTCTAACCCTTTCATCCATCAACTCGTAGGGACTCTAACCTTTTCATCAATCAACTCATAGGGACTCTAACGCTTTCATCAATTAACTCATAGGGACTCTAACTCTTTCATCAATCAACTCATAGGGACTTTAACACTTTCATCAATCAACTCATCAATGACTCAAGATTTAGAACACTCATTAGGAAACAATCGGATAGACACGTCGGTAGAATTCATTTATAGAGACTCAAAAGATAATCAAATTCTATTAACTCATCATCATTCTCTCATCACCACTATAATCTCAACTTAAGGCTTTAGAATTAATTCTCAAATTCATTATGCATGCTTTTCAAATTAGTCTTGTAGGGTTATGCAGATTCTCATGAAAATGTTGAATTTAAGAAAACAATTAGTATGATGATCATCAACATAGGAAAACATGTAATTTCAAATAAAATTCTAGGAAAAACCAACAAGGATCATGCATGTAGACTATCCAAATCATCAACTCATCTATGACCATCTATGGGGCACATGAGAGAACAATCTCATGCTTTTATTTTAGCCTTACATACCTGGGATGCAGCTATCAATCAGTCATGTCAAAGATTTCTCCTCAAATCTCTCAAACTCAAGCTCCTCCTCTTTCCTCAAGCCCTAGCCTTTTTAGGTTATGGAATAGGACTTAGAATGGGGATTTTAGACCCTTTTTACATCAATACGACCTTATTAGATCATGTATAGAGTCTAGGAGGGGTAGAGAATTGACTGAAATACCCCTCGTAATGATTTAAAAAATTTTAACTCGGAAGAGACCCAGTCCGCGACTCAGACTAGTCACGCACAATGTATTTTTAGAAAATGTTTCTCAACGAGTTTTCTCAATCCCATCAAATTTTTCAAAAAAATATAAGTGTTGGTCCGCGATGGAGGCGCGACGTGCTCCTGTTGCGCACCAACACTGTTTTGCGATTCATATCGAAAAAATAATCTTTCGATCAGGTCGCTCCAAAAAGTGACCGAGACCATTTTTCCCCTCAATATTTTGTGCTGATCTTAAATCCGGCCTCGGATTTTCCATACAAATATTGGAAGATGCGTTATGTGCATACCCTCTCTCTAGGAGTATTTTAGTAATTTTATCGAGCGTTATATCATCTCCCTCTTGGGATCACTCATCCTCGTATAATGAGTACCTGTGAATATCAAGGCACGAATAGACTCAAAACTCATCTCAATACTCAACTCAATCAATCAAACTCTCAACTTTTCCTCGACCTCAATCAATACTCTCAAACTTTACGAATAGACTGTCACATCAAGAATAGATATATCAATTTAGTGAAGGGTAAGAAATTTACCTTCAACACTCTCATCATTTAGCACGAATAGGTGCAGATATTTGGCCTTCATCTCTTCCTCAGCTTCCCATGTGGCATCCTCAACGAATTGATTTCTCCACAAGACTTTGACTAAGGCTATCTCTTTGTTCCTCAACTTACGAATCTGATGATTAAGGATTTGGACCGGAACCTCTTCGTAGGATAGGCTATCTTTCACTCCAATGCTATCGATAGGGATCACCAAGGTAGGGTCTCCCAAGCATTTCTTCAACATCGACACATGGAATACCGGATGGACTCCATCTAACTCGGAAGGCAACTCAAACTCATAAGCAACTTTCCCAATCCACTTTAAATCTGATACGGTCCAACATAGCGTGGACTCAACTTTCCTTTCTTCCCAAATCTTAGGAAACCCTTCATGGGTGACACTTTCAAATACACCCAATCATCTACCTAGAACTCCAAGTCTCTTCTCCTTACGCAGGTATAAGATTTTTGGCAATTCTGGGCAGTCTTTAACCTCTCTCTGATGACCTTGACCTTCTCCATCGATTGGTGGACAAGGTCAAGCCCAATTAACTCTGTTTCTCCAACCTCAAACCACCCAATTGGTGATCTACATCTCCTCCCATATAAGGCTTCGTAGGGAGCCATTTGAATGCTTACATGATAACTATTGTTATATGCAAATTCAATCAATGGTAGGTGATCATCCCAATTCCCCTTGAAATCAAGAACACAAGCTCTCAATATATCCTTTAATGTTTGGATTATATGCTTTGCCTAACCATCTGTCTTTGGATGAAAGGTTGTGCTTAGGTTTACCTTTGTACCAATCCTTTTTGGAACGATCTCCAAAACTGAGAGGTAAGTTGAGTTCCTCTGTCCGAGATGATGGACAAGGGAACCCCATGCACCCTCACAATCTCCTGGATGTACAACTTGGTGTACTCTTCCGCGGTGTTTGTTATCTTTACTGCCAAGAAGTAAGCTAATTTAGTCATCTTATCCACAATCACCCATAATGAATCATATTGCTTTCGAGACCTCGGTAGACCAGTAATAAAGTCCATATTAATCATCTCCCACTTCCATTCTAGAATCTCAAAGTTCTGAGCCAATCCACATGGCCTTTGATGTTCAGCCTTCACTTGTTGGTAATTTGAGCATTTTGAGACGAACTCAGCAATATCCCTCTTCATTCCACTCCACCAACAGACTTCTCTAAAGTCGTGGTATATCTTGGTAGAGCCAGGATGAATGGAATATCTAGTGCTATGGGCTTCCGCCATGATTCTGTGTCGAATGCCATCAACATCTAGAACACACAATCTACTTTGGTACCTTAAAACTCCATCACCCCCTTGGGAGAAAACCATCACCTTCTGTTTATGGAAAACCTCCTTCAATTAGAGTATGACAGGATCTTGGTCTTGCTTTTCCTTCACCTATGCAACTAAGGATGAAGCAGACACATTTTGAACATTAACTCTTCCTTCATCATTCTCCTTAAGTTGAACTCCCAATCAAGCCAACCGATGCACTTCCCTTGCTAGTTCCCTCCTTCCTTCCTCCACATGGGATTTTTGCTACCCATTTACAGCCTGCAAAGAGCGTCAACAACAATGTTAGCTTTACCTGGGTGGTAGAGAATGCTTATGTCATAATCATTGAGCAACTCCAACCATCTCCTCTGTCGCAGGTTGAGCTCTTTATGACTGAAAACATATTGTAAGCTCTTGTGGTCAGTGAAAACATCCACATGCACTCCATACAAGTAGTGGCACCAGTTTTTAAGTGCAAATACCACTACTGCCAACTCAAGATCATGGGTGGGATAGTTCCTCTCATGAACCTTGAGTTGCCTCGAAGCATAGGCAATTACCTTCCCTCTCTGCATTAATACAAATCCCAATCCAACCCCTCAAAGCATCACAGTAAATTACAAAGTCCTCTGTCCCATCGGGTAAGGTTAGGACTGGTTGCAGTAGTCAACCTCGTTTTCAACTCTTAGAAATACTTCTCACATTCCTTGGACTACTGAAACTTGACCTTTTCCTGAGTCAATTTAGTCAATGGCGTCGATAAGGAAGAAAGTCCCTCCACAAATCTGCGGTCGTGGCCTTCCAACCCCAAGAAACTTCTAATGTCAGTCGGCATGGTTGGTCTGGGCCAGTTCTTAACCGCCTCAATCTTTTGGGCATCCACTCGAATACCATCACCAGAAACACCATGGCCTAGGAAAACTGTTGACTTAATCTAGAACTCACACTTTGAGAATTTTACATACAACTCATGAACCTTAAGAGTTTAGAGGACAACTCTAAGGAGGTTAGCATGCTCCTCCTCACTTCTCAAATACACCAAAATGTCATCGATGAAACAATCACAAACATATCAAGATTTTGTCTGAATACTCTATTTATCAAGTCTGTAAAGGCTGCAGGTGCATTCATCAACCCAAAGGACATGACCAAGAACTCAAAATGGTCATATCTAGTCCTAAAGGGTGTCTTTGAAATGTCACATTCCCTCACCTTCAACTAGTGGTAGCCGGATCTAAGGTCTATCTTGGAGAAATAAGAGACGCCCTGAAGTTGGTCAAACAAATCATCTATCTTTGGGAGAGGATATTTATTCTTTATCGCGACCTTGTTAAGTTGCCTATAGTCGATACACATTCTGAGGGACCCATCTTTCCTTCACACAAATAGGATAGGAGCACCCCAAGGTGAAACACTTGGCCTAATGAAGCCCTTCTCTAGAAAATATTTTAGTTGCTCTTTCAACTCTTTTAACTTAGCGGGGGTCAACCTATAAGGTGGAATCAAAATAGGCTGGGTATCGGGAAGAACATCAATCCTAAAGTCAAGCTCCCTATCAGGAGGGACTCCAGGAAGATCATCAGGATATATTCTGGAAACTCATTAATAATCGGGACTGACTCAAGAGTTAGGGACTCAACATCATCAGATTTCACTCGCACGAGGTGATAGATACAACCTTTGGAAATCAACTTTCTTAGTCTAAGATATGAGATAAACTTTCCTCTAGGTACAACAGAATCACCTTTCCACTCTAGAATTGGTTCGTTAGGAAATTAGAACTTAACAGTTCGGGATCTACAATCAACAGAGGCATAATAAGCGTGAAGCCAATCCATGCCAAGAATCAAGTCAAAATAAACCATCTTCAACTCAACCAAATCAACAAGAGTATCCCTATGATGGATGGACACTTTACAAGATCTATAGATTCTCTCAGCTCGAATAAACTCACCCACTGGAGTAGAAACATCAAAGGGTTCAAGAAGACTCTCGGGGGTTCTATCAAATCTACTGGCCACATAGGGAGTTACAAATGACAATGTGGCAGGATCCATCTAAAAATAACAATCAAAAGTAAAGACTCGAATCATACCCATCACAACATTGGGGAGTTCTCCTGATCCTGCCGACTACCCATGGCATACAAGCGGTTTGTTGCTCTGCCTGCGCCAAACGTACTAGCCCTCTGGTTTCCTCTAACTAGCGGGGCTGGTGTAGTAAATTGAGCCTGGTCAGCGCATTTCGGACAATCTTTGTGGTAGTGACCCGCTTGGCCACATCTATAGCACATGTCATTCCTATTAAGACATCTCCCCAAGTGCATTTTGCCGCACTTATCACATGGTGGATTACCCCGCGAACCTTGAGCCACACTAACTTGCGATTGAGGTCCCTGATTTCCCACATTCTAAGATCTCTGATCATACTTTCCTCTAGGCATAGGCGCACTAGCAGATGATGGTGCTGGAAATCGGATGCCATTAACCTTCCTCCCAACCTCATGGCTGGATGTGTTAGCTTTCTTACGCTTAAACTCTTCCCTGTCATGTTGTCTCTCCTCATCAGCTTGTTGCACAAATGTCATTCTGATGTCCATATTATCCATAAGCATGACTCCTCTCCCATCTCTCTTGGGTCCTCTATTTAACCTATCAATATACATTCTCATCCTTCCCCACATGTCAGCAACCATGTCCGGAGCATAGCGAGATAGTTGCGTGAACTTCAGACCATACTCTTGCACAATCATAGAGCCCTATTTTAGATTTAGGAACTCTCTCACCTTAGCTTCTCTTTTCTCTCTTGGGAAGAAGCCTCCCAAGAAGGCATCCTCACACACTGCCCAAGTCAAACATGGAGCATCATCCCTTCTACTTTTCTTCCACTAGTCGAACCACAGCCTACCCACACCCTTGAGTTGGTAAGTAGCTAGTTTAACCCTATCAATACCAGCCACATGCATCACTTAGAACACCTTCTCAAGTTCCTCCACATAGTTCTCAGGATCTTTAGTGGATGCATACCCCGTGAACTCAGGTGGATTCATCCTAAGAAAATTCTCAGACTCTAGAGGTGTCATGAGAATCTGGTCTACCTACTCCTTGTCTCACAACAGGTGTTGCGTCAGCCTAGGCTAGAGCTTAAATAGCCCGGCGTAGCTCAGCATTGAAGACCTCATCTTGAGGAGATTGTTCAACAGAGACAACTTGATCCATAAGCTCCTTGGGTACTTGAGGCTCAGGTGGATTAACAGACTACCTGGTAGGACATCCCCTTCCTCTGACGGCTCTTCTAGGAGGCATATTATCAATTCTACATGTGTAGAGCACGAATTAGAAAAGAGTTTTAATAGAGTTTAACTCTATCACACAAATTAGGATAAGTAGAAAAGTACAACCATTCCTTATGTCATATAGCCTCCTGCTTATGAAATGTGGTCAACAACATACCTATAAACAAGAATCTACTAGACACGGCTTCATAGACTCCCTAATACACTTGAACTATGTGCTCTGATACCAAGTTTGCCACACCCCAGGAGGGTACCCTTGGCGTGGCTAGCACCTAGAGACTATTGTTAGTCCCCAAGAAAACCACCTAGCCTCATCATTTAATCAAGTAACTCTACTGAATAGCAGAAATAAAAGTAGGTAAATGGGCACATCTCATCTGAAGATTCAAAAGAATATATAAAATAATGAAGGCTAGTACAAGGAAACTAGCTCACAATCTCAACATCAACATTCAACCATCGTCTATGAAGCCTCTATCACTAACATGTGGTGCCAATGAAAGACCCATGACTACCAAATCAAAATAAAAGAATAGACAAAATCTAACTCTAAAGCAAGATAAAATAATCATAGTGGGTCCTCCAAAGTAGGGGAGGCTCACCAAATTAGCTGCGGATCTCAGACCTTCAACGAAGCGCCTGTTGACGATCTCTAGTGCCTGCCTCTGCATTATATAACGATGCAGTCCAAAAAGGACATCAGTACTTGGAATGTACTGGTGTGTAAAATAGTTGAATGAAACAGAAGCAGGTACAATAATATGGAAACAACAACAACTCAACGTAATCATCAAAAAACATCAAATCGTCAAATGCCTATTTGTGCAAGAATAAAGAGTAGACAAGTGACTCATCAACAACTCAAACTCATCAATCATCTCAGACTCATCTCAAAGGAGCTCACCTCCTCTCATCTCATCTAATCCCATCTCAGAGTACTCAAGGTATGAAATTTATGGGAGTTTCTCTTATCCAACAACAATCACTTATGAGCCAGTGAATATAAAACAATCTCGCTGATGTTGCCACAGCCATTCCAAACTTGCCAAGTAGGGAGCGAATCAGAACCATTTCATCTCACCTAATATGGAGTCAATCGTCAACAAGTCTGTTATTATTTCAGGGACTTCTAATCAAGAAGGAACCACAATATATGTGATGCATTTGAGCCTCACCTACGCTTGGCGACGTAGTTTGACGAGTTTAAGTCGGACTAACTCTCACTTTTTCGGTGCTCGATACTCCTCCCATGAGTCAATGCTCATAAAACCTCCATCTAAACTAATCCCATAGGGACTCGAATCCTGTCATCGATCGGTATTTGATAGGGACTCGAACCCCATCATCATTCAACTCATAGGGACTCCAACCCTTTCATTAGTCAACTCATAAGGACTCTAACCCTTTCATCAATCAACTCACAGGGACTCTAAGCCTTTCGTAAATCAACTCACAAGGACTCTAACCCTTGATTCAATTAACTCACAGGGACTCTAACCCTTTCATCAAACAACTCATCAATGACTCAGATTTAGAACAGTCATTAGGAAACAATCGAATAGACACGTCGATAGAATTCATTTATAGAGACTCATAATATAATCAAATTCTATCAACTCATCATCATTCTCTCATCACAATCTACAATCTTAACTCAAGGCTCTAGACTTAATTCTCAATTTCATTATGTATGCTTTTCAAATTAGTCATGTGGTGTTATGCAGATTCTCATGAAAATGTTGAATTTAAGAAAACAATCAGTATGATAATCATCAACATAGGGAAACATGTAATTTCAAATAAAATTATAGGAAAAACCATCAAGGATCATGCATGTAGACTCTCCAAATCATTAACTCATCTAGGACCATCTATGGGGCATATTAGTGAATAATCTCATGCTTTTAGTTTAGCTTTACATACCTGGGATACAGCTATCAATCAGTCACATCAAAGATTTGTCCTCAAATCTCTTAATCTCAAACTCTTCTCCTCTTTCCTCAAGCCTTAGCCTTGTTAGGTTATGGAATAGGACTTGGAATGGGGGTTTTAGACCCCTTTTACGTCAAAACGACATTATTAGATCGTGTATAGAGTTTAGGAGGGATGGAGAATTGACCAGAACACCCATCATAATGATTTAGGAATTTTCAACTCAGAAAAGACCCAGTCTGGGACACAGACTGGTCACGCACAATGTATTTTTAGAAAACATTATTGAACGAGTTTTCTCAATCCCGTTGAAATTTTTCTAGGAAAAATATAAGAGCTGGTCCACTATGGAGGCGCTACGCGCTCCTATCGTGCACCAACACTATTTTGCGATTCAGATCGAAAAAATTATCTTTTGATTGGGTCGTTCCAAAAATCGACGGAGATCATTTTCCTACTTAATATTTTGCGCTGATCTCAAATCTGGCCTAGGATTTTTCATATGAGCATTGGGAGATGCGTTACGCACATACCCTCTCTGTAGGGTACTCTGGTAATTTTACTATACGTTATATCCCAACTGCCCTAGTCCCCCCCCAACCCCTCTTCCCAGCCCCACACCCATATAAAAATAATTAAAAATTTATTTTTATAAAAAATTCATATCTTAATATTTTACTCCAACTTGAGCCCCCCGGGCCCGCTTCCCCACCTCCCATCCCTATACAAAAAAATTAAAAATTTATTCTTTACAAAAACTTCAAATTTTGACAATTTTAATTTTTTACTCCACCCACCTCCAATCCCCTACCCCTGCCCCCAACTCCCAAAAAAGAATTTAAATATTTATTTTTAAAAAATATTTTAAATCACAAAATATTTTCATGTCAAAAGCTAGAAAAAATTTCTAGAAGATTAGTATTAGGAAGAAGAAGAAGAAGAAGAAAATGGTATTTTGGTTTGAAAATAAAGATAAATTTATAAAGGATAGTTATTAAGGGTAAAATAGTCATTTCAACCTTTTTTAAAAACCATTTTGGGCCTAAAAGAAGGCAACCACGTGCTGAAAAATCGTGTAGCACATGCGTTTAGGACGGTTGTGCTTAAATGATTAAAAATGGGTTCGTTGGAGTGCTTGTTTGTGCATTTTGAAATTTGGAGTTTCAACTTGTGATTTGAAGCCAAGTTACAGGCTAATTTATGTAATGTGCCTTGTTCTTATTTCTTTTTTCTCTTTTGTTTAGTTTTGTTTTCTTTTTGTTATTTCTGGATTTAGACTTAGCATTTTGGGCTAAAGCCTTTTGTTTGCTCTCTATTCTATTTTGCAATAAATAGACCAGCTGGTCCTTTTAATTAAAGAAAAGTCATATAAGAAAAAGAAAATAAATTTTATTTTTATCGAGCCTCCGTCGCAGCAAAGCCTTTGCAATAGCGAGACCCTTCTCTATTGCAAAAGTCTTACTTTTTTCCTTAAATACTTTGTCAAGTCAAAAAGTGACACATAAAATGAGATGGAGGAAGTATAAACTTTTGACAAAATACATTGGATTTTGTTGACGTATATGTCATAATATGTCTTTGCTTTTTATAGAGACAAAGAAGAATCCAAGATTTTAGCTTATGAGTTCAGTAGTTAAAGATGTAAGAATAACATCCTTTTTAGAGACTTTTAATGTGGCTCATATGTATAAGGCATGATACTTTTAATTATTTATGGAGCGGTCCATAGAGTTAAAGTTTCGTGTAAGAGTTCCTAGCCTACTGACACATGGGTGATTTTTTTTCTTGTCATCTCTTGCTGCCAATTTGCAACACTCACAAACTTCAGCCACAACACACAACAACACACTAAGTACTTAGACTGTTTTTGTTTTTTGGCAGCAAAATGTAATGAACACTTAACACAATTACAAGAATGCTTCCCAACCTTTTTATTGATTTCTCAACAACAAGGAGAAGGCCTTATGAAATTGTCTAAGGCATAGAACACACTCTTCATGCTTTAGACGGTTTTTATCCCCTTAATATAAAATTTGCACATGACAGTTACAAAAGGATAAGACAGTTACAATTTGCACATATGCCTAGCACATGGCATGCCACATCAGAATTCAACTAACATTACAATAACTATATTCCAACAGCTAGTACAACAATTCGAATTTAAATTAAGCGACACATGTGCCACGCACATGCCTTCATGCCTTAGTTGAAATTGCACTCTGCCAACACTTAGAATATTTTTTGTTGCCTTCCAACACTTAATTTTATTTCTGACTTGTTGCCAACACTTTGCCCACACATGAATCAGCATTGTCTTGCCATCGTCAAGTCCCACAACCTTGCCTTGTCAAGCCAACACACTGCCTAGCCTTTCCAAAACTTAGTCTTGTCAAGCAACACGCTGCCTTGCCTTGCCTTGCTGATGCCACTGCCTTGCTTTAGTGTCTTGCTTGCCTTGTGCCCAAGTCTGCTTAGCCATCGCTCTAGCATCCTTGGACAGTGCATCCAAGTTCCCTTGCCAACACTCAAGTAGCTTGAACACCTTGCTGCACTACCAACACTTAGCCGCACAACCACACTACATTGTTTGCCCACATATATACATGCCAAGGCCAATGTAGAAGTCTTTGCAATGCCCGTGCCATGTCTTTTAGTTAGACTAAGGGTCTAACAGACCACCCCCACCTCTTGAACTCATGTACTCATCGAGACTATTTTGAGATAGTATCGATTTGGTCATCAAACTACTGCAAGTCCTTTCCCTGCTCCCAAACATCATCTGCGGCCAACTTGCCCTTCCAATGCACTAGAACCTTTGTCTTAGTGTTCCTCTTGCTTTTTCCCACAACCATATGATCCAGAATTTCTTCAATTCAGCATTAAACTGAATTGGTATTAAAGGAGGAGCCCTCTTGTTCCTACTCCTGTCCAGATCACCATCATCTACAAAATAAGGTTTCAAAAAGCTAACATGGAAGGTTGGGTGAATCTTCAACCTTTCTGGTAGCTTCAACTTGTAAGCGACTTCGTCCACTTTCTGCAATACTTTAAATGGGACATCATACTTAAGGATTAGTCCCCTATGTCTTGTTTTACTTGTGATCTGCTTCCATATCTATGGAGTGAGGTTCAGCAACACTTGATCACCCCCATTGAACTCTTATGGGTGCCTATTTTGGTCAACATACTTCTTCATGTAGAGCTAAGCTTTCTGCAGGCTATCTTGTGCCTCAGAAATCATTTCACGTTTGTCCCTTACAACCCTGTAAGCTGATGGACACTTCCCTTGACTCTTGGTCTTAGTAATATCTAATGGTGTCATAGGCTGCCTCCCGAGGATAATCTCGAATGGACTCATCTCTGTTGCTGAAGATTTGAGCAAGTTATAGATAAATTAGGCAATATCAAGTAAACTCACCCAATTTCTTTAACTTGCAGTCACAAAATGCCTCAAGTATTCTTCCAGCAAGTGGTTTATTCTCTCCGTCTGCCCATCAGTTTTTGGGTGATTTGCAATAGAGAACTTCAATTGAATCCCCGTCATGTTGAACAAAGTTTTCCAAAACTTGCATGTGAACCTTGTGTCTCTGTTACTCACAATGTCAGCTGGAACACCAAAATACTTAATTTTTATAAAACAATTCAGTAGTAACCTTTGAAGAGCACATGTTAGGTATAGCAATAAAACCAACATACTTTGAAAGCCTGTACACTGCAACCATGACTGATGCCTTATTTTCAACTTTAGGAAAGCCAGAAAAGAAACGTCACGCCCCGGAAGGTACCCTAGATATGGCCGGCACTCAGAGACTATTGCTAGCCCCCAAGCGAACCACTTGCCCTCATCACATTCATTCAATCAACAATTATTATATCAGTGGAAGACTAAAGATGAATAAAGGTGGACAATCTCAAATAAAGACAATCATGAGAAAATTAACAGGATTAGTGTGAAAGAAACTAGTTAGAAAATATTTAAATCATCAATCCTAAATCTAGTCTATGAAGCCTCTAACTAAACTGTCTGGATGGTACCATGACAGGCTATGGCTACCCAAATCAAAGGAAATAAAGTGCTAACTCAAACTAGATGAAATCTAATGCGCATCCTACGAAAGTAGGGGAGGACTTACCAATCAATTGGATGCGAGTAGATCCTCAACGATATGTCTACTAATGATCTCTAATACCTGTCTCTACATCATTAACAGATGCATGCCCAAATAGACTTCAGTACGTAAAATGTACGAATATGTGAAATAGCTTAGTGAAACAGATATATATAGAATAACAAGACTCAAAAATGCTCAATCAGATGTCACATGTCTATCTAAAGCAAGAATAAAGAATATACAATGACCCATCAATACCAATCTGAATCAATCCGATCAATCAAGTTTGAGTGTTATCAGTTTGGAACCTATCTAGGGGTTTCTCTTATTTGACCACAATCACTTATGAGCCAGTGATTGTACAACAATCTCATTGATGTTACCACAACCTTTCAGTACTTGCCGGGTAAAAAACAAATTAAATCCATAATGAATCCATTCAATCAAGTCCGCTATTCTTTTAGAGACTTCCAATCAAGAGGGAACCTCTAATATAATAGTTCAATCCTCACCTGCGCTTGGCTACATAGTTAATGAGTTCGATTTGGGCTTACTTTTACTCATTTTGGTGCTCTTACGCCTCCCAAGACTCAATGCTCATAAGACAATCATTCTCAATCAACTAGTCTCATCTGGACATCTATCAACTCAAATCATCACATCAACTATCGACTCTTTGGTCATATTCATCTAGGGTTCAACTCTTGACTTATAGAGACTCTGTCATGCATTGTTCTAACTCATGACATCGAGGAAACAAAAGAGGAATTAAAGCACTTAGAGATTTCATAGGCTCTTAGACTCAGATCATACTCATGCATGCTCAATTAAATGCAATTTGTAAAAATATTGAGAATTTATGCTAGTGTCATGTAATATGGAAAAATCATCTATTTCAAGTGTTAAATGCATTAAACTAGTAATTCATGCAAAATTATGTAGAAGTACATTAGAATTTAAGATTAAGCCTTAAAGAAACATTCATCAGACACACAACTCACTCACAACTCAATTAATTTGGAGTATGGAACACATGGAAGAGCATATTCCATGTGTTGGTTAGACTTACATACTTGAAAATAGAATAACGATCAACTTCTCAAGGAATCTCTACTCACGTGCTTGGAACCCTAACTTTTTCCTCCTTCTTCGATACTCTCTGGAGTTTCTAAGTATTTTTTAGGAGTAATAACATTAGGGTACTGATAAGGTGTCTAAAATAAGCCTAAAATGTTGTGGGTTTTCATCACGACCTGGACGTAGGGTCTAGGAGTGACATGGCGAATAGGAACCCGAGAGTCCCCAAACAAGCCTCAAAGTATCCAAATTCACATCATCAGTTCGGAAGTGTATTCAAATGATAAATACATAATTCTAAGGGACGAAAAGTAGGAATCACACTATGGGGATATCATATGGAAAGGTATTAACATGAATTAACATGACACGTAGCACATAAGACTAAGGGGAGGGTAAGTATGACTCATGCTATGGGCAATTCGGGAGTTAGGATCTTTCACATCTTATCATGCAATCAAGTCACAAGACTCATAGCAAAAACACATAGCGATATCCAACAGATAACCAAGCCATAACATAATCCCCAATCTTAGTACTTAGCATATAAACGTAAAGGAGTTTACAAGATGTCCAACAATGCCTCTAGCCATAAGATAGGACGGCGGCCAAGACATACCCCGGGCTCACCTTCAAATTTAAATAACCTAAATCGAAGCAGCATAGGTAGAGGATAGGGGGCTTATCCTTGGAAGATAGGACTCACCACAACAAGCAAAACTTGAGATCCGAGCTAAACTACTGCGGTGGATAAGTGTACTCCTCGGTCCCCACATGGTGAGATCATGTAGGCAAAAGTATGCGTTAGTACATTGGAATGTACTAAGTAAGCGGACATGCATTGCATATGACTTACCAAACTTGCGTTCAATGTTAGATGACAAGGGCGCATAATATAGAAAGAGTCATATATCCAAAGAAGAGTAGTATACTATATGTCATGAAGTCCATGATGCATGAAATGTCATAATGCTCATATATAGTGCGGTGTGACCTCAACTGGCATGAGTAAGACCAAGCGAGTTATTACTTGAAATCCCGATGTAATCCCCTCACCGGTAGAGAGGTAGTCTACTTGCCAAAGTTAAACCATACTTTACCTTACGGGCATCCCCATTTAGTATGAAGCAACCTTCCTTATGGACATCCCCATTTCGGATAAGATTTTCACATATAATATATCATATCATATCATACTTCACCTTACGAGCATCCCCATTTTGTATGAAGCAACCTTCCTTACGAACATCCCCATTTTGAATAGAATTTTCACATAACCTATGCTAGGCACATAGTTCAAGGAGAGAGAGAACCCTCAATCCATCGGTGCTAAGTCGGTATCCCACAAGAATACATATACGTACATATATACATGCTTTCCAAGAGGCAATAGTTATTTCAAATCTATTCAACGCACATTTAGGCTCAAATGCAAAACCATAATTCATAATCATGATACTCATGCATAGGAATAGCTCATTCAAATATACACGATGGTGCAAGCACCCAAAATGCTCAAAGAGCCATAACCATAGACATTTATACGATCACATTCTTGTCATAACCATACTCTTATCAAAATCATTCCATAAGACATAATTGGGGTTAACCCACTTCATAATTTCCATAAAATCCAATGTTCATGAATGCATATGCCATCAATGAAGTGGGAATATCATGGGTAATTGAGATTCCATCTAAAATCAACAGTATAACATGAAATTGAAGTAAATCCATAATTAACTCCACATTTAAATCATAATATAGATCACACATGCATAAAACAAGCTTTAAAGGGGACATGCACATTCAAAATTTTGTAATCTCAATACAAACCATCATTTTGGGGCTTAAGTCAACTTAAAATCATCAATAAAGCACAGCCATACTTCAATTGAATTTAATAAATCATAATATTGAAAACTCATATTTAAAGTAAGCTAAAATTCTTGAAAATTCAAGTAAAAGGGTTTTGGGTCTTCTTGGTTGAAAGGGTCCAAGAATCAATCCCACATACCTTAACCAATGAAGAGATTCAATAAGACATTTGGTGAAGAAAGAGTTCTTCCTTGATTCCCAAGCTTAAAACCCACAAGAGTTCTTTGAAGGAGGCTTAAGAGTGACTTGAGAGAATTCAAAATGTGAGGAGTGAATTGTGAGTATTAGGAATAAGGTTTAAGTCATTAAGGAGCCCTTAGATAACATAGGAAGTCCTAAAAAACCATTAGGATAAACTGAGTTTACGAAAATGCCATTTATTAAATGGATAGAAAATTTGGATGTCACCACTTCAAGGAGGGGTACACAGCTCGTGTGGAACTACACGGTTCGTGTACTTGTGCTTGAGCCAACACTTAGAAAAATTTCACTTGATGAAGGCCCAGAATGGAAATCCCATATTTAAATTTTTTTTGAAGAAATCACCTATACGGAGGGTTACATGAGCCGTGTGAAGGTACGCAGTCCGTGTACCCAACCGTGTCACCTTTCTTAGAAAACAAATCTCACGATGAGTTACAAGATGGTGATTCTATACTTAGAAAATTTTTTACTCCGGTAGCTATATGGATGACATCACGGGCCTATCACACTACACGAGGTGTGAGACTACACTTAGTCCCAAAATTGTGGGATTTCAAGCCAAGGCCATCACACGACCCACCACATGGTCTATGAAGTGTCATGCGGACCGTGAGGGGTCCAAGTGTGATTTTCCTTAGTTTTATCACCACACCAAGGGCCAACAAAAAACTTTGAGGCCAAGGGTCACCTCACTTGAGTCCACAAGGGTCGTATGACCTCACACGGACCGTGTAGTCTTCCTTGAGGTAATAGTTGATCCAAATCTTGCCAAAAATGACATTTTCAAGGTCCGATAAAGTCGTACAATATTCGCGTTAGTACAATTTTAATTAAAAGGATGGGAAAAGACAAATTTATCCCCCTGTCTACAGGCCGTAGACCATTCTACGAGTCATAGACAACCTCGTAAACAAGAGGTCCTGAAATTTGAGTTACTGGAATTTGTCACGAAAACCCTCTCTACGAGCCGTAAAACATTCTATGGGTCGTCTGCTAACTCGTATTCAAGATACTAAAAAGTTGATATTTTCACCATCAATTTACGAGACCAATCTACGAGTCATGAATTTCTTTACGGGTCGTATACTATCTCGTATATAGGCCTCAGACTTAGAAAATTTCACTAAATCATCTGGGGGTTTTATGAGACCCATTCTATGAGTCGTAGATTTGTCTACGGGCTGTAAATGGCCCTTGTTAATCCTTCTAAGCAGTTTTTCTTAGTCTTTTCTCAGCATCCTCTGTGCATCTACTCCAGATTAGGTAGAAGGAATTAAAGGGTGTTACATTATCTCCCCCTTGAGACCATTCATCCTCGAATGAAGAGTAAGGATAGACTCAAGGCACGTATAACAATCTAGACTCCTCTCAATACCCAATAAACCAATCAAACTATCAACCAATCAACAATCTAGACAATCACTATTCATACTCAAGAAATGAACAAATCAACTTAAGTTAAGAGTAGGATATTACCTTCAATATTCTCATCATTAGGCGTGAATAGATGTGGGTATCTAGCCTTCATATCCTTTTTAGCTTCCCATTTAGCCTTTTCAACAGATTGACTTCGCCACAATATTTTGACAGAAGTAACCTCTTTAGTTCTCAACTTGCGAACTGGACGATCTAGAATTTGGATTGAGATCTCTTCATAACTCAAACTATCATTTACTCCAATTTTTTCAACAGATACAACAAAGGACGAATCTCTAAAAAACATAAGCATAGAAATGTGAAAGAACGGATGGATGGATGCCAGTTCTAGTAGTAGCTCCAACTCATAAGCTATATTTCTCACTCTCTTAACAATTCGGTAGGGACCAATGTATCGAGGACTCAACTTTTATTTCTTCCTAAATCTAATTACATCGCTTCATGGGTGATACTTTCAAGTATACCTAATCATTTACTTCGAACTCTAGATCCCTTCTCTTAATATCAGTATAGGACTTCTGATGACTCTGAGCAGTTCTCAGTCTCTCTTGGATAATCTTTACGTTCTCCATAGCCTGGTGTACTAAATATGGCCCAATCAACCCTACTATAGCTACCTCGAACCATCCAGTCGGTAATCGATATCATTACCATAGAGGGCCTCATAAGGAGCCATTTGGATGCTCGAATGGAAGCTATTATTGTAGGTGAACTCAATCAGAAGCAAATGGTCATCCCAATTACCCTTGAAGTCAATGACATACGCTCTCAACATATCCTCCAAGGTCTGAATTATTCACTTTGCTTGGCCATCAATTTGAGGGTGAAAAGCAGTGCTAAGATTCACCTTTGAGCCTAAGCTTCTCTGGAAGGACTTCCAAAACTGAGCAGTGAATTCAGCTCCTCTATTTGAGATAATAGAAAAAGGGTCCATGCAATCTAACAATATCCCTTATGTATAACCGAGCTTAATCCTCTGTAGTGTCAGTTGTCTTTACTACCAAGAAGTGTGCAGATTTTGTCATTCGATCAACTATTGCTCAAATCGAATCATGTTGTTTGTGGGACCTCGGTAAACCTGTGACAAAGTCCATATTGATCATTTCCCACTTCCACTCGAGAAGCTCAAAGTTTTGAGCTACTCCACATGGACTTTGGTGCTCAACTTTAACTTGTTGGCAATTTAGGCACTTGGAAAGGAACTCAACAGTGTCTTCTTTATCCTACTCCACCAATAAATCTCTCTCAAGTCATGGTATATCTTATTTGACTCTGGGTGAATGGAATATCTAGAATTATGGGCCTCTGCCATGATCCTCTATCTAACACCATTAACATTTTGAACACACAATCTGCCTTAGTACCTCAACACTCTATCTCCCTATTTGGCGAAAGCCATTACTTTATGTTTATGTATAACTTACTTCAATTGGAGTCAGATGGGATCTTGGTCTTGCTTCTGTTTTACCTCTACCATAAGGGATGATGTAGACCCATTATGCACAAGTATCCCACCTTCACTAGTTTCATCGAGGTGAACTCCCAATTGTGCTAGTCTGTGCATCTCTTTAGCCAACTCCTTTTTCTCCTCCTCGACATGGGTGGTGCTTCCCATAGACAACCTGCTAAGAGCATCTGCAACTACATTAGCATTACCTGGATGGTAGAGGATGCTCATGTCATAGCCCTTGAGTAACTAAAGCTATCTCCTCTGCCTCATTAAGCTCCTTCTGGGTAAAGACATATTGTAGGCTCTTGTGGTCTGTAAATACATCAACATGTGATCCATATAAGTAGTGGTGCCATAGCTTGAGATCAAATACTATTACTGCTAATTCAAAGTTATGAGTGGGATAATTCTTCTCATGCACTTTGAGTTGCCTAGAAGCATAAGCAACAACTTTACCTTTCTACATCAATACGCATCCCAATTCCACTCTCAAGGCATCACAATAAATAACAAGCCCATCAGCTCCTTCGGGCAAGGTGAACACTGGTTCAGTAGTCAACCTTGTTTTCAAATCATGGAAACTCTTCTCACACTCATCATACCTTGAAACTTGACCTTCTTCAGAGTCAGTCTAGTCAATAGTGCAGATATGGAAGAAAATCATTCAACAAATCTATGATAGTAACCTGTTAAACCCAAAAAGCTTCTTATTTCAGTCGGAGAGGTGGGTCTGGGCCAATTCTTGACTGCCTCAATCTTTTGAGTATCCACTCGGATGCCATCACCCGAAATTATATGGCCTAAGAACGCGAAAGACTTGATCCAAAACTCACACTTCGAAAACTTTGCATATAACTCATTATACTTGAGTGTTTACAAAGCTATTCCAAGGTAATTAGCATGCTCCTCCTCATTCTTGTAACACACCAAAATATCATCAATAAACACAATCATGAACATGTCTAGATACTGTGTGAATACTCTGTTCATCAAATCAATGAAGGCTACAGGTGCATTCGTCAACCCAAAGGACATTACCAGAAACTCAAAGTGACCATATCAAGTTCGCAAAGCTATCTTCGAGATGTCACATTCTCTCACTTTTACCTGGTGATAGCCTGACCTGAAAAATCTTGGAGAAAATAGTGGCACCCTAAAGTTGGTCGAACAATTCGTCAATCCTCGGAAGGGGATATCTGCTCTTAATGGACACCTTATTCAATTGGTGATAATCTAAGCACATTCTGAGGGAACCATCATTCTTTCGAATGAATAGGAAAAAAGCGCTCCACAGAGAGACACGCAGCCTAATAAAGCCCTATAGAGATAGGCTGGGTATCAGGAAGGATATCATTCTGAAGTCAATCTTCCTATCAGGAGGGACTCCAAACAGATCCTTAGGAAATACTTTAGGAAACTCATTCACAATCGGAATAGACTCAAGATTGGAGACTAAATGTCATCAGACTAGACTCGCACGAGAGGGTAGATACATCCTTTTGAGATTAACCTTCTAGCCTTAAGGTAGGAAAAAAATTTATCCTTAGGAACAATAGAGTCACCCTTCCACTCTATGGCAGGCTCATTCGGAAATTGGAATTTGACAATTTGATTTCTACAGTCAACAGAGGCACAACAGGCATTAAGCCAGTCCATGCCAAGAATCACATCGAAGTCAACCATCTCTAACTCAATCAAACTAGCAAGAGTATTCTTATGATGGATGGACATTACACAGTCTCTATAGATTCTTTCAGCTAGAATAGACTAACCAACCAGAGTAGTAACATCAAAGGCTTCAAGAAGACACTCTAGAGTTTTATCAAACCTACTAGCCACATAAGGAGACATAAACGACAATGTGGCACAAGGATCCATCAAAACCTAGCAATCAAGAGTAAAGACTCGAATCATACCCATCACAACATCTGGGGAGTTTTCCTAATCTTGAAGACTACCCATGGCATATTAATGGTTTGTTGGTCTGTTTGCGCCAAAAGTAGCACCTCTCTGATTTCCTCTAGCTGGTAGCACTGGTGTAGAAGATTGGGCTTTGTCAGCCCACTTTGGACAATCTCTCTGGAAATGACCCATTTGGCCACACTTATAGCATGCATCACCTCCCTCATGGCACCTTCCCAAGTCTAGTTTGCCACACTTTCCACATGGTGACTTACCTTGTGAGCTTAAAGTCATACTACCCTGCTAATGAGATCCCTGGGCTCTAAAATTTTAATACTTCTGCGCATTCCAATTTTTGGGTGTTTGTGCACTAGTAGATGAAGGTGTTGGCCCAGACTGAAACTTGCTACCATTCCCTCTCCTCCCAACCTCATAGCTTGATGTTTTAGCCCTCTTATTCTTGATCTCCTCCCTATCTTGTTGTCTTTACTCATCAGCCTGCTATACATAGACCATCAATCTTCCTATGTCCATGTCGCTCACAAGCATAGCTCCTCCCCCATCTTTCTTTGGCCACTTGTTCAACCGATCAACATACAGACCCATCCTGCTTCTCATATTTGCAACCATCTCAAGAGCATAGCAGACAGCTGTATGAACTTAAGACCATATTCCTTCATTGTCATAGAGCCCTGTTCTAAATTCAAGAACTCTCTGCAAATACGCAACATACAAATTAGAAGAGGGCTTTCATAGAGTTTAACTCTATAGCACGAGTCAGAATACAAAAGAAGTGTAACTTTTCCTAATGTCCTATAGCGTAGTGCTTATGAAATGTGGTGCATAACACACCAATAAAAAAGACTCTACTAGACACGACTTCATAGACTCCCTAGGATACTTGAACTTTTTGCTCTGATACAAAGTTTGTCACGCCTCGGGAGCGTACCCTAGACATGGCCGGCACTCAGAGACTATTGCTAGCCCCAAGCGAAACACTTGGCCTCATCACATTCATTCAATCAACAATTATCATATCACCGGAAGACTAAAGATGAATGAAGGTGGGCAATCTCAAATGAAGACAATCATGACAAATCAACAGGAATAGTGTGAAAGAAACTAGTCAAACAATATCCAAATCATCAATCCCAAATCTAGTGTATGAAGCCTCTAACTAAACTGTCTAGATAGTACCATGATAGGTCATGGCTACCCAAAACAAAGGAAATAAAGTACTAACTCAAGCAAGATGAAATCTAAATGAGCATCCTCTAAAAGTAGGGGAGGACTCATCAATCAACCGGATGCGAGTAGATCCTCAGCGATATGCCTGTAGATGATCTCTAACACCTGTCTCTGCATCATGAATAGATGAAGGCCTAAATAGATGTCAGTACGTGGAATGTACGAGCATGTAAAATAGTTGAGTGAAACAGATATAGAAAAATATCAAGACTCATAGATGCTCAATCAGGATGTCACATGTCTATTTAAAGAAAGAATAAAGAATAGACAATGACCCATCAATACCAATCATAATCAATCTGATCCAATCAAGTCTGAGTGCTATCAGTTTGGAACCTATCTGGGAGTTTCTCTGATCCAACAACAATCACTTATGAGCCAGTGACTTATCACGACCCGGGATCGAGGCCTTGATGTGACACGATGAATGGGAACCCGAGAGTACCTAAACAAGCCTCAAAATTTCAAAATCTACGAAGCTTGGTTCGAGAGCCTTTAAAGACAAGTAATTTAAATAAGGGAAATTTATAAACCCAAAGAGCATTTCTTATGAGTTAAGCAAAATAACAAGGTTTTTACAAAACACACAACGTATGCCTCTAGGTAAGGAACGGGGGCCAGGACAAGTTTCGGGCTCACCCTCAACAAAATCATATATATATATATATATATATATATATATATATATATATATATATATATATATACAAAGGGACTTAAGAACAAAAGTCGCCCTCGGAAGAGGGGCTCACCGCAAAAGTATCTTCAAGGAGGACTATTCGTCTGATGGCTGGTACTCAAACTGCTTGGTCCCTATATGGTAAAATCATGTAACCATAGAGTATGTGTTAGTACGTTTGAATGTACTAAGTATGCGGGCATGCAATACATATGACTTACCGAACCTGCATATCAATGTTAGATGACAAGGGCACATAATACACAAGGATCATATAAGCAAAGGAATTTAATATACAAGATGTCATGGAATGCATGATGCGTGCGAATGGGATGTGCTCCTATACATATATAACGTGGATGGACTATAACCAACAAATAAAATCCATGTGAGCTATTACATGAATTGGACCGATTGGGACCTCCCACCGGTAGGGAGAAGATTACTTGCCAAGGGTAATCTACATCACCCTTACGGAACACACCATTTCGGGGATGGTCACCTTCCTTATGGGACACACCATTTCGGAAGGATTTACAAGGTCATATCAAGACAAAATCAAAATAGACGAATAACCATTCCTTACGACCCGGTCATTTCGGAAATGACAAATGTTCCTATGTTGGCACATAGTACACGAAAAGGGGGAGGACCCCCAAATCCATCGGTGCTAAGTCTTACACATCCCACCAGATTTCTTATATACATATATATACATATGCTTTCCAAGAGAGAGTCAAATATCCATTTCAAAATGGTAAATGCACAAGTAGGCTCAAGTGCCAAATCACAAGGTCAAGATTACATGATTCATGCAAGGATTAGCTCATCTACATGTTCAACGTTGTGCAAGCACCCAAGATGCTCAAAGAGCTAAGATACAAGATGGTGTAAACATCCAAGATGCTCTAAGAGCCATAATTATAGACATACCGGTGATCACCTTCTTATCATATCCCATGTCTTACAAAAATCACATCATAATTCCTTTTTAAGACAAAATTAGGCTTAATCCCACATTATTAAAGTTTCCATATACCAATGTCATGAATGTGATGCAATGCATAATGTAGGGATGGCATGGATAATGTGGAGTATATCCAAACATAGCAATATAAGGTAAAAACTAGAAAATCCATAATAAAATTAGTAGAAAATGGTAGTAAATATCACCCATGCATAATAACATCTTTAAAGGGACATGCATGCTCATAGTTTCATAATCCAAGTAGTTCATCATGATAAAACTTAACATAACTCAAAATTCGGAGTCCTAAATAGTACATGCATTTTTCAAAGCTAACAAGATTAAGTAGTAAAAATACACATTTTAAGTAGACAATTTCATAAAAGAGTTTAAAAGGAACTTTGGGCCTTCTTGGTTGAAAGAGACCAAGAATCAAAACCCACATACCTGATTGAAGACAACACTTGAGAAGAATGGACCAAATTTGAAGGCCTTAGCTTGACAATTGGAGAGCTTGAAGGAACAATTCTTTTGAGAGAGAGTGTGAGTGAAATGAAGCAAAATGGTTGAAGTATGAGGGTGAGGGGCTTATATAGAGGGCTTAGGAGGGGTGGGAAATGACCAATTTTTTGTTGGGAATAACCATCATTTCAAAAATTCCATTAATGAAACTGACCTGAAATTGGTCCGTCTGGGGCACACGGTTGGGTATACAGTCTGTGTAGTGTCACATGGACCGTTTACTGTGTCGTGGCCCTAGACTTTAATTTTTCAGAGACAAAATTTTTCGGACAGAGTATCACAACACGGGCCAGTAAACGGACCACCTGGGGTCACACGGACCGTGACCCCATCCGTATACAAGTGAATCTCCACATCGAAACTACACGGAGAACCACACAGACCCTCTAAAGTCACACGGGTTGTTACTTGGTCCGTGTGAAGGTGGCCCTAGGCAGTTCACTAAAGGGAGGCCACACAGACCGTGTAGCCTTACACGGACCATGTGGAGGCCCCCGTTTGCCCTCAAATTCCCAAGCGTCACTCCACGGGAAGGCCACACGGACCGTGTGACCCCACACGGGTCGTGTAGGCTCTTTCGTGAAGCGATGCCTGGCAGATTTTTGGGCAAGTTTGTGGACCTCAAAGTGATGTCAATGATCCGAGGCTTTTCATCATCTCCCCCTTGGGAACATTCGTCCCCGAATGCGCAAGAACAAGGCTTGAAAGGTTAGAGCTAAGGCACGATACTTCCGACTCAAGACACAACGTGCAACTCAATTCGAAATAAAATGTTTGTACAAAGAGCTTTTTATTCCACAAATCACATTATAGTTCAAGACCAAGACTCATATCAAAATTGCATTCAACTCATTTGTAAAGAAAACAAAAGAAAGCCTTTTAGTGCACACATATGCATGTCATGTCATGAGACTCAAGAGGGCAAGAAAAGGACACAATTAATAAGGAAAGTCCCTAGTACCTTTGGCTTGAGTAGATTGGAAAAGATGGGGGTATCGTTTCATCATGTCCAACTCCGCCTCCCAAGTAGCACTCTCCACTAGTTGATTTCTCCAAAACACCTTTACCGAAGCCACATCCTTGTTCCGAAGCAGTTTTACTTGCCTATCCAAGATTGCCATCGGCACCTCCTCATAAGTCAAGTTTTCCTCAACCTCAATTCCCTCCAAAGGCACAATGGTGCTAGGATCACCAACAAATTTTCTCAACATGGATACATGGAAGACTTGATGAATGGATCTAAAATCCGGAGGTAACTCCAACTTGTAAGCCACACCTCCAATCCGTTCAACAATCTCGTAGGGGCCAATATACCGGGGCCTTAGCTTGCCCTGTTTGCCCAAACGCATAACACCCTTCATAGGAGAGATTTTCACATAAACCCAATGCCCGACATGAAATTGGAGGTCCCTTCTCCTACTATTCGAACAGTACTTTTGACGACTTTGGGCCGTTTTCAATCTCTCCCTAATCACTTTTACCTTCTCCATGGCATCCAACACCAAATCCGGGCCAACTAGAGTCATCTCACCCAATTCAAACCACCCCACCGGGGATCGACACCTCCTCCCATACAAGGCTCCAAACAGCGCCATGCCAATACTAGCATGTAAGCTATTATTATAAGCAAACTCGATGAGTGGGAGATGGTCATCCCAATTTCCCTTAAACTTCTATACACACACCCTCAACATATCTTCCAAGGTTTGAATAGTCCTCTTCGCTTGGCCATCAGTTTGAGGATGAAAAGCGAAACTCAACTTAATTTTTGTCCCAAGGCCTTTCATAAAAGATTTCCAAAAGTGGGAAGTGAATTGAGCACCACGATCCGATATGATGGATTTAGGTACACCATGTAACCTCACCAACTCCTGAATGTACAACCTTGCATAGTCCTTGGAACTGTAGGTAGTCTTGAACGGTAGAAAGTGAGCCGATTTTGTCATCCGATCCACAACAACCTAAATGGAGTTGAATTGCCTTCGGGTCCGAGGCAATCCAACCACAAAGTCCATATTCACATCCTCTCATTTCCACATGGGAATTTCAAAGTCTTGGGCCAAACCACCAGGCCTTTGGTGTTCTACCCTCATCTACTAACAGCTCAGGCATTCAGACACGAAACTTAGCAATATCCCTCTTCATACCATGCCACCAATACACCTCTCTCAAATCCCGGTACATCTTGGTAGACCCCGGGTGTATAGAGTAACGCGAGTTATGAGCCTCACTCATAATCACCTTTCTAAGGTCATCCACATCGGGAACACAAAATCGATCTTGATACCGACGTACACCATCTCCCCTTTGGGAGAATGCCTCGATCTCTTTCGCAATCACCAACTTCTTCATCTCACATAACGACGGATCTAGATCTTGCTTAGCTTTCACCTCATTCATCACAGAAGTTCTGCCCCATTCTGAACCCGAACACTACCCTCGCTGGAATCAATCAACCTGATACCCAACCTAGCCAAACGGTGAACATCCCTTACCAACTCCCTCTTCCCATCATCAACATGCGCCACACTCCCCATAGACAACCTGCTGAGAGCGTCAGCTACAACATTGGCCTTGCCCGGATGATACAACACACTCATGTCGTAATCTTTTAGAAACTCCAACCATCTCCTTTGCTTGAGGTTAAGATCCCTCTGGGTGAAGACATATTGCAAACTCTTGTGATCAGTGAATACATCAACATGGACCCCGTACAAATAATGCCTCCAAATTTTCAGAGCAAAAACCACTGCTGCCAGTTCAAGGTCATGTGTGGGATAGTTCCGTTCATGCACCTTTAACTGTCTTGATGCATACGCTATCACCTTACCATTCTGCATAAGCACACAACCCAATCTGATCCGCGAGGTATCGCAATACACTACGAACCCTTTTGAACCATTTGGCAAGGTCAAGACGGGAGCTGACGTAAGCCGATCTTTCAAGGTTTGGAAACTTCACTCACATTTATCCGACCATATAAACTTAGCTTGCTTCTGAGTCAACTTGGTCAATGGAGATGCAATAGATGAGAAACCTTCCACGAACCTTCTGTAGTACCCGGCCAACCCGAGAAAACTGCGGATATTCGAAGGAGTCAACGGTCTAGGCTAATTTTTCACAGCCTCTGTTTTCCTCGAATCTACCTTGATACCATCTCCGGACACCACATGCCCGAGAAAAGCCACTTCGCCCAACCAGCACTCACACTTGCTAAACTTGGCATACAATTTCTTTTCCCTCAGAGTTTGGAGGGCAATTCTCAAATGTTCTCGTGCTCTTGTTCACTTCGGGAGTAGATGAGAATATCATCAATAAAGACCACCACGAAACTGTCCAGGAAAGGTTTAAACACCCTGTTCATCAAGTCTATAAATACAGCCGGAGCATTAGTTAGGCCAAACGACATCACCATAAATTCGAAATGCCTATACCTCGATCGGAAAGTTGTTTTGGGGATATCACATTCCTAACTTTCAATTGATGATACCCGGAACGGAGATCAATTTTTGAGAGGTGAGTGGCACCTTGAAATTGGTCAAGAAAATCATCAATCCTTAGCAACGGGTACTTGTTCTTAACGGTCACCTTATTCAGCTGCCTGTAGTCAATACACATACGGAGAGACCCATCCTTCTTCCTTACAAACAACATGGGAGCACCTCCACGGTGACGTACTAGGCCGAATAAAACCCTTCTCTAATAGGTCTTTCAGCTACTCCTTTAACTCTTTCAATTCTGCCAGGCCATCCTATACGAAGGGATAGAAATAGGCTGAGTATCTGGAAGGAGATCTATGCTAAAGTCTATCTCTCTATCCGGAGGAAGGCCCAGTAAGTCCTCGAGAAACGCATCCAAAAATTCATTCACCACAGGAACCGACTCGAGAGTAGGCACCTCAGAATCCATGTCCCTGACCCTCCCCATATGGTAAATGCACCCCTTGGAAATCATTTTCTGCGCCTTGAGGTAGGAAATATACCTACCTTTTATAGAGAAATCACCACCCTTCCATTCAAGAGCTGGCTCACCAGGAGGTTGGAACTGGACCTTCCAGGTTCTACAATCTATGAAAGCATAAGATGCATGTAGCCAATTCATTCCAAGAATTACATCAAAATCAAACATCTCAAGTTCCAAAAGATCACATGGAAAGATTTTATGCAACACTGCAGCAGGGCACCCGCAATAGACTTTATGAGCAACAATAGATTCACCCACGGGGGTTTAGACCGAGAAAGGCTCCCTTAAAACCTGGGTTTCAAACCAAACTTGACAGCTAACAGTGGTGTCACAAAAGACAAGTTTGCAACTGGGTCAAGCAAAACATAAGCATCAAAATCAAAGACTTTTAACATACCAGTCACGACATCTGGAGCCTCCTCGACCTCCTAGCAAGCATGGAGTGCATAGAACCTGTTGTTCCTCGGGGAAACACCTGGAGGGCCTTTCTGCTAACCCTGCCCGCCTTGGGCTACCTTATCTCGGCCTTCGCGCGTATTCCTAGGGCAATCAACAACCTTATGGTCCTTACTCCCGCATTCGAAGCAAAGTCCCAACTCCTTTCGACATGCACCTATGTAGGGCTTCCCACACTTGTCACACGAGATATATCCTAGTTCGCCACACGTTGGTACCTCACGAATGGGTGCCTGAGCACTAGCCACCCGAGCTCCCGAACCTTGGCCCTTCTGGAAGCGACCAAAACCAACATTCCTAGCACAGGAGACCTACCATCAACATGGGCTCTCTTTGGATCGTGTGCTCTTTTCTCCTTGAGTTTCTCCCCCTTAATCTGCTCAGCATACACCATGATTCTGGAAATATCCATGTCCTCAATTAGTATAGCAGTTCGACATTCTTTCACTAACGAGTCAGAAATACCTGAAACAAATTTGTGCATCCGTGCACGGGGATCGGCCACCAGGGACGGAGCATACTTAGAAAGCTTAGTAAACTTGAGGGAATAATCCCTCACACTCATACTCCCCTGCTTGAGGTTGACAAATTTGGTCATTTTGGCCTCCCTCAGCTCAAGCGGAAAGAAGTGATCGAGGAAGGAAGATTTGAACTCTCCCCACTTGACAACACCATTACATCCCCTTTCCATAGCCCATTGTGTATACCATACCTGAGCTACATCCTTTGGTTGGTAAGCAGTCAACCCAGCTTTTTCCTCAGAAAAGAAACCCATAATGTTCAATATTTTTGAGAGTTCATCAATGAAATCCTGAGCATCCTCATCAACCCTTGACCCGTGAAACTCTGGAGGATTCATCCGGATGAAATCCCTCATAATAGAAGCGGGTGTAGGGTCCCGTAGCAAATTGGCTTGCCTTGCCTGAGTAGTCACCACCTGTGCAAGCATGGCAAAAGCGGTACAGAATTCACTGTTAGAGATAGGCTCCTCCATAGGCTCGTGAGGGGCCTGATCTTTAGCATCCGGAGCTGGCCTAGGTAGTGGAGGTTTTCCTCGAGGCATTTACTAAAAGGGATTAAAGATACCAATAAGTAAGGAAATTCATAAACTGGTCACAACACGATGCAAGACATGAAGAAGAGAGGAATTTCCTAATACGTCTTCGTAGCCTCCCACTCATATGGATGGTGCACTTCACACCCATGAATAGGACTTTACTCAACGCGGCATGTTGGGCTCCAAGGACCAATATAAACCTAGGGCTCTGATACCACCTTTTGTCACAACCCGGGGTCGGGGCCTTGATATGACATGGTGAGTGGGGACCCGAGAGTCCCCAAATAAGCCTCAAAATTTCAAAATCTATGAAGATTAGTTCGAGAGCCTTTAAAGACAAGTAATTTAAATAAGGGAAATTTATAAACCCAATGAGCATTTCTTATGAGTTAAGAAAAATAACAAGGTTTTTACAAAACACACAACGTATGCCTCTAGGTAAGGAACGGGGGCCAGGACAAGTTTCGGGCTCACCCTCAACAAAATCATATATATATATATATATATATATATATATATATATATATATATATATATATATATATATATATTTACAAAGGGACATAAGAACAAAAGTCTCCCTCGAAAGATGGGGCTCACCGCAAAAGTATCTTCAAGGAGGACTATTTGTCCGACGGCTAGTACTCAAACTGCTGGGTTCCTACATGGAAAAAACATGTAGGCATAGAGTATGTGTTAGTACATTTGAATGTACTAAGTATGCGGGCATGCAATACATATGACTTACCGAACCTGCATATCAATGTTAGATGACAAGGGCACATAATACACAAGGATCATATAAGCAAAGGAATTTAATATACAGGATGTCATGGAATGCATGATGCGTATGAATGCGATGATGCTCCTATACATATATAACAAGGATGGACTATAACCAAAAAAACAAATCCACGCGAGCTATTACATGAACTGGATCAATTGGGACCTCCCACCGGTAGGGAGAAGATTACTTGCCAAGGGTAATCTACATCACCCTTACAGAACACACCATTTCGGGGATGGTCACCTTCCTTACGGGACATACCATTTCGGAAGGATTTAAAGAAGGTCATATCAAGACAAAAAATCATAATAGACGAATAACCATTTCTTACGACCCGGTCATTTCGAAAATGACAAACGTTCCTATGTTGGCACATAGTTCAAGGAAAGGGGGAGGACCCCCAAATTCATCAGTGCTAAGTCTTACACATCCCACCAAAATTCTTATATACATGTATATATACATATGCTTTCTAAGAGAGAGTCAAATATCCATTTCAAAACGGTAAATGCACAAGTAGGCTCAAGTGCCAAATCACAAGGTCAAGATTACATGATTCATGCAAGGAATAGCTCATCTACATGTTCAAGGTGGTGCAAGCACCCAAGATGCTCAAAGAGCCAAGATACAAGATGGTGTAAACATCCAAGATGCTCCAAGAGCCATAATTATGGATATATCGGTGATCACCTTCTTGTCATATCCCATGTCTTACCAAAATCACATCATAATTCCTTTTTAGGAAAAAATTGGGCTTAATCCCATATTTTCAAAATTTCCATATACCAATGTCATGAATGTGATGCAATGCATAATGTAGGGATGGCATGGGTAATGTGGAGTATATCCAAACATAGCAATATAAGGTAAAAACTAGAAAATCCATAATAAAAATTAGTAGAAAATGGTAGTAAATATCACCCCATGCATAAAATGTCTTTAAAGGGACATGTATGTTCATAGTTTCATAATCTAAGTAGTTCATCATGATAAAACTTAACGTAACTCAAAATTCGGAGTCCTAAATAGCACCTGCATTGTTCAAAGCTAACAAGATAGTAGTCAAAATTCACATTTTAAGTAGACAATTTCATAAAATAGTTTAAAAGGAACTTTGGGTCTTCTTGATTGAAAGAGACCAAGAATCAAAACCCACATACATGATTGAAGACAACACTTGAGGAGAATGGACCAAATTTGAAGGCCTTAGCTTTAAAATTGGAGAGCTTGAAGCAACAATTCTTTTTAGAGAGAGTGAGAGCGAAATGAAGCAAAATGGCTGAAGTGTGATGGCGAGGGGCTTATATAGGGGGCTTAGGAGGAGGGTGGGAAATGACTAAATTTTCATTGGGAATAACCAATATTTCTTGGTCCATCTGGGGCACACGGTCGGTTATACGGTCCGTGTACTCTCTCACGGACTATTTACTGTGTCGTGGCCCTAGACTTCAATTTTTCAGAGGCAAGATTTTCCGGACTAAGTATCACAACACGGACCGGTAAATGGACCACCTTGGGTCACACGGACCATGACCCCGTCCGTATACAGGTGACTCTCCACACCGAGACTAGACGGAGGACCACACGGACCGTCTAAAGTCACACGGGCCGTTACTTGGTCCGTGTGAAGGTGGCCCTATGCAGTTCACCATACGGGAGGTCACATGGACCGTGTAGACTTACACGGACCATGTGGAGGCCCGTTTGCCCTCAAATTCCCAGGCGTCACTCC
Source organism: Solanum rostratum (assembly GCA_029948455.1). Classification (NCBI taxonomy): domain Eukaryota; kingdom Viridiplantae; phylum Streptophyta; class Magnoliopsida; order Solanales; family Solanaceae; genus Solanum; species Solanum rostratum. Next base: position 14,615,704 of record CM057047.1, on the reverse strand, counting down.
ACAAGAAGGCCATACGGACCGTGTGACCCCACACGGACCGTGTAGGCTCTTCCATGAGGCGATACCTGGCAAATTTCTGGGCAAGTTTGTGTATCTCAAAGTGACATCAATGATCCGGGGCTTTTCATGATTGTACAACAATCTCGTTGATATTGCCACAACCGTTCAGTACTTTCCGAGTAAAGAACGAATCGAATCCATAATGAATCCAGTCAATCAAGTCCGCTATTCTTTCAGGGAATTCCAATCAAGAGGCAACCTCTGGTATAATGGTTCAATCCTCACCTACGCTTGGCTACGTAGTTAATGAGTTTGAGTTGTGCTTACTCTTACTTATTTTGGTGCTCGATACTCCTCCGAAGACTCAATTCTCATAAGACTATCATTCTCAATCAACTGGTCTCATCTGGACATTTATCAACTTTAATCATCATATCAACTATCGACTCTTCGGTCACATTCGTTTAAGGTTCAACTCTTGAATCATAGAGACACTATCCTGCATCGTTCTAACTCATGACCTCCAGGAAACAAAAGAGGAATTAAAGTATTTAGGAATTTCATAGACTCTGTAAACTCAGATCGTACTCATGAATTCTCAATTTATTGCAATTTGTAAAACTATTGAGAATTCATGCTAGGGTTCATGAAATATGGGAAAATCATCTATTTCAAGTTTTTAATGCATTAAAGTAGTAATTCATGCAAGATTATGTAGAAGTACATTAGAATTTAAGAAAAAACCCTAAAGAAACATGAATTGGAGACATAACTCACTCACAACTCAATCAATTTAGAGTATGGGGCACATGGAAGAGCATATTCCATGTTTTGGTTAGCCTTACATACCTAGATATAGAAGAACGATCAACTTCTGAAGGAATCTCTACTCACGTGCTTGGAACCCTAGCGTTTCCCCTCTTCTTCGATGCTCTCTGGAGTTTCTAAGTATTTTTTTAGGAGTAATACCCTTAGGGTACTGATAAGGGGTCTAAAATAAGCCTGAAACATCGTGGGTTTTAATTAAAAGGGATGGGAAAAGATAAAATTAGCCCTCAAGAAAAACTGTCATCTGAGTCTACGAGACCCCGTCTTTGGGCCGTAGACATTCTACGAGTCGTAGACCATTCTACGAGCCGTAGATGACCTCTCGTAGACAAGGGTTCCTGAAATTTGAGTTACTGGAATTTGCCACCAAACCCCTCTCTACGAGCCATAAAATGTTTTACGGGTCATCTGCTAACTCGTATTCAAGATACTGAAAAGTTGATATTTTGACCATCAATTTAGGAGACCAATCTACAAGTCATGGATTTCTTTATGGGTCGTATACTATCTCATATATAGGCTTCAGACTTAGAAAATTTTGCTAAGTCATCTAAGGTTTTTATTAGGCCCATTCTACGAGTCGTAGATTTGTTTATAGGCCGTAAAGGGCCCTCGTGAATCCTTCTTAGCAGTTTTTCTTAGTCTTTTCTCAGCATCCTTTGTGCATATACTCCAGATTAGGTAGAAGGAATTAGAGGGTGTTACATGAAATCCATGCTTACTAACAACCAAGGCCTTTCATAAATAAGCAAGGGCTACATCAATCTTGCTTGTCTTTTACGTCCTAGCTTGTCCACCTGACAAATGTGACAAATCTTCACGTATGCTTCAATATCATCTTCCATATTAGGGCAGAAATACACACAAGACAGTAGTGTCATCATCCTTTACGCACTTGGATAACCAGCCTAAATAGTGTCATGTGCCTCTTTCATCACGTCTTTACACATCCACCACCGTTTGGCACCATGATTCTCCCCCCTTTAAAATGTAGCAGATTGTCCTCGATCCAATACTGTATCAAAGTCCCTTCTTGAACTTGACCCATCCATTTGACATAGAGTGGATCATTCAATGCATACAACTTAATCTTGTCAATAAAGCCAGTCTCAAGATTGGAAATAGAATATACTGCCGCAAATACCTCTTTCCTGCGTAGTGCATCTGCAACTTGATTATGTCTTCCTGGTTCATGCTCCCGCATGAAGTCCTACTCTTCCAGAAATTCTTGCTAGCGATCCTGCTTTGGACTTAACATTTTTTGAGTTTTGAAAAATGTATTAGCCACATTATCAGTCCACACCACAATGCGAGTTCCTAGCAAATACACACACCAAGTCTGCAAACAATGTACCACAACAACCATCTCTTTCTCATGATTCAAGTACCTCTATTTAGCATTATTCAATTTCCTACTTTCAAAGGCCATAGGATGGCCTTCCTGCACTAACATGCCCCCAATTTCCTTGTCTGACGCGTTAGTATGCACCTTCAAAGGTAGCTCAAAGTCAGGCATCCTTAGAATTGATTCCGGTGAAATAGCTTCCTTCAAATTTTGAAAGGCTTCCTCACACCAAACTAACCATACCAACTTGACATCCTTCTTCATCAAATCAGTTAAGGCCACTGCCCTTTTAGATTAACCATCAATGACCTTCTGATAGTAGTTAGCTAGCCCAAGGAATGACCTCAAATCCTTCACACTTGAAGGTTCTTGCCACTCAACTTTGGCCTGCACTTTCTTTGGATCCATCTGAACCTATTTTTGACTAACCAAATGCTAAAGAAACTTAATTTCTTTTTGAGCAAACTCAAACTTCTCCATTTTGACATAGAGTGTGAATTCTCTCAACTTAGACCAAACCATACTTTGATGTTGTACATGCTTATCCAGTGTCCAACTATAAATGACAATGTCGTCTGAGTAAACAACCACAAAATTATCAAGGTATTCAAACAACACATCATTCATCAAATTATAGAAAGTAGCCGGAGCATTTGTCAAACCAAAAGGCATCACAAGAAATTCATATGACCCACACCTAGTGACACAAGTAGTCTTAGGTTCATCACCCTCTTCTATTCTAACCTGCCAATAACCTTACTGAAGATCTAGCTTAGTAAACCAGCATGACTTGCTTAGCCTATCCATCAAATCTTGCACCAACGGGAATGGATATATATTCTTCACAGTTACCTTATTCAGCGCCCATTAGTTCACACAAATCCTTAGCAACCCTTCCTGTTTCTTTTGAAATAAAATAGGTTCACCATAGGGAGCTTTTGATGGCTAAATCAGACCGACATCAAGCAATTCATTACTGTATCCTCAACTCAGCCAACTCTTTAGGAGCCAACCGATAAGAAGCTTGTGTAGGCGGTGTAGAACCTAGCAGCAACTCTATCTTATGATCAATATCTCTCCTTGGTGGCAGTTTTTTGGCAACTCATACGACATCACATCAACAAACTATTTAAGCACATCTGCCACATAATCAAGCATTTTCATCTTCACTTCTAGCTTCACTTTAATTAAGGTAGCAAGAAAGGTCTCATTAGCGTTCCTTAAGCCTTTGTCAACAATAATAGCAAACAACATTGGGGTCCTGTACTTAGCAACTTTTTCGGCTTCTCCATACGGATGAACAACCTTCATAAAACTTGGATTGGCCTCATTCATAATCATCATCCCATCTAAGTGAGGAAAAGGGACAAACCTGTACTTCCTCAGACAATTGATTCCAAGTATGATCTCACAGTCTCCAAGTGGCATAACCATCAGATTATGTTTTCCTGTCCAGTAACCAATCATCATAGATACATCATAGGCCATACCTGCAATAGCTTGCGCCTTAGAACTGACAGTCTGGACATACGAAGTCTCCAAGTGGCATAACCATCATATTATGTTTTCCTGTCCAGCAACTAGTCAACATAAGTACATCATAGGCCATACCTGCAATAGCTTGCACCTTAGAACTGATAGTCTAGACATAAGAAGGACTTTTCTTCAACTTCAGTCCTATCCTTGCAGTAATTTTAGCATCTACAAATGTCTGAGTGGCTACGGTATCAACTATTGCCACAACCCGCTTTCCATCAACCTTAATTTCTATGTGAATCAGCTAGCATGAGGATTTCCAGCCTTAGATGTCTCCCTAAAAGCATTTGATCAAACTGATTTAGTTTAGAGACAGACCCAAAGGATTTTCAAGTGCGGCAACCACTTCTCTATCAATCTCACTCGAATTCACATTTCTAGCAAGCATAGCATTCACTCTATCATGATTTGGACAATTCTTGGCCAACTGTAGACCACACAAGTCCAACAACCCTTATTTTTTCTTGTTCTTGTTGTTATTCCTATCCTTGACCTGTGCTTTGCCCTTTTCAGCATTCTCCTTTCAGTTTTCCTTCTTTCCTTCCCTTTTTATCTTAAACTTTTTGCTAGTTTTTAAAGTAGAGGGATCATCAAAAGTAGGCCAAAGTGAGAAAAAATCAACTTAAGAATCTGTGCAGCAATGGCAGTGGGCAGATCCTTAACATTCTACCTTCTTAACCTGTTTTGGGATCAACCTTGCATGCCTGAAATGAAGTTATGAAGCTTGTCCTCATCCAACATATTCTGCATGTCCAGCATCAAAGAAGAAATTCCTTGATGTATTCACAAATTGTCCCACCAAAATTCCTTGATGTATTCACAAATTGTCCCACCCTGTCTTAGCCTTTTTAAACGGTCTCTAGGAATCCATGAAGCATTCTAGGAAGGAATTGGTCCCTCATTTTCTTCTTTAACTTTTCCCATGAATTGATTTTGGGTCTATTAGCACTTTCATCATCTGCATTTCCGGTCCCCCACCACAATTATGCATCACCAGCCAAATACATTGTGGTAATGTTTAACTTGTCATTGTCAGGCACCCGTGCAGTAGTAAAAGTACTACTACACATCCCAAAGCAAATTTTCGAGTTATTTGGCACTTCTAGCACCACCAAAAGGTTAGGTTATGGGATTTTCACCTTAGGGTGTTCCCCATAATTTGGCCCAAACGCAATAACAGCAAGGCATAGCACTGCAATTTCTGAACGAAGAGTTGCATATTCCTTAGTCTAACCCTCCATATGCAGCACCTCCCCTTCATGAAAATTCACCATTTCAGCCATGTGATCGTCTATATTAGCACGATATAGGCTTAAGTCAGACCGGATTTTCTCAAATTCGATCTTGATGCCCAAAATCTGATTCTTTGGGTCATCCAAGCGCTCATATGTCATGCCAACAAATGTCTCGACCCTTTGCACATGTTCACATAGTTTTGCATTTGTCACCATTTTTGTACAACCGTACTCTGATACCAATTGACACAGGGGTAATCTTTTTTTTTTTTTGCTCCACCTCTTGTTGGTAGTCTGCAACACTTACAAACTTCAGCCACAATACACAACAACACACTATATAAGTACTTAGATTGTTTTCCTTTTTAGGAAGCAAAACGTAATGAACGCTTAGCACAATTACAGGAATGCTTCCCAACCTTTTTATTAATGTCTCAAAAACAAAGAAAAGGCCTCACAAAATTTTCTAAGCACAGACTACACTCTTCATGCCTTACACATTTTTCAGCCCCTTAATATAAAATATACACATGGCAGTTACAAAAGGTTAAGGCAGTTACAATCTGCACATGTGCCTAGCACATGGCATGCCACATCATAATTCTACTAACATTATAATAGCTATATTCCAGCAACTAGTAAAACAATTTGAATTTAAACTAATCCACACATATGCCACACACATGCCTTCATACCTTAGGCGAAATTGCACTCTGCCAACACTTAGAATATTTTCTGCTACCTTTCATCACTTCATTTTATTTCTGACTTGTTGCCAGTACTTTGCTCACACATGAATCAGCATTCTCTTGCCATCGTCAAGTCCACAGCCTTGCCTTGTCAAGCCAACAAACTGTCCAGCCTTGTCAAGCCATAGTCTTGTCAAGCAACACGATGCCTTACCGAGGCCACTACCTTGCCTTAGTGTCTTGCCTGCCTTATCCCCAAGTCTACTTAGTCATCACTCCAGCATCCTTGGTCATTACATCCAAGCTCCCTTGCTAACACTCAAGTAGCTTGTAGACCTTGCTACACTACCAACACTTAGCCGCACAGCCACACTACATTGTTTGCCCACATACATGCCAAGACCAATGTAGAAGTCCTTGCCATGCTCGTGCCATGTCACTTAGTTATAATGAGGGTCTAACATCTACCTACAAATACGCATCTAACTCCATCAGTCTGTCATATTCCAGTGATAAACATATTTCATAAGACTCTAGGGTTTGTACTATTTTGAATTTTAATTCAATGCTAGATCTAATGTGATTCTTGCTGAGATCAAACGTGATTTGTACAACTCTAGCAACAACCACAGTTGAAGGTATGTTCTAATTTATTTTTCCTTTGCGATTTGGATCTGCGTATATAGATCTAAATATCCTGACTATACATTGAATTTAAGAAGAAAATGAATCAAATGTTGGCTCTGCATTTTATCATCTATTTAGATGATTGTCATGGGTGAACTTATAGAAACAAGCAACTTTAGTATTTGAACATCTAAACTGAAATAAGTGTTAAATGAATGAAAAAATTCAAGTCCAACTGTATGAATTTTTGAAAGAATCATAAAATTAAAAGAACACAAACCATATCAAAATTATTCTTATGTGGTTCTTAATTTGAATTATAATTTATCAAGTTAACAAAAAAGGTTTTTAAATTTTATCAGGATTCTACAAATGACCCATCTAAACCATCTCTGCAAGTGTGAACTACAAAAATCAAAATGTTATGTTTCTCTCCTTCTCCTTCTCCTTCTCCTTTCCTTCTCCTTCTCCGCCTCCTCATCCCAAATCCCCTTCCCCTTCTTCTCCCGTTAGCAGGGCTCCACCCACCGCTTGCATTTGATAATCATCAGTTTTAGTGCCATTGTTGGTGGTGTAGGGATCCTCACCACTGCTACTGCCGAACTTGTCATCAGATTTGGTACCTATCGTATAGGTAGCATTGGGGTTTCCTTCAGTCACTAATGTTATTGCTCCAAAGAAATGGACCATAGTGTGAAACCAAATGTTACACCAGCACTGGCACCATCAGCAGCAACTGCCCCAACTGTCACTAATACTGGTGGAGAGGGGAACCTACTGTGTGTGAAAGAGTGTTCGATATGGTGAAAGCTAGACAAGTAACTCATAGGCCATATCATACTAGTGTTGTAATATAATGGTCTAGGGTCAATATTTCTAGCTGAAATAAGAAAGAAGCCCTTAAACTGAATTGGAAAGTCATTTGAAAGAACAACCAACATTAGTTAGTACAATTGTCGAGTAATTAAGACACAATAAACTACTAGATTCTTCGGACTATGAGTACATTGGAAATTCAATCTGAATAATCTGGTAGTTTGTTTTGTCTTGTTACTTGATAATTTTAATGACAAATGTTTGATTGTTTTTACACGATGGCGTTGCAGTCTAGTTTCAGGACTTCGTTGTTATTTTAGTTGGAGGTATTGATCCTCAACCATTATATCACAGCACTAGTGAGATATGGTCTGTGGGCTACTTGTTTAGCTTTCAATGTATCGAATACTATTTCACACACAGAATAGCTTTACAATTTAGTTTCAAGGCTTCATTCTTATTTCAACCAAAAACATTGAGCCTCAACCATCATATCACAGCACTAGTGATATATGGCCTGTTATTTGTCTGGATGAGAACCTGTTGAGAAGGTGCATATTTTCCTCACTAATATTAACTATTTCTTCACATATTTGTCAACCAATTATTAATAGAGAAAATTTTAACATCTAAAGAAAAATTGGTATCCTCTCCATAATTAAGATGTTGGTATTAATAATTTGCCATAGAAGTCTTTATACATGCTTGTTGGAATGTAAACATAAAAAGTGGGACTTGCTAACAGATTGTTTTGGAGGATGTTAATTTTGGTTCATAGTTAGGTTGCTAGTCATGATTTAGTCTAGGGACAATAACATACGCTAACAGATGTTGTACTTGTGAATGTTCATTACTGAGAGATTATATTCTTAAAGATGACCAAATAATTAGCGGAGTCCATGACTGTTCTAGCACAATTTGTTTTGGTTGGGGCCTGGGGTTATTTTATTTGTACACCTATACTTGTTTAGGTAACAAAGACATAGCACATGAAGGTCTCTTCTGCTAACTATGTATATATTACCCATGTCATTGTAATGTATCAACAATCAAACAAGACTTAAACTAGTTTTGCAGTTCTTGTGTTATTATTTTCTTCATAAACTCCATGAAGAACAAAGTGTTGTGTGGAAATTAATGTATAACGTATTCTTACAATAATTTGAATAAGCAGGAAGACTTTACAATGTCTTCTTTTGTTTAAATATCTATTTTTCCCCAGTAATGCACAATAACTATGCAGGGCCCGCTCGACCATAAGATTATTAAGGCAAATCACTTGGGGCACCAACTTTCTTCCAAATATGTATTATACATGTATATGTATATATATTGTAAATAAAAGTCTCATGTATTGATAAATTTGAAAAGAATTTACTTTATTTAATATATTGATTGTGAAATAATTGAGAAATAATGCTTAGTTAATTGCGGCATTCTTTCTTATATAGCTATCTATTTTGTTGTCTCGTTTATATTCTGACAACTATTATGAACCAATGTTATTATTTTTATAATTACTTTTTTTATTCTCCTTTTTACTATTTTTATTCTCTCATTATTGAATAATTTAAAGCCTATCAAACGGTCAAACCTTCTACATCATGCAAAATCTATTGTTGTGATTATAAAAAAGCTCAAATATATTTTTCGTTGTCTTCTTCAAATTTCAAGCACTAAAACTAATCTACACTATTTTAATTCCATTATATCAACTTATCAAATTCAATGCAACACTATTTCGATATCATTATATAAACTTTTCAAATTTTTGAGTCTGAATTTTTATTCTAACTTTGTATGTATATATTTTTCATTGAAAATTTACATTGTTTACATTCTTCCATCATAATTTCCTCATACATCCTGCGTTACCTCATTTGTGGTATTAAACTAAGTATGTTATAATTGTTTAGTTTATGTATGTCAATTGAAGAAATACGGCCTCTCTATGAAATTTGGCTTTAGGCCCCCAAACTCCTTGAGACGGCTTTGTAACTATGTTTAACTGCTCTTTCTTTATACTCCCTCTGGTCCCTTTTGTATGTCACCTGTTGTGATAACACTTGCATTAAGAAAAAAAGTAACTTTACTATTTTTCCCTTATTTTATGTACATTAATTGTTTTTTAGTGCTTTAGTTGATCAAGTATATCTTTTCCAAAGCTCATTAATTAGCAAGGGTAAAATAGGAAGAACAATGTCATTCATGCATTAATTTTGTGAAATGTCATATATTAAGGACAATCTATTTATAGTAAAGATGACATATAAAAGGGACCGGAGGGAGTACCTGACTTAAGCTATTCAGTGACAAATATGTCTTACTTTATTTTATTTTACTTATCCTTTAGCTAAATCTCGTCAAGTGTAGAGGGCCACTTAGTATCCACGGCGTGATGTGTATATATAGATGAATTTCAACGCCTAGATTATCACCTCATGTAGTCCACAGTCCACTTATTTCAAGCAAATCAAACAAATATTTACTTGCAGTCTCCTTGTCCGAAAATGAAAAAATCTGATTCACTTGCAGTCTCAACTTCTAACAATATATTTTATTTGTAATTGCAAAAAATTCTAAAACACTCTCTTCTCTCTAGGCAATGAGGATAGTAACTTAAGGCACTCCATGATTTCTTCATCCTCTCCCCAACCTATGGCTAAGAGAGAGCCAATACCAAAACCTACATATGCTGCATAAATTATATCTACAACGCTCACACAATTTGTGCCAAAAACACAACTGAAATAGATCCAATATGTACATAGAGAGTCAACCATACAATTTACGTTTAAGGAGCTAGACGAGCTTTCTACTGAAGAGAGACTTCACGAAGTCATTGTGATGATATTCTCGTATGGTGCACTAGAAATCCAATAGTTGTCGAACATTCTTCCAAAATAATTTTCTATAAAAAGTTAATGTTTATTTGGGTTACCTACTACAAGACATATTATAATTTGTTGTGATCAATATGAGGATTTTGTATCAGTGTTATCGCATCAATCTGGTTACATTCAGTTTAGTGATGAGCTCTATAGTTACAAAACTTTTCTGTAGGCTCTTTTTTTAAATCCAAAGGAAGAAACTTCAAGAGCATTAGCTTAGATATTCCTGTCAGGTTTGCCTACCAGTTTGTTTGCTTGAAAATCTCTTTTATCAATTGTATCGGCAGCAGGGTGTCCAATTGATATCAATAAAGAAACTGAAGTTCGATCAAAACCTAGCATAACAAGAGTACAGGTGGAACTAGATTTGTTAGATAAGCTTCCTATACAAATTAAACTACAGTATTTGGATGAGGAATATGGTAAGATTTTGGAGCACTCTCAAGAGATTGTTTATGATAATCTTCCTTTGTATTGTTCAAATTGCAAGCATCAATGTCATGGCGAAATGAATAGTCATCTAATCTTGAAAAAGAAGATAATACATGATCAAGAAGGGGGTGTACGAGAAGAAGAAATTGTGCGTGATATCGAGAAATATAAGGGTGAGGCAAGTGAAATCTTGAATGAGAAGAGGGGGCTAGAAGAAGTTATTTAAAGAGATGAATATATATATATATATATGCAGGTATGTATGTGTATGTTGAAAGTTGGATTACCATTTTACTCCTACACTAAATTAAATATTATAATAATTAGTTAAATAGTAAATAGTAAAAAAAACCTTCTATTAAATTTTGTGTGTGTGTGTATTAAAGACTAATAATTATTATTCCAAAACATTTTCAGATAATAGTAACGTCGATTCATATTAGCAGCAACGAAACTGTAACCAAGTCAATGAATACGAATTGTCCCTATTATTATTCATTATTCTACTGTTTCATGTATTTACTAGCATCAATTCGTGATTCTATTCATATACCCACTAATAATCCATAAAAACTCTCATTTATAATAAAATTAAAAAAATCTTTATAGCTTTAGGATAATATCATGGGAAATCAAGATCAATTTCATATGCTCAATTTCAACATTGAGAAGATTCAACACATGAGGATTTCACAAACTAATGTGAAAGTCTCACATCGGTTGAGAAAGGCCAACAAGATTGCGTATCACTTGGCAAAGAGGGATAACAGTTGCCAAACTTCCTTTGTGTTTGACTCCTTCCAACAGCTTCCTAATGGAGCTAAGTGTCCTCATTTGGACAAAAACCAAATGCCTTTCATTGGATTCTAATATGACATGATCAATTATTTTTTTAGCTAATGTACTAACTGTCTCTATTCGGCTGGGGTTACTTTGTAGATATTAATTTCCCAACCCTCTTTTTGTGAAGAATATAAGTTTTATACTTGTGTTTTATTTTTGAGGTAAGCCCGAACCCTCCTCGTGTATTATTCTCACAATATATAACATCCTTGCTACAAGGGAAAATTTGATGTTAAAAAAATATAGTTTCTTTGCTTAGTTCTTTCCCGTTTGCAGTTTTTCTTTGCTCATGAATTGCAAGATTGTTTGGTAATTTTTCTTTAGAAACTTAACTTCAATTATAATTTTATCAATCTGTGTATTTTTATGGCTTTCATCTAAAAGCGTCAATTACCGGACTTCACCCTTTCATATTTCGACACTTACAAGATGTTGAAGGATTTATAGAGTCGTCATCAAATAAAGAGAACAAATGCTTGGTTCCTCAAAGGAAGGTTAAAAATTCACTATCATCATACTCTTTCTAGACATGACATGAACATTTTTACGCACAACTTTTTCTTGATTTGTGATATTGACATCATCAACTTTTCTATCATCTAATTATGTAGGGAGTATTCATGTCTAAGACAAGATTTGACATAGCGCAACCTCAACCTATAAAGAGTCACATCAATTTTAATGTGAAAGCTCTAAAAATTGTTAATATTAATTATTATAATATTTGTCCATGGGTTTAAAACCATACGATTAATAACTTTGATAACTAATAAATATAATCTTTCGAAGATATCATATTTTAAATATATTATGTTCTACTAAAAATTATTACTTGAATAGATTCATCATTCACCATTTCAACCTTGTGTTTTCTTCTTTCAAATTCATCATAATTTTCACTATTCTAATATCAAATATGTTTGTACTGATTAGTATGGGATACCCATGCAACACAAGTGTCCAAATACTAGTATCTGAATACGTGCACAAAAAATAACGTATTGGTGATAATTGAGTCATCAAAATTTGATGTTGCAATACACAATTGAATCTCGAGCTTAAGCAGGCTAGAATTATGGTTTATTGGCAGAAAAAACATCAAAAATTAGAGAACTTGGATTGTACATAAAACAAAAGAAAGTAGAACTCCAGCTCTCCGATTGTACATGAAACAAAAGAAAAAAGGATTAGCGAAACTTGGATTCTTGACGGCTAAAAAACATCAAAAATTAGAGAAGAGATGTACAGCTGTAATGAGGCAAAAGATTTTTATTTATTTCTTTAGAATTAGTTGTTTTATCTAACTACAAACTTTGCAATGATTTTTAATAGAACACTTCACTGGGATGCCTACAATTCAAACGAATATGAAAACTTTAGCGATGAATTCACCCTTAAGTTGGAAACAGATCTATAAAACAGAGAGACAAAGTAAGTAATCATTATTCTCCCATATGAAACATAGGAGTGTGAAAAGATAGTAAACATCCCTGCATAATGTCTTTATTTCTTTTTATAGATTGATAAGACTAATTAGGAAGGGAATACATCCGATTCAAGTTCAACCAAAGAGTCTTCGAAAGAGGGGACACGATGGATTTAATGCAAGTTAATAAACATACCTTGGCGTAAAACAAACCCATCTTACTTCAATTTGACAACAAAATAAGTTAAATAGCCCTCCTTCGGGAAGGGAACCCAAACAGAAAAGAATAGGGGTAGAAGATCCATATACAACTAGGTAGGACATTTTGCTCATCTGTTATTACCTGGGTGATGACACCAAGTAAAATACTTATTGGTTATAACAAAAGAAGCAAAATTTAAAGATTTCAAATAATCAAGTTCGCGAAATAGTAAAGGTTGCCAATGTGCATGAACGTGCATATTAACAGTCCCACTTTTATTTAACGAAAATGCAAAAATAGATGATAAGGATCCTAGCCTGTATCATATGTAAACAACGTGTCATATGCCATGTGGAGTCAAGAGAATGGGAAAGAATTTTAACAAGTCTCACGAATTTTGAACATGAATCAACCATATATCAGATAGAGTAAAATGAAGAGGATAAAAGGATGCATTTTACAAACCCGAACCAATGAAGGAGATAGGCTTCTAACTCCAAAATGAGCCCTTTCCTTTCGATAATATTTGTCGAAAATCCTAACTCATATTCATCCATAATCATATATAAAACACAAAATAGCCACATAGAATCAAGTAGGATAACAGACAAAATGATGTCCTTCAAACACAACAAAAGGGTCTATTCTTAATTCAACTTAAAAGGTTTAAATCAACATGGAACTTCTCTTTTTATTGAAATGACTAGTAAACGTCAAAACAATACTTATGAGAGATGACGTACTTCTTCCCGATGTTACAGATCAGTTTTTGGCCCAAAAATGAAGAAAAACTGTATTCAAATTCAAAGCAGGTTGTTGAAGTCTCTAAGCTGATTTTGTGAAAACTCTTAACAGTGAGAAAAAAAGTATATTGTGATTATTTGCTAGATTCCAGGAGATCCCTTCAAGTTAATTAAAATAGTTTTAGAAAGAAAATCTTGAGACATTCTTGGTTCATTCATTCTAACGAGAAAATATTGAAAATCCCACGACTAGCAAGCACTTATATCATACAATCATAGTCTAGCATATGAAGCTTAAAATAACTCGTGAAGCGTAGAGTCGCTCTAAATAGATTTGAACCCAATAAACCTTTAAATAACAGAAACAATCTTTTGATGAAACTAAGAAAAAGAACTTGAAGGGACAGATGCTTTAATCCCTTTTTTTTATTTAGCAAAGTGTCACTTTGTAGAATAGTTTCTAGAAGTAGTGAAACATCATACAGTGGTGCCGAATGAGCAATAGACATAGCATCTACATTTCTCAAGAATCAAATAGGTTAACTTGACACTAAAATTCGTAAGAAGGGTCAGCAAAAGAGAGGGAACTAATTCATAATAAATGTTGAACCGACAACCAGTGAGGAACTGGTCTTGAGATATTAACAAAATGGCCAGTCATGCCTTAAAGGTGGTGTTTTGACAAGCTTAGTTGCACTTAGTTGAGTAGATATAGTTTAAAATCGATAATCAGGCACACTTATATGAAATTTGACTTTTACGAAAGTGAGAATAACATATGGAGTCAACTTAGATGTGAACACAAGTTAGCAGCAGATACAACACAAATCAAGCCAGAAATTCGACAAATCACATTGTAGTAGTCAAAATCAACAATTTGGGCAGGCGTTATGCCCCTCAAGCAGACTACAACTCGGGTTCACATTAACAACACGAGTGGTTGTGGATTTCTATGGTTCAACAGGAAGCAGAGTTATAACTATCTGTAAAATATTCCTCTAAAGGGGAATCAAAACAAGCAACCCCAAATTGATCAAGGCTTCTTTAAATATATATTTATATAGCTATAAGTCGGCAAATTCATTCCTAAGCTGAAATAGTCCTAGCGGTTTAGGAGGTTGATTTAACATTATACAATATCACCAATTATGAGTTGTAAAATGCTTACAGATCACAATTTTGAACTCTGACTAACGCAATATTGGATTTCAAATTTGAACAAGAAAAAATCAAACTAAGGTCTAGACGTCAAGAGATTTAGGTGATGCTAGAAGTACAGGGATTGATATTATCTTAACATTAACATTGTACCATGTCAGGTGAAAAACTTTCAGGCTAGAAAAACATGAAATCATATAAACTCTGTCAGGTCAGGTAAAGCACAAGTACAAAACCAAGTTTAAAGCCACAATCCTTAACAGAGGGATCAAAACTGATGATATCCTTAAGAGATACACTCGACAATTGCAAACTAAAGCAATATAAAAGCAAAGAGGACACTATGAAAATAATAATTAAACGTATCAAATATAACAAAATCGAGATCTGTCAAGGATCTAACCTTGTGTTGGGCAGCAAACAAGGATTCTAACGTCAAAGATATCAACTTAGAACTTTCAAACTTGAATTTGAGGCCGAAGATGGAGGGACCAGATAATTTTGAAATTGGATATTTGAATTGTGAGTTCACACTTGCATTTTTTGATTAATTCTGGATATATCTTCTTAATTTCTTTGTGTGTGGTTTTTCAATCCGGTTTTTTCCCCGATACCTTTGGAGGCAAGAACATTCCTATTTATAGGTAAACCCGGACTTAAGAGATCCAGATTTGAACAAAATTAAAGGGATTTATGTCCAGAAACAGGGATAAGGTCAAGAAGATCTTTGAAATCTTACCCTCTTCCATGATTTGACTAGTTTCTTGAATAAAAATTACGCCGGTGGTGGAAGGCAACACATGGAGATAGTGGCGGGTGTCAGGCAGTGATGTGGAAAGAGGGGAAGATAGGGCGGTGATGGTAGCCGTAGGCTCACCAGTCAAGGTGAAATACGACGGATTTCTAGAAAGAGGAAAGAGAAATGCAAGTGGGGTGAGGGGACGTAAAGGTGATGGTGATCTGAAAGGAAAGAGGAAAAGCGTAGTAAGGAAGAAGGACTAGGGGACGTGGGATTTGCTTGCAACAAAAAAAGGTCTAGATTAATTAGGGTCGTTCGATCATTTTGATCGGACAGTTAAAATTAAATCAGGTAATCAGAAAAATAAAATATATCTGAATTAATATGGTCCACTGGATTAAAATTTAAGGCTGAGATTAGAAATAGAGAAGCATAATCCATGTGCTTTCCTACGTGGCACACATGGATTGGCTAATTTGAAATGACTTGGATTGCCAAGTTTTGCTTAATTAATCCTATTTAAATCATGACCAATTTATTTATTAAATAGTCATATTCCAATTTTCTTTTTAAAAAAAAATATTTTGCTGATTAATTATTTTCACGAAATTTGGTCATTCTTAAAATAAAATTAGCATGGGTTGGTAATAAAATTAATTAATCAAGCTCCCTTTTTGAAAAATGTATGAAGAATGCTTATTTCAATTTAAAAAAAATTATTGTTTGATCAAAATTCGATTTAAAACTTTAAAACGATATTCATCTGTCATAAGCTTCTAAAAAACGATGAAAGTAAATAGTAACATTCATATACATATTTTTTTATTTAATTTTTTATGAGAAATAATATTCATAAAATAATTGGTCAAACCAAAAAATATGAGAAGTTTATCAATAATAATAAAAAAAATAACAACAACAACATAATAAAATAATAATAATAGTAATAATAGTATTAGTATTAGTAAAATATTTCATACCTTATAAAAGTTTTATCATCCCTTAAAAAAACCTTTTCCTTTCTCTTTATTATTTTTTTTAAAAAAAATTAACTAATTGAACACGGAGAACCAAAACTAAAAATTTAAAAATTTAAAATTATTAGAGAGCCAAAATCGAAAAAATGAAAAGTACAAGAAACCATTACTTTGTTGGATTAAGTTATTTGACAAGAATTAATCATTCTAAAAAAATAGCATAGATTAATAATAAAATTAAACTAGTTAAGCTTCTTCATTTGAATAATATAAGAAAATATTTACTTGTAACAATGAGGAATCGTGTTTGATCAAAAAATGGATTGAGTACTTAAAGTGATATTTGTATGACATAAAATTTTCAAAGCTACTAAAAAAGGTAGTACATAATTGTTTTGAATTATATATATATATATATATATAATTAATTTTTTTAAGAAATAATATCCATAAAAATGTTTGTCGAACAAAAATAAGAAACATTTATCAAAATACTAGCAACGACAATAATAGTAATAGCAATAATAATAATAATAACAAAATTTATAATAACAACAATAGTAGTAGTAGTAAACATATTTCGTAAAAGTTGTTATTATCTTTTTAAAAAAAAAAACTTCCCTTTTTTTTCTTACGAAAACTAAACTAATTAAATGTGGCGAGCCAAAATTAAGTGTCAACAGCTTGCCCCTTTCTTTGTCTGTGGAAGAGAGTAATGAAGGCGTGGACGAAGAAATATTGACACAATCCAATTTTGGCCGATCAAATAATCTTTTGAGCAACCACTTGACATCTTATGGAGTTATGGTCGAACTCTGGCTTCTGAGTTGCCTACATATCTCAGGTTTCATCAGAAAATCAGGCCATATGTAGTTAGAGAGGGCAAACTCATAGCAAATTTTGATCGAGTTCAAAATTTGCCCCAGTATCGAATTATGGTAATACTGAGTTTTCTTAGGTGATGGAGTATGAAGAGGTTAGCACGAATAAAATAAAAATAGCCACACTCAAGCTAAGGTAACTTACATATACCGAGACATGAGAATCAGATCGAATGTAATTCTAATTGATAACTGGGAAAGAGAAATGCTCCGCAACAATCTCTACCAGAAACCTATGGTAGAGTGGAAAAACAATTGCCCCAGTATCGAGTTCTGATGATACCGAGCCATGAAAATTGAACAAAGAGTCGAACCTGAATCAAGCCAAATTGAGTTTTGAAAGTGAATCCTTGACGTAGCTAGGGATGCTTGACATTCCACTAACTTTCCCTAGTTTGCTGCTAAGATAGAGTTCCATGTTGCGATGTGTTTTCCTACAAAATAGGTAAAACTGAGTTACGGAATCATGGGGAACACAATATCCTAGTTCCTCTTCATACTGATTTAACACTTGTCTTAGCTTAGGATTACTTTTTATAATTGTTATAACCCCCCTCCCACTTTGGGGAGATAAGTTGGTTAATCACCCTGAATTGCAATTGAATTTTTCTAAGTCTACCATATTCCCTATGGGATTCAACCCTTAGGTTATATATCTTGACAACGACCACTTTAGCCTCAAAAAGGAGGTATAGCTTCGGCGATATCATAAGACTCATAAGGGAAAGATTGAAGACCATCCAAAGTAGACAAAAGTCCTATTCTGATGTGAGGAGAAGGCCTTGAGTTTAATGTTAGTGATTGGGTTTACTTGAAGGTATCACCTATGAAGGGTGTCATACGAGTTGGTAAGAAGTGAAAATTGAGCCATAGGTATGTAGGCTTTATAAGATTGTGAGAAGGGTTGGTAAGGTCACGTATGAGTTAGAGTTGCCATTAGAGATGGACACAATTCATCTAGTGTTCCATGTGTCAATGATGAGAAAGTTCATAGGAGATCCAAATTCCATAGTTCCATTGGAATATGTTAATATTGAAGAGAATTTAACATATGAAAAGTTCTAGTAAAGATACTAGATAGACAAGTAAAAAGATTGAGGAACAAAGATCCATTAAGGTCCTTAGGAGGAACCAACAAGTTGAGAATACGACATGGGAAGTGGAAGCGGACATGATGAAATGATATTCCTATATTTTCTGCTCTAATCAAGACTAAGGTGATAAGATAATCTTGTTAAGATGTTAAGTCATATATTTCATCCCTTAGAGTCAAGATTGCATGCATCCATACTCATGGTATCATGTTTTGAATGGTATTTTGAGATATATGTTTAAAGTTTTCAAGAAATGATGTTTAAGTTGCATTGATGTATTTATGTTTGGCTGAAAAGTATCACATCATTTCTCTCAAGTGTAGTTTCATACCATTCGGGGATGAATGTTCCCAAGGAGGAGATATTGTAACACCTCCAAATGTGGCTCGAAAAGACCCTCTGATGTGTTTCTTGAGTATCTTAAAATCCATGCATTATTTCATAAATCCAACTTTGTATTCTTTTTCAAGAGGAAAAATTGTGTAGGTAAAGTGTCACCTTCAATTTCTAGGTTCCCCATATCGAAAATAATTTGTCAGATGAAATTACGTATACTAATAGGGTCCGCGACAGAGGCACGTTGCGCCCCTATTTCCTCATAGTTCAAAAATTTTTGAGTTTCATTCTTAAACCAGAAAGTTAATTACGACTTATCCCAACACCATTATATACGTAAATGCTCAAAAATTCTCTTATTTTAGGCCCTAATTCTCTCTCTAAATACTCCCAAATCCTCTCAAAACACTCTCTAAATTCCCGATCAAGTCCGCTCAAATTTCTTGGAGCTCAAGCTTCCTCCATTGAAGGCAAAGCTTCTAAAAGGGTTTCTCAAAGTCCTTCAAGTCTTTTTTTTCAACTTTCAAGAATTAACTGTATGTAGGTTTCTTCATCCATGGGTTATTTCACCCTTGGAGTCCCAAAAACTTAATTTGCTAAATCCTTCAAGTTTTAATGTTGATTTCTTATGGGTTCCTAATTCTTCTATTAAGCATGAATTATGTTAAGATTTTTCATCTATTGCATGAAATTGCATAAGTTGATTTTAAGGGCTTTCTATTATGAAAGGATTTTATGAAATTCAAAGCTATGAATGTTATGATATTATGAGTAATTATGAAATTGATTATTTTATGAGATGAATTGCATGATTCTATGTCTAAAGTTCAAAGAGGACATGTATGATTATGGTGGGTTATTTAAGAATGATTTAAATTGATAGTTTTCATTACATTGATGCATTGTCCTCTTGAGTTACACGATTTAAAGTTTGCATGTATGAGCCCACGCAATTGTCATATCAAAATTTTCAAAGGAGACATGATCTCCAAAGATGAGGTTCAATTACAAAAGTTATGAAAGTTAAAGTTATGATGTTTTGAATTCCTCAAAGCTATGTTAAAGATGGTGAAGGGCAAGCCTCATCTAAAGATAGATTCTTTTTTAAAAAGGGGCAAGCCCTACAAGTGAATCTTAAATTAAGATGAGCTATTCCTATATATTTGATGATGAAGCTATGTTTTTAAAGTTTATAATGATTATGATTATACATATGTTTTCAAATGTATTTCATGAGAATGATTTAACACCAGGTGAGGCTTGTGGGATTTGATTAGCGGGATCCTAGTAGCAACACTTTGTCTCCTTAACTATGTGCCACCAGGAGCCTTTGTAGGCTAAGCTTAGGCTAGTGGATTCACGTAAGACACAATATTTATGAAAGATGTAATTGCAAAATTATAATTTTATGGAGGTCTACCTGGGCAAATAGATTTTCCTTTTTCCCAATGGAAGAAGTTTATTAGATTCCATGTAGTAGCTTGCATGGTCTATATCAATTACGGTCTTCTCCCACATATGTATAAAGAAGTCATGTTTCATGGAAGTTTTCATTAAAGCATACTCATGTATGTCATATTAAGCTTATATTATACTTTGTATGATTATGCATCTTGTTATGAATTATTATCTATTGTTGCATTGCACCCCAAATACTAGTACATTTTAAGTACTAACGCATACTTTTTGCCTACATGATCTAATCATGTAGGACTGAAGCTTCTATTCATCCTCCTCCACGTGGCTAGCTTGGAATCGTGAAGATTTGATATTGTGGTGAGTCCTTCATTTTGGGGACAATATCCAATTTCTATCATGCTTATGTTGAGACTTTATTTCGTTTTACTTAGTACTTTGAGGGTGAGCCTGGGATTGGTCTTGGCCCCCGTACTAATCATGTTTTAAAGGTGTTGTTGGATACTATATTATGTTATGTACCTATGATGATATGTGAGCTTTTATGAATACTTATCTTTTAGACCCTATCCCTTATGTGATGTTATGTGATGATCTTCCTAAGTCCTTACTTCCCCATAGCTTGAGTTATACTTACCCTTCTCTAAGACTTCCTTGTTATGTGATTCATGTAAATCTCATTTCCCATATCTATCCCCAAAACATGAGTCTGAAGCCCCTATTCCCTTAGAATTAATTGTTGGTGCTTGTTCTATATTCTGTAACTAGCGATGTGCATAAAATATGCTAAGAGGCTTGTTTAGGTTGCTTTCAGATTTCATATTCATCGTGTCGCACCTAGGATCTAGGCTCGGGTCGCGACATTTTGAGTCTTTGAATTGCTTGAAGATTTTTATTATGTTCTAGTGTGCAAACCTCATTATAGCGAGGGCCTGGTAGCTAAAGCGGTCTTGCTATAGCAAAGCCGCTATACCGGCCAAGGCATCGCTATAGTGATGCCCACCTATTTTGCAGGTGTTGCTATAGGGACATTAGAAAGGGGTTTTCAGACCTTTTATTCATCATTTTGAATATTTCCTTCATTTTTAAAGACTTGGAGACTTTTGCTTGATTTTTTGAAGGCTTTTCATTGAAAATGTATTTTTCACTCCCTTTATCATTACCCATTAATGATCCCTTGATTTTAACATAAAATTTGGAGTATTCAATTGAGAAAATTGAATATTTTTCATGAACTTGGAATTCTCACAAAATCGATGATTGTGAACTCATTTCAACTCTATTTTTTAATTAGTTTATACTAATGGTTTCCTAGTCGTGAGAGGAACTTTTCCATCTAAAACTTTCCAGATTTTGACATTGATTTTTGGTAGTGAATCTTTGGATGATTTTGTCCTTTTTTCTAAATCGCTTGATTTTGATGTTGTTAGTTTTGAATTGTGATTGTGAATTCATTTTCGAGTAGATTGTGGGGCTTTAAACTCAATTCGGAAGGGGAAGGCATTGTCGTTGGAGTGATTGATTGGCTAATTTGAGGCAAATGGATTCTAACCCTTGTTGAGTTTAATTGAACTCGATATTTCCTTTCTACGAGAACATTGGGGATTAGTGAATTGTTCTAGCGGATATGATTGGGTAATGGTGGGATGGTTTTAGTTGGATTTATGCCCCTTATGTTTTAGCCTTTTTATTCATAATGTTATAT
Source organism: Solanum rostratum (assembly GCA_029948455.1). Classification (NCBI taxonomy): domain Eukaryota; kingdom Viridiplantae; phylum Streptophyta; class Magnoliopsida; order Solanales; family Solanaceae; genus Solanum; species Solanum rostratum. The sequence goes on along the minus strand of CM057047.1, from coordinate 14,593,785 downwards.
TGTTTTAGCTTCCGTATTATCTTATATTATGTTGTTGTGATCTGTTTGGACTGACTTGTCTCAATGGGTAAAGGCAAGTGCCTTCTTCACACCTAATTTCGCATCGTGACATAAAAAATACTAAGGAGTCATTTGGTGTGAGTTATAAGATAAAATAAATCTTATGCTTGGTTCGAGATATTAGATAATCCTTGGTTATTTATCCCATCATTTTTGCCTTAGTGATGTGATAAGTTATCCCATATATATGGTGGAATAACTTATCCCATGATAATTTATCTCAAGATTAGTTATCTCGAAATAACTTATTCTATCAAATGAACCCTAAGGGTTATTATATTAACGTTCATCCCAATTCAATGTTAAATCAAGCAAGTTGGAACTGTCAAAATGAGTAACAAAGGTCTTGATTTCTCGATATGCATTGCTATAAAAGTCTATTTTTAAAGAACCAAAGCTTATTTGAGCCTTAGAGATAGCAATAAATGAGAAATTTTTTAAAAAAAATAATGCTAGCTATTTAGTGTTGATGTTAACATGTAAATTATTATATAATGAAGAAACTATCATGATAAAAGATTATGATTCATCACTTTGTGCTGACATATTTTTCTCCAGATCTTATATAATTTATTATACACATTCTAATATTATTTATATCATCTTAATTTTTTTTAATTAACTAGCATGAAATACACATGCAATGCATGTCATGTCAAAAAATTAGTAAGAAAAAAAAATCAAATTGCCCTTATTTAGAAAGAAGATTTGTGAAAGATGAATATGTAATTTTATAGTTCATAATAGAGTAACTTTGTAAATAAACTTTTTCGTATTATTTATATATTTTTTCTTTTTCATTATTTACATTTATACATTTTATAATTTGCTCCAAAAATCTTACTCTCCTTTTGCTCTACATTTCATTTTAGATTTTAGGTTTATTTTTTATAATGTATTATTTTTTAATTGTTTTAAGTTTGTATAAATGAACAAAAAAATTGGAATCAAAATCACTTTGCTATTGATTCTTTGTCATTCTTCATAGAGAAAAGAGAATTTTCTTGATCATCTATTCTCTTCGATCGCTCTATTCCTCCTCTACTTCGGGCATGCTTTGTTGTATTCTTGAGTTACGGTAAGCTCTTCTTTTTTTTTATATATTCTTAATTGTGTTCAATTTTTTTTAAAAAACATTGATTATGTAGCTGGATGCTTTGTTTAAAATAATTTTTAAAGTTAAAATAAATTAAATAAATTAAATATTTTAAAATACAATTTGTAAGAAGAATATTGTTAACTGTATTTCAGAGTGGTGGAGATACGCGTGATAAAAGGAGTGTCTATTTCAGAGAATCAATTTGCATTCATGCCGACGCGGTCGACTACAGAGGCAATTCATCTTGTTCAGAGATTAGTGGAGAAATATCGGGAAAGAAAGAGGGACCTTCATATGGTGTTCATTGATCTTGAGAAAATCTATGACAATGTTTTGAGGATGACCTATGGAGGTGTGTAGAGGTGAAAGGTGTTCCAATGGTGTCATTGTTAGGGTGATAAAGGACATGTATGACGGAGCCAAAACACGAGTAAGAACGGTGGGAGGAGACTCAGAGTATTTCCTTGTTGAGATGAGACTTCATCAAGGATTTGTGTTAAGCTCTTTTCTTTTTGCTTTAGTAATGGATGAGCTGACACGGTCTATTCAAGAGGAAGTTCCATAATGTATGCTATTTTCGGATGACATAGTACTGATTGATAAGACTCACGATAAAATTAATGATAGGTTGGAGGTCTGAATACATACTTTGTAATCCAAAGGATTCAAACTGAGAGGACCAAAACAGAATACTTGGAGTCACAACCCTTCAGGAACATCACAATCCTTTGAAAAAGTCATAACCATTCGAAAAAGTCACAATTCTACGAAGAAGTCACAATGTTTCAAAAAAGTCACAACCCTTCGAAAAAGTCACAACCTTTAGAAAAGTCACAACCATTCGAAAAAGCCACAACTCTTTGAAATAATCACAATTTTTCGGAAAAATCATAACCCTTCAGAAAAGTCACAATCATTCGAAAAAGTCACTATCCTTCAAAATGAAAAACTATCTATTTCAATATAATATAATATAATACAAATAAATAAATAAAATATAAAATATATACTAAATTAATTTTTAAGTTGAGGCTATTATAGTAATCTCTTTAGAAAAGTAACAACCTTTCAAAAAAGTCACAATTCTTCGAAAAAGTCACAACCTTTCGAAAAAGTCACGGGTTCTTCATTGTGAAAATTATCTGCTTTCAATATAATATGATATAATAAATATAATATAAAATATCTAAAATACAATATATTGATTTTTAAGTTGGGGGTGTTATAGTAATTTAACATCCAAGTTAGGGGGTCCTTTTAATTAAGGGTTACAAAATAGTTTCAAAATTTAAAAAAAGTGACACAAGTTTTAATTATTGAGTGTAGGTGACAAAATTATAATTAAGAGTTAATGATGTTGGACTATTTTCAAAAAGGTCCCCAAGTTTATTTTTATACACTTTAACCCACACAAAAAAATACCCTAATTACCCCCCCCCCCCCAAAAAAAAATCCCCAACGACCCCAATCGTTACCCTATCGTTTCCCGCACTTTTTCTCCCATTTCATCGGTTCTTGGTTGTTTCTTCTTGTTGTTGTAATTGTTGTTGTTGTTCTTCTTCTTGTTCTCCTTCTTCTTCTTCTTCTTCTTGTCACTATTTTCCCAACACAAGATTTGAGCTTCAAATTTGGGTGAAAAGAAATCAATTTTTTTGGGGCATTTGTTCGGGTAGCCTTCGACATTACTTGAAAGGTAAGTTTTAATCATTATTATGACTGATAAAAGTGTATGTGGTGCTATTTATTTGGGTTTTGTGTTTTTGTTGATGTTTCCACCATTGTTGTCATATCTTCATTGTTGAGCCATTTTGGAGAAGACGCAGCAGCTGCTGGACTGAGTGCAGCCGCTACTGGACTAACAAACTGGTTCACCACTTTTTGCAGCAGTTTTAAATTACTGTGTATTTGCTGCATGTGATTTTTCATATGATGAAGTAGCTGCTGAATTGAATACAACAATTGTTGTATTTCTTTACAGTTTTCTCATGTTGCGCTTTTAACTGTTACTTACTTAGGTACCTTCAAGATCATCCATGGGAGACAAAATAGTATTAGGAGTTGATTGTCGTGGTGAATGGGTTGAGTCCAACAATCGTTTTATTTGCCGTTGGAAAGGCAAAGAAATGGTCGAGATGATAGCGATGATTGTGAATCGAGATATCTCGTATGAGGATTTTATAAATCAAATTATTTCTAGCTGTGAATTAAATTGTGAGCCGGAAGATATCGTCATCACTTACATGCATTCTTCTGGTGAAAAACATAGAGTGGCTCCATTTAGAATAAAAAATTAAGTGAGTTTACGGATTTATTTCGAAGATGAAAGAAGACCCATTCTACGGGTATACATGGTTGAAAGGGTGGTGGAGAACCAAAATTCACATCAAAATCTAGAAATGTGCATGATGAATGTCCTGTGATGGCTACGGACATTCCAGATAGAGCAAGTAGAGGTGAGTTGACGCCGATCCCAGAAGTTGGGAGCAACACACCAGCGAATACACAATCGACATAGTCGAATCATGTTCAAAATGATGAAATAGGTTTTCATAATGGTATGACATTAAGAATAAGGAAGATTTAGATATTACATTAAAAATGGCTTGTTTGAAGAAAGATTTTAGATTAAACAAAGTGATAAACTCGCGTCATATGTATTGCGTCAAGTGTGTACATCCCGAGTGCAAGTGGTGGCTGAGAGCGGTGAAGCTTAAAAGTTTTGACAGATTTTACATTATAAAGTATGAAAAGTTTCACACTTGTGGTTCTCAGCATCTGACGAGCCACAATCTGCATGCTACGGCCAAGGTAATTGGTACATACTTCAAAGATAAGTTCCCCGAGGGTAAAGGACCGTCCACTAGAGATATGAAAACCTCACTTCGTGTTAAATTGGGATGCAAGGTCAGTTATTGAAAACTTTGGAAGGGAAGTGAAATTGCAAAATCTTTGATAAGGGGAACACACGAGCATGAATATGCGGTGTTTGACGCATATCGCTATATGCTTAGCATTGTAAATACGGGGACCAAAACGGCGTTGAAGCTCGATGAAAATGGTAAATTTAAGTATTTTTTTGTGGCCATAGGAGCTTGGATTCTTGATTTTAGGCATATGAGAAAAGTCATAGCTGTCGATGGAACATTTTTAAAAGGCAAGTATGGTGGCGTTTTATTGTCTACTGTTGCATAGGATGCTGAGAAACATGTTTTTCCTGTTGCATTCTGTGTTGTTGACTCCGAATGTGATGCCTCTTATCGGTATGTTTTTGAGCAAATGAGAAGTTTTGTAGATGATACTCCGGAATTGTGCATAATTTCGGATCGGCATTCAAGCAAAAAAAAAATGGTTTCAATTGTCTACCCTTCTGCTCATTATGGTTGTTGCATGTGGCAACTTGGTGAAAATATTCGAACCCATTTTCACAATGGAAGAATCATTTATCATTTTTACAAGGCCGCACAAGCATACAATGTAAGTGAGTTTAATGACCACTTCAATCAAATTAGAGATATTGTTCCACAGGCTGCCATACATTTTGAAGAAATTGGATTTCACAGATGGAGCAAGGCATTTTTTCCTGGAAATAGGTATGTGTAACTAACTGCTACATTTGTTACATTTTTGCTGCTGATGAAGATTCTGTCGCAGCAACTGCTGGAACATCTTTATTATCTGTTGTAGAATTTTCTATTTTTAAAAATGGTAGTTATTAAATTCTATAATATCTGCTGCAACATTTACAGGTTTGATATTATAACATCAAACATAGCTGAGTCGATTAATTCACTTTTTGTTGTTGAAAGAGAATTTTCAATTCCTGCTCTATTTGATGAAATAAACAAGAGGTTTGGGGAAAAATTTCACTAAAGAAGAATGGAGTTCATCAATGCATCAACCATCTTGGTCCCTTCGATAGAGGAGGTCATCTCATAAAATATTAATATAGGGAACAAGTTATTGGTTCATCCAATTGCCAATTATAGATATGCTGTCTCCGGTCATAATGCAGTGGCAACGGTTGATCTTCATTGCAAATCTTGTACTGCAGAGTGTTTGATCTTGATAAAATACCTTGTCCGAATGCGATGGCCGCGCTCCGATGTCAATATGGTGAAGATTATGGAAGGCTTATTTATGAGTATTCTTCTCAATATTACAAGGTAGAGACATACATTCTTGCATACGTGGAGGAAAAATTAATCCTGTGCTGTCTGAAGAATTTGGGGAAGTTCCTAGGGAGATTTTAGAAAGGGAAATACTTCCTCCACATGTTGCGCTGGGAAAGGTGGGAAGAAGGGCAAAGAAGCGGCGGCCAAGTATCGGACAATCATTGCGAAGCAAGAAGAACAGATGTTCCATATGCAAAAGGGTTGGGCACAAGAGAACTACATGCTCGGAGCGAAATGTTTCATAAGAACACTCGCTTTTATTTGGTGTTTTTGAACTTCTTTCATTCTGCATGTTAATTATGCAACAATTAACATTTATTGTTATTTAATATTATCAGTGTTATTGTTATTTACATTTTTACTCAATTTATTATTGCTCAATAAATTGTATATTACTTGTGCAATCGCCACGTTAATGTTTCCAGCGGAGAAAATGTTTCGTAGTTTTCGTTCTTCCCGGGAGTTTTTTTGAGAGTTTTTTTTGGTGAACCAACATGTCTCAATGTTTTGAAGGATGTGTAGGTGCTCGGTGAATTTTTCGGGGCCCGTAGCAAAAAATTCCAAAATTTTTGGGCACAAAAACAGTGACCCTCCGCGACATGTCCGCGTCGCGGAGGCGTCGCGCACCTGCCTATTTCCAGCGAAGAAAATGTTTCGTCCTTTTCGTTCTCCCCGGGAGTTTTTTTGAAAGTTTTTTTTGGTGAACCAACATGTCTCAATGTTTCGAAGGATGTGTAGGTGCTCGGTGAATTTTTCGGGGCCCGTAGCGAAAAATTCCAAAATTTTTGGGCACGAAAACAGTGACCCTCCGCGACATGTCCGCGTCGCGGAGGCGTCGCGCACCTGCCTATTTCCAGCAGAGAAAATGTTTCATCGTTTTCGTTCTCCCCGGGAGTTCTTTTGAAAAGTTTTTTTTCTGAACCAACATGTATTAATGTTTTGAGGGATGTGTAGGTGTTCGGTGAATTTTTTGGGGCCCGTAGCTTAAAATCCCAAAATTTTTGGGCACGAAAATAGTGACCCTCCGCAACATGTCCGCATCGCGGAGGCGTCGCGCACCTGCCTATTTCTAGAGGAGAAAATATTTCGTCCTTTTCGTTCGACCCGAGAGTTTTTTTGAGAGTTTTTTTTTTGTGAACCAACATGTCTCAATGTTTTGAAGGATGTGTAGGTGCTCGGTGAATTTTTTGGGGCCCGTAGCAAAAAATCTCAAAATTTTTGGGCACGAAAACAGTGACCCTCCGCGACATGTCTGTGTCGCAGAGGCGTCGCGCACCTGCCTATTTCCAGCGGAGAAAATGTTTCATCATTTTCGTTCTCCCCTGGAGTCTTTTTGAGAAGTTTTTTTGCTGAACCAACATGTATTAATGTTTAGAAGGATGTGTAGGTGTTCGGTGAATTTTTCGGGGCCCGTAGCTTAAAATCCCAAAATTTTTGTCCAGCAACTGCTAGGAATATTCCAGCAGCTGCTGTACATTTCCCAGCAACTGCTAAGAAAAATTCAGCAACTTGCCAACTTGCTAGAACAAATTCAAATAAAATGTTTACTATCGCCATATTGACGCAATATATTATAAAACATATTGATTGTACATTATAAAACATATTGACGCAACCAAGTAATAGTCATTTTACTTAGTCACCAGCACTTACATATGTAATTGCTCAATAGTCACCATCACTTACATGTACATTCACTTACATAAGTTGATTTAGCATTTTATTTGAAGTCGGAGTAATAAAACTCAACTTATCACTACATATTGCTGATACCATCCCCTTATAGTCATCTTCCTATAGGTACAAAGGAAAAATCAAAGGTCGGGTCCAGCAACTGTTGGGAATATTACAGCAACTATTGTACATTTCTCAGCAAATGTTGTATATTTCCCAGCAGCTGCTGTACATTTCCCAACAAATGTTGTACATTTCCCAGCAAATGTTGTACACTCCCCAGCAAATGCTAAGAATAATCCAGCAACTTGTCAACTTGCTACAACAAGTTCTAACGAAATGTTTTCCATTGAGTTATTCCTAGTGTTGAATTGGACTAAATTCCTTATATTCGTCTGTAACGATGAGCACATGGACTAATTAATGAAAAAAGCTACCGAAATAAGTGTGTTTTAGATCTACCATCGTATTGTTTGTGTAAGTAGTATCTCAATGTATAAGATCACTATTGATTCCACCTTAACGCATAAGATAACTAGTAATGTATTACAAAACATATCGACGCAACCAAGTAATATTCAATTTACTTAGTCACCATCACTTACATATGCAATTGCTCAATAGATTGTTTATTACTTGTGAAATCACAACGTCAATGTATAAGATCACTCATAGATTTAGCATTTTATTTGAAGTCAGAGTAACAAAACTCAACTTATCACTACATATGGCTGATACCATCCCCTTATAGTCATCTTCCTATAGGTACTAACGAAAAATCAAAGGTCAGGTCCAGCAACTGCTGGGAATATTACAACAGTTGTTGTACTTTTCCCAGCAAATGTTGTACATTTCCCAGCAGCTGATGTACATTCCCAGCAAATGCGGAGAATAATCCAGCAACTTGCCAACTTGCTACAACAAGTTCTAACGAAATGTTTGCCATCGAGGTATTCCTAGTGTTGAATTGGACTAAATTCCTTATATTCGTCTGTAACGATGAGCACATAGACTAATTAATGGAAAAGCTACCGAAATAAGTGTGCTTTAGATCTACCATCGTATTATTTGTGTAAGTAGTATCTCAATGTATAAGATTATTACTGATTCCACCTCAACGCATAAGATAACTAGTAATATATTACAAAACATATCGACGCAACCAAGTAATATTCATTTACTTAGTCACCATCACTTACATATGCAATTGCTCAATAGATTGTTTATTACTTGTGAAATCAAAACGTCAATGTATAAGATCACTCATGGATTTAGCATTTTATTTGAAGTCAGAGTAACAAAACTCAACTTATCACTACATATGGCTGATACCATCCCCTTATAGTCATCTTCCTATAGGTACTAACGAAAAATCAAAGGTCGGGTCCAACAACTACTGGGTATAATACAACAGCTGATGTACATTTCCCAGCAAATGCTAGGAATTTCCCAGCAGCTGCTGTACGTTCCCCGGCAATCACCGATTCCCAGTAATCCGCCGTTCAATATTGAATTTTTTAAGTTTGGACTAAGTGGTGTTGATGTTTTTAAGCTATTGGCATTGTTCGATGAATTTTTCGGGGCCCGTAGCTCTAATTCTGAAAATATTTTGGCCCCGAAAATAGTGACCCTCCGCGACAAGTCCGCGTCGCGTAGGCGTCACGTACCAGGTAGTACCTGAGGCCCGAGGAAATTATTTACACAAGTGTGGTTCCGCATGGCTCCGCGACGCGGACTTGTCGCGAACCCGTGTAATTCGGGCCTCGATTTTCGCGTGGCCCCACCACTATATAAAGCCCCCTTCGTTTTTTAGGGCTTTTTTAACAATACCACACCCGATTTTCGCCCCTCTACCTCTGCAATCTCAATTTTTTTGCCTCTACTCTTTAAGTTTTCAAACTCTATGAGACACACACTCATCTCGCCATCAACTCAAGTAAGTATTTTCCCTCTACTCTTCAAATTTTCAATCATCTCATCATCCCTCTACTGCAAGTTTTCTTCTATGTGTTGCATTTGGGTTAGTCTACCATTATTCTTAGGAATTTGATAAGTGTGAGTGGTTTGTTTGTTACTCATTATGCTTGCATTTTGGCTTATGGGTTATTTCCACTTGGTGTTGTTTGATTTGTTGTTGTACTTTTCGAGTATGGGTGTTATTGTTTTCGTAGTAATTTTGACAAATATGTTCGATTTGTTGGTTGATTTTTATTGGGTGTTTTATTCAACTATTGGAGGTTGTTGTTGTAGTTGTTTATATTGTTTATTTCTTTATTTTTTTCTGGATTTTGGGCTATAAGGTGAATCACTCCTAGCCTGTAGATGTGGTAAATAGAGTTAATGAGAATTTCTTTCTTTCTTGTTAAGATTGGTTTTATTTTTTTGTAGGGCTATATATAGTTAAATGGCAAGACCAAAATGAAAAAAAATCTTGGACCACACAGTGCTTCTTCTAGACATTCTAGGAGGTTGATTATATCGGAAGATGAGCAAGATGATGATCAGTCACAACAATAACTGGATCTTCTCATTGAAGTAGTCTGTGCTGAGGCTGGTGTTGGTGCCAGTCAAGCAGATGGTGCAGACAATCCAGTAGAGGCTGCACACAGCCCAGCAGCTGTTGGTCACACTTCCTCAGATGCTGCACAAAGCCCAGCAGCTGCTGCACACACTTCCTCAGATGCTGCACACAGTCTAGCAGCTTCTGCACACAGCCCCTCTAATGCAACAACAAGAGACATAGCTAGTGACAAGAGTACATCAGCTGCCGCAGAAACCCCCTCAGCTGATGTCGGTATTCCATCAGCTGCTTCAGACGTTGCCACAGTTGTGGCTTTCAGGTATGATGAATATGGATTTGACATGCCTGGGTTTCTGGATCGTCATGAGAGAGGGGATATAGGAATAAAATCAGAACTTGGGAAACCATTTTCAGATTTTAAAAGTATTTCAGTGAAGGAAGACTTGGAAGGCTACTTTAAGTCTACGGTATTTGGTAAGTTATACCTAGACATAGGTGAGGAAAACATCCCCCGATTTCAAATGAAGCTGATGTATCAGCTTATTCGTCGGTGGATTAGTAGCCAGAATGATTTTTGGGTTAATTGTTTTGGCATGCCAGTTTGTTTTGGCATGAGAGAGTTTGCCGTTGTGACTGGCTTGAACTGTCACGTTCCACCTCCTCCTCCCTCCCAATCTAAAAAGACTAAAAAGACATATAAAAGAATTTGTGATGCAATGGGGAAGACGCATTGTGAATCAAAGGAGATGCTTGACCTGTTGCAGTTAAGTGAGGTGAAGAAGGGTGTGAAGAAGTCCCTCTGTTTAGTTTACTTTGTCCATGTGATTCTTATGGGTAGAGATGGAGGGACTAATGCGAAGGATTCTTGGTTCAAGCTAGCGGCTGACCGAGATGCATTTTGTGCCTATCCTTGGGGTTGGGATAGCTATGAACTGACAGTGCAATATTTGAAGAAGGCGGCGACTTCGACCACAAAGTCGTCCAATCTATATGGTTTTCCGTGGGCTTTTATGGTAAGTTCTATTTGTTGTATTTTTGTTGTTTTTTTATATTTATTTATTATGTAAATTAATAATATTTCGTGGCATTGATTTCGTTAGGCTTGGGCTTTTGAGGTTATTCCTTACATTCGGAAAACATTCAAAGAGTTCAACGAGGAAGTGTCTTATCTGAGACTTCTTCGATGGTTGGCAGCGCCAAATAATGCTAAAGTGGAGGTGCACAAACTCTTTGATCCACCTGAGGATAAGGTAAGTGTTACAATTGTTGTAATTTTAAAAAATTTCTTTTCTTCTCGTATTTTAGTATTTTTTGCTAATATAATTTTATTTCATTTGTAGGTTGTTTATCCGTGCCTAATCCCAACTGAAAGTGAGAAGGAGATGGAGTTTTGGACGGGATTTATGCTACTCAAGCAAAAAGAAGAGGATCCGAGGATTGTGAGGTTGGTGAAAGATTTGGTCGGGGTAATGGCCATAAAAAAAGGATTCTCTTGTTAATGTTGGTGTTGGTGTTGGGGCTGGGGTTGTTGGTGCTGATGTTGCTGCTGGGGTAGGGGTAGGTGATGCTACCGGGCCAGGTGCAAATGCTACCAGGGAAGAAGATATAGGTGGATTTTCTCCTCTTGGTGGTGTAGGTGATTTTGGAACTCCATTCACCCTTGGTAGATCCCGTGACTTGGGTGCTGGGACTTCTAAGGCAGCAGCTTGTAGTATTTGTGGTTGTGAAACTTGCAACAACAGGACGAATAAAATGATGGAAATGATAGTGTCACATAATGAGAAGATGGATAAATGATGGAAATGATGTTGTCATTTAAGGAAACGTTGAATACCATCCTGTCCAAAAGAGGTGTCACTCCGTCATCAAGGGTGGTGTCACCTTATACTCCTATTCGAGAGCAAAGGAGGCGAAAGCAAGTTTCTAAAGCAATCATGAGTGCAAGGAAAAGGGCAAAAAGTGTTGTGATGAAGGACAAGCAGCCAGCAGCATCTGGGATGCAGGAGCAGCAAGCAGCAGGTGCTGGCAAGGAACAAGAAGAAGCAGCATCTATGGAGGAACAGTAGTTGATGTTATGATTTTATTTAATTGGTGTATTTAATGTTTGGATAATGGGGATTTTTTTATGTTTGTTATTTTCTACACTTTGTGGTGATGTTGATCAGGGATTATTGTTTATAAACATATGTATTTTCTTATTTTTCTAATTTTTTTGGAATGTTGATGATGGATATTTTCTTTAATTGATATATCTCCGTTTATAAGAATTTCTCTGTGTATAGAAATATTTGATGTCAAATAACTCAGCAAGTAACCTAGTTGATGCGAAAGTCTTAAGATTTGTTGTGGATAGATGGTTATCGATGAATTTAGTGATTTTAGTCCAATTCAACACAACAAATAATTCGATGCTAAATATTTTGTTTGAATTTGTTATAGCAAGTTGGCGCAATTGCTGTAAAATATCACAGCAAGTTATTAAGTTGTTGGATTATTCACAGCAATTTCTGAGACAAATCCCAGCATTTGTTGTAAAACGCGTAGCAAATGCTGAACATGTGCTGGTATGCGACGCCTCCGCGACGCGGACATGTCGCGGAGGGTCACTGTTTTCGGGGCCCAAATTTTGGGAATTTTAAGCTATGAGCCTCGAAAAATTCACCAAACACCTACACATCCTTCAAAATGTTAAGATATGTTGGTTCAGCAAAAAAACTCCCAGGTCGAACGAAAATGACGAAACATTTTCTCCACACAAAACAGGCTGGTACGCGACGCCTCCGCGACGCGGACATGTCACGGAGGGTCACTATTTTCGGGGCCCAAATTTTGGGAATTTTAAGCTACGGGCCCCGAAAAATTTACCGAACACCTACACATCCTTCAAAATGTTAAGACATGTTAGTTCAGCAAAAAACTTCTCAAAAAACTCCCGGATCGAACGAAAACGACGAAATATTTTCTCCACACAAAATATTGATACATGCTAATACACAGTTTTATACAATGTTGATATATTACATAACTATTTATACAATATTAATACAAGTTTATATAATACAAGTTTTAGGACTTTTCGTGTCGCCTAATATTTATAGAATATTGATACATGCTAATACGCCTACTATTGTTCGCGACACCTACTATTGCAACGTAGTTAGTAGCTATAGCAATTGGTATCCAAGATTAATAGCAATGAAATTAATAAAAGTAATGATTTATGTCTAAAAACTAAGATTTAATGTACAAGTAATGTCTGAAATTATACAAGCAATGTTTGAATTATACAACCAATTACTGAACTACTCATCCGGGCTAGGCAAGATTGGGTCCCCTCCTGTGGCAATTGGCAGCTCCTCCTCAATATCATCCTCCTCACTGTCAGATCCCATCAGTCCTGCCCCGGGGTCCGTGGGGATATCATCATCAACGGGCTCCACAAAGGTAGGCCCGATGCCAGCACAACATTTGTCAGGGCATTGAGAGGGTAGCGGGTGACAACTTCTTCCAACTCCTGCTCCGTAGATGCGCGACCGCCCGTCCTATGCCTCAGCATCTCGAGCCCGTACATGTGTGCCATAATGAGCTCATCCCAATGGTTGCGCTCAGCAGTGGTAAGGATTGGCCCCGTAGCCTCCTCTGGCCCTTTAATGTTGGTGACATTATAGGGGGGGCCTCGATCTGGGGCTAATAGTCCAGCTTTTCGGTGGGACCACCTGCACGAGTGCACAATTCAAGTAATGAGGCCCCCAAAAGCGTACCTGCGACCACGATGGACTCTAGCCTTTCTCATGGTGGACTTGAGAATGACCCCAAAGTTGAGCTCCATGCCCGTCATGAGGGCATATACTTAGCATGTTCTGTCTCGGGTCACGGCAGTGAAGTGTTGCCCCGGAAAGAAGGAATGGATCACAATTTTGACCTACACCCGAGCTTCCCGATTCATGTGGGCAAAGGGGAAGCTTTGGTGGTATCCTTGTCCAGCATGGCTTATCCATCTTGCCGTGGAGTTTACTCCCGCGAGTGTGTGCCGGATGAGACGGTATGGGGGCTGCATTTGCAAATCATTGAAAAGCCCAGAAGGAACATCTGGAGTTCCCAGAATGTCATTTATGGCAAGGGGGCCTATGTTTACTTCCACTCCTCGCACAATAACTACCTGTGTGCGAGGTTCCTTCTTCATGTTTGCGTAGAATTCCCTAACCATGCTGAGGTTGCATGGTAAGGGATCGTTGAAGAGGAACATGAGTTGGTACTCCATGCACCTTTGATAGATGAGGAGGAACTCACGTGCCAAGGAGTCCGCATCAATAGGAACATCGGGGAAGTACTTGGTCTCATTATGAGTCCGGTACCACCTCTGTCCCTCTCTATCGACTGCCCGGAGCCCAAAACGAGGTCGTTGACCTTTGTGCTCAGGGGCTCGGGGTACCACTGGGACATCCCTGGTACGCCGCCGGCTGCTCGAGGCGCCAGCTCCACTTGTTTGCCCTGTACGTCTTGCCCTAGAAGCCATTAGTACCTGCAGCAAAACAAGTTCAGCAAAATCTTGTTCATTGCATCACAAATTCTTTTATATGTCAAGCATCACAAATTCTTGAAATAATCTAAATCAACCAACAAATCTAACATATTTCTCCAAATTACTACCAAAAAAACAACACCCATACTTGAAATAATGCAATAACCAAATGCAAGCACAAAGAGTAACAAACAAAGCACTCACAAATTCTTTTATTTGTCAAGCATCACAAATTCTTGAAATAATTTAAATCAACCAACAAATCTAACATATTTCTCCAAATTACTACAAAAACAACAACACCCACACTTGAAATAATGCAATAACCAAATACAAACACAAAGAGTAACAAACAAAGCACTCACAAATTCTTTTATATGTCAAGCATCACAAATTCTTGAAATAATCTAAATCAACCAACAAATCTAACATATTTCTCCAAATTACTAAAAAAAACAACAACACCCATACTTAAAATAATGCAATAACCAAATGCAAGCACAAAGAGTAACACAAATGCGACATATAGAAGAAAATATTTACTTGAGTTGATGGTGAGATGAGTGTGCGTCGCGTAGAGGATTGAAAACTTGAAGAGTAGAAGCAAAAAATTGAGAGAGAAGAGGGAAAGGGGCGAAAATTGGCTGCTACATATAAAAAAACCCTAAAAATAACGAAGGGCCTTTATATAGTGGTGGGGTCACGCAAAAATCGAGGCACAAATTACAGGGGTCCGTGACCAATGCGCGACGCGGACACATCGCGTACCAACACTTGAACAATTAATTTCCTGGGGCCTTAGGTACTTGCTTGTACGCGATGCCTCCGCGACGTGTAGACGTCGCGGAGGGTCACTGTTTCGGGCCAATTGTTTTTTAAAATTTTGAGCTACGTGCCCCAAAAAATTCCTCGAACAATGCACTACGCTTCAAAACAGTAATATATATTAGTTCAACCAAACAAATGACAAAAACAAATTACGGATTTGGAAAAAAAACGATGATGCATTTTTCAACAAAGAACAGTCGATTCAGTGTTTCTGCGCGACACGTCCGCGACGCGGACATGTCGCGGACGGTCCGAAATGACGCGGCTGGATTTTTTTTTTAAGCTTAATTTTTTTTTTTAAACTTATAAATTTTTTTGCCACAAATGAGTTCCAAAAGTTTTTAAAATATACACTTTAACCCTTCATTAACTTAATCCCACTTAATTTTTAATTAATGACAAGTTTGACCGGTTACCTTTTTTAATTTTCAAACTTCACCAACACCTCCAATTCAATTTTCACAAGTTTAGGGAGTACAAGTGCTATTGAAACATAATTATATTGAGAAATAATGCTATAATTTAAAAAAAATAATTGAAAATAATTACGATTTCAGTAATATTACATTAATAAAAGTTCTTAAAATAAATTTATAATATTAAAATTTCTATATAAAAATAATATAATAAAATATTTAATTAATTTAATATTAAAATATATAAACTTAATTAAATTATTCGGGCTAACTAGTATAGCATTTGGGTACAAACCGGGTCTGAGACCAAAAGAACACTATCCCTTGTCTGTTCAAAAACCCCTACTCCACCGTCATTCTGCAAAGGGACGATGACGGACCGTGATCGAACTCGAGACCGAGAACGAGAACGAGAACGAGACCGAGACAGAGAACGTGAACGTGAACGGGATCGTGAGCGTGACCGAGACAGAGATCGGAAACGAGACAGGGAAGACCGAGATCGGAGAGACCGTGAACCTTCTTATACCTCTGACCATAACAGAACCTCTCGGCATACTCGTTCCCCTTCCACTGACCGTCACCGTCACCGCCACCGTTCTGCCTCTCGGTCCCGTTCTCCCACTGACCGTCGTCACCGTCACCACCGCCGCAGGAGTCCCTCAGCTGAAAGTCCTCCAAGAAAAAGACACAGAGATGATGCTGAACGGGATAGGGACAGGCACAGAGAAGTTTCGGATTTTGTGGATGGGATAGCGAAAGAACAACAGAAACAGAAGAAAAAGAAGAAGGAGAAGGAGGATGGGAGTGGGGGTGTTGCTGAACGAGGTGAAGAGATGATCGATGAGGATGAGATTGAGATGATGAAGAAATTCGGGATACCAGTAGGGTTTGATTCTACCAAAGGAAAGCCAGTGCCAGGAAATGATGTGGGTGCTGTAAGAAAAGTCACCAAAAGGCAGCCTCGACAGTACATGAATAGGCGTGGTGGTTTCAATAGACCCTTGCCTGCTGAGTGCAACCGCTGAGTGTTCCAGGTTAGGCTTCTAATTTTCTCTATAAAGCCAACATCTTAGTTGTGGAATTTTGAGTATTAGAGAGTTGATTGTATGTATATTCTAGTATTTGGAACACCCTTATGATCTTTGCCGGCAGATATAAGGTAGCGAGCTTGTATTTTGATTTGGGGGGTGGGGGTGTATCAGAAAAGTATCACTGTTTTGGATTTGTTTGAAGATTTTTGAAGAAAAAGACAAGACACTGCAATACAGTGAATACCTACTGTATTAGTAAGTTGTGTTTATCATTTGAAATTTTGCGTACATAGCATGTGCATGTTTATAACTTTGTATGCATTTAATTAGGCTTCAAATACATTCTTACGAAGTGTTTGATTCAGGAGACTGGTTGTTGAAGTGGCTGTTTTTCAGGCTTTAATTCTTCTACCTCTTCTAAACAAGTTAGTGGGTGCTCATATTGGGTTTATGTTCTTATAATTTGGTGAGTTCTCCTTTATGTTATCTTTGTCTTACATAAAGAGGTTGCAAGAAATATTGGATGGCTTATTCCAAATGTTCACATAAAAATACTTACAAACCTGATGTCTTATTGGGTGGTTATGGGATAAATACAAAGTTGGCAGAACAAAATAAACTATTCGCCAAAAATATAATTGTCCTCTCTCTAATATAATTTTTTTATCAACTAAAGTAAAAAGTATCGTGTTTACATCCTATAAAATTATTAACACTTTTCAAAGATCATCTTGATTTTGAAGAAGGGGTGTTGGAGTAAAGCTTGAAATGATATTCAACATATAATAATTAGTGCGCATGATGTGATATTTAGTATCCTCTTGCTTGATTTTGATTAACATTAGTCATTCTTTCAATGACAAAAGTGAAATATTGACTATTCTATGTTTGTCCTATAAGTGTTCTATGATCATCACCTACTAAGAATCCACAAGTTGCAACTTAAATTGTATACCTGATAAGTGGTAAATGCGCAAGTACTTCAAAATACGCATAAGTCACATTGCATTGTTATTTTGAATCAAGCCTATCTTGTAGCATGGGAAAAAAGCAAAGCAAAGCTTGAGATAAATGAGTGAAGGACAAGGATAAAGAATGTTCAAACTGTTGCTCAGGAATTTCTTGAGAAAGCTTTTTGTGCGCTTCTTGGTGAAAACTTGAGTGGTGCATAGTGTCTTGCCCTTTATGCATACTATTGAATGGTGAAAAAATATTTACTTACCTAATGTCTTATGGTGTGCCCAATATTACAATTATAAACAAACAATAATTAAACTCTTACAATTGACTAATATTTGGCTCTATTTGTATCTGTTTGATCATAAACTTGATATAAAATGTCTCAAATTTAACTAAATTAGAATCCACATGATATGTGATGTATCATCAACATATGGTTTCCATACATCAAATTGTCATTTCCTTTCTAATATAGCTGATTATAGCTATAAATATAACAACATACCCAGTGGAATCCCACAACTGGGGTGTAGGGAGGGTAGAATGTACGCAGACGCTACCACTACCTCATAGAGGTAGAGAGGTGGTTTCCTGGGAACCCTCGTCACAAAAACCCATAAGCAGAATAAGCTAGATATGGAAAACAAGAAAGGAAACACAGAGAAAGTGAACAGGAAGAACGATTAATAACGAAAAGCACATGATAACAAGTAAATACGAGACAATTCACATATATAAGGCAGATAAATACGACATCGGGCAACTCCTACCTATCTAACCTATTAGCCTACTACTCTAATTCGCGACCTCCACTCCTTTCTATTTAAGGTCATGGCCTCGGTGAGATCAAGTTTCACCATATCTTGTCTGATCACCTTCCCCCCCAATATTTCTTCGGTCTACCTCTACCCCTCCGTGTAACCCCCAAATCTAGCCTCTCGCACCTCCTAACAGGAGCATCGGTACTCCTTCTCTGCACATGTCCGAACCATCGCAGTTTCGCTTCTCTCATCTTGTCAGCTACAGGGGCCACCGCTAACTTCTCCCGAATGACCTTTTTCCTAATCTTATCACTCCTGGTGTGACCACACATTCATCTTAACATCCTCATCTCTGCGACCTGCATCTTTT
Source organism: Solanum rostratum (assembly GCA_029948455.1). Lineage (NCBI taxonomy): Eukaryota > Viridiplantae > Streptophyta > Magnoliopsida > Solanales > Solanaceae > Solanum > Solanum rostratum. The sequence continues at coordinate 14,575,368 of CM057047.1, read as the reverse complement.
GAACATGTGCATTTTTATTGGCCAACATTTCACCCCATACAACAAAGATGGTCTAACCACCATTTTGTAGAACTTACCTTTGAGTTTAGGTGGTATCTTCTTATCACACAATACTCCACAGGCCAGCCTTCATTTTGTCCATGTTGCCCCAATACGATGTGTGACATCATCATCGATATCCCCACTACTCTGGATGATGGACCCCAGATACTTAAAGCTTTCCCTCTTGGGGATAGGGTGAGCGGCAAGCCTCACATCAATGTCTGCTTCATCCCTCACAACACTGAATTTGCACTCCAAGTATTTTGTTTTGGTCCTGCTCAGTTTGAATCCTTTGGACTCCAAAGCGTGTCTCCAAACCTCCAACCTATCATTAACTTCGGTCCAGGTCTCATCAATTAGTACTATGTCATCTGCAAACAACATACACCATGGGACTTCCTCCTGGATAGATCGCGTCAACTCATCCATCACCAAAGCAAACAGAAAAGGGCTCAACATAGTGAAATTCCACAAAGTAGGGTTTAAGGAGGTTATAGTGTACGTAGACCTCATCACAACCTCGTGGAGATAAAGAGGTTGTTTCCGAAGGAGCATCAACTCAAGTGCATCAATCTTAATTAAAAAAGTAAAGAGAACAGTGGCGAAAGCATGATGGTTAATAAGAAAATTAGTATAAAGTCTACAAGAATGAAATACTAACAACAATAAAGTTGTGATAATGAAATACAGTAAACAACATAAGGGAAAAACTACAACAGGGAAGAACTACAATGGTGCAATTAGTCCTGCACCTGGAACTCCCACCTTTTCTCGAATAAACTCATTCCTAATCTTGTCACTCCTAGTATATCCCCATATCCATCTTAACGTTCTCATCTCTACAACATGCATCTTCTGAACATGAGATTTCTTGATAGGACAATATTGGGCCCATACAATTAGGATGGTCGAATCACACAAGACTCCGAAGGCATCAACCAAGCCTCTTTTTTATCCATGCCACCCCTAATGCGATGTTTGACATCAAGTCTCACTTCCATGTTTGTTTCATCCATCAAAATACTGAATTTGCACCTCATATATCCCGTCTTGGTCCTGCTCAACTTGAACCATTTGAACTAGAGCTTGTCTCAAAACCTCCAATTTATTATTAACTTTGCCCGTCATGAATTAGTAGAATGTCATCCGCAAATAACATACATCATGGCTAAGTTGTTCGGACTCTTTACTTTTGGTGCCGCACCCGTGTCGACACGACATGGGTGTGGGATCCATGTCCGATTTGGTCAACCGATTTCAGCTACTTTGACCAAAATTGAGGGGGGAAAGTTTGGACAACTTTAATGATTTTTGTAATCAATACAAAAGCTAAGGTGAAATTAAAGAAAATGAATTACTTTTGATATGGAAATTTCTATGTCACTGCTTTTCCTTTAATCTCCTTCCAGGATTCTCCTCAAGTTCTCCATATAATATCTCATAATTTGTGTTTTATCACTCCATTTGTAGACATTTTAATATTTAGGCAAATCCCCGCACCTGTATTCATGTATGGATCCATACCCCCCGAATCTTAAAAATTAGATCATGATGGATCTGACCTCTAGATCTGCACCCATATCGGACACCCGCACCCAAGTCCGAGCAACTTAGCATCATGGATTCTCTTGAATAAACTATGTCAGCTCATCTATCACTAAGACAAATAGGCTAGGGCTAAGCATTGATTCCTTATAAAGCTCAACCGGGAAGTCTCAGAGTCTCTTTCCACCATTCCAATGCGTGTCTTGGCTCCATCATGCATGTTCTTATCGCTCTAATATAAACCATAGGAACACTTTTTGCCTCCAAACATCTTCAGAGGACATCCCTTAGAACTTTTTCATAGGCTTTTTCAAGATCGATGAACACCATATGTAAGTCGCTATTCTAATCCCTATATTTCTCCACTAGTCTCCGCATGAGATGGATTACTTCGATAGTCGATCACCTTGGCATGAATCCAAAATTAGTTATCGAAACGAGACACCTCTATCTGCACCCTCATCTCTAACACTTTCTCCCAGCCCTTCATAGTGTGGCTTAGCTATTTAATACCCCTGTAATTGTTACAGTTTTGAATATCACCATTGTTCGTATATAGTGGAACCATCATATTCCACCTTTATTCATTAGGCATTTTTGCCATCTTAAAAACAACATTAAACAACCTAGTCAACCTTTCCATATCGGCGTCGTCAGTGCTTCTCCAAAATTTTCATCGGAATCTCATCGGGTCCAATTGCTCTTCTCTTGCTCAACCTGCTATTCACATGTTAACTACTTCAACACTAAAAGACCTACAGTGCCCAAAATAACTAATCACACGTTTAACTTCTTCAACACTAAAACACCTATAGTGCCCAAAATCCCGAAGTCTTTCACAGTGCACCAATACATCCAACACAATGTACCCATCTCCTTGTTCGTTTGAGAGTTTGTGAAAGTATGCTACCTTTGCTTAATAGAGGTCTTGTCCACCAACACCTTGTCTTCCTCATTCTTAATGCACTTCACTTGATCCAGTCCCGAGCCTTTTTCTCTCTTGCTTCCGCAAGCCTCTACAATCTCCTTAGCTTGACATACAAGTGTTTAAAAGCGATTGTCTTAGCAATCTTAACTGCCAACTTTGCTTTTGTCTTCGCCATTTTATAGGTTTCCTTAAGTGTCCGCTTTTCTTCCTCATCCACGCACTCCGCCCACTTAGTATAAATAACCTTCTTTACTTGCAGTTTACCCTGGACTTCTATTCCAACTCCAATCTCCTTGATGACTATGAAAGTTCCCTGTTGGAACTCTTAGAACCTTAGTAGTTGCTTCTGTAATGCAACTAGTAGTCTTATCCCACATGTTCACATGTCCACTGCTACTCCATGTCCCCATACCAATCAACTTCTCCTCCATCTCCCAAGAAAGGGCAGGGGCTAGGGTCAAGCCACCCCATTTAATCCTTGGTTGGTCATAAAGAGTCTTCTTTCTCCTGACCCTCTTAATCTCCAAGTCTTTCACCCAAAGTTTATATTGGGTAGACAGATTTTTACTCGGGATAACCTTGCAATCCTTACTAAAACCTCTATCACCCTTCTTAAGGAAATCATAATCTATCTGAGTTTTAACCATCGTGTTACAATAGGTAATCGAGTAGATTTCCCTCTTCAGGAAGTACGAGATAGCAATTACCAACTGAAAGTCTTTGGCAAAATCTAGAAGTGACGCTCTACCTTCATTTCTCTCCCCAAAACCACAGCCTCCATAAACATCATTCAAGCCACTTGAAGTTGCATCGATATGACCATTAAAATCTCCACCAATGAAAATTTTCTTGGCGTTAAGTACACCTCTCACTACCTCAACTAAATCTTCCCAAAACAGTTTTTTGCCCTCCTCGTTCAGGCCCATTTGAGGCGTATAAGCACTAATAACTTTCAAATTAAACCCGCCAACAACAAGCTTAATCGTCATCATCCTATCATTGATCCTCCTAAGTCCTAACCTCCACCACACGCCTCCTAAGGTCCCCGTCTGCTAATGCGCACTCCATTTCATCCCTCAAGCCTCCGGAATACCATAACTTAAACTCGTTTACATTCTGTGCCGTTGTATCTACCCATCTGGTCTTCTAGACACAGGCTATGCTAATCTTTCTGTTCTTAAGAATCTTTACTAGCTCTGTGGACTTCTCCATCGGCGACCTTATTCCACGAACCTACTCTTAACTTGGGAGAATTCGAACCCTCCTTGCCACTACTATTCCTCACCGTTGGCCTAACCGAAGACATGATACTAGTCCACCATTAGCCACCAAAGCCGCCACTAAGATGTAAACTACAAAGGAATATACTAAGTAAACAGTAGAACCATGAAGAAATCAATAGGCAAACGCAAGAACAAGGATCCCAATCCAAGGACCTACTTTTAAATTCTTTTAACTAATGGTTCCAAATAATTGGAACGTAGAGAAAAGGTGAAATTGTAAGCAATTAATCAATGCAGCGAAGCAGAGAAACAAAGAGCAAGGAGAGAACAATAAACTCAACAGAATAAAACAAATGAACCCAAAAGAACAGTCAAGAAACCCAGAACACAACATCTGAAAGGCAGATATCAGGCAACAAATCTTCTTTCGTGAATAACTAATAAAAAACAGAAGGGCAGACTTGAATCAATAAAAACAGAAAAACAGAGGACAAACAGACGGGTAGAATTGATTCGAGAAATAGGAAATAAAGGAAAACTTGGAAGATATCACCTGGATGATGTTCGAAACTTGGAAGATTCTGACCGGAAAATATCGGACGTCAGCAGAAATGACTGGACGTTGCTGGAATCTGCTGGAAGCCGCTGGAAATTGGTAGATCTAGTTCAGATCTTGACAGATCTGGTTTGCAAGAAAAATAAAGAAGATGAAAAACTTCGCTGGGAAAAATAAAGAAGAAGAAGAGGAAAATTTCGCCAGAGAAGAAAAGTCACGATTGCCGGCAGTCGCGGGAGAAAGAGACGCAAAGAAGCTATACGCAAGAGCAAGTCAGTCCTAAATAAATAAATTAATTAAGTTGTGTACTAATAACATTAATTCAATAGCTTAAATAAACAAGTTAATTACTTTACTATAGTTATTTTTTTAAAAATATTAAGAGGATAATACATGTTAGTAGTTAGTTTTAATTTAAAATGTTATTACCTTTTAATATGTCCGCACATTGTGTGGGTACATATACTAGTTGTTACTTAGTGGGTCGAAAATGCCCCTTTTCAAATATATACGTGTGTGTATATATGTATTGTTTTAAGATGCGCTTTTTCCCTTCAATATAAGCTTATTTTAGAAGCTTGGCCAATCAAGGCTATTAGAAGTCTAAGGCAGATGAAACATTGTATAACCTATGCTTGTTGCAGAAAAAATGTGAAAAACAAAAAAGACAACAATATCCTTAACCATAAAACAAGAAAAAGACAACAACTATGCTTTAATACTAAACAAGTTGGAGTTGTCTATATAAATCCTTACTAACCATAATTGTAGATTTAAATTCGTCTCAAGCCAATGTAAAATAAAAAAACAGAGGAAAAGAAGAAATTTTAGTCTTACCAAGAGCTTTGGGATTCAGGTTTGTACTGCACTTTAGTTTCTTGAGCTTTGCTTTTCTGTGATGTGTAGTACTGACCTTGACATGACTTGAGCTTGTCAAAGTTATGTTGTGGGTAAGGTAGCCTTAATGTGCCAATGGTAGACCTTAGTAATTGTTTGTCGTGTTATTTTTCTCTTCATGTAGTAGCTCCAAGCTAAATATAAAAGAGACACATGCTCTTGAGGCTTTGGTTTAGTGGTAAGAACGTATCATATGATGTGTTGGTTAGGTACACCGTGCATGATACGAGTTCTAACCTTGCTATAGATAAGTACTCGGTATTTACCTAGAGAAGGGTAGTATAGGTGGACTTGTGATCCTCCAAGTTCCGAACTGAACACCATCAGACGGCAAAGTTTCTCGGTCATAAAAAACTTATGGAGAGACACATTGTTTTATATGAGGAACATGCAAGTTGACCTAGAGACTATCATTATTGCAAAAAGGAGGACTTTGTCTTACTTTTACCTTAGCAAAAGAAAAGTACATTGTGTTAGTATCATTAATTTTTTTTCTTGTCGATATGGGAATCCCTTATTACTTTTCTTCTGTTTCCTGGGTGATTTGACTTCCCAAACTTTATGGTTGGATATGGGGGTCCTTTCCATGAAGCGAATGAGATCTGAGATCATAGCCACAAAAATATTTCTGACTTGTTTTAGACGACTAGTTTCAAAAGTCTCTTTCTTAAACTCCGTGCCCAATTAAATGATGTCACATAAAAATGGAGGGAGTATTTCTGAGGGACATTTATTTACCCAGCTCATTTTCTACAGAATGGTGGTTAGACCATCTTTGTTGTATGGGGTGGAGTGTTGGCCAATAAAAAATGTACATGTTCAGAAGATGCAGGTCGCAGAAATGAGGATGTTAAGATGGATGTGTGGTCACACCAGGAGTGATAAGATTAGGAACGAGGTCATTCGGGAGAAGCTAGAGGTGGCCCCTGTAGCTGACAAGATGAGGGAAGCGAGACTGCGATGGTTTGGACATGTACAGAGAAGGAGTACCGATGCCCCTGTTAGAAGGTGTGAGAGGCTAGATTTGGGAGCCACTAGGAGGGGTAGAGGTAGACCAAAAAAGTATTGGGGGGAGGTGATTAGATATGATATGGTGAAACTTGGTCTCACCAAGGACATGACCTTAGACAGGAAGGAGTGGAGGTCGAGAATTAGAGTAGCAGGATAATAGGGTAGATAGGAAGGAGTGGTAATTGTCTGCCTTTATATGTTATTTATCTGTCTTTATATGTTACTATCTTGTATCTACGTATTATCATGTGTTCTTCTCTTTCTTGCCTGTTTATCATATCTAGCTTATTCTGCTGATGGGTTTTTGTGATGAGGGTTTCCAGGAAACAGCCTCTCTACCTGTGTGGTAGTGGTAAGGTCTGCGTACATCTTACCCTCCCCAGACCCCACTTGTGGGATTTCACTGGGTATGTTGTTGTTGTTGTATTTTCTAGTTTTTTTCGTGTTAAAAGGTATTGTGATAAAATCAAGGGTGGAAAGTGATGAAGCTTATTGGTAAATGATTTTGTTTTCACGGGGATGGTTCTATGGCTGGATAGATTATGATGAGTGTTGCTAACATGCGGTTTAATATTGGAAGTTTGTTAGTTCAAAACCACATGCCTCCGGAATTTGAAATGAGCATTTTGATATGTAGGATTATTTGCTGGAACAATTATCTGACAATGTTTCTGTATTTACATGTTAAATTTCTTCTTTATTTGAGCTACTCAGAATAAAAAATGATTTTTAATGTGATTCTCGGTCTATCTGCAGATGGAAATGCATTTTCGGCCAGGCTTCTTATTTGAGTATGTCCCTTTGTCCAAGTAATGGAAACAATGTAAGATGCTTTTAATTGTCTGTTTAGGAAGTAGTGTGCTCTTTTTCTCAGAACTTCACGATACGAGTACCCCGATAGTTTCACAGTTTGCTACAGCCTGCAGATGAGCAGTAACAAATGCACCGTTACTTCAGGGTCATGCCAAATGGTTAGTTGGTTAATCAAGTGCCCCTCCTTCCGTCCCTCCCTCCTTTTAAAGCAGCCATTCTTAAACACCATATGTTATCTCATTGAGGTTACTGATGCGAACAGTGCATTTGGACCATCATATCTTCTGCTGTGTTCTTAGATCTCTCCTGAATGAAAGGCACTTCTTCGTAAATCAGCTTACATTTGGATTCGGCTATGCTGTTGCTCACTATGCCATTCAAATCTTGTATTGATCCTTTTCCTGATACCTTTTATTTATATTTGTCCCCTTGTTTCCAACGGTGTGAACTCTGTGAATTTATTTTTTGATGTTACAGAATCATACCCAGTTTTGGGGCTTAAGCTTTTTAACTCAGGTGGGGTAGTGTGCATGATATCTGATTGTTCACTTCAGTATGCAACTAGTTATAATTGAAAATGAGGTTTTCACCTAAGTTGCGCTGACTCTTAGCTTTTGATGCTGCACCCCTGTCAGATTCTCCAAAAAATAGTACTTTTGTAGAATTAACATGCACCTGTTGACATTTTTGAGGAGTCCAAGCAACATAGGTATTCAGAATTAGAGGCTGATTTTCGTTCTACTGGTGATATAAATAATAGGATTAATGCTTTGTCTTGCCAGGGAAAGAAGGAAAGTGAACCAAAGTTTTTGGTAAAAGGGGTTCCCTTTCTGGTGTTTTCCCCCCCAAAACTTATTATTTATTTTTTTGTGGGTGAGTGGGGGTATTAGTGGTTACTTGGTGATGTCAAGAAGTGATCAACATGACCTAGTTGTGTAGATAGATGGTTTTGAAATAAGTTGAAATAGAAATTACGTCATCTATGGAAGTCCTCAAAGGAGCTACTTGAACTTTTCTCTGGAGGCCTTGGTGATAAAAAACTGAGTAAATAGGGCACTCAGTAACTCTTAAGGTACGGTCCCACTTGAACCAAAACCTTGACTACTTCTCACTGTCGTCCAAAAATAAGTGTAAAATGAGCAGAACTTCTTGGACATAGTTGCAAGTGAATTAAGTGCCTTTCTAGCCAGTCTAGTTTTCTGATTAAACGAGTACCATACAGTTCAGGGGGACTACTTGTATTACTGTCCACCATCTTCTCGTTTTTCACATGATGAAATTCCTCATTTTGTTTCACAAAAGCTAATGCGTAAAACTTGTCCTCGTAATCATGCCAGAAGGAACAACTAGGTCAATAGGGAGAAAAGGAATTTGCGTGGGCCTTAGGGACTTATTTCTGGTGCTAGGGCAATGAAGAAGTTCAACCATTCCCATTTGCTCTCTTTGTCCTGCCATGGCCTTTGTTTTTAACAGGCTTGCCAGCTACAAACACATCTGAAGGAGCAGTAGGCAAGCTCTCTTTTTTTCTTTCTTTTTTGTGCCAGGGAAACTTCATATATCCTACCATTGTATAATATTGGTGTTGTTTTGGGGGGTTTGTCCATCTGGTCTCCAGAATTAGCGTTCCCTATCAGAGAGGTCATATTCATGGTTCCGAGACTTTCGGTTAAGGGCGGAGAAATTTTTACTATTCCACTCCCCACCCCTTTAGTATCGAGCAGTATGGATGTAATTGTAGTTTTTTGGATGGAGTCGGATACATACCATTCTTCTGCATAAGGCTAGCGTTGTTCTTTTGTTTTTGCTATAGCGTCGAGTGTTCCAAGTACCCTTTCCAAAGTAACATATTCCCCAAAAGCAATCACCAATATGGAAATTTTTTATTTCTGAGGAAATTTAAGGTAGCTTCAACAGCCATTATTTTCAGAACTAAGAAATACGATTTCAACCATCAACATTTATGAGCAAAGTTGAAATGTCGTTTAGTGTTTTTGGGACAAACAGAAAGACCATTACAAAAGTTTTAAGGCGATAGGTAGCAACTTTTATGCTGCAGGTTTCTGAATGAGGAAGGCCATGCACTGCCCCTGTTTAACATTGTCAAATGCCAAGCAACGAATAAAAGCATTTGGGTAAGCTTTCTTGCATTCTTGGATTTCATTGAGAACCTGGGAAGAGTCATTGCAGCCAAACATGGGCAACTTCCAGAGTGTCCAGTACCTCCCATCATAGTAGCCTGGCATGTTGCTATTTTCCCTATGTACATATCCCACCTACCGCATACACAAAGCAAACATTAGTGAGTCATTATAGAAAGTGTTTGAGTTTTTAGTTTTTATATATTGATGGTGTAAATTCACGTACATGGTAACTAGGAATAGTGCAACTATCCATAATATAATGAATCTCAAAAAATCCTCAAATGAAAAATCTAATTGACAAGTTAACCTTTACGCACCAACAGATGGTCAATAATTCAAGCGTATTTCTCACACAAACGATTCTTGTACATTTTAGGTCCAAGAGCCGGCTAGTTGTATCCCTGATTTTGGAATAACCACTTATTTCATATTCCAGTGTGAAAAATTAACAAGTCTACCCACATTCAGATAACTTCAAAGATATTGCGTCTAGAGAATGTCATGGCCAAAGATTATGTCATTACACATGAATTTCAGGCACATACAGTGTAAACTAAACTTCAATCTTTTTTTCCCCCCAATTTTATAGAAAGCCTACTTTTACCACCACTTGTCTCAAGTTGTTCCGAAGTGAATAGACAAACAATTTTTTTTTTAAAGTGACACATGTTGAATATGGGCGTCCAAATACAGTGCTTCATGAAACTTTATTTCAATCATCATAGTCAGTCAAGAAGTGCGTGTTCAAAAGATGCGGAGATGGATGTGGACTGGTAGAATCAAGAATGAGGATAAGATGGGTGAGATTCAATCACTAACTCTAGCTTCCAAACCACCAAATTACTGCTGCAAACAATTTATGACTTTGTAGCTTGATTCATTTTAGCACTAGGAGGTTGATATGGAGGTCTAGCATCACATATTCGTACTTGGCCATACTTATTTTTCATGCAAATGATGATACCTGGTCAAATTCAAGGCAAGGAACCCAACCCTTTTTGATCATGTAATCAACCTCCTTTGCAATCGACTCCTCTGATTGAGGTGGCAGATATGACAGTGTCTCAAACTTCTTATTCTCTATCGGATTCCAAGTCTGTTCATTCCATGCACCCAAAAATAAGTACACATGCAACAAGAAACAAGTATTTAAATTCTACTTGATGCAATTTAAGGATCGTTTGGTGTGAGGTATAAGTTATAATAATCCCAGTAGGATTATTTTATTCCATGTTTGGTTGGAGTTCAAAGCTTGAACTCGAGACCTGATTGCTGCACCTCATTCTTTGTTAGTCCATAAAAACATAGTTTTAGAATTTTAACCAAACACAAAATTCGTGTTATAGATTTGCAGAAGTGTTCTTCAAGTTGATTAGCCACCTATAAATTGTTGGTACCTTTCCCAAAAACACTAAAGACAAAAATAATATTTCAAAATAAGTAAATTCTAAAAGCTTGACCAAATGAGCTATAATCATTTTGTTAATCAAGAATAAATGATACTCCAAATAACTTATGAATCTAATACTTTTGATGCGGAAGATAACATGCATGAATTTTACTAAAATTATATTAATAAATAGTAGATGTGAACTCAAAACTTTATAGATCCAATAATATAAAAGTTAAAAATTATATCATTCATAAAATTTAAATTTTGAATTTGTTGCTTGCTATAACATGAGACCTTTTTTTACCCTAAAAGGAAGTCGAAATCCCCCCTTTCAAATGTATGAAAAGAATTAACGAAATTCTCCTTACTTTACCTTCATGCAGTAAGTTTTAGAGGCAGTGGAGATAGTTTTTGGAGTTAAAGTGATTGGAAAAACGTTGGAGCTGTTTGATTTCAAACCAAGGTAAGTTGATCCAGCAATTGGAGCAAAAAAGGTTGAGACAGACATGTTTGCTCTTCACTATCAAATAACAATTAGGTAGTAGAATATAAAGATGAGTTTGTTGGTATTGGTTGTTACATAAGTGGACAAAGCAGCACGTAGGATTGGGTGGAAAGAACGAGGATGAAGAGTTTGTTAGGCATAATGCCATTGGTTTCATCACCATTTTATTTACACATTCTCCCCTCATCTTTCTTTTTATAATAATCATCTCCCCGACACTTTTAATCATAAATACTTACTGGACTAATACTCAAAACTGCTGCTTACTTTTATTTGTTTTTTTAAAAAATCACATATTTGGACAAACTTTTCACAGATAATAAAAACTATTCTTTTTTTTTTTTCCAGAAGCTAAGTTTTTTTCTCATAAAAAGTACTCTGGGAAAAATTGGCCAAATTCTATCTTTAAAATAACCACATTTTAGTAATTAATAGATTCCTTAGCTACAATTTTAATATTTATTTAAAATAGCTATATTTTGAGTTGCTATTTATTTGACTTGTGTATTCTTTTTAAAAAATAATAATTAATAAATAACAAATTGGAGAAAATCATGAAAAAAAATCTTTCAACTATGGTAATTCTTTTCTGAAATATTTCAATCACTTACATTACAAAATAGGACAGGATATTATCAATTATTCTATCATCCTCCTACTCCTCCTGCATTAACAAGCTTTAATCCTCCATTCAGAAGGCAATTTGATTGATTAATTTATGGCTAGAAAAAGGAGATTGAAGCTTAATATTGTGGATTCGTGGTTCATATTGAATCAGCTGTTGATTCAAACCGATTAGTTTTTAATTCAAATTGTTTTTAGCCTCAAAATTTAGAATGTTATACTTCAAAATTATTTAAATCTTCTTTATGATTGATTTTGCAAATTTGTGTATTCTCAGAATTTTCTTTTGATTTCACGTCTATTAAGAAATATAAAGCATATTGATGTATTTATTTGTTGGAATACAACGACCAGGGGATTTTTTTTTTTTTTTGTATTGTTTCATATTTTTTGTATCTTTTTATTGTGTAGATAATTTGTATTCTCATTTGATTTTGAACACAAATATCATCAGAAGAAGTGGATACAATAATTAAATTGTGAATCCAATTCGAATGTTCAAATATTTCATTTGATGTTGGTTGAGATACAATGTATTCAAAAGATTGACGTTGATTTGAGATACAATACAACAATAATAACAACATATCTAGTGACATCCCACAAGCGGGGTCTGGAGAGGGTAAAATGTACGCAACTACCACATAGAGATCAAGAGGCTATTTTCGGAAGACCCTCGTCTCAAAAATATCAAGCCCCAAAAGTAAAAAATACTGATATGAAAGAAAACGACTAAAGCGGAAAGCAAATGATAATATATAAATACAATAAAAGTAATAAAGATAAGATAAAAAAAAAAACAACACAAGATATAAAGACGTAACTAAAATCCTATTAACCTACTATAACACAAGGCCAAACATCATCCTACCTCTACTAGCCTATCAACCTTCTAACTCCTTTCTATTTAAAGTCATGTCCTCGGTGATATGAAGTTGCGCCATATCATGTCTAATCACATCCTCTCAATACTTTATCGATCTACCTCCACCCCTCCGTGTAACCCCTAATCCAACATCTCTCACCTCCTAACAGAAGCGTCGACACTTCTTCTATGCACATGTCCAAACCATTGCAGTCTCGCTTCCCGCATCTTGTCTGTCACAGAAGCCACCCCTAACTTCTCTGTAATGTTCTCATTCCTAATGATATCACCCCTAGTATGTCCAGATATCCATCTCAACATCCCCATCTCCGCAATCTGCACCTTCTGGATATGTGAGTTTTTGGTAAAACTTACCTTTAAGTTTAGGTGGTATCTTCTTATCACACAATACTACAGAGGCAAGCCCCCAGTTCAATTCATCCATGCTGTCTCAATACGCTGTGTGCTATCATCATCAATATCACCACTACCCTGGATGATGGACCCAAGATATTTAAAACATTCTCTCTTGGGAATAGATTGAGTGACAAACTTCAATTCGATGTCTGTTTCATCCCTCGCAACACTGAATTTGCATTTCAAATATTTTGTTTTTGTCCTGCTCAATTTGAACCCTTTGGATTCCAAAGTATGTCTCCAAACCTTCAACCCATCATTGATCCCGAGTCTCATCAATCAGTATTATGTCATCCACAAAGAGCATGCACCAGAGAACCTTCTCCTAATTTGAGAGAAATATGGTGTAAAAATACAATGTGTTTAAGATACAATCTTTTTAGAAAATATATAAAAAAAAATTTAATAAAAAAAATTATTATTATACAAAAAGTATTTGAATACATAATTTTTTAAAGAATTTTTTACACAAATATACAACTTTCTCCCATAAATTACACTTTAAAATTTATTTACCAAAATACCAAAAAAAGCACACTTTTTTCAATTTCCCAACACTATTTTATCACACCACACACCACAATAATCACACTCAAAACACTCTTTCTCCTAAATTTGTAAATAAAGTTGGTATTTTACATGGTATTTTTCAAAGAGTTCGGTAGGACATGTAATTTTGTTCTCAAACTTGTATATTTGTGAAAAATACCCTTTTTTTAAACATTGTGAATGCTTTACAGAACTGCTTTAGACAAAAAAATTGACTTTAAAAAATATATTTTAACTTTTGAAAATAGTAATTCGTTCTGAAATACAAATTGATGGTGGTACAAAGATTTTGACATACCTGGATACACATTTTGATGTTGTGTCTTATTATTGTATTACTTTTTTGTACGAAATAAGTATGTCAATTTTATTTTGAATACACATTTGAACATTAGAAGTTTTATTTCATATATGCTTACTAATTACATGTGCATAATATGTTTTAGATATAATTTGAAAGTTTAATTCGTTAAAAATTTATATAATCGTTACGAGATCGAACTTAGGGTCTAGTTGTGACATGGCAAATGTGATACCCGAAGACGTCCCATCTCTTTATCATATTATAAGCATACATAAAGTAAAGTAAGCAATTCATCAAAGAGTAAGCAAGCATTGATAATCATCTAAACTATCTCATCCTCCTTCCAAAGAACAATAGGTTCTCCATGTAAGTACGTTATTGGTTTCATGTTCGTGACTACTAGTTTCAAAACGTTAGCATAGGAGCAGCAAAGGTAGGTTGACCAACCCTGTGAGGTTGGCCACCGGTCATACTGGCTATCGCCACCGGACAACAATCGCAAAAGAGCTGCCAGTGATAAAGTTTCTCAATTTAATCTTCACTTCATGCACTATATTTTTGTTTTTTAAAAATCCCAAGCATAACCACTCTGTCTCTGTCTTTTAAAATTTTACTCTTTGTCTAAATCTCTTTCCAAACCTAATTTGTGGGGTTTCATCGGAAATGTTGTTGTTTGTTGTCAAAATCTCTTTTATGTCATCTCTTATTCCTATCAGTTCCCTGTAATAGCAGATATTGTTTGTTCCCTAAAAATATCTTGGATGGTTATATTAGTTACTACTGATGTAGATTTTTAATTATTTCTAACAATTCTTTTTAATTTTATTCTACCTTCGTGCACTCACACGATGCTTTAATATCTCTATTTAGATGAATAATTTATACTCCCTCTGACTCATTTAGTTTTCATTTTCAAAGTCAAATTATATAAACTGACTAATATTTAAGATGTATTTTTTTTATTATATTGAAATGAAAAAAAAAAATTCAATCAATAATACTTTTCTATAATTTTTTAATATATAAATTTTTATTTTAAAATATGAAATTAATTTAATCTAATGTAGCCGTAAAGATTACTTTATTTAAAATATCTTTTATGCAGGTTGTTATATGGTATGAAGGAATTGGACATTTTTAGGAAAACATGTTAAGAGACTTAAAATTCGAAATACATGAAGAGGAAGCAACATTAAAAAGTAGTTCTGCCAACCCAAACATGTTGAGTTCAAAGCCAGTGAGTTTGACCAAAATGCTGACCTTTTCACTGATTTTTTACAACTATCAATTCAATTAGTAAGAAGATAAAGTTGAATTAAAAACTTAAGATCATCTGAATCAAAACTTATGATGCTTATCAAACTTGATTTAAATAATATTTGATTATAAATTTCACTTAATTATAGTCTTCTCCATTACTCTCTATAATTTGTCATTTGTGTTTATAGTTACTTTTTTCTTACATAACAAGCATATACTCTTTTAATTTTCATTCGCAATCGAACCATTGCAATGGACTGATGCCTCTCTAGAAAAAGCTTTCCCACACACGGATGTACTCTCTAACATTTCACAAGTGATTTACTTAGGCAAATCAACAAGCATATAAACATAAACTCTTCCACGTCTTAAAGTTAAATAGCAAGACTACAAAGTTGTAGAAAATCAAAGCTCATCAGGGCTAAAGACCAGTAAGCAAATCTACACTTTGATAAAATTAAAAGGCAAATCAGTAACGACAATCATTTTTGCAAGTTCTTCTAAGTCATGTTGTCTACTGTATAAGGGTGATCCGTACTAGGACCAAAAACATTACAAGAGTTTAATTATTATCTTCATCTAAATCTTGATTAAAACCAAATCTTTGTTCAAGAAATTCATGATCTAATATCATATTAAAATCGATATTAAAACAAGTATCGTCAACATGTGTAAAATCTTCCGGAACTACTAGTTGATTTTTTACCGGTTAAAGTTTTAGCAATTCCACCCTTTCCTTTTCTATCGGAATTCATGTTAAATAAAATGATACAAGTAAAGATTATATGAAATTAATCAAATTATGAATATAAAAAAACAATTCAAGTATTCAACTAGTAAAGATTAAAAAATAAAAACTAATAAGATAAAATTTATAAGTTGGAACGAATGTACCGAATGTCTGCATAAAAACAGACGTAAAAGCCGAAGTTGATGAAACTTGAGGCTTGAATATGCTCCAAATTAATCCACCAAAATTTGCTCCAAATTCCAAATAGTCCACCAAAATTGACAAACTAATTTAAAAGAAAACCTCCCGTCCCGTTACCCCTACCGCCCCGCCTCCCCAAAATACCGGACCCTAACGGCCCGGTACCGGTAGGTGCTCGTTCCGTTGCCACCCTTAGTCTGACAGTGTCCTCGATTCCTATGCATTATTCTCAGAAACTTTTAGTTGTAAAAATGTGTAGCTACTGTTAATGGATTCAAGAGCCATGAAGTAATCCTCTTGATTCTTAAGGAAGTAAAGGATGGAGAGGTTATGTCAGTTTTTCTAATTGGACAGGCAAGAGGAGGAAATCACTTTTAGTTTCCTTCTTCAAGGTGGACAACACGAGCTGATAGGAAGCTTTACATGCATCTCATTTGGGAAGTGTTTCCTTTCTCTGTCCTTCTCAAGCAAATTTTTGTGTGAATAGACCAGAAGCAAGCTTTAACCTAAAATCAAAAAACATGTTCTCAATACAGATTAGCAGATATTGTCCACTGGCATCCATTAACTAGCTGCTTCTGACTTCTCTCTTTTTATATTGGTTTAAACAGGAGTATGATGAGTATAGACTTCCTCCCTTGCATATCATTCTCTACAAATTATGCTTAGAAGAGTAAATATCATATTAGTTGTCAATGCAAAATCTAATAGAGTTTAATCATTACAGAACAAATTCCTTGACATCTTAAACTTTTGATGACCTGCCAGGACATAAATCTGCAACCTAATTTTTCTTCTTAATTCTACCTACTTTCTTCAGCCTCTCTACCTCTCTACGAGTCAGATGTAAGGTCTGCGTCCCCCACTTGTGGGATTTCACTGCGTATGTTGTTGTAATTCTACCTACTTTCTTAAGTTCAGCCAACAAATCCACTATTGCAAGATGATATTTCCCATTATCAGCTTAGTTCCTTGTAATATTATCTGTATATAAGTTTCCATCCCCAGGAAAACAAGAATTGCCTGCTCAAACTTCCACCAAAATTACAAACCGTCAGTCAGACTTGAATTTTATAGTGTCCCTTAAAGTCAACCTTTTTTATAGAAGGTTGTATATCCTTTGGTGAGAAAGCACGGAATAGAGTTAAGGCTTGTATCACCTCATCATTGAAAAAGGCGGGGCTGAAACTTTAAAGATAACATCCCAATCAATAAGAGGATGCAAAGATATACTAGTTTCCAATCACAAGATCAATAAAAAAGAGAAGAAAAGTATTAGGCATTTAACACGATGGTCATACAACAATAGAGTAATTCAAAGACCAACTCTGCTTGAACAAATTTCTTGACAGAAATTTTAGAGTTTAATCCAAGTAAAGGCTACCAAAAATCCTAAGCAGAAGAAATGTAAAAGTATTTAGAAAATCTCAAATAACACAAAGTTTTTTTAAAAAATAGTTAACGAACAAGCACCTGCAACTTAAACTTTACTAAGTAGACATAGCTTTCATCCTTTTCAGTCGCTTCATGGCAGGGGATACGGTCCTTAGTATCTTGCGGGCTTTCTTTTTCTGTTTCATCTTCTTCGTGGAGAGAGGCATCTCTCTTATGGGGCCAGGAGGAACCCCCTTCTTCAAAGCACTACCTCGGGGAGTAAGAGTGGGTGGCAACCGTAAGCTTTGTGGAGGCATTGGACTGTTTGGCTTCCATACCAAGTTGTTCTTCATAGCAAACCTAACCTTCTTTGAACTTTTCTCTGTGCTCTTTGTACCAGCATCCCCTTCGCTACTTATAACATGGATACAAGACTCTGCTCCCTCAGCAATTTTTCCTCTCTTTCTCTTCTTTTTCATAGAAATTGGAGTGTGAGATGAATCATTGTCATCATCCGAAGCAACTTCAGCAGCAACCTTTTCAAACTGCATTTGGAGATTTGAAATCACTTCTTCATTAAAAGCCACTTTGTTATCAATGACAAGCTCATAATTGGAACTATCATTATTAATAGTAATCATATTCGCCTTTTTGTCACTACTCGAGACGTTCTCCACAGCAGATAAATTATCTGAAAGCCCATTTTTCTTCTTTTTCTTCTTCTCCTGTTTACTACTCTCAAGCTTATTGATCCTATTTTCCCCAATTACCATATTATTCTCAGAAACCTTCTTTTTCTTTTCTTTCTTCTTAGCCTTTTTACTGCCTCCATCCTCTGCTTTCTTCACCTTCTTGGATTTCCTCACAGCCTCATCACCAAATCCTTCATCATTCTCATCATTAGCCACTTCTGAATCACCCACTTTAGCAGTCAAACTATTCTCAATTGGTATTAACTGAGGCACCTCTTCACCATCATCAACAACCTCATTCATCTCCGGCAGACTAAATTCAATCCCCGAAGCTTCAAACTCCTTCTCCAACCTCAAGAATTCCTCGTGCAATTGCAAAGCCACCTTCCTATTACCCTGAACACAATCCAGGGATGAACCAACCTCAAAAAGCTTTCCTGCAAACCCAGTTTTCAATGCAATAACCCCAAATGCCACATCACTGTAGCTCTCATCCTCCTCCACACCTTTCTTCCTCCTCTCCAACAAACTCCTGCCTATCTTTAACAACTCCTCAAAGACACAACTTTTCACTTTCCCAACCATAATTTTATCCTCAGACTTCCCCATTACACTCAAAAAGGGCTTAAACAAACAGATAACGACATCATCTCGGACTGGAATAAAACACCCTTTTAGCTCATCAAGAAAAACAGAAGCAATATGATAATGTACCCCATGACCCAACAACTTATCTGTAGCAAGAAAAGCATTATTTTCCAATATCTCATTACATTTTCCCATAATCTCCAAATTCCAATCATATTTTTTCATCAATTCAAAGACTGACCTAAGAAATTTCCTAATAAGCAAGTAAAACTTGTCCAATCTTAAATGGTCAATACCGTTCCATTCACGACGAAGGGTTATTAAGAAAGCAGAAAAAAAATGTAAACAAAGACCGAAATCAAGATTCTTCACCATAGAGCAGATACGGTTGATGAGTAGAGCTTGAGCAGGGGCTTTATCAGAATGCCAAAGGCAGTAGAAAAGTCCCTTCCACAACTTCTTCATATCATCATCATCAAGTTGGGTTTGTGTAACAAGCCATGTTTGGAGATATGCGAATGCTTTTGACCTAATGGAAGCGTTGCAAGAAGCTAAATGCTTTATCAGAGAAGTGCCTTGTGTAGTGGTGGTGCCAATAATGGTTGTTTGGTGTTTGAGTTTGGATTCTCTGAGTCTCTTCTTCATTCTTGAATTCTTGAAGATCCGTCGGTGAGAACTGACAGGTATGGAGAAGGAAGGGTTTTGGAGGAAAAGAGGGGGGTCTAACGCCGTAGAAAGACTTAGGGCTACATTCTTTTTTTAAAGGCTACACGGTTTTTTCAAAAAATGCATATAATCCCAATTGAAAAGGCCTAATATATTTTTGAACTATTCAAAATAATATAAAAATAATCTTCATCCATTTTTAAGTTCAAAAAATTATCTTGCTCTTTAACAAAATATTTTTGAATCTAAAAATGTCTTTCATTCACTTTTTTCGCTCGCTTGTATCCTTGAAATTAGCAATTTTCTCTTTTTTCTTTTTGAATATTTATTACGTTTCATTTTCTTATCGAATAAAGTAAATCCTCCACCCTCAATTCTTTTTTTAGAAAAAAAATTTATCATTTTTTTATTTTTAAAGTTTGTTTGGGGTTACAAAAATATCTCAGCTTTTTTTTTGCCTCTCTATTTTTCCCTATTCGGTGAGAGTTTCGTCCAAACTCATCGTCCCAAGCTTTGCTACTCCGAAGAAGACGGGATACACAGTAACCTATACTCCTCACAGCCTTCTTGGAGCCTTCTTGAGTTGCCGGCGAGATCCAGATCTAGTTTCTTCTTCTTCTTCTTAATTTTTCCTTCTCGTTTCCGGTGAAGTTTCGGCGAGATCTACTGCTTGTAGTCAGTTTCCAGCGCTAGTTCCGGCATAGGCTTCCAGTTTCCAACGAGAAGCATTTTTCGGCGTAAGCTTCCAGTTCCAGCGAGAAGCAACTTTCGGCGAAGCGCCCAACAGTTAAATCCGACAGATTACCCAGGTGATATCCTCCATTTTCTCCTTTCTTTCGTGTTCAAATTCCTGTTCTGGTCAGATTCTCTATTCTCCCCTGGTCTGGTCTAGTATTAGCTCCCGTAGATTTCTCCTTTCTCGCCTATTCAATTTCTTGTTCTCTCCTGTATTGACATTATTTCCTAACTGTATAGCTGATATTTTGCTTGCTGACTCTTATTTTTTGGCTGTATCTCTTAATTCTTGTTGATTCTTGATTTATTGTTGATTTGTTGACTATCTGTAGATTTGCTGGTTTTATTTTTTTGCCTATATTTGTAGATTTGTTGGTTTTGCATGTTTGTTAGTATATTACTTATTTGTGTGTAATTGAATTGGGTTCCTAGCGTATATTTGTCGGCTTCGATATTATTGTATTGTTCGGTTGATTATTTGTGAGAATTTGTTCTGGATCTTGGTAGCTTAGTGAGTTATTAGTTCTTAGTTAGTGGCATCCGGATCTGATGGTGGAGTAGGGTCATGTCATCGGTTGGGGTCGGGGGTAAGAAGGGCACAAAATTATCTAAATTAAGGGTAGGATCGTGGAATATAGGATCACTTATTGGAAAATCCATAGAGCTAGTAAAGTTTCTTAAGAGGAGACAAATTAATATAGTGTGTGTTCAGGAGACTAGATGGGTAGGGACCAAAGCTCGGGACGTAGACGGGTTCAAGTTATGGTACTTGGGTGGTTCTAGGGATAGAAGTGGTGTAGGTATACTAGTAGACGAGGACCTTAGGGAATATATGGTGGAGGTTAGGAGGTTTAACAATAGGATAATGTCTATTAAACTTGTGGTGGATAGGCACATAGTGAATGTAGTTAGTGCCTATGCGCCTCAAATGAGCCTAGACGAGGAAGTCAAGAGGCTCTTTTGGGAAGATTTGGATGAGGTGGTGAGAGGTTACCGGTGACAGAAGAACTCTTCATTGGGGGAGACTATAATGGGCATATTGGCGCTACCACTAGCGGGTTTGAAGATATCCATGGAGGCTTTGGTTTTGGGGAAAGGAATGAGGGTGGGACGTCTCTCTTGGATTTTGCCAAAGCCTTTGAGTTAGTTATTGCTAACTCATATTTCCAGAAGAGGGAAAATCACTTGATTACCTTTCAGAGTGCGGTAGCTAAGACTCAAATTAATTACCTACTTCTCCGGAAGGGTGATAGAAGTCTTTGTAAGAATTGCAAAGTTATTCCGAGTGAAAATATTTCCACTCAACATAGGCTTCTAGTGATAGATTTAGAGATTAAGAGAGAAAAGAAGAAGAAGGTTGTTTACGCCCTACCAAGGATTAGATGGGGAGGCCTTACTCCTACCCTTTCTCGTGAGATGGAAGAAAAGTTGAGAAACTTAGAGGCTTGGAGTAGTGGCAGAATGTGAATAATATGTGGGACACTATTGTTGGTTGCATTAGAAAGGTAGCTACCGAGGTACTAGGCGTTTCGAGAGGGACCTTTGGTGGACGTCAGAGCAATTGGTGGTGGAATGACGAAGTTCAAGGCAAAGTGAAAGCTAAGAAGGTAGCCTATACGAAGTGGTTGGAGTATAGGGATGATGATGAAAAACAAAGGCTTAAGGAGATCTATAAGATGACTAAGTCAGAAGCAAAGATGGCGGTGATGAGTGCTAAGACAACAACATTTGAGTGCCTATATAAGGAGCTAAGTGATAAAGGCGGGGACAAGAGAATGTATAGGCTTGCTAAAGAGAGAAAAAGGAAAGCTCGCGACTTGGACCAAGTGAAGTGCATCAAGGATGATGAGGGTGAGGCATTGGTGAATGAGACTTCCATTAAACTAAGGTGGCAAGCTTACTTTCATAAACTCTTAAACGAAAAAGGAGATAGATATATTGAGCTGGGTAAGTTGGCACACTCTGAAAGTCATCGAGATTTTGGTTATTGCTGGCGGTTCAGAGTTGAGGAGGTTAGAAGGGCTATTACTAGGTTGAAGAGAGGGAGGGTGATCGGACCTGATGAGATTCCGGTAGATTTTTACAATAACATGGTCAAGGATAGTATAAAGTGACTGACTAGACAATTCAATGCTATTATAAAGACTACCAAGATGCTGGATGAATGGAGGAGGAGTACAATGGTTCCACTGTACAAGAACAAAAATGATATTCAAAACTGTAATAATTACAGGGGTATCAAGTTGTTAAGTCACACTATGAAGGCCTTGGAGAGAGTGGTGGGGATGAGGGTGAGAAAAATAGTGTCTATTTGGGGAAATCAGATTGAATTCATGTCATGGCGGTCGACTACTGAAGCAATTCACCTTGTTCGGAGATTAGTGGAGAAATATAGGGAAAGAAACAAGGACCTTCATATAGTGTTTATTGATATCGAGAAGGCATTCAACAAAGTCCCGAGGGATGTCCTATGGAGGTGTCTAAAGGTGAAAGGCGTCCCAATGACGTATATTAGGGTGATAAAGGACATGTATGATGGAGCCAAAACTCGGGTAAGAACGGTGGGAGGAGACTCAGAATATTTTCCTATTGAGATGGGACTTTATCAAGGATCGGTGTTGAGCCCTTTTCTGTTTGCTTTGGTGATGGATGAGCTGACGCGATCTATCCAAGAGGAGGTTCCATGGTGTATGTTGTTTGCAGATGACATAGTACTGATTGATGAGACCCGGACTAAAGTTAATGATAGGTTAAAGGTTTGGAGACACGCCTTGGAGTCCAAAGGGTTCAAATTGAGCAGGACCAAAACAGAATACTTGGCATGCAAATTCAGTATTGTGAGGAATGAAGCAGACATTGATGTGAGGCTTGCCACCTACCCTATCCCCAAGAGGGAAAGCTTCAAGTATCTGGGGCCCATCATCCAGAGTAGTGGTGATATCGACGATGATGTTACATATCGTATTGGGGTAGCATGGACAAAATAGAGGCTTGCCTCTAGAGTATTGTGTGATAAGAAAATACCACCTAAACTCAAAGGTAAGTTTTACAGAATGGTGGTTAGACCATCTTTGCTGTATGGGTTGGAGTGTTGGCCAATAAAAAATGCACATATCCAAAAGATGCAGGTCGTAGAGATGAGGATGTTGAGATGGATGTGTGGTCACACCAGGAGTGATAAGATTAGGAATAAGACCATTCGAGAGAAGCTAAAGGTGGCCCATGTAGTTGACAAGATGAGGAAAACGAGACTATGATGGTTTGGACATATGCAGAGAAGGAATGCCGATGCTCCTGTTAGGAGGTGCTAGAGGCTGGATTTGGGAGTTATACAGAGGGGTAGAGATAGTCCGAAGAAGTATTGGGGGGAGGTAATCAGACAAGATATGGTGAAACTTGATCTCACCGAGGACATGACCTTAGATAGGAAGAAGTGGAGGTCGCGAATTAGATAGCAGGCTAATAGGTTAGTAGGTTGATGTCTGGCCGTGGGGCATAGTAGGGTAGTAGAAGTTGTCCGGTGTTGTCATTTGCTGCCTTATATATGTTAAGTGTCTCAAATTTACTTGATATCATGTGCTTTTTGTTATTAATCTCTCTTTCTGTTCACTTTCTCTTTCTCTTCCATTCATGTTTTCGTATCTAGCTTATTCTGCTTATAGGTTTTTGTGACGAAGGTTCCTAAGAAACAGCCTCTCTACCTCTATGAGGTAGTGGTAAGGTCCGCGTACATTCTACCCTCCCCAGACCGCACTTGTGGAATTCCACTAGGTATGTTGTTGTTGTTATTGTTGTTTTGAGGTTATAAAGAGAGATATTATTTTGGTTTGAACAAAATATGTAAAAAAAAAAAAAAATAGTAGTTTCACTGTAGTTTTTTTATAAAAGTTTTTTAGGACCATGAAGAAGGTTTTTTTCTAAATAAATTATGAGGAAAAATATTTTCAAAAAAAATCTTAAAAAATCTAAAGTTACAACAATACATATTCTGATTTTTTTTTTTAAAAAAAAATTCAGCACATACTTGTATTTTATTTAGATAAAATAATTAGCCTTTTAAGGATCAAAGCGATTTATTAAAATCGATTTAGCTTTCTTTAATTTTTTTTATTTGATCAAATTTGAATAGTTCTCATTATTTTTGTTATAACATTAAAAAAAATAAAAACTTACTCTTTGGATAAATGAAAAACTTATTTTTTCATTAACTTTATATATTTTTAAAAAGTTTTTATTTTTAGAAAGTTAAATGGGTCAATTATTTTAATAAATCACCTTTGATTCTTAAAGAGATACATTATTTCGGTTTGAATAAATTATGCAAAAAAATATAATAGAGATGGGGATTTATTTTATTTCATAAGAAAATGAAATATAATAAGTATTTAAAAGAAAAAAAGAGGATTGTTAGTCTCAATTGTATAAGTGAGCAAAAAAGGTGAATGGAGAGTACTTTTGGTCCCAAAAGTGGATAACAAGGGTATTTTAGGCCAGTAGGTGAATGGAGGGCAATCTTATATCATTTTCAATAGTTCAAGGATATTGTATGCCCTTTTTCTGTAATCCTAATTAATATGTTTTACAAGAATTATGCCACGCTTTCTATTTTAATACACTAAACCAAACAATGTATACAAATAATCTCTATATGATTGATGCAAACATAATTAATACAGTCTATTTAGCATTATATTGTACCCCTACCAAATGATCCTAAAATGTTATTAACTAGGTGTTTGACCATGAAATCAAAAACGATATTACCTTATTTGAAAATTTTAAAATTGAAGCTAGAGTTAGATTTGACCATAGTATTTGGTAAAAACAAAAAATAGGATTTGATTATACTTTTTTTATAAATATGAGTTATTCCCTTAATTTTTAAAAACTACTAAAATAACTCAACTTTTACAACTTGATAAGTGGGTAATTTACCTACTTATCTTATTCGTAAGCTTAGACTATCATTTACAACATTTTAGCCATAATAGATAGTTTTTGATGATTTGCAATTGATCAAGTTGAAACAAAATAAAAAGTATCCAAAACAAATAACTAAAAATAAACAAACAGATCATTTTTAGAAATTGATGTTGATGTGGAGGAAGTGATGCAGTTACAAGTCCATAAATCACAATTGGAGGCAGAAGGATCACTGAAAAAGTATGTTATATTATGCATTGATATGGACATACCTTCCCAGGAAAAGACGTATTACACTTACCAAATATTGAACAACCTAAATTATGCATCACTTAACAGTTCTAGTCAAAAAAAGCAGAAGCATTTCATAGAGTAAGTCTAAATCTTAAAATAGATAAATAATAATATTAAAAGTTAACTAATAATATCTCAGAATTTGAAAGTCATCGTACTAAAACATCCAACTATTAAGTTTAAGAAATAATAAATACTAGTAAATAAAAAGTCTCAATGTCTGAAAAGAAAGACATCAAAACAAAAAATTATGCGGCAATGATGACGTTCAAGTGTATCTTACAAATGGAAGATGTGGATGATCGTTATCAGCATAATAACACAACAAAGAGTTGGAGTCGAATCCCACAGGGAATGGGCATTCAAGAGTTGAAGTAATAGTTGAACTACACATTTGCAGCATTAACATGGGAGGTTACGATAAAATAAAATCTAGAATTCAGTTGTTGCAAATCTAAGATGCAAATTAAACTATCAATAGAGAGAGATGTCAGGGGTGTGTGAATATGAGAATAGATTTAATTAATCGGGTCTAAACACTTGATTAATCGAGTTAAAAATATGTGAGTAAGTTAGGTTGTTGGTAACCAACACTTCATTTACGGCAGTGATGATATTTCACATGAACCTATTATGACTTCACATGCAAATCGCTCAAGGACACGCTTGGCCTGAGAAATTATAGCAAATCTCTTAATATTTTAGCCATTAAACCTAATTTTGTGGCATTCAACTGAAACTCCGAAAGATTTCCAGCTAATACACCTATTGCCCACTCTAATTACTCAAATTAATGCAATAATCAGAGATCCAAAGTTGACATGACCCGGACCTAGGGGCTTAGAAGTGACACGGCGAATGGGAACCCGAGAGTTCCCAAGCAAGCCTCAAAGTAATCAAATCCACATAATCGGTTCGTAGCGCATTCAAGAAATAAACACATAGTTTCTAAGGGACAGAAAAGTAGGACTCACGCTATAGGGACAATATGGGACTTAGGATCTTCCACATTTACATCCAAACCATATTATCAATCAACTCCTCAATCATAGCCACAATAACCAAATAGAATAGATAACCTTCAGCATAAGCTTCACATACCACACATAACGAAAAGAGTTGACAATAGACTACAAGGTGTCCAACAATGCCTCTAACTTCAAGATAGGATGGGGGCCAAGACATGTCCCCGGCTCACCCTCAATTAGGAAAATAAACATAAAGTATCATAGGTAGAAGGAAGATGGTTTGTCCTGGGAAGATAGGACTCCAATATCAACTCTCCGGACTCAAGCTAACCGTCAAACGGTGGATGGTTGAAGTGCTCGACCCCTACATGGTGAAATCATGGAGGCATTAAGTATGCATTAGTACATTTGAATGTACTAAGTATGCGACATGCAATGCATATTACTTATCAAACCTGCATTTCAACGTTAGATGACAAGGGTACTATATTGTAGAAACAATTATATATAGAAGGAAAATCATATACAATATGCCATGAAATTCATGATGCATGCTCATATATATAGTGGGGATGAACTATAATCGACACATCAAACCCATGCGAGCTATTACACGAGTTAGTCCAATAAAGATCTCCCATCGGTAGAAGAAGATTACTTGCTAAGAGTAATCTACATCACACCTTACAACCCAGTCATCTCGGTGGATGGACACCTTCCTTACGGGAAACCCCATTTCGGGAGGATTTCCAAAATCATATCAATAAACTAACAACCATTCCTGACGATCCGATCATTTTGGTAATGGCTTCTGTTCCTATGTCGGCACATAGTTCGAGAAAAGGGAGAGGACCCTTGAGGATAGCCCTGACGCTCCCAATCCATCGATGCTAAGTCAAAACATCCCATGAGAATACTTATACATATACGTGCTTCCAAGAGATACGATATTCATTTCAAATCCGTTAAATACACATTTAGGCTCAAAAGACAAACCATAAATCATGACCATGATACCCATGTAGGGAATAGTTCATCTACCTATACAAAATAGTGCAAGCACCCAAAATGCTCGATCAAGACCATAATTATAGACATATATGTGATCATATTCTTGTCATAACCAATACCTTATCAAAATGATATCATAAAACATAATTGGGCTTAACCCACTTTATAATTTTCATAAAAACCAAAGTTCATGAATGCATATGCCATAGATGATGTGGGAATAGCACGGGTAATTGAGATTCAATCTAAAAGCAGTAATATAATATGAAATTGATGTAAATCCATAATCAAATCCACATCTAAAACATAATATAAATCACCCATGCCAAAATCAAGCTTTAAAGGGGACATGCATGTTCATAACTTCATAACTTCAATGTAAATCATCATAATAGGGATTAAAGTAAATTAAAACCATAGATAAGGTACAACCCATACATCAATTGAATTTAATAAATCATATAATGAAAAATCCACATTTAAAGTAAGCTTAATTTCATGAAAATCAATTGAAAAGAGTTTGGGTCTTCTTGGTTGAAAGGGACCAAGAATCGATCCCACATACCTAAGTCTTGGAGGTGAACTTGAGATGAAATTGACTTGAAGATGAACCCTAGACGTTAGCTTGAATCTTGAGGAAAAAGCTAGAGAGGATTTTTAGGAGATGAATTTTAGAGTGAGCGTGTTCTAATGAAAATGAATTAAGATGGAGTAATATCAGTTGATTTAGGTGCTTAGGATAGGTAAAAGGGTCATAAAGCACTTTTAAAATAAATCATAATTACATAAAAGCCATTAATGAAATGGATAAAAATTGAGTCGTTATGGCTTCACTGGCACTGACACGGCCCCTAAAGCACTTCACTAGTCGTGAACAGTGCTCGTGCGACGACACTTAGATAAATTTTCACAATTTCAACACTTAGAATTTTTTAAGCGAAGTGAAATGCCACACGGATGGCCACACGACCCGTGAAGCACTACACAGGTCATGTGGATGGCTATCAAACAACACTTACGAAAAATTTTGCACGAAAAAGTTACGAGATAGTGATATCATACTTAGAAAAATTTCGTGTCGTGATCTATATGGTGGGCCACATGACCCGTGAACCTCCACATTGATCATGTGGGCGGCCATGTGACTGCACTTGGCCTTGTTTCTTGGTTTTCCAGGAGCAAAGCTATCACATGGCACTCCACACGGTCCGTGTAGTGTCACACGGCCCGTGTGGGGATCCAATGTGACGTGCCTTAGCCCCAAACTCCCTGTCAAGTCCCTATAATCGAAATTATGGCCAAGTACCCCTTCACTAGAGGCCACATGATCCGCGTGACCTCACACGGGCCGTGTGGGCCTCCCATGAAATGACACTTGGTCAATTCTCTCATAGGTCGACATTATAAAGTCCAATAAAGTCGTTTAAAAATTTGGGTCCTTACATCATCTCCTCCTTGGGAACATCCGTCCCCGAATGTACAATAACAAGGCTTGAAAAGCTTGGTTTAGGACATGAAACTTCCAAACATAAGATATCATGCATAATTCATCATTTGATATTCACAATGTCATTTAAAACATATGTCGAAATACGTTGAAATGATTCAAACAACATAAAAATCACCCTAATGCACATGTAAGCATGTCATGTCATGAGATTCAAGAATAAAAGAATTAGGATCACTTAGAAGAGGAAAAACCTAATACATTAGGCTTGAGTTGATTGGAAAAGATGGGGATATCACCTCATCATATCTAATTTCGCCTCCCACGTAGCACTCTCCATGCTTTGATTCCTCCAAAGCACTTTTACCGAGGCCACATCCTTGTTACGGAACTGCTTCATTTATCTATCCAAAATCTCCACCGGGACTTCCTCATAGGACAAGTTTTCCTCAACCTCGATTCCTTTCAAAGGCACAATGGTGTTAGGGTCCCCAACCAACTTCCTTAACATGGATACGTGGATGACCGGGTGAATAGAATTCAAGTTCGGAGGCATCTCCAACCTATACACCACACTCCCAATCCGTTCAATAATCTCATAAGGGCCAACATACTAGGGGATTAGCTTACCCTTCATTCCAAAACGCATCACACTCTTCATAGGTGAAACCTTCACATACACCCAATCACCGACATGAAATTCAAGATCCCTCCTCCTAATATCCGAATAGGACTTTTGGTGACTTTGGGTCGTCTTCAATCTCTCCCTAATCATCTTCACCTTCTCCATGGCCTCCAACACTGAATCCAGGCCAATCAATGCCATTTCCCCAACTCAAACCACCCCACCGATGATCTATACCTCCTTCCATACAATACTTCAAATGGTGCCATACCAATGCTAGCATGAAAACTATTGTTGTAGGCAAAGTCAATGAGGGGCAGGTGGTCATCCCAATTACCTTTGAACTCCAACACACATGCCCTCAACATGTACTCCAAGGTTTGAATTGTCCTCTCGGCTTGCCCATTGATTTGATGATGGAGGACGATGCTCAACTTCACTTTGGTGTCAGGTCCCTTTTGAAACGATCTCCAAAAGTTGGAAGTAAATTGGGTGCCACGATCTGATATGATAGATCTAGGCACGCTATGCAACCTCACCAACACTTGGATGTACAATTTTGCATAATCCTCGCACTATAGATAGTCTTGATCGGTAGAAAATGCACTGACTTAGTCATCCGATCAATGATAACCCAAATGGAGTCAAATTGTTTTCAGGTCTGAGGCAACCCAGCCACAAAGTCCATGTTCACATCTTCCCACTTCCAAGTGGGAATCCCAATGTCTTGAGCTATGCCACTGGGCCTTTGGTGCTCCACTTTCACTTGTTGACAACTCGGGCACTCAGACATGAACTTGGCTATATCCTTCTTCATCCCATGCCACCAATATACCTCTTTCAAATCCTGATACATCTTAGTGGACCCCGGGTGTATAGAATAATGAGAGTTGTGAGCTTCACTCATGATCACCCCTCTAAAATCATCCACATCCGGAACACATAACTGGTCTTGGTACCAAAGCACACCATCTCTCCTTTGGGAGAATACCTCAATCTCCTTCTCGGCAACCAACTTCTTCAATTCAACCAACGATGGATCTAAATCTTGTTGAGCTTTCACATCAACTACCATAGAGGATTCAACCCCATTTTGAACATGAATACCACCATCATTAGAGTTTGCCAACTTAACACCCAACCTAGCCAACTGGTGAACATCCTTTGTCAACTCCCTCTTCTCCTCTCCAACATAAGCCACACTACCCATAGATAGCCTACTAAGAGCATCGGCTACCACGTTAGCCTTGCGGGGATGATATTGAACACTTATGTCGTAGTCCTTTAGGAGTTCCAACCATCTTCTTTGCCTCAAGTTGAGATCCCTTTGAGTGAACACATATTGCAAACTCTTATGATCGGTGAATGCATCAACATGAAACCCATACAAATAGTGTCTCCAAATCTTCAAGGCGAATACCATCGCCGCTAAATAAGATCGTGAGTCGGGTAATTACGCTCATGCTCCTTTGATTGCCTTGATGCATAAGCTATTACCTTACCATATTGCATAAGTACACAACTAGGGCTGGGCATTCGGTCGGTTCGGTTTGGTTAATTTGATTTTGGTTTTTCGGTTTTCGGTTTAAGAAAAATATAAACCAAAACTGAACTAAAATAAATTCGGCTCAGTTCAGTTTTGTAATTTCGGTTCGGTTTATTTCTATTTAATTTTTTGGTTTGAATATTATTTTCGACTTTTTTTTTTCGCTGAAAAGTAATTGAATACATACAAGAAATTGATCTAATTGATTACATACTAATGATTCATGAGCTCGTCGCATGGAGTTTGTCTAATCCATACTCACTTGAAGGATAGAAATTGCTAATTTTCAAATTAGTTTTTTTTAATAATTAAAAAAAACCACTTAATATTTTTACCAGATTTGAAGTTGATAGTGATCCACTAATGATTTCTTAGTGCCATAGGATTGGTCCATAATTTTGGATTTGACAATTGAGTTTGAGATTGGGCCATGGTATTTAAATTTGGGTTTGGGGCTTTGGGCCATAAAAGATAATTTGATATAAATTATAATTTATATTATAATGGTATAAATTAATTTGGTTTTTCGGTTAACCAAAAAAATATATTTTAAAACCGAAAACCGAACTGAATTATTAAAATTTTTAAAATTTCAAATTGAAATCGACCGAAATAACCGAAAAATCAAAACTAAAATTAAAAAAAAATTAGTTCGGTCGGTTTTTTCGGTTTGAACCAAATTATGCCTATCCCTATACACAACCCAACCCAATCCGCGAGACATCACAATACACCACAAACCCTTCTAAGCCATTAGGTAGAGTCAAGACAGGAGCTGATGTAAGTCGATCCTTCAAGGTTTGGAAACTTCTCTCGCATTTGTCCGACCACATAAACTTAGCCTTCCTTTGTGTCAATTTAGTCAATTGAGACGCAATAGATGAGAACCCTTCAATGAACCTCCCATAATAGCCGGCCAGTCCCAAAAAACTTTAAATGTCTGAAGGAGTCAATGGTCTAGGCCAATTCTTTACAACCTCAGTCTTCTTCGGATCAACCTTAATACCATCACCAGACACCACATGACCAAGAAAAGCTACTTCACCCAACCAAAACTCACATTTGCTAAACTTGGCATACAACTTCTTCTCCCTCAAGGTTCGTAAAACAAACCTCAAATGATCCATATGCTCCCGCTCACTATAAGAATATCATCAATAAAGACAACCACAAAACTATCGAGGAATGGCTTGAAAACCCAATTCATGAGATCCATGAACACGGCCAGAGCATTAGTTAAGCCAAATGACATCACTACAAACTTGAAATGCCCATACCTCGTTCGAAAAGCTATCTTGGGAATATCACATTCTCTAACCTTCAACTGATGGTACCCGAAACAAAGGTCAATCTTTGAGAAGTGAGTGGCCCCTTGAAGCTGATCGAACAAGTCATCAATTCTAGGCAATGGGTACTTATTTTTGATGGTCACCTTATTCAACTTCCTATAATCGATACAAATTCGAAGAGATCTATCTTCTTCCTTCTCCCCATGGCGATATATTTGGCCTAATGAAGCCCTTCTCCAGCAAGTCCTTTAACTGATCCTTCAATTCTTTCAACCCAGTCGGTGCCATACGATAGGGAGAAAAAGATAGATTGAGTATCTAGAAGAAGGTCGACGCCGAAATCCACTTTCCTTTCGGGAAGAATACTGGGCAAGTCTTTGGGGAACACATCCGGAAACTCATTCACCACCGGAACTGACTCAAGGGCAAGTGGTTCGGACTCAATATCCTTGGCCCTTACAATGTGATAAATGCACCCCTTGGAAATTATTTTCTAAACCTTGAGGTAGGAAATGAACCAACCCTTAATAGCTCACTGCCCTTCCATTCAAGAACAGGCTCACCGGGAGGTTGGAACTTAAACTTCCGGGTTCTACAATCTCTAGTGGCGTAAGATGCATGCAACCAATCCATCTTGACAATTACGTCAAACTCAAACATTTCAAGTTTCACAAGGTCACACAGGAAGACTTTATGCAACACAGTAACAAGACAACAACAATAGACCCTATGTGCAACGACCGACTCACCCACGAGAGTATAAACTGAGAAAGGATCCTTCAAAATCTCGGGACTCAAACCAAACTTAACAACCAACAAAGGAGTCACAAAAGATAGATTTGCCCTCAGGTCAAGCAAAACATAGGCATCAAAATCAAAGACTTTTAACATACCGGTTACAACATCTAGAGCTTCCTCAATCTCTTGACGGGCATGAAGAGCATAGAACTTGTTATTCCTCAGGGCAGCACCTTGGGGTGCTCTTTGTTGGCCCTGACCACCTGGAGCCACTTGACCTTGACCTTTGGGAGGATTCTTAGGACAATCTGAAACCTTGTGGCTCTTATCACCACACCCATAACACAGACCCAAATCTCTCCTACAAGCACCGGTGTGATTCTTTCCACACTTGTCACACTGAGGGTACCCTTGTCCACTACTAATCAGTGTCCTGGGAAGAGGTACCCTAGCATTAGTGACTCGAGCACACGAACCTTGTCCTTGTTGGAAGCGACCAAAACTACCACCACCTCGAGAACCAGAGAACTCACCATCTAAACGGGCCCTTTTAGAATCATGCGTTCTTCTTTCCCTGAGTTTTTCCCCTTTGATCTGTTCAGCATATACCATGAGCCTGGAGATATCCATATCCCATATAAGTGTGGTTGTTAGGTATTCTGTCATGAGCGAATCAGAGATACCAGAAATAAACTTGTGCATCCTTGCACGAGGGTCAGCCACGAGTGCCGGAGCATGCTTGGAGAGCTTAGTGATTTGGAGGGCATACTCCCTCACGCTCATACCTCCCTACTTGAGGTTGATGAATTCAGTCATCTTAGCTTCCCTAAGATCAAGTGGGAAGGAACGATCTAGGAAGGCAAACTTGAACTCCGCCCAATTAACAGCATCAACACAAACCCTCTCCATAGACCACTGGGTGTACCACACCTGAGCCACATCCTTTAGTTGATAAGCAGCTAATTCATCCTTCTCCTAAGAAGTAGCACCCATAACCTTCAACACTTTGTTGAGCACATCAATGAACTCCTGAGCATCTTCATCAGCCTTAGACCCATAAAACTCAGGAGGATTCATCCAGGTGAAATCCCTTACTCTGGAAGCCGGAGTAGGGTCTTGTGGAAGGTTAACCTGACTAGCTTGAGTTGTCACCACTTGGGCAAGCATAGTAAAGGCCATACGGAATTCACCATTGGAGATTGGTTCATCCATAGGCCCTTGAGGTGCTTGGTCATCATTAGCCGGAGCTGGCCTTGGTAGATGGGGTTTCCCTTGGGGCATACTCTGAAATGGAGCAATGTCACTATCATGACAAGGGACCTATTATAAAACTATAGCATGATGCATGACATGAAGAAGTGAGACAATTCCTAGAATGTCTATGTAGCCTCCCACTCATAGGTATGGTGCACGTCACACCTATGAATAGGACTCTACTGTACGCGGCATGTTGGACTCCGAGGATCATTACAAACCTAGGGCTCTGATACTATCTTTGTCACGACCCAAACCTAGGGCCTAGAAGTGACACAGCAAATGGGAACTCGAGTGTTCTCAAGCAAGCCTCAAAGTAATCAAATCCACATCATCGATTCGGAGCGCATTCAAGAAATAAACACATAGTTTCTAAGGGACGAGAAAGTCGGAGTCACGCTATGGAGACAATATGGGACTTGGGATCATCCACATTTACATCCAAACCATCATATCAATCAACTCCTCAACATCATAGCCACAATAACCAAATAAAATAGATAACCATCAGCACAAGCTTCATATACCACACATAACGAAAAAAGTTGACAATAGACTACAAGGTATCCAACAATGCCTCTAACTTCAAGATAGGATGGGGGCCAAGACATGTCTCGGGCTCACCCTCAAATAGGAAAATAAACATAAAGTAGCATAGGTAGAAGGAAGGTGGTTTGTCTTGGGAAGATAGGACTCACCACAATATTAACTCTCCGAACTAAAGCTAACCATCAAACGGTGGATGATTGAAGTGCTCGGCCCCTACATGGTGAAATCATGTAGGCATAAAGTATGCGTTAGTACATTTGAAAATACTAAGTATGGGGGCATGCAATGCGCATGACTTATCAAACCTGCATTTCAATGTTAGATGACAAGGGTACTATATTGTAGGAACAATTATATATAGAAGGAAAATCATATACAATATGCCATGAAATTCATGATGCATGAAATGCCATAATGCTCATATGTATAATGGTGGATGGACTATAATCGACACATCAAACCCATGGGAGCTATTACATGAGTTAGTCCGATAAAGACCTCCCATCGGTAGGAGAAGATTATTTGCCAATTGTAATCTACATCACACCTTACGACCCAGTCATTTCGGTGGATGGACACCTTCCTTATGGGAAACCCCATTTCAGGAGGATTTCAAAAATCATATCAATAAATAAATAATTTTCGGTAATGGCTTTTGTTCCTATGTTGGCACATAGTTTGAGGAAAAGGAGAGGACCCTTGGGAATAGCCCTAACGCCCTCAATCCATCGGTGCTAAGTAAAAATATTCCACGAGAATACTTATACATATACGTGCTTCCAAGAGATAAGATATTCATTTCAAATTCGTTCAATGCACATTTAGGCTCAAAAGTCAACCATAAATCATAACCATGATACCCATGTAGGGAATAGCTCATCTACCTATACAGAATGGTGCAAGCACCCAAAATGCTCGATCAAGACCATAATCATAGACATATATGTGATCATATTCTTGTCATAACCAATACCTTATCAAAATCATATCATAAAATATAATTGGGCTTAACCCACTTTATAGTTTCCATAAAAACCAAAGTTCATGAATGCACATGCCATGGATGATGTGGGCATAACATGGGTAATTGAGATTCAATCTAAAATCAGTAATATAATATGAAATTGATATAAATTCATAATCAAATCCACATTTAAAATATAATATAAATCACCCATGCCAAAATCAAGCTTCAAAGAGGACATGCATGTT
This sequence comes from Solanum rostratum, assembly GCA_029948455.1. Lineage (NCBI taxonomy): Eukaryota > Viridiplantae > Streptophyta > Magnoliopsida > Solanales > Solanaceae > Solanum > Solanum rostratum. The sequence continues at coordinate 14,539,453 of CM057047.1, read as the reverse complement.
CATAACTTCATAACTTTAATATAAATCATCATAAATAGGGATTAAAGTAACTTAAAATCATAGATAAGGTACAACCCATACATCAATTAAATTTAATAAATCATATAATGAAAAACCCACATTTAAAGTAAGCTTAATTTCATGTAAATCAATTGAAAAGAGTTTGGGGTCTTCTTGGTTGAAAGGGACCAAGAATCGATCACACATACCTAAGTCTTGGTGGTGAATTTGAGATGAAATTGACTTGAAGATAAACCCTAATTGGAGACCTTAGCTTGAATCTTGAGGGAAAAGCTAGAGAGGATTTTTAGGAGTTGAATTTTAGTGTGAGAGTGTTCTAATGAAAATGAATTAAGATGGAGTAGTATCAGCTGATTTAGGTGCTTAGGATAGGTAAAGAGGTCATAAAACACTTTTAAAATAAATCACAGTTACATAAAAGCCATTAATGAAACAGATGAAAATTGAGTCGGCATGGCTTCACTGGCACTGACACAGCCCCTGAAGCACTTCACTGGCCGTGAACAGTGCCTATGAGACGACAGTTAGATAAATTTTCACAATTTCAACACTTAGAATTTTTGAAGCAAATGGGGGAGAGGGTGTCACACGTACTGCCACACGACTCGTGAAGCACTACACGGGTAGTGTGAATGGCCATCAAACAACACTTAGGAAAACGTTTACACGAAAAATTTACGAGACGGTGATTTTGTACTTAGAAAAATTTCACCTCGTGAGCTATACGGTAGGCCACACGACCCGTGAACCTCTACACTGACCGTATAGGTGGCCATGTGACCACACGTGGCCTTGTTTCTTGGTTTTATAGGTGCAAGGGCATCACATGGCACTCCACACAGTCCGTGTAGTGTCACACGGACCGTGTGGGGATCCAATGTGATGTGCCTTAGCCTGAAACTCCCTGTCAAGTCCCCATAGATGAAATTATAGCCAAGTACCCCTTCACTAGAGGCCACACGGTCCGTGTGACCTCACACGCCGTGTGGGCTTCCCATGAAGTGACACTTGTTCAATTCTCCCAGGGATGACATTATAACGTCCGATAAAGTCGTTTGAAAATTCGGGTCCTAACAAAAGTAAACCCCAAGTTTGCAACCTTAAGATTATAGATGAAACTTAGCAATAAGTATAAACTCACTCAGATCGATTAACATTAATATAATCAAATTATCATAGACCCAACTAATAAATCAAAGACCCATATCATATACACCCCCAACATAGGAATTTTAGCCACATATGTTCAGAAGTAAAGAAATAAGACCATAATATGTAGCTAAGAACATGGGTAAGATAAATTACAAGAGGAAATATGAATTACTCCACTCAATCTCTTCAATTTCTTCTTTCTAAAGCTTGAAATCACCAAATCCTTATACTTCTTGAATAAGAAACTTCTAGGTACTCTATTCTCTCTCCACCTCTATATTGTCTCTCTAGAAATCAGATAAGAAATGCTATATACAATATCATTTTCAAAATCCTTTTTATAGTCCATGCAAATTATTGAAACTTTGTGCAATAATTCACCATTCAGAAGTTAAGATCGGCCATCACCGAGCACTCACGCGATGCGCCGAATGTGCACTTAACTGTCTTCTTCTGTATCTCCTAAAGGCTCATGTCTCTACAATTATAGGTGACATATCTGTTCATTGCCGATCTTGTTCGGTGATCCGCCAAACCTCCACCTATGTCACCCTTCTATCTCTGACTTGGGGCTTGCTTACTATAACATTAAGTGGTCTCATTTGTGATTCGATGATCCGTTGAATGTGTCGGCGACGCCATTTTTTACCGTCTTACTGGCATTTTTGCTCCTTTTCCTCACTTTGTTGAGTGTTGTCCATCCATATTCTTTTACATTTATTTCTGGCATAACACATGCATATTAGTTAATATATGAAGCATAATAGCATTTCGAGGACAATATTTCCTTACATTCTAAGTCCAAAATGAGTCCAAATCTTGGACTCATCAATGCCCCCAACTTAAAATTATACTTTCTTTCAAGCAAATCAAGTGCAAACTATTCCAACTCAATGCTTGCAAACAGGGCCACAGGGAGCAACACATATAATTCTTCCTTTGTCATCCATCCTTAAAGCTTTCACAACCTACGAACGCGATTTTGAAGCTTCAAGAGGTGAATAAAGACTGCTCAAGGCACAGCTACGCTCACAATTGATCATGTATGAAACGACCCAAAAAATAAAAGTGTTTCGGAAGTCACCGAAAACTTGTTTTAGCTATATCTAAAAATCCTTTTGTTATTTTGAAAATACGACTTCATATTCTTGTTTAAGGGGGCAAATGGAGTGGGAAATAGGTCTAACCCGAATTTTAGAGCAACCGTATCAAAATTCAAAATTTTCAAGTGAAGCCTTTTTGGAGGGTCTACTTTGGAGGGTCATATCTTTTAGCACACAAAGAATTGGGTGACCCATAATATATCCATGGAAAGCCCTGTGAGTTAGCTATCCAGCACACTTCGTTTCACCTCGTTTGGAGTTCAGCTGAAGAAGTTATGCCCATTTTCTTAAACTCCGCCCAGGCAGAGAATGCAAATTTCAGTCAGCAAATTTACTGTTCACCCGCCCCATTATTTTTTCTAAGTGTTGGAACCGTTTTTCCAAAAATGAATTTTATTTCCTATATAGCACTAAATCAGTTCCCATTCCTTAAAACATTTCCCACACTTAGAAATATTTCTCTCAAGAACTCAAGCCAAAACCCTCCAAAACCTTCATCAAGATTGAAGAGGTCCTTGCTCCAAGTTTCAAGCCTCCTTTGATGACACTTCCACCCATAGTGCCTAAACTCTAACTTACTCATTATTTTATGATTTTAAGTGAAGATTTACACATTGGTCTTGTTCATTGTATAAATTTTTTGCACAGTGAAATTCTAGCATGGGAAAGTGAATGTCTTGAACATGTTGTCACTCTAGAACTTGAATCTAAACTTGGAATTGATGTGGGGCTTTACATGTTGTCTTGGGAGTATGTCAAAGTGTTCATTGATGGTTGGTTCACTGATTTACTGCATGAGCCCTACTCCATTTTACACATTCTTTGATCCCCACTGCATGCCCCCAAGGTATTTGACAAAATGTCCAATTATGGAATTATGAGGAATCGATGTTTTAAAGCTTGAGATAAGATATGAATGAGGTTACAATGACATTTTGATGAAAAACTAAACTCGTGTATATATTCATTTCTACATGACAATTGCATTAGAGCCTATTGTAAATTCCTATATAAAGTGTTGCACAACCATGCCCGGTCGGGGGAAAAGAGCCGGATATCTATGATATGGGGGATAAATACTCATATTCACCTAGGGTGGCAAGGTGGGATTGTCACTATCCATGATGTGGGGGATAAGTACTCATATTCACCTAGGGTGGCAAGGTGGGATTGTCACTATCCATTATATGGGGGATAAGTACTCATATCCACCTACTGTGGCAAGGTGGGATTGCCACTATCCAGAAATAAGAGATAATACTTATTTCACCCAGATGAGGGGGTTTATGCGTCATCAATTTGCTTGGCTCAGCTTCAGATATGGTACCTATTATGAAGATGGATTTACTTAAACATATTTGTCTATACATTGATCATGCAAATGCATCTTGATTATATTCTATGTCTAATGACCTATCTCTTGCATTTCAATTATGTATCTTATCTATTCTTGTATTGCACCCCACATACTTAGTATATTCCAAAGTACTAACGCATATTTTGCCTACATGATGTTACCATGTAGGGACCGGAGCTACTCTTGATCCTTCTCTCCATCCACGTGGCTAGTGCGGTGCTTATCCGGGATTGTTGGTGAGTCCTCAATGATTCGAGGACTATGTTATGTTTCCTACTCCTATGTTTTGAGATCTTAGCTTGTATTTGTATTTTACTATGAGGGGAGCCGGTAGTATGTCATGGCCCCCATTCTATCGATATATGTAGAGGTGTACGTTGGACAAGTATTTTGCAAATGAGCTTGACTCTTAATCTATGATATTATTTTGAAATAGGTTGCCCTTAGTCCCTAATTCCCTTTATTTAATGTTGATTGTACTTCCCCGACCGATGAAGTGTGATGACAAGTTCGAGAGGCTTGTTTGGGGTTCCTTCGGGTTCCTCATTCGCCATGTCACGTTTAGGCCCTAGGCTTGGGTCGTGACAAGCTTGGTATCAGAGCACTAGGTTATTTGATCCTCGGAGTCCAACACACCACGTTGAGTAGAGTCCTATTCATGGTTATGAAGCGAGCCACGACTATGGGTGGGAGGCTATGAAACGTTTGTAGGAAAGGTTTCCCTTCTTCCCGTTCTATGTCGTGCTTAGAGTGTAATAAGTGATTCCTCCTTAACGCTTGTTCTTTGAAATGCAAGATCGTCATGCCAAATAGGAGAGGAAGACGAGCCCGATCATCGGAGGAACCACCCACCAATAGTGAGCTCCGCGATGCACTCACCATGCTTGCACAAGTTGTAGCCAACCAAGTGCAACAAGGAGACCAAGCTCCCCAAGCTACCACCCTGGGTGCAAGGGTGAGAGATTTTATTAGGATGAACCCTCCGGTTTTTCATGGTTCAAAGGTGGATGAGGATCCATAAGAATTCATTGACGAGGTATGCAAAATCTTGACCATTATGGGTGTTGGGGCTATTGAGAAGGCGGAGTTGGCGGCTTACCAACTCAAGGGTGTTGCTCAAATTTGGTTTGATCAATGGAAGGGTGAAAAGGGAAGTGGCTATGTGGTGTTGTGGGAGGAATTTAAGCTTGCTTTTCTTAATAGAATCTTCCCTCTGGAGCTTAGGGAGGCAAAATTGGTGGAATTTATGAACTTGAAACAAGGCACTATGAGTGTGAGGGAGTATGCCCTCAAATTTACCCAACTCTCTAAGTATGCATCTCACTTGGTGGCCGACTCTAGATCGAGGATGAATAAATTTGTGATGGGTGTCTCCGATTTGGTTAGTGAGGAGTGCTGTTCCGCGATGCTCATTGGTGATATAGATTTGTCCCGGTTGATGACTTATGCCGAGCAAATGGAGGAGGAGGAATTGAGGAAGAGGAGGGGACATGAGGCTAAGAGAGCTCGATTTGGTGGTGGGCCTTCTAGAGGAGGTCGGCCTTTCCAAGGCCAAGGGTCCTCTCATGTTGCTAGTAGGGGATTTGTGAACAACTTTCCTAGGCCCCAAGGAGTGGGTGTGGGTGCTCCAAATGCACCACGTTCTAATTGCAGGAGGAAGCATTGGGGTTCTTGTATGAGGGGTGTGGGTGCATGCTACGAATGTGGGGAAATTGGTCACAAGAAGATGGATTGTCCCAAGATTCGTGGCAAGGTTCGGAATGCTAATACTACTCCTTTGGGTAGAGGTGCTTCTCAAAGTGGTGCCCCAAGGCACAACCGATTTTATGCTTTGCACGGTAGATAAGGTGTTGAGGAGACCCCCGATGTGGTGACCGGTATGTTTCAAATCTTTGATCTTGATGTTTATACTTTGATTGATCCGGGTGCCACCCTTTCCTTTGTTACCCCCTTTATTGCTAGAAAATTTCATGTTGTTTGGGGTTCCTTTGGGTTCCTCATTCGCCATGTCACGTTTAGGCCCTAGGCTTGGGTCGTGACAATGTAGTTTCTAATCACTGTCTAAAAGCTTTACCATTTTCCCTCACGCCAAAGAAGATACCATACACACAAGGTGAGGACACAATTTCCAAGGATCTCTTCAACTCTCACTCTCCCTGTCAACGGTACCCAAGACGTGGTCGGCGCCTAGAGACTATTGTTAGTCCCCAAGCAAACCACTTGGCTTCATCACGTCCATTCAATGCAATAACTCTACAGATCGGCGGAAGTCAATGAAAGTATATGGGCTCATCTCATCTAATGTCTCAAATAATGATAATAGATTAATAATAAAGGCTAGTAGGAAGAACTAGCTCACAATCTCAACAACAACGTCCGACTATCATCTATGAAGTCTCTATCACTATTCAAGTGGTGCCAATGACAGACCCATGACTACTAAAATCAAAACACAAGAATAGTCTAGTATAACTCAAAAAGCATGATGAAATAAAGGTAGTGAACCCTCCAGAGTAGGGGAGGCTCACTAATCAGCTGAATGTCTCGGATCCTCAACGGTGCGCTTGTTGACGATCTCTAATCCCTTAATCTATATCATAAAATGACACAACATCGAGTGGCGTCAGTACGCGAAATGTACGGTATGTAAAATAGGTGAGTGAAAGAGAAGAAGGTAGAATAATATGGAACAACATCAACTCAGAAATAGTAAACGATCAACATGTAAAATGCCTATCTAAAGCAAGGATAAAGAGTAGACAAATAACCCATCAATCTCATCAATCAAATCATACTCGTCTCAAAGGAACTCATCTCATATCATCTCAATTCAGAGTACTTAAGGTAGGAACTTTTTGCGAGTTTCTCTTATCCTACAATAATCACTTATGAGCCAGTGATTGTACAACATCCCGCCGGTGTTGCCACAACCTTTCTATACTTGCCATGTGGAGAACGAGTTGAATCCACTAGGGAAATTGCAATCAACAAGTCCTCTATTATTTTAGGGACTCTCTCAAGAGAGAACCATAATGTAATGTGATGGTTCTAATCCTCACCTGCGTTTGGCGACGTAGTTTGTTGAGTTTAAGTTGGACTAACTCTCACTCTTTCGGTGCTTGATACTTCTCCCAAGACTCAATGCTCATAAGATCTCCATGTCAACCAATCTCATAGGGACTTTAATCCCGTCATCAATCAGTATCTTATAGGGACTCTAACCCTATCATCAATTAAACTCATAGGGTCCTTAACCCTTTCATCAATCAAGCTCATAGGGACTCTAACCCTATCATCTATCAAACTCATAGGGACTTTAACCCTTTCATCAATCAATCTCAATCAATAACTCAAGGCTTGGAACAATTGGTAGGGATCAATTGAATAGACCATCATTAGAGTTCATTTATGGAGACTCATAGGACTATCAAGCTCTATCAACTCATCATCATTCTCTCAACACAATCACAATCAAAATTAACAATCTCACGTCAAGACTCTAGACTCAACCCCTAGATTCATTCATGCATGCTTTCAAAAGTTAACATGTAAGGTTATGTAATTTCTTATGAAAATATTTAATTCAAGAAAATAAGTTTATGATGATCATCAACATATAGATATACATGTAATTAGATATAATTTGTAAGAAAACATTCAAGAATCAATTTAAGAAACATGTATGGGGACTCATGGACACTCAGCTCCTTTATGACCATCTATGGAGCACATGAGAGGACAATCTCATGATTTTAGTTTAGCCTTACATACCTGGAATGAAGCTCTCAACAGTAACTTCAAGGATTTTTCCTCTTGAATTCCTTAATCTCAAGCTCTTCTTTTCTTTCCTCAAGCCCTAGTCTTGTTAGATTGTTAGAAAGGGACTTAGAATGGGGTTATAGATCCTTATTATGTCAAAACGACCTAATTAGATTGTGTATTGAGTTTAGAAGGGGTTGAAAATTGACCGAAATGTCCCTAAAAAAACTTATAAATTTTTCAGCTTCTATATCAACCCAGTCCGCGACGCAGACTGGTCGCATACAATGTATTTTTCTCCGAAAAGTTTCTAAATGAGTTTTTTCAATCTCGACAAAATTTTTTGAAAAAATATGAGTGTGGGTCCGCTACAAAGGCGCGAAGCACCTCCGTCGCGCACCGACACTATTTCGATTTTCGGGTCGAAAAATTATTTTTTGATCCGGTCGCTCTAAAAATCGACCGAGACTATTTTTCCCCTCAATGTTTTTTGCTGATCATAAATTCGATCTCAGATTTTTCATACGAGCACTGGAAGATACATTACGCACATACCCCTCCTCCAGGGGTATTTTGGTAATTTTATCGAGTGTTACACTCCCAAATGAGAAATGGCATGTAAGCTTCAATCCATAGGCTTGCTCTTATTCTCAATCAGAGTTCATTTGATTTCATCCAGACTAGGACCCAAAGGACTTTATTCGGGTTGTAATGTAAGGTTGAGGACGGGTAGGATAACATATAGATAATAATGGCTCATCCCTCCTTGAACTCTACACACACTCCTCACATTCATGATTCCCTTGATCCCCCCTTTTTTTCTTTTTCAATTGACATCTTTTTGCTTTTGATTTTCATCCCTAGACGTCCTCCTCTTGCAACAATCTTTCAACAATTTTGGAGGGTCCTCATTTTCAAGCAACTTCTTTTTCTTTTCATCATTTTTCACTTTTTGGGCATCTTTTTTTTCTCATCATTCAAGGATTCCCCTCCTTTCTTTCTCTTTCTTTTTCTTTCCTTAACTTTTATATAGGAGACACTCCCCTTCTACCAATACTCCTAACTTTGGCCTTTGGCCATCACTTTGCTCACTTAAGCTTAAGGAGGGACTGTTGAGGAACAAGAAGGGATTATCTTTCAAAATAAAGGTCAAGGGTATATGGCTGCCGAAGAAAGGAGCAAGGCTAAAAAAGGGTTTACTAAGGGATCAACTCAATGTCATTGGAGGCTTATATGATCAAGGTGGACTCAAGAGAGACCAAAGAAGGCCAACAGTTATAAACTAATTTGGATTTAACCAAATCACTTGTAATGACCCGTTAGGTCATTTTGATAATTAGTTCTATTGTTTTCCTAATATATTCTTTTCGTAAATCTAAATTGAAAAAATTTTGGACTAATCAGTAGTTACGTTCATTTAGTTGACATGTAATTTTAGATAATTAATTTAATTAATGAATTAATTCAATCATTTATTTAATATTTTATACCACTATTGCATATTATTCAAAAAAATAGTTTTAGTGAAATTTGTTACTTTTAGTACTCATTTAAGTTTAAAAAAATTGAACTAAAATAAATAACTATTCAAAACAAAAGAAAAAGAAAAAAATTAAAAAAAAATAAAAGGGACAAAGGGCTGAATGCCCAAAGTCCCAAAAACAAAAGCACAAAGAACGGAACAAAAAAAAGGCACAGAAACAAGAAAAAAACACAAGAGAAAAAGAAAAGAAGAGAAGAGAATGAAGGAAAAGTGAAGAGAAAAATTGGGGTTTTGGTCCCAAAGTATCATGGTGTCACGCCCCGGGAGGGTACCCAAGATGTGGCCAACACCTAGAGACTATTGCTAGTCCCAGAGCGAAACACTTGGCCACATCACAACCACTCAATCAAACAACTCTACATATCAGAGGAAGTAATGAAAGTAAATGGGCTCATCTCATCTAATGTCTCAAATAATAATAAATTAATAATAAGGGCTAGTAGGAAGAACTAGCTCACAATCTCAACATCAACGTCCGACTATCATCTATGAAGCCTCTATCACTAATCAAGTGGTGCCAATGACAGACCCATGGCTACCAAAATCAAAATACAAGACTAATCTAGTCTAACTCAAAAGCATGATGAAATAAAGATAGTGAAACCTCTGGAGTAGGGGAGGCTCACCAATCAGCTGAATGTCTCAGATCGTCAACGGTGCGTCTATTGACGATCTCTAATCCTTTTCGTAAATTTAAATTAAAAATTTTGGACTAATCAATAATTACGTTTATTTAGTTGACAGGTAATTTTAGTTAATTAATTTAATTAATGGATTAATTTGATAATTTATTTAATAAATAATACCACTATTGCATAGTACTCAAAAACGTTTTATTGAAATTTGCTACTTTTAGTACTCATTTAATTTTTTTAAAAAAAAGAAACTAAAATAAATAAAGTGTGAACCATACTGAATTTACTCAATAAAAAATTCTCATCATATGATTGCATCTTGATCATAATCCATCACAAACTTTTATTACCATTATGCTTTTAGCCATTACCATCATTTCAAGGTTACCCTCATCATCGATATGACACCAAAACTATATCGGTCAAATATAAAGAACTAACTCCCTTGGATCTTATTATGGAGTAATAGTCCATATTTAGAATCCCCCGAATACACCTCACAACTTAAATACATTAATTGTACCAAAGATCCACCACTAAAATTTTTCTTATAAATAATACCTAACCCAAGTATCCAGAGTAGCAAATTAGTTGATTTCTCAAATATGAATACAACATTAAACCTTATTAAACGAGCCTATGATACACTAATAATTTCTAAAATAGTTTGTATTCACGCTTGACAATTGACATATCTATTTTCACATACCACTAATACCATATTGTGAAAGTCCATTAGATCCACCACTAGAACACATCATACCTATCAAGAAAGCATTGGTGTCGTGGTGATAGTCGTACCATGACCCTCCTTGATATCCGATAATCTATGAAACCATAATAAAGATTCTGATCTCAATTGGCACAAGATCATTCTTATCATTATCTAAGCAATCCATACATATTATGAAAACTTTAGTAATATTAGTTTACAGAACAAAATTCATAATCCATCTATCCTTTTAACATTCCACCTTAAATTGTTGAACCATTTTTGATATCATATATACCCCATTAACATTGTTTATGTTGCTGGATAACCAACCCCAAAAAGGATAACACATTCATAAAATCCCTCAATCCACTGTTTGACCTTATTACTCCAACATCCTCAAAGTGTATCGTCAAGTTATCACCTTACTCAACCTGTTTTAATCATTGAATCTTTTAAATATAACCACACATCCTTTTTACAAGTATGTCACTTACACTTTAGTGCTAGATCTAACATCCAAGTCTGCAAGTTCTTCCCTTCTGAATCAGATAGATAACCCACTAACTACTCATTTAAAGAACCAAGCATGAATCATCTCTATAAATGAGAGAGAATGAATAAAATGATGAGAATCACACTGAATCAGGGACGCACAATGGAAAAAGAATAAACAAAAGGAAGTTTCCTAACAGTCTTCATAGCCTCTCGAAGATAAGTATAGACGTCTACAAATCGATCCTCGAGACTCTACTAGACTGGGCTTGTACACACACGAGACCTATGAACCTGGGGCTCTGATACCAACTGTCACGACTCGAAAATGGATGTGATGGCACTCACCTAACCCACCAAAGCGAGTCAACCCAATACCTACTGATCCAAACATAACAATAATAGCGGAAGAGAAAATAGTCTAATATGACAAATAATCATAGGAAGACGAAACTACAACCATCCCAGAACTGATGTCACGTGTACAAGCCTCTAAATACATAGTACTCGAATAAAATAAATGTCTCAAATGTCTATTCCTCAAATAGAATGTAACATAATAATGGATTCCTTGAAGGTCAACCGGTGACATAAGAAGCTACCTTAAGGATAATTCGGAAGCTCGATCTTGCAATGAGAAAATTCTAACTAGAGGGACCAGGCTTGCAATTTACAAAAATGTAGCAAGGGGGTGAGTACCAAAACAACGTGGTACTCAGCAAATGAAACTAACCTAGAGTAAAACAATGCAGAACCAAGTACTCCTTCACACCCAACCACATACCGCCGAACTACAAACCTGCACTCAGAAAAGTCCCAGCCCAGCAACACATAATACACAATAAATATAGTTTTTCAGTATATCACAATCATCAAATCACAAGCCATAACTCACAAGTGATAACATAATCAATCCCATGAATAACATCATGCCACATAATAATATGCAAGGATGAGATGCAATGTCGTGCAATGCAAGGTGGTATCAAGACCGTCGCACAGCCTTTCGTATATACCCCCGTCGAGCTAAGGCTCCAAGACTAAGGGGGCACATGGGGACCTCGCAGGCCATATACCACAATCACAATATATCAACTACCTTTCCACCCAAGTGCTCGTGGTCAAGGACTCATGATAAGAATCTCGATGTATCAACTACCTTGTCACCCAGGTGCTTGTGGTCAAGGACTCATGATAAGAATCTCGATGTATCAACTACCTTGCCACCCAGGTGCTTGTGGTCAAGGACTCATGATACGAATCACCATTCATAACTTCCCACAATGTCATGACATGTAGTATGAGGATGCATATAGGGGTGGGTTCGGTTTTTGCGGTTCGGTTTTTCCCTAAAACCAAAGACGGAACGGAAGGTCATTTTGGCGGTTCGGTTTTGCCCCCAAAAAAAGTAAAGCAATCGTTTTTCGATTCGGTTTTTTTCGGTTCAATCTTCGGTTTTTTTCGGTTTTTCGATTTTTGTAATTAAAAGGAAAACAGCAAACTTCAAGCATTATTAAATATTAATATCCCTCTGTCCCACTTTAATCATATATATTATATATGTTAAGTTTTACAATTTCTTTTGAAAAAAATAGAAATTTCAAATCCTTACTCTCAAAAACTTTAAAATCATGACTCTAAATAGCATGTTGAAACACTAATCTAAAATTATAATCCTCAATTTCATATGCAAATGCCTACTTAGCCAAACTTTCACAGCACCCACACGGCCACACCTACTCTTCCCTTCTCAAAAAGACAACACTCACAGCAGTCAACAATAGTAGACATTTGCATATGAAATTAATTGCAAAGCCAGTAGACAGATAGGAAGGAAAAGATACAATTGCTTGCAAAGCCAATAAAAGCAAAAGGCATCCCGTAATAATAGCCGACAAAATACAAATTAGTTATCCTAAAGGTTTTGGAAGTTAATTACATAAAAATTGAACCAGATGTTGACGCAGTATTACAAAGTTGAGTTTGCTACTTTTGCTATAAGATAGTGAGTAGCCTTTATCAGTAAAAAATAAAAAAAATAAAAACTTCATAGCTAATGAAAGAAACAACTTCATAGCTAAAGAAACAACTTCATAGCCAAAAGAAAGAAGAAAAATATCGTAGGGAATTAGTAGAAGTAACAACAAGAAACTGTTGGTTGCTGGCGGGAGGGTCTAGGGTCGAGGGTCGAGGCTCGAGGAAGATTTGAGCTCTGTTGACTGATGGGGCCTGGCTGCTGCACAACTGCGGGGTAGGGGCTAGCGGCTGGCCGCTGGCCGCTGGCGGAGTGGCAGCTGTGCGACGTGGGTCGTGGGCGACTCACGGCTGGGGGTGGCTGGTGCTAACTAGCTGACTGCCGCGGTGCCGCCGTGGCCGGTGGGAACAGGGGTCAGGGAAACTGGAGTCTGGAAAGGGAACTGATTTGGGGGAAAAATGAATATGGGAAATTATTTGGGGCTAGAGTTTTTAATTTATATATTAGGTGGTTCGGTTTTTTTCGGTTCGGTTTGGTTTTTTAAGACCAAAATTGAACCGCACAAAACCGGTTCGGTTCGGTTTTTTTTTTTGGTTTTGATTTTTTACGGTGCGGTTTTTTTTGGAATTTTTCGATCGATTTCGGTTCGGTTTTCGGTTTTTGGTTTTACGGACCCACCCTTAGATACATACAATCAAGGCACAATCATGGAAATAATATTCCTCTCAATAAGCACAATAGATATCAAAGTTCTCGAGTTTAGCAATTATAATATTCATCCTCTTTTATACACATTTGGATACAATTCTCTTTTAAAATATTTCACCCTATTTTAGTAACTTTATTTTCTCAAACCAACCATGATCCTCAATACATATCTCAATTATCTCCCTTTCCCAACATGTCATGTTCACACTATTCTCAATTTAGGATTCGCATGCTCTCGAAGCAACGCATACATAATTAAAGCCCTCACACTAGCATCACAATAAGAATTATCAACACAACACATGATACGATCTCATCCCATAGATTATAGCATAAGAAAGCATACGAGGTTCAACATATTTAACAAAAGTTTAGAAATCCACTTGTCTTAATTAATAGAATAACACTCCACATCTTGAGTCTTTTCATAACGCTTTCAGATGATCAAAATCTGTTCAAATACATAATCTACATAAGAATATAAATCCAATGACCCTCATATTGCTACATTTATTTTTAGCTCAAAAATCGGATCAAAAAGTCACCCCGAGCCCTTAAATTCAAATCTGAAAATTTCTTTCAGATTATGTTTACCCATAATAAACTAAACGTATACGTCAAATTTCAGCTAAAACGGATCATTATTCGATCTCCAAATCAAAATTTTATTCTAAGAATCCTAGGACTATATTTTCTTAATTTAATATAAATTATACACATTTCTACCCTAAAAATTTATTCATAATCTAATGAAAACTTAATAGAAAGGATGAGAATAATTACCTTGATGTTTTGGGATAAAAATCACAATTTTTCTTCTCTTCTTTTTATTTCTTTTCCTTCCCGCACTTTTTTTTCCTTTTCTACGTTCATTTTTCTTTTTCTTTATTGTTCTCTGTTTTGGGGGCGTTCAGCCCCCTGCAGCCCTTTTATCCTTTTCTCTTTTTTTTTTTTTTGTTTATTTTATTCTTTTTTTCCTTTCTTATTTACTTGTTTTAATATATTAAAAATGACAAATTCTATTTATCTATTTTTGATAAATATGAGATAAATAGTATAGGGTATTAATTAAAATATTATTTTAATCCACCGACTACATTAATTATCTAGTATCCGCCAACTAAATGGCCATAATTATCGAATAGTTCCAAATTTTCAATTGAAATTTACGAAAAAGAATCTTATATGAAAGACAGAGAGTATTTATTTTTAAAATGACCTAATGGGTCATTACAACACATAGCTCAAAGAAAGGGAGAGAGCCCTTGGGGATAGCCCTAACACCACTCAATCCATCAATGTTAAATTATCATCCCACAAGAATACATCTACGTATACATGTTTTCAAAAGAGATGCAAGTCTTATCAAATCGTTTCAAATGCATACTTAGGCTTAAAGCCAAATATTATTCATAATAATTCATACTGGGGCCCAAAAGCCAAATCATGATTCATATCATACCTTTCATGCATAGAAATATCCCATTCACAATATCAAATGAGGTGTAAACACCCAATATACTCAAAGATCCAATATCATAGCATTTATGTGATCACATTATTGTTATAACCATATTAGTGAGCTTAACCCACCAATTCATTTTCAAAACAAATGTGAGCTTAATCCACTATTTCATTTTCACCAAAATCCAATGCTTATGAATGCATATGCTATAAATGATGTGTGAATAGCAATGGTAGTGTAGATACAATCTAAAATCAATAATATAATATGAAATTCAAGCAAACCCATAAGTAAAATCTACATTCAAATCATAATATTAATTACCCATGCTTAGATCAAACTTTAAAGGGACAATGCATAATCAAATCTTCATAATACTCATGTACTTCAACATATTAGGGCTTGAATCAACTTAAAATCAACAATAAAGCATAGCCCATTCTTCAATTGAAATCTATTAAACCAAAATTCTCAAAACCCATATTTAAAGTAAGCAAAATTCCATGAAATTCAAGTAAAAAGAGTTTGAGCCTTCTTGGTTGAAAGGGACCAAGAATCAATCTCGCATACCTTAGCTAATAGAGAAGATTCAAGAAGGAGCTTGATGAAGAAAGAGCCTTCCCTTGATTCCCAAGCTTATATTTCACAAGAGCTCTTTGAGAGAGTTTTTAAGAGAGAGATCAATATAATTTTTAGTGTAGGAATGAATTTGAATGAGAGAAATAAAGTATAGGTCATTTGAATGTCTTTAGGTAGCATAGAAAGTCACAAAAGACCCTTAGGATAAACCATAATTACGAAAACAATATTAATGAAATGAGTAGAAAAATTGATGTCAGGGGTCTACACGGTCCGTGTAAGGGTTTACGGACCGTATACTTGTTTCGTGATCCAACACTTAGAAAACATTCCACTTGATGAAAGTCCAAAACGATAATTCCATACTAGGAAAAATTCAAATAGGCACCCATATGGATTGATTCATGGACTGTGAAGGCTACCATGGAGTGTCACCTTGGTCCAAAACTTTTTGGAACCAGGTTTCTAAGCTCCATTAAGTTCGTACAATGTCTGGGTCCTTACATCATATTCCCTTGGGAACATTCATCCTCGAATGTGCTAGAACAGGGCTTGGAAGGCTTGACTTAGAACATGGAACATCAAAGCATAAGATACAATGTGTATTTCATCAGTTGAAAATCATAAAGTCATTAAAACTCACATCAAAATGTATTCACATCATAAAAATCATTTTCGTGCACATGTATGCATGTCATGCCATGAAACTCAAGAGTGAAAGAATTAGGACCACTTGGAATAGAAAGAACCTAATATCTTAGGCTTGAGTAGATTGGAAAAGATGGGGATCTCATTTCATCATGTCCAACTCCACCTCCCATGTAGCACTTTCCACGTGTTGATTTCTCCAAAGTACCTTAAAAGAAGCCACATCCTTCTTATGAAGCCACTTCACTTGCCTATCCAAAATCTCAACTGGAACTTCCTCATAAGACAAGTTTTCATCAACCTCAACACCTTCCAATGGCACAATAGTACTAGGATCACCAACCAAATTCCTTAACATAGATACATGGAAATCCAAGTGAATAGAACTCAAATCTGGAGGCAAATCCAAGCTATAAGCCACATTACTAATCCGCTCAACAATATCACAAGGACCTACATACCGGGGATTTAGTTTTCCCTTCTTTCCGAAACGTATCACACCCTCCATAGGTGAGACTTTGACATACACCCAATGACCAACATGAAACTCAAGATCTCTCTTCCTCATATCTGAATAGGGCTTTTAGCGACTTTGGGTCGTCTTAACCTTTCCCTAATCAACTTTACCTTTTCCATAGCCTCCAACACCAAATCCAAGCCAATCAAAGCCATCCCTCCCACTCAAACCACCCCACCAGAGATCTACATCTCCTACCATACAAAGCCTCAAACGGAGCCAAACCAATGCTAGTATGAAAGCTATTATTATAAGCAAACTCAATGAGTGGAAGATAATCATCCCAATTACCCTTGAATTCCAACACACAAGCCCTCAACATATCCTCCAAAGTTTGAATCGTCCTCTCGGCTTGTCCATCAGTTTGGGGATGAAAAGCAGTACTCACTTCAACTTAGTACCAAGTCCTCTTTGTACGACCTCCAAAAGTGAGAAGTAAATTGGGTTCCACGATTCGATATGATAGACCTAGGCCCACCATACAACCTCACCAACTCTTGGATGTACAACCTTGCATAATCCTCGAGAGGACACTAAAGGTAGTCTTGACCGATAGGAAATGAACTAACTTAGTTATCCGGTCAACAATAACCCAAATTGAGTCGAATTGCCTTCGGGTCCAAGGCAAACCAACCACAAAATCTATGTGCATATCTTCCCACTTCCAAGTAGGAATTTCAATATCTTGAGTCAAACCACCGAACCTTCGGTGCTCTACTTTCACTTATTGATAATAAGGGCATTCGGATACAAACTTGGTTATATCCTTCTTCATACCATGCCACTAATACACTTCTCTTAAATCCTGATACATCTTAGTAGATCCCCGGTGAATAGAATAATGAGAGTTATAGGCTTCACTCATAATCACCCTCCTCAGATCATCATTATTTGGACAATTAACCGATCTTGATACCGAAGCACACCATCTCCTCCTTGGGAGAAAACCTCCATCTTCTTTTCGGCAACCAATTTTTTCAATTCAACCAATGGTGGATCTAGATCTTGCTTAGCCTTAACATCAACAACTACCCCATTTTGAACATGAATACCACCATCATTTGAGTTAGCCAATCTAACACCCAACCTAGCCAAATGATGAACATCCTTTGCAAACTCCTTCTTCTCCTCCTCAACATGAGTCACGCTCCCCATAGATAGCCTACTAAGAGCGTCGGCTACAACATTTGCCTTGCCAGGACGATATTGTACACTCATGTCGTAGTCCTTAATGAGTTTCAACCACCTCCTTTGCCTCAAGTTAAGGTCCCTTTGAGTGAACACATGTTGCAAACTCTTGTCGGTGGAAACATCAACATGCACCCCATACAAATAGTGTCTCCAAATCTTCAAAGGCAAATACCACCATTGCTAACTCAAGATCATGAGTCGGGTAATTACACTCACGCACTTTTAATTGCCTTGATGCATAAGCTATCACCTTATTATGTTACATAAGCACACAACCTAACCCAATCCAAGAAGCATCACAATATACCACAAACCTATCTAAACTATTCGGTAGAGTCAAAACGGGAGTAGATGTAAGCCGATCCTTCAAGGTCTAAAAACTCTTCTGACACTCATCTGACCATACAAACTTGGCCTTATTTTGAGTCAACTTAATCAATAGAGATGCAACAGATGAGAAACCTTTAACAAACCTTCTAAATTAACTTGTCAACCCAAGAAAACTCTGAGTATCCGAAGGAGTTAATGGTCTAGGCCAATTGTTCATAGCCTCAGTCTTCTTCAGTTCAACCTTAATACCATCACCGGACACCACATGACCAAGAAAGGCTACCTCACCCAACCAAAACTCACACTTTCTAAACTTAGCATACAACTTCTTCTCCCTCAAAGTTTAAAGAACCAACCTCAAATAATCTACTGCTCCCGCTCACTTTGGGAATAAATAAGGATATTGTCAATGAAAACAACCACAAAACTATCAAGGAATAGCTTGAACACTCGATTCATAAGATCCATAAACACAATCGAAGCATTAGTCAATCCAAATGACATCACCACAAATTCAAAACTGCCTATACCTAGTTTGAAAAGCCATCTTGGGAATGTCATACTCCCTAACCTTTAATTGATGATAACGAGAACGGAGGTCAATCTTTGAGAAATGGGTGGCCCCTTGAGGTTGATCAAACAAGTCGTTGATTCTTGGAATAGATATTTATTTTCAATGGTTACCTTATTCAATTGCCTATAATTAATGCATATCCAAAGAGATCCATCTTTCTTTCTTACAAATAACACTGGTGCACCCCATGGAGATATACTAGGCCTAATGAAGCCCTTCTCCAACAAATCCTTCAAATGATCTTTCAATTCCTTCATCTTAGTTAGTGCCATATGATAAGGAGGAATAGAGATAGGTTGAGTATTCAGGAGAAGATCTATGCCAAAGTCTACTTCCCTTTTGGGAGGAATACCGGGCAAGTCTTCGGGAAATACATCTGGAAACTCATTCACCTCTGGAACCAATTCAAGAGTAGGAGACTCAGATTCCACATCCTTGACCCTCACAATATGATGAATGCACCCCTTGAAAATCATCTTTCGGGCCTCAAGGTAGAAAATAAACCAACCCTTAATAGGGGAGTCACTACCCTTCCATTCAAGAACGGGTTCATTCGGAACTTGAAACTTGACTTTTCGGGTTCTACAATCTATAAAAGCATGTGAAGCATGCAACCAATCTATTCCAAGAATGACATCAAAATAAAAAATCTCAAGTTCCATAAGTACACATGGGAAGACTCTATAAGACAGAAATAGGACAACCCAAATACACCCTATGAGCAACAATAGATTCACCCACGGGAGTATACACTGAAAAAGGCTCCCCTAGAATTTCAAGACTCAAACCAAACTTAATAGCCAACAGAGAAGTCACAAAAGATAAATTGGCACCCGGATCAAGCAAAGTATAAGCATCAAAATCAAAGATAACATCCGGAGCCTCTTCAACTTCCTGACGAGCATGAAGAGCATAGAATCTGTTTTTCCTTGGGCTATCACCTTCGTCACGCCCCGGGAGGGTCCCCTTGGCGTGGCCAACACCTAGAGACTATTGCTAGTCCCCAAGCGAACCACTTAGCGTCATCATATTCATTCAATCAGATAACTCTACTGAATAGTGGAAATAAAAGTAGGTAAATGGGCATATCTCATCTAAAGTTTCAGAATAAATAGATTAAAAAAAGTCTAGTAGAAAGAACTAGCTCACAATCTTAACATCAGCGTTCAACCATTGTCTATGAAGCCTTTATCACTAATCATGTGGTGCCAATGATAGACCCATGGCTACCCAAATCAAAGTAAAGGATATAGTTCAAAATCTAACTCTAAAGCAAGGTGAAATAATCATAGTGGATCCTCCGGAGTAGGGGAGGCTCACCAAATCAGCTGCGAATCTCATATCTCAACGGAGCACCTGTTGACGATCTCTAGTACTTGCCTCTGCATTATAAAATGTAGTCCAAAAGGAACATAAGTACTTAGAATGTACTCGTATGTAAAATAGCTGAGTGAAACAGAAACATGTAGAATAATATGGAAACAACATCAACTCAAGTAATCATCAAAGAACATTCAATCGTCAAATGTCTATCTATGCAAGAATAAAGAGTAGAAAAGCAACCCATCAACAACTCAAACTCATTAATCATCTTAGACTCATCTCAAAGTAGTTCACCTACTCTCATCTCATCTAATGTCAGAGGAGCTCACCTCCTCTCATCCATCTCATCTCAACTCAGAGTACTCAAGGTAGGAAAGTTATGGGAGTTTCTCTTATCCGACAACAATCACTTATGATCCAGTGAATGTACAACAGTTACGCTGATGTTGCCATAGCTGTTCCAAAATTGCTAGGTAGGAAACGAATCGAAACCATAATAGCTCACCCAATATGGAGTTAGTCGTCAACAAGTCCGCTATTGTTTCAAGGATTTCTAATCAAGAGGGAACCACAATATATGTGATGGTTCTAAGCCTCACCTACGTTTAGCTACGTAGTTTGACAAATTCAATCGGACTAACTCTCACTATTTTGGTGCTCGATACTCCTCCCATGACTCAATGCTCATAAAACCTCCATCTCAACTAATATCATAGGGACTCGAACCCCGTCATCGATCAGTATCTGATAGGGACTCAAACCCTATCATCATTCAACTCATAGGGACTCTAACCCTTTCATCAATCAACTCAAAGGGACTCTAACCCTTTTCATCAATCAACTCATAGGGACTCTAACCCTTTCATCAATCAACTCATCAATGACTCAAGATTTAGAGTAGTCCAAGACAACTTCAATAGATTCTTTCAGGTCGAATAGACTCACCCACTGGAGTTGAAACATCAAAGGGTTCAATAAGACTCTCAGGGGTTTTATCAAATCTACTGTCCACATAAGGAGTCACAAATGACAATGTGGCACATGGATCCATCAAAACATAACAATAAAAGTAAAGACTTGAATCATACCCGTCACAACATCTAGGGAGTTTCTTGATCTTGGTGACTACCCATGGCATACAAGTGGTTTGTTGCTCCACCTGTGCCTGACATAGTGGCTCTCTGGTTTCCTCCAACTCGCAGGGCTGGTGTAGTAGATTGAGCCTGGTCAGCCCACTTCGGACAATCTCTCTGGTGGTGACCCGCTTGGCAACATCTATAGCACACATCATTCCCGTTGCGACATCTCCCCAAGTGCACCTTGCCACACTTATCACACGGTGGTTTACCCTGCGAACCTTGAGCCACACTAGCTTGCGATTAAAGTCCATGATTTCCTACATTCTGAGAACTCTGATCATACCTGCCTCCAGGCACAGGTGCACTAGCAGATGATGGTGCTAAAAATTGGTTACCATTACCTTTCCTCCCAACCTCATTGTTGGATGTCTTAGCTTTCTTACACTTGAACTCTTCACTGTCATGTTATCTCTCCTCATTAGCTTGTTGCACAAACGTCATCAGTCGTCTGATGTCTTTATCACTCACAAGCATTGCTCCCCTACCATATCTCTTGGGACTTCTATTCAACCCATCAATATACATCCCCATCTTTCCCCTCATGTTAACAACCATGTCTGGAGCATAGCCAAATAGTTGCGTAAACTTTAAACCATACTCTTGCACGATCATAGAGCCCTGGTTTAGATTCAGGAACTCTCTCACCTTAGCTTCTCTTTTCTCTCTTGGGAAGAAGCATCCCAAGAAAGCTTCCTCGAACATTGCCCACGTCAAACATGGAGCATCATCCTATCTACTTTTCTTCCACTGGTCGAACCACAGCCTAGCCACACCCTTGATTTGGTAAGCAGCCAGTTCAACCCTATCACCATCAGCCACATGCATCACTTGGAACACCTTCTCAAGTTCCTCCACATAGTTCTCAGGATCTTTAGTGGATGCAAACCCCGTGAACTCAGGCGGATTCATCCTAAAAAATTCTTGGACTCTCGAGGTGTCATGATAATCTGGTCTACCCACTCCTTGTCTCACAGAAGGTGCTGTGACAGCCTGGGCTAGAGCTTGAATAGCCCAGCATAGCTCAGCATTGGAGACCTCATCTTGAGGGGGTTGCTCAACAGGGACAACTTGATCCACAAGCTCCTCGGGTACATAAGGCTCAGGTGGATTAAGAGATTGCCTGGCAGGATGTCTCATTTCTCTAACGGCTCTTCTGGGAGGCATCTCATCAATTTTGCACGCGTAGAGCACGAATAAGAAAAGAGCTTTCATAGAGTTTAACTCTATCACACGAATTGGGATAAGAAGAAAAGTGCAACTATTCCTAATGTCCTATAGCCTCCTGCTTATAAAATGTGGTCGGAAACACACCCATAAACAAGACTCTACTAGACAGGGCTTCATAGACTCCCTAAGACACTTGAACTCTGTGCTTTGATACCAAGTTTGTCACGCCCCGGGAGGGTACCCTTGGTGTGGCTGGCACCTAGAGACTATTGCTAGTCCCCAAGTGAACCACTTAGCCTCATCACATCCATGCTATCAAATAACTCTATTGAATAGCGGAAATAAAAATAGGTAAATGGGCACATCTCATCTAAGTCTCAGAATAAATAGATAAAAAAAGGCTAGTAGAAAGAACTAGCGCACAATCTCAATATCAACGTTCAACCATCGTCTATGAAGCCTCTATCACTAATCATGTGGTGCCAATGACAAACCCATGGCTACCCAAATCAAAGTAAAGGAAATAGTCCAAAAATCTAACTCTAAAGCAAGGTGAAATAATCATAGTGGATCCTCCGGAGTAGGGGAAACTCACCAAATCAGCTGCGAATCTCAGATCTTCAACGGAGCGCCTGTTGACGATCTCTAGTACCTGTCTCTGCATTATAAAGTGATGTAGTCCAAAAGAAACATCGGTACTTGGAATGTACTGGTATGTAAAATAGCTGAGTGAAATAGAAACATGTAGAATACTATGGAAACAACATCAACTCAAGTAATCATCAAATAACATCAAATCATTAAATGTCTATCTATACAAGGATAAAGAGTAAACAAGTGACCCGTCAACAACTCAAACTGATAATCATCTCAGACTCACCTCATGTCAAAGGAGCTCACCTCCTCTCGTCTCATCTCAACTTAGAGTACTCAAGGTAGGAAATTTATGGGAGTTTCTCTTATATGACAACAATCACTTATGAAACAATGAATGTACAATAGCCACACTGATGTTGCCACAGTTGTTCCAAACTTGCTAGGTAGGGAACGAATCGAAACCATATCAGCTCACCCAATATGGAGTCAATCATCACCAAGTTTGCCATTGTTTCAGGGACTTCTAATCAAGAGTGAACCATAATATATGTTATGGTTCTAAGCCTCACCTACGTTTGGTGACGTAGTTTGATGAGTTCAAGTTGGACTAACTCTCACTTTTTCGGTGCTCGATACTCCTCCCATGACTCAATGCTCATAAAACCTTCTTCTCAATCAATCTCATAGGGACTCGAACCCCGTCATCGATCAGTATCTGATAGGGACTCGAACCTTATCATCATTCAACTCATAGGGACTCTAACCCTATCATCAATTAACTCATAAGGACTCTAACCATTTTCATAAATCAACTCATAGGGACTCTAACCCTTTCATCAATCAACTCATCAATGACTCAAGATTTAGAACAGTCATTAGGAAATAATTCAATAGACACGTCGGTAGAGTTCATTTTTAGAGACTCATAAGATAATCAAATTCTATCAACTCATCATCATTCTTTCTTCACAATTAACAATCTCAACTCAAGGTTCTAGACTCAATTCTCAAGTTCATTATGCATGCTTTTCAAATAAGTCATGTAGGGTTATGCAAATTCTTATGAAAATGTTCAATTTAAGAAAACAAATAGTATGATGATCATCAACATAGGAAAACATGTAAATTAAATTAATTTTTCAAGAAAAACCATCAAGGGTTCATGCATGTAGACTCTTGGAACCATCAACTCATCTATGACCATCTATGGGGAAAGGAGAGAACAATCCCATGCTTTTTGTTTAGCCTTACATACCTGGGATGTAGCTATCAATCCGTCACGTCAAAGATTTCTTCTTAAATTTCTCAAACTCAAGCTCTTCTCCTCATTCCTCAGCCCTAACCTTGTTAGATTATGAAATAGGACTTAGAATAGGGATTTTAGACCTTTTTTACGTCAAAACAACCTTATTAGATCATGTATAGAGTTTAGGAGGGGTGGGGAATTGATCAGAATGCCCATCGTAATAGTTTAGAAATTTTTAACTCGAAAAAGACCCAGTGCATGAGGAAGACTGGTTGCGTATAGTGTATTTTCAGAAAAAGTTTCTGAACGAGTTTTCTCAATCCCGTCAGAAATTTTCAAAAAAAATATAAGTGCTGGTCCGCGATGGAGGCGCGACGCACTCCTGTCGCACACCAACACTGTTTTGTGCTTCAAATCGTAAAATTATCTTTAGATCAGGTCACTCTAAAAATCGATCGAGACTATTTTCCCACTCAATTTTTCATGTTGATCACAAATCTAGCCTCAGATTTGTGCTACAAGCATTGAAAAATATGTTACACGCATACCCTCTCTCTAGGGGTATTTTGGTTATTTTACCAAGCGTTACAACCTTGAGGAGCTCTTTGTTGGCCTTGAGAACCTTGAGCCACTTGACCCTGACCCTTTTGAGCAACCTCAGGACAATCAGAAATCGTGTGGTTCTTATCACCACACCCAAAGCATACACCCAAATTCTTCCAACAAGTACCTGAGTGATTCTTTCCACAAGTAGCACATGGGGGAGGCATTTGCCAACCTCAAACATGTGCCTTATGAGGAGGTAGCCTATATTAGAAACCTGAGCATTAGAACCTTGGCTCTATTGGAAGAGACCATAACCACCATCCTAGGAGTTGGAGAACCCACTATCATTACGGGCCCTCTTAGAATCATACACCCTATTCTCCTTGAGCTTTTCTCCTTCGATTTGTTCAGCATATGTCATAAGTCTTGAGATATCTATGTCCCAAATAAGCATGGTTGTACGCACTCCTTTACAACCAAGTCAGAGATACCCGAGATGAACTTGTGCATCCTCGCACGGGGGTCAACTACAAGTGTCAAAGCTTACTTTGAAAGCTTAGTGAACTTGAGGGCATAGTCCCTCACACTCATATCACCTTGTTTGAGGTTAATAAACTCTACCATCTTGACTTCCCTAAGTTCAAGTGGGAAGAAATGATCCAAGAATGAAAAATTGAACTCCTCCTAATTAACAACATTACCACAAACCCTTTCCACTAACCATTGAGTGTACCACACTTGGGCCACACCTTTCAACTGATAAGAAGCCAATTCAGCTTTTTCCTCAAAAGTCACCCTCATAACAGTCAACACCTTAATGAGCTTATCAATGAACTCTTGAGCATCCTCATCAGCCTTTGACCTATAAAACTCTGTAGGATTCATCTGGGTGAAATCCTTCACGCCAGAAGCTGGAGTGGGATCACGGGGAGGAAGATTAGTCTGCCTAGTCTGAGAGGTCACCACTTGTAAAATTATAGCTGATTTCTCTGAAATTACATCTCCTTTTTAGAGGATAAAGCGGTCGTTGTCAAGAAATAGAACCTAACAAAGATTAGGATCAAACCCATAAGGAATGTATAGACTCAAGAGAATTCAATGATCGCAATTTGAATAGTTAACCGACTTACTTCTCTGAAAGAGGGGTTCTTGTAATAATCGATGAAACCTACAAATAAACTAATACATGAGAGAAGTTAGTATGGAGAGAAACTAGGGTATTGTGCTCCCTATAATTCCCCAACTCAGTATCACTGGATAACCTAATTCTTTTCTAGTGTATAATATGTCGGACGGTAAGTTAAGTTCACTAAACCTTTTGGTCAAAGGCGAGAGGTGAATTTTAATATGTAACTTGGCCCATCTCCATAGTGTGCATTACAAAACCTTACCTATAGTCCCAGTACAACATCCCCTTGGCCCAGTTTGGTTGATTAGACGAGAACACATCAATCGAATCTTTTTTATTAATCTCTTTTCCTATTCATTATTACATTGGTCCAATTAGTAGGACTAGGTGGGTTGTAATGTTGGCCACTATCAGAAAACATGCAAAACGAAGAGAGTTAATCAATACATGCATGTACACCTTTCAAGAATTATGAATTATCCAGTTTTACTTTGTTAGTTCTTCATGGTTCCCACAACCCTAGTTGTGGATTTAGCTGCTCATGCTTTGTATAGATGCAAGAATTATGGATTGAGAAAACATAATTGAACACTTACAAGGTAGAATTAAGAACAAGAAAATACAACTTTAATAAGAATCACAAGCTTAAAGATGAAATTCAAACAAAAGTGTTCTCAAAGACTCTCCAAATTGATCTCACAATTTTCTCTCCTTTTCTATAGTATTAGATGAAAACTTAGCAAAAACTATCGACTCTCCTCAAAAGATAACCTAAAAAACTATTTATAATAAGTAAAATACAAGTCTTAACTGGAATAGGATAACTGGTTGGCACGCCATACAAAAGGGATTTACGGGTCGTATTGCATTCCACGGCCCATAATCGGGGTTCGTACTCAGCTGCTGAAAATTTGGACTTCAACTTTACGACATCCCTCTACAACTTATAATGTGATTTACGACCCATAAAGGGGGTTTCATTTGATGAACTTTAGAATGTCCCAGTCTCTGATTCTCAGGGCACGAACCATCATCTACGAGTCGTAAAACCTTCTATGACCCGTCTGCATGTTCGTAGAATAAACTTCTAGAAAATAGCCCCTCACTGGAATTGTTCACAAAACCACCCTACGACCCGTATAGGGTCTCGTGTAACAGCAAAAATTAGCAAATTTTGCATTTTTTCCCAAAATCAAGGCCAACCTGAAATCTTGCAAATATAAATACAAAAACACATAAAATCAACTAACATCGCTTTGAGTTCACACAAAATTCTAAGTTTTAAGCATCAAAAGTGCTATATTTTGGCAAAACATTAACACCCTCAACTTAAAATTGTTGCTTGTCCTCAAGGGACAGACTCAATATAGATAGATAATACAGTAACACACAGACCTCAACCCCATGGCATACATCACATAAATCTCAAGCTCAGTTACCCACACCAACTTTTCAAAATTGGATCAGATAGCTATTTACCAAACCAATACAAATAAGTGCATGTGACAACACAACTATGATAGGCGAAGTAGTATCAACAATTCCCCCCCCCCCCCCATTTTTCGTATTTCACCCTTACACTAGCCACTTTCAACTTAGGCTTTTGGCTTTTGGCTTTTGTTGAGGTGCACAATATCCGTCCTCAGAACCAGGGCCACTTTTGGTAGCTACCCTCAACTTAGGCTTTTTCCCTCAGTCAAGGTGAAAAATGTTCAAGGAAGGATCAGGGCCATTTTTAGGATTTTACAACTAATGAGGCTAGGCTAACCAGGTGTTTTCCAAAGAATAGGTATATGTTAGGCTCAAACATTAGGAACAAGGGATATATCATAGTTTTGGTTGGTCATTTTAGGCTAAGTGGACTGTTAAGAACAATGGCCTAAGATTCTCTCCTAATCCAATTAATCTACCATCTTACTTAGAGTAACAGGGCAAGTTCTGAATTAGGACAAAATACATGAATCTAGCAAATTAAGCTCACACTCATATTGCACTTAATACATCATCAACAAAAGATTCTTAGATCATGTTTCTTATCCCAATTTATCCTCACTTATTAGGACAAACATTGTCACACACCTAAACATGCATGGTTGATATCTCACTACTAATCAAAATAAATTTTTGGTGGGTATCATTTTTCAAGAAAAACAACAAACATGTTATATGCCGCAAGTATTGGTACTATTTGCTAAAAATACTATCTAAACATCCTAAATATGCCAATTCAACAGAAATTAAATATCCACTAGGAAAAGGAACACAGGCAAGAAAACTCCAAGATCAAAAATTGGGGTAGTTATGGACCCAAGCTACTCAGACTTCACTAAGTACCATAACTACCCACACCCCATCGAAAAAAATATACATTGTCCCCAATGCACAAAATCAAAGCAAAGTAAAACATATAGGGGTCAAAAGACATATCTTGGCACCTAAGCGCTAGTGTACACCTTGGGTTGCCTCTCAAGCAGCGCCCGATTTATTGTTGCAGCACGACTTGGACAAATTGATTACTCAGAATTCACCAATTGCCCAAACTTCACTCTTCAGATCATCTGGATGCTTTATGTACTGACAGATATTGAAGATAACTTCTTCGTCGTTCAATCTAAACTTGAGTTGACCGACTTCCATATCTACTAGTGCTTGCCCAGTGGCTAGGAATGGCCTTCCCTAGATGATTGGATCGCTGAAGTCGACTTTGCAATCTAGGATCATAAAGTCTTTGGGGAATATGAACTTCTCAATTTCGACCAGCACATCGTACAGTATCCCCACAGGCTTCTTCACCATGCGATCTATCATCAACAACCGCATACTCGTTAGAGTAAGGGCTCCCAATCCAAGCTTTTTGTAGACCACAAGAGGCATCAAGTTAATGCTGGCACCTAGATCACATAGTGCCCTTGCAAACTCCACATCTCCAGTAGTGCAGGGTATGATGAAAGCACTGGGATTTTCTCCCTTCTGAGCCAAGGACCTCGTAGCAATAGCATTGCAATGTTGAATCTCTTGAGAGAGCTTCTGACTGACAGTACATATTTTAGTGACCGGGTCCTTCATGTACTTCACATACCCTGGCATCTTCTCCAATACCTTGAGGAGAGCGATATTGATGGAGAGTTGTTTAAGCATGGAGAGAAAGTGCTTGAATTTGCTTTCCTCCTCCCTCTTTTTGATTCTTTGAGGGAAGGGAGAAGGAGGCCTTAGAATGGTCTTCAACTTCTATGGCGCATCAACAGTTTCACTCACCCCATCCTTGCCATGATCATCTCCTTTATCTGCATCCTTGGTTGCAATTCGAATATCTTCCTCATCAGTTGGCATGGGAGGATCAATAGTGCTCTTGCCACCCCGAGTAGTAACCACCATATACTACCCTTCATTTTTTGGATTCTAAAATGTGTTTTTAGGCAGTGTACCCCTCTGACGCTGATTAAGTTGAGTTGACACTTGACCGAACTGTTGTTCAAGCTGTTTGATAGCCATAGAGTGAGACTCAATCTTTTGATTTATACTAGAAATCTCTGATTTCATGCCCCTTAGAGTCTTATCATGTGTCTCAACTTTCTTCAATAGGCGATCAAACATCTCCTCAATTCTGGAACTTCTTGCAGCTGCATCGCAGCTATGTGGTGGCACATAAGGACCATTTCTGAATCCTTCTCTACGTCCCCAATCTGCATCTCTCTCTAGACCCTTGTTTCTTTCATAGTAACCTCCACGGTTGTCCCTATAAGCTTCATCTCTGTTAAATTTTCGACCTTAGTTTCCTTGACCTTGGCGCCAATAGTCCTGATTGGACCCTTGGGCATTGGTCCAGAAACCCCCCGTCAGATTAGTAATAAAGCATACATCCTCATCACAATATGGCTCATCATACATGGGTGCACATGGAGGTTGATGAAATGATGCATTCACTCGCTCTTGGTTCTGCTTCATCATCACCTCCATACTTGTGCGAATCTCGGCAAGCTGTTGCATTATTTCTTCATTGATTCTGGCTTGCTCCGGACCCACAATGATAACACATGAACTTTTAGTAAATGCTTTGTCTCTCTAACCCAATTCCCAATTAGTCTTGACCATTCTTTCCATTTGCTTTGCGATCCTTGCAAATGGTTGATCTAAGAACATGCCCCCCATGATAGTGTCAACATAAGCCTGGTTTTTCTCATCAAGGGCATAGTAGAAGATCTCCAATAAGGCATCGTCAACAATCTTATGGTCTGGGACACTCCTCAAATATTTGGTGGACTGCTCCCACGTAGTACTGATTTAATCACCAGGAAGTTGCTCAAAATTGTTGATCTGGTCCTTCAACTTGAGCTTATTTGATCTAGGAAAGTACCTCTCCAAAAAGGCCTTTTGCAAGTCTGCCCAACTGGTAATTGAACTCTGCGGGAGCTTAGATAGCCAAAGTATTGCACTACCTGTAAGTGACAATGGGAATACTTGAAGTCCCACAGTATTCATAGACAGATTCTTGTGTTTCCATTACACTCTTGCAGACAAATGCCATATTGTGTAGGTGGCTATGAGGATCCTTCGATGGTAAGACCGCAAATAGCCTATGGTTATGCATCATCTGAAGTAACCCACTCGAGACTGTGAACTTTGTGTCTGCCGGTAGTGGTGGCTGCACAATAGCCCTAGTCACCTCCATAGCCAGAGGGATTCAGCCTATATTGATTCCATTGGTAAGCATTGGCATTGAAATCCTGAGGCTATGGAGCAATATCCTCTAGAGGAGGTGGGTTCTCATTCTCCACATCATCATTGTTATTCCTGTTTAGAGCTGCATTGGTCGCATTATTGGCATTGTCTCAGGCCATTCTCCTCAACATTCTATGGATCTCTAGGTCAAACGGAGTTAAGGGATTGCCATGATTCCGAATGTTGGGCATACACTGCACTTACATCCTGAAAAAGAGCAAAATAACAAACAAAAGTAAAATAGGGGAACTAAGGATTAACATCTGAATTACTTATGAATTCACTAAGTCTAACCATATTCCCCGGCAACAGTGCAAAATCTTGATGTCACCCAAGTTACACCTCTTTTTTAGAGGATAAAGCGGTAGCTGTCAAGAAATAGAACCTAACAAAATTAGGATCGAACCCATAGAGAATACATAGACTCAAGAGAATTCAATGATCGTAATTCGAATAGTTAACTAACTTACTTCCCCGAAAGAGGGGGGGTTTCTTGTAATAATCGATGAAAAGTACAACTACACTAATACAGGAGAGAAGTTAATATGGAGAGAAACTAGGGTATTGTGTTCCCTATGATTCCCCAACTCAATATCACTAGATAACTTAATTCTTTTCTAGTGTATAGCATGCAGGACGGTAAGTTAAGTTCACCAAACCTTTTGGTCAAAGGTGAGAGGTAAATTTCACTATGTGACTTGGACCATCTCTATAGTGTGCATTACTAAACCTTACCTATTAGTCTCAGTACAACCTCCCCTTGGCCTAGTTTGGTTAATTAGATGAGAACACATCAATCGAATCATGTTAATTAATCTCTTTTCCTATTCATTACTACCTTGGTCTAGTTAGTAACACTAGGCGGGTTCTAATATTGGCCACCATTAAAAAACATGCAAAACGAAGAGAGTTAATTAATTCATGCATATACACTTTTCAAGAATTATGAATTATTCGATTTTACTTTGTTAGTTCTTCATGGTTCTCACAACCCTAGTTGTGGAGTTAACTACTTATGTTTTGTGTAGATGTAAGAATTATGGATTGAGAAAACATAATTGAACACTTACACAGTAGAATTAAGAACAAGCAAATCCAACTTCAATAAGCATCACAAGCTTAAAGATGAAATTCAAACACAAGTGTTCTCAAAGACTCTCCAAATTGATCTCACAATTTTCTCTCTTTTTCTGCAGTACTAGATGAAAACTTAGCAAAAACTATCGACTCTCCTCAAAAAATAACCTAAAACCCTATTTATAATAAGTAAAATACAAGTTCTAATTAAAATAGGATAACTGGTCGGCACATCACAGGAAAGGGGTTTATGGGCCGTATTGCATTCCACGGCCCATAATCAGGGTCTCGTACTTAGTTGCTGGAAATTTGGACCTCAACTTTACGATACCCCTCTACGACTCATAAAGCGATTTACAACCTATAAAAGGGGTTTCCTTTGATAAACTTCAGAAAGTCCCAATCTCTAATCCTTAGGGCACGAACCATCATTTACGACTCGTAAAACCTTCTACGGCTCGTCTGCATGTTCATAAAATAAACTTCGGAAAACAACCCCTCATTGGAATTGTTCACGAAACCACCCTACAACCCGTAAAAGGTCTCGTATAACAGCAAAAATCAACAACTTTTGCACTTTTTTCCCATAATCAAGGCCAGCCTATAATCCTGCAAATCTAAACACAAAAACACATAAAACCAACTAACATTGCATTGAGAAAACATAAAATTCCAAGTTTTAAGCATCAAAAGTGTTGTATTTTGGCATCACATCAATAGAAAAGGTCGTATAGAATCCACCATTAGAGATAGGCTCTTCCATAGGCTCTTGAGGAACTTGGTCCTCACAAGCCGGGGCCGGTCTTGGTAAGGGAGCTCCTGGAGGCATCTTCTGTAATGTAGCAAGGACATTATCAGGATAAAGAAGTCATAATACACGGTGCAAAGCATGACATAAGACATGAAGAAGTGAGACAATTCCTAGAACATCAATCATAGCATCCTACTCATAGGTATGATGCACTTCACACCCATGAATAAGACTCTACTCGACGCAGCATGTTGGGCTCTAAGGATCATTTACAAACCTATTGCTCTGATACCAAGCTTGTCACGACCCGAAAATAGGTCTAGGAGTGACATGGCAAATGGGAACCCCAGAGTCCCCAAACAAACCTCAAAATATCCATATTCACATCATCGGTTCATAAGCATATTCAAATAGTAAATACATAGTTCTAAGGGACGAGAAAGTAGGATTCACACTATGGGGATGTCATAGGGAAAAAGGGAATAACATGGATTCACATAGCACATTAGCACATAAGAACTAAGAGGCGAGTAAGTATGACTCACTTTATGGAGGCAATATAGGACTTAGGATCTTTCACATCATAGTATATAAGCACAACATAGTACCCATAGCCAAATCCATATAACAATATCTCATAAGTAACCATATCCATAATCACAGTCAAAATCTTCTAATACAACACTTAGCATATAAACGTAAAAGAGTCTACAAGATGTCCAACAATGTCTTTAGTTATAAAATAGGATGGGGGCCAAAACATGTCCCGGACTCACCCTCAAGGTAAATAACATAAGCAAAAGCACCATAAGTAGAGGAATGGTGGTTTGTCCTTGGAAGATAGGACTCATCACACAAGTATCTCAAGATCTAAGCTAGCCGTCGTACGGTGGATGAAGGTAGTCCGCAGTCCCTACATTATTAGATCATGTAGGCAAAAAGTATGCATTAGTACATTTGAATGTACTAAGTATGCGGGCATGCATATGACTTATCAAATCTGCATTTAAAGTTAGATGACAAACGCACATAATATCGAAAGAAATATATAGCAAGGAAAAGTAGTATAATAATATGCCATGAAATCCATGATGCATGAAATGCACTAATACTCATATATAGTGGGGATAATTGACATATATAAGACCAAGAGCGAGCTATTACTTGGAATTCCGATGTAATCCCCACACCGGTAAAGAGGTGGTCTACTTGCCAAAGGTAAACCATATTTTTTCTTACGGGCACCCCCATTTCGAATAGGATTTTCACATCACATCATATCATATCATTCTTCTCCTTTGAGCACCCCCTTTTGGAGAATTAACCTTCCTTATGTGCAACCCTATTTCGGATAGGATTTTCATATACATTTACCTATGGATGGCACATAGTTCAAGGAAAGAGAGAGGGCCCTTGGAAATAGCCCTAACACCATTCAATCCATCGGTGCTAAATTATTGTCCCACAACAATACATATACGTATACACGCTTTCAAAAGAGATGCAAGTCCTATCAAATTATTTCAAATGCATACTTAGGCTTAAAAGCCACACATTCTTCATAATCATTCATATTTGGGCTCAAAAGCTAAATCATAATTCATAGCATACCTTTCATGCCTAGGAATAGCCCATTCACAATATCAAATGAGGTGTAAACACCTACTATGCTTAAAGAGCTATTATCATAGACATTTATGTGATCACATTCTTGTCATAACCATATGAGTGAGCTTAACCCACCAATTCACTTTCAAAACATAGGTGAGCTTAACCCACTATTTCATTTTCACCAAAATCCAATGCTTATGGATGCATATGTGATGAATAATGTGTGAATATTGATGGGTAATATAGATTCAATCTAAAATCAATAATATAATTTGAAATTCAACTAAACCCATAAGTAAAATCCACATTCAAATCATAATGTTGATTACCCATGCTTAGATCAAACTTTAAAGAGACAATACATAATCAAATCTTTATAATACTCATGCAATTCAACATGTTAGGGCTGGAATCAACTTAAAATCAACTATAAAGCATAACCCATTCTTCAATTGAATTTATTAAACCAAAATTCTCAATACCCATATTCAAAGTAAGCAAAATTTCATGAAATTCAAGTAACAAGAGCTTGGGTCTTCTTGGTTGAAAGGGACCAAGAATCAATCCCACATACCTTAGCTAATAGAGAAGATTCAAGAAGGAATTTGATGAAGAAAGAGCCTTCCCTTGATTCCCAAGCTTAGATTTCACAAGAGTTCTTTGAGAGAGTTCTTAAGAGAGAGTTCAATATAATTCTAAGTGTAGGAATGAATTTGAATAAGAGAAATAAAGTATAGGTCATTTGAATGTCTTCAGGTAGCATAGAAAGCCACAGAAGACCCTTAGGATAAACCATACTTACGAAAATGCCATTAATGAAATGAGTAGAAAAATTGATGTTGGGGGTCTCAGGAAGGGATATACGATCTCTGTAAGGGTATACGGACCGTATACTTGCTCCATGATCGAACACTAAAAAAAATTCCACTTGACGAAGGTCCGAGGCCGTAATTCCGTACTTAGAAAAATTCAACGTAGGCACCCATACGGAGAGCTTCACGGTCCACACCAAAGCATATAGACTATATGCCTCCTCTGTACCACTTCACTTAGAAAAATTCTTAATGACAAAGTTTTGAGACGGTGATCCAGTAATTAGAAAATTTTAACTTTGGCGCCTATACAGAAGGGCCTCACGGACCGCGAAGCACCATACAATCTGTCTGACATGCCTTGGCTCAAATTGTGGATTTTCAAGGCCAAGGATACCATATGGTCCAGCACACTATTCGTATAGCCTCACACAGTCGTGTGGGGTCCATGTGTGGTATACCTTAGTCTCAAACTTCCACATTAAGCCCACACAAAGGCCAAAGTCCACTCCAAGAAGCCTTCACACGGTCCGTATAGCCTCACACGGACTGTGAAGTCTACCATGGAGTGTCACCTTGGTCCAAAACTTTCCACAACCAAGTTTCCAAGCTTCATTAAGGTCGTACAATGTCCGGGTTTTTACAATGAGCATGCAGGATGAGCCTATAAAAAGATCTATGACTCGTAAAAGATTGATCGTAGATCTAAGGCGCTGAAACCTCACTTCTATGGATGCCAGTCTACAAGCCATATACTTAATCATCATCTATAGTCAGGGGCTCATGGTTTCAACCGGCAATTTTAATGAAAATTAGTTTAATCCTTTTCTAATACAAACCTTGGAATTTTGAGACTAAAATAAGCTCCATATCAGTACCCCATATGTCTTTTGTCTCATTTACGCTGAATATTTTGAGAGGAAGGTTGGAGAGGAGAAAAGGGTATAGTTCAAGTGTTTCATCAAAGTTCTTCAAATTTTGATTAAGATACCAACTTTCATGGTATAATGCTATCCATAGCATTGTATTGAGTCGTCCATGCGTCCAACATCTAAATTCCATCCTAATTGAGTTGAATTGAGTTTAATCCTAGTTTCTTGAATTTCAAATGAGTTAATTTTTTTCTATTGAGTTCTATATATATGCATTGAGATTTTCATTGTTTCCATCTCTCAAATCGATGGAATTGTTGTTCATGACTTTCTTCCAAAAAACCTTAATTAAATCGATAATCATGGCTTTATTATGTATTATTTTGAGTTGAGATTGACAATTTAAATGCACTAAGTGAGGTATGATTTTAAACTGACTCTATGCATATTTTGTTGAGTTCTAAAATAGCATGAGTATTAGGTCTAAATGAATTTGAGTATTAAGTTAAATGGTATTTTTGAGAATTCTTTTTGGTGAGATATAAATAATTTAAAAAAAGCATATTTTAATGAAAGAACACAATGATTTGAGACAAGATTGATTTGATGAGAGTCCAATGAGACAATATGATATGATTGAATGTTTTATTTGATAAAATGTATAAGCATATTGAGTCTTTTGAGAGTAGTATTGAGTATTGATCTATGTAAAAGGAAAAATACTTCAAACTTTATAAACTATGTTGCTAGCATAGGATGAGGCCAAGCCTCTCTTATGCCAAAAGAGGACTTCGATAGATAGTAGATCCATTAGCAAATGATGTCTATTACCCTAACAAGGTATTGGATAGATGTGACAATGACATCATTTTGTTGTATCATTACTAGCTCATAGGTGGTGTTTGTCAATTAGAGAAACTCCCTAATGAGTATATATATAATTTTACTGAGTTGTATTTATTTACTTACAATTTTTTAACATTGTTCTATTCTTAAAACTTACATATCATAGACTTAAGTTGACTTTTATTCTTATTATTGAGTATTCTTTACCATTGTTTCTATTTAGCTATTTTACATATCGTACATTCCATGTACTGACGCCATTCGATACTGCATCATTTTATGATGTAGGCACAGATTCTAGGGATCCTCAACAAGCGCATAGTAGGAGATCCATCCATCCAATTTATTGGTGAGTCGTCCTTATATTTAGAGGAGCTCGTTTATTATTTTCTTCATTGCTAGCTGAGTAGTTCATTTGAGTTAGTCGTGTCATTGTCTTGACACCATCTTATAAGTAGATAGAGGCTTCATAGATATAGTTTGAGTTATATTGGAATTAATTTTTTCCCTTGAGTCTGTTTTTTTTTTTTTTTTGAAAAACCATTATATATAATATTGAGTCGAATTAAATTGTTATTTAAACCATTCTTTTATTGAGCTGATAGTTAATTATCCCACTTGTGTGTTCCATTATATCTTGTTAAGTCTTACGTTGAATGAATGAGTGATCAGGCTAAGTGATTCACTTGGGAACAACAATGATTTTCGAGTGTCGACGATGCCTAGGGTATATGTAAGGGGCGTGATACGATATACTTAGTTTTATCCAATGACCAACACTTATGTTTGAATACAAAGTCAATATGCAATACAGCTCACATTGTGTATTAATAGTTAAGTAAAGTCCAACTTCAAATAAATTGTAATCTACCTTAATCGATGAATTAAAAGAGAACAAGATAAATTATTAGAACCTTTCTTCTTCTTTTTTTAAAGTCTTAAAATGTCCAAACTCTAAACAAATAAAAGGATAATATCACTTTAATATACTATTTTATTCAAACGAAGGTCTTAGATATTCAGACTCACCCAATTCTATCTTTTCAGAAGTCTGGCGAATAATTAACGGATTATTTATCAAATGAGGAAATTTCATCATCAATTGAAATTCATTCATAAAGTTTTTAATTTATTAATCTCTCTTGAACAATCTGCATGCTCAAGAACCCCCTTTATAGAGTTTCTAGATTCTTTTATGTCGAACTTATAACCTAGATTATAATATATCATGCTATATCAAGTTCAATATAAATGAATG
Source organism: Solanum rostratum (assembly GCA_029948455.1). Taxonomy (NCBI): domain Eukaryota; kingdom Viridiplantae; phylum Streptophyta; class Magnoliopsida; order Solanales; family Solanaceae; genus Solanum; species Solanum rostratum. The sequence continues at coordinate 14,501,596 of CM057047.1, read as the reverse complement.
AAAAATATGCATAACTATAGTAATTAAATGCTCTGTCCAGCAATATATCCCTAGAATTTTAGCCCACAAGGTTCCACGAAAAACTAACCCTTCAAGTCTAGGAAAAAAAATGAATTATGAAGGAAAAATCAAGGAAATTCACGTACCTTGAAAGAAAACAACGTTAAGTCTTGAAAATATTGTCTTAGGTTTTTCTGGTTGAGTATGAAAAGCTATAAGTAAGACTTAGACAATAAATTAACTTAAACACAAAATAATAAACTCGATATTTGTTATAGCAAAAGTCTTTGTTGTAACATTCATTCTTTCTATAGCGAAGATCGTTGTAGCAAATGGGGCCTTTACTATAGAGAAGCCTTGGCAGATTTTTTTAAATTTATGTTTTGATCATTTATAATCTAGTAGCCCTATGCAAGAAAAGTAAGCTATAACGTCAGAATAAGTCGTTGTAATTATAGATGCCTGTTTGTAGGATTTTATAAAGAATTTTTTTTAATTTAATTTTCTAGTTTTGTTTTATTTCTTTTATGCTCATGTATAAAGTTAAAAATTTTAGACTGCAAATTTTGGTGTATCACTAGTTCTTTTGTATTGTATGGATTCTAGTGAATAGCCTGCACTAGAACCCATCCATATTTATACTTGCTTGGAAAACAAGTGTCACAACCCGGGACTAGGTTCTAGGAGTGATACAGCGAATGGAAACCCGAGAGTCCCCAAACAAGTCTCAAGTATCCAACTCCACATCATCGGTTCGGAAAGATCATACAAATAGTAACACATAGTGCTAAGGGACGAGAGAATAGGACTCATGCTATGGGGGCAATACGGAGCTTGGGACTTTCCACTTTTTCACACCAAATATGCATATAGCCAAATACGAATTTTTCATAAATCAATCCGAACGAATACATAAACCAATTATCACGCATAGCATAAAGATTTTTAAAGAGTCTACATATTGTCCAACAAATACCTCTAATCAAGATAGAACAGGGGCCAGGACATGTTTCCAGTTCATCCTCAAATAAGAAAGGAAATCTGAGATAGCATAAGTAGAGGGAAGATGGCTTGTCCTTGGAGGATGGGGCTCACCACAAGTACTCTTCTGGATCGGACTACTCGTCAAATAGTTTGTAATCAAAATGATCGGCCCTTACATGGTAAAATCATGTAGGCATAGAGTATGCGTTAGTACGTTTGAATGTACTAAGTATGTGGGCATGCAATGTATATGACTTGTTAATCCTGCACTTAGATGTTAGATGACAAGGGCACATAATATAGAAAGAATCATATATCCAAGGAAGAAATACACAAGATGCCATGAAATTTATGATGCGTGAATGAGATAATGCTCATATATAACGAGGATGTGACCTCAACCGACCTGTGTAAGACCAAGCGAGCTATAACTTGGAATCCCGATGAATACCCCTCATCGATACAGAGGTGGTCTACTTGCTAAAGGTAAACATACTTCACCTTACGGGAACATATCCCATTTCGTATGAAGCAACCCCCTTACGAGAACATATCCCATTTCAGTAAGAATTTTCGTATCATAATAGTACTTCACCTTACGGGAACATATCCTATTTCGTATGAAGCAACCTTCCTTATGGAAACATATCCCATTTGGAATGGGATTCTCATAACATATGCTAGGCACATAGTTCGAGGGAAGGGAGAGGGCCCTTGGGGATAGCCCTGACGCTCCCAATCCATCGGTCCTAAGTCGACATCCCACGAGAATACTTATACATATACGTGCTTTCAAAAGATACAATATTTATTTCAAACCATAATTCATTTCAAAATCATTCAATGCACGTTTAGGCTTAAATGTCAAATCATATGTCATAATCATGACACTCATGCAAGGGATAACTCATCTACCTATACAAGATGGTGCAAGCACCGAGATGTCCAAAGAGTCATAATCATAAGACATGTATGTGATCACATTCTTGTCATAACCAATGCCTTATCATAATCATATCAAAATTATTTCATAAAACATAATTGGGTTTAACCCACTTCATAATTTCCATATAAACCAATGTTCAGGAATGCAGATGCAGATGTGAGGATAACATGGGTAAGATAGATTCAAATTAAAATCAACATCATAATATAAAATTGAGTAAATCTATAATTAATCAACATCTAAGTCATAATATAAATCACTCATGCATAAATCAACTTTAAAGGGGACATGCATGTTCATAACTTCATAACTCAATGTAAATCATCATAATAGTGATCAAAGTAAATTAAAATCATAGGTAAAGTACAACCCATACATCACTCGGATTTAATAAAATTAAGTAATGAAATCTCACATTTAAAGTAAGCTAAGATTCATGAAATCAATTGAAAAGATTTCTGGGTCTTCTTGGTTGAAAGGGACCAAGAATCAATCCCACATACCTTGATTGAGGAGCTCAATTTGGGGAAGAACCTAGCTTGAATTTGAACTCCAATTAAACCCTAGCCTTGAATCTTGAGAGGGGAGAGTAGGGAGTATTGGGAGTGATCTTATGAGGGGTAGAGAGTTTAAAGAGAATGAATTAAGAGTAGAGGGATATCAACTGAGTTAGGGGTTTAGGATAAGTAAAAGGTCACAATTCATAATTAAAATAAACTGACGGGCCGTGTGGCTTCACTTGGTTCGAAATCCTCCGTCCATTCCACTCCGTCGAAATCTTGGCCAAGTAGCCCTCCACGGGAGGCCACACGGTCCGTGTGGGCCTTCCATGGAGCGATGCTTGGCAAATTTTTCGCTCGGAATGATACTAAGAGGTCCGGTTGTCAAGGCCCGATTTCTCGAACCCTGATGGCATCTACTAACCCCACGTAGACAAGCCAAAACCCTACGGCCCGTAGCATACGCGGTGGGTCATACAACACTCACAATAAATAATCATAAATAAAGGAGGAATAAATAAGGAATACAGAAGCAAATCATGACGTAAGTAGATACAAAAGCTAAATCCCGACCCAAGAATAGTGATGTGGCAAAAACAGGAGCTAAATAAATACAGTATCCAAAAGAGACCCAGACATATACAGATGATCAGACTGAATATAAATGGGTCTAAAGTCTGTCAAGAGATAAATGACAGAATAAACAACTCCTGAATAAAAGACTCGATCAGCGGGGCAGCAGGCTCACCGAATCCTCCAAAATGTGACTCCTCAGTCCGCACGATCGCGATGCCTACGCTGACCCACACCTGGCTCTGCACCACGAGAAGGCACAACAAGTGTAGCATGAGTACCACAATAAAGTGATACCTAGTAGGCTAGGCCGACTAGGATCAATAAATATAACATAATAATAACGAGGTAAGTAAAACAGGCAATATCAGTGAGAAAACCAATACCAACATGACATAATGTAAATACCCAATGGACAACAATAGTAACAACCTCGGGCACCCCTAGCCCGAATAATAAGAAAATCTCGAAGCCACTGCTACGCAAATAATACCATACCTCTATCACAGCCCGAACCAATATAGTATCGAATACAGAAACGTAGGAATAATAAGCAAGTAAGTAAGTAAATGCGGAAAGTAAAAACGAATATAACAAGCAAAACTTACCTGGCGTCCCATACCACCGGCAAGTACAAACAGTCAAAGCAAAACCCACCGTGACTTCCCTCGTAAGCCCGGTGGACACAACAAGAATATAAGCAAGGAAATGGGGGCGGAAATTAAGTAAGTAGAACCAAATTCGTCAACTAAAACAACACCCGCTCGAGCGAAAACACCCACCCCTAGGATGACGCGAGCCACAATCCATATAAACCAACCTCTATGGCAATATGCGCGAACATGCTCAGTGTAGGTCGACCTCTACGACGACACGAGCAAAGGCTCAACATAGCTCAACCTCTATGAAAAATGCGAGCTAAGTAGGGCGTGCGCGTCAACCGCTATGATCGCTATACAAAACAACATCAACAATAAATCTAAAAAATATTGGAATCCTACTACTAAGGATCTCACGATGCAACTCTCACAATAGATTATATCCACACATCCCATACTCTACGTACCCCCCTACGGCACCACAAGCCTATCGGACACAACTCAAATCGTTCCGTCTACGTCCCGCGACGGGATCCCAAGTTCACTAGTGAGGGGTAACAATATAAACGAGGTCAAATCAACCTAAAGATCATCCCATTCACTAGCCACTATCATATTACATTTATTCAAACCAGTCTCACATTGCTACGAGGTAAACCGAGCCTACCTGGGCACCGACGATAGCCAAAACGAGCAAGAATAGCCCCAACGTTGCAAACCGGCTCACAAATCAACGAATACCTATCAAATATATATTCTAGACATCAATAGGAGCGTTTTGATACCCATATTGCAATACAAAAATTGCCGGGTCAAGCGGGGCTAAAAACGAGCCCTCGAGCCCGAAGCTCCGAAAAATATTTCGAACACACCGGGTCATCCCTCATGATTTATGGGACTCATGGTTCGAATTTGAGCTCCAACGGACCACCAAAATGTCCTCAAACGCTACACAAACTAATTAGCGCGAATTGGCAATACAGCGTTCAAAAATTTCGAGACTTACCCGCGGTGATCACACTAGCTCCAAGACCAAGAATCAATCCTCAAACACCCAAGAAGCTAGCAAAAATCATTGGGTTTAATTATAGTTAGTAAACACCCCCAAAATCACTAAAAACGAGTTAAGGGCGAAGAAATTACCTTAATACCGCGATAACAATCGACCCCACACGTTCCAATATCGACACCCACGAATTTCCACTCAAAATCCACCAAGAATCGCCACCCTAACCCTTATTTTCTTTCAAAACTCGAAATAATGAGACATGGGGGGGCTAAGGGGCTGTTTTGGAGGATTAAATAAGCTTAGCTCAATTGTTTACCCTTATTAACTAAAAAAAACACATATGGCATTAGTAAATCAGCAGCCCAAGTGGCCTTGGGCCAAACTATCCTCCAACATGGGTCGGGTTCGAACCCCACTAGCAGCGCCCCTTTATACAATTTTTTTTTTCATTTTTAACAGCAGCTGAAAACTCGGAGTCCGATTTTAAGAAATAGCAGAAAGACAGCAGCTGGAAACAACTTTTTATCAATTTTCTTGGAATTCCGTCGGCTATTTCGAAACTCAAACGGAGTCCGATTTTAATAACCCTTATATGCACTTATATGTTTTTCGATGTTCTGGATCCAACGGAACCATCTGTTTTTTCATACGACGCTCCGATATGGCTGAAATAGCAGAAAGACAGCAGCTGGAAACAGCTTTTTATCAATTTTCTTGGAATTCCGTCGGTTATTTCGAAACTCAAACGGAGTCTGATTTTAACAAACTTTATATGCACTTATATGTTTTTCGACGTTCCGGACCCAATGGAATCGATGAAATCGCGATTGGAGGTCGTTTGCTTAAAAAGAGTCATTGAGTTCCTTTAAAATAAGGAACTCGGGGGGCCAAAATCACAACGAAAACCCCGAGAATCGAAACGACACCTCCCCTAGCCTAAAATCATCATTTAAAACTGTTAGGAATCGACGGAAATGCAATAGGACGCACCGTTTGACAGGAAATGCAATATGGCTCCACTTTTACCGGTAAACTTCAAAACTTACAAAATCGAGCCTAAAATCAAGCCGAACTCATCCGGAAGCAAACCAATAGTCTATCTTGACTATTTTCGACGTTACAGAGCTAATGGAAGTGACGAAAACGGGTTTTGATGCTCCGATCAATAAGTGCTCCCTTTTTGGCCATTTCCTTAAGCCTTAAGAACTAAATTTCCATATTTTAGCTCAAAATCTTCCGTGAGGTTCCGGGAACCAAACCGAGACTCCACCTAAGTCATATTCGATATTTCGAAGCTAACGGAACTGTCAGAGCTCGATTCTGACATCGTTTGCTAAGATTTCACTTTTTGGTGCACTTAACTTAAGCTTAAGTTCCAAAAATGAGGAAAATGAGATATTTATGAATTTAGTCACCGGGGCACCGGACTACCAGTCCCAGCAGGTCGTATACGACCTGGGGTAACTGTATATACGCTCTAAATATGAAAAAATACATGAAAAATATAATTTTGGCCATACGGATCATCACATCGGTAAAACCGCTCGAAAATTCGAGTCCTTACAACAAGTTAGGATAAGAAAAAGGAACCAAGCACATGAGTTTGAGATTTGTGTTTCACCTAAATAATTGAAGCCTGACGATGATGATCTACTTAAAGATTTATAATAATTTTTAAAGTAATGCTTAAAGTGCCGTAAAAATTAGGGTGATATCTTCTAAATGAACCAGAAGGATTCTAGATTTACTTTAGAAGTTAATCATTTTACACCCAAAATTATTTAACTAGAGTTTTTTTGTCTTATTATCTTCCTTCAAATTATTTTATATCAAGAGAATGATCAACTTGTAAGCTATAAAATAAATCAGTTTCATTCATATTAAAAACATCTTTTATAAAAATATTCTTTTTCCTTATGGATTTCAATTTCGTCTCCATGTCTAGTATATCAACCAAACAACTCTCTTCGATGATGAAATGACTTAATACCATGTCTTAGCTTGAATTTTTTTCAAGTCAATCTTGAGATAATTTACACTAAAAATCTTGCAGAGTATAAAAAAAGTTGCATTGCATCTCTTGCCTTCTCCAAAATTAGCTTTCCTGTTATATTCATACAATCTTGATATTGGAGAAACCATTCGTAAACAACCTTCTTCATGTCTAAATATTTTATTGGCTTGCGCTACTTGATATCCTTTTTTTCTAAGCCAGCCGAAAGATATTCAGTTGATCGTTTGAGTGTATTTGATATTGTACATTAATTAGCTTTTAAATAAAAATTTTAGTTAATCTATGACTGCAAATCTTTTGAGTGCACGTGAAATAATCTTTTTTTAACTAACATAATGCTTTATGTATTTGATCTGTCATTGTTAGTTTTTTTGACACCCTTTAAATTACAAGAAACCATTTTTGAATATGATTTCAAGATATTTTCTATGTTGCTTAAATATTATATTCTCTGAACATCATACATTGAATGCTTTCAGTAAAATATATGAATAATTTTGATTATCAAGAAACAATGAATATTGCATATATATTTTTATTTTTATAGTGAATCATTAAATTCTTTTGAGTTTATTTTACAATGAATCGTTTAACAAAAAATATGTTACAATGAATCATACAAATATATTATTCTTTATGTATAATAAATTTATTTATTTTTATGTGAATTTAATAAATATTATACATAATTTAGTAAGATATAATGTTTTTGATGTATTCGTTGTATTTGTATAATATGCGAGTTCAATAAATATGATACATAAATGAATAAGATACAATGATTTTGAGGTAATCAAAATTAACCTTCATTTAATATCAAAATATATCTAGTATCTTTTGCTTATAGAACTTGATATTTTTGAGAAGAGGGTCTTCCTGATAGGGATGGCAATGAGGCCGGACGAGACAGATTTTAATAAATCGCTTTGATCCCTAAAAGGTTAATTATTTTGTCTAAATAAAATAAATGATATATATGTTTTTTAAACTAATTAAAATATATAGTATTATAACTTTAGATTTTTTAAGAGTTTTAAAAGATTTTTTCCCATAATTTATTAAATTCAAAAAAATATACCTTTTTCATGGCCTTATCTTTTTTTTTAAAAAAAACTATAGTATAATTACGATGAGTTTTTTTTTAATTAGATTTTTCACATATTTTGTTCAAATCAAAATAATATTTTCTTTATAATCGCAAAACAAACCTTAAAAAATAAAATAAAAATTATAATTTTTTTTTTAAAAATTGGGGATGAGAGTTTACTTTATTCCATAAGAAAATGAAACATAATAGATATTTAAAAAAAGAAAAAAAAATTGTTAAAGATATAAGCTAGCCAAAAAAGCTGAATGGATGAGATTCTAGACCCAAGGTGAGAAGGATATTTTAGACCCAAATGAATAAAAAATATTTTTATACTATTTTTAATAGTTTGAAGGCTTTTTTAATTCTTTTTCATTTTTTTTAATATAAGGAGGACAGTAGAAGAAACTGAAAAAGTTATTTTTTATATAATCCATTAATATTAACAATATTATTACGATTATATGATATGAATAAATAAAGGTACAAGGGAAAAAGAAAGAGAAAAGGGTATATTGTATTGATCCAGAAGATTGTTAATTGGGGAAATTTAGGGTGTATGATGACGTCTTCTACTAGTGAGAAACCATTAGTGGAGCTGACGAAGGGTGTTAATGGCCTTGAAAAAGTGGTTCTCCGGGAGCTTCGCGGCAGTTCTGCCGAGGTACCAACCATTTCTTCAACCTTGATTTTCGTTATTTTTAATGTCATTTTCGTTTACCGGATAATGTGTAGATTTTTTCTGAGATCTTTACCTATTTTGTCACAGATCTTTATTTTTTTTCTTTTTCCGTGTAATTGGGTCTTTTTGATTGCATTTTACTTGGTTTCTTGAATCGTTAGATTTATGTCAAGTTTTGTTATAGATAGAGGTGGGTTTTGCTTTTATGTGTAGGGTTAGGTATGGGGCAAGTAGGTTCAGGGATCTGAAACCTTGTCGCGTTTCAGTAGCATGGTGATTGACATTGTTTGAAATGTAAATTTGATTTATTTTGCATTTTTTTTTTGTAGTCGGTGGAGAAAATCTCTGCAGAGTTTGTATATGCATGTTTATTGTGAATTGGGCTTGCTGTGGTAATTTGGTTTGAGATGAGATCTGATAAAATCTCAGTTTCTGATAGTGGATGCATCAGTAGAAACCCATAGCAAATGGATTATACTTAATAACCCCTTTGCCAACCGCCTGGAGTGGCTGCCATTTTCAAATAGTTGACTATTGTATTTGAGTATTTTATTGAGTTCTTGATGATTGGCGTTGAAATTTAAATTCTTTTCCAGAGCACTGTTGGATGTACTTTCAAATAGAAAGCGAAAGGATGAAACCTCTCAATCTATAGGAGAGCGAGAGTATAATGATACAGATCTGTACTTCATGATATGTCCCGCACCTTCAGATTTCATTGAGCAGGGACCTTTCTCCTTGTGCATGCTTTTACATGAGCAGCTGTCATTGACTTAAACTTTTCCTTATCCACAAACATAAAAAACGTAGACTGAAATTAGTCTGTGAAGAGTAGTCAGTGAAGTTGTGTATATAAATTAGGCTGGTGAATTCTCGAAAAAAATAAATTAAGAAAAAAAATAAAGCTGGTGATGTTGTTGCCATAACTGCGTTATTTTCCCCTCAATTTCTTACTACTGACTTGGTCTACTGAAACCTACAGTTTGAATGGATGCTCACTATCAGGTTTTCTATTTCGGAGAATGTCAACTATTATAAGGTTAAAAAAAGAGAGGATGTCAAGCGTCACTTCTCCTTTTGGGTGGAGAGTTGGTTTTGTTTTTCTGTTTCCAAGATGTAATTTTGAAGTCTCTATGAAGCCCTTTTGTCTTGAATGTGTCATTATATTATATTTATGTTTTAAGTTATCAACATCCGTTGTTAAGTGTTCTCCTTTGTAGGTGTATCTCTATGGTGGTCAGGTGACGTCTTGGAAGAATGATCACAGAGAGGAGTTGCTCTTTGTTAGTAGTAAGGTACTTTTCGTTGTTATCTTCTCGGTGGAATTTGATCAATAACTAGGTAGAAAAAATGAATTTTCTGTTAGTTTCCTATGTGTTCTGTTTCCTTTTAAAATACTTATGAATCAATTCCTATGGCAAGGTTTTGGTTGGTGAAGGGAAAAGTTATATGAAGAATTCCTGGATTGTATTGTTACATGGAATTTTTTTCATCCTCGTCCTGTTCTGAGCTTAAAGGGTTTCCTCCTTTTGCTGACCAACTTTGCCCTATAATCTGGGCAGACTATCTTTTTATTTGTTTTGTGGTATCAATAGCACATGGTTCGTTGAGTGTTTAGTATTTAGTTCTTATGTTGGTTGAACATGCTGAAAAGATAAATGACTAGTTTACTAGGTTTTCAAATCTGGAGACCTTGCTTCTTCAACCCTAGTGCAAACATTTGCAAGTTTATTCTGTTTATACAAATAATTGTCCCTCTGAATGGGACAAGGGATTTTAATAGGGCATGTACGTTTTGCAGATTATGGAACATAAAGAGTAGCCTGTGTGTTGGAAAAATTCCTTTCCTATTTTTCTATGATACGTGGATCCTCCAAAACCTCTTGCCAAAACCGTATCAATCCAGCACAAATTGGTTTGGGTGTGGAATATGCATTGAGTTTGGTCAATTCACCTAGGGTGCATTGGCTCATGGCTGCAACTTATGAGTTATGACCGAGAAGTGTAGCTTGATTGAAAGTTTGGTTTTGGTTTCTTAGTTACCTTTTTCTCCAATTCATTAGGTTGTTTATGTATAGATAGATATGTATACACACAATAATAATCCTTGTTTCTTATTCTTTAAGGCTATATGCTTAAGTAGCGCTGAGATCTGTTCATACATGTTTGTGACACACATGTATCAGTGGCAAATCCACATTGGCTCTAACTTGTTCGGTTGAACACCTTTTGCTGGAGATTTATACCGTATATACAGAAAATTATATTGCATATGTAGATCAAATATTACTTCGCACCATCTATTTCAAGTCTTGAACACCCTTAGCGATATTCCTGTCTTCGCCGATTTGTGTAATTATGTATATGTATCTACGGACATGTGTGTTGATATATACACACACTGATCCTGCTTTCTTATATCTTTAAGACGGTAGGCCTAGGCAGCACAGAGATGCTCATATGTTGGTAAATCTAGAATGGGTTGGATTAGCATGTATTACCTGTTGTGTAGGACATACTTTTAGGTTTTCGACCTAATAACAGAATATAAAGCAGTTAATCTATTGCTACTTTGGCAATGAAAAGGTGGTACTCTATGTCTCTGTCACAGCAAAACAAGTTAAGGTGATGGGCCACTGTTTTCCTGGGTAGGGGAGTTGGTTTCCTCACGTGTGTTGTATATATCCACTCACATTAAGTATTAGAATTTGGTTTTACTGCATGACAGTATGAGATATCCTTATAGAATACTAGAACTTGTTTTTACTTGCTTTAGTCCATTGAATTTTTTAGTTAATTACTTCTATATACATATACAGTTCTTAGCCATATCTTAGCACATGTACTCTATTATCATTGGATATTTAGCTGGTACTTCAATTGGAATTTTGAATTGAATAGAAAATGAAAATTCTGTTTTCGGAGAGACAACCTGTGTTGCCCCCGAAGAGAACATAGAACGATAATAAAACAATAAAAGAGAAGAAAGATAGATATTCTAGATACCTCCACACGTGTTTAAGCCATACAAACCTTCTTTTATTATACACTTCGCAATCGTATTCTACTCAAAAATCCGTAAACAAAATCTCTCTCTTCTCTGCGAATCCTTTTTTGTTTTGAACAACGAAATCCATAACATAAGGGGGGGGGGGGGGGTTTAAATGCTAAAAAAATCAATTCTAATTCTATATATTCTTTATGATTTTTATGCCTTTATCTCAGCGAAACCAACTAATTAGATCCAACCTAGCGGACTTAGAGCAAGAAATGCGTACTTTCAGAATAAGCCTATCATATTTCAATAGTTCCAACTTATTCTGTGGATCGAGATAGCCTTACACCATTACTGAATAAGGAATGGTCAGTATGAATCCTCTTCCGGGAATGAGCTGTTGTAAGGTCTTGCCAAGCAAGGAAAAACCTTTTTTATTTTATTCTTCACGTCCAGGATTACGTCCGGGATCATTAGATAGGAATCCAAGGATGAAGAGAGAAACAAAAAATATCACTACTGTGTAAACAAAGAGTTTGAGAGTAAGCATTACACAATGTCCAAGATTATTTTTTGACAAATCTGACTTCTATATCTGCACCTCTATTGGGTACTGCACCAGTGTTCAATAGATTTACTACTGCTGATATTAGCCAGATAATGGTGGACTTTCTCAAGAAGTTTTTGTTGAATCAAATTTTTCTTGCTTTTTGAATGAGATGAGAGTTGTGTAGAGTTTGAATGCCTATTGAGATTTGAACTTTCTTTTCCCGATTCTCTAACGCTGGCAATAGAACTATCTATTGCGACAAACTTCACTTGGTAAATTGTCGTATAATTTTTGTTGGATATGTGCGTTTTTCGTGGTATAATTGGATGTGAGCATTTCTCATGGTATAATTCATAATTGTATTACTTTCTAATTCACTACACCTTGCAGGCCATTTTTAAGCCTCCAAAAGCAATTCGTGGAGGTATTCCTATATGTTTCCCACAGGTATTTGATTTTGAAGCATCTTCATTGTTTTTCTAGTGGTTTGCTCATTTTGGTATAATATAGGCTGTTTTCTGTTTGCAGTTCGCAAATCGTGGCCCTCTTGAGTCGCATGGATTTGCCCGAAACAGGTTTTGGAGTATTGACAAAGATCCACCTCCATTTCCAGCAGCTACTTCTTCTAGGGCTTTCGTTGACTTGATCTTGAAACCCTCTGAGGAGGACTTGAAAATTTGGCCTCACAGGCATGGATGATTACTGCTAATTTACATATTAGTCTTTTAATAGGTTTTATTGTTACTTTCTCCTTAACATGGATCAATAATCATTTTTAGTTTTGAGTTTCGGCTGCGGGTAGCTTTGAGTCCTACTGGAGATTTGATGTTGACGTCTCGTATTAGAAACACCAATGCTGATGGAAAGCCTTTCACATTTACATTTGCGTATCACACCTACTTCTCTGTTTCAGACATCAGGTATGGTTACCCTGTGGTTTTATCATTTTCTTCTTGTTTTTTTCTGAATTCTGGGATGTTCACAAGCTTAATTACAGTTAAAATGATTGTATATTGTGATGATAAATAATGTTTCCTGTGTATTTCCAAGAAATCTTGTGCTTGGTAATGAAAAGATTCAGCGGTGAATAACTATGGCAATATTTTCAGGAGTGAAAAAATACAAGGGTCAGACTTTCTAATTGGAGGTGTCTTTTTCTCTTTCACCTTTATTTATAGGATTGAGTCCTATTCTTTTTGCCTTGGTGATGGATGAGTTGACATGTATAATTGCAATCATAAATAAAGCATGAAGAAATATAATTTTGTTGATAAAATAATGTGGGTCAAATCTGTTTCTCCTGTAATTCTGCTCTTCTAAGATTTCTCCATGATTTGGGGGCCATTAGTGGCGTATTTCTCAAACGTAGAATGATTTTGACCTTTTTGAGCCACATTTTGGTCTCTTAATGAATATCTCCAAAATTTATGAGATATTTAAGATTTCGATCTCTTTAAAGGAATATAATACGCTTTATATAGACATAAGCTAATGTTCATGGTAGAGTAGTCTCCAAGAAATCTAACTAGAATCGAACACGTCTTATAGAGTCTCATAAAATTTCAGCGTTCACAAAATGAACCAACCATTTTATACTCATCCTGTTCACTGTTAGACATTCAAATGGTATTGGTTGCTGAATCATAAATGTTGCCAGTTTTTTAAGATATTGGCAACCAAGCTTGATATTGTTCTTTTAGATAATCACAATGGTTCTTCATCTTGTTTTGCGTGACTATAAAATCATGAGAATCCTCTAAAACAGCTTTAACCTTGATCTAAGAATCTGGCGTTAAACTACTTTCAGTTTTTCCATTCAATGATACTTTTTGAATGCATGTTTCCAAAAAAGTTTTCACAACATCTATTCTCCAAGTCAGTCTTGAATTATTGCTAGCTTGCTCCATAAATGAATTATAAATTCTAATGATCATTTTTACTTAAAAGCTGCTTAACAATTTGATGACTATTTTCTTGTAACTTATTAAAATTTCATTGGGTATATATTGTTGTATGTTCTTTTTAACTTCACAATTTACTAAACTATGCTGAAGTTCAAAGATAACAACCTAAAGTGTAATTAATATAAGCACAAATCAAGGGTGTATCAAGGGTAAGACTAGTAAAGCGTTTACTCTAGACCTCTGAAATTTTGACAGCTACCAATCTCCCAAAATAAATAAATAAATTTGAGGCCCAAAAATTTTTAGTGGTGAATTTTATGATTTTTAAATTCACTTGAAACAATATTGAACATTATAAAAAAATTTACAAAGTTTAAATAAATAAAGAAAGAAATTTTTTTTTTTATTAGGAATAATTTAGAATTTTCAATTCAACTCCTCAAAATCTTCATATTGATAAATAAAGTTTTTACATCAACATCCATCATGATATATTGCAAACAAATGTCTAACCTCTTATGAACTAGAACTGATTCCTATTTTTACAAACAATAATATTACTATGTGAAGTTAAATGCTTAATGTCTTTTAAGAATATACACTAAAAATAAGTGGCACGTAAGAACAAAAAAAGGCAAGCCTAAATTAATAATATTTTTATGTATGTGTATATGTAGTTAAAGCCTCTTGTTATAATTTGACATTAAACCACTAATTCTATTGAGATGCCATTCACATAGATCTACAATATTTTCTTTTAAAAAAGAAGAGAAACGTTCACAAGTGATGTACCTAAGCTTTTCTAGCGGAAGCAAGTAAACAGTAAAAGTGCCAATAACACTTATAAATTTTTATTTAATTTTAGCTTATGCACCAAAGTTATGATAGTATATATTACCCTTCTTGAATTATATATGCCACACAAGTTTTGTAAGAGAAAAATTAGGAAAAAACTAGGCATCAAAATTTATTTCTTTATATGTTGATGAGCATAATCTAGAAGAAAAGCATATCAAAAACTACAGGATAAGAGTGAAAAAATAGAAGTAGTTCATGCCCCTCTGAAATTCTAGCACGTTGATGCAAATTTTATAAAGTGGCTTGACCTTTCTTTTTTTTTTTTTAATTACATATTTTAGTGATTTGGATATGAGGCAAAAGAATATCCAATCTTACTAACGCAATTTAACAAATCTAAACCTTGGGTTTTGTCATAATTTTCTTAGCTTTTTGTTTGGTCTGTGTTAAATTCTATCTTCATCTAAATTTATTGTTCTTAAATATTTTTCTTGAAAGTTATACCATATCCCAACATGCCATCAACCATCAGGTGCCAAGAAAATAAAAGAATCGAAAAAAAAGAGAGGCTTTTCCATATTACTGTAACAATAAAACCTTTATTCGTGTAATCTTATTCTATAAAACGAGCACAAATTATTATGGAATAAGCACACACGAGACTACTAATTTTAAAAACAAAACCTAAAATTGCAAGCAAAATTTCAGAGTTCTTGAGAACAAACAGTAACACCAAGGATATTTTGAATATACAAATTAATAACAAAGTACTTATTAAAAGTTTTAAAAATTTACCCATTCTAGAGAAAAAAAAATCAACACCCGTTTGAAAGATAGAAGGCACACACTGATATTGAAGAGGGAGAGAGGGAGCAAGCAACAACAACAACAACAACAACAACATACCCAGTGAAATCCCACAAGTGGGGTCTGGGGAGGGTAAGATGTACGCAGACCTTACCACTACCACATAGGTAGAGAGGCTGTTTCCGGGAAACCCTCGTCACGAAACCCATCAGCAGAATAAGCTAGATATGATAAGCAGGCAAGAAAGAGAAGAACACAGGATAATACGTAAATACAGGATAATAAACATATAAAGACAGATAATACATATAAAGACAAACAACTACCACTCCTTCCTATCTACCCTATTAGCCAACTACTCTAATTCTCGACCTCCACTCCTTCCTGTCTAAGGTCATGTCCTTGGTATGATCAAGTTTCACCATATCATATCTAATCACTTCCCCCCAATACTTCTTTGGTCTACCTCTACCCCTCCTTGTAGCTCCCAAATCTAGCGTCTCACATCTTCTAACAGGGGCATCGGTACTCCTTCTCTGTACATGTCCAAACCATCGCAGTCTCACTTCCCTCATCTTGTCCGCTACATGAGCCACCTCTAGCTTCTCCCGAATGACCTCGTTCCTAATCTTATCACTCCTGGTGTGACCACACATCCATCTTAACATCCTCATTTCTGCGACCTGCATCTTCTGAACATGTACATTTTTAATTGGCCAACACTCCACCCCATACAGCAAAGATGGTCTAACCACCATTCTGTAGAACTTACCTTTGCGTTTAGGTGGTATCTTCTTATCACACAATACTCCAGAGGCCAACCTCCATTTTGTCCAAGCCGCCCCAATACGATGTGTGACATCATCGTCTATATCCCCACTACTTTGGATGATAGACCCCAGATACTTAAAGCTTTCCTTCTTGGAGATAAGGTGAGCCGCCAGTCTCACATCAATGTCTGCTTCAGCCCTCGCAATACTGAATTTACACTCCAAGTATTCTGTTTTGGTCCTGCTCAGTTTGAATCCTTTGGTCTCCAAAGCGTGTCTCCAAACCTCCAACCTATCATTAACTTTGGTCCGGGTCTCATTAATCAGTACTATGTCATCTGCAAACAACATACACCATGGGACTTCCTCCTGGATAGATCGCGTCAGCTCATCTATCACCAAGGCAAATAGAAAAGGGCTCAGCACAGACCCCTGATGAAGTCCCATTTGAACAGGAAAATATTCAGAGTCTCCTCCCACCGTTCTTACCCGAGTTATGGCCTCGTCGTACATGTCCTTTATCACTCTAATATATGCCATTGGGACGCCTTTCATCTCCAAACACTTCCATAAGACATCCCTTGGGACTTTGTCATAGGCCTTCTCAAGATCAATGAACACCATATGAAGGTCCTTCTTACTTTCCCTGTATTTCTCCACTAACCTATGAACAAGGTGGATTGCTTCAGTAGTCGACCGACCTGGCATGAATCCAAACTGGTTTTCTGAGATAGAAACTACTTTTCTCACCCTCATCTCCACCACTCTCTCCCATGCCTTCATAGTATGACTCAACAGCTTGATACCCCTGTAATTATTACAGTTTTGAATATCACCTTTGTTCTTATACGGTGGGACCATTGTACTCCTCCATTCATCCGGCATCTTGGCCGTCTTCATGATAGTATTGAACAGTCTAGTCAGCCACTCTAAGAGTTTAAATAGAATTAAGACTCTCTCATAGATATGACTGAATCAGATGCTTTCAGCCCCACTAGAGATGTTTTTTTTTTTTTTAAAAACAAATCCACTTAATGGTCTAATGTCTGAACCATTTAGATTCAAACCTCCGTTAAGTGCAAACAGATGAGGCCTCAATCTGCGTATGCGATTAATCAATGGCTTTTAATGACACTGCTATCTGAGTTCAGGAAGCAAGTTAAGTTCCTGCCCTCTTAAGGTGAATCTATTGACTCATATCAAATCACTGTAGTATCTAATATTCGGCTTACAGAAAAGCAGTTTGGAATGTACATGTTGAAGGAAAATAATTTTTTTTTCAATTTATTAGATGTTTCTGGTCCTCCTAGATAAGCACAACGAAAGCCATGCTGAGGCTTTTCTTATGTTCTTGATTATTGATGTCTGGTCCTCCTAGATAAGCGCAACCAAAGTTATTTTGAGGCTCTTCTTATATTCCCGATGTGAGGTTCAGGATGTGAAAGGCTAAGTTGTTCGGACTCGGGTGCGGGTATCCGATACAGGTGCGAATCTAGAAGTTGGATCCTTCATGATCTATGTTTTAAGATTTGAGGATATGCATCCTTGTATGGATGTGGGTGCGGGGAATCGCTTAAAAATAATTAAAATATCTAAAAATAGAGCTGTAAAACCTAAATTATGAGATATTATGTGGAGAACTTGAGGAGAATCTTAGAAGGAGATTAAAGGAAAAGGAGTGACATAGAAATTTCTATCTAAATGTTATTCCGTTTTCTTCAATTTCACCATAGCTTTTGTATTAATCACAGAAATCATCAAAACTATCCAATCTTTACCCATTGATTTGGGTCAAAGTACCCAAAATCAGTTGACCAAATTGGACAAGGATCCCGCACCCGCACCCACACCCACACCCGCACCCACACCCACACCCACGTCATGTTGACATGGGTGCGGCACCAAAAATGAAGAGTCGGAGCAACTTAGGTGAAAGGGATACTCCCTCTGTCCAATTTATGTGGCACACTTTTCTTTTTAGTCTATCCCAAAGAGAATCTCACCTTTTCATAATTGGAAACAATTTAACTTTAAAATATATCTGTTATCCTATGAAATGATTTATAGCCACACAAATGGTCTAAGAACTATTTTAGACCACAAATTTCAAGTCTTTCTTTTTGTTCGTAAAACTTTGTACCAATTCAAAGGGTGCCACTTAAACTGGGAAGGAGTATTATTTTGAGATATGTTTTAGCATTCTTTCTAGACTTTAAGTCTTAGTAAACTTTTGAAGACCTAAATTTGGTTGCCTCTTTGTCGGGATTTATGTAAAAATTTGTGCGGGATGTTTTTTTGACCACGTGAATAAACCTACTTATCTTAAAGACCATAGAGCTCAGCCGAGAAAAAAGGAAGTATGTCCACCTCCACTTGCTCTTCTATTTTATCAACTGCCATCTGGCCTCTCTTGCTACATCCCACCATCTTTTTAATCAGTAAGCATTAAGAATAAAAAACACAAATTCAAAGCCTTGTTTCTTTATCCTCATCGTTTCCGCTTTATGTTTAGTTCGATTTAGTTATTCTATTTTTTGTAGTATGAGGATGTCCTAAAGCACTTCTAGAACTAAGAGAACCTCCATTGAGTTTTGTTGAAGTAAAGAGGAAGTCTCAGTACTGCTCCAAGTTTATTAAACTGCTAGTTAAATAACTGTTAGAAAGTCCCATATCAGGTGTAGTGGAATGGGTGGGTCTCCTTATATGGTCTTGGACAATTCTTACCTCATGAGCTAGCTTGTTGGGGTTAAGTTGGGTACAAAGTCCATTGCTTAACATGCTGTCGGAGCAGGTAGAGGTTCCGAGTTTGAGTCTCACCGTCACCCATTATTAAAATGAATGTTCACGTGCTTGACTCATATGTGGAATTAAGCCGCATGTGAGGGGGCCGTGTTGAAAACATTTTTAAGCAAATAAAAGTTGATCTCTCTAATAGCTTAAATTTTTGATAGGATGGTCACATACTTAAACAAGAATAAGAACATCTCTGTAAACGTGTTGCCCTGGAGTTGATCTTGAACTTTTCATATCATTTCTCCTTTTCTCATTTTACAGTGAGGTTCGTGTTGAGGGCCTTGAGACACTTGATTATCTTGAGAATAAGGAGAGATTCACTGAGCAAGGCGATGCAATTACTTTTGAGTCTGAGGTGAGCATCTTATCAGCTGGTGCTGCAACTATTTCCTTTCATTGCTTTAGCCCGTTTGATTCATCTCTTGTGATGTCTGTGCCATGTTCTTTAGGTGGACAAAATATATCTCAGTACCCCCACAAAAATCGCGATCCTGGATCATGAAAAGAAACGGACATTTGTAATTCGTAAGGATGGGTTACCAGATGCAGGTAATTGACAATCTTTGTAGCTTTCCTGCGTGTATGAGTTTGATTCATCTGAAGAGTAAATTGGTTTACTGATTAAAAAAAAAATGGTTTACTGATTGCAATAAGAGAGAACTCAACTCTTTTGTCCTGCTGTAATGGATGCAGAAACTTGATTATCTAAGAGCTCATGTTCATAATAGCTTGATCTTCTAGGTTTTCCCCCCTCCCATGCCACTCTTCAGTATGTCTTGATTCTTGAATAAATTGTACAGGCATGTACAACTCGATGTTTGTAGAATGTATGGGTGGAGTATCTATCAGTAATAAACTGTTGATGGTAGTTGTTTGGATTTTGTAATGAAAAGTGGCTTCTTTGTGTAATTTCTTCTTCCCAGTTGTGTGGAACCCTTGGGACAAGAGGGCAAAGGCCATGGCTGATTTTGGAGACGAGGAGTACAAGCACATGCTGTGTGTTGAGGCTGCTGCAGTGGAAAAGCCCATAACTTTGAAACCTGGTGAAGAATGGAGAGGAAGACAGGAACTTTCTGCTGTTCCTTCAAGTTATTGCAGTGGCCAGCTTGACCCAAAGAGAGTTCTCCTTGGCAGCTGAGAAAAGCTTTTTACTGGTTTTTAATTATGTCCAGGTATGTTCTGACTCAATAAGTAGTCACTAGTGCTCTGCAATTCAATTACTAGGGGATCTTCTGAAGTAAGTGACAAAGTCACTAAAATTTGTAAAAAGCCACTCAACAGTTCAAAGTATGAAATTGGATTATGGACTTTTTCATTTGGTTTTTGTTTGGGTGCGGAGGGTACACATATGGGGTGGGGGTCAGAAGAGGAGTGGACTAGCTGATTTTCAGGGTCAGACACGTCTTTGCTGATGAGTGGTGTGTTCTTAGCAGAAAGGTGAAAGGGAAACAATGTTTATGTGAATCGTACAGAATAGTATTCCTTCTGATGATCTGTGTCAATATCTTGTAAATTGCATGTAAGCTCTGGTATTTTTGTTAAGCTGTCTAAACCATGGTCAATAGCTTCCTATTCACTTTATCCTAGCTGTTCATATTGTTATGAGGTTGACTGTAATTGCGAGATATTATCAGTGTCATTCCCGATTAACAAGTTCTAGCAATATCTCAGTTTCTTTGGTGGTTCTAGATTTAACAGTTTGTAGTATCTTCTGGTTCCAGTTCTTTATAGTTCAATTTTGTCCTTGATTGTCTTCTTGCTTTCCAGTCCTTGAGGTTTATTACTTCTTTGCTCCTGCAGGTGCTTTGTTGCAATTTATGATTGGAGTGCAACAATGGCCTCTGCCAAAGACCCCTTTACTCTTCTCCTATTTTACGTTTTCTATACCTTGGGTTGGAACGTGAACTTCTTGAGTAGCCAAGTTGTTGAATAATACTTCAGTTGATGGTCAAATATTTTGGTATGATCTCAGTTTAAGGAAGGCACATGGTCTAAGGATTGTCAAAAGAATTATAACTGTTCGCATAAACAAGTATAATATGAATCTTCTGCCACACTAGTATACTGTGGGTCAAAAACGCCTTTTTTTTGGGCACTTGAGGCTCCGCAGAAGTTGATCCAAGCTCTGAAAATGCATAAAAATGTATATAGAACACAAGTGGTTTTTATGTTTCCTATATTTGTTGAGTTAACCCTACTTCGTTTGAATCTTATGTGATTGCACTCTAATTTGATTGTACTTTGCGAATGGTGTTGGAGCGAGTAGTGACATCAGGATCAGTGATCTTTGGTGTCTAGATTATCTAGTGGCCTGAACTTGCATATCTTGGCATCAGTTGGTTTGGAGATCTGGTGCACTTGGTACCTCTATACGTTGCAAAGCCAAAGTTGCCCAATTCTGTTAATGCAAGTGATTGTCTGAAGGCAGGTATTGGAATTTTTAGTATTTCATGGTTTTTCACTCCCTTCACTGACTAATAAATACGTTTCATGGTCAGACAATTGCATTGAGTTTCGTAGTTGGTCGCTCAAGTTTGATATAAGATCCTCCTCTTTTTACGAAATGATAAACAAAAGCTCTCGTTCCTTGCCTTTTTTGCCTCTTCTATTCTTCTGCTCATCCTAATTTGTGTCTTTTATTTGGTACCACCACGTGTGCAAGAATAACTTGAAAATATTTGCAACACCAAGTAATCAATAAAATTATTCTCAGTTTTTGAGGCATTTCTGTACTCTAGAAAGTGGGAATGAAGGGCAGTCTATCCACATTTCTGCTTGACAGTATGTCTTTAATCTTTTGGTAGTTCTTTTCGTTTTAATATATTTGCCTTGTTTAATTTTTTCTATTTTTAAAATCTGCATAATAAAAATTTCTATTTGAGCCGTTTAAGGGTATATCTTTAATTTTTTTAGTGGCTATTCTGTTTTAATTTATTCGCCTTATGTTTTTTTAAATTTTTCTATTTTTAAAATTTGCAAAAATTTCTACTTGAACAATTTGAGGGTATGTATATTTTTAAATTTTTGATGGGTTTTTTGTTTTAGTTGTTTTTGCGACGAAGGTTCTCAGGAAACAACCTCTCTACCTATGTGGTAGTGGTAAGGTCTGCGTACATCTCACCCTCTCCAGATTCCACTTGTGGGATTTCACTGGGTATGTTGTTGTTGTTTTTTGTTTTAATTTGTTTGTCATATTTTTAGTAATTTATATATTTGAAAATTGCATAAAAAATACTATAGGGAGTTTCAAGTGTTTAAACCTGCAATAGGTCGACATGCTTGTTTGAGCAACTTGAAGGTATACTTTTACTTTTTTTGATGGTTCTTTGGTTTTAAATATTTTTATTGTTTTATATATTTTAAATAAAATTATATTAAAGATACTATAAAATTATGTAATTGACAACCTTAAATATTTTAAAACAAAGTAAAAAATTTGACTCGCTCTTGAAATTAATCTATTGTTATTACATAAATTGGAATAAAAGAACAACATGCATTGTTTAATAAACTATGTAAAAAGTATTGTAAATTTCAATAATTAGTAGCATTTGATTGACTTTTGGATGTCTATATTCACTATATATTGGGACAAAACTAGTGATATATATTTCTCCAAAATAACGTTAAAAAAAGTTATAAATCACAATAATTAATAATTTAAAATATTTTATTTTAAAAGACAAATAATTTGATTGACTCTTGAGTCAATGCTGCATAAATTGGAATAGATGAACATATATTGTTCGAAAATGATATAAAAGTAATATAAATCACAACAATTAAAAAATTAAAAGCTGTATCGGTGCAACATAAATTGGGACAAGGAAAGTAACATATGTTATTCAAAAATTACATAAAAAATATTATAAATCACAATAATGAGCAACTTAAATATATAAAAATCATATTAAAGTTAAATTGATTTTATAAAATATTGACTCTATAAATTCTATATATTTCACATAAAATTGAGATCCAAAAAATAAGGGAAATTTACATAGTGATTATATTAAGAAAATATTTACCATTTATAGCAACACCAATATGTTTTGCTAAACACTTATAATACAATTTTAATAAATATTATAAAAAACTATTTATAAAACATATATAATACAAGTTTTATTGATGGTTGGTACATTTATCACACGCTTTAATATACATTTTGTTGATTATTTCAAACAAATAAAATATATTTTAATAATATAATAACAACAAAAACGGCAACAACAATAAATATTTATAAAACATATATAATATAAGTTTTATTGATGGATGGTACATTTATCACACACTTTAGCACACATTATGTCAATTTTTTAAAACAAATAAAATATATTTTAATATAACGATTTCAATAACTATTTATAAAACATAAATTTTAAGACATATTACAGAAAATTATTTTTAAAACATATATAATACAAGTTTTATTGATGGATGATACACTTATCCCACATTTTAATACACATTGGGTCAATTTTTTTTCAAACAAATACAACATAGTTTAATAACAATAACAATAAGTATTTATAAAACAAACGCCCCAAGTAGACACCGGGACGTGACTGACACTCGAAAACCATTGCTGGTCCCTAAGTGAACCCTTGGCATAGCTAACTTACTCAACTGAAAATTTTAACATGCATGCAGAAGCTTTACAAGTTGAACCTTTTAAAATATTTAATAAAATTCAAAGAATCTCAATCATGCTTTATATAAAATCTGAAAATATCTTTTTATACCAATAGTAATAATGCTTAAAATGTCTGAATGAAAAGACTAGACTGACTCACTAACTCTATTCATGAAGCCTATACTATACTGAAGATAAGTGCCGCAACAAGACCTACGACTACCTGATTGTAAAATAAAATAAATAAACCAGACTAACTAGAGTCCTCTGAAAGCGAAGAGGTCAACTATTGCTAGAAAGTTGTCTTACTGAATGTCTGCTATCATGTGGGTACCTTAAAACGATATAGTGCCAAAAAATGTCAGTACGTGGATGTACGGTATGTAAGATGGACGAAATAAGAAAACTCAGGATTCATTGCTCAAATCATAGGCTTAATGCGAAAAATAACTCAATAACATAAGCAATGCAAAATAATTAAAACATGTGATTTAATGCATAAATAAATGCAACTCCAAATGTATTTGAAAATAGTATATACTTTAGCTTGGGGAGTTTCTCTAATCGACAACCATCACTATGAGCATCATGATATTGCAATGTCTTGCTTATGTTGCCAGAGCAATCCAATGCCTTGCCAGGGTAAGTGATGAAGCTGAACTTATGGATCCATCTAAACTGGGCCATCTCAGTGGCATATGAGGAGTCGTACAATATTGGTACAATCCTATCCTACGCCGATTACGTAGTTTATGAGTTCGAGTTATATTACTCTTAACCATATCGGTGCTCAATACTACCCCCAAAAATATTATTTATATGCTCATAAATGAAAGAGTATTATTACTCAAAATACTTCTTTAATCTCTTACGACTTAGTCCAACTTTAACTTTTCTCAACTTACTACTTATTTAGGAATATGAACATCATTCTAGAATGCATAAAACTCATATCTTTTCTCAACTCAGTCTCAAGGTAAGCATTTAAAATATATGCTCACTCTCATTATTAACATGTATTTCAAGGAACTCATTTAATTCAAATTATGTTCAAACTCTCTATAAACAACATAAGAAAATAGTCATTCTTCAATTCAAGCAAGGCATGAAATAAATGATTTTCAAACTTCTTTAGGGTTCTTGTGTATGTATGATTTCTTCATAACTTTAAGAAAATCTACTCAATAACATAGTCCTTAAGAACAAAATAAAATAATTAACAAGAAATACTTGATAGAATTCTAGGATTTTCCACAAAATCAACGGGAATGACTTAGGCTAGACTTTTAACTAGATTTCTTGAAAGAACATGAGCAAGATATGGGAATAAGGTTTTTGGTAGCCTTACATACTTGTAAAGAAGATTGGAAAGTCAAACAATAAAGATTAGCGTTGAATCTCTTGACTCCTAGCCTCCTCTTTTTCCTTAGCCCTAGTTCTTAAGATGAATTAGTGTAAATAACTGAAGATTCACGCTTAGGAATTGATATAGGGTTGAAAACAACTTCAAAACGACAGAGTTTAAGTTTAGGATGGGTGAGAAAAAGTCTAGAATGCCCTTGATTTTAAAACTAAATATCAAGTACCGTGATGGAGCAAGTTCATGACATGGACTTGTTCCATTCCAGTTCATTTTTGACGGAAAACTTAAACGTGTTCAGAATTTATTTTTCTATAAAATAACACATAAGTCGCTTTTGTTAAATACGTTTTTTCGTGTATTTTATGTAAATCGCTCTTTTTCAGTGTGTTTTATGAATAAAACTAGAAAATGAACTATGGCAGAGCAGGTCTGCGATGCAGACCTATTGCGTACTTTTCTAGTTATGTGATTTTGCAGTTGACGGAAAACTTAAAACGCGTTCAGAAATTATTTTTTTATAAAATAACACAAACATTTGTCAAATGTATTTTTACATGTATTTTATATAAATTGCACTTTTCCAGTGTGTTTTATGAATAAAACTAAACCATGAACTATGGCGGAGCATGTCTACGATGTGGACTTATCACATACTTTTCTGGTTGTGCGATTTTGCTCTGAAAAAGTCATCTTTTGATCCGATCGGCCTAAAGGTCAACAGAGAATATTTTTCCACATAATTGTTCGTCCTGATCGATATTTCGACCTCGAATTTGCCAAAAACATTTGGGATGATATGTTATGAGGGCAATCTTTCGTCTAGGAGTATTTTGCTAATTTATAGGGTGTAACAATATTCCCCCTAGGATCATTCGTCCTCGCATGATGAGGATACTATAATTTACTCAAGGCACAAACTTTACTAAAAAAAAATTAGATATGTAACATTACTCAACAAAAATGAATGTCAACCTCATGGATAGAGGTGAGAATTTACCTGTAAGATCATCATTAAAAGGAAAGAATATAATGCAATTACTCAAACACTCAGATACTTAAATAGTCAACTCAAGGATAAACATCAACTTTAAGATAGGAACTCGACTAACTAATGGACATCATATATGTATTAAGAAGAAGGTTACTATCTCGAACACTTCCATCAGAATTCCTCAAGACTTCTAAAAGAAGGCTATTGGCCTTATATAAGGATAGGACTACTATGTACTAAAAGATCCGGCTGTTAGCCTTCAACGTAGCCACTCTCCCCAACTATGCTCTTCTTCTTGATTTCTACACTTCATTAACTGAAGTTTATAACTCCCTCCCATCAACACCTAAATCTATTACACACACTTATCATGTTCAAGTCCAACTCAAAGTCATAACATGCTACCCACAAGCTGATCATACTCCTACAATTTATCTCGCAAGATTTCTATTCTATATCTCCGTACGAATTTTTATTTAGAGAATACTACTCCTTCTTACTACTCCAATGCACTTACCCTAAACACTCATTCAATCATCAATAACTTACGACTATTACTTACTTAGCGACGACCATACATTCAAAGTTATCATTCCAACCACTTTATAGCTTTTTTTTAAGGTCAACATCACTTAAGAATCTTCAAACCTACCATAGCACCTCTACACCCACAATCATATTAACTCCTATCAGGAGGCACACCAATACACTCTTACCTATCTATTACGTACAACTAGATCTTTGTTCGCTCTGCCCCCAGGTCTATAACCTTAAATAGGATAAGTAGACCACAACTATCACTATAAGTAACACATGCTCTTTGTTCTATCTCTATAACTTATCTACTATCGTCAACATCACTATCAAGACTATAAAGGAGGATCAATGAAAGGGTTTAGAATAGAATGAAAGACCATTAGCATGATTCAATAAAGAAATTTCATTTGAGAAGATTCATAATGTAATATGATCTCCCTTGTCTTTCAGGGCTCATTCCGAGTTTATAGAATTGTACATAGTGCAAAACTTAAGTTACATCTAGCTCAACATAGGGATGGAAACTTTTAGATTTATGAGATGAGATCAGGACTGTTGAATGAAGTTATCACTGCCCACTTTAAGAACTGAGCATGAACATGAATTAATATGAGGTGTGTGGGTTTATCATGGGCATGGTGCCCTTGCACATGATAGGAATACAGTATTACCTCGACTAATATATAAGGAATATATAAGATAGAGAAGTATTAATGTCTCGTCCTGGTCAACTCATCACTATCAAAAGCTCAAGAGCTGCTTTGACTCATTACCTCATCATCTCCCCCTTAGCTCAAAGGTCACCTCCATAAGTTTGCAAACTGATTCTCTTCACTAAACTATAAGCACAACACTCCACACAATCGGGGCATCACTATACCTAAGAATGCTTAAATTCTCTTGTTATATAATACTCAAAGATATGAAACTACTGCTAAAACCTTCTTTTGAGATACCATTTTAACTTTCTTCTATCTTTATGTGTATCTTTTGATACTTGCTTCTCTTATTGGCATAATAACTGCTTTCTATGACTCTTATGATTTTACTTCTTTTTTTTAGTCAATTAGCTACATCTAACTGAAGAAAGCTTGGAATATAATGAGAGACTCCTCATTATCTATAGATAAGCCTCTTTTGACCCAACACTTAAAGGTAATAAAGAAGGATTCCATCAGCCTACTCCACATTGACAACTCAAATATACTAAGTACTTATACTAAATCATAAACTTAAAGTATCACACAATTAAATACTATCTTGGATATACATCTTAGGCCCTGTTCTTTCTCATGACTTCGCCTTAATTCAATCTTTCCATCCAAGGGTCACATACTCCATACTCATAGCATCCCTATATATATACACATTGATGACCGTCACATCAGTGCCAGTTCCGCCATATGGTAGTCACCAGAGTCTGCCACATCACCCCTTCTTCCTTAGCCTTTCAATCCTTCTTTTCACTATTTCGTGCTCGTTCAAACTTTAATTTTTACAAACAAACTACATAATCATATGAATTCTAACGTTTCAAATTCATCGGTGCGGTCAGAATTTTCAATGGAGCTTCCTACGATAAAGTGAGGGTCCCACACATTTATTTGCAACTTTTAACAAATCACATTGTCAAACATTCAAACATCCACGATATCAAATGAAGGGTTATCCTAGACTAAAATTGATATTTCAAAGCTAACCGTGCTATTAAAATTTTTATCTAGGGCATAGTTCTTGAGGACATTGACTAAGTCAACTATTAATTGGTTCTGGCGACTAAATTTGCTATCCATGATATAATTGTACTGGACATGATCCTAACCTAATTCGACTATTCTGGAGCTAATGAAACCGTCAGAATTACACTCCAAGGTCATTTACTAGGACTTTACTTGAAAACTTATTTTACAAATATAACTTCCTGGTTAACTAAAAAAATACACATAACTCCCAAATAGCCCAACTAATAAAGTCCTAATAAACTACAAATGGTCCGAGGTTATCGTACGAGTATCACACTCATGATGCTATCCCCTTTTTCATAATGCTCACCTAAAGTTTAAACTTAGAGTCTAGTTTTAAACTTGTACATCCACACTTCTTACATACTATACTAAGTCTAAACTATTAGATAAAATCAAGGAATGTTAAATCACTAAATCTCATGATAAGAAATCAACCTTTATCTCACGGTCTTTTTAGGTACAGTCTATCATCACACTCCCTTTCATAAGCTAAGTAGTATCTGTCTCATCTATGATACCTCCTTCCCTAGATAAGTTCATAACTCTATAAATCTCATGGGACTCTTCTTTCAAAATCATGAGCCTAGTTTAGATTTATACCTTATTCCCTCTACTCTTTTATTCAACATCTACATTTGATCTTTACTAAACAACGACACATTAACATCCACTCCTTCATTATATGAATGCACTCCATCTCATATTAACTAACAACTCTTCCTGTAACCTCTATCATAAAAGTTAAATCATACTTACTAATCTTTAATCAAAACTCAAAAGGGACTTGACTTATCACCTCATTTCTTGAATTATCACTATATGACTTTTAACTACCAGCTTCAATCATCTACTATTCCCACTCTTCATAGTTTCTATATTTTTCTAACTGTATGATTATTCAACCACTTATAATTTACAAAAGTCCTTAACAACTTTCTCTTAGGGGAAGGGGTACCACCAAGTATTTAGATGCATAACTTAACTTCCCTCTCAAGGATAACATCTAAAGAACGGTTTGGAGAACAAAGTTTGGAAGTACATCATATCTTGATCTAGCTCAAATGCACGATTCATATGAATAAGAGTGCATTAATTAGGATCGATAAACTTAAGCACGCTAGTTGGATCCTCTCAAGCCTGGTGCAATCTCCTTACTTTTGAAATACTTTATATGAAGGTAACTCATTAATAAGGATCTGAGCTTTTCTGTTCCAACCACCTTAAGTATGAGAGGTAGTCGACTGAATTTGAGCAAATGCACGAATCTAGAAAAATTTCTTAAAAAATAACTCTGTTATACGATTTAGAGTGTCAAAGAAGGGGAAACTTTTCTTAAATATCAATAGTTCCTTATTTATAGAAGTGTGGCCCTCACAATCATAAATAAGAACCTATAGACATGACTTCATAGACTCCCAGGACACTTAAACTCTGTGCTCTGATAACAAGTTTGTCACCCCCGGGTCTACACCCTGGACGTGGTCAGCACTGAAAACCATTGGTGGCCCCCAAGCGAACCCTTGGCTTGGCTAACTTACTCAATTGAAAATTTTAACATACATGTAGAAGCTTTACAAGATGAACCTTTTAAAATATTTAATAAAACTTAAAGAATCTCAATCATGCTTTGTACAAAATCTGAAAATATCTCTTTATATCAATAGTAATAATGCTTAAAATGTCTGAATGAAAAGACTAGACTAACTCACTAACTTTGTCCATGAAGCCTCTACTATAAAGATAAGTGTCGCAACAAGACCACAACTAACTGACTATAAAATAAAATAAATAAACTAGACTAACTGAAGTCCTCTAAAAGCGAAGAGGCCTCATCAATTACTGCTAGAAAGCTGTCAACTGAATGTCTACCATCATGTGGGTACTTTAAAATAATGTAGTGCTAGAAGGTGTCAGTACATGGAATGTATGGTATGTAAAATGGCCAAAATAATAAAACTTAGGATTTACTACTCAAATCATAAGCTTAATGTAGAAAATAACTCAATAACATAAGCAACACAAAATAATTAAAACATTTGATTTAATGCATAAATAAATACAACTTAGTTTGTACTTGAAAATAGTATAGATTTTAGATTGGGGATTTTCTCTAACCGAAAACCATCACTATGAGTATCATGATGATACAACGTCTTGCCTAGGTTGCCAGAGCCATCCAATACCTTGCCAGGATAAGGGATGAAGCTAAAATTATGGATCCATCTAAATTGGACCATCTCAATGGCATATGAAGAGTCGTACAATATTTGTACGATCCTATCCTCGCCGACTACGTAGTTTATGAGTTTGAGTTATTATTACTCTTACCCATATCAGTGCTCAATACTACTCCCAAAAATGTTATTTATATGCTCATAACTGTAAGAGTATTATTACTCAAAATACTTCTTTAATCTCTTGGGACTTAGCCCAGCTTTAACTTTTCTCAACTTACTACTTATTTAAAAATATGAACTTTATTGTAGAATGCATAAAACTCATATCTTTTCTCAACTCAGTGTCAAGATAAACATTTAAAATATATGGTCATTCTCATTCTTAACATGTATTTCAAGGAACTCATTTAATTCAAATTATGCTCAAATTCTCTATAAACAACGTAAAAAAATAGTCATTCTTCAATGCATGCAAGGCATGACATAAATGATTTTCAAACTTCTTTAGGGTTCTTGTATATACATAATTTGTTCATAACTTTGACAAAATCTACTCAATAATATAGTCCTTAAAAAAATAAAATAATTAACAAGAAATACTTGATAGTATTCTAGGATTTTTCACAAAATCAACGGGAATGACTTAGGCTATACTTTTAACTAGATTTCTTGAAAAAACACGAGCAAGACATGGGAATAAGGTTTTTAGTAGCCTTACATACGTGGAATAAAGACCAAAAAGTCAAACAATGAAGATTAGTGTTGAATCTCTTGAATCCTAGCCTCCTCCTTTCTCCTTAGCTCTAATTTTTTAATATGAATTACCGTAAATGATTGAAAATTCACGCTTAGGAATTGATATAAGGTTAAAAACAACTTCAAAACAATAAGGTTTTAGTCTAGGATGGTGAGAAAAAGTCTAGAATGCCCTTGATTTTAAATCGAAATGTCAAGTACCATAATAAAGCAAGTCTGCGATACGGACTTGTTCCATTTCAGTTCATTTTAGACAAAAAACTTAAAACGCATTCATAAACTGTATTCTATAAAATAATACATTTATCACATTTGTCAAATGCTTTTTATGTGTATTTTATATATATCGCACTTGTCCAGTTCAATCTATGAATAAAACTCAAAAATGAACTATGGCGGAGTAGGTCCACGATGCAGACCTGTCGCATACTCTCCTGTTTGTGTGATTTTGCTCTGAAAAAGTTATCTTTTAATCCGATTGGCCTGAAATTCAACTGTGATTATTTTTCTACACAATTGTTCATCCTGATCGATATTTTGACCTTGAATTTGCTAAAAAAGTTTGGGATGATGCCTTATGAGAGAAATCTTTTGTTTAGGAGTATTTTGGTAATTTCTAGGGTGTGACAGATATATATAATACAAATTTTATTGATGGCTGGTATTCTTATCACACGCTTTAATACACATTGTGTTAATTTTTTCAAATAAATACAATATGCTTTAATAACAATAACAATAACAATAACAGTAGCAGTAATAATTGTAGTTCCAGTAATAATAATAAAAATAAAAGTAGAAATAATTAATATGAAAAATGGAGTTCTATACATAATATTTTTTTGAAAGAGTCCTACTTTAATATATTTTTCCAATCTTATCAATCTACTTTGACTTTATCTAAAAAGTTATAGTAATAATTGATGCAAGTCCTTAATTAAAAAAAAAGAGGATCTTGATCAGAAAGTTATCATGATCTTACTTTTTTATTAATTTTTAGAAAAAGAGAAAGAAGTAAAAGAAGATAAATGAAATTTTTGAGGGAGAAAAAACATAGGGAAAGAATAAATATCTCATTAATTTTAATTATTTCTCTAAATTCAAATATATAACTTATAAGAAAAATATGCTTTGTATTTAAAAAAAGCTATATATATATATATATATATACACATATATATATATAAAATAAAGTACAGTAGTTTGTAATGTGGTTAAGTCAAGTGACAAGGTATTGAAAAGCCACTTGGCAATTTTAGTGTAACACACCACAACTCTATTATTAGGATACAATTTTTTTCGTTGTAAATATATAAGTTTGAACTCAGTGAGGCATTACTTGTCCTTTTGTTTTAAGGTTCATTCCTATATATTGGAAGTGTATTGGAAGTGGTTTAGAGTTACAAGAGGCCTCTAGTACTTAGTTGAGTTTTAAACCTCCCTATCAATTAAGTTCGCATTAGATTAAGCAAAGATCAATTTTGAATGACCATAACTCTCAACACATAAAGAATTAGGTGACCCATCATATATCAAATTAAATATATTTGAATCCTCTTTACAAAGCCAATAAGATTCTCTTATTTTGAGTTCGGAGTAAAAAATTATGATCGTTTTAGTAAAGATTGTCATAGAAAAGTTTTCGAGGTTACCATCTACGAACCCTAACTTACGGGTCATAGATGGGTTGTTGACCCATACTTGCAACTCGTAAAAAGAGTCCTAAAAGTTAGTTTTTTAAGTCCCAAATCATATGGACCCAATTACGTGTCATAGTTTGGGCTTGTAAATTGAAGTCCAGGACCCTGAAATTCACCCTAGTTTCTATGGATGGGCTTCTACGGTCCGTAGATAGCCCTGTAGATGACTTGGACAATTTTTAAGAAGAGTTATTTTAGTCTTTCCTCACCCTATCTAAGCCTGAACATGATGGTTTTACACCTAATAAAGTTCCTAAGCATTACAATTTAACCTCATTACGCTCAAACGTATTCTCAAGATTTAGAACAAAATTTCAAAAGGAAAAAAATTAGGATTTTCAAGCACCTTCTTCAAAGTTCTTCAAGAATCTCATTTTTCCAGGTAGTAAGGCTACTCAAAGTGATGGACTAAGTTCGTCCTTATTCCATATACCTAATTGTAGTTAGTAAGAGTTTAACCAAGGGTTTTAACCAAACCTTTCTTGAAATTTTAGTTTTTTATTATTACTTTAGAATCTGTAGTGTTGAATTATGTCACGCCCCGGGAGGGTACCCAAGATGTGGCCAACACCTAGAGACTATTGCTAGTCCCCAAACAAACCACTTAGCCTCCTCGCATCCATTCAATCAGACAATTCTACAGATTAGCGGAAGTAAAGCAAGTAAATGGGCTCATCTCATCTAATGTCTCAAATAATATATATAATAATATAAGGCTAGTAGAAAGAACTAGCTCACAATCTTAACATCAATGTTCGACTATCATCTGTGAAGCCTCTATCACTAATCAAGTGGTGCCAATTACAGACCCATGGCTACCAAAATTAAAATATAAGACTAGTCTAATCCAACTCAAAAGCATGATAAAATAAAGGTAGTGAACCCTCCGAAGTAGGGGAGGCTCACCAACCAGCTGAACGTCCTGGATCTTCAACGATGTGCCGGTTGACGATCCCTAATTCCTGTATCTGTATCATAAAATGATGCAGCACTGAGTGACGTCAGTACGTGGAACTCATCGGATCAAACAAATCAAATTAGAACAATCACTTAATGGAATCAATCATCGAGTCAGAACAAACTCCCAGAACCAAAATAGGTAGAATAATATGAAACAATGATCGAGTCAGAACAATCATAGAATCAAATCAAATCAAACATCAAATGTCTATCTATGCAAGAATCAAGAGTAGACAAGTGACCCATCAACCCATCAACCTCATCAATCAAATCAAATCAAATCAAATCAACTCAATGGAACTCATCTTATCTCATCTCGACTCAGAGTACTCAAGGTAGGAACTTTCTGGGAGTTTCTCTTATCTGATTACAATCACTTATGAGCTAGTGAATGTACAACAGTCAAGCTAATGTTACCACATCTAAGTCCTCTATTGCTTTCAGGGTCTTCTAATTAAGAGCGAACCACACTTAAAGCTAATGTTTACTTTTCACATGAACCGTAGTTTAGAGACTTGAAGGATTTACATTGTCATATATTGCGCATCTCAATAGAAAAAGAAGAGTTTTGAGAAAACTAGATGTCACACCCCAGGAGGGTACTCTAGACATGACCGACACTCAGAGACTATTGCTAGTCCCCAAGGGAACCATTTGGCTTCATCACATTCATTCAATCCCACGGGAACCATTTGGCTTCATCACATTCATTCAATCACGATTAACATGTCAGCGGAAGACTAAAAAGATAACAAGGTTGAAAATCTCAATTGGAGGTAGTCAAATAAAATCAATAAGGCTAGTGTGAAAGAAGCTAGCCCAAACAATATCTAAATCAAACCAATCACCCTCTAGTTTATGAAGCCTCTATCAAACTATTTGATAGTGCCAATGACAGGTTCATGACTACTTCAAATCAAAATAAGCAATCTAAAGTCTAACTCTAAAAGCTAGATAAATAGTGTGCATCCTCCAAAAGTAGGGAGGATTCACTACTCAGATGATATCTAGAATAGATCTTCAATGAAGCGCCTGTTGAGGATCTCTAATGCCTATCTCTGCATCATTAAATGATGTAGGCCTAAATGGGTGTTAGTTAATGGAATGTACAAGTATATAAAATAGCAGAATAAACCTGGCATCAAGGTAAAATAACATCAACTCAGATACTTAAATCAAGAAGTCAAAAACTCAATCAGGATGTCAAAAGTCTAAAATAAGAATTGATTTAGAAAATGACTAATCATATACAATTCAATCCAATCTAATCAAAGTACTATCAAGACATATTTGAGAGTTTCTCTTATTCGATAATAATCACTTATGAGTCAGTGATTGTACAATGAGCCAACGCATCGCCATATCCAACTAAAACTTGTCAGGGTAAATGATGAATCAACCAATCATGGATCCAACAGTCAATCAAGTCTTATTAATTTAGAACAATAAAAATAGGGAAACATTTCGACTTTAATAATTTCAATTCACTCTTACATTTAGCAACTTAGTTATTGAGTTTGAGTTAGACTTACTCTTACTCAATTTGATGCTCGATACTCCTCCCAAGACTCAATGCTCATAAAACAATCAATCCACTCTAATAAGTCACACATAGACTCTATCAATTCATCAGTTCTATCAAGCCAATCAATCTATCAATCGCATCAACCTCTCAAGAGTGGATTAGACAATCATTCAAGAGGTTTATCAATTTAGACCAATTATTTGAACTACGAAGACACTTAGGAGCATCAAGATCTATTAGTATCATCGTCACTATTCTCACAGTATAATCACAATCACAATCACAATCACATTCGTACTATCAAGGCTCTGGACTCAATCCCTAGGTTCATTCATGAAATCTTTTATTAAATACTATCTAGGGTTTATGAAAAAGCTTATGTAAAAATATTTGTTAGTAAATCAAGTTTATGATGATCATTAAGCATATTAAAATACATAGAAAATATAATTTACAAGAAAACCTTTAAAAAAGCATGCATGGAGACTCAATACTTTCACAATCTTTCTAGTACTATCAATGGGGGCACATGGAAGAAAAATATTTATGCTTTACTTTAGCCTTACATACGTGAGATGGAGACAGACAATCTGCCTTGCAAGAATTGGCTTAAATTCCTTGAACCCTAACCTCTTTCTCCTCTATTTAGCCCTAGATCTTTAGTAAATATTAGCGTTAGAGACTTAGGAATGGCTTTAGGAATTCTTTTTAAGCTAAAAATGATCTATATCAATCATGTATTAAGTGTAGGAGGGGTGAGTTAAAGTCTGGAATGCCCCTCATTAAAATTTCAGCTGATAGGAAAATTTTGAACTGTGATGGAGCAGGTCCGCATTGCGAACTTGTTCCGCCATAATTCATTTTTTATGTAACGCACAAATCACATTTGTTGAAGGAGTTTTATGTGTAAAGTGTGGAAATGACCTATTTGGGAGCATCTCCATGACGCGGAGGTGTCGCAGACCTTGCTGAAAATCACATTTACCTCAAAAAATTATCTTTTTCTCTGGTTGGTCTAAAATGATCGTGATCACTTTCCCACTATATTTTTTGCACAAATCATGATTGCATGCTTGGATTTGCCAAAAAGGTTCGGGATGATACATTATGCATATAATGTCTCATCTAGGAGTATTTTGGTAATTTCTAAGGTGTAACATTATCTCCTCCTTGAAATCATTCGTCCTCGAATAGATAGTAACTAGAGATGGACTCAAGCCATGAATAACAATTGAGACTTATTTCAGTAACCAATCAAACAATCAAACTCTTTAGACAATCAAAAATCAACTCAAGGATAGACAAATCAATTCAAATCGAGGGTAAGGATATTGCCTTCAATATTCTCATCATCAGGAACAAATAGATGTGGGTGTTTGGCTTTAATGTATTCGTCGACTTCTCATGTGTCTTTTTCAATAAATTGATTTCTCCATAGGACTTTGACTAAGTTTATCTCTTTGGTCTTTAATTTGCGAACCTGGTGATCAAGAATCTGAACCGGGATCTCCTCATAGGACATGCTATCTTTCACTCCAATACTATCAATAGGGATTACCAATGAAGGATCTCTCAAAAATTTCTTCAACATCGAGACATGGAAGACCAGATGAATCGCGGCTAACTTAGAAGGCAACTCAAATTCATAATCAACATTCCCAATTTACAATTTGGTAAGGAAAATATAATGAGGACTTAGCTTTTTCTTCTTTCCAAATCGTATGACACCTTTATCGGTGACACTTTTGAGTATACCCAATCATTCACCTTGAACTCTAAGTCTCGTCTCTCATGTCAGTAAAAGATTTCTAGTGGCTATATGCAGTCTTCAACCTCACTCTAATATCCTTCACCTTCTCCGTAGATTGATGAACAAAATCAAGCCCAATTAGCTTAGCTTCTCCAGCCTCAAACTATCCAACCGGCGATCTACATCTCCTCCTATATAAAGCTTCATAAGGAGTCATCTGAATACTTGCATGATAGCTATTATCATATTCAAACTCAATCAAGGGTAAGTTCTCATTCCGATTACCTTTAAAGTCAAGGACACATTCCCCTCAACATATATTCTAATGTCTGAATTGTGTGCGCTGTCTGGTCATCCGTTTAAGGATGAAAAGTTATACTAAATTCACCTTTGAGCCTAGTCCTTTTTGAAAAGATCTCTAGAACTGAGAGGTGAATTAAGCTCATCTGTGTGAGGTTGCATAGAGTTAATGGACAATGAAACTCCATGCAACCTCACATTCTCATGGATGTACAACCTGACATACTCTTCTACCGTCTCAGTCATCTTAACTACTAAGAAGTGTGCTGACTTGGTCATCCTATCAACAATTACCCATATCAAATCATGTTGTTTTCGATACCTCGGCAAACATGTGATGAATTTCATATTGATCATCTCCTACTTCCATTCAGGAATCTCAAAGTTTTGAGCTAATATATTGGGCCTTTGGTGCTCAACTTTCACTTATTGATAATTCAGGCACTTGGAAACATAGTAAGAAATATCTCTCTTCATTCCACTCCATCAATGGACTTCTTTAAATTCGTGCTACATCTTTGTCACATCAAGATGCATATGGAGCTATGAGCTTCAGCCATGATCCTATCTTGGATATCATCAACATTTGGGACACATAATTTATCTTGATATCTCAACACCCCATCTCCCCTTTTGAAGAAAATCACCACTTTTTGTTTATGGAGAACTTCCTTCAACTGTAGGAGGACAAGATTTTATCTTGCTTTTCTTTCACCTCTACCACTAGAGACAATAATATTAACCCCACTTTCATCATTCTCCTCAAGCTGCACTCCCAATTGAGCCAATCTACACACTTCCTTAGCCAATTCTTTCTTTCCTTCCTTAACATGGGCAATGCTACAACCTGCTAAGAGCATTAGTAGCAACATCA
Organism: Solanum rostratum; assembly: GCA_029948455.1. Lineage (NCBI taxonomy): Eukaryota > Viridiplantae > Streptophyta > Magnoliopsida > Solanales > Solanaceae > Solanum > Solanum rostratum. The sequence goes on along the minus strand of CM057047.1, from coordinate 14,463,268 downwards.
GCTTTACCTAGGCGGTAGAGAATACTCATATCATAGTTCTTGAGAAACTCTAGCCATCTCCTCTACCTCAAGTTTAGCTATTTCTGGTTGATTACATATAGTAGGCTCTAGTGGTCTTTGAACATATCCACATGTACTCCATACAAGTATTGGCGCCAAATCTTGAGGGCAAATACTATAGTTGCCAACTCAAGATCATGGATCGGATAACTCCTCTCATGAACCTTGAGTTATCAAGAGGCATAAGCTATTACTTTTCCCCTCTGGACACACATCCCATTCCTACTCTGGATGCATCACAATATATCACAAAATCATTTGTTCCATCAAGCAAGGTCAAAACTGGTGCAGTGGTCAACCTGTCTTTCAGTTTCTAGAAACTCTTCTTGCAAGCATCAAAACATCGGTTGGGGAGGTGGGTCTGAGCCAATTCTTTATTGCGTCAATGTTATGGGTATTAACCTGAATACCATCTCCAGATACTATATGGCCCAAGAAATCCATTGATGCTAGACATAACTCATACTTCGAGAATTTTGCCTACAATTTTCTGTCCTTAAGAGTTTAGAGGATAACTCTAAGGTGATGAGCATGTTCTTCCTCATTCTTGCAGCAAACCAAAATATCATCAATAAAGACTATCACGAACATATAACGATGTGGCTTGAACATTCTATTCATCAATATATTAAGGTTGTAGGTGTATTTGTCAATTCAAAGGACATGACCAAGAACTCAAAATGTCCATAATGGGTCCTAAAGGTTATTTTTAGGATATTACGTTCTCTCACTTTCAACCTGTGATAACCCGATCTAAGGTCTATCTTTGAGAAACAAGAGGCACCTTGAATTTGGTCAAACAAATCATCTATCTCGGGGAAAGGATTCTTATTCTTTATAGTAACCTTATTCAGTTGGCTATGATCAATGCACATTCTAAGAGACCCATCTTTATTTTCCATTCATAGGATAGGAGCGCCTCAAAGAGAAATACTCGGCCTAATGAAGCCCTTATCTAGCAAATCTTTCAATTACTCTTTCAATTCTCGCAACTCAACAGAGGCCATTTTATAAGGTGGAATGGATATAGGATGAGCATCTGGAAGAAAATCAAAATCCCAAAGTCAATCTCCCTATCGGGAGAAACTCTAGGCAGATCCTCAGGAAACACTTTAGGAAACTCATTTAGAATCGGGAATAACTCAAGAATAGCAGACTCAACACTATCGTCTTTCACTCTACCAATGTGATAAATACACTCTTTAGAGATCAACTTTCTGGAGCTAAGATAGGAGATAAATTTACCCTTAGGCACACTCGGGCTACACTTCCATTCTAAGATAGACTCATTCAAAAATTTGAATTTAATAGTTCAAGTTCTACAATCGACAGAGGCATAACAGGTATAAAGTAGTCCATGTTATGAATCACATCAAAATAAACATGTCGAACTCAACTAAGTTAGTTATGTGATAGATTGACACAGAATAATATCTATAGACCCTTTAAGATAGAATAGAATTACCAACAGGAGTAGACACGCTGAAAGGTTGAAGAAGGCACTCAGGAGTCCTATCAAATATACTAACCACATATGGAGACATAAATGATAAGGTAGAACCAGGATCCATCAAAACATAACAATCAAGAGTAAAGACTCATATCATACCCGTCACAACATCTGACGTGTTTTCATGATCTTAGCGGCTACACATGACATATAAACAGTTTGTGGCTCATCTTGTGCTAGAAGTACCACCTCTCTTATTTTCTTTAACCTGTGGTGTTGGTATAGAAGATTGAGCCTTGTTGGCCCACTTTGGATATTCTCTCTGATAGTGACCCACTTGGTCACACTTTATAACACGCACCACCTCCCTCATGTCATTCTGCCGAGCGAAGTTTGCCACATTTACCGTATGGTGGATTGCCTTATGAACCCTAAGTCATACTGCCCTGTCACTAAGATCCCCAAGCTCTAAAATTTTGGGACCTCTGATTATACTTAGTCTTGGGCGCAGGCGTACTGGTGAATAAAGGTGCTAACGTGGACTAAAACTTGTTACCATTCTTATTACCTCTCTTCCCGACCACATGGCTGGATGTTTTTGCCCTCTTATTTTTGTTTCCTATCTATCTTGTTGCCTCTCCTTATTAGCTTGCTACACATAGGTCATCAACCAACCTATGTCCATGTCACTCACAAGCATAGCTCCTCTCCCATCTTTCTTCAGTCACTTATTCAACCCATCAATGTACAAACTCATTTTTCTTCTCATGTCTGCAACCATCTAAGGAGCATAGTGAGATAGCTGCATGAACTTAAGACCATACTCCTGCACAGTCATGAAGCCCTATTTCAAGTTACCTTGGCTTCCCTCGAAGAATCGACCCAAGAAGGCATCCTCAAATATAGCCCTAGTCAAGACTGGTGCACCCTCAACTCTGTTTTTCCTCCACTGATCATACCAAAGTCTAGCAACCCCTTGAGCTGGTAGGCGACCAACTCAACTCTATCAGCCTCAGTCACATGCATAACCTGGAACACTTTCTGTAGCTCCTCAATATAGTTCTCAAGATCTTCATTGGGCATAGATCCTGTGAACTCAGTCGGGTTCATCCTTAAAAACTCTTGAACTCTGGATATTTTCAGTGCATCCTGTCTACCCGTTCTATGTGTAGTAATAGCTGTTGTCATAGCCTATGTCAATAACTAAATAGCCTAGCAGAATTCAGCATTGACGACGTCAGCTTATGGAGGCTGAGCTGCAGACATCCCTTGTTGTACTTCTTAGGGACTTTTTGTTAGGTTGATTGAAATTGACTCTACTAGAGAATCCCCTACCCCTTGTTGGTCCAGTTGCTCTTCTCAGAGGCATGATTTTAATTCTAAAATATGCATAATGCACAAATTAGAAGAGATATTCATAGAGATAAACTCTATAGCACAAACTCAAAAGGAGAAAGAAGTGTAACATTTCCAATGTTATATAGCATCTTGCTTATAAGTGTGGTCCACAACATACCCAAAAACAAGACTCTACTAGACATGGCTTCATAGACTCCGTAGGACTCTTGAAATTTGTGCTTTAATGCCAAGTTTGTCATGCCCTGGGAGGATACCCTATACATGACCTACACTCAAAAAACTATTGCTAGTCTCTAAGCGAACCACTTGGCCTCATCACATTCATTCAATCACAATTTAAAATGTCAGTGGAAGACTAAAAAACCGAGGTGGACAATCTCAGTTGGAGGTAGTCAAATAAAATCAATTAGACTAGTTCAAAAGAAGCTAGTGATATCGCCCAAGCTACACTTCCTTTTTGAAGGTTTAAGCAATTGTTGTTAAGATATATAACCTAACCAAGGTTAGGGTCAAATCACACAGGGAATATGGTAGACTCAGAGTAATTTTAAGAAAGTCAAGTGAATTAATCTACTTATCTCCCAAAAAGGGGGGAGGTTGTAGTTTGCAGAAAGTAAACCTAAACTAGAACAAGTGTTGTGAAACCAATGAGAAGAGAAACTAGGGTATTGCTTTTCCCATGATTCCCTATCTTGGTATATTCAGATAAGCCTAATCTTTTCTACTATGTTGCATGCAAAATGGTAAGTTGAATTTACCAAATCCTTTTATCCAGGCGAGTGGTAAATTTCACTATGTGATTTGATCCATCCCCGCAGTGTGACATTACCAACCCTTACCTATTATCCCAGTACAACCTCCCCTTGATCCAGTTTGGTTGATTAGACGAGAATAAATCAACCAAATCTTGTTAACTGATCTCTTTTCCCATTTATTACTACCTTGATACAGTCAGTAACAACTAGGCGAGTTCTAACGTTGGCCTCTGTTAAAAAGCAATAAAAAAAGAGAATTAATTATTACATGCATGCACACTTTTCAAAAATTATGAATTATACAATTTTATCTTGTTAGGTACTCATAGTTCCCACAGCCCTAGTTGTGGATTTAGCTATGCATAATCTTTGTAGATGCAAGAATCATGATATAGAATAACATAATTAAGCATTTATAAGGATGAATTTGGGAACAAGAAATTCCAAACTCTTCACAAGAAATCACAAAACATTGATTAAAATCACAAAGTTATGTTCCAAGTGTTTTTAAGCACTTCTCTTTTTTTCCTGATCGTTCTCATTCGTTTCTTACTGAAAACAACCTAAAACATATTTTATACTAATTAAAATACAAGTCAAAACAAAATTGGAAAACTGGATTTGACAGGTAATACGGGCAGGGATATGGGGCGTACTAAGTTTTACGGCCTGTATCGAGGCTTCGTAATCTTCAATCTTCAAAACTAGGTACAACTTCTACGAGACCTTTCTACGCGCCGTATTTAGAATTACTTCCTATATGGGGTTTCTTCTGATGACTTTTCAGAAAATCCCAAAATCTGATCCTTAGGCACGGAGCCTCATCCACGACTCCTACAAACTTTTACGGCTCGTTAGACAACTCGTGACTGTAACTTCAGAAAATAGGGCCCTCACTGGATCCCAACCGTGAATTCACTCTACTACTCATGAAAATTTTCATGGCTCGTTGAGTGCTTCGGACATTAGCTAAAATGCAACAACTACAACACTTAGCCAAAATCTTGCCAAATCCTATAATCCTAAAAAATAAACATATCAAACCCACTAACATCGCTTTGAGAACATACAAAATTTTAAGTTTTAAGCATCAAAAGTATGGTATTTTGCCAGCACATCAACATCCTCAACTTAAAATTATTGTTTGTCCTCAAGCGGCAGATTCAATCTACATAAATAGTATAGTAACACACCGACCACAATCTAATGGCACACATCTCCTCAAAATCAAGCACATATCAGATAGCTTTTAAACACTACTGCAGATCAATATATATGAAAGTGGAACTATGACAAGCAAGGTAACCACAGATAAGCAACAATCGCTGAAATAGCCTATAATCAACAGCTTAATGCAAGTGCCCTCACAGAAAGAAGTCTCATATCCCATTCATGATCGTATTTTAAGATTCAATGCTCTGGACTGAACAAAATCAATCACTCTCACAATAAATATTCAAACACTGTACTCAATACAATAAGCTTGCCCCTATACTCATAACTATGACCTTCGACTACTTGGACTAGGATCACTATAGAACTTTCCTGGTAGATGTTTTTGGGAATATATTGACTAATGGTCCTCCTTGACACTGCGTTATTCTACACTTTTTTCCTACAAACACTGTCACTTTCATTCTCCCTTTCTCCTATTTCAAGCTTTTTTGGGTGTCTTACTCTCATTTTTAGCTCATTGCCTTCTATTTTCGCATCATTTTTCTTTTTAGCTCATTGTTTAGGCATCTATTCATTTTTCTTGCATCCATTGCATATTTTTATCCCCTTTTTCTGTATTACTAGCTTCCACCCCATTTTATGTGATTACCCTTAAACCAGCCACCCTCAAGTTAGGTTTTTGGCTTGATTTCAGGCGTACAATATCTAACCTTTGAACCAGGGCCACTTTTGGTAGCCACCCTTAACTTAAGCTTTTTGCCTCAGTCAAGATGCAAAATATTCAAGGAAAGAATAGGGCCAATTTTAGGATTTTACGTTCAACAAAGCTAGGTTACTTAGGTTTTTACAAAAAGAAAGGTACATGCAAGGCTCAAACATTGGGATCACGGGATATATTACTCATTTGGTTAGTCATTTAGGCTAAGTGGACTAATATGAACAATGGCCTAAGATCCTCTCCTAACCAACCAACCTACAGTTTAAATCAGAGTAACATGGCAAGTTCTGAATTGAAACACAACATAAGAGTTAAGCAAAGAAAGCTCACATACACATGGAACTGATTACACTATCAATACAGACTCTCATATCATGCTTTTCATCATAATTAGACCTCACTTATTAGGACAAGCACTGACAATCAATCAATATTGCATGTTTTCTATCAAGACTATCTAACAAAAATTTGTTGAGTATCATTTTTCACACAAAGGCTACAAAAACTAACATATGCCATAGATTTCAGTACTACATGCTACTAATGCTACCTACACATCCTAAACATGTCAGTTCAATAGAAAATAAATGTCCTTAGGGAAAAAGAACATAGTCAAGAAAACCCCTTGAACTCAAAATTTGGGATAGTTATAGGCCATAGTTATTCAGACTTCACTAAGGCCTATAACTGCCCACACCCAATCGAAAAGAATTTGCATTGTCCTCAATGCGCAAAATTAATACAATAAAATCATGCGGGTCAAAAAACATACCTGGGAGCCTAAGCGCCAGTCTCTACCTTGGGTTGCCTCCCAAGCAACACTTGGTTTATTGTTATAGCACGACTTAGACAACTTGGGTACTCAGACTTCACCAAGTGTCCATGCTTCCTCTATCATTACTTCTTTAACATTACCAAGATACAGTTTGACTTTTTATACATTCACTTTAAATTTCGTGCCATTTCTCTTTTCTAACTCAATATATGTGATACTCTGAAAGGACCCAACTATTTGGACTTGAGTTTACCAGGGAACAACTTCAATCTGGAATTGTACAACAATACCAAGTCCCCTGGTGCAAACTGCCAATTTTCAATACGACGGTCATGCTGCAGCTTCATTCTTTGGTTATACAGGGTTGAGCTCTCATGTGACTTCAAGCAGAACTCGTCAAGATCGTTAAGTTGGTTCAGCCTTAAGTCTGTCGTATCATTCCAGTCCAGATTTAACTGTTTGAATGCCCACATCGCCTTGTGCTCAAGCTGCACTGGTATGTGACAAGCTTTACCAAAGACAAGTTGGTAAGGAGACATACCTATGAGATTCTTGAATGCAGTTTGGTATGCCCATAACACATCGTCAAGCTTTCGCGACTAGTCAGTCCAGTTTGTATTCATAGTCTTGGACAAAATTTGTTTGATCTCCCTATTAGACACCTCAACTTTCCATCTCTTCTATGGATGGTACGGTGTTGCCACGCAATGCTTTACTCCATATTTTTCAAGTAGAGTTTTGAACAATCTATTGTAGAAATGCAAACCTCCGTCGCCGATGATCACTCGAGGGTTGCCAAATCTTGATAAGATGTTCCTTTTCAGGAATGTTATGACATATTTGCCTTTATTGTTGGGAAGCGCTATTGCCTCTACCTATTTTGATACATAGTCTACAACTACTAAAATGTATTTGTTCCTATGCGAGCTAACAAACAGGCCCATGAAATTTATTCCCGGCACATCAAATAATTCAATTACCATAATAGGGTTTAGAGGGAGCTTGTGTTTGTGCGAAACACCACCTTCTCTCTGGCATCTATCATAAGCTTTAGCATAGTCGTGGGCGTCTTGATGGATGGTTGGCCAATAGTAGCCACACTGTAAGATCTTATGTGATGTCTGAATTCCACTATAACGCCCACCCACTAAGGATGAGTGGCACGCCTCTAGAATGATCATCATTTCACCCTCGGGAACATTACAATGAATAATTCCATTTGCACATGTATGAAACAAATATGGATCATCCCAGAAAAACTTCCTCACATCAGACATCAACTTGCGAGGCGGGTTGTAGTCAAGTATGATGGCACAGTGTCACCAACCAAATAATGGCATAATCTACCTACCATGGTATCAAGTCATGTGATGCTGCTAGCACTCTCTCATTAGAGAACGAAACATCAATCTCCACCCCATTATTGAACTTTTCCATGCCTTCATCCTCTAACCTGGAAAGGTGGTCTGCAACTTGATTTTCAATTCCCTTTTTGTTAATTACATCAAAGTCAAATTCTTAAAGAAGAAGTACCCATAAAATCAACCTTGGTTTTGCATCCTTCTTCACCATTAAGTATCGCAATACTGAATGGTCAATATGTACGATGGCTTTGGTTCCCAAGAGATAAGATCTGAAATTTTCGTATGCAAAGACCACTGCAATTAACTCCTGCTCCGTGATAGTGTAGTATTTATGTGCTGCATTTAAGACTTTGGTGGCATAATAAATGGGATGTAGGATCTTCTCTCTGTGCTATCGCAACACTACACCAAGTTCGACCCCTCTTGCATCACAATTATCTCGAAGGGCTTTGACCAGTCTAGAGCAACAATGATAGGAGCTAAAATCAACTTGTGCTTCAACCCATCGAATACACAAACTTATCATCCTTCTCAAGTAGTTTACACAAGGGGTGTGCAATCTTTGAGAAGTACTTTATAAAGGACTTGTAGAATCCTGCATGGCCTAAGAAACTCTTCATACCCTTAAGAGAGATGGGTGGGGGAAGTTTCTTGATCACCTCCACTTTAGCTTTATCCACCTCAATTCCCTTGATGGGGATTGTGTGCCTCAACACAATACCTTCCTTCACCATGAAGTGAGACTTTTCCCAATTTAGAACCAGATGGAGTTCTTCACATCTTCAAAGCACTACCTGCAGATGCTTAAAGCAGTCCTTGAATGTGTCACCGACCACTCTAAATTCATCCATGAATACCGTAATAGTGTATTCCACCATGTCTGAGAAGATGGACATCATGCATCTTTGGAATGTTACTAGTGCATTACACAACCCAAATGTCATCTTTTTTAATGTGAAGCTGTCATAGGGACATGCGAACGCCATTGTCTCTTGGTCTTATGGAGCAATAGAGACCTGGTTGTAGCCCGAGTAACCATCAAGAAAACAATACCATCCCTTTCCTGCCAAGTGGTCTAGCATCTTGTCCATGAACAACATAGGGAAATGGTCCTTTTCAGTTGATGCATTGAGATTTCTATAGTCCATGCACACCCTCCAACTGGCGCATGAGGATCAACTCATTGCTAGCATTTGGGACCACAATGGTACCTCCCTTCTTTGGAACACACTTGACCTAGCTCACCTATTCACTTTCAGCGATTGGATATATTACACATGCGTCTAACCACTTGATGATTTCTTTATGTACGACCTCTTGCATGGGTGGGTTGAGACACCTTTTGTGCTCAATACTCCACTTATAGTCCTTGACTAGTTGAATTTTGTGAGCACACACCCCAAGTGGGATGCCTATGATGTCCACAATTGTCCATCCAATAGCCTTTTTGAACTGCTTGAGCACTGCGATCAATGCATTTACCTGCTCATCATTAAGATCTGTAGCAATAATGACATGCAAAGTATTACTAGCGCCCAAAAACACATACCTCAGATGGGATGGAAGAGCCTTCAATTACAACACTGGCAGCTCTTCAATAGACGATCTAGTGGGTGGTGACTCTCGATTTTTCAAGTCCAATTGGCATCTGGTGAAACCAGATACCCCAGTGCATTTAGTTTCTATAGTTTGGGACGTCGTCAATCTCAAAATTCATCAACACTGCTTCTAGAGTGTTGACACCCAATCTTTCTTCGAGTGGTGCCTCTGGTTCCACCTCATCGACACCCTCAATAACAGAGACTACTTTAAGATCATTGTTATTCTTTGTATGTTGGCATACTTTGAAGATGACCTCATCCTTACCCAATCTGAACTTAAGTTTTGATTCCATGTCCACTAGTGCTTATTCGGTGGCTAAGAAGGGCCTTTCCAAGATGAATGAGACATCAAAATCAACCTCACAGTCAAGAATCACAAAGTTTGCAGGAAATATGAATACTTCCATTTTGACAAAGATGTCATATAGTATCCCCACATGTTTCTTTACCGTCCTGTCTGCCATCAACACACGCATGCTCGTAGATGTAGGGGCTCCCAAGCCTAGCTTCTTGAACACTACAAGAGGCATCAAATTTTTGCTGGCTCCTAGATCACATAATGCTCTTGCAAACTCAACATCTCCGATGGTACATGGTATGGTGAATGCTCCGGGATCTTCTCGCTTCTGCACTAAGGACCTTGTAACTATTGCACTGCAATGCTGAAGCTCTTGGTAGAGCTCCTGGCTCACAGTCCACTCCTTTGTGACCAAGTCTTTTATGAAATTTACATACCCATACATCTTCTTCAATGCTTTAATGAGAGGGATATTGATGGAGAGTTGCTTCACTATGGAGATGGAATGTTGGAATTTACCTTTCTCCTCCTTCTTTTTGAGTCTTTAAAGGGAAGGAGGGGGAGGTCTAGGAATCTGTTTCAACTTCTATGGTGCTACTAAAGCACGACTCACCCCATCCTTGGCACACATTCTTCTGTCTCTACATCCTTGCTCACAACCATCTACTCATGAACATCATCATCATCAACCGGCATCGGAGGGTCAATGGTCTATTTGCCACCACGTGTAGTTACTACCATACACTACCCTTCATTCTTTGGGTTTTGAACTGTATTTCTAGAAAATGAAACTTTCTAATGCTGGTTTAGTTGAGTTGACATCTGACAGGACTGCTGCTCCAGCTGCTTGATAACAACAGAATGAGATTCAATTTTTTGATTAATACTGGAGATGTCAGATTTCATCCCCTTCAAAGTCTCATCCTGAGCATCATCCTTCTTTAACAGTTGATTAAACATCTCCTCAACTCTAGAGATACTAACACTAAAATGTTGATTATGTGAAGGCACATATGAACTATTTCCGTAACCATCTCTGCGTCCCCAGTCAGCTTCTTTGTCCTGGCCCCTATCCTTGTCATAGTATCCTCTTCAAATGTTTTCTCTGAAGGAACCAACCCTATTAAAGTTCTAAACTTGATTTTCTTGACCTTGACGCCAATAGTCCAGATTGGACCTTGGGCATTGGTATGGAAATCCGCTATCTGATCAATGACGAAGCAAGCATCCTCCTCATAGTAAGGACCTTTGTATATGGGTGTTCATGAAGGCTAATGAGCTACTTCATTCACACGTTCTTGATTTAGCTTCATCAATAACTCCACATTGGTACTAATCCGAGCAAGCTCTTACATCATATCCTTGTTTATCTTTGCTTGCGGTGAATTAGTACCGACTACAAACGAGCTCTTAGTTGTTGACTTTTCTCTTGTACCCCATGCATGTTTTATCTTGACCACTTTTTCCACCCTTTCAGCAATCACTGGAAATGGACAATCTAGAAATGAGCCTCCTTTGATAGTGTCAGCAATAGCTTAGGTATTCTTGTCCAAGGCTTGATAAAAGATCTCCACTAAGGCTTCATCAACGATCTTGTGGTCTGGCACACTCCTAATTTGTGAACCTCGCCCCACGCAGTGCTGATCGAATCACCAGGTAATCGCTCGAAGTTGTTGATCTAGTCCTTCAATTTCAGCTTCTTTGACCTTTGAAAGAACCTCTACAAAAATGCCTTTAGCAGTTCTACCCAGCTAGTGATTGAACTTTGTGGGAGCTTGAATAACTATAGCGTTGCATCACCTGTTAGAGACAATGAGAAAACACAGAGCCCAACAACATCCATATATAGGTTCTGGCTTCCCATCAAACTCTTGCAGACGAAGACAATGTTGTGTATACGGATCCTTCGATGATAGGCCTGTGAACAACCCGCGATTCTGCAGCATTTGGAGTAACTCACTCGTAACAACAAACTTTGTGTCATCTAATAGTGGCGGTAACACAATAGCTCCAGTAACATCTATCGCCATAAGGTCAAGCCAATATTGATTCCATGTATGAGCTGCATCTTGAAGATCCTGTGGTGGTGGGTTAATATCTTCAAGGGGAGGTGGGTTATAATTATTATTATTTTTCTGATTTAGTGTTGCATTCACTACCTTGATTTGCAACATTCTTCTGGGCTATTCTTCCCAGTGTCTTTTGGATCTTAAGGTGAAACAAAGTTAAGGGGATGCCTCGACTTCGAGTGTTGTGCATACACTACACCTGTACGCTGAAAAAATAGAAACAACAAAAACATAAAATGAGGAAAATAAGGATTAATTCCCAAATTACTCAAATTATACTAGTCTAGCTGCATTCTCCGGCAACTACGCCACAATCTTGATGTCGCCCAAGGTACACCTCAATTTTGAAGGTTAAAGCAGTCGTTGTCAAGATATATAACCTAACCAAGGTTAGGGTCGAATCCCACGGGGAATATGGTAGACACGGAGTAATTTTAAGCAAATCGAATGAGTTAACCTACTTATCTCCCCAAAAGGGGGGAGGGTTATAGTTTGCAGAAAGTAAACCTAAATGAGAACAAGTGTTATGAAACTAGTGAAAAGAGTAAGTAGGATAGTGTGTTCCCATGATTCCCTAACTTGGTATTACCAGATAACCCTAATCTTTTAAAGTGTGTTGCATGCAGAATGGTAAGTCATGTTTACCAAGCCCTTTGATCCAAACGAGAGGTAAATTTCACTACGTGATTTGGTCAATCCCCATAGTGTGATACTACTAACCCTTACCTATTGTCCCAGTACAACCTCCTCTTGATCTAGTTTGGTTGATTAAACGAGAAGAAATCAATCGAATCTTGTTAATTAATCTCTTTTTTCATTCATTACTACCTTGGTCCAGTCAGTAAAAATTGGGTGAGTTCTAACATTGGCCACTATTAAAAAGTAACCAAAATAAAAGAATTAATTAATATATGTATGTACACTTTTCAAGAATTACGAATTATCCGATTTACCTTGTTAGTTCTTCATGGTTCCAACAACCCTAGATGTGGATTTAGCTATGCATAATCTTTGTAGATGCAAGAATCATGATATAGAATAACATAATTATGCACTTACAAGGATGAATTTGAGAACAAGAAATTCCAAATTCTTCACAAGAAATCACAAAGCATTGATTAAAATCACAAAGTTATGTTCCAAGTGCTTTTAAGCACTTCTCTTTTTTTTTTTCTGACCATTCTCCTTCATTCCTTACTGACCTAAAACCCTATTTATACTAATTAAAATACAAGTCCAAAACAAAATTTGAAAACTGGATTTGGCAGGCAATACGGGCAGGGATACGGGTCGTACTAAGTTTTACGACCCATATCAGGGCTTCATAATCTTCAATCTTCAAAACTAGGTACAACTTCTATGAGACCTTTCTACGGGTTGTATTCAGACTTACGTCGCGTATAGGGTTTCGTCTGATGACTTTTTAGAAAATTCTAAAATTTGATCCTCAAGGTATGGAACCTCGTCCACAACTCATACAAACTTCTATGGCTCGTCTGAGAGATCGTAAATGCAACTTTACAAAATAGGCCCCTCACTGGATCTCAAATATGAACCCACTCTATGGCTTGTGGAAATTTTCACGACCCATAAAGTGCTTTGTACATCAGCAAAAATGCAGCAGCTGCAACACCTAGCCCAAAATCTTATAATCCTAAAAAACAAACATAAAAACACATCAAACCTACTAACATCATTTTGAGAACACACAAAATTCCAAATTTTAGGAATCAAAAGTGCTATTTTTGAAAGCACATGAGCTAGCACAAACAATATCCAAATCAAACCAATCACCCTCTAGTTTACGAAGTCTCTATCAAACTGTTTAATGGTGCTAATAACAGGTCCATGGCTGCCTCAAATAAAACTAAGCAATCTAAAGTCCAACTTTAAAATCTAGATGAAATAAATAACATGCATCCTCCAAAAGTAGGAAGGACTCACCACTCAGTTGATATCTGGAATAGATCTTCAGCGCCTGTTGAGGATCTCTAATACCTATCCTTGTATCATTAAATGATGTAGCCCCAAATGGGCGTCAATACGTGGAATGTACGAGTATGTAAAATGGTAGAATGAAACAGACATCAAGGTAGAAAAACATCAACTCAGATACTCACGTCAATAGGTAAGAAACTCAATCAGGATGTCAAAAGTCTAAAGTTTACAAAATGACCAATCCAATCAAAATACTATCAAGACCTATTTGGGAGTTTCTCTTATCCGACAACAATCACTTATAAGCTAGTGATCATACAATGAGACAACGTCATTTCTATGTTCGTCCAATATTTTGCTAAGGTAAAGGACGAATCAACCAATATGGATCCAACAATCAATTAAATCCTTTTAATTTAGGGAAGTAAAAATAGGGATGCATTTCAACTTTAATGGATTCAATCCACTCCTACGTTTGGAGACACAGTTATAGAGTTCAAGTTGGACTTGCTCTTACTCAATGCGGTGCTCAATACTCTTCCCAAGACTCAATGCTAATTAAACAATCAATTCACTCAATAAGCCTCATATGGACTCTATCAATTCATCAATTCTATCAAGTCAATTAATCCATCTATCCCATCAGCTTCTCAAGAGTGGATTAGACAATTATTTAAGAGGTATATCAATTTAGACCAATAATTTGAGTTCAATTATGAAGATTCTCAAGACTGTCAAGTTCTATCAACATCATCTTCACCATTTTCACTATACAATGACAATCACAATCACATTCATACTATTAAGGCTCTAGACTCAATCTCTAGATTCATTCATGTAATTTTTTATTAAATACTATCTAGGGTTTATGAAATAAATTATGTAAAATTATTTATTAGTAAATGAAGTTCATGATGGTCACTAAGCATATAAAAATACATAGAATTTATAATTAACAAGAAAACCTTTGAAGAAGCATGTATCTAGACTCAATACTTTCATAATCTTTCTATTACCATCAATGGGGGCACATGGAAGAACAATTTCATACTTTAGTTTAGCCTTACATACTTGGGATGAAGGCAAACCATCAATCTTGCAAGAATTGGATTGAATTCCTTGAACCTAGCCCTTTTCTCCTCTCTTTAGCCCTAGGACTTTTGTAAATATTAGCATAAAAGACTTAGGAATGGGCTTAGGAAGCCTTTAGGCCAAAAATAACCCATATCAAGTGTGGATTAAGTGTAGGATGGGTGGATAAAATTATAGAATTCCCCTCATTAAAATTTTAGTCGACAGAAAAATTTTGAACTTTGATAGAGCAGGTCCACATTACGGACTTGTTCTACTACAGTTCATTTTTATGTAACACATAAATTACACCTATCAAATGAGTTATATGTGTAAAGTGTGTCAATGACCTATTTGGAAGCATCTCCGTGATGTAGAGGTGTCGCAGACCTTTCTAGAAATTGCATTTTGCCCCAATTAATTATCTTTTGCTTCAGTTAATATAAAATTTGACCTAGACCACTTTCCGTCTCAATGTTTTGTGCTGATCATAATTGGGGTCTCGAGTTTACTAAAAAGTTTGAGATAATATGTTATTGATGTGATGTCAAAATACAACACTTTTGATGCTTAAAACTTAGAATTTTATGTATTCTCAAAGTGATGTTAGTAGGTTTGATGTGTTTTTATGTTTATTTTGTAGGATTATAGGATTTGGCATAATTTTGGGCAAAGTCTACAGAATTGAAGTTTTTGATTACGAGATACTCTACGGGTCGTTGATGCTTCCATAAGTCGTAGAAAGATTTTGTGGGTGAGATCCAGTGAAGGGCCTAGTTTCAGAAGTTTCATCTATGAACTGTCAGACGAGCCTTAGAAATTTGTATGAGTTGTAGATTGATTTCTTGCCTTGAGGATCAGAGTTTGAAGAGTTTTTGAAAAGTTGTCAGATAAAACCCTATACGCGTCGTAAGTCTGAATACGGCCCATAGGAAGGTCTCATAGAAATGAAGCTAGATTTTGAAGAATGCAGAGTATGAAGCCCAGGCATGGGCCACAGATCTTTGTACGGCCAGTATCCCAATCCATAGAAGTAGCCGAATCTAATTTTCATGTTCCATTTTAGATTTGTATTTTTATTATTATAAATAGGGTTTTTAGGTCTGTTAGACAAAGAGACGCATGAGAGAACTGGGTAACACCTTTTTGACTTCATAATTTGTGATTTTTATATCCAAAACGTTACATTGTGATTTCT
Organism: Solanum rostratum; assembly: GCA_029948455.1. Lineage (NCBI taxonomy): Eukaryota > Viridiplantae > Streptophyta > Magnoliopsida > Solanales > Solanaceae > Solanum > Solanum rostratum. The sequence continues at coordinate 14,447,436 of CM057047.1, read as the reverse complement.
AGTGAAGAAAGGGATTTCTCATTCTTAATTTTATTATTGTAAGTGTTCAATTATGTTATTATATACCATGATTCTTTTATCTATAATGATTATGTATAGCTAAATCCACAACCAGGGTTGTGGGAACCATGAAGAACTAACAAGGTAAAGCCGAATAATTTATAATTCCTGAAAAGTGTGCATACATATATTAATTAATTCTCTTTGTTTTGATTGCTCTTTAATGGTGGCCAACGTTAGAACCTACCTAATTTTTACTAACTAGATTAAGATAGTAATGAATAGAAAAAGAGATTAATTAACAGGATTTGATGTGATCCCTCTCGTCGTATCAACCGAACTGGATTAATGGGAGGTTGTACTGGAACAATAGGAGGGTTAGTAATGTCACACTGCAGGGATGGGTCAAATCATATATGAAATTTACCTCTCACCTGGATCAATAGGCTCGGTAAACTTAACTTACCGTTTAGCATGCTACACACTAGAAAAGATTACGATTATCTGGTGATACTGAGTTAGAGAATTATGGGGAATACAATGCCCTAGTTACTTCTCTCACTGGTTTCACAACATTTCCTTCTAGTTAAGGTTTATTTTCTTGCAATTGTAGCCCCCCTTTTGGGTAGTAAGTAGGTTAATTCATTCGACTTTCTTGCAATTACTCCAGGTCTAGACCATATTCTCCTTGGGATTTGACCCTAACCTTGGTTAAGATATATGTTTTGGCAATGACCGCTTAAACCTTCAAAAAGGAGGTGTAGCTTGGGTGATTTCAGTTATGCGGGTAATCTCTCATCTAGGGGTGTTTTAATTTTCTAAGGTTTACTAGAGTAGTCCAAGTACATTGTGCAATTTTGAAAAGAGAATTATTATATGTAAAGTATAGTATATTACTTCTTTTTTTGTTGAAGAAATATTTAGTCAATTAAAGTCCATTGTAGTTCTACCCTTATGCATTATTCTTAGAGTTCAAAGTGAGATAAAGTATTGTACATTTATCATCAAAGATGAGTTTTAAGGAAATATAAGTGGTTCTAAATACATATATGGTATTGAAAAAACTATGTTTATTCTTAAGAAAGCATTGTCAGTTTTAAAGAAAGTATTTTCTAAGTAAAGAAAGCACTACTAGTATGAGAAGTATTATAAGTTATGAGAAATCATTTTTTCCTTTTTTAAGAGACTGGTTGAGTAATTACCTCAAAACCAGAATAGATAATATTTTTAAACATTTGAGATGAGCATAGTAAATAATTTTGGGAGTAGTATTGAGCATCAATATGGGTACGATTTCAGATAACTCCAATCCCATAAACTACGTAGCCAATACAGGATATAATTGTACCAGATTGTACAACTTCTCATATGCCAATGAGATGACCCAGTTTGGATGGATCAATAAGTTCAACTTCGTCTCTTACCCCGGCAAGGAATTGGATGGCTCTGGAAACGTAGACAAGATATTGTATCATCACGATACTCATAGTGATGATTGTCAGTTGGAGAAAATTCCCAAGCTAAAGTATGTATTTTCATATGTATATTTAGTTGCATTTATTTATGCATTAAATAAGATGCTTTACTTATATTGCATTGATTATGTTACTGATTTATTTTCTGAGTTAAGCATCCTGTCCTATATTTCTATTTTGTATATTTTACATACCGCACATTCTATGTACTGACGCCCTTTGATGCTGCATCATTTTTTGATACATATTTAAGTATCCATGATAGCAGGAAATCAGTAAGACAGTTTCCCAGTAGCAATTGGTGAGACTTTCTCACTTTTAGAAGGCTCTAGTCAGTTAGTTTGATTTATTATTATTTTATAGTCAGGTAGTTGTAGGTCTTATTGTAGCACCTATCTTCAGTATAGTAGAGGCGTCATAGATAGAGTTAGTTAGTCAGTCCAGTTTATTCATTCAAATATTTAAAACATTTATTATTGTTTTGTATCAAGAGATAATTTTGGATTTTGTATAAAGCATGATTGAGATTCTTTGTGTTTTATCAAATGTTTTAAAGGTTTACCTTCTAAAACTTTTGTATGCATGCTAAGTCTTTAGTTGAGTGAGTCAGCCAAACAAAGGGTTAGCTTGGGGACTAGCAATGATTTTTAAAAGCCGATTACATCCAGGGTGTAGGCTCCGAGTGAAAAACTTAATATCTGAGCATAGAATTCAAGTTTCCTAGGGTGTTTATGAAGCCCTGTATAGAAGAGTCTCGCTCATGGATGTGTTGTCCACCACACTTATAACTGGAAGGCTACAAGGCATTTAGGATATGTCTCTCATTCTTCCATTCTCTAGATCGTGCAATAGAGTTGTGCCATAAAAAACTTATTCTGATACATGTTCTTCTTAGATCCATTCGACTACCCCTCATAATCTAAGTGGTTGAAATAGTAAAGTTTAGATTCTTGTTGATGAGTTACTTTACTCTTAGATAAAGCCTTTAAAAAGTAAAGAGTCTGCACAAGACTTGATAGGAGCCAATTAGTGTATCCAAGTCTATTTATTCAATGGAATGCATACTTCTTCGTATTAGTCGTGCGCTTGAGTTAAAGTAGGACATACTTCTAACCTTTCTTCTCTAATCCTTTCTTCAAATGTTATCCTTGAGAGAGAAGTCATATGTAAATGCTTGGTGTTTTCCCTGGAGAGAGAGTGTGATTAGAGACTTTGTAAATCATAAGTTGTAGAATAATCCTAGAGCTAAAAAAAATTAAAACCAGAGAGTGGGGATAATGACTAATTGAGGCATGTAGCTAAGAGTTATGTATCTATAAGCTAAGTAATAGGGTGATAAATCAAGTCTCTTCTTCGATTTGATTAAAGAGTAATAAGTATCTTCTAACTTTCATGATAGAAGGTAGATTAAAAGTTGTTAGTCAGGATGAGTTAGAGTACACTTTAATCAAAAAGGAGTTTATGTTGATCTATCATTATTTAGTAAAGATCATGACATTTTTAGCTATCTCGTCCATAATAGGCGGCATGCCATCCCAAGTACACTGGGTTTCCAAGCATAATAGCGACTTTATCGGCCAAGCAGTAAAACATATGGCAGTTTTTTTTACTTTTCCAAGCTTTCTACATGGGCTTTGAGCGTCTCTTCCTAGCCTGTAATGCCTTCAACTTATCCCTCCTCAAGTCTCTTTCTGTCTGTACCGGTTTACCTAGCTTGGTTCTGTTTCTAGAGGCTACCATACTAACAACAAGTGGCGTAAGGGTAAACATTAACTGTTGTAGTAGTGCCTAGTTGATATTGTGTAACCTACCGAGTCATTGGTTTCTTGACGAGCAGATCTAGCCGGAGTGTCACCTTAGACCCCTCCCTTCTCCTTCAGACTACGGGACCGAACAACCCATCCCCCCCCCCCCAAGAGAGAAGAACAAGAGAAAGTTTAGCCAACAATCATATTATTCAGACAGAAAGTGTATTTACAAAAGTGTAGTAACTTTGAGAGAATTTCCTAAGGATATTTCTCTCGGACTCTAGACTAAGGACCCAATTTAGCTTCAGACTAAGTTAAGCTTTAGTCCAATTAAGCCTCTTTTAAGGCGTAAAGCTCCGGAACCTCATGATTGGATTTGATCTGTTCAGGTTCGGGGAAATAATGATTTTTAGGTTGCTAGTCCTCTTCATTGATAAATCTTATCATGTCATCCCATGTCTTATCTTTGTTTGTTTGCTCTGATGAAGGGATCTTGTAGTCATCAAAGGTTGGACGTGGAAATACTGGGTCCTTCCTACAGTTGCAGTAGATGCATCTTGAGGTGGTGTTCTTCTTCTTGTGAGTGTTGCATCTGGTGATCATCATGGTTCCTGGGTCCGTAGCTTTCTTTCTTTTCACCTTTTTTTGGGCTTCTTTGGCTTGCTTTTATGCCGCCGCTATTACATCCTTTCTCTCCCACACAAACTTAGTTATGTCAAACTCTGGTTCTTCCTTTTGCTGCTCGAGGTACACCAGAGAAGAACTTTTGCATGAAGCTCTCCTGCTTCGGCGGGGAGTAAGGCTGTGAGCACATGGGAAATATGGTAGGCCTAGTTGGAGAAGTTGATGACCTCCTTGGCTTGGGACTATCGTATTTTAGGCTCTAGATCTGCTCCTTGATGGCTGTTATATTATTTCTTTGTTGTTCGAAAAAGAGAGATAGTGACATTCCTGGCGGACATAAATCAAACTGTATAGTTTTCAATCTATGTTCCAGTGCTCAAATAAGTTTAGCATGTTGGTTGGACATCTCTTCCATATTCTTTTCCATCAAGTCTATCTTTGTTTGCATCTTGCCTTGAGACTAGACAACGTGCTTGATGGAATGATCGATGCTGGACAGCGCCTTGTTCTGGACCATTGCATTCTCTGATTGCCAGTTGAGGGTTGCCTTTATGTCGCCTTGGGGCATATGTTCTCTCGATGGTAGGATAACTTACTTTTGTGTGTTTTTGGAGCGGAGTTCAGGTTATCCCTTTCAAAAGGTTAGTATGGGGGAAAATCATATGAGTTATTGGAGCTTGTGGGTGATAGCATAAACATTGGAGGTGCAAGCTCTTTTGTGGAGGTTGGTTTTGATGAAGATGATGGCTTTTGTAGGTTCTTTGGTTCATATATGACAGTGAACGAAGGTTCCTAGTTGTAGTCCATTTCCATCAGCACTTCATCATCCTGGTACTCCTAGCAGTCACAGTCTATGTTCCATGGTATGTGCCCCATGGAAGGACAACGGGACTAGTGGACACATTGACCATCCAAATCGAACTGCTCAATCCAATCGTCAAAGTGGTAGGTACCAAACTCAGATGCAAGTTTTGGATCTGTGAGTTTTGAGTTATCATCTAAGGGTTAGTTCATATTTATGGAGAAGGCACTTTTGTGAAGCTTTTTGAGATGAGAGTGTTCAAAGCTTATGGTGACTATTTAATCAGGTATTCTGGTGAAAGTAGGCTCAGTGGACTGGAGAGGTTGAGGGGGATTTCTCAACTTCTCGTAGTTTGTGACCCATAAGGTAGGGAGAATGTTGATGAGCTCCTCCTTGCTGATTTGTCTAGGGATCTGGGTACACTGAGTCATTTTGTTGGTGGCATCTATGTTTAGGAAGAGAGCATCTTGGCCACCAGGGAGCGATAGCCTCTGGAAATAGAACCAAGCTAGGTAAACTGGTACGGCCAGAAAGAGACTTGAGGAGGGCTAAGTTGAAGGGTGTTGTATCCTAGGAAGATTCGCTCAAATCCCGAAAAAGTCAAAACACTGACATATGTTTTACTGCTTGGTTGGTAGGTCGCTATCATGCTCAGAAACCCAGCGGACTTAGGATGGCATGCCACTTATTATGGACGAGATGGCTAAAAAAATTGTAGTAGTGGTGCCTAAGTCGATCTTGCATGTCATATGGTCCCACACGTCCGAGCCGCCGGGATCCCGATCCCGCCAATCTTGTCCATTGTGTCCTCTTATCCCCCTGCTTGCCTCCTCGCACATGGGGTCTTCATGGTTGAAAGGGACCATGAATCAATCCCACATACCTTAGATATCTAGAAGAATCAAGTAGAAATTGATTGGTGAAGAAGACCCTTCCTTGAGTTCCAAGCTAAATCTCCAATGACACACTTGAGAAGAGTTCTTAGAAGAGTGAATTTGAATATTCTAAGTTTAAGAGTGAATTTGAATATTCTAAGTTTAATGAATGAATTTGAATAAGAATAGAGGAGTATAGGTCTTTTAAAGGGTTTAAGATAGGTTAAAAAGTCATAAATGATCCTTAGATTCACCAAAATTATGAGAAAACCATTAATGAAGCGAGCATTAAAAAGAGTCCAGGTGGCCCGTGCACATGACCACGAACCATAAAAGGGTCCTTGGTGGGGTCTCAGAAACATATCCAATTTTTCAGACGAAGGACATTTCCACTGATGGGTCACAGTCCATTAAAAGGTGCACTGATCTGCAATGATCCGTATAAATGATCCAAGTTCTCATACGGTAATGTTATACTTAGAACCACATTTCAGGACGATGGCTTCATGAAACACCTCACAATGGCTCGTGATTTAGGACCACGAGACCCCCCACGGCTCTTGGTGGCTGCCTTAGCCAAATTCTTGGCTTGAAGGCTGGGGCTCCTACCAAGGGCCTCTTTCACGGGCAGTGGTGAGGACCACGGCTCGTGGGAGGTCCCTTGGAGGCCACCAAGCGTCAAATCCTTTCTTAAGCTACACAAAGTCATACTCAAGCATTTCCCGTGGGTCACACACCTCCATAAACTTGATTTAAGCATCAATAAAGTCTCACGAGATCCGGGTCCTTATATTTAATTTTTTCTGAGTTAAAGTACAAAAATCCTAAACCCTAAGTATAATTAAAGTTCAAAAATCTTAAAATTCAAAAATTTAAAGTTCTTTAAAATTCAAGTTCATGAAACCATGAAATTCTAAAGTCAAAAGTTCAAAATTTGTAAACCGATAAAATTTCTAAGTTCAACTTCATAATCCCGAAAATTCAAGTTCTAAGTTCTAATTATTTCTAAATTTCAAAAATCATACAATTTAATCTTGTTTTAAGTTCAACTTTTAGACGTCCTATATTCAAGTATCTCTAAGTTAAAAATTCAAGGTTTCTAACATCTAGTTACTGTTATAAAATAAATCTAGAATTAACTAGAATATATGTAAGGGGAATCAAAAGCTTAAAACTGAGAAGAAGGGAGAATAATATATTGCGGTGTAATTTTTCCTTTTACTGATCTGTGTCTTTCTCTTCTTTCTAATCTATCTCTTAACTTCTGAATGAAAGACATATATAAATATATATATATATATATGGCAATGCAGCACACCACTATGGACTTTGCATTTTACAATTCACACTTAACAAGGCCACTACTGTGGACTTTACATTTTACAATTCACACACAACACTCCCCCTGAATTGTCCTTGTAAAAGGGAAGTTCTAGATGACCTTAATACGCATCATTAGCTGCCTCATTAAAAACCTTACCAGGAAAACCCAGTGGGATAAAACCTTGGTTAAGGAAAAAAGAGTACAACACGTATTTTACTCCCCCTGATGGAGACTTCATTTGATACTTTGGAGACGGTGCATTCCAATCTTATATCTTAGCTTTTCAAATGTTGATGTTGGCAATGCCTTAGTGAATAAATCTGCAAGATTATCACTCGAACGAATTTGTTGTACATCAATATCACATTTCTTCTGAAGATCATGTGTGAAGAATAATTTCGGTGAAATGTGTTTCATTCTATCTCCTTTTATGAAGCCACCCTTTAATTGAGCTATGCACGCAGCATTGTCTTCAAATATGACCGTGGGTACAATGACATCCCTTTTCAGTCCACATTTCTCTTCGATGAAATGTATCATTGATCTCAACCACACACATTCTCTACTTGCTTCATGAATTGCAATTATTTCAGCATGATTTGAAGAAGTAGCAACAACTGACTGCTTTGTAGATCGCCATGATATAGCAGTTCCTCCATATGCAAAGAGATAGCCGGTTTGAGATCGGGCTTTATGTGGATCTGATAAATAACCTGCATCTGCATAACCAACAAGGTCTGCACAGCCTTTGTTAGTATAAAACAAACCCATATCAATTGTACCTTTTAGGTATCGCAAAATATGCTTGATACCGTTCCTGTGCCTTCGCGTTGGGGAAGAACTATACCTTGCTAGAAGATTAACAGAAAATGTTATATCAGGTCTGGTTGAGTTAGCAAGATACATGAGTGCACCAATAGCACTGAGGTATGGTACTTCTGGACCAAGAAGTTCTTCATCCTCTTCTGGAGGACGAAATGGATCTTTATTCACTTCAAGTGATCTAACAACCATTGGAGTACTTAACGGATGTGCTTTGTCCATATAGAATCGCTTTAAGATTTTCTCAGTATAGGCAGATTGATGAACAAAGATCCCGTCTGCTAAATGTTCAATTTGTAGACCCAGACAAAGTTTTGTCCTTCCAAGATCTTTCATCTCAAATTCTTTCTTTAAATATTCAATTGCCTTTTGGACCTCTTCAGGAGTTCCAATGAGATTTATATCATCAACATAAACAGCGAGTATTACAAACTCCGATCCTGTTTTCTTAATGAAAACACATGGACAAATGACATTATTTATATATCCTTTATTTATCAAGTACTCACTAAGGCGATTATACCACATACGCCCTGATTGTTTCAGACCATATAATGATCTTTGTAATTTGACTGAGAACATTTCCCGAGACTTAGTACATGCTTCGGGCAATTTGAATCCTTCTGGGATTTTCATGTAAATTTCACTGTCAAGTGAACCATAGAGGTAAGCTGTAACTACATCCATTAGATGTATTTCAAGATTTTCATGTACAGCTAAACTGATGAGATATCGAAAGGTTATTCCATCCATAACAGGTGAATATGTTTCCTCATAGTTGACACCGGGTTTCTGAGAGAATCCTTGTGCAACAAGGCGTGCCTTGTATCTTACAATATCATTTCTCTCATTTCGCTTTCGCACAAAAACCCATTTATAGCCAACTGGTCTTACACCATCAGGGGTTTGGACTGCAGGTCCAAATACCTCACGATTAGAGAGTGAATTCAATTCAGATTGAATAGCTTCTCTTCATTTTGGCCAATCATCTCTGTGTCGACATTCTTCGATAGATTTAGGCTCAAGACTTTCACTGTCTTTCATGAAGCTAAGTGCAACATTATATGCAAAAATATTATCCATTGTAATTTTTGACCGATCTAAACTTATCTTATCACTAATAGAACTTATTGGAAGTTCTTTATTCATTTGAGTCTCGGGTTCACTGATTTCTTCAGGAATATCAGGATTTCTCAAGTCTGGATCTTCTTCAGGAAGTCCTTTTGTAGTATCATTTTATCATTCCTTATGCTTCTCTTTCTAGGATTTTTATCCTTTGAATCCACTGGTCTACCACGCTTTAGGCGTGTTTGGGATTCAGAAGCTGTGATACTAGCAGATGGTCCCTTTGGGACTTCGATCCGAATAGGCACATTCACTGCAGGGATATGTGACTTAGTTATCCGTTTCAAATCAGTAAATGCATCTGGCATTTGATTTGCTCTTGTCTGCAAATGGATGATCTTCTGGACCTCCTGTTCACATGTGCGTGTTCGTGGATCAAAATGAGATAGTGATGAAACTTTCCATGCAATTTCTCCAATTTCTTTCTGGGGTTCCTTTTTCTCTCCCCCTAATTGCGAGAAAATTGTTTCATCAAACCGACAATCTGCAAATCTGGCAGTAAATAAATCTCCTGTCAACGGTTCGAGGTAGGGAATTATGGAGGGTGAGTCAAACCCAACATATATACCTAACCTCCATTGAGGGCCCATCTTAGTGCGTTGCGGTGGTGCTACAGGCACGTATACCGCACAACCAAAAATTCGTAGATGAGCTATATTTGGTTCATGACCAAATACCAATTGTGATGGAGAATATTTATGATAATTAGTCGGTCTAAGACGTACAAGTGCTGTTGCATGTAAGATAGCATGACCCCACATGTCAATGGGTAATCTTGATTTCATGAGCAGTGGTCTAGCTATCAATTGCAGGCGCTTAATAAATGACTCTGGAAGGCCATTTTGAGTATGAACATGAGCTACCGGATGTTCAATTTTTATCCCAATTGATATGCAATAATCATCAAAAGCTTGGGATGTAAATTCTCCAGCATTATCCAGACGAATGGATTTAATTGGATAATCTGGGAATTGCGCCCTTAATCTTATGGTTTGTGCCAGTAGCCTCGCAAACGCCAGGTTGCGGGATGATAAAAGGCACACGTGAGACCATCTTGATGATGCATCTATTAGGACCATAAAATATCTAAATACTCCACTAGGTGGGTGAATAGGTCCACATATGTCCCCATGTATACGTTCCAAAAATTTTGGGGATTCAATGCCAACCTTCAAGGTCGATGGTCTGGCAATTAATTTACCTTGATGACAAGCAGCACATGAAAATTTGTCATTCATAAGAATCTTCAAGTTCTTTAATGGATGACCAATTGAATTTTCTAGAATTCGTCTCATCATTATTGATCCAGGATGACCTACTCGATCATGCCATAGCACAAAAGTTTTTGGATCAGTAAACTTCTGGTTTACGATCGAATGTGCTTCAATTGCACTAATTTCTGCATAATATAGGCCAGACGATAAAGTTGGTAATTTTTCTAAAATATATTTTTGGCCTGAGACACTCTTGGTTATACCAAGGTATTCAATATTCATTTCATTTAGTGTCTCAACATGATATCCATTTCTGCGGATATCTTTAAAACTTAACAGATTTCTTGGGGATTTAGAAGAGAATAATGCATCTTCTATAACGATTTTTGTCTCCTTAGGCAGAAAAATAGTAGCTCTTCCGGAGCCTTCAATTATTTTTGCACTACCAGATATTGTAGTAACATTTGCCTTTCTTTTAAGTAAAGAAGAAAAATATTTCTCGTCTTTAAAAATTGCATGAGTCGTTCCACTGTCAATAACACAAATATCTTCGCGGTTGATTATTGATCCAAACAAAATTTGAGTCATATCCATTCTTCAAAGAGAGAAATAATAAAGTAAATATTTATTTGGACCTCATGTGTATTTAATGAAAAGCCTTGCATAAGTTAAATATATCATAATAAGTATAACATGTTATGATTTTTTTTTTATTTTCATGGGATACAAAAACATAAGCGCACATATAAATAAAGAAAATTATTTTATATATTATCATGCTCATCATCGTTCACATTATCATTAATATTTAAATTTTCTTCTAGAAAATTTAAGTAGTCCGCTACATCCAGATACATATGTTCCATATTATTTTCAGACAAAAAATTTGTCTCTGGATTTTCGGCTCTTTTTAATGATGCCTGATATAGTTGAACAAGGCGTTTAGATGACCGGCATGTCCTTGACCAGTGCCCTTTGCCTCCACATCTGTACATATACTTTCTGAATTTTTCTTTGGAAAAGCTTCTGGCTTTTCTTCCTTCTTTTTAGATTGCTGGTCGTGCCTCGGTGCGAGACGACTATCATGATTTCTTCTTTGACCTCGTCCATGGCCACGACCATGACCACTTCTGGGGCCATAATTTCTTTCTCGTTGGTTATAATTCGCCTGATTCACTTCAGGGAGTGGCGAAGAACCAACGGGCCGACTATCATGATTTTTCATCAATAATTCATTATGCCTTTCAGCAATAAGAAGGTGTGAACATAATTCAGAATATTTTGTAAAACCCATACCGCGATATTGCAGCAATATCGCGGGTGGAAATGTGGAGTATGTTTTTTCAAGCTTGTCAGCTTCAGTTATTTCTTCTCCGCATAAATTTAACTGTGATATAATTCTAAACATTGCTGAATTATACTCAGTTATATTTTTAAAATCTAATAATCTTAGATTTAACCAATCATGACGTGCTTGTGGAAGGACGACCAACTTCAGGTGGTCGTATCTATCTTTTAGATTCTTCCACAATTTCAGGGGATCTTTATTGTCAAATATTATAATTTTAGTCCCTCGTCAAGATGGTGGCGGAGAAAAACTAAAGCTTTGGCACGGTTTTGACTGGATACCTTATTTTCATCTTTAATGGTGTCTGCCAGACCCATTGATTCTAAATGTAGTTCAGCATCTAGTGCCCATGATGAATAATTAGATCCAGAAATATTAAGTACAGTAAATTCAACTTTTGAAATGTTAGACATTTTGATAAAATAAATTCTTACCCGTTTTACCTGTTTACAATGGCTTGAAATGGGCGGAGCTTCGTGCTGATAACGTGTTATAAAATAAATCTAGAATTAACTAGAATATATGTAAGGGGAATCAAAAGCTTAAAACTGAGAAGAAGGGAGAATAATATATTGCAGTGTGATTTTTCCTTTTACTGATCTGTGTATTTCTCTTCTTTCTAATTTATCTCTTAACTTCTGAATGAAAGACATATATATATATATATGGCAATGCAGCACACCACTATGGACTTTGCATTTTACAATTCACACTTAACAAGGCCACTACTGTGGACTTTACATTTTACAATTCACACACAACAGTTACTTCTTAAATCTAACTTTTAAATTAAAACATACTTCAATTCCAACTAAAAGAACACCTAATTCACAATCTAACTCAAAGAACCTCAATTCAAATTAAAGCATTAAAATCTTCATTCACTAAGTAGCAATTAAATATACAAACTATATTAATAATATTCTAACTTTAAAAGCATTTTAATTCCAACTCAAAAATACCTAATTCACAATCTAATTCAAAAAATCTCAATTCAAACTAAAATGCCAAAATCTCCATTCACTAATTCACACATATACGAACTAACTATGTTAATAACATTCTAATTCCAAAAACACTTCAATTCCAACACAAAAGTATCCAATTCACAATTTAATTCAAAAATCTTCAATTCAAAATAAAGCCCTAAAATCAAAACTATAACTTCAATTCACTAATTCATAATCAAATACATGAATTAACTATTTTAATAGCATATATAAATTCAACAAAATAATTAAATGAAATAAACTAACACAATTAAAAATTCTCAAATTACAAAAAAAAAAAAAATAGCTCACCTTAACAAGGAGAGAGAGAAATGAAGGGCGCTGGTCTAGAGAGAGGGGAAAAGTAGTATCAGCAAGGGCGGTAGTCGACAGCAAAGGTGGCGCAGGGCCGGGGTCAGGGGGACAGCTAGAGAGAGGAAGAGAAGAGAGATAGAAAGAAAGAATGAAATAAAAAAAATAAGAGAAATCCTGTGTTGGTAGCAGATATTTTAGCAAGAGTGATGGAGTAAGCGACACTGTCCGGCGCTTTTTGAAAAAAATTATAAATTAAAATTAAATAAAAGCGGTGAATTTTGTCATAAAAAATAATTTATAAATAATTATTTTTTATTAAAAGAGACAGACGGTGTTGCTACGTATATTCAATAATTAAAAATTAATTAAATATATTTCTTACCCAAAAATTCGCCAAAATCAACGATGGACATAGGAGTCATTGTTTTGTCGTTTCTCCAAAAAAAAATTAAAACATTTTGAAGACGGTAGACAGTATCGCTTTATCCATCATTTTTTAGGAGTGATGCCGTCACTTTTCCTTCCATCGTTTTTTACTAGTGGATTAGGATAAATCATGAAAACTCCTACAATTTTCATCATAGAAATCAATTTTTTTTATTTACTTAAATGTTTAACCCTTAGTTTAGGTATGCATATTGAATCGTGCCCTAAACAATCCCCAAGGACACTATTTTTTTTTTTATCATTGCAATGGACATACGAAAGTCAGTGGAAGATCTAGATCATTGTAGATTCTCAGGAATTCAAAAATCGTGATACAGATTGTATATTTTATTGTAAATTCTATAAATACTTATAAATATGTGATTGTGAACTCGGTTAATGTTATTTATTATTTTGATAACATTGTAAAAATCAATAAACTTCAAGGTTTGGATTCACCTACGACAAAAGTGCCAAAATTGCTTTGCTACATAGCCATGTCTGTCCTTTGATGCTACTTCCTTCAAATATTTAATTTTCGATCCAGTGAATAGAGGAATAAGGATTTACTGAAAAGCTCCACTCATGTAATTGTATGGTGTATCTACCAGGAAGGTTCATGTTACTGTTGTTAATATGGTGAGTTGTAATAAACATGTTGCTTTGATCAAATTGGCACGTCACTTTTTGTGATAAAAATAATTATTCAGTCCAAATGGGCAGGTTCATCCTATTTTATAACTGTTAAGCATGTGAATTTGAAATGATTGGTTGTGGGATTTATATACCCTTCAATAATTCTCATATATCTTTGTTACGTGTCGAAATTGAACACGTCTTCATGTTGAAAGTTGGCCATGCATCGTCGTGATGTGATATGCGATATGCGGTTGGTTGACGTACTAACAAATTTCAACATTAACTTAAATTTTGTTTAGATATAAAATTTAAAAAAAAAATAAAAAAGGTGTTCTTTATTTCTTTCTCTACACATTAGTGCTTTCTTCATTTTATCTTATTAAAGGCCAGCTATTATGTAAAAATTGAGTAATTTGTTTCTATAAGAATTAATTGATCAGAAACCTTTGTTTTATAAATTGTAATATTTATGGTAGGCAGGGGTAAGAGCAAAATTTTGTTTAGACGTGGTAAAAGAACTTTCATTCTTGAAAATTTTTAAATCATACTTGTAGTAGGTGTTTTATTTATTTATTTTGATAAATCGCATCAAATTTAGAAAAGAAATTGATTCATAATTTAATTGACTTGATTTGATGTTCAGTAAAAAAAAATAACATAATTGAAATAATTTGATTTTAACTAAAAAATTAAATTAAAATCAAATCTAATTTATATCATTTAAACAAATTTTATAATTATTGTATGTTTTGAAATATTATTATAATATAATTTGTAAGTATTTATTAACTTAGCCTTCAATTTCGTGGGGCTAAAGCAAATGCTTCTTGTAAAACCAATTAATTGTACTAAATTATTTAATGTAAAATGTCATCATGTATAACTTCAATTCTGTTGTAATTGAACTATCTGTACCTAACATTAAAGTGAGCATATTTGAAAAAGTGCAGGAGTAGTAGGTTTTTGACAAAACTATAAAGAATGAAGCTAATTAATTATTGTTGAAAGGGTCACTAACTAGTAACATGGCTTAAGGAAGACCCTAAATGTGCGCTTTGTTTGTCATTTTCTAAACAATGATTATTCCATGGATCATTGTGAGGCACACTTGGTCACTACCTGTCTCATTCTCTTGCTGTATCCTGTTTGGGCATTGGACTAAATCCCATATTATAAACGCTCATGTGCGCCTCCTCTGTGCCTTTATCTCAAATAATTGTGATGACTAAATGATGGGTTGCACGCGTCTATCACAGTAAGGGATCAGGTTCCTTATTTTAGAATTACGAAAGATAGAAGAAAGATAACAGAGAGTTTTACGTGAAAAAATTCTTTGTTCAAGGAAAACAACTACAACCTATCGCTCATGATTTAAGCACTGTTTCACTAGCTTCAAGGAGCGAAAAGATGACAAACTCTTGCCATTAAAGGACTAACCCCTGAATCATTTTCCCCCTAACAAAGACAATGAAACACTTGTCAACTAAACTACAAAGCAACCCAGTAAACTAATTTAGCACATATCAGTTTAGGATTCACTCTCCCATCCAAGCTAACTCTAGCTAGGGATCAAAACACACAACAAGAACAACTCAAATCAAAGCACCAGATTCCTTTATAGATCAAGACTTGATTTACATTAAACGCACGCAGAAATAAAACTAAAAACAACTAGATGAATTGGCTAAAAGCTCGAGATCCATGGTCGTTCTTCAGTTGTATTTCAAAAAACTATTCTTGCTTGATTGTAATTTTTAAGTGATAATCCCTACACATTTAGGGTTTCAAATATATATATGAGCACATGATGTAGAATAACCACCTTTTGGGGACCATAATACTTGGAGCAATACTATCGGTCAGTGGGCCTGCGACACTACAAGACCCCAAGCACTAACCGAAGTTTGTTGGTTGCAGTCTACTGTATTCGGTGTCATTAAGTTATAGACTAGTACAACTGGCAATTATTCTAGGATGGGATCAACCTAGATTATTATGCAGTGGTGAGACTGCTCAATTCTTAAGATGCCGGATGAGAAAAAAAAAAGATACATATAGAATCAGAATTTTCAATTATTTTGTCTGCTTTTATTTTCAAATAAAATGAACTATGAAGTTGATTTGGATCATGCGATAGGAATTAAAAAAAAATGACGTATTTATAAATTTAATGATATGAGATAGTAACATTTACATAATTATTCATAGTTTTGTGCTCAATGATATATGTTATACACGTAATAATTTATTTTTTTAATATTTTTTATTAATCAACGCAATACACACATACACTAAACTAATTATTTAAAATATTGCAAAACACCTCCGCTCCCATTCCCCCCTCTACCTTACCCTCATAACATTTTAGTAATTTACATATAAATACGCTTAATTAGGATATTATTTTTAAAGTGTGTTCATTCTCTTTTCTTATCCATGCGAAACAATGTAATACCTGCGTGTATTTATCCTATTTGTAATGATCTGGCATACTATATTCCACCATATAAAAATACTGTCGGTCTAATCTGTAATACTAGAATATTTAAAATATTTTATTTTCAAAATAATAAACAATAAAAGTTTTAGTAATTTTCAAAGTCAAAATTAAAACTAGTAATGAAAAAAGAATTCGTAAGAAAAAACAAATTCAAATAATATTGACAAGAAGAAGATTGAGTCCACGGAATACACAATATGTTCTTACGAAAATTATTCCCCTCAAACACTCGAGGTTAACGGAATATATCCTCCCATGATACAACGATTTTACTCACTGATGTATCAGTACCTAAAATCACAGTGTCAGCGAATTACTCAACCACAGTAAAGTACACCTAGAATACTAGATTTAGTAGTAGAAGACGAAGTCCAAAAATTTATTGTTGAAAAATAAGAGGAAAATCCTCTATTTATAGAGAACAAATAAAGGTTTATTATTGTCTTATTAGAAAAATCACAACCTTTTGAAAAGTCATAACCTTTCAGAAAAATCGAAATCCTTCAAAAAAGTCACAACTCTTCATAAAAGTCAAAATTCTTTGAAAAGTTACATCTTTTAAAACCCAACAAATATTATAGTACTCAAATTCTAAATATGAAAAAGCGCAAAAAAATGTCTCTAAACTATTCAAAATGGAGCTAGATTTTGGCTCATCAATAATTTTTGGCTTAAAAATACCTCTCTCTCTAACGGAAATGAAAAGGGCAAAAAATACCTCCGAACGGTAAGAAATGAAGTAAAAGTACCCTTTGGTTAGATTTTGGTTCAAAAATACCCCTCTCGTAAAATTTTGCAAAAAGTAACAAATATATGCATCTCTAATGGAAGTAACACCATGCATGTTATGTGAACAAAAAGTACCACGTGATTGGTCCATGTAGAACTCCATTTAGGAATCCAAGACATTTTCTCCTCGGATATTAGGTCCGAAACTAGCCTTTTCATGCCGAAAGAGACTGTCATTTCACTTCCTGACTTTTTAAAAAGTCAATCTTTGAACAATAACACCAATTCATCCTCATTATAGTCGTTGCCTCCTCTTCCAATTAGTTTCTTGAGTTCAATAGAATTAACTCTGCAAATTTCCAAACCTATGAAGCCTGTATAAGAAGTAGTTGTGCTCATATACACAATGTAACACCATCAACATAAGTTATCATTTTCAAGAGAAAAATTGCAACTATAAACAAAGTTATTTTTCTTAATACAGTAAGAATATGGACTACTCAATGGTTTGGGATTGAATTTTTAATGGAAGCATGATATTTAAATTAATAACTTTAAAATTTTAACGGATGGATATTTTTTAGCTGAAAACTAATGAAGGATATTTTTGTTCCATTTCTAATAGTTAAGGGGTATTTTTGGCTCCTTTTTGTTTCGAGTAGGAAGAGGGGTATTCTTTAGTCAAAAATTTAATGGATGGATATTTTTTAGCCAAAACCTAATGAAGGAGTATTTTTACTCTATTTCAAATAATTCGGAGGTATTATTTTTGACCTCTTTGCCCTTCTAAATATGAAAGAATGATAATGCAAAAATACTCACCATAACTCAAGCACAATCTCATTGAAGAAATGGCCAGAGTGTATTTGGCCAAAGTCCAACCTTAATTTAACATCTTAACTGACCACTTGGATGTATGTCTCTATATACTAAGTACTGAAAAGTATAAATACAAGTCTTCATCAAACCCCCCAAAATCATCAGTTTGATATCTTAAGGAAAAAGAAAAAAGAAAATGGAGAATCAAAGAAAGTGTAATTTGTTATTGGTTGTGTTGTTGGTCCTAAGTGCTAGTAGTACTGCATTTGGTCAATTGAGAAGAGACTTCTACAGAAATACATGCCCAAATGTTGAGTCACTTGTTCGTACTGCAGTCAGACAGAAATTTCAACAGACTTTTGTTACGGCTCCAGCAACTCTACGACTCTTCTTTCATGATTGCTTTGTTCGAGTACGTTTCTTACCAAAAATTTCATACCGTCCATCTGAATTAACTCAAACCTACCTTTATTACTGTATGACAGAATTGTTTTATATCTGTTGGCATAGAGATTAATAAGTGATAAGTGATGAAGATAATTTTACTAAATCAGCTTTCGATTATAATAAATACAATGTCTTGTCTATAATCAAGATAGTATGATTTTGAAAACTTTAGGGGTGTGATGCATCCGTGCTATTGTCATCACCAAATGGAAAGGCAGAGAAGGACCATCCAGAAAATCTTTCATTAGCAGGTGATGGATTTGACACAGTTGTAAAAGCCAAAGCAGCTGTGGAGAGAGACTCTAAATGCCGTAACAAAGTATCCTGTGCTGATATTTTGGCTTTGGCCACTCGAGAAGTGGTTGCTATGGTAAATGAGTTACTACTCTCTCAAATATATTATATAGAAATAGATTTTACCTTATTTAAGTTGTTGCATATTATTGTATAGACTGGAGGCCCATTTTATCCAGTGGAGTTGGGCCGTCGTGATGGGAAAACTTCAACCTTAACCTCCGTCCAACATCAACTTCCAGGCGAAGGATTCAACCTAGATCAGCTCAATACCATGTTTGCCAGACGTGGCCTTACCCAAACTGATATGATTGCATTATCAGGTTTACTTTTTCTTAACATTAAGGTTTACAAAAACTACACACATTTTTTATTTTCAGACACTGATTAGTAGTAAACCAAGTATTTGTTATTTTCTTAACTAAATAAGAATACATTCATTGGTAAAGTAAGTATTTTTTTATATATATGTAGGTGCGCACACCCTAGGTTTCTCCCACTGCAACCGTGTTTCAAAGAGGCTCTACAATTTCAGCCCAAAGAGCAGAGTTGACCCGACCCTAAACAAAGCTTACGTGTCACAACTGAAGCAAATGTGCCCATTACGGGTCGACCCGAGAATCGCCATTAACATGGATCCAACAACACCAAATACCTTTGACAATGCTTACTTCAAGAATCTTCAACAGGGAAAGGGTCTCTTTGTCTCTGATCAAGTTCTCTTCACTGATTCAAGATCAAGAAACACTGTCAACTTCTTTGCTTCCAATAATGATGCATTCAAACAAGCATTTGCAACAGCCATGATTAAATTGGGCCGGGTCGGGGTTTTGACCGGAAACCAGGGTGAGATCCGATTTGACTGCACTAGACCAAATTAAGCCTACACAAAAACCATTCATTTAACTTTTAATCAACTAATAAAGCTATTCTTTGTTATAATTTTCTTTCATTCCTATGGTTTTCGGATATGTAACCAATTTCAGTGCATAACAAGAATTCGATGACATCAATTAGCTCTTTTGATATTCATGAATAAAATTGTCCATTTTTTTTCCAATTTCTCTTGTTCATGTTATGCACCATTCTTGAATAACATGGTCTTGCCTAGTCATAGTGCAATTTGACTTGCAACTCAATATTATGACAAACTCCAAAAACTTATTGAAATTTCAACTTATGTTAATTGGTTGTGGCTTGAATAATATAGTGGCGTGACTCAAATGATAATTAAAGTAAAACGCTTGATTATATCAAGTTCTTAGTAGGATAATTTGAAAACTTACTTTTCTTGTCCGTTTATTAGCGTGGTATTGGTTGTAGGAATTACTTGTCATCTATACAAAGGATTGTAATTGTGGACTATTTGTGCTATAAAATCTTTCTTATTTGTAATATTTTTATCGTGAGGCTCAAGCTTGTCCGAGTCTCATTAAATTCTTATATCAATTTTCTATTTTATTTTATTTTTTTGTATTATTGATTTTTTAAAACTTGAAGACGGGCAAAATCCATTTATCAAACAAACAACAAATATCTACATAGATGACTCAAGTCCAATTTCAAAAAAGGAAATGAATAACACATAAAAAAGAAGATATACAAATTGTATACTTCAGGTTAAAAAAAGGGAAAACCTAGAATGATATAGAGACCTCCCACACCTCATTTCCGACGAAGCTTCGGCAGCTATGGAAGGAGTCTTTTGGTCTACATCATTATTATTGAGAATGATTGTAATAATAGTAGTTAGTAGTGATTGTTGTTACTGTTAGTTGAGATTAGTTATGCTTATTAGAAGTTAGTTAGTAGTTAATAATGATGGTTAGAAGGTTGTTAGCATGTTAGTTAGTTTAATCATAGTTGGTGGATAACTAACTAACTATAGTTAGTAAACTAACTAAGTGTATATATATTAGTGCCTCTGCAATGTACAGAGACAATTCATTCAATACAGAAAGAAATTGTACACGCATTCTTCTTCTTCTCATTTCTTCTTCTACTCATTTCTTCTTCTTCAAGTTCATCTCTGGTTTGATTCCTAAAGTCTTCATGGTATCAGAGCAGGCAAGCTGATAATTGTTCAGCTTGGATCTGCAAACTGTTGATAATTGTTCAACACAATTCCATTATTCACCAGCTGAAATAGAAGCCCCAATTTCACCTCATATGGCAGAATCAAAGAGTGCACCAACAAATTATGGTCTGGAAACACTCGAAATCATTGAGACAAAGAGGAATCATCCTCTTTATCTCCATCCGTCTGATACTCCAGGCTGCATCTTGACCTCAGTGCAGCTAACAGGGACGGAAAACTACTCACTATGGAGTAGATCGATGATGATCAATTTGAGAGCAAAAGGTAAGATCGGTTTTGTTCTAGGAACATGCAAGAAGAGTGATTACTCACCAGAATTAGAGGAACAATGGGAAAAATGCAATGCATTTGTCCTTGCATGGATAATGAATACAGTGTCCAAGGAGCTACTGAGTGGTATAGTGTATGCATCAGATGCGGCTATGGTATGGGCAGATCTGAAGGAGAGGTTTGATAAGGTGAATGGGTCCAGAATTTACCAACTTCACAGGGATATATGCACTATTCATCAAGGTAACTTGTCAGTTTCTGCATACTTCACAAAGTTAAGATTAATGTGGGATGAATTTGATGCATTAGTACCACCACCTATGTGTAATTGTGAAAGATCTAAGGCATATATGGATCACATACAGTATTTGAGGTTGTTTGCTTTCTTAATGGGGTTGAATGAAGTCTATAATCATGCTCGTAGTCAGATATTGATGATGAACACCTTGCCAAGTGTTAGCAAGGCATATGCTATGATAATAGCAGATGAAAGTCAAAGGACAACTTCTGAGGGTCATGTATCTGGAGATATACTGGAAGGCACAGCAATGTATGCAGGAAAAACTGTAAGGAATCAGCAAAATAGTTCAGGTTATGAGAAAGGAAATCACAATAATGGAAGCAAGAAAAAGGTGAACTGGAATTTGTTTTGTGATCATTGTAAGATGCATGGTCATACAAAGAATGTGTGTTACAAGCTAGTTGGGTATCCAGATGATTGGAAGTTTAAAAGAAGGCCAGAACTAGGTGGTGCAAGCAGGGGATTCAACTCAAACAAGACAAAAGGAATGGCAAATAATGTACAGGTTGAAAAGGAAGAAAGGGATGATGTTTTTGGATGCACTGTTGAGGAACAAAAATCTGATTTAGATCAACATGATATAAATGCTGTCCATACAAGTTTGAAGTCACTTAATATGAAGAAGTCCTACACTCCAGATCAGTACCAAAGAATTCTGAAAATATTGAATGAAGGTGAAAAGGATGAGGTTGTCAACATGGCAGGTAACAACTATGCTGATAATTCTGATATTATTGATCATATAGATACTTGGATTGTAGATTCTGGTGCAACATCTCACATGACCTCTAGAGTAAGTGCATTGGAGAATGTTACTCAGAAAAATACAGGAAAAAAGGTCCTATTACCTACTGGACAGACTACATTAGTAACACACTCAGGAGAATGTATGATTCCAAATCATGGTATTCTAAAGGATGTGCTAGTGATACCTGATTTCAAAAATGACTTACTTTCAGTGTCTCAATTAACAAGACAACTGAAGTGTTCTGTCAGATTTTTTCCTAAATTTTGTGTATTTCAGGACCTCTTCAATGGAGAGGTGAGAGGGATTGGTAAGGAGATAGATGGACTATACTACTTTCCTGACAACTACTCAACAATAAGGAATGGTAGAGCATTAACAGCAAAGACAGATACTACAGATACAAGCATGCTGTGGCACATCAGAATGGGTCACCCTTCTATGAAGGCCTTGAAGAACATGTCATTAATCAGTAAGGAGTCCAGTACTATAGCAGACACTTGTTCAATTTGTCCAATGGCCAAGCAAACTAGGCTTCCTTTCAGTGTCAGTAAGAGTAGGAGTAATGAAGTCTTTGATCTAATTCATCTTGATGTTTGGGGTCCTTACAAGATACCTACTCATCATGGTTTTAGATTCTTCTTGACAATTGTAGATGATAATTCAAGAATGACATGGTTGTTTCTATTGAAGTTCAAAAGTAATGTGTTTGAGACTTTGAAATCCTTTTTTACTTTAGTTAAAAATTAGTTTAACAGACAGATAAAAAGGGTGAGATCTGACAATGGGACTGAATTCTTCAACAAGGAATGCAGTATATTGTTCAAGTCATTAGGAATTATTCATGAAAATAGTTGTCCATACACTCCACAGCAAAATGGAGTAGTTGAAAGGAAACATAGGCATATTCTGGAGGTGGCAAGGGCCATCAGATTCCAAGGTGCAATTCCAATCAAGTTCTGGGGTGAATGTGTTGTGAATGCTGTATATTTTATTAACAGGTTACCTACTGATGTATTGGGGGGTAAATCACCCTATGAGGTGTTTCATAAGGCAAAACCACAACTTGATCATCTGAGAACCATTGGTTGTTTGTGCTATACAACCAACATGATCAAGCCTGACAAATTCTCATCAAGAGCAGATGCATGCATTATGATGGGATATCCAGCAAATCAGAAGGGGTATATCTTGTACAATATAAAGCACAAGAAATTTACTGTCAGCAGAGATGTTGTTTTCAAGGAGAATTTCTTTCCTTTTAGACATTTGAAGACTGAACATGAAGCACTCTTTATAGACCAACATCTAGATGATTATGATGATGAAATAAGAGCTGTGCAGGCTATGAGTAATAATCAGAATACTGAGCATGATAGTGATGAAGACTTAACACAAGGTCAAGCTGCAGATATTCAGATTATGGCAGATGATCAAGAGGATGATGAGTATATTGATAGTACTGATAATACACTATCAACTACAGCAAGAAGAGATTCTTCTATTGTTAATAATGAAGGAGTAAGGGCATCTACTAGAATGACTAGGCCACCAATCTGGATGAAAGACTATGTTACTAGTATGACAAAGAATACACATCCACATTCTATGGCCAATTTTATAGCATATGATCATTTATCCAGTAAGTATCAAGCATTTCTAAGCAATATTTCATTAAACACAGAACCAAGGAGTTATGAGGAAGCTGTTAAAGATCCAAAGTGGGTTGAAGCAATGCAGCAGGAGATCAATGCTCTTGAAGCTAATGGTACATGGAACATTGTTCAATTGCCATTAGACAAAAGGGCTATAGGATGTAGATGGGTATACAAAATAAAATACAAGGCAAATGGAGAAGTTGACAGATACAAAGCAAGGCTAGTAGCAAAAGGGTACAGTCAGACAGAGGGGATTGATTATCAGGAAACTTTTTCACCCGTAGTGAAAATGGTCACTGTGAGGACTGTAATTGCATTGGCAGCAGCAGAGAACTGGGTAATTCATCAGATGGATGTTTTTAATGCATTTCTACATGGTGATTTACATGAAGAAGTATATATGGAACTACCTAAGGGGTTTAACAGTGAAGGGAAGGGCCAAGTATGCAGACTTGTCAAGTCTCTTTATGGGCTCAAACAGGCATCTAGGCAATGGAATGTCAAATTAACTGATGCCTTATCACAATCAGGATACAAACAAAGTCACCTTGATTACTCCTTGTTTACTAAGAGAAGAGGATCAGGTTTGGTGGTAATTCTGGTATATGTTGATGATTTATTAATCACTGGGAATGATCTAGCATTAATACAGGAAGCAAAAGGGGTACTGAGCAACTCTTTTAAGATCAAAGATCTGGGAGAGTTAAAATATTTCCTTGGGATTGAATTTAGCAGATCAGATGGAGGAATACTTATGTCTCAAAGGAAGTATGCATTAGAGTTGATATCTGAAACTGGTCTTGCAGGTGTTAAGCCAGCAACAACACCTATGGAGACCAACACCAAGCTTACAAGTGCTGAATTCACTATGGAAAATGAAGATGAACTATTCACAGACATAGGGAAGTATCAAAGGCTGATTGGAAAGCTTCTTTATTTGACAAATACTAGACCAGACATTGCCTTTCCAGTCCAGTGCCTGAGTCAGTTCATGCAAAAACCTAAGATATCTCATTGGAATGCAGCATTGAGGGTAGTAAAATACATCAAGTCAGCACCTGGTTTGGGCTTACTAATGAGTTCTGAGAGGCAGACAAGACTTACTGGATACTGTGATGCTGATTGGGCAGCATGTCCAAATACCAGAAGGTCTGTTACTGGTTATGTGTTGAAGTATGGCAATTCTTTGATAGCTTGGAAATCAAAAAAACAACAAACTGTATCAAGGAGCTCTGCAGAAGCTGAGTACAGAAGCCTAGCAGCACTAACAGCTGAAGTGGTTTGGGTAACAAACTTGTTCAGTGAGTTAGGAATGGAATTAGATGGACCTACAAATGTTCTATGTGATAGCAAGGCTGCTATTCAAATTGCAGCAAATCCAGTTTTTCATGAAAGAACTAAGCATATTGAAATCGATTGTCATTTCATCCGGGAGAAGATACAACAAGGACTCATCAAAACTACCTATGTCAATACAAAGGACCAACAAGCTGACATATTAACTAAAGCCTTGGGAAGGTCACAGCATGACTTCTTGATGGCCAAGCTAGGTGTCCTGAACATTTTCAGTACATCCAGCTTGAGGGGGAGTATTGAGAATGATTGTAATAATAGTAGTTAGTAGTGATTGTTGTTACTGTTAGTTGAGATTAGTTATGCTTATTAGAAGTTAGTTAGTAGTTAATAATGATGGTTAGAAGGTTGTTAGCATGTTAGTTAGTTTAATCATAGTTGGTGGATAACTAACTAACTATAGTTAGTAAACTAACTAAGTGTATATATATTAGTGCCTCTGCAATGTACAGAGACAATTCATTCAATACAGAAAGAAATTGTACACGCATTCTTCTTCTTCTCATTTCTTCTTCTACTCATTTCTTCTTCTTCAAGTTCATCTCTGGTTTGATTCCTAAAGTCTTCAATTATCACTCCAAAGCTCCACCACGATGGAAACCAGCTTCACTGAATTTCACTCCAAAGGTCCTCCAGGATGAAGTCTCACAATGGCAAAATTAAGCCCAACCCGTTGAAGTTTGGACGGGTAATTTATTAGTTCAACCCATCTCAATCTAATCCATTTAAAATTGGGTTGATATACAACCCGAATTGACCCGAGAGAGATCTTATTAAAATATTTTTTTTATTTGATATGTACTATATAGCCATAATAAAAAAAATATAATTTAATTAAGTATTTACATATTGAAAAAGAACAAATAAAATAAATAGAACTTAGTAACAATTGAGTCGAGTTGGGTCTTGACCCACTCTATAACCCGTTACTCAACCTGTTTTGACCCAACCTATTTTGACTCATAAAAAAAATTGAATTGGGTTGGATCTTGGCCCGCTTATTATCTTGACCCATTATAACCCGCTCAAATTTAACTCAACCTATCCAATTGTCACCCCTACACAACACCATGAAATGGTGCTCAATAAAGGCTTCTTTAGCTCTATGTTGACTCCTTCAGATCTTCCTTGAGGGTAATTATCTATTCACTCTAATTTAGTAGTTAGAGTTAACTTTGACGGACATTGTGGTAAATTCCTTCCCTTAACGGAATCATCTTAGGAACTAGTACCACTATAAAAAAAATCTAGATTTACCTAATAAATAGTTACGATAAAAAATCGGATCCCAGCTAAAGAAAGATAAAATAAAACGAAAATCATCATAACATATCATAAGAAATCCCCAAAACCTGGAGTCATGAGTACAAGAGCATCAAAAGTTGTACGATAGAGTAAATACAATTGTCTCAAATAAAATACAAAGTTGATAATATCTGATACAAAGTATGAACGAAAGCAATAAAGAAAATCTCAAAGATCCATGGTGACTCAAAGTTTGAGCCACGCCGGTAAGATATGGATAGGTGTAGAAAAGCTCAACTAGAGTGAATCAACTACCCTGTGTGGGTCCTTGTGCTCGATATGCAAGCAAAGTAGGGGTGTGTACATCGAAATGTACCCAGTAAGTTCAACCGACTGGGTAAGAGAAATCGAACAAATATGTAATGACGAAGAATCCTATCACCTGCATAAAAAAAGGTTAGTGCTCAATTAAAATATACATAATAGTAAACTAAGATATCCATAATAACCCATGGTAACATACAATAATAGATGTGACTACAATGCATGAACTCATCAGGCCATATACCAAGTGCCTCACAACCTTGCCACTTGCCCGTGGACAAGGAAAATCATAATCTCTCAACCTTGCCACCTGCCCGTGATCAATAGATATAACAGTGTCTCAACCTCGCCACCTGTCCGTGGTTAAGGAATATCACAATATCTCAACCTTGTCACCTACGCGAGTCAAGGGATAAATACAAAGCAATATGGGATAAATGCATGTCAATAATACAACCTAGATATGCATATAAATATATATAATGGCATCATAATAAGAATGGCGATACATGAATCTCATATAGTCATAGATTATAGTGTTATGTTGTTCTTTTCTTTACTATTACTAACATTTATAAAATTAACATTTTTGTCAAACATGCATTTTCTGATGTTCATTGACAATTTGTTCTTTTAGTTTTTTATGATTAATTTGATTAAAATATACTAATTTAAAAAATGTAAATGAATTTTTTTTATAATATTAGTTAAAAATATATATTTACTAATTAATATATTTTCAAAAGATAAAATATATTGTAAATACTTAATTTATTATTATATATAAATATTTTTATTTTTTAAATACAAATTTTTAAGTTTAAATAATTCATTTTTATATAACCTTGTAATTGTACTTGTGCAACCAAATAACACACTTGTAATTATATTGTAGCAAACAAACATGTCAAAATAATCAATAAACCTACAGTTACTATCCTAGTAATTTTTCCAATTTCAATTATCAAGTAACTTTTCAAACAAACCCTAAAAGTTTTGTCATATTTGGGGATGATTCTTTGACAACTGATCAAATCAATCAAATCTATTGTAAAGTTTTTCTTAGCAAAATTATATATATATATATATATATATATATATATATATACACACACTAGTGACAGGCCTAAAAATACCCTCCAACTTGACGAACTAAGCTTAAATACGTCCAAGTGATTTAGGCGGAATAGGAGATAACGGTCGCAGAAATGGTAAGCCAAAGCTGACAATTCATGATGCGCTTTCTTATTTGAAGGAAGTTAAAGACATGTTTTTAGACCAAAGGGAAAAATATGACACATTCCTTGATGCTATGAATGACTTTAAGCAAGAAAGGTTTGCTACTATAATTTATCTATTGTCATGATCCTCAGTAATTTTTATTTTGATTTATGTGGGACTAAGTTTTTGATAATGCCTCATAGAATTGATACCTTTGGTGTCATAACAAAAATGAAAGAATTGTTGAAAGGGCATCCTGATTTGCTCCTTGGATTTAATCTTTTCTTGCCGAAAGGCTATGAAATAATCCTCAATGATGAACAAAAGAAAAAAATATTTGAAACAAGCAATGATCACTTTAATGAATAAAATAAAGGTTACATTTATGTTTTGTTACATTTTTAATAATAAAAGGTCTTTATTTTTCTTTTTAAAAAATATTTAGTCCTAACTTACTGATTTATAACTTCTTGCAGAAACGTTTAATAGAATAACATATTTTAAATTGTTTAATTGAAAAACTTATTAGATTGTTGTATATAATTACTCATTATTTATTTTCATCTATCTCAAAATATCTAATTGATACGAAACTTTGACCACATCTGAGGTGGAGTATTATTCTTTTCTACACTATTAAGGGTTCTAACATTTTTAAATGTCCTCACACAGTAACACGTAGTGATGATAAAATTTGCGTATAGAAACTTAACTCGTTTAATCTGTTTAAATTTGGGTTAAAAATTCACTCATTTATTAGCCCAATAAATTTTAACGCAACCAATCTTAGCTCATAAGGAAAAGAATTAGGATGACATGGGGTTCAAATTGACCCAAAAGAAATATGGTCAAACTATTTTCAAAAGTTCTTTTTTTCTTAATTATATATATATATTCTATATCTATCTATCTATCTATATTATATTAAAAGCATGAAGACTCTTAGAAATGTTGTTTGAACTTTTTGTCCTTCCTTAAAATACTCCTGTTTAGACAAAATCATCTTTTAACTATTTTTTCCATTATTATATTATTATTCTAAAAATATTATATATAATAAACATAATAAAAATTTAATGGAGAAGATTTTTTATTATGATTAAATTTCTGCAATGAGAATCTTTTTCCAACTAAAATAGGCTTGATCCAAAAAGAAAAATAGGAAAAAAATTCAAATAATGATTAAAAAAATTTAAAAAGACGTCCAAAAAAAACAAGGAATTCTAATTAACCCTCAAGTAATCGGATAAATATTCAATTGACATAAATATGAGTTTTTAAATCAATTAAAAATTTTCATATATAATTTTTTTTTACTTAAATTATGTGTGATTCTAATACTTAGAACTTTATAACTAACTAAAAATCTACTTTACATGCATCCTCCTTTGTTAAAACTATATAGCATGGCATAGTACCTTTCGTGCTGCTAATAGGATTCGATTGATACATTTTTCTCTTTCTATCATTTGTCGATATGAGCAAACATGTTTATATGTACTATATTAAAAGCAAATATTAATTTAAGATGAATGGCAACCTTAATATATCTTCTCGACAATTCATGGTGCAATCTTCATAATTACAGAAAAACCAACGCCCAGATAAGAAAATTTAACAAAAACAAAAACAGGCCAAGAAATACAATGGTGAAGAGACAAAATCAGCAATTCAATGGTTACATTTTGAAGATTACAAAAAATCAAGAAAGCTAGTTGAAAACAAGAGTAAATGTCGGACATAATTTGTTTGTCCTTTTTTTCTTTTAGTTTCTCTATTATGTCGTCTTCTTCTTCTTTTAATTACCAAGAAGAAGACAACCCAAAGGTGGAAAGAAGCATGAATACGGCATTGCCATTTACATATGTCACGCGGCAGAGCATTCATGATTATCTTTGAGTCCTCTAGCAAACTCCTTTGTTTCCTCCTCCTCCTTTTTGGGTTTCTCATGTGAGTGTTCATATTTGGTAGGGGTGGCAATTGAGCAGGTCGGGTCGAATTTGAGCGGGTCATAATGGGTCAAAATAATAAATGGGTCAAGACCCAATTCATCTCGAATTTGCTTGGATCAAAATGGATTGGTTCAAAACCGGTTGAGTAATGAGTTATAGAGAAGGTCAAGATCCAACCGGAACCAACTTTACTATGGTTTACTTGTTTTTTTTTTAATATTTTAGTACTTAATTAAATTATACTTTTTTCTTATTCTGGCTATATAAAGAATATCAAATAAAAAAATATATTTTAAAAATAATTTTGATAAGATCTCTCTCAAGTCAATTCGGGTTGCATATCAACCCAATTTTAAATGGGTTGGAATCGGTTGGATTGAGATGGGTTGAACTAATAAATACCCCCCCTCCAAAAAAAAAAAAAATTCAAGGGGTTGGGCTTCATTACATTTAAATCAGCCATATGGTGTAGTACTTATTATATTTTTATGTCACAATTTAATAAAAATATAGATCTTGTGTTTGAGGTAGGGATATCAAAAGAATATGAAAAATGATGGAATTGACCAAAATTAATCATATTGAACTAATTTTTATCATTTTTGAATAAAATCATGGCCTTTTATTTAAGTCTATAACTGTCCAGAATAATTAGGATGATCATTTTAGTTTATTGAAAAAATAGAATTTTAAACCAAACCTAATAACTTACCTGTATGTAAATATATTTATTATAATCTATACTATATTAAAAGCACGAAGAATCTTAAAAATGTTGTTTGAACTTTTTGTCCTTCATTAAAAGACTCTATTTTAGACAGAATCTTTTTTTACTATTTTTCTTAATTTTGTTTATCTTTTATTTATTTAGTTTCAAGATTCACTTTTAGTATTAGAATTTCTTTGTATTAAGAACTAACTGTTGATTTAGCCATATAAATAATTATCCTAGCTATGAAGGAAAGGAAAAACATTAGTATTATTTTCTAATATTTAAGACTTTAAAATTAATTTAAATTTTCACTATCAAATATTTTGTTAAGAAAAAGTATTGTAATATAACAAATCTAAAAGGAATTTTTTTTTTTTTAGCTCTATTACATTGTATACGTCAAACTATTTTTTTTTATATAAGAGTCTTTTTTCACATTAAATTTTAATCAGTTAATCATTTAACTTTTGACTATTCAACTCCAAATTATTACTTTATGTATTCATAAACTATTAACATATCTATATTATAAGTAATTGAATATTTATTTAATAACAAGTTTTTTTTCATGACAAGGGGAACTCGCAGCTGGGAGTGACAATTTCAACCCATATAAGGTAAAAGAAGTCCATTTAACCCATATTTATTTTAATGGATCACTCATATTCAAAGTAAAATTTATAAAATTACACAACCTTTTTTGTCCAAATCTTAAATAATCCCAACATTTTTTAAAAATTACAAAAATCCCATCTTTTTATTATTTTCCACTTATTTTTTATACTTAAAGAATATATATTTTTATTAAGAGTTATAATTGGAAATTTTTTCTGGTGTAGATGTCTAATTAATGTCAATCACTTTTCAAATTATAATTTTTTCATTTTTAAAGCAGTTTTTTTAATTTTTTATTTTTAATTACTTTCTCTCTCTTTATAGTTACCATCTAAGGATTTAAATTTTTTCTTTTTCAGTTTTGAACTTCTCTCTCTATTTTGAACGTTTCTCTCTTCTTCCACCATCTTTTTCCCGACCACCATTAGCATAAACTTCATCATCTTTGCTTTCAATCAACAATGGAACTCATCCCTTCGTTTAGTCTTGGCCTCACACAAAAAGCATTCGAAAGTGGTGAAGAAGCCGACACTGCCAAGGTCGACCACCACAACAATTCCAGCGACGAGGCTGGCAATATTACAACTGCAAAAGGTAAAAAAGTCAAGGATGTAGCGTCCACATCAAGATCCCAGGTCGGAAACGCCATGCAAGTCGAATCAGTAAAGCACATTCTTCTCTCCCTGCACGACCACCATTGCCCAAGGTAAATCGATTTTATTCTCCCAAATCCGCAAATACACATATTAGCTGGCTTTAAAAGTTATTGATTCAAACAACTTTTGACAAACTATAAGAATGTCGATTCCTCATTGTTGCAGTATTACTGACTCATATTTACACTGGTTGGTTGGTCAAATTGATACCTAATTTTTGGGGGTTTTGAAAGTTTATGTGGATACCTATTTTTTCTATTGATGCAATGTCTGATACTCCATATATATGTGTATCTGCCTGATTCCATTTTTGATATTGTTACATATCTTGAGATACTTTATTTTATGTTGATTAATTATTTGATACAGTATAATAGTGGGTAGATGTCTTATTCCCCTATTTTTATGATGTTCAATTTTTTCAAAAAAAACTCTCTTTTGATGTTTTGATATCTGACTTGTAATACTTGTTTTTTATTTTGATTTAGTGTTTTATTTTGACTTGTGATGTTTGATATCTTTCTAGTGATACATGCTTTTTATGTTTGATACACTATATTGATACTTGATTTTTTATATTGATTTAGTGTTTAATACATTATAATTGTCTGTGGATGGCTACCTCCCATTTTGGTGGATGGGTCTATGTTTCATAAAGTCTCATTGTTTGATGCTGATATCTGCTTATTGAAACCTGTTTTATATGTTGATTTATTGTTTGATACAAAATAATTGTCTGTAGATTACTACCTCCAATTTTTTAGGATGGTCTTATGTTTCAGGAAGACTCTTTTTTTGATTCTGATATCTGCATATTGATACTTGTTATAGGGTATGAGTTATGTAATAAAAAGCATCCCAAAACACCCTTTGAAGTTTGGATCTTCATACAATTGCAACTTCGCAGATGATATTAAGTTATCTATTGATGACGATGTTGTTGCCAAGTTTCGGGAAACTATCTTTGGCCACTTTCTTGACATTCTTTGGCCACTTTGATGTTTTAGTTTTTGTAAGATGTCTTATGTTGCTTTAGGATATTTTATCTTTTTTATTTATTGATACCTGTCAACAGTATTAAGTTTTAGTATATGTTTATTTTTGATACCTGACAACAATATATGTTTTTTTTTGTATTAAAATAGTGTTTTGGCATCATTTTTTCCTCCATGAACTGAATTGTTATAATTTTTTTTTCCTGCAAACATTTAATTTATTTTTTTATATCACTAGACTCCAATATTTAATTCATAATTATATGGACTCATAAAATCATATACCATGTTACAGAACAAATACCATGTTATTATTATCTAAAACTTAGTCGTATTCTACACCATTTGCACAATAAATTTCACACCGATACACATAAATCAATACATCTTGAAACCTCATTTTTCCAAACACCATATTGCATAGTGAATATTGTATCTAACAATTTACTTAGAATAAATAGTCATCTTTCCATAAATATATTTTATTTTTGAAATAATAGCAAAATATCATATTACTGATACCTCAAATAAACACTCTTAACATTGTTATAAATTAACAGCGGATACATTAAAATATCAAATAACACAACTTTTTTTATCCAAATCTTCAATATTCTCTACCTTTTTTAAAAATTACAAAAATTCTAACTTTTTATCATTATCCATTTACTTTTTATACTTAAAGAATCTATATTTTTGTTAAAAGATATAATTAGTACAATTTTTTTTGGTGTAGAAGTCTAATTAATGCCAATCACTATTTAAATTATAATTTTTTTCATTTTTAGAGCCCTTTTTAAATTTAATTTTTATTTTAATATTTTCTCTCTCTTACAGTTACCATGTTAAACATTTGTAACAGTTAAGGCGTCAATCAAGGGATCTACATAGTTGGCAGAAAAAAAATTTCCTTATTAAGCGCAACAACTGTAATTTCGGTTGCAGATTTGTAAGTATCAAGGTGACGCCTCCAGGTATCAAAAACACAGAAAAAGTCGATATTTTTCGTAATTAGGGAAAGAATCGGGATTTTTGGGGATTTTTTAAAACCTGAATGGGATTCCTAAAAATTACACATTTTCAAAATGAGTAAATATGAGTAGATCTATTTTAAGAGCTCATACCAATATGGTCAAAATGGGTAAAATATGGGTACACATATTGACTCATAGAACCCCCACCCATAATAAAAAATTCTTAATTGTACTAAAAAATTCTTTGTGTGCGTGATTTTTTTTATTTTTCTTAAAAAAATTTGGGGGGTGGGAGTGGGGTTAAGGGAATGGGGGGTTAGGAGTGTGCATTGGTCGGTTCGGTTCGATTTTATGTATTGTGAGTTCGATTTTTCAGTTTTTTGGTTTATAAGTTTTTGGTCTTTAACGGTTCGCTTTTTGGTTTACCCAATAAGAAAATACTCATAAAATAAATATATGACTTCTCTAACTATTTGATACAATATGATGAGATACAATAAAACAAACAAATCAATTGAACACCTAAACTTAATAATATGCAATATTTGACCTCATATTTTAATTTACTTTCCAACAGAAGAGTTATACATTGGAAACCAAGCAAATGCATGACTTACGAGTAATGATTTAGTATCAAGTGACGTTAAATTATTAATATTTATATTTATGAAAGGATAAAGTAGTAAATTATGATGCTCTTCATGAGTTATCAATTTATCCAATAACCCAATATGATTAGTCGAAATCGAAGCGATAACCTGATAATTCTTTTTTGTAAAAACAATTAAAAATTCGTTAACCCAATAACTCGATAATAATAAACCAATAACATTTTTTTTGTTCGATTTATCAGTCAGTTCGATTTTTGCACATCCTTATCGGGGTAGGGGTGAAAATGGGGTGAGGGGGAGTAGGATGGAAGTGGGGAGGTGGGGTGAATTTTTTTATTAAAACAAATATTTTTTTTAAAATTTTAAATTTAAGTTTTGGTATTGAAGTAGAAAAATTTGGATGAGGGTTTGGGGTGGGGTGGGGTGGGATTGGGTGGGTGCTAGGGTGTTGAAGTAGAAAAAATTATATTTTTCTTTTGAAAAAAATAATTTTTTTCAAAATTACTTTTTGGGAGTAGGGTTGGGGGTGATAGAGATTGAGCATTAACAATCAAGTTTTGATTTAATTTTTTTTTAATTTAAGAGATTGAAGTAGATTTTACCTAAACCATATTTGATCAAATCCATATTTACCCATATTTATATGGATGGATTGTGGTCCAATCCATTTTGGCTCAATCCATATTCAATCTATCCAAATCCGATTCAATCCATCCATTTGCCAGCTCTACCTACAGCCATTGTTTCGAAGTTGAGACCTCCAACATGAAAGCCCCAAGCTTAAGTCAATAAATATTATTTATATATTATTTATATATAATTTTTTAATTAAAACGACACATACATGCATGATATTATAAGTCAAAACAATAATTGCATTAAGTCTCAAAAATTATTAAAAAAACAAATAAATTCAGTCAAAACTTAGTAGTAAATGGATGAATTGGTTTAGTCGAGTGCTCATTTGAATGACTTATTTCAGGTGTGTTAATTTCATTTAGTGAATTTTTTTTTAAATAAACCTTATAAGTTATCTAAATCAATATTCTAGAGTAATTAGTATATATATAATCTGGTATAGTTAATTCCTCATCACAAAAATTGAAGTATAATTTTAAAAAATGAATACATAATGTAATTTTAAGAATCTTGTTAAATATCACATGATTATACACATGAATAATAATGGTGAAATTTTTTTTTTTTTGATCATATATTTGTTTTTTCTATTTAAAGTAAATTGCATTGATTTGAAACTTATTACATAACTCAAAACACTAAAAAACAATTAACTGCACTTTGTTGAATTTTCATAACTGATATTTATTATAACAAAAAAAATAATAAAAGTGATGTAGCATAATTTAATTATACAAAAAGTGAGGTGTATAATTAAAACATTTAAATATCTAACATTGTCCTTTAGTCTTCGTCAATATACTTCCGTTATGTTCTGAATTTACAGATGAATGAACAGAGAGTTTCTTTTGGGATATAAATAAATAAAAGAACAATCTATTTGGTGAAAAGCTCCTCAATTAATATATGAATTTTTAGAAGTAGTATAGTTTAAAAGATTAAAAAAAACCTTGGTTGTATGGAATAATTTTGAAATGTTAGGCATAAATTCAAAAAATTCAAATATACCACAAACTTCTAAGGCTCGTTTGGACATGCGAATACGATATGAAATTATTACTTGAAATCAGATTGATTTAAAGTTGAGTATTATTCAAATATGCAATTTAGACTGATTAAGTTATATTTTTCCTGATAAACATAAAATCTAACAAATTGTGAAAACTAATAAAACTCAT
Source organism: Solanum rostratum (assembly GCA_029948455.1). Lineage (NCBI taxonomy): Eukaryota > Viridiplantae > Streptophyta > Magnoliopsida > Solanales > Solanaceae > Solanum > Solanum rostratum. The sequence continues at coordinate 14,411,374 of CM057047.1, read as the reverse complement.
CCAGTTCCAGTTCCTATACAATCTTACTAAATCAGAAAATCATAATTTATAAATAAGACTAGATGGTGAGTGAATATTACGTGTGGTTGTTGGTGCGGGAAGTAGGTACTGACAATGCAAGCGATAAATTTGGCACGATAGCATGTTATATTATATGAATACACTGATAAGGCTCATTTGAAGTGCGAATGTTTTCTACAACTTATATATAAAGCGCTACTTTGTTAGGAGGACTGAAGGTCGTAGCCGTGGATGTTGCACTTGTAGTTGAGTATGTCCGAGCTGAAGAGGCAGCGGTCATCGGCATCTGATCCTGCATTTAATTGCAAATAGTTTGAAGGCGTACAAATATGTTTCGTGGAGGATATGCTATGTGCAGCAAGTGTAGGGGGAGTGATGTGGGTGGGGACAATGCCAGAAGTGTAATATGTGCAGAACATATTAAGGAATTCTGTGCAATGGAGAAGTAGTAGGAGCCTGCTGTGGCTGGTTTGGTGAAGAGCAAAGTGAGTAATGTGTACTTACTGTTTCATGTGGTGTTTTATAGATGGTCATCACTGCCTCAAGAATTTGGAGCTATCAAGAATGAGGGGAGGCATAACAATATGGGTAAAGCCTCGCGTATGACCGACTTCGATGACTACGGTTAAGGAGGCGCCTCAGAATCCGAAGTTTGAGGACCATAGTGACCAGGAATTAACGTGCATAGAAATCAAGCGGAAACAGATGATGGGTTTGGTCACTGAAGAGTTACGAAATCTATACTGTCGGAATTCTCCACTTCCTATTTCTTGGTGAGGCATTTTGGAACGAAGTTCCAGCAACAAATGAGTAGGTCGTGGCTAGCAACGGCTATTCAATGACATTAGGACTGGAGAGAACACCTGTCACGCCCCGGGAGGGTACCCTAGGCGTGGCCGGCACTCAGAGACTATTGCTAGCCCCCAAGCGAACCACTTAGCTTCATCACATCATTCATTTCAGACATTGCGGAAGGAAATAGTAAATAATACTTAAAAATAGTGGGCCAATGGCCAAACATTAATCTGATTATAAAAACCCAAGCAAGGAAATATTGCCCTGTTATCAAAGCATTCACCTTGACTACATCATTATGTCTACAAAGCCTCTAACATTACTTAAAGCGTCTAGGAAGGGGACCATGACATACCATGGCTACCCGACTCAAAAGAAATAGGATAACATTAAATAAAGGTTTCCTCCGAAAACAAGGAGGCTCACCACAGTCTGAACTTGAAAACACTTGACCTCAACGGGGGGGCTGCTGAAGTCCTCTAGCTCCTGAATCTGCATCATGAAACGATGCAGCGCCAATTGGCGTCAGTACATGGAATGTACTGGCATATAAAATAGCTGAAACACATCGTTAGGATTATACGAACATAACGTACATCGTCATGAGACCTTAACATTTACATCAGGAAAACATTAACATTGACCTTTTGCATTAACATTGACCTTTACATTAACATTGACTTTTGCACTAACATTGACCTTTACATTAACATTGACATTAGAGTACTATTAGGGAAACCTTTTCTGAGAGGCCTAACTGGGAGTTTCTTTAACCGACAACCATCACTTATGAGCCAGTAATGATACAACGAAATGATGTCGTTGCCACATCCATCCCTTACCCTGCCCGGGGTAAGGAACGTAACATTAGTGGATCCTTAAAACATAACATTAGTCCGCATTTGAGACAAGATAGGAGCCGTCCGCATTTCGGTTCAATCCTCTCTTCCTACGCGGGCTACGTAGTAGATGGACTCAAGTGGGACTCACTTTTATCCATTCGCTGCTCAATACTCCTCCCAGGACTCGACATTGCTCATAAAACATTAACATCATTAGTCCCATAGGGACCATTTCATCATCGTTAGTCCCCATAGGGGCATAATACATTATCATTAACATTTCATTTACATTAACATCATTGACATCTCATTGCATTAGCATTAACATCATAGACTTTAGGAACACTAGTTTAGGAACTTTGGCTCTCAACTTAGAGACAATCCCACATTCTCATGCTCAACATTCATCATTCATTATTTTATCATTACTCTAGACTCTACACACGCACCCATGTTCATCATGCATGCTTTTCTAGAATACATATACAATAGATATAAGGTTTTCAACTAAATGATTTTCAAGAAAATAGTTTAAAAGGATGCATGAGGGGTTTTATGAGGGTCATCATCAATGCAGGAAAATATGTAGGTTTATGCATAAAATAATGGCATTTATTCATTACATTACATGAATTAACATGTTTCACTTCATTACCCTAGCATCATCACCATTAAACTTTAATACATTACTCATGGGGCACATGGGAGGACATTCCCATGCTTTAGGTGTAGCCTTACATACCTGGAAAAAGGTAATCACATGAAACCAATTGCTTTCCTCTTGATCTCCTCAACCTTCTTCAAGCCCTAGCCTTAGGAACCTGAGGAAAACTTCTTCAATGGGGTTTTTGAACCCTTTTTCGTGAAAACCGACCTATATAGGTCATAGGGGTACGTTTAGGATAGGTGGGAATGGACCATAGTGCCCTTGAAAATTTTAAGAAATTAAATCCCGACCTGAAATAACACAGTTCGCGACGCGGACAGTGTATTTTTGGAAATTCAACTCCGTCGAAATTTTTCAGAAAAACATAAGTGTGTCTCCGCGACAGGTCCGCGTCGCGGTTCCATCGCGGAGGCTCACTGTTTTTTGTTTTGGAATGAAAAATTATTTTTCGACTCGGTTGCTCTAAAATTCGACCGAGACCTTTCCCCCACTCAATTTTCAGCGCTGATCATGAATCCGCTCTCGGATTTTCGATCCGAGCATCGGAAGGCACGTTTCTCGCACACCTCTCCTTTAGGGGTATTTTGGTAATTTCGCGGGCGTTACATTATCTCCCCCTTGGGATCATTCGTCCTCGAATAATGAGTAGGAAAGTATTTTAGCACGACTAGGCTCACGACTCACCTCGACATTACTTTGATAACTTACTATCTTCACCTTTCATTGGCCTTTAAACCCATTTATTCAACATCAACAATTTCACATGGAGTTCATGGAGTATACATTAATTTACATTAAGTAAGAACGTTACCTTCGATGCTTTCGTCAACCTCGGGCACGAACAGGTGCCGGTACTTTGCTTTCATCTCTTCCTCATCTTCCCATGTGGCTTCTTCAACGAATTGATTTCTCCACAGGACCTTAACAGAAGCTATCTTTCTGTTCCTTAATTTTCGAACCTGTCGATCAAGGATTTGGACTGTGGTTTCCTCATAGGACAGGCTGTCCTTGATTCCTGTGCTCTCTACAGGCACCACCAAGGCAGGATCCCCCAAACATTTCTTCAACATTGAGACGTGGAACACTGGGTGAATTCCATCTAACTCAGAAGGTAACTCTAGCTCATAAGCAACTTTTCCAATCCTTCGCAAAATTTGGTAGGGACCAATATAGCGAGGACTCAACTTCCCTTTCTTCCCAAACCTCGTGACACCTTTCATAGGTGATACTTTTAGATAAACTCAGTCATTCACCTCAAACTCTAAATCCCTTCTCCTTACATCTGTGTACGAATTCTGGCGGCTCTGGCTGTCTTTAACCTCTCTCGTATAGTCTTTACCTTTTCCATGGACTCGTGGACAAGGTCCGGCCCAATCAGCTCGGCCTCTCCAACCTCGAACCACCCAATGGGCGATCTACATCTTCTCCCATACAACGCCTCATAAGGGGCCATCTGAATACTCGCATGATAACTGTTGTTGTATGCGAATTCAATCAAGGGTAAATGATCGTCCCAATTTCCTTTGAAGTCAAGAACGCATGCTCTCAACATGTCTTCTAACATCTGGATAGTGCGTTCTGCCTGACCATCCGTCTGTGGATGAAAGGCTGTGCTCAAGTTCACCTTGATACCCAGCCCTTTCTGGAAAGACTTCCAGAAGTGAGAAGTAAATTGGGCTCCTCTGTCTGAAATGATGGACAAGGGAACTTCGTGCAACCTCACAATCTCCTGAATATACATTTTGGCATAATCCTTAGCAGTGTTAGTCGTCTTGACTGCCAAGAAATGCGCTGATTTCATCATTCTGTCTACAATCATCCATATGGAATCATGTTGTCTCCGGGACTTCGGTAAGCCCGTGACAAAGTCCATATTCACCATCTCCCACTTCCATTCAGGAATTTAAAAATTCTGGGCTAGACCACTTGGCCTTTGGTGTTAAACCTTGACTTGCTGGCAGTTGGGGCATCTGGAAACGAATTCAGCGATATCCCTTTTCATTCCACTCCACCAGTAGACCTCTCTCAAGTCATGATACATCTTGGTGGAACCTGGATGGATGGAGTATTTAGCATTATGGGCCTCAGCTAAAATCCTTTCTCGGACACCATCAATATCAGGGACACATAGTCTGTCCTGGTACCTCAGTACCCCATCTCCCCCTTTAGAGAAGACCATCACTTTTTGCTTCTGAACATCTTCTTTTAGTTGGAGTAAAATGGGATCTCGATCCTGCTTCTCTTTAACTTCAGTCACCAGGGATGATGAAGACCCATTTTGAACACTAACTCCTCCTTCGTCATTCTCTTCGAGTTGGACCCCCAATCGGGCCAATCTGTGCACATCTTTCATCAGTTCTCTCTTTTCTTCCTCAACATGGGCCGTGCTACCCATTGACAACCTGCTAAGAGCATCAGCAACAACGTTAGCTTTACCTGGGTGGTACATGACGCTCATGTCATAGTCCTTGAGCAACTCTAACCATCTCCTCTGTCACAGATTGAGCTCCCTTTGGCTGAATACATACTGCAAGCTCTTGTGGTCTGTGAATACATCCACATGCACTCCATACAAGTAGTGGCGCCAGATTTTAAGTGCGAACACAATGGCTTCCAACTCAAGATCATGGGTCGGATAGTTCTTTCCATGAACCTTAAGCTGTTTGGAAGCATAGGCTATCACCTTTCCTCTTTGCATTAACACGTATCCCAACCCAACTCTAGATGCGTCACAGTATATCACGAAGTCGTCTGTCCCGTCAGGCAAGGTCAAGACAGGTGCAACGGTCAACCTGGTCTTTAACTCCTGGAAACTTTTCTCACATTCGTCAGACCACTGGAACTTAGCCTTTTTTGGGTCAGTTTGGTCAATGGTGCAGATAGGGAAGAAAACCCCTCCACAAACCTTTGGTAGTAGCCTGCCAACCCCAAGAAACTTCTTATGTCGGTTGGAGAGGTTGGCCTTGGCCAGCTTGCCACCGCCTCAATCTTCTGGTTATCAACTCGAATACCATCACCCGAAACTACATGGCCTAGGAAAGCCACTGACTTAAGCCAAAACTCACATTTGGAGAACTTTGCATACAACTCATGATCCTTAAGAGTTTGAAGGACAACTCTGAGATGTTTAGCATGCTCTTCCTCATCCCTCGAATATATCAAAATATCATCAATGAAGACGATTACAAACATATCCAAGTAGGGTCTGAACACTCTATTCATCAAGTCCATAAAGGCTGCGGGTGCATTTGTCAACCCAAAGGACATCACTAAAAATTCAAAATGACCATATCTTATCCTGAAAGCTGTCTTTGGGATATCACACTCCCTCACCTTTAACTGGTGGTACCCCGATCTGAGGTCTATCTTTGAAAAACATGAGGCACCCTGAAGTTGGTCGAACAAGTCGTCAATCCTAGGAAGAGGATATTTATTCTTGACTGTGACCTTGTTCAGTTGCCTATAATCTACACACATTCGTAGCGACCCATCCTTCTTTCGCACAAACAAAACTGGAGCACCCCACGGAGAAACACTGGGTCTAATAAAACCCTTCTCTAACAGGTCTCTCAACTGTTCTTTCAACTCTTTCAATTCAGCAGGGGCCATCCTATATGGTGGAATTGAAATAGGCTGCGTATCGGGGAGTACATCAATACCGAAGTCAATCTCCCTATCAGGAGGGACTCCAGGTAAATCCTTCGGGAACACCTCAGGAAACTCATTAACAACTGAGACTGACTCAAGAGTAGGGGCCTCGACATTATCAGCTTTAACTCTTATTAGGTGATAGATACACCCCTTAGAGATCAACCTCCTTGCCCTCAGGTACGAAATAATTATACCTTTGGGTGCAACATAACCTCCCTTCCATTCTAAGACCGGTTCATTGGGAAATTGAAACTTAACCACTCGGGTTCTACAGTCTATGACTGCATGGCAAGCATGAAGCCAATCCATCCCAAGGATCACATCAAAATCCACCATTTCTAACTCTACCAAATCAGCCAATGTATCCCTATGATAAATGGATACTACACAGTTTCTATAGACCCTCTTAGCCAGAATAGACTCTCCACTAGGAGTCGAAACGAAATATGGCTCACGTAGACATTCTGGGATAACTTCGAACTTATTAGCCACATAGGGCGTCACAAAGGATAAAGTGGCGCCCGGATCAAGTAATGCATAACAGTTATAAGAGAAGATTCGAAGCATACCCGTAACAACATCTGGGGCAGCCTCTCGATCCTGCCGATTTCCCATAGCATACAGGCGGTTCGCTCCGCCTCCGGCATTCGTAGCAGTAGCCCTCTGTTGACTGCCCGCAGGGGGCGCCGTAGACGATTGGGCTCTATTACCCCTGTCGTTTCCCCTCTGGCTCCTCATAGGATATTCGCCCTGGAAATGGCCAGGCTTTCTGCACGTATAGCATAGGTTGGTGCCTTCCCGGCATGCACCAAGATGTTGTTTGCTACATCTTCCACAAGTTACTTTTTCTCTGGGACCCTGGGCGACACTAGCCTGGGACTGAGATACCTGTGCTCTGAAATTCTGATAACCCTTGGTCCTCTGATCATACCTGTGTTGCTGAACAGGTGCATTTGCCATCGGTGTTGCATGGCGAGGAGGCTTCCTCTGAAAAAAGTTCCTGTTACCCTTGTCCTCCTTCTGCTGGTTTTGCTCCTGGCCCGCAGCTTTGGCTTTCTTGCTCTACTGCTCCTCCCTGTCCCTCTTCTTGTCCTCTTCAGTCTGTTGAGCATAAACCATCAGCCTGGAAATATCCATGTCTGGAATCAGCAGTGCTGCCTTGCACTCCCTCTTCACATGTCTGGCCAGCCCAGACACAAATTTTCTCATCCTGGCCCTCATATCAAGGACCATCTCCGGAGCATATCTTGACAGTTGGGTGAACTTTAGGCTATACTCCTTGGCATTCATACCCTCCTGTTTTAAGTTCACAAACTCCTCAACCTTGGCTTCCCTTAACTCTTGGGGAAAGAAATGATCGAGAAAAGCACTCTCGAACTCTTCCCACTCAGCTGGTTCAGCACTTTCACCTCTGACATCCTCCCATTGGTTGTACTAAATGTTGGCAACATCCTTAAGCTGATATGAGACCAGCTCAACTCCTTCAACCTCACTTGCATGCATTGCCCTTAGGATCTTGCGCATCTCATCAATAAAATTCTGCGGATCCTCCTCAACCTTAGAACCCGTGTAGACTGGCGGGTTCATCCTCAAGAAATCCCTGAGCCTGGACGCAGCAGTTGGCTCTTGGGAACTGGAGCTTGGGGCCTGGGGACCGCGACTGCTACTTTGCGAGGCCACCAACTGGGTGAGCATGGCAATGGCTCCCCTGAAGTCTGCCTCTGAGGTGGGGGCTGACTGAACTGGAGATGCTAGTGGGACCTCAGTAGCTCTAGCAGGTCGTCCTCGTCTCCTTGTCTCACGTTCTGGCAAGGGGTTCTCAGTACTTGGGACGGAACCATCTCTTTGGGCAGCAGTGCGTTTTGGAGGCATTATCTGCAAACGCGTAATGCACGAATTAAAGAGGTTTACTTAAAGTCAAGCTCTAACGCACGACTCGGAACATCAAAGAAGTGGAACCATTTCCTAATGCCCTGTAGCATCCTGTTTATGAAGTGTGGTGCACAACACACGCATAAACGAGACTCTACTAGACACGGCTTCGTAGATTCCCTAGGACTCTTGAACTCTGTGCTCTGATACCAAGTTTGTCATGCCTCGGGAGGGTACCCTAGGCGTGGCCGGCACTCAGAGACTATTGCTAGCCCCCAAGCGAACCACTTAGCTTCATCACATCATTCATTTCAGACATTGCGGAAGGAAATAGTAAATAATACTTAAAAATAGTGGGCCAATGGCCATACATTAATCTGATCATAAAAACCCAAGCAAGGAAATATTGCCCAGTTATCAAAGCATTCACCTTGACTACATCATTATGTCTACAAAGCCTCTAGCATTACTTAAAGCGTCTAGGAAGGGGACCATGACATACCATGGCTACCCGGCTCAAAAGAAACTGGATAACATTAAATAAAGATTTCCTCCGAAAACAAGGAGGCTCACCATAGTCTGAACTTGAAAACACTTGACCTCAACGGGGCGGCTGCTGAAGTCCTCTAGCTCCTGTATCTGCATTATGAAACGATGCAGTGCCAATTGGCGTCAGTACGTGGAATGTACTGGCATGTAAAATAGCTGAAATACATCGTTAGGATTATACGAACATAACGTACATCGTCATGAGACCTTAACATTTACATCAGGGAAACATTAACATTGACCTTTGCATTAACATTGACCTTTACATTAACATTGACCTTTACACTAACATTGACCTTTATATTAACATTGACATTAGAGTACTATTAGGGAAACCTTTTCTGAGAGGCCTAACTGGGAGTTTCTTTAACCGACAACCATTACTTATGAGCCAGTAATGATACAACGAAACGATATCGTTGCCACATCCATCCCTTACCCTGCCCGGGGTAAGGAACGTAACATTAGTGGATCCTTAAAACATAACATTAGTCCGCATTTGGGACAAGATAGGAGCCGTCCGCATTTCGGTTCAATCCTCTCTTCTTACGCGGGCCACGTAGTTAATGGACTCAAGTTGGACTCACTTTTATCCATTTTGGTGCTCAATACTCCTCCCAGGACTCGACATTGCTCATAAAACATTAACATCATTAGTCCCATAGGGACCATTCATCATCGTTAGTCCCCATAGGGGCATAATACATTATCATTAACATTTCATTTACATTAACATCATTGACATCTCATTGCATTAGCATTAACATTATAGACTTTAGGAACACTAGTTTAGGAACTTTGACTCTCAACTTAGAGACAATCCCACATTCTCATGCTCAACATTCATCATTCATTATTTTATCATTACTCTAGACTCTACACACGCACCCATGTTTATCATGCATGCTTTTCTAGAATACATATACAATAGATATAAGGTTTTCAACTAAATTCTTTTCAAGAAAATAGTTTAAAAGGATGCATGAGGGTTTTTATGAGGGTCATTATCAATGCAGGAAAATATGTAGGTTTATGCATAAAATAATGGCATTTATTTATTACATTACATGAATTAACATGTTTCACTTTATTACCCTAGCATCATCACCATTAAACTTTAATACATTACTCATGGGGCACATGGGAGGACATTCCCATGCTTTAGGTGTAGCCTTACATACCTAGAAAAAGGTAATCACACGAAACCAATTGCTTTCTCTCCTGATCTCATCAACCTTCTTCAAGCCCTAGCCTTAGGAACCTTAGGAAAACCTCTTCAATGGGGTTTTTGAACCCTTTTTCGTGAAAACCGACCTATATAGGTCATAGGGGTACATTTAGGATAGGTGGGAATGAACCATAATGCCCTTGGAAATTTTAAGAAATTAAATCCCGACCTGAAATAACACAGTCCGCGACGCGGACTGGTCGCGGGCAGTGTATTTTCGGAAATTCAACTCCGTCGAAATTTTTCAGAAAAACATAAGTGTGTCTCCGCGACAGGTCCACGTCGCGGTTCCATCGCGGAGGCTCACTGTTTTTTCGTTTTGGAACGAAATATTAGTTTTCGACTCGGTTGCTCTAAAATTCGACCGAGACCTTTCCCCCACTCAATTTTCAGTGTTGATCATGAATCCGCTCTCGGATTTTCGATCCGAGCATCGGAAGGCACGTTGCTCGCACACCTCTCCTTTAGGGGTATTTTGGTAATTTCGCGGGCGTTACATTATCTCCCCCTTGGGATCATTCGTCCTCGAATGATGAGTAGGAAAGTATTTTAGCACGACTAGGCTCACGACTCACCTCGACATTACTTTGATAACTTACTATCTTCACCTTCCATTGGCCTTTAAACTAATTTATTCAACATCAACAATTTCACATGGAGTTCATGGAGTATACATTAATTTACATTAAGTAAGAACGTTACCTTCGATGCTTTCGTCAACCTCGGGCACAAACAGGTGCGGGTACTTTGCTTTCATCTCTTCCTCAGCTTCCCATGTGGCATCCTCAACGAATTGATTTCTCCACAGGACCTTAACAGAAGCTATCTTTCTGTTCCTTAATTTGCGAACCTGTCGATCAAGGATTTGGACTGGGGTTTCCTCATAGGACAGGCTGTCCTTGATTCCTGTGCTCTCTACAGGCACCACCAAGGCAAGATCCCCCAAACATTTCTTCAACATTGAGATGTGGAACACTGGGTGAATTCCATCTAACTCAGAAGGTAACTCTAGCTCATAAGCAACTTTTCCAATCCTTCGCAAAATTTGGTAGGGACCTATATAGCGAGGACTCAACTTTCTTTTCTTCCCAAACCTCGTGACACCTTTCATAGGTGATACTTTCAGATAAACCCAGTCATTCACCTCAAACTCTAAATCCCTTCTCCTTACATCTGTGTACGAATTCTGGCGGCTCTGGGCTGTCTTTAACCTCTCTCGTATAGTTTTTACCTTTTCCATGGACTCGTGGACAAGGTCCGGCCCAATCAGCTCAGCCTCTCCAACCTCGAACCACCCAATGGGCGATCTACATCTTATCCCATACAAGGCCTCATAAGGGGCCATCTGAATACTCGCATGATAACTGTTGTTGTATGCGAATTCAATCATGGGTAAATGATCGTCCGAATTTCCTTTGAAGTCAAGAACACATGCTCTCAACATGTCTTCTAACGTCTGGATAGTGCGTTCTGCCTGACCATCCGTCTGTGGATGAAAGACTGTGCTCAAGTTCACCTTGGTACCCAGCCCTTTCTAGAAAGACTTCCAGAAGTAAGAAGTAAATTGGGCTCCTCTGTCTGAAATGATGGACAAGGGAACTCCGTGCAACCTCACAATCTCCTGAATATACATTTTGGCATAATCCTCAGCAGTGTTAGTCGTCTTGACTGCCAAGAAATGCGCTGATTTCATCATTCTATCTACAATCACCCATATGGAATCATGTTGTCTCCGGGACTTCGGTAAGCCCGTGACAAAGTCCATATTCACCATCTCCCACTTCCATTCAGGAATTTCAAAATTATGGGCCAGACCACTTGGCCTTTGGTGTTCAACCTTGACTTGCTGGAAGTTGGGGCATCTGGAAACGAATTCGGCGATATCCCTTTTCATTCCACTCCACCAGTAGACCTCTCTCAAGTCATGATACATCTTGGTGGAACCTGGATGGATGGAGTATTTAGCATTATGGGCCTCAGCTAAAATCCTTTCTCGGACACCATCAATATCAGGGACACATAGTCTGTCCTGGTACCTCAGTACCCCATCTCCCCCTTTAGAGAAGACCATCACTTTTTGCTTCTGAACATCTTCTTTTAGTTGGAGTAAAATGGGATCTCGATCCTGCTTCTCTTTAGCTTCAGTCACCAGGGATGATGAAGACCCATTTTGAACACTAACTCCTCCTTCGTCATTCTCTTCGAGTTGGACCCCCAATCGGGCCAATCTGTGCACATCTTTCATTAATTCTCTCTTTTCTTCCTCAACATGGGTCGTGCTACCCATTGACAACCTGCTAAGAGCATCAGCAACAACGTTAGCTTTACCTGGGTGGTACATGACGCTCATGTCATAGTCCTTGAGCAACTCTAACCATCTCCTCTGTCGCAGATTGAGCTCCCTTTGGCTGAATACATACTGCAAGCTCTTGTGGTCTGTGAACACATCCACATGCACTCCATACAAGTAGTGGCGCCAGATTTTAAATGCGAACACAACGGCTGCCAACTCAAGATCATGGGTCGGATAGTTCTTTTCATGAACCTTAAGCTGTCTGGAAGCATAGGCTATCACCTTTCCTCTTTGCATTAACACGCATCCCAACCCAACTCTAGATGCGTCACAGTATATCACGAAGTCGTCTGTCCCGTCAGGCAAGGTCAAGACAGGTGCAGCGGTCAACCTGGTCTTTAACTCCTGGAAACTTTTCTTACATTCGTCAGACCACTGGAACTTAGCCTTTTTTTGGGTCAGTTTGGTCAATGGTGCAGATAGGGAAGAAAACCCCTCCACAAACCTTCGGTAGTAGCCTGCCAACCCCAAGAAATTTCTTATGTCGGTTGGAGAGGTTGGCCTTGGCCAGCTTGCCACCGCCTCAATCTTCTGGTTATCAACTCGAATACCATCACCCGAAACTACATGGCCTAGGAAAGCCACTGACTTAAGCCAAAACTCACATTTGGAGAACTTTGCATACAACTCATGATCCTTAAGAGTTTGAAGGACAACTCTGATATGTTTAGCATGCTCTTCCTCATCCCTCGAATATATCAAAATATCATCAATGAAGACGATTACAAACATATCTAAGTAGGGTCTGAACACTCTATTCATCAAGTCCATAAAGGTTGCGGGTGCATTTGTCAACCCAAAGGACATCACTAAAAATTCAAAATGACCATATCTTGTCCTGAAAGCTGTCTTTGGGATATCACACTCCCTCACCTTTAACTGGTGGTACCCCGATCTGAGGTCTATCTTTGAAAAACATGAGGCACCCTGAAGTTGGTCGAACAAGTCGTCAATCCTAGGAAGAGGATATTTATTCTTGACTGTGACCTTGTTCAGTTGCCTATAATCTACACACATTCGTAGCGACCCATCCTTCTTTCGCACAAACAAAACTGGAGCACCCCACGGAGAAACACTGGGTCTAATAAAACCCTTCTCTAACAGGTCTTTCAACTGTTCTTTCAACTCTTTCAATTCAGCGGGGGCCATCCTATATGGTGGAATTGAAATAGGCTGCGTATCGGGGAGTACATCAATACCGAAGTCAATCTCCCATTCAGGAGGGACTCCAGGTAAATCCTCCGGGAACACCTCAGGAAACTCATTAACAATTGAGACTGACTCAAGAGTAGGAGCCTCGACATTATCAGCTTTAACTCTTATTAGGTGATAGATACACCCCTTAGAGATCAACCTCCTTGCCCTCAGGTACGAAATAATTATACCTTTGGGTGCAACATAACCTCCCTTCCATTCTAAGACCGGTTCATTGGGAAATTGAAACTTAACCACTCGGGTTCTACAGTCTATGGATGCATGGCAAGCGTGAAGCCAATCCATCCCAAGGATCACATCAAAATCCACCATTTCTAACTCTACCAAATCAGCCAATGTATCCCTATGATAAATGGATACTACACAGTTTCTATAGACCCTCTTAGCCAGAATAGACTCTCCAATAGGAGTCGAAACGGAATATGGCTCACGTAGACATTCTGGGACAACTTCGAACTTATTAGCCACATAGGGCGTCACAAAGGATAAAGTGGCACCCGGATCAAGTAATGCATAACAGTTATAAGAGAATATTCGAAGCATACCTGTAACAACATCTGGGGCAGCCTCTCGATCCTGCCGATTTCCCATAGCATACAGGCGGTTCGCTCCGCCTCCGGCATTCGTAGCAGTAGCCCTCTGTTGACTGCCCGCAAGGGGCGCCGTAGACGATTGGGCTCTATTACCCCTGTCGTTTCCCCTTTGGCTCCTCATAGGACATTCGCCCTGGAAATGGCCAGGTTGTCCGCACGTATAGCATAGGTTGGTGCCTTCTCGGCATGCACCAAGATGTTGTTTGCCACATCTGCTACAAGTTACTTTTTCTCTAGGACCATGGGCGACACTAGCCTGGGACTGAGATACCTGTGCTCTGAAATTCTGATGACCCTAGGTCCTCTGATCAAACCTCCCTTGTCCTCCTTCTGCTGGTTTTGCTCCTGGCCCGCAACTTTGGCTTTCTTGCTCTGCTGCTCCTCCCTGTCCCTCTTCTTGTCCTCTTCAGCCTGTTGAGCATAAACCATCAGCCTGGAAATATCCATGTCTGGAATCAGCAGTGCTGCCTTGCACTCCCTCTTCACATGTCTGCCCAGCCCAGACACAAATTTTCTCATCCTGGCCCTCATATCAAGGACCATCTCCGGAGCATATCTTGACAGTTGAGTGAACTTTAGGCTATACTCCTTGGCAGTCATACCCTCCTGTTTTAAGTTCACAAACTCCTCAACCTTGGCTTCCCTTAACTCTTGGGGAAAGAAATGATCGAGAAAAGCACTCTCGAACTCTTCCCACTCAGCTGGTTTAGCACTTTCATCTCTGATATCTTCCCATTGATTGTACCAAATGTTGGCAACATCCTTAAGCTGATATGAGACCAGCTCAACTCCTTCAACCTCACTTGCATGCATTGCCCTTAGGATCTTGCGCATCTCATCAATAAAGTTCTGTGGATCCTCCTCAACCTTAGAACCCGTGTAGACTGGCGGGTTCATCCTCAAGAAATCCCTGAGACTGGATGCAGCAGTTGGCTCTTGGGAACTGGAGCTTGGGGCCTGGGGACCGCGACTGCTACTTTGCGAGGCCACCAACTGGGTGAGCATGGCAATGGCTCCCCTGAAGTCTGCCTCTGAGGTGGGGGCTGACTGAACTGGAGATGCTGGTGGGACCTCAGTAGCTCTAGCAGGTCGTCCTCGTCTCCTTGTCTCACGTTCTGGCAAGGGGTTCTCAGTACTTGGGACGGAACCATCTCTTTGGGCAGCAGTGCGTTTTGGAAGCATTATCTGCAAACGCGTAACGCACGAATTAAAGAGGTTTACTTAAAGTCAAGCTCTAACGCACGACTCGGAACATCAAAGAAGTGGAACCATTTCCTAATGCCCTGTAGCATCCTGTTTATGAAGTGTGGTGCACAACACACGCATAAATGAGACTCTACTATTCACGGCTTCGTAGATTCCCTAGGACTCTTGAACTCTGTGCTCTGATACCAAGTTTGTCACGCCCCGGGAGGGTACCTTAGGCGTGGCCGGCACTCAGAGACTATTGCTAGCCCCCAAGCGAACCACTTAGCTTCATCACATCATTCATTTCAGACATTGCGGAAGGAAATAGTAAATAATACTTAAAAATAGTGGGCCAATGGCCAAACATTAATCTGATCATTAAAAACCAAGCAAGGAAATATTGCCCAGTTATCAAAGCATTCACCTTGACTACATCATTATGTCTACAAAGCCTCTAACATTACTTAAAGCGTCTAGGAAGGGGACCATGACATACCATGGCTACCCGACTCAAAAGAAACAGGATAACATTAAATAAAGGTTTCCTCCGAAAACAAGGAGGCTCACCACAGTCTGAACTTGAAAACACTTGACCTCAACGGGGGGGGCTGCTGAAGTCCTCTAGCTCCTGTATCTGCATCATGAAACGATGCAGCGCCAATTGGCGTCAGTACGTGGAATGTACTGGCATGTAAAATAGCTGAAACACATCGTTAGGATTATACGAACATAACGTACATCGTCATGAGACCTTAACATTTACATCAGGGAAACATTAACATTGACCTTTGCATTAACATTGACCTTTACATTAACATTGACCTTTACACTAACATTGACCTTTACATTAACATTGACATTAGAGTACTATTAGGGAAACCTTTTCTGAGAGGCCTAACTGGGAGTTTCTTTAACCGACAACCATCACTTATGAGCCAGTAATGATACAACAAAACGATGTCGTTGCCACATCCATCCCTTACCCTGCCCAGGGTAAGGAACGTAACATTAGTGGATCCTTAAAACATAACATTAGTCCGCATTTGGGACAAGATAGGAGTCGTCCGCATTTCGGTTCAATCCTCTCTTCCTACGCGGGCCACGTAGTTAATGGACTCAAGTGGGACTCACTTTTATCCATTTCGGTGCTCAATACTCCTCCCAGGACTCGACATTGCTCATAAAACATTAACATCATTAGTCCCATAGGGACCATTTCATCATCGTTAGTCCCCATAGGGGCATAATACATTATCGTTAACATTTCATTTACATTAACATCATTGACATCTCATTGCATTAGCATTAACATCATAGACTTTAGAAACACTAGTTTAGGAACTTTGACTCTCAACTTAGAGACAATCCCACATTCTCATGCTCAACATTCATCATTCATTATTTTATCATTACTCTAGACTTTACACACGCACCCATGTTCATCATGCATGCTTTTCTAGAATACATATACAATAGATATAAGGTTTTCAACTAAATGCTTTTCGAGAAAATAGTTTAAAAGGATGCATGAGGGTTTTTATGAGGGTCATCATCAATGCAGGAAAATATGAAGGTTTATGCATAAAATAATGGCATTTTTTCATTACACTACACGAATTAACATGTTTCACTTCATTACCCTAGCATCGTCACCATTAAACTTTAATACATTACTCATGGGGCACATGGGAGGACATTCCCATGCTTTAGGTATAGCCTTACATACCTGGAAAAAGGTAATCACACGAAACCAATTGCTTTCCTCTTGATCTCCTCAACCTTCTTCAAGCCCTAGCCTTAGGAACCTTAGGAAAACTTCTTCAATGGGGTTTTTGAACCCTTTTTCGTGAAAACCGACCTATATAGGTCATAGGGGTACGTTTAGGATAGGTGGGAATGGACCATAATGCCCTTGGAAATTTTAAGAAATTACATTCCGACCTGAAATAACACAGTCCGAGACGCGGACTGGTCGTGGACAGTGTATTTTCGAAAATTCAACTCCGTCGAAATTTTTTCAGAAAAACATAAGTGTGTCTCCGCGACAGGTCCGCGTCGCGGTTCCATCGCGGAGGCTCACTATTTTTCGTTTTGGAACGAAAAATTATTTTTTGAATCGGTTGCTCTAAAATTCGACCAAGACCTTTCCCCCACTCAATTTTCAGTGCTGATCATGAATCCGCTCTCGAATTTTCGATCCGAGCATTGGAAGGCACGTTTCTCGCACACCTCTCCTTTAGGGGTATTTTGGTAATTTCACGGGCGTTACAACACCAGAGCAAACATCTATGAGAGGCGGGAGAACAATACACAAACATTCAAACCTGTCGGCAAGAACGATACATGGGACACAAGGAAAAGGGAAGACATAATTGGTCAGTGGATGTAATAGTTTAATGGCAGGTGGAGATGTAATTGCTGCGGAGATGCCACCTCTCATAATCCTACAGTGGAATACACCCCAACTTGCAGCTTCAGTGGATGAAGCTCCGGAAAAGGCTCAGATCTTGCCTGGTTCGTCGCGAAGAGAAGACAGTGGACTTTGAATAGTGCCCTGGCTGCAAGCAATAGTTGCCTCGGAAGACCCTCCGTTGAATCGGTGGAGCCAGGGCACGAATCAAGTCTAAGCTTTCTCCGTTTACTGTATTCATTGCGGGTAATCTTCACTGCCTCGAGATCTTGTGGACCAGGTTGACCGATTAGCAACGTGCATGTGGAAATCTTACCTATAAAACTCGGAGGAGTAGGAGGGTTAACATGCACAAAGGCATTGCACTAAGTTGCTGCAGGCCGGGGGAATGATAATGCCTGACTTAAGGCAGTGTAGCTGGGACATACTGTAAGCCCACCCCGAATTTCCAATTAGCTGGGATGATAGAGCAAGAACTTGACAAATAAGCGACGAACGTAGATATCAAAACAGCAGTGGGCAATGAGTTTCTTTGCTAGAGATTTCAGAAGCCCAAACCTTATGGACCAGGTGGAGAAGTTACTACGACGGATGCAAGAAACTTAGCTATAAAACTCAGAATAGCAGGAAATTAAGGTGGACATATCATCAAACAACTTACATGTGCAATTCAATTATAAAAATCTAACACACATACAACGGAGGTGTCACCTCTCGTAATACAACAATAGAATACACCCCAACGTGCAGCTTCAATGGATGAAGCTCCGAAAAAGGCTCAGATTCTTGCCCGGTTCATCACGAAGAGAAGAGAGTGGACTTTGAATAATGCCCTTGCTGCAAGCAACAGTTGCCTCGGAAGACCCTCTGTTGAACCGGTGAAGCCAGGGCACGAATCAAGTCTAAGCTTTCTTCATTTACCGTTTTCATTGTGGATAATCTTCACTGCCTCGAGATTTTGTGGACCAGGTTGACCGATTAGCAATGTGCATGTGGAAATCTTACCTATAAAACTCGAAGGAGTAGGAGGGTGAAGATGCACAGAAGGCGTTGCACTAAGTTGCTGTAGGCCGGGGAATGATAATGTCTGACCTAAGGTAGTCTAGCCGGGACATACTGTAAGCCCACCCCCGAATTTCTAATTAGCTGGGATGATAGAGCAAGAACTTGACAAATAAGCGACGGGCATAGATATCAAAACAACAGTGGACACTGAGTTTCTCTGCTAGAGATTTCAGAAGCCCAAACTTTGTGGACTAGGTGGAGAAGTTACTAAGACAGATGCAAATAGCTTAGCTATAAAACTCGGAAGAGCAAGAAACTAAGGTGGACATATCATCAAACAACTTACATGCGCATTTCAATTATAAAAATCCAACACACATACATTGTAGATGTAACGGACCTGGCAGTAGCATGCATGCGGAAGTCGTAGCGACAAATTACACCGATTAGAAAGGTAAAATATACTAATCCATACTGTACGGACCAGATAAGACACACATATTATCAAACAGCTTACATGCACCATTCAAACATGCATACGAAAATCGTACCGGCAAGGTGAAATCAATTACAAAGCTAAGGTATACAGTGGAAAGATTACCGACTGCGAAAGCATTGTTAAGCAGCGCAACAAGTTAGTTTTTTTAATTCTAAAAACATTAATAAACAAAGGAAAATTGAAGGAATAAGTAAATGAGTAAGAAATACCTGCAAATTCCTCAAATCCCAACTGCCAATGAAAGATGGATGGAAGACGCGTAGCTACAAAACTCAGCAGAGTAGAAAAGTAAGATAGACATATTTATGAGAGATCTTACATGCACAATTCAAACATGCATGCGAAAATGATACCGGCAAAATAAAGGAAATTACAAGGCAAGATGTACAACGGGAAAATTACCGACTCCGAAGGAGTTTTCAAGAGACGCAATAGCTCAGAGTGTTCACTAATGAGGGAATAAGTGAAGGAAAGTTGAAGAAATAAGCTAAAAAGGAAGAAATACCTTCGAAATCCCCAATTCTCAAATGGCAAAGAAGCAAGAACCCAATTTGCAGCAGTAAATGGGGAAGAGAAGGCCCCAAGAGCATATATATGTGACGGTGGGAAAACCGGTCAGTGGAGAAGCAGAGAAATCATTGGCCAGTGGAGGCGGCAGGTAAATGACCAGGGAAAACGTTGTTATTACGGAAGTGCCACTCCTCATAATGCCCCGGAAAATCACACTTTATTACGGAAATGCCATTCGTCGTCCAAGGAAAGTGTCACTTATTAATGCCTTTAAATTGTATTGAAAAATAACAAAAATTACTGAAATAAACTTAATAAATTTGTTATAAAATACATCTTATACATTTAGTTTTGAAATGATGAAAACGACTACCAGTAACATTCATATTTAGGTCCTTTTTCCAACTTAATGAAAATATTGATTTTAATTATTATGATATGAGTCATTAAGTTCATTTATTTTTTTATCTGAATTTCAATTAGTCATATCTTAATCATTAAGTGCTTTTGATGTTTCTCCTGTAATAATTGCTAAATGGATCCAAGTAAATCTATAATAAAATTTTAATATCATTAAGATATTTATTCAAAATTTCAACAAAAATAGTGGTTCACCAATTTCAATTTGGAAAAATTGTAAGAATATATATTTTAAGATCTTATATTATCAATTATGTCAATTCTTAAAAATATTTACAGATTTAAGTTTTATATGTACATCTATGTCAACTTTTAAGATTTTTTATTTTTCATATTTTTTTTTTAAAAAAAATGCTTATTCAAGGTGCATTTGAGCCTTTTCAGAATAGGAATTTGATAAAAAAAATAAAATTATTCCTTATTGTAGTTCATAGAAACATTCAATATCTTTCCTTATTGGTTTGTTCAAAAATTCCTCCACACTTGACCCATTAATGCAGGGTAATACTATTTATGGTGTTTTATTTTTTATTTTATTTGGTAACAGTACACAAATTTTTATTAATTTTTAATTCTCTCTTATTTTAGAATTTTTTTAATCTCTCTCCCTCTCTTTAGTTCTGTTTTTTTTTTCTTTTTTTTTAAAAAAAATCTCTCTCTATCTCTTTTCAATTTTGTCCATTTTTTTTTATTGTTTGAATATTTTTCCTCTCTCTTCAATTTTGTCATATTTATCTTTTTTTTTTTGGAAAAAGATTTTCTTTCTCTTCAATTTTCTATTTTTTTTAATTTCTTGAATTTTTGAAATTTTTTTCTCTCTTCTTTAATTCTATTTTAATTTTGTGGACAAATTTCTTTTTGCTTCTCACTCTCTTCAATTTTATATTTTTTAATTATAAAAAGAAAAAAAAACCAACTTCTCCACCAAACATACCTACTTTCGACTTTGTAATCAACATACCTACCTACATGTGTTGTTTATCACATTTTTTAAAACATCACTGTTAGTAAAAAATAACACCAAACAATAACCAAATTTGCCACCAAATATCCGACTGATAACATATATATTGTTATCAACAATATTACCAATCAAATAAAAAAAAATAACTTTGCCACCAAACATTCACCAAAAAACTTACAAATACATATTGTTATCAATAATTTTACCAATACTATTACCAATCAAATAAAAAAATCAAGTTTGCCATCAAATATTCACCAAAAAACTAACAACATATGTATTGTTATCAACAATTTTACCAACACTATTACCAATCAAATAAAAAAAATCAATATTGCCATAAAATAATCAACCAAAATAATGTCATCATATTAATTGTTATCAACAATTTTACCAAACTATTACCAGTCAAATAAAAAAAGCAATATTGCCATAAAAATTAACCAAAATACTGAGAATATATATATTGTAGGCAACAATTTTACAAACATCAACACCCCAACGGTCCACCTTTTTTCAGCATATAATGTCTTTGTCTTTGGAGCTTTTCTCCATGTATGAGAGAGACAAAGAGCATTAATTAAGACTACTTTTTCGTTTTCACCTTTTTTTTTGGAGTTTTTCGCATGTATGAGAGAGACAAAGTGCATTAATTAAGATATTTTTTCTTTGTTTCATTTTTTTTTTTTTTGAGCTTTTCCCATGTATGTATACTTTTGTAAAAAGAGTGTTGATGATTGTAAATAAAATTTATTGATATATTTATGTAATTTAATTCTTAAATTATATAGCAATATTTTTTTCCCTTTTATTTATATACCTTTACCACCATCATCTACCCATATCAGCCTCCATTACAACACCGGCCATGTCATTATAAACTCATTATTTTTTCTTAAATGAATAAATTTGATTATCTTTTTAGTTAATTATTGATTTTTTTTAATATTTTAAGATGAAGTGATTTTATGTTTATTTACACTTATTTTATATTTTCTGGAACATTTTTAAAATGCGAATTTTATATTTTTATTACATTTATAAAAAAAATAAAGATTATAGATTCACAACACTTATCCCTAGCGTCTTGATGCTTACGCCTTGTCCCATATCAAGTAATGCCTCATAACTCATGTAGTACCCCAACTTTTTTTTTTTTTACTAAGATTGAGTCATCCTTCATATGACATACGATCTTAATTGATAATTCTTAATTGAGCATAGATGTTAAAGTTAATTCCTTAGAGTGGGAATATAATTGGAGATGATAAAAGGATCTTCTACATTAAGTCAAGTCCAAATAATTTCTACCGACTAAGTTTTCGTATGAGTTGATAAAAGGGTCAATTTCAAATGACTATATCTCCTAAAGTATAATGAGTTAGGTGACCTATGATATATCAAATTAAAGATCTTTGAGTTAACTTTCCAACGCATCTTAATTCGTGTTAAACAGAGTTCGGAGTAGAAAGTTATGACCATTTTAAGGGAGACCTGTAGAGCTGTCAGAAGGTCCGCGACGCGGACCTATCGCAAACTCTTTCTGGATAAGCCAAGTGACGTCCCTTTATTTTATTTTGAGGGTACTTTTATCCTAAAACCTTTGGGGGGGGGGTCTATTTAAGGTCCCCAAACACATAAAATGTCAGTTTCATGAGTCAAAATCCTCTCCTTCACTTCTAAACATAAAACGCTCAAGAATCATCAAGAAAGTCATCAAGTTAAGATTAACTTTCAAGATTCATCATCAAGGTGAGTTATTCTTCATAAGCTTTAAGCTAATTTCTCTATCTATTCATGAAATCTCTAATAGAATCTTAAATTATAACCTAAGTTTCAAGAAAGCGAATTCAAGAATCCCAATAAAGGATTTCTTGATTCTTCTTTCCATGAATTAGGGTTCTTTATCAAGAACTCTAAAGATTCTAAGTCAAGAATTCAAGAATCAAAGAGAAGCATTCAAACGATGTCTTTCCAAGTTCTTCCATTCTAAAAGAACTACCGAGATCGAGGTTTTTCTCCAAGAAACGAGTATTCATCAAATTTGATTGTAATATCAAATTTTCAGGTATGTAAGGCTAAACTAAAAGCATGAGATTGTTCTCTCATGTGCCCCAGAGAGGTCAAAGATGAGTTGATGGTTGAAGAGTATATGTGCATGAATATTTGAGAATTTTTCATTGAAAAATTGATTTGAAATTACATGTTTTCTATGTTGATGATCATCATACTATTTGTTTTCTCGAAGTTAATATTTTTCATGAGATTTTGCATAACCTTACATGATTATTTAAAAAGCATGCATAATGAACTTAGGGGATGAGTCTAGAGCCTTGACTATGATGATGTTTGTGATGTTGTGATTGTGTTTCACATTTGATGAGAGTCTTAATGATGATGTTGATGAGAATGATGTCCATGAGTCTTAAAACTTGAAACTAAATACTAAAAAGAGTGTTTCGAGTCCATGATGTTGATTTTGATGTAGATGTTGATGGGACGAGTTGATGTTGATGTTGAGGTATTATGTCCCTATGGGACTGATGATGTATTATATCTCTATGGGACTGATGATGATGTATTATGTCCTTATGGGACTAATGATGAGGTATTATGTCCCTATGGGACTGATGAGGTTGATGTTTTATGAGCATGTCGAGTTTTGGGAGGAGTATTGAGCACTGAAATGGGTAAGAGTGAGTCCCGCTCGAACCCATTAACTACGTGGCCCGCGTAGGAAGAGAGGATTGAACCGTAATGCGGAAGGCATCTTTCTTGTCCCAATAGAGGACTGAGATTTTTCTTGTGGATCCACTGAGGTTGATGTCCTTTGCCCCGGGCAGGGTATTGGATGGATGTGGCAACGGCATCACTTCGTTGTATCATCACTGGCTCATAGGTGATGGTTGTCGGTTAGAGAAACTCCAGTAAGGTTCCATTTTGATAGAACTCTGATGTTGATGTGATGGTATGAGTCCTGATGGATGTTGATGTTTTATTGTCTACTATTTATCCTTGTCATAAACGGGCATGAGTCTTTTGAGTTGAGTTGAATTGAGTTGAGTCGAGTTGAGTTGAGTTGAGTTGAGTTTCCTTGAGTTGAGTCGAGTTGAGTTGAGTTGAGTTGAGTCGAGTTGAGTTGAGTTGAGTTGAGTTTCCTCGAGGTGAGTCTGATGTATTGATGATGCATTGATGAGATGTTGATGGGTCATTTGTCTACTCTTTATTCTTTCTTTAGATAGACATTTGACATTCTGATGGAGTATGATGTTGAGTTGATGTTATTCCTATATTATTCTACTTGTTTTTGTTTCACTCAACTATTTTACATATCAGTACATTCCAAGTACTGATGTCCCCTTTTGGGACTGCATCGTTTTATGATGTAGAGGCAGGTATTAGAGATCATCGAAAGGCGCTTCGTTGAGGATTTATTCGCATTCAGCTGATCGGTGAGACCTCCTTGTTTTCGGAGGATTTCCATATTATTATCATCTAGCTTGAGTAGTACTTTATTTTCCTTGAGTTAGGTAACCATGGCCTGTCATGGTACCATCTAGATGTTTGAGTTAGAGGTTTTATAGACACTGAGTAGATGATGTTATGTATTATTTTTTTTCAACTCTTCTTTGTTGGAAATTAACATTTTGTATAAAGACTTGATTACTTTAATTATATTAAAGTCTTTTCCTTGAGGATGTTTCTTCCGCTGTTGAGTATGAGGTGATGATGAGGCCAAGTGATTCGCTCGGAGACTAGCAATAGTCTCTGAGTGTCGACCACACCAAGGGTACCCTCCAGGGCGTGACAACTCACCCATGTTTGATCATCCATCACCATATTATATATCGTTAACTATCATCACTATTTATCATTTTCATTAGCTATTATTATCATGTATCATAACCAGCACCATTAGCCACTAGCTACTACCAGACGCCACCAATATGCCAATAACATTGATCACAATCGGCATCAACAACCATCATTGCTAGTTATCACCATTATCAACCATCATATAATTAATTTAAATTATTATTTTATTAATATTTAGTATTAGATTCATATAGTATTTATTGAATTTTATATTTCTTAATTTTTAAATAAAGACAAACCTTATACATTCAAGTGTTAAGAAAATAAACATTAACATTTTTTTTTTAGTGACAAGCCCTAATCTACCTTTTCAAGCCCTAAAAGAATAAAAATTACAATATTTTGCATCGGGGCAGAGTTGAGCTAATTTTTTTATTAAGTTGAGCCAAATCAATGAGCTTGCTCCCTAGTCTATATTTTGTTGGGTTCAAGTAGTAAGTGTGAATTGAGAAATGAAAGTTAAAAGAATAAGAAAAATGTAGGGGTAACCAAGTAAAGGGAAATGAAGAATCATTTCTTACTCATCGGTAAAAAGAGGAAAAGTTTTATTTTTATATTAGGAAACACTTCCTCTAATCTTAAGAGTCAAGTAGAGGGAACCCCCTCGCTTCATATTCATTGTCGCTCGCTTGACTCACACAAATGATGTGATTGATTGATAAACTTTTTTGGGTATAATTATGTATAAGTTTCATGAAAACCATACTGTTTATTCATAATTTCTAGTTTTCCCGACTCTTTTAAAAATTATTAAATATCCCAATTTTTTTGTGTCGACTGATACCTGGAATTAACGATTGATACCTTAATATGAATTTAAATCTGTTACGTTAAATAAGGAAAATAATCTGACAATTAAAAGGTGATTCCTTAATTTTAACACAATTATTTCTTTCCTTTTCAAATTTTCGCTCCTTTTCAAAATTATTTCCACACAATTATTTCTTTCCTTTTCAAAATTTCCTTTTCATTCTTTTTTCCAAAGTTTTCTCCAAACTGATTTTGTCCATTTGATCAACAAAAATTTCCAATGGATTCTCAAACAATAAGTGACAATGCAAACACCATCAAGATGAGTCCATTGAAGAGGATTCCCAAGAAGAGATGGAGGTCATAAAGAATATAGCTTCAACTTCAAAACCCAAAGTTCCAAAATGACATGTAGAAAAAGGGAAAAAGGAAAAGCTCATTACCACTTGCCTTTTGTTGTCGAAAGTTTGATTCTTCAACATAGTTTTTACAATTTCTTCATTGTTGAAATAATGTAGGATTCCGTTTTCTTTACTTGTTTTGTGGGGGGTTCTTTTACATTTTTTTTCAGGTATCAAATTTATACTATTTGTTGTTTTGTGATATGAATTTTGTGAATTGATACACAGATTTCATGTTGTTTCCATATTGATACATGAAAGCACACCAGGTATTTGTGAAAATGCAGTTGGGGGATTCCAAATTTGAAAATCATAATTCAAGTATCAAATATACTTTTCACGTACAATAAGTCAAATATCAAGTATCTACAACACAAATAATCTAAAATGTTGTCCAAGAATCAAATAGACGGATTCAAGTATCAAAACCTTAAATTAAGTACATAAATTCAAGTATCAAATATAAAAAGAGTAATAATCTAAAATTTTATTCGAGTATCAGAAGAAAAAAAATAAACAAATGATACCTTGTTGATTTTAAATCATATAAAGTTCTTATAAACCAAATATCAGCAAATTATAAAGCATTATAAACCAAATATAACATCATAATAAAGTATTATAAATCAAGTATCAAATATCATTCTTTTTGAAGCACAAAGTTTTCAATATGGCAGATCAAGATTGAGACATTCATAATTGATTAATTTTTTTTGGCGGAGACAACAAAGAAACTGGAAATATCATTCTTTTTTTTCAAATCTTAAATGGAACAAAGAATGAAAAGGAAAGAAATAAAAGGAGCGAGAATTTGAAAAAGAAAGAAATAATTGTGTTAAAATTAATTATGGATAATTGACTAATGCAATTGATAACTAATTGAATTCTAAAATTGAAAATAGCCATAATAATAGGCTAGTAAAAATTGAGTAAATATCATATGGGAGGAGAGAGAATGTAAAAAAATGGGAATTTTGTAATTTTTTCAAATAGTAAGAAATTTTGAAAATTATGATAAGATAAGTTGTGTATTTATGTAATTTTTCCTATAATTATTTAAGCAAGGTCAAAATTTTTCTTTGTTGATATTTTCTTTTGTGAATTATTAATTAATTATTTAATTCATAAATTATTATTAATTAAATTAATACGCAAATTAGCTTAACTAATTTTAAAATTTCGCGTGAAACTGTTCTTTCAGAACAGGCATGTTTGTTCCCAAAAGACATCATGCCTGTTCTGAACAGTAAATTCGCAACCCAACACTGCCTATAAATAGAGGTCGTTTCTGTATCTTTCAAACACAAAATTTTCTCTTCTTCTGCATATGTTTTTCTTACAAAATAATTCGAGTCTGTGTGAATACATTGTGGGTTCTTTGAGTTCGCTGAAAATCACAAGAGTTTGAGGTACCACTACTTTTGTGATCGTTAATCTGTTTTATCCTGGGAGGAAATAATCCACAAACCTCGGGTACAGTGAGGGGATTGAATTTTTCAAGGACACATAATGAATTCTGTGGACTCAGATTGTTGAACGTATTTTTCTTTAGATCCTGTTTTCCTTCTGCTTCGCTATTAAAATAGATGACTAACATATTTGTCTTAAAAATGGTATTCAATGCATACAAATTATTAATTTAAAATTGAATTAGTTAAAGGGACTAAAATGTGTTACTCATAAATTTGAAATTCTCCCTAAAACCCCTTCTAATTTGGTGTTGTCGTTGTATAAATGGGTATTCCGATAATTTTTGTACATCAATTAAAAGGGAGTAGTAACATTTTGTATTGATCTCCCTCTCTCTCACACGCATGAACATACACAGAACAGAACAGAACAGGCTGTCAAGATGAATTATTAAACATTTTATGTAATTAATTAGTGGAACATTGCTTTGTTGTTTCTCCAAGAAAAAAGATGACATCCTAATTAAGATGTAAATTAAAGTTATTCATTCAAGTTCAACCTATTCTTTAATTCTCTCAAAAAAGCAGTGCTCCCATCATCAAGAAATTCTACTAATTCCCTTCAGTGAAAGGAAAGTTTTATATCCCAGAGTCCTCCTCACAGTACTTTCCTCATCAGTTAAAAAAAAATAAATTAAAGATGAAAGAATTCCTTGGAACTTCAAATGTCAGGTAACTTAATTAATTCCTCTTCTTTTTTCCAAAAAGTGTTCATGTTCTATTTTTCAATGCAACGTTTTTGTTTGTCCTCTCATCAATCTTGTATTCTTTTTATTACTTCCCAGTTAGGTAAAATCCGGTGAATTTATTTTGAGCATTTTTCTGTTTGATAAACTGTTTAATTAAAGGGAGCCTCATCATGGTTTTTACATGTACACTGAAATGTAATGTAGATAAACCCCTTTTAGCAATTTGAAAGAGATTGTGAAATTATCTTGCAAAAATTCATGTATTATAACTATATGAAGATAAAAAGGCTTCTAAATCGATGAAATTGTTGCACAAAAGAAAACAAGAATTTTAGCATTGGATATGTGATGGTGTCTGTTTCTGTGTTATTTAATTTTTTGGCATCTTTTGCGTCATATACAAGTTTTGTCCAATACCCTTATTTTGACTTTTGGGGGAGGCTAACAGCTTTAAGGGCAAAGATAAAAAGATCATAACGTGATTGATGCCAATTAAGGGCAAAGAGAAAAGGATTACGGATTAAAGATATGGTGGGGGGGGGGGGTGTATTTCTATATTCTTAATTAATTAAAGATTTTTATTTCGAGTTGATACTAGGCCAACTCTGATTACCTTTAGAAATAAGGATTTTCGGTACCATTTAGAATTGATTGAGCTTAGAGACAAACAAGCCGGTTGAGTCGAATATGAATTGACTAAAAATAAATTAAATATTAGACTCGATCCATATTTTATATGAACAAAAATGAAATAAACCAATGAATAAGTATTTTCTTATTACAAGATCTTCTATTCTTTTTGAATGTGTTTGGTAATATTTTCATATTTTCCTAGAAATTATTTTCATATGTTATTAGAAAGTATTTTTCTAAAAAATAAGTGTCATGAGTTGACATTGAGAGGTCAAAATTCGGGTCAGGAGTGGAAGTCAGATCCTAAGTCTGAACTTGTTTCAATAATGAGATTTAAGGAAAGTATTAAACAGATTTTCTTGGTTTAAGAATGTTTTGAATTTATTTTTCTTGCTTTACATATGATAATCATTTTTCATAGATTCAAGAAAAATAAGTTTAATTGAAAAATATTTAATTCAATCAAATATGAAAAAAATGATTTTTTTTTTCTTTGTTCCAAACACAGCCATGATAAATATATTTTTCAAAAAGTTCCTATACCCTTATATACTTTAAGCATAGTGCAATTGATGTATATTTATGGATATTATGTGCATGTATGATGAATAATATGAGTTGGTCCATATTTTAAATGATTGAATAATGAACATATTTGAAATGAATTAATTCAAGCATTTAGCCATAAATTTGATTCATTTTGTCATCCTTAATTAGTGATCAAGTGGGAAAATATAGCATATTAGAGAAGGCATCTAAGCATGCAACAAAAAACCACGATGATTAACTTTATAGTTAATTAATTTCATCAAATAGAAGAGATTCTTGCAGCAATTTTTGACTTGTCCTTATTGAAACACAGACATATTGTTAATGTATGAACCACTTTGATTAAAATATGGAAGTAAACAAGGTTAGAATTATAAGAAAATGACAAGTGACAATGGTGGAACAATATTCGGTATTCAGATACTGTTCTAATAACATAAGTATAATGATCCAGCAGTATACTCAAACTAATCCATATATACAAACATATTTTGTTTGAAATGAAACCAACCATTTCTTACATTTACTAAACTTGTATATATGTATAAGGTAATTTTATAAATAAGTTTCCCACTCTGATATCTGAAGACTCCTAATTTCATTTGTAAACATTAAAACATTCTTTTCAATATTGCAGGAATGGAAACAAAATTCTTATATGCCAAAAATCCAATAGCTGGTAACAATATCTGTATATACAATTCATACAAAATGGATAGAATTCTTGAGTTGAAGAGTAGTACAGAGTCCATCAAGAGGACAATGCTCATGCATGAGCACATTTTCAAGCAGCAGGTATTCATATTTAGCTTTATATATACTTACTTCTCATTCAATTCATTGATTTTATCCATATATTCTTTTTTACTTGTCAAGTAAAATAAATATTGTCTGAAGGAGGGTACAAAATACAAATTAAAATGGAGACTGGAGCCCTTCCTAATTTTGGAATAATTTCTTTCTTATAAGAAAAGGTGAGTAGTAAATGTTTTTGCTGAATTAATTCACCTAGTTTCATTATGTCCAGTTACTCAGCCAGATGAATATATTATACTCCCTAATTTGATTTGCCTTGTTGCGTAAGAGAGAATGATAAAATTTTGAAATCTGTTTTGATTCTTGAAACAAGTATTATTAGACAAGCATAATGTGTATATCATTATGAAACTTTCTTATTATAAAATATAGAAAATGTGAGGTGGTTTGTAAGAACCTTAGAAGGAATATCAAACAAAATTAAAGGGTAACACCACATGCTAATTAAATTGGGCCATTTGTACCACAAAGATTAAGGAGATAAACGCTAGTCCAAGTATTTTATTTTCATCCAGTTTTTGACAGATCAAAATCACATGCTTCACAATTTGTCTCATAAATGACACCATAATTCTTTTTTTTTATTTTTTATAAAAAGACATAAAAATCCAATTAAATTTGGCAGCAAAATTTACTTTAGCACTTAAATTACACGGGCGTTCATATACCTTCTTCAACAATTTTCAAACAATTTAATTACCCTAAAAGAGCTGACGTGCCAAAGAGAGTGAATACACTTTCCTGAAAGCGCGTGAAAAGGTTAAAAAAAGTATAACTTTAATGAAATCAGACAAATGACATTGTTTTATTGGTTAATATATTATTAGTATTTTAAATACTCCCTCCGTCCCATTTTATATGACACCCTTTCCTTTTTGGTCCGTCCCAAAAAGAATGTCACTTTACTCAAATTGGAAACAATTTACTTATTAAATTTCCTTTTTACCCTTAATAAAATGATTCTCAGCCACACAAATATCTAAAAATAATTTGAGACCACAAATTTAAAAAATCTTCTTCTTCTTTCTTAAATATCGTGCCAAGTCAAAGGTGTCACATTTTAGGGACGGAAGGAGTAACATTTTTTTGATATATGAACTTTTTAAAAATTATCTAAATGATTTATTTTTAAAAATATGGATCCCCTTTTTCAAAAAATCTTTAATTCTTGTTCTCTTTATTTTCTCTTCTTCCTCAATAACCCTACCCTCCTCTAATGATATTCTTCTTGACCTCCATTTTTATCCCCACCTCTATACACCATTTTCAATCCATTGTTCTTTTAGTAATCACCACAAAACGTCAATGTCATATTATTAACATCACTTCTGCTCTATTTATTGACATCAATGTCACAAGTTTAACCTTTCTTGAATTTTGAATGGCCTATTTTAATTTTTTAATATTTGTGATAAAAAAAATGTGGGTCTATCAATTTTTTATATATAATATTCATGTTTCAATATAAGTTGTGAAAAAATGACTTTCTAAAAAAATTCATTCTTCCACCTTCTCTAAAGTTTTTTTTTTTCTAAATAATGAAAAGAGAAAAAATGAGCAATGGTGAAAGAAAAGGAAGAAGAAAGAAGTGGGGGCAGGGGCAGGGGCAGGTGAAAAAGAGGAAAAAGGCTAGAAATGGTGAAGAAAAAGAAAGAAGAAAGAAGAAAGCAGGAGCAGGGGTGGGGGAATAAAAAATGGATCCACATTTTAAATTTTGAGTTTAGAAAAATAAATTTTAAATAATTAATTAGTATAAATTAATTTTAAAAAATTGTTAGAGTAAAAATGGTGAATAAATAAAAGAATAAATAAAATCAATGATGTGGCATTGATGTGGTGTTGATGTGGTAGGTGAGAGTGGTGGTGTGATATCAGGGTGGTATATAATTCGTTTGAAAATTGTTAAGGGAGTATATGAACGACCGTGTAGTTTAGGTGCTAAAGTAAGCTTCGCTGTCAAGTTTGGGAGGGTTTTTATGTCTTTTGTCTTTTTTTTTGGGTCAGTTTAACTGCGCATGGATCTGCAGAAATAAAGAAGGAAAGTCGTTGACCAAGTAAAAACAAATGAACTAATAGTATATAGCCGAATAAAAGAATCCTTATATCATAAGTGTAATCCAACTTATTATAACTTGTTGAGGATGTTGTTTAATGACTTATTATAGGTAACTCTTACCTGCAATTAGTGCATATAACTTAAACTCGACATAAAAACAGGTAAAAGAACTCCACAGACTATACAATTTTCAAAGGAAAGTGATGCTGGATATGAAGAATGAGATGTCAAAGATAGTGGATCCGATGAACAGTAAGTGTATGATCAACGACATTTCTACTTGGCAACTACAACCTACAAGAGAAATAAGATTTAACAGTATTAATGTTTATGGTTTAGCAGATGATCAACAAAGGGAAACAAGTGGGAGTTGCTCAGGTGACAACTCATCAAAAATAATATTAATGCCAATTAGAGGGTTGAATATTGAACCAATGCCAGCTGATCAAGAAGGAAGTTCAACTACTAGTAATTATGAGGATGAGAAACTTAGTAGCAAGATGAGAAAAAATAATATTCATATAAGTGACGAGGAAGCAGATGTGGAGCTAACACTAAGTATTGGACCTAGCAATAGTAAAAAAAGGTTGAAAAATCATAAAGAAAAGGAGACAAGTTTTTCTACTTCACCCAAGTTTGAAGAGTATGGTAATGATAAAACAAGTTCCAACAAAGAAAGTGCCACTCAAGCTTATTGGTTTTCCCAGGATCTTAAATTAAATAGGAGATAGTAGTCTGCATTAACTTCAACTTAATGTATGAAAGACTAGTTTATAATTCCTTTCAAATAATTCAATGTACTTTTTTCTCAACGTTCATACTTGTAAAATTTTTCTACAACCTACTATCGGTAGGAATAGACTAGTATACAATTTCATTCTTTTCTTTTGTTCTTTGATTATCGGTTGACTATTGGCATGCAATTGACCAAATATATAATTGGTACCGTAAAATAGCTAAATAATTCTTTTCTTTTTTTCTTTGATGTGGAGCTTCCCTGAATGCATGCTTTATTTGTATGTTCAAATAGTCCATCCGCTTACAACTTCAATTAAGTCTCATGGAACTTTCGATTGCCTGTGTAACATGTTCTTAATGCTAAATTAACTTAGACTTTGCACAAAAATGCAATGTTTGATCCCGTTGTTGTAAGATACAACAATCTCTCAATAAGCTTCTAATAGCTAGTAGGATCTCCTAGTGGCATATCTTCATTATTCTATGGTATATGCTGATCAAATTCAACTGTAGTGAGTTTCTTATTCTGATCCATAGGAGTTGTAACAAATTTTGCACCTACAAGTCACATATCTGCCACTAGTTTCAATGCATTCTTTCTTTGATGCATCATGATTCCATCCTTATTCATGCTAAATTCAATGCCAAGAAAGTTTCTAAATTCTCCCAAATTATTAATTTTAAAAGCTGTATGTATCACTTCCTTGGTGTTTTGAATCATATAGTGATCATTCTTTGTGAGCAATAAGTCATCCACATATACTAAGACAACAACAATTTTGGCACCCTTATTTTTTGTGAACAAAGAATAATCTCCTATACTTTGATAAATTCAGATGAAATCAAGGCTTTGGTAAGCTTAATATTCCATTGTCTTGAGGCTTGCTTTAATCCATACAAGAATTTCAACAATGTACATACTTAACCAACATCTCTTTCCTTGTTAGAAAACCCTTTATGGGATAGTCATATATACTTCTTCATATAGATATTCTTGTATGAAAGCATTATATACATCTATTTGGTACAACTTCCATCCCATGGTTGCTGCCACTGAGATAACAGCCCCGATAGCGGGCATATTAACCATAAGGAAGAAAGTTTCCTCGTAATCTAATCCTTCCTTTTGGTTGTATTTCCCTGCTACTAATCTAGCCTTCAATTTTCAACTTCTCCATCTACTTTGTATTTGATTTCGTATACCCATCTATGGCCTATTGCTTTCTTCCCCTTGAAAAGTGCTACAATCTCCTAAGTCTTTTTGTCCTCCAGTGTTTGTATTTTTGCCTTCATAGCCTGTACCCATATTTTGTCAATAATAGCCTCTCAATAACTTGTAGGTTCAATCTCTGCTGAGAACTTATACACAAAACTTTGATACTTTATCGATAAACCATTATAATCTATGTTGTCTAGAATTGAGTACAAATAATTGCTAGAACCTAATTGAATACATAATCTTTATGCCATATGAGAGGTTTAGATCCTCTCACTAATCTATTGATCTCAATAGTACTTGTAGGTTCTACATTAGCTATGTGTTCTACATTCTCCATCGATATTGCTGATGGGACTTCTAGTGGATTGGGCCTCACAACAGTCTCATCACGAGTAGCTATATGAGACAGTAGATCAAAGAGGTAGTATTCAAAAAGGCAATCTACGAATCCTCAGCCACGAGCTGTAAATCAATTCATGGGTAGTACATGATTTCGTGGTCGGTCCTGAATCTGATTTTCTTGTCCATTTAGGATTTGAATTTTTATATTTATAAATAGAATTTTTAGTTACTTTTGGACGTACAGACTATCAAACACATAAGATTTCTTTTCTTTGATTTTTCCTTAGAGAGTTTGAGTTGATACAATTTGTGCTTACTTTCAAATCTTGATATTGCTATTTATGTGGAGATTTTGAATTTTACATTCTTTAATTCTTCATTGTAACTGTTTAATTATGTAAACATCTAACATGATTTCTTCATCTACAATGAACATGCGGTAGCTAAATCCATAATTAAGGTTGTGGGAACCATGAAGAACTAACAAAGTAAAAATCAAATAACTTGTAATCCTGGGAAAGTGTGCATGCATGTATTATTTATCTCTTCATTTTGATTGCTTTTTAGCGGTGGCCAACGTTAGAACTCACCTTATTATTACTTGTGGGCTTAAGAGAGGTAATGAATGGGATAAGAGATAAATAAAAGGATTCGATGTGAGTACTCTCGTCTAATCAACCTGAACGGCCCAAGAGATGGTTGTACTGAGACCAAGATAAGGGTTAGTAATATGACACCCGTAGGCGGCCCAAGTTGCGTGGTGAAATTTGCCTAGTTGCTGACCCAAGAAACTAGGTGAACATAACTTGTTTTACATGCTACACACTAGAAAAAGTTACAATTATTAGGTTGTACTGCGTTAGGAATTCATGGAGAACACAATATCTTAGTTACTTCTCTCAACAAGTCAGTAAAACTTGCTTTCAAATTGTTCTTAGTATAGGTTTTGGTTATTGCTTTTTACAACATAAATCCCTCCTTTTTGGAATAAGTTGATTAATTCCTTGAATTTGCTTTAATTATTAGAAGTCTAGACCATATTCCTCGTGGAATTGACTCTAACCATTATTAGGTTCGATATTTGAAACAACGACTGCTTATACCTCAATTGAGAGGTATAAATTAGGCGTGATCACGGGTGTTTCATGAAAGTTACCTCAAACAAAGACCCAAAATTAGTTTTTGAACTCACCAAACACGTTCCTCGCAGAAAACCCCACAAACTTTACCTTTGAATCACTCAATTTAATCTCAAAATGCTCAAGAAATCATCACATGAAGTTCCAAATAAATGGTGAAAATGGTTGCCTATATAGAGGCGAGGGTGCACCAGATATGATCACCAGCGCACCAACGAATTATTCCCATTTTAAAGTCTTTAATGGGGACTTGGGATTCATTTGGAACCCCGTGCATGCAAATGAACTATACTATATACCTCATTTGACATTTTGGACTCCATGGCATAGTCGAAATTTCCATACAAGGTCATCACGGTTGAATGTAGGTTCCACTCCCAAGGCCATTTAAACCAAAATCTAC
Source organism: Solanum rostratum (assembly GCA_029948455.1). NCBI lineage: Eukaryota > Viridiplantae > Streptophyta > Magnoliopsida > Solanales > Solanaceae > Solanum > Solanum rostratum. The sequence continues at coordinate 14,375,512 of CM057047.1, read as the reverse complement.
CGAGGGGCTCGAAATGAGTCCAAAAGCCTAAGAACCAAATGAAAGATTGTTCTAGACCAAACTCGACGTTCTGGAGCTAACCGCATTGTTAAAAATTCCATTCGGGCATATTTTCCAAGAATATTGGCCAAGGTTAACCTTTGGCTAGTTTTCAAGGCTAAAATGTTAAAAATGGTTTAAACTCGCACTGAAAGTCTCGAAACTCAAGCTGACCATGCTATTAGCTTAATTTGGCCATCCTAAAGTTAATGGAACTGTCAAAATTCTGTTCTCCATCCTAAAGTTAATGGAACTGTCAAAATCCTGTTCTAAGGCAATTTACTTGTATCTTTTATTGAGGTCAATTTTTCAAGGTACAGAAAATTATATAAAACTCAAATGAAAGACCAGATGACTGAGCTACCAGTGCGAGCAGATGACCTGGGTCGCTATAGGAAAACTTTAAACGATAAAATGGAGGTAGTATGAATAAAATGACCCCAAGGGTCATTATAGATACCTAAGCCTCGATCTTGAGTACTTGACTTGGAACTCAATCCCCATCCTGACCCTAAACTTGAGAATCAAGACCCGACTCATAAAAAAAGTCAAAGATCTTAAATAATAAATTTAAATTAAAGTAAATCTTAAATATATGCTTTAATGTTAGGGATCTAGAGCAAGCTGAGATTAGTAGACTTGATTTGGAAAAAAAATCTCACAACCAAGGCACAGATTCATAAGTTGGTTAGTTGTGCAGGCCAGATTGTTGACTAAAGACAGACTACAAAGGATGAATATATGAGTAGATTACACAATATGTAGTTTATATGATCGATGTTCAAGCTATAGTAACACAAAAGTACCTTTTTCGTAATGTGGTTAGACTAAAGGAATCACTGTAGCAGTGATATAATGGACTAGAGTACAGATTTCATCAGGAGATGTCAAACAAGCACAGAAAGAACTAGAAGCAAGTGTATAAAGAAATAACAGTATTACTTTGGGCTCAGTAGTGTATCATGTGTGGCAGGGCAGGTCAGGAATTGAGAATTGTATAGGGGTACAAATTGACTATAGATACAACAATTACATAAAATAAGCAAAGCTTCAGTGTTAGATTGGACATACTTAGAAAGACTATGGAAGGCCAAAGATGTGGCTTTTTGGTTCAGCAATTTATCATGTAATTAGAGATATGTTCGAGTCTTAACTTACAGTCCCCTTCTTTGGAAAATAGATGTAGAGTTAGATCCTCTTTTAAGTGTGTTGGTTTTGAGCAGATGGACGGCCATCAATTTTTTGTGCCCTTTTTGACCCCCTAATTCACAATTGTATAGTAAGATGGATTTAGAAAGACAGTCAATTGAAAATACACAAAGCTTGATGTCAAAAAACAAACAACAGCAATTTATTAAGAGTAATGTAGAATTAAAGTGACATCAAGACTGAGCAAGTGCAATAAGCTGTTGAACGACAGTAGGATCGGCCAAAGTAGTAGTGTCACCAAGCTCATCTAAGCTGTTGGAAGCAATTTTCCTCAATATTCTCCTCATTATTTTGCCACTCCTTGTCTTCGGTAGACCTGGTGCCCAGTGGATCTTGTCTGGTGCAGCAAAACCTCCAATCTGACATTAAGATATACACCAGTTTTCATCTGCTTCTACCATACATGTACAGATTTAACAAAGGAAAATCAAAAGGATACCTTATCTCTGACAACTTGGATAAGACTTTTCCTGAGTTCCTCACTGTATGGAACACCTTCAGCCAAAGTAACAAATGCATATATCCCTTGTCCTTTAACATCATGCTCCACGCCAACCACAGCAGCTTCAACACACTGAGGATGTGAAACTAAAGCTGACTCTACTTCAGCTGTGCCAATACGGTGTCCACTGTACATATATATATAGTTCAAATAACAGAAGCAAGTATATATATTGGATGAAGGAGTTATTGATACCTGACGTTAATAACATCGTCTACTCTGCCAGTGAGCCAGTAGTAACCATCTTTGTCCCTACATGCAACCAAGAGTTTATAAATACACGTATGATTTATGATCATGGAAATTTTAATTAATTAGGTACCTGTTGCAACCATCACCAGTAAAATAATATCCAGGGAAAGCACTAAAGTATGTTGTCTGATATCTTTCATGATCTCCATAAAGTGTTCTGAAAGCAGAAGGCCATGAACTTTTCAGGCATAAATATCCACTGCACTCGCCTTCTAGCTCCACACCCTTTTCATCCACTATAACGGGCTGCAATGATAAATATTAGAAATAGGTGACGTGTTCTAATCGCGATAAAATGTAGCATATGCCCTGTTATAGTACCTGAACACCAAAAAATGGTAATGTAGCAGAACCAGGCTTTTGTGGCCAAGCTCCTGGTATTGGGGTAATCTGCAACCCAAAAATTAACTCAACTCTAACAGGTCTTGTTTCAACAACTTAAAGTGAAATTGAAGATTATACTCCAAATGTTAGTTAATCGCTATCAAAATATATATATTTCACCATGTACAAAAGAAATAAGTTATTCATTTTGTTTCCAAGTCTAAACATTATTGGAGGTCGGTGGCGAATCCAGAACTCTTTAGCTATGGGTGCTCAACTACTTCTAATTTGAAGCTGCTACTAAAATTGAGCAGGTGCTCAGTTTACATATTTGTACGAATTATAAGGTTTCCTATATAAACAATAGTGTTGGCTCCAAGATGTAATAGGTGCTCAAGCACATGCTTGAATGTAGATCACCAACTGTTGGAGGGAATAATATATAAATATACTTTTAACTCACCTTTTTAGCTGACATCTCTCTGTCCTCCAATTTTGACTGTGCACAATCAAAACATTTAAACTTGTATAAAGTTAAACAAGTAGACACGTGTGTTCTAAGTGATGTCCTAAATGTCAATGGCGACCTACTTTATTATGTCAAGTAAGACACAATCTTATTATTAGCTAGAGAGGGAGCGCAGCAGGAGGGCATGGTAAACCAAGCGCGAACACATATCCAGATAGACATTTTTGTAAGAACTATTAAAGCTGTTAACTTACTCCCTAAGGGCCGGGGTGTGGCCCAACTTAACCTAACTATCCAAACAATTGCCCTAACTGAAAGGGCCATCTCTAATGTCTAATTAATGGAAGTCCTTATTAACAAAAAAAAAAAAAAACTTATCATTAAGGTTATCAAATATATAATGCCTGTCGTGATTATATGGAGAGGAGGTAGTTATTATTAGAATAATAGACCTCAGAAGTAATTGGATTTTAGGTCATAAAAAGCATTATTTTGTTTCATTTAATTATTATGTAGGAAAAAAAAATCAAATACTGAAATACCATGAAACCTCCGGTTTCCGTTTGCCACCACGTGTCAGATATAGGGCACCTTCCGTCTCCTACTACATTGTAAAACCACCTGCCCCAAAACATTTTAAAACGTTATCATACTCCAGAAAAATATTACTCCTCGTCCTGATTTATGTGGCACTTTTCTAATTTTGAGATTTAAATTAATTTATTTTTTATTATAAATTTTTTATATATTTAAATATTTTAAATTATCAATTATTGTGAATTATAATATTTTTTATATAATTTAAAAATACATAAATTTCATTTCAAAAATTTTGAAAATTTCATGAAAAAATTCTCTATTAAATTTAAATTGTTTCACTTTCAAAAACTAAAAATGCCACATAAATTAAAACAAAGGGAGTAATAAGAAAAACATATAGGCAAAGATAGAAACCTCCATGCGCTCGGATTGATTGGCTCACCAACACTTCCCAGCACCCTCAAAGATTTTCTTGAATACCGCGTCACATGCTATGAATATATTTATAGAAAAAATTAAAAAGCACATTCATGAATAACAAGAAACATACCATAGAAAACATTTTATGATAAAAAAAGAAGAAAAGTATATTTCTCGAATCAGAAGAATTTTTATTCTCAAAGCCATGTAAAGAATTTAAATAAATGCTCCCTCGTTCACTCTTGCCTGTCCAATATATTAGGAACATATTTTTATTTTTACTTATTATTTTTTAGCATATTACTAGATTTTTTTTTCATGTGTTAGACTCTATATTAGTTATTTTATTTTCAAATTATTTTCATGGCCTAATATTAAACATCAATTTATACGAATAGTATTAATCTTGGCTGCACAAAATGAAAGGCTAGTAAAGGCTAAACCATAAAGCCTTTGCCTTGCAGAGGAAAAAAAACTTCAGTGAATTAAATTTATGAATTTATTTTTACTTTAATAATATTAAAATTTATTTCTTTTCGTAAATAACTTCTTTATCTCTATAAGACAATGATAAAATTTACTTGCATTTTACCCCACTTAGGAGATTTTCATTTAGTAGGTTATTGTTGTTGTATTATTAAGATTTTTTATTTTTTTTTAAAAAGCACAAAATCTTTATTAAAAGAGAATGAAAGAAAAATTGTCTGCTTTTACATGTAAGGAAAATATTTTAGCATTTCCAATTAATCTTTATAATAGTAAATAAAATTTTTAAAATAAGATCCAATATAATATATTGTAAATACATGTCTAACATCTTATTAACTTGAATTAACTATTTCAAATATAAATAATAATATTTGTATTTGTGCCCTGTAAAAAAAATGCAAGGCTGATATTATTTATGTACATATATAACTAATAGGAAAATCAAATATAATGTCTCTTATTACAATTTGACTTTATATATAGTATGTTATTGAATTTGTTTTGTTATTTGAAATTAATTGACTAAGTAATTTAAATATCAGTATACAAGATGTACACTTACCTCAACTCCCTCGCGCATGAGAGATCTTACTAATGTGGGAGCGGTATAAAATATTGAAATTTTATACTTATCAACAATATTCCAACAACGTCCTGCATCTGGATAATTTGGAGCCTACAATATATGAATCATATATTATGTAAATTGAATTCTTAGAAGATTTATTAAACAATGTTTATTTAATTATCCATATTTATAATGAAACTCAAAAATATTAATAAAAAAGATGTTAAAATGAAAAAAATATATTGTTATATAATTAACTACCCCTTCAAAAATCACATTAGTTGCTCCGTTTAGTAAAGGTCCATAGGTAACATAGCTATGTCCAGTGATCCAACCACAGTCAGCTGTGCACCTACAAAACATAAAAAAAAATTAATGAATGAATGAACAACAAAGAACAAAAATGGAGGAATAATAACAAAAAATAGAAAATAGAATTTATTATTGACCGTTACAATGGAAAATGACGACCTTTTGCTGGTAGACTTTAGTTGTGCAAAAACGACTTTTGAGTCATTTATATAAAGGTAAAATACATCTGACCTTTCTAAATTTTGTGAGTTTTATGTAGTGTATACCTAATCTTAATTTTATGTTGGTCTAGTTACTCCCCTGACGTAAAAATCTAACCCTCTTATTATGGGTAGGTCAATAGAGAAGGAAATTGGTCCAGAATACTACTGAGTAATAAATTGAAAATTTTGAGCCTAGGTTAGATTTGAACGAAAATTGAGCCATGTGAGGTTTAGAATAATCCGGTAAGATTTGGAGTTGGAATATAAGCTTGATAATCCAAGTAAGTAGCCAAGATAATAAGGAGCTTGTACGACTTTATGAAATTGAATTCGGTCGAGTATAACTCCCGAAATCGATCTTGGCGATAAAGATATATTTTGAATCATCATGAATTGAGGGTGTGTTCTAAACCTGGGGTTGGGACATGAGTTACAAAGTTTCTGTCTCCCTGCAAACCGTTATGACGAGATAAGTTGTCGCCTTGGCATGACATTCATGAGTTTAAACCCTAGAAAAGTCCTAAACTCAATAGTATTTCTCCCAATTCATCCTTGAGAGACCAGATATGACTTAAGGCAGTTTCTCTCCAGTTTTCCACCAATCTCTCGCTAAAGGTAAGTTAATCTATTCCCTAATGTATATTTTAATTCCTACATCTTAGATTTTAGGAAGAATGATTATGGGAAATGATTTAGGCCTATGATTTGTAGTGGATAGATTGGTAAGATGATCATAGGAGTGGCTAATAATTAGGATTTTTCTATAACGGTAATTAGATCGTTATTGTTTATTTTGTATATTTTTCTTGATTGTTTATAGACCAAGAACGAGCTAGGACTTTGGAGAAGGAGAAAGTTTCGGTTCTATAGAATTCAAGGCTTGATTTAAAGTAGATGATAAGTTAATAATCTCATTCGTGCTATATATGCATGTTAACTCATTCATAGTATCTCGCATATATGTGAATAAGGGAATGATGAAATAAATTAGTTAATAACTTGTCATGATCTAATTGTATGCAATAAACCCTTACTTGAACTTGGCTAGTGATACATTATTCACTGTGAATGTGATTATGATTGTGATTGTGATTGTAATTGTGTTAGTAGATTAGGTGTCATGTTCCGACATATCTATTACTATGAAAGTGTCACATTCCAGCACATCTATTACTATTGGATCAAGTGTTACGTTTTGACACATTCACTATTCTTAGACTGAGTGTCATATTTCTATACAACTATTATAATTGGATCAAGTGTCACGTTCCAACACATACTTGCTTGGGTTTGGGTCCCTTGAAAGAACTATTGTTGCATTCCATTAAATCAATAAATTGAGACTGCATATGAGGATGAATCATGAAACTCTGTATTATTTCAGTATGTGTATGGATTATGATATTTTTTTGTATCCTGCTTATTGGAGTAGCTGCATGATCTTATCAGTATACTTTTATTCGGTATACTGATTCTGCACTTGTTCTCTTTTTTTTTTGAGTTCAAAACATCTTCAGGCGACTACACAACTAGACCTTAGATAGGGGATCGCTGATCCAGGGTCCAAGGATGAGCTAGTTTGCTTAGGGCCACAGTGGATTCTTATGCTTTGTCCCTCTTATATTGGACCCAAACTTCCTTATATTGTTATTGACTTATTTTAGGTTCGAGGTTGCATCCTTAATTTTTAGACTTGCAGTTAGAGTTTTGGAGCATTGACTTTCAATTCTTGCATAGTACGCTTCACATTGTCAAATTTGTTGAGTTTATGGGAACTCAATTAGCTCTTTTTATTTTGACTTACTTTTGTAACTTAAAATCTATCGGATTGTGTTAAATTGTTTAGCATGGGTTAAGGTATTAGTTCTCTCATCGAAGGGTTAGTGCGAGTGACATTCACGACTTGTTCAGAGTCATAACAAAATTGATACCAAAGCACAGGTTCGTTGATTTCAATGTACCAAAATGAGTCTGATAGAGTTTCATGGAGCCGTACAAAGATGTCTCTATTATTCTTTGAGAGACTATGGAAACTTAGAAAATATCTTTTGCATTTCTTCTCTCATTTTCATGCTATGACTTGATTTCAATTGGTATCTGGCGAGCTGGATTGGTATCTGACTTTCTTCACTCTTCTATCTGTAGATGGTTAATACGCGCTACAACAGTGTCAGGCCAGCTGCTCGTGCCAATGAGCCCTCATAGGAGCCCAATGCAGGAGGCAAAGGCCAAGGTTGATAAAGAGTAACACCCACCGAGGGCACCGTCCAAGATGAGGAGGTACCAGTCGAAGAGGTCCCACTTACACCTCAGGAGCGAATTGAAAAGAATATGGAGTTAGAGGCAGGGTGGGCATAAATACTGAAAATTTGAAAAACTAAACCGAATCAAACTGATTTGGTTCTTCTATTTCGATTCTTCAATTTTTCAATTCGATGTCGGTGTTCTTTTTTCAAAAGTTTGATTCTTTGATTCGGTGTAGGAGTCTCGAAACTTCGGTGCATTGAAGAACCAAACTTTTATTTTAAAAAAATAAAAAAATCATATCTATATCTCTCCCTCTATACATATACATATACATATATATATATATATATACATATAGATGTATATGTACATTTACATATACATATACATATACATATACATACATACATACATATATATATATATATATATGACCCAAGAAAATAAAATTATGTGTATACATAAATCAATTAACAATTAAATAATTTATGAATCAAGTCAAAGTAGCAACAAGTTTGTAATTCATGTAGTTAACTTGAAATATTATTTTTCAAGAGAAATTCAAATATATATTTGTCGATTTATATTATGCAAAGGAATTTGTCTTTATGCTTCTTTTCCTCAAGCAATAATTGGAGATGCAAGTTCTTGACAAAGATAAATATAGTTTTTTTAAGAACAATAAGTGTACATCATCACTTGACGTGATTTTAAGTTTTTAAGTATTGTATACTCTGATTTTGTCCTCATTTATTTTTCATTGGTTCACTATATGGTGCACACTTTTTCAAAATAAAAAATCGACGAACCAAACCAACATTTGCTAAAATCGAACACCGACCCGTAGTTAGAGGTGAAGGAAAATATTGATGTAGAAAGGAATGCCCAGACTAAGACTGAAAGACTCCCTCCCTTAGATCCCACCATGGCATAACAAGTACTGAATTTTCTTTCTGGGTTGATTAGTCTGAAACCATCCCCGTTGTGCCGATTACTCCAACTTCTACCAATCATTCCATTGTTATTGTGGATTCTATGGTTGGGGGGGAGGGTAATGATGCTTTCTTTAACCCACTTCTGGGCCCAATGATGACTGGAAGATAACATGAGATATTGACAAAGTTTTTGAAGTTGAAACAACCAGTGTTCTAAGGTACAGAAAGTAAGTATGCTTATGAATTTATTTTGGATTGCTATGAGAGGCTGCATAAAGTGGGTATAGTGCATCAACATGCTGTGGATTTTGTGACTTTTCAGCTTCAAGGTGAGGCCAAGTAGTAGTGGAGACCTTTTGTGGAGTCCATGCCTTTTGTCTTGCCACCACTTACTTAGACCCAGTGTCATGCCTTATTTCTTGAGAAATATGTGCCCTAGATCTTGAGAGATTGTAACAAGGATAAGTTAATTATACTTGAGCAGGGTAGCATGATCATAGCCGCTTATGAGGCTAAATTCCATGTCTTGTATAGATATGCTACCTAATTGGTAACCATAGAGGAGGTGAGGATCTGATTGTTTGTCAAAGGTTTGAATTCTGATTATAAATATTGTTTGTTCATATGACTGTTGAATGTAAGAGCTTTAATGAGGTGACATATTTTGTTAAAAAGGCTGAGGGAGAGAGAAAAGTTGGGAAAGCCAAGTCTTTGGCTAAGAGGCCCAAGAGTTCAGGTAATTTTCAAGACTCTTACTCTTGTGGTTCAGGTAAGCCGAACATTGCATCCTATCCAGTATAGCCAGTTATGCCTGCTTCCACAGGTGGATATTCTAGGTATTCTAAGCAGATGGTCGCTCAGGATTATTAGGCATCTTCTTCTACACTAAGTATTTAACCTTTTTTTGATCGTTGTTGCTTTAATTTGGGGAGCCTGGATATGTGAGGAGAGAGTGTTCTCACCCCCATATGACTGATCCTGTGCAGCGGGAGCAGACAGAGCTGTGGTGCATGTAGGAAGACATACCAATGATAGAGGAAGTCTACAAGATCAGCAAGAAAAAAACCAGAGAGGCCATATTGGATGAGATGATGGTAATGCTGGTAGAGAAGCATCATAAACAAGTAAGGAGGTTGTTCGTCAGGATGATAAGGTTCAGTTTTATGCCTTTCTAGGCAGGACTGATGTTGAGGCGTGTGATACAATTATCACAAATGTTATTTTTGTCTATAATCGAATGGCTACTGTTTTATTTGACCTAGGCTTTACTTGTTCTTATTTGTCAGTGAATTTTTTCTTGGGTTTTGAGCTATTTGTGATGTACTAGACACCCGCATTCATGTTTCCACCCCTATTGGAGAATCTATATAGTCACCTATGTTTATCGGACTTGCTCTATTTTGTTTATAAAATTCCAAACTTGGGTTGACTTGATGATTCTAGATTTGACTTACTTTGATGTGATCTCAGGCCTGACTTGGTTGTCCCCCTATCAAGTAGTGCTAATCATGCTTAAACTATTGCTCTAGAAATTTTGGGTAGGGAAAGGTTAGAGTAGAAAGAGGTGTACAAGCCTAAGCCAACCAAAGTCATCTTTTATATTCAAGCTAGAAAAATGATGGTCATGGTTGTCTAGCATACTTGGCACCTGATGTTGAGACATATTCTCCTTCCGTTGATTCCATTCCTGTAGTGTCAGAGTTTAAGAAGGTTTTTCTTATAGCAACTGTAAGTTAATATATTCTCCAATGTATATTTTAATTCCTACACCTTAGATTCTAGGGAGAATGATTATGGAGAAGATTTTATATCTATGATTTGTGGTGAGTAAAAGCCCTACATAGAGGAAATGATCATATGAGTGGCCAATAATTGAATTTTACTATAATCTAGGTAAATTAAGTTATTATTGTTGATTTTGTATATTTTCCTTGATTGTTTATAGATCAAGAACAAATTAGGACTTTGAAAAGGGGGAAAGCTCCGGTTCCATAGAATTCAAGGCTTGATTTAAGATAGATGATGGTTTAACACTCTTATTTGTATGATATATGCATGTTAACTTATTCATAGTATTTTTGCATACATATGAAAAGGGGAATGATAAAATAAACTAGTTGATAACCTGTCATGATTTAATTACATGCAATGAACCCTTACTTAAACTTGGCCAATGATGCATTATTCATTGTAGATGTGATTATGATTATGATTGTGCTTGTGTTTATGGATCAGATGTCACATTCTAACACATTCATTACTATTAGACCAGGTGTCACGTTTTGACACATCTATTACTATTGGATCGGGTGTCACATTCTGACTTGTTTATTATTTTTGGATCGGGTGTCACGTTACGATGCATACTTACTTAGGTTTGGGTCCCTTGAGAGGACTATTGTTGCATTGCGTTAAATTGATAACTTCACATTGTATATGAGCATATATCATGAAACTTTATATTGTTTTTGTATGTGAATGTATGGATTATTGTGTTTGGTTTTCTTGTTTATATCCCGATTATTAGAATAGCCGCATAATCCTACCAATACACTTTTATTTGGTGTATTGATTTTGCACTTATTTTCATTTTGTTGTTGAGGTACATAGTATTTTCAGGAGGCTGCATATAGGCCTCAGATAGGAGATTATGGATCAAGAGTCCAAGGGTGAGCTAGTTGCTTCGTACCATAGTGAATTCTTTCTTATTGTTTGTCCATCTTGTTCTAGACTCAGACTTCATTAGTCTATTATTAACTTGTTTTAGTTTTGGGGTTGCATCCCTAATGTTAGGCTTGCAGTTAGAGTTTTTGATGAGTCCTGAAAATTCGACTCTTGTAATGCTTTAAACATAGGATTTTTGCGCGTTTTCAAGTAATTTTGTTGGTTTGATGTGTGCCTTGTGTTGTTTTGTAGGAAAATGGTTAAGGAATGGAGTAGCGGGACAAGTGCAAGAAAATGAATGAGAAAGGGGCTTAAGTGTCGCCATATGGAGGCCTCCACACCCGTGTAGCATCAGACGGACCGTGAGGCCACATGGACTTGGCCTGGGCACAAGAAGCAAAGAATGGAGCTAAGTGGAGGAGCACGGGCGCTTGCACGACCTGTGTGACATGAGATGGACTGTGAGGCTCGCCTTAGCCTCACACTTAGCTTGCCAAGGAGTGGCTGGAAGAAGAGGAACGAAAGAGACTAAGCCACGTCCCACGATGCCTTTCAATGGCCGGGGGAACTAGCACGGGCCGTGTCCCTCGCCGTGAAATTGATGTGAATTTGAAGGGTTATCATCTAAAATTAGAAAATTATGCAAGTGGAAAGATACAGGGCCCACCACGGGCTGTGTGACCTACCACAGACCATGACATGGGCCGTTGTGTTGAAGGTGAAGTTGACAGCGCAGAGAATTCTTAAGGCAAGGGTCACAAACCATTTCATAAACCATGAACCCTCACCATGGGCCATGTTGCGCAAACGTGAAGAGGTGATGAGAGTTGAAGGCCAAGTACAGGATCACAGAACATCTCACGGTCTGTTTGAAGCCGCATAGGCCGTATCAAAGCCCGTACCCATGCCAATGCCTATTTTCCTATTTTAAGTTGAATTAAGGTTTTCCTTATATATATATATATATATATATATATATATATATATATATATATATATATATATATATATATATATTATTTTTATTCCACTTTTAATTATCTGGGACTACTGTGGACAAGAGCGACGTTAGAACACTATTTGTGCTTATTTACATTGAAATCTTGGATTTTGATCATCTCTTGGAGATTGTAATCCGTGGATTCACCACTTTATCAATAGTAAATTTTTTATCATGATTTCGTTAAATTGTTATGGGCTAGTTATCTTTAATATGGCTAGGCTAAACCACAACTAGGGTTGTGGAAACCATGACAACTTAATAAGATAGACGAATTTGGGGTGAATCTCAGGATTGATTATCATCTATATCATAGTGTTCTTCACTTTAACTTCCTCCTTAATGAGTTAACGCGTTAGGATAAGTCTGTATTTGTTGCATGCCCAGAAGCGATGTAGTATTAGGAAAAGAATTCTATGACAAAAATTCAGGTTTTTTGACCAAGTCTAAGTACTTAAGACCGGAAGGTGAGAGTATTCTGGGGTCTATAAGAAGAGTTAAAGAGTATACGTTCTAATACCAGAAGGCGATGAATGAAATGCATCTAAGAAGGACTGGAAGGTGAATTAGATGTTACATAACTTGTTTGATCTTGTATACGTAACCATGAACGGGTTTACTAAAAAAATTTGGCTATCGTATTGGACGTCATGGGGAACACAATCCTAGCTTCTCCTTAATTGTTTGAAATCCAGTAGTCACTGCAATCCTTTCATCACTTTACTTTAATACATTAGCACACAATGACGGTGAATCCTGCAGCTGGGTGCAATGATGGTCTGGGTGAGGATGATCTTGCTGGTAATGGGGTGCCACCTACGACACCACTCCAATAGGTGCCACTTGTGCCACCATTGCAGAAACAACCCATTTTGAGACCACAGGTTCCTAACAGCCACATACAACAAATGATGATGATGATGATGATGTTGTTGGGACTACAGGAGAAATAGTGCTTCATCCATTTCCTACAGGTTTCGAGTTCACCATCGCTAGCATTATGTTGTAGATGCTCCAATTGAAAGGGTTGTTCAATGGAGCAACACTTGAAGATGCAAATCAGCATGTCATGAACTTCTTGGCGACATGCCAGTCGTTTAAAATTCTAGGGGTCACTCAGCAAGCGATCCGGTTGAGGTTGTTCCCACTGTCTCTTACTGGTGAGGCAACAAAGTGGCTAAATGATCTTCCTCATGATTTCATCCGCACCCGAGGAGAGTTGAAAGAGGCTTTCTTGGAGAGGTTCTTCCCTGCATGTAGGAAGTTGAAGATCAAAGATGAGATTGGGTCCCATAAGCAATTGCTTACATGAAGCACTGTATGAAACTTGGGAGAGATTCAGGAAAAAGATCAAGTAGTGCCCCAATCACAATCTCACAGATGAGCACTTGAAAGAAGTTTTCTACAGGTCTTGTAACTTTGTGACTAAGCCTATTGTTGATGCGGCATGTGGAGGATCATCTATAGCTAGGACTTTCCCAGGCATCATTGTGATCTTAGATCAGGTAGCTAAGAACAACTGGGCATGGTACACCAGAGATGGAGACTGCTCTGGGTTTATCTTTGAGATGACTACTGAACAAAGGAAGAAAGAAGAAGAACGAGACCAAAACATGGCTCATATGTAGACCCAGATAGACTTGTTGACAAAAAGACTACTAGGTGGAGGATAAGAAAAAGTCAAAGTTGTGGACACACTGCGCAGGTATGATGAACCAAGCTATGGTTATGATGAGGAGGCTAACTTTTTGGGTAGCCAAGGGGGTTACCGAACATACAACTCCGGTAACCAAGGTTGAAACTATGGTCATGATAACTAACAAGGGAACTAGCAGAACAGAGACAGTTACAAGAGTGACTGAGCAAGAGGTATGTATCACCCATGAACCATAAACGCTAAAACAATAGTGGTGGAAACTCGAAACTTTAGAAGATGATGGTGAAGGTTCTCGACAAAGTTGAGGACATTGAGGCTGGGGTTTGAGATATGAGAGGTGAAATGTCATATGTTCAGCAATTGGTCGACTAGCACTCCACCTTGATCAAGCAATTGGAGCAGCAGATGGGGCAACTTTCAGTCTTATTGAATCAGAGGAAAGCTGAGTCACTCCCTAGTGATACCATTCAGAGCCCAAAAAATGATGGTCATTGCATGACAGTAACCATGAGGAGCAGTAAGGTACTGTCTGACCTTGTTATAGCCAGTGACGGAGGTATTAATAAGGCTAATGATAAGGTACCTGACCCCGTGGGGGTGCACAATGATGATGCGGGTGACGAGATAGATATGGAACCAAGGGAGACCGAGGTTACTAAAGATCCTGGAGAATTAGAAAAACCAGTTACTCAGTCTTTGCTGGTCATTCCCAAGCCGCCACTACCATTCCCACAGAGGTTGAGGCATAAGGTAGAATATAGCAAGTTCTAATAATTCTTATCTATGCTGAAGAAGCTATCAGTAAATATCCCTCTAGTGGAAGAACTTGAGTAGATGTCGGGCTATACCAAGTTCATGAAGGCCTTAGTCACTAAGAAGAGACATCCATGATCGAGCCGGTAAATAATATTTTTCATTGTAGAGCCATTGCTACAAGGTCACTGGTTGAGAAGAGATAAGGCCCGAGAGCTTTCACTATCCCGTGCATCATTGGAGCCTATGACTTTACACGGGCTCTTTGTGACTTGCGTGCCAGCATTAACTTGATGCCACTGGTGGTTTACAAGCAGTTAGGCTTAGGATCCCCACCCACTACTATGCGACTACTCATGGAGGACAAGTTAGTAAAGCGACCTGTGGGAATTTTGTGCAATGTGTTGGTCCGAGTGGCCAGGTTCATCTTTCCAGCGAACTTCGTCATTCTGGATTGTCAAGTGAATTTTGAAGTCCCTATCATTCTCCGGAGACTATTTCTGGTGACTGGCAGGGCATTAGTAGATGTAAAATGTGGGGAGCTGACTTTTCGACTGAACACTAAGGAGGTTTAAATTTAGTGTGTGCTGCCATGAAGAGACCCAAAGAGGAAGTAGTGATGTCAGTCATGGATGTCAAGGAGGCTTGTCTTTCTGAGATTCCAATTGAGGGAAAGATGAGTGTAGAAACATTAGCAACAGTAATAATGAACTTCTCAAAAGATGGTATCAACGGGTACAAGGACACTGTGAACGCTCTGTAGGGCAGGGGAACCAGACCTTTTGTCCCCAAGAAGTTGGATTTAGACTTATAGAATAGGCCGACCCCACTGGCTAAACCATCTATTAAGGAGCTCCTTGTTGTGGAGCTCAAGGAGCTGCCACAACAACTAAGGTATGCATTTTTGGGCACTAATAACACTCTCCCCATGATTGTGGCTGCACATCTTCAGGAGAACCAAACTATGGCCTTGTTGGGGGTCCTCCAAAAGTTCAAGAGGGCCATTGGTTGGATCATTGCAGATATTATTGGGATTCCTCTAGAGATATGCACGCACAAGATCAAGTTGGAGGATAATTGTGTACCAGCATCGAACACCAGCGCAAGCTGAATCCACCTATGCAAGAGGTGGTGAAGAAAGAGATAATTAAGTGGCTGGATGTTGGGGGTGATATATCCCATCTCCGAAAGCAGGTGGGTTAGTCTAGTATAATGTGTTCCTAAGAAAGAAGGCATGATGGTGGTGGCCAATGATAAGAATGAGCTGGTCTCTTTGCGACCTATCACTGGGTGGCGAGTATAAATGGATTACCGGAAGCTGAATAGATAGACTTTGAAGGATCATTTCCTCATGCCCTTCATGGACCAGATGTTAAACCAGTTGGCAGATCGAGGGTGGTACTGCTTCCTAGACGGGTACTCGGGCTACAATAAAATATCCATAGCCCCGGAGGATCAGGAGAAGACTACTTTCACTTGCCAATATGGGACCTT
The DNA here is from genome assembly GCA_029948455.1 of Solanum rostratum. Taxonomy (NCBI): domain Eukaryota; kingdom Viridiplantae; phylum Streptophyta; class Magnoliopsida; order Solanales; family Solanaceae; genus Solanum; species Solanum rostratum. The sequence goes on along the minus strand of CM057047.1, from coordinate 14,359,435 downwards.
CGCTTTTAGGAGGACATTTTTTGGGTTATGCAATTCCCTAGCCACTTTCCAGCGGCGTATGATGTCAATCTTCTCTGACATGGTCGAAGACACCTTTGAGGTATTTATGGATGACTTCACTATAGTGGGTGATTCCTTTGATGATTGTCTGTTAAATATTAGCAGCGCACTACAACGTTGTGAGGAGGAGAACTTGGTCCTAAACTAGAAAAGTGTCATTTCATGGTCAAGAAAGGGATAGTCCTTGGCCATAAGATTTCTGATAAGGGCATAGAGATAGACAAGGCAAAGATCGAGGTTATTGAGAAATTGCCACCTCCCATCTCTGTGAAGGGGGTTAGGAGTTTTTTTGGGCATGAGGGCTTTTACCGCCGGTTCATAAAAGATTTCTCCAAGATTGCACACCCACTATACAATCTATTGAAGAAAGATGCCAAGTTTCAATTTGGTGACAATTGTCGGCAAGCTTTTGAGACCCTGAAGCAAAAATTGATCTCGACACCTGTGGTAATTGCACCCGACTGGGATGCCCCTTTTGAGATTATGTGTGATACGAGTGGAATTGTTGTGGGTGTTGTGCTGGGGAAAAAGCGTAACAAGGTTTTTCATCCCATCTACTACGCTCGCAAGACCCTCAATGATGCTCAAAGGAACTACAGAGTGACTGAGCAGGAGCTACTGGCTGTAGTGTACATGTTTGAGAAGTTCACGACCTATCTATTAGGCACAAAAGTGATCATGCACACATACCATGCAACATTGAGATACCTTATGACGAAGAAAGATGCTAAGCGGAGGCTTATTAGATGGGTTCTCCTATTGCAAGAGTTTGACTTTGAAGTCCAAGACCGAAAATGGACTGAGAACCAGGTAGTAGACCACTTGCCTAGGTTGGAGAATGAATCAAGAGCTAAGCTTTGGTTGAACATTGATGATTCCTTTCCCGGTGAGCAGGTATTGGCAGCTTCTATTGACTTAATTCCTTGGTTTGCTGATTTCGCTAACTATCTGGTGAGTGACATTATGCTTAAGGGCCTTAACTTTAGCCTGACAAAAACGTTTCTTCATGATGTGCGCGGGTACTTCTGGGATGAACCGTACTTTTTCAAAACATGTGCTGATGGGATCATTAGGCGGTGCATACCAGAGCCAGAGATGATGAGCATCATAGAGGCATGTCACTCCTCCTCAGTGGGGCGCCATCATGGTGGTACCAGGACAACAAAGAAGATCTTGCAATGTGGGTACTACTGGCCCATCGTCTATAAAGATGCCCATGACTTGGTGCAAGGTTATGATCAGTGCCAGTGGCAGGGCAACATCTCTAGGCGTCAAGAGCTGCCTATGACTCATTCTTGAAGTGGATATGTTTGACGTCTAGGGCATTGACTTCATGGGCCCATTTGTGAGCTCCTACGGCATGAAATACATCTTAGTAGTAGTGGACTACATCTCCAAGTGGGTGGAGCCAGTTGCATTGCAAAATAATGAAAGCAAGAGTGTTGTCCACTTCTTGAGGCGGAACATCTTCTCCAGATTAGGGACACCCAAAACTATCATTAGTGATTGGGGTTCTCACTTCTGTAACAAGATCTTCTGTGCCGTGCTAGCTAAGTATATAGTACGACAACACAAGGTGGCCACACCTTATTATTCGAGACAAGTGTGTATGTTGAAGTTTCGAACAGAGAGATCAAGGAGATCCTAGCCAAGCCTGTGAATGCAACTAGATTTGATTGGGCCCAGAAATTTGATGATGCATTGTGGGCTTATCGGATGACTTATAAGACCCCTATTGTTATGTCCCCATATCAATTGGTGTTTGGTAAAGCCCGTCATTTACCTTTGGAGTTAGAGCACAAGGCACTTTGGGCGCTAAAGAAGTTGAACATGAATTGGGATGAGGCTACTGACCTGAGACTGGACCAACTCAATGAGTTGGATGAGTTTCGCCTTCAAGCTTATGAGAGTGTAGCACTTTACAAAGACAGGATAAAGTTCCAACATGACAAGCATATTGCACCATGAAGTTTCAATGTTGGTGACAAGGATCTGCTGTACAACTCCAGGTTGAGGCTGTTCCTAGGTAAGCTCAAGTCTAGGTGGTCTGGCCCGTATAAGATTGCCCAAGTATTCCCACACGGTGCCATAGAGCTAAAGGATGAAACTGGGCATAGATTCAAAGTTAATGGGCAATGGGTGAAGCAATATTTGGGGGTTGCAGGTGAAGCCTCTGTGATAGAGATAGTACAACTTGATAAAGTTTGAGTAGTCAACATTGCTGCATCGTGCCGCGACGTTAAACCAAGCACTTCATGGGAGGCTCCCTATGCATTGTAAAAAAAACTTTATTATGTCATGCATGTTTGTTTTGATTTGTGTTTAGAGGTGAGTATAGGTGGCACTTTAGGACTTCAGGCGCCTACAAATGGTAGGAGGTGTGACATGAGGCTATGGTAGACGAAATTAGCTAAAGAGGGTACCACATACGCTCTCATGGACCATGAAAAGTGACACGGCCCGTGAGACCGCCCGTGTGAAGCATGCGCGTAGGCCAGGTGAACATTATAAATTTTCTAAGGCAGGGCGGACGAACGATCTTAATGAACTATGACACGTATCACTGACCATGTGGTCGTCCGTGGAGGTGGTGTTGATCAATGTGTGCTAGTTATTATGGGCCCACGTCGAAAGTCAGACCAACCTAAGGAGGAGCTTGGGTCACGTCTCCATGATTCTCCAACTGTATCATCTAACCATTAGAATGGGAGTGACTTAGGCGATGACTCCTTGGGTGGGTGTCAGGTTCGATCCATTGGTAGCGTCTCCCGTCACTCCCTTGCTCCATTAGGGCTCGTGCAAAGAGCCGGATCATAGCCCCCCACCTCTCCACCCCCCGTCTTAGGAGGGGATCCCTTATAAGGAAGTTGAGGAGGAGGAGGCTTCCTTAGAACGGGATGACCAGGATGCTCAATCTGACGAGATTGACCTTTGGGATAATGATGATAAGGTCATCCATTATGCGGTCTCCGGACGTCAGATCTTGAAACCGCGAGGTGGATTATAGTATTTCTGCGAGCCCAATGGACGATCCCAGGCGCTAAGGAGATTTTCACTCAGGGACTAAACAAAGGCTCTGGAGGGTTCCAACAGTGGGTTGCCATTTCTAAGGTTCGGGTGATCACGGATCAACTTGATGGGGTTCCTAATATTAAAGCAGTGTTCGACTTATATCAGTTCGGCTGGATGGCACAACCACCTGGATACTATGGGGTTGTTCTCATCGAGGAATTTTATTCCAACTATGTCACCAGTCTGTTGAATTCTATACATGGTGGCCATTCCAAAAAGTTGAAGAAGCATTTAGCCTTTCGATTGGCCCTATGGGATCATGTTACTATAGGTGGTACACAGGTGGATATTTCTGAGACTACCATCAATAGATTTCTCTTTGGCCCGGACTACCAGGCCCCGCAAGATGGCCTATTTATTGACAGATACCTAAAGGTCACTGATGAAGGGTGAATGTCCGATCCGACTTCCTGAGCCACTCTATTGACATGGATCGTAGAGCAGATTATCCTACAAGGGGCCGAAACATCTTGGGTTACGAACCGCAGGATTCCAATTGCCAAGGCCTCTCTTACTTTTGCTACAAAGTTTTGGTGGTCGGTGGTGCGCACCAGGCTTCATCCCACAGGTAATGACTATACGCTCCAACCTTCACAGGCCTCTTTGGTAGCGTGTTTGATATCCAAATATGGATCGAACGTGGGACGAATCATTGCTATAGAGATGTGATACCGGGCATTGACTGACAGAGTTGACATGTCTGTCCCATGCTTGATTTAAGCACTATGCAAACAGGACCATGTCCATACCACCCATTTTTGGACCGGAAAATAGCTCCTACAGACGTGGTCAGCATTACACTTATTAAGGATGTCAACAATCCTGTTATGTAGATAAGAACACCCTAGACAGAGGGTCCAGCAATGTTTTCCAGGTAGCCTCGTAGCAACCCTTGCCAATGGGGGGATTCACTACTACCCCACTGTCAGGTGAGGTTTCTGAGCAGCCCGAGGGCAGTGGTGCACCACCTCTATTGCGGCAAGGATATGCATATGTCCTATATGAGTTTCTCTCTAGAGTGGTTTTGGACCAACGACAGACACATGCCATTGTTGATCAAATAGTCGAGAAGATTCCTCACATGGTCCAATCTCATGTACACCAAGCAGAGGAGCGACTTCAGACTGAGCTCCTGGGCCAAATCAACATCCTCCATAACCATGTTAACACTTTGGAGGGGTACTTCTATATATGTTTGGTAGTATGTTTGGGGAAGGTATGAAAAATATTGTGTAGACGGTGAATGATATAAAGACCCAAATTGTGTAGTTGACTACTCAGTACAATCATACTATACCGGTCCCACCTTCAGAGTCTTAAACAACCTTTTTTAATGCCCTGGTTGTGGCACCAATTTTAGATGAGTCATGGGGCATTCCACGTGCCCTATCTGCTGCACTTGTGCCACCTACTAGTGAGCCCAAGAGAAAGGACAAGGGAAAGAGGTGCAGTCCTCGGAGTATCCCTCCACTCGATCCAAAATTAGCGGAGAAGAGGAAGCTGTGCAAGGCCATGAGAGCCCAACACCGAGCAGTCTCCGAAAAAGAGGAAAGAGAGTGGCTTGCACGAGAGGCAGCGAAATAGGAGCTTCCGAGAGCACCTTTGGACCTTGTGCGTCTTTTGATGATAAGGACCCTATCGGAGGGTCCGATCTCGATGGTATGGCTGATGCCGAGGGCATCCTAGGTATGTTCTACTCCCTCTTTGTCATTTATTTCTAGCTATCATATAGTGAGAGGAGTGCACTATCTTTTTGGAGGGGTGGGGCATCCTTGAGAGTTTTTCTTGCCATGTTTCATTTCTCTCAAGTGTATTATTAAGTAGAACTAGCATGATTAGGTTATGTTGTTTGTGCAGGTATAAGTGTTTATAGGAGTCTGGGGTAACCTTTGTTTTGTGAAATGTCCCAAGTTCAAAATAATGTAAAAAGTCTTGTATGTGCATATATCCCATCCTGACTAACTCGTATGACTTCTTGGAAAGCATGGTATGCATTGTATGGTTGACATCTTGATGAATGAAACATGACTATGTTGATTAGTGCTAACTAGTATAGGATATGTGCCACGTGTGTGTGAGCTTATTTGTTTAATTCAGTCGATGCACTTATAAGCTAGAACCTGTTTGGTTAGTCCCACTAAAATAATTGAATGACTGGATTAGGATATGATATTAGGCCCTTTTTATTGACAAGTCACTTAGCCTAAATTTGACCAATCCAATGAAATTGTCCCCTTTGAACCAAAAGTTGAGCCTGAGTAGACCTTTTCTTTGTAATCACCTAACTCACCTTCCCTATCTATCTGCAGATCTTTACTTTGGCCTTAATCTCTCCAAGGACATTGTGAACCTTAGCCTAGGCCAAAAGCCTAAGTTGAGGGTGGCTTATACTGTCCCTGGATCTTTAAAAAGACATTGTGAACCTCAACCTAAGCCAAAAGCCTAAGTTGAGGGTAACTATTGTAGGAAAAACAAAAAAAAATTAAGTGTGGAAAAGAGCCAAGTGATAAGACGAGAAGAAAAGTTTGAGGTGTGACCGTGAGTAAAATAAAAGAGCGAAAAAGAAAAGGAAGAAAAAGAATAAATGAAAATGGAAATCACTCCCAATAGCAAAGAAAGTTGGAAAATAGGGCAACAAGAGTTGAAGGCCGAAAGCAGATAGCTGAGCCAAAGTAGTGACTTGGAGGGGCCAATTAGTCACTTTGATCCTAAATGTACCTCACCCTAGCCCGAGCCTACATTATAAGCCACAAAAGTCTTAATGTGACCCTAAAAAGGTCGTTTGAGATATAAGGTGGCGAAAATAAGGGCAAACATATAGGCGTTACTTGTGTGCCTACTGAACATCACTTGTGAGAGTGAGTGTCTACATTCGAGTCTTTGTTTTGCATTTCTATATTGTGTGTGAGATTTTTTTGAAGTGAGGGCACTATCCTTGCACTGGTTGGTAGCTAACACGACTGGTTCATCTTTGTTCCTGATCTTATGTGGGTTGACCGTACATGGTATGATGTTTACCTTGATCTGTGTAGGTCTGTGTGGGTGTAAGCACATTTTAAGCATGTTTTCTGGGCATATGTGTTAAAATTGAGGGGTTACTCATAGTTCCGATTGAGCATATGTATTTATGCATTGTTTTGTTGAGTAGTCATTGCTTGAGGACAAACAATCATTCTAAGTTGAGGATGTTGATGAGTCGTATAAATTCGACTCTTGTAATTACGCTTTAAACAAAGGATTTTTGTGCGTTCTCAAGCAATTTTGTTGGTTTGATGTTTGTCTTATGTTATTTTGTAGGAAAATGGTTAAGGCATGGAGTAGTGGGCAAAGTGCAAGAAAATGAATGAGAGAGGAGTTTAAGTGTTACCATATGGAGGCCTCCACGACCCGTGTAGCATCACATGGACCGTGAGAGGCCATGTGGACTTGTCTAGTGCACACGAAGCAAAGAATGGAGCTAAGTAGAGGAGCACGGGCGCTTGAACGCCCGTGTGACATGAGATAGACCGTGAGGCTCGCCGTAGCCTCACACTTAGCTTGCCAAGGAGTGGCTGGAACGAAAAAGACTAAGGCACGTCCCACGATGCCTTTCACGGGCTGGGGGAACTGACACGGACTGTGTCCCTCGACGTGAAGTTGACGTGAACTTGAAGGGTTACCGTCGAAAATTACAAATATCATGCAAGTGGAAAGATACGGGGCCTACCAAGTGTATTCGTTGCATGCCCGGAAGGGATGTAGTGATTAGAAAAAGAATTCTATGACAAAAATTTGGAATTTTTAACCTAGTCTAAGTACTTGAGACCGGAAGGTAAGCGTTTTCTAGGGTCTATAACAAGGGTAAAGGGTATATGTTCTAAGACCGGAAGGTGATGAATGAAATGCATCTAAGAAGGATCGGAAGGTGAATTAGGTGTTACATAACTTGTTTGATCTTGTATACATAGTCATGAACGGGTTTGCTAAACAAATTAGACGTCATAATGAACACAATCCTAGGTTCTCATTTATTGTTTGAAATCCAGTAGTCACTGCAATCATTTCATTACTTTACTTTAATAAGTTAGTTCGCAACATCAAAACCCCCATTTACTTTATGCACTTTTGTTTTGGGAAGAGATATAACATCTGAAAAAGGGTGCTAATAGACATATTCTCACGTATTTCCTATGGGATCGACCTCAACTCTTGTTGAGTTCTATATTTGATCAACGACCGCTTTACTATTCCTTTTGGAGTGTAAATTTGGGTGTATCAATTTTGATGCACTAACTTTCAGTTCTTGGGTAGTACACTTGGCATTGTCAGGTTTGTTGAGTTTCTCAGAACTCTATTAGCTCATTAGCTTTAACTTGCTTCCGTAACTTAAAATCTATTGGATTGTGTTAAATTAGTTAGCATGGGTTAAGGTATTGATTCTCCAACTGGAGGATTAGTGTGGGTGTCACTCACGATCTGTTCGAGATCGTGACACCTGAACTTGATAAGTTAATACTATCGACCTTCTGAGACATTGATAATGAAAGTGTAACATACATACAACAACAACAACATACCCAGTGAAATCCCACAAGTGTAACATACACATTCATGAATTTTCTTGTTCATATAACTTTTTCAGAATGAACTATATATTGCATTTTTAAATTCACCAATTACTTGAGTTATCTTTTCAGCCAAATTTATAATTAAGAAAATGACCAGAATAAACATTTTGATTATAATTTTTTTATTTGGTTAAAGATAATAATATTCTAATAATCTTTTTACATATTTATGCCGAAAAGATGAAATTAACGCTTAGAACAAATAATCAATTACATCTAAAAAAATATATATAAAGAAATAAATAAAGATTCAAATAAACTATTTTGAAAATTTAATTTGAAAAAAAATGCATAGTTGAAATAAATAGCCATTGAAAAGAAAATACACATTTTTTTTCCTTTTCATAGAAAATCCACCATTAGAAATTTCATTACTTTGTTTGAATCTTCTTTTAATTTAATTAAAATAGAAAGAATTTTAACTATGTTTTGTAGACTTCCATAAAAAAAAGAAATACACAGTTAAACAACAACAACATACTCAGTGAAATCCCACAAGTGGAGTGTGGAAGGGGTAAAATGTATGCACAATTTACTACTGTCACAAAAATAGAGAGACTGTTTTCGGAAACCCTCGTCTCAAAATTAAGCCCCATAAGCAGAATATAAGAAAAAAAAGAAAACAACTAATAATGGAAAATAAATAATAGTATTTAAATACGATAAAAGTAACAAATATATATGACAGATAATGACAACACAAGATATAATTGAGGTAAAATATGCAATATATATTAAGAAAGAACAAAGAGAAATATGATTAGAATAAACATACTCATAACACTGATTAATTACATGGTAATTAATAGTCGAAAAATATCTCACACAGTCACATGGAAGATGAGTTTTTGATTTTTATCCCCCCTCATGCGCTTAGCTGGTGTATTCAAAGTTTAGAGGGGTTGAGATTATTAAATTACCAAGTTTAAGGAAATAATTAAGCTAACATAAATTTAAATGTTCACTAAATAATGTTCATCAAATTTAAGGAGGTCCGATCCATCTACTCTGTCGAAATGAGAAGAGTGCAATTGTAAATTTTGAAATGAACTTAATTCGTTTGGTTTGAAATGAAATATTTCTAGAGAAGTGATATCTAAATTTCAATGTTTTTTCTACCCAGGGCTAGTCACATTATATATATTGGTAAATGTGAAATAGAATTTCAGAAAATAAAATGGAAAAATTAATGAAAGTATAAAAGAATATAAAACTAGCTAAGATTCATTTGGTAGAGATATTGAAGGAAGAAAGGTGTTGAAGGACATACCAATAAATGTCTTTTGGTTTGTAGTCAAATGCATACTTGAATGTTGTGGCAGTGTACACCATATAGCCTCCACTTGTATGAACAACACCCTTAATACATTAACATCAACTAAAAGCCATCAATATACTGAGAAATATGAAAAGAATAATAGATATATGATACAAACACCAAATTGACCTTGGGCTTTCCAGTACTGCCACTTGTGTAGAGCAGGAAAAGTGGATCTTCTGCATCAACCCATTCTACATCGCACGTAACTGGATATTTTGGAACAACATCCTGGAATAATAACACAATATTAATCCTATATTATATGATTTTTTTCAAATTTAAAAAGATGCTAAAAGGTATTTTGGTTCAGTAGTTTAGGGAGGCGTTCTCCAAGGATGGTACCCCAATGAATTTTTATTCCCCCCAAAAAATAAAGGATTATACCTAAATTACATACATATATAGTAAAAGCAGAAGTACTATAGTACTTTTTTTCTCACTCAATATCTGGAGCAGGGATTGGAGTCCTGAATAAATTTACATCTCACGATGTAAGGTTATTTTGAGGTGGCGCTCCTAATAGGAGAAAAATATTTACTAAAACTAATATACAATATATATATATATATAGGAGTATTTTTTTAAAAGGCATAATGCATAGACATGCCCTTTTAACTTGTCTTCAACCTGCTTCTATGCCCTCCAACTAAAAATGTGCACAAGTAGGCACTTAAACTTGTATAAGATTGAACAGGTACACACACGTGCCATACGTGACATAATACACATAGGACGCCGGAAGCAAACTAGCTATGTCAACGCCATATAGGACACATATGTCCATTTATTCAACGTCATACATATTTATGTGTCTATTTATGCATATCCAAAGTTAAAGAACATAGATGGAAATTGAAGTCAAATTAAAAGAACCATTTAATAGTCTATTAAAATTCCAATACAGTTGGTTTGAAGTTTGAACTAACCTGCCACCAAATATCTCTTCCTTCAACCCATTTAGTCATTTGTTTTTGTAATGCCGATTCATTCTCAAAAGTCAAACACACATCTGGAAGAGAGCAAAAAAGAAATTAGTCCAAGCTCTATATAATGTTTATGGATGCTCGTAAATTTGTGACCTATGTTAACTGCATTTTGGGCAGATAGTGTCAAGGCATCATCCACAATGTCTTTGAGGAAAATAGTCTTGGCTCCTCTCCTAACTGCATTGCATGTTATGACAACCTTAGGCTTGCAATCCACAATCCTCTGTGCAAGTGATTCTGCTGAGAACCCCGCAAATACTACCTGCGCTACCGGTGACAAGGATAGAACACATCACCTCAATCAATTTTTGCAATCCCTTAATCACTATACTAAATATTTAACTTGTGACAAGAGGTGTCAATACTTACATAAATATTTATTTAATAAAATTTTAATCTATATACACAATGTAATTTTTCAATGAAGGGATATAGCTTGACACCTCTCGGCCAAATTAAAGGTGGCTCCGCTCCTGTGCACTACAACTTGGATCATCATGTATTTCTTATATTTTTTAGAGTAATTACTATATAATCGCCTTTTAAGGTCATATCATATGCATGAAAATTAATAAGTCTTACAGCTAGAGAGAGAGAGAGAGACAATGCCTCTTTACCATTTGTTTGGGTATCGCACTCCTAATTGTTTTGGATCAAAATATTATTTTAGTTATAGACAAAGAGAAATTTCATTATGTATGTCAATAAAAAAATATTTTTATATTGAGATTTTTTTTTCTTTTAAGATATTGCTTAAAAAGGGGTGTAAATGCGGGTATTACTTGTCATAAATAAATTATAATTTTTTAAAAAAACTAAAGGAAAGGGGCTGAAAGCCCTATTTATTATTCAAACTGGACACAGGCGCCCAGGCTAGCACGGATTTAATACCTGGGTTTTTTTTTTATCTCAATTTATGTGACATAAATAAAATTTAGAGTCAATTAAATTTTAATATTATGTTTAGATATTTTAAGTTGTTAATTATATTATTAATAGTATTTTTGATATAATTTCTAAATAATATATATTATTTTTCTTGTCCCAATTTATATGACACTGATACAATTTTAAATTTTTTAATTATCATAATTATATTACTTTTACGTCATTTATAAATAATATATGTTACTATTCATGCCTCATTGATTAGAAGATCAACCGAACTTTTCTGTTGGGCACTCCACAACTAGTATGAGTGGGGACAATTTCCTATACTCCCTCTATCTCATTTTATGTGACACTCTTTGACTTGACAATATATAAGAAAAAAAGAAATAATTTTAAAACTTGTAGTTTAAAATTATTTGTAGATATTTGTGTGGATGAAAATCATTTTATTAAAGGAAAAAAAGAAATTTTAAAGTTAAATTATTTCCAATTAGAATAAGATGACATTCTTTTATGGATGAACCAAAAAGAAAATGTGTCGTATAAAATGGGACAACGGAAGTAGTAATGGAAAAATCCTTTTGGCCGGAGTGGCCACATTTGTGGACCATAATTCCTTTAGTTTGAGAGATTATTTTGTATACTTCTCCTAATTTTTTACCGCCTTCGTTATATAATAGTTGATCATTATTGACTTGATACAGATATTAAGAAATAGTAAATGGTAAGAATAATTTTATCAAATCATCCTTTGAATATAGTAAATATAATATCTTAAAAAATACAATAGGAAAATATTTGTAATTAACAATAAGGGTAAATTAAAAACTAAGTGTAAAATTCTCTCTTGATTTCATAATATGGACAAATATTTCCTTTGTTCCAGTTTAGTTGTCATGGTATGCTTTTCGAAAGTGAATTTGACTAATTTTCAAAACTAAATTAGATTAAGTTAATTTGATATTTTAAAATAAAAATTTAATAATATTTAAAAATTATACAAAAAAATATTATTGATTTATTGCAATTTTTTCAAGGAAACTTACATAGATATACTAGATTAAAAAAATATTTACCATTTATAGCAATAACAATTTATATTGAATGTATAATTCACTTTTAATATAAGTGCAGATTTATCATAGTATTACTATAAATGATAATAAATAAAAAGTATCGCTAAAATTAATAAGTATATATTAAAAAGGAACCGACTAAGTAATATTTTTTATATTAATATAACTAAAAATATATCTTAAAATATTAATCAAAATTTATATAATTAAACTCTAAAAATAGAAATGTACCACAATTAAAATAAAATGAAAGAATTATTAGTAGGGGTTCCACAATATTATATGGTGGCATGGTACATTGTGGTAGGAGGGGCCCAGTGTTTTCTTTTTTCAAGAGAGAATCAGAAGGGTGAAGACAAGTTACTTTGAAATTAGAGGGTTATTCAGATGAACGCTGATTACTAGAAGTCATGTGACCTTCAAATGGTGACTACACTAACTCAATTTATGCCTTCACACACATGGCAACGTTAAAAATATTACCGAGTGAATGGCACCAATCCGAGCACATGCAAGCATAGCAATTGGAAGTTCCAAAAGCATAGGCAAGTAAATGATAACTGCATCACCCTTTCCAACTCCAATACTTTTCAAGTAATTTCCCACCTGTCACAGAGCCAAATAAAACTTTCCTAAATTAATAAAATAATAAAGTAACCTATACTAATGATATAAACATTTCTAATTTATCAATGGTTATTATAGTACATTGATGATAATAAGTAGCAAGATGATGAATTTCAGCAGCTTACACTTTCTAGATTGTTGTAGCATTCTGACATTTAAATATTGTGCTTCCCATAAAAGACGGAAAATGTGACCCTTACTAAGTTTAAAGTAGTTAAGAGGAAAGTTGTTTAGAATAATAAATGTAAGATTTTCAACATGTCGATTTTCTTTTCCTGTTGTTGAACTTTTCTTTTTGTATTTTGTAGGATACTAATAAAAAGTGGATCAAATAAGAATGACTATAAATTCAAAAGAAAAAAATAAACCTGACAAACTCTGGCCAAGAGTTGGGTGTATGTTAATGTGGCATCACGACCAGGGTCGTTTCCTTCCCATAAAATTGCAAATTTGTCACCATTTCCAGCATCAATGTTTCTATCCAAGCAGTTGTAACATATGTTTGTCTTACCACCTTTGAACCACTGTTGAGAACCACTTAAGACATGAGACAATTTTTAATTGTAAATAAGTGTTGTGTTTCCCAAATTTAAGTTTAAGAGAAACAATTTCCTTAGTGAAAATAAAGAGGAAAAAAAAAAAAATAACTTGTGTACCGAAATAGAGTTTTTTTATAATCGTAGTAAGTCATTTGGAACCTCAATATTAACTTTGCCGTTGCGAATGTCAAGATTGTGCGTATAAACAGTTTGACCCCATTTCTGTTTCCAGTAGAAGTGGGATGCAATATCAGACCAGAATCCGGCTGGATCCTCCACTGACCTCCTATACAGCTCCGCATACTGTAATCACAAAACCATATACTATATAAAACAACTCACAAATTAAATGTGATGGGAGAAGAAATTAAAGCACCTCTTGTATGGAAGAAATATGAGCCTGTTGACAAAATTCTTGACTGGCCAACACAAAATCAACTTCTTCAGACGCAAGACCCTCCCCAAGGACGATACTGCTGTTGTTGCTTGAGCAATTGAATCCGTCTTCCATCATTCACCTGCTATATGTTCTTCTATTCAATACAACAAAATACTTCAATTAAAAGCAAAGAGTCAAATCTGGCAGCCCCAATTAATTATAACAATGGAGAATGGATATTAATTTTCCCCAAGTCAACACAAAGAGCAATAATAACAACACACCTTTTTAATCTTACTAACGGAGTCTAAAAAATATGTACAACCTTACTTATATCCTGTGAAGATAAATTATATTTTATAGACCCTTCAACTTAACTCCTTGTTTGGATGGTTCTTATTTGTTATATATTGTTAATTTAAATTCAATATTTGTTTTGATTGTTACTAAAAATTCTATTATATTGTATCGTTTGAATTCATCATTGGGTAATAACAAAAAAACTCATTTTGTTTAATATGATTGTGTTGTTACTTTAATATCTTCTTCTCATTTTTTTACTTTTTTATTATTTAATACTTTTATTATATTTTATCATTTTATCCTATCTTTTTATGGTGTTGTTACTTTAATATTTTCTTTTTATTTTTTACTTTATTTATTATTTAATAATTTTATTTTATCTATTTAAAAAAATTATATTTTATTATTTACCCTATATTTTTGTGATAGTTCTACCACATACCCTATAATTTCTTATACGTTTATCATTCAATTTATGAGTGTATGACGATATATAATGAAGGAGGACCAAAGAATTTAATACGATATAATATAATATATTACAAAACAATACATACCAACCATCCAAACAAAGAATAGGTAAAAATTAGGTTGACCAAAAAGATATGATATAGTATGAATTATTCTTGGATCCGAGGCAGTTTTGTTAATTATGTCTACGCTAACTATTTTTAATATAGGGGTATGTATATTTAACGGTGCACACGACACGCACGATTTGGGTTGACATCTATGGACCCATGAACTATGTAATTAAATAGCTGATTTTTGTACAACAAAATCTTTGAAAATATCCACAAATAGTATTTTCTCCTTCATAAAGTATACAACTTAAAATGCCTCTATTTTTAACCTTTATTTGATTCATAATTCATGATCAGCTCGAGTTAATTGTATTTGCTCGATTTTTGGCATAGTGTATTATTTTCATAACAAGCAAGATTTAGAAGAATAGATAGAGAAAACAAAAATTCTCTTTTATATGTTGATGTTCATTGTATAAACTTCTAAAAGGTTTTAAAAAAATTAAAGAAGAAAATATCATATTATGAATTTTGATGATATGGTTCTGTTCATGCATATCATAGATATTGCTGCGTAACCACTCTTTGGTCAAAGATGGAAAAAGTTAAATTAAAGAACAGCTCATTGCTACTAAAAAAATAAATAAATGTAATTATAAGTATAACGTATATTTTGACTCACCTCCATTGTTGTTGTGTCGTGGATCTCTATATAATTCCTGCATAAAATTTTAAAATACATATCCCAGCGTTTATGGAATACCCTAAGCTATTTTAGGGGTGGATCCGTAAAATCAAAAATCAAAAACTGAATCGAAACCGATCGAAAAATACCAAAAAAAAAAAATCCACACAGTAAAAAATCGAAACCGAACCGATTTTGTGCGGTTTCGGTTTCAATTTTGGTCTTCTAAAACTGAACCAACCCGTCAAAAATCGATTTTGCTAGACTACGTCGTTTATACTTTATAGGCTACATGGCTAAGAAGGAAAGTCTTTCTTGTTGCACGAAAGAGACATAGATTTGAAGCTTCCAAGGAGAAGTCTTTTGGCTACTGTCACCTGCAACTAATTGATACTTCAAGGAGTATTTGATAATCGTTTGATAATTTCTTTTGGCTACACACAATTGACTTGAACCTTCCAAGGAGTATTTGATATTTGTATTTCTTGAACATATGTTTGCAATTTTCTTTGTGATAATTGTAGTTCTTATATTGTGATAATTGTACTAATCCAAACTTTACTCTTTACCAATTGTTTAGCATATCTATACAATGATACGTCTTTACCCAACATATTATTTTATTTTGAAAAAATTATTTTTAAAAATCGAAAAACCGAAAAAAATCGAAGATTGAACCGAAAAACCAATGGTTTACTTTTTTTTTTTGGCAAAACTGAACCGAACCGAACCGTTAAATTACCTTTCGTTTTGTCTTTGATTTTAGGCAAAAACCGAACCGCAAAAATCGAACCCACCCCTAAGCTATTCTAACTATAATTAGATTGGGAAATTAAAACAGATTTAAAAAATATCTATAAAAATGCCTTAGGTGGAATTTTTTATCAAGGAATTCAAAAGATAATTTTTCATGACAAAGTTATTTAAACAAAAGAGTACACGATAGATTCGCATCGCGGACATGCCCGATCATAGTTCAATTTTCACCTTGGAAATTTTTTAGAAAAAAATAAACTGACATAAAACAAGTTATCCGATTTTCAGTTTTTAGTAAAGGCATTCCCGTCTTTTTTCACTCTTCCTGGACTTAACCCACATTGTTTTGGAATGAAAATATACCCTATATCAATTATCTACGCGTAATTTCTCTCAAGATACATAAACTACTCAGAAACTTAGGCTAAGGAGCAGTGGCAAATCCAAGATTAGAAGGTCATGGGTGCTCACTTCCTTTAATTTAAAATTAATTGTCAAGAAAGGTTTCCTTCTAAAAGCATAATATTTTTAGAGGTTAGTTAGTAAACGAATTAACAAAATACTTAAAATAAAAAAGTGGAGAAATATACTCCTAGTAAGTGAAAAAGTATAAAAAGGAAGAGGGAAAATGAGTTGTTTTACCAAGATTCAAACCCACAACCATAGCCTCATCATGCACTTTAAATTTAGGTTGAGAACCAACACACCTATCAAAGCTTTTGATTAATGGGTGCTCAAGAAAAGATTATATCAATTTTTCAATATTTTCTATATACATATACAAAGTTTCCATCGGGGTTAATGGGTGCTCGAGCATCCGATATGTAACACGTGGGTCCGCCCCTGCTAAGGAGCAACAAGGAAAGGCTAGGGTTGAATTCCATCTTCCAAATTCCTCAAGAATCTTCGTGCTACGGGTATGTAAGCCTTTTCAAAAGACGAATTAATCTTGTTCTAGTAATCCTTGATTCCTATCATTCCACCAGGTTAAAGCATGAGATGAGTTTAAAGTTCTTTCTTTGTTTTGAGTAAAATTTCTTGAAGTTCATGCATAAGTTATCTTTTTTAAAGTAAATTGTGGTATTTAAATTTTATACTGTTGATCGAGTTGTGAAACTAAGAAATTTTATGTTCAATTCCAACTAAAAGGAATTCATAAAAATTTTCAAGTTCAAGTATGAGTTGAGTAAAAAGCCTGTATATCATGATTTTCAGCATATGTTGTATATCTTAACTTACTATCTTGAAAATTGGGTTGAGAAGTACAAAGATATTTCATGCACTTTTATTAAATGAGATTGTAGTTTTAAAGACACATGACAAGTTGAGAAAGTTAGAGTTGAACTGAGTTTCAAAACACTAAGTGAGCTAATTGAGTAATTACACTCCTAAAGTTATGAGCTTATAAATTATATTTTAAAAGTAGTATTCAACACCGATATGGGTAACAGTAGTAACAACTCGAACCCATAAATTACGCAACTAACATAGGATAGGATCGTATCAAACTTTTACGACTCCTCACTTGTCTCTGAGAAGGTCGATAAGATAGATCCATAAGTTAAGTTTGTCCCTTACCTTGATAAGGTATTGGATAGCTCTAGCAACATTAGCAAGATGTTGTATCATCATGAAGCTCATAGTGATAGTTGTCGGTTTGAGAAAGTTTTCAAGTTAAAGTAGATTATTTCACATATTGAGTTACATTTATTTGTACAAATTAGATATTTCTTTTACATTGCATTTTTATTATTGAGTTGTTTCTAAGTTGAGCACCTTGTACTAAGCTTCTTTTTGAATATTTCATATATTCGTACATTTCACGTAGTGATATCATTTTGACCTGCATCCTTTTATGATGCAGCAACAGATGATAGAGATCCTTAATAGGCACACGATTGAAGATCCAACTTCTCTACTTATCCATTGGTGAGGCCTCATTGCAGTTAGAGGAACATTTATTTTTATTTCTGTTTTTGTTGTTTTCTTGAGTTGGGGTAGCAATGGCCTGTTGCGGTACATATTCTATAGTTAGTACTTAGAGGCTTCATGGACTAGATTGGTATTTTCAATTCTCCTGTTTGAATCCATAGTTATACACTGTTTCGTGATTGGTATTTGAGTTATCTTAAAATTTGAGTTTCATTTTCATTAAGCTTATTCTTGCCCCTTGTGATATTAAGGTCTTGCACTGAGTAAATAGCCAGACCAAGTGGTTCGCTTGGGTCAGTCATGATCTAAGCCTAGAGTCTAGACATGACATGGTGAATGAGGAACCCGAAGGTACCTCAAACAAGTCTCATACCATTCATTAAGCACATCATTATTATATACAATAAAATAAGCGACAACTAAGGGATAGGGTCTAAGGGATCAACATCTACATAGAATCTAGAGCCATAGCAAATACATACATGTCTGTATATCCAACAATACCTCTAAGTCGTAGAGAGGGCAGAGACTTAAACATGTCCCAGTCTCACCCATAAATGTGTATATATAGTGGAACAAGATGCCATAGTCTTCAAGCAGCAAGCCAGATAGTAAGGCTATTGTACCCGAACAAAGGACTCACCAATGAAGCAAAGTCTTCAATCCATAAGTCAACCACGAGTGTGAGAAGAGGATGATCACCGGACCCTACATGATGATAATATATAGGAAAAATATGTGTTAGTATTACAGAATGTACTAAATATGTGAGCATGCGATGAAGTGAAATAAAGCATTTCTATTATTTACAAAGTAAGAACATAATGAATGTATGAATGAGTAAGACAAGAAGTATCTTCAATTAGTGTACATATGTGGGAAAGGACCATAACCGACAATAAGACCATGCGATTTATAACATGAAATCACAATGTTGTCTCTACATCGGAGAAAGAGGAGTCTACTTTCCAAGGTAGAACTCTACCCCACTAGGTGGGTGTCATGAAACATAATGATATATCCACTAGCTAAGCCAGATTAGTAACATAGACCTATGATGGCACATAGTATGAGATAAAAGACTTTATATAAGGACTCTTAGGGATAGTCCCCCACCTCAAGCCTCATTCGGTGCTAAGTCAAATCTCTTGGAATAGATATCATGAAAATACACTAGTCATGCATTCATAATTTCCATAATAATCATGATTCAAACTTGTCAAGATTTCATGCATGTAAGTAGCTCATTAAAAACTTAGTGATTCAAGTACATGATATTATCCTTATCACATAAAAAATCCATCAGTTCAACATTCACCTTTCACTCAAAAGACTCCAATATCTATACGCAATAGCTTCCATAAACATCCAATTGGAGCCTTTGACATTCAAATCATGCTTCTATTGAAAATAAAACAAATTAGGTGAGTTCAAGTCAAACCATCTTTAAATAATACATTTCAATGAGATTATGCATAAACACCATGAATTTTAACAATTTAAATCACAATCTAAACAACCCACCATGTATTTCAAAGACCTAATTAGCTTGATAGAGGAAAACTTGTTTAATCAACAATTTCATGAAATTAAGAGTCAATTTATATCAAGATAGGTAAATAAACATCAATTGTCTCATAATCTATTCATTTGAAGTTATAGCATAACCTAAATTAAGAGAAATTGGTAGAGAAAACTTGGGCTCCATGGGTGAAAGGAACCCATGAATGAAAACACGTATATGTTAGAGCAAAATAGGGAAGAAGGTTGAAGAAGTCTTGAGTTGGGTGAAGAGCTTGGAAGAAATTGGAGCTTGCTCTTCAATGGAGGACTTAGGGTCTTCCTCTTCCTTGAGAGAGAAATTTGAAATAAGTAAAAAGAGAAATTTATTAGGGTATAAAATAAGCTAATGAGGGTAAATTTAGGGCAAAAGGGTCGAAATACCCTTCCGGGAATGTAAAGAAATTGTCAAAATTTAAAAAAAAAGACCTTTTAATGAGTCCAGATGGTCCATTCAGCGATTTGGAGGTCCCATCGTTGAACTATTCAGTGATGCGCCAAATGGAACCTTTAGATCGCCTAATACGATATTTTTGCAAAAATTCTAGAATCATTCAGAGAGAACATTCGATGATGCGTTGAATGCATTCGATGAGTCACTGAATTGGCAATCAACTTGCCGAATTACGTAGTCTAGACATGCTTTAGTAAAATGATCATAACATATTACTCCGAACTCTGAATAAGGCAAAATTGGATGCGTTGGATAGATAATTTAAAGACCTTTAATTAAACAGGTTGTGGGTCACCTAAATCTTTAGCTACTAAGAGATATGACCATTTGAAATTGACCCTTATATGAACTCACATCGAAACATAGCCAATAGGAATTCTTTAGACTTAACTCGATGTAAGAGATCTCTTATGACCCTAATATGAGTGTAATACACTTTGAATACCTAATAATTGATCCTATTACATTAGAAGTTATCAACTTAGGCCCACACACATATAAAGAACGACTTGGGTCTTAGTGTAAGGACCCGAATTTTTCGAGTGACGTTTCCCAAATCTCTTGGAAATGTTCCAGGTGAACTGCTTGGCATCACTCCACGGAGGGCCCACACGGGCCGTGTGAAGCCACATGGACCGTGTGGCCTTCTGTGAAGGGACACTTGGTCCAGTTCACGGTTGGGAAAACATTGAGACGGAAGGAAATTCGGCCAAGTGAGGGAACACGACCACTCACACGGTCCATGTGATGTGTCACGATCCGTGTGTCCCTCCGTGTGACTCACTATGTAAAATTATTCTAAGTATGGAAGTTCCATCTCGTAACTTTGTCGTGCGAAAATTATTCGAAGTACCTTCACACGGCCGGTGTCACGGCCCGTGTGCAATCACACAGACCGTGTAGTCATTCGTGTGGTACCCCTTAGCTCCGTGTGAATTTCCTCTGAGAACTTTCTAAGTATTGGATCACGGCCACTGTTCATGGTCCGTGTGACGTTTCATGGACTATGTAGACCTGACGGTTTCAGTTTTAGTCCGTTTCATTATTGGCGTTTGTGTAATTTCAATTTATTTTAAACATGAATTATGACCTTTCACCTATCCTAAACCCCTAATTTAGCTGATATCCCCTCTCCTCTTAATTCATTCACTTAAAACCTTCTACCCCTCATAAGATCACCTCCCTATTCCTCTCTACACTCCCTTCTCAAAGATCAAAGTTAGAGTTCCATAGGAGTCCAATTCAAGCTAATTTCATACCTCAAATTCAGCTCATCTATCAAGGTATGTGGCATTGATTCTTGGCCCCTTTCAACCAAGAAGACCCAAAAATCTTTTCAATTGATTTCATCATTTTAGTCACTTTAAATATGAGATTTTATTATTTTGATTTTATTAAATCTAATTAGTGTATGGGCTGTATTTTACCAATGATTTCACTTCACTTTGATCACAAGTATGATAATTTACATTGCGTTATAAGGTATGAACATGCATGTCCGCTTTAAAGTTGATTTATGCATGGGTAATGTACATTATTATTTACATGCTGATTTAATTATAGATTTATTTAAATTCATATTATGATGTTGATTTTAACTTGAATCTATGTTACCCATGCTATCCTCACATCATGCATTGCATTGCATTCATGAACATTGATATATAGAAATTATGAATTGGGTTAAGCCCAACTATGTTTTCTGAAACGATCATGAGATGATTCTGATTAGGTATTGACTATGACAAAAAGGTGATCACCGATATGTCTATGATTCTGGCTCATGAAGAATTCTGGGTGCTTGCACCATTCTGTATATTTGAATGAGCTATTCCCTGCATGAGTATTACAAGTATGAACTATGATTTGACATTTGAGCCTAAATGTGTATTGAACAGTTTGAAATGAACATTGTATTTCCTGAAAGCACGTATATGTATAAGTATTCGAGTGGAATGTTATCAACTTAGCACCGATGGATTGGGGGTGTTAGGGCTATCCCCAAGGGCCCTCTTCCTTTCCTTAAACTACGTGCCAACATAGGAATATAAGCCATTATCGAAATGACCGGGTCGTAAGGAATGGTTATATGTATATGATTCTGATATGTTCTATATGATTATGAAAATCCTTCTAAAATGGTGATTTCCGTAAGGGAGGTGACCATCCACCGAAATGGTTATTTTCGTAAGGTGTGATGTAGATTACTTTTGGCAAGTAGTCTTCTCCTACCATGAGGTTTTTATCGGACTAATTCATGTAATAGCTCACATGGTTTTGAATTGTTGGTTATAGTCTATCCCCACTATATATGAGCATTGTTGCATTTCATGCATCATAAATTTCGTGGCATCTTGTATATATATTTCCATTGAATATACGATTCTTCTATATTATGTGTGTTTGTCACCTATCATTGAAATGTAGGTTTGGTAAGTCATATGCATTGCATGTCTGCATACTTAGCACATTCAAACATACTAACGCATACTCTATGCCTACATGATTTTATCATTTAGAGGCCGAACACTTTGATTATCAACAAGTTGACGAATAATCCAATCTCGGAGTATATTATGGTGAGTCCCGTCTTTCAAGGATGAGTCAACTATTGTTTTTATTTCTATTACAAAACGTTCTTCTTTAATGAGGGTGAGCCTGGAACTTGTCCTGGCCCCGTTCCTTTGACTAGAGGCATTTGTTGGACATTATGTAAACTCTCCTTAAATCCGTTTGCTATGACTAGTATCTTGCTTTCGTATTGTTAGGATGATTTGTGAGAAACTCCTTTTTGACTATATATATATATATATATATATATATATATATATATATATATATATATATATATATATATATTATATATATATATTTGTTCGAATGCTATTCTTGAACTCATGATGTGGATACAGATACTTGAGGCTTGTTTGGGGACTCTTGGGTTTCCATTCGCCGTGTCACATCTAGGCCCTAATCCCAAGTCATGACAAAAGATGGTATCAAAACCCTAGGTTTATGAATGATCTTCGGAGTCCAACATGCCGCGATGAGTAGAGTCCTATTCATGGGTGTGAAGTGCACCATACCTATGAGTGGGAGGCTATGAAGATGTTTTAGGAATTACCTCACTTCTTCATGTCTTATGTGGTGCTATGGCTCGTATATTTAGTTCCCTTATCTTGGCGGTGTCATTGATCTATTTCAGAATTTGCGGCGGTGGTTTTTTCTTTAAAGATTTGGAGACATTACTTGTATAAGGTTCATGTTGATGTGTTCACCGATCACAAGAGTTTGCAATATGTATTCCCTCAGAGAGATCTCAATTTAAGGCAAATGAGGTGGTTGGAGCTCCTAAAGGATTACGACATGAATATTCAGTATCATCCCAGCAAGGCCAATGTTGTGGCCGATGCTCTCAACAGGTTGTCTATAGGGAGTGTGGCACATGTTGGGAAGGAAAAGAGGGAGTTGGTAAGAGATATTCACCAGTTTAGCTAGGTCAGGTGTCAGGTTGGCTGATTCGAGCGGTGGTGGTATTCACGTTTAAAGCGGGGCAAAATCTTCCGTAGTAAGTGATGTGAAGGCTAAGCAAGATTTGGACCCATCGCTACTTAAATTGAAGAGGTTGGTTGCAGAAAACGAGATCGAGGTGTTCTCCCAAAGAGGAGATAGTGTACTCCGGTACCAAGACCGGCTTTGTATTCCAAATGTGGATGATCTCAGAAGGGTGATCATGAGTGAGGCTCATAACTCTCATTATTCTATTCAGCCGGAGTTTACTAAAATATATCGGGATTTGAGAGAAGTGTATTGGTGGAATGGTATGAAGAAAAACATCGCTAGGTTTGTATCCGGATGCCTGAGTTGTCAACAGGTGAAGGTAGAGCACCAAAGGGCTGGTGGCTTGGCCCAAGACATTGAGATTTCAACATGGAAGTGGGAAGATGTGAACATGGATTTTGTGGTTGGGTTGCCTCGGACCCGAAGGCAATTTAACTCCATTTGGATTGTTGTGGATCAGATGACGAAGTCGGCTCACTTCTTACCGGTTAAGACTACCTTCAGCGCTGAGGATTATGCAAGGTTGTATACCGAGGAGTTGGTGAGGTTGTATGGTGTGCCTAGGTACATTACATCGGATAGTGGTACCCAATTCTCTTCTCACTTTTGGAGGTCATTTCAGAACGGACTCGGAATTACTGTTTTTGATCCTCAAACCGATGGCCAAGCGGAGAGGACTATTCAAACCTTGGAGGATATGTTGAGGGCTTGTGTATTGGAGTTTAAAGGCAATTGGGATGGCCATTTCCCACTCATTGAGTTTGCTTATAGTAATAGCTTCCATGCTAGCATTGGTATGCGCCATTTGAAGCTTTATACGGGAGAAGGTGTAGATAACTAGTATAGTGGTTTGAGTAGGAGAGATGGCACTAGTTGGTCTGGATTTGGTGATGGAAGCCATGGATAAGGTGAAGGTGATTAGCGAAAGGTTGAAAACAGCCCAAAGTTGTTAGAAGTCTTATTCGGATGTTAGGAGAAGAGATCTTGAGTTTCGTGTCGCTGATTGGGTATATGTAAAGGTTTTGCCCATGAAGAGTGTGATGTATTTTGGTAAGAAGGGCAAGCTAAGCCCCCGATATTTTGGCCCTTATGAGGTTGTTGAGCGAGTTAGAGGTGTGGCTTATAAGTTGGAGTTGCCTCTGGATTTGAGTTCCATTCACCCAATCTTCCATGTATCTATGTTGAGGAAGCTAGTTGGTGATCCTAGCACCATTGTGCCCTTGGAAGGGATTGAGGTTGAAGAAAATTTGTCTTATGAGGAAGCGCCGTGGAAATCTTGGATAGGAAAGTAAAGCGGCTTCCTAACAAGGATGTGGCTTCAATGAAGGTGCTTTGGAGAAATCAACACGTGGAGAGTGCTACTTGGGAGGCGGAGCTGGACATGGTGAAGCAATACCCTCATCTTTTCCAATCTACTCTAGCATAAGGTATTAGGATTCTTTCTTATCTAATGGTGCCATTTCTTGTCCTCTTGAGTCTCATGACATGACATGCATACATGTACACGAAAAGGATTTTTATATTGAGTGACTTGAATACGATTTTGATATGAGTTTAAAGGCTTTGAATAATGATTTTGAATAATTAACTATGCATTGTATCTTATGATTGGTGTCTCATGCTCTAAGTCAAGCCTTTCAAGCCTTGTTCTTTCACATTCGGGGACAAATGTTCCCAAGGGGGAGATATTGTAAGGACTCAAATATTTCGAGTAGCGTTTTCCAAATCTCTTGGAAATGTCCCAGGTGAACTGCCAGGAATCACTCCATGGAGGGATAACATGGGCCGTGTGAAGCCACACGGACCATGTGGCCTTCCGTGAAGGGACACTTGGTCCAGTTCACAGTTGGGACAACTTTGAGACAAAAGGGAATTTGGCCAAGTGAGGGCACATGTCCACTCACACGGTCCATGTGATGTGTCACGGGTCGTGTGGCTCTGCGTGTGACTCACTACGTAAAATTATTCTAAGTATGAAAGTACTGTTTCGTAACTTTGTCGTGCAAAAATTATTTGAAGTAACTTCACACGGTCGGTGTCACAGCCCGTGTGGAGTCACACGGATCATGTAGTAATCTGTGTGGTACCCCTTAGCTCTGTGTGAATTTCCTCTGCAAACTTTCTAAGTATTGGATCATGGCCACTGTTCATGGTCCATTTGACATTTCACGCACCGTGTATACCCTACGGTTCCAGTTTTGGTCCGTTTCATTAATGGCGTTTGTGTAATTTCAGTTTATTTTAAGCATGAATTATGACCTTTTACCTATCCTAAACCCTTAATTCAGCTGATATCCCCTCCCCTCTTAATTAATTCTCCTAAAACCTTCTACCCCTCACAAGATCACCTCCATATTCCTCTCTACACTCCCTTCTCAAGGATCAAAGCTAGGGTTCCATTGGAGTCCAATTCAAGCTAAGTCCATCCCTCAAATTTAGCTCCCCAATCAAGGTATGTGGAATTGATTCTTGGTCCCTTTCAACCAAAAAGACCCAAAAATCTTTTCAATTGATTTTATGATTCTAGTCACTTTAAATATGAGATTTTATTATTTGATTTTATTAAATCTAATTAGTTTATGGGCTGTATTTTACCTATGATTTCAATTCACTTTGTACACTAGTATGACGATTTACATTGAGTTATAAGGCATGAACATGCATGTCCCCTTTATAGTTGATTTATGCATGGGTGATCTACATTACGATTTACATGTTGATTTAATTATGGATTTATTTAAATTCATATTATGATGTTGATTTTAACTTGAATCTATGTTACCCATGCTATCCTCACATCATGCATTACATTGCATTCATGAACATTGATATATGGAAATTATAAATTGGGTTAAGCCCAACTATGTTTTCTAAAATGATTTTGATAAGGTATTGTCTATGACAAAAAGGTGATCACCGATATGTTTATGATTTTGGCTCATTGAGCATTCTGGGTGCTTGCACCATTTTTTAAATTTGTAATGAGCTATTCCCTGCATGAGCATTACAAGTATGAACTATGATTTGGCATTTGAGCCTAAATGCGTATTGAACGATTTGAAATGAACATTGCATTTCCTGAAAGCACGTATATGTATAAGTATTCAAGTGGGATGTTATCAACCTAGCACCAATGGATTGGGGGTGTTGGGGCTATCCCCAAAGGACCTCTCCCTTTCCTTGAACTATGTGCCAATATAGGAATGTAAGCCATTACCAAAATGACCGAGTCATAAGGAATGGTTATATGTATATGATTATGATATGTTCTGTATGATTCTGAAAATTCTTCCGAAATGATGAGTTCCGTAAGGGAGGTGACCCATCCACCAAAATGGTGTGTGATGTAGATTACCTTTGGCAAGTAGTCTTCTCCTACCGAAGAGAGGTCTTTATCGGACTAACTAATGTAATAGCTCGCATGGATTCGAATCGTCAGTTATAGTCCATCCTCACTATATATGAGCATTATTGCATTTCATGCATCATAAATATCATGGCACCTTGTATATATATATTTCCATTGAATATACTATCTTTTTTTATTCTTATTACATAACGTTCTTCTTTATTGAGGATGAGCTTGGAACTTGTCTTGGCCCATGTTCCTTTGACTAGAGGCATTTGTTGGACATTATGTAAACTCTCCTTAAATTCGTTTGCTATGACAAGTATCTTGCTTTCGTATTGTTGTAATGATTTGTGAGAAACTCCTATTTTACTATATATATAAATATATATGTGTGTGAATGCTATTCTTAAACTGATGATGTGAATACAGATACTTGAGGCTTGTTTGGGGACTCTCGGGTTCTCATTCGCCGTGTTACATCTAGACCCTAACCCCGGGCCATGACACTTAGCTTAAAAATCTAGGGTGTCATAATATCTCCCTCTTGGAAACATTCGTCCTCGAATGTGAATCGAGCTAATATTAATGGAGTGGATTAATATCTAATAACCCAATATGAATGCAAGAATGCGACTTCTACACCAATTTTATGAAATTTTCAAATTTGTGCATAAAATAACATTCAAAACCAATATCATGAGCGTGCTGCAAGTATTATGACAAGAAAATGCAAAATAAAGGAATTAGGGGCTTTTTGAGCAAGAATAGCGTAACACCTTAGGCTTAAGTAGAATGAGAGAGATAAGGGTATCATTTGTTCATATTCACTTCCACTTTCCTTGTGGCAGTTTCAACTAGTTGATTCCTCCAAGAGGACCTTCACGAATGCAATATATTTGTTACTCAATCTCTTGACTTGCTTATCCAATAATTCAACTGATATTTCTTTATAGGCCAAGTTTTCTTTGACATTGACGGATTCCAAAGGCACAATGGAACTTAGGTCACCTATACACTTCCTCAAAATGGACACATGAAAAATTTAATGAACCATACTCATCTCCATAGGTAACTCTAACTCATAAACAACCTTGCCAACCCGTCTCAAAATCCTACAAGGCCCCACATACTTAGGGCTCAACTTTCCCTATTTTCCAAACTGAACCACAGCTTTCATGGGTGAGACCTTTAAATACACCTAATCGACAACCTTGAATGCAAGATCTCTCCTCCTAATATTGGAATAAGATTTTTGCCGATTCTGTGCAATTTTCAATCTTTCCCTTATCAACCTCACCTTCTCCAAAGCTTCTAAAACCAAATCTGAACCTATTAAAGATATCTCCCCCACTTCAAACCATCCCACAAGAGATGTACATCACCTTCCATACAAGACCGCAAATGGTGCATCCTAATATTGGAGTGATAACTATTATTACAAGCGAACTCAATAAGTTGGAGATGATTATCCCAACTGCCCTTGAACTTTAACACATAAGCCCTAAGCATATCTGCAAGGGTTCTAATTCTCAACTTGACCATCTGTTTGTGGTGAAATACTATGATAAGTTTAACCTTAGTATCAAGACCTCTTTGGAAGGATTTTCAGAAGTGAGATGTAAATGGAGTACCACGATCCAAAGTGATGGATAACGGAACCCTAAGCAACCTAACCAACTCATGAATGTATAACTTAACATAGTCTTTAGCATCATAGATTGTCTTGACCAGTAGGAAGTAAGTCTACTTTTTCTCTATCAATAATAATTCAAATGTAGTTGAATAGCTTCTTAATCTTAGAAAAACCTATCACAAAATCCATGTTGATCTCTATCCATTTTCAAGTAAGGATATCTATGTCTTGGGCTTTGTCACTCGGGCTTTGATTCTCAACTTTGACTTGTTGACAATTGGGGTATTCGTCCATAAATTTTGAAATATCTTTGTTTATACGAACCCACTGATATACCTCCTTCAAATCTCTATACATCTTTGTGGAATCAGGCTGAATAGAATGGGATGAATTATAAGCCTCTTTCAAAATCAAACTTCTTAACTCATTAACATCTAGTACGCATAATCTATCTTGATACCTAATCACACAATCTTTCCCTTGGGAGAAAACCTTTACTTTGCCTTTTTTTACCAATATTTTCAATTAAACCAAAGCGGGATCAAGATCTTGCTTGGATTTGACATCTACAACCAATGAAGATTCATAACAAATTAGCACCAGCATATCATTATTTTCAGCATCACTCAATCTAACTACCAACCTAGCCTACCCATGAACTGCCAACTCCTTTGGAGAGTTTATCTAATTTACATTCGCTATCCCTGACTTCACCATCGACGCCTATTTCGAAGAAGCTCCGTTGTTCCTCCACTTCTCTGAAATGATTCTTGTTGTCGCCGAGTTAGGTTATTTACGTACCTTGGATTGACGACTAAACTCTAGTGCCGGTGAGTCTCTGGTGACAATTTTGGCGAGTTCCTGGGTGCGACAACTCTTCTCCTATTTTCCCCTTGTAGGGATTCCACCAACGTCTAGTCATCACTCCAGATTCTGATTCTGATGAGAAGCAGAATATGGTGAGAATCGAATTTTGACGAGAAGTAGATTCTGGTGAAGTTTAATTGGTGACGTCTACAATTTGTATTGTCCAGCAACATCCAACAATTTTTTGAAGAAAAATCGAGGTGATATCTTCCAATTTCTTGTTATTTCTTATTTAACTATTTTATCTCTTTACTTGCCTTATATTTCTTGCCCTTTACATATTTGTGTTGTGGTTTCTTCTGTGTTGTGTTGATTTTTACCATATATCCTTAGATTTACCATATATTTATATATAATATTTATTATATTTTACGAGCTTACATGTCATATTGTGTTGCCTTTACCCGTTTAACCATCTTGATTTGTACTTGATTGTTTATTAGTAGTATACATTATATTTCATCGTTCTGTAGTATGGGTTATATAGTTTTCTCTAGATTATATCTTCTTGATCTTTGTAGCTTAATGAGTTGTTAGTTCTTAGTTTAGTGGTGTCAGGATCTAATGGTGGATTTGGGTCATGTCATCGGTCGAGGTCAGAGGTAAGGGGTAGGGGTAGTAAGAAGGACACAGGCTTATTTAAGTTAAGAGTAGGGTTGTGGAATATATGATTACTTACGAGAAAATCCATAGAGCTAGTGAAAAGTATTAATAGGAGATATATTAATATAGTGTATGTTCAGGAGACTAGATTGGTAGGAACCAAAGCTCGGGATGTAGACGGGTTTAAGTTATGGTACTGGGGTGGTTCTAGGGATAGAAATAGAGTAGGTATCCTAGTAGACGAGGAGCTTAGGGAATATGTGGTTGAGGTTAAGAGGTTTAATGATAGGATGATGTCTATTAAACTTGTATATACTTCATGCCTATGCACCTTAAGTGGGCCTAGATGAGGAAGTCTAAAAGCTCTTTTGGGAAGATTTGGATGAGGTTGTGAGAGGCATATCAGTGACAGATAAACTCTTCATCGGGCGAGACTTTAATGGGCATATTAGGGCAACCTCTAGCGGGTTTGAAGATGTTCATGGAAGCTTTGGTTTTGGGGAGAGGAATGGAGGTGGGACGTCTCTCTTGGATTTTGCCAAAGCCTTTGAGTTAGTTATTGCTAACTCATGTTTCCCAAAGAGGGAAAATCACTTGGTTACCTTTCGTAGTACAGTAACTAAGAATCAAATTGATTACTTACTTCTCCGGAAGGGGATAGAAGCCTTCGTGAGAATTGCAAGGTTATTCCAAGTGAAAATATTTTCACTCAACATAGGCTTCTAGTGATAGATTTGGATATTAAGAGAGAAAAGAAGAAGAAGATTATTAATGCCCAATCGAGGATTAGATAGGGAAACCTCACTCCTGCCCTTTCTTGAGAGATGAAAGAAAAGTTGAGTAGTTTAGAGGCTTGGAGTAGTAGCGGAGATGTGAACAATATATGAGACACTACTGCTGGTTGCATTAGAAAAGTAGCTTCCGAGGTACTAAGGATTTCAAGAGAACTTTGGTGGATGTTAGGGTGATTGGTGGTAGAATGACGAAGTTCAAGGCAAAGTGAAAGCTAAGAAGATTACTTATACTAAGTGTTTGGAGTGTAGGCTGAGGATGAAAATCAAAGGCTTAAGGAGATCTATAAGACAGCAAAGACAGAAGCAAAGATGGTGGTGACGAGTGATAAGACAACAACGTTTGAGCGCTTGTATGTGGAGCGAAGTGAATTAGGCGGAGATAACAGATTGCATAGGCTCACTAAAGAGAGAGAAAGAAAAGCTTGTGACTTGGACCAAGTGAAGTGCATTAAGGATGAGGAAGGTGTGGTGTTTCTGGATGAGACTTCCATTAAGCTAAGGTGTCAAGCTTAAATTCATAAACTCTTAAATGAAAAAGGAGAGAGATATTGAGCTAGGATAGTTGGTGCACTCTGATAGTCATCAAGATTTTGGTTTTGCAGGTGGTTCAGAGTGGAGGAGGTTAGACATGCAATTAGTAAGATGGAGAGAGGAAGGGCAATCGGACCCGATGATATTTTAGTAGAGTTTTGAAAGAACATGGTCAAAGATGGAATAGAGTTGTTGACTAGGCTGTTTGATGCTATTATAAAGACTACCAAGATACCCGATGAATAGAGAAGGAGTACAATGGTTCCATTGTACAAGAACAAGAATGATTTCAAAACTATAACAATTATAGGGATATCAAGTTGTTAAGCCACACTATAAAGGTCTGGGAGAGAGTGGTTGAGATGAGGGTGAGAAAATGAGTGTCTATTTTAGATAATCAGTTTGGATTTATGCCGGGGCGGTCGACTATTGAAGCAATTCACCTTGTTCGGAGATTAGTGGAGAAATATAGGGAAAGAAAGAAGGACCTACAACAAAGACGGTCTAACCACCATTCTGTAAAACTTACCATTGAGTTTAGGTAGAGTCTTTTTATCACACATTACTCCAGAGGCAAGCCTCCATTTCGTCCATGCTACCATAATATTATGTGTGACATCATCATTGATATCGCCACTACTCTAGATGATGGACCTAAAGTATTTAAAGTTTGCTCTCTTAGGAATAGGTTGATTAGAAATCCTCACATCGATGTTTACTTCATCCCTTGCAATACTGAATTTGCACTCCAAGTATTCTGTTTTGGTCCTGCATAGTTTGAACCCTTCGAATTCCAAAACATGTCTCCAAACCACCAGTCTATCATTAACTTTATCTCGAGTCTCATCAATCAGTACTATGTCATTTGCAAATAACATACACCATGAGACCTCCTCCTGAATAGACCTTGTCAGCTCATCCATCACCAAGGCAAATAAAAAAGGGCTCAACACAGATCCTTGATGAAGTCTCATCTCAACAAACTCTGAGTCTCCTCCCATAGTTCTTACCTGAGTTTTGGCTCTATCGTACATCTCTTTTATCACCCTAATATACACAATTGGAACACCTTTCACCTCTATACACCTCCATAGGACATCCCTCAGGACTTTATCATAGGCCTTCTCAAGATCAATAAACACCTCACAAAACCAGGCATCAAACTGACCTCCAAATAAAAAGTTATGACAGTTTTACTGTAACTGCCCGAGGAGGAAATTGGATCATGGGCCAGGTCGAGTCAACCCACCTAGATGTTGGCTAATTTGAGCTTTGTAAAGCTCAAATCAGTTCTATTTCGTCCCAAAAAATATATAAACTGAAGATAAAGGTCCCTCAAGGTACCAAGGTGATTTGGGTAAGTTTTTCGCATTTCTACCGTTAAATTCGTTCCCGTGCTAGAAATGCGTGTCTTACGCTTTGCAATTGTTTTCCCCTCATATTAGCTGTGTTTTGGTTGTTTTTGGGCTGTAAAGGGTGGTGTTCCTACTGGTTATTTTTGGTTTGTAGCTAGTGTGTTTAGGTAATAATCTTGGGGCTCCTTTACAGTCATTTTTATGAAGTTTTACAGACATTTCCTCGCGTAAATATTATTTGCCAAATCTGCTCATTAATGCTAAATTATGGACTGTTTATAGGTGTCTTTAAGCTGCATGTATATAGTTGTTGCGAAGCTTAGGATGTAAGGAACAACACTCGTGAAGAATCTTTGGGCAATAGGACATCCATTGGAAAGGTATGTTAAGGCTAAGCTCCGCCCCTCTTTTAGCACAAAATCTGGGAAATTCCCCAAAAAGTCAAATGCGACATCTTTCTATTCTGTTTCTAGAAAGACCTTCTACAAAGGTAGTGGGATTGCAAATGAGTTATTTTCATGATGGTATTAGGTTGAAATTTCATTCGTTCTCTTAAGCTAGACATTCAATATCTATATATGATTTTGTCCATTTTCTTGGCTACCTATCCATATGTTCGCGATATTTCTCTTTTTGTTGTAATGCCATCAAAATAAATGTAGATTATGAAGGGATTGTAGTATTCATAATCAGTCCTTCTTCCATAAAAACGTATAATTGAAGCATTAACAAGTAACACGTTGGTTTCCAATAATGTTTAGCATAATGCCCCTATTTAAAATATTAAGGCACTTGATTCTGTTTAAGTACTTTCTTTTACTAATTGACATGGGACCAAGTATAAGAATTATGTAAAGTACCTTTATGAACACTTTTAGAGTTAAGGCCTCATCCTAAATGTTGAGTTAAGTTTTCAAACTTATTCAAAAGACATGTAAGATCCCACGAGTCATGTATTTATGCTACGACAATGAGCATGATGTTATGAGGATAAGTGTACCAATGAGCTAAGATTAGCCAAAATTTATGCTACGGCCTTCTATGTGCATTCAATATTCATATCATACATTGCACATTATGCATGGAATTCGAGCTATAATCGTAGGTATGGGGCCTATTTTCGCAAATGATTATATATAGATATATATATATGTTGTATGTATGTATATGGTACAAATGACCACAGGTTGGTAAATATGATGCCGGTTAGCTGCCTGAAAGGACCACCATTGAGTGCAGGGATGACGATACGTAATACCTGGCTCACTTAGGCAAATCCCACATCGAAAAAAAAGGGAGAGTTCTGGGCTATTTATGTGAAGGATTGGACCTACTACTGTGAGATGCCTTTTCGGGTAAGCCCAAAGGGACAAATATGTGATGGGCTAGGCCCAAGAGCGGACAATACTTCACAGTGGTTATTACAGGTGGCATCAAAGCCGACTCTCAACTAGTATGGTGGTAGGGCAAACCTTAGTAAGGACGCTGAGTCCCTACAAGGGTTGAGTGCAGGGACGACGATACGTAATGTCAGGCCCACTTAGGCAAATCCTACATCGGAAAAGGGAGGGAGAGTTCTAGGCTATTTAAGTGAAGGATTGGACCTAATACTGTGAGGTGCCTTTTGGGGTGAGCCCAAAGGGACAAATTCGTGATGGGCTAGGCCCAAGAGTGGACAATAATTCACAATGTTGGGATAGGTCATTACAGAAAGTATCAGAGCCGGCTCTCAACTAGTACAATGGTGGGGCAAACCTTAGCGAGGACACTGAGTCCCATCGAGGGGTGAGCGTAGGGACGACGACATGTAACGCCTGGCTCACTTAGGCAAATCCCACCTCAAAAAAGGGAGGGAGAGTTCTAGGCTATTTAAGTAAAGGATTACACCTGATATTGTGAAGCGCCTTTTGGGCTGAGTCCAAAGGGATAAATCCGTGTTGGGCTAGGCCCAAGAGCGGATAATACTTCAAAGTGTTGGGCCAGGTCATTACATCAACATCTGCGTAGAAGGAATATGTTTGATACTTTCAAAATGGGTTATTCAAGGAAACGCATGAATAGAAACAAGATATGAAAGTCTTTCCCATCAATTGTCTTGTAGCCTCCCGAAGATGGGTATAGACATCTACATACCAATTTGCGAGACTCTACTAGACACCCTACCCTTGACTCACGAGCCCAACAAACCTAGAGATCTGATACCAAACTAGTCATAGCCTAAAATTGGATCACGGCTAATGAAGAATAAAATAAAGAGAAAACCATCACAACCAAACATAAGATATCCCGAAACCTGGAGTCATGAGTGCAAAAGGATCTATATAGTGCAGATGAGTAATACAACTGTCTCAAAATAAGATACAAAGCTGTCCCAAAATATTAGGTACAAAGTTTGAAAGGAATGATAATAAAAGAAGTCTCAAAGATCTATGTCGACTCGAAGTTTGAGCCTCACCTCTAGGATCTGAATAGATGGAGAATATCCAAGCTAGAGTGAATCAACTACCCTGTATGGGTCCCTATGCTCAATCTATAGGGAGGAAATAAAGTAAGGGCAAGTACACCAAAATGTACCCAGTAGGTTCGATCGAGTAGCTAAGAGAAATTGAACTAGTCTGTAATACAAAAAATCCTAACACCTACATCGCAAGGTTAGTACATAATATAGCATAGATAAGAGAAGATAAATATAGAAATCATAGTTAATGATGCAATGAATATGAAATGTATGGATGCAATGGCATCGCAGGCCATGTATGAGGTGAAATCACAACCATCGCGGGGTCGATGTGCATATCTATCGAGATGAGGCTACCACATAGAACCCGAGGGCGTCACAAACCATGTGCTGAAATATCTCAAGGCATCGCATACCTCAGGATGAAGTGTCTCGAGGCATCATAAGCCTCAAGATGAAGTGTCTTGAGATATCACAGGCCTAAAGTAGTTAGATATAATATAAAATATGTGCATGCTATTGCCATAGTATAATAATGAAATATGCATGCTAATGCCGCAGTACAAGTATGACGTTGTATACATATGATGTCGCCCAAGCTACACCTCCTTTTTTAAGGCTAAAGTGGTCATTGTCAAGATATATAACCTAACCAAGGTTAGGTCGGACCTACAAAGAATATGGTAGACTTAGAAGAATTTAGCGCAGTTCGGATGGATTAACCTACTTATCACCCCAAGGGGGGGGGGGGAAAGTTGTAACAACTATGAAAAATAATCCTAAACTAAGACAAGTGTGAAATCAAGTATGAAGAGTAACTAGGGTATTGTGTTCCCCATGATTCCCTAACTCAGTATTACCAGATAATCGAATTCTTTTTAGTGTGTATCATGCAAAACAGTAAGTTAAGTTTACCAAACCCTTTGATCCAGGCGAGATTTAAATTTCATTACGTGATTTGATCCTTCCCTATAGTGTGACATTACTAACCCTTACCTAGTATTCCACTGCAACCTCCCCTTGGCCCAATTTGGTTGTTTAGATGAGAAACATCAATCAAATCTTGTTAATTAATCTCTATTCTTATTCATTACTACCTTGATCCAGTCATTAACATTAAGCAAGTTCTAACATTGGCCACCGTTAAAAAGCATTTAATCCGAAGAGAATTAATTAATACACGCATGCACACTTTTTAAGAATTATGAATTATCCAGTTTTACCTTGTTAGTTCTTCATGATTCCCACAATCCTAGTTGTGGATTTAGCTACTCATAATTAGAGTAGATGCAAAAATCATGAATTTGAATAACATAATTGAGCAGTTACACAATAGAATTAAGAACAATAAATCTAAGCTCTTCACCAAAAATTATAAGATTGAATTAAAAGCACAAAATAATGTTTCACAAGTGTTTCTCCCCAAGATCTCTCTATTCTCTACTGTTCTGTCATGTTTCCTTAACAAAAATAACCTTAAAAACCTATTTATAGTCTTTAAAATACAAAACCAAAATGAAATAGGAGAACTAGGTCGGCATGCTCTACGGGCACTTCTATGTGCCGTATAATGTTTTACAGACCGTAATCGAGGCTTTGTGGATTCCATCTTCAACTCTGGGGTTGACTTCTAAGACACCTGGTTACGGACTATATAAAGTTCTATGGCCTTTGTCTGCTAACTTTTTCGTAACTCCCCACTTTCTGATCCTCAGGGCACGACACCAAGTCTACGACTCATCTGCATGTTAGTAGATTTAACTTCAGAAAATCACCATTCACTGGAATTGTGTACAAAACTAGTTCTATGGTCCGTAGAATTTTCCACGGCCCATAAAAGGTCTCGTGAAACCTCAACTTATGCAAAATCTGCACACTTAGCCCAAAAGTTATGCGAACCCTGTAATCCTGCAAAACAAACATAAAACACATCAAATCCACTAACATCGCTTTGAGAACACATAAAATTTCAAGTGTTTAAGCATCAAATGTGTTGTATATTGATAGCACATCAACACCCTCAACTTAAAATTATTGGTTGTCCTCAAGTGACATACTCAACTACATAAGCAGTAGAGTAACACATAGACCTCGATCTAATGGCATACATCATATCAAACTCAAACACAGATACCCCCACCAATCTAAAAACACATCAAATAACTATCAAGCAAACCAAAACATATCAACATATGTGATAGTGCAACTATAATAAGTAAGGCAATTATCAACAAGCAACAATCACTAAGTTAGATCAATGTCAATAATGCAATACAAATTCCCTCATAGAAAGAAGTTTTAGATCCCTCTCATGATGATATTTTCAGATTCAATGCTTGGGACTATGCAAAATCACTCACCTCACAAAAGACATTCAATATCATGCTCAATACCATATGCTTGCCCTTATACTCATGACTATGACTTTTGACTACTTGGACTAGGATCATTGTAGGACTTTATTGGCTTGTAACGTAGGCTCAAGGGGCTTTGGTATGATGCTTTAAGAACATAGTGAATAAAGTCTCTCCATGATACTGCATTTTTCTACATTTTTTCCCGACCAACACTGTTGCTTTTCACCTCATTCTCCCTTTCTCCTATATCAAGCTTTTCTGGGTGCCTTATTCTTTTATTTTCATATCATTTTTCTTTTTAGCTCATTGATTAGGCATCACTCATTTTTCTTGCAACCAAACACATTTTTATCCCCTTTTTCATATATCACTAGTTTTCCCTCTCATCTTGTGTTTACCTTACACTAGCAACCCTTAACTTAGGCTTTTGGCTTGAGTAAAGGTGCAAAATATCCAACCTAGGAACCAGGACAACTTTTGGTAGCCACCTTCAACTTAAACCATTTGCCTCAGTCTAGGTGCACAATGTTCAAGGAAGGACCAGGGCCAATTTCAGGATTTTATATCTAATAAGGCTAAGTAACTTAGGTTTTCACAATGAAAAATGTACATGTAAGGCTCAAACATTAGGATCAAGGGATATTTCACACATTTGGTTGGTCATTTAGGCTGAGTGGACTATGATGAACAACGGCATAAGTTCCTTTCCTAACTAACTAACCTATAGTCTAAGTCAAAGTAACAGGGCAAGTTCTGAATTGCAACATAGGATATGAATTTACCAATGAAAGCTCACATTCACATGACACTGAATACACTATCAACAAAGACTCTCAGATCATGTTTTTTATCTCAACTCATCTTCACTTCTTAGAACAAGCACTGCCATCAATCAAACATGCATGGTTGCTATCAAGACTAACTAATAAGATTTTCGTGGGTGTCATTTTTCATAAAAAAACATAAAAACAAACATGTGTCATAGATATTAGTACTATATGCTACCAATACTACATATATATCCTAAACATGTTGGTTCAACCGAAATTAAATATCTATGGGGAAAAAGAACACAGGCAGAAAAACCCCTAGGGTTCAAAATTTGGGATAGTTACAGGCCAAGGTTACTCAGACTTCACTGAGGCCTGTCACTACCCACACCTAATAGAAAAAAGGTTGAATTGTCCTTAATGCACAAAAATGGAATATAAAGTACAGGGGTCAAAAGGAAGATACCTGACGCCGGTCTCTACTTTGGGTTACCTCCCATGAAGTGCCTGATTTATTGTTGCCGCATGAAATAGACAACTTGGGTACTTAGACTTCACCAAGTGTCCACGCTTCCACCATTTTTATTTCCTCAACATTGCCAAGATATGGTTTGACCCTCTGGCCATTAACTTTGAGTTTTACACCATTTCTCTTCACCAACGCGATGGCTCCGTGGTCGAGGAAATGTGATACCCTAAAGGGTCCCAAACATCTGAA
Source organism: Solanum rostratum (assembly GCA_029948455.1). Lineage (NCBI taxonomy): Eukaryota > Viridiplantae > Streptophyta > Magnoliopsida > Solanales > Solanaceae > Solanum > Solanum rostratum. Next base: position 14,320,664 of record CM057047.1, on the reverse strand, counting down.
CTTGAGTTTCTTAGGAAACAACTTTAGCCTAGAGTTGTATAGCAACACTAAGTCTCTTGGTGTAAATTGGCGAGTCTCTACGCATTGATCATGTAGTAGCTTCATCATTTGTTTGTATAAGGCTGAGATCTCATATGCCCTCCAATGAAATTCATCAACCTCATTGAGTTGGATCATCCTACAGTTTGCCACACCAATGAATCTAAATTCAACTTTTTCAATGCCCATATCGCCTTATGCTCAAGCTCCACGTGAAGTGACAGGCTTTCCCAAAGACAAGTTGGTAAGGAGACATGCCTATAGGGGTCCTAAATGCAGTCCGGTATGCCCATAATGCGTCATCAAGATTTCACGACAATCTGTCTAATTTGCATTCACAGTCTTGGATAGAATTTGTTTGATTTCCCTATTAGACACCTCCACTTGCTCGCTTGTCTGAGGGTGGTAAGGTGTTGTTGGTGCGTTACACAATCCGAATGGCATCCTCTTGAATGCGAAGGTTCCATAGGGTCATGTGAGCGTTGTCTCTTCTTATCCTCTGGAGCAATAGTGATTTGATTGTAGCCTGAATAACCATCCAAAAAGTAGTACCAAACCTTTCCGGCCAAGTGATCTAGCATCTGGCCCATGAACGACATAGGGAAGTGGTTCTTTTCTATTGATGCATTGAGCTTTCTGTAGTCCGTGCACACTCTCCACCCAGTGACTTGTCGCATGGGAATCAAACCATTACTAGCATTTGGGACCACGATGACACCCCTTTCTATGGAACACACTGAACCGGGCTGACCCATTCATTATCGGTGATTGGATAGATCACCCCAACGTCCAGCCACTTCATGATTTCTTTACACATGACATCTTGCATACATGGGTTGAGATGTCTTTGGTGATCAATACTTGGCTTGTAATCCTTGAACAATTTGATTTTGTAAGTGCATACCCTCGAGGGGATACCAATGATGTCCACAATTGTCTACCCAATGACCTTCTTGAACTACTTAAGTACTACGACTAGAGCATCCACCTGTTCATCATTTAGGTCCGTAGCAACTACGATTGGCTAGGTGCTTTTGTCTCCCAAAAATACATATCTGGTATGGCATGGAAAAGCCTTCAACTCCAACATTAGTGGCTCCTCAATAAATGGTTTAGTAGGTGGTGACTCTCGATTCTGCAAGTCCAACCCCAGTTTAGTTTGGCTTCTAAAGGCGTAGGATACCCACAATGCATTCACTTTTTACTTATAATCTGGGATGCCATCACCATCAAAGCTCATTAATACTAATACCAGGGTGTCGATACCTAGCCTCTCCTCGAGTGGTACCTCTAGTTCTGCATCATCAACACTCTCAATGACAGAGACTACTTTCAGATCATCCTCCTTCTTTGTATGTTGATAGACGTTGAAAATGATCTCATCTTTTCCCAATCTAAACCTGAGTTGACCCCTCTCCATATCTACCAATGTGCGACCAATGGCTAGGAAGGGACTTACCAAGATTATTAGGACTTTGAAATCAACCTCACAGTCCAGGATCACAAAGCCTGCGAGGAATATGAATTTTTCCACTTTTAATAGCACAGGCTTCTTGACCGAGCGGTCAGCCATCAATAATCGTATGTTTATAGGAGTAGGGGCTTTCAATCCTAGCTTTTTAAAGACTGCAAGGGGCATCAGGTTTATACTGGCACCAAGATCACACAATGCCCTTGCGAACCCCATATCTCCAATAGTACAAGGTATGGTAAATGCGTCGGGATCCTAACATTTTTGCACTAAGGACCTTGTTGCAATTGCACTATAATTTTGAAGCTCTTGGGAGAGCTCCTGACTCATAGTCCATTTCTTTATAGCCAAGTCCTTAATAAACAGTGCATACCTTATCATTTTCTCTAATGTCTCATTGAGAGGGATGTTGATGGAGAGTTATTTCAGCATAGAGAGAAAGTGCTTGAACTTACCCTTCTCCTCCTTCTTTTGGTTCTTTGGAGAAGGGAGGAGGAGTCCTAAGAATGGGCTTTAGCTTTTGTGGCACCTCTGCAACATCACTCACCCCATTCTTAGCATGATTATCTCCGGTATCAACATGTTTTACCTCAACTATCTCCTCTCGAACATCATCGTCATCGACCGACGTGAAAGGATCAATGGTACTCTTACCACTATGAGTAATGACCACCATATACTTCCCTTCATTCTTTAGATTCTAAATTGTGTTGCTAGGAAGTGTACCTCTCTGACGTTAGTTGAGTTGAGTTGAAACTTGACCAAACTATTTCTCTAGCTATTTGATAGCAACAGAATGAGACTCGATCTTCTAATTTATGCTAGAGAAGTCAGACTTCATCAGCTCAAGGTCTTATCTTGTATGTCGGCCATCTTCAATAGTTAGTCAAACATCTCCTCAACTCTAGAACTACTAGCACCGGTGTCACGATTATGTGGTGGAACATAAGGACCATTTCTGTAGCTATCTCTACGACCCCAATTAACATCTTTGTCGTGGTCCCTGTTCCCGTCGCAGTAACCTCCATGATTGCCTCTAAAAGCGTCATCTCTATTAAAGTTCTAAACTTGGTTTCCTTGACCTACACACCAATAGTCCTGATTGGACCCTTGGGCATTGGCCCAGAAACCCCACACTCTGATCAGCAATGATGCAAGAGTCATCCTCATAGTAAGGCTCCTCATACGTGGGTGCTTGTGAAGACTGACGAACAACTGCATTGACTCGTTCCTGATTCTACTTCATTATCACCTCCATGTGGGTACTAATCCGGGCAAGATCTTGCATTATCTCCTCATTTATTTTATTTTTCTCTGAATTAATCTTGACAACACATGAGCTCTTTGTAAAGGATCTGTCTCTCGACCCCCATGCACGATTTGGCTTGACCATATTTTCCAACTTCTCAACAACCCTTGTAAATAGTTGATCTAAAAATGACCCCCATGATGGTATCAATACACGCTTGGCTATTCTCGTCAGGCATGGTAAAAGATCTTCACCAAGGCATCATAAAAAATTTTGTGGTTAGGGACACTTCTCAAACAATTTATGAACTGCTCCTATGTAATACTGATTGAGTCACCGGGAAGTTGCTCAATGTTTCTGATCTAATTCTTCAACTTGAGCTTCTTCGATCTCGGGAAGAACCTCTCCAAAAAGGCCTTCTGCAACTCAGCCCAACTAGTGATCAGACTCTGTAGGAACTCAAATATCCATAGCGCTGCATTGCCTATCAGAGATAAAAGACACGAAGCCCCATAGTATTGATAGATAGATTTTGTGTTCCCAATACATTCTTACAAACAAACACAATGTTGTGAAGACAACTTGCTGATTGACTTCATAGCCTGTCTTTTATGCTAGCAGATGGTAGACCTGATTTTGCTTAGTACGCTTCTTCTCTTCTCCTTGTCATCTCCTATACTTGATTAGAGGTTAACTTGGCTATTATTCCATTACTTGTACTATATACCTGCCTTATTTCTATGTTGTTTATACTTGCTTTATTTGTGAAACTCACTCGTCCCATAGCTATTGAGTGTAATTTGTTTGGTACTCATACTATACTTCAGCCCGTATAGATCGTAGTGTGAGCCCCCACTGTTGAATTCTTTTCGTGTAGAGCAAGCTATTGATTTCATAGATTATGGTGAGTTGCTAACGTCTAGAGTTATCGATTACCATCTTATTGTATTTGGACTTATTTTTATTTCGTATTCAGAGATAGTCTATATTTTTACCTATATTTGAAGTAGCCTTGCACTCTTATTTATGTATTAGAAGCTCCAATATTGATAGATGTTAGGTCTTTGAGTGGGTTTCCATATGTTATTTTCTTCTGTATTTATGCCTCTTATCCTTATTATGACAACTTTACTTATTTTTTTGTTTTCCGCTAGTAGTCTATTTCCTATGAATCCGAACTATGGGTAGGCTTACCTACTGATAGGTGAGTTGGTTAGGTGCTATCATCGTTGGTATAAGAGTAATGTGTAGTTAAGTCTTGCAGATCGATGCATAGATGCCTATATCCCATATTCATGAGGCTATAGGATATTCATAGGACACTCGTGTTCTTGACTCCTTATCATTTGCTTTGACTTGGATAATTCTAAAGCTTATTCATCGGAATTCACTCCTTAGATGGATGGAATAAGTTTGCCAGCAGATTTGACTAGGGTATTGATAACTCATGAAAATACAACTTTTACGATGCTTAATACGTAGAATTATTGTGAGTTCTTAAGCATATTTGTTAGTTTAATATGCGTTTTGTGTTTATTTCGTAGGAAAATGAGAATTTCATGGATTCGATGGATTTCGGGCTAATGTGAAGTGAAAATCGACTTGAACTTGAAAGGCATTGCTTGTGGATGATCTGGACACACCATCTAATTATTTGATACAAATATGTGGCTGGAAAACAAAGAAAAATAGCAACAAAGCTACAACATACAAGTATAAATCCATCCCAAAGGCAACTAAGCAGCCTCGTGAGAGATTATATTGAAAATGACATTGATCGAAGTTTCACATTGATTATGGTCAGTTATATGAGTCATATGAAGTTGTAAATATGAGATTGTACATGTCATGACGAGTAAAATATACAATTGTGAGGCTGGAAAACAGTGACAAGGCCAAGGCAATGATAAAATGCACAAGCATCAAGCCATCTCGGAGGAAATCAAAGCTTCTCGATATGGAGTAAATTACAGAGGGTGTGCTTGGAATTATGCACTGCCCATGGCCAGTTATGATTCCAATATGAAGGTGTAAAGGTGTGGTGTAGAAGGAGACAAAGTATCCAAGAGCACAAGCTACAACTAGGAACAAAACGGAATAAGGAAGCACACCATAAAGGGGTTCACGACCCATGGTGTGCTTTACTAGTCGTGAATCTGTCTTGTCTAGGAGAAGGCAACAATTTCGTAGCTAAGAGGTTTACCATGAGCCCTTTCACAACTCGTGGTTCACTCCACGAGTTGTGAAGGTGCTCGTGAAAGGCACCAAGGCAGGAACAGTTTCAAAACGCAAACCTGAACATTATGCGAACAAGGCAGCCACCACGACCCTTTTTTCATGGATCGTGGTGATTTTGATGGGTCGTGAAGGTTGTCTTCCAGTATCCACGAATAAAAAGCCCAAACCAAAGCACCACGAGACCATTCATCATTCGTGGTGTTGTTCAAGTCATGTACAAAGCAACATGAAGATGAAGTCCTATAGAAGAAAGTGTCATGCATTGTGGACAATTTCCAGGTTCAAGCGTGAAGAGGGGATGATTTTGAATAGTTTTTGCACCAAGTAAAGCACCATGGAATGCAACACTGAGTGTACAAATCACCACGAGTCGTGGTGATGATCGTGCTACAGTCCAGCAACTGAAAATCCAAGTCCAATTAGGACTCCTTTCCTACTTAATTTAGGCTTACTTTTTCTACTCGTTTTAGGATTGTTTTAAGACTATAAATAGATCTAGATTTTATATATTTTAGGGGGAATGGAACCCCACAAATCGAGGGCTGCTGGACACATAATTGAATGACAATTTTCCAGATTTTCTCTTCAAAAATAAGGCTGGATAATCAGCACAAAGCCAACAACGGTAGTTGTGAGTTTTTGATTATCGTTTTGAGTCTTTAATTCTTGTTGGATTTGTGTTTTAGCGTGTGAATTAAGAATTGATTTCTTCTCCCTTGAAAGTGATTTTAACATGGATTATATCATGATTCACACTCTAATCTTTGCAAGTTCGATAATCTAGACCCACAACTAGGGTAGTGGAAACCATGACATCTTAATGAAATAGGCAAAACGTAAGGTTTATTGTGACTTGTATTGCAGGTATTGTGATTTCCTTTACTTAAAAGTCTTTCTTGATGAGTGTATGTACTGAGAACTTTCCCATATTTGTTAGTTGTCCGGAAGGAAATTAATGATTAGGAAAAGAAAATTGCAATAGTAGATAGAGGAAGTCGACTTAAGTTAGGCTTGGGGATTAGCTTGTATCTAAAGAACTTGAGACCGAGAGATGATAGTTTTCTGAAATCCAAAGCGAGGCTTAGTATTGAAAACATTCTGAGACCGGAATGAGATGAATGTCATACTTCTAGGAAGGACCAAGAGGTGAACTAGAAGTTACCCAACTCGCTAGATTTTGTATGCAATATAACAAACAATAAACCCGATGTTAAATGCTTAATGGTTATACGTTATGGGAACCACAACCCTAAACGTTCACAAATCTGTCTAAACTTTAATTTATTTTATTTGCATTCGTACTCGTAGTTAGGAGCTTAAATAAAAAACCCCGTCTTTACTTTTTCGCACTTGTTTGTTTTCTGGACGTAGAACCTACGATCAAAGTAGAATAACTAGTAGAGTTATTTCAACCTATTCCTTGTAGGATCGGCCCGACTCTTAATTGGATAAATATATTGCTAATGATCGTCCATATTTTGTAAAAAGTAGTCTGTTTGAACGTTACCAGGTATGAACACATTCAACTAGAGTTACAGTTAGTAGTTCCTAGATGGGAGATAGATTAGAGGTTCCTTAGCAAGGTTCAACGTCTATCTCAAATTTTTTGGTCAGATTCTTTGAGTAGGATGGACGTAACCCCACCTTCTTCTCTATTGAGCAGGACTTGAGCTAGGGATTTATCAGAGGATTGACTTTACCACTCTGCTTGGCATTGAAGAATTTGGTAGCAATAAGGTCTACTTTTCCTTAGGTTGTGAGTTATGTGAGGGTTTTAGAGAAGGCATGTTTTGACACCTTGTGTGGCGGTTATCATATTGGTGATGGATCTCTCCCTCTTCGACCCATCAACCTTGTAACAGTAGTGTCAAGAGGTCTTGAGATAGGTCATAGTGCCTACAGTAGGTAAAGTTGAGGCTTGGTTTCCTAGTGTTTATAGTGTAGACCTTTAGGTTGCGAGACTCCCTTAGTTGTAGCTAGATCTTTTATGTACTCCCAACGTTAGTGTTAATAGATTCAAGGCCATGGAGCCTCAGTTCAACCAGCTAGGGGGTGGTCTATTGGGTGTTAGGGACATTTCTTAGGTTGTTAGAAGCCTGGACTCTCATGATAGGTCCCATCGGAGATTTCAACAGGTGTACCCAGACAGGGTAGTTCTCGTTCAAGCTAGAGCCTGAGTGATACTGATGCACTTCCTACCTATCATAGTCACATATTAATAGGCATTTGGCACCAAGTTGTTATTACTGCGGTGGACTTGATCATTGGATTGGAGAGTGCCCCAGGCAGGATTTGATCTTCTAGGAAGGAGTTGTTAGGCCTTGTTGCACATATAGGGAGAGGGAACACCAATACAGAGAGTGTTCCCAGTGTAGGACATCTAGACAACCTTTTTAGCTAAACTAAACTCATCGGTTCATGTCGCATCTGGCTGGGGACGGTATTCAGAATGTTGCTGGAAATAGTTTGGGTTTCAGTTTGAGGTTGGCTATGACTTCTTCTGTGCTTTTATAGGAAAGATGGAGGGCAAGGCTCCAGGTATTGAACATGATGGTGTAAATTCTTTTATAGATCCTTTTTTGCTTGTATTGTGTAGTGTTAGGGTCTCCATACCTATCGACGCTTACATGATTTGTTTCATTCATCACATGACTATTATTTTAATTTTACTTAGACTTGCATGTATTTTAGTGGTGTGAGTTGATTTCTTTTAGTAGTGGATCATCCTGATATTGAATTTATATTTGTAATAGAGGTAGAATAGTATTTGTGATTTATGCTTAATTCGCCTACCCTGGTTGGTTACTCACTTTTGAATTCCTGTTACGCTTAGTTTAGATAGATACTCCTTGTTGCTTATGGTTGTTAACTAGTGTAAGGTTGCTGCCGAGAATAGGATGTGTTGATAGGTGTGACCCTTGGGTTATGTTGGTCGTTAGGGGCTCTTTTGGTTGAGTAGTCAGACCTAGTAGGCTCATAACTTGCCTTACTTTTGATGTTATTCCCTCGATTTTGAGGTTTAGATCGATGGTTATAGGTGGTATCATGGGTAGATTATGATTGCCCTATTTGATCACTTTCTATCCTTGCCATTGTTATTTCTCCCATTGTAGTAACATGCACTTTATTTGCTCACGTTCCTGAGTTTTTTTCTTTCAAGCATTTGGCGATTTGGTTCTGACCAAAGGGGAATTGGGAGTGTGGTTCCTTTGGTGTTCCTTGATAGTGATGTGGGTCGGTTGTTTGTGTTGAAGATAGTAGATTTCAAGGTCAAGGATAGTGAGTTAAGTCAGAATGATAGTTTCACATGGTTGTTTCAGGTTTCATGGTTGTATGTTAGTTGGAGGATTGAGTTTCCTAAAAGATTGATGTTCAGGATAGGGTCAAAGTATTCATAGAGTTTATAATGCTTATGAGTGCCCTATGGAATATATGTTTGGCGTACTTGATAGCTAAGATGTTATTGGATTAGAGTTAGTGTTGTTGGGCCATTGTTGGTCACTTGATATAGATCATTGATGCTTTTGGACTTGGTTCTCCAGGATTGCAATTGAGTGGTTAGTCTCAAAAGTGTTGTTTCATCCTTAGTAAGTGATTTTTGGAAAGCAAGCGTGGTTTGGGGTTTTACTCTGGTCAGATTTCTTATTTCGACCATTGTTGTTCTCTAATATTCAGATGTTGTGTATGATTCTTCCGAAGCTATTGTTGTGACGTTTGGTAGATGGGATTTAGACTGTATTAAAATTGTTTAGTATCAATAAGGATCGATAGGATGCTTCTAATAGACAGAGATGATGAATTTAAGAGTTAAGGTAGGTAATTTAGATGGTAAGGATGCTTTGGTTCCATCTAGGGTTCTGTTTTTCTTAATTTAGTAGTTTCAACATGGTTTTAGTGCCTTGGCTGGTTCTGGTAATTTCAGATATTTCTGGTTCAATTGAGTGAGAAATGGTGATAAGGAAGGACTTGGAAGAGTTTTGCAGTTCTTGAAGCAAGTTTGGTTTTTTTCCAGACTAGAGTTCTATCCTGGCGTTGTTCGCTTTGTGGGGGTGTTTATGAACCTGGTAGAGAATCTGGGCCTCCTATCCTTGTTCTTTTGTGCTTGAGACTACAATTTTCCTTGACTTTTGTGGACAAAAGTTATTTTTAGTAGTGGTTGTTGTAACATAAGACTTCATGCATTTCGTCCAAACATACCATCTAGATAAAGACTTAGAGGGGGACTAAGACATGTCCAAAGCTCACCCTCAAGCATATGTAGCAAATGTGAACACAACATAGAAAGTAGAAGTCTCAAGGTATAAGCTTGAAGAAACATAGGCCTTGTCCCTGAACTAGAGGACTCTCCAGAACTACTAGTCTTCAATCGCCCAAGGATATAGCCACGTGCCGGAGGAGAAGGAACACTGATCCGTATATGGTGATATCATTTAGGCAAAATATACATTAGTACTTCGAATATACGAAGTATGTGGGATACAAATGCAACACATGAAATTGTAATGTCTTTTTAGGTAATACGCATAGTCATAATTAGGTAATATGCATAGTCATAATCAAAGAGTAAAGCTCAATATGTAATGAATGATCAATTCATCATGTGAAAACGTGCTTTGAAGTAACATAAATACCACATACATAACTATGTAGGCAGAGACCATAACCGATATTTAAGACCATGTGAGCTACTATGTAGAATCCAACATACCGCCCTACGTTGGCACAAGCAGTCTACTTACCGGGAAAAACTTCGTCAACTTATGCATGCATATCTTAACGTTAACCTTGCTATTACGAATCCACTAGCCTTATCCTATAAGGGATCCTATGGTGACACATAGTTAATGAGACAAGAGGTTGCTTCTAAGGTTCCATAACGAACCCCACCTCAACACCCATTCTGTGCTAAGTCAAGTCCCATGGAAGACGTTTTAAAAATTATCATAATTATGCATTCACAAATTTGAAAACATATACATCATCATATAGGAGCAGCTCACTAACTTAGGAATCCACTCAATTGAGAATTGTTCTTTCGCATTAGGGTCTCACTTTAGTAAGAATTATCCTTTCACCATCATAAACATCATAAAAGGGCATCCTAAAGATTTTATAAACTTTCATTAACTTTCATGAACATCAATTGAAAGACCCTTATCATTCATAGTACACTTCATTTAGGAACATAGCATAAAACTTAGTCGGATCATGCAAGTAAACTTAAAAACATGTAATTAATGATTATTATGCAATAGCATGATAAAATTCATTCATTCAAAAACCATTTTTGAAAGCCTACTTTATACCTTCAAAACCCTAGGTAGAACCATCATAACTTCATCTTGAAAATCATTACAAATCATAACATGTCATTTTATTGTATGAATATACCTCATATAATTGAAAATGCATCACTAATTTCATTATTTAAATAAACTCATGAAACCTATAAAATTTCTGAACTTAAAGAAAAGGTAAATAGAAAATTATTGGACTTTGTGGATGAAAGGGATCCATAAATCAAACCCACATACCTGATTAGAAGCCTAAGAAAGAATTTGATGTTTTAGGGGAAAACCCTTGGAAACCCTAGCTTTTCATCTTCCTTGCCTTGAGAGTGTTTTTCCTTTAGAAAATTTTGACAGGATTGGAGTGTGAGAGAATGAGGGTGTTTGTTAGGGTTGGGGACTGATACAGTTAGATTTATTCTCCTAAATGATGTAGTGTTATACTTAGAATTAGGGAAATAAATGAAAATATCCTTCATTAAAATCTATCGGACCTAAACCACGACCATCACATATGAGCCATAGAATGGTCTACAGATCGTGAAAAGGGCTTCGTCCTGTTTACATCTTTGAACCCCTAAAACAACCTTTGAGACTCAATCTACCAATCCTCTTTACAACTTGTAAACAAGTTTACGATTCGTAGACCCTTTCATAACTCCCGTCTACACTCAGAAAAAAATTTCAACCTCAGGGCTTCAAACTATGATCCTATTTTATGGCTTGTAAAAGTAACTAAAACTCTTCTTGTTTGTTTGTAGTCCATGATTTAGAAACCCAACTTTGACCATCTTAACGCCTTTCTAAAAAGACTCATCTATGGTCCATAGTTTCTTGTCCAAACTATAAATACCCCATGCAGATCATTCCCACACTTAGCCACATTTTTCACCATGCCTTCCCAATGCATGACCATTGTCTATGACCCGTGGTTTGAACTACGAGCCAGAAACGAGGCTTATAAATTTGACCAGAAATTTTTAATTCTAACTTTTCTGTATTTTTAAATATTTCTAACTTATAGGGCCTTACGAATTGGTTCTATTTAAAGATTTCACCAGTGAAGGGTGTAATGAATTTTGTAGAAAAGGGAAGTTGAGTCCCAGGTATGTGGCCCCATATAGAATCTTACGGTGTATTTGTAAAGTGGCCTATGAGCTAGATTTATCGATAGAGTTAGCCTCGATTCATCTCGTGTTCCATGTATCAATATTGAGGAAGTGCATGGCTGATCCAAACTCCATTGTGACATTGGAAAGTGTAGATGTTGAAGAAAATTTGACTTATGAAGACGTTCTGATTAAAATTTTGGACCAACAAGTGAAGAGGTCGAGAAACAAAGAAGTTGCATCTGTCAAGGTTTTGTGGAGGAATCAACAAGTTGAAAGTGCTATATGAAAAAAGAAAGCGGACATCATGAAAAGATACCCTTAGCTCCTTCATCCCACTCAAGCCTAACATAATTGGTGTTCATGCTCAAATCGTCCAAATTCCTATGTTCCAACTTTTTCATGTCATATCATGTGCATTCATACTTATGAAAATGATTTCTAATGATGTTCATTGCCAAAGTTTAAAAATTTCATGAAAATAATTTTTAAGTTGCATTATTGCATTCATGATGGGTTGTTGATATCTGTTTTTCTCTATTCAAGCTTTTTCCATCTCATCTGAGGATGAATATTCCCAAGGGGGGATATTGTAATAGCCCACAAGTCGAAAAGTTAGAAAATGGAGTTTAAAGGAAATTTTCCCAGAGAGATCAACTTTTGAGAACTAGATGCCCTTCACGAGGCCCTACACTAGTCTTAAAAAGCACCATTGGCTGAGTGGAGGGCTCGTGGAGCATCCCTAGGAGAAATATGAGGTCCATCATAGGTCTCACGACCCGTGGTGATCCTCATGAGAGCTCTCACTTCCTAAAAGCCAAACCCCTTGGACCACAGGGCCTTGTAAGGGTATGGCCTTCTATAGCCCATGGCCCAAACCATTGTGAGTCTCCTTAGACATTTTGTAAGGCCTTTTGTAATGACCCAACCCAGGGGTCTAGTTGTCACATGGCTAATGAAATACCCGGAGGAACCTCATCCAAGTCATCTTTAATATCTCAAGCATTCATAGGTATAATACATAAACAATCGCAAGAATAAGATGGGAAAGGGACTATGGGTCAAGAATATGCCAATGAAGAAGCATTACAAAACATACTCAATTAATTTGTCTAAACATCATACCATCTAAATCATAGGATGGACGGAACCGATATCGGTCGATTTTCATCAAATAAAAAAGACTCTAATATTTAACAACATAGAAAGTAAAATCCTCTCAAGGCTAACATATACATCAATGTCTAAAATACATAGCAAGAATGAAAAAATGGTAGAGACCCGAACTAAGGGCTCACCACAAAAGCGCTAGTCCCAAACGCCTGAAAACTAGCCATGAGATGGTGGAGAGTACCTGCATTTACATAGTTAAATCACACAAGAAAAGTATACCTTAGTACATTTGGAATGTACTAAGTATAATGTATTAAGTATAATAGATGCAATGCAAACATGAAATTGCAATGCCATCATTTATGAGTAAAACATAGATATGTATATAAGATGCTAAGGGTACATAAACATGAGCTTAAGTTTTCACAAGGAGTAACGTTCAATATGAACAAGAGTCGTGCATAAATGGAACTGTCATGATCCAAAACAGATCGCAATTAAAGAAAGATAAATAAAGCAAAAACAAACTCATAAGATACAAGAAATCTCCCAAGACCTGGCGTCATGAGTACAAGAGCATCTAAAACAGAATCGAAGAGTAAATACAACGGTCTCAAAAGAAAATACATTACTGTCTCAAAATCCGATACACAGTCTGAGAGAAAGAAATTAAAAGAGGATCCAAGGATCTACGACGACTAGAAGTCGGAGCCTCACTGCTGAGATCTAGATGAAAATGATAGCACTCAGATGAAAGGATCAACTACCCTATGCAGTATCTGCAGGGAGGAAACAAAGTAGGGGTGAGTATACCAAAATGTACCTGGTAGATTCAACTGACTGGATAAGAGAAATCTAACAAGTATGTAATAACGAAGAACCTTGTCCCTATATGCAAAAAGGTTAGCACAAGATAATTATAACAACATTAAGAGCTAAAACATCCTCAAGGAACCATTATTCCATACAATCACCATCTAAGTATAAGCCAAATACCAAGGGTGTTACAGCCTTACCACCTACTCATGGTCAAGTAATATTCATATGCCACAATCTTGCCCGCTGCCCGTGGTCAAGTAATAACATGATGCCAAGTCCTTGCCACCTGCTCGTGTTCAAGATATAAGAAGTATAGCTCTCACCCTTGCCTCCTGCCCGGGTCAAGGGTGTGATTCCAAAGTGAATCATAATGCTCTTGCGTCATACTCGAGTCAAGGGATGTCACAAGCCACACACAATGGATATAAATCAATAGCACAACTCAATGATGCATGAAGACATGTGATTAACATTACGACAAGGATACTAAAGCATGAATCTCATATGGATCATATGTTCCCAAGCAATAATATTAAGTATCATAGCTAATGCCCAAACCATCATCATATTTTAGACTATCATAATTATATCAATAATCGAGAATATCAACCATATGGACCTAAGTCATCCCAAACATGCAAGCATGACCATGATATCGGACCTGACTCATCCCAAATATACAAATATAACAATAGTATCAATCCTATCTCGACCTAACAATACAAACATAACATTTTTAGTCAAATTCGCTCTCAAATCCTCATTAAGTCAGCATAATTCAACATCAGGTCATCGACATGATCAAGATTATACCCTAATTCGGCTCAACGGGGATTACTTTCCATCATCATTTCAATCACAACAACCCAATTGCAAAATTATCCATCAAAATCTCACAATTATCACATAACAAGATCAATAACTCAAATTCAATCTCAAAAGGTTAGCTGAAACTACCTCGATGCTGAAATTGCACTCGGACAAGCTTTCAATCAACTCAAACCACCAAATGATGTACGGATCGATCAACTACTATAAAGAATGGATACTATGCATCAAGAGGTACATTTGGATATCCTTATTGGCATAGTTTAGGCTTGGGGCAAAATGATCCAAATTAGGGCTAAAATTCAAAAGTGTCAAATCTGTGAATTGACTTTAGAATTTCACAAACTTGATGTGTATTCATACCAAAATTAGCGATCCGAACTCAACAGAATCATCAGACTTGATTCCGAGGTCTCCATGACACATTTACCAATGCAAGTCAATTAAACTAGTTTCAAACTCAAAATGCCAAAACTACCCTCAGAAGCTCCAAAAATTAAGACGACACCATTTTTAGTTACTATCACCACCCAATACTATTGGAACTTATAAAATTCTGATCTGAGCTTCTGAATCCCGAAGTTGACCAAAGTCAAACTTTGGTTTCGAAAATAACTAAAATCACAATTTTGGGCCTAAAGACCTCATTTTAACTCTAAATTCAGCTCTGCAACTTCCCGTAGTTCAGGTTCGACATTTCGAAGCTAATGGAATTGACTGATCCTTAATCCAACCTTTGAAACTCAAAATGACACAAAAACTCACTTTTTTTAACAACTTAGGCTTTCAAAAAGACCAAAACTCATATTTTCAACTTTCAAAACTCAGCATTTCAGTTCTAACCACTCAAATAGTTTAAAGTAGGCCCAAAGCAACCTATAAAAAGGGTAAAATAGTAATTTTCACAGATAAAACAAAAAATGACCAACTAGGTCATTATATCATGCACTACTAAAAAGAATGTTCATTTTCTAACATAAGGAAAGAGGAGTACCTAAAGCCTTAAAAAGGAAAAGAGGAGTGCCTCAAGCCGCATATCACACTCCAACTCCCAAGTAGCCTCATCAACAGAACTGTGCCTCCACTGAACCTTCACAGAAGGTATATCTTTAGATCTCAATATTCAAACCTTCCTGTCCAATATGGCTATAGGTTTCTCTTCAAAGGAAAAGTTTGGACCCAACTCAACAAAGTCATAGAAATCACATGGGTCTCATTTGGAATGTACTGGTGGAGCATAGAAACATGAAAAATAGAATGAACAAAAGATAGTCTCGGTGTTAAAGACAACTCATAGGCTACCTCGCCAACTCTCCTCAAAATCTCAAATGGGCAAATGAATATGTGACTAAGCTTGCCCCTCTTCCCGAATCTCATCACACCCTTCATGGCTGAAACTTTTTCCAAACACTATCGTCAACAGAGAACTCAAGAGGCCTGACCCTCCTATTAACATAACTCTTTTGGAGACTCTGGGCTGTCAAAAGTTGACTCTGAATCCGTCAAACCCAGTCCATGGCATCTTGAAGAAAATCAACACCCAACACCTTAGTCGAACCTGAATCAGACCATCCAATGGGTAATCTACATCTCCGGCCATACAAGGTCTCAAATAGTGCCATCTGGATTTTGGAATGGTAACCATGGTTATATAAAAACTCCTCCAATGGTAAGTGTTGATCCCACCAGGCCCCAAAATCAACAACACAGGCCTAAGCATGACCTCCAACACTTGAATGGTACGCTCTGACTACCCATCAGTTTGAGGTTGAAAAACTTAACTAAAACCTACTCTAGTACCCAAACCATGCTGTAAAGCCTGCCAAATTGAGAAGTAAACACAAATCCTTTGTCTGATACTATAGACACTAGCACACCATGTAATCTGACAATGTCCCAGATATACAATCTAGCAAACTGCTCCGCGCTCTAGCTAGTGTTCACCGGTATGAAGTGTGCTGACTTGGTCAATCGATCAATAACCATCCAAACTGAATCAAACTTGCCTAAGTCCATAAGCAAACCTGTAACAAAGTCTATAGTCACTCTCTCCCACTTCCACTCAGGAATGGGCATCTTTTGTATCAATCCTCTGGGCTTTTGATGCTCATACTTCACCTATTGGCAATTCAAACACTTGTCCACTAACCCAGCTATGTGTTTCCTCATGCCAATCTACCAATAATGTTGTTTAAGATCATGATACATCTTAACCACACTTGGATAGATGGAGTATCTAGCACAATGAGCTACCTCGAATATCAATCTCACCCAATCTGCAACTTTAGGCACACAAACGCTACTATTAACCCTCAATACATAATCAGAATCAATAATAGCCACCTTGGCTTCACCTCTCAACACTTTATCACAAAACATGCATAACTTGGGGTCCTCGAACTAGTGAACACATATTTAATCAAGCAGAGAAAATCTAGCCTCAACAAATATCAAAATACTCTAAGGAGGAGAAATGTCCAAACAGACCATCTGCCTAGTAGGTGACTAAACCTCTAGAGCTAAGGGCATCTTGATCTTAGGCATATTTATACGCCAAACGAGCCAAATATACCCATGAATAGAGCTGAGTTAGAGGGTAAACTTATAGAGTCCAGGTGGTTTAAGGGTGATTTTGTTTATTTTGCTAATCTAGGGTCAAGTGCACCATTCGGTTGTGTTTTTGCAGATTTTGATCAAATTGCGCTATTCTGGAGTCAAATCTGGATCAGGAGGATGAACACAACCCAGGATTAAAGGATAAAAGAATCAGTTAACTCAACAAAAGTACTCAAGTGCGCGTCGTGGACCTGGAGAAAAGTTATGTAAGCTCAAAAGGAGAAGAAAAAGGCAAGAAATGGGAAATATTGCAAAGTCCGCATTGCGGACTAGTGCAACATATAGTGCAAACTGGTCCAGTCAGCAAATGAGAAAAATCCTGCTCAAATCATGTTAGTCCGCATTGCGGACTTAGAAGATGCGTGGAAAAAAATTGAGTTACAGGATTTTAAGTCATGTTTTATTTTAAGTTGAGGGAATTATTATTATTAGGGGGCTAACAATAGGGAGAAACATCAAGAATGCTTTCTAGGGCAAGTTTGGTTAGTTTTCATCTTTGTCTTCTTGGTTGTTAATGATTATTAGTTTATTCTTGATGTATGAACCAACTATGAGTGGCTAATTCTCCCATATTCTGAGATTGTAGCCATAGAAAATGTTTTAGCTCTTGTTTTTTATACATATGATTGGGTTTGCTAACTACTCCTGTATTGCTTAAATCTCTACCCCTTAGTCTGGCCAACTAGTGGGTAAAGTCGTTTATTCTGAATTCAAGAGATGTTGGAACAGCTAGAACCCAGTAATATAGGAAGCATGTTCAACTAGGAGACAAGTTTGATTCGTATGAGGGAGACCCGTGACAACTATCCTTACACCTCGCTTGGTTCATAATGCAAAAAGATAACATTAAATCACTTTTATTGGTCTGTCTATCCCCGCTCAACGATGTAGTTAGGCAGTTAGTAACGGTAGGCCGGTAGAGGCATGCAACCTTGTTTAGGTAATTTAAACCCTATGAACCAGTAGTGACGAGCCTAAACGTATGAGTGATTATTAAGACTTAACGGCGTTAACAAGGCTACAATCCCAAAATCACTCTTAAATTGATAATTACAATAAACTAGCTTAGGATAGTAAATTAAGTAAGTGCATTCATTACTTTTTACAAACATTTTCTCTATTTCTCCTCAATACCCTCTAAGCATAATAGCTTAGATTGTTTGCCACTTTTCTTTAAATCCTTTGGGTTCGATATCCTGGCCACTTTCTCAAGGCCACTATATTACTTGTTTAGACCATACACTTGCATGTGCTAGGGAAGCAACAAGTTTTTAGCGTCGTTGCCAAGGATTTAAAGTTTGAGCTGGTTAACTCTCTAAGTTGTTTTTGTTTTGTGGTGCTCACTATATTTTATCTTAGTCGTGCTTTGTTTGCAGGTAGTTGGGAACTAAACTGGAAGACTAGGACTCTTGCTTTCGTCAATCTAAGAGGAGAGCAGGCATCTTGTTCCCAATTCTGCCACTTTTCTTTAAATCCTATGGGTTCGATATCCTGGCCCCTTTCTTAGGGCCACTATATTACTTATTTAGACCACGTACACTTGCGTGTGCTAGGGAAGCAGCACCTCTCCTCAGCCCTCAAGAATGCCAAACTCCCTATACTAGTAGCTTTCCAGCTCAGAAAGTATCAGCCACCAGATTGTCCTTCCCGGGGTGATAGAGAATGGAGATATCATATTCCTTAAGCAACTCCAACCACCTACGTTGTCTCACGTCCAAATTATGCTGAGTAAAAATGTATTTGAGACTTCGGTGATTGGTAAAGATCTCACAATGCACCCCATAAAGATAATTTCGCCATGATTTCAACACAAACACAACTATAGCCAACTCCAAGTCATGGGTAAGGTAGTTTTCCTCATGCATTTTCGACTATCTAGAAGTATAGGCTATCACTCTCCCCTTTTGCATCAATACACCACCCAAACCCACACCTGAAGCATCATAATATACCACAAATGGAACTCCCTCCTGGGGTAAAGCAAGAATAGTTGTTGAAGTCAACAAATCTTTACGCCTTTGGAAGCTCAACTCACAATCATCCGACCACTTGAATACTACAACTTTCTAAGTTAATCTAGTCGACGGGGCTGCTATAGATGAGAAACCCTAACGCTGATAATACCGCACTAAACCAAGGAATCTCTTAATCTTGGTCATTGAAGTAGGCCTAGCCTACTCACGAACAGTTGCTACCTTGCCGAATCGGCCATATACCCTCTTTTGACACAACATGGCCAAGAAATACAATGGACTCTAGCCAAAACTCACACTTTTGAGAACTTAGCTTATAACTTCTCTTCCCATAATCTCTGAAGTACAGACCTCAAGTGTTGAACATGGTCTGCCTCACTCTTGGAATAAATGAAGATGTCATCTATGAATATAATTATAAAGATGTTCAAATAGGGCCTGAACACTCGGTACATAAACTCCATAGCAGTCGAGGCATTAGCTAATCCAAATGACAAAACCATGAACTCATAATGCCCATAACGGGTCCTGAAGGCTGTCTTCAGCATATCAGACTTTCGAACTCTCAACTGATGGTAATCGGACCTCAAGTCGATCTTGGAGAACACCAAGGCACTTAGCAAACTAGTCAAAAAGATCATCAAGTCGAGGAAAGGGGTATTTGTTCTTGATGGTCACTTTGTTAAGCTAGCGATAGTCAATGGACATATGCATAGTACCATCTGTCTTCTTCACAAATAATACAGGAACACCCCAGGGAGATACACTCGAATGAATAAAGCCTTTCTCTAACAAATCTTCTAAGTGTTCCTTCAACTCCTTCAATTCAACCAGAGTTATATGATAAGAAATAATATATGTGGGCTTATCCACATCAATAATAAAGACGATATCACAATCCGTAGGAACACTAGGCAAATCAGTCGGAAATACATCCATAAACTCCCTAGAAACCCTAGTAGTCTCCAAAGATGGTGACTCCTAAGAAACAGCCCGAACATGAGCTAAATATGCCAAACCCCTTTCCCCATCAGCCGACAAGCATGCATATAAGAAATAACACCCCTAGGATAGGAATTAGGTGCTCCAGTACACATCACCTGAGGAAAATCGAGGCAAGCAAAGGTCAAGGTCTTCGCATGACAATTAAGAATAACATGATAAGGCAACAACCAATCCATACCCAATATCACATCAAAATCAACTATATCTAACAATATTAGATCAGTAACAATATCTCTCCCATAAAAGTCATAACACAACCCCGATAAACCTGATTCACCACTAAAGATTCGCCTATCGGGTGGAAACACAAATAGGCTTGGCAAGCGACTCACACATAATATCAATATCAAAAGCAAAATATGCTGACACATATGAATAAGTAGAATCTGGATCAAATAAAACTAAAAATGAATGGAGGCATACGGGAACCATACCCGTGATAATTGCATCGGAAGCCTCTTCCTCGGCCTCATCAAGAACAACATAGAAAACTCTATAACCACCACTATCCTTTGGGCCTCATGGGCACTACCTCTCCCTGTACCACGACCTCCTCTAGTACCACTCCTCATGCCCTGAGAAATGTCTCTGGCCACTGCTAGAGGTCCTGAAGCTTGAGTAGAAAGCACCCGATGTGGACAACAATTCGCAAAGTGCCCAACCTTATCACAAACATAACAAACCTTGGGGTCTCTCCCTTGGGATGACTGTGCGGAAGAACCACCACGCCTAGGTGCACTGCCCTCCTGAGTAGATCTAGATTTGTCAACACTATCAGATGTTGGGAGAGCTGCCTGAACTGCCTGGCCCTGATGGCCCTGCCTCTGAATCTCTTGTCTATGTCAGTGGAACCTCTTCCTGCCTGATATGCTCTATCATATGAGCGTGGTCCAAAACTCTCTAGAAAGTACCTCCAGCTAGCACGAAAGAAGTCATAGCCTCCTGAAAATACCCTACCAAACTCTTGGAAAACCGTCGGATCCTCTCGAACTCAGTAGGAATGCTAGACAAGGCTTATCTAGATAAGGCATGAAATCTAGCCTCATAGTCAAAAAAAGACATAGATCCCTGTTGTAGCCTATCAAACTCATCTCGTCGGTTGTCTTGGAGGCTATAGGGCATGCGTTTCTCCAAAGATATCTCAGCAACCTATCCCTAGGTGATAGTTGGTGATCTAATAGGTTGATGAGCTACTATTGACCTCCACCACTCCTTGGCAAGGCTGATGAACTGATATGACGTGTAGGCAACTCCATGTGACTCAAGAATAGCCAGATTACATAATTGGTCTTGGCACTCTTAGAGAAAATCATAAGCTTTATCGCTAGGAGTACCGTCAAATCGCAGTGGAGCCAACTGCACAAACCTCTCAAAACTCTTCTGCTCTATCGTAGACATGGTTGGACTAGCTTAAGATGGTGGCGCCATAAACAAGGAAGGTGCAATGGATGGAGAAATAGCCAAACTCTAAAACTGAGTACCCGAACTCGGTCTATATGCCCGAAGTGGAGTAATAACAATTGTAGAAGGGTCTATTGGAGCTGAATAAGAACCCACATGAATCATAGCCGGCTCTAATGGAGCACTAGAAGGACCTGCCGATGTGGTAGAAACTGGTATCTCAACAGTAGCTGGGGTTGGAGGAGCTCCCTCCAATCTAGCCAACAACCTCATGTGTAACTTTTGAACCGAGGGTGAAGTCTCTAAGGCTTAGGGCAGTGAAATAGGATCCATAGGCCCCTTTGGCTCATTAACAGGCTCTGGAGAAGCCGATCTAGTCTAACCTCGAGGTGGAAATGCCCCTCTAATATGTCCTCTACCCCTGGCCCTTCCCCAAACTCTACCTCGACCTCGGGTGAGAGCCACATCAGCTACCTCGGGCTCTCCCACTAAATGATGGGATTGAGTAACCAACAACTGTGCAGAAGGAGTAAATTAGACACTTTCAAAATGAGTAATATAAAGAAATGCACGAATGAAAACAAGAAGTGAAAAACTTTTCCTAACAAGTATCATGTAGCCTCCCGAAGATGGGTGTGGATATCTACACACTGATCTGCGAGACTCTGCTAGACACCATGCCCTTGATTCTCGAGCCCAACAAACCTAGAGCTCTGATACCAAACTTGTCATGACCCAAAATAGATCACAATTAAAGAAAGATAAATAAAGGGGAAACAAACTCATAAGATATAAGAAATATCCCAGAATCTAGAGTCATGAGTATAGGAGCATCTAAAAAAGAATCGAAGAGTAAATACAATGGTTTCAAAAGAAAATACAATATTTTCTAAAAATCTGATACATAGTCTAAGAAAAAAATAAAAGAGGATTCAAGGATCTATGGCGACTCGAAGTCGGAGGCTTACCACTGAGATCTAGATGAAAATGATAGCACTCGGATGAAAGGATCAACTACATTGTCCTGTACCATGTGCACGATTTGCAGGGAGGAAACAAAGTAGGGGTGAGTACACCAAAATGTACCTAGTAAGTTTAACCGACTGGCTAGGAGAAATTGAATAAGTATGTAATATCGAAGAACCCTGTCCCTGCATCCAAAAAGGTTAGCACAAGATAATAATAACAATATTAACGATCTAAAACATCCTTAAGGAACCATAATGCCATGCAACCACCATATGAAGTATAAGACAAATACCAAGGGTATTACAGCCTTATCGCCTACTCATGGTCAAGTAATATCTATATGTCACAGTCTTGTCACCTTTCCGTGATCAAGTAATAATATGATGCCAAGTCTTTGCCACTTGCTCGTGGTCAAGATATAAGAAGTACAGGTCTCACCCTTGCCTTCTGCCTAGGTCAAGGGGTGGTTCCAAAGTGAATCATAATGCACTTGCCTCCTACTCGAGTAAAGGGATGTCACAAGCCACACACAATAGATAGATATCAACAACATAACTTAATGATGCATGAAGACATGTTATTAACATTACGACAAGGATACTAAAGTATGAATCTCATATCGATCATATGTTCCCAAGGAATAATATCAAGTATCACAGCTAACGCCCAAACCATCATCATAAATCGAGAATATCAACCATATCGGACCTAACCTGTCCTATATATGCAAGTATATATTATGGACCTAACCCGTCCCAAATATGCTAGTATGACCATGATATCAGACCTGACTCGCCCCAAATATACAAGTATAACAATGATACCGATCCTATCTTGACCCAACAATACAAGTATAACATTAATACCGGACCTTACTGC
Source organism: Solanum rostratum (assembly GCA_029948455.1). Taxonomy (NCBI): domain Eukaryota; kingdom Viridiplantae; phylum Streptophyta; class Magnoliopsida; order Solanales; family Solanaceae; genus Solanum; species Solanum rostratum. The sequence continues at coordinate 14,297,667 of CM057047.1, read as the reverse complement.
CCCCGTTGGTCTCATAAAACTCATTTAGTCAAATTCTCTCTCAAATCCTCATCAACTCAGCATAATTAAACTCAGCTCATCGATATGATCAAGATTATACAACAATTCGGCTCAACTGGGATTACTTTCCATCATCATTTCAATCACAACAATCCAATTGCACAATTATCCATCAAATTCTCACAATTATCACATAACAAGATTAATAATTCAAATCCAGTCCCAAAGGTTAGCGGAACCTACCTCGATGTCAAAATCGCACTCGGACAAGCTTTCAATCAACGCAAGCCTCCAAATGATTCATGGATTGATCAACCACTATCAAGAATGGATACTACGTATCAAAAGGTGCATTTTGATACCCATATTGGTATTGTGTAGGCTTGGGGGCAAAATGGTCAAAATTAGGGTTAAAATTTAAAAGTGTCAAATATGGAATTGACTTCAAAATCGGATTCCACATTAAAAAAGTGGAGTTCATGGATGAAAATTCCACTAAAATTGAGTTCAAATCGAAGAAGAAATTCCCATTTAAAGTTTCAAAATCATAGACCGAAAATCCCCAATTTCGGATATTCAAAATCACGAAATTCAAGTCAAAATCAAGATAAAAGCCATGGAAATTAATCAAAACAATGTTAAAAATACTTACCCAAAAAAATTCTCCGAAGCCCTCGTCAAAAATTGTCCCCAAAGCTTGAAATATTGATATTGGAGAGAAAATAGGGGTTTTACGTTTTTAAAAATGACATAGTAAAATGTACTCCACGATGGCAGAACCCATTCCGCGATCGTAGAGAACAAAAGTGCTCATACCTCTACAAAGGCACAGGTTCTTCAGAGGCAGAGAACAAATGGGGTTGCACCAGATACTCCCACACCAGCCAACACCGAAACTCAAAAAAGGACCTCGGAACTCATACGGACTCAGAATTTTACAAACTTTATAAGTATTTATGCCAGAAATAGTGATCCAGACTCAATGGAATCATCAAAATTTGATTTTGAAATCTCCATGACACATTTACCAAAGCAAGTCAATTAAACTAGTTTAAAACTCAAAATACCAAAACTACCCTCAGAAGCTCCAAAAATTAAGTCTAGACTATTTTTAGAGTTACTTTCACCATCCAAAACTATTAAAACTGTCAAAATTTTCATTCGGGCTTCCGAACCCCAAATGTTGACCAAAGTCAAACTTTGGTTACAAAAATGACTAAAATCACAACTTCGGGCCTAAAGACCTCATTTTAACTCCAAATTCAGCTTTGCGATCTCCTGAAGTTTAGTTTTGACATTCTGGAGCTAATGGAATTGACGTATCCTCGATTCGACCTCCATAACTCAGAATAATACAAAGACTCATTTTTTCAATAACTTAAGCTTTCAAAAAGACCAATACTCATATTTTTCAACTTTCAAAACTCAAGATTTTTAGTTCTAACCATTCAAATAGTTCAAAGTAGGCCAAAGCAAGTTACTAAAGGAAAAATTATAATTTTCACAAATAAAGCCAAAAATGACCAACTAGGTCATTACAGGAACATATGTGATGGAGCCAAGACATTGAATCATAAAGCTTGTGGTATTGGACCTTAACCAACATATAAGACTATGTGAGCTACTACATTAATCCAACATAACCCCCTATGTTGCCACGGGGAGACCACTTACCGGGTTAAACTTCATCACTTTGCATGTATCTTTATAACATAAATGACCTACGTGGATCCACTAGCCTAGCCTACAAGGGCTCCTATGGTGGAACATCGTTAATGGGACAAAGGGTTGCTTCTAGGGTTCTCTTATCGAACCCCACCATGATGCCTTATTCGGTGCGAGATCATCCCACGGTGTCTTTAAAACATAACTTAGTCAATCTATGACACTTAAAATCATACGTAGCAATCGTAGGAGTAGCTTGAACTTAAGGAACCTCCAAGTGAGGACTGTCCTTTCATATTGGGGACCTTCTTAAACATCCTTTTAGGCAATTGTTAATATGCTTATACCTTTGAAAAATCATAACTTTACAACTTTTCTTAAATGCCCTAATCACCACTATATACCTTGCAAACTTAACTTGAAACTGAGTGGGCTAACTTATTAAGTTGAAACATCCTAATACATGGAGAAATATGCTTATTCAAAATGTGTAAAACAGCTCAAAATACATCATTCAAAATACTCATCATTGGGTTTATCATCATTAACTTAAATACATGTAAATACTAAGTAAAACATCATAGAATATCATTGAGCTCATTTAATAATGTAAAATATCATGAAATCATCATTAACATGCATGGTGACTTGAATGAACTTAAAGAAAAGGTAAAAAGATATTATGTAGAAGTTTGTGGGTGAAAGGAGACCCACAAATCAAGCTCGCACACCTTGGTGAAGCCTAGGAAGAAGGAATTTATTGTTGAAGAAAGAATCTCCTCGAAACCCTGACCTTCTTAGCTTGTTTTTAAAGAGAGAGTATTTCTTTGCCTTACAAATATTTGAGAATGGAAGAATGAAAGGAAGAATAAGGTTCTTAGGGCTTTAAGGTCCAAAACGATATAGCTTAGGATTGAAATAGGCATAAATGACAAAATTGCCCTTCATTAAAACTGTTGGATCCCATTTACAAGACACCAATTACAGGTCGTGGTTTGAACCATAGACTGTAAAATTGTTGGCCAAACTCAAACTACAAAACACCTACTTACGGTTTGTCATTCATTTATAGGTCGTGGTTGGACTCATAGAATCCTTCTACACTTAGCCAAAATTTCTCTTCCCTAGGGCCCTTTCAATGAAGGCTTCCTATGGGATATGAACTGGTCTACAAACCGTTCTATTAATTGGTCCTCCTAGAAACTCAAAATTTCCTTCGTGTCTAGTCTACTCACCTACGATCCTTACTACAGGCTGTGGACTAACCTACAGGCCATTGCTGGGTTCATTGGTTACCCCACACCTAGAAACTTTTTCCCTTTCCTGAAGTTCATATTCATGAGCCGGACCTATGGCTCATGGTTCTATCTATGGGTTGTAGACTCGACCTCGTGAACTGACCCGTGTCATTTTTCAGTCCAACTTTTCTTTACTTCTAAGCTCCTAAACTGAGGGTCGTTCACCTCTTGATACGGTCCTTCCCCATAGACCTCTATACGGTTTGTATTGATTTGTACAACCCACATAGGGTCCCATATGAGTCCCTCATCAATTTTAATATAGGTTATTTTAGTCTGTTCCCTAATTTCTCATTAACATATTTGGAAAAGTTTTTAGGACTAAGTACTAGTCTATTAACCACCCTAAATTTTTCTAAGGCCTTCATTCTCACCAAATTCCTAATCCACAAAACTTCTCTCACTAAGAAAGTCTCCCAACACTCTCTTCTCCTCCAAGCAAGGGTTTCATTGAAGATCAAGCAAATTTATATACAATTCTAGGAAATTTATACTAAATTTTGCTAGATTATTCAACAAGTTATGTGAGCATTGATTTATGAGCATCTTCCACCCATGGAGCGTAAAAGATCTTCAACTTTTCGAGTGATTTCAAGTATAAATTTCATGATATTTTAAAGAAAATTCTCTGAATAAATCTATAAGGGTTCATGAATGTACGTTGTGGGTTCTTTTGTTTGTAATTCAAATTAATATGATTATTCATAATTATGTATTATTTCTTTAAATTACATGTTTTTGAGTTGTTTTGATAATTCACCCATATAATTTACCCTAATTTTCAATGAATCGTGATCATGAATAATAAGAGTTTCTTTCAAGGTTTATAAAAGTTATTCAATTATGTTTTATGAAGTCCCTTCAATGAATGAATGAATGAAAGTTGGTGAAAGGTTTTCTCACCTAATCATAGATTTATTTGTGATAAGGATAATTCTCACATTGATGAATCACCTATGATTTTATTGAGCTACTCTATTTGCATGATAATTTTCAATGCTCCAGAGTTATACTATGTTTCTCATTGTTGTAATGTATTTTGATTTACTGTTCTATGGGATTTGACTTAGAAACGAGAAGGCTTGAGGCGGGGTTTGGTCCAAAGGATGTTAAGGTTATCCTCCCAAGGAAATTCTAGTAGTAACCGCTTACCTAAAACTATACTCCACCATAGGTTTACCTTATAGGCTAAGTTTGTGGATCCACATTTAAACCCTCATGTTGAACGAATGAATGTATCATCATAGAATCTACCTTGGAAAAGTAGCCTATCCCTTCTTGATTTGGGAGTTGTAAAAATTCTATGTTATATCTCATATAGTCTTATTTTTTGATAAGGTTGATATCCCACAAAATGATTAAATTACTTTCAAGTTGTTATTTACGAATTAATACATTGGTTACAAGATTTATTTAAGCATTTATTTTATATTTTACTCTACTATTTGTAATGCATCTTGATTATTTGTTATATCTTATATTTTTTCATGTTCATTATTGCATATTGTTCACATACTTAGTACATTCAAATATACTAACGTATATTTTGCCTATATTATTTCAAAATATAAGAGAGAATATTAACTATATTGTACCAGCTAGTTTGAAGTTTGAAGATTTGCTTGATTAGTATGACCTCATGGTTAGAGGACTATCCAACTATAGTGTGACTTGGTGATTCTAGTTGTTCTACTTTTGATACCATTCTTTACTTTTACATTGAGGGTGAGCTAGGAAGATGTCTTAGCCCTCACCCATGTCAGACTATGTAGAGGCATTGTTGGACCCTATGTGTAAGAATCTATGTTGTTATCTTTTTTACTATGATAGGATGGTTGGGTTGGAGTCTTTCGGAATTCTAATTGTTATGTCATACCTAGGGCCTAGCTTGGAACATGATAACAAATTATCATGCATATCTCACATACCCAGTACATTCAAAGTGTTGATTGCATACATCTTTTGCCTATATTTTTATTTTGATGTAGATTAAAATTCTTAATGTCAAGATCCTAGTTAGTCGAACTGCAACTTCTAGCCAACAAGTGATGAATTCTCTTAGTTCAAGCACTCAAGTCAGTTTAACATTTATGTATGTTATTTCTTTTTGCATATATTGATTAAAGGGAATAGGGATCATGACTATGACCCACCTAATTGTAATCAGTATTAGTAAAGACGTCATAGATAGTCATCTAGAGTTGTTGTATTTAATCTATTCTTTTTAGATTATAGTTATTGTATCCAAAACATTGTTCAGAAACATGGTAAATTAGTATTTCATAATTATGCTTTCGCTTAGTTATATTAGTTCTTTGACATGTTCATATTTTATTGATCATGACTATGCAGTATCAAGGTGTAATGCCCGAAAAAAATTACCAAAATACCCCTGGAGGGAGGTATGCATGCAACACATCTTTCAATGCATGTGTGGTAAATCCGAGGCCGGATTTGTGATGAACACAAAATATTGAGTGGGAAAATGGTCTTGGTCAATTTTTAGAGCAATCAGATCAAAAGATAATTTTTTGACTTGTAAACGAAAATAGTGAGAGTGCGTGATGGAGCCGCATCGCGCCTCTGTAGTGGACCTGCACTAATATTTTTTTGAAACTTTTTTACGGGATTGAGAAAACTCCTTCAGAAACGTTTCTGAAAAATGCACAGTACGCGACCACTCCACGTCGCGGACTAGGTCTTTTCTGAGCTGAAAATTTTCAATTTTTACGAGGAGCATTCCGGTAAATTCTCAACCCCTCCTAAACTCTATATATGATCTAATAAGGCCGTTTTGACGTAAAAAGGGTCTAAAACCCCCATTCTAAATCCTATTCCATAATCTAACAAGGCTAGGGCTTAAGAAAAAAGGAGAAGAGCTTGAGTTTGAGAGATTTGAGAAGAGATCCATGACGTGATTGATTGATAGCTTCATACGAGGTATGTAAGGCTAAACTAAAAGCATGAGATTGTTCTCTCATGTACCCCATAGATGGTCAAAGATGAGTTGAAGGTTCAAGAGTCTAAATACATGAACCCTTGATGGTTTTTCTTAAAATTTTATTTGAAATTACATGTTATTCTATGTTGATGATCATCATATATTTGTTTTCTTAAATTGAATATTTCATGAGAATTTGCATAACCCTGCATGACTAATTTGAAAAGCATGCATAATGAACTTGAGAATTGAGACTAGAGCCTTGAGTTGAGATTGTCGATGGTGATGAGAGAATGATTATGAGTTGATAGAATTTGATTATCTTATGAGTCTCTATAAATAAACTCTACCAATGTGTATATTCGATTGTTTCCTAATGATTGTCTAAATCTTGAGTCAATGATGAGATTGATTGATGAAAGGGTTAGAGTCCCTATGATCTTGATTGATGAAAGGGTTAGAGTCCCTATGGGTTGAATGATGACAGGGTTCAATTTCCTATCAGATACCAATTGATGACGGGGTTCAAGTCCCTATGAGATTGGTTGATATGGAGGTTTTAAGAGCATTGAGTCATGGGAGGAGTACAAAGCACCGAAAGAGTAAGAGTTAGTCTGACTTGAACACATCAAACTATATTGCCAAACGTAGGTGAGACTTAGAACCATCACATATATATTAGGGTTCCTTCGTGAATAACAATCCTTGAAAGCAATAGCAGACCTATTGAGTACTGACTCCATATTGGGTGAGCCGATATGGTTTCGATCGTTTCCTACCTGGCAAGTTCGGAACGCCTGTGAAAACATCAGCGAGATTGTTGTACATTCACTGGCTCATAAGTGATTGTTGTTAGATAAGAGAAACTCCCATAAATTTCCTACCTTGAGTTCTCTGAGTTGAGATGAGATGAGAGGAGAGAAGGTGAGCTCCTCTGAGATGAGATGAGATGAGAGGTGAGCTCCTTTGAGATGAATTTGAGATGATTGAAGAGTTTGAGTTGTTGAAGGGCACTTGTCTACTCTTTATTCTTGCATAGATAGACATTTGACGATTTGATGTTATTTGATGATTATTTTGAGTTGATGTTATTTCCATATTATTTTACCTGTTTCTGTTTTACTCAGCTATTTTACATACCAGTACATTGTAAGTGTTGATGTCCCCTTTAGGCTACATCATTTTGTGATGCAAAGCTAGGTAGTAGAGATCGTTAACAGGCGTTCCATTGAAGATCCGAGATTCGAGCTAATTGGTGAGCCTCCCCTGTTCCGAAGGATCCACTACTTTTGTTTCATCATACTTTAGAGTTTGGACTATTTTTTTTATTTTTATTTAGGTAGCTATTGGTTTGTCATTGGCACCACATGATTAGTGATAGAGCATAGACGATGGTTGAACGTTAATGTTGAGAATATGAGCTAGTTCTTTTTGCTAGCCTTCATTATTTTATATGTTCTTTTGAGACTTTAGATGAGATGTGCCCATTATTTACTTATAATTTTTGTTGTTCAGTGGAGTTTGATTGAATGATGTGATAAGGCTAAGTGGTTTTCTTAGGGACTAACAATAGTCTCTGAGTGCCGGCCACGCCAAGGATACCCTCCTGGGCGTGACAAACTTGGTAGCAGAGCACAGAGTTCAAGTGTCTTAGGGAGTCTATGAAGTTGTCTCTTAGAAGAGTCTTCTTTATGGGTGTGTTTCGACTACATTTCATAAGCAGGAGGCTATAGGACATTAGGAATTATTACACCTTTCTTCTCATTTCAATTCATGTGGTAGAGTTAAGCTCTATGAAAACTCTCTTTTAATTCGTGTTGTATGTATGCAGAATTGATATCATGCCTCCCCAAAGAGTTGTCAGAGGAAGGGGACGTCCTGCTAGACAAGATGCTAACCCACTTGAGCCTCAAGTACACGAGGAGCCTATGGGCAAAGCTTTCCCTATTGAGCAACCTCCTCAAGATGAGGTCTCCAATGCTGAGCCACACCGGGCTATTCAAGCTCTAGCACAGGCTGTCGCAACACCTACCATGAGATAAGGAGTGGGAGACAAGATGCTCATGACACCTCTAGAGTCCGGGAATTTCTAAGGATGAATCTGCCTAAGTTCACGGGGTCTGCATCCACTGAAGATCCCGAGAACTATGTGGAGGAGCTTGAGAAGGTGTTCCAAGTGATGCATGTGGATGATGCTAATAGGGTTGAACTGGCTGCTTACCAACTCAAAGGTGTGGCTAGAATATGGTTCGACCGATGGAAGAAAGGAAGAGGGTCTGATGCTCCATATTTGACTTGGGCAGTGTTCGAGGAAGTCTTCTTGGGACGTTTCTTCCCAAGAGTGAGAAGAGAAGCTAAGGTGAGAGAGTTCTGAATCTGAAATAGGGTTGTATGACTGTGCAAGAGTATGGGTTGAAGTTCACACAACTATCTCGCTATGCTCCGGACATAGTTGCTGACATGAGGGGAAGGATGGGGATGTATGTTGATGGGTTAAATAAAAGACCCAAGAGAGATGGTAGAGGAGCAATGCTTGTGAGTTATATGGACATTGGGAGATGGATGACATTTGTGCAACAAGATGATGAGGAGAGACAGCATGACAAGGAAGATTTCAAGTGTAAGAAGGCTAAGACATCCAGTCATGAGGTTGGAAGGAGAGGCAATGGCAACTGATTTCCAGCACCACCAGCTGCTAGTGCACCTGTGTCTAGAGGCAGGTATGATCAAAGATCTCAAAATGTGGGAAATCATGGACCTCAGTCGCAAGCTAGTGTGGATTAAGGTTCACAAGGTAAGCCACCATGTGATAAGTGTGGCAAAATGCACTTGGGGAGATGTCGTGATGGGAATGATGTGTGCTATAAATATGGCCAAGCAGACTACTAGAGTGATTGTCCAAAGCGGACTGACCAAGCTCAGTTTACTACTCCAGCCCCGCCAATTAGAGGAAACCAGAGGGGTACTAAGTCTGGTACAGACGGAGCAACAAACCGCTTGTATGTCATGGGTAGTCGCCAATATCAGGAGAACTCCCCAGATGTTGTGACGGGTATGATTCGAGTCTCTAATTTTTATTATTATGTTTTAATGGATTCAGGCGCCACATTGTCGTTTGTATCTTCTTATATGGCCAGTAGATTTGATAGAACCCCTGAGAGTCTTCTCGCGCCATTTGATGTTTCCACTCCGATGGGTGAGTCTATTCGAGCTAAGAGCATCTATAGAGCTTGTGTAGTGTCCATCCATCATAGGGATACTCTTGTTGACTTGGTTGAGTTGGAGATGGTTGATTTTGATTTGATTCTTGGCATGGATTGGCTTCACACCTATTATGCCTCCATTGATTGTAGATCCCGAACGGTTAGGTTCCAATTTCCTAATGAACTGGTTCTTGAGTGGAAGGGTGATTCTGTTGCACCTAGGGGATAGTTTTTCTTATACCTTAGGGCCAGAAAGCTGATTTCCAAAGGTTGTATCTATCACCTCATGCAAGTTAAATCTGATGATGTTGAGTCTCTTACTCTTGAGTCAGTCCTGATTGTGAATGAGTTTCCAGAAGTGTTTCCTAGTGATCTGCCCAGAGTCCTCTTGATAGGGAGATTGACTTTGCAATTGATGTCTTTCCCGATACCCAGCCTATTTCAATTCCACCTTATAGGACGGCTCCCGCTGAGCTGAAAGAGTTGAAAGAGTAATTGAACGATTTGCTAGAGAAGGGCTTCATTAGGCCAAGTGTTTCTCCTTGGAGTGCTCATGTCCTATTAGTGTGAAAGAAAGATGGGTCCCTCCGAATGTATTGACTACAGGCAGCTGAACAAGGTCACGATAAAGAATAAATATCCTCTCCCAAGGATAGATCATTTGTTTCACCAACTTCAAGGCGCCTCTTGTTTCTCAAAATAGACCTTAGATCTGGCTACCATCAGTTGAAGGTAAGGGAATGTGACATTCCAAAGACAACCTTTAGGACTAGATATGACCATTTTGAGTTCTTAGTCATGTCCTTTGAGTTCACGAACACACCTGCAGCCTTTATGGACTTGATGAATAGAGTATTTAGATAATATCTTGATATGTTTGTGATTATTTTCATCATTGACATTTTGGTGTATTCGAGAAGTGAGAAGGAGCATGCTAATCATCTCAGAGTTGTCCTTTAAATTCTTACGGACCATGAGTTGTATGCAAAATTCTCAAAGTGTGAGTTGTGGCTTAAGTCAGCAGCTTTCCTAGGCCATGTTGTTTCTGGTGATGGTATTTGAGTGGATGCCCAAAAGATTGAAGCGGTTAAGAATTGACCCCGATTGATATAAGAAGTTTCTTGGGGTTGGCAGGCTACTACCACAGGTTTGTTGAGGGGTTTTCTTCCCTATCCGCACCATTGACTAAATTGGCTCAGAAAAAGGTCAAGTATTAGTGGTCCGATGAATGTGAGAAGAGCTTCCAAGAGTTGAAGACGAGGTTGACTACAACACCGTCCCTATCTTTACCCGAGGGGACATAGGACTTTGTAATTTATTGCAATGCTTCGAGGGTTGGATTAGGATGTGTACTGATACAAAGAGGGAAGGTGATAGCCGATGCTTTCAGGCAACTCAAGGTTCATGAGAGGAACTATCCAACCCATGATCTTGAGTTGGGAGCAGTGGTGTTTTCACTTAAAATCTAGCATCACTATTTGTATGGAGCATGTGGATGTGTTCATGGACCACAAGAGCTTGCAGTATGTCTTCAGTCAGAAAGAGCTCAACCTGCGACAGAGGAGATGGTTGAAGTTGCTCAAGGGTTATGACATGAGCATTCACTACCACTCAGGTAAACCTAACATTGTTGCTGACGCTCTTAGCAGGTTGTCAATGGGTAGTACAACCCATGTGGAGGAAGGAAAGAAGGAGTCAGCCAAGGAAGTAGATCGATTGGCTCGATTGGGAGTTCAACTTGAGGAGAATAACAAGGGAGGAGTCAATGTACAGAATGGGTCTGCTTCAGCCTTAGTAGCATAGGTGAAGGAAAAGCAAGACCAGGATCCTGTCATACTCTAATTGAAGGAGGTTGTCCACAAACAGAAAGTGATGGTGAAAGTGATGGTTTTCTCCAAAGGGGGAGATGGAATGTTAAAGTACCAAAGTAGATTGTGTGTTCTAAATGTTGATAGCATTCGAGACGGAATCATGGCGGAAGCCTATAACACTAGGTATTCCATTCATCCTGGCTCTACAAAGATGAACCATGACTTGAGAGAAGTCTATTGGTGGAGTGGAATGAAGAAGGATATTGTTGAGTTCGTTTCAAAGTGCCCGAATTGCCAGCAAGTGAAAGTTGAGCATCAAAGGCCATGTGGATTGGCTCAAAACTTTGAGATTCTGGAATGGAAGTGGGGAGATGATTAGTATGGACTTCATTACTGGTTTACCAAGGTCTCAAAAATAACATGATTCAATATGGGTAATTATGGATAGATGACTAAATCGGCTCACTTGTTGGCAGTTAAGACAACTAACACTGCAGAGAAATACACCAAGTTGTACATCAAGTAGATTGTGAGGTTGAATGGGGTTCCCTTGTCCATCATCTTGGATAGAAGATCTCAACTCACCTCCCAATTTTGGAGACCGTTCCAGAAAGGATTGGGTACTAAGGTGAACCTGCACACAACCTTTCATCCACAGACAGATGGTCAGGTAGAGCGTACAGTCCAAACACTAGAGGATATGTTGAGAGCCTGTGTTCTTGATTTCAAGGGGAATTGGGATGATCACCTACCATTGATTGAATTTTCATATAACAATAGTTATCATGCAAGCATTCAAATGGCTCCCTACGAAGCCTTGTATGGGAGGAGATGTAGATCACCAATTGGGTGGTTTGAGGTTGGAGAAACGGAGTTGATTGGGCCTCATCTTGTCCACCAATTGATGGAGAAGGTCAAGGTCATTAGACAGAGATTAAAGACTTCCCAGAGTCGCCGAAATCTTACACCGACATAAGAAGAAGAGACTTAGAGTTCGAGGTAGATGATTGGATGTATTTGAAAGTGACCTATGAAGGGTGTCCTATGATTTGGGAAGAAGGGGAAGTTGAGTCCATGTTATATTGGACCATATCAGATTGTAAAGAGGATTGGGAAGGTTGCTTATGAGTTAGAGTTGCCTTCTAAGCTAGATGGAGTCCATCCGGTATTCCAAGTGTCGATGTTGAAGAAGTACTTGGGAAATCCTGCCTTGGTGATCCCTGTCGATAGCATTGGGGTGGAAGATAGCCTATCTTACAAAGAGGTTCTGGTTCAAATCCTTGATCATCAAATTCATAAATTGAGGAACAAAGAGATAGCATCAGTCAAAGTCCTATGGAGGAATCAATTCGTTAAGGAAGCCACATGGGAAGCTGAGGAAGAGATGAAGGCCAAATATGTGCACCTATTCATGCCAAATGTTGAGAGTGTTGAAGGTAAATTTCTTACCCTTTATTAAATTGATTTATCTATTCTTGATGCGACTTTCTATTCTTGAGTCTGAGTGGTATTGATTAAGGTCGAGGAAAAGTCGAGAGTTTTATTGATTGAGTTGAGTATTGAGATGCGTTTTGAGTCTATTCATGCCTTGATATCCACCTTTACTCATCATTCGAGGACGAATGATCCCAAAGGGGAGATGATGTAACGCCTGGTAAAAATTACCAAAATACCCCTAGAGGGAGGGTATACGTGGACGCATCTTCCAATGATCATATGGAAAATCCAAGGCGGGATTTGTGATCAACACAAAATATTGAGTAGAAAAATGGTCTCAGCCAATTTTTAGAGCGACCGGATCAAAAGATAATTTTTCAATCTGAGAATAAAAAATAGTGAGAGTGCGCGATGGAGACGCGTCGCGCCTCTGTAGCGGACCTACACTTATATTTTTTTGAAAATTTCTAATGGGATTGAGAAAACTCGTTCAGAAACCTTTTTAGAAAATGCACAGTACATAACAAGTCCTCGTCGCAGACTAGGTCTTTTTCAAGCTGAAAATTTTTAATATTTACGAGGGGCATTCCAGTCAATCCCCAACCCCTCTTCAACTCTATACACGATCTAATAAGGTCATTTTGATGTAAAAAAAATGTCTAAAACCCCCCATTTTAAGTCATATTCCATAATCTAACAAGGCTAAGGCTTGAGGAAAGAGGAGAAGAGCTTGAGTTTGATAGATTTGAGAAGAGATCCTTGACGTGATTGATTGATAGCTTCATCCCAGGTATGTAAGGATAAACTAAAAGCATGAGATTGTTCTTTCATGTGCCCAATAGATGGTCATAGATGAGTTGATGGCTCAAGAGTCTACATACATGAACCCTTGATGGTTTTTCTTAAAATTATATTTGAAATTACATGTTATTCTATGTTGATGATCATCATACTATTTATTTTCTTAAATTGAACATTTTCATGAGAATCTGCGTAACCCGACATGACTAATTTGAAAAGCATGCATAATGAACTTGAGAATTCAGACTAGAGCCTTGAGTTGAGATTGTCGATGGTGATGAGAGAATGATGATGAGTTGATAAAATTTTATCATCTTATGAGTCTCTATAAATGAACTCTACTGATGTGTCTATTCAATTATTCCCTAATGATTGTCTAAAGCTTGAGTCAATGGTGAGATTGATTGACGAAAGGGTTAGAGTCCCTATGAGCTTGACTAATGAAAGGGTTAGAGTCCCTATGAGTTGAATGATGACAGAGTTCGAGTCCCTATCAAATACTGATCGATGACAGGGTTCGAGTCCCTATGATATTGGTTGAGATGTAGGTTATATGAGCATTGAGTCATAGGAGGAGTATCAAGCACCGAAAGAGTAGAGTTGGTCGACTTGAACTCGTCAAACTACATCGCCAAATGTAGGTGAGGCTTAGAACCATCACATATATATTGTGGTTCCCTCGTGAGTAGCAGTCTCTGAAAGTAATATCGGACCTGTTGAGTACTGACTCCATATTGGGTGAGCCGATATGGTTTCGATCGTTCTTAACCTGGCAAGTTTGGAATAGTTGTGGCAACATCAGCGAGATTGTTGTACATTCACAGGCTCATAAGTGATTGTTGTCGAATAAGAGAAACTCCCATAAATTTCCTACCTTGAGTACTCTGAGTTGAGATAAGACGAGATGAGATGAGATGAGAAGAGGTGAGCTTCTCTGAGATGATATGAGATGAGATGGGATGAGAGGAGGTGAGCGCCTTTGAGATGATTCTGAGATGATTGATGAGTTTGAGTTGTTGACGGGCCACTTGTTTACTCTTTATTCTTGCATAGATAGATATTTGACGCTTTGATGTTATTTGATGATTATTTTAAGTTGATGTTGTTTCCATATTATTCTACCTGTTTCTGTTTCACTCAGCTATTTTACATACCAGTACATTCCAAGTACTGATGTCCCCTTTGGATTGCATCATTTTGTGATGCAGAGGCAGGTACTAGAGATCGTGAACAGGCACTCCATTGAAGATCCGAGATTCGCAACTAATTGGTGAGCCTCCCCTATTCCGAAGGATTCACTACTTTTGTTTCATCATGCTTTAGAGTTAGATTAGACTATTTCTTTTATTTTAATTTGGGTAGCCATGGGTCTGTCATTCGCACCACATGATTAGTGATAGAGGCTTCATAGACGATGGTTGAACGTTGATGTAGAGATTGTGAGCTAGCTCTTTCTGCTAGCCTTCATTATTTTATATATTCTTTTCAAACTTTAGATGAGATGTGCCCATTATTTACTTATAATTTCCGTTGTTCAGTAGAGTTTATTGGATTGAATGATGTGATGAGGCTAAGTGGTTCGCTTGGGGACTAGCAATAGTCTCTGAGTGCCGGCCACGCCAAGAGTATCCTCCCGGGGCATGACACAAGGGTTTGCTTGGAGTCATTTGGTGACTCTAAGCATCATATTACGACTAAGGAGTAGTCCTTTCTTTGAGCGGAAGAAAAATGCTCAAAGGAAGAACCATAAAGTAATTGAATAACCTAGTCTTTATATTAAAAGAAATTTCCAATACTACAAAAGTTGGAAAAGGAACAATACTCAACATACTCTACTCAATATCTATGAAGCCTCTACCTCTAACATCTAGATGGTACCATGACAAGCGATGGCTATCCAACTCAAGGAAAATAAAATACTCAGTGAAAAAAAAGGCTCCTTCAAAGGTAAGGAGAGCTCACCATCTCTGGAATCGCGAATCTGAACTACAACGGTGCGTCTGTTGAAGTCCTCTAATATCTGCCTCTG